>CP032246.1:5230000-10075000 GCA_005610355.1 Gossypioides kirkii
AATTACTCAGTTAACTCTACGTAACTATTAGTTTTCACAAGGGTTAATGTAATTTTTTTGCCCCTAAATTTGATAATTGGGTTAATTTTAGTATTTAAAATTTTTTTACTTGAAATTGATAATTAAATTTATTTTTATTCTTATACTTAAAAATATAAAAAATTAATGGTGTAACATTTTAAAATTATACCACAATGATAGGTCCACTTTTTTAAGTGGTTGCATGACACATGCTCATAGTGTAATATCATCAATCTTTTACGTTTTTTCAAGTTCAAAAAATCAAAAAAGATTTACTTGTTAAATTTAGATATCAAAGTAGACCCCAAAAAAAATATAAATATCAAAATGGACCTAATTGATAAGTTTAAGGACAGAACTTTATAATAACCCGTTTCAAAACACACCGCAAGTGACAAATTGGATGTTGAAAATTTTTCAGACAATCATATTTATCATACATTTAGCTTTTAAGTTTTTTTGGACTATCTATGCTATTATTTAAATTTTTAATCGAATTGGTATCACAAATTAACTAAACACCAATTCAAATTAAAATTTATTAAACTACCTTTATATATTTGAATTAAGCTATTACAAGGGCATTTTTCTTTTTACGTTTTAATAAAATCAGTATAAAATTTGCATATGTTATATTCCAACTCATGCTATCACCATTTATAAAAACTTTTCATTGCCACTTTGACCAAAATTGTGTTACCATATTTTTAGAGTTAATTGCACCAAACATTCTTAATTATGGCCTTCATTTGAAATTGGTACTCAAATTTTAAAACATTCTTATTACATTCTCAAACTATCGATATTATATCAATAATGTTCTTTCATTATTAAAATTGTTAATTTAACTGTTAAATAATACGTCAAATCTAATGTGACATAATTTAAAAAATGAAAATTTTAAAGAAAGATGAATATTATAAAAATAAATTTTGTAAAAAATCTTGATTTTGAGATTTTTGAAGTTTTTACAAGAATTCTCTCTCTGTGTTTTACTTTAATTTTAATTTTAAATTTTAAAAGTTATGCGATAACATTTTACTTTTTAAAAAAAATTAATTTAAATTATATCACATACGTTTTCAAGTGTCATTTAAAGGTTAAATTAGTTTCAATAATGAAAGAACCTGAATAATATAACATTGATACTTTAGTGTTGTAATTAGAACATTTTGAAGTTTGGGGACCGATTTAAAATGAGATTCATAGTTTGAGGATGTCTGATGCAATTAACTCATTTTTATACGTTTCAATGTTATTATTCAAAGTGTTCCACCACATTGCTTGTATATATTGATATATAATAACATTGATTGAATTGATGTCACAAGTCAACGTGATACCAACTTAAAAAAAATGACAATATCATGAAAAATAATTTGAGTTCATTTAATATTCTTAAACTAATGTATTTAATTATATAATTTTTTTTACTCACAATTTAAACTATTTTTTATTTTAAAATCGTAAATGTTACATATGTGTTGTTAGTATTATTAGTTTCAAACTTTACATTTTATTTTTTATTATATGTTATTTTTAAACACGTAAATATTTTAAATACGTAATTTTCACACACATATAAATATAAAATAAAATCCAATCATTTATTTTATTTCCTCAAAATTCTTGGAAACATGCAAGTATGGAATTGTACTTTTGATAATTATAAGCTCGACCTAGTAGGTTGGGCGTATGAAAGTCAAAACAATGATATGAGATAGCGATGTTATTGATTCACCTAATCATATAGGTAGAAACAACATTTTTACATGTCATTTTCGCTTTTTTTTTTAATATTTGAATTAAGTTATTTTATATTATCATTAGCCGTATAATACTTTTTTATTACATTATTATGTTTGGTTGGGCAATTTTTTCATGAGTTGATAATATTATATTACAACAGTGTTAAGATTTAATAATATTCTTACATTCCATTCACAATGTTATTTTTGTAACAAATTTACCTCAATTCTTAATAACTTTTATCTATGTCCGTTAAATCAAAATGAAATAACAATAAATCCTAATGAATCGAACTTTCATTTTCTTTCACTTAAATACAAAATTTTTTCTTGTTATTTTGACTTCACTTTAAAGTATCCAAAAGATTTTATTTTTGAGAACTTTCAAAGGTGTAAACATCTCAACTTTGGTTGTGCATTCATCACAATTAGTGTTGCTATCATCTCCAACAAAGACTCCCTCAAGAGTCACTAAGACTTTCTCAACCTTACCTTTTTATTTTTTTTCTTTTATGATTCATTTAAGCATGAGTTTGGCTGATATTTGTATGTTGATGATTGATCGTCACTAAATCCTAGGGTGGTTGGTTGATTGAAATGTCGCATGGTTAGTTTTTAGGTTAGGGACTGAATTGTAAAAATTAAACTAAATGGGATAGAATTCAAAACATAGAATTGATGTCTATAGGTGAACATTTAGATAGGCGAGATCGAGAGGAGAGTCTATTGTGATCCAATTTGATTGTCTCGATTTAGTTTAGCGAGATCGAGAGATAAATAAGACTAAATTGTCTAATTGGGTAAAATGGTGATCGAATGATAAAATTGAATCAATTAAGAGTTTGAGTAATTTAGATCCCTAATCCAAGAATTATTTAGAACCACTGATATCAACCAACCCTTTTAGCCTATTGATTTGATATTTGTGCACTTTTGACTGTTGTGCAATTTAGTCCTCGTAGGTGTAGTTTAGTGTAGTTAGCATTTGATGATGATTTGTCGTAATATGACACCTAGTAGTTAGCTAGCTAGACTTCTTAGTTGCACGCATTATCATTGTTAGTCACCTTATCGCCCGATCTCTCTTAGGTTCAACTCTTGGAATACTCTGTATTTCGTTATAACACACAAATATTGCAACTAACCTATCACATTTATAGTCAAGCCGCTTTAAAATCTGATAATTTTGTGTTGATTCACTGCTCAACATTCATACACTGTGATGCTGTCAGTAAGGAGGTCATTATTTTTGTAAGCTTAACAATTATTCATTTCTTGTAATCATTCATTTCAACCTTTACATAGTCAATTTTACTTAAGCTCCAAATTGTACACATCATACCTTAAAAGAGGTCTCCCTTGTCTACACATCAAAATACCTTTGTAAAATGGAGAGATTTCTAGTTTACCCATAAAACCTAAAGAGGTAACGAAATAAACCCAAGAAGGGTAAAATCATCTGAGTTCGGGTCCGGGACATCATCCAATTTGTAATACATTTTTTGATGAGATTTAGACATTTTTAGGTTGAGTCGTCTTCTTATAGATCAAATATTTATCTATTAATTTCGTAACACACATTAAAACGTGTCAATCCAAGTTCAGTAGTTCAAGTTGTAACTATTTTAGTGATGATTGCACAAGCAAAAAATTCTATACGAGTTAATACATATTTTTTTGAAATGTTTCCACATCATTATTATTATCTAGGCCTAAGTTTTAGAGTTTTATATTATCTAGAATTTCTTATATTAAATATTTATTTGTTCATTTAATTATTATTTTAGTTATATAACATTTGTAAAATTGAATCTTTAATTAGTTTTTAGGAGTTAATACGTCTTTTAAACTCTATCATGTAAGCGCCTATAAAAAGGAGGTTTGACCAGCCAAATTAGACAAAATTAAATAAAGTTGAAGCTTTCCTTTTACTTTGCATGAAGAGGTTTTCATCTAGACATAAGTAGAGGTTATTATTATTATTATTATAAGTCTAGACAACTTAAAGTTTTATATATTAAACTCAATGAGTGAGTCAAGTGGTAAAGATGATGTTGTTTATTCTAAGAGATCCGAATTCGAGCACCTATGTGTGCAAGGTGTGTGTGTGCGTTGTCAAAAGGTTAAGAAAGTATGATAGATACTATTGTGTAATCACATCAGTATATTAAAAAAAACATCTATTTAACATGAGTAAATTGCAAGAATAGTCACCCAATTGTACAATTTGTTTTAATTTCATTATCCAACTATTAAAATTTTCTATTTAATCAATCAACTTCTCAAAATTAAATATTTTAATCATTTTCCTAGTAGTTGTTGTTAGATGAGCGATAGAAAATGAACGTGAGCTCTATTTACTGGCCTACTAACAAATTTAACCCTCTAATATTTACACATTCTATCAATTTGATCTTAAATTTAAAAAAATTAAACCCTCAATATTTAAAAATTTAATAGAATATTTTATTTAGATTAACATATTCTTCTAATAATGTTCTATTTTATGTAATGATCAACTTCAATGAAATCACTACAAACTAATTTCCTTCAAGTCATTCAAAAACAAGCAGACAAATTAGTTAAATATATAAACAATTTAAGAAACTTCAAATATGGTGATGACTAAGGCTATAATTTTCATTTAAGGGTCTATTTATTTGCATATAAAATATTTTTCATAAAATATTTTCGTTGTTTGTTTGGTGGAAAATCAATTATCAAATAAAATCATTCTCCAAAAGAGAAGTAAAATCAATGCTTTATTAAGGAATATGTCTTACCAAATTTTTTTTCGGTAACATATTTTCCAAACTGATAAGGCTCTGTTCACTATCTTCACTATCGAATAAACAAAAAGGGGAAGCTGTAACATCCGCGTTTTTTAACCGGAGTTGGTACAATATTGGGAAGGAGTCAAGAATTAGAATATGTAGCTAAAATAAGAAGATTAGAAAAGATTTAAAGATTAAATTAGCAATGATGAGAAAGAAGGAAAGATTAAATAGAAATTTAGCCCAAAATGAATTATAAGTCATTATGGGAACTATAGTAATTAAGGAGGGGCAAAAGAGTAATTAGATGAAAGATATTTTTGGAGGCAATGTTTTGGGTCAAAGTGTAAAGTTGGATGGCTCAAGGACTAAAAGAGCAATTTTACCATTTTTATTAAAGAGAGATATTTTAGTGGAGAAATCTAGAAAATTTGAGAGATGAAAAATCAATTAAAAGATGAAAATATCATCTTCTCTTTAAAAGTCCAACCATCCATGTCCATGTTCTAACTATCCAACTTTTCTTTTTATTCCAATTTAATGCCTTCACCATTGTTAAGCCCTCCAAGCTTCAAAATCCTCCATTTTCTTTGAAATTTCCTTAAGAAAGGCATAGAGGGAAGCTAGGAGACACCTTAATTTTTTTGTAAAGTTCCTTTTGAAGTGTTAAAAGAGGATAGGGATTGAAATAGAATTATGGGATTTCAATAACTAAGGTAAGAGATGATTCAATTTTCATGACATACATGTATATTTACATAATCTAGCATGAAAAAGTATTGAATTTTAGTCTTAAGCTTATATGTGTTTGTATGAACTTGAAGAAAGAGGGAAGAAGGAGAAGGACCAAATTGAAGAAAAAGGAAAGGAGAAAACTAAGGTGTGAGAAGAAATTATTTACAAGTGAGGTAAATACTACAAGTATTAAAAGAGTTGGTAACAATTAAGTTAAAGTGTTTATATTTTTAATATATATGATTAATCATGATAAAAATGATATGTTTAATTATAAGTGTTGATTATGTGTGATTGAATGGAGTTTAGTGCAAAGGAACATGAGAAAGGAAATGTTCTCATTGAAACAGTTTGGACAGAATTAAAGGACTAACTTCGAAAATTCACCAAAAATTGTATATAAAGAGTTAAGGGTCAAATCAAATATGTAATTAAATCTTATTGAGTTTAGTTTCATATGGAAGAAACGGAGAAAGAAAAGGAATTGTGTATTTTGAGATATACTAGTTTTTGTGTAACAAGGTCAGAGTAGATTCGAGTTCTCCTGTTCTGACTTTGAAAAATTATAGAAAAATATAGAAAATTATTAGAGACTGAAATTTGTATGGATAAATCCTTAATGAGTCTATTTTCAAAAGAAACAAACGGGCTTGTACTAAAAGATACTTAATTTTTAGTGAAGAAAGGTCAAAACTGTCAGGTAGCAGAGAATGGGTAAATTGAAACAATTTTTTGTTCGAATTGGATAAAGTAAAAATTTTGAAATTTTTATGGTAAAAGTATTTTGAATCTAGTTTCAGAAACATCAAGCGGATAATAATTTTGAACTCTGCAACTCAAGATATAAATAATTTAGTGGCTGTGACTCAAATGGACAGCTTTGAAAATTAATGTGAAAATAAGAGTAAAGAGGTATATGATGATATATATGTGATGAAAAATGTATATGTGAAACATTATGTGTTTAATTATAAATATTGATTATATGATAAAATGGTGATATTGTGGAAGCCTTTGAGAAAATAAAGGTGAGAAATACATGATTATGTGTATGTGAAGAAAAATGTATATATGATGTATAAGTTGTGGATAATGATGTTAAAAGAGATTATGCCCATGTAGATGAATTAGAACCGTTGTGATATTAGTGACATGCCATTAAGGAACACTAGCGCGCTTATTGTTCAGCACTGTGTGTGCTTATTGGATTGCACTGTGTGTGCTTACTGATCAGCACTGTGTGTGCTTACTGATCAACACTGTGTGTGTTTATAGGACTGCATTGTGTGTGCTTACTGTTGCCAAACACTTATGTGCTCACTGTTTAGTGCTTTGGTACTCTTTATTTGTTCCGTTTATCCGATAAGTTTTATAAAAGTCTACCATGGGCCAAGTGGTTAAAAAAAACCTAAGTGAGCTATGGTTAAGAAAGTTATGATGGCTAAATTGTAAAAGGTGAAAGAATGTGCCAATTGTGAAATTGAGGTAAGTGAAACGATGAACACATGGAAGGCAAGTACTATATGTGTATAAGTAATCAAATGATGATAAAACTAAGTAAGTTAAAGAGGCTAAAATAGCTTAAGTTGTGAAAAGTGGATGAATGTATATAATGTGATAACAAAATAGGTTAAATGGTATATATATATATATGAAAGATATGTATTTTATATGAATGAATATTCACATGTATGTTGAAATGAGTTAATAAGAGGTTTAGTGTTGATTAATTATCCTTGTAGTACTTACTAAGCCTTCACCGGCTTAACGCGTAGGTACATAGGCTAAGTGAGGATAGAATCAAGCCAATGGACCTCTCATCACATCACTCTTGGAAGACTTCAAGCTTAAGTACTTTATTTAGAGGTAAAATAGCATGTACAAATGGTATACCTATGTGTCCCTAACGAATGGGTTACTAATGTTGTTTTGAAAATTTACATGAATTGAATGAAATGGTTGAAATTGTGTTTTGGACTGATTTGAAATATTGGGAAAGTTTTTAAGTTGTTTCAAGGAGTTAATACTAAGTTTTCAACTATATTTACTGATTTTGAGACAGAGGTATTGATATTTTTATGGTGGTATCGATACCAGCGTTCCAGAATGTCCATTTGGTATCGTTTTTAAGCAAAAGTATCAATATTTTACGAAAAATATTGATACATTTGAAAAGGTATTAATACCTGAGTTATAGGGAGCCTTCTTGGTCTCGATTTTTAAGTTTTGTACCGATAATTTTCAAATAATATCGATAGCAACTATTTGGTATTGATAATTTACCCTGTTTCGAATCAAAATTCATATTTTATTATTTTCAAAATTGTTTTAAGTCTTGATTTTGATTATACTTGATTATTTTGTGATATTTTGAGTAAAATGATTTAATTACACATTATTTGAAAGAAAAATTTTATTATACTCATTTTTAATTCTCTTGCTCTGTATGTAATACTCTTATACCGGGTTTATACGTGTGAACCAGGTGTAGGTGTAATATTCGCGTTTTTGAACTGGAGTTGGAACAGTAATAGTGTCGAGTTAAGAGTTAGAATATGTGGTTAAAATAAGAAGATTAGGAAAATTTAAGGATTAATTAGTAATTGTGAGAAAGGAGGAAGGACTAAATAACAATTTATTCAAATTGAAATCTAAGTCTTTATGGGAATTATAGTGATTAAGGAGTGGCAAAAGAGTAATTTGGTGGAAGATATTTTTGGAGGCAACGTTTTTGGCCAAAGTGTAAAGTTGGAAGGCCTAAGGATTAAAAGTGCAATTTTACCATTATTAAAGAAAGATATTTTCATAAAGAGAAATTGATAGAAAAATCTAGAGAAATGAAGAAAAGAAATGATGAAAAAGCTGTAAAAGCCATCAGCCATTGTGTTTCACGTTAGCCACCATTTTTCCACCATTTCAACTTTTGCTTTTCTTTCAAATTAGTCCTTTTTCACCAAATACAAACCAATTAAGTTAGTTTCTTCCAAATTTCTTCAAGATTAGTGAATAAAATTAATAGAGAAGTGTAGTAGCTATCCATTTGTTAAAAGAAATGCATCCATACTTGTCTTGGAGGAGAAAGAAAATGGGAATTAGTGTTGAATACAAAGTGATTAAGGTAAGAAAGTTAAACTCCTCTTTAAATACATGTTAGTTTTTGGTTTAGAAACATAGATTATGATATGTTAGAAGGATTTTAATATGAATATATGTGTTTTGTATGAAATTGAAGAGAAAGAAAAGAAGGAGAAGGACCAAATTGAAGGAAAAAGGAAAGGAGAAAGCCAAGGAGTGAAAAGGGATTATCTACAAGAGTTGTAAGTACTACAAGTATTAAAAGGCTTAGAATTAATTAAGTTAAAAGTGTTTATAATTTTAACATATATGGTTAATTATGATAAAAAATGATATGTTTAATTATAAATGTTAATTATGTATGATTGAATGAAATTTAGTATAAAGAAACATGAGAAAGGAATTATTCTCATTAAAACAGATTGGACAGAATCAGAGGACTAACTCTGAAAATTCACCAAAAATTGTATAAAAAGAGTTAGATGTTGAAATAAATATGTAATTAAATTTTATTGAGTTTAGTTTCATATGGAAGAAACGGTGATGGAAATGGTTCTGTATATTTTGAGATATGCTAGATTTTGTGTAACAAGGTCAGAGTAAGTTCGAGTTCCCCTGTTCTGACTTTGAAAAATCATAGAAAAATTTAGAAAAATTATTAGAGACTGAAATTATATGGTTGAATCCTTAATGAGTCTATTTTCAAAAGAAACATACGGGAACATTATTGGGTTCTTGTACTAAAAGATAGGTAATTTTTAGTAAAGAAAGGTCGAAACTGTTAGGTAGCAAATAAGGGGTAAATTGAAAGAATTTACTGTACAAATTGGCTAAAGTAAAAATTCTGAAATTTTTATGGTAAAAAGATATTTGAGTCTAATTTCAAATTCATCAAGCGAATTATAATTTCGAATTCTGTATCTCAATATATAAATAATTTAGTGACTGTGACTCAAATGTACGACTTTAAAAATTAATGTAAAAAAAAGAAGAAGAAAAATTGAATAGAAATGAAAATTTGATGCATATAAAGTGATATGTTATGAAATTGAGAAATGAGAATGAAATGGATAAACCAAAGGTTTCCGAAGTTATTAGTACCTAATTGTTTATGATATTTGGTTGTTATTTGGTTAAATTGATTTGTTATTGATTTGTATTACTATAATATGAATTATTTATTATTTAATGTTTATTTCGATATTTATATTTAATAAGTGAATATGAGGTAAGCGTTAATATTGAGATGAATAAAAATTGATATTGAATTAATAGTATATTTGAATTGAATTTGAATGATTTGTGATCAAAATTGAAAGTGAAAGTGAAATTGGAATTGAAAGTGATATGAATTGTAAATTAAAAATCCCTATAAACTAGTCGGGCTGAGTCGGATATAGTTGACATGCTATAGGATTGGAAGAGTTCAGAGATACTTCGACCTTGAGTCGATGAGACACTGGGTGTCATTATTTTACTTCGGATAGATTCGATGAGGTACTGGGTACCACTTTACTTCGGCTAGGTCGATGAGGCACTGGGTGTCACTTTATTGCTTCGAACTATCCGATGAAGCATTGGGTGCCATTCTGGAGTGTTTGATTGGATCCGTGTATCTGGCAAGGTTCGGGTCTTGTTAATAGGGTAAACAATGTGAAAAAGAAAGAATGTGCAAATTGTGACATTGAGGGAAGTGAAATGATAATCGCATGAAAGGTAAATACAATATATGTATAAGAAATCAAAAAATGATAAAACTAAGTAAGCTAAGAGATTGGAATGGCTAAAATGTGAAATGAGGGAGAATATGTGAATTCATAACACTATTGTAAGTTAAATATTATACACATAAAAGGTATGTATTTTACATGAATAAATAATTATATGAATGAGTTTGAAATGTGTGATTAAAAGATGAATGATTAATGACTCTTGTAGTACTTACTAAGCCTTCACCGGCTTAACGCGTTTAATTCAACGCGTAGGTATAAGATCTCTAAGAAGCTAAGGTTGGATTAGATGCCTCTTATCAAATCACATCAACATTGGAAGATTACAAGACAAGGTATACTTATTTTTAGGTAAAATGACATGTACAAATGGTACTTATATGTCCTCAATGAATGGGTTATAAATGTTATTTTGGAATACTATGAACTTATGAAATGAGATGATGAATTTTGAAAGAATTGTGCTTTAGACTGAATTGATTTATTGGTAAAGTTTTTATATAATTTCAGGGAGTTAGTTTGAAGTTTCTAGCTGTATTTTTTGATTTTAGAACAGAGGTATCAATATTTTTATGGTGGTATCGATATTTGCTCTGTTTTGAGTAAAAATTACATTTTCATTATTTTCAAACTGGTTTTAAGTCTCGATTTTGATTATACTTGATTATTTTGTGATATTTTGAGTAAAACGATTCAATTACACAGTATTTGAAAGAAAATTTTGTTATACTCGTTTTTAATTCTCTAACACTGTATGTAATACTCTTATACCGGGTTTATACGTGTGAACCGGGTGTAAGGGTGTTACAGTAAAGGTGTTACAAAAACTCTCTTCACTGTCGAAGAAAATAGTCCCTTATATTCTAATTTTATTTTTTTTATGATTTAGTCCTTGAAATCCAAATTTTTACTATTCTACAATTTGATTCCTCAAAAATAGATTTTCTTATTCTACAATTCAATCCTAAACCATGTTTTGTAAAATTTTGTAAAATAGTCCCTTTACTAAAGTTTCCAAATTTTATAATTTAGTCCTTACATTTAAAATTGACAAAATTTCTAAAAATAGTCCTTGATTTTTGAACAGTTAAACATTCATATTCTATTATTCAGATTTGTAAATTCTCAAATAACGTAAATTAGTCCTAAAGCTCAAGTTATGAAATCTTTACAATTTAACCGCTATAGTTTCAAACTTTACTATTTTATGCTCAACTTTCCAAATTTTCATATTTCATAATCATATTACTTAGTTACATAAATGTTTCAGATTTCACTACTCAAACCCTTAGAATTTGAAAATTTACAAATTGTACAATTTAGTCCTTACTTCAATTTTTATCAAATTAAATCATTTTTCAACCTACTCATCCAAATAATATTCAAAATAAATATTTACCACTTTCAACTTAATTAAACATAAACTTATATCTATAAATTTATATTCCCTAATGTATGAAATTAAAAATTAAGCTTAATTAAGTAAATTAAGATTAATTAAAACTAAAACATGATTAATTAAAATATAAATAAGCTTTATGAAATAAACTCAATTAAACAATGAAAAGATAATAAAATCTCAAATATATATTTGTTTCATTGAAAATAACTTTTATGAAATATTTTTAAGAAATCTACTAAATAAAAAAAAATATTTTACACAAATTCATTCAAACACCAAAAAACATAAATCATTTTTTTCGTCAAGTCTCGAAGTAAAGTTATATAAAATATGATTGTCCTATTGCATGAAAATTATCTTTTCTAATGTATAATTGATGCTTTAATTTAAGGTTACAAGTCATTGTATGGTCCGGTTTTGTTATAAGCTAGTTTTGTGGTGCACAAAGCTCAACGCCAATGATAAGTGGGTATCAAACAGCTGTTGAAAAGGGATCAGAATTTGGGTTTTATTATTTTCTTAAAGAAAAAAAATGGAGACAAAATTTTGGGCAAATAATATGTTAAGTTGACAGTGAAAGACAATGAGCACTCCTTCTAACCTTTTCAAATAAATAGTAAATATCTGTCAACCCGAAAACGACTCCCCCAACACCTTGTCCCATCATTTACCTCAAATCTTACCTTTCCTTTATCCACCATTTACAATTACGTTTCTGTTTCATTGTGTTATTCATGAATCAAGTTGGATTGGATTTAAATCAAGTTTAAATGTAATATTAATATTTATAAAAAATAAATCTAAATTCATTTTAAATCTATTCATTTCATATTTAAATTTTGTTAAAAATATTTATATTATATTTTTAAGTATCCTTTATGCACCAACCATAATTATGTTACTCTATTGTTGTGATTAATGGGATCGGTTTTATTTTTTAAAATGTTTTGATGAATATGTTAATTAAAATATTGTTTTTTTAATAATATTAGCATGGTAATTTGAATGGCGTGTGTTTTATGCTGACATGACATTATTTATTTTATATGACACGTTAAGAAATAATTTAAAAATTATAAATATATATATATAAAACATAAAAAGTCAATATGAAATACATATTGATTGTTATGTGGACTGCCATATATAAAATTTAACGTTTTAGTTAATATCTATATTAAAATTTTTTTGACTCTTTTTAAAAGATTGAAGATTAAATTAATAAAAAATATAAACATTAAAAATTAAATTTATCATTATATCAATATTATTTTATTTTCTTGTTTTGCACTTTATCTTTGAAAATGAAAAATGTATTTTTACGGGGCTAGTTTGGATAGATACGAATTTTGATTCTTTAATTAAATGGTATAATTATTTCTTTTAAATTTTCAATATTTAATAATTTAATTTAATTTCTCCTAGTCTTTCAATTAAATGAAAAATTCTCTCAAAAAGTAATAAATCATTTTAATAAAAAAATTTCAATTTCAATATTTCAAAGTATTTAATTTTGTCTTTAACCTCGAACAATTTTTTTTTTTGGAAGTAAATGATGAGTGGAAATGCACGTGATTCTTTTTACGATCATGGTACTTTCAGCAGCCATAAAATTGAAAATGATTGGCTAATAAAATCGTACCATCATTTTCATCTTTTCCAGCATTTAAAATATAATAATAGAAAGTATGTTATAAGTAAATTCGATGTTTTATTAAATACAAATATGTAATGTAAATAAAATATTATATATATAAAGAGAATTTTATAAAAATGTTTTTTCTTACCAAAATAGTAAGGTTTCTTTTTCATTATTTATTGAAACTACTTTGATATCAATGGGTGTTGAGATTGGATGTCTTTTTATTTTTTTAGTAGATAAAATTTGGAAATAATTACAATATTATTTCAGTGTCAATATGCATATATCGACCATCCAATCGTAAATGTTTCACGATTGTTTTCAAGGGGTTCCTGGAACACTATCGAATCATAAGGGATAATTTTCATCATTCCAGCCAGCGTATATGCAACTACATTAACTTCTCTTGGAATCTCTTTATGATCACTCTCTACTGTCTCCTACAAAACTCTTGAATTCTTAAGATTAGATCCCTGTACAATTACCAACAAGACCTATCTAAAATGGCTTCCATAGTTTGAGCACAATTGGTTTTGACAATAATATTAACTCAATTAGCATCCCACGCCATAAAGAATCCATCGTGAATTACCCAAAGTTTAGCCTGCACTACACTACATTTGTCAATGTTTCTCCTGACTCCTCCACGCCATTACCAAATTCATCTCTTGTCACAATAACTGTGGATGCAAACCTCGAGATAGGATCCCCTCGCTCCATCCTATATAACTTTATCCATCCGTGTTTAATTCTTCATGGAATCTATGTCCCTTAAATTATAGACTACCATAATTAATCTAATCTCGATAGTCATAAATTTCAAGGTCTGATTGAGATAAAATTGTTCCGTAATTATCTGAATCAATGTTTTTGATATGATTTTGACAAACTAGTAAGTATAGATCTAATTATTTAATTTAATTCAAGAAAATTCGATACACATTAGTGTTGAGATCTCACTTTAAATATATCTTAAATCATATTATCATTTTTCATAAAAAAATTTCCTACTTTAACCAAAAATATTAAACTTTTCTATCCAACTCCCTTACTTTAATCCGAAAATTTAATAAAATGACTTTATTGAGACGATAAAATCACATAGCTTATGAAGTTCCAAACATGATAAAATTACTTATTCATTGTATTATTAAAATTTGTTATTATGTATTTTTTTAAATATACTGGTATAATTACATAGTAGTATCTGTTCATATTTTCTTAATCTTTTGACAACGCACACACACCTTGCACACACACACCTTGCACACACAGGTGCTCGAACCCGGATCTCCTAGGATGAACAACATCCTCTTTACCACTGGAGCCACTCGTTGGGTTCATGTAATGTTATTTTTTAAATTGCAGTAAAGTAAACATTAATTTTTTCACAATTATTAGCACATTGAACTCTTTAGAACTGCTTCCATACTGAAATTTTGTGAAATGGATGTGTACACACAAATTTCGAGTCAAAAGTTGATCTAAAAATTTGGAATCAAATTTTATTGATAACTTCGAAAATAAAGTTATAGTCTTTGAAAATATCTCGAATACAAAGAAATCTTCCTTTTATTCCTCTCTTCAGTTTGAGCTTTGATCCAAGAGTCGTCTCACTTAATTTTAGATGGATGTTGATTGCTTCAATTGTCGTGTTGACTTACTCTTGAAACAAGTTTGAACCTCCTTGGTTCAAGAGATGTCTAGTAGAATTTAACTACATCATTTGATTGTTCTAGAATAATTTAAACCTTTTTATTTATTATTTATTTATTGTTAATTTAATTAATAAGAGATAAAATAATCATTTAATATTATTACTTAATTATTCTATTTTTAATTAGTGATAACATAGATGTTTATTTTTTATCTCTAAATTAATTTAAATTAATTAGAAAAATAATTATGATATTATCATTTTTTACCATGATAATTTTAATTTTACCTACGATAATTTCAGCTTGACAAGTTAACTTTTGTTAAAAATAAAAAATAAACCCTCAACTCTAACCAATAGGTCTCATAGACCGCCAAGTGATTTTCGTTAGCCCACAAACCTTTTAAAGCATCAAAAAACTTCCAAATGTCGCGAACAAATCCTTACATGCATGCCATTAAACCTTAAGAAACTAATTCCAAACCCTAACCTTCAAACATTAATTTCTAACCCAAACCCTAAACATTGATTTAACCATTTGATTAATCCCCACCAGATTATTTTCCTCTACCGTACTCAAGCTTTTAATCTCTTATTGGGTCAAGGATTTCAATCGAACTCTAACTTCAATCGAAGGTGACCCCAACTTTCCCAACTCATGTGACTTTAGTAAGTATTGACTTCCTCGATCAAATACAGAGGCATTAGATCATGGTCACAAAAAAAAAAATTAGAATTAGGGAAGTCGAATTTCGGCTGAAGTTAAAGTTAGGTCGAAATCCTTAACCCAACAAAGGGTTGTGGCTTAAATAGGTTAGAGAAGAATAATTTGACAAGTATTTAATAAAAAATTCAATTTAAAGTTTTAAGGTTTAGGAAAAAGTTAGGATTTAGGGTCTGAATGGTGTTGGTTTGGGGTTAATGAATTTAGTGAAAGGGTTGAGGTTTAATTATATTTACAACGTAAACTGATCAAGAGATCTAGGAGGTCAGTGCGTTGCCCTCTCAAACATACAAGAATTATCGGAATTAAAATGTGTTAATAACCTCTGAAAAGAAGCATAATCTCGACACTTGAAGGTTTCGTTGTTCGACCTAAAAACTCTTAACTCTAATTTTGTATCCTTAAATGTAGGGGTGTTCAATCGGTTAACAGACTAGCTAATCGACCCGAACTATCATTAAACGAATTAACCGATCCTTTTAAACTTTTATCCGTTAACCGAACCGAAACAAACTTTTTCGGTTAATGCAGTCGGTTAACCGAATTAATCGAAATTTATATGCTTTTTGATTTTTTGTTAAAACAAGTATAGAACATATAAAAAATTAACCAAATTAACTAATTGATTAATATTTTTATATTATAATATTATTTATTAAGTTCGGTTAATTCGGTTAACCGATCGATCTCAAATCGAATTAACCGTTAATCGAATTTTCAAAAAATTATTAACTGATCCCGACTAATTAATCAAATTAATTCAATTTTACCCGAAATTTACACAAATGCAAGCTAAACTTTGACACTATGGGTGTTGAGGTGGTGGCTAATTTTTTCTATAACTATAGCATTACTTAAAATTCAAAACTCAAAACTCTAATTTATTTCTCAAAAGATTAGACCTTAAACTTAAATGTTAACATTTATGATTTTGGATTTAGGGTTTAGAGTTGTTGCTTAGTGCTTATGGTTGAATGTCTTTAGAGTTTAGGAAAATAAGTTTAGGTTTTTCAGTAATACAAACAAATAACATGTGAATGTCTATTTAAAAGGGTTTGTCGTATTTTTGTAAGTCATTCAAATCGATGACCACTTTCATTAAGATTTTAGGGTGCTTAACTAGTATTTTTGTTAGCAACATATTTTTACTGTAAAAAATTTATTAAACTACAGCTTGAAGAGGTTTGAAAATTTATAGAAAAATTAATAATATTTATGTCAAATAGAGTTAATAAGGCAACAAACATGGTTTTTCCATTAAAATAAAATTAATATGAGTTTTAATTACCATATTAATTATATTTCATGTAATTGTTTTATTTAATAGAAAAAAATATTTTAACTGAAATTAATTTACTTCTTATATAAATATTAAAATTTAAATTAATCATATAATTAAAGTAAAAACACATGTTTAAAGATACTCTCAGTTTCAATCATATAAAAGAGGTATCTTTGCTATGTATAAATAACTTATCGTATATATTTTGGTCCTTAAATTTGGTAACACGTGTTTGTTTAATATTATTATTTTTATTGAATTTAATTAATATTTAAATTTAAAATCATTAATTAAGTTAGTATTTTTTCTAAGAATTTGGTTGATGTAATTGAATTTTATGTAATAATTAATATAATTTTGACATGTGTCATAAAAAAAATATATGTTTTGTATATTTTAATTGCTGAATTTGATATTATATTTAATTAAAATTTATTTTTTTTAAATTTAATTGATACTTAAACTTGAAAATCATAAATATATTTTTTAATTATATGGTTTACACCGTTAAATTTTATGTTGACAGCTAGTGTAGTACTGACATGCGTCCTAAAAATTAAAAAAAAACATTTCCTTTTATTTCACGTGGACAGCCAATATAATATTGGCGTGTGTCCTAAACATAAAAAATTATTTTCTTTTATTTCACGTGGACAATCTCATGTCCATATTTATTTGAATTTGGGCAAGGATTTGTTTTATTTTCAATGTGAATTTCTAGTAATTTTATATTTTTTATAATTTAAAAAATAATACTATAAAAATTATTTAAAATAAACTACGGTATTTTGAAAAAAAATCCCACTTTTAATTTCATAACCAATATTGTAAAACTATTTGTCGAGGTTATTTTGAAAGTATATTTCTAGTAACTTTATATTTTTTTTTAATTTCAATTTTTTTTAAGGTGATAGTAGAATTTTGTTTTTATAATGAATTTAGGTATTTTAAATTTTCTTAAATTTTAGGGTTTTACTCTTTTATCTTCAGCTGTTTTGATTCTTTTAAAATACCTAAATTTTATTTTTAATTTTTTATTGATTGAAATTATAAAAATATAAATTTATTAGAAATAAATTAAACGAATGATTGTTCAAATTCATTTTATATGTGAAATAAAAAAACTAAACTTCTTAAATTTATTTTTCTTTAATATTTTAAAATTTGAAGACACATTAATATTCTTTTGGCTATTAGCATAACAACTAATATAGTTAGTGAGGTATCTAAATCATATTTTATCATTTCAAATTTTCATTAAAATTGTTAAATGTGATAAATAAATAGCTACTTATCACTTAATATTAAAATTAATAAATTAATTTTATTTTTCAAAATATTATTTTTGAAGCAAATTATTTCCTCATCTTATTAAAGTTTAAAATATTCGAATTATTATTTCTAACTTTTATCTAAAATTATTAAAGAATATCACTAATAGGATTAAAATTATTTAATATTATTTTTATCAATATTTATTATTATCAAACAAAATAAATATACTCAATTCTTAATTTTTATTAATATATCAAATAATTTTATCATATAAGTTCAATACTTATAAAATCTAATACTTAATTTTTCAATTTGTCAAACACAACTGATTTCACCATGTTTGCTTAATACACTAAAAAAATTAAATACCAAAAATTAAATATTGAATTTAAATTATAAAATATGTTTGGTATTTTTTAAAATTAAATACTAAAAATAATTAAATTATTTAATAAAAAATAATATAACTTTTAAATGAAATAAAATAAAAAACTATTAAATTTATTCGTAACAAGTAAATCTCTTCTATCTAGAGTTTAGGTAGCTAAAGAAACTGTTAATCAACTTGGTATTTGTAATAAAAGAGGGTATATATATATATATTTATAAGGCAATTATTTATATTTTGATAATTTTGACTGAATAAAATGTATCCCTACCACAAATCTAAATCAACACACATTAAATTTTCTAAAAGTAAAAACAGGGCAGAAGTGAAACCTATCTATCTCACTCCGGTTCACCTAAAACGCATTTCTTAGGGATAGCCATGAACTTGGTTATATTCCACAGATAGCAAAGAAACACACACCCATAAGATATAGCCTTAATTATCTTCAATTCTGCTCGCAATTAGACCATAAAATGAGGTTTTATCAAATAATACTCCAATATCCAAACACTGATTAATTTAATGTCATGAGGCAGCAAATAAAGACCGAAACATACTCCGACTGAAAAAACAAACACAAGGCAAACTACCGCAACGGGGCAAACCCTTACCATCATACCCGTTTGCGTGAAAGGGCCCCTATTTTATACAAATGATAAAAAAACCCAAAGGCACCTCCCATGGCATTAGGTTCACATGTAATTTTCTTGGTCTCACAATAGTACCCACTCCCTCTATAATCATATTTAGTGAGACATACCTCGGCACCTCATTCACCACGGTGAAACTCGACAGACTGTATAACCGGACACATCAAGGTGCCCCGACCACAAACTTCGACCCCAAGTATCAATCATAACCCCCCGTTACCAACTGCTTGCTTTACCCAACCAAGACCTGAAATTTCAGTAAACTAGATCAGTAGAGGGAATAAATTAACTGTTTTGAGTTTGGGGTTAAATCCAGCAAAAGGATACGAACCTTCAACTGAAGTTGAATCCACCAGATGGAACCTTAACATCATTTCCTCCAAACTGGAAATTTTGCTGAGTACCATCACCAGGAGGTAGTGTCTCTTCATCCTCCTCCAACCAGTAAGTCTCGAGAATCTTGACTGCCTTCTCATAGATCTCGTTATTGTCATGACTCTGTAGATTTTCAATCTTTTCTAATCCCTCAGCATCTTCAATTAACTGGGCACAATAGTTAAACTCTCCAGCACCAGCTGCCTTCTCAGCTTCACCAACCTTCAAAATGTTCTCCAAGCCTTCTAGACAGACTGTTATAATTCTAGGGTCAGGGCATGCAAGGAGATCACACAAAGGTTTTATGCATCCTTGACTAACCAGGTACCTACATGTCCACATCAGGAGAATGATTTTCCAGTTAGTTCAATAAGAATGGAATGAAGGAATCAACAACAGAGAGGAGTTCCAAGTTGAACAAACATACTTGATTTGCTCATGAGTACCACCAGAGGTAGCATTTGAAATTGCCCATGCTGCTTCTTTCTTTATATCAAATTCAGCATTTTGAAGTAAGCTCACCAGGGGATCAATTATCCCGGCATTGATCACAGCCTAGAACAATTTTGAAATATAATTAATCATAGCTTAAGGGACACTACCAGCTGCTAAAAAGGGCCAGTTGATCAATGAACTCAGACAATTACAAAAATGCTTGAAGAAAATATTGCCATGATTTCTGACCTGAATTTGCTCCTTGTTTCCAGCTGTAATGTTTGAGATAGTCCAGCAAGCTTCTTTTTTTATGCTCTTTTTATGATTATGCGTCAACAAACTCAAAAGGCATGATAGTGCACCATGGTCAATAATGCACTGAAAATGAAGGCCATAAAATCATACAACATAAAATAAAATAAAGACTTAACAGAAGCAGAAAACCAAAAATTAAGGATGAAGCAGAATCTGAAACCATGCCTGAGTCTGTAAATCATCTCCCGTCACAATATTTCCAACCGTACGAAGAGCAGGAATGAGCACAGACGGAGACGGATTACTGCCAAAATACATGCATAAACCATATAGTCCACAGAAAATTAAATAATACAGATCAAAGATATTTTCCAGCATTCAACTCACAGTAGGAGCTCAACAAGTCGTAGACAAACTCCTGCCTCAATCACAGCTTGAATTTTGTCATTTGTACCATCAGACAGGTACGATAGAGCCCAACAGGCATCAGTGAGAACTTCCTCATCATTTGAATGAATGAGACGTTCAAGCGCAGGAAGGGCAGGCCTTACCTAGACAACAAATACCCAACATTTAAAAGCTACATTGAAAGCACAAACTAAAGGGATTATAAGAGAAAATTGTATGGAACAAGATGATAACCTGATCAAATGGAGGCTGTGGCTTGCCCCTGCAAAAATTTGATAATGTCCAGGTTGCATTTCTCAGCATTGACAACTTTGAGTGTTCATTCAACTGTGATAACAGTGGCATCAAAGCTCCATGACTGAGAACAAGATCACGACATCTAGGAGAATCGCCAGCAACATTCCCCAGTGCCCACACAGCCTAAACATTAACAAACAATTCACTCAATACAAAGCTCTTATCGTCATTACTAGCTAAAAATACAATAAACCAGGAATCAGAAGCGTCACAGTTTATTCAAAGGATAAGACATTTAAAATATACCTGCTCGCGAACATCATCACTTGGGGAACCAAGAAGCTTTACAAATATAGGAACGGCCCCATGATCAATAACTACCTTAGTATGGTCAGAGGTTCCAGAAGCAATATTTGTAAGCGCCCAAGCTGCCTCAAACTACAAGTTTTCCAAACATGTTACCAACGATAGCATAAAATAACCCCCCCCCCCAACAAAAAAAATGGTTATTATCAATCAAGAACATATACCTGAAGCTGTGGGTAATCTTCCCTCATAAGAAACTCAACAAAGCGAGGAACGACGCCAGATTGTATCACTTCGTCAATTGGGGGGCTTCGCTCTGTTTATTAGAAAATACATAATTTTATTTAAATAAAACTCGGTTGAAAATTAATAAGAAAAGAGAGAGAAATGCATAACAATTACCAATTGAAAGCAATTTCCGGAACTGAGTAGTCGCTTCTAGCTGCGCTGAACCGTTACCGGACCAAACGCCGGCAACCATCGAAGGAAGACTCTCTAACTGCAAGAAGAAAACCCTAAATCAATCAAATTCCGAGGAAAAAAAGAGGGTATAAAATCGGAGATGCTTTGATTAAGCGATTGTGGTCTACCTTTTTTTCGACGTTGGAGGATTGAAGAGAAGCGGACAACTGTTGTGCCTGGAGGCCTTCGCGACGCTTCTTCTGTAAGCTCTCTTCGCGCTTGCTTTTCCGGATCTCCACAATGTTGTCTTCCCTCCTACGGCGGCCTTCCTCCGCGTCAACCGCCACCTTGTAGCGGTTACGGCGGACCTCGGTTCTGGTGCTCGGTCTCAACGACATATTGGGCGGCTGCTTTTCTTCGAAAATGAAACCAGGGAAAGAACAATGCTCCAAGAAACTTGAGATTTTATAAAAATGGATCGAAACAAGAAAAACCCTAGAGAGTTTTTCGGTTTTGAGTTATTTATTTTATTTGAAATTAAATTTAAATCTTTTAAATCAAATAAGGAAAATATAGGTAGAGTGGGTTATATTTGTATTTTCATTTAATACTTTTATTAATTTGTTTTCTTCACAATTTAAATTTAAAAAAATTATCCTCTCACTTTTCTTTTATTAAAAAATGGATTAAAAATTATAAGATATTCATTAGAGAGGTTTGTTTTATTTCAAATGCATATAAAATAGATATTTTTTTATAAAATAAAATAGATAATTAAAAAAATAATTGAACAAAAATACTATCTTATAATTTATTTCAACAAACGAGGCAATGATATTAATTAAGATAGGCTTTGATACTTAGGGCTATGTATTGGTACCTAGCTCAAGTATTGTAGCCTTTTAACTATTGAATTGCTCTGTTCCAATACCAATAGTATGGGCATCGGAACTTGAGTTTAAGTTGAAAATTGGTCCAAAAACACTCTAAAATCATATTTAACACTTTGATATCATTTCAACAAGCTTTAAAGAATCAAAGAACAAAATTCAAATTTATTTAGACTCCATTACATACCATAAACACACTTAAGATGAATCATAAGGGAAAAACTGAAAAAGAACATCAACAGAGTTCAAAATTATAAATCAACTTTACAAATACAATTTCAATTTACGATTTCATGTACATGCCAAGATTCATACCCAATTACAACCAAATTAAAGAACTATAAACTTAAACTCGAATGGCGATGCAATTTTCCTAAGTTGAAATTACAATCTTCTTGACAAGTCCAATCTATACGTTTAAATAGCTAACGCGTGAGCTCGATGAGCTCAATAAGTACACAAAAATAACTACTTATCATATTCCTTATTATTGTTGAGCCCCTCATATGTGCTTCTTACGATTTTCAATTATGTTACTAGTCGATTCAAATCTTATAATTGAATTATAGCGACCGATTTATTAAGTGATCACATTTTTTAATTAAAATATAATACTTTTTCAATCAAAGTTCACTTATGATCATTTGTTTCATTTCTAAGTCAAACATTTCAATTCCATTTCCTTTGGGCATTCAAAAAGCAAATGTTTTAATCTTTTATCTTCAATTTAAGGCCATTATGAATAACATGCTTCATAGTTTTCTTTATTAGTGACATTTAATCCTTTAGCTTAAATATCATACATATATCTTTCATTTATGCCACATTGATCAAAGCATGATGTCCCTACGTGTTCCTTATCAAATTTCTCATTTATTCAATTTCTTTTCATCTTATGTGCACATATCCCTTAGTAAACTCTAGTGGAATAGAATTCGGATACTCGAGATTTCAACCGATCACAACCACATATATGCACTAATTGTGCATCCATCCTAAACACCAACATATAGAGCTCGAAGTGCACCGAAATACTATGTCATATGTATCCTTACTATTCCTACTAAGCTTACTTGGGAAATTACCTTCATAAGGATGAAACACTTAATAACTCACCATAATTTATGAAAGGCATATTCATATTTTAAAATTTCCACATGTAAGTATTTATATCATGTTTTCATGATGTATAACACATATCACATTCATGTATGTGGAGTTCTTTGAGTTAAGAGGTAAGCGTTCAATCGAATCAAGTGAAAAATTTTCTAGTTAATTGTGTTGACGAGTCCTATTTTATCATCCTAACTCAATTTATAACTTTTTCGAATCAAGTCGAGTCGAGTTGCGTCAAGTTGAATCAAATTGAATCGAGTGAAATTGTTTGAGTGAAATTAAAAAATTAAACAATGTCAAATTAAAATATTGTTACAGTATAACTAATTCCATGTTATAGTGCATTGATTTGAAACCACATGTATTTGAAAACTTTTTCAAAGCAAAAAAAAAACTTGATAAACTTGAAATATTAATTAACTTATTTAGGTTATCAAAATTATTATTTTAGAAAATTTTTAAAATTTTAACTTTCTTTATGTATTCTTTATAATTTTTAAAAAAATAAAAATTTTGAATTTTTTTGTAGTTTTGTTATGAGAGAGATTAATTTGTTCATTTTTAGTTAAAACTCACGTATTCATTTATAAACTCTTGCATGCTTTCTCATTCCCTCTTATTAAGATATTTATAAATGAATATGTGGATTTTATTTTTTAAAATTCACATATTCACATTTTCAGTTAATATAGGTTCAATTATTTTATATTTTTTAAAAAACTATATTTATTTTATTTTAATTTAATACTTAATAATTTTATGTATCTTAATATTTTTTAATGTTTACATCATAGTAGTAGTATATATATATATTGTTATAAATTACATAATATAAAACATTATACACTTAAAAAAAATGGGTTAGGTCAAGTTGAGGCCTTTAATGTTTAAGCCCTAAACCAACTCATTTTTTAATTAGTCTTAACTTTTTTTTGCCCAAACTTATTTTTCATACATAATATTTTTTGGTCAAATCTTTTCAAATTTTAAGCAAACTTTTGGGCCTAGACAAATAGCCCAATTGATTGTACCCCAGCATGCATGTGTCGGGGCTTAGAAATATGCAATTAGATATGGAAATATATGTGGTGTCTACAAGTGTAGAGGTCAAATTGTAATATAATTTTATTTTTACAACGAAACACTTTAGAAATATTTCGAGGATCGTACTTAAGAGAAGTTTGTTTAAACTAAATTCTATGCACGAGATCACACACTAACTGGATCTAAATACTACTCACGTCTAGATCATATTACGGCAGAATAATAAAAAAACTAAATACCAAAATATAAAGCAATTAAAGCAAGCAAAAGGGTTACTCTAATGTTCATGATTAACTTAGATTTAGGGTTTTTCACTAATTAGCTAATGACTAACCTAACTAATATCTTTTGACCTATAACTAAATTAATTGATCGGCTTAATTTACTTATATTTCGACTTGATAAATTAAATCGAGTTAGATTATGTTGATGCCAAGCAAACTATGCTTTCCGCCCCATCTATCTAAGTGACTTCCTAGAGTCGTCAATTCTAAGATTTAATCTGCTTAATCTACTCCAGCTAACTAGATGTGAAACCCTTAACCCAATCTACTCAATCCCACTTCAGATCACCAACCTTCTTATTCCTAGAGTATTATATGCTAAAACACATTCAAATTTATAAAACAAATATTATATTAATTAAATTAATATATTAGATTAATTTTTTAGATCAATTAATATTTTCTCTTTTTTCTTCAAATCATTTGCTTCAAATCATTTGTTTTTATCTTTTGTTTTTTTCAGCGTTAGTGTCAATTTCTAGGTTGACTATCTCTCACCTTTTTTTCCCTCCCACCAATCCTCTTTTTCTTTCTCCTTCTCATTCACTTCATGCATCTTCTCTATTTTCAATTTGTAGATTTATTTTGTGGGCATCTTTGTTGTCTTCACAAGTTGTGATGGACAGATGAGAGTGTCTGTCGTCGCCAAAACTCCACCGAACATTAGCAAATTTTCTTAGAAAGTGAGTGGCTCTTCGTCAGCTTCTTAATCTGTTTATGTTTTGAGAGTATTTCAAAATAATAAATGATTTCACAAGTCAATTTGGACTCGTATTGTCCAAAATTTTATATATTTTTTGTTTGGTTCTCCATTATTTAATAAGTCTTCAGTTTTAGAAGTTGTTGTATGCTTTTGTAACACGTCTTTTAGTCTTACTTACGTATGTAATCTTCCTTTTGCAAGTGATGTTAGGGATGGTTTTGTTGTCGTGTTCTCACATTTATCGTATTAAGTGCTTGATTTCCTTATCGTATTAAGTGCTTGCAATCACTTCAAATATATCGTGCTTGAGTTGTGATAATGCCAATTATCAACGTGTCATAATGTTCTATTGATACTGAGACTAAAATCTTTGTTGTGTTAATGAATCTTATCCTTCACCATCTACTAGGAATGTTGATGAATTAATAAATTTACCTTTAAAAAATTAATATATTAGATTAAATAAATATATTTCTAAAATCATCTCACATTTATGCAATGTAACAAATCATAATTTTCATTTAAATTTTCTAATAAAATTATTTTTAAATAGTATACCAAATTAATCAATAAAAAATCAAGTGATGAACATCACAAGGTGAGTCAAATAAAATCATAATTAATTGTTTTGAGTGTTGAAATAAACAACTAAAAATGGCCGACGAAGTAAAAAGAATCTTCGGAGCATATACCATTTCGACCCTCTAACTACACGAAGTGCTCAATCAAAGTTTGGGCTTTTGAGCAATAGTTGTTACATTTTGGGTTTGGTTGTGGCATGGTTTATATTAATGATTTTTTTTTTATGGGGCTAGGATTTTTAGTTGTCTAATTCTCTAATGCATGTTTTATGTTTGGGAAAATATGTAAATTCGCCCTCAAATTATATTAAGTGATTAATTTTGATCAAAAGTGATATTCAAAAGCATAAATTTTTAGAAAGTTTATTAGTGTAATCAAAATACAAATATAAGTGAGTGTTGAAGTAATCATAAAATGTATTTCTCAATTGAGTTGTAGTTTAATTTGTATAGATATTGTTATTAATGCATGCAGATGTGGATTCGAGTGCGTTGAAGCTAAACTTGTTCATGGATCGTGTTATCGTTTCAAGCTATAAAGCTCACTCAAAATTTGAAAAAGTTTGGGTAGAAATATTAGGCCCATTTAAAATATGGGTCGGCTCGGGCTTGAGACTCGTTTTTAAGTTTATAATACTTTATATTATGTTATTTTTATATATTATATAATTTAGAACAGATTAAAAAAATAAAGTTATACTAAATATATAATAATACTCTAATAAACATTAAAATAATATTAAGATGACCATATAAAAACTTTTAATTAATAAAAAAAGTAAAATTATTAAATATTAAAATAATATAATATAAATATATTTTTTAAAAATATTAAAAAATATATGGACGGTCCTAAAATGGGCTTGGGTTAGTCTTTTGTAAATATAGACGGTTTTGGACAAATATTTAGGCTCATATTTCGAGTCGGGTTGAGCTTAGACAAGCATAAAGTATGTTAATACCATACTTAGACAAGCATTAAGTATGTTAATATCATGCTTAGGTCTAACCCAAATTTGATTTGGCCCGGCCCATGAGCATCTTTAGTTGGAGTTCATTATCCTCTTATTTATTGTTTTAAAAAAAACATATATAATAAAAACTATAATAAAATTATTTAAAATTAATAATAATTACAATAAAATTAAACTATAGAAATGAAATCCTCACAATTTGCGAATAAACCAGTAGCTTATTATTAACGTAATTAAATTAAATGATACTAATTGTTTAAATCATTACACAATACAAACATGAGACAGATAAGGATACACCATTAACATATCAAAATCTATATAAATATACAATTAGAGTTACAGCTTACTCAACTTGACAGGTCCCAGCTGTTTTGCCTTGGCTCTTAGCACATGCTTTTGAATTTTCCCTGTAGCTGTTTTTGGCAAGGGACCAAACACCACTGATTTAGGAACCCAGTAAGCAGGCATCTTGGACTTGCAAAACTTCATTATGTCCTCCGCTAACCGTTGTTCATCTGATTTGTCGACTTCCGGCTTCAACGTCACGAAAGCGCAAGGTGACTCTCCCCACCGTTCATCGGCTCTGGCCACCACGGATGCCTCCAACACTGCAGGGTGGAAGTATAAACTGTTTTCTACCTCAACACTACTGATGTTTTCACCTCCAGATATGATGATGTCTTTTGATCTATCTTTTATTTCAATGTACCCATCTTGATGCTTCACACCAAGATCCTCAGAGTGAAACCAGCCATCTGCAAACGCTTCCTCGTTCGCTTTCGTGTTGTTTAAGTAACCCTTCATCACGACATTGCCGCGCATCACTATCTCTCCTATGGTTTTTCCGTCAGCAGGGACAGGCTCACCTGTTTTGGTATTGATCACATCTAGGCGTTCTAAGGTAATGCTACGAACACCTTGACGTGCATTAAGATGGGCCTGGGTTTCGGGTAGCAGCGAGTCCCATTCAGGCTTCCTGGCACAAATTGTTGAAGGGCCATAGGTTTCTGAGAGACCATAAGTGTGAAGGACACGGAAGCCTTTTCGAGACATCGCTAATAGAAGAGCAGGTGGCGGGGCGGCACCGGCTGTCAATACATGAACAACATGGGGGAGAGGAAGAATTGTATCCTCAGATGGGGCATTAACTATGGTATTGAGCACCACAGGTGCAGCACAGAAGTGAGTCACTCCATGCTTTACGATGGATGAGTAGACTCCCTTAGCTGTTACCTGAAAATGCAAATCAGTAAGTAACAAGCAAAATCTATCATAGATATAAGCAATTATTTTGCAAGGAAATCCTCACCTGTCGAAGACATATGTTTGTTCCACAAAGAGCTGCAAGTGCCCAAGTACAACACCCACCATTGCAATGGAACATAGGAAGAGTCCACAAGTAGACAGCTCCTTCATTCATCCCCCATACAAGAGGATTACTCAAAGACATCAAATAAGCCCCTCGGTGATGTAAAACCACCCCTCTAGGGCTAGATGTTGTGCCCGAAGTATAACCCAAAGATATGCTTTGCCACTCATCCTGGGGAGGTTTCCAAGCAAAGTCAGGGTCACCACTTTCTAAGAACCTTTCGTACTCAATAGCTCCTTGTCCCAAAGCATACCTGAGTGCTTCAGGATCACAGTTTTCGTCGGCGACGACAACCAGAAGTGGAGGCTTGAAATGGCCTTGGCTTTTCTCCTTCATGATTTTCAATGAATTCTGTGCCAAAGTGAAGAACTCTTGGTCCACAATGAGAATGGAAGATTGTGAATGACCCAGGAGGAAAGCAATGGTGGATGCATTTAGGCGAATATTGACAGGGTTTATTACAGCACCGCACATGGGAATCCCAAAATGAGCTTCATAGGTTGCTGGGATATTTGGTGCAATTACAGCTACCTGCCAATGGTAGAAAATTACTGAACCCGATCATATTGAATAACAAAAACTTCCATAAACATAACTTTTTAGAGTAATAAGATAAACTTCAGTTTATTTGATTACAATGCTACCGGCTCCCATGGAGTGTTTACAGAGAGCGGAGGCCAAACGACGACAGCGGTGGTAAGTTTGGAGCCACGTGTAAGAACGAGATCCATGGACCATTGCAATTCTGGTGGGATGAACCGTAGCGGCTCGTTCCAAGAACCACAACGGCGTCAATGGCACGTAGTTGGCGGCATTCTTTGGAAGATCGTTGATATCTCTAATATCCATCACCATTTATTTCTCAGAATCTTTTTTTTTTCTTTTTTTTTTTGGGGGGGGGGGTGAATGAAGAGAAGAAATAAGGTAAAACAAAATCAAAAGGAAGAACATAACTAAGTTCCTAATTTGTCTCGAGTGAGTGCCTCCACTGCATTGAGCAGAATATTAGGCATAAGGTGTGCTAAACCATTTGGTTCCCGTGGTACATGCGAAAACTTCACCCTCCATTGTCTCTTACATATCTTTCGGAGGATCTCTTGTAATCATCTGAATATAATTGTCAATGCAGAAAGATATAGATTCAAATGAGCTTCTTTAATAGATTGGGGTATTTGCATTTTCAAGTGAGTCCACCGTCGTTAGTCGCTTTTTTCCTGCAACAAAGGGTACCAAATCTAAGCATTGCAGCAGTTCTCCAGCTAAGACTTCTGAATATAAACCCGGCCCCAAATCCTCTTAAATCTGGCCCCATCTTCCTTTCCTTTCTGTTGATGTTAGCCTCTCTCCAACGTGGTTTTCGGTCGGATTTTGACACCATTCTCAGCAGCAGTCTAACCCATTCTCATATTCTTAGAACCCAGCCAACCAAATTCCCTCCGTTAATCTCTTCAAAATAAATTGAGAAATATTTATCTATATTTAATATAGCTGAGGTAGACAATTGAAGTTTAACCCCTTATAAAATATTTTTCTTGAATTTTATTTTATATTTTTAAATGATTTTGTCCCTCGAAGGATTATAAAAATTCTTTTAATTTAGCAAAATGTATTTTTTATATGTTTTTATATAATTTAAAATTTTAGCTAAATTTGTTATTATATTTTTATGTATAAATATTAAAATAAATATTTAACGGTGTAATTTTTGCAAATAAGTTATTTTATTCATTCATCTAAACGTACATAAATAAATTTATTTATTTTCCTAATAAAAAATTAAAATGCAATCTAAAATATAAAGCATGAAGATTTTGTGGTACTTTTACTTAACTAGTTCTTAAACGATAAAAAAGATTATGTAAGATAAATAGGTCTAGAGTTATTCATGATCTTAAATAAAAAAAATTTCTCAAATTATAATCTTTTAATAAAATAAATTTTTATTTAATAATAATTTTTTATATAATGTTTATAACTAAGACTTAATTGATAATTATAATCTATTTTATAAAAAATGAGATAATAACTTATTTGGTCCTCCAACTTTACAAAAAAAATCATTTTAATTTTCCATTTCACCTTAAAATGGATGGAAAAATTAATGTTTTTTTAACTTTGTTAACATGGCATACATATGGATTGCCACGTGAATAGCACATCAAATTTTAATTAATTTTTTAAAATTTTAAAAATTCAAAAAAAAATTATAATTTTTTAAAAAAATTAAAAATTATAAAAAAATTATCTTTTTAATATTTTTAATATTTTAAAAATTAATTAAATGTTGATATCTCATCCACTGTATACCATATTAACAAAATTAATAAACTTTAATTTTTTCATCAATTTTGAGAATTGAACAACTAAAATAATACCGCAACTTTCAACATATTACACGATACAAATATAATAGGAGAAAAATAACTAAAACATGACATGATACACCATTATGTTAGAATTGTTTATTATCATACATGAATCGTTAACGTATCAAAATTTATATGAATATAGTTTTCAGAGTTATAACTTACTCCACTTGACAGGTCCCAGCTGTTGTGCCTTGGCTCTTAGCACATGCTTCTGAATCTTCCCTGTAGCTGTCTTTGGCAATGGACCAAACACCACTGATTTAGGAACCCAGTAAGCAGGCATCTTGGACTTGCAAAACTTCATTATGTCCTCTGCTAACCACTGTTCATCCGATTTGTTGACCTCCGGCTTCAATGTCACGAATGCGCAGGGCGATTCTCCCCACCGTTCATCGGCCCTAGCCACCACTGATGCCTCCAACACTGCAGGGTGCAAGTATAGACTATTTTCAACCTCAACGCTACTGATGTTTTCACCTCCAGATATGATGATGTCCTTTGATCTATCTTTTATTTCAATGTATCCATCTTGATGCTTCACACCAAGATCCCCAGAGTGGAACCAGCCGTTTGCAAATGTCTCCTCGTTTGCTTTCGGGTTCTTTAAGTAGCCCTTCATCACGACATTGCCACGCATCACTATTTCTCCAATAGTTTTTCCATTGGCAGGGACAGGTTCACCTGTTTTGGTACTGATCACATCTAGGCATTCTAAAGTAGTGTATCGAACACCTTGACGTGCATTTAGACGAGCTTGGGTATCGGGTGGTAGTGAGTCCCATTCAGGCTTCCAGGCACAAATTGTAGAAGGACCATAGGTTTCTGAGAGACCATAAGTGTGGGTGACTCGGAAGCCTTTTCGAGACATTGCAAAGAGAACAGCGGGAGGCGGGGCAGCACCAGCTGTCATTACGTGAACAACGTGGGGGAGGGGCAGAATTGTGTCTTCTGGTGCGGCATTAACTATTGTATTGAGAACCACAGGTGCAGCACAGAAGTGAGTCACCCCATGCTTTGCGATGGCCGAGTAGACTCCCTTTGCTGTTACCTGCAAATGCAAATCAGTAACAAGCTATAATTGTACCTATGTTGCTCCGACTCTTTCATTTTTTAAAGTATCTCATCTAAGACTGATATTCAACACAAATTCAAACAGAGATGTAGAAATATGACCCGCCAAACACATTTGAGTTCGAGTAATGGAAGACCGAAATATATATAACTTGATAGTTTCAATGAATTTAAGCCAAGGGCCACACCAGAAATAGATGAATATGGAACAAATAAGCTAATTGGCATGGAAATTACCTGTCGAAGACATATGTTTGTTCCACAAAGAGCTGCAAGTGCCCAAGTGAAACACCAACCATTGCAATGGAACATTGGAAGAGTCCACAAGTATATAGCTCCTTCATTCATCCCCCATACAAGAGGATTACACAAGGACATTAAATACGCCCCTCGGTGATGTAAAACTACTCCTTTAGGGCTGGCTGTTGTGCCCGAAGTATAAGCCAAAGCTATACTTTGCCACTCATCCTGGGGAGGTTTCCAAGCAAAGTCAGGGTCACCACTTTCTAAGAACTTTTCGTACTCAATGGCTCCTTGTCCCAAAGCATATCGAAGTACTTCGGGATCGCAGGCTTCATCGGCAACGACAACCAGAAGTGGAGGCTTGAAATGGCCTTGGATTTCCTGCTTCATGATTTTCAATGAATCCTCTGCCAAAGTGAAGAACTCTTGGTCCACAATGACAATGGCAGACTGGGAATGGCCCAAGAGGAAAGCAATGGTGGATGCATTTAGGCGAATATTGACAGGGTTTATTACAGCACCACACATGGGAATTCCAAAATGAGCTTCATAGGTTGCAGGGATATTTGGTGCAATCACAGCCACCTGCCAGTGGTAGAAAATTGCTGAACCAGATAATATATAAAAAATTTATTTTCACTGAGACTTTTAATCTTGATGAATTAATATTGGGTTTAAATTTACATAAACATAAAAAAGATAAAAAGATTGAGTAATTAAATTCAAGTATTTTATGATATTAATAATGCAAACAATATATTAATTTCTCATAATGAAATTAAAAAGTATATAATTTCTAAATATCCTAAAATTCTTATGAATTAAATTTTTATTGTTAAAAAATTAATTATTAAGTAAAATAATTAAAATAAACAACAAATATTTCATAAAATTACATGCATTGAAAAACTAAAATGCAAAATTTATATTAAATACTGTGATGATATATATTTTTTCCTTAACCCCCTAAATTCCACCTTCATACACATATAAATAAATTTATTTGCAGATGCATTTGATTTTCTTTTGAGGGATAAAGAATAACATAGACTCATTTAAAGCTTAACAAAAGGAAAATGATGAAAATAATATAAACAACGACCAATACAAATATACCTTAATATTTATAAACATAAATTTGAAATTTAATATACTAATCTTCATTCTTTCAATATTAGCAACTAAAAAACACTTAAAAGGAGACGAAAATAAATATTTAAGCATATATTTCATTCTCTCTATTTTTTAAACTCAGCAAGCAAAAAAGCAAAACTCAAAAACGCATTAGCAACGGGTGATTATTTTGATTACCGTGCTACCGGCTCCGACGGAGCGTTTAGCGAGAGCTGAGGCCAAGCGACAGCAGCGCTGGTAAGTTTGGAGCCACGTGTAAGTACGAGATCCATGGACCACCGCTTTTAAGGACGGATGAACCGTAGCGGCTCGTTCTAAGAACCACAACGGCGTCAACGCCGTGTAGTTGGCGGCGTTCTTCGGAAGATCGTCGATATCTCTAATCACCATCGCCGTCGATTTCACTAACTTTCTTAGAATCTTCCTTATTTGTTGGATTCTCTTTTTTTCTTTGGATCGAGATTACTTGTTGGACTTTTGAAGCAGATTTATAAAGGCTGTAATATTTATTATATGGGGAATAGCGTCGAAGGCGCCACGTGAACTATTGAAGACAATACTATTATCCCTTTTTTATTACTTTAAAAATAATATTTAGAAAGTTTTACTTTTACCGGTTTGATTTTGGATTTAATCAATATGATAATATCAAATAAAAATAAAGGAATAAAATTTAAGGTTATACAAAATTTTTATTGAATTATATATATAAATTTTCATTTTATATAATTTTATAAAAGTTTTATTTTATTCAATTCTCATATTTTATTAATATAATTATTAATATAATATTATTTTATATTTATAGATGGTATACACAAATAATCATATCCAATATAAAAATATATTGAGTATTTATAATGTGTATGATTAAATTACAATCAAAATTTCATATATACATTTGAAAAATATCAAAATTTCATGTACTACCAAAAATATATATATATCAAAATTTCATATGTATAATTGTACCGAATTAAAATTCATATATCAAATTATACATTGTATCAAAATTTATTGTATAAACTACAAAAATAGTCATTTTTATTTACCTCAGACTATATATTAATCACTTATGTTTGAAATGTTACATTTTAGCCACTTACGTTATCGTTTTGTTACAAAGTTGTCACTTTATCGTTAAACTTTGTTACCTCCCTGACAATAATCCTATGTAACAGTCCAAATGAGTTTTAAATACCAACTTGGATGAAAATAGCTTGTTAGTTAAAATGAAAAATAAAAATAAAAAATTAATGGTGTTACCTAACAAATCAGCAACAACCATTAAAATTTTTTTTTCTTCACTATGAATACCCGTATTTTTCATGGATATTTTGAAAAATAGATATTGATGTCACCTGACACAGTGATGGCTCCCAAAAAATATATTTTTTTAAAAAAGTCAATGATTGAATCATCATTAGAAGCAATGCAGCTAATATGTCAAGCGACACCTACGGACACTATAAAAAACAAGTCATTTACGTTGTTGAAACCACCTCGAAAACGGAGTTTCAAAAATTTGATTTTAAAATTTGGAAAAAATGGGAGTCGCCACCAATCTTTTATTAGGTGTGATTGGATCACCATAAAACGTTTAAAATACGTTTAAAAATGTTGGTCTTCGAAATCTAGAGAAACAGGTTCGGGAGTCGATTACGCATGAGGAAGGATTAGCACCCTCATACGCCCAAAATTGGTATCACATGATTATTTTCGGGTCTTGTTTTATGAAAACAATGAAACTCGAGTAAAGTTTAAAATACGATATTTATTTTAGAAGGCTTTGTGTAATTTCAAATGAAATCTTTTTTAAGAAAATTTGCCCTCGTGTTTCGATCCTTTATGAGAACTAGAAGTCGTGTCCAACACATTAGGGCACTATATTCTCGGAGTTTCAAAATTGAAGGACGTTTCGAAAAATTTTAAAGAGAGTGTTCTATCGCGTGAATTATACGAAAATCACACCCAGTACGTTAGGGCATGGTGTTTCGAGGTCTTCACACGAAAGGACATTGTTTCTCTTTTTTTTGTCTTAAAATCCTTTGTATATAAATATATAAAATTGAAGGGTGTTTTGAAAAACTTTTGAAAAGGATATCCGATTTGCATGAATTACAAAAATCACATTTAACACGTTAAAGCGCGATTTTTTTAAGTTTTCACGCGAAAGGACATTGCCTCGTTTTATTTTAAAATTATTTGTGATATATAGATATGTATTTTGAGAACTTGAAAATTTCGTATTGAATCTAAAATGCAATCCTCGAACATATGACTTGAGAAATTTGCATAAGGAAAGCTTATTTACTTCGATTTTCGTAAAAAGTTGTGACCGACACGTTAGGACACGATATTTTCGGAATCTCAAAGTTAACGGGCATAAAATCTTGGAAAAGGATGTCCGATTCGCGCGAGTCATACGAAGAAATCACACCCGACACGTTAGGGCATGATTTCTCGAAGTTTACGCACGAAAGGAACATTGCCTCGGTTTTTTAAATAACTTTGAAAATGAATGCATAAGTTTAAAATACTAAATAGCAATTAACAAGAGAAATTAAACGCGAAGCAAGATAATAAGCAAATAAGTAGTGTGCAAAAATGTAAAATGCAGGTGCATAATGATTAAAATAAATGTAAATATTGATGAGGAAGAAAAACGACGCAATCGGGATTGAAAACGGGACCTTTCGACATCCGAGGGCAAAATGGTAACTTTTGACTTTCGGGGGCAAAAATGTAATTTTGGGAAAATTTGAGGTTAAAAATGGGATTTTGGAAGGTTCGAGGGTAAAATGGTAATTTTTGGTAAAATCAGGGTTAAAATGGAATTTTGAAAAGTTCGGGGGTAAAATAGTAGTTTTTGGTAAAATCGAGGTCAAAAATGGAATTTTGGAAAGTTCGGGGATAAAATGGTAATCTTTGGTGAAATCGGGGTTAGAAATGGAATTTTAGAAAGCTCGGGGGTAAAATGGTAATTTTTGGTGAAATCGAGGTCAAAAATAGAATTTTGGAAAGTTCGAGGGTAAAATGGTAATTTTTGGTGAAATTTGGGTCAAAGATGGGATTTTGGAAAGTTTGGGGGTAAAAACATAATTTTTGAAAAGCTCGAAGGTAAAAATGTAATTTTTGGAAGTTTCGGGGTCAAAATATAATTTCTGGGAAGTTTAGGGACTAAATAGCAATAAAACCAATGAATGGGTGACACGTGGCAACCTCGTAGGTATTCAAAAGTCAAAGGACTAATTTGAAAATCTTGAAAAATTCCTGAGCCAATTTTATAGTAAAATAGAAGTTGATTTAAGGATTAAATTAAAATAAATTAGAAATAACAAGGACTAAATGCATAAATATATCGGATTAGTGACACGTGGTAGCTTCTGGTGAATTCAAAAAGTCAAGGGATTAAATTTGAAAAGAAATGAAAATTATTGGGCCAACTTAAAAAAAATTAAAAGTATAGAAGGACCAAATTAAAATTATTAAAAAATACAGAAGGACCAAACGAAAAATATACCAAAAGTTGAAAACATGCAGATCCTAGGCCGGTTCGGGTCGGGTCGAGTCGGGTCGGGCACAATTTGAAATGAATAAAACGGCGTCATTTTTGGGTTTAAATGCCCATGCCAAAAAGCTGCCGTTTTGTATGGGTATTTAAACCTAAACTTCCATTTAAAAATCATTTTCTTTCTTTACCTCTTTTAAAAAAAAGATGAAAACCTCTTAAAAAAAAGGCATGGTCGGCCAAACCTTCCGGCCGAACTTCGGCTTGCTACCAAGGCGCGTACGTAGCCACGCGCGGCCTCCCATCATCGTCGATGCCGCCGCTCTTCAACGCCTGTTGTCACCGTCTGTCCACGCCATCACAGGTCGTCGTTCCGTCGCCCACGCGCCGCCGGTAAGGTAAACGTTCCTTCCTTTCTTTTCCCCTTTCTCCTTTTTTGCAAAACCCCCTTTTTCATTTCGTTTGATTCTATTATTTAGGGTTTTAAAATTTGTTAATCTTTTTCTTGTTTCTTTGTAGATCTGAATATGGCAGGGCATGATCAATGTTCGGGGAACCAATCTCCGGCCTCCGACGACGGCGACGACAACCTCGACAAGGACAGATAAGCCCTTTCGTCTTCTTCTCTTTTTTATTATTAAAATATTACTATTAATTATTAATAGCTATTAATTGCTGTTATTATTATTATCATCATTATTATTGATAATTTTATTAATAATTATTAATGTATTTATTACCACAATTTATTATTTGCATCACTATTAATATTATTAATATACAGCTATATTTAATACTCATTAATTTAATAGCCTATATTTAATATGGCTATTTACTGCTGCTGTTTGAAAACGTTTCATCCCTTTTTTTTTAAAAAACAATAATGGATATTAGTAAATGAAACAAGTACTGTGACAGTGTATATGAAACGTTTGAAAGCAGGGAAGATGTGTAAACAAATAATGGATATCTATTTGAGTAAGTACCTGAGTTGTAAAACTTGAATGTTTTGGTTGTTTGTATCCCCAATGCTTGAATATGGTTTGTAGAATGCTGGAAAGTCTAAATCGTTTCTATTAATCAAGGGTGTTCAGAAAACAAAGATCAGTACTCATGTATTGATCTCTCCAAAAGGGTTCCCCCTTTACACCGAATTCAATTGGGCTTTTATAGTTATTTTTACAATGATTTCTATTTATTTTTCTCACTTAAATGCTAGTCTTGTTCTTCCTTTTTCCTTTGCAGGCACAATGGCAGTGGTGGCTATGGCAGTCGGCGTTGCAGTGCCAGAAGCAAGTTGAAGCAGTGGCTGACGATGGTGACGTGGCGCGTTGTGGTTGGCTGAAGGTGGAGGTGGTTTGTGCAACTTGCATTAGATTAGGCTTCTCTTGATTTCTTTTTGTAATTGGGCCCCTTGATTTGGGCTTTAAATTTGGATTTGTTTTGTAATTGAACCCCAATTTGGATTTCTGTAATTAGACATTGTAATTGGACTTTTCATTTGAGTTTTTAATATTGATTTAAATTTTAATTAAATTTAGATTTAAAGTAAATTTAAATTTACAATAAATTTAAATTTATTTAAACCCAAAAGTTTAATCCAATCATTCAGTCCGGTCAAAATTGGACTTCAACATACGTATATAAATTTTAATTTGAATCATTTTCATAAATAATTAATTATTTTAGACTAATTGAATAAAAACAGATTTTTTGATAGCTTCATGACAAATTAAAACTTGATTGATGCAATTTAATCAAATATATTTTTAATAATAGAGAAGTTTTAGAGTACTCATCGAGAAAAAAAAAAGACATACCAAAATATTTAAGTTATATCAAAATCTTTAACATTATACTAAAATTTTTAATGCTATACAATACCAAAATTTCTAACATATGCTCTCTTTTTTTCCCTAAGCATATGGTAGAATATAGATAAATTCGCATACTTTCAGTATTAAATTCAAACTGACAGGCAAATAAAGTAAAAAAAAAAAATCATTGGGAAAACAAAATAAAAATATTTGGGCCGGCGGCTAAATGAATAGGTCTTTAGTCTTTTGTATTAAAAAATCGCGATGGCAGAAAGGAAAAAAGATATGAATAAAATTCGCATCCACCGGAAAAAGGGGATAAATTTATTTTCAATAATATTAAAAATAATAATAACAGTAAAATTAAATATTATAATTTTTAAGTAAAGAATTTTATTGCATCATATTTATTATCCATCTAAATGAGAGTTATTTTGAACGGACAGTAAATTTAGTTATGATTAGTTTAAAAAAATAATGATAGTAAGATTAGATATTATAACGATATTGTAATGTGAAGTAAAAATAAAGTTAAACGCACCGAATTAAAAATAAACACTCATCCAAAAGAGGTGAATCGAGCATATACTCTTTGTTAAAGATATGGTTAACTTAACATTGGAGTATGAGGGATGGAGCGGATGAATGCCATGAATTACCTCAACTTTGCAATAGAACTTTACAGGTACAATTAAGGGCATTAATGAGTCCAAGATCACATATTATCACTCTTGATTCTTAGCAAGCCTCAAAGAATGGACTTCATCCACTGATGTCATACAGCGATTCACCAATGCATTACTTTCATTCATGATTTTTCCATAAAGTCTCTCACAATGGGCGTTAAACCTACTTGTTTATCCCCATGACTGAATGTCGCATCAAAATTCCTTGACAAATGGGAAAATATCATTAGTAGTCCTTCTCAAATATTCATCATTCATTTTAAGTCCTTTAATCAGTCAAATAAATAAAAAATTATACTATTAAACCTTTTTAAGAATAAAACATTTAGCTTCGGTCACCTCAATATTTTATTTTGATCCCTTCTCCTTAACATAATTTCTAGCTTTTGTCCATGGGGCACTACCTTTCACTCCGAGCAATAAAACCAAGCTCAAGCTTCTACCTTTTTCAGGCATGAGGAGAAGCTGACCAAATATGGGATTCGTATTATTTAGAAATGGTTGGACAAAAATATTTGTGAAAAATGAGAATTGAAAATATATAGAGATTTATCGATTAAGTCTTAACTCGATTGACATGGATATTGTTATCTATATAGGAGGATGTGGATTCGAGTAGGGGTGAGCATTCGATCAAAAAGTTTAGTCAAATCAAGTCAGAAAATTTCGAGTTAGTCGAGTTAACGAATCCTATTTTAGTAACTGAACTGAATTTGAATTTTTTTCGAATCGAGTAAAAATAATTCGAGTCGAGTTAACAAGTTCTATTATTTATACTTAATGTTGCGTTTACATGGACTGATTCTTTAACTAGTAGATGAAATACAAGAATATTTAACTACATAAACAATATAATAATTTTCCTTTTAATTTAATGGATAAACATTTATCAAAACAACGTAATTTTACCTTTTCTTATTTGGATTTTCGGATGACTCAAATTGTGTAATTCATATTCGAGTTAGACCAAAAATTTTGATTTTTTTATTCTCATTGATCCGAATAGCTCAATTAACTCGAACTATTTAATTCAAAATTTAAATTTTTTATCGAATTTTTTGAATCAAATCGGATTCTGCTTATCCTTAGGTTCGAGTACACTAAAGCACATTATCTTCTTATTTATGAGTTAAGAAAAAACTATAAATAATTCTAGATATTATGTTAAAAATAATAAATATGATCAAAAATTATAAAATATTATTAAAAATAAAAAAGAGAATTTTGGAAAAAAAATATAGAGAGAGGGAATGTTAAGTGGGGTAGGTACCACAAAGAATATTCAACTGTAACTTTTCCAGCTTAGTACGTCACTGCCATCTCAAATTTAATTATTTAATAGTTCCTCGTCAGAATCTATTGTATGCCACGTCATTTTCATAAGTTTCAAGTTTGAATTATTATTTTATTAGTAACCATACCATCACATACAAATGTAATACATACACATGTTGTGGCGAAAAGTAGTGGAGATTCATGGTATAACATAAAATTTTAATTTAAATTTTTTATAATTTAAAAATTTTTAAATTAATAATGATAAAATCACATTTTGTCTCTCAAAATAATAAAAATTTTGATTTAATTACTTAAAAATTATAAAGATATAAATTATTAAAATGATGAAATTATATTTTTATTACAATTTAATTTCAACCTCCAAAAAATTTCAAGCTCCGTCATTATGCATATGCATATATCAATATTATGTTTGATAAGAGTATTATTTTTTACATGTATTTTATAATATGAATTACCAAAAAATTTATTCAATTTGTAATATTTAACTACTTTCATTACTATTTTTTAATATACTGATGTGATTACAAAGTAATATCTATTCATATTTTCTTAACATCATGCATACATAGATGCTCGAACCCGGATCTCCTAAGATGAACATCATTTTCTTTTCTACTAAAGTTATTCGTTAGGTTCTTCATTATTTATTCTTAGAAAAGAAAAAAAAAATTCTCTTATTTAAAAAAAATATTTTTAACTAGAGTTTTCCCATTTTTTTTAAATTTCAAATTTAAATTTAAATTTACATTTATTTTATTTTATTTTATGTCTAACCATTATAATATATATGTACCTAAATAAAAGCGTATCACTTATTTCCTAAGAAACTAGACAATCACAGGAATTCATATAATTTTTAAATTTAAATCGAATATAGATAGAATTCAATTATCAAAATATATACGAAACCAACTTTTTAGATATCTAAATTTATCTTTTATTTAAGTATTTAATTTTATATTTGATTAGAAATAACATCATAATAAATTAGTATATTAAATCATATTATTATTATTTTATTTATCTTTTATATTTTTTTACAATTAATTTTTTAGAAAATTCAATCATTAAATTTATCAATATAATTGTACAAAAAAAGATATAGATGTGTGTAAAATTAATTACATTATTAACAGGGGCACAACCAAAAAATTTTTTAGGGCCGATGTTAAATTATAATTTTTATGATAATAAATATACAATTTTTAAAGGATTAATTCAAAATTTTATCATTTTTAAGGGGTCAAAGTGTAATTTTATCTTTACTAATTTAAAATTTTAAAAAAATTTAAGGGGCTAAATAAAAAAAATTCATTTTAGGGGGGCCAGGGCCTTTGCTAGCCCCCTAGATTTGCCCCTAATTATTAGTCGTACAAAAAACAAATAGTTAAACATGTTTAATTTAGTCTAATTTTGATATGCATAATCTACATGAATAAAACATAAAATATGATGGTAAAATTGTTAAAATATTAATCATGTATAAAATTTATGAAAGTGTGTAAATTTGTCTTAATTTTACATTGGTGTGTGTCAATCCATATACATATATATATTTCAATAATCACGCTGCAAGTGATCTAAGGATCTAACATGTTTTTACGATAAAAATTAGAATTTATATTAGGTTAGCACATGATGTTAGTCTCTATATTTTGACAAAATTTGAGATATCGTCTTTGTAGAGGCCCAATTTTGACTGGTCCAATTCAAAACCCAAACTCAAAAATAAATTAAAAATAAATAAATAAATTTAAATTAAATTTATTTGATTTAAATGTCTATTTTACAATTCAATTACCCAAATTACAGACCCACCTAAACCTAAGCCCAAAATGCTAAAAATTTTAGAAATCCTAATTCACCTTAATCCCTACAGCAGCCTCCTCCCTCGCCACGTCATTAACGTAACATTAGAGGCCAGTTATTCCGAACCTGATGCCTCATCTGCCTTCTGCCGAGGTATCACCAAAATGGCAAAGACGTGGTTCCCCATCACCGTTGACCCCTCTTTGCTCCAGAAGTTCACTGCAAATGGACAAGACAAAAGAGATAGAAACAATATTTTGTAATAAAATCTGGCTATAAAGCCATTAACAACTCGATTGTAATTTTGACACGAAAGATTAATACCAGAAAACAATTACAAAAAAAACAGCAAGATCTTCAAGAAACAATGTCGTTCAAAGGTATACTGCTTTGTATATATATATATTTTATACATTTATTTTATATATGGTAGATTTATGTTTGTATAAAATAACCAAAAGAAACATAAAATCAAAGGAAATAAAGAAAAGAATCAAAGTCATACCTCGATTCAGATTTCTGCCGCCATGGTTGTTAACGGAGCCTCTTCGAACCCGTTTATGTTCGTGAGAGACTCCGATCCTTGGGGTGTTTATCACTTTTTTTTAAAAAATGGAGTAAAAAAAGGGGTTAATAACAAAATAAATGAATACAAAACAGAGACTTGAAATACCATTAGTTGGAAATAATACAAATCCAAAAGATAGAAGGGTTTTAAAACAAATAGTTCAAAATATGACCACCTCTTTAGGTTTCATGTCAAAGATACCATACAAAAAGGAAAACATGATAACACATCAGTGATAGGACTTAGACAAACGATGAGTGATGTCGGCTAAGGACTAAAAAAACAAAACCATTTCTCAAAGATGACATTTCTGCATTCATCACGCACACTCATTTAGTTAGAGGCATGTAATTTATTATAATCAAAGCATCCTAAATAATCTGGTCTACATAGAGGCTCATTAAAGTATATTCTACAGTTTTCATCACCGCAAGGATATGGAGGGAAAGGTTTAAGTCGCAATGGCGAACCTTGTATCTCAGAAGCATGAAGGAAAGATTTAAGCCGCAATGGCGAATCCAGTACCACGAAGATATGGAGGGAAAAGTTTAAGTCGCAACGACGAACCTTATACCTCAGAAGATGAGATGGGAAAGATTTAAGCCACAACGGTGAACCTAGTACCACGAAGATATTGAGGGAATGGTTTAAGTCGCAACAGTGAACCTTGTACCTCAGAAACATGAAGGGAAAGATTTAAGTCGCAACGGCGAATCTAGCACCACGAAGATACGGAGGGAAAGGTTTAAGTCGCAATGGCGAAACTTGTACCTCAGAAGCATGAAGGGAAAGATTTAAGCCGCAACGACGAATCTAGTACCACGAAGATATGGAGGGAAAGGTTTAAGTCGTAATGGCGAACCTTGTACCTCAGAAACATGAGAGAAAGATTGAAGTCGCAACTGCAAGTCCGATACCATGAAGATTTGAAGGGAAAGGTTACGACCGCGATGGCGAACCCGATGCCATAAAGTTTGAAGGGAAAGATTACGACCACGATGGTGAACCCGGTACCATGAAGATTTAAAGGGAAAGGTTACGACCGCGACAGCGAACCAGTACCTTAAAAACATGACGAGAAAGATCAAACCCACGACGGTAAAACTTTACCTTGAAGTCAAAGTGGATCAGATCAAAACTAAAATAGCAAGTCTTTATCTCTATGAAGTTGCAGTAAGAGCAAGATGAAGCTTCAACGTCAAATTCTATCCTCTTGAAGTTGCAGTAAAGTTGGATTAATATAGCAAGTCTTTATCTCTCTGAAGTTGTAGTAAGAGCAAGAGGAAGCTTTAACGTCAAATCCTATCCTCTTGAAGTAGTAGTAAAGTTGGATTAAAAATAAATAATAAGTCTTTATCTCTCTGAAGTTGTAGTAAGAGCAAGATGAAACTTCAACGTCAAATTCTATCCTCTTGAAGTTGCAGTAAAGTTAGATTAAAATAGTAAGTCTTTATCTCTCTGAAGTTGCAGTAAGAGCAAGATGAAGCTTCAACGTCAAATCCTATCCTCTTGAAGTTGTATTAAAGTTCGATTAAAAACAAATAGCAAGTCTTTATCTCTCTGAAGTTGTAGTAAGAGCAAGATGAATATTCAACGTCAAATCCTATCCTCTTGAAGTTGCAGTAAAGTTGGATTAAAAACAAATAGCAAGTCTTTATCTCTCTTAAGTTGCAGTAAGAGCAAGATGAAGCTTCAACGTCAAATTCTATTCTCTTGAAGTTGCAATAAGGTTGGATTAAAATAGCAAGTCTTTATCTCTCTGAAGTTGCAGTAAGAGCAAGATGAAGCTTCAACATCAAATTCTATCCTCTTAAAGCTGCAATAAAGTTGGATTAAAAACAAATAGCAAGTCTTTATCTCTCTGAAGTTGTAGTAAGAGTAAGATGAAGTTTTAACATCAAATCTTATCTTCCTGAAGTTGCAGTGAAGTTGGATTAAAAACAAAAATAACAGGTCTTTATCTCTCTGAAGTTGCAATAAGTGCAAGATGAAGCTTTAACATCAAATCCTATCTTCCTGAAGTTGCGGTGAAATTGGATCAAAACCACAGTAGCGGACCTCAATCTCCATAAAGTTGCAGTGGAATGAAGTAAAGTTACATCACCATCCAATTTCTTACCTCGATCATAGGGCAGTTTAAAGCCACAATCCAATCTTTTACCCCTAAATCAAGAGAGGCAGATTAAAGCTATCATCTCACAGAAGTAAATCTCAATCTCCCTGAAGTTGCAGTGGAATGGAGTGAAGCTTCAATACCAAAATTCTTATCCCTGAAGCGTCAGTAGATTAAACCAATACTATAATAGCAAATCTCAATCTCCCTAAAGTTGCAGTAGAATTGAGTGAAACTACAGTAGCAAATTTTGTCATTTTGAAAAAGTTACCTTGGGGCAAGATGGAATCATGACATCAATTCTCATCTTCCCAAAATTACAGAGAAGCAAATACAGTGAAGTTCGAGTGATCGATGGTTTGGAAGAGTGAGGTCGAGGTTCAGCAAGATCGAACAAAATTGGTCCTCTTTTTAGTCTTTGCTCTGTTTCCATTACACAACAACGAGCAAAGAGGGGTAGTTGTAAAGGCCTAATTTTGACCGGCCCAATTCAAAACCCAAACCCAAAAATAAATCAAAAGTAAATAAGTAAATTTAAACCAAATTTATTTAATTTAAATGTCTATTTTACAACCCAATTACCCAAATTACAGACCCACCTAAACCTAAGCCAAACAAGCTCAAAATGCTAAAAATTTTAGAAACCCTAATTCACCCTAATCCCTTCAACAGCCTCCTCCTTCGCCACGTCATCAATGTAACATTCGAGGCCAGTTATTCTGAACCTGATGCCTCATCTGCCTTCTGCCGAGGTATTACCAAAATGGCAAAGACGTGGTTCCCCATCACCGTTGACCCTTCTTTGCTCCAGAAGCTCCCTGCAAATGGACAAGACAAAAGAGACAGAAATAATATTTTGTAATAAAATCTTGCTCGTCAACAACTCGATTGTAATTTTGACACGAAAGATTAATACCAGAAAATAATTACAAAAAAAAAGCAAGATCTTCAAGAAACAATACCGTTCAAAGGTATACTGCTTTGTATATATATATTTTATACATTTGTTTTATATATGGTAGATTTATGTTTGTATAAAATAGCCAAAAGAAATATAAAATCAAAGGAAATAAAGAAAAGAATCAAGGTCATACCTGGATTCAGATTTCTGTCCCCATGGTTGTTAACGGAGCCTTTCCGAACCCGTTTATGTTCGTGAGAGAGTTTGATCCTTGGGGTGTTTATCATTTTTTTTAAAAATAGAGTAAAAAAAGGGGTTAATAACAAAATAAATGAATACAAAACAAATTTAAAAAAAATCAAAATCAAAAGTTATTTTAATTTGGTACCTAAACTTCAAGTGATCACTCATTTTCTCACTTCGGCACCTAAACTTTTTTTTTGTCTTAATTTGGTACCTAAAGTACACTCAAATTATTTTTTGCAATTACTTGAAATTTAAATACTTTTTTAATTTTGATACCATTTTTCAATTTTTATATTTTATTTTGAACTTTTTAAATATATATTATATTTTTTTTACATTTTTAATCAATAAAATATATATAATACTAAAATTTTTTAAAATGACACATGGTGTGTTCTAATAGCATCACGTGATTGGTCAAAATTAAAAGTATTTTTTAATATTATAATTTTATAATTTTTTTATTTTAAATGTGACATTTTTCATTGGTCAAAACATGCTACGTGATGCTTTTTCATTGGGCAAAGTTGTCTAACAATTATTTTTAACATTCGTTACAAGATGGACCAAAAATAAGGAAATTGATACTTTAGGTACCAAACTGAGACAAAAATATTTAGGTACCAAAGTGAGAAAATGAGTATACTTCAGGGGTTAAATCGTGAATTAAGCATTTTCACTTTTATGTTAACTAGTTGGTGACCTAAAAAGACAAAATTAAATACTTGAGTAAATATTTTATAACTTGTCGTAATTATGTGATAAAAAAACATAATCGAGTGACTACTAATTCAATTTACTATTATTTTTTCCCTTAATGAATTGAATATCAAAAGTGAGATGATTGAAGAATTTAGAAACTATAGGCCAAATAGTAATGTGGTGGTTGAAATAGAGTATGGTAGTTGAAATAGAGCAAGTGGTGAGATATTTTCTTTTTCTATTGCACAAATTTGCTTTTGATAATGAAAAAGTGTCAATTTAATCCTTAAAAGCGACCCGACATCTTATCTTTTCCATATACATACATAGAGAAAGCCCCAAAATGTAAATGATAGTTTAATTAGTGATTACGGTCTTAATTTAGATATTTCTCTTTCATTGATCTTCTTAATTAATTAGACCTGTTTTTTTAGTTAATTTTAATTTTTGTATTTTTCGAGTTCATTAATTTAAAATTTTGTACTTTCTGAAATTTGTAATTCTGATCCAAACGGTAGTAGCTAAATTCGTTTGGTTAAATTCTACTAAAAACCTTGTATTGATTTAGTTATTGATTTTTCAATTGGATCATTTTTTATTTTGACACAAAAAAAAAAAGAGCAAGAATATTACATGACAATTAGGGGTGCTTTCAGGGAGTGGAGCTTGCAAAAGCCTCGACCTCCTAAGATGAGAATTCTTATTTTTAGTCAGGAGTAAGTTAAAAGAATTTTCAGAGGTAAAAATTAAATTGTAATTTTTACGATAGTGAAAAAGTAATTTCACCATTTTAATAGTTTATATCATTATAATTTTTTAAGTATTAAATCAATTTTTTATCATTTGTTTTAGGGGACAAATTGTAATTTTACTTTTATTAATTTAAAATTTTAAAAATTTTAAAAAGCTTAAATGAAAAATTTCCCTTTTTAGGAGACCAAGCCCCTTAGCTATACCTCTGTTTTTAGCCCTTTAAAATATATAAAATTTTAAGTTAATACACAATAAAATTACATTTTAACTTCAAAAATGATAAAAAAATTAATTTAAACTTTTAAAAATAAAATATATAAACCATTAAATTGATAAAATTATATATTTTAACTCTCATAAAAATAAATAATTTAATTTTATAAAAAAATATTTTAACTTTTCCCTTAAAGATAATTTTTAAAAACTTTATGTGATAACATGATAATTAAAAATATTCATCGTCTTAAATATAATATGAATTCAAATTATATTAATTATGTTTGTTATTTGAATTTTACAGTCAAAGATACTCAAAAATCCACCACGACAATCACAACATAACAACTCTTGTAAGAAAGATCCTCATATGACTAACATATATTTTGTCACCCTATAGAAAATTTCTGTACCTAAACTAAGAGACAAGGTATATCATGAATAACAAGTGGACCCAGTGTTGACGAAAAATGCGTACACCTGTTTCCCACGGAATTAATCTTAAACCCACCTTTTTTCCCCTAAAATAAAAACATTATATCAATTACTTCTTTCCTTTTACAGTCATCAAATTTCATCCGTTCATGAAAATAATTACAAATAGTTACTTAATTTGTTTCATTACTTAATTATTTAAAATTTTCACTTACAAATTACAAGTTGTAGCCTATTTTTTTAGCACAAAAATAAAAAAACAATATTTTATACTTTTGCAATTGTTGATACAATGCTCAATATGAAAAAAGTATAAAAAAACAAAGAATGGTTGTTGAAGATGTCGGTTCATTTAATCGGGATGAAAAGTTGGAGGTTATGGGGAATGATGATGAAGAGAGTTTGGAGGGTAAGGGTTGAAAGAATGTTGAAAGAGTGTAGGCTTAATATCATTGAAAAATCCCTCCTCTTCATCAATTTTGAAGGTATTTATTGATAGGAGTGAAGTCAGAATTTTTTTTAATGAGTCAAAATTAAATTTGAAATTTTATAATAGTAAAAATGTAATTTTATCATTTGAATAACTTATATTTTTTTATAATTTTTAAATGATTAAATCAAAATTTTATCATTTTAAGAGGGTAAAATGTATTTTTACTTTTACTAATTTAAAAAATTAAAAATTTTAAAGATCCTAAATAGAAAATTTTCCATTTTAGGAGGATTCAAACCTTTACCAACCCCCCTAAATATACCTTTGTTTATAGGCAAAGGTCCTGTACAATATGAAGTTAACGTATTGGACTTGCCAACTGACCATTCTTATACAACTCATGGGAGGGATGTTTTTGGTGGGAGGAGAATATATGTGACAAAACAAATCCTGCCATTCATTTTAACTTTGATGAGATAAAATAATTAAGCACACGTGATGCTTGGTGACTAAACAATTTCTTATTTCCAATAAAGATGAAATCATCCATTGTTTATATAATCAACCCGAGAGGGTGAGCTCATAGTTGACCACCCAACTCGTTAGTGATAGACTTACTTTTCAAGCATCTTTTAGACTTGCAACGTGTTTTGTCATAGATGATAATATAATAACAACATATTAAAATATATTAAAACAAAAATTAAAAAATATAAGTATATAAATATATAAAGTATAATTAATAATATATTAACACAATTAAATTAAATTAAATTAAGCATCAAAATCAGCATTTGATTAGAATTATTATGTTGGCTTCACGAATATTTAAATTAATATATTACCATATATACAATTTTTTTTTTGGAAATAATACCATATATACAATTAAACTTAAGAAAATAAGTTATTTAATAGTAATTATATTTTAGTACTTCAATTTGACAAATTTTTAATTTTTTTTGTTTAATTCTTAAATTTATAAAAATAGTCACTTTTGTTTGTCTCAGGTTACGTTTTAGTCACTTATGTTAGTATTTTGTTACGAAGTGATCACTGTGCCGTTAAGTTCCGTTATCTCCCTAACGCGTGACAGTTAAACTAGATTTTAAGTGCCAACTTGAATTTTCAAATGGAATGAGAATAATTTTTTAATTAAATAAATTTAATTAATTAAAAATTTTAAACTCTAAACCTTAACTGAAAAAACCCTAAACCCATTTCAACATACCTCTCTTCTTCATCTTCATCTTTTTTCCTTTTGATTCCAATATCTTTAATTACAAATCTATCTCAAAGCTTGAATCTTTAGACCCCATTAACCTAGAGATTCAATATCTTTGATTCCAATATCTTCTTCCCGTTAAGTTTTTTTGGGTTAATGAGTTTTAAAGATTCAAGTTTTGAGACAAATTTGTAACTAAATATATTGGAATCAAAAGGAAAGAAGATGAAGATGAAGAAGAGAGGTGTGTGGAAATGGGTTTAGGGTTTAAAAATTTTAATTAATTAAATTTATTTAATTAAAGATTTATTCTCATTTCATTCTGAAATCCAAGTTGATACTTAAAATCTAGTTGGACTGTCATGTAGGATTACTGTTAGGGAGATAACGGAACTTAACGACACTATGATCACTTCGTAACAAAATACTAACATAAGTGACTAAAACGTAACATTTCAAGCATAAGTGTCTAAATGTAACATTTCAAACATAAGTGTCTAAAATGTAACTTGAAATAAACAAAAATGACTATTTTTATAGTTTACTCTAAATTTAATAACTTTTTTTCAATTTTGTTAATGACATAGCATTTTATGATTGTGCTATGTCATCACTTTTTCTTTTATAAAAATTTTAGGTAGTGATGTCGTAAAATATTAAAGTGCCACATAATCAGATAGACTCATATGGAGAAAAGTTATGAAGATAAAAAAGTTTAAAGACCAAATTAAAAAAAATAACAAATTCAGAGACTAAATATTGATTTATCCAAATCTATTTAAAAAAATTTTACAGAATTAAGAAAAAACATGCAAATTTGATTTGACGCGCCTCATACTTTTATTTGTTTCCATTTAATCACTTTAAAATTTTCATCTTCTCCAGAATTTTCTAATAAACACCCACTCTGCTAAATTTTTATTGTTTTTCTTTTGAACTTCATTTTTGATGTTCCAAAAGAAGCTTCGTTTTGAAGAAGGTTAGATGTTAGACTAAGCTGGGTTTTATTTAGTTATTTATTTATCTATTTATTACTGAGTTTTCGTTCTTTTTTCTTCCGTTGATTACGCGTTTAACTTTTTTTAAATTTAATTTCGGTTTTTATTTTAATTGTTTAGTTACTTGAATTAAAAAAAATATCTTTTTCAGGCGTTTGATTTTGTCGATGGAGGATGATGATTGCGTGAGCCTTGTCGGAGCTGAGATTCATGGATTTCATACATTGCAAGGTATATTATACAGAATTTGTTTTTATTAGTTTTAATCTTTTTTTTTTTCTGATTCTAAGAATTGATCTCATAACGTGTGTTAGAATTTAATGTGCTGAAAATTGTTTGATCGCGGTAAATTGTTCATAGTATTTACTTGTTAGCTTCTTCGTGAGTAATTTCTTCCTTTTTGTGGGAGTTTTTGCTCTTTGAAAGCTAGAGAAGTGGTTGATTTTGTTTCAAGCAAATATCAAATTCACTTAAAAATTTGCTCGTGAAGTGTTAGTTTGAGCTTCAGGGACTGTTAAATTTTGTTCATATCGTGCTTTGGACTGCAATTATGCAAATTTCTCTGTTTTGCTAATTTTATTTCATTTTATTTTTTAAATTTGTTTCTGTTGGATATGGACAGATTTGGATGTTAACAACATGTGGGAAGAAGCCAAGTCAAGATGGTTACGACCAAATGAGATTCATGCTATACTGTGCAACCATAGATATTTCTGCATTCAAGCGAAGCCTGTGAACATGCCGAAAAGTAACTACGGATAATAATTAAATTCTGTTTGTTGCCCTCATCTTTACGCCCACATGAGGGAACAGGGAAGAAGTTTACTACTTACGAATGAATATAACTCCCTTGTCATTGTAGGTGGTACTATTGTATTGTTTGATCGAAAGATGCTGAGGAACTTCCGAAAAGATGGTTATAGTTGGAAAAAGAAAAAGGATGGGAAGACTATTAAAGAAGCTCATGAACACTTAAAAGTAGGTTTTGCTTGTTGTATAACTTATATTATTTGTTATTTTGATTTGGCCAAAATGTGATTACAATTGTATTTTATTTCATGAACCAGGTTGGTGATAAAGAAAGGATTCATGTATATTATGCACATGGTGAAGATAACTCAACCTTTGTTCGCAGGTGTTATTGGCTGCTAGATAAGTATGTATGACGTAATTTACATTTAAAGTTAACCTCACCTATCTTGTCCCTAATTGTTCTCTTTTAATCCAAGTTGCATTGTTTTAATCTCTGATCATGATTAACTTCTTGTTTCAGGTCTTTGGAGCAAATAGTTCTTGTTCATTATCGTGAAACAAAGGAGGTTGGTGTTTACTACAAACAAAAAACTTTGAGATACCATTCCCGAATGATGCAGTCATTTATGTTTCTTTCTACTCAGAACCAGTTTGTGAATGACATTTGTCAATTTGTGCTACAAACAATTGCAGGTTTCAGTGGCCACGCGATCAAATTCGAGTTCGATAACAGATCAGTCTACTCCTTTGCTCGTTACAGAAGAGTTTGATTCTGGAATTGCTAATACATATTCTGAAGGTGAGAGGAGTCTAGGTGATGTTGAAATTTTCCAGAGATTAATCATGTGAACAAATACATTATGTTCTCATTAAATGCTGTTGTGGAAAGTGAACAGAACCTGGTGAGAGTGTTAATGTTAGAAATCATGAAATGAAGCTTCATGAGATTAATACACTTGAATGGGATGAGCTTCTGGTGACAAATGGTGCTAATGATTCAATTGCATCTAGAGGAGGTATCGTATTAGTTTCCAGTATAAGCAGTAACACTTATTTAGTTGCTGAACTGTTTACCTATTTTTGTTGTGATAGCAGACGATGTTTCTTGCTTTGACCAACAGAACCAAATGGCAGTAAATGGCTTCTCAAATTATGTAAGCAGAACCATTTCATAGCTCTTAAGTTCTTATATATTTTAAAAATACTTTTGTTAGTCTTTTTTTTTATCAGGCAACCTGTTAGGGTTGTATGTTGGCTAATAGCTTCTTTGCATGCCCGTAATACTGAAAGACTTTGTGCATGTTGTGTAGAAGGCAGAAACTGAAAAGATACTTTAAACTAATTTTTAGACCTCCTTGGCATTTATGATTTAGGCTACCCTTCCCTATAAATATGTGTACTTTCTTACATTCACATACGTGTTGCACGTGGTGAACATCTGCTCGGTGTCTTCATTTCATCCTTATTTTTGTGTGTTCATCTTCTTTTTGATTGACATGTAAGTCATGATTTCTTTATTGTGAAGATCAGTCCAATATTCTGCTTTTTGTTTTTTGGTGATCTATTGGTTTGCTTGAGAACCACTCAAGCTGCTTCATTTCTGCAGGGTGGCCTTATCTCTGCTCATAATTTATCAACAGAAACCTCATTGCTCGTTAATTCAATTGCGCCAGTTGCTCAAAGTAATAATGCTTACCTTGGCATCACGGGGGTGTTTGTAATCAGATATCAGGGGGCCAAGTAAATACTACCAGTCAGTTGAAAGACTCTTGTGCCTTAGGGACAGATGATTCGTTGAACTTTTTGGTCAATGATGGTTTACAAATTCAGGACAGTTTTGGAAAGTGGATTGACGACTTTATCACCGAACCCCTAGGTTCAGTAGGTGACCCTGGGCTAGAATTGTCATCTTCATCTGTTAATGATTCCTTCACCTCTCCGGAGCAAATATTTAGCATAACTGAAGTCTCATCGGGATGGGCCTATTCAACTGAAAAAACAAAGGTCTTTTTCTGGAAAATTCTCTGCCATTGCTGCAATGATAGTCTTGTTCATTGAACTGAGGCTATAAATCTATTCATTTGAACAACATACATGAATTTTGGTTGTGTTACTATGTTTTGACCTTTATTTATCTATTGACTTTGCAGATTTTAGTCACTGGAGTCTTTCATCAAGCTTATCAACATCTTGCTGAATCCACTTTGTTTTGTGTATGTGGTGATGTGTGTACCCCAGCAGAAATTATTCAGGTCGGGGTTTATCGCTGTTTGTTATCTCAGCATTCCCCAGGACTAGTGAACCTGTATATGAGCCTTGATGGCCATAAACCCGTCAGCCAAGTGCTTGGTTTTGAGTATCGTACTCCTTTATCGCATGACCCGATAGTTCCTACGGAAGATGAGTCCAGGCAGGAGGAGTTCCAATTGCAGATGAGGCTTGCTTATTTGCTCTTCTCTACTTCCAAGAGCCTCGACATTTTGTTGGGTAATAAAGTATCACCAAATACCCTGAAAGGGGCTAAGAAGTTTGCTCAAAAAACTACTAACATGTCTGATTGTTGGAAATATTTGATGAAGTCATTTGAAGAAAACCGGGTTTCATTTACACAAGCAAAAGATAGTTTACTTGAAATTGCTTTGAAAAACAGGCTAAGGGACTGGTTGTTGGAAAGAATAATCGAAGGTGGTAAAACAAACGAACATGATGCTCGAGGTCAAGGAGTTCTTCATTTGTGTGCCATTCTTGGTTATACTTGGGCTATTTATCTATATTCATGGTCAGGTCTCTCACTGGATTTTCGTGATAAATATGGATGGACAGCTCTTCATTGGGCAGCATTTTATGGGCGGTATGCCTTTAATGATTGTGAATCTTTACTTGTACCGTATTCAAATGTCCTATATTTAATGTATGACTTGTAATACTTGCTGCATATTTCTCGAGTCCTAAATTCGTTGTAAACTTAAATAACTTGTAGTATTTCTTCAAATTGTTTCTGATTTAGAAAATCTTTCTATGCAGGGAAAAGATGGTTGCTGTTCTTTTATCTGCAGGGGCAAAGCCAAACTTGGTGACAGACCCCACCACCCGGAATCCAAACGGTTACGCTGCTGCTGATCTTGCATCTTTGAAGGGTTACGAGGGGCTAGCCGCTTATCTTTCAGAAGAGGCTCTAGTAGCACATTTCAATGATATGGCTGTAGCAGGAAACGCTAGTGGTTCTCTGCAAACCAGTAGAACAGAGGCAACAAACTTCGAGAACCGTAAAGAAGATGAACTATATTTGAAAGAATCTTTAGCAGCTTATAGAACAGCTGCTGATGCAGCTTGTCAGATACAGACTGCATTTAGGGTGCACTCCTTGAAATTACGAACTAAAGCAATCGAGTCTTCCCATCCGGAGGATGAAACACGGAATATAGTTGCTGCTATGAAGATTCAACATGCCTTTCGCAACTATGAGACTCAAAAAAGATGACTGCTGCTGCCCGTATCCAATACAGTTTCCTTACTTGGAAAATGCGTAAAGGTTTCCTTAATATGCGCCGCCAGGCTATCAAAATCCAAGTATATGCTCTCTTTTCTTCTTACTAATTTAGTTTTTTCTTGTCTGTGCACTCGTCTGTTACATTGGTTCTTTGACAATTGACATTGCATGTGAACTTAATGCAGGCTGTTTTTCGGGGCTTCCAAGTAAGGAGACGGTATGGTAAGATTCTGTGGTCAGTTGGTGTGCTTGAGAAAGCAATTCTGCGTTGGCGGTTAAAGAGAAAAGGTCTTCGTGGACTACAAATTAACACAGCTGAAGAAGTCGCACAGCAAAGCCAAGAGAGTGACCCAGAAGAGGACTTCTTCAGAGATGGTAGAAAACAAGCTGAAGAACGTGTAGTAAAAGCTGTCGTGCAAGTTCAAACTTTGTTCCGGTCAAAGAAAGCACAGCAGGAATACCGGAGAATGAAGTTGGCTCATGATATAGCAAAGGTAGGTGATTTCTCCGAAATCTCAAAGAAGTTGTCTCTATCCTGTAGATACGTTTACCTACAAAATTCGGTTCTTGCAGTTGGAATATGAAAACCTGCTTGGCCTTCCTTCGGATATGGATGCTTGCGGACATTGAAGCTCATAATGATCATTTAAAGTAGAAGAGTGACCCTAGGGAGCTGCATATTTATAAATGCAGCCATTTTCTAGTCCCCTTCTCATGTAAGTTAACATGGATCCGTTAGTTTTTTTTTTTTTTTCACTTCGGTTTTGATCCGTTCAATTGAATCCGTGCTTCGAGTGGAAGACCTAGGAGAAACTTGGATGTAGGGTATTAAGCCGTTCTCTGTCCTGGTGTATGTGCCATTCAGAATTAAGATTAGGTTATTAAGAATTCGGATTTCCAAATGTGGTTTACACCATTAGTAATAACTTGTGTAGTTTTGCTGAGTTGCTTGTTCTTTGCTAATGAGCAAGTTCAATGCCCTTAATAATTAAGGTTGTTCATAGGGTTCAGGATTTATACTAAAATATTTGAAAAAAAAAAACTACTCTGAGGTTAAGCCCAAAACGTGTAATTATTTATAATATTAAAATATTTTAACTTTTGAGTCAGCAAAATTTTTACTTAACTATACATAACTTTGAACTAATATATAATTTTATACATGAATTTTAATTTTAATTAAATTCAATTCTTATAAATTATTAATTTAATTATTGATATAACATTATTTTAAGTTTATATATAATATACACAAATAATTATATTTATTTAATATAAAAATAATTTGATGTATTTATTTTTTAAAATATAAATAATTAAATTAAAATTTCATGTGTATAACTACATAAAATCAAAATTATTCCTTTTTGGTCTATATTTGATTCTTCCCAAACTGGCAACCAAAGTAGCTTTACCATCCTCTGTATAAACAACATAACCAAAATAAACAAAGTTCCAATCCTAAATATTAGATTAAGATGAACATTTACAACAAAGTTTCTTGCAGGAAAATTGCTAGCCCACTAAAAGTGGCAAATTTATTTTTTTTTTTACTTAATGTACTGAGAGAGCCATCTGAAACCCTCCCCATATCCCATCTTACGGACAATACTGCACATAAAAACTTCGAGTGGACGCACATTGGTGCCTTCTAAATTAACCTTCCCTTTCCCTGTTGTGAAGTTTGTCAACCCCATATGGAAACGTAATTCGTCCTCCGAGGCTGCGTACGGTAGGTCGATCTTGTTCCCCAAGATGATGAATGGTACGTTTGCTAGCGATTCATCCGAAAGGAGGGCATCGAGCTCCTTTTTCGACTCTGCGAATCGTTCCTTGTCGTATGCATCAACCAGGTACACCACAGCATCGACCTGCATCACGATTGAGATTCCATAGATAAACCCAAATTGAAGAACTTGAAACTTAACTCAACTGGTTCATACAATCAAACCTTTATAATATCCACCTCCAAACTAAGAACCCTTTCGTTTTCGATAATGTTTCAACCAATTCAGATCAAGTAATCATCCTTAATATGAAGGATTGTATCAACAATTTCAGTAAAAACTAATGAAGATTCATTATAAATTACCTATGTTACCAAGACCAACCATTTTCAAGTACCCGTACTAGACACAAGGAACCATTCATGCCAAACATACGTCCCTACCTACCAGATCATGTACTAAAAATCGGATTACATTTTATCGCAAATTACTATCAAAGAGCAAACTGATTCTGTATATTAGCATCCTGTCTGATTATTCTTTCTTTCAGCTACAATCAATTTTTAACAATATAAAAAACCGCAATATAATCATACTCTTAATACAAAACCCAACCTCTAGGATAATGTAGCAAATGATAAACCAGGCTAAGGAGGCTTAAATGGTTCCCTCAAAGAAAAATATAAAGACCCAAATCCTAAAACCATCCCAGAACGATTTCAATCACATAGGAAGGTTACCAAATTCATCCATACTTGTTAAAAGATGACCTATGCTCTTTAGAAGATAACAAAATTACAGCAAAAATATGGGCATACAACCAAGCAAATATGTATATGGGCAAAATTTTGCTGTCTTTTGAGTCTTTTCACCATCCAACCATCCATTAACATGTTTCTTATTAAACTGGTGATAACAATTGATTAATACTTGACTTTTTTAGTTGGTTTCTTATTGAAAATATACACACACACAGTCACACACACACATAAATGCAAATACCTTGGCGTAATAGTCCTTCCAGACTCTACGAGCAATCTGATGACCACCCAAATCAAAGGCCTTGAATTTGATCTTTCCTATGCTTAGTTCCTCCGATGTTGGGTACTGTGTTGGCTGATGCTGAACTAGTCTCTGCAATTTTCAAATTCCAATACTCCTCAATACTTTTACTTTGATATTTTCATTTAGTTTCTCAGCAACCAAGCAGACTCAGAAGCTTAAGCCTTGAAATTTCACATATAATAAGAAACTCTGCTCAAGTAATAGCTAAAAGCTAAAAAAAGGCATGCATATCAGATTATTACTTTAAAAATTAATTGAAAAACAAATTTAAAAAAAATTACCTCATCTTTGAGCATATGAAGCAGAGTTGTTTTGCCAGCATTATCAAGTCCCAAGAACAAGATCTTTGCTTCCTTTTGATACAAACCAAGAGACGCTAAAATCCCATAAAACCAATCTACAAGAAACATTTTTCTTTTTTTAAATTCTGTTTGGACAGATAGAAAATTGAAGTATGTAAACAAAAACAAAAAGGAAAGATTTTTTTCTCTTCTTTTCTCTAAGCTTCGATTCCGTGGTTTTGAAAAGATTATTCTGGGATTTGATTTATACAGAGTACTGAGCTGGCTATGAGTGACTGGTTTGGCCGGTGTCGGTGCTGACGTGGAGGCTGGAAAGGAAAGAGAACCTAATGGGAATCGCCGGTTATTTAAAAGGGATTAGCCTTTGTGGAAGACGGTGATTGGTTGGTACGCGTCATAAGGGGGTGGCGTGGCCGTTTGATTTTAGAGAACAACACAGAACCAATGGCGGTGTCATTACGATTGCGTACGTGGCATGATGAAGGAAGATCGGATACAACCGAGTGTATGAATGACCAAATGTACGTGCAAGATTTGGATATAAGAGAATATTATACAATGACGATAAAATTAAATATTATACATTGAAATAAAAAAAATTTAAACGTACAATATCAAAAAAAACGCACATGCAAAAAGACACTTAGCAAAACTTCATTTTATTCTGATTAAGTTTTGAAATAATTTTTAAATTTGAAATTCACACTCGAATTTTTTCAATTAAGTACTGAAGTTTAGTTTTAATGATGCATAAGTTATTTTTTTCACTAAAGTGCACATGTTGAATATTTATTAATTCACATAATATCATTTGATCAAATTAAATATTAAAATTAAACTTAAATATTAACAAATTGAGTAAACCACTGATGGCTTTAATTTTAATCACAATTTAATTACAATCATTACTATAAATAAACATTTTAATCACCCAATTATTAATCCACTAATAAAATCTGATGTGGCGTTTCACATTATCATTTTTTACAAATTTTTGACTTGCTATTGTTCATCATCTTATTCTCCTCCACATCGCCCCTCCTTTGACCATTCTTTCTTTGCTCGTTGCTTCAGGCCACCGCACCATCTCTTCCTTTACTCAGTGCTTCATCATCATCACACCATCAAGAGGTTCCAATAAACCATTCCCTCCCTCAAGTTACCCAGGTTCCTTGAACAGCTTCATATTCTCAGGTTTCAGCTCTCTTGGCAATTGGTTTATCTTTTTTTTCTTCTGAAAACAAATGAAACTAAAATCTATTCTTCATTATAGATAATATTTTACAGACTGTCATTGAGTATGTAGCTTGGAGACTATAATTAATGAGAGAAATAAAATAACTCACAAGGTTTATGGAATGTTTTAAAACTTGTGAGGGTGGTGTTATCTACTCCTGCAAACCGGAGTTATTTCTTGCTCAGAATCTCTTACCTCCTATGATCCCTATGCTGTCAGCAGCACTTGAGAACTATATAAAGATAGCTGCATCTTTAAATCTCCCTTCAAGCAGCAACTCACTTTCGTGCAAAACATCTCTTGAAGTATTGGTCGTGTAAGCTCTGATGAACGGCAGCTCCAAATGCGGGATGGCTGACCAAGTTATTCAACGGTTCCGACATCTTGAAGTAGGGTCCCCATTCCCTTCATCTATTCTCTAGGGTATCCATCCTTCCAGTCCCGGAAATAGTTGACCTATCGAAATACTAGTACTGGAGACATTATACCTCGAATTTGTGGACTAAATGCTAGCACAGTGACCCAGCTATCTGAAGTACCACAGGATAGACCATTAGATGAACCTCGTATTTTGCATAGTTTTGCAGGAGCCTTGATTGTCCCTAGAAATATATGTTTTTACAATATATGAAAGACCAGCGAAGTAAAAAAATAAAATAAAATTGGAAGATGGAATCAAGTTTTATATTTTTAAAATAATAAAATGTAATTTTATTATTTTAATAGTATATATATTTATAATTTTTTGAGATAAAATATTCTTAAAATAAGATGTTTTTGAGAGAAAGTGTTTCTCCCAAATCAAAAATTGACTCAAAAGTACTTTTTATTAGAAGCCGAAAATTTTAGCTTCTCTTCAAAAGTGTTTTTTTTTTCTAAATTAGATTTAAACCAAATTTTTATCATTTTTGAAATCAAAGTGTCATTTTAGCATTACTAATTTAAAATCTTATAAATTATGAAGAGACTAAAAGGGAAATTTCCCATTTTAGGCCTGGACCCCTTGGCTCCCTCTGACCATAGGGATATATGTCAGAAATACGTGTTAGACACTGATGATTCAAAGAAAATAATGAATTTTAGTAACATTTCTAAGCATCGAGTTTGTGTATATAACTCATTTGACCAATACAGTAGCAGATTGTTTAAGTCGCATAGGTTTTAATAGTGATAATGATGTACGGTTTGTGATGGATTACTTTGTCGAAATTCATAACAATGTAATAATTGTGGACGCTAATAAAATGCCCTTATAAGTTACGACCCTTAATTTAAAAGAAGAAGAAGAAGAAGCACATATACCAAATTCAAATATTTGTTATAGTTAAGGGATCATTTATGGTATTATCCCTCGTAGATTTATTTTAAAAATTATATTTTCCCCTTTTGAGCTTTATCTAAAAATGTATGTTGGGCTTTGATAAAATTTAATGAAGCCCGCAATGAGGTCCAATAAATGAGTTTATCTGATTTCTCGAAATTGGAAAAACCCGACCCTATACCAATAAACAATTCGGGGACATTGTCGTCTTTCAACATCCAACATCAAGAAATTAGGGTTTCAAACTTTTCTCATATATAATATCCAAAACCCTAGTAAGAGCCTCCGCATCTTGATATCCATCAGGTTAGCTTCTAGATCCATTTCTATTCAATTGAAAATCGCTTATTTTCTCTAGAAAATCAATTTAACACAGCGGGTTTTTGGGTCTGATTCAGATTAGGGTTAAGCAGATATGGCCAAGTCAAAGAACCACACCGCTCACAATCAGTCTTACAAGGCTCACAAGAATGGTATCAAGAAGCCCAAGAGGCACCGCCATACTTCCAGCAAAGGGGTATCATTTTTATTTTGTTTTTCTGATCGAATTTTGAGTTAAGATTTTTATCTAACAAATGTTTTTTTTTTTTTTTTTGTATGTGTAGATGGATCCGAAGTTCTTGAGGAACCAGAGGTATGCGAGGAAGCACAACAAGAAGAATGGAGAGTCTGCCGCTGAGGAAGAGTAAATTTAAATGAAAAGAAAATTTTCCTTTATTAAGGTTTTTCTAGTTAGGGCTATTTCACTATCTTCTATGGAATTTAGTGTTAAATTTACGCACCTTTAGTTTTTGTATTGGTGTTTTATGGGATTGCTGATTATATTTGTTAGAAAAGATCTGAAGTTGTGAGCTTATTAATATCATGAACATATTTTTGAGCTTATTCGCTGTTCTTTTTCCTTATTTCTTTCTCTTATTTTCATGTATTAAGTTCATTGATTTGGCCTAGAAAAATTCTTCCTTTTTAGCTATATGATGATGCATGGACATGGATGACACTGGGTGGATTTTATAATTTGCTTTTCTTATCCGAAGTGATTTATGTTAGGTGTTATTAAGCATTATGGTCCAAGTAGACTTGGGGTTTTTCTTTTAGCTATTGGTCCAAGTAAAAAAAATCCGGGAACTATGTTGCTCGGCTTTGGGTATGGGTGTCAAACACAACTACGTGTTGTACAAGTTTTTTCAATTTTCTCCCTTGTATTTGGTGTGTCATACTCTCATACTCTCGAATTGATGTCCTACCTAGTATACTTGTTGATTACTGGCATAGTACTGTTCTTTCTTTTGTAATTTTAGTTTTAGGCAAGGATCATGAATCATAACTTTTCTAATAGTTCTTTGTAAGAATTGTCATGGTTTATACATTACATTCTAAAAGTGTCTGTCGTTTATGTTTTAGCACCACAAATTAGAATTGCGAACCTATTTTCCATTCAAGAATTTGCTCTTGATTCTAGCCACTTCTTGGGCAGAATTTTGTGTAGGGAGGATTGCTGTTTTAGGCATATCATATGTTGTGGAATTTTCTAGGCAGACTGCAGTAAGATTTGAAAATGTTGGCATTTTCTGATTGTTGCATGAACAGATTGAACTAACCTTTAGGTTTGGTCTATTTTAGAAAAAAAAAGGTGGCCACCAAAGATGATGACAGGGAGAGAGTTATAAACGTTGGGATTTAAATTTTGAAGCCCATGAATGTTGCTTTTTACGAGTAGTTGTATGACTAGTTGGAATTGTATAAGATTTGATCATCTATAGGACTCCTGGCATTGGTTATTTTTGGTGTAGTTTTAACTTTTTAAGTGCAAAACTGCTTGTGCTCCCTTTGGATCTCATTCCAACCCCATTGTGAGGGGATGCTAAGAGTATTTTGCCTTCTTTTCTCCCAGTCAATTTTTTACAGGGGATTAAGAACTCCGGTTGAGGGAGTAATCTCCATTTTACGCTCACTTTTTTTTCCGATAAGTAAGAGCACAAAATGCAAAGAGAATCGCAAAAGGATAAAAGGAAGTTAAGGAAATAAAGAGGGATAAGGAGAAAAGTCTAGTAAAGACCCCTATTTACTGCACTATTGCAAAGAGCCATTGCTTCTCTCAGCGTCCAAGGATGAGTGTGCATTTAGTGTGGTCTTGAAAAGAAGTCATTTTGCCAAGATGGTGTGTCCATCCAATGCATCTGGAGGTGTTGTTGAGCGAGAATTGTTGCAAGCCGTCTGTACTTTTAGACCAGATAGTGGGTGCATTCCAGGAGCTTTGCCAAAGCTTGTACTACCATTGACACTGATCTGTTTAAAACGCCATTTATGCATCCAAGCTGTTGTATTAGTAGACACCACCGTCTCTACCTTCCAACTCGGGGAAAGGCTATGGTTCACATCCACAGGTTGGTTTCTTAAAAACTGGCCCATTCGCCTTAGAATCTGTGCATATAGTTGGAGGATCGGTTGCTTGATAGATGACAGAAATAGAACTATGATCAATCCCATCCAACGCTACTCGGTCCCCTTCTTCAAATTTATTAAGGACTAAAGTAATCCAATCTTGAATGGATGTAGTTCTTAGATCACCCTAGTGGAGGCCTCTAATTTTTGACACTTTTCAGGAGAAACTTACAAAGTTTTATTCTCTTGGAGTCGGTAATTGGGCTTAGGGTGTCATGCTTAGCTTTATCTTCAAGTTTGTCTCTTAATTCTGTTTAGAATTCAGGAGGTGGCGGGCTTATAATGCACCCATCAAAGGCAAAACAAAGATTTAGAGATAAAATCGGGCATAGACATTACATATTGAGGGGTTTGTCGGTTTTAGGCTTTAGTCGAAGATCTTTCAACACTTTATGTTTTTGCTTATCTTTGCATTGTAGGCTGACTTAACACTGAATTCGTTGCTAAAAGATGGTGTTTCAAAATTGGCTTAACCTCTTTACGCATCTTGGTTCTTACCCAATGAAATAGGCTCATCCTCACAATACACTTCAGATATACTTTAATTATGATGTAATATAAATGTAATGGGTAAACTATTCAGTTAGTCGCACAATTTTTAGTTCAATTTCATTTTGATCCTAAAAAAAGGTTAAATCTAATGGCAGTTAATTGTATATGCCACGTTATTTTTACATCATGTTTATGCTTTCATTTTAATAAAAAAAAAATATCCTTACTATTTCATAACCATTGTTAATTTTTTTTGTTTTGCATTAATTTATAAATCTCTGTTCAAAATTTTCATTTCTATTGCTAATTAAAGGTTCTTCTATCCTACAAAAGTTGAAATCTTTATCATAAAACTTTTTTAATAATTCACGGATACATTTAAGTGCTTAATTGAAATAAAAATATTTAAACATCAATTTGAATAAAAAATTAAATTCAGATATCAAAATATATAATCACTCTTTCTAATTTTACTAATGTGTTTCCTCCATTGATTTCAATCTCACTTATAATTTCATCCTAAAAATAAATATTTTATTAATCAAATCATTGAAAGTCATAATTATTTTCTTATTTTATAATTTAATCATCAAATTAAAAAACTTCAATTCCCACACCTTCCCTTCCAGGCTTCCATTCAACCTTAGCCATAGAATTCATCGAAATAAAATACAAAAAAAAAAAAAAACCTTAAAATATTTTAAAAATCTACATGCTTAATTATGGCATGGCATAATTGGACTAAAGAAAAACTTCATCGTCATCATCATCGATTCATCATCACAACATAATTTATTTTTTCCTGTTTATGAAACGAAATAAAAAGCAAAAGAAATGAAGAAAGAATCAGTTTTATTATATTTAATTTCAAACAAAGTAATGATGAGGAAATTTGTAAGTCTTTCCTCCTTAATTTTCCTACCGCAACATTCATCTGTTTCTGTACAATTCACGAGCGGACAGATTCCAAAACAGGGTGCTAACTTCAACATTTCCCAATTTCCAAACAATTTAACGCAATTCCCTCCACCTGTCATTTCACCACTAAAACCGTACAATCAACCATTCATATATCTCCACGTGGCAGATGACGTTATTAAAACTACCTCTGGATGCTGAGCTGTTATGTGTCAAACGCAAATTCGGTACGCGTTTTAAACGAATCTTTGTGCCTTTTTTATTGGATGGCGGCATAGATAAGAGTTCAAAACCTTATTATTAATTTATTCTTCTTCTTATTATTATCTAACTCCTTATATCTTTCATACATTTATAATTTAGTCATCTATTTCTATTTTCAGGATTTGAGTTCTTGGAGTTTTTAGATTTAAAGATTCAGGTTGGGATATTATTATCATTAAAATTCATTAAAAAAAGTCACTTGGTAATTATATAATAATAAAAATAAATGTTGAACATGTTGATTAGGGTTTTGTTTTTAAAAATTTTCATTCAAACTCATTATGCTCAAATAATTATTTTTTGTTGGAATAGTGTTCTTAACAAAAACCGACGTTAACATTTTGATTGAAATAGTTGACAATATTAACTATTTAGACTAAACTAATAATATTACAAAAGTAAGAGCACCAAATTATGTCAACAATTAAATATAAATTAAATCTTAACTTTCAACATAGTTTAGTGATCAAAATTGTAATTTGACCATTATCTTATAATGTAAAAAAAAAACAATGCAAACTTGAAAAAAATGAGAAGTTATGTGTCTATTTCTAAGATTACCTTTCTTAATAAAATTATAGAAATGTAACATTACGAATTCATTTAATATTTTTTTTAGTCTCAAATTTCTTAAAATTATGACAAATTATTACAATTTACATATTAATAAGTAAATATATTGTGTTGATATAAATTTATAATTCATAATTATAATAATTTATGAAAAGTTATTGTAAAACCAATTATAATTATAGTTATAATCATAATTAATAAATTATTAAATAAAATGTAATGAATATAATTGTAGTAAATGATATTTACTGCTTCACTATTAATTTTTTGTTTTTAATTATTCTTAAGGTTTATTTGAAAAAAAGTCTAAATTGATCGGAATAATAAAAATAAAAAGTAAATTGGTCCAAAAGTCTAAATTATTCGAAGATTACTTAAAGAATGAGCTGTAATGAAATTACATTTATATTACGAGATGACCGTAATGTGAAATTAAGAGATGATCGAAATGTTAAAATCTAGACATCAAGCATTCAAATTACGTAATATTTTAATTGAAAAATTAACACAAATAATTATTTGAATTAATTAATAACATTATAAAAATATTGAGATAAAATTATGTTAAAAATTAAATATAAAGATTAAATCTTAAAATTATACATAATAAATAATAAAAGACTAAAATTAAAATTTAACCATTTAAAAAAAAAAATAACCCGTATCGCGAGAAAATAATATTCGCTGGACCTTCCTTTTATACATAATTTTATTCTTTAAAGATTTTTATACATAATTTATAGAGAACCTCTTTGCTAAGATTTTTTTTTAAAATTTTGATTGTAAAATTTAAAAATGTACTAAATAATTTATTTTATTAGTTTAGAAAAAAAATATAGGTGTGAGAAAATCAATATAATTTAAATTACCAGAAAGCAAAAACGTAATTAAACGCAAAAATAAGCCCAATTTTTTTCAATTGTTTATTTGTTTAAAAACAACAAAATTTCAATTGTTAATTGTTAAATATTTATTATTTTCTTTTCCTTTTTCTTTTTCTTTCACTCATCGAAGGCCGGGGAACGACAAGCTCTTAGCGCAGAAAATAGAAAAAAAGGAAAGGAAAGAGAGAAAAAGAGAGTAAAGAGAGGAAAATTGAGGTTTCTCCAGCTTACGTTAATGGCGGTTAGGGTTTTCTATTGATCCCCTTCCCAGAAGGAATTCTTATTCTCTCCCGCCTATTATTTCAAGTGCCCGCTCTTTTCTCTCTCTTCTCGTTTCCCAAAAGCCCTAATTCGAGGTCATCCCTCTAATCTCTCAATTTTAACTTCGAATTTTCAATCTTGACGGTTCCACGGGATTATTTGGGATTCGAAAAGTTTTCGGAACCGGAGACCGAGAAGCTTCGATGGGCGCTCAAGAGAAATCTCAAGGCAACTCCAATTCGCTGCAGGTCAGTTCATATCTCTCTGTCCTCGTTTGGGCCCTTGAATTTTGTTTTACTTTTTGCTACTTCACTACTAGGATGAGTTAGGGTATTAATTATAGCTTTTGTTTTTTTTTTTTTATTATTGAGGAATGATGGGAATTTACAAAGTGAAGTTCTAATCTTTCAATTAGTTTTGAATTATTTTTTGCTTTATAGGTAAAGGTGCGATTCTTTTTATCTATTTCATAGTATTAGTCATTAGGTTTTGGTTTGAAGTGTTTGGAGAAGTGAATTAGCTTCAAGTCGGGTGCCAGATTGTCTTTTTTCTTGGGCTGTTAGAGAAATCGGTTTGAAGTTTATGTTTTTGTGCTTTTTCATGGAATTTCCCCCCCTGATTTGGGTGCTTAATATAGGTCTGAAATGCATTCTGGGCTGTGTTGTAGTCTTTAATCAATTTTAAGCTCAAGAAACTTGGAACAAGTTATGATTCTTTTGGAGTATGACTACTGTAGTTTATGTCAAAGGATGTTTGCAACTGTACCAACTATTCGAAATGAGTATTAATTCATTGCACCTGTCATCATGCTTATTTTGGTTAGGTTTCTAGTTAACTGGGATTTTATCCTGTTTTGCGAGATTAGTACACTGTTATATGCTTCTGCTTTTTGGGGGGATTTTTTTTCCTGTATGGATATGCTAAATTTCGTATCAGATTTTAGTATTCTGTTATTTGGAGTGCCATAGTTCATACTTCTAGATGATTGAATTATCATTTTTGGGGGTGTTGTGGCGGACGGGAGGTCGATAAAAAGTTTTCCTCATTGTCAGTGGGATGGTTTTAGTAACATTTAAGGTCTAACTTTATGTTAATGCCTAATGGGACTATGCAATGATATTGTTGTTTAGTGTGCTAGACTTTTACCAATGAGTTTGGAAATGCTATTTACATATTCTCTTCATTTTTGGGTCAAATCATAAGAAAAACATATATTCTTAGGAGTTGAATGGCTTAGATAGCAGCTAAAGGTCTAACTTCATGTTGTGGGACTTTGCAGTGTTTTAATGAGATCCTCTGGTACACCAGACCAACACCATTTTCAGTCTCTGATGTTTGTTTCTTGAATTTTGCGTGAGTCTTCGAATGCTATTTAACTCTTCTCTCCTTTTCTTTTGGTCAAATTATTTACGTACAAATTCAGAGAGTAAAGGTCTATCGATTGAATGAGGATGGTAAATGGGATGATCAAGGAACTGGGCATGTCACTGTTGATTATATGGAGGTCTGTTCAATTCTCTTATCTGGTTCAGGTGTTTCTGTTTTGAATCTGGATATGCTGGATTTGGTTTCGAAAATAAATTATTTAGATGAAAATGCCTTCTCTTCTTAAATGAACACATATATTATTTTTCAGAGATCAGAAGAGCTGGCTTTGTTTGTTTTTGATGAAGAGGACAACGAGACATTGCTTGTGCACCGTATCTGCCCTGATGACATTTACAGAAAACAAGAAGGTATTCTTCTGCCTTCATTAATAGCAATGTTTGTTGTTTGTTAATATATCAGTTTGATTTCATGATATGTGCATTTATCATTAGATACAATCATATCATGGAGAGACTCCGAGTATTCTACAGAATTAGCGCTTAGTTTTCAAGAGAACACAGGATGCTCTTACATATGGTAAGTGATGTTTATAAGTTGTTCCATTCGCATTGAATGCTTTTGATCTCAGATTTTATATCCTTTTTCTTACAGTTCACTGTGCTGGAAGTTTATGACATCAACCTTTATTTCCCTTTCTTCACCCCTCTACTAATCCTTTTTCTCTATTACAGGGACCACATTTGTAATGTGCAACGAAATATGCATTTCAGTTCTCTCAACAGTAAGTTTTTTTTTTTTGAAACCCTTTGAAGTTAACTCTTCACCTAAGTTGATTAAACATTAGATCTGTGTAAATGGTTAACTCCCTTAGTCAATCTTGTCCAAACAAAGACTTAAGTTCTAGAAACTGGAAAATTTGTAAAGAAAATTAGTTTTATTAATCAAATAATGTATTTGTCTTCTGCCTTAGATGTAGGCAAACCTTTATTAAATGGGCTTCTTTTGTTTAGTGGACATATCTTAAGCCATGATGCACAGAATGATTGTTTTCTTAAGTATGCAATGTATTTATATTAGGCACCGTATACCCTGATAAATAACAATTATCTCATATATTATTACCGCAGGTGAAACGTTTCACTCAATGAATAGTGAGTTGAGGGAGTTGCCAGCTGTGGAGCTTTCTACTCTCCCAATAATCCTCAAGGTTCTAATGAACAACTCGTTCTCTAGATTACTTTCTGTTTAAGTTTATTTTTGTTGCTTGGTGTGATTCCTGGAGTTCTTTCCTTTTCAAACATATTGGAAGTTTTCACTTAATGATTTTCTTCCTTATTTATTCTTTGAAGTTGTTATTTATTTTATGCTAGTCTTGATTATAATTATTTCAGCTTATGTTATAATTACTTGTAATCTGGAGTAGGTTGTCTATTTTTGTTTTCTTTTAGTAGTTTCTATATTTTCTGTATGATCTGCTTATATTTCTTGGAAAGCTTCTTCAAATTAGTCTGCTCAGGTATACCTGTTTAATTTTTTTTTTTCATTTTGTTCATCAATTTTCCCTGCAGACTGTGACTGAGAGTGGCATTGCTGATCAGATGCGGCTGACAGAACTAATATTGAATGATGTATGCTTCTTTGAAAACCTTGCTTACTCGTGTTAATATCTTCTGTATGTAGATCTTGTGCAGTTTAGTATTCTGTGGTTAACTGCCAGTCTCTTAACCATTGATAATGTTAGTATTCATCCACATTAAGTTATCAGTTGTGGCTGTGTTATCAAGGTAATAATTTGTTTTCCTCTGGCTTCTCAACTGTCTGAGCTTTTGTGTTCTCAGTGATCTTCCATGTCATATGGGAGAAAGATCAAACATGTTGCATATTTCTTTACATGTAACTATGAGCTTTATTTCTTGGTTATTTTTAATTTTTTCCTTATGTTTTATATTATTTGGTTTCCTGGTTTTCTTTGTTTCTGTTTCAAACTTATGGTTTAGTATCTGTCTTGACTTTCTATTGTGATAATTCTAAATGTTCAGACTTGCTAAATTGAGTTTGATCTCAATGCAGCAAGATTTCTTCCAGAAGCTGATGGAGCTATTCAGAATTTGTGAAGACTTGGAAAATATGGATGGTCTTCACATGATATTTAAAATAGTCAAGGGGATAAGTTAGTACACTTTTTCGCTTAAATGCTCTTTTTTCTTTGTTAAAACATGCTTTTATTTATGACTAATTCATGGATCCATTATTTATGTTATTGGTTATCTTACAGTTTTGCTCAATAGTGCTCAAATTTTCGAGAAAATATTCGGGGAGGAATTGATCATGGATGTTATTGGTTCTCTTGAATGTAAGTATATCACTATTTGTTTACAGATTTATTATCAGGGACTGTTGGTGGATTGAATTGAATGTTCAATTTGCAACTTCATATGATTGTTTGGATGTGGGCTTGTAGTTGTAAGATATTGTACAGTTATTTTTTATGATAATACCCTTTTTATTTATTTTGCCTTTTTGAATGTTCCTATGTTTGATGTCTATTTCCCAAAATTTGGCTATTACTTAATAGTTTAGCTTGTTTTGTTAAGGCAGTTTCTTCTTCTCTGGTTTGCAGATGATCCTGATGTTCCTCAGGTGCAACACTATCGGAATTTTCTGAAAGAACATGTTGTTTTTAAGGAGGTAATTTATTTTTACATGGGTCTTATTGCTTATAGTGGAGGTGTATAGAGGGAGTTTAGATCAGGTGAAAGAAAATCAGGAGTTCTGTAAAAAAAAGGTTCATTCTTATTCTTTTACAGGCCGTTCCAATTAAAAATCCGATGGTCATCTCAAAAATACACCAGGCATACCGTGTTGGTTATTTGAAGGTAAGGATCTTAAATGTTAAGGCTAAGGCTTATGACTCTTCATGTCTTTGGTTTTGTCATTCTTGCTTCCGGTTGCTTCTGTCAGGATGTTGTTTTGGCAAGGGTATTGGATGAGGCAACAGTTGCCAGTCTCAATTCTATGATTCATTCTAACAATGCTATAGTAAGATTTTTAGTGCTTCTTGTTAATATGTGAGGCCTAGGCTTTTTGTTTCTTTTCCACTTAACTGTAGTGTTGTCTTCTAGGTTATTTCTTTATTGAAGGACGACAGCACCTTTATTCAAGAATTGTTTGCTAGGTTGAGATCACCCACCACATCTGCTGAATCAAAGAAGAATTTGGTAATCATGACATTGAATTTTAATTGTATAATGATTTTTCATTGGTTATGATTGCTGCTTCCTTTATTCTGATGCTAACTGTTATGAGCAGCAGATTGTAGGATATCTGACTTTGTTTACCTTTAGTTAATTACCCCTCTTTTTTTCCCCTTCTTTTTTCTTTCAATTTGAGTAAGATGCATTTTCTTTTATCCATTTAGATGTTAGATTTTAGGCTGAAATAACCCCCAAAAAAGGAAAAAAAGCTTTTTAACTTCATCACTTTGTCTAGGCATGTCCTTATGCTTCTATTGTACCCAAATATTACATTAATCTTTAATTTGCACCCAGATATGCCCTTTACCTTTAATTATACTCAAATAAACCCTAAACTTTTAATTTGTATTGTATGTAAGCCCTTAACATAAATCTTTCATTTGATATAAAGGCTTGTATGGGAACAAATTGAAAATGAGGGTGTATTTGGGTACAATACAAGTATAGGGGTTTACTTTAAAAAGTGATACAGTTAGGAGTTTCTTTTAGTATTTTACCATATATTCAGTTAAAATTTAAAATGTTTAGATTTAACTGAGGTTAAATGAATTGATGTTTAGGCCTGGATTGTACGTTCGTTTAGGCCTCCTTTGCTTTTAATTTGTCAAAGGCAGTTGATTTTTGCATTTTTTTTTCTCTGTTTAGAGGTTAGCATTTTACTAGGTTGCAAAAGGTCTTGCTTTGGTTGAGGTCAAATATTTTCATTTTGGAATATTTGTTATCTGTGGCTCTTTCGATGGGTTTAATCTATGTGATCTATTCTAATTGATTTGGTATCGATCATGTTTTATTTTTATTTTTCAATAGGTATATTTCCTGCGTGAATTTTGTAGTTTAAGCAAGAGCCTGCAGATGGTGCAGCAGCTTCAACTATTTAGGTAGGCTTTTCTTCATGTTAGACATCTGGTATTAGTATTCTTTTCATGTTGCTTTCTTGATTCTGAAAGCCTACCGCTTCTCCAAAACTATATTTTAAACAATTAATTTTTTTTATCTTATGGCTGAATTGGTTCCTTTTCTCTATCATTTTAGGGATCTTATAAATGAAGGTATCTTTGACATTATCAGTGATGCTCTGCAGAGTCAAGATAAAAAGCTTGTACTAACTGGGTAATGTAATTTTAGTATCTCTCTTTAATATGCTTTTTTCTTTCCAGTGTAGCATGTAAAATTTTCTCTAGTTAAGTCCTAATAATAGGTCTCAATAATGGATGCAGGACAGACATCCTCATACTATTCTTGAATCAGGATCCAACCCTTCTGCGCTCTCATGTTATTCGCCAGGAAGGGATTCCTCTTTTAGGACTTTTGGTATGCATTTTAATTTTATTAGTGATTGATGATATGATGTTAATTTTTGTGTTGAAGCAGTACCATTGGATGAACTTAAGAAATATCTTTCACTGTTTTACAGATGTGTCTATATTATGTGGAGATAGAATTAGTACTAATATAGTTGTTTATCCACAGGTTAAAGGGATGATAACAGATTTTGGGGAGGATATGCACTGCCAGTTTCTTGAAATTCTTCGTAGTTTATTGGATTCATTCTCATTGACAGGAGCTCAGGTACCTACCTTGATCTTTATTTCTATGTGCTGGTGTTATATTGTATTTTGGTAGATGGGAAATTGTATAGACTTACACTCAACCTAAATTCCAACCTTTACTCGTCTTAGGTTGCTTTACTGCATGAGAATATGTACCATATTCTCTACTTCAGTTCTTAGGGAACCATAGACTTGTATAAAGTTACATCCTAGCATGGTGGAGGATGAGAAATATGAAAACAAGCTGAATTCAGCTTCTCATGCATAGAGTTGTAGAGTCAATGAATAAGCCGAGTTTTCATAGAAGTTGGCTAGATTCTACTTTCATGTCTAACTAGCTCAATCAAACTTCAGAAGGCTTATGCTTGATCCTCTGGTTGCTGTTAGATTATTGAGAGATTGTTACCATATAACATACTGAGATGTCACTACAGAAGAAAGATTAGCAGTTGATTTTCATGCCTCATTTTGGTTATCACAATATTTGTAATCCACATTATTTTTTAGTTTGCATCTGGAAAAGTTTTGGATGTTGGTTTTTGTTGTATTGTATATTGGAATGTCAACTTTCAGATAAGATTTAATTTTTTTTTTAACTATGCTGGTTTCATTGCTAGTTCCTACTTTTTAGTTACTAGTTCCATTTCTTTCTTGCAAGTGCTTGACTTTATATTGTTTTTGTTGCAGAGAGATACCATTATTGATATTTTTTATGACAAGCATTTGGGCCAGCTAATTGACGTCATAATATTATCATGTGCTTCTGATGAGATTGACCAGTCAACAAGTAATTTGGCAAGCAGTGCTGGAAGAGTTGAAAGCCAAAATAGCACAAAGCCTGAGATTCTGTTAAACATATGTGAATTGCTTTGCTTTTGTGTTGTGCATCATCCTTATAGAATAAAGTAATCTTTTGATACTTGTGTATAATCTAGAAAATTTTGACTCTTTAATCTAAGGCATTAATTGGCCTTTCCTTAATTGTTCAGGTGTAATTTTCTGCTTAACAATGTTATAGACAAAATTTTGTTACTTACACGGAGAAGGGAAAAATACCTCGTAGTTGCTGCGGTTCGCTTTGTTCGCACTATTCTCTCTCGTCGTGTAAGTGAGTTCAGTTTAAGCTTTAGAAAAATTCTATCCTATCAAGTTGAATAGTTCACACTCACTCATGACATCTTTAGAATAATAAAATAGCATTGATATGAATGAAATTGGAGGTGAAACTGTTTACTATGTGAATGATGCCTGACTTCACTTTTGACTGCTGTTAGTTGCATGTGAGGATGTTAGTTTCTTAGTTTAAAGATCTATTTATCTTTTAAGATATGTAGTAAATATATGTGGCTTTGACTCTTCACTTTTTCTCAAGTTGTCTGATAATTATTTGATATCTTGCTCGAATTGGGCATAGGCTGATAGGGGTTTATTTGACACCTTTATGACATCCATATAATGGACGCATCCATGTAGGGGTACCATAAATAACATATATTGTGTTTTGCTGATTGTTGGCACATCTCCTGCCTCTAGTGTTTCTACTGTTGTCGTTTTAAATGGCTCAATTAAGCATTGAGCTATTATGTTTATTTGTATGATTTTTTTTTTCTTTTTGTGCATTTGTAAGTTGCATTTTCTAGGAGTATGACTTTCCCATATTTAAATTCTTTCAACTTGTTGCAAATTAGCAGTTTTATGGATGCTAAATATTTTTGACAAGTTGAGTAAAAGCTATTACATGTTCTAACTGGTTAAATTAAGCTTTCATCTTGCAGGATGAACATCTGGTAAATCATTTTGTTAAGAAAAACCTTCTCAAACCAGTTATAGATGCTTTTGTTGCTAATGGGAATCGTTACAATGTGCTGAACTCTGCAGTCCTGGAACTTTTTGAATATATCCGCAAGGTGCATATATATCTGGTGTGTATAGTGATATTAGACGTATCTTGATGATTCTGTCTGTTAATAACTTTGTTTCATGCAGGAAAATGTGAAATTATTGGTTAGATATATAGTTGATTCATTTTGGAATCAGTTGGTTAAGTTCGAGTATTTGGCTTCTGTTCAGTCCTTGAAAGTCAAATATGAACAGGTATTTCGGTTACTGCCCTGTTTTACTGCTGGGACTTTTAGGTATAAACTTCATTGATGTGACTCATCTTTTTGCAGTGCTTGGAAAATTGTGGAACAAAAGCTAATGTTAATGTGTTGGACTCAAGAAAACGAATTGATGAGCGTGCTCTGGAGAAAGAGGAGGAAGACTATTTCAACGAGGACAGGTATGCTTTCATCAATAGATGAGTTGACGTTTTTCCTCTGAGCCATTTCCGCTATAGTGATTATATCTGGCATGCATATGCAGTGACGAAGACGATACGTCATCTGAATCTCGCACTCGGAAAGTACAATCTCAACCTGTTTCATCTGATGGAGTTGCTGCAAGCTACCCATCATTAAGGTATTTCAATGGTCTCATCCTAGATTGATTATTGAAAATGCTGTATGGTGTGTTTGGGTTCATAATTTATACTTTTCATTCTGATTTTGTAGCCCAAGATCTGGCGGACTGGTTGACTATGAGGACGATGAGGATGATGAAGACTATAGACCACCTCCCAAGAAGCAGACTGAGACCTCAGAGGACGATGAAGGAACCTTGGAGACCCTTAGGTTGAAGCGGAAGTTGATTTCTAGAGAGCATGAGAATGAAGTAGCTTATAAGAAGCAGCGTCTGGGTAAAAGCTCCAAATCAAGAGATAGTGTATTTGCGGCTTTGTGTTCGACCCTAAGCCAGGCAGTGCTGCCAAGTAAGAAAACTGCAAACGCCATGCCTTTATCTAGTCAATCAGCTGAAGGGACCAAAGCCTTGGGTGAGGGAAATCATACAGAGAAGGAATCTAGCAGTCCTAGAAGTTCTGGTAAAAGTAGCTCGGAAGAGGACAGCCATAGAGAGAAGGAACCTCCTAGAAACTGTTCAGATTGCTTGCATAGCCCCTCAGACAATAGACAATTAAGTGGCGACGACTGTCCCTTGATACCACCAAAATCCTCACCTGAAATGACTGTAAATGGATCTTAAGTTATTTTGGAGAATCATCATGCGCAGTGTCACTTGTTATCTTGTTTGTTGTATTCAACCCAAGGATGTGCTTGGTGACTGAAGGGTCTCAGTTCGGGCTACCAAAGAACTGGGTTCAGAGAAAAATCAAGAAGCTGATGAGAAGAAAATTCGGATTGTTTGTCGGAGGGAGGGGACGGATGATCACCGTATACATTGGAAGTGAAGGGCTGGGAAAATTGTACTGAATTCAATATGCAAAAGCCAAGTCTACCAGGCCTTTCTGATGCTTTGAGCTGAGCTTTGGACTTTCTGCTTTTAGCCTCACCACCAAACTGTTGCTTCTTTAGAACATTACCTGTTTTTTGTCAAAATTTTCACCTTTCCTTTTTCTTTAAGAAAAAAAAAATCAAATATTGTTCTCAATATTAGCTTTGTGAACCAGCCGACAGAATGGGCAGTAAAATTGGGGATGCTTTAGTGTCCCCGTTGTTCAGATATTGTGGTGGGTGTGGCTGTTATAGAGAGAAACAAGAGGGAGGGTTTGGGAGGATGATGATATATAATATTTGATTGTGGGCCAAAATCTGTTTGATTGTAGGGTTAGGGTGAAGAGTGAGTGAAGGCCTCATTTATAGGCAGGTGAAGGCCTCATTTATAGGCAGAGACCCGCTCTTTGTATATTAGAATTTAGTTGTAGGTAGGTAAAGTTTACTTTTGAAGGGGGATTTTCTTCTTTAATTCCGGGGAAAGAAAGAAAGAAAGAGGCTAAATTTATTCCCCAATTGAATTTTACAGTCTTTTTCCTTGTTTGTTTCTACCTCTATCTTTGGAATCATACACTCAGCGGAGGCGAAGGAAAGGAGTGTAGGTGCACAAAGCAAACAAGAACAGAGAAAATCAATCCTTAGCACCCAAATTTGCCTACAAACAAGATAGTAAAAATGCTTCATCAACATATATATGTACATACAGTTACACAACTTTCTCTATAATGACTTCATTTATTTATCAAAATTACAATAATAATATTTTAATAAAATTTACAAATATAACTTGTGAGCAATATATTTTAACTAAAAATTCATCATGTTTCACTTAGGATAGAATTAAGTTTAATAAAATTTAATAAAACGAATTGTTATAAAGAATTAATTTAGTAAAAAGTGTACTAAAATATTAGTTTTACAATAAACTTAACTATTATAATGAAATATTTTCTATTGTAAAAAAGATTTACTGTGTAAAGATGAAAACACATATATACTAATTTCTTTCTTGTTCTCGTGGATTGATTATAATAAAAATATAAAAATATATACATATTCATTGTCGTTTCTACACTTTTTAAAATAAAAATATAAGTTTTGGATTATTATGTAAAAGAATCATATATTAGTTTATTACATTGTTTGCTGCTTCTATTTATTGTTGCATATTTTTATGTAAGAAAAAAGAAAAAGAGATACTAATTCAAAAGTATTATTGGATTGAAAGAGCAATAATAAAATGGCAGGGAGAAAATTATTTTTCTTTCGAACAAAGTTAAATTAATAAAATAATTTAACTTTATTTTAATATTTAGTATTTAAATTTGATATTTTTCCTAATTTGATACTTCAATTTTATTTAGGTTAAATTTGGTATCTAAACTTGTCAAACATTATACAAATTATTTTAATATACTATTATCATTATTTTTTTATGAGATAACAAAAATAATCAATGTATAACCGAAACGTGGTTGATGACATGAAATTTCTTTTCTTTTCTTTTCTTTTTTTATGTTCAATTACTTTTAGTATGATTAACATAATATATTTCTTTTTTTTTGGATTTTTAATACTCTTGATTTCTTCTTCAAAATCTATTTATTAAGCATAATTCAAAGCACATTCTAATGATATTTTTATGAAATTGAGAGCTTTGTGAAGATCAGATCATACTTTAAGCATGCTATCCCTTTTGAACCATTTCTGCCATTAACAATAAAAATAATCTTAGTCCTAATGAAACGTAAAATTTTAGCATATTGTTTAGCGAATCAAAAGAAACTCCAAATAAATGTAATAATTCTTGCTATTAAATTCATGTCATTTGCGACATGTTGGTTGGTTATACAATAGCTATTTCTATCTCCTCTAAAAAAATTACCGTTAGTGTTTTGAGGTAATTTTGTGTAATATTTGATAAGTTCAAGTATTGAATTGGACAAAAAAAAAAACTATATACCAAATTAAGAAAAAGTGTTAAATTCAGTTACCAAATTAAACAAAAAAAAAATTTAAATACCTAATCAAGAAAAAATATTAAATTCAGTTATCAAATGTTAATTTAAATTGAATTTGATTAACTCTTTATTTTGCCTTTAATATAATTTCTACTCTTACCAAATATATGATTTGATTCATTCAAAAAAAAAAAACACTAATTATGCATCACATTTTTTGAACAATTTAATTATAGGTTCTCATTATATTTGTTCTTTTTTATATAAAACTTAAAACTATCCATAGTCCTTCCTCAACATATAAATGGAAAGATAATGCGTTTCAACACACTCGAACCCATGTCTTTCTGCATTGGTAACAATGCTCATACCAATCAAATTAAAATTTAAGACTCAATCGACATATATTACATTTTTTTAAAAAGAATGATTATCTTAAATATTTATTATTTCAATTTGCAATTAAAATAAAATCGGAAACATGGAAAGGAAGAAACATGGAATAAAAGATTCTTTTGAAAATTATTAAATTACCGATATTTTCTTATTATTACTTAAATAATTTTTTTTGAATAGGTTGATATGATTATATGTTAGTATCTGTTCATATTTTTTTAATATTTTGACAACGTACACACACGTTATACACATAGGAGCTTGAACTCGGGTCTCTTAGGATGAATATCATCCTCTTATTCACTGAAGCCACTCGTTGAATTCATTACTTAAATAAATTTTTTATCAAATTATATGTGAAAGATATTGATTAACTGAAAACAAATAAAGTTAAAGTTAAATTTAAAAGCTAATGTTCCAACCGAAAATATTAAAATGTGTGCAAATAAAATGAGTAGAGTTTAGAAGGAATTTATAATTCACGATTGAGTTTTAGTTTGATAGATATTAATATTATTGTCAATACAGGAAGTCATGGGTTCAAGTTTGTTGGAGCGCATTATCTTTCTATTTAAGGGTTGGGGTATTGTATAAAAAAATATTTTATAAAATTATAATAATTAATTTTGTTTAATAAAGCCTGTACATAAGTCTTATATTATTTTTTTTCTCATAAATTGAAAATTAATATAAACTATTAAAGGATTTTCTATCTTTTGAAATAAGTTTATAATATTTTTCCCAAGATTTAAATAAAATAACCATACGTAAACAATTATATGTTCATCATGAATCATGTAAAATATAATTCAAATTAATTAAATCATATAATAATTTTTTGAATAGAAATCATATAATAATTGAATCTAAGTTAAACGTATATATAATATAAATGAAATTCAATATAAAATAAAATAAATCATATGGATTAAATGCTTAAATAAACTAAAACCAAAATTAACAACTATGATATGAACATATAAAGTAGGAAGGATCTAATCGTAAATTTTTAAATTAAAGGGGTCTTGAAATCTTATTATCAAAATATAAGCCATGTTTCCTCTTGTATTGAATGGCTGGTTCGAACGGAAAAATAAAATGAATGTGGCTGCTGGGATTCGAGCCCAGGTCTCCACGGCCACAACGTGGAATTCTTACCACTAAACTACAGCCACATGACGGATAATTTTCATATAATAAACTAATTATTGATTAATTTTTAATCTGGTTTTTGTGATGCTAGGCTGGCTTATAGTTCAACCCAAACTTCCAATTTGGTCTATTATTCCTGATGGCTGCCATCGATTGCAAAAGTAATGTTCAATAACACAGCTCAAACCATTGCCTTTCGCCCGGGAAAATACTGTTCTGTTCTGTTATACAATGATAGTAAAAAAACCGGATCCGGGTCCGACCCCGAAAATCCCCTAAAATACAATTTCAAAAATCCTCTTTAGGGAGGACTCTATTTGGAGAGGTTTGTTAGTTCTTCTCTATTACTTGATGAGGAGACCATTTCCCATCTTGTTGATCGCTGTTGATACGGTGTATCAACATGTTCCAAGAACTGATTTTAACCAAAGCACAACTATAATTTAAAATATTAGCTTAAAACTATCCCATAATAACATTTACCTAATACAAATTATTATAATTAAGGGCAAGGTGATACAGCCATAACATATATGTTTTCTGCCTTGTTATTCATATATATACTTGACATGGGTATTGCTAAGACCATAAAAATGGCTAATAGGGAGGGCGGCAAGGAACTGGAAAAGTGGGGTGATGGTGATACTGAAACTGTGGTGCCGGAGGCGGAGCGGGAGGATAACTGTAAAACTCATTGGGTGTTGATGATCCAACAGGGTGTCCACAAGTAGAACAATGTGGTTTGCTCTTGCTCTTGCTCTTGCACTTACACTTGCCATGGTGGCTGCTGCTGCCGCATGTGGCTCCGTATTCTAAATGGTGTTTATGAGTGACCACGTTGTGAACCCCCCTAGCGGCTCCTTGGATAGCGCCTTCAATGGCAGCCAAAGGATAAACCAGGCACCGATCAGCTGCCCGGTGCAGCTTATCGATTCCGTATTCTACTGAATCACTCACATGATTCCTCACCTGCTGCTGGTTCCTCCTCATCGCCTCAATCGGCTTTTCTTTGTTTTGGCCAGACTTATCCACCACCTTCCTACTTATAAACAAATATATGAATTTTCAAGGATCCTTTAAGAAATTTGAAAAAACTGAATATGTTCGATGCCTACTCATATCCGAAAAGTCGCATAAGAAGAAAATACAGCAATAGGAATAAAGTTTGTGGTTGAAACTTGAAAGTAAAGCTATGTATATATTCCTGATCAGCCATTACTGACGGTGTAGAGTTGATATTCTCGAGTGACAGCATCCTCATCCAACTTCGTCGGCAAATTAAGGGTTACCATTTGAAAGTAAATTCATTGATGTTACTTTTCTTTGATCTTCTGCATGAAGCTTTAGAGATGCATCTAACTTGTTGTTTAGACCATCCTTTATACCACCTCCCTTTAGGGATGCATCTAAACCCAATCCCGTAGCAACTACTCCACGAAATCTAACTTGTCGCTTGATCCAAGCGAAAGCCCAATAAAGGAACGAACAAGCCCTAATAGAAGAATAAAATTGAGGCTGGGCTTCAAGATGGAACTTGACGATTTTGCGTGGATTACATAACTTCCCACTCAATCACATTTGGAATTGCCTCTTTATACCAACTGCAAAATGAGCTCTTTTATGAGCATTTTGGTGCTTTAGTATTCTTTATCTCTCAGCACGATACTAACAAATTTGAATTCGACTTGAAAGATGTTATCACCAGCGAAATTAGAAAATGTTTTAGGGGTCAAAATTAAATAGTAATTTTTACGATAGTAAAAAATTTAATTTTATTATTTTAATAATTTATATTTTTATAATTTTTAAATGATTAAATTAAATTTTTATATTTTTAGAAGGTTAAAGTGTAATTTTATTTTTACTAATTTAAAATTTTAAAAATTTTAAAGAACTTAATTTTCCATTTTAGAGGGATCGGGCCTACTTGCCCCCTAGTTTCACCCCTAGATGTGATATGATACGATGAATGCGGAACAATATTGTAAGTTTGTCCAAATTGCGCTGGTTTGACTTAAGACTCTAGACATTCGGAAAAAAATTTAAATTTTAAAATAACCTGAAACGCAAACGAATCCAAATTAGATAAAAAAAAATTTAAAAATAATTAAAATAAATAACTAAAATAAAATAAAACAATAAATCAAATATTAGAACAATAAAAAAAATTGAGAAGATAGATGAAAAAGATAGAACGTGGCATGTAAAAACCCTAAAGAGTCTTGAAAACAAGAAAAATCCACAACCCCTTCAAGCGGATCTAATTTTTTGACAAGAAAAAGTTTGAAAATGATCTTACAATTTAAAAAGATTATTAAAACACTTCTAATAGAAAACTCAGCCCAGTTCTTGAAAACAAAAACTCAAAAAGAAATTATTAACTCAAAAGAGAAGTTGAATAATAATGAATTGATTCATTTGTAAACAATGCAAAGAACTTTTATATATATTAGCTAAATAAATCTAAATAAAATTATTAAGTATACTAGAAGTCTAATTAATCTAAACAAGTAATAAGATAATAAGAGCTGATAAATATGATATTGGGTTCATATATAATAAAAATTAAGCCTAAAATCCGAATCTAATATGATTCAAACTCGAATTAAAAGCCCTAAACTCGTAATTTCCGTAACAATCCCATCCAAAAATTCTGCTCGGACAGTTTTCACTAAAACGATTATAACTTGAGTTTCCAAACTCAAAATCGAGTGATTTAAAGTGCGAGATATATCTTTGAACGTTATGAAGACATCTTAATATACAAACGTCTAGATTCCATCCAAAAATTTGTTGCAAGTTCACTTATTCCGTGCATGTATCATTCCTCATTTTCTCGACAAGATTCATCTTTACATGATGAATTTTGGTTTGATTTGCTTGACCTTTAATCTTATTGTTGGGTCTTAAGGTAATGTAAGTTGATGAAGACCTGAAATTAGACTTTGGAACATGATGAAAATCACTTTTTGAACACATGGTGAAGATTACAAGTTCCTTGTAACCTTTTAATCCTGCTGCATAATTGTTCCTTAATCAATCATCTCAATCACATGGGTGTTATTCTTGAGACATTAAATGAGAATAAACTAGTAGCGAAGGGGAGTAAATGTAAATGCATTTTTGGAGAATGTGGAATTAAGTGCTTGGGTTATATTGTCTCTATGAGTTTCAAGTAGATCCCTTCAAGATTTAAGTTATCCTAGAGTGGTCGATGCCGCCACAATCTCGAGGAAGTAGGGGCTCTTGGGTATTAAAGCGTTCTATTAATGGATTTGCATCTCCTCTGTCAGACTTGTTGAAGAAAGACAAACTTCATCAAGGTTCTGAGGCACAAGATGCTTTTGAACAATTTAAGTAATGCTTTGATCCTTGCCTTATTGGATTTTTCAACGGCTTTTGTAATAGATATGGATGCACCCCAAACTGGAATCCATTTTTGTCTTAATAATTGGTATGGATGGGAGGTACTACTAAAGCATATTCAATCATTAAAACATTTTTATAAAATCATTGAATGCAGTTTAGAATAACTTAAAAACTTTAGAAATCATTTAGAGTGATTCGGGGATGTTCGGGACTCAAAACGGATCTGAGGAAATCAAAACAACTCGAAACAGTGCAATGGTCTGAGCCAAGACTTGGTATCGGTACCTCTAGAGAGAAACACCAAGACTTCTCTTTGGCACAGTAGATTTTAGCTAACCAATTGCAGCATGTGGTTGGATGTTGATATTTGATTTCCGTTTATATTCAAATAAACAGAATATTTGAAGCTGCAAAAGCATAGAGCTTGTTCAAATAAGATATCCTTAAGCAAAAAGACTATGAAACAGAAGTATTTGTACCATTACATTCACTGCTGCTGCTGATGATGATGATCATGCTATAGAGACTTTCATAATTCAACTGTTGAATGGAAGCATCAAAGATTAGAAGACTGGTAATATTTAGAAATTGGTTTATAGAAATTTCCAAACTGAAATCGAATGCATCGGCGTTCCCTTCCAACCGACGAGCAGGCTTTTTCCATTCATATCGAGTGTACAACAAGTCCCACATGCAAAAGTTTTGAGAATAAGGTCTGCTTGGTACTTGGATGACATGCTTAATTCAGCCTCCTCCATCCCGTACCGGACGAAAAACGCCCTCCAAACATCGAAATTCACGTTCCGGACCTTCCTTTCGGTGCCTTCAGCCGCTACCATGTTCCGAATTCCATCACCAAAGAACACTGATTCTAAGATCTCTCTGTTCTTACTATCCTGTTCCATGCAAGTAGCTATGCAATCAAAGTATGCACTGAAGTAAAACAAGACTTCGATGAAACGGTTCACGAAGACTGGTGAGTTATGGTTGGCTTCGACTTCGGTTACCACCATTAAACAAGGATTCATAACCCTGAGTACCCTCATTATATTTTCGATCCGCTTCGGCGTCACAAGCATGCACCGGAAAGCAAACGCGGCATAGGCAACTATGGTTTCTTCAGCATCAAGTTCGAAGAGATCTTCTTTAAGATCTAACATATCTGAGACCATAACAACCTTAAAAGCAAAAGGTACTCCCAAACTCCGAGCAAAACTCGAGAGCCTCTTACCAGTACCATCAATTAAATCCTTTGCTTCGGTTGCAACTGCAGTTATTTTCAAGAGCTCGAGACGACATTCGTGTTGTCGAGATGCAAGAGCTTGGATTAAGATGGTCCATTGAACACCATTTTTTATTCCAAGATCAATTATGTGAACCTTATTGGCCTCAGCAACATTTTCCACAATGGCTTGGATCCCTGCAAATTGTGAAATCTGATTAAAAGGGAAAGCTCGATGGCATGCCAATATAGTAGGGTCCAAGGCTACCATATCTGTATCGTAATTAAACAAAGGGTTCCATTTTAAACTCTTCGATGAACTTCTTCCGGTCTCTCTTTCGATCTTCTCTCGAAGGGCTTCGGAGAAATAATAGACCACACGCTGCACCGGATTTCCGGTTTTCGATGACATGTAGTCACATTGTTTCAGCAACCTGCTTGCACTTTCATATTGTTGGTACCCTACTTTCTCTGCAGCAGCAAGAAGGAGCGCCGCAAGCTCGACGTCTCTCGTCTCCTGATCCGAAAATCCCGAAAAAGAAAGACTAAAAGGATCAATCCCAGAGGTTCCATGAATAGTTTGGCCACATGACTTGAGAAGCATCTCACCAGCAACCCTCATGACTTCTTCGGTTGAAAGCTTTCGGTCTTCACCCTGAGTGTCGGATATGGTTATGTCATCATCGGTTCTCCTTTCCCCATTCAACCGTTTGAATCCATTGCCATAGTTGTTTAGCAGTCCAAGAGAAGATAAACCAGGGTACTGTTTTCCCTTCTTTGCCTCACCAATGTCTTCATAAACTCCATTGTTGATCCCACCAAGCTCTGCAATTTCATCGAAACATGCTTGAATCAATGGAGATTGAGCATTGAAACTCACACCATTAAGCAGACCATATTCCATAAAACTTCGTTGTTCTTGTTGCTGCTGCTGCTGATGATGATGATGATCTTGTTTGAAGAAACTGAAACCAGAGGCCCCCATTGATGCATCTCCATAGAATCCATAATCAGAAGGCAAGGAATCAATGCCACCAGTTTCACCCCAATCTTCAACACCATAAAAACCACCAGCTTTCCCTTTATTACCTCCATCAAAGCACTCAAACTCATTATTAGAAGAACTCAACTTATCTGGAGCTCCATAAACATTCAAGTCACCAAAAGAGAACACATCATTCCCCATGGTAAACTGCAATGGAAAGTGAGGGAATCCTCAAGGAAACTAATACAAAGTATTTCACCAATTTCAACAATTTGTATATGTCGTTATATGATATAACCGAGAAGATTTTCTTATTTTACAAGGAATATAGTATATTGTTCTTTGAAAAAGTATTGCAACCTTAATCTATACACACTGATATTTCCAAAGTGGCCTGTCACAGTGCTGGAAAGTTAACTATATTCTCGAACCCACCTCCTCAAGGAGCAAAGCAGGATTATTCAAATGCATGATATCATATATTGTTGAGAAAGAAATCAATCAAACAATTGCATGGTTACAAATGCTAAAAAGAGCATAGAATGGTATATAAACAAGAAACAAAAGATCATTACTTGACAAACAGAAAACTGCATATAATAATAATAATAATAATCAAACCTTGATGAAGACATGAAAGGGAGATCTGACAATCCTGCCTGCAACAACCCTCGTACTTGGAGATTGACAGACAAGCAATTGACCTATGTTTTGTCCCTAATGCACATCTATTTGCATTGCCATTATTTTTTTTTAATGAATTTTTGGAGGAAAACCAACTTATTAGCTGACTCATCAACTTGGGTTTTTTCCCAATGAGGGTGGCTATGTCACAATTCATCAAATTTTATAATTTTAAAGCTCTAAAAGGATCTTTGGTAATCCATTCAAGGATTTTCTCTTGGGATAATTGATTTTTTTTTTTTAAATGGAATAGTTTAAGCTATGTTTTTGATATATGTATGTGTCTTGAAAGTGATTGAAAAAAATAACACATTGCATTATCTGGTATCATCTCATTCTAATCTTATTCTCATTTATAGGGCATTGCAATCTCTTCTTTGGACTTTTTTTTTTTTAATCTTTTTGACAACGCACACACACCTTGTATACGCAGGTGCCCGAACTCTGGACCCCTAGGATGAACAACATTCTTTTTACCACTGGAGTCACGTGTTGAATTCTTTCAAAGGATATTTTTTTTAAGACCCGTTTAGCACCACTTTTAAAAAGTGTTTTTCACTCAAAAAGTCATTTTGACTTTGAAGGACAACTAAACAAATTTCATTTAACTATTTTTTTAACTTTTCAAACGTGATTTTTGCTCCATCGAAAAAATTGAGAATTTCAACTTTTTCTCAAAAGTCCTTTTGATTGGCTAATTATTATTTTAACCTCCATTTAATGATTATATTTAAATATTTAAAATATAGTTTATATATTCTAATTAAATTTTATAAATAATTAATATTAATTACTTAAAAATATTTAAAATTAATATTTCATATATTAAAATATTAACAATAAGTTATAATAAATTATTTTCTATATTCTTGTTAAAATATCATAATATTAATTAATTTGAACATCATTTAAATGCATATTTATTATTTTATAATACCATGTCTAAAATAGATATTTTATTTTTCAAAAGTATTTTTTAACAGTAATACTAAATACTTAAATTTCATACCAAACTTCTCAAAAATACTACAGCACTTTTTAAAAGCACTTTTCAAAAGTAATACTAAACTAGAGCTTAAAGTTAAAAGTCAAAATTATTAAGTTAAAAGGGATAACTACGTCGTTTTAATAAATCTTTTTACCCATTAAGTTGGTAAAATCATTATATTGTTAATATTGTACTTCGTCTATTAGTTAAATAATTGGTCATGTAAACGTAACATTGAATATAAATAATAGGATTCGTTAATTCGACTCGACTTGACTCGATTCAATTCAATTCGAAAAATTTTCAAATTGAGTTCGATTACTAAAATAGAATTCGTCAACTTATTTAACTCGAAATTCTTTTACTCGATTCTACTTGATCGAATGCTCACCCCTGCATCAACTATTATAGTATGCGACATTCATACATTTCATCATTATTCAACATGTTATCCAAAACATCACAAATAAATCTAAAATAGAAAGCGAAAAGAGGAGAAAATTTTGGTTCCTTAAACTGAAACAGAAAAACATAAAGAGAAATTCAATATGGAACCCAAAACTAAATAAAAAAATCTGAAACAAAAAAAATAAGAGAGAAAGAGGAGAGACTTTCGGTTCTCTAATTTAACATGCTATCCAAAACTAAATAAAAATAAATCTAAAATAAAAAAAATTTTAAAAAGAAAGAAAGAAAGGCTTGAAGCTTATTGTGTTTTTCTTAATGATTTTTGGGTTTGCTTTTGGGTACTTGTTTTAGGGCTTTTAACTTAGGGAGGGAGGAAAAGAGAGAAGGGAGAATAAAATGTCGGAAATTCGTGGTTATCGGAGCGGCGAAAGATGGCGGAATGTGGGTGCTAGCTTCAAAAACTTTTTGTAGATCTACGGCGTTAAAAGGTTGATTTAGGAAAAAAAAAACTAACAAAAGAATTGAAAAGAGAATGTTGAATTCATCCAAATATGATATTTTGTTAAGGAAAGGCTACAGAATTACAACAACCCATGGGAGAAAGGATTGTATGAAACAGAGATATTATCCCTTTCCAATAGTTTTATGACACATCAACAATTTCATCCTAAATTTCAGGATTTTAATTGTAATTTGATTTTTTTCAGGATAAAAATGTTGAAATTAAGAATGAAAATACTGATGTGGCATAAAACTATTGGAAAAGGGACACAAATGACGTGGTGTCACTGTTTCATTCAATCCTTTTCCCAACCGATGGTGGTTAGTGTGGTTCAAAAAATTAACTGAATCAAATTATTATTAATCGAATTAATTGAACTTTTAATTTTTTAACAGTTGATTGAATCAAAATTTTTTTAAAAATATTAACTGAACCGAAATATATATGTTTTGTTTTTTTATTAAACAAGTATAAAACATATAAAAAAATTGATAATGTCTATTTGACCGAATTAATAATAGTCTAATACATATATATAATATTATTTATTAAGTTCAATTAATTCGATTAATTACCCGATTTCGAATCGAATTAACTGTTAACCAAAATTCTATAAAATCTTTAATCAACTTCCAAACGAACCAGATAGATCAATCGACCGATTAACTAAATTAGATCGATTTAATCGATCAATTCGATTTTAACCAAAATTTAAATACCCTTGAATATGGAAATACATGGTGGTGAACGGTGATTTTCTGGAAAAATGATGAACAGTTGTTTGCTAATATGATATTTTTTATTAGCAATTATTTAATTTAATTTAAAATATATTTTATTTAAATACTTTTACTATATATTAATAATATAAATAAAATATTTTTTATTTTTAAAGATAAAATTTTCATTTGTCAATCTATTCCTGATCTATTCATTGTAATTATTCTATTCAACCAAATTATGAAGTATTTAAGGCCTTAATTTCATTCCATTACAGTTCTATTACAACCATATTCCGTTGTAGTGAAGCAAACATATATAAAATCATGCTTTCTATTGGAGTTTTAAATGAATTTTTTAAATAAAAATTAACATCAAGTCAAATGTTCGAATGTATTGTTATGTCATTTAAATATTAAAAATTATTTATTTATGATTATATTTTAAATAAATTACTTTTATAGCTGAAGTTTTTTTTAAGGCTTAATATAACATTTGATGCTTGAACTTGACATTTTTTTCTTAATTTGGTATCTAAATTTTTTTTTACTCAATTTGGTATTTAAACTTGACAATTATTTCTAATTTGGTACCTAAACTTTTTTTTTGACACAATTTGGTATCTAAATTTATTAAATATTATAAAAATCACGCAAAACAATAATGGTGTTGAATTTTTTTTGTTATGCTACAAAAATATTGTCAGTTTTAGAGGAAATCCATGTTAAAAGTAGGTAATGAGTTATGCTTAACGAAATAATATTAAAAAAAGGATTAGATACCAAATTAGGGAAAAGAGTCAAGTTTATGTATCAAATTGGACCCTAAAAAGTTTAAGTACCAACTTAAAAAAAAATGTCAAGTTTAGGTACCAAATTAAGAAAAAATATCAAGTTTAAGTACCAAATTGAATCCAAAAAAAGTTTAGGTATCACATTATAAAAAAGTGTCAAGTTCAGGTACCAAATATTATATTAAGCATTTTTTAATAAACTATTGAAACAAAAGATGTAATATTTTAAATAATTTTAATTTATTATGACCTTTTTTGATTTAATCCTACCCAACTCTACTTGATAAATAATCCCATTTAAGCAAAGCATTTGGGACTAGTCAAAGCCCCGGATTAATGGGTTTTTCACACAAAAATAGCCGAACTAAGCATTTTATGGGCCTTATTCGAACTTTCCAAGCCCAACTTAATTATAATTTTAAATTAGGGTAAACTACACTAGTAGTCACCCAACTAAATTACTTTTTTAATCACTCAATAATGAAAAGTTACAAAATAGTCACTCAACTATCTTCGATTTTTGAGTGTTTTCATTTTTTACGTTAGCCAATTGGTGACCAAAAAAGACCAAATTGAATACTTGGTGACTATTTTTGTAATTTTCATAGTTGAGTGAACAAACAAAAAAAATTACTAATAATAGATGACTATTTTGTAATTTTTTATAGTTGGATGACAAAAAAAATTACTAATTGGGGGACTATTAGTGTAGTTTACCCTTCAAATCATTCTTCTCTGACGAATTTATATAGGGTGGCTTCAGGTAGCTTAACGAATAAGGGTTACGGCAGAGGTGGTGGTGGTAGTTACGATGGTTCGATATTCGATCAGATCTTATTACAATGGCTGAAGACAAGCAATGTTCAATGCATATTCACTTCTCTATTATAGGCAAAATCTGTCGATTTATGCCCGACATTGATGTTCAATGAATATTTATGCATATATATCGACATATAATCTTCCAAAAACCTGAATAACATGGGGCATAGCCACATAACAAAATAGAGGAATGCAAAGAGAAATGGAGTTTTCATTACTGTGGTTAGAGGCATGAATACATTGTCCACAAACGAACTAGCCGTTGGAATGAGTACAATTACAAAAGGGAGCGAGCTCGGTTACTATGAAGGAGCTCGAGCTTAAGCTTGAACATTAGAAGAGAAAAATGACACGATCAATGGTCACCTTCGATTCTCATCTCACGAATAATATACCAAAACCATTTCGCATCGATCTAGGAAATCAAAAGAACACATCTCAACATGCAATTAAAGGTTGAGCCTTTGCATGTATTGCTTTGTAGCAATCAAGACTGCATAGTGGAAGCTTTGACTTGGAATCCCGATACTTGTATGCATTTGTACAATTCGGACCGGCACATTTTTCTCTTGGTGGGGGATAACTAGAGGGAAAAGAAATGCACAAATAACACAAATAAATTACCGGCGAAAACATATATAAATCATCAAAAGCATGAGACAGATGGATTTGTATAAGTACCCAGATGGCACCGAATTGAATAACTGCGGTAGACCGATATCTTCTGAAAATATAACCGTTGTTCCACCAGGACCCATAACCCATCTCACCGTGTTGGATGCAAGAGTTTCAGATTTGGTCGCCTTTCCCTGCATCAATTATAACATCAAAATGAATGAAATCAGTACTACATGGCACCCAGAAAAATGCATGGTATGGAAAAAGGGTCACAGACCTGTGCCAATTCGTCCCTCTGCTTCTTCATCTTATCTTCTTTTTTCTTTCTTGCGGAATCTTGACCGAGTATTTTTCTGATTGCCTCAGCCTACGACAATTCAAAGACCCTACTGAATACTGTTTCTCGAATGATCATGGAGCAATTGTAAAACCAATCAAAAGAAGAAAAGAAAAAAAAGAGGGTAAAACCTCGGCATCCCTGGCTGCTTTCTCGGACTGCATTCTACGCCTCTGCGCAGCCTCGGCCTTCTTCAACTGTAGCTCCACTTCGGAAAGTTTCTCCTTTTGTTCTATTAAAACAATCAATTTACAACATTTAGCATTGAAAGCTCAAAGATGCTCAAGAAAGGGAAAGAACATGTGGGGTAATTCCTTACTTTTAGATGGCGCAGGAGGTAAACCATCAGGGAATTCAACAAGAGTGGCACCCGGACCAGATAAGAGATCCTTCCCAGACTGAAGAGCTCGATTTCGTGTAGTCGGAGTTGATTCAGTTCTTCCTTCGACAAACAAATCAACTGATCCCCTTCCCAGCTTCTTCCTTTTAGATCCAGGCTCATCATCGGATATACACTCGTCTTCTTCCACATAATCTCTATCCTCAAAAGCAGCACTTTCTCCCCCATTTCTCTCATCCTCTTCATCTTTAAGGTTCAAGTGACCATTTGAAGCATTTAGTCTCCCCAGATAACGGATTTCCTCATCTTCATCATCATCATCACTATTTATACCCACATCCAATACACGCCTCTTAGGAACCCGCTTGCTCTTACGAGTTGGCTCGTGTCTGTCAGTTTCATTCCCAACTACACATACACCAGTTGCTTTTCCCCTAGAGGAATGTCCTTTCCCATAACCAGAGCCACTTCGGGATAAATCCTTCCATTGAACTCCGTAGCCTTCTCCCTTATCTGAAACACAGGAGCTTTTCTTGCCCTGCAGTGATTGTTCATGCAACAAACCATCAGCTTGCAAGAGGTTGAACTGGATATAAAGAATACCCGAAGAAAAAATGAAACACTGTAAAGTTATACACACACGCGTGCGCACACACACATATGGCAAAAGTAAAAGTGACAACAACAGACTGTCGATCATGACAAAACAAATTCTATACAAATAGTATAAGCAGGCAGTGATTTGTTCGAATTAGATGAAAATACCAGGAGAAAGGACTTCTCTCGGGTTTGAGCAACATCAGAGAAATGGGAAGACTTAGTTAAGCCAGGCTCAACATCAAAGGCATGATCCACGGTGGAGTTTGTGTGGATCATACGTGTAACCCCACCAAGCTTGAGCTTAAGTTTCAGCTTATTCTCACTTCCAAATCCATTAGAACCATTCTTAAAATTTTGATCTTCATTGCCACTACAACCTATGGCTGGTGTTGGTGATGACATTAAAATGTAATTATGTGTAAACGTCTGCGCAGCAACACGTGGACGTCGTAATATGCCACTCCTCTTCTTCTTTACGGCACAGCCAATGACAGCTAACTCCGACCCACCAAAGCTTTTCATAATGGGCAGGGTATCCAACTCTTTAAACAGCAAATGACAAAAGTAAGCTCAAAATGCACAAGTGAAATATAAAGGAAACAATCTAAAGTCCAAACCACAAAAGACATTCAATAATCATATTAGCAATAAATGACAAACAATGTCCTCAACTGGAATGAAACCCCATAAAGAAAAAAGAAGAAAAACTTTAGCAGATTATCAAATCTCACACTTATTTAGTCAACTTTGGTCCTTTATTAGTATAAATCAGTATTAATATGGCAGAAAATTTCTCATTACTAGGACAAGCAACCAAACCCAAGCTAAAAAAACTCAGTTCGAAGCTCAAAATCCTCAATGCTAAGGCAAAGATTCATAAAAAAAAAAGACTGCATTTTTCACCCTAAAAAATTACAACTTGAAGCTTAACAAAACATATCATTTCCCAAAAACTAGCTTCAAAGTTTACACATTTGAAAGTTCAAAAGCAAAAAAAAAAATCCTATTAAACAACACAAAGGGGGAAAATAATATGAACAAAAAGAAAAGGAATAAAGAAAAAAGCAAAGACTTACCCAATTACAAGAAGTGAAAAACAGAGGTAGGCCTTTTTACAGATAGAGGGTTTTTGTTAAATTTGATTATGGTTTTGGGTTTTGAAGAAAATATTGGGTTGGAGAAAGAGCAGAGGGTTTTCCTTTTCCAGAAATGGCTTTGGTAAAGGATACTGTAAGTAAGAATTTCCTTTTTTCTGCTCCATTTTTATTTTCAATTTCTTTTCGCTCCTAAACTAACTGAGCCGTAAGAATTTTTTTCCTTTTTTTTTTAATACGGAGCAGAATCTTAAGAGATGGATAGGTCAAAAGACCAATTCCATTGGCAGGACCATTATTTAAAACAATTGGCTTGAGCCCAATTTTCTTTTCCTTTTTTTATTGAATAATTTTTAAAAAATATAAAAATATATTTATAAAAACAATTATATAGAAACAAATGAATATTATAAAATTATTAAAAAATAAGTTTTAGCTTGGTACTTAATTTTTTATACCTATTTTTTTTTATCACGGGTGATATTTAAATTATTTTTTTCCAAAATTATTACTTTTGTTTAAATTGTTAATTCTATTTTATATATAAAAAAAATTAACCCACGAATTAATATCTAAACTATACCATTTTTTTAAATAGATTCTTAAATTTTTTTGTCACAAGTGATATTATCCTTCCGTTGTCCATTTTATACCAAATGCTATATCCGTTAAGAAAATGGCATCCAATAATAAATTGTCACATCATATAAACTTTAAAAATTCATTATTTTTCTCTTTATTTTTTTCTATTTTCTTTTTTTTTTACTTCCTCTTTTATAATGTCTAATAATTTACCCTTCCAAAGTCGAGACACTGACAATAAATTATATTTTCAAACTTCGCCTCTTATTTACTCAATCTGACGAAATCGAAAAAGTTTTTTCATCGATCAAAATCAATATTTTCAGAATCGAACCAACCAATCACATTGGTTGAATTGGGAACCAACTAAGGCACTGGTATGGAGGTAAGGGTGAACCATTTGACATGAGAATCAATACAAACCGATTGAACCAAATTAAAAAACCATTTGAATCAATTTTATATATTTTTTAAATATTTTTATTTTTATTTTATTAAATTTTAATAATTTATTTGATTAAATTGGACAAACCAATCAAATCGAAAATTTATGCTCTAATTAATTTGATTATCAATCTGGTTCTGAAAACCTTAATTAAAATTACGATGTCTAAAATACGTACACTTAATTGAAAAAACCCAATATGAGAGAATACATATTATATATATAAAGACAAAATAATACTTTTGTCTTTTTTATAATTTTTAATTGGTTTTTTTTTAAAACTTTACTTAATTGTTGAATTAATAAAACTACTAACTTGGAAAAAGTAGTTTACATTTACATTTGGAATCAACAAAATGTTTCGACATCAAATTAGAAAAAGTATTAATTTATAAATTATATATTTTTTAAAATAAATAAAAATATCATTTTAAAAAAAAATAATTGAAGTATCACTTATAATAATAATAAATGTACCAAAATGAAAAACTTGGTATAATTCAAGTGCAAATTTTTGGGTTATCATGATTTGTGGAGAAGTGAGAACAATTCCTGGTGCTTAGGTTTCAACATTACAAGTTTTGAAAGAAAGAATCCTCAACGTACAATAACACAATTACAAAATTTATAAATATATATAATTACTAAAAATTATGCCATAAGTGTATAATTAAATTAGGAAAAAATGTCAAATTAAAGTATTAAATTGGATCATAAAAAAGTCGACGCACCTAATTTCTTAATTGATGTATAAGAGTGAATTCAATTTGGTTAAATCGAGATTTTTTGTTAAAATATGCCATAAGTTCTTATAGTCTTCATAATCTTGGAATTTAATCTTTGTACTTTTTATTTAAGGAATTAGTCTCTCTACTTTTCATATTTCAAAATTTAAGTCTAATTGTTAATACTGTTATATTTTTTTGTTAAATTTATTGGTGTGATATTTTGAAATAAAAAAATGACATCAAAATGAATCTGAATTTAACAAAATAATTTTAATAATATAATAAATAGACCTAAATTTTGAGAAAAATATAAAAACTAAATTTGAAAATTACAAATACTTATATAGCATATTTTAACTTTTTTTTGAACTGCTCATGATAATAGGTTGAATGTAATTCAATTTTCATATTTTATATGCTAAATTTAACATTAAGTAAATATTAAATAGAGTAAGTAATTAAAAAAAATAAAAAATGCATTTAGATGAATCCAATTTGCAGAATTTATTGATCACCCCCCTTTAATTGGCAACTCAAGTTATCAACATATACAACACAACACGGGGGGCTCTTTTAAATTCCAACAAGGAAAAAAAAGGGATAAATTTTGTTTATCCTGTTCAAAACTTTAACCAGCTCGGAGGAAACCGGTGAAATAAGTCGTCGGAAAAAAGTGATGGGAGCATGCACTTATTCATGGTGCTTCACCACAGTCACGGCGCCGGAACCATTGTTCACCACATAGTTGCTTACACTGCCCATTAGAGCCCTAACAAAGACAATAAGATGACTAAAATCATACTCAAAAAAGGAAAAGTATGGAAGTTAAAATAAAAATCGATAATGATAATAGAACGATCGCAAAGTAATAAAAAAAAATTAAGAATACAAAATCGAATGATATAAAAAAAATTTGATTATATTTATTTAAAGGTTGAAAAATACTATTCCAATCAATGTCAAATAGAAAAATTATAATTCTATATAGATTCCATTTGTGCAGCGTAATCACCCACCACACCACAGATACTTTATTTTTTTAACAAATGATGGAATTCAAATCACACAACTATCCCAAAATGATGAAAGCCATGAACACAAATGAGAAGTCACCTTTTAAGCTTGCCGAGCCCTCTATTTCCTACAATTATGCAGCTAAGAGGGATACTATCAATAGCCTCACATAACTTCTCACGCGGATCACCCCAATAAACTTTCATCAGAACCTCAACCTGAGAATCACATACAAACACCATTTATTAAGAAAATGAAGTTCAAATGTTTCATGGACTTTTGGTGAAGAAATATTACTTCTTTTTCCTTAGCACCATTGCTAACAATTTCCACTACTTCAGGGTCATGCTTTACTCCATACTTCTTCATGATTGCAGGATCAGAGAACTCAATAAATGGAACAAAAGCTAAAAAAAAGAACCAAAACAAAAAATCAACAAAAACAGATTTAAGCCAAAATTTTCAAGAGGCCTAACTAAAAAATTAAGGGTCTAAAAATAATTTTCAAAAATTTTGGGACCACTCATTACCATTCGCCTCTACATAGCTAGATAATAACCTAATTTTTCTCGAGAAACAAACAAAAGAAAAAGTTCCAAATAGAAGAAGTTTAAAGTGCTTATTTTATCAAAATTTGTTAATACGACATGATAACATCTTATTAATTAACAAAAAAATAAACTTAGGAAGGAGAAGCCTGAAATCTAAAATTGAATTATAAATTTTTAAGAGTTAAAGTATAATTTTATTATATTAATTTAAAATTTAATATAGAGACTAAATCTCAATTTTTTTAGAAAATGCGGGACTGGTGCACATTTTGACCTAGAAAAAAAAAGGAAAAGAGAAGAATACATACGTGAACCGGTGACTTCCCAGAGTTGCATCTCGCCCTTTTCATAATGCCCTTCGGGTTGAATGGTAATAAGGATAAGATGATCCCCTTGCCGGATAACGTTTCCCAAAGCCCATTTTAACGCACTCTTGCTACTAGGTGAGAAATCCATAGCCACCCCAATTTTCCTTTCAGTCGCCATATCTCACCGTAGAATATACGTATAAGTATACGTATATGTGCACGCCTTTTGGGCTTCTTGTTTTATTCCTTCTTCTGGATTGATCTATTTTATTTGTGTAGGCAGAAATTGCAGTGTTTTTATAAGTTGTTATGATAATGAAAAAACAACCAAATAATAAATTGCCAATCCACAAAAAGGTAACAAACGACCGCGAGTATAGTGAAAGAAAGGGAGAAAAGGCGTGGGAAAAAGTCTTGTTAAGTGAGAGTTTGCAGTTTGTGGTAGGGTGTACGAGTTTTGATGTTTTTACACCGCTGGATGGACATCAATCAGTTAGTATTATCGAGGTACGATTTCGATCAGTTGGTTGAGAAGTATTGGATTGTTTTGTTATTGTCAGTACAGGTATTCGAACGATTAATCGAATTAATTAAATTTTTTAATTTTTAAATCATTAATCAAAATTAATTACATGTTATCCATGAGATCATCATCCAGTTCAGTCTAAATTGTTGTAAATATTTCATAAGCAGATATTTTTTCAACTCTCATAAGCTCGAATAATTATGTGGATGACTTTTCAATTCTTAAAACTCTCATGGAATTTATCGAGTGCCTTATTTTGTAATCTATGGTGGTTGGAGCTCTATAAATAGAGGGCATGTGTAAGCTTAAGACATCCAAGTTAAAAGAAAAGATTATCATTCCATCTTTTGTCTTATAGTCTCTCATTTTTTTTACTATTCTCTTATTTTTGTTATTACTATAATCTCTTTTAGTTTTACAACATGTTATCAACACGAGTTTGCTCGAATGTATTCAAAATTCCATTGGATAGCAAGTAATGTAACGTGTGCAACATCTTTGTTGAAGCCACAATCCTATGGTATGTGATTTTTCATGTGTGTTAGATACTTAAAAATATTGCTATTTTTTTCATATTTAGGTATGAATTTATATTTTATATATATCATGATATGTTTGTTTATGATCTAAGATTTTGAATAAAATTAAAGTATCAACAACTTGTATATCTTCCATATGATATGTACATTATTGATATGATTAAAAAAATGATACTCATTTTTTATTTGGTGACTTTTACCAAATTTGCTACATTGCTTATTAGATTATTTCTAATCCGCACATGATTGGTGAGTATGAAGGGATTTTACATACGTTGTATATAATTCATTTGTAATATTTCATATTCTAATTATTATTAATTTATAATAATTTGTATAGTATCGAATTTTGCTAAACTTGAATTTACAGCCCTTGATAATTTTGGAAAGAATTATTTTTTCTTGAGTATTAGTTGTTGAAATTCACCTATATGATAAGGATATAGGGAGTACCCTTTTAGCCTATCAATAAGCGTTTAACCAATACAAGGAAAAAGCAATCTTTTTCATCTGACATCATCTACATGAAGAATTAAAAGCAAAATATCTAACTATGAACGATTCTTCCGACTTTTGAATTGTGAAATAATTTGACAATCATAAAATAATAATATTCCCTAAAGCTTGTTATGATTTGAACTATCCAATGTGCTCCTATAAGAACAATATTGTGAAAAAGACATTAAAAGGTATTTCAAAATGATCCCATCCCTTTTAATGGCTAAGCAAAATAATGAGTTATTGATGAAAAACTACAAAATTCATCTCACTAATTCTGCTCCATTCCTTGAAGTGAATGTAACAATACATAACAAATATGAAAATGAAAATACAGAGGTCATGGTCATAATTGGGGACGTGATTTGGGACATATTAATAATTATTATCATGGTGATTATAATAATGGTACTTCTAACCATAAAAAAAAGAATAATAATGAGGAATAAGAAAATGATGGTCAAAATAATCTTTCAAAGGTTATTAAAAATTCATGTTATAGATGTGATATGAAGGGGAATTGGTCATGTACATGTCGTACGTCTAAACATCTAGTGAAACTTTATCAAGCATACATTAAAAAGAATGGAAAGAATATTGAAACAAATTTCACATTCTAAAATAATGAATGGAGGCTAATTTCTCAACAAAAGATGAAAGTTTTCACTACGATGCTAAATGTAACATCCGTGTATTTGAACCGGATTTGGAACAGTGATAAAATAGAATTGAGAATTAGAAATGTTTAGTTCAAGTAAGGAAGGTTAGAAAAATTTAAGGATTAAATAGTAAAGGAGAGAAAATATGAGGGACTAAATAGCGAATTATCCAAATTGAATTTTGAGTCATCATAGGAATTAGATTGATTGAGGAGGGGCAAAAGAGTAATTTGGTGGAAGAGATTTTTGGAGGCAAAGTTTTGAGCTAAAGTGTAAAGTTAGAAGGCCCAAGGACTAAAAGTGCAGTTTTACCATTTTTATTAAGTGAGATATTTTAAGTGAAAATTCTAGAGAATTTGAGAGAAGAAAAATTGATTAAAAAGATGAAAATATCATATTTTTCATTATGTTAGCCGTCCATGCCCTTTTCTTCCATTTCCAACTTTTGCTTTTATTTCAAATAGGTCCTTCCATCATTTTTAAGCTTTCCAAACTCCAAAACCTTCCATTTTCTTAGGAATTTCTGAAATAAAGTCATAAAAGAGAGTTAGTAGACATCTCAAATCTCATATAGAGTTACTTTTAGGGTGTTAGAGAGATAAAGGACTAACTTGAGAAAATTTGAATTCAAGGGTTAAGGTAAGAAATGGTTAAATTCTCATGATATACATGTATTTTACTGTTATTTAGCATGAAAATTATTGAATTATAGCTTATAGCTTATATGTGTTTATGTGAAATTAAAGAGAAAGAGAAGAGAGGCAAGGATCAAATTGAAGACAAAGGAAAAGAATAGAGCAAGGGGTAAAAGAGAGGAAATTCAGCCTTTTTGTTGTAAGTACTACAAGACTTTTGATTTATAGTTTAATTTCTCTAATGGTATATGAATTATTAGCATAAAAATTGTTATATAGGTACATAGTTTGAATGTTTACAATGATAAAATGAAGGGATTAATGTGTGATTGAGTAAAACAGTTTGGACAGAACAGAGGATTAACTTCGAAAATTCACCATAAATTGTATATAATGAGTTAAGGGTCGAATAAAATATGTAATTAAATCTTATTGATTTTAGTTTCATATGAAAGAAACGTTGGTGGAAATGGATCTGTATATTCTGAGATATAATTGATTTTGTGTAACAAGGTCAGAGTAGGTTCGAGTTCCCCTATTCTTACTTTGAAAAATCATAGTAAAATGTAGAAAAATAATTAGAGTCTGAAATTTATATGAATAAATCCTTAATAAGTATATTTTCAAAAGAAACAGACAGGAACATCATTTGATCTCTGTACAAAAAGATAGATAATTTTAGTGAAGAAAGGTCGAAACTGTCAGGCAGGAGAGAAGGGGTAAATTGAAAGAATTTACTGTATAAATTGGATAAACTTAAAAATCTGGAAATTTTATGGTAAAAATATGATTGAGTCTAATTTCAGAAACATCAAGCGGATTATAATTTTGAATTTTGTAGCTCAAGATATAAATATTTTAGTGACTATGACACAAGGGGACAGCTTTGAAAATTAATGTAAAAATAAGAGTAAAGAGGTATATAATGATTATGTATATGTGAATAGAAATGTAAATGTGATGTATGAAATAATGAGAAATGATGAATATAAAGTGTTATGCCCATGTAGACAAGTTAGAACCATTGAGATAGTAGTGGCATGCCATTAAGGAACGCTAGCGTGCTTACTATTTCGCACTTTGTGTGCTTACTATTTTGCACTTCGTGTTCTTACTGTTTCGCACCTCGTGTGCCTACTAATTTGCGCTATGTGCGCCTACTGATTGCACGTGTGTGCCTACTGGATTGTACTATGTGTGCTTATTGTTTCCCCAGCACTTGTGTACTTACTGTTAAGTACTTCGGTACTTTCTATTCCGTTTATCCGATGGGTTCTATAGAAGTCTACATTGGGCTAAAATGTGGAAAAAAATGTGGACCAAAGTGAAATGAATGTCAATGTGGTAAGATACAAGCTATATACTGGTAAGACGAAAGAGTAAATTACATGAGAAAATTTAAAAGTTTATACTTTGCTTTTGTAGTACTTACTAAGCTTTCACCGACTTAACGTGTTTATTTTAACGCGTAGGTACAAAGAATGCAAGAAGCTAAATCGGGAACTTTCATCACATCACATCACATCACTTGGAGCTCAAATTTAGGTATATTACTTTTGATGTAAAATGGCATGTACTATGGAACTTATATGTGTCCTTATTAGAAGACAAAAATATTGTTTTGAAATGTTTTGTGTGACGAAATGAAATGAGGTATTTTGGATGAAATTGTGTTTTCGGACTAAATTGAACTGTTGGTTAAGTTTTCACATGTTTCAGGGGTTTTACTAAATTTTCCAACCTTAATGGCTGATTTTGAAGCTAGGGTATTGATATATCGTATATTAATGAAATACTTCTATATCAGGTTTATACGTATAAATCGAGTATAGAGGTGTTACACTAAAGCTGACCAAACTTATAAGGATGATGTTTTTAATAGCCTTAATAATATAACCCTTCTAGATGTGGTAGATTTATTTGAGAATCGTGAAGCCAAAAATTAGAAAATTTGACATTATCTTGGAGGCTTTTTTACTCGAATAATACAAAAAAATAATTTTTTTACCAAAATGGTACCACATCCCTATTATTTACGGGAATGGGGTGTTTAGGGTGGTGGATACTGTCAAGTAGGCGACACCACCCCTAATTTCTGCCATGTGTCAGATAAAAATTAAAAAAATAATATTTTAATGGATGGAGGTTGTCAGATAGGCAGCACTCATTTTTTATACGGGTCATATACGAGGTATAATACAAAAAATTGTACTTTTTTGTGGAGGCTATCTGACAGGCACCACAGGTGGTAGCTATCAAGTAGGCGACACCACCCCTAATTTTTGCCATGTGTCAGATAAAAATTAAAAAAAATAATATTTTAATGGGTGGAGGCTGCCAGATAGACGGCACCCATTTTTTTATATGGGTCATATACGGGGTATAATACCGAAAATTGTACTTGTTGTGGAGGCTATCTGACAGGCGGCACCTAGGTGAAGGCTACCTGATAGGCACCGCACTACCATGTATTTTATACTAAACTCATATTTTATCAATTTTCAAATAAAAATATTTAATATGAATTAAATTTTACCTAAGTTTATTTTTTTGTATATAAGGCTACATAAATGAACAATATTGTAACACCCTAAACTCGGCCTAGAAGAAACAACCAAGTACAAGATGCCACTATGTCAAAGAAAAATCACCCAAACAGTCAAGACACAATATTATTATAATAAACTAGCAAAATATGTTCAACATCGTCTCGACGTATCAACATAAGCTCAAAAGTTATAAATATGTTCTAGAAATAACATACTAAGTCCTACATATCTTGGATGACCGAGCTTCCCGCCCACCAGTTGTCAAGTTTGAGAAGTCCTTGAAATCACATACCCTTTTTCAATTCATGGTATATTAATAAATCATGCAATACACATACACAAACAACATCCCATAAAACCAATGGTCTCACCAATCAACAATGCTCATGAGGTGGTTACAATATCATTAATACTTGGCTATAGTTGTGCGATGTTTACAGTGTCACTGCCTAATCATAATAATATTGCAGTGGTCACAGTGTCACTGTCAGATCAGTGTAGTATCGCAGTGTTTACAGTGTCATTGTCAATTCAGTATAGCGTCACAGTGTTTACAGTGTCACTGCCCATTTCAGTATAGCATTGCAGTGTTTACAGTGTCACTGCCAATTCAGTATTGTATCGTAGTGTTTACAGTGTCACTACCAATTCAGTATAGTGTCGCAGTGTTTACAGTGTCACTGCCAATTCAGTATAGTGTTGTAGTGTTTACAATATCACTGCCAATTCAATATAGCTACACGGTGTTTACAATGTCACTGTCAGCTCAATACGGTATTACGACGTTTACAGTGTCACCGTCAGTTCACTGTTGTATTTCAAATTACGATTGTATACACGAATGTACATGACACACGGTTTGACACACGGCCGTGTACTAGCCCGTGTGTGTCCCATAGTTATGAACACGCCCGTGTCCAGACCGTGTAACTCATTGTTTCCATTTCCATAAGTCAGAATGGTCACACGGCCTAGCACATGCCCGTGTGCCCAGACCGTGTAACTCAATGTTTCTAATCCACAACGCAAAATAACCACATGGCCCAAAACACGGCTGTGGGCCCAAACCATGTAACTCACTATTTCTAGTTCTATGACACACAATCCAGACACACGCCTGTGTTTCCAGTACGTGTAACTAACTATTTCTTATGTACATGGCACACAACCTAGACACACGCCCGTGTGTTTGCTCGTGTGCCGTCGTGCAGCAACCAAACCTATACAATTTGCATAGAAAAAGTAGCAGAAAACTCAAGGGGTTGATACCCTACCTGATTTGGCACACAACAAACAAATAAAAACTCGAACAACCTACAGTAACGTAATAACGCATAGTTATACAATCTTTTCCCTATTTCACAACAATTCCATTCAACAATCACGATTCTACTTAACCTTTGTAACATCCACGTTTTTGAACCGAAGTTGGAACAGTATAGGGAAGGAGTCAATAATTCGAATATGTAGCTAAAATAAGAAGATTAGGAAAATTTAAGGATTAATTAGTAATTGTGAGAAAGGAAGAAGGACTAAATAGTAATTTATCCAAATTGAATTATGAGTCATCATGGGAATTAGATTGATTAAGAAGGGGCAAAAGAGTAATTTAATGGAAGATATTATTGGAGGCAAAGTTCTGGGCCAAAGTGTAAAGTTGGAAGGCCTAGGGACTAAAAGTGAAATTTTACCATTTTTATTAAAGAGAGATATTTTTGAAGAAAAGTCTAGAGAAATTGAAAGATGAAAAATCAATTAAAAGATGAGAATATCATCTTTTCTTCTCATAACCAACCGTCCATGCCTATATCCCCCATTTCTAACTTTTGCTTTTATTCCAATTTAGTCACTTCGCCATTGTCAAGCCCTCCAAGCTTCAAAATCCTCCATTTTATTTGAAATTTCCTTAAGAAAGACATAGAGGGAAGTTAGTAGACACCTTAATTTCTTTATAGAGTCCACTTTGAAGTGTTAAAGTGGATAGGGATTGAATTAAAATTTTGGAAATTCAAGAACAAAGGTAAGAGATGATTCAATTTTCATGACATACATGTATATTTACATAATCTAGCATGAAAAAGTATTGAATTTTAGTCTTAAGCTTATATGTGTTTGTATGAAATTGAACAAAAAGGGAAGAAGGAGAAGGACCAAATTGAAGAAAAAGGAGAGGAGAAAGCTAATGTGTGAAAAGAAATTATCTACAAGTGAGGTAAGTACTACAAGTATTAAAAGACTTAGTAACAATTAAGTTAAAGTGTTTATAATTTTAATATATATGATCAATCATGATGAAAATGAGATGTTTAATTATAAGTATGATAATTATGTGTGATTGAATGAAATTTAGTATAAAGAAGCATGAGAAAGGAATTAATCTCATTGAAACAGTTTGGACAGAACAGAGGACTAATTTCGAAAATTCACAAAAAATTGTATAAAAAGATTTAAGAGTTGAATTAAATATGTAATTAAATATTATTGAGTGTAGTTTCATATGGAAGAAACAATGAAATAAAAGGGATTGTATATTTCGAGATATACTAGTTTTTGTGTAACAAGGTCAGAGTAGGTTTGAGTTCCTCTGTTTTGACTTTGAAAAATCATAGAAAAATGTAGAAAAATTATTATAGACTGAAATTTATATGGTTGAATCCTTAATGAGTTTGTTTTCAAAAGAAATAGACGGGAACATTATTTGATTCCTGTACTAAAACATAAATAATTTTTAGTAAAGAAAGGTCGAAACTGTTAGGCAGCAGAGAAGGGCTAAATTGAAAGAATTTACTGTACAAATTAGATAAATTAAAAATTCTAAAATTTTTATGGTAAAAATATATTTGAGTCTAATTTCAGTAACATCAAGCAGATTTTAATTTCGAATTCTGTAGCTCAAGATATAAATAATTTAGTGACTGTGACGCAAGTGAACATCTTTGAAAATTAATGTGAAAATAAAAGTAAGAGGTATATGATGATGAATATGTGAGAAAAATACATGTGTGAAATATTATGTAGTTAATTATAAAGATTGATTGTGTGATTAATTGGTGAAATTGTGGATTATTTGAGAAAATAAAGGTGAGAAATACATGATTATGTATATGTGAAGAAAAATGTATATATGATGTATAAGTTTTGAATGATTTATGATCAAAATTAAAAGTGAAAGTGAAAGTGAAAGTGAAATTAGAATTGAAAATGATATGAATTGTAAATTGAAAATCCCTATTAACTAGTCGGGCTGAGTCGGATATAGTTGGCATGCCATAGGATTGGAAGAGTTCAGGAATACTTCGACCTTGAGTCGATGAGACACTGGGTGTCATTATTTTACTTCGGATAGATTCAATGAGGTACTGGGTACCACTTTACTTCGACTAGGCCGATGAGACACTGGGTGTTACTTTATTGTTTCGAACTATCCGATGAGGCACTGGGTGCCATTCTGGTGTGTTTGGTTGTATCCGTGTATCTGCCAAGGTAAGAGTCTTGTTAATAGGGTAATTAATGTGAAAAAGAAAGAATATGCAAATTGTGACATTGAGGTAAGTGAAATGATAATCACATGAAAGGTAAGTACAATATATGTATAAGAAATCAAAGAATGATAAAACTAAGTAAGCAAAGAGATTGGAATGGCTAAAATGTGAAATGAGGAAGAATATGTGAATTCATAACACTATTGTAAGTTAAATATTATACATATAAAATGTATGTATTTTACATTAATAAATAATTATATGAATGAATTTGAAATGTGTGATTAAAAGATGAATGATTAATGACTCTTGTAGTACTTATTAAGCCTTCACCGGCTTAACGCGTTTATTTCAACGCGTAGGTATAAGATCTCCGAGAAGTTAAGGTTGGATTAGGTGCCTCTCATCAAATCACATCAACATCGGAAGATTGCAAGACAAGATATATTTATTTTGTGTGAAATGACATGTACAAATGGTATACATATGTGTCTCTAATGAATGGGTTATCAATGTTACTTTGAAAATTTACATTAATTGAATTGAAAGAAAAATTTTATTATACTCGTATTTAATTCTCTGACATTATATGTAATACTCTTATACCGGGTTTATACGTATGAACCGGGTGTAGGGGTGTTACAACCTTTAAGGAAAACACATGATACCTTCATGAACGTGAAGCCTCACGAATTACATACGCTCGCTACACCGTCGTTAACAAAGCATTCTCCTAAACAACGCGATTGAACCAAATTCTCAAAATTCTCAAAATTCAACAAATATTATAAGTTTGTAGAAGTTAACTCCTCCGTATTCAAACTAACTGCGTTTCCACACTTCTTACCTCTAACATATAGATACTCTTGCGTTCACGAATCGAAGTACAATAGCAATGTGCAAAAGCAAAAATGAAATTGATTGTTTTGGTTTTAAGATCACTCACTGTCCGTTTATTGGAAGAAGAAGTGATAGTTTCGTTGGTTTCCTTTTGTTTAACTAAATAAAATAAAAAAAAAAAAAACAAATAAAAAAAACACCAATGAATCATCTAGCAAAAAGGTACCCGTAAAATCCGCAAACACATACACAAAGACTCGAACTCTCAACCCCAATGCCAAATAAGTAAATATTGGACTATTGAATCACTAGGCTCATCGTTTATACAACCCATATAGGAAAGCTTTAAATTTTTGGGTGTTACAAATATATAGAATATGCAAAATATAAAAATTAATTAAGTTTTAAATTGAGGCTTAATTAAATACAAATTTTTGCCATAATTTTTTTTTATATTTTCTTTAAAGAATTTTTTTCTCAAAAATTCAGTTAATAGTCCTCCATCTTTATCATTGTGTTTTATTTTAGGGTTAATTTTAAAAAATGCAAAATAAATCATCACAATTAATAATGCAATTTTTAAACATATTATAACATTAATAAATTTATCAAAATATTAATATTTTGTTGTAAATTGAGATTTTTTTAAATTTTAAGCATATTATAACATATTAAAAATTTGGTGTCGCCTGTCAGGTAGGCACCATTGGTGCAGCCTATTAGGTAGGCACCACCCTCGTATTTTATACTAAACTCATATTTTAAATTCGGATCTATACTAATCCAGTAAAAAATGGGTGCAGCCTATCTGACAGCCTCCACCCACCAAAATATTTTTTTATTTTTATTTTTTATCTGACAAATGACAGAAATTAGAGATGGTGCCGCTTACCTAACAACCTCCACCACCCCAAACACCCCGTTCCCATAAATAATCAGGGTGGGACATCATTTTGATAAAAAATGTATTTTTTTTGTATTATTGAAGGTAAAAAAAGCCTATCTTGAAGTTTAATTCTTTTTGTTTTTATGTTTTAAGCATGCTTTTATGTTTTTCCTTCTTAAGTAATGGTTTTATATATTTTCTCTTAAATGTATGGTTCTATTAATTGAATGAAAAAATGAATTTATCTTTCAAACAAAATTATATTTTAATATTATTATAATAATTTATAAAATAATCATATACCATATATGTTAATTAATTTAATATACATTAATGTTAATCATATATACACATATTACGTGTTTTAAATCAGATATAATTAATATTTATTATAAAAATTGATGCAAGTGTTTTGAATTTTTATATTTACTAAGATAATATATGTTAGTGTAAGTATACTAATAATTTTATATTATATATACTAATATATTTCTTAGTATATTGTATAATATTATATGTTTAATAATTAAAATTATGTATTTATAGAAATTTTAATATAACTAATATATAAAAATTATTAGTATCAAACAATTGAATATTAATATTTTAATATATATATTATTTTTAATATACATGTGTTAAAAATACTCATATATTTTATTAATTAATAGAAAATTAAAATAAAAAACCCTAAAACGATAAAGTTTTAACATTAATTACAACATTTAATTCCATTAATATTGATTTATTAAAATTTTTATATGTTAATGATATGGTTGGATTGTTAACATATAAATTATAAAACAAATCATGAAAGAATGTAAAATTATATTAATTTTATATCGATATAAGTGGATTTCCTCTTGTACATAATTATATATAATATGAATAAGTAACAAGGAGGGGGCTTAGGTAAAGTAAATTATTCATAGGTGAGACCCTTAATACTAAAAGAACTAAATTTAAGCGCACAAATCATTAAATTAAAATTATTCATAATTTTTTTTCAATTCATAAATATAAAAATAATATATATGTTTTTTGAATATATTAATATGATTACATGATAGTATCTGTTCATACTTTCTTAACTTTTTGACAACACACACAAATTCTCGAACCCGAAACCCTTACAATAAATAACATATTTTTTTTCACTAAAACTACTTATTGAATTCAAAAATAATATATTTTTATACATTTAAATTTTCGTTTTCTCACGTTAATAATAATATACATATCAGTTGAGAGACTCAATAACAATCCCAAACAGATCTACAAGTACAAACGATGTGTAATTAACTAATCAATCTCCACATTTTCTGGCAGAGGAAAAAAACAACTAATCTTCATCTTAATATTAAACCTCCAATGAAGTTCAAATTACAATAAATGCCATTGCATATACAGTGAAAAGAGTAAAGTTATTTCCTAAGCAGAATCTTTTATTTTTTCAGAAAAGAAGAAAATCAAAAAACAATTTCGCTTGAGAGCAGTTCTTCAGTCTTCTTCAAGATTAAAAGTTTTCTGTCTCTGGAGATCGAAAACGATGGCGTTTTGGTGGCCGATCATCGTTCTCGCCTTTGCTTATGCGATCTGTCGTTTCTTGCTGATGCTCATTCCCCCAAATGTTCCTTCTATTGATGTCGATGCCTCAGATGGTACGTATACAGATACGGAAAACACGTATACTTCATTCTTCTTTGCTTATACGTATTTTTATACTTTTTGCAGCTGATAACCTTTTTTTCTTGAATTTGTTCAAACACAGTGTTGGATGATGGGAGCCAAACTCAAGAAAACAGCTTCATTTACGTGAGTATTTCTTAGTTGATTATTTTATTTTTCAATTTCTTTTTTCTTTTTTGAGTACTTTTTTCAATTCAAGCTTTAAAGATTCGGTTTGTTCAGTGATTTTTTTTCCCTTTCCTTAAATGAGCTTAATGATTGTCGATTTAATGAAACAGCTTAGCGAAGCATTACAATGTGGTTTGGATTCAAGCTTATTTTCCACTTATCTTAAATCAGAGTGTTATTTTTTAGTACTTACTTTTAGTGGAACGAAATGAATCTAAGGTAAACCTAATTGAAATTGATTTAGTTATCAAGTTTAGTTTTTGCATGTAAAGTTAGAAATATAAATTGATTTAGTAATCTAGTTCCTTTTCTAGTGGAATGAGATTAATCATTATCGATTTAATGAAATAGCTTAACCAGCTATTACAATGTGGTTCAGATTTGAGCTTTCTGTTTCCAATTAAATCTTAAATCGAAGTATCGTTCCTTTGTTTTATCAAATAAGAATATTTTCTTTTTCCGGAACGAAATGAATCTAAGGTAAATCCGATTGAAATCAGTATATTAATTGTGTAATTTTTGCATGTAAAACTAGAATAACTTTGTATATGATAATGTTGTAGTTGAGTTCTATGAATCTAACATTATGTTTGTTTGTAATTTTAACGGCTTGCCTTTTACTCTTGGGTGAAAAAGGGATAAGCAAAAGAGTGTAGTTTTTTTTTATTTGAATCTCATTTGGAAATGCTGTGCAGATACCACCAAGGGGAAGGGCGCAACAATCAGACAGAAAAGTTCAATGCTATGAGCCAGCTACTATGAAATATTTGGGCTATTTCCCAGCATTGACACCTGCTGAGGTTAGTGATGTTCAGGATTACATTTACCAGAATCACTAACGAAGGAGTATTTATGTGTTCATTGTTAGACCCTAAATGGTTGACATTGTTATTTTATGCCAAAGCTTATGGGCGCATGTACATATATGTAGACTGCAGACCACTTTTCTCTGTTCGATTGTTTGTGTGAATGAATGAATAATGTTTCTACTGCTCATTGTTATAACTGTCTCTCTGGCATGAGTAGGTCAAGGAGCGTGTGGCACAAGCCCGGAAAGCACAGAAAATTTGGGCAAAAAGTAGTTTCAAGCAAAGGCGACAGTTTTTGCGGATTCTTTTAAAATATATTATTGAACACCAAGAACTTATATGCGAGTATGGATTCTGTTCTTTATATGGAGAGTTTTTTTTTAATATCATTTCCCTTTTCCTCAGATTAAAAACTTTATATTCTGCATTTTTCTTTCATGTATTTTCTATTTTCTGTTTATAAGAAAGCTTCATTTCTCCCGATTTTATGATATAGGCATTATTTGAATTCCTTTATATGACATATTATTTTGTTGTCTTACTAAAGAGTCTCTTCACGTGATACTGGGAAAACAATGGTTGATGCCTCTTTAGGAGAAATAATGACTACATGTGAGAAGATAACCTGGCTTCTTTCAGAGGGGGAAAAGTGGCTCAGGCCTGAATACCGGTAATTCCAGCTTTTTAATACTATTTCTCCTTTCTAGATATTCTTGGCTGTATCCAAAAGAGAGATTATCCATATCACATGCATCTTACTTTTTATCACTGAATTTGTAGACTGCACTCCATGGACCTTTATTTGCTGATGGAAAATCAAGCAATTGTATGTTGCATGTATTTACTTTGTTGTACCATCAAATTTCTGTCAACAGGGCACAGGCTTTTGTTTCATAATCATTAAAAATGAATGCCTTTGTATGATCTACAGCAGCATTATTTTCAATTATTCTGAAAAAATAGTTTTTAAGTGCTGTAGTTTTATTTTGGAATCGATTACCAGTTTTTGCTATCAGTAAACTCTGCATTTCATGTCAACCTTCATTTGAACGTCTGCAGATCTTCTGGAAGATCAATGTTTCACAAGAAATCCAAAGTGGAATTTCACCCGCTTGGTGTAATCGGGGCTATTGTTTCATGGAATTACCCTTTTCATAATATTTTTAACCCAATGCTTGCAGCTGTGTTTTCAGGAAATGGTGTGGTAATTAAGGTACTTACTGATGGATCCTGATTTTTTGTCATTTATTGTCCTCTTATCCTTTATCTTTATCAGTTCTAGAACTGCTCTGAGTTTTAATTTTGTGTTTAATCTTTTGAGGCTGTTGCCTGATGCCCCAGCATCCTTGTCCCTGAAACTTGTCACTGGAATTTACAGTCAATTTTGGCATTTTATCACGATGCTGATTGAAAACTATGTGATTGTAAGTGTAGGTTTCTGAGCATGCTAGCTGGTCTGGATGTTTTTACTTTAGGATAATCCAAGCAGCTCTTGCTGCAGTTGGAGCTCCTGAAAATCTGGTTGAGGTAATTACAGGGTATGTTTTTATCGCAATTATTCTGGACTTACTATGCTCTTTTTTTTAATATAACGTAGTATGCTCTTGGTTTCTATTCATCCAGTATTAATCACGCTTCTCTTTCATAGCTTTGCTGAAACAGGAGAAGCGCTGGTTTCTTCTGTTGATAAAATCATATTTGTTGGATCACCAGGTGTGGGAAAGATGGTATGATCTCATGAGTGGCTCTGCTGTAATTCTCGATACTAATACTGATCTGATTTGATCCGTTGAGAACTACTGCTCTTTACTATTAGCAAAGGAAAATAAAATACTTACTATTTTCCTTTTCAGTTTTACCTTGATGGGACTGCTTTTATTGTTTTCATTGCAAATGGATTGACATGTTTGCTTTTATTGCAGATAATGGCAAATGCCGCTGAGACCCTTATACCAGTTACACTTGAGCTCGGTGGGAAAGATGCTTTTATTGTGTGCGAAGACGTAGATATTCCACACGTATGAACCCTTCTGACTCTTTTCGATAACTAACATGATTGAACATATCTATATTTTGATTGAGAGCTGAAGTTGCACCGATCAGTGCCGTTGAGAATTACTGTTTTCCATGATATAGGTTGCCCAAGTTGCTGTCAGGGCCGCTCTCCAATCAAGTGGGCAGAACTGTGCTGGAGCTGAGAGATTTTATGTTCACAGGGATATTTATACTTCATTTGTCAATCAAGTGACTAAGATTGTGAAGTCTGTTTCAGCTGTAAGATTTTCCTTCCGATATGTCCTCTACAAAAATTGCGTGTCTGTTTGGGCCAGTGTTATAGCTTGTTCTCTCCAATGTTATGTTAATCATAAGTCTAAATATATACCGGCTGTCCTTGGCCATTTGGTTGTTCGCTAAGTCTGGCAGATAAAGCATAGCTGGTAGTTTCAGCTTTCCATTAGGTCTTTAACTTGTGTACTTACTTGTGGAGTATAATTGCTGCACTAATTGTTGAACTGTTTAGGTGGCAATTAATTTACGAACTATCGACATTCTGTGAAAAAAATTAGATTCCTGATGTTTGGATATCTTTTATAGGGCCCACCACTAGCTGCAAGATATGACATGGGTGCCATATGCTTGCAAGAGCATTCTGACAAGCTTCAACACCTTGTAGATGATGCTGTAGACAAAGGAGCTGAAATTGTAGCTCGTGGAAGTTTCGGCCATTTAAGTGAAGGCGCGGTTGATCAGTTTTTCCCCCCTACGGTGCTCATAAATGTAAACCATACAATGAAGTTGATGCAAGAAGAGGTAACACAAGTCATAATATTCTGCTACAAACAATAGCATTTGGCATTTGTTTCATTTTGAGTGTCCATTGCAGAACAGATAGCATGCTGTTCATTATGGAAGACATAATTTTGGCTTGTTAGACTTTTGGTGCCAAAACTTTATTTGCGCTCAATCATGTTTTCACTATCTTAATAATCTAGAATACCTAAAAATATTCCTCCAAAAAAAACAAGGTCCATGAACATGGTTATGTGGGGAGTATTTGCTAATCTGTTATGAAACTTGAGTGGCATGCAGACTTTCGGACCAATCATGCCGATAATGAAATTCAACTCAGATGAAGAGGTTGTCGAGCTTGCAAATGATTCAAGATATGGGCTTGGCTGTGCTGTTTTCTCCGGCAGTCAAAGGCGTGCCAAGGAGATAGCTTCCCAAATACATTGTGGAGTTGCTGCAGTTAATGATTTTGCATCAACTTATATGTGCCAGGTACTTCTCTTTTCCTCCTAGATCTGTATGCGAGATGGCCACCATTCATATTTGCTTGAGTTGGAATCCTTCAAACTTTTTTTTTACCCCTATTTAAAAAGTTCCAAGTCTTTAGGGATTTTTTAAATCCTACTGAACTAAAGATGTGCATTGATCTTCCAGTCCCTACCTTTTGGTGGCGTAAAAGATAGTGGATTCGGCCGATTTGCTGGTGTTGAGGGATTGAGAGCTTGCTGTTTGGTAAAGTCAGTCGTTGAGGATAGATGGTGGCCTTATATAAAGACCAAGATACCAAAGCCTATTCAGGTTCGCCTTACATCCTTAAAACTACTTAATTTGATGATTATTCTTTTGATATGCCAAGACTAGGGGTACAGTCAAGCTGCTGAGCTCAAACTGTAAGAAGCTCAATTCGAAATTCAAGACTTAAAGCTCAACTTAAGTTGATTTTCATACTTGACTTCATGCTCGACACTTTTGTTCAAGTTACAATTTGTGTTCGAATTATAAAAAAAAAGAAAAAAGAAACCATCAATTAGGCTGATGAGCATACTCTAGTGAAGCAATAGGATAGTCAAATTCTGCTTAGTGAATAGTTTAAGCAACTCAAGCTCGACTCAACAACGATTGAGCTGAATCCATTGTTTTGTTTACACCTTGAGACTAATCATTTCTCTGTTTCGTTTTGTCTGCCAAACACAATAGTATCCTGTTGCTGAAAATGGGTTTGAGTTTCAAGAATCGCTGGTGGAGGCACTTTATGGCTTGAACATTTGGGACCGTCTTCGGGCACTGGTCAATGCTCTAAAGATCATTTCGGAGCAAAACCCTGTTTCCACTAGCAAGAAAAATGACTGAGTTCCCACACCTCCCCACCTTCAACTAGTTAGTTCTACTTTCTCAACCTTTTATATTTCACTACTGTAATGAAACTCTCTAATTACTTTCTCAACATTAATGGCTCAACTCCCCACACTCGTTCAGATTTTTTTTTTCCTTTCATCATTTTTTTATTCATAAAAATTCGTCAAAATTTAACCTCTATTTATTTGCTTTAAAATTAAATATTCAGTAGCATAATTTGATTAATTTGCTTTTCAACTTGTATAACTGATCAAAAACAAAATGGCAATATAAAAAAATGAGAACTAATTCAAAGATGTATTTAATCACTCCAACCATGAATCAAAATTGTCTAATATGAATGTAAAAAGAATACAAATTGTTAGGCGCTAAAGGTATTGATGAATGTATACAAACCTTTACAGTGACTAAAAGAAGACACTCAAATTTCTTGTTGCAGTATCACATTGATGATCCCCACAGGAGATTTAGGCCTGTAATGCGTATCGGTATCAAACTCTTCAATTTCCTAATTGCCAAGTTCCACATAAGAGGTTTTATATTAGCATTTATCTAAATCATACAATCTAACGATATAAATACAGTTTTAAAACAAGGTATCAATGCTCACAACTTGCTCCGATATATGGTTTTGAGTATTTTAATGCTCGAATCAAGTAGCTCGCAAGTGAAATTTTTTTAGTTTGAACTCTAAGTCGAGCAGAAAAATCGAGTTCATTTTTTACTAGATATATGAGATCAATCGAACGAGCTTGAGCAAATTTCTAACAGCTCAAACCAGTGAAGCTCGATTGAGCTGAAACTAAACTTGAAATATCTCGAAGTCGAGCTGAAATCATTACAGCTTGAACGATATTTTACCTGAACCACATCTACACCCTTGATGACTCGTCCGAACATATATAGTTTGTCGTTTGAATCCAGTATTGGTGCAGTTGTGATAAAAAGCTGAAATGCTTTGCTATCTTCTCTAATCTTTGTAGTTCCAAGCATAAAAGCTTCATGCTTAGGACTGGTCAGTGACGAGCAATGATTTCAAGTTATCAATCAATCAATAAATAAAAATAAAAACCCAAAGGACAAAGTTCCAGACACATTCACATGTGTCAAGAAAAAGTACACTAAAGATGACCTTGTGGGCAGCCGTCTGTGAAACTTTCTTTTTGATGTCCAATCTTCAATGCCTCCAGAATCTTGTGAATGTCCTCCTAGAATCACATAGTTTTTTATCACATGGTGAAAAGGCATTCCCTTGAAATGTCCCTTTTGACTGCAAAATTTATTCAGTTTGGAGATGAAAAACAAATATTGACTTGCATTAGTCAGTACTGTGAAAATTAAATGTCTTCTTTCCCACCAAAGTAATCTTAATCCTGTCACTACAACTTAGAGCTAGGATGTGAGTTCCAAATACAGGTATCTAACAACAAAAATAAAAACCAGAGCAAGAAAGATACTAAATCACCCACAATGCAAAGACATGGGGTCATAAAGTTCAATTAAGAGGAGAATATGGGGGCATGAACAATATCCCAGCATAATGAAGACGAACTTATGCATATTCATACCTAGCACTTGCACCCGAATCCAAGTAACAAACAAACCTGCTAAACTTACCACAAGTCAAGAAATTTGTCGACAGTCTCAGGGGAACCATCTTTGAAGAGTTCTATGGTTATATTGCCTTTTGATGTGTTTAGAACCTATAAAGGGGAAAGTGGTTTAATATGGTAAAAAAGGTATAGGCAAACAACTAAACATAATTTATTAAATTACTCCATGGGAGAAACTTACAGCATATCCAGGAAGATCGTACTTCTTTGAATCTGCAATCTCATCAACATTCTGTATCAAAACATGAATTATTTAGCATTTCAACAAATTGCTAGTGTTGTAAATGAAACACTGTTGGATGATAAGCTCATGAGTAGTTCAATTTCTGTTTGTTTATATTTGTTTTTCAAGCTAAATAAATAATCATGAAAATTGCTATGATACATGTTATCACCGGCCCGAAACCCGAATGGGTTCAGGTTGGATTACATCGAGTTCGCAGGCTAAGTTCGCAGATCAAGCTCGCATGATAATGTTTTCTCTTGCGATATCACATGTGAGATCGTGCATAAGACCGCATAAATACGTGCTAAGTCTCTATACGCATGAAACCTACCTAATATATCACATCAATAAACAGTACTCATATCATATAAATAATCAAACACCACCATCTAAAAGAGACAGAGAAAAATACTCAACAAAAAATCAACAGCTTAAAAAACAAGTGAGCTCGATTCATTTACAGCCCATGATTGAAAAGTTTTGATGGAAAAACAAAATACCTCAAAATTTGACAACCCAGTTCCTGTTTGACCCCTTGACCTGCTGCAATTAACAACGGAAACCATTCTCGAAATAAATTAATTTTCAGAGAAATAATGAAGATGGAAACCAGAGAAGAAGCAAACGTAAATAAGGTTGTAATATAGCAAACCTTTGAGACCTATGCTTGTAAGTTGTAATTAAGGACAACAAAATCAATAAAGCGATTAAACTGCAAAAAAGAATTGTAGTAACACTGATCCGAGTTGGCCCTTTCTTCTTTTTGCTTTGAATTAACAACGCCAGAGGCTTTATTCTGGCCATCAAAGTTCACCTTCAACTGTAAACCACCGTTTTCTTTTTATATATATAAACAAATCCCTGTGAATTCGAAAAGCTTCAAATATTCGTCCGAACAGAAAATTCTTAAAATGCAAAAACAGAAACAGTTTCGAATATGATCACATCAAAGCAGATCCATTACTAACCTGGGAAATTCGAATGAAAAGAAATTAAAAAAAATTCTAAATATTAGTCGATTAGTTGAATGGTGAAGTTGAAAAGTTACCTTTGAAATCGACGGAGTTTGAGCTTGCTGGAAGGAGTAATTTGAAAGACTTGATTCAAAATCAGAGATTAGTTGAAGGATTTGATTATTTTAGTGGGCCGCCATGAACGAGCAGTTGTTCCTCGCTGGATCTTGGAATTGTGTGTCCAAATCAACGGTTGTGATCGTATCAGGTGTTTGATGTTGGCGCCATGGGACCAGTGGCCTTACTTTTCTCTTCTTTTACGCGTTAGATAATTTTTTTTCAATTCCATTTTATTATCTTAATTCAATTTAGAAATATTTTTTGAATAAAATTATTCTAAATTAAATAAAAAATTAAATATGTTAAACTAAAATTTTATTATCATATAAAATAAAATAAGAGAAAAAAATATATATGATAATTTAAATACTTGATTTACTTATTTAGATCTTAAAATTGTTATTTATAATCTTTTTAAAAAAATTTACACATATTCTTTAGAATTTTTATTTTTTTTATTTTTATAATTTTTAAAAAAATATAAATTTTGAAAATTTTATAAATATTTGAATTTTTAATTTTTTAAATTTTTGTTGAGAGAAAAATCAATTTACTCATTTTTCAAATTTGAGTAAAAAATATTTAGATCAATCTATTATTTGAATTATTCAAATTATTCAAGTCCAAATCAACTCAAATTTTAAACTTAAATTATTTATTCAAATTAACTTAAAAAATCGAATATTTCAAATAATTAATTTGATTCGATTAATTCGAGACACATATTCTTAACGGCTAAGACTTGAATTTGGAAATTATTTGAATTTTTTGACCATTTAATTTTTATCTTCTACACTACTACAAAAGGCGAATAAAATGATAATTGATTTGGTAAAATTACAAAACATAACTAATAAACCCTAAAAGAAAAGATCTCCAACTAACAGAATAATTATATTTAATACTTAGAAGAAACAATGAATAATTTAATAATTGGAGACCCTAAATTTTAATGTTTTGTCAATTATTTTCTTTGGCATATATGAATAATTTAATCTTGCATCCTTACCTCTTGGTTTCAAAAAATTGGTCATTATTATGAGATTTCCTCTACCGTTGTATTCTAGTAATCTCTTGTTATCGTTCAACCACTTCCTTCAATGAAAGAACACATCCAACTAAAGCTTTTCCTATTTTCTTTCAATTTTATAATTTAAATTTTTTTTGAGAGTGAAACACCGTAATTTAAATTCAAAATCCTAACCAGAAAAGCTATTTGATCCGTTCACTATCCTCATATGGTGGCTTGATTCGATATATTTTTCTTTTCAGTGAAATTTTCTTTTTGATACTTCAATTTAATTCTAATCTGTAAATCCTGGGAATCGATGAAACAAGGTATTTTGTTATCATCTCTGTCTCTTTCATTTCATATATTTTTTGTTTCTTCTCATTTGGATTGCCGGAAACATAAAATCACAAGGCTGACAACAAATATGCACTTCTTCTAACAATTGAGATAAGAAAAAAAAGCAATGATTAGAAGAAATATATCCAATTTTATTTAATATTTATATTTTTTCTGATTTATTCTGTGTAAAACTTTCTCTTCCCTTCAAAAGGCTTTTTTTTCGAGCGATAAATCGGCAAAACTGGCCATAGCGCTTGACCTGGCAATGCTGCAGTGCGCCGTACAATCATTCCATGCCGTATCATCACCGATATTTCAATCGTAAACGGTGGAGTCGAACTAGGTTAAAACGTTACCGTTGCGGTTCAGTCAGGCTTGGCACGTGATCGTGATGATGGACAGACACTCATTCAGTCTGGCTCCAGCTCCTACAGTTGGGAGTTTTGATTGGATGGGTTTAATACACGCGTCCAGTTTTCATTTGACTGTAGGCTTTTGGCTTCTGTGGAATACCGTACCTGATTCTCCTTGCAATCATTATTCTTTGAGGTTAATTTTTCATTTTTTGTTATCATATATTGTTTCTTTTTATCCAACAGGCAACCTTACAAAATTCGATTCGATTTAAAAAATTCGAAAAATAATTTAAATTTTGAATTAAGTAGTTAAATTATTTAAGTTATTCGGATTAATTCGAATAATTTTTTTTATTTAACTCGAATATAAATTACATAATTTGAGTTATTAGAAAATTCAAATAAGAATAAATAAAATTACGTTTTTGATAAATGTTTACCTTTTTCTAAAATTAAAAGTCAAAACTACGTCATTTTAATAAATGTTTACTAATTAAGTTAAAATCATTATATTGTTGATGTAGTTAAATAATCTTGTACTTCGTTTACTAGTTAAACAATCGGTCCATGTAAACGTAATATTGGGTATAAATAATAAAATTCATTAACTCGACTCGTTTTGACTCAAATTTTTTTATTCGATTCGACTCGAAAAAAAATCAAATTGAATTCGATTGTTAAAATAAGATTCGTCAACTCGACTAACTCGAAATTTTTTGACTCGATTCGACTCAACTCGATCGAATATTCACCCCTATTAACAACAACAACAACAAAAAGTTGGACAGTAGTCACTTAGTGTGAGTTTAGATGAGTGGTGTGGTCCGTTTAATTTATTTTGACATATGCTATAATATCGTTTCAGTATTTAATTTTACTGTCATCGATGTTTTTAGACTAATCCGTCTATCCAAACCACCCTTAGACCAGTTATATAAAATTTCAAGTCGGTTAGATCATTGGTTGGATTGGTTTGAGTTTGATCGATACAAAATTTAAGCTTATTTTTTAAGTTCTAGTTCGACTTGAAAAATGAGTTTAAAAGTTTATTCAAGCTCAGTCAGATTAAAAATGCTAAACTCGAGCCCGATTCGGTCTGTATTAATGTTTTTAGACTATTTTTATATAAAAATAAATTTAAAAAATATAAAACATCAAATACACTCAAACTATTAAAATAAATATATTTTTCTAACAAATTGAAATACATTAAAAATTATACTTAAATAACACGAAGATAGATGCAACTTAAAAAGTAAATACCTCTAAACTAGTAACAAAATTAACAATAAAATAAAAATTATACAATATCCAAATAATAACAACAAAATAATAGAAATTTTATTACATACGTATGTGTATAGAAATCATGTATTTTATTATACAATGTATAATTGATTTTTTTTTTAGTAAGATGAGAAAATGATATAAAAAAGAGGATTGAGGAGTGTAAAAAAATAATAATTAAGAAGTACATTTTAGTATATTGATTTAAAAGTAAGGATTAAATTGTAAATATGTAAAAAGTTTTTAGCTCAAGTGTAAATATTCAAAATTTAGAGGATCAAAGTGTAAAAAATGAGAAAGTTGAAGGACCAAAAGTGAAAATATACCAATTTTTTGTGATAAGGAATTGGCATGTAGGGACCAAATTGAATAAGTGAAGAATCATGAGGGACTAAATCATAATTTTTCCAAATTAAGTGATGACTCAATGATGGAATTTTGAAAGATCAATAAGGCCAAAATAATCAATTAGTAAGAGAGAGAATTCTAGAATGTAATGATAATGTTGATGATATTTGGAGATATTTTTCATTAATTAATTAGTTAAATATTATTTTATTAATATTTTACTTAAATATTTATTATTATTTTATTTAGAAAATGGTAGTATAAAAAGAAAAGAAGGATGAAGGAAATTTATCACCCTTCCAACGTGTGTAAAAAGGTGAGGAAAAGAAGTTTTCTTTTGTTGCAATTTGGTCCTTTTTCATGAAAACCTATCTTTTTACCCAAATTTTTTTAAAATTTGAGAAGATGAAGTAGAGATTCTAGAGAATATGTCCACCAATTTAGAAGAAAGAAAACAGGAGGTGAAAGTGGAGAAAATGAGAAGAAAAAGGAAAAAAAGTGGTGAAAAAGAGAAATGTAGGAAAATGAAGAAGGAAGAAATTCTTGATAAAGGAGGTAAGTTTCATACTAAACCTACTTGTATTTCAATAGATTGAGTTAAAATATTTTGAGTGAGATATATGATACATGTATTTAATCTAATACTAGAAATAGAAAGTATTTGATGATGAATAAAGGCTTAAAAACACTAAATTGGTAAGAAAGAATGTGATTTGTATGGTGAAAAGTACTAAGATTAATAAATGAATATGTAATCTACACATAAACATAAGTGATTAAATTAAATAGTAATCAAAAGTATAACAATTACGTGTGATTGAATGAAACATAGTGCAAAGAAACATTGAAAAGGAAACATTTTCATTAAAACAGTTTGGACAGTAGCAGTGATTAACTTTGAAAATTCACAAAAAATTATAGAAATTTATTTAAAGGTTAAATTAAATATGTAATTAAATCTTATTGAGTCTAGTTTCATATGGAAGAAACGGTGAAAGAAACGGAATTGTATATTTTGAGATATATTAATTTTTGTGAAACAATGTCAGAGTAGATTCGGGTTCTCCTGTTCTGACTTTGGAAAATCATAAAAAAAAATTATAAAAAAATGATTAGAGGCTGAAATTTATATGCTTAAATTCTTAATGAGTCTATTTTCAAGGGAAACAAACGGAAACATCATCCGAACCCTGTAACAATAGATAATTAATTTGGTCGAAACTGTCAAGCAGCAAAGAAGGGGAAACTTTGAAGAATTTTCTATATGGATTGGCTGAAATAGAAATTCTGAAATTTTTATGGTAAAAAGATATTTGAGTCTATTTTCAAAAACATCAAGCGGATATTAATTTCGAATTCTGTAGCTCAAGATATAAATAATTTAGTGACTATGACTCAAGTGGACAACTTTGAAATTAACACATAAGTAAATAGTGGAATTATAGATAATGTATTGTTACATATAAGCATGTTATATACTAAAAGCTAAAAATTCTAATAAATATATATATACATAAAGGATGTGGAATGAGGAGGAGGAGGAGAAAAAATTTATATATTAGATGAATTTGAAATGATTATAAGTGATGGAATGATTAATATATGTGAGTATATTTAAATTAATTGATAATAATAAGTGAATAATGATTAATTCATGTGATATTAAAATCATTATTAAAATTTTATGAAGAATTAAATTGATTGACAAAATTTAGAAATAAATATGAAATATACATAAAGTGAGTAAACCACTTTTGAAAGTGTAAGTCCTCCAATGACCTTATTTGTAAAACTTAAATATTTGTGTTAATTTTATAAATTTCGTTATCTTTGATTGAATATCACGTTTCTATGAGGATTTGAGATTAAAAATAGATGTAAGTGGATGATATGTAAAATGAAGTGGCGATTATGACATCTGAATACGGTTTAGGTAATGAAATAAATAAATAAATAAAAAGTGTGGAACTTGTGGGAAAATAGAGACAACGTCATGATGACAAATTTGCCATGTCACAACTTGAAACCCCCAACGTCGCGACAACAGTTCAAAATTTTTATAGACTTTACAATTTGGTCTTTGACCAATTGTGGATGTTTTAATGAGCACATTTAACTCATAATTAGTGCTGTCGTAAATTCAATATTTACTAAAATGAGTAAATGATCTACATTAATTAAATAATATGACAAATTGGTTCTGAAATTTTTAGTAGTTGCTCCGACAACAAATGTGACATCTCAGTGCCTTGACTCAGTGATTGGGTCGAGTATGGGGGTGTTACATGCCTGGCTAATAGTAAATGTTCAACTTCAGTTTCAACCTCAATCAAGCTTTGTAGGAATTAGTGGTGAAGTCTGAAATTTATTGGGAGATCGGAATTAAATTATATTTTTACGACAGTAAAAATGTAATTTCATCATTTCATCATTTTAGTAGTTTATATTTTTATAATTTTTAAATGATTAAATCATTTTAATAATAAAAGGTTTGACCGTTATTTAAATCGATTTTTAGCTGAATTAACTGTCGATTCAATCAATTTTTAATCGGTTCATATCAATTCTCGATCTAATCGGTTCAAAGTACCTTCCAGATCGATACTCCAACTAATGAGTTCAACCTAATTCAATTTAAATAACATTACTTATGAGTGTAATATGTTTTAGCATTACTCGTGATACTGAAAAGGGTATTTAGATGGATATAAGATAATTATACATGTATATGAGCAGTTTAAAAGTGTCTACTCCTCTACTTCTTCCCATTACTTGTGGCGGTCGGTATGAACATTATAATTAATATTGAAAATTGAAGTGAGAATTCTCATAAGAATCATGAACTGAAATTCAATAGTTTTCCATATAAAATGGTGAAAAGCTGCAAGGAAATGTTGGGATTTTGTAATGGAGGTTAAAGGACAAAAGAAAAGGCAATGATAAACTGCAAGACTACTTTTCAAAGAACAGCTCTGGGGATGTGATTTATCATTGATGAAAAGAGCTAGCTAGCTATGTTAGTGGTTAGGGTGCTTGCAGGCTAAGCCTTTTCACATGGGATTCTCATTTACAATTCAGACGAGTTCAGGTTCTGTTAAAATAAAATAGGCCATATCAGAGAATATATATATCAACTGCATAAACAACCAACTGAATAACAAGAATGTTTTAATAGGGTTGTATTTGGATGAATGGTGTGTTTATTTACGATTAGTGAAAAAATAATTATGATGATAAGATTAATTACTATAACAATACTGTAACATTAGATAAAAAATAAATTAAATGCATCACACCATTCATCGAAACCCCACCTTAATGACTCGAATTTTAGCATCGTGGTTCCCATATTTAACCCACAATCTAGTTTGGAACCTTCAACCACAAAACAATCATTTTGAGTTCAAGAAAAAGCTGGTGCCTTGCAGGATACAGTAATTTTAGCCTACACTGTCCTTATCCTTTACACTAATGTAGTATTCCAAGTTATATATAATATGTCTTTGACCAAAAAATTATGATAGCATTTTGGTATTAGATTTATTGTGGATAACTAGGTTTTTTACAAATATAAAATAAAAAAATAAATAATTATCAAAATAATACCTCATTCCATTAATTACCAAAATGGTATGTTCAGTTAGATGGAAGAACATGAAATGATAGCACTCCAAGGTTTTTCTGACACGATTTTTTTTATTTTTTTATTATAATTATATATTTAAAAATAAAAAATATATTTTATTGATTGAGGGTTATCAAGTGATGGCACTTAGGGGAAATTTGTACACGAGAAAAATACGAAAAAAATACCTGACACCTTAATGGAGGAACATGAAGTGGCGGCACCCATTGAGGAACTTTAAGTGGCGACACTTAGGGGTAATTTGCCACTTGGGAATACCCCTTTGTGCCGTGTGTGTGTAGGGTTTGAATTTTTTAGTTAGAGTTTTGGTTTTTTACCAAAATAAAATATAAAAAAATATTTATTTACTAAATAATATACAAAAATTATTTATTTTATTTGACTAAAGTAATATTAAAAATTATTAATTTAATAAAAATAAAATGAAATACATATCATAAAATTAAATACGAGAATAGGATACCGAAAGAAGATTTTAGGATGGCAGCACCAAGGGGTTTTCGAATTTTTTTATAATTTTTTATTTCATTTAAATATTATTAAAAATTTAAAATAATAATAATAGTGGTGCCAATTTAAGTGGCGACACCAAATGCCTATGAAAGAATGTTTAGGGTTTTTGGATGTTTAAATTTTGTTTAAATTTGTGAAAAAAAACAAAGAGAAACAAGAAGAAGAATAAAGGAGAAAAGGAGTAGAAGAGGAGAATTAAAAATGTAATTATTTGTTATTTTTATACATAGTTTAGGTGATCAATGTTAAGTTTGATATTAATTTCTTATAAATTTATTTTAGTATGATATATTTTTAAATTTGTATTTTATTTATTGAAATTTTATTTATTTTTTAACAGATTTATTGAAGATTGATAATCAATTTTTTGTATGCATTTATTTTAATGGAGTAATTTTGAGAACATCGGTTGGATGTATATTTGATTGTCGACAACAAATAGGAATGAGATTTCGTCGAAATGTCTTGGTTGATGATATGAAAGCAATGATTAGTGCAAAAATTTTTAGATGTTGCGGGAGAAGGATCTCAAAACTTTTCTACAAGTTTCCAGTTTCGACAGATCCCATCAAATTCACCGAGATGGAACTTGCAGACGATGAAGACGTGAAGACAATGGTAACTCTTTATTGGTCGAATCAAAGTGATCTAAATGCACCGGTTCAATTGTTTGCCGAGTTAGTTGATGTGGAACTTGTAGAAAATGAAGATCCAACTCCAGTAGAAAATGAAGATTCAACTCCGTGTATGGTGGTTCTAGTATTGTACGTTGAAGATCAATCAATCGTACGTGGGATAGACATCAATCTTAATGCTGCTGCACCCGAGAATGATGCAGATGAAGATGCTGGATATGATAGTAGTATTCCTTTTGATAATGAGGTGGTTATTAATAGCAACCCGGATGTGGATTAGGTCCCGGATGATATTGACGATGAAGGGGCAAATGACGATGAAAATCCAGTTACACATATTGTGATGTACAACAATCCTCTTGGGGCACACATGTCGCTTATAGACCTCGATGCGATACATGTCGAGTTCGCGGAGTACCCCGATATACTACCTGCTCACCGATTGGTCGTAGCAGCAGATCGTAAAGAGTTGTTTGTGGGCCAAAAATTTGAATCCAAGGAAGAGTGCATATTTGCCATTAACCGGTATAGCATGAATGTGTCGACAGACTACAAAGTCACAGTGTCTAAACCGACATTGTATACCGGGGAGTGGTGGAAGTCAACGGAAGGTTGCAAGTGATGAGTGCGAGCTGCATTTATCCAGAAATAACAGATGTGAGAGATAAGAAAAATTGATGGGCCTCACATATGCAGTTCAACACATTTGTCAGAAGATCATCGGAAACTTGATTCGAGAATCATCTGCACTGATTGTGGAGATGCAATCACGATTCCATTATCGGGTTTCATATCGAAAGCATGGATTGCGAAACAGATGGCAATGGAATAGTTGTTCGGTGATTGGGATGCATCATATAACGAGCTGCAATGATGGATAGTCGCAATACGACAGTACGTGTTGAGGACTGCGATTGAGTTGGTGACACAGCCTTATTATGACTCAGATAACAACAAACAACCGGGAAGAAAAAAAATTCAGTATATATTTTGGACGTTTGATCTCTGCGTTCGAGCTTTTCCTCACTGCAAGCCATTTGTCCAAGTAAATGAGACCTGGCTATACGAGAAATATACGCAGATCCTACTAATTGCGATGGCTGAAGACGAGAATCAGAACGTGCTCCCGATAGCATTTGCTATTATTGACAAAGAAAACATGAAATCTTGAGAATTCTTCTTGACAAACTTGCGGAGGTATGTGATTCATAACAATAATATTTGCATAATTTTCGATAGAGGGAAGGGTATTATTGTGGCCATTAGGCGTACTGGTGTACCATGGAAATTGATTTACTGTAGCCGGCACAACGTAGCTAACTTCCAACGACTATATAATAATGCAAATTGACGGAGACGACTTGTGAAAATGGGTAAAAAATTAAATTTCAAATTATATTTTTAATGTTTTAATTCGAGATTATAACTCATGTTTTCTTAATATTCCTATAGCGTACGAGCTAGAGCCACACCGATTCTGGCAAAGAATGACCAGACGTGAGCGTGACATGGAAGGTCAAACGAACAAGCCTCTACATAAGTGGTTGGGTACCATGGAGCCGTAGCAATGGTCTCAAAGTTTTGATGAGGGGTATCGATATGGTCAAATGACGACCAACTTGGCAGAGTCGATTAACGGCGTGTTCAAGAGAATACGACATCTTTCGATTTCATCCGTGTTCTCGGTTACGTTTTATAGGCTGGCTACCTTGATGCCAGTAATGGGGACGCGATAAATCGATCAGATGAACGTCGGATACGTATTTGTCAAAGCTATCAGGAATGCAATAGATGCAAACTGTTAGAAAGCGAGGACGATGAACGTTGAAATATATTCATAACAGTTTCAACGATTTCAAGTTATGGAGACCATTGGGCGTCGACCTGGTATCCCACCTAGGTCATACGGTGTTGATCTCCAAAACAGACACTGCGATTGCAGGAGGTTCGATACACTTCGTTATCTTTGTGCGCATATCGTTACAGCTTGTGCTAAAGTGTTGGTCAATGTTGAACAGTTCATTGACCCCGTTTACACTCTCCAGGGTACGTTACGTATTTAGGAAAACGAGTTCCCCGTCTTGCCTGACTTGTCCACATGGGAGGTACCTCCGATGACTTTCGAGCTTATCCCGAACAAAAATTTACGAAGGAATCTGAAAGGTCGTCCCCATATCACCAGAATCTGCAAAGAAATGAACATTATGGAGAAAACAGACGACGGCAAGCTGTGTGGACTATGTAGGTTAGCTGGGCATACTCGGCGTAATTACCCCCAACGAACTTACCATATTGGTCAATCATCCAGATCGAGTAGGGCTTAAGCTATTTGTATTGGACATTTTTCATTTGAAATTAATTAAGTTTATGAATGAATTTGAAATTAATTATGTTCAACATTTGTATTTAATTAATAATTTTTATATTTTTAATTTAATTTAATGGTTTAGAGTTTCGAATTTTAGGGTTTCAAATTTAAGGTTTTGAAGAAAAGGGCTAAGGTTATAAACTTGAGGTTAATTGTTTTCAATTTAAGGTTTATAGTTTAGGGTTTAGGGTTTAAGGTTTAAGGTTTATAGGTATGAAACTTAAATAAATGATCAAATATGTGCAAATATATGTACAATTAAAGTAAAAAGTCATCATTACAACTCATCAATAGTCAAATATGCACAATTAAACACTATTAGATACAACTCTAGTATCTATGATTCGATGGTGTAGTTCTTGGGGTATATCTTCGTGGTGGCCGACGTTTATGTCGAGGTTATTTGTCAAGCTCATCGTCATCATTAGGGTCTATTTGTCCCGGAAGAGTAGAGTATTGCCTGGGAGGAGTAGAGTATTGCCCGGGCTCGTCAAACTAAGGTTTATATCCTTGGTTTGAGTATTGCGGTGGCTCGTCAAACTAAGGCTAATATATTTGGCTTGATGAGCTAGGCGTACGTGGCGATCCCGCAAAATCTGAACGATAAAAACCATCGTCATCCAATGCCTCTTCCTCTTCCTCTTCCTCTTGCCCTTGCTCTTGCTCTGGCTCTAGCTCTAGCTCTGGCTCTGGGGTAGGAGCTACATGATAGGGGCGACCTTGTTGAGACATGTGTAGGGGAATTATTGTCGATTGTGCACCAAGTAAATATGGTTTCCCCACCTGAATGAACCACTGCATGTACTGTACTGATGGCTGCAAATCCGGAGTGTACTCCATCAGAGGTACTCGTATCATCCTGTTGTTCCAGACATAAACATATTGTTCATGCACTCTCCCCCAATCACAATTTGGTTTCCCCTTCTTATCCATCTCATGGATAGACCCTAATTGGAATGGTAGTTACGGGATAGGTTGTTTACAACCAAACTGCCGGAATACTCGATCTCTGATATACCACTCCACTGTTTGAAAATTGATTATCGGTGCGTTAATGCACCAGTGGTCTGAGTGGAGGAATGTCGAGGCGGGAATAACAGCGACAATTTCTGGTTGTATATATGGCGTCCAGATGAACTGCACAATTAATAACATGTCAAGATATTAATAAGAGTAAAGTAATATAATTTAGTAACATGCAACCATATTAACACGAGTCAGGTAATATAATTTAACATGTTAATGAATAACTTACCCCTTCCCCAGCATATTACTCGAGCATCAAACGATATAAGGGAACTGTAAGCTGCCTCCCGATCCCCGATTTTGTTTTCCATCTAAAAAAACAAAAAATAACATGTTAGAATAATAAAATTAATAAAATATGTCAAATAATTAAAATTTTAGATATATGGTAATCACCTATTAATTAGTGAAAAAACATATGTTTGGTGCCTAACGGATGCTAAGAATGGCATCCGATAAAGTGCCTAAGACTGTAATAATAATAGGCATCCACTTATATCTCGAGAAGAAGGATTTGTGGCGCGACAAAATTCTCGATACAGCATCGCAAGCATCGCAGATCCCCAACTATATGAACCAACTTTTCGCAAATCAGTTAGTAGGGGCAAGTACATTAAGTGGACCTTATTATTGTTCGCGTTCGGCATGAGTACGCCCCCTATCATTTGCATAATATAGGTTCGAATGGCCCAAGCCACCTCAATTTCAGTTGCATTTTTGGCCAACTGCTGAAAATTGGTCCTCAACCATGTAAATAACAACGACGTAAAATCGTTGTTATTACTAGGTGAGCGACCTAGTAATTGGATGCACATCGTTGCCGGCTCTTGAAACGAACTAAAGCCGATGATCGGTAGACCATTGATTGGGAGCCCGAGTTGGAGCACAACATCTTCCAACGTCACAATGCACTCCCCACAAGGCAAATAAAATATGTGGGTCTCCGGACGCCAACGCTCCACCAATACACTTATTAAATCAAATCGTAACTCAAACTTTTTGATCAATGCCGTTGATCCAAATCTGGCATCTCGCAAGTACGGAAGCAGACGTTCATGAGGGGGATATTTGAGGCCTTGTGCACAACCCCTCAATGAACGGTACGCGAGCTCTTCCTGTTAATTTACAGAAATAGTTAGTATAACCTAAATTAATTTTGTAAACAAATAATAATTTCGTAAATGACATAAGGAACGAATAATAATTTTATTACTCTTATATTGGCTCCCTGTGTTTCCTTATTACCGACTTTGCTATGTGAGGACGTTGCTCGTTAATTAATGAATCTATTCTGCAACTTGAAAAAAATTATCAATTAGTTCAATACATAAGTTTACAAATTTTATTATTTTTTACCAATATAATACAAAAATAATAATTAAATACCAAAATGAGTTTTTTACTAAAATGGTACAAAATAAATATTTATATACCAAAATGGTATCCACACACAATTATTTACTAAAATGGTACAAAATAAATATTTATTTTGTACCATTTTGGTAAATAATGGGATGGGGATATTATTTTGGTAATTAATTATTTTTCATATTATATTTTGGTAATTAATTTAGAGTATTTTTATTTTTTTATATTTTATATAAATTTAAAACATATCACATGAGATCCAAACTAAAAATATAAATTTTACCATTTAAATAAAAATTATTTTAAATTTTATATTAATTCTTTCTAAATTTATTATATAACTATTTTTACCCGTATTATAAATACACTCTAATTTTATTTGAATTAAATTATTTAATTTCATACTTGTAACTAAATTTAATTATAGCTTAAAAATGGGTTATTGTACCATTTTGGTAAATAACCCATTTTAATATTTAATTATTAAATTAATTTATATTATTACTTACTTACTACTAATAACAAAATAAAAATTACTTACTAACAAAATTAAATTAAAGTAAATTAATAATAAAATAATAACCAAACTTACCTTTCTTTATCCTCTTAATTTACTCAACTAAATAAAAACATTAAATAATAAATCAATTAAAAATTAAATTAAACAAAACAAATAACTTAAAATAATAAATACTAATAATAATCAAACTTACATTTCTTCTTTTCTTATAATTTTTTAATCAACCTACTAAACAAATAAAATTATTATAACAAATCAATTACATTAAACAATAAAATTAAAATTACTACTACTAACTAACAAATTAAAAAAATTTAAAAATAAATACATTACCTTTCTCTCATTCTTCTTCTTCCTTACTTTCTTTCAATATCCGTTAGTCCCCCCTCTTATTATATAACACAAAAAATCCAATTTAATTTTTACCAATATACATTAAACCTTAATCATCCAAATTAAAACATACGCAGAGAGCATAAAGGGGTGTTGACAAGTGGCATCTTACCCCTAAGTGTTGCCACTTAAAAACCCTCAATTGGTGCTGCCATTTGGTATTCCTCCATTAGGGTGTCAGGTATTTTTTTCGTATTTTTCTCGTGAACAAATTTTTCTCTTGGTGTCACCACTTGATAACCCTCTACTAATAAAATATTATTTTTTATTTTTAAATATATAAATATAATAAAAAAATAAAAAAATTCGTGTCAGAAAAACCATAGAGTGCCGCCATTTGATAACCCTCTACCTAACTAAAAATACCATTTTAATAATGAATGGGATGTGGGTATTATTTTGATAATTATTTATTTTTTTATATTATATTTATAAAAAACCCAGGATAATTATTTTATGTCAGCTTAAAGTATGTAATGTAGCTGGTCCTAAAAGATCGTTATTTTTGAACCAAAAACTAAAAAGAAAATTGCAGTAAACAGGTTGGATATTTCTGCAGGGTATTAACCATTAGATATATACACACACACACGAGAATCTCATCAAATAAATTATAAATTTTTAAGAGGTTAAATTATAATTTTATTATTTATTAATTTATTATTATTTGTAAAATAATTTAATTGTTTTTTTTATTTTTGAAGTTAAAGTGTAATTTAACCATATTAATTTATAATTTAAATATTTCTTAAAGGATCTGCATAACAATTTTTCCATTGTGTGAGCAATCGATATATTAGGGTATCAATAAATATCGGGTACAATAATAAAATACATAACAATGATATTATTAAAAAGAACCATGACAAAATTTAAAAAGATCATTATTCATGATTTGTTATAGTTACAAACCAATTCAATTATAGTGAGTTCCAATATAGTACTATAATACTAAGATTTTGCAATCAATTCAATTAAAAAATTATATATATCAAGATTTCTTGATAAAGGAAATGTATATAATTACTTGATAGTGCATTCTAATATAGTACTAACATTTTGCAAATGAATAGTGATTGTAATACAGTACATTTAGCCACCAAAATGTTAATGTTGGGGATCAACTCGATTAAATAATGAACAAATAAAAATAACGGAATAAATTAAGAAATTGAACACACAAATTTAACGTGGAAAAATCCTTCCGAAGAGGATAAAAAAATCACGAACAAAGATAATTTTACTATAATGGCAAAAGAATGAAGAGTACAAAAGATAGAGATAAAAATTAAACCTCGAAAATCCGAAAACAAAGAACCCTCAAAACATAAATATTAAATTCTCCAAAAGTGTTAGGAGTTCTAAACTCTAATGAGTCTATTTTTTAATGTTGTAAAAGAACCTATTTATAGACTAAATTTATAGGTCAAATAATAATAAAATAATCTAGACTAATAAGAGTTTCACTGAAACAAATAAACAAAGTTTAATTGAAAGATTATTTCTCAAATTTGACTTGAAATATGAGTCATATTTAATAAATCTCCACCTTGACTTGTATTTTCACAATGTCATCTTTGCCAAAGCCCGCCACGGCCCTATCTTGAACTATGCAGGGAATTAACTGAGTCGAATCTGTGTTTAGAAATTGGAAGACTTCTAGCCTTCGACTTGTGCACTATCAAATCAAAACAAACATGGATTTGATTTTCATGAATACAGTGCCTTAACTTTTCAAAACCTGCATCCAAAAGAGAACCTCTCTTCAACGAAACAATCAACCTTTTTCTCTCCTATGACCAAGTTGCCTCCGCTTTAAATGAGTTGACTTCGACTCCATAACGGACGAGGGACGTCCGATTTCGCCGATCATTGTGGAACCTTCCAGAATATAAAGATTGTCAGTCTTTTTACCTTTTAACAAAACGAAAGCTCCACAAGACACCTTAATGCGGCTCGACTTGATGTTGATTCTGCAACCTTTCGAGTTTAAAATACTCAAAGAGATGAGATTCTTTCGTAAATTAGGTACCTACCTGACATCTGAGAGTGTCCTAATCGTCCCATCGTGCATCCTAATTTTAATAGTACAAATACTGATTACCTTACTAGATGAACCGTTTCCCATGCGCATAACTCCACCTTCAACGGAACTATATGTGGAGAACCATTCTTTGTTGGGACGCATGTGAAAAGAACATCCCGAATCTAAGAGCCACTCAGACATAAGCTCGGAGCTTTCACTCGTTGACACTAACAAGAAATTATCACCGCTTTCGTCGGTCGAATTAGCACTAGCTTTATTTTTAATTTAAATACAAATTAATAAGTAATATTTTACGTTATTATCAATTAAAAGCACGTACATTATTTTATAATTATAATCAATATTAACATATGCACACATTAAGTTATTTAAAATTACTTGTTAACTAACTTATTATTACATTTAAAATTTGACAGATCTCCATTTAAAATTGAATTTTTATTTAAAAAAATTCGTGCATCACACAAATTAAAAAACTATATATATCAAGATTTCTTGATAAAGGAAACGTATATATTACTTGATAAAGGAAATGTATATAATTATATATTGAACTACACATTTTTTTACTATTTTGTTATTGTCCTGCTTTAAAAATTTTAGTTGATGTTTTGCTTTAAAGGAAATATAATCATAAATTTAGTTTTTAATGTATATAATCATATTTTTTTATTTTAATTGACATCGATATTATTACTAATGTAAAAAGACGTGAACTTAAGTGCGAAAGCACATTATTTTTTTATTTAATGAAAATAATAAAAGGAAAAACCTTCTAAGTATATCAATATATCAAATAATATCCTTAAAAGAATATTTTTTAAACTGATATAGTAGAGTGAAGATGATATTATATTATTATACAAGATATGATAAGTAAAAGATTTAGGTGTACTTGAAAATTTGAAGGGAAATGGCCGAAGTTTGGGTGATGACATATATACAAAAAACATGTGAATGATTACAAAGATTCGACGAATCACTTGATGTCAATAATGTTCCGTTTTTGTGGTGCAGGCCATGTCGCTGCTTCCACATTTATTGTCCTTCCTATTTAACAAAACCTCTCTCTCTCTCTGGAGCACCGCCACCTGCTCCCTTTCTTTCATTCAATCACTATATTATAAAGGGTAAACTACCCGAATAGTCATCTAACTTTTAGGGTATTTTCATTTTGATCATAAAAAAAATTTAACAATTTCATTTACTCAACTTTTAGAATGTTTTTGTTTTAGTCATCCAAACGTTAAATCATTAACGGCAACTGACTGTACACTCTAAATCATGTCTGCATCATGTTTTAAATTTGAATAATCAATTTATAAATTTATGATGTTCTAAATTCATAATAGAATTGTTGGGACTTCAATTTTTCTATTTATGAAGTTTCATCTCATGTTCAAACATTCCTTTGAATAGCTTGTTGGACACCATGTTTTTGCTATGCTTGGATAGGCTTTTGGACAACAGTTTGAAAAAAATGATAATTTTATTGGCGCGGTGAGTTTATCTATTTCAGGAACTTAAAAGTGATTATAAACTAAAAGCTTACCTGGTGCCTTGTAACATCTCTAAAATTTATATATAATAAAAGAAGTAATAAGTTGAATAATGTATAATTGATTTTTTTTTGGTAAGATGGGAAAATGATATAAAATATAGGATTGAGGAGTATAAAAAATAATAATAATTAAGAAGTACGTTTTAGTATATTGATTTAAAAGTAAGGATTAAATTACAAATATGTAAAAAGTTTTTGGCTTAAGTGTAAATATTCAAAATTTAGAAGATCAAAGTGTAAAAATGAGAAAGTTGAAGGATCAAAAGTGTAAAAAATTTTACGTATATTCTTTAGAATTTTATTTATTTATTTTTATAATTTTTTTAAAAATATAAATTTTGAAAATTTTATAAATATTTGAATTTTTAATTTTTTAAATTTTTGTTAAGAGAAATCAATTTACTCATTTTTCAAATTTGAGTAAGGAATATTTAGATCAATCTATTATTTGAATTATTCAAATTATTCAAGTTCAAATCAATTCAAATTTGAAACTTAAATTACTTATTCAAATTAACTTGAAAAAATCGAATATTTTAAATAATTAATTTGATTCGATTAATTCGAGACACATATTCTTAACGGCTAAGACTTGAATTTGGAAATTATTTGAATTTTTTGACCATTTAATTTTTATCTTCTACACTACTACAAAAGGCGAATAAAATGACAATTGATTTGGTAAAATTACAAAACATAACTAATAAAACCTAAAAGAAAAGATCTCCAACTAACAGAATAATTATATTTAATACTTAGAAGAAACAATGAATAATTTAATAATTGGAGACCCTAAATTTTAATATTTTGTCAATTATTTTCTTTGGCATATATGAATAATTTAATCTTGCATCCTTACCTCTTGGTTTCAAAAAATTGGTCATTATTATGAGATCTCTTTTACCGTTGTATTCTAGTAATCTCTCGTCATCGTTCAACCACTTCCTTCAATGAAAAAATACATCCAACTAAAGCTTTTCCTATTTTCTTTCAATTTTATAGTTTAAATTTCTGTTGAGAATGAAACACCGTAATTTAAACTCGAAATCCTAATCAAGAAAGCTCACAACTTGCTCCGAAATTTGGTTGAATATTTTAATGCTTGAATCAAGTAGCTCGCAAGTGAATTTTTTTTAGTTTGAACTCGAAGTCGAGCAGAAAAATCGAGTTCATTTTTTACTAGATATATGAGATCAATCGAACGAGCTTGAGCAAATTTCTAACAGCTCAAACCAGTGAAGCTCGATTGAGCTGAAACTAAACTTGAAATATCTCGAAGTCGAGCTGAAATTATTACAGCTTGAACGATGTTTTACCTGAACCACATCTACACCCTTGATGACTCGTCCGAACATATATAGTTTGTCGTTTGAATCCAGTATTGGTGCAGTTGTGATAAAAAGCTGAAATGCTTTGCTATCTTCTCTAATCTTTGTAGTTCCAAGCATAAAAGCTTCATGCTTAGGACTGGTCAGTGACGAGCAATGATTTCAAGTTATCAATCAATCAATAAATAAAAATAAAAACCCAAAGGACAAAGTTCCAGACACATTCACATGTGTCAAGAAAAAGTACACTAAAGATGACCTTGTGGGCAGCCGTCTGTGAAACTTTCTTTTTGATGTCCAATCTTCAATGCCTCCAGAATCTTGTGAATGTCCTCCTAGAATCACATAGTTTTTTATCACATGGTGAAAAGGCATTCCCTTGAAATGTCCCTTTTGACTGCAAAATTTATTCAGTTTGGAGATGAAAAACAAATATTGACTTGCATTAGTCAGTACTGTGAAAATTAAATGTCTTCTTTCCCACCAAAGTAATCTTAATCCTGTCACTACAACTTAGAGCTAGGATGTGAGTTCCAAATACAGGTATCTAACAACAAAAATAAAAACCAGAGCAAGAAAGATACTAAATCACCCACAATGCAAAGACATGGGGTCATAAAGTTCAATTAAGAGGAGAATATGGGGGCATGAACAATATCCCAGCATAATGAAGACGAACTTATGCATATTCATACCTAGCACTTGCACCCGAATCCAAGTAACAAACAAACCTGCTAAACCTCTCTCTCTCTCTGGAGCACTGCCACCTGCTCCCTTTCTTTCATTCAATCACTATATTATAAAGGGTAAACTACCCGAATAGTCATCTAACTTTTAGGGTATTTTCATTTTGATCATAAAAAAAAATTTAACAATTTCGTTTACTCAACTTTTAGAATGTTTTTGTTTTAATCATCCAAACGTTAAATCATTAACGGCAACTGACTGTACACTCTAAATCATGTCTGCATCATGTTTTAAATTTAGATAATCAATTTATAAATTTATGATATTCTAAATTCATAATAGAATTGTTGGAACCTTAATTATTCTGTTTATAAAGTTTCATCTCATGTTCCAACATTCCCTTGAATGGCTTGTTGGACACCATGTTTTTGTTATGTTTGGATAGGCTTTTGGACAACAGTTTGAACATGTACTCGGGATAGCTCAAGATCAATTAAAGTGTTGGCATTTTTTACTATGTAATTAATGTTTGGCTTTTCTAAGCAGCAAATAAAAGTGGATAAAGTAGCTATTCTAAGGAGCCAACTGGTCGTGCCTTTTTCGTCTTCTTGCTTGGTGTATGTGGAAGAACCGTAGCTTTTATATTTTTCAAGGAAGATTTTGGAGCCCGAAGGAAATAGTTAAAATATCAAGCAGTTGAGCCAAACAATATTTTTCTGACATTGAGGTTGTATTATTTGATCGTAGTGAGACGTATGTTGGAGATTCGGCAAGTGAGAAATGGATCTTTGGATATAACAAATATTTAAGGAAATATTTGGTTTTTTATGCAGAACTCTAAAGAATTTTGGAGGGTCTTAAACTCATTCAACGTGGGGGGTATGATAACGTGATAATTCAATCTGATAGCTTGGAAGTCATGAAAGCCATATGAGGAAGTCCTGACATAGATTCGAACTTAGCTTTGATCAAAAGAGTACAACGCATTTTATCCCGAGAAGGCAAGTGGCTCTTGTGTTACATACCTAGAGAACTTAACCAGGCTGTAGATTGCTTGGCAAAGATGGCTTTCGGCAATAAAGAAGAGTTTCAAGTTTTTGACTCCCCTAATAGAGAGTTTAGCTCTTTTTTATTCTGACAAGATAAAGGGTGTTGTTCCCTTCCAGAATAATGTTTTGTAATATTGAATAATTATTGTTTTATCTCACCAAAAAAAGGGAATTCTGTGCTACACTATGGAACGAGCATTCTTTATCTTTTCGATTGACTTATAAAAAAAGAGAGGAGGATTTGAGATGGTTGAACATGTTTATCTTTATCCTTTTACTTGGAGATCAAGTTAGATGTTTTACTTGGATATGAAGGTTTTTATGAGATAATTATTGGAGATAATGAAAGAGATATTTTCAGCTTTTAAATGAAAGTTTAAAGTCTATCAAAATACCACTGAAGAGACTCTTGTATTAGCCTATAAATAGGCTATTGATCGGCTTTCTCATTAGCCAATTGGGGGGAGAGATATTACATGTAATGTGAGATATTTGCGGAGTATGATTTCTAATAATTTGAGGAGGGTGATTTATAACAATTTGGCTTCGATTTTAGGGCTGCAATTATCCATTGAAAGAGAGTAGATTAGTGAACCCGAACGGTGTTAACAAATATCATGTGCCATTTCTCTCTTTATCTCTTTGACTCACATTTTGGATTTGTGTTTATTTCTCTCATTGCTTTGTTTCTTATATTGATGTATTTAAACAGTTCTGTCCAAACCTCTGTTCAAACATTTGTCTCAACATCAAATTGAAAAAAAAGAGTAAAAATATAGATAATTAATTTAATAAACAATATACTTCTTAATTATGACTATTGCTTTTATAAATGAAAAGTTGTTATAAAATGTTAAAATAAAAAATAAAAAATCGATTCTACTCGACACTTAACCGTTAAAATATAATTTTTAACTCATAAATCATAGTCTCCAAAAACTAATTTAATTAATTATAAACATATTTTTAATTTTTAACTCTTAAATATAATTTTTTTTAAATTAAATTAAAAATATAAAAAAAATCAACGGCTGAAGACTGATTGTAAGTTTACAAATTATCAACTTATAGTTTTCCATAATTTTATTTTCCATGCAAAATAAAACTTAGAATTATTTTTTTTTACCCAAACGAAGAACAAACAATTAATTTAATTAATTGTAAGGATTTTTTTATTTTTTTTTGCTTTTAGTTTAACATGAAAGATTTGAGATTATATAATCAAAAAAAATTTAAGTTTTATAGACAATTATTGAATTTGAATTATTTGAGTTGATTTTGTTAAGAATAATTGGAACCCTAAATTAAAATTTTAAATTTTAAAAGGAGATTAAATTAATTAATTTCAATATTATAGTAACAAATCGGTTGACACAAGAGATAAAATTTCTTTCGACATTTTATTTAATTGATTTTGATATTTTAAAATTTAAAATTTCAATATTAAAAAATTAAAGAAATTTATAACTTTCGAAAAGGGGTAAACAAGTACAATATGAAAAAAACTACAATATGATAATTTTTTTATGTATTATTTTAGTTGCTATCGCCTTTTCACTTTAATCCTTAATTTTTTACCCAGATCAAGATTCAAAAAAATATTTTTTTGGTGACAAAAATGAACGTGACTTAGAAGTTGAATGACTAAAATAAAAGTGTAAATATGACATGAGCATGATTTAGTGTGTACAGTCAGCCAAAGTTAATGATTTAACGCTTGAGTGACTAAAATAAAAATATCCTAAAAATTGGATGATAAAATTATAAAAAGAATTTGATGACCAAAATGAAAACACCTTAAAAATTGAGTGATGAACTTGGTAAGATTACCCATTATTATAAAACTTAAAAAACAAGAGATGATGTGGAGCTCATACAACTCACCATGGAGAGGATTGGGAAAAATGGGGTTTATAAAAGATTGAAAGTGAGGGTGTTTGTGGCAGTTAGCCCATTTCAAGAAAGATCCAGTGATCACTGCAGAAAACTTCTATTATATTTATATCCCACATAGGCTGAAATCCAAACATATTTTTTTTTTCTTTTAGAGACAAAAGGAGAGAAATGGGTGACAGTGTAGGAGATAAGGTTTTTGTTAGGGAACTTGATGATGACAGAGATATCGAAATGGTGGGGAAGCTTGAGAGAAACTGTGAAAGAGGGTCTAATAATAAGGGGACCTCCATTTTTACAAACATGATGGGTGACCCTTTGTGTAGAATTAGGTTCTATCCACTCCATCTTATGCTGGTGAGTGATGTCGACTTCCCAAAAACATATGTACATAATCCTAGCTTAGCTTAGCTATCTTTTCTTTTTTTTGGTTTTGGTTTCTTCTTTATCTCTCAAGAAACATAAAACATTTCTGTTTCTAATGGTTTGTCGATGTTCCTTGTATTTGGTTTACTTTTTTCTTTAAGGAAACCCATTGTCCCCATTGAGATCATTGTTGATGTCGATGATCTATATAGCATTTGGCGGCTGATGTGCTTGAAAAAATGGCCTACAGGTAGCTGTGCTGCGGGAAAATGGGGAGCTTGTCGGAGTAATTCGAGGCTGCATCAAGCATGTGGGGACCAAATTTGGGGGAAAAAATATCAAGTTGGGTTGCATTCTAGGCCTTCGAGTGTCTCCAAAACATCGGTATATTCTCCCTCTCTCTCCCCCTCTCCCTCTCCCTCTCTCAGCTCCTTTATGATCATCATCTTCCCTTTAGGGCAAACCTCCCCTTCATCATATGTCCTTGATTGAAAGCATAACACTACTTATATCTATGAAATAATTAACAAAAAGTAAAGGGTTTCCTTTTTCTATCTTTCACTTCACTTTTTGAATATATTTAGAAAATTTATTCACATGAAATACATGGATATGTCACCAAAACCCTTATCTTTGGCAACTAATTAGTAGATTCAAACAAAATGTAGGCGAATGGGGATTGGATTAAAGCTTGTGAGAGCAATGGAAGAATGGTTGATAAACAATGAAGCACACTACACATTCTTAGCAACAGAAAAGAACAATGTTGCCTCTACAAATCTCTTCACTACCAAATGTAATTATAGACACTTAAGCTCATTAGTCATATTTGTTCAACCAATCAGTCTTGGAATGGATCATGGGGGTGTTTCACAAGATATTAAAGTAGAGAAGTTGAATATAGATCAAGCCATTTGTTTCTATGATCACAAGCTTCGAGGTAAAGACATAGGTTTGGCTGACATTGATGCAATCCTCAAGGAAAAGCAAAGCCTTGGCACATGGGTATCTTACTTCAAACAAGATGAATGGATAGGTTTGCACAGTAAAGAGATGAAGAATGAAGATATTATTAGTACAAGTCCAAGCTCTTGGGCCATGTTTAGTATATGGAACTCATGTGAAGCTTACAAGATTCATATAAAAAAGTACTCTCATCCATTTAAGTTTTTTCATGAAACTTTGAGCCATGCAAGAGACAAGATCTTCCCTTGCCTTAAGATCCCAATATGCTACTCACTTGAGAAGCCATTTGGTTTCTTGTTTCTTTATGGACTCCATGGAGAAGGTGAGAGGGTGGAGGAGCTGATGAAATCTGCATGGAATTTTGCATCCAGGTTGGCTGAGAATGTGAAGGACTGCAAGGTGATTATAACTGAGTTAGGTGTCTCTGATCCTCTAATGGAACATGTTGCACATCACTCATCTATGTCCAGAATCGAAGATCTATGGTACTTGAAGAAAGTGAATGGATCCATCAACGATGAAGATGAGCTAGGCATGGTGGGAGAACTTGGAAATGTGGTGGTTGATCCTAGAGACTTTTAGGGTTCCTCACTCTTCACAAAATTAATGTAAACTGATGTTAGTTTAGTTATGGATTTTCCCAAAGAAGAAAAAAAAAAGCTTAGAAGTTTATTATAATTTGTACCTTGTTATATTGATTTAAGCCTGCCATTACTTTTCTCATTTGTATGCTGGATGAAACTTTCAAGTCAGTCAAACTTTTGAATTACATAATGATATATATATATATATATATATATATATATATATTTGATGAATTACAATTTACAAAGTAGGACAAAGTTCTAATAACAATATGATTAGTACGATTTAAATTCAGGTTATACATAAGACTATAAATATCTTGATCATAAGCTAATCCACGAGATTCAATAATATATATATTTGATACATTATTTGACCAATATAAGTCCTAGATATACATATCAAGAGATCAGAGAGAGTTGAAGCCAACAGGATAATAAAATAGTTCATTCATCTTGAGAGAGATTCGTTTTACATTCACATTATTATCATATATTATGAAAGTGATTGGAGAAATTAAATGGCTCGTCATTTCATGCAAACATTTTGAAAATTCATGAATAATCAATGATTTCTTAAGTTTAGCTGTCAAAAAGATAACTATTGATTGCTTCCTTTTTCTCTCATGTTGTTCAACTTAATATCCATAAGCTCTTAATGTTTTAAATAAGAAAGCTACCAATGTTAACAATCTCATAAACGGAAAGATAATTATTTCCCATCTATAGTGAGAATCAATGGCGCCTTAGCTACTCTAAAATAGAAATTTTCATTTTAGGCTCCTCAAATTTTAAATTAATACATGATAAAATTATAATTTATCATTATAAAATTTTAATTTACTTATTTTAAAATTATAAAGATATATGCTAATACATTGGTGAAATATTATTTTAACTATCATAAAAATATATAATTTAATGTCAAAAAAATTATTTTGGACTCACCCCTAGTGAGAATCTTATTAATGTCAAAAGGACCTTAACTTAGGGGTGAGCAAAACTCGATTCGAATCGAAAAATTCAAAAAAAAAATCGAATTTCGAATTTCGAATTTTGAATTATTCGAGTTAAACGAATCGAGTTGAATTTTTTTTCGAATTTCGAGTTTGAATCGAGTTTAATTTTCGAATTCGAATAAACCGAATAAAACTATATTATTTTTAATTTTAAATTTATATTACCCAAACCCAATACCCAGGCCCAATTTACTATACCCATTTTCTCCCAAAACCCAAACCATTTATCTTACCCAATTTTTTTCCTAATATTTAAAACCCATCAACAAACTAAACCCAAATATTTTTAAACCCAAATATAATTTCATTCTTAAAAAACACTCATAAACTAAACTCAAAATTTTTTAAACCCAAATATGATTTTATTCCTAAATAGCACTCATAAACAACTTCATTTCGTGTCTAAATTTATTGTTTTTTTTATTTATTATTATTCTGGTTAGGTGTACTTATTTAGTTTTTATTTGAAAAAGAAATTGAAGATAATAACTTTGTAAACCCAAAAGCAATTTTTTCTTCCTAAAAAAAACCCCTAAATTAAACCCTTAAAAGAAGAAGCTTAAGCTATTTTACAATAATTTTGTGTTATTACTGTTCGTTTTTACTTTTGTTGTGTTGTTTTTATTTTTTGTTTTGTTGTTTGGCATGGTGTTGCCGTGTAGATTTCTACTGCATTTTGGACTTTTGCTTGTGTTTTTTTCATAATCTTGCTGTGTTATTGTTGTTACTTGGACTTATGTTGTTTCCTTGAACTTTTGCTTATTTTTAATATTATAATATTGTTGTGTTGTCATTGTTTACTAGGATTTTTTTCACTTATTTATTTCAATTTTTTGTTGTATAGTCATGTTTAAAAACTTTAAATAAAAATATTTTTTTAAAAATTTCATAAAATTAAACAACATAAAATTAATTTTTTTAATTTAACTCGAACAAATATATTCGATTCGAATTCTATTTCACTCGATTCGATTCGTAAAAATTTCGAATCGAGTTAGGATGACGAAATAAGATTCAAAAACTCGATTAACTCGAAAATTTTTCATTCGATTCGATTCAATCGAATACTCACCCCTATCTTAACTTGCTTTCGAGTAAAAAAAGTAAGGTTTTAGAGGTGAATGTAGAGCTTTCCTAGATTGCGGAGTAGGTTGTTGAGGGGTCGAAAGAAACCAGGAGAGAGAGTATCATTTAAGTACCAACTTGAAATAAAGAGAGAAGTTCAATGGCTAAATGACCATTTATACCATTATAAAATAACTATGGTGGGTTCTAAGATACACTGATCACAACATTGATTAGTGAAATTCTCAAACACTAATAGGGTGTTGCAAATTCGAAAAATAATATCTCAAATTAATTACAAAATAATTATCGTAAATGATACTATTTAGATATAACAAATTTTTTTTTGAATAAACGTAGACTGGATTTCTCATTAAACTAATTAAAACAATACAAGCAATAAACAGAAGCTGCTGCCTTCTTGAAAAACCAGAAACCAGAAATATTTCTAAGAAATTCTAATGAACACTAAAAGGGGTCTTCTCAAATTAAAAAAAAGTGATAATTCAAAAAATAGAAGTGTATAAACATGTGTTAAACTTAGTGAACACCAAGCCTCTAATATGGAATAAAACCAAAAAATACAAAGAAACAAGAAATAAAGAAGTGAGCAAAGAACAAAAGCAGAGATAGAGTTATAGAAACCGAGAAACTTTGGATACTCTGTTCATCTATATATTTATAGCCTAAACATCTTCATAACGAATCACTAACAGCTGACCAACTTGTCAACAAACAAATAACAGTTATTCAAAATAGCACATGTTTATAACAAACAAAAAATGAAATGGTGAGCAGTCAATGGCCTCCACCCATTACAGTTCCAGAGTTGTGGGAGTGTTGATTTTTGGGATTGGGAAGCCCAAATATGGCCAACAAAGCGCTAATGGCTGCCACAATAGAGCCCAACACAAAGGCTGGTAAGTTTCCGCCACCAAATGCTGCATCAAGCGGTCCACTAATCACTGATATAAACATCTGCCACATTTACCAAATCGATAAGAAACCACTTCATTTGTACTAGTTTAAGACAGAACTATATCAACAGCACAATAATGAAGAAGAGAGGCAAAGAATTTGATGCTGTTTACCTGTGGGATAACTATAGACAAGTTGAGTACCCCCAATGACAGACCTACAGTTTTTACATGGCCATCACAATTAGTTGGTAGCCTAAAGCAATTACATCAAGTGTCAACACTATGGCATACCTTGACCACCACCGGCATCTGCGCAATATATGGATGCCAATGCGAATGGAATGCTAAATGTTACCTGCATCACCCAAACATCAAATTTATTCATTATATATTTTCTTAAATATATAATATCTAAAACTTCATTTTAACATTTTGGCTAATTTAAAGAAGTATTAATATGTTTACCGAAAGTGGAATACCCAACAACCCAAACACAGCCAAGGCAAAGCTTTTAATGTTGGTAGGTGGAGAAGTCAATATTTGGGGTCCTTGTTTAGCCCTCCAAGCCTGAGCCAGCTTAGTGACCCACACGGTCCCGGCCAAGCCTGCAGCCAATATGAAGTTGACAAACCCCCACAAGTTCTTTACTCCACCAATCAAGCGACCAACAGGCTCCAACCCCAACGAAGAAAACGCCAACACTATAGAATTTATCATCAGACCCAACGCACCAGCTCGCACCCCATTATCGTACAGTTTTTGTTCACTTGAACTTCCCTTCACGTTCCCTCCGTATACCTCCCTTCCCATCCAGTCGGTGTCGTACAACAAGAAAGGAAACCAGGCGACCCAATTTAGACAAGTCACGAGAAGCAAGATCCACATTGGCTTTTTCAAGGTCTTGAATGCCGTCACTATCTCCCCAATGAAAGGCTCGGATGATCCTTCTTCGCCTTCGTCTACAGCTTCGTTACTCTTTAATGGAATCTCTTTCACGATGGTAATCGCGGTTATAGTCACCGACAGGAGAAAAACAATGTCAATGATAAAACAAGTTTTGAGGTTTGCACAGTAAACGTCACAGGCAGTTGTTATTGTGAAAGGTAAGAGTTTGTGGAGATTGGAATAGGAACCAGCTGCATAACCTAAAACGTTCCCGATAGCCATGAAAAAAGAGAACCACCCATTGGCGATCCTCATTCTTTTATGATCGTTTCCGGAAAGGTCGGCCAGGAAAGCACGACATGGACCTTGTAGCATGTTGTTAGCCACATCCAGGATCCAAAAACCTGTAACGAAGACAGCAACGGCTCTAGGCTTTGTGGGATTGTCCAGTGAGTCACCACCTCTGTGGCCTATGTCTTTGGCGAAGCCAATGAAGAAAACAGCAATGGCAACTAAACAAGCTCCAGCAGCAATGAAAGGTCGGCGACGACCGATGCGAGAGGTGCAATGGTCACTGAAGTAGCCTACAATGGGTTGAACGACGAGTCCAGAGATGGGGCCACAAAGCCAAATGAAAGCAGCCCAAACGTGAGGAACACCGAGGGTTTGAACATAAGGGGTTAGTAGAGAGAGTTGCAGAGCCCATCCAAACTGAATCCCGGCGGCAATAGCCGAAACCATCACTATATGCCATATCGGCTCTGGGGATCCATTTCCGGCAGTCTCCATGGTCATCTTTTTTCAATACTATTAAAACAAAAGATGAATATTTGATTGACTGAAAGCTGCAATTAACACAAATATATAGTCAATTAGAATGGTTCTAAGGGAAGATAATGAAATGTAACAGGTTGGGAAAAGGAAAGAACTCATAAATATATCTTTCCCGTTTTGGCTATCAATTTATTTTATTTTATTTTTTGATCAATGGCATTTAATTTATTTCACATCCTATCTCTTATGGATTAAACCGAAAAAAATATAATGGTTGTGTCATTACTGAGCATTAAATGCAAATACTTGAAGGCACGAACGGAATTTGAGTGATTTATTTAAAAGGGTAAACTATAAAAATAGTCACTTTTGTTTGTCTTATATTATATTTTAGTCATTTATGTTTGAAATATTACGTTTTAGTCACTTACGTAATTGTTTTGTTACAAAGTAATCACTCTGCCGTTAAGCTTCGTTACCTTCCTACGACAATCCTTCATGACAGTTCAAATGTGTTTTAAATACTAATTTGGATATCCAACTGGGATGAGAATAGGTTTTTAATTAAAAAATTTGAAATAAATATATTTTCAATTTTGACTAAAAAAACTATTCTCAACCCAATTGGATATCCAAGTTGACATTTAAAATCTATTTGGACTATCACATAGGATTGTCGTTAGAGAGGTAACGGAGCTTAACGACAGAGTGATTATATCGTAATAAAACAATAACGTAAGTGACTAAAACGTAACATTAGTGACCAAAATGTAATCTAAGGTAAATAAAAGTGATTATGTTTGAATTTATCCTATAAAAAAAAGGGAAAAATAGTTACTTTTAGGTTAAATGATTAAAAAAATAATTAGAGTGATTTACTAGGAAAGTAGACCTGTATTCTTGCTGTGGATGAAGCTCCGACGTGTTAATACATTGGATGAAGCATGTCGCCCTTATTTTTGCCATAAAATTTGTATTGTTAATACATTGATGGGAATGTTAACTTTTATTAATTTTGCTGACCTGTAATATATATAGATCATTATGTTAGTAATTAATTATTTTTAAATTAAAAAATAATTTTTATATTTTTTAATAATTTTAATAACTTTTAATTTTTAGAATAATTTTTACATATTTTTAATTTTTTTTAAAAATTTTAAAAAAATAATTAATTATGTGACATCCACATGATAATCTACATGTATATCCCATCAACAAAATTAATAACGTTAACTTCTTTCATTCATTTTGAGTGATTTGATAAACAATACAAGTTTAAAAATTAAAAAAAATGAAAATTTAAATAAAAATTTAAAATACTTTATTTTATAAAATTTGAAGACCAAATAAATCATTAAACATTTTTTTTTACTATTGAAACATCGTGACCTCTTTTGAAGTTTTTTTTTATTATCAAAACTACTTATCATTAAACAATTTGTAATAAAAATTGATAATATTTTGAAAAAAAAATTCACCCAGGGTTTCTAAATTTTGTTTATTATTATCTATTAATATAATGATAAATTTAATCCTTAAAGATTATATTTTTTTATCAATTTGATTTTTTTTAGTTAAATTTGACACTCAATTGAATTTAACCAGAAACCTTTCAAAAAGAGTATAACTATTGTTTTTAATAGAAAAAGTGACTAAAACGTTAAATTTCTAAATATGACAATCCATATATATTTCCTGTTATTTATAAAATTTTTATGAATATTTTTAAAATTTTTAAAATATTTATTGACATGACGTATAAGATAAACAGTATGATGTCGACATGAAGTACACTTAAATCGTCACACGAGTTACCACGTCAACATTATTAAAAAAATTAATGTTTTAATTAATACTTTCATTTAAAAAAAATAATTTGACTCTTATAAAAAATTAAATAAAAACTAAATTGATAAAAAATATAAATATTGTATTCATGTCCGTGTGCTTATAATGAAGCAACAACCTTTTTTAATTATAAATAATTTATAAAAATATATATTTAATTTAAACATGCGGGTTTCAATACATAATAAAAATATAGAAAATAGTACTCACATAAAAAAAATTCAGATTTATCAAAATTTAAGGGAATTGGGGGCTAAATTGAAGATAATAGGTTTCCTTTTCTTAAAAATAATTTGGCTGTTAAAGATAATGATAATTCAAAGGAAGTAATAAATGGGTATGATAGTCATCTGTAATTAAGGGATTAATTAAAATTAGAAACCTAATTTAAAATATTAATTTCGGCCTCTTCAAATAAGTAATATGCAGTGGTATTTGAGGAAATAAGGAAAATTAATAGAAGATATAATTTAAATTGTATGAAATTTATTTGTTTCTAAAAATATAGAATTAAGAGGAGATTGTGAGAATTACATTAAAGTTAATGCATAGTATGAGTTTTTGAAAATATTGTCAAAATATATTTGAAATTGATATAAATTTGGTGTTATTGTCAACAAAATTGATAAATGTGTTTACCAATAACTGAAATTATCCTTAATTTTTGTAAATTACATTTTATGTACAATTCAATGTTTAAAAATTGTTACCTTATAATTCGTGTATGACTTGATGATTAAAAAAAATGTTCATGCCCTAAATATGATCTAGATTCTGTAATTCACCAAAAAAAATTGTTTCCTTATGCCAATGAGGCTTGGCTGTTTTGCCGGCCTGGCACTTCAGCCTCCAATTTCAAGTCTCATCATGTTGGAATCATTTATGGCTTCTATTCGAATTCCGTTCTAGTTTAAGTCTTATTATTTTTGCCTCTTGATCTAGCTTTGAATATATCTCAATTTTCACTTCGATTATGCTTGTATTGATTAATTTTGGTTATAGTCTTTCGAAACTGTTAGATGAGACATCCATCAAACTCAATTCTCTTTTAAGGCACAAAATATTTGAAATGGAACTTCAAGGGGCTATGGTTTGGAAGGATAGTGATGTATGTTCATACTTTTTTAACCCTATGACAAAATGTACATCTTGCATACATAGGTGTTTGAACCCGAATCTTCTAGATGAACATTATCTTCTTTTTCACTGAAACTACTCATTAAATTTTAATTCTTCTCTTATGTTTATAAATAACATCAACGCAGTTAGACTTAAAGAATAATATGAATTCTTTTTAAATATTATAATGATAGTGTTTTTATATTTTAATTTCTTTTAAAAAATTAATCCTAGAATAAAACTATAAACCTCATGTGTAATGGACCTGAACCCAAATCATCAAACACCCAATCTTAAGCAGCAGCTCAAAACTCGACAGAGGCTAAGTGGGCGCTGCCTCCGGAGGGGTGGCACAAGTTGAATAAGGATGGTGGAGTTAATAATGCCACAGGAGTAGGGGTGTTGAAATGAATAACTGAATTGTACTAATATTAATCGAATTATTTAAACTGTATAGTTCTTTAATAGTTAATCGAATTAATTTTTAAAAAAAAATTAACGAATTAAAATATTTCGATTAATTCGATCGATTAATCGAATTATCTGAAATTTATATATTTTTTATCTTTTGATTAAAATAAGTATAAAACCTATAAAACATACATTGATGATGTACATTTGTCTTGAAAATTAACCGAAATTTTAAGTTTGAAAGATTACATAATTATTAAGTTTGGTTAATTCGATTAATTACTTGATTTTGTACTGAATTAATCGATAACTGAAATCCCAAAAAATTATTAATCGACCTCTAATCAAACTAAGTTTAGCCACTGATCGATTAACTGAATTAGATCAATCCAATCGATTAATTCAATTTTAACTGAAGTTTGAACACCCTTAAAGCAGCAGTTGGTGGAAGCTTTACATTGCATTCATCGGGCTGCTGGGGTATGGGGTACAGTTGGAGTATTGGTTGCTGCTCGATGTTGCTAGCTGAGCATTGGGAGCTGTATGACGGCTTGTCTGTGGCTTGGGATGCGGGTATTCGGTGCTTGGTGGTGGAATCTGATGATCGGGCTGCGGTGGACCTTGTCCTGAATGTTACCAGGGAGGAGATGTTGGAGCTCGTAATGGTTGTTCGTAGCCTTTTGTCTCGATCGTGGCAGGTATCGGTGCGTCATGTTCTGCGGGGTGCAAATGCGGCAGTGAATGCTGTCACCAAGCTCGCTAGGGATTGCCCATTGGGTTTGCAGCTGGTTTGGCACCCCCCCAATTTGTCAAATTCATGGTTGAATGGGAAGAGCAGACCATTCAATGACTGTTAACTTTCGTTGGCTTTTAGCCTAGCTTCATTTTTTTTGTTTTCAAAAAACAAAGTTCAATCTCAATTTTACATTCAATCAAAATCTAATTTTTATAGATATATTTTTTACATAATTTTTTTATTTACATTGTAGATATACAATAATAAAAACCTGATACTTTTTGAGCATGATTGTCAAAATTCCAATTATGTCATTTCAAAGAAGCATCTAATGGATGTAAAAAATGGAGAAGGGCCATAGGTGAAGGGATTTCAGTCTCGTCCCCAACTACTTCGGATGGGTTAAACTCAGTATTGATGGTGTTGTTTCTATAAATGATGTTAAGTCCGATGCTGTTGGTTTGATAAGGAATGTGTTGCGAATGGGAAGCTGGCTACAGCAAATTTACCTCTTTTTTATTTTTTTTCCTCCAATCATTCTAATTTGGAAAATTTGATTTTTATGTATTAAGATAAAAAATAATTATCTGTTTTATTTTTTTTCTCTACCGATGCACATTCAAAATTTATTTTCTTTTCACTTTTTATTCCCTCCTTTCATCCCTCAAATTTTTTCCCCAACCAAACACACCCAACCTAGTAGAAATTTAACTATTTTCTTCAATTTATGATGCTAAAAGAGCAAAAAAAAAGGTAAAATAATAAAGGATAAATTCTATCATTGGTCATTAAACTATGGACAAATTTTCGTTTTGATCACTTAATTAAAAAAAGTTACAATTTGTTAATTAATCTTTTCGAAATTGTTTTTCTTGTCTCCCGACAGTTAAGTGTCACATTTTTAATTGATATAAAAATAATTTTAGTAGTTTTTTTTATATTTTTATCACTTTGATCTCGGTTCTATATAAAAATTATAAAAAATCTCAAAATTATTTTTAAGATAGAAAATTTTATAGAAAAATTATAAAATAAAATAAAATCTTCAAAATGTTGTTATTGAAGAATTAATATGTATGAGAAATAAAAAAAATATCATTCACTAGAATCCAATAAAAAATTTAAAAAATATTAGATTATTACATGTTTTCTTAATGTTTAGCGAAAACAAATTAGTAATAGTTTTAAGTCAAGTTTCATGCCCCTCAAGAACATCCACAATTGATATTACATTTGCTTGTAAAATCGACTATTATGCCCTTTTTCTAGCCAAAAAATTACAAAACATACTAAAAAATTTTCCATTCAAATTCAATTCAAAATTTCAATTCGTTTACCAAATTTATATTCCAATTTTTTCTTCTTATAACAAAAAGTCATGTCAAGAGATAAAAAAAAATGGGTATTGAATATTTCTATCCATAGTATAATATAGAGAGAAATTTTGGAGGTTCCTTCATTTTGTCTCGCTTTATCCATTTTTGAAAATTTTATCTATTTTTATACATATATAATCAAGGTGAAATTGATAGAAAATATTAAAATTGAAGATTAAAATTATTATTATTATAGCAATTTAAAAAATACCACTTAAAAGTTAAATAATAAAATAAATAATTTTGAAAAATTTAGTGACTAAATTGTAAATTTTTTTAATTAAATGATAAAAAAACACTTACACTAATAGTGTAGTTACCCAATAATAAACTAGTTTACAAAATGATCAACCTTTGATTTCAACATCTTAAAGACAGACATGGCCTATAACTGATACGGCTTTCTAAGCCTCTTTCTGTACCCAAAAAAAAAAAGAAGAAGAAGAAAAGTCGTGCATGCATACATGGCCTAAAAATGCATCAAATACAAACTGAGGAGAAAAGCATCTCTCTAATTTAATTCTGAGTTAGTCCTTCGTTACGACTCATCAATTTTCCTAAAGTACATATACAGAACATATGTTCGGACAAGAATCCGAGTAATATAGTTGCGCAACTCATGGAAAGTGGTAAAACCTGGATGAAAGCAGCAGCATATTTACTATCTTCCTTGGGAATCCATAAACTGTGAGAAAACGACACTTGGGTTTGAATCAAGGTTGTGGTTAGCTCTCGCTTCATCCGCGGTGATGGTTGCTGTATGTGTAGCATAAGCATTATTGGCATTGTTTTCAGCCACTGCCATCCCTCCTGGATTTTCCTCCAATTGAAGGGAAAACTCGAGATGCCACAGCACATCACCCATCGAAGGTCGATCAGCCCCATGATCCAATAAACACTTTCCTGCAATCTCCGTGAAGTTCTTAAGGCACTCTGGATTAATCTTTCCCCTAAGATGGGGATCAATGATTTCATGGAGTGTTCCTTTACTTTCGCAAACCCGAGCGTAATCGCCTAGACTAACTTGTTCCTTAGGCAAGCTCGCGTCTAGTACCGGTCTTGCGCACAATACTTCGAAAAGGACTACTCCGAAGGAGTAAACATCGGATTTTTCGGTTAATTGTTGCCTACGGAAATATTCGGGGTCTAAGTAACCGAAACTACCTTTCACCATTGTACTAACATGACCTTGTTCTAGATTTGGACCGGTTTTCGATAGTCCGAAATCGGAAACTTTGGCAACCCATTTCTCATCCAATAAAATGTTTGTAGTCTTAACATCTCTGTGTATGATTGTGTGCCTTGCGCCAGTGTGAAGATAGTGAAGTCCTCTTGCAGCTCCAATGCATATTTCCAATCTTTGCTTCCAAGGCAAGGGAGGTTTATTTGTCTTATACAAATGTTCCCTTAAGGTCCCATTAGCCATATAGTCATAGACCAAAATCATTTCTCCGCCTTCTTCGCAAAATCCTATTAATGACACTAAGTGCCGGTGTCTAAGCTTCGACAGCATCTCGATTTCGGTCTGGAATTCGTGTACTCCTTGTTCCGAAGAAGGGTTTGATCTTTTGATAGCAACTTTAGTTCCTCCATCTATAGTACCCCTGTAAACATTGCCAAATCCTCCAACACCGATAACGCGTGATTCATCGAAGTTCTTGGTGCCATGTTTTATCTCCGACAAAGAGAAATGCCTGCAGAGACCGGCAGCAAGGTTCGAAAGCTGGCTACCGGGAATGGTTTTTCCAGTTGACGATGAATGTGAACCGCCATACGTTATCACTGAATTGATAGTTTTTCCGGTTTTCTTCTTTTTCTTTACAACAACAACAACAACAATGGCAACCACTAAAGCACAACTAGCAACCCCTCCAGCAACCCCACCAACAATCAATGGCCCAACTCTAGCCTCTGAATCTGAGAATCGTTTATTTTCTGCTTCTGCATCAGTAAGCATTTGGGAGGGCACCGGATTCGGACCAGCCAAATTCATATTGGTGTCGTTAATTTTGAAAATCTCCAATCCGTTAAGAAGTGCATTAAGATGCTTGGGTTGCATTGATACGGTGGGATGCAATTGCACCCACATCTCCTCCTCTCCGGGTCGATCTGAAACATAGGTTGCAAAATCTTTATAAATAGGTCTCCCCTGACCTCCAGCCCATGCAATTATATCACTCGCACTTTGTGCTGTTTGATTGTTAATATAAATATCAAACACTCTTTCATTGATTTTATTAACCTCATACTCACAAAAATGGAACCTAACAACATATGTGAAATTTGCATCAACACGAAAAATCCAAGTGAGATTATAATTTGCATTAACGCGCGCACTCGGCCCCATCGTTCGCCCCGTAGAGTACACATCAACCGGCGCAATCACTTCCGGTACGCTTTTTGAGTATTGGATGGTTAGGTTTTTATCGGCCTTGGACGTCACACCGATCGCGCTGCCAAACAAATACGGGAAATCGTCGTACCAGGTTCGAGTAAGCCCGGAATCATTGTTGGGAGGAATGAACTGTCCACCTACGTTTAACCTAAACATTGTTTGCAACGTACAGCTAGTGAGTTCCAAGTATTGATCGTTAAATCCAAGGAAAATTGCAGGCTCTTGGAATATATCAGGCATAGAGACCAGTTCAATGCCATTGACGTAAGCATATGATCCGTTAGCGGGAGTGATGGTAACATTGAGACTACCCAATCCAAGGGGTGTTAAAGAAAATTCTCTTATAATGTAAACCTGCGTGAAAGCTTTTGCAGTGATGGCGCCGCTGAAGTTGTGGAGAAGAGTGACGCCATTGGCCACGACGGAGAAATAGGAGGTGAAAGGGTCGAGATTGTTGTAAGTGGAGGGGTAAAAATACAGCCTGAGCCAATGACGGGTATTGGGTGCAACGGGGAACTTGTACGATGTTGATGATGATTTGAAAATCCTCGCCGTCATGTATGGAACCACTGTTGGCAACGAAGGGTCCTGGTATTGAGCCGTGGCGGCCTCTGTACCTTGGGAAGAGGTTAAAAACTTCGCGTCGGGACCCCATTTCCGACCATCGGCATCGATGGCAGCGGCTTCTGATGCTCCACAAGAAAGGATATAGCCATTGGGTCTTGAATATGAATTACTTTTTGCAGGAAGATGAGTAAAAAAACAATAACAAAAAGCGAAAAGCAAGGTTTTGGAGATGGATTTCATCATGTTTGAGAGAGAGAAAAATTGCAGGAAATGAGACACACATAGAGAGAGACACACACAAAAACAGGGGAAGAAGCGGAATTTTCTTCTTCTTTTTTTTTTTAATTTTCTAATTCAAAACATTGATGAACTCCATAGATTTAGTGGGGAAATTTTCAGGTTAAACTCAAAGAAATACGTTAAAAGAGCGAGTGGCATGAATGGTGACTAATTTAAGTAAAATAGATGAACGGCAAATTTGCAGTACGATGCATTGAATGACTTTTTATAGAAGGGGGCCACGTGGCGTTTCTTTAAGCTTTTAGGCTTACCTTCTCTAAAACTGCCCTTGCTTTTCCATTATTTCTTTTTTATATAAACTCTGTGACCGATTTAAAATTATGTTATTTTATCTCATGGGTTGGGCAGTGCGACGTGGTAAGTTTTGTTTATTCTGTAATAAATAAATGTATTGCCTTTCTAAATTCACCTTAATAATAGATGAAATGATAAAAATATACATATGTCAACTGACATAATCGATCTATAATTCTTTGATAGGAATAATTTAAATTATTCTTAAAAATATGATTTTTAAACATCAATAAAAGAATATCAAATCATCATATTTTAAAAACATACAAATAGTACTATAGACTCATCTCTTAACTTAATTTAACTTTAATGAAATTATATAAAAAAAATCGCTAAATATGTCGAAATTTGACTTCTCAAGTTTCGAAACAACGATCATGTATATTCCTGATTTCATCAACACTAGTTACTAGAGTCAAACCACTCCAAATAGTCTCAATCAACATGTGTTGTCACTTTCCAATTCAACACAATGGAATCCTCTATTCCAAACCAATTTCAATCCTTTAATAATCATTATGGCTTCAATCTGAAATATATCATTCATACCTAATACCATCTTGAACCTTACAAACCATCTTCCATTAGGCTCACTCATTGCCCCTCCTACAGATGCCTTTGGGTTCACTTTTTGACACTAATCCATCAACATTAACTTTAACCCAATCAATCATCAAGAGTTGCCATCTACCATCAATCATGGTAGGGTTGGGGTTACAAATATATTGGAACTATAGCTGAAGATAACAATAAAGATGGAACCAATAGGTCATCTTTTTACCACATGTGAATGTGTGAAAGCTGTTTGATTTGAATATGTTGTTGTGTGTCCGTATATTATAAATCGCATTCATTTATTGTACACGATGTGGTTATAAGTTTTAGCACATAAAAAAAAGAAAAGAACAAACAAGAAAAATTAATTATACAATTTAGAATTAACTTAAGTATGTAGCTTTCTATAAAAAAATTATAACCAAACTATCTATACAAATAATGATTTAAATTTAATATATCTTTTTAACTCTTATAGTCTCACCCTAATGTATTAATTCGTACCACTCTCTCAATTCACCATTCCAATTATAATTGAAAAACCTAACACTAAAACGTAATTGCACTAACAATTCTTTAATGAATAAAAATATATGTTCAATAAATTTTCACTTTTTAGTCTGTAAAATCTCACAATGCTACTTTCTATGCATAGATTAAAATGGAAAATTTTTAATTTAGATTTTTTATAATTTATAAAATTTTAAATTAATAATGGTAAAATTATACTTTTGTTTTCGAAAATAATAAAAATTTGATTTAATCTTATAAAAATATAAAGATATAAGTTATTAAAATGATAAAATTACATTTTTACTATTGTAAAATATATAATTTAATTCCGATTCCCAAAATTTTTTTTCAAACTCCGCCATGGTAACTTGTAGAAGTTTAGAAAGACTCCTTTTGGGATAAACTTTATCTAATTAGATTGACTTATTTGATCTTCCAAAGTCATATGCATTATCTTCTTCCTCGTAGTTGTTGATTTCGTGCTTAAAAAGAAGATACATTTCCCTTTTTTTTATTAAGAGTGAGTATTTAGCACAGTAATGGTGTATTTTTTTTATTTCATAAGTAGTCTTGAAAATTTGGCACGTATCGTTTTTTAAATATTTATTTTAATATTTTATATATCTATATAGGACGCTTCTCAATCCACTGGTGAAGCCTGAATTTAAATCAAATTTTTATCATTTTGGAATGGTCAAATTACAATTTTATCATTATTAATTTAAAATTTTATAAATTATAAAGGGTTTAAATGAAAAGTTAAACATTTTAGGGGGCTATGGCCCCTTGGGTCTCCAGAACGCTCCGCCACTGTATCAACCTTTTGATCTACTTGTAGAGTCTAAAAACTCTACTTAGAATGTACCAAATAATTTCTCTTCGATTAATAGATAAAGATTACAATTTTTTATAGAACCTTGGAGCAAAATGAATTCTTCCAGAGCAGCATGAAAGTCAAGCAAGCAAATGTCTAAAAAATAAATCATTACATAAACTCAAAATTCACACTCTGAATTGTAGCAATAGAATTGTAATAGTAGCAGCAACAACAATGATAATAACACACATTACTCTCTCATTTTGTAAGGTTTCTAGAATTGGATTGGTGGTCAAACTAGTACTCGAGTCGGTTAGGTCATCGATTTGTTGGTTTGATGTTCGATTAAATTAAATCATTCAAAAATTCATAAAAATTAAATATATATATATATATATATTAGAAATCCAATTCAACTGGTTCAACTGGTTTTTTAATCAATTCAATCGGTTCATATGATCTCTCGAGTCTACCAATCCATATTGGTTCTCGAGTCAACCGATTCAATACCTTTCTCTAGATCGATACTAGAGCTGATCGTGGGTCGGGTCGGGCCGAAAAATGGGCCTAAAATTTTGTCCAAACCCGACCCGAATTATAATAGTCAAACCCGAGCCCGACCCGGCCCAATCCATATTAATTTTTTATATTATTTTATTACATACAACAAATTTAAAAAATATATAATATATCAAATACACTTAAAAACATTAAAACAAACATTAAAAAATAAATAAATTTAAAATACATTAAAAAATTATATTAAGATAGTTGTAACTAAATTAGTAAAAAAATTAACAATAAAACATAAGTTCTACAATATTTAAATAATATTTAAAAAGACAGTGAAACAATAGTAAAAACGCATAAAAAATAACATCCAAACAACAAAAATAACAACAAAAATAGCAGCAAAAATAACAGTAAAATAACATTAAAAACAACAAAAATAGCAATAAAAACAGCAACAAAAATAACAGCAAAAATAATACGAAAATAGCAATCAAAACAATAAAAAACAATTCAAAAACAGTAAAAACACATCAACCAAAACAGTAAAAAAAGCACTAAAACAACAATATAATTTTTTTTATTAAAATGGTTAATTTATTCGGGCCGGGCCGGGCCGGGTTCGGGCCAAAAAATATACTCGAGGCCCGGTCCGTTTAGAAAATGGGCCTCATTTTTTTCCAAGCCCATTTTTCGGGCTTATATATTTGTCCAAACCCTCCCATTTTTCGGACGGACCTTCGGGTCGGAGCGGGTGGCCCGGCCCATGATCAGGTCTAATCGATACCCCAACCGATTCCCAATCTAATCGGTCCAACTGGTTGTTCCGATTCAACTAAAAAATCTTACCCTTTTAAAAAAAATTAAATTAGTTGTGGCAAGAGGTGTGCCAACCTGAAGTGGCACATTTTCATAATGAGTCCAAACATATGAAACTACTTCTCCCATCACAATGTTTAAATCAAATTCCAAGCAATATTATATCAAGGATTCAGTATGTAATCAAGTAAGCTACAAAACAACCATAAAATCAAATGAAATTTACTCCCCTTTGCAGCAAAACTAATGCAAGTTTATTGTAACACTTGATGCCCAAGTTGTACTACCAAATGCTCCAAGACAATATGTAACAAGTCAACTCTACTATTTCTCTCATTTACTCCTTTCTCCCCATCTCAATTTGCATCAAATTCATCACAACAAAAGTTGTAACTTGTGGAATAATATGGGCTTTTTCCTAGAATATTCATGAAGATCGAAAGCTCTTCAATATGATCTGCACATGTTGCAACACCGTGTTTCAGTCAAGCATCAATCTTTTATTAATTTTCAAAACTGATACGTCGTCATTGATTTTTTCTCACATTTTCTTGTGAGTTCTTCAACCGGTGGTTTGTTTTGTGGAAACACCTTGTGCCATCTAAAATCATTGAGGAGCTTATACCATAAAGGTTTAATATGACTCGCAACACCACAATAATAACGTATAGGTTTACCATTCGTCTTGTTCCATACTTGTTGCTATCGAGATATTGTTTGAGATATGGCAACAAGAGATGGAATATTCTTGGTATTTCTCTATTTCTATCATTAATCACCTTTTTAAAAAGAGTCGAATTTGACCATCCACTTTTTAAAAAAAAGTCAAATTATTGTTTTTTAATGAAAATGCTAACTAAAATGTGAAATTTTTAAACATTATAGTCCACATGACAATCCACTTACAAAATCATTTGAATCGAACAAATAGATATAAAGTAGCAAAATAAATTTTTTATTGAAAACTTTTACTTTTATATGATTTCAAATTTTCATTTCGTTACTATTAATTTTAATTATTTGTACAAAACTTAAAATTTTGTTGAGCTTAAATTACTAGATTTTATATTGTAATAGAAATATTTAAGTTTAAATTTCAAAACATGCCAAGTTGAGATATATATATATATATATTGGATAGAACTTTGAATAAAGAAAATATTAATGATCTCAATTATTAGATTATAATTTTTAGAGTTAATTACATAAAATATCCCTAAATATTTTAAATTATCGATGTTATATCAATAAAACGTTTGTATTACTAAATCGTTAATTTAATAGTTAAATTAGACATCATATATTATGTGGCATAACTTTAAATGAAAATTTTAAAGAAAACTGAATACTATAAAAATAGATGTTGTAAAAATCTTGGTTTTTAGGTTTCTAAAGCTTTTATAGAAGTTTTATTATCCAGTCCCACTATTTTCGATTTTACTTGATTTTTAGTTTTTACTTTTAAATGTTATGTGACAATGTTTTACTTTTCTTTGAATTTTTCGTTTTAAATTATGTCACATAAGATTTCACGTGTTATTTAACGGTCAAATTAATAATTTTAGTAATGGAAGAACTTGATTGATATATCATAGTTTGGCTATGTAATTAGAATGCTTTAAAGTTTAGAGATCAATTTAGAATGAGGGTCATAGTTTGAGGATGTCATGTGCAATTAATTATAATTTTTAAATAAAAAATAGAAGGATTTAATTTTTTTACTTTTTAATTATGATAACTAAATATAAAATATTTCTAAAGTATAGGGAGTAAAAGCTCATTTTAAACAAATATTTAGGGTAAATTACCAAAATACCCACTTTTGTTCCCTTCAGGTTACATTTTAGTCACTTATGTTTGAAATGTTATGTTTTAGTCCCTTGCGTTAAAGTGTTGTAACATTTTAGTCATTGAGCCATTAATTATCATTAACAGTGTAACGGTAAGCTGATGTGGCACATTAAATCATCATTTTAAACTAAAATTTTAGGTTAAAATATACAATTAGTCCCTATATTTTTTTGTTCTGAGTAATTTTTTTTATTTACCTTAAAAGAGATGGAGAAGTGAGGAAAATAGAGGGATAAGCAAGAGAGAATAGAAAAAAAAAGTTAAATGAACATAAAAAAAAGAAATAAATTACTGAAAATAAAAAATATGGGGACCAATTATATAAATTAACCTAAATTTTTTGTCTAAAATGATGATTTAACGTGTCACATCAGTTTACCATTACACCATTAATGATAATTAACGGTTCAATGTTACAAATCGTTAATGTAAGGGACTAAAACGTAATATGCCAAACATAAGTGACTATAATATAATCGGAGGTAAACAAAAATGACTATTTTGGAGTTTACCCAAATATTTAAGCAGACGCAGGCTTGAGTTTGGTTTAAGAAACTGAGCGGTTTAGCCCAAATGAATGGGCTTTGTCTTCAAATGGCCGACAGCAAGAAGTTAGAAAACCGCGTAAAAGAACATCAGCGAACTCCGGGCCGCCTTGTTTGTTATCAAGATTTACACATTACCCATTTTCTCAGTGTTCACTTCGCGTTCTTCCCCGCAACGCATTGTTGTTTTATTCTTTTAATGTTTCTCTCTAATAAATAATGGCAGAGGAATTCAATAGCTTCTCTCAAGTGTATCTGAACATCGACATGGAAGTCCCAGAACTCAAATCTTCGTCTTCTTCTCCTCCTCCTCCTTCTTCTGTGTTTGAAATCGAGGTTAAGGCCACGTTTATCATTGTCGACCAACTGTTTGTGGAAGCCGGGAGGATTATCTCTCAAGTGATCCACGAGTTTCCTTTCGACGACTTGATTAACGACGGAAACGGCGCCGTGTTAGACATGCTTAACTCTATGCGAGTCCCGATTCAACAGTCCATGGTGGAAGAAATAGCGACCACAGCCGTTCGCTTGGCGGCGGCTGCTAGGGATACAGATGGAAAGGTTTTGAGAATGGAAGTGGAGATTGAGGCTGTTGTAAATGAAGTGCCTGACTTTGGGAGTGATGATATGGATATCGAAGATGATGATGACGATGACGATGACGATGAAGGGGTGGCGATGGAAGAGGTGGCGGGGAGTGTGAGGAAGACGGTGGTTGAAACGGCGGAAAAAGATTGTACGATTTGTTTGGAAGATTTGGCAGTGGGTGGCGAAGCAGCTAGCATGCCTTGCTCGCATGTTTTTCACGAAGCTTGCATTATAACCTGGCTAAAGAAGAAGAATTGTTGCCCCTGTTGTCGTTTTGATTTCTCTAACTTGAAAAGTGAAGTTTAGGGGTTTTAATTTTTTCGCTTTTTCTTTTTCTTTGAAATAATTTCTAATAATAGGATTTTGTTTTCCAAGTGTAATTTCATAAGTTTTATTAGAATAAAGTTATTTTAATTATGAATATAGAAATTTTATTATGTTTATTATTTTACCCATGCAAAATTGAGTGATAATCAAATTTAAATTTTATGGATGAAGAAAATAACTTTAAGAGAGCTTAGCTCTCGTTTAAGGGGTTTGATTTCTTTTGATTTCAAATTTTATTGAAATTTAATGTGATTAAGGAATATTGAGAGATGTTAGAAAAATATATATTAAAATTATATTTCTGTCACATAATTTTCAAAAGTTATGTAATAGTTATTAACATTGTCGAGTTGTTACATTTTGATAGTATTGCTTGAACTGACCAATCGAATCGGGAATTGATCGTGAGATCGATCTAAAAAGTGATTTTGAACTAGTTAGATTAAGAATCGATACAAACCGTATGAACCAACGGTTGAATCATTTAAAAATTTGTTGAACTGATTCAATCAAGTTTTTTTTTATAATTTTTAAATTTTTTGAATTTTTAATAATTTTTTAATCGAATTGATTGGACTGGTCAGACCAATTGGACTAGCGGCCTAATCAATTCGATCATCGGTTTTGGTTTAAAAACATTGCATTTTAATCACTCGTTTGTTAACTTTGATTATCCTCTTAACGAAATGAAAACATGACACGTTAACTCAAAAGAGTTAATAGCTAATTTGGCCCATTAAGTATGGCTAAAATATCATTTTGATGCATTTAATTTTTTTTCTTCACAATAATTTTAAAAAAATAAAAATATCATAATATTCTAAAAGAAATTTAAAATTTAAAATTTATTTTAATACATATAAATATTTGATATTTTTACTTTTAAATTTTGTTAGATTAATTTGTTAAGAAATATTCTAAATGTATTGAAATTGAGGTTTTAGGTATAGGGTAAAATTAGTTATTAACCCATTGAGATAACGCTTCATGTTATCATTTGGTTAAGGGAGTAACAAATGAGTAATCAAAATATGAGAACTTGATAACGCAACTCATATGTAACTTTTGAAAATTACATAATTTTATGATAATTAATGTAGTTTACAAAATTTTTATTACTTAAATATGAGTTTGTTCATAACTCTTCTGAATCATTAAATTGAAGGATATGTATTAAATTTATTTATATTTTACACATCAAATTTCAAATAAATAAAGATGATTAATTTATTTTATTTAAAAATCTAATTGTTAAGTATAGATTCACTATTATATAAATATTAAAGCCAAACAAAAAAAACAGTTAATATGTAAAACAAGTAAGCTTAAATTAATATATAATTATTAGGTATAATGACAAAATTAGTACCTAACGTTTGGGTGTTTTGTCATTTTGGTCCTTATCGTTTTTTTGTTCACTTTTCTACATAATCTTTTTTTTGTCAAATTGATCATTTTTTAATAGTATTGTTGATGTGGCCGTTAAAGGACTAACGATGCTGACGTGATAATTTTTTTTTCTAGCTGAGTGCATCCACGTAAGCATTTACTGATGTGACATGTAAGACAAAAATATGTCATGTCAGCAAATGATTTTAAAATTATTAAAATTATTTTTTAAAAATATAAAATTATTAAAATTATATTTTTGAAACAATAAAATTATTAAATATTTTTAATTTCCAATTTCATCATCTTCTTCTTCTTCATCATTTTAATTTCCAAATTTTCTTCATTTTCTCATCTACCAAACACCCAAAAAAATTTTCAAATTTCAAACACAAACTCATCTTTATTATTTATCTCTCTCCAATTAAAAGAAACAACAAATCACACAAACAACAACAAAAAACACATCATTTGATTTCTTCATTTCACACAATCAACCAATTAATACCCATACCGTCCCACAATAAAAGGATCTCCTCTCATTTACCGCCATCAATGGCTAACTCTCTTCTCTCTTCTCTCTTCTAACTTCTTTGGTACTCAACTTTTACTGTCTCCTCCAACACAAAAAACTACAAGAAAGTTGCAAGTTACTCAATCTATCCTCAACAAGAAACCCAATTCTAGCCACACTGTGAAAACCCTCCAATTTCATGCGACTCTTGTTGCCTTACTCTTCTCTTCCATAGCCCTACAAGCACTCGTCGTTGACAATGCCCCACCTACTCCCCCACCTATAATTGAAGCCCAGCCTACGAAGCCAAGCTCATCGAACCAGTCGCCCTTCTCCCAAAACCTCCTATTAACTGCTCCCAAGCCTCAATCTCAATCCTCCGATCTTTTGGAGGGCAGCTAATGAAGGTACAACGAATTCCTGAACGCAGTCAATAAGGGGAAAGTGGAGAGAGTCAGGTTCAGCAAAGACGATTCTGCCCTCCAACTCACCACCGTTGATGGCCGTAGAGCCACCGTAATTGTCCTTAATGACCCTGACCTCGTCGACATCTTAGCCATGAATGACGTCGATATTTCGGTATCCAAGGGTGATTCCGATAATGGGCTTTTCAATTTTATTAGGTGTCGATATTTGGGTTTTCATCATTTTTTCAAATTAAACAATACCCAAATTTAAGTTCCTTTTAGTTCTTTCTTGCTGCTGTTTGTATGATTTGTCGTTTCTTTTACATGGAGATAGAGAAATAATAAAGATAAGTTTGTGTTTGAAATTTGAAATTTAAATTTTTTTTGGGTGTTTGGTTGATGGGAAAATGTAAGAAAATATGAAAATTAAAATGATGAAGAAGAAGATGAAGAAGATGATAAAATTGGAAATTAAAATTATTTAATAAATTTATTATTCCAAAAAAATAATTTTAATAATTATATATTTTAAAAATAATTTAAAAAATTTATATTATAAAAAATAAATTTAATAATTTTAAAATCATTTGTTGACGTGACATATTTTTGTCTTATATGCCATGTCAACAGATGTTTACGTGGACGCTGCCAGTTGGAAAAAAATTGTCACGTTAGAGCCGCTAATCCCTTAACGGCCACGTCAGCAAGACCGTTAAAAATGATCAATTTGATAAAAAAGGTTATGTATGAAAGTGAACCAAAAAAACGATAAGGGTCAAAGTGGCAAAACACCTAAACATTAGGGACTAATTTTGTCATTATGCCTAATTATTAAAGTTAACAATTTAATACAAAATTATAAATGATGAGTTGAAGCGCGATTAGTACTACTCGAATCGAGATCACATTTGAGACGATGAACACCTTGATCATTAAGTCAACACACGAAATTTCATGTTTCACATATTTTAATTTAATTGGTATGATGTATATATCTTAACTTATTGTATTGGTGTACCTTATAATCTATATAATTATAAATGAAGTCACGGGGAACACTATGGTTAACTTTTTTTTAGGTATAATATCAAAAATAGTCCCTAACGTTTGATTGTCTGATCATTTTGGCTCTTTATGTTTTTTTGAAGCACTTTAACACTTAATGTTTTTTTTGTCAAATTGATCTAGTTTTAATGGACATGCTAACGTGATCGTTAGTTGACTAACTGTCAACATTAACCGCTAATATGACAATCCAAATGTAATTAAATGCTGACATGATACTATTTTATTTTATATGTCACCTCAGTAAATGATTTTAAAATTATTTTTAAAAAACTCATATCTAAACCCAAAAGAAAATGCCAAAAAAGAATTATTGTAATAATTATTAATATTAAATCTTTATTTTTACGGATCTCAACCCAAAAGAAAATATCAAAAAAGAACCCAGAGATAGATATATATACATCTATCAAATTTGACATCTACAACAAAGATATAAAAAACAGAGAGTAGAAACCAAGAAAATCTCTTTGAAAATGAAAGCGATTTTGAAAAACAAATCATCAATGAAAGAAGAGTGATGAATGTTTAGTCTCTTCCACTTGAAAGTTGACCCTAAAACGTACTTCCACATCCACAATTTTTTCTTCAGTAGCCTTTTGAATATTTGCCCATGTCTTTGTTCTTCCCATTATGGATTTTATTTTCAAAATATTTCTTGGGATTTTTTTTTTTAATCTTTGATTGAAGAAGAAAGATGGTGGACTTTTTTTTTTGAAAGGTTGTAGGAAACTGGAAATGTAATAAAGAAATACAAAGTCAGAGAGAAGAAATTAGTGTTTTTTATTTTTTATTTGAAATAATTTTAAAATCATTTATTGACGTGACATATAAGATAAAATAATATCACGTTAATATTAATTATATTTGAACCGTCACGTTAACGATTAATATTGACCGTTAATCAACTAAAAGTCAAGTTAGCATGTCTATTAAAAATAAATCAATTTGACCTAAAAAATAGGTCAAACAACCAAACATTAAGGATTATTTTCAGTATTATGCCTTTTTTATAAAAAATAATTAAAATTTTATTTTTTTTAATTTGAAATGTAATCTATATATTTTAATTTTTAACATAATTTAGTTTTTATGTTTTTATAATATTATTAATTATATTAAAGAGTTAATAAACTTAACATTTTAATTAAAATGTTACATTGTAATTAAGACATGGTTTTCTATTTCTTTTGGATTTGTTTTTTTTTTGTCACATTATAAAAAAAATATCAAATTTTAGTTTGGCCCATGTATTATATCGAAACTTGACATTTTTTTCAATATATTTTTTAATATTCAAAACTTGAGATTTAATTTATATATTTTAATTTTTTTTACGTAAATTGATCTCACTACTTTTATAACGTGATTAGTTAGTTTAAATAGTGAATGTCATTAATTATTTCAATCAAAATGCTGATGTAAAGTTTTCTTAAAAACACTATTCCAACAGGAAAAAATTATTTTTTATCATGACGAGTTTGAATGTGTGTTATTAAGAAAAAACCTAATCAATATTTTCAATGTTATTTTATTATTAAAAAATATTAAGTGATTTTTTTTAATTTCAAAATATCACATTAAAAAATTTAATAAAATAAACTTAACCATGACAACTGAATTTAAATTTTTATATTAAAAATAAAAATTGACGGACTAAATTCTAAAAATACAAAATATATAAAACTCTAAAGCAAATTTTAATCTTCAAATGTTTTACTCTATAATTTAACAAAAAATAAATAATCAACCTATTTCTTAAAAAAAATAGCGCGTTTTCTTTAAAAGCAAATTTAAAGTTAGCAATTTCAATTAAGAGTATTCAAACGGTCAGTTCGGTTATTAATTGAATCGAATTAATATTGATCAAATTATATAATCTTTTAATCGTTAATCGAATAAAAAAATTCAAAAAAATTAATTGAACCGAAATATTTTTGTTAATTTAATCGGTTAACTAAATTAATTAAAATTTATATGTTTTTATCTTTTGATTAAAACAAATATAAAACATATAAAAATACATTGAGATTAACTGAAATATATGTTTTTGTCTTAAAAGTCAACCAAATTAACTAAAATTTTATATATTGAAACACTACATAGATCTTGAAATTAACATATAATATTAAATATTGAGTTTGATTAATTCATTAAATTCGATTAATTACCCGATTTCAAATCGAATTAACTGACAATCAAAATTTCAAAAAATCATTAATTAGTCCTTAACTAAAATAAATTCGATCACCAACTAATTAATCAAATTAATCGATTAATTTAATTTTAAACGAATTTTGAACCCAATAGTCTCAACCTTCAAGTTAACCCACCCACTCCCTCCCAAACTGTTTTCAACTAAGCCCCCTAAATTAGCAACAAAAAGTATCTGAATTTAGCGAATTTAAACTTGGAAGTACCTTTTTAACTCTAGGCGGAAAAGTGAAAGCCGAAATCCTGACTAAAACAAGGAGAAACCACCCCACCAATTAAACCGTGTAATAAACGCGCCACATGAATTGGACCGTAACGTAAAAACCCATCGCTTTCACTAGCTTTATACTAACCACGTGAGCTAATAGCGCGTGAAAGCTCACCCATGATCTTTGCTTCATTTAAGCATTTGGTCAAAAGATAGTTGAACTTTGAATTATCTACGTATTTATCATCTAAAGGCTTACGCATTTCAAATTAATTGAGAAACTATAAAAAAAATTCTATTCTTTTATAAAATAAAAAATATTATTATTGAGATTTTTAATTTTATATTTCATATAAAAATTTAAAAACAATGCAAAAAATATTAAATTATATCATTATAATAATATTAATGATTATTAAAAAACATATTTAAAAGAAATTGTATATTAATCATTTACAGGAACAGATGTCGGACACCAACTTAACTCACCAAACAGTTTAAATTCATTTGATAAATTATGAAATTAAAAAAAAAAACAAAAAAGCAAACCGCCAAAAGGAAGTAAAAGGAAATTGGTGTAGTGCTCTGAGTTTTGGCTTCCTTAACAGAGGAGAATTTGTGGAAAAAGGTGATAGAAAAAATCTTTGAATTTTAATTTATTTAATTTTCAAACCTTTGAAGTGTTTTTCATATTGATTGTGTGAAGGAAGGGAAAGCAAACAATGGAAACGCCGAAAGGGGAGGAGCTCTTGAGGAAGATCCAAGAACTGGAAGTAGGACATGCGTATCTCATGCGAGAAATGTCAAGGTTAAAACAATCCGGCGGTGAGTCAATTCACGACTCAACTCGTCAAGGATCCCGCCGTACTTCCCTTCAACGGCCGTTAGTTCTCGGGGACCAAGCGGCTGCTGCCGCTTGGAAGAAAGCTTCTGGTTCTTTTCGACTTCCGCTGCAAATAGAGAGCGGGAGCTGCGGCACCACAAATGGCGGCGGTGGCGACGCAGGAAGAACAAGAACCGGGAATTCACGGGCAGCTGCCGCTAATTTGACAAACAGTCAGTATTTAAATATTTTACAGTCTATGGGACAATCTGTTTATATATATGATCTTAGAGGCCGTGTATTCTTTTGGTAAGTTTAAACTTCAAATAGGGTTTCTTTCTTTCCTTTCTTCTTTTTTTCAGTTGCAATGTTCGTGATTTGATATGATTTAATCTTGTTTCTTAGTATACAAGGTAAGGATTGTGATCTCTGTAGGGTTATTTTTCTTATATTTTTTTTTGTGTGTGTGTTTTTGCAGGAACCGAGGTGCTGAAAGACTCTATGGTTTTTCAGAAGCAGAAGCTTTAGGACAAGATATTATTAAGCTTGTTTGTCATCCTAAGGAATTCGGGGTTGCAGTTAATATTGTTCATCGGGTTTCTATTGGGGAGAGTTGGACTGGGTTGTTTCCTATTAAGAATAAAATAGGGGAGAGGATTTCTGTAGTTGCAACGGTTTCTCCTTTTTATGATGAAACTGGTTCTGTGGTTGGAATCACTTCTGTGACCTGTGATTTGCGGCCTTTTCGAGAAACCAAGTTTGAATTTTCAGCTGAAAGGCAACCGGAAGGAAATTCTTCAGCCTTTACCCGGTCTAAAAAGACCATCTCGGTTAAACTTGGTCTTGATCCTCAGCAGCCTCTGCAAGCTGCAATTGTATCAAAAATATCGAATTTGGTATTAGTTCCTTAATTCTTTATATATGCTTATGTGTGGTTTCTTTTGTTTTGATTTGGGCTGATTCACGAGTTAATCAATGCAGGCGTCCAAGGTGAGCAACAAAGTGAAATCCAGAATTAGGACAGGCGAGAATCGTGTTGATCCTTATGATCATAAAGAAGACGCAACTTCCTGTGGAGTCTATACACCTAAAGCAGATAAGTGGCCACCCTCCCGTGGTGTACTTTTTCCTTTTGATAACGAGTTCACTGTACTGAACTCTATAGATTTGGGTGATAAGAATGAAGGAAAACCTGCAATCCAAAAATTTACGACCTTTATAGCTAAGACAGGGATATCTTTGCCTTGGAAAGGGAACAGTCAAGAAGAATCAGAGGCCAAGACTACTCATTCCATAAGGCCTTGTGAGGGTAATGATCAAGAGAATGAAACATTTCAGCTAAAGGGCCCATATTTGGGTACAAAACTTGAAGACCATATTAATGAGTATGACAAACCTATCAACAATGAGGCATCAGGTTCTTCATCATCTTCTGCTGACGTTAACAGCACAAGCTGTACCAGCAGCTCGGGGAGTACTGGTGGTAGTCCTGTTAATAGAGTTGATATGGACACTGATTGTGTAGATTATGAAATCTTGTGGGAAGAGTTGACGATCGGAGAGCAAATTGGGCAAGGTAATTTCCTTCAGTTAACAGCAACTGGGAGACATGAAGGAATTATTAACTTATTTATAACTGGAGCCATTCCTTTATGTTAAAACTCTGTACTGATTCTACTACATTCTTACTTGATGTCATGGGTAATATTACAACTTGAATTATTTAAGTACTTAATTCTCCTTTGCTTTCCTTGTAGGTTCTTGTGGAACAGTATATCATGGTCTGTGGTATGCATCAGTATGTTCTCTTGCTCCTTTCACTGCCTTATTTTTTGAGAGGATGAACAAACACATTCCTGATGGTACTATATGGTGTTGAGTTCGTATAAATTGGAAAATTGGTGACATACCCATCAGCCAATTGTTCTATACGGTGTTGAGTATTATAGGTTCATCACCTACATTGATCCCTAAGTCTAATATAGACAGTGCAATATGAAAAATCCAGAGTTCATTTCGGGATCTTATGCCATACTTGCAGTCGATTCTGGTTAATGGAAGCCATGATGTCATTGCTATACATGAGCTGTTTCACTCGTTAGTTATTTATTGGTTTTACATAGAAATGATAGGAAGCATGAAAAAAATGTAATTCACCTTACTATTTGTGTAAATCAACCATGTTCATGTTATTGCAGGATGTTGCTGTCAAGGTATTCCCGAACCTGGAATATTCAGATGATGTCATATTTTCCTTTAGACAGGAGGTGTGCTTTATTGTAAAATTACTCTTAAATTGCTTTGCAGTCACCAACTGGCAAAGATAACTGGTCTGACTATTTCCCTTCTGCTTTGAAGGTTTCTCTGATGAAAAGACTACGGCATCCAAATGTTCTGCTGTTCATGGGAGCTGTCACTTCACCTCAACATCTCTGCATTGTTACTGAATTCCTTCAACGGTTTGATCTCTACCTTTTGAAATTCTTTTTTTGGTATACTTTATGGAACTTTAACATTGCATATCTATTGTTCTTGGAGACAGTAGATTTGTTGGTTTAATTGACTTATTCGTTAATGAATACTTATTTATATTTTGTTGATATAGTGGGAGTTTGTTTCGCTTGCTACAGAAGAATGCTGCAAAATTAGATAGGAAACGGCGTGTTCATATGGCTTTGGATATTGTGAGTTTCAAGTAGTTTTGGATTCTCTTTTCTTTTTCTTTTTTTTGCAGCTTCATGATGTTCCTCAAGTTGTGGTGGGTGTAGTGCCATCATGCGTCAATCTGCATTTTTTAAATTTATTCTTGTTTGCACCGCTGGAGTGCCCTGCCCTCATTAACTCATCTTGTCGATTGAACTGTTACAGGCACGAGGCATGAATTATCTTCATCATTGCAATCCGCCTATCGTTCATCGTGATTTGAAGTCTTCAAATCTCCTAGTTGATAAGAATTGGACTGTCAAGGTTTGCCTTTAGTTATGTGCATCTGTTTTAATTGGAAATCTAGTTTCAGTTTTGCTTCAGGATTTCGAAGATATTTGTTTTAGGGCTGCCTTTTATTTGACCAGGTTGGCGATTTTGGTTTGTCACGTCTCAAGCATGCAACATTTCTCACTACTAAGACTGGGAAAGGAACGGTATTGACTGAAACTTGTAGTTCATCAATAATATTAATATAAGTCTAATTCATTGTGAGAGGATGCACAACTTAATAGTTTGGTTGAATTTTCTTGTAGCCTCAATGGATGGCGCCAGAAGTTCTTCGCAATGAACCCTCCGATGAGAAGTATGTTGCAAATGACTCTTCTCCTCTCTTTTTCGCTCCACAAAACATATCCCCCATCCCAGAGCCCAATCGGGTTCACCATTTTTTCTCACTGCTGACCTTGTATTTCTTGTTCTTTCTGGGAAACACATAGGTCCGATATTTATGGTTTTGGAGTCATATTATGGGAACTTGCTACTGGGAAGATACCTTGGGAGAATCTCAACTCAATGCAGGTATAGTTCTCAACTTTTCATTTAAAAATATGCAAGATATTTGTATGCGAAGAGTCTATCATCATCAATCCATCTGCATCTCTTCTAAAGAGATGATCCTATGTTGGATCCCATGTTTGAGTCGTATTTTCACTTTAGAAACTACTGAGCATTGCAAATCTTGTAGCTCTGCATATTTGAACAACAGTGTGTTTAGGATACTTGTAGGTGATTGGAACTGTCGGGTTCATGAACCAACAGCTTGAGATTCCGAAGGATTTGGATCCACTGTGGGCTTCTATAATTGAGAGTTGCTGGCTCAGGTGGGTTATCTCCTCGTAACCTTTTCAAGTTTGGTTTCATTTTTTTTTTTTTTAAGATCCGAGCTGTAGCATACCAGTAAGTAAGTTAATTCAATATTATGAACCACATGCTATTACAAGCCTCAAGCATCGCATGATATTTTAATAAAATTACGTTCAATAAGATATGATGGCCTAATTATTTAAGAACCGTTTAGATAATCGACTTTGGTTTGTAGTAGTTTAGTTATCAATTTTGATCCGATTGCAAACTTTGTTTCTCCTGTGGTCTTTGTAATTTTCATTTGTGATCCGACCTGTGAAACTATAAAATTTTTCCGAAACCAGTGATCCACGAAGTCGGCCGACGTTTCTGGAACTGATGGACAAGCTTAGAGAGCTTCATAGACGATGCGCCCATAACTTGGCTGGAGACGGCTCTCAAAAGGGATCATGAATTAAATCCAAGTGTTTTTGGGTTCCATTCTTCCCTCAGCAAAAGCTCTCAATTGGTCGAAGGATGGGCAGTCATTTTGCTAACATTTACACTCAATTGCCGGTTGTGGAATGCAGGATTGCCACCTAGGCTTGCGACATTGGCGTTGAAAATCTCAGGCTGGACAAAGATGATTCGGAGGTGAATCATACTCTTCTATATCGGAATTTGTATCGAGCACGAACTAAAGAGTATGAGAAACCAGAAAACTCTGAACATTCCAGATAACTAGGTTTTGAATCTTTCATGTCTCGACAAGTTAAAGCAGCATCCACTATGCCCTTCTAACGCTAGGTTCCAATGGGAAAACAATAAGCACAGCCATAGTCACCATTAAAATTGAGTTTATGCGATTTTACGATAATTGTGCCTGTCATATGGCCTCCATCTTACAGAGGGTTTTGTCAAAAACTTTGAGAAATATCGGTTTACTTCACCGACTTGGGCCCAGTTTTAGTGAAGCAAGGATCGAATAGCAGCGACGGCGTCACCTTTGTTCTCGCGAAGTGTTCTCTCTGCAATCTTTTTGTCCAACTTTTCCCCGCGGAAAAGATTGAAGCATTAGCATCTTTGGCATATCACAGAGAGGTTTAAGAGACATAAGAAGAAGAGAAAAAGAAGCCAACCTCTAGTTCGTTTGCGATGATGTCCACATCGGCCGCGTTGATCTTTACTGCAGCTAATTCTTTCTCTCTGAATAGAACAGAAATATAGCGTCCGGTTCAAATAAAGCACAAAATCGAAACAAGATTCAAAGAATTAAACTATTGCCCAAATGGAATTGGTCTTGAACTTCAAAATGTTTAATTGAACCCTTGAAGTATAAACAGTGCATCAATCAAATCATTTCATTAACTTAATCATCAGTTTAGGTCCTAAATGTTAGTACAAATCAAATGTGAAACATCTTTAAAACATGTTGAATCAAATTGTAAACATATGTGTATCTATTATACGAACAACTTGAATCTAACAAATTAGAAAAATAACAGTCATTAAAAGGTAGGAGGGCTACTTTTCTTTACAAAAAAAAAACCCTATTAAGTGCAATTAGTGTACACGTGTTGCAATTTGAGTTGCTACTTAACGATTAAGCTAGTGGCAAGGTTGACGAAAGTATTCCATTGATACAATATTGATATTTTGAAGACTCAATTAAAACGTTTTGAAGTTTGGGTACAAATTATTATGCTGCAAGAAGACTTAAGGAACATATTATAGCACGGCTAAAGAAGAATACAAGGATTATAGAAAAGAAATGAAAGATAACCTACTATTGCAACTTGAAATCAAATATGATTGTAGATTAAGATTGCATTATATCAATCTCATTGGCATATATTCATATGCTTATGTCACTCCGACTCTTCATTTTTCTTGAAAGATTCGTGTTCAAACTGTGTACAATGCATACCTAGATTCGAAAATGAATATATGATCTTCTAAATACATGAAAAAAAGACCTCAACTAAAATGATATGGCTCCTTCTGGGTTTAGCAGCAGCATTAGGATTATTTAGGTTACCCTATGACCTCCCTCAAATTACCTTATACACAAAGCTTTTGACAGTTTTAATGACAAACACCCACATAAAAGAAAATATGTGTTCCATATGAAGATACTTGGTTGCTTCATAAGTTTTTTTTCATATATTTATTCGATCATATAGTGTCAGATATTAATATATTTATAAATTTCTGCAAATTCCAATCCAACCATCAAAATTCAACGAATGGAACAAAACATACAACAAAAAGGAACCAAATTGGGCTAAAATTGAACTTAGATAATTAATATTCAAGAAATCAAACCTCAATCTCATTGCATTCTTTTCTGCTTCAGCTGATGCCGCAATCGATGCCATGGCCTGCAACGTAAAAAAAACAGAAGAAAGAATCCCGTAAGCAAAAGAAAACGAAAAGGAACAAAAGAAGCGTAAGTTAAAGATCGAAAGAGGACCGATTGGGCTCGAGAAGAATCGAGCTGGCGATCTTCGACACGATCGGTAAGTTCATCGAAGGCTTTACTCTGTTGCTGTAAATCCTTAGAGTCGACGACTACGTCAACGCCTCCATCTCCAGCTTCCATTGTCGGCTATTGGTTAAGCTTCAGATGGTAAACAGCCCTAACGTTGTTCGTTGAATCGACCTGAGTTTTCAGTTGAAGAAACAGTGATAAAGAGAGCGATTATCAAATCCTTCAAAATTGGAAACTTATGTCGAGGGTTTTTCAAGGCCCATTTTATAATTTCAAAATTCATTTTCGGCCCATTTTCGAAAATCAGTTCAGTATATTGGTTTTATTTAGATAGGAGGATAATACGTTTCAATATACTCGAATTTACGTCTTTCTGCATTGATAATAATATTCATGTCATTCAAGTTAAGACTCAATCGGTTATTTTTTTTTTTAAATATGAAGAAGTGATTGTTTTTGCATAAAAATTTTAATATTTGATAATCATATTGAACTCCGACTAAATTTAAAATTAAATCAGATTAAACTTGTAACTGGTGTAAAACTCTCTTTACACTATTTTCTCAATTCATAAAATTCAAACTTAAAATTTTATTTATAAAATATTGAATTTATTATCACTTAATTAAACAATAATTAATAATATAAAAAAGTGAAAGTCAAAGCATGTATAAATTAAGAAATGGAATTTTGAGATGTCATTTTGGACCAAAAATGAAATAACACAATAGCAACCCAAGTATGAAATAACACAATAGCAATCAGTTAGCATATTGCAAAAGACTAACCTAAGTTTATTTTAAGTCAGTTGATATTACTTTTTTTAATTTTTAATAAATATTTATATTATATTATTTTAATATTTTATAATTTTATAATTTTTTATTTATTGAAATTTTTTATATAATCATTTTAACATTTTTAATGTTTATATTAAAGTAGTATTATATATTTAGCATAGGTTTATTTTTTTAATGTGTTCTAAATTACATAATATATAAAAATAATATAATATAAATTATTATAAAAAAAACATTTGTAAGAAGAGGAAATTAATGTGGAAAGAAGGCCGAGAAGAGGAAATGGAGATTTTTCGACCAATCTAACGTCTAGAGAAGCAATAAATTTTTTTTAGATAAAAAGCGCTTTTGAGATAAAACATTCCTAAACAAGATGATTTTGAGAGAAAAAGCTTTTCAAATGTCAAAAATTGTCTTAAAAGTAGAGTTATTCATGGGTCAAGTAGGTCGAGTTTAGGTCGAGCCAAATAAAAAATTTAGGCCTAAGCTTGACCCAAAAATGAGCTTAAAATTTTGCTCAAATTTGATCCAGATAAAAATGTTAAAATCAGAGTCTAGTCTGCCTCACCTGCATTAATTTTTTATATTATTATAAGTACAACTTAGCAAGCAAATAACTTTAAAATAGTAGAAAAATTAATAATAAAATAAGAGTTATATAATATCCAAATAATACAACAATAAAGAAGTAATATAATAGTGAAATGATAACAAAACAATAAAAAAAAATAAAAAAGCAACAATATTTTTTTTATTTTGTAAATTTGAGCCGGACCCGAACTAAAAAAACTTATCCAAGAGTCGAACTATTTATAAAATAAATTTTACTTTTTTGTCCAAATTCATTTTTCGAATGGATAATGTATTGAACATTTTAATTTTACGGTTGCATGGCAAACGAATCATGTGCGGTGTTTTGCTTGGCGATGGAAATGTGAGATGTTATGCTGGTTGGACTTGGGAGGTAGAAAGCCCTTTGGTTTCTGCTGCTTGCCAATTGCCTTTCCTTTCTTGCTGGAGCGACATGGAGATGGAAGCCTTCTTTCGTTTCTTGATCACGAAGTAAGACTAAGTTTATGAATTTCTTATCTTAAGGTCAGAATAAGTTAATAGGATCCCCTTTTACGTCATTAAATGGAAAAACTATTGAGGCAATAGAGTATTTGATGGAAAAAAATTATTTTGTAGCAAATGGGTCGGAAGATGCGAAAAATGAACATGAACCAATAATATTGTTTCTAAAGTTCGAATCTAAATTTTATTTTTAGATGTAATGTGTCTTATCATTTTTCCCAACCACTTGTTGGTGCTATAGTTTATAATTGATTTTAATATTTTTCAAACAAATTTCTTCTTTTAATTTTTTGTGTCTTTCTCTTAAGTCAATAACATGAATCTATCATCAATGACTTAATCTCTTTTTTCACTCCAAAATTTAAAAAATAAAACAAAAGACATTAATAAAAGAAAAATATAACTCTAACATTAATAATTTATGTAATGACATACTTCAAAAAAGAGATAACTCAACAATTTTCAATACATTACGAACTTCAATTTAAAGATACCTTTATAGTTACTCCACTTAAAATCAAAAGTTAAATTACCTGTGCATGTCATCCCATACTCCTATGGTGTCAAATGGGTGACAGATAAAAATATACCAGTCTGAAATGCCGAGTTGACTCAAGTAAAACTTCGCTTATTCTTGTATTGATGATGAAAAGACATTGAGAATAACACCCATCGTCTCAAAAGAGAAAACCACCCAAAACGACCGACCCCTCCCCTGTTTCTCTACCACCGAACACCCACCTTTCACTTCCCTCTAACATACGCCCCCCCACAACCACCTCTTATCCTGCGCACCTTCTTTAGGTCTCCTCAATCTCATATATTTCCCACATCATTCTTTGATTCCTTGCTTTTTAGGGTCTCACACGAAAAAGGGTTTTTTTTTTTTCGGCTTAAAAAGTTCAGATCACGTCATTGAATTGTAAACAATCTTGGTCGGCGGTGTCGGATTTTGGGTTTTGGGTGTTTTTTTTACGAGAGATGTCTGATGCTCCAGGGATTGATGAATCTCTTCTCGCTCTGCTGGAAGCCATTAGGGCCTGACGGGGAAAATCACGAGACAAACGGCGTTCTTGGCGGCGGCGGCGGCGGCACTACTGGTGGTTCAAGAGAAGGTAAAGACGGCTTGCTTTGGTTTCGGGATATAGGAAAATATGGTTCCGGGGAATTTTCTATGGCCGTGGTCCAAGCAAATCAGGTGCTCGAGGATCAAAGCCAGATCGAGTCCGGTCAATTCGGCACTTTTGTTGGGATCTATGACGGGCACGGCGGGCCCGAAGCGGCTCGTTACGTTTGCGATCACTTGTTCAGCAACTTTCGAGGTTCGTCACTTTCTTTTGGGTTCTTTTAAATAAGTTCAAAAGCTTGCTCAACTCAGAAAAGAGAAATGTTAACTTTGATTTGTTGATATTTAAACTATTTGGAAACTCTTTTGGTACTTTGGTTAGTGTTCAGTAACACCCAGATTTAAGGTGTTCTTTCGATGCTTTTAGAACTTAAAATCAATGAAATATTTAGTCTTGAAGATAGGGTGCTGAATCTTTTGAAGTGCTTAGTTTTTCTTTTAGAATGTTTTAATCAGTTGAATGTAATAGTTTTTGAGATCAAAGGATTTAGTGGGGCAATTTGTTGTGCTTTGTTAGTTGCCTTTAATACGAAAGAATTCCCCTTTATTGCTTTAAATTCTTCTTTGTGTTATGCTGTTTCTTCATTCGATTCTCGGACAATTTCTAGAAAATGAGCAGTTCTTATGTTGGCATTCTTAGGCTTTGTGTTTATGCAGCAATAACAGCTGAGACGCATGGAGTTGTGACTGCTGAGACCATTCAAAGAGCTTTTCGTCAAACGGAAGAAGGGTTTACCACGCTTGTGTCGGAATTATGGGGTTCTCAACCCAATATGGCAACTGTTGGTACATGCTGTCTGGTTGGAGTAATATATCAGCAAACACTGTTTATCGTGAGTCTCGGTGATTCACGTGTTGTTCTGGGCAAGAAAGTTGGCAATACTGGTGGAATGGCTGCTATGCAGTTGTCAACTGAACACAATGCAAACATTGAGGCTATCAGGCATGAACTCAAGGAATTACACCCAAATGATCCGCAAATCGTTGTCCTCAAGCATGGGGTTTGGCGAGTAAAGGGCATTATTCAGGTTACATTAACACCTGCCTATCGTATAACTTTTGATCATTGGCACGCATAAATATAATATTCTTGATTGTTTGGATTTTCATGTAAATCATTTGGAACTGATTAGATGAAGCAGCATTATATGTCTTGTTTCTCGATTTCATAACCTCCTTCGTAAATTATCATGTGATGTGATGAATTTAATGACTGGATTTGATGCAGGTTTCAAGATCTATAGGTGATGTTTATATGAAACATGCACAGTATAACAGGGAACCGATTAATGCGAAATTTAGACTTCCTGAACCAATGAACATGCCTTTATTGAGTGCCAATCCAACTATCATTTCTCATCCTCTCCACCCAAGTGATTCTTTCCTTATATTTGCATCCGATGGTCTATGGGAACACTTGAGTAATGAAAAAGCTGTGGATATTGTCCAAAGTCATCCCCATGCGGTAAGATTTTGCCCTTATTTCTCTGTTCATCAAAGTAATAATTTCTCGGATTAAAGCTTTCGCGTTGACGTCCATTGCAGTTTTACTCTCTTGTATATGCAGGAATCTGTGTTTTTATGTGATAATGTATTGATACTAAATTTCTGTTTATCTTCAATCACGAGTTCACCGTTTTCTGAAATCCATGCTTTTATGACAAATTGAATTGTTTGAAGTTGAGTTTTGTTAGGATAATCGATGAGATTTTAAGGTGTTGCTGATGAACCTTTTACAAATGCAGGGGAGTGCCAAAAGGCTTGTCAAAGCTGCCCTACAAGAAGCAGCCCGGAAACGAGAAATGAGATATTCAGATCTTCGAAAGATTGACAAGAAGGTTCGACGTCATTTTCACGATGATATTACCGTTATTGTGTTATTCTTTAATCACGATCTTATATCCAGAGGTGCCGTCCAAGACCCTCCAGTATCGATTCGGAGTGCACTCGAACACTGATAATTTATAAGCCAAATAGATTTCTGCTTCCTCTGGTTTTTGCTCAGAGGATTTGAAGTCGGCAACGGTTACGAACTTTAGCAAATTGCCGTAAAATGTTAAAAGGAGAGTAAGCAGGCCAACATTTAGTGCAAATTCTATGTAATGCTCTACTTAATTCAGCAAAAACATTTTGTGACAGTGCTGTATAAGATGAAACATGGATATAGGTGTTTGATTTATTCTATATTGACCCCAATCAACATTTGCAGTAAACTTTGTTCAATAGCTCAAACCAGTAACTTGCATATCTACTTTTAACTCGGATCATGTAAATTTGAAGAATTAAGTTGATTTCAAGTTTGGGAAATGCGATTGTAAACTCATCTCTCTTTTCGTTATAATCTAATTATTAACTCACTTCAGGTTTTGAAAACTCAAATTGCAGTGCCGATCATTTTAATTTCATTTATTTATTCAAATTATTTGTAGGGTAAACTACTATTTTTGTTTGTCTCAAGTTACATTTTAATCATTTATGTTTAAAATGTTACGTTTTAGTCATTTACGATATTACTTTATTATGAAATGATCATTTTGTCGTTAGATTTAATAATTCTCAAGCGACAATTCGACGTGAGAGTTAAAATAAGTTTTAAATTTCAATATGAATGTCTAGCAGGGACAAGAAAAGTTATTTTTTTTTTATGAAAATAGAATATAAAATTTTACTCTAAGACTCAATTTTCACCAACAATTAAGTTTTTTTTTTGTTACCATAAGAGAAGAGAAGAGAAGAGAAGAATAAAAAATGGATACACCAACCTCTATACTTGCTTGTTATTGTTGTTGCCCACAATTCACAAATGAACAAAGATAAAGCATGTCCACTTTTTTGCAAAAAAAATAAACATAATATCTAAACCCAAAACTTAGGTAAAAAATAAATACAAACCAATTATTTGCTGTAATTCATGCTTGGACCTTTTATTGAATTGATCTTTTATTCTTTCATTTTGAATAAAAATCCAACTGATTGATAGAGTACACTCAATTTAATCTCTATTGTTTTGATTCAATAAAGATGACTATAAAAATGAATGGTTTTTTCGTTAAAATGGAAATGAAAAGTAAAAGAAAAAGAAGACCAAGGTTTTTTTTTTTTTCAGTTGAATGATTAATATGATTCATTGATTTTGATTATCTCGAAAAATTGAAATAACATTTTCTTTTAATTAATTTTAAAAATTCAATTAATTTACTTAGTTAGACATTTAAGTTAACATTTAACTTATTTTAACTGTCATGTCAAACTGTAGTTTGAAAAGTAATCGATTTTAACGGCAGAATGATTATTTCGTAACAAAATAATAACATAAGTGACTTCAACGTAACATTTCAAATATAAATTATTAAAATATAATCCGAGATAAATAAAAGTGACTATTTTGATAAATTTTTTTTAAACCCCAACTGTTTACGATGAAATCATTTCAGTAATTTGACTTTGATCAAAATAAGATCATATTTCTGAGTTTGCATCAAAATTGAAAAATCTTTTAACCTAACTCAAGTTTTTATTCGAATTTTCATAAAAAAGGAAAAAAAAATCTTTTCATTGTTGTGAAACTGAAATAGGTGAAATAGAAGAGATCAGATAGGCCGCAAGCAATTTCCATCGATATAAGCAATTCAATAGAACTGCTGAGCCTGAGAGCTGACTGCATATTTAGGCTTTTATAAACTCAAAACCAAAACCAATATTTTTCTTTTTTTGCAAAAAAGTAGTTTTCATCAAACACATGATCAGGTCTCAAAGTTTGGAGCTCCCTTTAATTTTAAAAAAATCAAATAAGAAATTTATAAAAAAAAAATCCTTTGAGATTGTTTTACATAAAAATTCAGTAAAAAGAAATGGGTTTAGCAGGATGTTATTCACTGCACCTGGTAATGCAAGATTAAAGGCGAAGCGACTCAATTTCCTGCAAATAATATGTGCCTCTTTGAAGAACAAACGTGATGGGTAAAATTCCCTTATAACTACGATCATCAAATTAAAGGGACCCCATCAGGAGGCAGCTTCTGCAAATTTTTTCCGTAGGAAACTTTGAAGAAAAAGAAATAAGACAGAAATCTTTGCTAAATTTCGTAGAATAAAAAGTAGAAGGGATAAGGTAAAATACCAGGGAAGTCCCTGTACTTAGGGACGGATTGCATTTCTTCCCTTCTACTGAAAAATTGAATAAATTAATCCTTATACATTTTGAAACTGCAAATTAGTCCTTTCATTAAATTTTTTTGGAATGCTAATTTTAATGGTTAATTATTAATTTAGTCCCTAAACTATAGCAAAAATATCATCTTGATTTTTTTTAAAAATTTTCTTAACAATAATTCTAAAAAGTTAAAAAAATCTTAAAAATAATATAAATTAGATGAATTAGAAGCCTCTTGTGATTAGATGAATTAATTATTAGCTTCCTTATTTGTTCTTGATTCCAGAAGCTTCATGGTTACCTCTTAGGTGACAATTGCAGCCGCCTCAGCAAGAGAAGGATATTTTAGCTATGGTTCAGAAATTAAATTAATAAATAATTATTTAAATTAACATTTCTCGTCATCATTTAATAAAAAAATTCAACGAATTAATTAATTTATACGTTTTAAAATGTATAAAAATTAATTTATTTATTTTTTAATAAAAAAATAGAAATGTAATCCGCACGGGATTCCCAATTCTTTTACCGAAGGGATAATAGAATATATAGTTGGTAAAGTTGGAAATTAGGGTATTTATATAGTATATGACCCATTAAAGGCATCGTCTACAATATAAATGGTCCAAAACTCAGTTTTGCTCAACTTTTTAAATGCAAAAAAATGAAGCCCATTTAAATTAACCCATTTTTTATTTTTCAAATTCAAAATAAAAAATACAATTCTAAATTGCTAAAGCTAAACTATATCTCAGATCATTAAACTATTAGTAAGTTTACGTTTTGACTATTTAACTTCAAAAGTTATAAAATAATCATTGAATTGTTTGAAAGTTTTCATTTAAGTCACTAAATTATTCCGAATTTTTTTATTTAAATCACTGGACTATTTAATTTACTGGGATATTATTCTTTTTACTAAGCGATGATTCGAGAATCGATACGATGGATCAGTATCCATCGACGAGTAGAAGAACATATCTTAGATCCAGGTTGATTTGAAAGTCAATGTCCACGGGCGAAGCTAGATTTTTTTTTGGAGGGTCGGAATTACATTGTATATTTTTACAATAATAAAAATTTAATTTCACCTTTTTTTAATAGCCTATATCTTTATAACTTTCATACGATTAAATCAATTATTTATCATATTAGGAAGAGCAAAGTGCAATTTTTAAAGGCTACTTTGAATGTCGTGGGGACACTAATGTTAGAGTACCTGGTGAAGGAGAAATTATTTTATGGACTCTTTCCACTAGATCATCTATGGTCTCTTTTCAATTATTTAATAACATTTCAACATTTTTTTCTATGTCACTGATACATGATTTTGGTATTTTTTTTACCCCGAACCTTGAACTCCAAAGCCGAACCCTGAACATGAAAAAAATTGTTGAAATGTTATTAAATAATTAAAATGGACATGAATGATATGATAGGAAGGATCCATAAAATAAATTTTCCATGCTATCTTAGATAAAGATGTTGACCATTCGCTAATTTTAGCCTTATTTAAAAATTTTTGCAATGTTGTAGGTGAGAAGGGAAAAAAGATTAAGGGCTAAAATAAAAAAATTCACAAATGTTAAGGATTAATTTTTAGAATTATGCCTTTTTAATTGATATCCTGAATAGTAATATTGTGGATGAAAGTGTTGGATTCAGGTTTTACTTTTAAAAGATAATTCTTAATTTTTTTGCTACAAGGCATATAACTCAATAGAAAACATAAACTCCATTGTTTCGGTTTCTTTTTATCTGTTTTTTTTTTTAAATTATAAGAGGAAAGTAAAATTCTAAAAATAACACAATTAGCATGACTCGAATTCAGATCATAATTGGTACGATGAACACTCTAGTCATAAGGACAACACGAGTTTTTTTTTTATCTGTTTTCTTTTATGTTTATGTATTCACATCCTCTAATTTTGTAATTCTATTTTAAGTATTTTTTAATCAATAAATTTTATCCGTTTGGCAAAAGAAAACAGCATAATAATAAATGATATAATAAAAGCATGAAACAAGCTGAAACCATGCAAGAGGTTAGCTTGATCTCCATTAAAACTATAGATTTCTTTTAGGGACTTAGTTAACATGTGCCATACTTGACTCGTGTTCCAACATGTTAATTGATCCATTTTTATTCTCATGCCATACACTCCATACATATACGTACATACATACATATTCATATGTACAGAAGTTTCACCCAGTTTCAAGCTTCCAACCTGCGATTATGGTGATTTGTGCTTAGGATAAGGATTGGTTCCATTTATGTAGGAATGGTGAACTTGATTGTGCGGATCAGTATTACTTCCGTAGTGTTCGTACCCCGGGTTATTGTCATTATCTTCCTGATCGGGCGCAGCAACAAGGCTCGCTGGAGCAGCACTTCCGACGTCAGCTTTTCGACCCAGACGACTACTGGTTGCAAGCTGATCGTTGCTTAAGAGCTTCGGCTCCGGCCGGTTTTCGGACCTTTGTCCGTCAGCTTCCGGAGATGCCAAGAGCAAAACCAGGGCGAAAAAGATAATCACTGCGTTCTTCATGATCATCAAAGCTGCTCTATTTAACCCCTGAAATCAAAAAGAGAAATTTGAAGGTTAATGACAAAAAAGGAGCACAGAAGAAGATAGAAACTGAAACTAGCTATATACATATATATACCACATTCAAGCATGAGAAAATATTTGAGTGTGAAGAAGAAAGAACACTAGGGCTAGGGTTTTATAGCCATACCTGAGTTGCTGTTTTTGGTGATTGATTTTTGAGCACTATGAAATTACAAGGTGAGGTGGGGGTATCACAATATCGCAAATCCATTGGCTCAGGGTAGCCCCATGAACCTCAGTAATTATGATTAAATTTAATATTTTTTTATACAATTATTAGTTAAGTCTTTTTAGTTTTGCATTTTGTCGATGGAATTTTTTTTTGGAATGTATTGTTGGAGATATTTTAAATAAGGGTACTATTAAAATAGTTTTTTTTATTTTTTTAAGATACATTTTAATCACTTATATTTAAAATATTACATTTTAGTCACTTATGTTAACGTGTTGTAACGTTTTAGTTACTAAACCGTTAATTGTTGTTAACAGTATAACGGTAAGTTGATATGATACGTTAAATCATCATTTCAAACAAAAATTTTAGATTAAATTATATAATTGATCATCATATTTTTTCGTTTTGAACAATTTATTTTTTCTTTTAACTTTCTTTTTTTCTTTATTTTTCATTGTCTTCTGCTTCTCCCTCTATCTTCCTTCCTTCTCAATCTTTTTTAACGTAAAAGAAAAAAATTAAATTGCTAAAAATGGAAAAAAAATATAGGGATCAATTGTATAATTTAACCTAAAATTTTCGTTTGAAATGATGATTTAATGTGTCACGTTAGCTTACCGTTACACCGTTAACGCCAATTAACACATAGTGACTGAAATGTTACAACACGATAACGTAAGTGACTAAAACGTAATATTTTAAACATAAATGATTAAAATGTAACCTATGAGACACAAAAGTGACTATTTTGATAGTTTACCTTTTCAAATATTATTAGTTTCTAATGTATTAAATGAGGATTAATCTAACTTATAGTAAAAATAATAATTTATTTAGAAAATAATTAAAAGAACAAAATAGAATTTTAAAAGTAATATAAATTAGAAATAAATATTTACCAATTAAATAAAGTGTAAAATTAATTTATAAAATTAAAATAATTAAAAATATATTATAAAAATTATCATCCGGTTATGCTTTTTATTCTATTTTGGTCACCTAACTATTAATTTTTTTTATTTAATCATTAATCTCTTTGAAATTAAATATTTTAGACACTTTGAGCTGATGTCGGTTTTTTTGTTGGTCCAGTAACAAAATGATCTCTCTCATATTTACACATTCTATTAATTTGATATTAAATATAAAAAAATTCAATAAATTTGACCCTCAATATTTTAAAAAATTATCAATTTAGTCCTAACTCTAAAAATTAAAAATATTTTTTTATAAAAATCATTTTTCTCCCTTTATAACACATCGACTAACTCATGTGAGATATTAAAAGAAGAAAATAGGTATCCTCTTTCAAATCACTTGCGACAATTTATTTTACTACAATTTAGGCTTCACACTAGACCAAATCTATTTATTTGGGACATATATGGAATAATTGGCTACATTACTACCCAAACATATAATTATTATTTTTCTTTTTGTGAGTTACAAATAGTAATTAATGCGAGTCGAACTCAGAGTACATCTGAGACGATAAATACCTTTGACCATCAAATCAATACACGAGATTCATCAATGAAAAATTATTTAATACACTATCAACAAAAATTTTTAAATTTCGTAAATGAGTTGAGAGTTTAACAAATGTATTATAATTAATAATAAAAAAATAAAAAATAATTATATAAATAAATGTGATACTTTTCACAATTTCAATCCATTTGTGGAATTTAAAAAACTTCACCGACTATATATCAAATAATTACTTTTATTAAAGTTCACAATTTAAAATTTCGGTTCCCTTAAATTCTAAAACTAAATTGTTAAAAAATAATTTGAAAACAAATTAGATTTAAATTATAAATATCATATTATTGTCTATTAAATAATTTTTCATCTCTCTCAAGTGTCTTTCTCAATGGAATGTTACTTAATATTTCATCTTCAAAAAATCATTATTTTAATAATGTTCACTTCTCTTTTTTGTTTGGTAAAAATAAACCGTTATAAACGATTACAGATTAAAACACATACTAATAATAACGTACACTTCTAATTTATCAATGCCAATAAAGTAGTAATATATTTTTTAATAGACTGATGTAACTACATGATAGTATCTGTTCATATTTTCTTAATCTTTTGATAACACTAGAGGTGTTCATGGGCCGGGCTTGGTTCAACAAAAAAATTATATCCATTTGCTAGGCCCGAGCCCAGCCCGAAAAATGGGCCTAAAATTTTACCTAAGCTCGGTCCAAATAAAAATACTAAAACTTGAGCCCGGCCCGGCCGCTCATATGAATTTTTTATATAATTTTTAAATATATATAATGCATTAAAAATACTAAAAACATTAAAATAAATATTTCCTAACAAATTGAAAATAAATTTTAAAAAATATATACTTAAATAACACTAAGATAGATGCAACTTAACAAACAAATGTCTCTAAAATAATAACAAAATTAACAGTCTCTAAAATAATAATAAAATTAACAATAAAATAAGTTTTATACAATATCCAAACAATAACAACAAACTAGTAACAACATAATAGTGCAGTTGTAGCAAAATAGGGAGAAAACAACAAGAAAATAGCATTAAAAAAAGCAAATTTTTTTGTCCTTTGTGAATTCGGGTTGGGCCGGGCCGGGCTCGAGCTAAATGCCTTAACCCGAGACCCTGCCCATTTTAAACGGGCCATATTTTTTTGCCCGAATCCATTTTTCGGGCCTATATTTTACCCAAACCCTCCCATTTTTCGGGTGGGTCTTCGGGCTGGATCGGGTGGTCCGGCCTATGAACAGGTCTAGACAATACACACACAGGCGCTCAAACCTGGGTCTCCTAAGATGAACGTCATCCTCTTTTTCACTTGAGCCACTCGTTGAGTTCAATAAAGTAGTAATCTTTGTTAATATAAATAATTATTAATTGATAAAAATAATAATTGAAAACACCATGATAAAAAAACATTTCAAATTATGTTGGTAAGAATTATTAAAATTAAATAATATTATATAAAATATATATAAAATACCAAATATCGAATAACAACCTTTATTTTAATTGGTCAAGCTATTAAGTTAATATTTGTATAGGATCAAACTTATTTTATTAGTATTCATCAATAAAATAAATTTTAGTTTAATTATAAAATATAGAAATTAATATGAATATAAAGAAAAATAAATTTATAGATTAATGTACTATTAGATTAACGATATAGTAATATTATTTTTTCAAGGTTATTCTCACGCATTTAATTTCTAAGAATTATAAAAAAAAATGATTTTAAGTCATTTTAGTCATTATGTATTTTCACTAAAAGTTGAATTTTTACTTCTAATTTATCTAATTATATTAAATTATTTTATACATTATTTTTATTAATTAATAATATATATATGATGCTATTATTTCAGTAAAATTGTTAAAAAATATAACGATGTGAATTAAATTTCAGATTAATATAATTATTATGATACATCTATACTAAACATTATAATATATAAAATCAGTTAATAAAATATATTTAACTTAATAATTTAATGAATTGATAATAAATTATTTAATTCAAAATTATTATGATAGACATAATTATTGAATCAGATAATATTATATGCAATAGTTATTTAATTTTTTTATTATCATATAATTATTATTAATATAATAAAAATTATTTTTAGTGTCAGTTTAATAATATAATAAATAATAAACAGTAATTTTTGTTGTGAATATCTTATTAAGTGGATGTCTATCAAGATTAAGATAAGTTTAGATGAACTTTAAATTTTAGTAGTCATCAGAATTAGAGTTCTCTTTTTTACTCTTTTATTCTCTTTGCTATTTACTATCTGTTTCTTTATTTTATAATAGTCTCATCAATTTAAATAGTTATTTAAAAAACATTTTTTATTAAATTAGAGATAAATTATATTTTTTACTAAATACCATTACTTTATTTTTAAACAATTTTTTATACACACCTCTTATCGGAAAGCCCAAATTCAATGGTTTCATAAGTAATAATGAATTGTGTTGGTATTCTGGGGTTCAAAATTTGGTGATTCATTTGTTTGAAATTAATTTTAAAATTTCCCAACTTTGCAATGATTAAATTTTTTATGGACTACACCTTTTTCAGCAACATGATTTCTTTACTAAAGTTGGCCTACTAATTGTAATTGTAATGTAATAGGAATTGTAAATAATACTTTCATACCAATCATTTTAATTAACCGACAATTGAAGTACACTGACGTCATTAACAGATACAACAAAATACCACCCTTATTAATTAAGTTTTTTTTAAAAAAAATTTATTAATTTTACATACAATTCAGAAAAAAAAAACATTTGTTGTAAATGGCAAAAGATAAATTCCATCAACACAATAAAAATTTTAACCGTAACATCAATAGAATATTATAATATGTTGATAATTGGTTTTGTTACAACTCAAGCACAATATATTTGAAGTGGTTGCAAACGCTTAGTATGATAAGAAAATCAACTCCGGATGGTCAAAAACAACGAGCAAAAATCGATAAAAGAATCTAGCATTCACCAAACTAGAAAGAACAATAATAAAATCATCCCTAATATCACTTGTAAAACTAAGATTACATGTACAAGCAATACTAAAAAACGTGCTACAAAAGTATATAAAAAACTTTTAAAACTGAATACTTATTAAACAATGGAAAAACAAACAATATATATAAACTTAAGACCACACGAGTTCAAATCGACTTGTGAAATTGTTTATTATTCTGAAATACTCTTAAACATATTAAGAAGTTGACAAAGAACCACCCACTTTTCAAGAAAAGCTACTAGTGATCGGTAGAGTTTTAGCGAACGATAAACACCATCCTCTGTCCATTACAATTTGTAAAGACAATAAAGATGCCCACAAAATAGTTAGCTCAGAAGCTGGTACTGTCACTCGACAAAACAAAAGATAAAAAGCAAATGAGTGAAAGAAAAAAGAAAAGTGTTTAGTGTTTTTTGAGATTATTCATCATTTTCAACCCTTTTTATTGCAAGAATATCAAACATAATTTAATAAATTAAATTATTGAGAATATTAAATTTCAATTAATTGATTTTTTTTTGCTAATTAATCAATCCAATTCTTAGAGTGAGTTGTACTTGCATAAAGGTTAATTTTTTTTTAAAAATACTCAAATAAGTATTTTTCACATACTTCACTGCAAATTGTAATATAAAATTAGATAAATATTGACATATTTATAATTATAACACAAAATAATTAAGTAAAATATATATTATTTGAAAAAATTAAAATAAAATTTAAATTTTGATATACAACATTCAAAAAATCCTTATTTAAATATTTTAAAAAAAGTTTGATATTTAATTAATTTAAGCAGCTTACCTTAATTATTTTAAAAATTTTGATCCTTACATGAAGTACTCGTAAAAAAAAGTATAATTTAAAAAACACTTAAAAATAGATCTCACAATTTTAAAGATGATAAATATCATTGACCAATAAACCGTAAAAATAATATTGAATATGTTTTCACTGCACATTTTTAACTTCGCAAACTTTCAAATTCAAGCTTTCAAAGCATAACACTAATTTTACCCATAAGTTTAAGTAAATAAAGAAAAAATATTAAAATCATGCGTTGATTTGTTGTGTTCGAGGGCGGTTAGCTTTTTGGGCTCGGGCTTTTTCAGCGTGGCCCGTTTCATGGGCCTAAATTGCGGAATTATAGTTCTTAATCACCATTTAATCATCTATAAATAGGCCCGGCTCTATTCAGCAGAGTTCTAAAAATTTGAAATTGAAAACCTCCCGCCAAAAATGAGAAGGGAATAGAACGAGATTTTCAAAATGAAAGAAAAAGAAAATCAAACTCCGCGAAAAGAACACCGACGATCTTCAGATCTCGCCAATCGCCGATCAAATGATTCTCCGGCGAAGAAAACTTCAAAGAAGGTCAGTGATTCTGACCAATAGTTTCTCAATATCCTCCCGTTATTGTTTCCTCTGCATTTGCGAGCTCATTTATTTATTTTTCTTTGTTTCCGTTGCAGATTGCTCAGAAGAGTTTAATGGAAGCATTCATTTCACCGAATGAAGATGATTTACCTAATATTTCTGAAGAGTCCATTGATTTCTCTTCAATTTCTGCCGTTTCAGATGCTAATTTCAACTTTGGAACTACTGAGGTAAGAATTATTTACTTAGCTTTTTATGTGTGTATATATTTGAGTAAGAATTGCAGGAGGTAGATTAAATTAAATTTTAATCTGAATGCGCGAATAAGCTTCATCTCTGTTATTGTTTTCAAATGATGGTTTATGCTTTTTACTTATTCTTTATTCAACCGTCAAAAAGCACGGTAAAATAAATTTCAAACCTATCTTTATTTTCCATGAAAAACTATTCTCAAGGATGAATCGTAGTTTTTTCTTCCCTTCTAAATTATATATATTTCAAGTTCCTTGCAAAGATTATGATAACATTTTCGAAAATTTGGTTAGATAAATGAAAAATGCATAATAGGTGGGTTCAGTTATTAAATTCTTTGCGTCTGTTTCAGAGCATTGCCGTCACATCGAATCCATTACTTTCAAGTTCATCAGAAACTTCCATATCATCTGAAATCGGTCCTTGTTCGAAGATAAGCGCTGCAAACAGGGATGAACCAATTGACTTTTCAAAGACTGGTCTAGCGGAAGTAGAGATTTTACTGGATCTTCTAAAACAAGCTCGATTCCAAGCATTGAATTCTGCTGACGTGGAGAACAAATCCAAGAAGGTTCTAGATGCATTAATCGAGTTTAATATTAAGGAGTTTTACACTATGCCTCAAGAGATAGATAAGCTACAGGAACTTGTTTCTAGAAATGCTCATGTCCGATTTCTCTGCTTCTTGACTTGGGTTGTTGCGGTTTCCTTATTTTCCTTGTATTTGTTCTGCTATTCAAGACTCGTTTGCTCTTTCACGGGACCGCCGCCAACTTGAAGGTAACTTTTACTGTTTTCATGTTAATTGGATTTGGATTTTCGGATCATCTTTGTCACTCCATTTTGATGACATGTTACAGTTTCATTGTGTATAGTCTTGCTCTGATCATTTTCATAATTTCGTATTAATAAGACTGATATTGCACATATTAATTAAGTGTTAATTAGTTGAATGATTTTTATATTAATTAAGTCTATTATATTTAAATTTAAAAAATTATGACAGGTCATACATGATAAACATATTTAATTATGTGTTAAACACAATATTAAATATAAATTTTTGAGAGAAAAAAAAAAAAAAACATTGGTAACATAGATGGTGACACCAAATGAAATCTTATAAAATTGATGAGGATTTCACTAAAGCATGTCAAGTAGGGGATTTTTTCCTCTAGTGATGTCAGTCACATGAGGGAAAGTTAGCTTGGATTATAGAGTTAAGTATTTGGTGTAATCCACAAAACATTTGTTTGTTTACGAATGAGAGCATGAGTCATACCCACTTAAAAATGAATAAAATACCACTAAACTTTTATGCCTGGAGCAGAGATTCGATGTAATCCACCCACACCTATAATATAGTTAAAGCCCTTTTTTTAATGAGAGGTCTAGCTGTACTTAAAAGCAAGGTTTAGTATAATAAAATGAAAATTCAAGTCATCAATGAGGGATTCCAACATAATCATTGAATGTTTTGCTTTTCGCATTAAGTGTTTTTGTGCTAAAATTTGGATTAATCATCAAGATATAACTTTTCATGAACCTAAAATTGACTCAATTTGTTTGTACTTATGATGCTGAATGAAGGATCTTTATTGGGATCATTAGAGAAATTTTGAGGGTAGAAACAAAGGCTAAGAAGTTCTTATAGGCATTTATGGAGTACGTTGCAGTCACTCTGTACTTATAGTTAATATGAAGAACACCTGTTTTCCGCTTTTCAACCTAATATTTTCATTTCTTTTTCTTGTCTATAACACAAAATTTGATGCTGGAATCGCAAGAAAATGGTGCAAGCTTGATAAGCATGCAAAAGGACATGTTTTTACAATCTTTGTGTCTTGACTCTCATGGTTGGAGTACTAACATAGTAGGGTTATAGCCAAAACCACTGCAAGCAACACTGAGATAGATTATAGCCAAAGATCAAAGCTTGAAGATGGCTTTGTGTGACTGTGTCGATTAGAACCCCATTGTGAAGTACGATGTCATGTTCCAATATTCATTCAATTTGCGTTTCTATGCTGACACTTGAACCATGAGGGTTTATTTCAAGATTTGAGGCGCAGAGATGGTAAAAGGGTGTCCTTTTTCTTGTTGTCTTAGGTTTGCACCATTTTCTTGCAATGCCAAGGCTGAATTTTATGTTATAGGCGAGAAAGTGAAGGACATAAGGTGGAGAAGACAAAAACAGATGATGGTTTTCATATTTGGTTTTGTAAAAATATTAGTGAGAAGACAAGGGTGAGTAAGTTAAAATTGTAGTAGGAGCAACTTTCAAGATGGTTCTTAGATCACATGCATCCACTGGTTTTATTTTTTTGATGGGTGCATCCACTGGTTTTATATAGGTTTAAATATGTGATCTTTAAAAATTTAAAATTTAATACTTATACTTTTAATTTTGAGTCCTTGAATTCTTTTTTTATATTTAAAAATCTTGGTTTTTCCATTAATTTTGCTGTTAAAATGGTTGATGTGGCTGTTATAAAAATGGTAAAATAACTTTTTTAGCACTCATTATTTACAGTTTTTTTATTAATTTGGTATTTATTTTTAAAAAGTAAATAAATAATTACAAAAAATACTTTAAAAATTAAAATTATATTTCTTATTTTTAATAAAAATATAAATAGCGTGAAAATTTTAAATCTCTTAAAAATAAAAAATAACTTTTAAAAATGAAAAAATATAAAAATTTAAAAAATGTGTTATTTACTTCATAAATGGTAATAAGATCTCTCTAAAGTTTGAGCTAATCGTTGAATTATTATTAAATCAAATTTGAACATTTTATTATTATTTTAAATTAGATAATTATATATCAAAAATATTTTTTATGTAAACTTAATTATAAATTATAAAAAAAATTAGTATATAATAATTTTTATATAATGATATAAACTTTGAATAAGTTTAGATTAAATTTAATATACTTTTTTGGTTCTAAATACATTATATTAAAAGAATTTTAGATAAAAATGGACTCCATTTTGATAAAATATAAAGGTAATAAATTAAGTCATTACAATTTTATATAGTGCATTTTGAACAAAAAAATTTATACAATATATTTCAATTTAATTTGAATGGATTTAGATTTGTATAATCATTTAAAAATTATTTCACACTAATATTTCATATAATTATAATTAAATTTAATTAAAATTATTTGTGATATATAAATTATTTGAATTCAATTAAAAAGATACTTGTTTAAATATGACCTATTATGGACTAAACAAAGAACTCAAATTTTGAAGATATTTTATTACTATTAAAGGTGTTTATGGACAAGATTATGTTGAGACTCAATTTGTTCCACCCAAATGAATCATTTTATTTTTAAAAATAATAACAAATTGTTTTCTATTAAATTTAATTATAAAATTTATATTAATATAAATTTTAATATTTTGACATTGAAATGGGCAGCACAAGGTAAAAAATATAAAGCTAAACTTGTTCCAAAATGAGTTAAGCCCGTTTAGCAGCATTTTTTAGAAGTGTTTTTCACTCAAAAAAATCTTTTTGATTTTAAAGATTACTAAACAAACATCATCTAAATATTTTTTTGTACTTTTAAAACGGGCTTTTTCTCTATTAAAAAAATTGAGAATTTTAGCAGGGCAAATGGGCTTTTGAATGGCTAATTACTTTTTTAGCCTCAATTTTTTACTGTTGTCTTTTATTTCTTTTCTTTCTTCCCTTCTTCCATATTTTTTCTAGTTTCTTTATTGTTTATATAAATATTTAATAATTATATTTAAATATTTAAAATATAATTTATATAATCTAATTAAATTTTATAAATAATTAATATAAATTACTTAAAAATATTTAAAATTAATATTTTCTATATTAAAATATTAACAATAAGTTATAACAAATTATTTTTTATATTCTTGTTAAAATATGATAATATTAACTAATTTGAATATTATTTAAATCCATATTTATTATTTTATAATACCATGTTTAAAATGGATATTTTATTTTTCAAAAGCACTTTTTGACAGTAATATTAAACAGTCAAATCTTAAACCAAACTTTTCAAATGCACTTTTTCACCATACTTTTTAAAAGTATTTTTCAAAAGTAATGCTAAACTAACTCTTAAGTTGAGTGGATCATATAGCTCATGAAGGTTTTCTATTACCATTTAAGAAGTAAATAATTGTTTTTTTTTTTTGAAATTTGGGCAATGATTTTGGAATTAGACTAGTAATCGAACTTGTCAGATTAATGGTTTTCAGTTCAATCGGTTTAAAGTAAATAAATTATTTAAAAATTAAATAAATAGACCAAAATTTTTTATATAAAAAAATAGATTTAATATCTCAAAATTAAAATATTGAAATTAAATTTTAATTTTCAAAAGGGTAAAACAATGTTTAACATATTTAAACCTTTTATATATTTATGTCATCAATTGTTACGGTTGTTGAAGAAAATAAAATAGATGGATAAAATGATAGAAGGGCAACGTAAAAGGAATGGTAGGTTGCTGAGGATGAGGAAGACAGGAATTTGGAGATGGTAAGATATTTTATATGAATTTAGGCGACTACTTGGATAAGAATATATAGTATATCATAAGTAAAAATATAGTGGATGGAATTCATTTTGTATTTTATTTTTTTTACTTAAAAATAAATAAATAAATTTATTTATGTTAAAAATTAAAGAGTAAATTAATTTTTTTTGTTAAAATTTCATCCAATTTTACTATTAAAAATTGGCGTGATTGATAAAATAACTAAATAATTACATGTGGTGTGTCACGAATTCCTTATGCTAACGTACACGAACCAATTTTTAACAGTAACAATGTATAAAATTTTTAACGAAAAGACAATTGCTTTCTAGCTTAACATATAAAGACTAAATTATCTAGTTTTAAAATAAAAATATCAAAATGTAATCTAACTTTTAGTATAAAAACTTCACGATGTTTTTATTTATATTATATTGAAAAAATATACAATTATTAGATATTGGTAACATAGATATTGGATTTTTATTGCCCTGGAGATGTGTGTCACTATGCGCTGGATTAAAGTTTAGGGTTTGGTGTATTACATTCAATTCTACTATTATTTTTTTCTTATAAAACATTATGGATTTAGTTTTTGTGTTTTTATTTGATTAATTTTAGTTATTTTATTTTTTGAATTTGTAAATTTTAATTTTTGTATTTTTAAATTTTGAAAATTTTAATCTTGGCCCAAATAGAAACAACTAAATTTGTTTGTTAAATTTAATTACTAGTCTTATATTATGCGCACAATTGTAAATTTAGTCTATTTTTTTCAATTGAATCATTTTAAGTCCCTATAATTTTCAAAGTTTGAAATTTCAATTTTAACACAAATGATAATCAATAGTTCATTAACTGGATTTTTAGTGAGTAATATGTTTGGCGTATCAGATTATGGAAATAGCAAAACTTAGAGATGTTCATGGTCCGAGTCAAGCCCATGTAAGGTAAACCAAGTCAAGCCTATGTAAGGTATCTAGACTAATTTTTCAAGCTTAAGCTTAGCCCAAAAAATGAGTTTATTTTTTTTATCCAAGCCTGACCCAATTTAAGAAAGATAAACTCTGGCCCAACTCGGACCACCCATATTTGATATTTTTAGAGTATTTTTTATTTAAAAATAATTTTTTAAAAAAATTATATGCACTTAAAAATGTTAAAAAAAAGTTTTCTAACACAATAAAAAGTATTTATTTAAAAAAAATTATCTTAAATATAATAAATATTTTATTGTATTAAAAAACTTGCACAAGGCCCAACACATTTAGAAAATGAGCCTTAAATTTTAACCATACCTATTTTCGGGGGAACCTTCGGGTCTAGACAAGTGACCCGAATCATGAGTAGGTTTGACAAAACTTTACTTAATGAATTTAACAATTATTACTTAGTGAGAATTGAAAATTTAAAAAGTACAAAAATAAAAATGATCTAATAAAAATACTAATGGTAGAATTTTAATGGTATAATTTTTTTGGTGAATTACAATAACAGGGCAAAACCAAACAACAAATGCGATTAACACAATTCAAACCCAGATCACATATGAAATGATGAACGTTCTTAACCATCAAATCAACATATCGACTCTTTTACAGGTGTAATTTATCCACAAAAGCTTTTGTTTGTAGTGCATTACTAATAATACCCACTATGAGTGGTGTAGCTGTACTTTAAAGCAACGTTTAGTATAATAAAAAGAAAATTTAAGAATTGTGACATAATCATTCTATCTTTGCTCTTCATTAATAAGTGTCTTTGTGCTAAATTTTGGATTAATCATTAAGCTATACCTTTTTCAGCATTTAATGAATCTGATTTTGACTCAATTTATTTCTCCGTATGATGCTGAATGTGTGAAATTTGGATGGTAGGACCAAATGCTAACTAATTTTTATATGCGTTTATCGATTGAGTTTTAGTTTGATTGATATTTACATTGTTAGCAATATAAAAAGATTTGGATTCGAGTATGCTGAAGCATTTTATCTTCCTATTTATAAGTTGAGACAGGACTATGACTAATTCTAAATATTATGTAAAAAAAAAACCTTAGATATTATTAAAACCTAAAGTGAGATTACTCAAAACAAATCCTATATACATTTATGTACCTTCCAATCACTCTCTAGTCTCTATTTATAGTTAAAAGGTCAATGTTTTTATTTATTTAAGATTTTGTTGAATCTTAGGTAACTTCATAGTCAAGGGCCTCAATGAGGGCTTTACTTTTGAAGGTTAAACTTAATTTGAGATAAAAAAAAATTAAATTATTCTTCAACTCGATCTATTAGATTTAATGAAAATTTATTTATTTAGTAAAAGATCAACTCGATTCTTTAATTTTGTGCTTGAGCCTAAACTTAAATTCGAATCAAGATTTTTCAATAGTAATTAAAAAATTCGACTAACTGATGAACTATTTCAACCAAATATTGTTATGATAATGAATTTATCTCTCTTAATAGTTTGAATTTAACATTTTTTTTAAATATGTAATCATATCAGTATATTTAAAAATAAAAAGTGGGTTTTCATTTAAATAAATAAAAATCCTTTACTTAACAATAAAACAATATTGATTAAAATATATAATACAATTAAATAATAATTAGTGATATAATAAATTTTTATAATTTAATTAATATCGAATTTTTTTATGGGATGGGGTTTTTGGTCGAAAGCAAAAGAGAGAAGAAATGGCCCCAAATGGCATGAAATGTGGAGCGGAGCATAACTGTGGACACGTCAGAAAGTAGGGAAAATTCCAAAACCGCCCGAACCATTGTAAAGTGCCACCCTAACACCTATCCCACATCCCACATGCTTTATCAACCAATCATCATTGCACCCAGTGAACCCACAACCATTTTAGTGGAAGCCAACACGACACCTCCATCCAATCACACCTCCACACGTCATCTCTCTTTCCTTTCTCCTTGCTGTTTTTAATATTTTGGGACACTGGAATTGCTTGGTTTTGAGGTAATTTTTGGTGGAAACTCAGCTTTCTCAACTCTCTTTTCTTGGGCCAATGCGGAGTATTCCAAACCCAAGTGGAAATAGTTTAGTATTAAAATTGGATATTTATGTTGGATTTTATTTTTTGATTTTGATCAGAGTAAAAAAAATTAGTCCATTAAGTCTTTGCTCAATTTGCATTAATATTATTGTCAATATAGGAGGGCATGAATTCGAGTGCGTTAAAACACATTATCTTTTTATTTATAGATTAGAGATGGGCTATAGGTAATTCTAGATATTATGTAAAAAAAAACAGTTATTATTAGAACTTATAACGAGATTATTAAAAAAACTCATAAAATTTAGGGATAAGACCGAACATATACTCCAAGTCCAATAATGAACTTGTTGAGGGAGTCCATCAATCCTCAATGAATAACATTACATAATTTTCTCCTTGAATAATCAAAATCCTCTCGATAAATATATGTATTTAATATATTTTATTATTAAATTTGATTGAATTAGTGTTACAAATTATTTAAGCACCGGTCCAATTAAATAAAATATTATGAATGTATTTTTATCTTATTTTACTTTTATATAAAAATTATGAAAAAACAATTTAAACTCAAAAAAAAAAATGCTCTCAAGTTTATAAAACCTTAATTTTCTCTTATGCATTATGCATAGAGGTGAGTATTGGATCAACTTAGTCGAATCGAGTCAAATAATTTCGAATTAGTCAAGTTAACGAATTATATTTTTGCAACGGAACTCAATTTGAAATTTTTTCAAATAAAATCGAGTCAAAAAATTTCAAGTTAAGTCGATTCGAGTTAATGAATCCTATTATTTATACTAATGTTGCATTTACATTGATCGATTATTCAACTAGTAGACGAAGTACAATATTATTTAACTACATAAACAATATAATGATTCTGCCTTTTAACTTAATGAGTAAACATTGCCTTTTAACTTAATGATTTTGACTTTTAATTTTAAAAAATGTAAACATTTATCAAGACAATTTAGTTTTGCTTTTTTTTATTCGGATTTTCGGATAACTCGAATTGTGTAATTCATATTCGAATTAAACAAAAAAAAGTAATATTTTATTTGACTTAATCCAAATAACTCGAATAATTCAAATTATTTAATTCAAAATTCAAAATTTTTATTTAAATTTTTTAATCAAATCGATTTTTGATCATATTATGCATCACAACAAAGGTGTGGTGTGGTTTGTTTCATCATACAAAATGCACGTGTCAAGCTAGCTAAGGAGGGTGGAAGGCAAGGCCAGCCCCCTATGGCTTATCAGCAAACCCCGGCTCATTTGGAACGGCCTTACCATTTCACTGCACCAAAGGTCGCACCCACTTCAACCAAACCCAATATCCTCAACCCATAAGCAATAAATAAGCGTTTCCAAGGTAATTTTAACGCCTACTCTCCTCTCCTCTCCTCTCCTCTCCTCACTCTCTTTGAAAAACAACAATTTATCGTTTCCGTTCTTCTCTTACCATCTTTTTTCTCTCAATTTTCACTGCCTCTTCATCACATCGGTAATAGTTTTCTTTTCTTTTTTTTCGTGGATTTTTTATTTGAATATGTTTTTCTTTATCTAAAAATTCTGAATCTGAACTCCTTTTCCAGACAGTTTCAGTTATAATTCACCGAATCGTACGGTGTGAGAGAGAGGGAATAATAAGGCGTTTTGTCCGGTGAGATGGCATCGTTGATAACGAATCCAGTGACGAACACAAATTCTGATCGTAGCAAAAGGAAAAAGAAGAAGAATTCTATGGTGAAACAGAATCTTCAACGGAGCCAAAAGGAAGATCATGCCAGATGGAAATCAGAGGCGCAGCAGCAAATCTATTCCTCAAAGCTTCTTCAAGCTTTGAGTCAGGTCAGTCTCGGTACTCCTTCTCCTTCGGCTCCACGCGGTGGTCGAGCTGTCCGTGAAGCCGCTGATAGAGCGTTGGCCGTTGCGGCTAAAGGGAGAACCAGGTGGAGCCGGGCCATTTTGACAAGCCGGCTTAAACTGAAATTTAGAAAGCATAAGAGATCACAGAGAGGATCCGCCGCTGCCGTAACAAGGACAAGCCGGTCGAAGAAACCGAGAGTTAGCGTTTTGAAGTTGAAAGCAAAAAGTGTACCGACTGTTCTAAGAAAAGTGAAGGTCCTAGGCAGATTGGTTCCCGGTTGCCGGAAGCAACCGTTACCGGTAATTCTTGAAGAAGCAACTGATTACATAGCGGCGCTTGAGATGCAGGTTCGAGCCATGAGCGCCCTCGCCGATCTATTATCTGGCTCCGGAGGCGCAAGCTCTAGCTCGGCTTCTCCGCCTGAGTGGCCAATGCCGCCGACCAGCCAATGACGCTTTTTTATTCTCTTAATTGACAAATGCCAAGTGTCATCCTCATATTTTTCCCTTTTTTAATTCTTATTATTATCTCTTTTGCCCTTCTCTCTTTCTTTCCTCATCAACCACCTCTTCTGTTAAATACATTATTCTTCCCTTTCATTTCACAAAATAATTTAAATATCTCACATTTTATTTTAATTTACTCCATTGAAAAAAAAGGAGGGAACGTCCCCCTTACTATGCATACAAACTACTCCTGTGGGTTTTGGAGGGTTTGATTTTGAGGATAAGAAAAAAGAGAGGGAAATGGGTCCAAAATAGGGTAGGTGAACAATGCACTTGATGCTGCACCCATTGGCTGCTAATGTTTTTTTTTTTATTTCTCAATATATGATAATTATATTTACTTCTAATTTAAATTTGAAATAGAATTGGGTTAGATGGATATAACTCTCCAATGTTATTTTTTTTAATTATAAGCTTTAAACCTTAAATTTCACTTAAAAATGTTAAATTTCTTATCATAAATCTATTTTGATATTTACTTAAAAGGATATCAAACTCTATATCACTTTATGCAATAATGGGTGATAAAGCTAATTGTAATTTGCTTGGTGTTGAAGATGATATCCTAGGTTGGGTGTTTTCTTTTAGGTTCCACTATGAATGCTGACATAATATATTGGGCTAGTTTAGTATTGCATTTAAAAATATTTTTTTAGTAAAAAACAAAAGTAAAAAATTTTAACTTTAGCTCAGAAGCCTTTTTTTGGTTTAAAAATACTTTTGAAAAATAATATTAAATTAAGAGTAGATTTAAATGGACGATACGGTGCATTTAATTTATTTTTTATCTCAAATTATAATATCGCTATAATATCTAATTAATACACCGTTCATTCAAATTCACATTAAGTAATGCTACATTTCATTTGCTAGATTTCTGTGAATTTCAATGACTAAATAAAAGTTAAAATATTGGATACCATTTTTTTAATTAACATAATATATGATTAAGAAAGAAAGATATTTTACATTTTTAATAAACCTATATATTTTGCTAGCCTACATCTCAGTTCTATGATTTCGCGGGTCAACACCATTAATTAGAAAAAATCAATTTATAAATAGGGATGAAGTTAGTAAATTTTTTAGAGCTCGAAATTAAATTATGATTTTTACGATAGTAAAAATATAATTTTATCATTTGAATAATTTTTATTTTTATAATTTTTAAAAGATTGAATTAAATTTTTATTATTTTTAGGGGTCAAAGTATAAATTTACTTTTATTAATTTGAAATTTTAAAATTTTTAAAAGACATAAATGAAAAATTTTCCATTTTTAGAGAAATCAATCTCCTCCCAATACCACTAGCTACGCACCTGTTTATAAGTTAAAACTCTTAAGCCTAAAATTTCATTGTACTCTATAATATAATTAGATATCAAATTAATTATTGTATCTATAATAGAAAGGATAAAAGGTGTTTGAGTTTTTAAATATAAAAATTATTTATATATTTATTTATGAATTGAAGAGGTGTTAAATGAATATGAGATATGGAGCAGAGTCCAAAAGTTGCGGAGAGAGCACGGGGGCGGGCCAAAAATAGTAAAGAGAAATGTGGCAGGCAGTTGGGTGACAGAACATGTGAGAGAGAGGCGGCCGTGGAAACTCAAATGGTGGATGTGAGTGAGGTGAGATTGGAGCAGTGGGGATCCATGCACTGCCTATACTCAAAGCTGACGGCCTGCTGGTGGTGGGTGGGTTGAAGTTATGGGTAAATGAGTCACTCTCACAGTGCAACTAATGGGCTGCCATGCCTTGCCTTCTACATCAGCAAAATGATCAAATAGGGGATGGGGTTTGCCGTCTGAGAATAGACACATCACACCTGCTCCACCCATCCTTCATAAACTACTATGTCCTCGCAATGCCTCCAGTCAAACATTCTTTTGTACCAGAGACTGCATTTTATGAATGAGCAAGGCACGATAAGGCAACGGCCAAGCTGTGAACAAGGGTCAACTGTGGTGTTGTTATGAGTTTGTTTCTTCTCATCTATGCCCATGCACAAGCTGAATTTGAGGTGTCAACATCCACCCACCGCCCACTTGTTGGTTCTGAGGTTGTTTATTTTTAGTGAAGAAGAGATCAAAATCTTAACAGCAACGCGATTAATCGATTTAAATTTAAATCAGATCTAGAACGGTAAATACTCTGATCATCAAGTTAATATATGAGTTTATGGGTTCGTATTTATTAAATTAATAGACTTTAATAAATATACATCTTAACATTTAATTCAACTATGAATGCATAATCTGAAAATATCTGATTGTTTCACGTTGAAATACAATAAATAAATAAATAAGTAAAGAGGTATAAGAAAATTAAGTAGAAATAACATAATGGGACAACCATAAAGTTGGCAATTAATCATTTAATTAGTCGGGATTGCTGCAATTCTATGAAATGAAATGCGTCATTGAAAATTGGAAAGAGAGAGAGAGAGGGTAGGCTCCATTTTCATATCATGGGTTTGAATCATTAGTGCTAAGCATGTGGCTAGCAAAGGTGGTTAATTTCACAACGGTTTACACCATCTCTCCCATATGCTCGGTTTATTCTTATTCTTATTCTTATTATTAATTATTATTAGCTTTATTAAAAGAGAGAATAAAAATGAAGACATAATTGACTCTTCCTTTCCTGAACACGGTTATAATCTGGAGATGGGAAAGAGTTGTAGGTGTTGGGATTCAATTTTCGAGATATTATATTTAAAAATAATTTATGAATTATAAGTTTAATATCAAAAATTATTTTATAGATCCTTCCTATAATATTATTTATGGTTTTTTTAATTATTTAATAATATTTTAGTAATTTTTCATGTTATTAACACATAATATTGATAAAAAAATTTTATTGTAAACCTTGAACTTCGAATCCAGAATCCTGAACCACAAACCCTAAATCTAAAACTTTAAATCCCAAACCATGAACATTAAACCTTAAATTTTGAATTTTGAATTCCAAACCTCGAACCTTGAACACATAATTTTGATAATTTTCGAGTTTATTAGATATTATATTTAAAAGTATTTTATGAATTATAAGAATTTTTTATCATGAACCCTAAACCTCAAATCTAAAACCTTAAACTTTAAACCCTCAAATTTTAAATCTTGAACTCAAACTTGAATCCCAAATTTATGATTCAAGGTTGGGGTTTGAAATTCAGGATTCAAGAGTCGAGGTTCGGGGTTCAAGATTAAAAATTTACCAAAATTATGTGTTAATAACGTGAAAAAATTATTAAAAGGTCATTAAATAATTAGAAAAAAAACCATAAATAATATGATGGGAAGAGTTCATAAAATAATTTATCATTTAATACATTCTGTTTTACTTGGATAAATCCAAATATTTGTTAAAAGAACTAAAATTAAATTAAAAATTTTAAAAGTCGAAATGTAATTATATGCTTATATTACATTATAATTTCATAAATGTTGAAGAGATATAAGAAAAAGTTATTATAATTGAGAGGAGCAAAGACCTTTAGTGCTTTCCCTATTGTTAAAAAGAAAGAGGAATATAAATTACTCATGATTAGACAATATCTTATTCACAAATGATGTGCTGCACTAATACTTTTCATTTCCTATATTATGGAAAACTCTTTTCTCTCCACTTATCCTTATCTCCCCTTTCGAGTATTTTAGTGGTAGGTTCTATAGTAATTAGACTGGATGATCCTATTTGACCAAATATTTTACGACAAACTCTTATGTTGATGACAATGTTGATCTCGATGTTTGGGATGCATAAGAAAAATATTGTAGGTGTTTGTATTCAAACATTAAATTTATTGGATATCATCTGTTAAAAATGATTATATTAAAACATTGAACTAAACTCGAGACTTAACACTTGATTAAAACTACAATTGAGTATAAGAAAAGGGTTATGGAAAATTGGACTTTGAATTCAAATTTACTCACTCACGTCCTAAAAATGATTACATAAATCAATTGAATTAAGCTCCAAATTTAACAGTTATTTAACTTCAACAACAATATTATGTATAGAGAATTAGTTGTTGTCTTAATTAGGGGTATTCGAACGGTTAACCGAATCGAATTAATATTATAATCTTTTAATCATTAACTGAACCAAATTTTTTTTCAAAAAAATTAATTGAACCAAAATATTCTGGTTAATTTAGTCGGTTAATCGAATTAACCGAAATTTATATATTTTTATTTTTTTTTTGTTAAAACAAGAATAAAATATATTAAAAATAATAATGTTCATTTGACCGAATTAATCGAATTAACCGAATTAAAACTACATATAATTTGTATTATTAATTATTAAGTTCAGTTAATTAGATTAATTATTCGATTCCGAACCGAATTAATCGATAAACGAACTTCTGAAAGATCATTAATTGATCTATTACCGAATTAGATCAATTTATTTGATTAATTTGATTTTAACTTAAATTTGAACACCTCTAATTTTAATTATGAAAAACATCATCAATAAAAGTGGCAATTGTGCACTATGTTGAATATGAAGAGATAGTGTTTGGGTACTTAGATAATGTAATGAGGGGAGAAAGATCTCTGCTTGGAATTTTCACTCTTTTCATATTGTTATTTCATTTTATTTTCTTGGAAGTCCTTAAAGTTTGAAATTTTTTATTTAAAAAAGATCTTGTGTTTGGAGCTCCAGCATTTAGAATATGCCTAACAATTATATGTCGACAAAATAATTAAAATTCATATAATATATGTTGTTTGATGGAATTTGGATTAAGAATTTTTGGGAAAAAGAAACACAAAAGAAAGCATGCATGTGGCTGCAGTGTCAAAAGCAATGGGTACCAGAGTTGAAAAGTGAGAACCGATAGACCACATCACCATGCAACATTTTCCTTACCAACTTGGTTTTCGGTGCTTCTATATATATATATATATATCGCGACAAGTGTTGGGTGAAATGATAATTCAATATTCCTAAAATTTTAGTTCGAATGTTTTTAGATGTTATGAGAATGGTGTTTTTCATTTAAGAATTAGATTTGGGTTTTCTTTTTCTCTCAATTTTTATTTTTTTATTTTTTTACTTAAACTCTGATTAGTGTAGATTATTTTAATCATAGGTAAAACTAAAATTTTTTTTTAGGGGGGTTGAAGTTAAATTGTAATTTTTTTGATAGTAAAAGTGCATTTTTTAAAGGATTAAATTAAAATTTTATCATTTTTAGGGGGCCAAAGTGAATTTTACCTTTATTAATTTAAAATTTTAAAAAATTTTAAAAGCCTAAATGAAAAATTTTCCATTTTAGGAGGCCAGGGCCCCTGCCAACCCCCTTGGTTTTGCCCCTGATTTTAATATTATTTGAATTACAAATTTAACTTGTAAATAGGTCTTTTTTCACCCTAGAAAAATAATTCATCATAACACATTCAGGTATTAGCTTTTACAAGCTTTCAGAGAATTTTGTGTTTATGTTTTGAGGATTGTTTTTTTGGGTTTTGAGGTATAGTTTTATCTCTATTTTTGTACTCTTTATTTTCGTCATTATAGTGAAATTATATTTGCCTATAATTTTTTATCCTCTTCGAAAGAGTTTTTTCCATGTAAATTATTTATATTCAATTTTTAAATATTTTATTTGTTTGTTTGTTTAATCGGATTTATCTCAAACAACACTTATTCTATAGATACTTTTTCCTTTATTTTGAAACAAAGAGATTTATGAACAAAAAGGAGATTTTTTTTAGATATTTATACATAGGATTGAAAGTTTATAGAAAGTTAATTTTCATGCATTTGCAATAACAACTACACGTCAGTGTACAGACAATCATTTGAAGATACAATTTTGACAAAAAAAAAATGTACAATTGTGAGAAGGAAAATAAAACTAAAGAAAAAAAAACTCTAAGGTAGATATTGATTATGAATTTTAAAGCTATTCTATATCCAGGATGAAGATCGAATCTTCAACCACTGATTAAAAAAAAAAATTCTTATCATCTCAAATAATTCTCGTAGTTAAAAGAAATACATTTTTTTAATGACTTTTTGAGTTATATGACTTTTGAAAAAAAAAACACAATCATTTCTAAAATGGATGACAAAAAATCATTAATGAATTGGGACCTAAAATCAATCATTTTTAAAACAAATTATTCTTCAAAATCCAATATTTTAAATCATTGTGGGTAAATAAATCTAATTAAAGGATGCTTCTTTTTATAAGGGCATGACATTGACATGCCCCATGTGTTTAGATTAAAAAAAGAAAAGAAATGAAAAGGACATGCATTAAAAACATTGCATGGTTTACCTAAAGTATTCTAAACCCACATGGAGGGGTCGTGCCTTCTCCATTAAACTCCAACAATGCAAAAACAAAAAATCACTTACCTAATAAGCAATCTAATTGTATGGATGGCAACCTAAACTTGGTCCCTAATTCATATATTTGTGTTTAATAAATACTTACGTGAATCGTAGACAAAATAAATATATAAAACAACAAAGTTATTAAATTTTGTGTGTTGGCCTGATGGTTGGAGTATTTATTATTTCAAGTATGGTCTGGGTTTGAGTCACACTAGTCATGTAAAAACAACGAAGTCGTTATAGTATATTTCAACTTCTCCCCCCCCCCCCCAAAAAAAGGTGGTAATTGAATTTATTCTTTAGCTATTCTTTTTTTGTTATAATTATCGAGCAAATTCAACTTTAGTTTCTTAATATTAATACTCAAGTTGCTACTGAGTTTCATCTGAGTTTTTTTTATAATTATTTTTAATACATATTCTTTTACTTTTAATTAATATTGTTGTAACACTTTTAAAACTATTATGTTATATAAGTGGTACTAAATTGAGAACGTACATAGTAATTTTTGGGGTTAAATGAAATAAAGTATATCGGTGATGGTAAAGAAGATGGATAGATGTAGAAGGAAATTGAAATAAGTAATAAGTTAAAAGATATTAATTTAAGATATGGACTAAATTGTAAAGAAATGAAAAAATGTTACAATTATTGAAGAGCTTAGAATGTGGGTTTGATTAAGCACTTAAAATAATGAAAGTGGGTTTGAGGGTTCAATTTCCTAACTAATCCCACCCATAAATCATTTCACTTTGATCTTTTTGGGTTGGGTTCTCTTGTCCCTATGCCAACAAAATTATAGAAATTTGTTTTTTTTTTCTTTTTTGGATAATTTCTATTTCATCTATTGAATTTTGCGGACTTTACGGGAAATCCATAAGGAGTTAAATACATGTTCCTCAATGGAATTAATGACACTATAAATCTTAAGTTAATTCGAGAACCTCAATTTGGCGAATTTTAGAGAGGAATATTTTTGTTAAAGCTATATAAGGATCACGTGAAGGTTTAAAGTAATTTATTGCTAATCACTTTAAAACGTTTTATCTTTAGACGTAGCGTCATCGTCATTATAAAAAATATCAAATCAAACTTCAACGTCAATAATTTTAAGAGACATGTCCAAATTTATTTCCCACTATAAAAAAAAAAAAAGCCATGCGAAGAGCTCACAAGAACTCATGTAAACATTCTTCTTTCTAAATCCCTTACTTTTCATAAACAAGAACCTCTCTTCCCACTCTGACCTTTCCTCTTCCTCTTCCTCTTTCTCTTCCAATCATCTTCTTCTCTTTGTTACCTCACTAGTTAACAACTATAATTATTATTTTTTATATAAAATCAGATTAAAGAATGCTTATAAATAATAAAATTTTTTAAAAATAAATGAACTGGTCTTGTTAACAAACCAAAAGTCCCAAACACATTACATGATTTCAAAAACCAGGCCAAGCTAAATTATGAGGCCCAAAACTCAAATTGGGGTTTGAAGCAAAAAAGAAACCATTTTAGTAGGCCTTGTCAAAGCTCAATCACCAAAATCAAACAAACAACTAGAACAAATGTAATTACACCCTGTTGGATGAGATCCATCTATTACAATTGTTATTTAAATATATTATTTTATATGATTACAAGTAATTATAGTCAAATCCAATTATTAAGTGGCATTTCAATCATTTTCAATTGTGGAAGCCTAAAATGCCTCTTTTAGTAATATAAGGATTATTTTGAAAGTATTTCAAAATAATAAATGATTTCTTGAATCGGTTTGGATTTATGTTATCTTAATTTTATATGTTTTTTTATTATTTAATAAGTCTTCACTTTTAGAAGTTTTTGTTTACTCTTATAGTAAGTTTTTTAATCTTGCTTTTGCAAGTGATTTTAGGGTTGGTTTTGTCGCCGTCCTCTCTAGTTTGGTGGATGCTCGGTTTTTTTTTTCGATTTATACGCGCCGCTTTGGACCATCCAAGGTTGACTTCCTTAGTATATTAAGTGCTTGCAATCACTCCTGAATGTTGTGCTTGATCTGTGATAGAGTCAATTGTCAACATACCAAAATGTTTTATTGATGCTAAAACTAAAGCTTTTATTGTGTTGATGGTGCTTGTCCTTCAACACGTACAATGAGTGTTTATTATTTTTTTCCGAATTATATGATCTCATTCATAGAATGAATTGATGAATTTCCGTTTCAAAATAAAATAGGGATTATTATATCTATAGTTTCACAAACCAAAAGGCTCAAACACATACATGATTTCAAAAACCAGGCTAAGCTAAATTATGAGGCCCAAAACCCAAATTGGGATTTGAAGCAAAAAGAAAGCATTTTAATAGGCGTCCTCAAAGCTCAATCACCAAAAATTTAACAACGGATCCAATGGAATCCAGAATTAAATCTCAACGAAATTTAGTTTTTATGGAATCCATTTAAAATTCCACATATATTTTTTAATAAAAAAATTGATTTTATGCAATTAAATTAAGCATTAGTATTTGGTATATTATATTGGTAACGCTTTTTTTAATTTTAAAAGCAGTTTTAAAAAATCGATATTTATTTAAAAAAATTATTTTTTAAATATTTTTAAATATTTTTATCGTACACTTATTAAATTTTTAATCTTGTTTGCGGCTTTCTTTTTAAACAAAAAATGTTATAACACAATTGTGGGATTTTATATGTTAAATAACATGTTTTCAATTGGGAAACCCTACCTATCACCCATGAAAAAACAAAACGAAAAGTTTGAATATGTTGAAATGGAGGTTTACAGAAGTTACAATGTCACATTGTTATATATCTTGAAGGCTTGAAGATTTTAATAATTTTCATTAGTTTTCGCGTTTACTAATATGTAGTATCCAAATATTTTATCGCACAAAGCGTAAAAAATAATTGAAAGAAATTAAACTTGACCATAAGAGAGAAAACTTGCTACATCAATCACTGGAGTGTACTTGTCAAAAGTCTTTGATTGCCAATGCTGTAGCAATTTTAGAAGTTTTAAGTAATTTTGAACTTTGCTAACAGCTTCAAAAAGTTAAATCAAATAGAATAAATATAAGCTTTAAAGAGAAAATCTAATTACAAGAAAACACACACACATACACGTAGTGGGATCAATGACACATAAACTATATATTACTCATACATGGTGTGTTAGGGTAATTTTGTGCTAATACAGTGTGACCAAAATGAAAAGTTTGAATATGTTGAAATGGAGGTTTATAGAAGTTACAATGCCACATTGTTATATATCTTGAAGGCTTGAAGACTTTAATAATTTTCATTAGTTTTCGCATTTACTAGTATGTCATATCCAAACATTTTGTTGCACAAAAATGTAAAAAATAATTGAAAGAAATCAAAGTTGACCATCAGAGAGAAAGCTTGCTACATTAATCATCGGATTGTACTCTTTAGGAAGTAATTCCAGCTTGTTAAATTCTTTACCAAAGGTGGGATCAGTAACAAAATTTATAATTCTATCATCTACTTGCCAAAAGTCTTTGATTGTCAACCCTGTAGTAATTTGAGAAGTTTTAAGTAATTTTGAACTTTACTAACAGCTTCAAAGAGTTAAATCAAATAGAATAAATATAATCTTTAAAGAGAAAATCTAATTACAAGAAAACACACGCGTGCACGCATGCGCGCACACACACACACACAGTGGGATCAATGACACATAAACTATATATTGCTCATACATGGTGTGTTAGGGTAATTTTGTGCTAATACTCTCAACTTAAAGTCGATATCCTTTTCGATATCACTGATCTCCTGAACGAGTCTTTTCTCTTGAGATTTAACAATTCTATGCTAGTATTAATCTTCCGTTCATAAAAGACAGTAGCATTATTTATCTATTATTTATATTTGATTCTTCCAACAAGAATTTCGCTTGCTATCTAGAAGACGAGATGAAAATGAATGTTTTTGTTCATCGAGTTTCTTGAAAATAACAATTCTAGTTATAACTCTATGACTTTTTCCTCAATAAGAGCACAGAGGATAAACAATAACATTTCAAAAAAGTGGAAAGCATGCTTAAAAAGTATCCCCCCCTTTTTACGATAGCTTAGCAAACATAAGTACGAGAGAGCTAAAATTAGATAAAATGAGGATCAAAAAAGTGGGAAGCTCGTTGAACTTTGCGAATGATTTTTTTTTTATAGAGCACCATAGTTTCGATTAGAAAAAAAGAAATATGGATATAAAAAGTAGTTGACGAAGAAGGACAAAGTCATTTACTTCTCACGGAAAAGAAGAAGGGCAAGTCCTCTTCCACTGATGCTTCACAAATCAAGCTTCTATTCAAAGAAAATGAAAGAAGGGACAGAAAGAACTACTGCAAAAGTTGAAGAACCAGAGAAAATAAAAGAAGGGAAACTCCTGCAAAAATTAAAACCAGAGAAAATGAGATAAGGGAAAGTAGGAACTGTTGCAATAATTTATTACCGTTGGTATCTTTATGAGGGGTGAAAAAGTAATTCAATATTTAAAAGTGATTTTGGTTGCTAAAAAGCACCAAATTTTTGCTTTTGCGTTTGACAAAAAAGTGTTTTCGAAAAGTACAAATTCTCTCAAAAAGCAGTTTGTTTAGCATTCTTGTTGCTTCAAAAGTGTCTCTTAGAAGCAATGCTAAACACAATCTTACTCAAATATGTCACATTTATATGATTATAAGCAATTACAATCAAATCCAATTATTAAGTAATTTTCCAATCAATTTTCAGTTGTTCAAGCCTAAAAGGTCTCTTTCAATAATATAGGGACTATTATATATACTTTAACAAACCAAAAGGCCCAATCACATACATGATTTCAAAAAATAGACTAAGCTAAATGAGGCCCAAAACTCAAATTGGGGTTTGAAGAAAAAAGCATTTTTTTTATAAATAAAGAGGCATACGCACACCTTGTTATTGAATTACTTAGCTAGTACTCATGTCCCAAGAATCCTTTAATAATAGACTTGAAATATAAAAATTTGGGACATCTATAACGCAGATGTCAATATCGGAACGAGCACAAGTTTTTGCCTACCCATCAACTACCATATTCGTCTCTCTTCTACTGTAAACAAATTGGACCATTTCCAAGCTTCTGACAGCAACCACAATTTACTGAACTAGGGTGGGCATCATTTCTCCTTCCTAATGAGTCGTGATCATGTTGATCGCAACCATGTAATCGCTCTCAAGCACCACCTTAGGAAAGCTATGAATCTTCGCAATTTGAACGCCATGTAAAATAGCCTATAGTTCTACATTCAGTGCCGAGCAACACCCTACAGATCGTTGGAATCCTGTTAACTAATTGCCAGGTTGCTACCACCAACAGCAACCTGGTTGTCACCCCTGATTGAGGTCCAGACAGTATTTATTTTAACCCACCTTGCCTCTGATGGACACTATCGCATCTGAAGGCTCTAGACTCGTTGCAACTTACCGTTCTTCAAATTAACCTGCACTATATGCTTAGAAAAAGAATTAGCCTTGCATAGTAACTCCTTTAAACTACCATGGGATTGTTGGAACACCACTATGTTCCTATGTTTCCACAACGACCAAGCTAGAACTGCGAACAAAATAGCAGCATTCCCCTTCCCAAAATCTAGATCAAATTTACCATCAAGATTCACAAGTAGCCAATCATCCAAATGCATCAAAAAGAAAACGTTTACCTCAGCTTCTTGCAAACACCTAAGCCATACCTTACGTGCAAAGGTATAGTCACGCAAAGCATGAATGGTCGTTTCCTGAGTGCCCCCATAACGCGCACAACAGCATCATTCGTCACGCAGTGACGTACCCTTTTCGAGTTCGTGAGCAAAGATTGCCTTCACACTAGCCAAAGAAAATGTTGGATACATAGAGGTAGGGAGTTGTTCCAAATTTTAAACCACTTATTAGGATCAATAGGAGTCTCCACACACTCCAAACTCCTATACATTATTCGAACAGAAAAAGTTCTAGAGGTATACATCAGCCACATAATTCTATCACTACTTAAAGTCTCATTAAGAGGGTGAGAAAGCCAAGATACAAGCCATTACATCCTTCGAAAAAAATTAAGATAAAATCCCACATTCCAAACACCAGCAGCTGTAATGAACTCTGAAACTAAGGCAGAACCCGAGATATCATTTCTTGGCAAGGTATGCTTCCAAAGTGGACCTAATTTAGGTACCCAATTATCCTGCAAGAACCTAATTGTATGTCCATCCCCAATGCTCCAAGTAACTCTCTCACAAATAAATCCCAAACTTTTGGAATAGAACGCCAAGCAAAAGAACAGTCAGGACGGTGAACAGAAGCTGCGTAAATGTTCGTCATTTTATACTTTGACCGTAAGATACGCACCAAATAAGCATCCAACTTAGTCATGAATTGGAAGGCTAATTTCATCAGAAAAGATTGGATTTGAGGACCTAATTTCTTCATGCCAAGGCCACCCAACTTTTTCACTTTACAACAAGAGTCCCAATTAACAAGCGTCGCTTTCGTAGCACCTTCCGACGAACCCCAAGCAAAACACCTAACAACTTGTTCAATCTTCTCACAAATTCCAATAGAAATCATAGTCGATTTCATAAAATACCCCGAAATGATTAATAGAACCGACTTAGCCAACGTTACCCTCCCCGCAAGTGAAAGAAGATTAACATGAAACCTATTCAACCTTTACTCTTCTTTATCCACAAGGAATTGGAATGTACTTTTCTTCACTCTCGTATGAAACAACGAGACCTCAAGATAGGTCTCTAAGTCCTTAGTTCGATTGTACCCTAACACATTCCGAACTTGCTCTCGAACATATGCATTAGTATTCGAAGAAAAGCAAATCCTAGATTTGGACGAGTTGACCGTGACTCGAATGATTACAAAAAACCCTCTAAAAGTCGCCTCATAGTAAGAGCATTCTCCACAATTGCTTCCTTGAACAAAATAAAGTCATCAGCAGAGAATAAATGCAATAACGGTGGACCACCTCTGCCTAACACAATAGGAATCCAACTCCCTTTTGAAACCACCCTTCTAATAGCATGACCAAGCCTCTTCATCGTTAAGAAAAAAAGATACGGCAACAATAGGTCACTCTAGAGAACCTCTTGAGAAGGAACAAATGCATCAGTAAATCCTTCATTCCAAAGAATTTGCATTGAGGAGGAAGAAGCACAATTCAAAATCAATTGAGAAACTTGATAAGGGATTTGAGCATCTTCCAATGTATCCTTTATAAAATCTCAACGAAGGCGATCATACGCCTTCTCCAAATCAATATTAATCGACATCCACCTCACTCTTCCTTTCTTGACTCTCATTGAGTGAATTCCTTCCTGTGTAATCACCATATTATCCATAATATTGTGTTTCATAACAAAACTCATTTGATTCTCTGCAATTAACTGAGGCAAGACAGGCTTCAAACGATTTATCAATACTTTCGTAAGAACCTTATAAGGAACGGTACACAAACTAATCGGACGAAAATGAGAAACATCCTCCGGCCCAGCCACCTTGGGAATTGAGACGATAAGAGTTTTGTTTAAAAAATATTCAACCACCTCGATCTCAAACCTCTTTTAAACCATACTACCAAAGAACCCCTTATCACCTCCTATTGAGATTAATAAAACTAAGAATGAAACCTATTGATACTCGGGGCCTTTAAATCTACAAAATTAAACCATATCTGTTGTTTTCAAGTGCGTTACTGTTTCTTAGATGTTTTCCTTTTCTCGTATTTAGGTTTTTTTAGGCCCTGGGTAAATAATATTTTGGGTCAGATTTTTAACATTTTTATGTTTGCTTTGGTTCTTTGTAGCTTGTTTCTTAGCTAGAATTAATAATAGTTCCGGTCGATTTTATTCAAAAGATATTAAACCCTTCACTAGAACTCAATCATGTTAAAAAAATAACCTACAAATTTATCCCCAAAAAATTCTTTAAAAAAACATATTAATGTCTAATGAAATAATAAATTCTTTAAAAACACATAAAAAGAAAAAGATTTCAAATGGGAATATTTTAGGGTTTGATTTTTTACTTGGTTTAGGCAACAGTTTTTCTTTCAGTTTTTTCTTGTTTCTTTACCTTTGAAATCACGATTGGTTTTTCGAATTAATAGGTACAGATGTGACTGAAGTGGGTGTGACTAGCAGGGTTGAAGCCAAGTAAATAATTTAAGGGGGCCGAAATTAAATTATCTAATCTTTATAATTTTTAAAATATTAAATCAAATTTTTATCATTTTTAGAGGGGTCAAAGTGCAATTTTCCTTTTGCTAATTTAAAAATTTTAAGAATTTGAAGAGCCAAAATAAAAAAGTAACCATTTTAGAGGGGGTCGGTGCCCCTGCCAGCCCCTTTAAATATGTCTCTAGTGACTAGTTAAGCATCATTTAGGGGTTGCCAGCTGGATTGTCCTTTTTCTCTCCCTTTCCTATAATCATGTATGGCTGGTGATTCATTAGCAAATTTCATTCCTTTCCTTTTTTGTAAAAAATTTTGTAATGGATAGAAAAATGGAAGAACCAAAGGAGTTTGTTGCTGTAACTTCTTCATCGAAGAAAAAAATGAAGAGCCAAAGGACCTTGAGGCTAATGCATCGATTAAAAGGGAGAAAAAAAATGAAAAATCAGAGAACCTTGAGGCTGTTGCACCGACTAAAGGGGAGAAATAAAATGAAGAATCAGAGGACCTTGAGGCTGCTTCACCGTTTAAAGGGAAGGAGAAAAGGAAAACCACCAAGAGAATTCTCAAAAGTGACCCAATGTTTTATTTTAATGTTATTTTAACTTTTTTTAATATATAAAGCTGTTTTTATTTTAATATTAATAAAGCAGTGATGAAATCGATCGACAAAAGGTATTGAACTATTTGAAGGAGAAGAAAGCAGTGCTTGAGAGCCCTTTACTACGCACTGGAATAGAAAAATTCATAAGGACTAATCTTATGATTAAGGGCAACACGAGGGTAAGTGATCTGCTAGGAACCATGGATTTTTAATCTCTTATGATGGTGAAAGAAGATGTAAAGTATTACAAAATCATGGTAGGAATGGCTCTCACAAGTTTTGGTTGGAAGATATTTCTTTAGATGATAGGGTCAAGGAGAAAGAAGTTCCAAATTATATGAAAGTAGAAGATATAACTCCAACTTGGGCAAATGAAATGAAAGAAGAGATTATCCAACTAAAAAATAAAATTCGTGAGATAAAAGTAAGCATTGAGAATAAGTTGGATGTAATCTCAAAATCATTAAGCCTCAACTGAGTAAAGCTGCTTGTTTTTTTCCTTTTTGTTAAGTTTATTATTATTATTATTTTATTTTAAAATCTTGAGTGATGAGAATGTAAAGCTTAAATGAAAATCGAATGAAGTTTTTTTATTGAAATGAGAAATTCAGGGATAATTTAGAAATTAAAATTTTCAAACAAAAGTTTGCGAGGCTTGCAACTATGAGTTGCAGCGAAATAGAAACGAGAAGTGTCGTCGTTTCAAATGGGTTGATAGTGAATGTTGATGAGTTGACCATCGATTAAATTTCACTATTTGACTAGAAATCGTTATTTATATTTTTTATTTTTATTAGTATTTTACTTTTTTGTGTCAAAATTTGCTATTAGCTATTATACTTGTAGATTAAATTTGATCAATTTTAATTTTTTTTATTTTCAAAATTTAGACTTTACCTAGTAACAATGAAATTTGTTAGGTCAAATTTTGGTATTGGTATAGTACTATGCATAGTCAATTGCATAAAAAACTCCGGAATGATTAAGAGAACCGACTTGGCCAACGTTACCCTCCCTGCAAGCGAAAGAAGATTAGCATCAAACCTATTCAACCTCTGCTCTACTTTATCCACAAGGAATTGGAATGTACTTTTCTTCACTCTCGTATGAAACAACGGGACCCCAAGATAGGTCCCCAAGTCCTCCGTTTGATTGTACCCTAACACATTCCCAACTTGCTCCCGAACTTATGCACTAGTATTCGGAGAAAAGTAAATCTTAGACTTGGACGAGTTAACCTTGTGACCCGAATGATTACAAAAAACCTCCAAAAGCTGCTTCATAATCCACACTTGCTTCCCTGAACAAAACCAAGTCATTAGCAAAAGACAAATGTGATAACGACGGACCACCTCTGTCTAATAGGAATCCAACTTCCTTCCAAAATTGCCTTTCTAATAGCATGACCAAGCCTCTCCATCGTCAAGACAAAGAGATACGACGACATTGGGTCTCCTTGACGAACCCCTCGAGAAGGAGCAAACACATCAATAAATCCTCCGTTCCAAAGAATTTGCATTGAGGAGGAAGAAACAAAATTCAAAATCAATCGAGAAACTTGATAAGGGATTTGAGCATCTTCCAATGTATCCTTTATAAAATCCCAACGAAGGCGATCATATTCCTTCTCCAAATCAATCTTAATCGACATCCACCCCACTCTTCCTTTCTTGACCCTCATCGAGTGAATTGCTTCATGTGCAATCACCATATTATCCATAATATTGCGTCTCTCAACAAAACTCGTTTGATTCTTCGGAATAAACTAAGGCAAGACAGGTTTCAAATATCCTCTAGCCAAGCCACCTTAGGAATTAAGATAATAAGAGTTTTATTCAAAAAATCCTCAACCACCCCGATCTTAAACCCCTTTTGAACCATATCTACGAAAGAACTCCCTACCACCTCCAACTGAGATTGATAGAACTAAGGATGAAACCTATCGATACTCAAGGCCTTCAAAGGCACCATATCAAATAGTGCCTTATAAACTTCATTCATAGAAACCAGTTGTACCGGTTGAACTAAGAAAGATGAGTCGAGATTAGGAAAACAACCTCTATTAGGTTCACCATGCACCACACTCGATTCCTCAGAACAATAATCTAAAGAAATCTAAGACCTCCCGTTTTATTCTATCCTCATCATAACATCAAGAGCCATTCGACAATCTAAGTGTCTTAATCTGATTTCGAACCCTTTTTCTATTAGCTAGACTATGGAAATATCTAGTCTTATGATCCCCATAGGCTAACCAATCACTCCGAGCCCTCTGCTCCAGGATAACTCCTTATTATCCAAAACCATATCCAACTCTCGTTGTAAATCTTTCTTCAGGTCGACAAGTTTTTGAGAATAGTATCGTTAAAGAGACCTTTGGATCCCATTAATTCGTCCCACTAATATTCATTTTTGTTTCACAATGTTTCCAAAAACCTCAATATTCCATTTTTTAGCTGCCGTGACAAAACTCTTCAGAGACTCGCCAAACTAATCAGCGTTGTGCTAATTATCTTGCACAAAAGAACCAAAATCCTTATGCGACAACCTACCACTAAAGAATCTGAAAAGATGAGTCGGCTTCAATAATGTATTTTGATCAAACCCTATTTTCAGAGAACGGTGATCAAATTGAATTTTATGCAAATGATGGACCATAGTAGAAGAGGCTAAGACCTCCCAAGCATGATTGCACAGCATTCTATCAATTCGTTCAAATAATGAACCTCGACTCCAAGTGAACTTAGGACCAGAGAAAACCATATCACGCAAACCCCTATTAGAACAAAAGTGTTGAAACAAATGATAGGAGCAATTATTGTGTCTCACCCCTCCCTGTTTCTCTTCATCACTCAACATGGCATTAAAGTCACAAGCAAGAATCCATGGCTCCTTAACTCTCTGAGCCAAGCTACCAAAAACCGTCCATAACTCCCTCCATTTAACCTCACGAGGGCTCCCATACACACCAGTTAAAAGTACTCAATCCTCAAAATTTGGAAACTTGATTTTGAGATGCACAAACTGAGCATTATTAACCTCAACACCACCCTTCCATAAAATCCAAATCCCACAAGAAAACCCCATGGCTTTCACCCTATGAGAATGAGGCAAACCGATTCGTTTAATAACAAAGTTAGCTTGGGATCCACTCACTCTAGTTTCAACCCAAATTATCACATCCGGATAAAAATCCCTCAAGTACTCTTTAAGAACCCTATGAAACTTAGGATTAGCTGCACCTTGACAATTCAAAACTAGTAAATCAACTTTCATAATAAAAATAATGAGTATAAGAAATATAACTTGGTACAAGACCATAGACACTAGTAATCCGAACTACCTTCCATACTTGCTGCCTTTGCACCACTCGTGTCCTCAATTTGTGACTGAAGAGGAGGTATGTCCATATCTGGATGACCCTCCACCGAAGCCTTCAAGACACACACATGCATACCACGCTCCCCAGTATCAACCTCAAGTGCTCACACCATGTTTTCAACCGCCTGCCCAACAGGAACTAACTTCTCTTTCCTTAATTTGTCCAAGTCCCCAACATGCTCTCCGATCCTAAGCTGATATTTCGATAATTTACTCTTGAGAACTAGAGAGAAAGGAGCTTGGAAAAACAAGGTTCTTATGACCCAAACTTGACTCAACAGTCGCAGACCCATCTAGTTGAAAATTAGGATTTTCATGCTCATCCAAAACTACAACCGAATGACACTTTGGATCAAGAGCATTAAGACCCATGTTCTTAGTCTTACTCTTCCTACCAACACCCACTTTAAAGCATGTCTCGCCAACTCCCAGACCAGACTCAAAACCAACCTTCTTAGAGCCCAAACTCACCCTTTTTGACTCACTGCCCACCTGCTTATTTTTCCTTGGCATAGAACTCGCCAACCCTCCTTTATCTTTTCCATTTAAAACACCCTTATCCCCGATTCCAAAATCCTGATTCCCTCTAGACCCATCACCATTCAAAGGCAGGTCATTCCTTTTAGATCCCTTAAATTTCTCTTTTTCAAAACGAAAAACTCCCAAATTCAAACCCTAAAAATGCTCCTCCTCAAAATCTGTTTTGGAAAGAACATTAAAGCGAGATCCATCCCGTTTAATGCTTGGATCAAGTTCCTTGCCCGGAGAACCCTGCCACTGCTACCTCCGTCGATAATGGTTAACAATCATCCATTAAAGTATTCTTTCTCCACCTAACCGAACTAGGGAACTCCAATTTCTCACCTTCCCTTGCTAGTTTTTGAGGAATCAATTTAAAATTCCACCAATAATTAAATTTTTTTATTTTATGCAATTAAATTAAAGGTAAGTATTTTGTACTCTTACAATTTTTTAAGATTGTTAATTTTTTTTATTTCATAAACAATCTTAAAAAATTGACATGTGTTTGTTTTAAATATATATATATATATTTAAATAATCTCATTATAGGTTCTGATTATATCTGTTCTTTTTGATACAATGCCTAAAGATTAAAACTATCCATAGCTTCTCTGCAACCCATAAATAGGAAGATAATATGTTTCAACGTACTCAAACCCACATCCTTTTGTATTGGCAACAATGCCTACAACTATCCATAGCCTCTCCCTAATCCATAAAAAAGAGGATAATGTGTTTCAGCGAACTCGAACCCACGTTTTCCTGTATTGACAACAATAATTATGCCAATCGAACTAAAACTCAATCGACTAAATATTTATTTTTTTAATACTTTATTATACTCATATAAAATATTTATCATTCTCCTCTTGAGCCTACTTATTAATCTAAATGTGAAAGAGATTGATTGTGGGTCAAAAACTTCGGGTGATAAAGTCATCCTTATAACAGCATGTGTGTCAGTCAATGATTTTGTTAATTTGTAGATGATGCTTTTTGGAATTAGTAAATGCTATTTGAGTCTGAAAGGCACATGGGATTGGTCTTAGGCCTAATCGGGTTTGGTTTTAGCCGTTTAGATTCCAAAACAGAGAGTGTGTTTTGTCCCTTTTCTGTGTCAGATTTTGGCCATTTTCTACACATGAATTGGGCTGCCGGATTCCTTTCAACTTCGGCCCAGGTTTTGACATTACTCCTCCTTAACCCATCATGTCGGTGGGATTTTATATCTTATTTAATCTTGGTCTGAAAAACACTTAATTTTATATTAAATTTTGGAACATTCGAGTAAAATATATAAAACAATGTCAAAGTAAAAATATTGAAAACTGTAGTGTATTAAATTTAAAATTTCTATTATTTTTGTGTATTTCTCTCTTTTTATATAAAAGATATAAAAAATGTTCTTAAAAGTAATATAATTTATTTTGTAAAAAATAATGATATTTTAATCATTATTCAATTAAGTTAGTGTTGTTTAACTCATGATATCAAATCGATTAAGTGATTAATATATACTATAAATAATTTTTTCAAAATGCAAAAAAAAAAAAAGATTAAGAGGGTGTTATTATCTTTTTTTATTTTTATATTTTTATATAAAATCTATAAAAAAATTAAAAAAATTAAAAAAATCCATATATGTTGAGATTTGAACTTAAAATAACAAAATCTTCAGCCAATTGATTTTTAACTTGATTGGTATAAGCATTGTTGTCAATGTAAAAAGACATATGTTTGAGTATGCTGAAATTCATTATTTTTCTTATTTATAGGTTAAAAAGAAAATTTTTTATTTTTGATGTGAAAATTCAATCGAATGTTTAAGTTTACTTTTTTAAACACACTAATACCACTATACAAAACTGAATTATATTAAATTAAAAGAATTAAATCTCAAATTTCATGGAAATACTAAAAAGATAATCACAGCTTAATTCTGCAAAATAATATGTTCTCAGTGGGGAAACCCTACCTATCTGTCATCCATGAAAGAACAAAAAGAAAAAACTGAAAGTGGATGTAACAGGAGATTGAAAGGCAATATGTAGCAATCAAACAATTAATATTTGTTGAAAGCTTCTTCTTCCATTTTAATAAAAAAGCTTGAGTTTGACAATGGCAGATGAATGTTGAAATGTCGTCCACTGCAGAGGCAACAAAGTGGCCTCCTTGCTGACCATTTGAAACCACCCATTCAATAATTTAATGCCCAATTCCTACCATGTGCCTTTGACACTTTGATTTAGTCAGCTGCTTCTCTATTTTATGTATTCATTTTGGGTGGATCTTCTTCTTTCCGCAACACTCTTCATCTACATTATCCTTCTTTGACTTCCTCTATGCCAACAGTCTTCTCAGGGTTTGATTTTTTTGTATCAACTGAAGCTTGCTTAGATTAACATCTGAAAAGGACCGATTTGAATATAGTCCCTTTCCCCCCCCCCCCCTACATAAATCAATTGTATTTAGTTTCAGGGTTTATGAAAATGGGATTTAGGGTATAAGATGTTTCCATCTTTGTTCTTTAGTCTAAACACTATCAAATTTAATAGAAAAGAAAAATCTAAGATTAGAGGTGAGTATCCGATCGAATCGAGTTAACTAATCTTATTATTTATACTTAATATTACGTTTACATAGACCGATTATTAAACTTATAGACGAAGTATAAGATTATTTAACTATATAAACAATATAATGGTTTTGCCTTTTAACTTAATGGGTAAACATTTATCAAAATGATGTAGCTTTTATTTTTCTTATTCAAATTTTCGGATAACTCGAATTTTATAATTCACATTCGAGTTAAACCGAAAAAGTTTATTTTTTATTCGAGTTTATCCGAATAACTTGATTAACTCATATAACTCAAACTATTTAATTCAAAATTTGATTTTTTTATTGAATCGAATTTTGTTCGTCCCTATGGATTGCATGTTTAATAACTTGTAAAATAAAGTAGGTCCTGTGAGCTGTACTGGAAAGATGCCTTAATCACATGTTGTATCCTATGTACCATGATGCTATAAACTAGTTTCTATTGTCATATAAGTTAGATGAAGTGGTAGAAACTTTTTGTTTAAATCTTCAATTAACATTAACCCTTAATAACTTTTGTCAAAAAATAACTGAAGAAAATATTATAAAACAAATAGGGGTGAAGTATGAAATTTGTTTTAAGATATTAAAAATGATCAAAATATTTAAAGGACAAAGTGCAATGTCTAAATATTAAAGAAATTCATAGATAATTATTCATTTTTTGAGGCTAAAACTATTATCTGCTCTTCTCCTTCGTTTCGACTTGATTTGAAGAAAAATATTATGATATTTTTTACGATTTAAATTATTATTTATTAATTAAAAGATGTATTTATTTTGATTTAATTATAAAATTAAAAGATGGAAGAGGGGGAGGGCAAAGAGACGTGCACGCAAAGGGAGGGTGATATTATGTACTGAGGGGTGAGTGGCACTTTCTTAGTTTTTTTAATTTAATTAAAGTGATTTTGTCTGTTTGTGTTTGAGAGAGAGAGACGGACGCGTTTTAACGTTTGCCAGTTTTATTTAGCTGTTGACTTTGACTTAATTTTTTTTAAAATTTAATTTATTTATTAAATAAATAAATAAATAATTAATTAATTGCAAAAGAATCACATTGCTAACTGCCCCATTGCCGCATTAATCTCCGCTATTCGTTTCCCATTCTAATTCCATTTTCCTATTCCTATCTTTCTTCTACATATTTTGTTTCTCTCTCCCTCTCTCTTTATAAAAATCATTAAGAGTGTATAAAATATATATGTATATTACTTGCATTTGATTTAGTTCGATTAGTATTGAGTTGAGCATGAGCAATTACACTAATCAACTTCTGCTAATAGCAGTAAGCAGTTAGCGAAATGTATGCTTCATTGAATATTAATGAACCACATGCATGTCACGAGATTAGATTTTTAGTTTGACAAATCGTGTGGTTTTAGATGATTTCTTGAGTTCAAATCCTAACGTATATCAAGTATTCGAGTAAATGATCACAATAATATTTAATTACTATGAAGGATTACAACTGAGTGAATGTAAATGAGTGGAAGACCTCTATTTATAGTTGAGTTTCCCCAAAATAAACGGTACAGATCAAGTTACATCAACGATCGAAATTAGAGCTTATCTACAATTGAGAGTCTTAAGAGATTTAAATTCTATACAATCTTATCCCTTTAAGATTTACACTACTTATCTTGGGAACTCTAGTTTTACTAGAGCATTTCACTTGACTATCAAAACTTCAAGTAGATAGACTTCTTCACAAGTTTCACGAATCAAATCAGTTTAAACGGATCAAATGAACCCCATTTAATAAATTGACACACATATATATATATATAAAAGCTTTAGAGTTTCTAAGTACTAATTTTGAGATTAAAAACAAAAATCAATTAATATATATTAGTTATTGACTTGGTCCAATTATAAACAAGACTCTTGTGGATGTCTAATTTCAAGTTGTTGGATTGACTATTCAGTCTAGTCTAGAGTTTATGATATAAAGATAGAAAGAGACTAATTAAGAAATAATATTAATTAAAAAATATAAGTGGAGTACATAATAAGTTCAATAAAGTATTCATATCACATAGATTAGTTGATTATTATGTTTATTTAATTTAAATTTTATTATGTGCTGATTCCTTTAAAAATATTCTAATTATTAATCAAATTATATTGTAATATTAATATATTTTAATTTTAAATATTCCAACATGTATCATTTGAAGTTGCTACTATTCAAGTAACTAAAAACTTAATTAGAATGACGGAATAAATGATGATATCTCAACTCATACAATAAATTATTTTATGGACTTTTTTTATTCTAATAATTTAATGATATTTCAATAATTTTTTCATGTTATTAATACATAATTTTGTTACTTCTTTTATCTTGAATCCCAAACCAAAACTCTAAATCTTAAATCCAAAATCTTGAACTTTAAACTCGAACTCTAAACTCTAAACCCGAACCCAAAACCTTGAATTTCTTGAACCCAAACTTGGGGTTCCAAGTTTGAGATTTGAAGTTCGGATTATGGATTTTGGGTTCGAGGTCTAGGGTTAAAAAACTACCAAAATTATATGTCAATAATATGAAAAAAATTGTTGAAATGTCATTAAATAATTAGAAAGGCACCACGAATAATGTGGTAAGAAAGGTCTATAAAATAATTTTTCTGAATCATACATATTAATATTTGAAAAATATATATTAAAATTGTATTGGTCCATAGATGAATCTCAAATTATAGAAAAATACATCAATACCTATATATATTAACATAAAAAAATACGTTTATGACTGTATATTGATTATTTATTTATTTCTAGAATCTAACTTTCGTATAATAATTTGTAATCAAGAGGAAGAGGTTTTCTCTTACAGCCTTCATTAGTGGGATAATGATGTCAACATTAATCTAGAATCAGAATCATGGCACATGAAGAAAATTATTGTACACCCAAGATTAGCTTCTTTTAACATTTAATTAATTATTTTTAAAACAACAAACATTGAATCCAAACTTGGGTTTGGCAATTCATGGATGAAAATATCTATTTTTTAATTATACAACTTGATAAAATTATAAGGAATAATATTTGGTATACTGTTAATGGAGTTTTTAAACTTCACAAGTAGAGTCAGAGGTTAACAAATGTTCTATAAGAATATAACAAATTTAAACCTTGATTTAATGATATTTTAACAATTTTTTCCATGTCATTGGTACATAATTTTGATAATTTTTTTACATTGAACTATGAACATTGAACCCAAAGCCTCAAACTCGAACCCTGAGGGTTTGGAGTCAAGTTTGAGGTTCAAAGTCAAAATTTTGGAATCGAGATTTGGGATTCAAGATTCAGGGTAAAAAATTATCAAAATTATGTGTCAATAACATGAAAAAAATAATTAAAATGTCATTAAATAATTAAAAAGATATCATAGATGATATAGTGGAATGATCCATAAAATAATTTATTCATATAATAAGTGGAAGATGAATTTAGTTTAATATTTAATATAATCCCATGGCTAAACCAATCATTAAGCTATGAATTTTTTTTTATGATTGATTGATTGATTTGATGGTAGTTTTGGTAAAAATTAACTTCAATTCAATGAGAAATCCCTATTGTTTTAAATGTATGAATATAAATATAGGTGTTTGAGAGGAGATGATAAAAGGCTACAATCATGGGTTATGGACACACTACATTTCCCCTCACTAAATATGGTCCATCATCTACATCTTAGCCTTTAATACTATTGCTAAACTCCTTTAATTAAATAAATAGATAACTAAAAGAAGAGAATAAAACATATATAAAAAATGATACGTTTGGGTAAACATCAATCATCAACTAATACCATCATTAATACACTTCAACCTCTCCACGTAAGTTGGATCATTATTGAGGTACATTCAATTTTAAATTCGAATTATTTATTCAAGTCTCAATTAGAGAGAAAATAAGGAGGAGAAAATGGTAGTATAATGAACATCGGTTTATCTAAACAAATATGAACGTCAAGAGCAAGGCAAGGAAGAAGGAAAGATAACAAAAGAGATTGAGCGCTAGGAAATGTTTAAATTTGCTAAATGGCTCAAGATTCTCCTTTCATCGTTCTACATGGTATTTATAGGGAGGGAGGTCTAGTGCTTAATGATGACATGTCATCGACAAATCTAGGACATGGTGGTTGTGTGGTTGGTCAAGTGACGAAACCGTTATACGTAAGTTGTCATTGGGTATGGCGTAACTCTGACATAGTACGTGATTATTATAACAAGTGATCCTTTAGTGATCAACTCTTGGAGGTGAGTGCATTCTCACCAAAAGTGAGTGGCTTGGAGGATGAGGTGCCTAGGGTGCTAGACCAACTTGGTATTCTTTAGTGGAGAGCTAACACAATATTTGAATTAATAATTGTAAAAGAAAAGAAAAGAAGATTAAGGAAAGGAAAGTAAAATAAATTTAACCATTTTTGTTTGGTTAAATCGTGGAAAGAAATATTTAATATAGTGATTTTATAATTAAAATAAAATAAAATACATTTTAATAAATAAATAATAATGTGAAAAAATTAGAATATTTTTATGGTTTTCAAAATTTAGGAATTTAGTTTTTATACTTGTAATTCTAGAAATTTAAACTCTCTATTTTTTAAATTTTAAAATTTAAATTCAACGTTAACATTATTTTTTTGGTTAAATTTATTGTAATGATATTTTAAAATTAAAAAAAAAACTACTCACTTGATAGTCATGTAATTAAAAAGATGATGTAATTAACTTGAATTTAATAAAAAAAATTAACAATGTTAACTGTTGGTCTCGAATTTTAAAATTTGAAAAAAGAATATTGTATATAAATAAAGAGTTGAAGATAAGAAATATATAGTATGCTGAGATGAAATTAAATGTACAAACTTTATATTAAAATAAAATAAATTCATCTTAGAAGACTCGAGTTTAAACTTTTATGTGTACGTTATCAAAGGATTAAAAAATATTAATAGATATTATCATATAATTACATCAGTATATTTAAAAAAATAAATAGTTTAAAAAGAAATAAATTAAATTATTAATATTAAAAAAATTAAAGTTGCAATTGCAATTGCAATATTTAATCAAAGAGGCCAAGGCTGCCTAGTGCCTATATCCCTAACTAGGCCCTATATTTAATTAATATATATAACAGATAATTTTTCTTAAAAGATAATACATTAAATTCAAATTTTATTTAAACTAATAATTAAATAATGTTTAATTAATACCTAAAAAACCAAATTTTAAAAAATTATTCAAAAGCTTTGACCTTTTGACCAGGTCATAGCGTGATTGTCTCAGAATTCAAATGGGTTTGTATAATTTTAGATTAGACTTTTTGGAGCCAATGGTCAACAATGACTCAACATTAATTAACTTCATTGTCTTTTGCTCGGTCGGTGTTCGATGTATCCTAGACTCCGATTCCGTAACCAAGCGCCAAAAACTTGTCCGTGATTCTCACGCTCCTTCCTCCTTGATCCCTTTTAGATGCTTCCCCTCACACTCCCATGCACGTGAAATCAATACCTGTTTTCAGTTTTCACACAGAAATTTTGCGATTGGTAATTTTCCACTTTTCTTTTTCTTTTTTTTAATATAATAAACATAATATTAAAATAAAAGCACGTCAAATTTATATAATAAAAATTATAAATAAGTCGAATTTAAACTAAAAGTATAAATTTACTTAATTTTCTCTGAATTAAATAAATTTAAAAATGGTAAATAAATAGAAAATGAATGTAGTAGTGGTTGTTTGTCGACGGCGTTAGCTTGTCGGGAAAGAGGTGGGCGAGTCATTATCTGGAGCTGACGTACATATGATGTCAGCATTTGCAACGCGCTTATTTTATTTTTTAAATATTTTAATTATTTCGAGTGCAAATTACTTTATTGGTAAATGCCAAATGGGCGTTTCCTTTTATTTATATATTATTGAAAATTTGAGAAAAGTAATAATCAACAAAAGTGCTATTGTTTATTGAATAAAAATAAAAGAGTTAAAATAAATTAATTTAAATAATTATTAATTAGTATAGTATATAGGAGTCTATAAATATTATGTTGCACATGGAGGCTTAAGAGTGGAAAAGTTTCATACATTTATCTTTTCCTCTTGTCTTTCTAGGAAATTATTCTCAAATGAGTGAACAAAATCTTTATAAAATTCAATGTTTAGATGATAATTTTACAAATGGGTCAAGAGAATAAATTAACCCATTTTTTCTTTATTTAAAAATAAACTAAAAATCTTCTATCATGAAATTTGTTCGGAATATTTATCACTTCAAGTGTGGTCTGAATTCGAATCACGCTAGTTATGTTGGTATTAAAGTTTTACTCTACTCGTATAATTCACCAAAAAATTTGTATTAATTAATTGGCCAAAAATAGAAAAAGAGAGTCACATAAGTATAGTTATAAAAATGGTGAGACAAAAGTTGTTTCTAACATAATGAAATACTACTTAGTATTTGATTAAGTTATTGAATATAATTTATGTGAACTTACAAATTGACATGAAAACATATATATATATAATTGAAATGTGAAAAACATATGTGTATACATATAGCCCTATTTCATGAATTCATAGAGTAACAATAAATAAAATACAAAAATTAAATTGTTACTAAAAGGTATACAATTCATATATAATTGTTTACAAAACTTCCCAAAGTTGAATTATTGTTAAAATTTAAAATTTATTTGAATAAAAGTATTTCACTTAAAAAAATTTAGATAAAAAAGAAAACATATTTAAAATATGGATTAAATTGGGTTCAAATATTCAAGACTCGAACTTGACTTAACCTAGCATGTTTTCTAACTATATAATATATTATTTTTATCACATAAAATATAAATCGATAATAACATATAATATTATAATGTAAACATTAAAATTTTAATAAAACTATTAAATTAAATTATAAATAGCATAAATCTTGTAAATTTTTTGAAAAAATTTATATGAATAACCTTAAAAAGAAATGTTAATTATAAAGATTATTATCTTATACACTATCAGTGGAGTGAAAACACTTCACAAGCAAGTCTAGGATGATGTCATTTGTTTTTAGATTACACAAATAAAATTAAAGGTTGATAAGTGCCCCACAGAGGTATAATAAAATATAAAAAATATATGTTAATTTTTTAATATTATTTATGAAATAAAAAAATATGCTGTTAATACCACTCGTAAAGTTTTTTAATCTAAGGAAATTAATAGAATAATTACCCTAAATTTCAACAAATTTAAAAATGATATTTTGAATGTACTAATATTATATATCATCTCACCTGATTTGGATAAACGGCTGATTAGCTTAATTAATTTATGAAAAAATTTAAAAAGTTAAAAAGCAGAACCGCGAAAAGAGACGGGCCCCGTCCACACACAAAACCGGTTAAACCGGTTAACAATACGCGTACGCAATAGTGGACCCAAAAAAAAAAGAGAGGGCGGTCCAAAAGCAATAAATGCCTTCCCAATACCCTGCTGTTTAAAATCGACACGTACCGTATTCATAATTAACCGGCAAATGGCGGTCACCTTCTTCCCAAAAATTCCAAGCTGTTATCCAAATTATTAACCCAAAAAGAAAACAAAATCCATTCACATTTCACACTTGAAAACCCACACCCACACCCACACCCACACCCACACCCACACCCAATACAGTACAATACTCCCCCCACCATTTCCTCTCTAGTTTTGTTCAATAAAAAAGGAAACGGAATATGTGAATAGTTTTATGGAGAAGAAGAACGAGAATAATCCCATGGCGAATATGAGATTTTCCGATGAGATTCCGTCAGCCTTTGGTGGTGGTGGGAGCATCTTTGACATGGCGGGAACATCATGTGAAGGCAGTGGTGGAGATAAGTGGGGGTCATTGGGTTTCATGGATTTGCTTGGTATCCATCAAGATTTTGTCGCTCCTTCTTTATTCGATTCTTTTCAGCCTCCGATTCTTCCACCATCCTCACCTCCATTTCCAGTGTTTCACCACCATGATGATGATGATATATTACACCAACTCCACACTGACTCTAAGCAGCAGCACCTCAACCATCAGCCTGGTCTTTTGTCGCCGGCTTCCACCGTGCCGGAATCTTCCGAGGTCTTGAACAACCCCGCCACGCCAAACTCTTCTTCCATCTCTTCTTCTTCCAATGAATTAGCTGCAAATGATGAGCAAACCAAAGCTGGGGATGATGAAGACAAGACTAAGAAACCGTAAGCTTTTTCATCTTTTTTTAAGCTATGGGTTTGATCATGACTTACATACATACATACATCATATATATACATATACATATACATATATATATTTGTAAGTGGTGGTTTTTTAAGTAAAGTTTGATGGGGGTTTAGGTTGAAACCCAAAAAGAAGAATCCAAATAGGCAAAGGGAACCCAGATTTGCCTTCATGACCAAGAGTGATATTGATCACTTAGATGATGGCTATAGATGGAGAAAATATGGGCAAAAAGCTGTGAAAAACAGCCCTTATCCCAGGTATATATATCAAATTTGTTTTTCTTTAATTAGTATATCAATTTTGAATATGTTCCTTACATACCAAGAATTCAAAATTTCATAAAGAAAAAAAAGTACTTTTTAATTAACTTTTTTTAATCGTGGGATTCTAATGTACGATTGAAAAACAGGAGCTATTATCGTTGCACTACGGCCGGATGTGGGGTGAAGAAGAGAGTCGAGAGATCGTCCGACGATCCGACCATCGTCGTCACGACGTACGAAGGCCAGCATACGCATCCATGTCCAATAATGCCTCGAGGGGCCATCGGAATCGCACCGGATTCCTCCGTTTTCGGTGCTCCATCTTTCATTATTCCTCAACCTATGTATTTAAACCATCAACAGCAGCAGCAACAACAATTACAACCCTATATATATAACTCAACCCCTTCTTTGAACATCACCACAACTAGCTCAAACATAATCCATTCCTCTTTCCCTGGTTTTCTTCTAGAGAAACCACGATTCAATAACCCAAATCCTTCCGCTTTATCACACAGAGACCATGGGCTTCTTCAGGATATTGTTCCCACACCGATGAGGACAAAAGCAAAGGAAGAAGATCAGTAGGGAAAAAAAAAGGGTTTTTAATTATGTGTTTACTACTGGTATGTAGTTTTTCTAACCAACTCATCATCAAGAAAACCCCCCCACTTTTCACCATTTTTATGTTGCTTAATTATATGTTAATTATCTCTGTACAATGATTAGATCACTAGTGTTTTGTAGTAGTAGTTTTTTGTACTATTGGTTTTTCTTGTGGCTATTCTTTGTATTTAGGGAGTATTCAATCATATGGAGATATATTGGGTTTCTTTTACTTTTTATTGTTTTCTTTGTAGCTTCAATGTGTGCACCCATGCATAATGATCATCAGCATAAGCTAGAGAGAGAAAGAGTTTAGGGTTAGGGTTTTTCTTGATGAGAAAAGTAGTTATAATTACTTATAGTACCTTTTTGTATGGGGACATATTCAACTTCATGGGGAAAGAAAGGGGGCATTTCTGCAATAATCAAGATGGGAAATCCACCCTAAAGGTTGGAGATGGTAGGGCAATGAAATCAAACAGATAATGTGTTTTGAAAAGCTTATTATCATGATTAGCAGACTCCAACTTTGATATTTTTCAGAGTGTTAGGGTTGGTTTGGATGGGCGGTTGGGTATTGGAGTACATACAATGCATGGAGGGTTCAAAGATATATGTATACAACCATATAACTTTTAACCATTCCTCCACCATTAATTAGCTTTTTGGATCTTCCTTTTTAAGCTAATTAACAGGGAAGAGATGGAGGGTCAATAAATGATGGAATATGAACAACTTAGCAAGGAAATGGATAGTGCTATAATCTCTAGATATTACAAGGAATGGCGAGAGATTTTCCCCATATATCACTGTCTCAGTAATATTAAGCTCTAGGAACAAGGTACAGTACTCCTCAACATGCTAAGCTACTTATATATATGTATGTATATATGTATATGTGGTCATACGTATAAAGATATTGTATTTAAAGCAGAGTTATGAAGAAAGTTAACTTTCTGAATACAACTAGCAATAGCTCATATATATAATATAGGGCAATATTCAGTTTGCATGCATACCTTTTGGTATCATTTAAAAGAATATTTCATATCCACCGTATGCTTATATTCTTTTGTTGAAATTATATATGCACTAGCATTATATATACATATATGTATATGTGAGTGTGTAATGTATGTATGTATGTTTATATGTGTGCAACGTGTGTATGATTGTATATTTGCATTATATACATAAAGTGGTAACCTTAATACATAATTTATGTTAAATTACTATTAACATCAGTTTCGAGTTAAACCACGAAATAATTTTTAATCCTTATTTTTCATCAAAAATCTTATTATCATCATTCGAAGAAGCTTAAGGGTGAGTTTAGATGGACAGTGCGTTTACTAGCTGTTAATGTAAAAACAGCGATGATAGTGAGATTAGATACTGTAACGATACTGTAGCGTGAGAGAAAAAATATTTTAAACACACTAAACTGTACCGCACCATCCAACCAAACCCAGTATAAAATTAACAAATTTGAAGGTTAGAGCATATTGTGGAAACATATATTATATTCATCATGTAAGAATAAAGGTACGTGAAAGAATGATTAAACTTTTTTCTTTTTCTTTTCTTTCAAAATTGTCCTATCAGTATCTTTTATTTAAGTTCTTCAAATGTGGGATCCTTTTGGAAGATTTTTGCACGTAACAGCTGGATTGAAATATTGTACACTTATATATATAATATAGAGAAAGTATTGTATGAAACATGATATTATCTCTTTTCAATAGTTTTATGCCACATCATCAATTTCATCCTTAATTTTAGAATTTTAATTTTAATTTGATTTTTTCAGGATAAAAATGTTGAAATTAAGAATGAAAATACTGATGTGGCACAAAACTATTGTAAAAGGGACACAAAATAACGTGGTGTCACTGTTTCATTCAATCTTTTTCCATATAATATATACATATATTTTGCATATACGTATATTTCAAGCTTTTTAGAAATGCTTTGCATATTGATACGTGTATGCACTTTCCATATAATACGTAAAGAAGTAAAAAAATAACATTTCCTGGTATATTTAGATTTAGAATTACCACTTTAAAGCAATTTATGTAAAATATATATTTGTTATATAATTATAATTAAAATGATTCAACTTGAAATTTGAAAGGCGACAAACATCCTAAAGAGAGGGGGTTTCTTCTTCTTTTCTATTTTTTTTGGATCAGAACACCATCCTCTCTGACTCTTGACCTTCGTTGATACCTTGTATCAATAATATTTATAAAATGTAAGGATAAAAATTGTTTAAGGATCAAACTCGAGATTAATATCTGCTCTTTTTTATACAATACCTAGAATAGCTCACAGTGCTTCCTCAACTCTTAAATAGGAGGATAATGTGCTTTAGTGTACTCGAATCCACAACCTTCTGCACTAACAACAATGTCGATACCAATCGAGCTAAGATTTAATCGATACAAAATTATTTGTTTGAATGTAGATACGAGAGGAATCCATATGTGTAAGGAATTGTATGATGGTGATTGGAAAGAAGATGTATAGAATGTAAACATAGGTTGGTCACTAGTTTACTCAAGCGTCACAAGTAAGAAGAGATAGGATTCTTGCTTGCCTCGTGCTAATGAACATTTCCTCTATCGGTGGGCTAAAGAGGGTTTGCTCAAACATTGCTGGAAAGTTAAAAAGATAGAAAGCTTGGTTGTTTCCTGAGAAAAACAAAAGTTGTATGTTCTTATCCCAAACTTTCTGATGTAACCACCATCATTAATCAAAGTAGAAAGTAACGAAATCAAAAACTCACATAATTTGAAAAGATACATTAATTTATCAATCAGAAAAACGATTTGATTCTTTTCTAAATATTAATGATCAAATTTAACTAAAAAAAATTAAATTGATAAAAATTATAAATAATAAGAATTAAATTTGACATTATATAATCTTATTAAAATTAAAAATATTGAGAATAAATCTCAAAAATAAATAAAGAAGAAGAAGAAAAAGAAGATATATTAATAGGAGTAGAGACATAGCTATGATTGTAGATGAGCTTGAGCATCACATCTTGTCATCCCATTCTAAAAGAAATTAATAATTGAGAATGTGAGAGAATAAATTTGAGTTGTATGGGATCAAAATTATAGGCCTTCGTACTCTCCCACCTCCAACAATATTATCTCTCTTAGAAAAAAAAGTGATATTTATGATTTTTTTATAAGTTTAAATTTTAATAATATGTGTTTTGAGTTGTATGTATTTTACGTAAATTTAAATTTTATTATCTCATTCTCGAGAAATTATTTTATGGCCTCTTTCCATCATATCATTATGGTCTATTTCCAATTATTTAATGACATTTCAATAATTTTTTTTGTGTGGAGTTTGCTAAGCAAATAAAAAAAAAAAGCCAGGCTCATATATGGTCTCAACTTGGGATGTTTAAATTTCAGTTAAAAAGAAATTAATCGATTAAACTAATTTAATTTGATTAATCGGCAGGTTAGTCGTTTTAGTTCGATTAAATGTTTTTTGAAATTTCGATTATCGGTTAATTTGATTCGAAATCAAATAATTAATCGAACTTAATAAATAATATTATATATTATATGTATTATGCTATTATTAATTATGTTAATTCGGTCAAATTAACATTATCATTTTTATATGTGTTTTAACAAAAAAAATGAATTTTGGTTAATTTGGTTAGTTAATCGAATTAATCGAAAAATTTAGATTCGATTAATTTTTTTTGAAAATTTTTTGATTCGATTAACAATTAAATAATTAATTAATTTAATTAATATTAATTCGATTTAATTAACCGTTTCAACAACCCTTATCTCAACCACATACATAGTTGCTGGAACACAAGTTGACGAAAAGTATGAGCCTTAAAATTTCGCTTTTAATTTTTTAGATATGTTACTTTTATTAATATTCAGAAGTTTTATATTTTTAAAATTCTTTAGATTTTATTTTATTGAAATTTTAAATATAAATAAATTAACCTATTTTTAATATTTATATTATAATATTATATATTTTAAATTTATATAATATATAAAAATAATTTAATTAAAAAAATAATCAAACTTTTGACTTTAAATATCAAATTCGGTCTACATTTTAAACAGGTTTATCGAAATGGGTTGGGCTTTATGCTTTAGGTAATCTGCAAAATTGAAATAAATTAAAAAGTGTTGAGTTTATATTTCGAGTCACTTTTCAATACTTAAGTCAGTAAAGATATACTTTGATCTACGGAATCGAAATTTTTTTCACACGTAGTATAATCTGCGGCAGCTTGCCCTTAGAGCTACTCTTTAATACTTGAAAAAGCTTTCAATCTGCTGCAGCACATGGCGTTAGGTATTATATTGTTACTCTCATGACGAAATACATCATAGACTTGACCTCTTCCATTGCTTGACTGCTTCTTCCTTCACGTTTTAACCACCCCCTTTGCTTCAATTCATATATATATATATGTATATGATCTTTAAGTTGCAGTATGTAAGTAGCAAAGAGTAGAAAGATGGCCAAGTGTTTGGTTTTATTATGTTTATGTTTGGTAATGGTTTCCATTAATGTTGCAAACACCATGAACGAAACATGCGTCGACGACATTAGTATAGTGTTGCAGATCGACTTGTATAAAAATAGCTGCCCGGAGGCAGAGTCCATCATCTACTCTTGGGTTGAAAATGCAGTATCACAGGACTCTAGAATGGCAGCATCGTTGCTTCGGCTTCATTTCCATGATTGCTTTGTCAATGCAAGTCACTCTTTTAATTTATGCTACTAATATTTATGTATTCATGTACAACTAATTGATGTTGGATGTGAGTTTGTTTTGGCAGGGTTGTGATGGCTCAGTGTTGTTGGATGATACCGAGGATTTCACCGGCGAGAAAACTGCACTGCCGAACTTGAATTCTCTGAGAGGATTTGAAGTAATCGACGCTATTAAATCGGAGCTTGAATCTGTTTGCCCTCAAACTGTTTCTTGTACTGATATTCTTGCAACAGCTGCTAGAGACTCTGTCGTTATAGTGAGTTATATATACATCCGTATCTGATACTTATATCCGAGTCTGAGTAATGGAAATATAAAATTTGGGAATGCAGTCAGGGGGTCCGAGTTGGGAAATGGAGATGGGGAGAAAAGACAGCTTGGGTGCTAGCAAAGAAGCAGCAACAAACAACATTCCAGGTCCAAATTCAACGGTGCCAATACTTGTTGCCAAGTTCCAAAACGTTGGACTCTCAGTCAGTGACATGATTGCACTTTCTGGTGATGATTTTTTTTGGCAATGCACTTGTATTTTTAAATGTCTCAATTATATAACCATGAAACCAAGCATTGGCATTGTTTTTGCAGGTGCACACACGTTGGGAATGGCTCGATGTTCGACATTTAGTTCACGGCTTCAAGGCTCAAATGGTCCAGATATTAACCTTGATTTCCTTCAAAACCTGCAGCAACTGTGCTCGCAAATGGACGGGAACTCAAGGCTTGCACAACTTGATCTGGTCAGCCCTGCGACGTTTGACAACCAGTATTACATTAACCTTCTTTCCGGAGAGGGATTGCTGCCATCTGACCAGGCACTTGTCACCGATGATTATCAAACTAGACAGCTTGTACTATCCTATGCAGAGGACCCTTTGGCCTTCTTTGAGGACTTCAAGAATTCAATGCTGAAAATGGGAAGCTTAGGGGTGCTAACAGGGACCGATGGCCAGATTCGGAAGAATTGCCGGGTTGTTAATTAATCAACTTCATTGTTGCCATTGCATTTGCTTGGCTCGACTTTGCTTGGTTGTAACATTAAGAAGTTATATGTAGTTATGGCTTCAATGCATGTTTAGCAGTAACCTTATTTGGAATCCTTTCATAATTGCCATTACGAAATATCGATTTAGAGCAAAAAGAAGGATCTATTTCGAACTATTTGATTATTATATCAATTATGTTACCTGTTTTTATGATCGAACTAATCAAATCGACGGATTGCTTATGGATTGAAAAGAAGATTTGAATATTCTAGGTGTTGTATCAAAATAAACTTTTAATTACATGATAAAATTAAGTATAGAGTTCAAATCTCATACTATGCCTTCAAATAAAATATAATTTATTTTAAATATCAAAAGACATGTCGTCATTTTCTTAACCAAATTGGTTCGCCATTAACTTGGTACAACAATAATTAATTATCAAAATAAGTTAAACTATATTTGAAGGAAAATTAATTTTACTATTACTAAGTTCAGTTTAGATTATATACAACTTAATGCAATATATATATAGAATTTAATCGAATAGAAATATTTCGATTAATTCAATTGGTTAATCGAATTAACCGAAATTTATGTGTTTTTTTATTTAAAATAAGTATAAAACATATAAAAAATAAGGTGATAATATTCATTTAATCGAATTAGTAATAACTTAACACACATAGTATATAATATGATTTATTAAGTTCGATTAATTCAGTTAATTATCCGATTTTGAATCGAATTAATCATTAATCGAAATTTCAAAGAACATTTAATCGACCTCCGACCGAGCTAGATCGATTTGGTTGGTTAATTTAGTTTTAACTGAAGTTTAAATATCTTTACTCCTGAAATGACAACGATACCCATATTAATCGAGTTAATACTTAATCAACAAAAGTAATGAATTCACATGGAGTAAAAACAAAAAAATAAAGGTCATGGACAAAAAATTACCCTTAAATGTCCCGGAGGCAAAGATTACTTGCAGAGGAAGTCAGATATAAAGCAGTTTGCGATTACATTATTTTCATATTTTCTCCTTAAATTCAGAAAATAAAAGGAGGAAATATAGCAACTGTCTTCTCAAATTCCCGTCCTTATAAACCGCTCCGCTGCCTTGTTTCAACCAATCCATTTCCACAGGTTTGACCTAAATCCCATTCCAAATAGCCTTAAAAAACTGTCCCCAAATCCGCCATGAATGATGACTACATCACCATCTCGCCCCGTTTCACCCCAGACCCATACCAATTCCGATCTTACACTGTAACTTTCTTTTCAAATCGCATTATCACCACAGTCACCGCCATCCCATCTGTTGTCCGCAAATGGCTCTTCAGAGTCCTTCGTCTCCACAGTATCCGTCGCCACAAGCTCGTCGTCGGCCTTGGGGTTCAATGGAGCCCTTACTCTTCCCTCGCCAACCCTCCAGCAGCCACTCTTCAACTTTGCATCGGACGTCAATGCCTCATCTTCCAAATCCTACATGCAGATGCCGTGCCCTTATCTCTCCGTCGCTTCTTGGAGGATCCTCGTAATACTTTCGTCGGAGTTTGGAACCATGATGACGTAGCTAGGTTGTTGAGGTCTAAGCATAGGATTTCGGTTTCCAGGGTGATTGATGCTCGTCATGTTGCTGCTGAGAGAAATGGGTTGAGTCCACAGTTGTCTATGGAGAAGTTGGCTGAGATATTTTTGCGTGCTGCTAATGTTAAGAAGCCTCAAAGAATTGGGGTCAGTAATTGGAATAATTATCGGCTTTCTTTAGAGCAAGTCCAGTATGCTTGTGTTGATGCTTATGTTAGTTTTGAATTGGGGAGGGTATTGCAAGTTTGGGATTGGTAGGCTGGAAGACTGGGAAAATGAAGGGTTTTGAGTGTATTTGCTTCAATGGTTAGTGATGGGTTCCCTTTCTTTGCTTTCTTTTGCTTCATGGATATGGATTTCATGCTATGCTGATCCATTGGAGTTCGAAAATTTTCTGATAAAGATGGTATTTCTTTTGTTATTAATAGTTTTGCAATTCTGTAAAGTTCTTGCTATGTGTGATTGATGATCATTTTAAGAATGTCTCTGTTTCATTCATCCTAGAGAAGTTTACCTCTGTGTGATGCAAGTAAACTATAATCATGGAGACCGATACTTCTTTCTGACGTTAATATTAATCTTGCTTGTTTAATTATAACTTAGTTTGATGCTAGGAGTTGCTTTTTATCATGGTTTTCAAGATTCAGCCGACCCCAAACTGATTTCTTGTTTAGAAAGAAATGAGTTAGATCAACATTAAATGGATGTCTTCCTCGAACTACATTTCCATCTAGGATACTGAGAAATCTTAGATACTATCATACTTTTAAGCACTTCTCCTTGATAGGCAAGCTTAAATCTATTGTATTCTTTTTTTTAAGAAAAAGAGCATGAACAGAACTCAATTAAAAGAAAATCCAGAGTACATGTATTAATTTCAAACAACAACATAATCATGTTCATCTATAAAGTCTTCATCGTCGTTGTTTGACTCTAAAATCAATACTTCTTCCCGTATTGATCTCACTGATGTCTCTACCGGCTTCAATCCCTATCCATAATCAATACCCATTATCTTTTTTGTATATATATATTGAATTATTTGTCCTATAGAACACAAGAAAACAATTTTGGCCACTAAATTCACGAAGAGGGGAAGAAAAATTTACCTGCAAAAATATCTTCAATGCTTGCTCTTGGGACTAATTTTGGCCACTAAATTCTTATTGTGTTAAGCAGAGGTGGTCCACGGTTATCGCATTTGTTCTTTGCTGATGACTTGGTTTTGTTCGGGGAAACAAGTGTGGAAAATGCTCTTACTATGAAACGGTTTTTGGAGGTTTTTTGTAATCATTCGGGTCACAAGGTTAACTTGTCTAAGTCTAGGATTTGCTTTTCTTCGAATACTAGTGCATATATCTTGGGAATGTGTTAGGGTACAATCGAACGGAAGACTTGGGGATATATCTTGGGGTCTCGTTGTTTCATACAAGAGTGAAGAAAAATACATTCCACTTCCTTGTGGATAAAGTAGAGCAGATGTTGAATGGGTTTGATGCTAATCTTCTTTCGCTTGCGGGGAGGGTAACATTGGCCAAGTCGGTTCTTAACCGTTCTAGGATATTTTATGCAATCGACTATGCATAGTACTATAATGATACCAAAATTTGACCAAACAAGTTTCATTGTTACTGTTTGGGTAAAGGCTAAATTTTGAAAATTAAAAAAAAAAAGTTAAAATTGATCAAATTAAATCTACAAGAATAATAGTTAATAGCAAAATTTGACACACAAAAATATAATAGTAATAAAAATAAAAAATATATATAAATAATGATTTTTGGTCAATAAGCAAAATTTGATCGATAGTCAACTCATCAGCACTCGTTATCAACCCATTTGAAATGATGACGCTTCTTGTTTTTGTTTCGCTGCAACTCATAGTTGCAAGTCTCGCAATCTTTTATTTGAAAATTTTAATTTTTAAATTATCCTCAAATTTCAGATTTTCATTTCAACTTTATATTCTCATTACTCAAGATTTTAAAATAAAATAAAAAAATCTTAACAAAAAAGAAAAAAAAAACAAGCTGCTCTACTCAAAGGCTTAATGATTTTGAGATTACATCCAGCTTATTCTCAATATTTACTTTTATCTTCCGAATTTCATTTTTTAGTTGGACAATCTCTTCTTTCATTTTATTTGTCTAAATTGGAGCTATATCTTCTACTTTCATATCATTTAGAACTTTTTCCTTGACACTGTCATCTAAAGCAATATCTTCCAACCAAAACTAGTGATAACCATTTCTACCACGATTTTGTAATACTCTGCATCTTTTTACCTCGTTAGAAGAGATTAAACAATTCATGATCCCCAAGAAGTCACTTACCCTCGTGTTGCCCTTAAGAACTAACTAAAAACCAAAGCATAAAATTGGAAACAAATTTGTGTATCAAACAAAGCTTTGGGTTCATTTTCAATATGTAAATGCATCTCATCATGTTCACCAGGTGAGGATGATGATCAATGGCTAGATCGAGGAGGCCATGGTCCTCCTTAAAATGGTAAATTTTCAATTTAAACTTTTTATAATTTATAAAATTTTAAATTAATAATAGTAAAATTGTATTTTGATCCCAAAATAATAAAAATTTGATATAATCTTTAAATTTGATATAATCTTTTAAAAATTATAAAGATATAGACTATTAAAATGATAGAATTACATTTTTACTATCGTAAAAAAATGCAATTTAATTCCGCTAAAAAAAATTTTGGCTCCACTACTGGTTGTCATGTACGACAAGTTGAAAGCTTAGTCAAATAATTGTATGGCATTAAGCTCAATATTTCAATCGCTCGTAAGCCTAAGTAACAACACCTTACTTGTTAAACTTGGTTGTCCCTAAAAAACTTGACAAAAAAAAAAAAAGAGCAAGAAAACTATAAGAGAATAAGAGACTTCTTATTACTCAAATGACTTGTGTGTAAATGAGGGGTGGGGTATCCTCCTATTTATAGGCCTAGCACCAATACATCAACGGTGGAGATGAAGTTACAAAATTCACTATGGGCAATGGAGATCTAATATCTAGAATCCCTCAACTACTCATAATAAATATTACACAAGAGAGTATGATCAAGTGTGGACAAATCTATTTATATCCATCTAGAATATTCCAAGTCTTAATGAATTCATATAAGCCACAAAACCCCCCATTGCTCCTTCCTCATGGAACTCGTTGATCTTGTCCTTTAATTGCCACAAGGCATCCCTCGATTCCCTACTATCCTTGGCATCAGGTAGCCCTTTCCACTTCACAAGGTATTCTTGTCTCGTCATGTGATATTGTTGCCTATGAACCCGATCGAATAAGATGCATTCAACTTTCTTGTTGTGAAATGGCTTAACTTGGGTAGTCTAAATCTTCATGAAATGGCTTCTAACATGTTCACATGGAGACCACATGGACTTTGAAATGAGTGGGCAGCTCCAACTTGTAGGTCATCTTGCCTATTCTCTTGATGACTTAAAAAGGTCCTTCATATCATCGCATAAGGATTTACAACGTTGGATCTTGGATTTTTTTATAATTTTTAAATATTTGTTTACATTTTTTAATTTTTTCAGTTATTTACTTTTTTTATAATTTTAAATATTTTTACAATTTTTATAGATATTTTTAATGATTTTTTAACAATTTTTAAATTTTTTTTGTCCTTGATCAATACTCGGTCAATGTCGACCAACTCCCACATCAACAGTCAATGAGGACACATGATATGTTCTAATTGGTTGTTGATTTTTTTAAATACCGATAACAACATGAGCCAAAAGTAATGAAACTATAAATCAAGTATCAAAATGAGACAAAAAAGTTTAGTATCAATGTGGGGAAATGAGTATAGTTAAAGGCGAAATAATGAATAAAACCTTAATAATATGATTATGAATTTTTTTTTCGAATATATTGGTGTGATTACATAGTAATATCTGTTCATACTTTCTTAACCCTTTAAACAAGACACACACACCTTGCACACATAGGCGCTTGAACTCTGAACTCTTAGGATGAACAACATCTTTTTTTCCACTGGAACCACTTGTTGAATTCATAAGATTATAAATTAAAGCATAATAAATTGTGTGAAATTTTATTTTTTATAAATAGTATCTAACTTAATTTTAATTATCAATTATGAAGAATATTATTGCCATTGAATAGTTTATTATATTATTATATCTGTTTTAATTTTAATCGTGTATTTAATTTGTAAAATTAGTGATAAACTTAAAAAAAAATTTAAATTAATTTAAAATTGTTAGTTAATAATTAAACATAAACAAATTCAAAAGAATTAATTATGAAAATATAATTTGTAAAATACTATAAAAATTATATAAAAATGAAAGAGTTTATGTTACAATTTTTCCCTCAAAAATATTTACTTTCTTCATCAAGGGATTGATAGGAGCCATTCCCTAAAATAAATTTTTTTATTTAAATTTTTTTAAATTTATAAAATTTTAAATTGATAAAGATAAAATTATATTTTAATTCAAAAATAATAAAAATTTAATTTAATATTTCAAATTTATAAAGATATAAACTATTAAAATAATAAAATTTCAATTTTAAAATTATAAAAACACACAATTTAATTTCGACCCAAAATAATTTTCTAGCTCCATGATGAAGAAGATGAAGAAGATGAAGATTCGCCATTCTACTTTCTCACCAAGAAGAAAGAACAGAAAAAGGGTAGAATCAAAGAAAAAGTGCAAAAACAAAGAAGTTAACGTAGGGTTCTTGGATATATATATACGAGGAAAGATGGACTCACCTGTGATTTCATTATAAGAATCATATATACAAATGTCAATGGCATAAGTCCATAGAGTCTAACCGTCAATAGAAAGAATTCTTTTCTTTCTTCATACAAATGTCAATAGCAAAGAACTCAGTGAAACCCGTATTTTGAAACTATAGGTCTTGCATTAAGGAAAACTCGACTCTCTTCCCCTCTCACCAATTCTTCCGCAACGTACTTTCCAGAAAGAGGATCAAGCAGTGCAGTCGACACTCACCGGATACCTGAAAATTCTGACCCTTGTTGGCGGAAATATGATGATTAGGGACTGACCATGCCTTGCAAACGCCTCGTATCCGGATCCGATCAACCCAACCCAAACGTCCAATTATATCTTCAATGATGTCGCGAGGGAGATCCGACCAGTTGCTGAGATAGTAGACGCTGGATTCGAGGAAGAGGAGACGGCAGCGCCGGAAACGGACTGGTTACAGGGGGTAAGACTTAAAAGGGAGTGTGTGTTTTTTTTGGGGGTTAAATAACAAAGTTGATTTTAAAAGGAATACATTACACGTGTACTTTTAGAGGTACAAAAGGAACAAACACTCATCAACCGCCTTTTCTCTCCACGTGTCACTTCCCAATAAACCCCAAACGCTCTCTGCTTCTTCCCTCCATCTCTGTTCCTTTTTATTCTTTTTATTTCCTTCCAATCTCTTTCGAAAAAAAATTTTAAGTACAGCACAAAAACCAAACTCCAAAAAAAAAAATGGAGGAGGAAAGATCATTCTCACTTCTTCAGGTAAACAGAATGAACCTTACCCACATTTTCTTTACTTATATTTCATTGTTTTTGTTATTATCTTTATTTCTTTTTCCATTAAATTATTTTTTGGTGGTGGAATTTTTTAGTTAATGGTGAATGAAGGACTGGTGCCATCTACAGAAGAAGAAGAGAAGAGGAAAAATGTCATTGAAAAGCTTAAACAAGTATGCCCTTTGATCCTTTCATTTGATTGTTTTAATCATTTTTATTAATCTTTCATGGCTGAAAATCATGGTTTTTGCAGATTGTAATGGCGTGGGTTAAGCGAGTAGCTTGGCAACGTCGGCTTCCTAAACAAGACATAGCTGCTAGCAGTGCTACCTTATTAACATATGGCTCTTATGGCCTTGGGGTTAGCTCCTTTCAATTTCCTTTCCAAATTAAGCTGTAGCTTTCTATATATGCATACCTTGCCATCCACAGGATTTGTCTAGGAGTAAAATTGTAAATGAACCTGGGTTTGATACGCGCTGTTTAGGAGTGAAATGTTAAACATGCCAGGTCGATACGAGAGATTACTTAGTTAAGATTATAGAAAAAAGGGTAAATAAATATAGCTTGCCAACTGAATTTATCAATTTGATGATCAGGTTCTTGGTTTACAGTCCAACATTGACGCTTTATGTGTTGGTCCTTACTGATTTTGACATCTGCTATGTGTTGATACGAGAGAGTTCTTGCTCGAGTTTACGTGGGAGGGAAATAGGTTCTGGCAAAACGGTACTCGAATTGTATTACCAGGGAAAACAATAAACCCAGTTGCCAACTGAATTTAACAATTTATTGATCAAGTTCATGGTTCAGAGTAGACATCGGTGCTTTATGTGTTGATCTTGGTCCTTACTGAATTTGACAGCAGTTATGTGTTGATACGAGAGAGTGCATTGTTGAGATTTCCTGGGAGGCAATAAGGTTTAGGCAAAAAGGTACTCGAGTTGTATTAACAGAGAAAAGAGAAGAATAAATAAACATAGCTTACCAACTGAATTTTACAATTTATTAATCAGGTTCATGGTTCAGAGTACAACATCGATGCTTTATCGGTTGGTCCTTACTGAATTTAACTGCTATTTTGTGTTGATGCAAGAGACTGCATACGTAAGATTACCTGGCGGGGGAGAGAATTAAGTTTAGGCAAAATGATACCTGGATTGTATTACCAGGAAAAGAAAAAAATAGAATAAATGAACATAGCTTGCGACTGAATTTTAACATTTTATTGACAGGTTCATGGTTCAGAGTCTAACATCTATGCTTTATGCGTTGTTCCTTACTGAACTTGACAGCTGTTATGTGTTGATACGAGAGAGTGAATCCTTAAGATTACCTGGGAGGAAATTAAGTTTTAAGTTTAGGCAAAATGATACCCAGATTGTATTTCCAGGAAAAAAGCAAGAATAGATAAGCATACTTACCAACTGAATTGTAACATTTTATTGATCAGGTTCATGGTTCAGAGTCAGACATTGATGCTTTATGTGTCGGTCCTTACTTTGCCACCATGGTAGTAAGTAGCTCTAATTGCTTCATAAGTTTTCTTCTTTTTATTATTTTATTTGAAGTTTTGAATTAGTATGGTTTCAAATATTGGTAATTGTAACAATGTAGGAGGATTTCTTTATTGTTCTATATAACATGCTTAAGAGCAGAACTGAGGTATCTGAGATTCATTGTGTGAAGGATGCAAAAGTCCCACTAATGCGTTTTGAGTTCGATGGAATCTCGATCGATCTTCCCTTTGGGCAGCTTAAAGTTTTAGCTGTTCCAGAGGTAAGCTTAAGCATTACTGTTTTGCATTTAAATATTATGTCACGGAAAATTGATTACCTTAGCCTTTGGGGTGCAGAATTTAGACATTTTAAATCCTGTGTTTTTGAGAGATATTGATGAAACTGGTTGGAAAAGCTTGTCCGGAGTGCTCGCAAACACACGGATTTGTCAGCTTGTTCCGGACTTGGAGGTACTTACTACTTCAGTTTCCTTTTTCTTTTTTGGTAATTTATGACATCTGGAAACACCGTTTTTTTTCTTGGAATGTTGTGCATTTTCAGTGTATGTGAACTAATGCTTAGTATACTTTAGAAATTCCGGTCAATGTTACGATGTGTCAAATTTTGGGCAAAGAGACGAGGAGTGTATGGTAATGTAAGTGCTATGTGGTTGCTATTGCTCTTACGGTATACTTCTGCTTGATTTCATCTTTTCTTTAGGATAAGATTATTTTGCCGATTATACCAACTAATGATGTACTGGTTGCAGCTAAATGGGTTTCTCGGAGGAATTCATTTGGCAATTCTTGCTGCTTTTGTTTGTCAGTGTGATCCACATGCGGGTTTGAGTGCTCTAATTTCACATTTCTTCAAAACATTTGCTTTCTGGCCTTGGCCTAGACCGGTTGAGCTGCAAGATGGAACATTACATCCTACCCTAGATCCCACAGAGACGCGGTTTTATATGCCCATTCGGTTGCCATTTAGTCCTTATGAATATTGCCATTCAAACATCACCAAAAGCACATTCTATAAAATCAGAACTGAGTTTCTTCGTGGCCATAACTTAACCAAGGTACAATTGTTCTTTATTATTCCTGTTCTTTTCCTTTTTTTTCCTTGAGCACCAAAATCCAAATGAGAAGAGAGTGAAATGAAAGGAAACAATTGAGATTGGTGGCATAAAGGCTGGACCTGTACGGGAAAGGACAGACTCAGAAAGAATTGAATAAAATTGAAGGAAAAGTATTATATTTAAGAAGGATACAACACTTGATTGGTAGCTTTTGCCTTCGATTTCTTGTCACTGACACTTGGCTGTAGCAGAAGGAAAAAGAATTCTTCTAAATCTTTCCCTTCTAAAGTGTGATCGTTTTCTACTGATAAAGTCATATGGTTTCTCCTTTTCCACCCCTTTTCTTTGCCTTCCAGTACGGAAACTTTTTATCTATTTCTATTGTTTGTAGAATAGTAAGTCTAGTTCTTGAAGATGAATGTGAGAGCAAATAAATAGAGTTATTTGGATTTTCTAAAGTGTTTTTTTTAAAGTATATCAAAATTCATTTGCAACAGATTAAAAACATGTTTTGGTATTGCAGGATCTTCTGAAGCTTGGTTTTGATTGGCACGATGTATTGGAGCCTTTTCCTTACACAAAGAAATATGCTCGGTTTCTCAAAATTTTTCTTTCGGCTAATAAGCAGGATGAGCTTGGAGACTGGGTGGGTTGGATAAAGTCTCGCTTACGCTGTCTTCTCTTCAAGGTACGTATCCTATAGTACCCTCTTTTTTATTAAAAGGTACAATAGAGAGGAAGGGGGATGGTTGTTGGTAGGACTGGGTTGTATATCCTTGATGCATCTAGGGTACAAATCAGTAAGTCGAATGTGAAACAACATAAACTCTCTGTTGTCATATTCTCAAGGTTTATGGTGAATAATGGTTATCTATCACATTTTGGTACTTCAGTTTTCTAAATTCGAAAGGAGTCCCTCTGACCATTTAGGTCCAGGGTTTCACCGGTCGCATTTGCAAGTCTTATTCTACACGTGCCAAATGCCAAGTCTTATTCTTTGCTGCATAATGTTTCTCTTATTTACAAAACCCCAGTTTGATTTTCCGTATATTCCATATTTTGGTAGTCTCTACCATTTGATGAGGCTTTTACTTGTTGCAGCTAGAGGAGGTACAGGGTCTCTGTGACCCTAATCCCGCAGAATACATCGATGTCAACATAGCAGATCCACATGTCATTTTCTACTGGGGCTTGCAACCAGGCAAAACTAATGCCATAGATATCAAATCCGTCAAGGATGTTTTCTGGAGGAATATCAATACTGGGTATGAAGGCCCTTTCGGAAAAATGGAGTTATCTATTGTGCAAGCCTCTCAATTTTTTAAGTCTGCTGAATTCGATACCTTGAGCCGGAAAAGAACAAAAGCTTGTTGGAAGATGATCGATTACCATCACCGAAGGACCCCTATATACTCGAAGCATGTTCCGCAGTATATTGTTGGGTACATATCGACAAATGGGGACCATGAGTACCCAAGTGCAGGGGTATAGAATTTAGCTACCCTGGTTTTACATTTTCATGGTTGCTTAGTTCTAGGATAAACAGGAAATTTATAACAAGATAGGGAAGTGTATGATTGCGTTTTACTGAAAATGAACGCTGAAGGCTACAGCCTACAAACCCAAAGTGGTATTCTTTTGCAACTTTTGCACTTTTACACTTCCAAAATCGAAAGAATACCCCCTTTGGGTTTTTCTCCAATATTTTCTTTCTGTAGAAAACAAACAGCAATTATGCGATTATATCCATTGGTTTCATTACAATACCTAATTTTTATTACAATTCTTTAACAAAATGTTTTTACTGTTTTTGGAGGAGTAACAAACAATTTTAAATTAGAAAGTTAAATCCCAAGTAAGATCGATTCAGGATCATGGGATTTTTTTCTATTAGATAGGAAGGATTGTTGTACAAAATGTACTTCTAAATAATTGCCTCTTAGATCCTATAGCTATTTATATGAAGAAGAAATCATGTAACGAAAGAGATTCTTATTTATATAAATGGTACTTCGAGCCTGGAACGAGCATGAAGAAATTAAACACATTTCTTTATCTTTTGAGTTGTTTTGTCGGATTGATCGCTCAAGACTTTTGGTCTCTACCCGAATCCGAAGAAAAAAATGAGATCACTTTTTATGGGTTTGTTGAGAATGATTCTGATCTAATTCATGGCTTATTAGAAGTGGCGCTCTGGTGGGATCCTCATGGACAGAAAAAGATTGCGGTCAGTTTGATAATGATCGAGTGACATTGCTTCTTCGATTCGAGCCGAGGAATCCTTTATATATGATGCAAAACGGATTTTGTTCTATCGTTGATCAAAGAAATTTTTATGAAAAATACGAATCGGAGTTTGAAGAAGGGGAAGGAGAAGGAGTATTCAACCTCCAACAAATAGAGGAGGATTTATTCAATCACATAGTTTGAGCTCCTAAGATATGGTGCGGCTATTTTGTACGTTAAATATTAGGAAATTTATAGTAAATTGTTAAACTTAAAACATATTTTTAGAAAATAAAACATTTTAATAAAATTGATTGAAATAATTTTATGTTTATTTTAAATCATTAATTGATTTCAATAAAATTTAAAATTATAAAAACATTATAATATTAGTGCACAGAAACAATTCGTGCATCACCTGAGAATTCAAGTTAATAAATACTATAGCAATATGAGGTTATAAAAAAAATAGTCACGTTCACATTATAATTTCCGACATATGGATTCTTTTGCTTTTGCCTTTTATTTTTTTAAAGTTATTTTACATATTTTGTTTAAAAAAATATAATGTTTTATATGTTAAATGTAAAGATGATTTTAAATAAATTCTCTTTATTTTAAGATTTTAGTTAATTAAATTAGTTTTAATATTTATAATATTGAAATTAATGAATATAAAATTGTTAAGTTTAAATTATAGTTTTAAAAAAGACACATATTCATAAATTTATATTTTCAAATATAATAAGAGTTAATTATATTTATTGATTAAAGTAGAGTAAAAATAAATATAAAATTACAAAAAATAAAATATTAACAATTTAACATTAAAACAAATTAATTTAACAATATATATAAAATAATTTGTAAGAAATTATTAATGATATTATTTAAATTATAATATATTAATATTAATATTCAAATCACGATGAATTTTTGTATTATTTTAATATTAAATATTTTTAAAATTAAATAACATTAATATAATTTATTCTAAATTAATTAAATACTTTTAAAAATATTTTGTAACTATATTACTTTTTCAATTTATTAATTTTTTTGAAAAAATTCATTAAATTTAAAAAAAAAACTAATAGTATAAAAATATTATAAATTTAAAATATACAATCAATTCGTACATAACACAAAAATATAAATTAATAATTATATAACTTGCTCACGAAAATAATATATATATATATTCACTTTGTTGCACGTAAAGTTTATTTTATTTTGGATGGAACTTTATGATTGAAAACTAGATTTGTTCAAATATGGAAGTACTCAATTGAGTTCATACTTTTGATTCATCTCCCTTCACCTTCGGGTAAGGTGATTTGGCGTTTAAGTTGGACCCTCTCAATAATAAAATATAAAAGGTTTAATTATGAATCTAATCCTTTTCTCTCTTTTTTTTTAAATTTTGCCCCCCTTTAGTGATAGAATTATAGTTTGATTTTTTCAAAAATTGTCAAGTTGATTAATACAATGATATAATAATATTTTGAGTATTAAAAAATTTATAATTTAATTTTAATCTCGATATAAACTTGATATTAAAATCTAAAGGAATCCATAATCATCTGTATACCTTGAACATATCTCCTTTTACATAGAGTTGATCATGGGTCAGGTTAGGTCAGTGCAAAAAAATCAAGCTTATTTTCTAGGCTCGGCCTGACCAAAAAAATTAAGCTTAAAATTTTATCCAAACCCTATTCAAATAAAAATGCTAAATCCTAGCCCAATCCGTCCTTATTAATTTTTTAAATTATTTTTTATATAAAAATAAATTTAAAAAATATAATACATCAAATAATCTAAAAATATTAAAATAAATGTTTCTTAATAAATTTAAAATACATATAAAAAAGTTACAAATACCTCTAAAATAGTAGCAAAATTAACGATAAAACAAAAATTATATAATATTCAAACAATAACAACAAAATAATAGTAATATAATAGCGAAATTGTATCAAAACAGTAGCAAAAAAGAAAATTTATGTTGATTCGGATCAGACCGAGCCTCGGTCAAAAAAGCTTACTTTAGGCTCAATTTATTTAGAAAACGAGTCTTTTTTTTTTTTTGCTCAAGCCCATTTTTTAAGTTTATATTTTTATCCAAAACCTCTCACTTTTTGAACGGACCTTCGGATCGATTTGAGTGGTTGGATCCAATATCAGATCTATATAACCTTAATAAATATTTAATTTAATATTTAAAAAATATAAAATATAAAATATTAAAATAATAAATTTTTCTGCTCTTTTCCTCTGGATAATTAGGGTTTAACAAGATTAGGATTTAGGATTTGTTCTTCCTCTTCATTTTCCTTCATCTGCTCTTTTCCTACTTAATAATTGCATTATCTTTATGCAATTGCAATAAAATCGTAAAGATTATTCTGTATTTTGGGGACTTTTCATTCCATTCATTTTAAGAGATTCTAACCTAACTGCTAAAGTTTGGGCCTTTTCCTTTTCCCCCTTTCCTTTTAGTTGTAATTCTCATTCCCCATTCGCATTCATTTTCTTACCTGTCTTTCTTCACCTCATCTAATTTTTTGGTTTTCTAATCAATTGATTCGCTTCCTTGAGAAAAAAGGATTGCTCAACTGTTAATTCACAACTATTTTGTCCTTTTTTTCATGTTCACACACACGCACAAAGCTAAATATAATATGGATGTGTAGGAGGAGTTTAGATTCAAGATTTTAAATGGAGAGGATGAAAATTTCAAATTAGGGTTTTTAGATGCTTGTTTTTGGTTACTAATTGTTCTAGCAACAAATGGAAGAAAACAAGGAAGGATCCACAAAATTGGAAGCCCAGGATGAGACTAGGAACCGGCCCTCCCTTTTTGTCATTGGATGTCCCAACGTCGGCAAGCGCACCCTGATCTCCCGTAACTCTCATTTCCTCTTCCAATTCAATTCTTCTTTACTGTTCTTATTATTGTTTTTTAACTGAAAATTAAAAAAAGAATCTACTTGTTTGGAAAACAGAGTCATGGTTGCTATGCTTTTAACAGAAATTCTGGTGTATTTGATCAAATTTTATTATTAAAAAAAAACAATACAGGACTTGCTTCTGTGGAGTTCGAAGAAGAAGAAGAAGATAGCTCCCAAGTGGTAGTCCATGGGTCTGAATGCTTTTTTTCTACTCACTTTTAACATGTTTGTTTGTATTAGTTAATTATACAATAGTAAATAAAACCAAACTATGTTGGCTGATAATTCTACCATCAACAGCTGGACTATCAATACGAAATACTACACTGCTGATGTTTCTGTGTGTATGGCTCATCTTCAAGATGGATTTTCAGCTCAAACCCTCCCTATATTTAACCATTCAACCGCCTTGGTCATGGTTTTTGATATATCTCATGTAATCACTTTGCTTTTCCCAGTTCTTGTTCTGTTCCTTCTCTTTCTGTTGCAATAACTAGAGTAGTATTTCTATATATATTTGTTCTATACCCTCACCTTCCTTCTTGACTTTTTTTATTTCTCTCTCTCGCAGCCGTCAACTTTTTCTTCTCTTCAGGATTGGATCTCTTGCACTGATATCCAACACTTGGAGATTTTAGTCTGCATAGGAAACAAAGTTGATCGAGTTCCAGGTCATCCTGTCCATGCTGAATATGCAAAACGCCTACACAAACTTGATGATTCCTCTACTCATCCTTCATCTGACTTCACTCGATATGGAATTTCTGAAGCTGAAGGAAGCAGTCTATTGGAAAATGAAGACCCATCTTCCGACATTCGCAGGAAATGCTTGGAGTGGTGCATTGACCACAACATTGAGTTCATCGAAGCTTGTGCTTCGAATGCTAATTTTGACAAATGTAAGGCCATGTTTAGCTTCTGCATCATCATATCCACTTCACTTTGTTGCTACACTGTCTATACACTGAATTACTGGTATGGAATAACATGCTTTGATGCGAAATTTCCAATATACAATCATGATAAATTGTATTAATCATCACATCCTGCTCAGCAAGATGTATTTTGCCCAAAACAAGTAAAAGGATGTGCACATGTATAATTGTGAGAAGTTTTACTTTATGTTCCCACATGACCTAGCAATTTTTTACTTTTCCCATGGAAAGGGTATTAATGTGACAATCAAAACACACAATAATGAATCTTGAATGAAGGTCATGTGTAGGTTAGATATTCGTATGCTAATTTTTGCTAATGTGAAAAAAGAAACTGGTCCTGGCAGGTTTGTCAGTTGATGGAGATTTACAAGGAGTTGAACGTCTTTATGGTGCTCTTTCTGCTCATATGTGGCCTGGAATGGTTCTGAAATCTGGTGATATGATAACTGAACCTTCGCTCCCTGAGAAAGAAGGTTATGTGTGATATCTTGGTTGTTATAATAAAAGTTCTTCCTGATTAATTAATTGCTAAATATTATTGTTGTCCCTGGCCAGATTCATCAGAAGAAGAGCCTGATTATCAGTTTGAATATGAAGTGTTATCTGCAGGTTCAGCTGAACCAGGGGATGACATTGTTGAAGAATGGATTTCTGCAAGTCCGGCTAACACATTCCTGGATATAGGGAAATCAGTTGATGCGGGAAATTCTGATTCAGATTGTGTTCGAGGAAACATAACCAGATGCGAAAAGGAAGAGTCACATACCTTTCCAACAGTTTCTGCTTTAGGGGAGAAAATTGACAGAATGGAACCCAATGCTGAAGAACCTGGTCGAGCTTCAGCTTCAGAAGTAGATGATGGCCCACATTATGAATTTGAGGATTTGGAACAGTTGATGTCTGAGATTGGGAACATTCGCAGCAACTTGAGGTTAATGCCTGATTTTCAAAGGAGGGAGATGGCTGCCAAGCTGGCTATTAAAATGGCTGCCATGTTTGGAGGTGACAGTGATGATGAAGAGGAGACATGAGTTACTACTGGGACATAAGAACTTTTAGATTGTTCAGAATTTTGGAAGTTACTGACATGTAGCTGAAATACAAAGTTAACTCAATGTATGCATAATTGTGTACATAAATAGAGATTTTTAGTGCAGAGAATGGAGATGTGAGTTTTGGCAATTTGACTAGTTTAATCTTTGCAGCAAGTATATCAATAGTTTTATGCTCCATTAGAGCGAATTGTAGGGCAGGGCAGGATGTTTGGAATTCTTTTGAAGTTGAGGCATGACGGATACAGTAGGTGGGATAGGGTGGTTCTGTTGTGGCGTGATGTCCGAAAATTGACTGCCTCTTCCTATTTAATTAGTTGATGAGATAATTTCAAAGATCATCATGAAATCCCCTCGTTCAGGCCAGCCGGCTGTCAACCTTAAACCCTTGGCTCCTCCCTTGAGAGAGTTTCTTTGAGTTGACGAGGGCTCATGTTTTCTGCATCTCACTATAACTCAAATAGAAATATAACGATTACATTTCAACTTTATTACTACAGGGATTTATGATATGAGATACAAGGGTGAGCAAAACACGATTCGAATCGAAAAATTCGAAATAATTTTCGAATTTTGAATTATTCGAGTTAAACGAATCGAGTTAAATTTTTTTTCCGACTTTTGGGTTCGAATCGAGTTTAATTTTCGAATTCGAATAATTCAAATAAATCGAATAAAATTATATTATTTTTAATTTTAAATTTATATTACCCAAACCCAATACGTAGGTCCAATTTACTATACTCATTTTCCCTCAAAACTCAAACCATTTATCTTATCCAATTTTTTCCCCTAATATTTAAAACTCATCAACAAACTAAACTCAAATATAATTTCATTCTTCAAAAACACTCATAAATTAAACTCAAATATTTTTAAACCCAAATATAATTTTATTCCTAAATAACACTCATAAACAATTCTTTTTCGTGTCTAAATTTATTGTTCCTTTTTGTTTATTATTATTATTGTTAGGTGTACTTATTTAGTTTTTGTAAACCCAAAATCTATTTTTTCTTCCTAAAAAAACCCTAAATTAAAACCCTCAAAATAAGAAGTTTAAGCTATTCTACAATGGTTTTGTGTTATTATTGTTCGTTTATTTGACTTTTGCTGTGTTGTTTTTATTTTTTGTTTTGTTGTTTAGAATAGTGTTGCCGTGTAGGTTTTTACTGTATTTTGGACTTTTGCTTATGTTTTTTTATAATCTTGTTGTGTTATTGTTGTTACTTGGATTTATGTTGCTTACTTGAACTTTTGCTTTTTTTTTATTATAATCTTGTTGTGTTGTCATTGTTTACTTGGATTTTTTCACTTATTTATTTCAATTTTTCGTTGTATAGTCATGTTTTAAAACTTTAAATAAAAATATTTTTAAAAAAAATTACATAAAATTAAACAACACCAAATTAATTTTTTTAAATTTAACTCGAATAAATATATTAGATTCGATTTGATTCGAATTCTATCTCACTCGACTCGATTCGTAAAAATTTCAAATCGAGTTAAGATGATGAAATAATATTCGAAAACTCGATTAATTCAAAAAATTTTCATTCGATTTGATTGAATGCTCACCGCTAATGGTATAGGGCTTTTCCCCTTGACAAGCGTCTTTCTTTTTTTAGTCACCGTAAAAATAAAGGTTAAATTACAAATTGGATCCCTCTACTATGCTCACATTTAAAATTTATATTTTATATTTTAATTTGACATAATTTTATCCTTTACGTTACAATGACTACTTAACACAATTATCCTAGCTAAAATGATGTGATCTTTTTAAACCACATTTCTAACACAACCTATTTCAATATTATAAATTGGAATAGATATTTCTAAGAAAAATTTGACATCAACATATTAACTAAAATAATTAAGAGTGTAACTATTTTGACTTACTAACCATGTGTTGAGTAAAGTGATAAAAAGCACATTGCACTTCTAAACAGAACTCAAATTCGAACATTAAAATTGATATTATTAAAAGAAGCAACCATGAACCCAGAAAGGAGAGGATTGTTCTTCACGTACTGTAAAACAAACATTAAAGATACATTGATTATCATACAAAAAAAAACTATTTTGTCTAACTAATGATACCGTAACACTACTGAACCCAAAATATGTCAAATTAAAATGTAGATACTAAACATAGAGAAAGGAATCAAAAAGTAACCCCCATAAAAGTTTTACATATCGAAACAAAAATCCAGTGTCCAGCAAATGGCAAACAGCAAAAGGCAAGGGCAACGACTTGGCTTCTCTTTCTGGTGAGGTGTTGCAGATTCTTCTTCAGAATATATGCACAATGTCGTAGGCAAACCTGTTGAAGTTAAAGAAAGTACCAATAGGCAAAAACGATGTAGCAACAGATAAATCAGAGAAGCAGCAAAAATGACTTGGCTGCGTTTTAGCAATTTAAACAAAAAAGGGACGCGGACATTCATCTCAATAAAAAAAAAAGGCAGATAATACGATTTAACAACTAGGGTTCGACAGTGAGTGCTATTGTGTGTCTGTGTAGCACTGCTAGAAAGAAAGGATACGTCCAAAATAGCACGAATGACTGCAAAAATATAAAAGAACATCATTAGCGTTAGATGAAAATTTTGGCTAGACTGTTCACAAAAGAACAAGGAATACGTACTAGCAACTCATAAATATAAAGAAGCTTACCAGAAGTCCGCCCATGAAACCATCGAGTATAATCCGGTTCCAGCTATCAAAATATAAATGGACTGAGAACTTTGCCTTTGCTATGAGTCCAATTGAAGTAATTGCCATGACAAGAAAATAAAAGATAAACCCCATAAAGCCTGTGAACCCTAAAATTCCAGCAATAACTCCTCCGATGATAGACATAAACGTTCGGCTGCAAATTAAGACAAAGCTTAAATACTGGCATTCGAGACATGATCTCACATTTCCGTAACCATGAAAAACAAACCTGTAATATATAACTTTCATGTTATTTTGCATATTCTCTGTGCTAAAGATCGGTACATCATTCATGACTTCACTTGATTTCTTTTCAGACGAACTTGAATCACTATGTCCAGCCATAATGTATTCTTTCTCTGGTCTACAACTTTCTGGAAACAAAAAAAAATAGATAAACCAATTAACCATGAATTCAATATAAACCACAAATAATCTTGATTCCATAATGTTAAATAAACAAATAAAAAAAGCAGAGCCCATATATTGCAAGGCAAGGGCGAAACCAAAATTTTATGTTAGTTAAAAAAAATTGGTTTAACTATGCCACAAACCCTCATATGATAGTTAAGTATGAGATTTAGTCTCTATGCTTAAACCGTTAAAAATTAAACCCTCCTACTTGTTTGATTTTAAAATGTTAGTCCAATCATTGACAGCACTACTAATTTCCTTTAAAATTTGCTGATATGACACATTGATTAACAGAAAAACATATGTCGTGATATATGTTGGTATGATGTAGTATACATTAACCCACATGCCACATTGGAAACTTTTTATGCAAATTAGTAATGCCGTTAATGATTCAACTAACATTTTAGCATTTTTAAGTATAGGTTCTAGATTTCAAACATAACTAGAGAACAGGAACTTGTGTCATATTTAGACCAAAAATTGAAGGATCAAGGAGATTTGAGAAGCCAAAAGAGGCTAATGCCCTTGCCATTCGCCCCTTGGATCCGCCTATGTTGCAATGTGAAATACCTAATGAAGCAGATGATAATTACTCGGAACAAAGCATAGGAACATAAAATCCAAGAATTCACAATGGAGCATTAACAAGGATTTTCAAATAAACTCGAAGAAGCAATCAAAAAGCCCTAACTGTGATAAACTAAAAACGACCAATTGAGCATTGCCCACTGCACAAAACAGATGTATAAAGCATTGATCTGAATCCTATTGACTATGATAGATAATCCCAATAACTGAGATTTGCTCAAGAAATAACCGTGGAAACGAGAAAAAAAAAAGGCTAAACTTCACTATTCCAATGAACCCAAGAAAATGAAAGGCGATAGCTTTTAGAGATTTGATTCCGAAAAAAGAACAGATATTATCAAATAATTCCACTATTTCAACTAATTAAAACGAAAGAAAATAAGAAAATTTAACATACTTTTTTCACATCCAAGATAATTTAAAAGTAAGGATGGTATTAGATCTAAAGCTTGGAGAAATCATTCAAAAACTAACATGGAAATACAATTTAGATAAATTAAAAGTGGATTTTGATTATTAAAACACTGAATTAAAAAAATAAACAAAAAATTTAAGAAAAAAAACGAAAACAAAGATTTACCCAGAGGATCGAAGAATATGATACGGAAGACCTCTTTTCTCTGTTCTGCTACTGGGAATTAACTTCGAGATAGCAGACAACGTTTGTTTTGCAGTTTAATATTTTAACCTCAATAGCTTCTACTAAATTCCTCGATTTCCCCTCAAATTTTTTATAATTACAAAAACGTCCCCGCATATTTATCTTTCTTTCTCTACTATGTTCTAGTTTTTAATTTTTTTAGGATAAAATAACATTTAGTCCCTAAATTTAATAAAATTTTCCAATTTAATCTTTGATTTTTTTAACCACATTAGTAGTTGGACTTGGATTCTTTAAGACATGTTTTTATTTACAAAGTTTGTTTTGAAAATAGAATACCAATAGAAAGCTGACACTTTTATATGTTTGGTCAAAATTTAATTTAATTTGAAAACTATAATAAAAGTATTTTTAATTTGAAATATAAGAAAAAAATTGTAAAATGGATCTACTCTCCTTCTGGGAAAGGGATGGGTTTTGGGAATAAAATTAAAACCTAATTATGTTTTTTTAAATTAAATTAACTTGTTTTTATTTTAACTAAAATATTTTTAAAATAACCGCTTAAAAATGTGTTACCAAATTCAAGTTAAAAGATTAACATGAAAAAAATAAACTCAGATTGAAGCCGAAAAAATTAGCAAGTTCAAAGATTAAATATGATTTTATCTTTTTTTTATAAAGTAAAAATATTATTATAAGAATATTTATGTCTCATTCTTTTTACAACATAAAAATATTATTATTAGAAATATTGTTATGTGTTTATATTTATTTTATATTCTTATATGAAATCTAGGTTTAATGGCATTTTTTGCTCTCAAACTTTTTTAAAAAATCAATTAAACCCTTACGAATTTTTTGCATCCAATTAAGCCCCGAACTAACATAATTGGTTAAATATGGAAATTGAACTGTAACGATCTAGTTTCCAGTGATGTTAAAAAATACGGTTTTGGGATCTCATTTTCGTAAATCGAGTCCATAAATATAATTATACTTACGGAGTTAGTGTATAGATGAATTGAAATTTGGTTAAGCGATTTAACCAAAATTGTGAGTAATTATGGCTCGGGAACTAAATTGTAAAAGTTTAATTAGATTAAGGCTTAGGACTTAAATAGCAATTATCCAAAGGTCTAAATGGCTAATAGATCAATTTTAAATGGATGATAGTGGGATGTGATGTTAAATGTCATTAGATTAATTAATTAAGAAATAAATTTTAATCAAGCATGATTAAAATAATTAATTAGGTTTAATTAAATTTAATCCAAGTATATAAGTAAATTAAGTGGGGAAGAAGATGACAATGTCATCATCTTCTTCCCCAAAGCGACCGTCTCCATTTTGAAAAAAAAGAAAAAAGAAAGCTTTCAACCTAGCTTCATATTCGGCTCCTAATTTCAAGTAAGTCCCTAGTTATTTTTTTTTATGTAAATTGAATCATGGAAGCTTGATTTAGCTAGCTCATGTATCAATTTGTAAAATTATTAAAATTTTTTAGAAGTTGTCATTGTTGAAAATTAGATGAAATTGGTGTGAAATTGTTAGAAATTAAGCTTAGTATATGAAAAGGACTAAATTGTAAAGCTTAATTGTCAGGGACCAAATTGAATAACATGCAAAATTGTTATGAAATTTTGGTAGAAATAGAAAATAGAAGGTCCCTAATAAGCCATGGTGAAATCAGATTCTAATTCGAGACCCTAAATTGAAAGTTATGCTTATCTCGATTTTAGAGACTAAATTGAATAAATTGCAAAATCTGTGTAATTTAGTATTTGATCCTGAACTGGCTGGAAATTGATTGTATGATATATTTTGTGATTATTCCTAGCTAACGACAACATTGAACTACCCAAAGGGAAAGGAAAAACGAAAATCATCAACGAATGACGCACAAAATCTCGATCGGTTCGTACTTTTATGATTTGGTATAAAAATATTTGATTGTATATGCATGCTTATTGATTGATGAGTCATTGAGGTGAGTCTATTGTGATAATATGAAATGTTTCGATTGAATTTGATATAGAACATCCATATAGGAGACTAAAATGAATAAATTGGAAAGTGACATGTAATACTTGAATTATGATATGTCGAATGGAAATTGAGTAGAAATATATATATGGTATGATATGAAAAACATGTATATAGATGATGATATGAATTGTAATATGTATATGATTGAAAATGGTATATGTATTGATTTGTATATGAAATTGAACATTAGTATCCTATTAACTAGTCGAGTTATAGTTGTCATGTCATAAGATGGATTGTGTACAGGTTTATGCACTTACACGCTAGGATGCACTTCGTGTGTCAAGATGCTACATCGTGACGTGACTCTTTAACTAGGATTCATCGTGTCCTCGAGGCACGTAATATATATTCATATTATTTTTAATTTAATATTTAATGATTTTATACTTAGTTCTCCTAACATTTTTTAATGTTAAATTACAGTAGTGTTATATATTATTATAGGTTTAATTTTTATATGTTATAAATTGTATAATATATAAAAATAACATTACAGACTTAAAAGCGAGCCGAGTTAGCCAATTCAAGCCTTTAGTGTTTAAGTTTGAGTTCAGCCCATATTTTAAATGAGTTTAATTTTTTTACCCAAGCCCTTTTTTGAGCTTAATTTTTTTTGTCTAAATCTCCCTAAATTTCGAGCAAACAAAAGGTTTAAATGAATAATCCAATCCATGAACATGTCGAATAGATAAATATTTATTCATTTTAAAGTGTTTGATTTGTTTATAGACGGGGAAACAGATTTGAAAAAGCTTTGTTTTTATATGTATTTAATTTTCTTTTGGATATAATTTTACTTTAAATTTAATCTCGTTCAATATAATTATTTGATACCCAAAGGTATCAAACAAAAAGAGAATATTATTGATTAATGTGGATTTGTATGTATTTATCCATAAGTAGGATCACAATATCACAAATTCCTTTATAACCAAAATACTGGGCATCGACAAAACTGACCACGTGCCCCCCAACCCAATTCCAATAAACAAAGAGTTTAATTTGAGACAAAACACCATAACCAATACTCCACCTTCACCTCAATCCCCTCGAATCCTTTGTCTCAAAAATGTCGACTCAGCTTGTAACGATGGAAACGAAGGCCAAAGCAGAAGTTTACCATGGAAACCAAACATGCAGAGACAAATTCACGTCGTTGTTAGCAGAAAAAGGGTTGCCTAATGGCTTACTAACTTTGCAAGACATACATGAATGTGGTTACGTTAAAGACACTGGCTTTGTTTGGCTCCGTCGCCACCACTGCCGACATAAAATGTCATCGAAGAAAGGCAGCTTTTACAGGTTCGAAAACGTTGTCATCAGCTACGACACCGAAATAACGGCGTATTTCGAGACAAACAAGATCAAGAACTTGACCGGTGTCAAAGCTAAGGAGTTCATGATTTGGGTCAACTTAACTGAAATCTACGTCCAACAATCTCCTTCTTCGACGTCGATGATTACGTTCAAAACTCTGGTCGGCTTGTCAAGGTCATTTCCGGTATCGGTGTTTGAAGCTCGACCGGTTGCCGTGAAGGAATTAACCGAGGAAGGCAAGGAAGGAAAGTAGTGCAAGAAAGAAATGTGGTAAGGATATTACAGTTGTTATTTTACAATTTCAATTGGCATTTTACTTGTACGTATTAAATTTCTTATATGTATAAAATGTATATAAATTCATTCTCTTTTTTTTTTCTTTACTTGGTTTACGCAAAATAAGGTTAAAGGGAAGAAGAATATGCTGGAATATATGCTTAATGGATATGAGAATATGCTTGAAATGAAACTTCCCAATTTGCTTCGGCTCAATTAACCCCATAATCCAACTCGTAGGTTGACATGATAGTTAAGGTGTTCATTGCTTCAAATGTTTGGGTTCAAATTGCACTAATCGAATTACTGTTAGAACTTTGCCCTCTTCTTATAATTCACCAAAAAAATTAATCCCATAATTAAAGCAACTTCTCTTACTTAAATTTACAAAAATTGTATAAATCTTAAAATTATAACTCAACTTTGATTTATACAACTACATAATGATATTTTAATTTGATTCAATTTTTACAAATAACTAAAACATCATTTTATATTTACATTTACATATTGCATATATAATAACCGCATTTACCCAACATGAAAAATAAATTGATGTGTTTATTTTGATTAATATACTAAAAATACCCTTAAACTATTACGTTTTATTTAAACAAGCTTTTATACTATTTTTATAATTAAATAAGTAATAACCTAGACCTGTTCATGGGTCGGGCTATTTGTCTAGGCCCAAAAGCCTGCTCAAAATTTGAGAGGGTTTGGACAAAAATATTAGGCAAGTAAAATGGGCTTGAGCAAAAAAATTAGGCTCGTTTAAAATATGAGTCAGCCAGTCTGACCCGACTTGTTTTTAAATTTATAATATTTTATATTATGTTATTTTTATATATTATTTAGTTTATAACACATTAAAAAATAAACATATGCTTAATATATAATACTAATTTAATGTAAACATTAAAATAATGCTAAGATAACTATACAAAAAAATCAATAAATAAAAAATAATATAATATAAATATATTTTAAAAAATATTTAAAATATAATATGAGTGAGCCTAAAATGGAATTGGATTAATCTTTTGTAAATATGATCGGGTTTGGGCAAAATTTTATACCCATATTTCGGGCTGAGCTTAAGCAAGCATAAAATATGTTAATATCATGCTTAGGCCCGGCTCGACCCGACCCATGAACACGTATTAGAGTTTTGGATGATTATGGTAAAAATTATATTATAAAAATAATTTGTAAATTTTTTTTGGTAATAATAATTTATAAATTTTATAATGTTATAAAATATTATTTAAAAACTAAGAAAATTCTATTTTGCATGCTATGAAAGTATTATAATTCATTTATTTATAAAAAGTTATGACCAAGAAATATGAACATAATTTATTTATGTATCCATGTTATATACTATAAAAATAATTATATTATTTATAAGACATGTTATTAATTTTTTGGACAACTTGTAAAGCTATTTTTATAAATGTTATATACTATAATTTTTTTAATTTTTATTTACTTAATTTATGCATTATAAAAAAGAATATAACCTAGTATAAGTCATTTTCCAAATTAAATTTATATACGTTTTTATAATTAAAGTTATAGACTATTTGGACTATAAACTCAAATATTATAAGGTCGATGCTAATTTTGTAAATACGAAATTTTTTTTACACTATCATGGGATATGATACCATTTGAGAGAATTGCGTCTGATACAACCACTATAAACAACTCGTAAACTCTTTAATTTGAAATATCCAATGCTTTGAAATATGGTTGAGAAGACATTTATTGTTTTAAAAAATATTTCCCATATTAACACCATCATCTTAATATAGCATCAAAAAAGGGTTGGATCGTACTAGCATATTGTGTATTTCATAACTTCAATCATAGGTGAAATTGAAAAAATCCATACTTTGAAGAGTACATAGAAAGAAGGAAATCTTGATAATATTAATAATGTAGATTCAAATTCAAACGATGATGAACTTGGTCATGGACCAACAGATAATGATAAGGAACATATGTTAAATATTAAAGAAAGATCAAACCAACAAATATGCACTAGAACAATTAGATAAAATTCCATATGATGTTTACTTTTCTCGTTATTCTTATTAGTAATCATATTGTCAACTACTTTTTTAAACTAATGTAATGCATATGATGTTTTGATTTTAATGTTTGTTACATTTAGAAATTATTTTTGTCATACTAATAATTTTTTATAGTAATTAATATTTTCTTTAAAATATAAATTATGTAATTATATAATTAAAATTTATACTAACCCCAAAAAACCCCTAAAACAAACAATAATTAGGAAGCCCAAAAGAAATGAAAATCTTGTGTTTACCTGCAGTTAGTATAAAAACAACGGTGACGGTAAGATGAGATACTATAGCGTGAGATAATAAGTAAGCTAAACACACCACACCGTCCATCCAAACTCATTGATAGACATGCATAAATTAGTTCGCCCGTTATCTTTTACATTATTAACCTTCAAAAGGTAAAGAATATGGGCCTACTAATATTCAACTTAATCCACTGAACACTTGGACTGGACATCTGCAAATATGAGCACAATTATAGCCATATGATACATATGGAAGCGACCCATTATTATAATAAAAATAAAAATTCTAGCACACTGTCATAATATTTTATATGATCAGTATTCTAGTAGGATTTTTTTTATAAAAAAATAATTTACTAAAAATAATTTAATTTTACATTAGTGAAGTAGATATTTTTTTAAAATATTTTATTTTTTATTTGCAGTAATTAATGAAAAATAATATATCTTATTTGTATTATTGAATATAATTAAAATATATTAATTTATAAATTTAAACATTATAATAAAAAAATTCAAATTATAATTAAATTATTTTTAACATATTCAACATACAATATATCTTTATTTCATACCATTAATGCGAAATAATATTATTCAAAACAATAATTAATTAACATAATCAACTCTAATATTAATTAAGTAATAGAATTCTATTCAAGTAATGACTCTATTTTATATCAATAAAATTAATACAATTTAAAAATAAAAACAAAATTAGCACAACTTCTTTTTACTTTAAAATTATTTTAACTAATAATTATAATTATCACAAATTTTTTATTTTATGCTCCGAGTTATATTCGAGTAACAAATTTATTTTATAATTAGCACAATCTTTTTAACTAATATCACAATTTCTATTAAATTATAATTATTTTTAAATATATAAGTATCAATATTTTTATTTTTACTTCAACTTTTTTAAATGTGAATTTAGTAATACAATGGAAAACAAAGGATATTCTCGTTAGTTCAAAATGTTCTTCAGAACTCATGCTTTTATATAGATTATATATAAGAAATCATCCAGCAAAAAAAAAAACACATACTTTTAAAACTACTTATAGTTCCCCCAAATCATAAGTAGGAAGATAATATGTTTCAGCACACTCGAACTCACGTTTTCCTATATTGACAATAATTCTTATGCCAATTAAACTAAGACTTAATCGACGAAATGTTTTATATTAATATTACCTATATTCAAAAAAGACCCAATTTTAGTTTCCTTAAATCTATAAACACATGGAAATGAAAATAGTTAGGTGAAAAGCTAAAAACCTAATGTAATGTAATAATGAAGAAGAAGATGAAGAAAAATATAAAGTATATTAGGTTTGGATGAGTCAAAATTTTCACTTGTTTGACTCATCTTTTTCTTACCCTTTAATTATTTCATCTCATCTCATATAAATATTATACACATTTTGAAGTCAAAATGAACTAGGCTGCTATATCTTATACTAACAATCTACTAAATATATAATTTGATACTTGAGTTTCGTTTTAATGTTTAATTTAGTACTCAAATTATATGACATCATGTGGTCCACTAAATGTTTGACATATGTATTCTAATAAAAAATATAGGACTTAATTGAGAAAAAAAGAAAAACTTAGTACCAAAATGAACATAAAGCCAAACTCATATACTTAATTAGAACAGAAAGAAAAGCTCAAATATTAAAATATACATTAAAACTAAACTCATGTACTAAATACTGCATTAATTATTTCTTATCTTTTCACTCAAGTTTTATAAAGCATTGAATTATATTTATTGTAATTCGAGTCGGATAATACTGAACCGAACTAATAATCCGATCCTTGGAGAAGTTTACTTGGAAGTATTGTTTAGTTTTCACATCAATTCTAGTTCTTTCAATTTGGTATTTCTACAAATAACACTATGTGTACATAGAATTTGATTAAGCCAAATACCAATTCCCATTGATAAGTCTAGATTGGATAATTTTGTATCGAAAAAAATTAGGTTTGATTGATTTTAGGATCAAGTTTTTTCGAGATTCAATTCGAATTTAAATTATTGAATTCAATATCAAATACTTCGAACTTCGAATTCGGATTAATTTTGTCAACTTTACGAATTAGACGAGTTCCTTTCGTATTAATTTCGTTTTCCCAATCTTTTTCTTAAAAAAAACCAAAAAACTAAAGCTCCATTTTCCATTAAAGGTAATGAAAGTTGCAGAAACATAGAAAAAAAAAAAAGGATTGGGTTTTGGTGTTATTTGAAAAGGAAGAATGAAAATGCGGACAGCAATTACCTTAAACACAATTAAACAATGGACAAAAGTGGTTATTGTTGTTGGTTTAATTTAAAGATGTTCTTAACTCTTGTCCTAAAGTGTTTAAGGTTTATAATCAACACAACATGTTAACATATGCTGTTTCATTTTTCCCATTTATTTTATTAACTAAATTTATCACGCAACTAATTATAACCATATCTCTATTTCCCACATTAATTCCTTCTGTTTTTATTATATATATGTTCTTTCTTTCTTTCTTTTTTTTAAAATTTATTTTCATACTCACAAAGAATTGCAAAAATTTTATTTTGGCCCCAAAAATTTTATTTTTTTATTGATTAGATCCTCTCATTATAAAATTTTTGGCTTCTATATATAAATTAACATTTAGAATGTGTAAGGGACAAATTTCAAAATAATACAAGAGCTTTGATTTAATGTGCAATGTCATATATAAACTTTGATTTTATACATGAAATTCTGATTTGATTTAATTTTTATAAATCACTAACACAATCATCGATATATTAAATAATTAATTAATTATATTTTTTAATATAAAAATAAATCGATATATTTATTTCTTTAACAATTTGAACCAAAATCTAATTTCCCTATATTAAATTGCACATTAAATAAATTTGGGGTCATGTATGTAACTTTGATTAAATCACAAAATTAGGTTTTTGAGAAATGGTAGGGAAAGAGGATAAGCATAAGAACATACACATTATTCTTTACTAATAGTGGAACCCCAACATGATGATTTACTTAATTGGTTACGGCTTAGGAAGATGTTGTACACATTTTTGGCAATCCCATGAAATTTGCTAATTTTCAAATTAAGACATTCATAAATTCTTGTGTTCATACAATTTTTGGTTGAAACTCCCTCAAATTTATGTTGGTGGTTAATTTCGAATATCAAACTTAAAAAAAAATAATTAAGAAAGTGGTATTTGTATATACACATCGACGAGGCTTCGAATGACATTAAAGGTTATTTTTTATTTTTTGAATAATCTTATTATAAGTTCTGATTATATCTTTTTTTTTACACAATATTTAAAATTATTCATAATCTCTTCCCAACCCATAAATAGCAAAACAGTACGTTTCAGCTACATTGACAACAATAATCATATTATCAAATTAAAATTCAATCTACAAGTTTACCCTTTTATTAAACCATATTTATGTACACGCATAACGTAAGATTATGACACTACCTAATCCTCTGCAAGAAAAGGTTGAAAACCTCGTCGTTGTGAGTGTAAATATACATGAAGGTCACCAAAAGGGACTTCGCAGTTGCAAACCATCAAGAGACGTAATAAAAATCCATATGCCATGTAGGATCTCCACGTGGAACCATCAAGGCTCCACATGCATCCTGAGTGAAAAAAGTAGCATTTATTTATTTTTAATGAATTATAAAAAAAAAATGTAAAGTCTAAAATAATAAATAAAATTAACGTAATTCATAACTAGGTCAGTAAACACTCTGATCAATTAGAAGTAGCAGATATTAAGAAATGAAACATTGAGCTTTCCTCCATTTTCATTTGAACGCTAGCTATATAAATTTGTGGACTCCAGCTGTGGCTGACTTTCTTAGCCTCCATTTATGCCCAATTTTCGAAGTCGAATTTATTATTTTTTAAATGAAATAAAAGTATTTTTATCATTATTTATTAATCTATTTTTATTGATATATTTACAATGTTAATATGTTTTCCTTTATACCCTTTAGTATCGTTAACTTAAGTAACAAAGTTCATGAGAATATATGTATATATAGATCTATAAAATTTAAATTGAAAAATATATAATAATATTTTAATATAAATATTAAAATAATATTAAGTTGATTATATAAAAAAAATTAATAAATAAAAAATATATAACATTAGTAAATATTAAATTAAAAATATAAATATTTTTAAAAAAATTAAAAAATAATATGATTTTGAATTAATCCTTTACAAATAATGAGTTTAAATAAAATTTTAAATTTATATTTTAAAATCGAATTAAATTTAAATAAATATAAAATATATTAATATAATGTTTAGGTACAATCCTACCTATAAACACTTTTAATTCAACATAATATTCTGAAAAAATAAAAAATTAATTCATATAATTATATTAATAATTAGACGTATTTTTAATAATTATCTCGGAAAAAAACAATACAAAAACGAAAAGGCCGACGTGGAATGGTTGCATTGGGTGTTTCAAGAGTTGCGGCTGGAAGTGCTATGCAGTTGGGAGTCCCAAAAAATAAATATTATAAATTCCTTAATAAGACACGTGTCATAAAACCAACAGTTTCCACTCATGGGACCATATCGATGGCTTCTTCCCTAGGCACGCGGCCTACAAAGATTCCCCAGCCGTCATCTTCTCTCTACACTATTCCATCACGTGCTTCACCTTCTCTCCTCCCTCACACGTGTCATTTCCTTTTCTTTTAAATAATTTATTTAAATAAAAAATAATATAAATTTGTGCGGAGATGGTTGCTATCACACCGGCTATAATTTTGGCATCTAAATAAATCAATAAAAATAAATCATTTTAATTTATTAAAATAGTAAATAAAAAATTTCAACAGAGTCAGTCAAACGCGAACCATATCAACCATAATAAAAAAACATGTGAAAGGAATTTTAATTAGTTTAAAGAGCACTAATAATTAATTAAATTAAAATTAAAAAAAAAAAGAGGCTGTCTGGTTAAACGGGAAAACGGGATGAAACAGAACACGTTGTCCGTACGAGGAAAACAACGAAAAACAAAACAAAACAAGAAAACAAAGTTAATGGAGTTCGGAAATCTACTTTAATTATTTCACTTTCTAACATAGGTTTTTTTTTTTTGACAAGATAAGATGACACATCTCTTAATGGCCAACTTAAACAAGCAATTGGATGAATCAGATGCTGCCACGTCTTCCTTTTTATTTTATTAATTTTTTCATCTTATAATAATTAAGCTTAAGCTTTGTCCTTTCTTTTTCATCTAGAAGCTCCAAAAAGTCGAAGTAGAAAGAATGTTAATTTTATAAGCTAATTCTAATCATCATAATTAATTATTCACCTTAATCCCTTTGCTTAATTCTAAAATATTAGCAACCCTAGATTGCATAAAGTAGTAAAGGGACTAAATCTTAAACTTCGTTAAAATACAAGGACTAATATCGTATTTTGACTAAATATCAATGAATGAGAAATGATTAATTGAAAACAAAACTCTTCAAATTACAAGATTTTTTTTTTTTTTGCAATAAAAGAAAACAAAGACAAAAATAATCAAAATACAAACTAAAGTGATCCACAACAATTAGACTAATTCTACAATAATCTACATCAAGAGTTCTAAGATATTATATTATTCCTTTTTTTACTCCCAAATTTCTCTATATCTATCTCTATCTCTCTCACTCTCTTTTCTTGCAATTTTTGTTATGTTTTTTTCTTCTATACAATTGAATTTCACCCCCAAATCCATGAAACATATATACTTCACATGTTGAAGTTGAACTGTTGCTGTAAGAACAAAAAATCCTCAGCATTCAACAAATTGTCTGATAAATCAACACCATCTAACATGGGATAATTGTTGGTCTGAAAATCCAAGCAGCCGCCATCGCCATGGTTGTAATAATTAGCAGCTGAGAGACTGTGATCATAGTAATCAACTTGGCTGCTACAGGCTTGGAAATTATAATCAGGATTAGGGTTATTATTATTAGTAGTAGTAGTAGCAGTAACCTGGAACCCATTATTGTAACAATTAGTCAAATCCGAAACCGGCGAAACTTGGGCCTCGAATGACTCCGACGAAGCCGCGGTGGCCGTGCTCGAATTCTCCGACGTATAACTCGGGGTTACTTGTGTCGAAAAGTCTTTGCCTATAACAGAGGCGGAGGGGACGACCGCGGTGGTAGTAGTTGTTGTGGAACCGGCGGCAGCTTGGATTCTTTCGACTAACCTAGGCATCCATAAATAACGCATGGTGTCCTTGAATTGCTTGCTGTTGACATCACATTTAAGCTGCTTCGCATGTTTCTGGACACGAGTTCTCCAATAGTTCTTGATCTCATTGTCGGTTCTTCCAGGCAAATGTTGAGCAATTTTCGACCATCTGTAATAATTAAAAAAAACATATGTAAAAAAACATTATGAACCCATAATCATTCGAGGGAATTAAGGTTAAAAGATTTACCGATTTCCCCAACGAGAGTGAAGTTCGAGAATCAAAAGCTGTTCTTCAAGAGTGATGTTCCCACGTCTAATATCTGGGCGTAGATAATTCAACCATCTCAGCCTGCAACTTTTCCCAGTTCGCTTCAGACCTGTACAATTTATTTGGTAAAGTTGTAAGCTTTTTGATTATTTTTATATGTATATGTATATGTATATATATACGAAACATCATAACACCTCACATTTTATAAGCCACAAAAATTTCTCTAAATTATATGCCTTAGCTTTTTCCATGAAAACGTACAGCTTTTGCTTTTTAATTAACAAGTTGTGGTGTTGTTTTTTTATATGCATATCAAATCCTCACCATCAATCCTATCAAACCCTTAAGATTTCTTCTTCTTCTTCTTTTTCCTTTTTTCTTGCTTTGCATTTTTGTTGGAAAATACAGAAGAAAAAACAAAAGGTCTAATTTCCGTTTTAGTCCCTTACTATACTACAAATTTAGATTTAATCCGATCATTTGCTACCTATTTTTAAAAATGGCCTTAAGTATTCGGACTCGCTAATAACAATTATAAAACTACAGGTACTAATACTAGAATCAGACCGGAACGAAAACAAGAACTTTGCACCTTTTTTTTTATGGCCATGAAAAAGCCCCTCTCATGTCATTAATCAGAAGAAAAGAAAAAAAGACATGAAGATGAAAACATGACAGACAAAACAAAAATTTGAATCAACTTGTTACATACATATATATACATATATGTATATATAGAAAATTACCTGCAGAACGAGCAAGGGAGTTCCAACGACCTTCGCCATGGATGGCAATGTAATTGATGAGCTTAAAATCTTCTTCAACAGTCCAAGGACCTCGTATCAAATCCATCTCATGATCTTCTTCACTTTGAACGTTCCCTAGACAACCCCTTTTCTTACCATCCATTTCCAAACACCTATATAAAGACCAAACTGTGTTTTGCTTTTTTTTTCTTTTTTTGCTTTTTTGATGTAAGAGATATGAATTGAGTCACAGAGAGAGAGAGAGAGAAAACAAAAAGAGCTTTGATTTTTATTACAGGGAAGAAAGACAAGTAATTGGGGGCTTTTATAGATGGAGTTTGGTTATTGCAAACTGGTGGAAAATAATGGTAACCCTTTTGTGAGAGCCGCAATACGGACCTTTGAGGGTTTTTTTTAAATAAATTTAAAAAAAAAATTAATACACTAAAACAAGGCTTTCAATGTTTGACACTTTTGACCTTTTTTATTAGTTCCATTGGAAAGTCTACAATTGTGTCTATCTTGGTTTTGTGATTGTAATAAAACTTATGTGAATATATTGCTGTTCAAACACTCCATTCCATTTTAGGGTTTATTCATAAACAGTGGGAATATATTTATTAGGCAATTTTAAAAGAATTTATGAATTAGGCTTAGTTATATTTGGGGTCTAATTCTGTTATTGATCCCTGTACTTTTGCCACATTTTAAAGTTAATCTCTATACTCTTTTGTTTTAATAATTGAAGGATCCAGTTGATGATATCATCGAAGGATTTTTATTAAATCGGATTATATTATATTTTTTAAATAAAAAATAAATACCATATAATTTAATTTCACGGAGGTTAAATAAAAATAACTCAATTTTAAATATGCAAAGGAAAAAGTTATCTAATAAATTAGACTTATATATAAGCTTTTGTTTTTTTTTTCGAAAGTTAAATTCATTAATTCATTCAACGAATGGAATCATATAGTTCGGGGGAAAAAATAGCAAGCACTCATAGTAGATGGTGAAGGGTAAGCTCCGTCAACACAATAAATATTTTAGCCTCGACATCAATAGAACATTATGACACGTTGACAATTGGTTTTGTCACATCTCAAGCACGACATAGCTGGAGTGATTGCAAGCACTTAATATGATAAGAAAATCAATCTCAAATGGTCCAATGTAGCGAGCAAAAATCGACAAGAGAATCAAGTATTCACCAAACTAGATAGGACGGCAACAAAATCATCCCTAAAATCACTTGTAAAACTAATATTACATGCATAAGCAAGACTAAAAAACGTGTTACAAGAGCAGGCAAAAACTTCTAAAACTGAAAGCTTATTAAAAAATGAAAAAACAAACAAAAAAACATATAAAACTTAAAACAATACGAGTCCAAATCGATCCGTGAAATCATTTATTATTCTGAAATACTCTCAAAACAAAAACAAATTAAGAAGTTGGCGAAAAACTACCTACTTTCTAAGCAAAACTATACTGATGGCCTGTAGAATTTTAACAAAATAATGATAATTTTAAATCGGAAGGTTAACATAATTGTTGTTAAAGATATTATAAATTTGGTTTGGAAAAAAGAGAAAAAAGATATAAATATGATTTATTGGGTTGATAATTGATTGATATTATTAGTGTTGCCAATTTGCATATAGCTTAGGCGGCTGTGGGCTATGAGTGGGAAATGTGGGCATGAGTCTATTGTTGAATGGCTCAGCCAAAGAGCCCCTAACGTAAATTGCTGCTATTTCCATGCAACCAAAACCCTGAAAAAAAATTCATTCAGCGGCTAATTAGCTCTCTATCTCACACGTAATCTATATATTTTTTGAATCCAAGACGTCAGATCAGAATCTCTTCCAATATTATCTTTTTATTCATAAACTCGAACCTAAAATCTTACATAAAATGATATTGAATTTTTTATCATTTGATTTAATAAACGCGTTGATGTAAAGTATACTCTTGTTTGTTTCATTTGCAAAACTACATTTGCTTATTTAAACCTACAATTAGGATAATGTTGTATCATCACTACAAGTTGCCAACAAATTAGTTACATAATTTTTTTATATGACACAACCCGACTCAATTCATCAGATGATGTCGTGATGCATGATGTAAAATTAGGTATTAGGAGCAAATTTTTTTTTATAAAATTTTATGTTAAAAAACTTAAATTAAATTATTAATTTTTAAGGGAGTTTAAAGATGCAAGTCTACCATTTAATCAAGAGAGGTTGAGCCCTATATTTCGCCCACTTCACTTCTATTTATGAAAAAAAATTCGAGTTTATGAGTCTTATTTTATCATCCTAACTCGATTTGAATATTTTTCGAATAGAGTCGAGTGAAATGAAATTCAACTCGAGTCTAATCGAGTTAAACTAAAACAATTAAACATGTCAAATTAAAATCTTGTTATAGCATAACTAATTCCATATTGTAGCACATAAATTTGAAACCATATATATTTAAAAGAATTTCAAAGTAAAATAAAAAAATATTTTAGTATGATAAACTTGAATAATTAATTAACTTGCTTATGTTCTAAAATTATTATTTTACAAAATTTTTAACTTATATATTTTTTAGAAATTTTTAAAATTTTTAAAATTTTTAAAATTTTTTAAAATATATAACTTTTGGAATTTTAAAAATTATTTTGTAATTTTTGTTGAGAGAGAGACCAATTTACTCCTTATCAAAATTGATAGGGAGAAAAGGGGTATATACACTAATCTATTATTCAAATTGTAAAATTCAACTCGATTCGAACCCAAAACTCGAATAACTTAATTGAGTTGACTCGAAAAATTGAACAACACGATTCTATTAACTCAAAATTTAATTTTTTACGATTTTTTCGAATCAAATCAAATTTTATTCATCTCTACTGTTATTTCAAATTTGAAAAAGTAAAAAATAAAAAGTCGTATCTTAAATTTAATAATCATACTGAATCAAATGGATTAAATCTTTAATTGAGTGATTGATTTGCAGTGAGGTGGTGGACCATATGGGTGTGATATATATACATATATGGATATAAAATATGCTACAAAAGAAAATTCCACACGTTTTCTTTCTTTTTCTTTTATTATTTTATATAAAAATAGATAAAGTTTCTGTCTAGGCTGATCTGCTTGTGGGGTTGCAATTCAGCTGCTTAGTGGCTCTAATTTGACAGCGACTTACCATTCTGCTTCTTACCCAATCAACTATCACTACCATCTCAATATGTATGTTCTTTCCCAAAACTAATCTTCAATATTAATAACTCCATTTTTATTTCATCAATCAAATATATTTGTTATGATATTTGTCATCACTGAACCAAAATCCGAATGATTTTGAGTTGGATTCTATTGAAATTGCACATTAAACTCGCAGACTGAGCTTGCATGATAATAGGTATTCGTAGGATGAGTACTTACATTTTCCTGCAAAGTCACACGTGTGATCGTGCATGGGACATCATAAACACGTGTTAAATCTAGAGTAGGATACATGTTGACATGCATGAAACTTACCTAGTATGTCATATCAATGAACAATACCCATATCATATAAATAGATAAACTTAACCATCTAAAAGGGACAAAGAAAAACACTCAATAATATCCATAATATATATGATATGTGATACAAATGAGAATTTTTATATATTTTTTATTAAAGATCTTAATTAAATTTCAATTCAAGTAATTTTTATTACTTTTGACAAAATATATATGGAATATTATTTCATTTACTCACATAAAAAATGTGACAAATTATAGTACATGTAACTTCTTTGCAAGGATTTAGATCCTCCAATATTATGGCAAGATCGAGTATCTACGTCGAACTTGTCTCTTTATTATCTTTTTCTGTGTTTCGAGATCTTTTTATTTGTTTTTTCTTTGGTCGGAGGAATTTTGTTTTTCTTGGTTTTGTTTAACTATATTGTTTGGACGGTGTTATATTCTCATGCTCCAATGGAGTTCATCAAATCCTTCCGTAATATACCCTCTCTTTTTTTATATTATGATATAAAGTGTGTAACTTTATCATTATACTAACATGAAATTTCATAAAAATTTAAAATATTAAATGACAGATTTATCATTTTTTTGGAGCCAAAACCACTTATACTCTCAACAAATTCAAAGGAAAATTTACATCAAAAAATAATGCGGAACATGTTATACTATATGTCGATAATGGCAGTATGGGAAGAAAAATAAGAATACATAGATTTTATGCGGAAAACCATTGTCGGGGAAAATTACGGATAGATGAAGAGAAATTTGCTAATGTTGAAACATAACAATACAAGAGGTTTTTGACTACACTCAATTTAAGGGTTAAACAATCCTATTACAATCACTGTCTAATAGAAGAAGTATAGTCTCAATGATGGAGTATAATAGAGAGCTAGAGGTCATGACCTCCTAAAATGATAAAATTTTAATTTAAACTCTTTATAATTAATAATAATAAAATTACACTTTGATCTAAATAATAATAAAAAATTAAATTAACTTTTAAAATTATAAAAATATAAATTATCATTAATTGACACCAGCCCTCAAAGCTTATATATAGGACCCACTAATAATTGCAATCTTTAAATTCCATAATAGTGGCAAACTTTAATTCATCTTATTAATAATAATTAGTGATACTAATCACTAATTAATCTTATTAATAATTAATAGTACAAACTGTATCCAATATTCCCCATACCTTCGTGGCAAGTTCTTTGCCAATCCAGCTCAAAAGCCAAGGAGGAAAAATCCAGCTCAAAAGCTTTAAATTTGTTCACTACACATTGGTTAATTTAAAAATAAAGTTAAGATTCTAGTAAATTTAAAATTTCAAAGTTCGAGATTTACTCTATGTAAATATGCGAGTTTTTTCTAAATTTATTCTAATTAGTTTAAATTGAATTGATCAATTGTATCGAAACTATTGTAGCTTAAAAGAAATTTAACATTCAAAGTCATTTCCTTCTTTCGTTGTCGTTGTTAATTCACTATTTTTAAAGTTCAACATCACTTATTCTAAAACCCAAAATTCAAAGATATTATATAGAGAAGGGATCCATTTACGTTAATGTAAAACCTATAATAGTTTTACACACATTCATAACTCTTTTTATAATCAATATTTGAACAATTCATACGTTTAATTTATCAATATACTTATATTTGTTATGAGTGTAAAATATAAAAATAATCTGATATCTCTATCATATTTATATCAATTCAAAATATTGACTTTTTAATATATATTCAACAATCAATTTTTTTTACATCAAACAAATAGTTGGACGTTTTAATTTACTAGAAACTTATGTACATGATTTATGTGAATGCCGGACTACTAACTCTTATGCTTGAAGGTCCACTTGATATTTTGAAGGGTTCGAACAAAAATATAAATTATCAGGTATTTTTCATATTCATGGATATGGTCCAAATTTAGGGTTCGAGGTTACCTTTCTAACAATGTTGTATTTAAAGGTGTTCATAGGTCAGATCGAGTCAAGCCTAAACATAATATTTATATACTTTATGCTTATCCAAGCTTGACCCAACCCAAAATATGAGCCTAAAATTTTGCCTAAGTCCGCCCACATTTACAAAAGACTAACCCAAATTCATCTTAGACCTGCTCATATTATAAAATATATATTTATATTATTTAAATTTAATATTTAATAATTTAATATATTTTTATTTATTGAAATTTTGTGTATAGTTATCTTAACATTATTTTAATATTTACATTAGAGTAATACATTTAATATAGGTTTTATTTTTTAATGAGTTATAAATTACATAATATATAAAAATAACATAATATAAAATATTATAAACTTAAAAACGGGTTGGATCGAGTTCGGATCTTAAATGTTCAAGCCTGAGCTTGACTCATATTTTAAACGAGCCTAATTTTTTGTCCAAATCTATTTTCTGGGTTTAATAATTTTTATCTAAACCATCTCAAATTTCGGACGAACCTTTGGATTTGGACGGGCAACTCAACCCATGAACATGTCTAATTGTATCCAAGGTTTAAACATGTATTCGTCTTTGAAAATGCAATACGTTTTACTATTGTGTCCAATCTTTATAGTGAATCAAATTATTTTTATTTAAATTTAATAATAAACACATAAAAAATATAATTTAAACATATAAATCGGATTCGTTTAAATCCAACTTTGAATATAAATATAAATAAAAGCCTGAAATAGAAGCATCATCATCCATCACTCAACAAAAAAAATTGGGTTATTAAAGAATCAATTCAATCATTGATAGTTTAGAACATAGAATATATTTTCTTAAAACTTTATGATAATCCATTTAAATAAATACATATGTTGATACAATCCATGGTTTCCAAGTTGTTATCACTTAAAAAGGATTATGTGGAAATATAAAGTGAAATGAAGATTGGATAGAGGAAGTCCCTAGGTGTGAAAAGGGCTTTTTTATAAAAGAAAAAGTAGAGAGGGGTTCTAGAGAGATTCCAAGAATTAAATTAATGGGGGGGGGGGGGTATTATTAAATGCTTAATCCCCCCATTAGGGAGCTTGATGGGGAAAAGCATAGCAAAAGATGACAAAGGGGCACAAATTCATTGCCCTTGGACACATTACCCTCTATTTCCACCTAATACACCCTTTCTTATGGGATTAAAACACCACTTCTTTTTTCAAAATTATGGCACCAACCCCATTCCACATCTTCTCTCTAATTTTCTCATTTACACCCACATTCTTATCATACTATTTAATAATTTCATGGTAACAGTATGATGATATGTTGCTAAACTATTCCATTTAATAATATCCAATTGTTACAAAGAAAAAAAAATAAGTTTAAAGTTCATTGATTTTACTCATAAGTGTTGGGCATAATAGTGTTTGTATGGAGAAAATTTAATTTCAAATTTTGAAAATGACATTATTAAAAAAAAAATAACGATAAATAAATAGCCTTAAGCTATAAAATCATGTAGTAAGCAATGACTGATATTGTTGCAGTGCTACAAAACTTTGTGCCTTGCCCTTACTAAGGTTGCAGGTCAAGGGCAATTAGTATCAACAGATCCTCATGCGGTAGTGGGCTCCAAGCCAGCTCTTGATTTGAGGTATAAACAGGGGCAAATCTAAAATTTTACTTAGCCCTATAAATTTTTAAAAATTTAAAATATAATTTTATTATGTATTAAGCTATGATTTCTTTATTTTTAAAAAATTTAACATAATTATTTTTATTTTTGGAAATTAAAGTATAATTTAATTGTTTTTTATTTTATAATTTAAACATTTTTTAAAAATTGCAACGCATTTTTTTTTTTGGGCCAAAATCTTGTCTACCCTTTAAATTCGTCATTGGGAATAAATATGGAATATTTCTCACTATTTCATTTTCTCATTTATTATCTTTTTTATTACTTTGCCTTTCTTATTCTTTTAAGTTCTATCCCTTTTTTAATAACTTCAAAGTATCAAACAACGATTGATTAAGTCATAATTCGATTGACATGAACATTGTTGTCAATGTAAAAAGACATGATTTTGAGTGCGTAAAAACATATTATTTTCCTATATATGAATTGGAGAAAGACTATAGATAATTTTATATCTTTGCATAAAAAAAAAAACAGATATGATTATGAATTGAATCATGACCGAAAAAGTAAATTCTATATATTTTGTATTTGAGAGTAAGGATTGGACTTATTTAAGATTCAACCTACAATTTAATATTTTTGTCATCATAAAGAAAAATTATTGGTAAATTATAATTTTGTATTCATCGAAGGGTACTAAACAACACACATAAAAATCCTAAATTGACCCCTAAAGATGGAATTTATGATAATAAGTCCATCTCAAAGTGGTTTAAGTAAAAACTAGAACTGATTGATGTAAGAAAATTAAAATAATTAGAAATAAAAGAAAAAGAAATGATGAGATAGGAAAATGTTTAGTCATAACAGGTAGCCTATATATTGACAAATCATTAATTAATTTGGTGGCTGAAATTGACTCTTAGTCGGTCATATGTAAGCTTAACAGATTTTAAGTTTAAAAATAGGTTAAGAGAGTAATTTTTCACTAAATCTTATTTCCTCAACTTGGAAAATTTAATATTCTTTAATATATTATATATATATATTCAACATGAGTCTCATTAGATATTCTTATCATATCTACTAGTTGTTAATACTTAAAGAATCGAGTTAAGACTCAATCAGTTTACATATATATTTTTAACTTGAACAATTAGTGATAAATTTCATAAATATATATAGAGTATTATTATAATAAACGTCAATAACGACCGTAGAATGATCACAAAAGAGGAGGAGAAATTCACTATATTGAAAAACAAACAATATAAGAGGAGTTCGACTATATTTATTTAAAGATTAAACAATCTTATTATAATTAATGTCTAATAGAAAAAATATAACTCTTGATTATTCACTCCACATATCTCCTATTTTATTTTTTTAATAAATAACGAGATTCATATTACACAACTCTAATAAATATCGGTACCTTAATAAATTTCTCACATGACCAAATTCACATATATATATATATATATATATATATATATATATATATATATATGTATATATATATATATATATATATATTTCCAAATTCATGAGGCCACAATTTTCATGAAGTGATAGACCTAAACCTAAATTTTAGAATTTAATTAGAAGAACCTAAGCAACTATCAGTTTACTTAATGGTTGCAAGACTGAAAAAGGTTAACTGAATCAAAGTCAAACTTCTTTTTTTCAAAATTTCAACAATCTTTTAATTTAATATTTTTTTGCAAGATATAGGAATTAAATAATCAATTTCATTGAATGCTGGACTAACTGAAATAGAAGAATATTATATTAAAAGTAAGAGGAGTAAAAATTGAGTTTGTTTTGGGTGTGTTTATAGTTTGGTTTGATTTTTTTTTAAATATTACTTATTTGAATTAATTAAATTATTAATAAATTTATATTTAGATCATTTAATTTAAAAAAATTGTAATATGATCATTGAACTATGTAAATATTTTCATTTAAGTCATTGAAAAGTGTTAAATTTTTTATCTTTTAATGAATTAATGCAACCTAAATTACTTTATTTAGATATTTTTAGGGAGTTCTTGGCCAAGTAGCAACAACCGCTTTGTTTTAAACTCTAGCCTCTCTTTACTGTTGTTGATCCTTGTTGTATGGTTTTATCTGTTCACACCACTGACACCAATCGGAAGTTTTCATTCACTTCTTCTCCTCTATTATTTAGTTTTTACATGAAACAACTTCGAATGTCACGAATCTACAAATCAAAATCTAAGTGACTTTCTTCTCCTTTGGTCTGATGCCGCCGTCAGATCGATTTAGGTCTGAGGTATGTCCTTCTACTAGTTGGTAGATATTATTCCACTGTAAAAATCACCGAATTGTCACTTGGAACTTACCAATCAAGCTTTAAATTTAACAATCTAATGACTTAAATGAAAACTTTCATATAATTTAATGATCATTTTATAACTTTTAAAAATTAAAATGAATCTACTTGAACTAAATTATATTAGTTTGGACAAATTCGATTCCATTGCTCTTTCTTTTTTAATTTTAAATATATAATTTATTCTATAGAATTTAAAATTTTCACTAGGTAAAAAACAAAATGTAAACTTTATAGGCAGTAACTCAACTATAAAAAAAATTTATTTTAGACATTTAAAATAAAAAAGTTTGCAATTTAGGCACCCAATTATATAATTCATTCATTTCGGTCACTTTCGTTACAAACTCTAACAGGAATCTTATATGACATTTTTTTGACACGTAGACCAATCATTGAATGCCACATGACACAATTTACCATATCATAAGTGTTGCATACCACTTTAAAGGACTAGTTACTAATCAAAATAAAAGAATAATAATAATTAAATATTTAAAAGAAACTCAGAAGTCCAAACCTCATCTTCGTCCTCAATATTTTTAATTTTCTAGTCACTGGAGAATTTAATTACACAAATACATTATAAAAATATCTTCTATTTTTTAAAACTAAAAATTAATAGTGAGATTAAGGATAATTTGGGTCCAGTTAGTGAAATAGTAATCAACATCAGCTGTAGTAATTTTTTTTCAAATTCTAAATTAAAATTTGACGAAGAAGATGAGGTTTGAATTTCTGGGTTTTTTCAACTATTTAATTATTGTTTATTCTTTTATTTTGGCTAATAATTAGTATCGAGAAAATTATATTTTAGTCATTTAAAGTGCTATTTAACACTTATGACATGATAATTTATGTCACGTGTCCAAAATGTTGTATAAGAGATTCGTTAGAGTTTGTAATGGAAGTGACTAAAATGAATGAACAATATAATATGGGTGTCAAAATTGCAAACTTTTTATTTTGTGTGCCTAAAATGAGAATTTTTGGTAGTTGGGTGATGTGTGTAGTTTACCCAAAAATCTATTTTTACATTTTTTAAAAATTCGTTTTAATTTGAATATTTTACAAAATTAATCTTATAAGCCAAAAAATAAAATTAAATATTTTTAAGGTATAATGACTTGTTTGGCCCTCTAACTTGACAAAAAAAAATCATTTTAATCATTTATTTAATTTTTTTATTTCTTTTAGCCCTTGAACTTAATTTGCTCTTCAAATCATCTCAAAATAGATGAAAAAATTGACGTTTGTTAACTTTGTTAACGTGGTAGTCCATGTTAATAATTAATTTTAAAAAATTAAAAAAATTAAAAACATTTTTATAATTTATTTTTTACTTTTTTAATAATTTTTATTTTTAAAAAATATTTTTTGAATTTTTAAATTAAAAATTAATTAATTGATGATTTGACATCCTCGTGGGAAAGTTAACTTTTCTATCTGTTTTGAAGTGATTCGATAAACAACACAAATTTAAAAATTAAAAGAGACAAAAATTAAATAAAAATTAAAATAATCTTTTTATAAAGTTGAAAAATCAAATAAAACATTATGCCTAATTTTAATTATTAACCAACTAAAATATTACCATCCGAATAGATATTTTGGCAAGCAAGTTTTGGGCATGAGTGACAAATGGAAAACGAAAAGCATTCCATTAATTTTTTATTTTATTTTATAAAGTTGCACTAATTTTGTCAAAAAGCTGGCCAAGGTTTTCTGGTTTATGGGGTTGACGATTCCAACGGGGTGACGGTGCGCGTTCATGTTCATACACACTATTCTATTTTCATTTTATAAATAATTTAAAGCAAATGAGTTTTTTTTTTTAGGAAGTTTGAGTTTTATATATTTTTTAAACAACATTATTATAAATTTTGATTGTATATGTTTTTAAAATTATTTATAGCTCTTCTTTAACTCATAAATAGGAGGAAAATGTATTTCAGTACATTCGAACACATATTATTCTGCATTGACAATAATATTCATATCAATCAAACTAATATTCAATCGGCTCGAGTTTTACATATTTAAAGCATTCCAATATTTATGGTCTTTTATTGATCTGATTATTTATACTTGTGAATATAGTAAAACTTAAAAATTAAAAATAAAGCTAATTCTATAATGTCCTTAAATATGTGGTTCAAATTTTAAAATATTTTAATTGCATCTTCAAAGTATTAAAATTGTATCAGTTACATCATTTCACTAATCTAATCATTAGTTTAGGTGTTAAAAGCTGATTCAAATTGATTAGTATACACGTGAATAAAATGGTAAGCACGTGCATATCAAGTACATAAGCACGCAATGGTGGAGCCAGAAAATCATTTTTGGGGGATCAGAATTAAATTGTATATTTTTACGATAGTAAAAATACAATTTCACTATTTTAATTGTCTATATCTTTATAATTTTTAAAAGATTAAATCAATTTTTTATCATTTTTGGGAAGTCAAAGTACAAATTTACCATTACTAATTTAAAATTTTATAAATTATAAAATGTCTAAATGGAAAAAAAAATTCATTTTAAGGAGGTCAGGGTTCTGCCAGCCCCCCTTGGCTTCGCCACTGTGGACACGTGGATTAAATTGTAAACATGTGTATACCAATATCAATTTTTAAAAATATGTTAGATTTAAACTATCCATACTGTAAGTACACATATTTACAATTTGATTCATGTGTTTTAAAATATACTACACATCAATTTTTTTTTGGTGTAAAAAAACCAAACTAAACAAACCTAAACTTGAAAGTCTTATTAAACTAAACCTTGTCCTAATGTGCAATCAAGGTCGAACTTTTATTCTTTTGATGGATCCGACCTTTAAGTGTTAAAGAACTACTTTACCCAGCTAACTGATATTTTAATGATATCCGTAATACTCCATGAAACTCCTTGAAAAACAAACAAATTCCGATTTTTCCATAACAACCATGCAACAAGACCTAAGAGTGTCCCCAAGGAATCCCAATACATGGAATCCATTCATGACAACAATTTCAAAGCAACATTTAACAGTTAAATGTATCTAGCTTGGGGACATTTGATAGAATTAGCCCATTACAATATTTAAGAGTAATTTTAGAATTAATATATTTTGATATTTGATTCTAATGATTCTTCTCAATCTGAAACGTCTTTGACCCAAACTTATGTTGTATAAACAACAGTTTGTTTGACTATTTAGGTATGCGAACATATATTTTTCACAAAAGAAGTAATTGTTAGGTATTAAAATTTTATGAATGTTTGACCAAAGGAAAAATAAATAAAAATTATAGTTAGAGAGTTGGATTATATAAAGAGGTCCAAATTGAAAATAAACAGCAATCCATTGTATCTTTTAGAATAATGTATTAATCATAAAATCATTAGCAGGAAATTGAGAAGCTGCTGGTCCTCGTCAAATATCTAACCGACTATGTCGTTAGATATAATGCCATGATAAAAGAATTTAAAACATGGACTCCTAATTACCAACTTTAAACCCTAAACCCTATATATATAATTATCGCATGTTGGGTTTTTCTTTTATAAAGAATTGATTAGTATGTGGATTCAGATAAAGAGATTAAATTGATCTTCGAGCGAATAATTTAGAACTAGTAAAAAATTCGAAAATCGAGCAAAAAGTATTTGTTGAACTGATGTATAAATTTTTAAATAATTTTTTAATTATTGTTTAACAATTTTTAATTATTTATTTAATTATTGTTGGACTAGTGTGTATACATAAGTTTCGAGTTAGACTTTATTTATAAACTTTTGTAAAGAAGTTACAATTTTTGGATTTCTTGATTACAAAGAAAACTCTATTGATTTTCCCCGCTGCTAGTTGACCTTGGTCGACTGAGGGAGGCCCCTTTGTTGTTGTCATTGGGATCGGCAAGTGCCGATCGACTGGGGTGCGAGACTCCAACTCCTTTCTCGCCTTCTCTCGGTCGACTGCTATGCAAGGCAACAGGCTTGGGGCATAATGCCCTTGGCTTGTATTTTTGGTTGCACCAATTGGTTGGGGCAGCAATGCCTCGACCTCCCTCAGTGCAACCCCACTTGCCAAGGCGGACACCCCCGTCGGCTCGCGTGAGTGTTATGCGTCATGTAGCGCTCTAGGTGACTTCACCCATGCCACATTGTGCCAACTATCGCTCATGCTGGCTTGCTAACCTTCGTTCGTTGTTTTGATTTTGGTTGGATTATCAATCCGCCTCACTTTTTTGGGTTTCATCGAAAAATTTTAAGGTTACAAAAATTACTTAGTTCATTTTAGGCTCACATGATTTTTTAAAATTTTATAAAAATAAATATAAAATTTAGAAATTCTTAAATGGAGATGATAGTCTACAATTTAATTACAAACTCAAAAATATGAAAAGCCTAAATACAACCATTCTAATTTTAGGAATTACAATTTTTGACAAAATTACTTTATAACAATTAAAAAATATATCTATACTTTCATTCAAATATATAACAATCCAAAATATGCATACTATTTAAGAATGCCACTTCTCATTTTATTCAATCAAACAATGAGATAGAGAAGCAAATTCGATACTCGATTTATATTATAAATATAGCACAACCTGACTCTGACACTAATTATTAGAAAAATTGGTTTAGCAAACAGTGTTCGTCGCACAACGAAAGTTTAAATTTTTTTCTAAAATTGAGCCTTGTGGTATTTATAGTAATAAACATTACACCAAATTAGTACCTATGCTTTGAGCGAGACAGTTTGGGTCGTTTCCTAACTTTTTACCAAGCGATCTTCTTCTCTATCCTCAAACCTCAATTTTCTTAGAGTGTGAGCTCTAACTTCACGAACTGGTGGCATAAAAAGAAAACTTTAATTAATTTTCAATAGGAAATTTAATTTCTCTCTATGGGAAACCAAAAAACTTAAGCACTCAAGAAATAGAATTTATTCTATAAATAAATTGCCACTATATTCTAATAGAGTAATGATGCTCAAAATATGAATAATTGGCGTGTCATTAGCTCATATCATTGTTCCAATTTATAGGTGATCTATCGTAATTTGATATGTCAAATTAGTCTTTCCCTTTATACTTAAGGAGTTTGTTTTCGGGCAAATTAGCGTCTTTTTTGTAGTTAGTGTAGATTTTAAATTTCCAATTTAATAAGTGTAAATACTTCCTTTTAATCATTTTGAAACCCAAATTGACCAATTGTGCCATTGGTGGCCCTAACATCTGATGGAGTGTTGTAGGTACTCGACAGTGGAACAAAATTGTGTGGAAACATAATTGAAGAAAGGGGTATCACGACATCAGATCATGAGAACCACAATACCCCAAACAGGCCCAAGACGAAGACCAACTACAATGGTATCATTATATCCACCTTGGGTATCATGATATCCACCTTCCGAGAGGAACTCTATTTCGATATTGATCTTGGTATCGCGATATACTACCTTGGGTATCACGATATCCACATCGTAAAGGGGAAAATGACACTAAGGATAGTGTTTGTCGAACCAAAGCACCAATCAAAGGAGGCCTGTTCAAGGGCATTTTGGTTACAAAATAGGGGTCAGAAATTGCTGCTAAATCAACCAATTTTGGCTGAGCAGAGAGGATACACACATTAGCTTTAGTTTTAGCTTAGTTTTCTCTTAAGTTCTCTTCGGTTTTCTTCTCTATTTTTAGGGTTTCTTAGTTTCCATTTTCCTTAGCTGTAGAAGTTATTTTTCTACAAATTTTCTCCTTGTTCTTGTTATTCTTCTTGTTAGTTATTATTGTAGCTAGGGTTTATTTGCACTTTTAGTCCATTTCATTTGCTTGTAATGATATTTCAACCTTTAGCTTAATGAATTTCAGTTTCTTTTAGTTTAATCTATTAAATACTTTACCTTTTATGTTTCTTAGTCTTCAATTTATCGTTGAATGCTCATCTTTACTTTTCTTTCAAGTGTTGAAGCTTAAAAATCTAATCTTTCATCTTTTTATCAAGCTTTATGTTCATGGTTATTATGTTCTTTTCTTTCGTGATTATTAGCTTAGTTTCTTGCACGGGTAACTAAACTCTAAGAGGGTTGGTTGATAAAGATGTGGGTAAGTTTATTTTTGGATGAGGGACTAAGTTGCAAATAAATTGGACTAAATTGAATAAACTTAAAAACTTAGGATTGATGCCCTAAGGGAAAGTCAAGATAAGTGAGACCGAGAGGAGATCTTATTGGGCACCAATTTGATAAATCTTGGGTCAACCGGTGAGGTCGAGAGATAAACTAGACTAATATGTCTAATTTGGTAAAGTTGAGGCCGAGAGGTGAAATGGAACCACTTTAGGAGTTTAAGCAATTTAGATCCCTAATTCAAAGATTAGTGAACCATATCGAAACCAATCAACCATCGTTTGTTATTCATTGGTTAATTTTGTAATTTTGCATATTTTACAATTTAGTCCTTATGTTAATTAGAGGTAAATTAGTGTAGTTATTCTCGATTTTATGGATTTTCGTATTATAGTGTTTAGCAATTAGTTAGTTAGATTCTTTATTTTTCATGCTTGTCGCTAGAAGTTGCTCAATCGCTAACTCTCTTGGGTTCGATCATTGGAGTACTCTGTATCCCGTTGTACAAATATATTACAATTGACCTGTCACACTTCCATGCATCGTGTGATAATATAGTTTATGATCTCTTGTTGCCTTTAATTGTTGATATCTCTTTTGGTTTTGACGTTTGCATGTCGTGAACTAAGGGAGACAGCTAATAGGAAACTATAAGAATTTTACTTGAACAAGGGTATATTAAATAATAATAATACGTTAATAGAAAGATTACAATTCCTTTACTTGAAATATTAGGAGCGGTGGCACACCCCTGAAAGGAGCTAGGGTTGTTGCTTAGATCCCTCGATCCATTATATATGAACTTCGAAACCTTGAAAGAATTGAAGATGTGATTTTCCAGAACTTCGATGCCAATTGTTCACAGGAGTAATTCCAAATAGATTCCTTTGATTTTCCCCCTTTTACTTCTTGCATCATCTATGCCTTGAAAGGCTTGTGTTATTCTTCCACAGAGATGTTGTTGCTACCTTGAGAGCGTTGGGATGCCACCGGGAGGTCGACATTGGGCCTACGAAGACCTTCCAAATTGTCGTACTCATTGCCTCATTGAACTACAAATTGAGCTTCCTCCTCTTAATGTTCTAGATTTTATTACGTTCGGACTTCTCGTACATCTCTCAACTCTACAATAAGTTATTCATCCTGAGTGTTCCTTTGGTCAAGGATACATTCTTGCTACTCCTTAAAGTGGCATTCTTGCTGGGAGAATCGCTCTTTTAGACATCACAATTTCTCTTGAGTCTTTGAGTCATGAGGCTGAGGATCTGATGCCTATTGGTGAGAACCCTAGTCTAGTGGAATGGGAGTCGTGGTTGGAAGAAAAGGCACGGATGTGAGACAAGTTAAAGGCTCTTACAATAGCGGGCTATATGATCAAAAGGTCTAAGAGGAATCACACTAGGCTGTGACTGAGGCGTTGTAGCTGTCAGGGGAGCCGAGGTGGTTAGAGTAGCATTTCCTGTTGGTGCAATAGTAGTGGTAGAGTTTAAGGCTACAGGATCTTTCAAGGCCTTCACTAGTTGATCTAAAGTGGGGAAAAGGACGCTTGCATACTGCATATAAGCTCCAACAGGAATGAAAGAACAAGCTAGTAGAAATACTTGGGCCAGGTGGGATGAAGGTGTTGAATAGAGTGGAAGAGTTGACTTAGTTAGTTAAGTTGTTGGTCTGATTGATTTGATCAGTTAGGGTGCCACTTTGAGATTGAGAAGTCATGTCATCCATGCTCATTGCACTAATTATTGATACATTGATACAACAATGAGTGAATATGGAAGAGTGAGAGAATGAGAGTGGTGGTCACTATAGATGTCGGTTTGCCTAGTCGGGGCAGAGAGTCGGGAGTTGTGAAGAATGGTGGAGAAGAGAATGTAAAGGTCGAGGGCTAAAAGCGTGTCGACAAAGTATAGGATTAGTATTTTCAGAGAGTTGATTCCCTCTTCTTTATTCCTGGAGGTATGTATAGGCAAGGGTCCTGTGTAAGGTTGTGTTAACGTAGTTGACTTGCTATCTAGCCATCATTACGAAGCACGTGGGAGGAATGTTTTCGATGGGACAAAAAAGTCTGTGACAGGACATTTCCTGTTATTCATTCTGTTTCTAATGGGATAAAACAATTGAACTTGTGTGATGTTTGAGGTGACTAACAACTTCATGTTCCTCATGAAGATTAGGCCATAAATTGTTTTGAGTAATCATCTCAAAAAAGTGAGCTTGAAGATTACCTTCAAGTTTGTTGGTGACAGGCTTAGTGTTTAAACGTTTCTTGACTCTTCTAACGTAGATAGAAGTATAACAATAGATGAAAAAACTATGACGACTAGATTACATGTAAAAATGACGACAATAAAGATAATGAAGTAGACGTACGGTAATGGAGGTGCAACAACTACAGTATATGTATATAAGAAATAAATAAATAAAAATAGGTTAAGATTGTGATGTTTATGGCATGGATTGAGGTTTGATATAATATTATATATGTATGGTGAATAAGAAAGGAAAGAGTAAACTCCCAAAATATCCAAGTCCAGATTCAATGGCACTTCTCTTTTAATTTTATCATCTCCATGGATAACGACTTGCATTTTCCTGTTTTTTAATCCTTATCTTATGTTTTCGTTTAAAATTTGTGAAGATTTTAACAAAATATTAAACTTAAAACATGAATTTTAGTTAAAAAAATTGTATAATTTTGCTACCGTTGTCTTGGTCGATTAAGTCTTAACTCGATTGGTATGAGTTTTGCTATTAATGCAAGAGGATATGGATTCGAGTGCGTAGAAGCGCATTATCCTTCTATTTATGGATTGAGAATGAGCTATAAGTAATTCTAAACAATATGTAAAAAAAAAAAAAAAGATATATATGATCAGAACCTATAATGAAATTATTAAAAAAAATTATATAACTTGATATTTTTGAAATTTAATAAAAATTTGAAATCAATATCTAAGATCAATCATAAACATTTTTTAACTTAATCATTTTCGATAAAAAATTCTACGCTTAGATCTATTTAATAACTAGGGATACATCATTTCCCTTATAATATTGTTGGTAAACAATTTCCCAATTATCATAATTCATTACAAGTTTTACCCCAACTAGCTAAGTCATGCCATTTGTGATATTAATAAACAAATTAGTTTTTAAATCTACCGAATGGTTCTAGTGGTAAAGAGAATTATGTTCATCCTAGAAAACTAAAATTCGAGCGCTTGTGTGTGCAAGGTATATGCGCATTGACAAAGAATTAAAAAAGTATGAATATATACTATTATGTAATCACACCAATATATTAAAAAAATTGATTTGTACAAGAGTTTAGAAAACAAAAATATTTCCATAATCATTAAATTTGAGATTATACATAAATTAAATTAATTTGATAAATTCAACTAAAAATTACACAGATTAGAAGTGGGTTAGATCGAATCTATATTATATTGATATTATATATGGTTGTTTAAGCTTAACTTAAAATATGTACTTTAAATTTTGATAAAGTCCATCAATATTTGTAAATAGTTGATAAAAATCTGTTTGAGTTTGTACATATTTTTTATTTAAAAATATAATTATTTTATTTATAAATATAAAGAACTTAATGTATTTTATTATTTATATAGATTTAATTTTGATACAATCAATAATATATAAAAGAAAAATGTATATTAAAAACTTAAAAAAACAAGTCAAGCCATGCTTGACTATGAATATTGAAATCTTAGCCATCTCATATATATATTTTTAATCAGAATAATACTAATGCATTTAATAAAAGGGGAGGGGAAACTTAAAAAAAAATTATCAAAATTCCAGGGATAACCATCTGACACCCATGCATTGGAAGTCTATTCCTGGCTGCGTCTCTTCCAGATCATACAATTTCTAAATGCATTTCACTTTTAAAAATAATAATAATTTAATTTAATTTTTTAAAAATTATAATATATAAATAATTTAATTTTGACCTTTAATTTTTTTTTTTTGATTTTGCTCCTGATTTACAGTAACTTAATTTTTGAAACATATTTGATAACATATAATGAAAACTATTAGATAATTTTTTTCTAAAAACAAGTGAAAATGATAAGTAGATAGAGACTTACTTATCACTTAATATAAAATAAATTCAATTATATTTTTTCTCTTTCATTGAATATAATTTTATATTACTATTTATCAAATAATCTAATTGTAATTTAAGTAATAAATCAAAAAAATTATAATTTAAATTTAATCCTTAATTTTCAATATTTATTTTTTTCAATTTATCAAACATAATCTAATTTTTAATTTTTAAATTTATTTATAATTAATTAAAATTAAAATTTGATAAATTGAAAGCAAAAAGAAAGAAAGAAAAAGTGTAATTAATCAATTTTCGTGAACTAGACGGAAGTGTTGAAAGGTTTCCACAAAACACGAAGGAAGTAATGATGTTGTGCGTGTGACATGTTTCTATAAAGTGAATAAACAAAGGGTTCTAATCTCAAAAAGAAAAAAGGAAGGTGAAAGCCTGAGAGTTGATTAGCATAAACTAAGGATTAAACGTAATAATAAGTTGGGTTTAAGAGGCACTAAATAATGGTAATTATTATGTGATAAGATTATCGTACTTCACGTTCAGAACACTAACGGGATAAGCCATGTCAAGTGGATCACGTGAGAGGTAATTATTATGTCATTGACTAAAATAACAGTCACTTCAAAATAAATAAATAAATAAATTACAGGATCTTATCGATAATTCATCTCATCTTTTAGTCATGTAATCGAGATTCAATATTTACTTATTGCAATGACGCCGCCTATTTAGAAGCTACTATGTTTTTTTTTTTGAATATATTGGTGTGATTACATAGTAATATTTGTTTATACTTTCTTAATCTTTTGACAACGCACACATACCTTGTACACACAGGTGCTAGAATTTGGGTCATCTAAAATGAACAATATCTTCTTTTCCACTAGAATCACTCATTGGATTCAAAAACTACTTTATTTCTTAAATGATCAACCATGATAAAATAAATGCAGCCCAAGTGTCAAGATCTAAGGCCTATAAATACTCATCTTTGGCCTTGGGACGGATTCTTTTCTTCTTCTCCAACTTTCCACTTTTATGCCTTATGCTTCTTTCTCTCTCTTCTCTCATAACTCTCCACACTCATTATCTTGTGAACTACCATATTTCACTTTCTTCCTCTTTTGTACATCAACAATTTGGTGTAGTACATGTGGACCACTATAGCTCATCTCAATGAAAACATCTTAAAAACCCCTATTTACTACTCAACATATCGGTCAAACAAGTTGAATAGATTCCAACTTTGATTTGATTCTTACAATCTTACTATACTTTTCAAAGTAACTTGGAAAAAAATCAAAATTCAACTTGTTTTTTTAACATGACAAGTACTATATTGTTGCCTTTTGTTTTTCATGTCATTTCATCACACGACAATATAAACTTTTTTAAAGTTTAATTTTATTGTTGTTTACACTTTACCTATTTACTTCAAAATTTATTAAATGTACGGTCAGTAAATTGCTGATTAATGCTGCTTCTAATAGTTTAAAAAAATGGGAGCAATGCAGTGATTTAAGCTAAAACATATGGGCTTGAGCCCAAAAAGTTAAGCCAGACCATACAATGTACTGCAAGTGTCATGGGCTTGGACTTTAATCGAGCTAATTGTGCGGTCCTAGGCGGTAAATTCATTTTTAACCAATTACAAGTAGGGTTGTATATGAATCGAGCTTGAACGAATAAATCTTTGTTTATGTTCGTTGTTTTTTTTTGAAGTTGTTCATGCTCGGTTCGTGTTTGTTAAGAATTTCAAATTTTTTATTAATGTTCGTTTATTTAAAATTATGTATGTTCATGTTCGTTTGTTTAATGTTCATGAACGTATTCACAAACAATGTTAATAAATAATAAACAAACAATAAATACATACATACATACACACAGCTATTATTTTAATATTTTATAAGAAAATATCATTAATAAATAAATGAGTCAATAAACAAGCTTATAAACGAGCCAATAAATGAGTTTTTTTTGGTGAATTACAATAACAGGGCATAGCCCAAACAACAAACGCGACTAGTGCAACTCGAACCCAAGCCACATATGGGGTAGTTAACACTCTTGACCATCAGGCCACTATATGGGGTTCAATAAACGAGCTTGTTTGTGAACATAAACGAACCAAACACACCTCTATTCGTGTTCTTTCATTTATTAAACGAACATAAATTTTTTCTTTATACTCGTTTATTTAGCTTAATAAACAAACATTATACGAACGGTTCACGAACAGTTCATCAAACATTCTGTTCATTTACACCCCTAATTACAGGTGGATTTGGATGGACGGTTAGTGTAAAAATAACGGTGACAGTGAAATTAGATACTGGAACGATCGTACCTCCACCGTCTATCCAAATTCACCGTAAATTTATTTAAACTCTCGAAATGAAATTGAAAATCATAAAGAATTTTCTAAAGGATAGGACTAGAAAGCTACTAAGCATAACAAGCAAGAAATGAAAGAATGTTTAATAAAGCTTTGACTAAATACTCTACGTATTGATTACTCAATTCATAGATATAAATGACTTACATTCAAATCTATTTACAACATAAAATTTTATAAAATTTAAATTCTTATTTATCTTATCCTTAATATTACAAAATTAATATGGTAAAATACAATGTACTAGAGCATTACTAATTTACCATGCTTTAAGTATCTGAAATGTTCCAAGAGTAAGATCAGTCCTAATGGATTAAGCAAATCCATTTTACTCAGATAATTATCTTAAACTGTTCTGTATGTATTGATCACATGCCTTTATACGTAGATTATGACATAAAGTTTGTGCTCAAACTTGTCATAATTTTTTTTTCTTTTGAAATTATAAACTACATATCATACTTTAGATGGATTTAATTACTGAATAACTTGTGAATCTACGACACGTTTGGTTTATTGGAATGGAATAGAACTGTAATGGAATAGAGTTGTAATGGAATAAAGTTGTAATGGAATAGAGCTGTAATCAGTAATTCAATTATTTGGCTGAATGGAATGGAATAGAACTGTAATAATATTATTGTGTTTGGTTAAATGGAATAGATTTATAATATCTTAGGAAAAAAGCTAAAATGATCAGAGTACCCTTAGTAGAATTTTTTTAGGTAGATGATTATTGTTATTAAAATTTAATAGGATTATTACTAAATATAATTTAATAAATATAATATATAATTTAATAACATTTTTTTGAATATACTCATGTGATTACATGCTAGTATAATTTAATAACATTGTTAATTATTTTTATGAATCCCGTATGTTGGACTAATGGTTAAAGTGTTCACTATCCCAAGTGTGATCTAGGTTCAAGTCGTGTTAATCGCGTTGCTATTAAGACTCTGCCCTTTTCTTGTAATTCATCAAAAAAAATACAATTATTTTTATATTAAATTATACTAAAATGTTTAAAATATTTTATTTACTCTAATTTAAAATAATACACTATTATTTGAATCCATTGCTTCTCAAGTTATGTTCATTATAATTGACACACAACAAACACATAGTTAGAGTAGTGCATTTGCATGGTTTATTACAATCAAACCTTCGAATCACAACCACTTGCATTGTATCTGCTAGTATAAGAGTTTAAGTTTATTGCATAAAATGTTGTTTCATTAGAAAAAAAAAAAAATTCAATTTAACATGACATAAATTGCGGTTTATCAACAAGCTATATGAACAAACTTGAATTTTACTTTTCTTCCTTATTACTGTCTGAATCAAAGAGATAACAAGAAATGCAAAAAACAAGTTCTATGTTACTTACTCTGATTTGTGTAAGGGAGATTATTTACAGGGAAATGTGAACGAAAAAGTTTTAAAGAAATCTATAAAGAAAATTTATTCCGTGCATCATCGAACTTCGCCATTTTTGTGCGAGGTGTATCATTGTGTTTTGTTGTTATTCGGCTACTCAACTATGTCATGCAGAAGATACCTCCAATTCAACTTCCTCTTCCCACCAAGTAGAAGTCTGCAATAACATAACCATCTGCAACAAGTACAATATGCGAAGCTCCATCTCCAACATCCACTTACACCCCTGTCATCTCACACTACAGAAAATTGTAGGTCAAACTAAATGAAAATGATCAATATATAAGGATGATGATGGTTAGCAAGAAAGACAACACCAAAAATGGTTTGAAGCTAAATAGAAGCTAGAGCAGTTCTTTAAACACTACAAGCATGAAGTACTCAACATAGCCCACAGCTTACACCCACAAGATTAGCAACAGCTATATGCCTCCATCATAGTTCTCTCTAATAATTAAAGACAAATAAACAAATAAACAAATTTAGACGTATTGAAACAATATAAGGCAGACACCATAGATTAATAGCTATTGCGATCGCTGCATGTTTACTGCGATTGCAGATGTATCGGATGCTATCGTGGTCATGAATTTTTCTCAGATTTGCATAGTTTCTTATAAAACATAATAATTATAATTCTAAGCATACAATTTTATTTTTAATGGAGAATTTAACAGAATAGATTAAGCAAAAAGTTCAACCTTTCTTAAGGAATAGTGATATAATCTATATGACAATTTTTTTCTCAATCACTAAATGGATTTAAATCAATTGCTAGTATTCTGATGAATACCTAACCATCCTAGAACCAACATTCACACTCAAGATACAACCTTAAAAGGCATAGTTATAAATATAAAAGATACTAAAAATCATGTACAATCAAGGACCCTAATTGATTCATCCAACATACTATTAAACAACTAACATGAAGATATATAATACCAAAAAACAGACACTACAGGAAACTAGTCATAAGCCTTAGATTTAGTGTACCCAGCAGCTAAAGCAGGGACAAAATTCACAGCAATATAAAGCCCAGGCACATTAAACGTCTCAAACATGATTTCATCCATATATTCTCAATTCTCAGTAGCAGTAATTATCCACTTTGCCATGCTTAATGGGATGAGTAATGTTATAACTATTGCTTGATCGTGATCGCGTGAGTGTTTCATCTCTAATGAAGAAATCAAGATCTGCCGTTACCCCAGCTGAATACTAAACTAACCAATTAGATTTGGAAGAAGCTCTAGATTGAATTAGAAGAGATTCGTTAACTGCTACCACTGTTGGTTGAATAAAACACGGCTCTACATTACCCGCAAATCCCATCTTAGTATATCTGCAAACGAATTTTAAAAAACCAGTTGAATAATAACAAAACAATGAAGGTCTAAAAAACCTGGGCAATTTCACCAAACAGATAGTGAGCACGTAGTTTAGAGTAATATTCAGTTACAAAAATTACGAGAAGATAAACAGTACCCAGTGCCGTTGTCGATGACGACAGCGGGGCGAGAAGTGGGATCCATCGAGAAGAGAAACGACAGCTAGGAAATCGGTTTTGGTTGTGGCGGTGTATCTGCAAGCAACACCCAATAGAAAATTGAGGACAAAGGATCATGGTCATGAAGTGCGCTTGAAGAAGCGCAGATAAGGAGAAGCGAACTCCACTGTTGCTGAGCAGGATGGTATTGACTGGGTATCAATGACAACAAACTTGGATCCCAACCGAAAGCAGTGACGTTTCAACGGTATAGAATAGCAGTGGTTGGCGATTTCAAAAGATAATCTAATAATACTTCCCATTGCAAACCTCCCTTCCCTTCCTTAAAATTATTTCTCATCATTTTAACAACAAATTCTCTCTTCATGGCCAACCGTCTAGGAGGAACAAAGGTTTCAAGGTAATATCGACTGAGAAAAAGAAAAAGAAGAAACAGGGAAGGATGATGATTGGGTGAGAAGGGCTATCGAGTTGAAGGAGGAGGGTAAAGGTGACGGCAAAAATAGAAAAGAGAAAAAACAATTCCTATTCAACGCCTAATCAGTGGTGAGGGAAGGGAATGGCTATGCAGCCTTTTTCCTGAATAGGAATTGATTCAATGCTAGCCGTAATAAGCATTACAGCCAACCAAACTAGTGTTTGGTAGTGAGCCCGTCGAAATGGGCTGTAATCTACTCCTATTCATCTTAACCGGACATGCCCCTAATGTTTTAAGAAGAAAATCTGATATATTGATTAATCAAAACCAAAAATTAGAAGTCCAACCAGTGATGTATGATAAAAATAATCAAAACCAATAATTAGAAGTCCAACCGTAATAAGCATTATTTTTTGATTTATTTTTATTTTTGAAATTTTTATACATATTTTTCTTAAAAATACTTCATAATTATTTTCAGTTATTATTAATCTTTAAATAATTGAAAAGAGATATAAACGTGATGACATCACTGTTTCATATAATCACTTTCCTTGAAGGTTTGAATTGATTGAATCGAAATCAGAAAATCCAACCGATTTAACTTCTGATTCTATTCTTACAATAGTCGGTAAAACTAAACAAAATCATTGAGTTGAGCTGAAGCCTTGGTCCGATCCCCAGACATAATAGAGCCCAACCATGTTGCGTTTAGATGGCCCAATAACTAGCGCCAACCAACTCCAAGCCCAGGCGGAGCCTCACTGCAACACCATAATCACCTCTCTTGCGCTCAAAGGTTCCCCAAAACTAAGCGACAGAGAAACAAAGAAAGAGAAGGGAAAATGGTGAAGGTGCGCCTTAACACCGCCGATGTTGCCGCCGAAGTCAAGTGCTTGCGAAGATTGATCGGCATGCGTTGTTCCAACGTCTACGATCTCTCTCCCAAGGTTTTCTTTTTTCTTTTTAATTTTTTCAATTCCTTCCCCCTTTCTTCAGCAAATCAATAAACGAGGATTTTTTTTCTTTCTAAAATCTAAAGATTAATGCTTATGGTTTGCGGTTGTAGACATATATATTCAAGCTAATGAATAGTAGCGGCGTCACGGAGTCGGGAGAGAGCGAGAAAGTACTGTTGTTAATGGAGAGCGGCGTCCGTTTACATACCACTGCTTATGTTCGGTATGTTTCTTCTTTATTGTAATGTCAATTTTTTTTCTTTTAAATTTACATTTAATATTTTCTCGAAATGTTATATAGGGATAAGAGCAATACACCTTCCGGCTTTACCCTCAAATTAAGAAAGCATATTCGAACTAGAAGGCTTGAAGATGTTCGTCAACTCGGTTATGATAGGGTATATATATATATATATATATTAGTTTGGTTTCATTTCTGTTTTTTTTAACTTCTCAATTTATTAAGCTTTTGTGCGCAGATAATTCTGTTCCAATTTGGGTTAGGCGCTAATGCTCATTATGTAATATTGGAATTGTACGCCCAAGGAAACATTATCCTCACTGATTCCGAATTCACTGTTTTGACACTTCTTCGTTCCCATAGGTAACAATTTTTCTCATCCTCATTTTAATTTCATCTTTCTGTGAATGCAGTAAGAATGTCATGCTTAGTGATGTTGATTTGTTGTGGCATTTTCTTCCTTTTCAAAATTCATGGTTTTGATGTCTTCCAGTTTGTAATTTAAGTGAACTTAGTTTGATAAATGAGTTATACACATTCATCCATGGCAGGGATGATGATAAAGGGGTTGCGATCATGTCACGTCATCGTTACCCTACTGAGATCTGCCGGCATTTTGAGCGAACCACCATCTTGAAGCTGCAGACAGCCCTCACTGCTTCTAGTGATCCAGATGAGAATCAAGCTACTAAGGTTATTGAAGCTGAGAATAATTCACTTGGCGCACCTAAAGGAAAAGAAAAAGACAAGAAGGGTAGTCACAAGGGTGGGAAACCTTCTGAGCCAAACAAAAGTGCCAGTGATAATACTCGTGCTAAACAGGCTACATTGAAGAATGTTCTCGGAGAGGCATTGGGTTATGGCCCTGCACTCGCTGAGCATATCATTTTAGATGCTGGTCTGGTTTCAAATACAAAAGTAAATAAAGATAACAAGCTTGATGATGATAAGATTCAAGCTTTGGCCCAAGCTGTTGAAAAATTTGAGGATTGGCTGCAAGATGTTATTTCGGGTGACAAGGTTCCTGAAGGATACATTTTAATGCAGAAAAAGAATCCAGTAAAGGATGGGTCCAACTATGAAGGAACTACTGGCCAGGTTGTTGTTTTATCATTAAGTATCACTTGTTATCATTTTTTCTTAGAACCAAGTTGATAATTCATCCTTCAGAAACAATGACCAAAACTATTACATTAATTGAATTTCCTGATTCATGCGTGTTCTCGCTAATTGTTATCTGGTTATTCTCAGCAGATGTATGATGAATGCTGCCCTATTCTATTGAATCAGTTCAAGTCAAGAGAGTATGTGAATTTTGAAACATTTGATGCAGCTTTGGATGAGTTCTACAGCAAAATTGAGAGCCAAAGGGCTGAGCAACAGCAAAAGACCAAGGAGAGCACTGCCAATCAGAAATTAAACAAGATTCGCTTGGATCAGGTTTGTGATATAATTCCCAAAATAAGTTGTTGCTTTATGATCTTGATAGCATGTCTATCCTTGAGGATTATAAAAGGCATTTCATGTTTTTCTTTTCTTTTTAATTTTTTTTTTATTGTAATGATAATGCAAGTCATGTTTTGCTACAGGAAAATCGTGTTCATATGCTGAAGAAAGAAGTTGATAATTGTGTCCGAATGGCAGAATTGATAGAGTACAACCTAGAAGATGTGGATGCTGCCATATTGGCTGTTCGTGTAGCCCTTGCAAAGGGTATGAGTTGGGAGGATCTTGCTCGTATGGTAAAGGAAGAGAAGAAATCTGGAAATCCTGTGGCTGGCCTAATTGACCAGCTGCATCTTGAAAGGAATTGCATGACATTGCTACTGAGCAACAATCTTGATGAAATGGATGATGATGAAAAGACACTCCCAGCAGATAAGGTGCTATTTCAGTTTAAATTAGGTTTCCCTTGCCAGTGCTTAATCTCTATGCTTATCGGTTTCTATAATGCTTATTTATGCTTCTTTTATTAATATTCATGCATTGTCCTAATCATATCTTATTCAGTTTGATTGTTCCCTCCTTCGTAGGGGTTCTCTTCATCTACTCATGTATGTAAAAATAGGAAATGATTTAACGCCCACAAACTGCACCCTAATTATCTGAGTTGCTATTGCTATTTTTCACTTTGAAAAGGTTGAAGTTGATTTGGCACTTTCAGCTCATGCCAATGCTCGACGGTGGTACGATATGAAGAAAAAGCAAGAGAGCAAACAGGAGAAGACTATCACAGCACATGAGAAGGCTTTTAAGGCAGCTGAGAGGAAGACTCGTCTTCAGCTTTCACAGGTAGCTGTAACTTTTCAGATACTTATTTTTGTTGTCAACTAGAAATACAGCTTAAGTTTCACTGGTAGAGAATATAATGAAATATATTTATGTAAAATAAAACATACACTTTTTAGCAGCCTTTTCACTTGGGGCTTTGGACTTGCTCCTACGCTGATGGACTTCAATTGGCTCTTTGTGGTTGTATGATTGTGATCATTCTTTAATTGTTCTTCATTTTAGCTTTCTGAATGCATTGTTAATGTATTGCAGGAAAAAACTGTTGCAACAATTTCACATATGCGCAAAGTTCATTGGTTTGAGAAATTTAATTGGTTCATCAGCAGTGAAAACTATTTGGTTATTAGTGGACGTGATGCTCAGCAGAATGAAATGATCGTCAAGAGATATATGTCAAAGGGGGATCTGTAAGTATTCTTTTAATGGTTCACATTTTTGTTTTCTTTCTTTTTTAATACTTTCCGAGCTATTGCATTTTGAGTTTCCCCTGGATGTTCTTGGTCTTAAGTGCTGAGGATTAGAGTTATCTATGAAATTCAATAGTCTAATTTGCATTGGGAAAGAGTTTCATTAAAAGTTGCTCAGGTGGGAGGACCTAAGATTTCCTTATGCTTTTCTTTCCTTAGAAATGAGCATTCCTTCATTTTTTCTCAGCGATTTTCTAGGTACTGGCTTGGAAATATGGTTTATAATGCAATTTTAATAGTCATTTGCATATTGAAACAGGTATATTCATGCAGATTTGCATGGGGCTTCTAGTACAATAATCAAGAATCACAGACTCGAGCAGCCAGTACCACCTCTTACTTTAAACCAAGCAGGGTGTTTCACAGTAAATAATCTTCCCAGTGTCCTCTATTAATTCACTTTCTTTTTCAGAAGAACAAAATACAATACTTGCAGCTCATATTTCATTTGTTGTGAAATAGGTTTGTCACAGCCAGGCATGGGATTCAAAGATTGTTACCAGTGCTTGGTGGGTTTATCCTCACCAGGTCAGTAAAACTGCTCCTACAGGGGAATATCTTACTGTGGGAAGTTTCATGATACGTGGGAAGAAGAATTTTCTTCCTCCACATCCTCTTATAATGGGATTTGGATTATTGTTTCGCTTGGATGAGAGCTCCTTGGGATCACATCTAAATGAAAGGAGGGTGAGGGGCGAGGAGGAAGGGATAAATGATGTTGAAGAAAGTGGTCCTCATGTAGAAATTTCTGAGTCAGAATCAGATAAAGGTGGTGAAGCAACTGATGTGCCTGCAGTAGCTGCTGAGAACAGTACTAGTTTGAATGATGTTGGTAATCCAAATGTATCCGACATTGTAGGCAGTGATGTTGCTTCTGTGAGTCCCCAACTTGAGGATCTCCTTGATCGCACTTTGGTGCTTGGATCTGCTAGTCTCTCGGGTAAAACTTCTGTTCTCGACACATCTCAAAATAATTGCGCAGAGGAAGATAACCATGAAGAGAAGAATGCTACAGTTAGGGATAAGCCTCATATTTCAAAAGCTGAAAGAAGAAAGCTCAAGAAAGGACCAGGCGGTACTGCTGCCAATGCTAACATTGAGAAGGGCAATGAGAAGGCAAAAGAGAATGGTAATGCTGTCAATGTACCTGGAGATAGTGTGCAGAATAAGAAACCAGGCGGCGGAAAAATAAGCCGTGGGCAGAAAGGCAAGCTCAAGAAAATAAAGGAGAAATATGCTGACCAAGATGAGGAAGAGAGGAGCATTCGGATGGCATTATTGGCTGTGAGTACACCAACTTGATTATTTCTTACATGCTTAAAATATTTATAAATGTTGTAGGCGTCTCTCTCTTTGTGGAGTTTTCGTGCCTCAAATTGTATTGGTTGTAGTCTAGACTTAAAAACAGATGATTTTTTGAATTGCAGTCGTCTGGGAAAGCTAACAAAAATGAAGGTTCTGATGATGGGAAAACTAAAACTGCTACCAGCAACAACCAGAAACCCAATGCTAGTGGTATGCTTTTTCCAGAAATTTTGATACCAAATTTTCTAGTAATTCAAAGTGGAGAATCCTGTTATCCGGCTTAAAATCACTTATTTTTAAAATTTTTCAGGTCCTCAAGATGCCCCAAAAATATGTTATAAATGTAAAAAGGTAGGCCACCTTGCCCGGGATTGTCCTGAACATCCTGATGACACTTCACATCATGCAACTGGAGTTGCAGATGATCGCCGTGCAGGTTTGGATGACAGTAATGAGTTGGACAGAGTGGCCATGGAGGAAGATGATGTCAACGAGATAGGTGAAGAAGAGAAAGAACGATTAAATGATGTGGATTACTTGACAGGGAATCCTCTTCCCAATGACATTCTCTTGTATGCTGTGCCTGTCTGTGGCCCTTATAGTGCAGTGCAATCATATAAGTACCGCGTAAAGATAATTCCAGGAAATGCAAAGAAAGGAAAAGGTCTCAAAATGTTCTACTTACTGTTTCGGTTCGTGTTTTCTTATTTTTTTTCACGGATATTTAACTGTTGTATTCTTGTGTAGCTGCAAAGACTGCCATGAATCTGTTTAGCCACATGCCGGAAGCAAGTAATAGGGAGAAGGAATTGATGAAAGCATGCACTGATCCCGAGCTAGTAGCTGCAGTTATCGGCAATGTGAAGATAACAGCAGCAGGTCTTACTCAATTGAAACAGAAGCAAAAGAAAAGCAAGAAGAGCAGCAAGGGAGAAAATAGAAGCTAACAGTACCAGTGTAGTATGGTAGTAGAAGCAAGGACTGAAATCAAAGCATTCTCCCAGACCTTTTTTTTTTCATGTACAAGAGAAAATGGTTTTATACTTTTTCTCTGTGTTGGATTTGCGGTTATATAGTCAAATTTGGCCTTTATCTTTGGGTGTAAGAACTATACAAGTGTTTTCTTTTCGGGACAAGAACTATATAAGTTGAAATAGAGTTTTGTACTTGTATCTGTACGTAGAATAGTTCTTATATGTAATGAAGATATCACAATCTGAAAATGTAAATCAACTTGTCGACTTCTAAAATCTTCTGATTCCTGTGTCGATCAATTATCATATATCCAATATTTTATAATATTTTTAATATATAAATGTAGACAGTTTATTGTATTATTTTTTTGTTATGTTTTGTCATAGTTGATGTCAAAGTCATGACTTTACCCTCAAACACTCTTCCTAGTTCCTACAGTTAATGGAACTTAGACATAGAGCAGTTGTGTGTGACTATTGTGAGAAGTGGTTGTAATCAACTCCCAAATTATACTAATAATGAATGGTCAAAGCCTCAAAGCTATATCCTACAGCGAAATGTATGGCATTTGGCTGTAAGAAAGCACTTGGACAACTTTTACAAAGTAAATGATATGGAAATTTGGAAAAGCAAATCCAAATGAATTAAACTTCTTCAGCTTCAGGAACATCACTGAGGTCTAGACCTTCTGCTGGCAAGTCTGATGCAAGGGGACCTAATATCCCATCAGAGCTCAGAGTTAACCCACTCTGCAATATTCCATCACCAATTGAAAAATCAGGTTAACTGCTACACACTAATCTTAACACCGTTCTACTATCAGTAAACTGGCTGGTAACTAAAAACATACCTCGGGCTGGAATCTGAGCATGTCAGCACGAGCCATAGCTTCTGCTTGGGCAATTCTCTGCCTGAATGTCTGAGCCATCTCTTCAGCCTGTTATAAAAATTGAAACAAAACCAGATTCACAGTTATGCTGATTTATTCCGAGCTACAATGAAATGGATAGTGAATGCAGTATATAACAAAAAAGTATGGTCAAAATCTGATGCAACTGCAGAAGAAGATTGAGACCATTAATGGGAACTACCTTCTCAAACACAAGAGTTGGATTGCGAATCATGTCTCCAGGGGTAGGCTCTAATTTTTTTGTGGAAAGACTTACTCGGCCTCTTTCACGGTCATGGCTCAATATCATGACCTGTTTTTACACGGTTTTTAAAATCCATTTCTAAGAAGAAGAATTTCTTGCCAAGAATTAAATATTGTTGTAACACGAGTCACCTTCAGAGTGTCACCAGGTTGAAGAACTGTAGCAATATCTGAAACACGATCATGACTGATTTGACTGACGTGAAGAAGGCCGTTAATTCCACCAATGTCGATGAAAGCACCATATGGTTTCAGGCTCTGAACAGTTCCAAGGACAACCGATCCAATTCCGAGCTGTGCTTGGCTATCAGCCATGGCCTTGCGGTTACTGAAGACAAGCCTGGACTGTTCCTCATCAACCTCTACAAACTTCAAAGGGAGCTCCTTATCTAAAAGCTCTTCTGCAGTGGCTTTCTGATGAGACATGAAGAATCAATTTTATGGTGAAAGATTCACAGAACTATTGTCACCATAAAATCACATTTTGAATACAAACTAGCAGCTAACCTACTAGTGCAAAATTTTGATCTTAAAGGGAATTTGGTAAAGCGAAACATAGATAAGGACAGCGATGGGATCACATAACTAACCGATGATATCTGTGAGAAAGGGACAAACCCTCGAAGACCCTCCACCAATGCCACTACTCCACCCTTGTTTGCACCAACAACCTACTTCTTGCAAGTACAAGTTAGTCAAAGAGCGGTGCGCGAGAATGCTTGAATTAAGTATAAAATTTTTCAGGAAGCTCTAGACCTATAAGAGTTTCAATCAGATACAATTGGCAGAAAATACACACCCTGCCCTTCACGACAACATCCTCAGCTTGAAGTTGCCTGCATCTTTCCCAGGCAAGTTCATATTGGATGGACCTTAAGCTCAAAATTAAGCTATCATCAGCCTCATTTTCACCGATAATGATAAATTCCTCCCTTAAACCAGGAACTATACCAACTTCTTCTACATGTTTAATTTTGTGAATGCTGGCCTCTTGGACCGGTAGATATGCAGAAGATTTGGCAGTAATATCAACCAATGCCCCATTGGAATCTGTGCAGAAAACTGTTCCTTTAACCTGAAAAACATATACATTTCTTTTTATCCAAATCATAAAACCTCAAGCACAAACACAAGTAAAATTGTAGAATTTCAATTAAACTTCTTCCCAGCTAAGAAATACCAGCAGAACTAAAAAAAGAAATCCAAACTCGAATTCCAACCAAACCTACCCTGAAACACAATTTCAACACAATTCACATAAATTACCTCATCTGAGCTCAGACACCAACATAATTCACATTGAGTGATGATTTTCAAATAAATGGCCAATAAAATAAGTACCCAATCCACATAATCAGCTAGAAATTCCTAATCCAATCTAAAATGGATAAGTTTTAGGAATTTGAAAGAAGTGAAACAACCAAATGAAAAGAAGGGGGTGGGGGAACCCAAACCTTGGTTCCAAGCTCAGAATCAAAGTCATATTTCTCAAGAGCATTTTGAAAATCCTCAAGAGTAAAAGCAACGCCTTCCATAGGAGCAGTTCGACAGCGTTCGTAGGCATCCTCGAACATCTTCTTGAGTTCAAGCCTGTCTTTGGTCTGTGCATTTGAGACAGCGACAACTGAAACTATAGGAGAAGCAAAAGCGCCCACTTTCTGGGTTTGCTTTGGTTTCACAGAAAACAGAGATGAGGAGAGTGGTGGACATCTTAGACCTGTGAATTGTTGAGCCAAAGACGCCATTTTTCTTTTTGTTCTTCGGTTTTGTTTCAGTGTTTTCTCGTCGATGAAATAATAATATAGAGATAAGGTAAAGAAAGAGCGGGTTCATGTCACTATTTTGGAGGTCTAATTCTGGTTTAGTCCCTATACTATGTGTACATTTTAAATTTAATCTCTCAATTTTAATTTTACATAATTTAATCCAAGTAAAAGAAATCTGGGTTTTGTAACAAAGATCATTCATTTGTAATGCAAACTACTTGAATGATTCAAAATAATAATAAAAAGAATTTTTATATTAAACAATGCATTGTTAATACAAAATTTCCCAATTTAATTATATTGTAATATAAACAATTAATTAATTTTTTATGAATTTCATTGTTTCACTTTATGAAAACCGAAAAATTAATATATTTACTTTAATTTTTCAAAAAAAGTATCCTTTGTACAATTTATAAAAATTAAGAAATTAATCAAATTTGGATAACACTTTTTAATCTTGTCATTAAATTACTCGAAAATTAATAATTTAATAGTTTATTCGTAAAGAATTAATAAAAATAAATTGTTCAACAATTTGTATATAACAAATTGGCAAAAATCAACAATCAACCATTTAAGTTCATATATTTATTAACATTTAGAAGAAGGAAAACGACATCGTTTCAGTCCTTTTCATATATTTATTAACAATTAGAAGAAGAAAAACGGCATCGTTTCAGCCCTTTAGACGAAGGAGGGAGCATGTAATTGCTAACTCAAAATCTTCCCATTTTCCTTCTCCTTTGTACTTTCTTTCTCGCAAGGGTTTCCAGTTTTCTCTGATTTTTCTTTTTCCTTTTATCCAAACAGCGCCTTCAGCTGAATCTTTCGGAAAATTAGATTCTCTCTTCCAATCACGATCCTAAATCTGGGTTTCAACAATGGCTACGACTTGGAATGGCACTGACGACTCAGGTGCTTTTTTCTTTTCCCCACAAATTTAACTCTTTTGTTACTTTCTTGGTTAGGACAAGGAAAAGATCCCATTTTTATGTCAGTTTTTCGTCTGGGTTCTTTTTTCTACTTAGGATTTTAATTTACGCATGAAAAGTAGGAAAATAGAATTGGATTGGGTTCTAGTAATTTTATTTTGTTGATTTAAAGAGACTAATTGCATTAGTTTCTATGTTTTTGAATCTTTTCTATGTATGGGTATTTGTCATTTTCTGTTTTCCTGGTTTTTTAAAGGAAAAAAAAAACCTTTTTTTCTCCTCTCTCTTTTATGTTTCAGGTAATGTACATGGAAAAGAGGGAACGTTGAACGAATCAGTGAAAGAAAATGCTATGGCTTTGAATTCAGAGCTCCAACGTGAAAATACTGGTGAGTTATTATGATTTTCTCAACTTATATATTCCCTTAAAGATCCTGTTTTTGCTTTGGTGAGAGCATTATGTTTATCATTTGTGGAGCCAAAGGGTATGAATAGTTTGTTTTCATTACGATAGAGGTGAAATCACGAGTGGATGCGATGTGGGAGCAAATGAATAAGGGGATACCTAAGGATTCTTTGAGACAATTTTCGAGCAATAAAGCTTCAACCACAAATAAAACTTCGCACAAAGCTTCCAATGTGAGCAGTTTCTTATGCTCTTTGTTTCTGATAGAACTGCATATTAGATGATAGTTGTGTTTTGTAGCAACTGTTTGCCTTGGATTTGTCTTGTAGAATTGGATGAAGTATCTGCAAATGGGACCAGCTGTGCCTGCTGGCAATACGGTGCAAGAAAGACGGACAGAGGCAAAGGCACTGAGTGCCACCAAAGAAACTGAAGCGCTTAATAAAGATAAAGCAGTGAAGGAAACTACTGTGGTGCAGAACAATGTCAGTGATGAGGCAAAGAAGCTTGCAGCTGCTGCCCTGTCAGCAGTGAAAGATGCTGCAGCCGCTGCAGCAGCTGCCTCAAATAGAGGGAAAATTGAGGTAAGCCTATCCTTCACCACTGTTAGGAAAAAAATTGTAATTGCCAATTTGAAATTGACTTAGCCATGGTATTGAGCATGCAAGTATTGCTATGGACCTCTTACTTTCTGGCAATGTTAGGTTCTGACTTAGCTTCAAAGTTGTCTTTAACTAAATGTTTGAACCATGTTTCAATGCTTGAGCACTCCAAAAGATAACTTATGTCCTGTCTTCTGAGCACTGTGGTCAATTTATTTTGAGGCATCCAACTGATAAACTTGAAACTTCTCGGACATAGGAATGTTCGTAGATCAGTCAACTGCATAGTCAAGCAATGTTCTTGATTTCATCTTCCCTTTTGCAGATCACTGAGGTAAGAGACTTCGCTGGTCAAGAAATTGAAATAAAAAAGCGAATCCATGCTGAGTCAAAAGAGGCAGCTGAAAAGGCAAAAGCTTATGCACCTTCTGCAGTAGATGCTGTTCTTGAACAAATCAAGAAGAAGCCAAAGCTCAGTGTGCTTGACAAGACGAAAAAAGATTGGGGAGAATTCAAGGAAGAAAATAAAGGGATGGAGGACGAGTTGGATGCTTACAAGAAGAGTTCAAACCAGTATCTGGATAAGGTTTCTTTCTTGCAGCGGACTGATTATCGGGAATTTGAGAGGGAGAGAGATGCAAGGCTTGCTCTACAGGCTAGGAGGAGACCGGAAATGCGGGAGGACCCTTGATTGTGTACATTCATAACTTGCTTTATATTGCATCATTGTGCCGGAGCTGTAGTAGGAAAGACCCGGAGTTGTTGAGAATTGTGCAGCGGCCTTTTGTTCCCATAATTAGGGATGGAAGCCTTTAGCAAATACATTTCTGACTCATCTGTGTTTCAAATAAATATTTTTGAGGTCTTCCTTCTCTCCCTCTTATCAGTCATATTTGTTATTGCACAGCTGTTTGCTTGTAATGTATGCATCTAATATTTCTTTTGAGAAAGAACATCACCGATGGTGCAGCCATTTAATATGCAAGGTTACAAACCCAAGTTAGCTTAGTACTAAATGATAATGTTTGCTAATCTAAAATGCCTGTGCCACTGAACCTAAAAAATTGCTTAATGTTTTTGGAGAGATGGCCCTCCAGTTTGGAGATGTGAAGGTAATTAAGTCATTTCATTCAGAAGCATCTGTTGTGAAAACAGTGTAGTAAGAAATTGAAACGTTAATTGAGTATATGTTTAAGATAATAGAAGTTTAGAGATTGGAGGATAATAAAGTAATTTTACTCAAAAGCAGATTAAGGTTTTGTTTAGTAATATTTTTTAAAAGTACTTTTGTCATAAAAAAACATTTTTGAATCAAAAGCAAAGCTAAATAAATAACTTTTGAAATAAATTTTTGGTTTTTAAAAGTATTTTTTTTCAAGCGGAGAAGTTAAAATTTTTAACTTTTTCATTCCAAAAGTACTTTTGACAGTTCAATTACGTTTTCACCTCTTCAACACATGGTTTTTTTTCCTTTTTTAATTAGTTACTTAAAAAATATTTAAAATTTATATTTCATATATTAAAATATTAATAACAAAATATAATAAATTATTTTTTATATTCTTATTAAAATATCATAATATTAACTAATTTGAATATTATTTAAATGTTTATTTATTACTTTATAACACATGTTTAAAATGGATCTTTTATTTATCAAAAATACTTTTTGACAGCTATACTAGACACTTAAATCTTAAACCAAGTTTTTCAAAAGTACTTTTCAAAATCATTTTTTCAAAGTACTTTTCAAAAGCAGTGCTAAACTAGCTCTTGTATTATTGTGAGAAGGAATCATAAAATAATTGCTAAGTAACGTTTGGTAAGAGCATTTTTTTTTTTACAAATGTTTTAGTGTACGAGTTAACAATAAATTAATTTCAATTGATAATTTTAATCACTCCCATAACTTATTTTGAGAAAAGAGAAGGAGAATTTTTTTGCTCATTTTGAAAATGTTTTATTTTTTATAAAAGATTTACTATCTTTCTAATTTTATATTTAAATTTGTATGGATTATTTTTATTTTATATCTATTTATTGTAATACATTCGTATAAATAAATTCTTTGTTCATGTTATTATGTAAGTAACTAAACGAGGACTCGTTTAGAGATCTTGATTTAAACTATAGAAGTTAAAATGTTTACCCATTCAGCATGGCTTTTTCTGTGAAAAGTAGTTTTTGACCCCAAAATCTGTCAAAATAATGCTAAATTAAGTCTTTTCAATCAATGTGACATTTATGACATCATTTCCCATTCCAATAAAGGCTGATTGTTCTGATGATACACCAAAGTTGATTTCCTTTTTCTTTTTTGATTATTACCCTAAAGTTGGTTTTGATACCATATATCACAATTCACGCCAACTTGCAAGTAATTTTTTACTTTGATCTATTAAGTTTCACAAATTTGTTCATTAAAGATGCATTTTTCAATTTTGTCTACAAGAAAACATCCCTCAAGTTGAAGAGAGTGGTGCGCATGTCATGATTCGCACGAAAGTCTCGACCCGTAACACATACATGATGTGAATTCGTTGCTCCTCTGTAAATACCTACAACTTGAAGAAAGTATTTAACACTTCTATACTTGAACTCTAATACACAACAATGTAAAATTCATTGCTCCCCTTTAGAATTCATTACTCTCTCGGATCATCACAGTTTTGCTTCAATAAACAATTGCATTGACTTTCAAAATGAACCTGTTGGCCAACAAGACATTAACTCAGATACGAGAAAACTGCAATATATGTAAAACAGGAAATCACCAGAACATGAAATCTGCTTCAAGTAATTAATTGCAGATCAATGATCAAACAGATGGCTGAGCATGCTCAGTTATTATATGCCATTGAGAAAATGTAAACCATGAATGGCAAATGTCTATTCAAGCATGCCATCTGTTTCGAGTAAGGACAAACAAGAAAATGAACAGTTTGTGCTGACTGCTGCTGAGTCATTCTCGAAAATTTTCAAACATAAATCAAAATGAAGAAGAACATGTAAAAATCCAGATTTCTAGACGTGAATTGGCTTGTCATAGGTGGCCATTGCAGCTTCTTTCAATGCCTCACTCATTGTCGGATGTGCATGGCACACTCGAGCAATGTCCTCACTTGATGCATCATAATTAATGGCAAGGACTGCTTCATGGATGAGCTCTCCCGCATTTGGTGCCATAATATGGACTCCAAGAATTTTGTCTGTCTCCTTGTCAGCCAATATCTTGACTATTCCTTCAGCATCGTCAATAGCCTTGGCTCGGCTATTTGCCAAGAAAGGGAATTTCCCAACACGGTATTCGACACCAAGTGCCTTAACCTGCTCCTCAGTCTTCCCAACAGATGCAACCTCAGGATGAGTGTAGACAACTCCAGGGACCTTGTCATAATCAACATGGCCATGTTTACCAGCTATAAACTCGACACAAGCAACACCATCTTCTTCTGCTTTGTGGGCTAGCATAGGCCCTGGAATTACATCTCCAATGGCATAAACACCGGCCACATTTGTAGCAAATCTGTCATTGACTAAAATCCGTCCTATCTTATCAGTTTCCACTCCTATCTTGTCCAAGCCAAGTCCGGCAGTGAATGGAGACCTACCAGCAGAGACAAGAACAACATCGGCTTCAAGTGTGGTCTGGTCACCACCAGCAGAGGGTTCAACTGTCAACTTCACACCATATCCACTAGTATCAACACCTACCACCTTAGTTTTGAGCATGAATTTCATCTTCTGCTTCTCGAGTGAACGTTGGAATTGCTTGCGGATTTCTGCATCCATTGTTGGAACAATATCTGGGGCAAATTCAACAACTGTAACCTCTGACCCCAATCGGCCCCAAACTGAACCCATCTCAAGCCCTATATACCCTGCCCCAATGACTATGAGTTTCTTAGGGACTTCTTGCAAAGCTAAAGCTCCAGTCGATGACACAATCCTCTTCTCATCAATGGTGATACCAGGTAAAGATTTGACATCGGAACCAGTGGCAATTATGATATTCTTGCCTTTTACAACAGTACTGCCACCTTCAATAGTGTCTACAGAAACTTCAGAGGGAGAAATGAATTTGCCATAGCCCTTGACATAGTTTACCTTGTTCTTCTTGAACAGACCTTCGATACCACGGGTAAGATTAGAAACAGCTTTGTCCTTTTGGGCCATCATGGCAGGCAAATCAACCTCAACAGAGGAGAATTTCACACCATGTCCAGCAAATGAATGCGTAGCTTCATGGTACATGTGGGATGAATGAAGAAGCGCCTACATGTAAAACAAAAAAAAAAAAAAATGAAATTGCAACATTAAAAAACAAAAAAGCTCTTAAGGCAATTAATAAAGTTCATCCAAATTCATATTAAGACTAAGATAAATGCATGTAGTAATCAAGTAGGTATTATCAACACTGACAAAATTAAAGACAACTATGAAGATGAAATTTTTTTCCCTCTTCAAATTCATAAAACAAATATACCAATCACAGATAGAAATAGAATATATATATATATTTAGCCGCATTAAGTCAGACTGAGTCGAGCTGAATCGAACCCGGGAGGCAAAATCCTCTCAGCGCTATTTTCTCACATGCACAAGACTCAAACCCGAACAATCAAGCCCCTTAACAATTGACCCAACAGCTACGGATAAAATATCATATCATAGTTTCTTAAGGTATTCACAACAAGAGTGAGACACATTTGAATACCAAGATCAGCTTTATATACATCTCACCATATAATCCATGACCTATCACAACCTTAAAAAGACAAAAACAAAAGAACCCGTACAAATAAATCCAAATCTCACTACAGATTTATAATCAAAATCGATTAAGAAATTCTAAATTTTGAAAATAAAAAAAATCCAAAATTGGAACCGCAGAGCATACCTTAGATGGGATGCAACCAACGTTAAGGCAAGTCCCACCGAGGGTACCGCGCTTCTCAATACAGGTTGTCTTGAGACCTAGCTGTGCAGCCTTGATAGCCGCCACGTAGCCGCCGGGTCCGCCGCCGATGACGACGACGTCGTTCTCTTCAGATCCTGAAGCGAAACCCCTAGAGAAATTGCTGAGTGAAAAAGAGTATTTCAACGCATCTGCGGGCGAATTCGACAGGTTTCTAGACAAAAGGTATGCCTTTCTTCTCACCAAGCTTGCCAAAGCCATTTTTCTTTTACTTTTTTTCTTTCACTCTGGTTTTTCTAAGAAAACTGCACTATTATTTTATGGACAAACAAAGATGCGAGAAAATTTGGGTCTGTACTGATCAAAACCCTTGCTTCACTTCAGATTATATTGTCTTTTGCCACATTGGCCCATCTGGGGGCTCCTCAGATTTCTGTAATTGGCGATTCTCTGCGGTGGCTGTGCATGAGTTAGATGTGATCTTCCCAACAGATAAACGACACGTGTATGATGAACATCTGGAATGTTCGATTAGTTGACCGAAGAGATCGACTGACCTAGCACGCCAGTTAAGTTTGGTAGGTGGGGTCCTCTTACTCATGGCTCTACCAATCTCAACCGTTGATCTAATTAGGTTAAATTATACTATTTAGTCTCGCTTAAGTAGTTTAAATACTCTCTTAAATTCCTTTTTTTTGAATTGTAATAATAGAGTAAAATCCAAACAATAAACAAGACTCGTCCTCAAATCATATCTGAAACGATAAATACTTTTGGTCATCAAACCATCACATGAGATTCAAATTATTTTCTTTTTATCTAGCACTTTTTTAAATATTAAAATTGTATTCATAACCTAGTTAAATTAAATATGCTTAAATAGCAGTTCTTTAATAATATTTTTAGTTGTTAAATTTTATTGTGAGTTCTAAAATTTTAATTCTTTACTTATAAAAAAAAGAAACTAAATTCATTAACTACAATCACGAATCATTAAAGACAGAATCATCAGAAGGTGGACTTGGATGATGGGCTCGTTTGTTGTTGATTGAGATTTCAGATGCAGCATGGGATTATTTTTGTATCCTACTGCCATTGGTTTCTGCATGTATAGTGTTTGGATTGGAAGATAATAAAAATCCCCAGAAAATGGTGGCCTCACAAGCAGGGTGCACTGCATGCATGGTAGGCAATTCAAGTTCCTCTCCTGCTAAGGATATCAGATTGCTCTGCAACACCCACCAATCATTTTGGCTAATAATACCTTCCAAGCAAATTTTAACCCCTCATGATACAGACAAAAAGGCCAAACGATAACATTATTATTCAATTCTAACCCTATAACCCAATCTCCTGGGACACACACATTCAGACACCATATAAAAATAATAAGTCTTTCAAATATCCACCAATCAGACCACATTCACAAGGAGGATGTTATCAATGTCATGAGACCAATATTGGAGTGAACAAAAACCCATTACAACCAATTAAAAATAATCCTGCAATGTAGTGTTACACCACCAGAACATCATGAAAATAAAAACACAATCCGATATTTTGCACTCTCTCACACCTACAAAACTGTCGGCTGCTTTTTTTCCTAAACTCTCTGAAACAGCCTAAAAACAGATCGCCACAGTTTCTGGGAGTAGCCAAAAAAAAAAACAGTGAGTAAACGAGAAATAAATTTGTCTGCACATTTAAGATTCAATTGCCTTCTAACAAGCTCTTCAACTTATTCCTAGCTTCCTCAGATAGGTTGCAGCTCCTAAACCTTCGCCGATGGGGAGAGCATGACTCGACACGAGCAGGGGAAGAAAAGCAGATGACAATTGCAGTGAGGTTATCTGATGAATTCAGGCGCGATGCTTCATCGACTAATTCTTTGGCACATTCTTCTGGGTTATCGTGTCGTCTTAGAGCACGGCGAACCAGGCTGACAGCAAACTGACTTGACATGACATCCCAAATGCCATCACAACCAATGATCAAAAATTCATCGTCCTCTGATAATACAATCTGTCTAACATCTGGCTCCGCAATCAGAGGAGATGCTGATCCAAGAGGGAATTTCATATCCCAATCTCCAAGAGCTCTTGTGACTGAAAGATAACCATTAAGATACCCATCATCAATGAAGCCACCCAACTCCTCAACTCGCTTGCGCTCTGGCAAGTAAGATGGTCTATGGTCTTGAGACATTTCAACAGCAGTACCTTTTCGGCAAAGAACAGCTCGGCAATCACCAGCATTTGCAACTAGCAAATGCCTTCCAAGTACAAGAGCAGTCAGCACTGTTGTTCCACAAGAATTGCTAACACTGCTTTCAGCAGCCAAGGCAAGGTCAGCCAACAAAAACGCCTTCCTATGAGAATCCTCCAACTCTTTCAAGAAAACAGCATCAATATCAGATACTTGCGGAAAATCAAAATCTTCCAAAAATAACCTTGTAGCATTGCTCTTGATATAAGCAGCTGCATCCGCACCACCATGACCATCAAAAACAGCATAAAAAGCACTTGGCATCGAAGGATTAAAGATAGAACCCAGATGGGAAGATAGATCATCAATCCTTATGTGTTCATCCTCCATAGATCTCCGTGGACCGATGTTCGCACAGCTACCAGAACGAATTCTTGGCACAAATTTGACAACAGATGACTCAATAACAGCATCTCCAATTGTCTCAGCACAAGCTGCAACCTACACAAACGAGAGAAAAAGCTAAGCCTAAGCCATGTTCATAGACATCTAAAAAACTGGAAATATGATCTTTACATTGTGATTCAGATTCAACGAAAACAAGCATAATTCATTCATAAACAAGAAACCCCATGAAAAATCTAAGTTTAACTTTGGATCTACGATAGTTAGCAAAGCATAAACAATTTTTTCTTTTGCCCCCTAATTGAAATCCAGTAATTCTATATTGCCCACAAAAAAAAGTAGAATCGAAGTCGTATAATTGTGGGTGAAATTCACAACAAAATTATTAAAAATACCAAAACTAGATGAGGGAAAATCTCTTTTTTCGATCAATCCATCAAATAAGATCCCAACCCATCAAATAAGATCCAAACCCTAACAGCGGCTAATCAAAAGAAATTGCCATAGCAAAATTCAACCCAGTAATTTCACAAGGAAAATAAAAGATAATCCAAGGAAATAAAGAAGAAAAAGTTGGGGGGGGGGGGAACTCACCGAATCGAAGCGAGAAACTTGGGTGGAAATCGACATTACATCAACAACTTGGTGGCGAAATATGATATCGGCTTCGGCTCCCATATTTGAACTGACAATCATATCTTAAAACGACGAATCGTACAAATTTGTTCCTTGATGAACAGACTCTGTAAAATTTTAATTTTTTCTTTTCAAGAATAACAAAGAACACTTTTTAGGGTTTAGCCAATATGGAAAGTTGTGTGCTTTGAAATTATTCTTTTATTTATAGATATATAGTAAGGCATATGAAAGACGGGATTAGTCGGTACCGGCACGTGTAGGTGAAGTTGAGAATTGAGATCCACTGGGTTTCAGAATGGTCAAATTATATTTTGATCCTTCCATTATGCTCAAATATGGGGTTCAGTCCTTATACTTTAATTTGCCATATTTTATTTTTACCAAAACAAACATTTCAAAAATTACGACTATCATTTTGTTAATGGGGAAATGGGAAAATTAATTTTTTATTTATTAAAATGTTAGATATAGACTTTTCTTTTGAAAACACCACTTCCAAATCATCATGATGGCATGTATTTTTGGTGTTGGAAATAATGATTTTAAGAAAAATTCATTTTCATCATTTAACTAAAATATGTAATTGTGTTAATTAGTTCAACTTACTAATAATATTATAAAATTAGAGGACCAAATTATGTCAAAATGAAGTTTAGGACTAAATATTAAATTTAGAGAATAGTAGACGGATCAAAATCACAATTTGATCGAATTCAGAGTAATGTAAAGTTGTAAACCTGCTGTGAATTTAAATGACGGATTTACCCCTTTTTGTTGGTAGAATGCGGCTAATGGGGGCATTGAGTAGTTGACTTTTTTTGTGTTGCTTTCCCTTCACATTGTGCTGGATAATAATAACTATTATTATAATAATTAGATTTTTATTTATTATTAGAAAAAAGGATAAATATATGTAAAAAATAGTTTGCGTTCCCTTTAAGTGTAAAAATAATGGAGATTCTATTTCAAAAGTAACTTCTTTTTTTGTACTTGGTTTGGTATTAGTATAAATATTCAGTTTAATTGGCGTTTATAAGCATTAATTGTTATTTATTTAATATATTGATTTTATTAAATTCAAATATTTTAATTATATTTTTCTTTGTATATAACTCAATTATTGCAACTATTAATTATCCATTCTCTCTGACTTTATATTATTATTATTATTATTATTAAAGTATAGATATATTATATGATTGATAAAATATTTAATATATTGTTAATATATAATAAAAAATTAAACATTAAAAAATTAGGACATGTAAGTTGAACCCTATTTTATATTAAATATTAATCCAATAATTAATTACTTTGTATTTAGTAACTTGTTTAGATATTTCACTTAGATTTTTTTTTTTGGTTCAAATAATTATGTCCAACCACACAATGACAAAAATATAGTTTAGATATTTTGTTTAGATATTTATTTCTTTTTTTTTGGGTTAATTTTTATATAATTATTTCCCACCACACAATTATAAAGAAAAAGTTTTGAATTAAAGCTTATAACGTGTCCAATTGAGAAATATAAGTTTTGGAACACACATCACAATGACATCATACAGCCTTTACCTTTTACATTCACTCCCATTCAAGTGGGCACACTTGCCTTATTCCACAAACCAATTACTTGAAGAGAAAACATTGTTAAATGGTGGAGACGGCATCTTTGTTTGTGTTTTTTAATTTAGTGGATTGGAGGTAAAAGGCACACGACCAACCAATTCTTTTGACAGTGGTGTTGTAGGGTATAATGTCAAGATGGGGGAAGTCAAACTGATTGAGATTATATTATTTGACAACACCCTCATATGTTTTTCGATATAGGCCGCCATTAGCAGGGTTGGGGAGATGAAAGTAAACGTTTTACTGTTGGGTAGGTTTTCATACTCCGATCTATTAGAGGTATAATCGTGAAAACTATTATTATTTTCATGGATGTTAAATGTATCTATCTTAATTTCATTGTTACTCCACCTTCGACTTAATTATGAGTCGAGCTATCAGCTTAGGTTCGAATTCGAATATTAATTTGAAAAGTGGGAGGGGGGAGAGTTTGGACAAAAATATCGGCTTGAAAAATGAGCTTGAACAAAAAATAAGGTCCGATTTCTAAACAGGTCGAGTGCCAAGCAAAACTTTTTTTTACCCGGGCTCGACCGGAATCACATGCTTATGCTATTTTTTTTGCATTTTCAATTTGTTGGAAAACATTTAATTTAATATTTTCAACATATTTGATGTATTATTTTTTAAATTTTTTATATAAAAATAATCTAAAAAAATTATCACGATCAGGTTAGGTTAAGTTCAAGTTTAGCATTTTTAACATGGATCATGTTTGAACAAAATTTTAACCCATTTTGAGATAGGCTCAAGCTTAGAAAGTAGGCCTAAAATTATGCATCGGCTCGACCTCACACATGATCAGGGCTATCCACCCCATCTGTTCATGTCAATTTAATTTTTGTTAATTATTTTTAATATTTTTAATCTTTTATAAGAAAGTAAATATTTAAACGTAATTATTAAAAAAATTAAACATAAATTGGATGAGTTTTTTGTGCAACACATTCTTACAAGTTACAACCTTGTAACCCTTATATGTACAAGGGTAAATGGTACATATAATTTTTTTATAATACATTATAACAAATTCATAAAGGTAAAATGGTAAATTCGCATAATGGGTGCTGTAGAACAGATCAAACAATTACAATAATAATTCCCTACTCCTTTTTCACATCCTTTTCTTAATTTTTTTTTTGCTTGGATCAATTTAAAGGTGTGTTTATTTACCTGTAATTTACGAAAATCATTTTTATTGTTTTTCCTTGTTTATTTGGTGAAAAATAAATTTTTACCGTAAACCATTCTCCAAAAACATGGGAAAAAAAAAGATATTTTAGAGTTTAGAGTTGAGGTTTTACTTCAGTACTTGGCACTCCTTAGATTTGTTAAAATCATTTTTGATATCTAAAAATTGTAAAACTAAAAGATAATAAAATGGTAAATTTATATTTTGACACTCAATATTTATAATTCAATCTTGGCCCCTTTAGCATAAAATTTTTGGCTTTTCCCGTTGTGTTTGAAGGACATAGCAGAAACATACCACATTTTCCAGCATCATCACCTGATGGCTGCATGTCATACCATACCAACCTTTAAAAGGGAAGAGGTATTCAATTCCACCATCAACATCATATGCTTGCATGCCATGATTATAGACTTTCCCTATCCATATCCATATAATTTGGAAGTTTGCAATTTGCGGAAGGAATAGAAAAAGGTTAGTTGAAGAGTAGTTTTACAAAGAAGTGGTAGCTCAAGAGTTCATATATATATATATATATGAATGATCATTCAGTTTTGAGTTCCTATTAGCACAAAAAACAGTTCCATGGACAATCTTTCTATGTATCGTCACACCCGACATAGACGATAATGCTAAAGAATTAACGAATGAACAAATGATATATGACACCAAATATTTGGTGTTGTAATGTAAGATTCCTGGTGCTTAAAATCTCGTATCGCATGAACTGCGTATACACTATCATTCCCTAAAAGGGTTAGCTTTGGTTTCAATGTTACATGTAAAGCTGTATGAAGCTTCAAGTATGGTTAAATTATTACTCACAACAGTAGGCCTGGTGCTCTTTCTGCAACTTTTCCCAAAGGCATAACACCATCCTCGGGCCTTGATAGTGCGCAAGAATGTAATTTGATTCACAGCCGGCATTGTAGAATCTGTCATCGGTGATATAATGCACTTCTCGACCACTTTTTTTGAATTCTTCAATCCATATACCCATTGCAACGTCTTCTAGTTTGAAAAGCTGTCAAAAGAACATGTTAAGAACATAAAGACGCTTCTATAGATATATAGTCCTCGGACTTCCGGTGCAAATATTCAATGTAATTCACTATAATTGCATTAACAAAGATTTAAAGGTTATCTAAGATGTTTACTGAATTTCTGAGATGGAATCATTGGGAATATATTGGTTAGCAAACCATCTTCAGTTCCATTGATAGATCTCCAAAATTAATACATATGGTGGTCATAAAAGTTGCAAGTTTTACCTTGAGTTCTCTTTCTCTGTGTCCTTGGACAATGAATTTCGCAACATCTCGAGAGATAATATAACCTGGACCATGGGCCCATGGTGGATACAAAGAATGTGGCCATTCCTATGAAAGAAGTATTCATTAGAAGTGTACGCAAAGGTGATTAACATGCAAGTAAAGTTTGAGTGAGATAAATACCTCATCACTGATGTACCATTTGCTGTCCTTTTCCCTATGAGGAGATGAATCGAATTCTATAAGGCCATACAACAGGCCATTGGATGGCTTTTCCTTGAGACTGGAGAGAACTTCATCAATCCTGACAAAGGCATCGTCATCTGTTTTCATAATATATTTTGCAGGGAGGATCTTAGTCTGCATATTCGATTCAAGGAAAATGGAAAAGGTAGATATCCATTAGTCAACGTAGAATTCATTTCCATGAATATAAGACATCGAGAGCAGAGATTTCCGTGCTCGCTTCAGGATATGATGTCATACCGACACAAACAAAGACAGAAATATGGCTTTAAATGTATGCATCAACTTACCCCCATAATGCAAATTGCAATAGTTTTCAAACTGATCAGACTATAGTAATCAACAAAGGGCATGAATTGGATGTCTCCAAATGCTTGAGCTTCTTTCCACAGCTCAAAGTTGACCTGTAAGTTCTTATTCTGCAGTTACAAAAACATTAAATCAGACAGAAAACATATTTGTATGCAGTCAAAACTGTTATATGAAGCTGATCCATATGGATTTAGGCCCCTTGAACATTCTTAATTCAAGAATTGTGAGGAGAATATGATTATCATCTTGCTAGAACAAAAATCAACAATTTGTTACTTACAAGGCCAATAAAGAACCGGACTGCTACATCCCCAGAGCGTACAGCCTCAAATTGCATCCAAGATCTTCTCAATGCCATACGACGCTCGAAATTATTTCCCGTGGAGAATATCCCAACTAACATTACAAGTCTTTTCCTAGTAATCACAGGAGCTTTAAGTATCTTGGAATTGACAATTAAATCATGATCTTCAGGAACAGGCAAGCCTTTGGCAAACGCAGATAAGAGATCCAAACCACCTACAACTTTGACTCCACTAACTGACCATGGTTCAAGTTTCTGCACATGTAATTGTACACAGGGTCAGAGGGATTGTGTGTATCCATATAGGACAATTTGAAGAGTACACCTGCTTTTCATTTTCATTTTACATAAAACTCATATCTTACCTCCCTGTATGCAAATGATGTTTCATGCCTTCCATTTACAGTCATATGGAACCCCTCTAGACCAACCCATAAGGTAGCTGTGAATGGGTTCCCTTCAACAAATGGGAAATTAGCATTTGCATGGCTGCTTTCCTCGGAAGCATTTGTCGAGGCATCGCCACTAGAAACACTAACATTCTGATTTTCTTCCATGGTGCTTCTGACAAGTTGTTCATTGCAAAGACCAAGTCCATCAACTGCAACGTGTGCTTAGATATGTTAGGTAACTAAATACAAGAATCATTCTGTAAGCAAGAGCAAAAGATAGTACAATGAAACAAGATGGTATGGGGTGAAGTAGTACTGTAGTATTATCAAACAACGTCCCATGAAATACAACTCGTTTTAACATGCCCATAGGCACTTTCCCTTTTCCTGCAGCAATGATCATGAGCAGAATGTAACTCAATTGCTGATCATGGAAATGTACCCTTTTCACCCTCCAATCTTTCTTTTCCATCAAATTTTCAGAATACAACTTACAATGACATAGTCTCATATTGGTTTAAGACCAAGATCATTTAAGCCAAGAAAGAGTTGACGCAAAGCAACTACTGCGTGAATATCATAAATGTGATATATAATCAATATAGATCATCATTGATGCATATACTTAAAAAGTTCAAGAGCTTGAGCCCAAAATTTGACTATATACCTTGTTGATTGAGTAGCATAAGTGGCCATGTACAATGGCATTCACATCAGCCGCCACCTAAGAGTAGTAAGCTCAATCAAATCATAGAAACATCCAACATCTTTCATACTTTCCGTTAATCATATTACAGATTTGCAGTTCAAGATGAGTGGTAGCTGATTCAAAACTGATCTATCTTAATATGAGCTTCATTTCGTGAAGTTGGAATCTAAGTATTATTGCATGCTTTTGCAGAAATTATTAATTGTTCCCATTTTAAATATCACCATACTAAAAGAGCATTGAAAGTCTTCCTATGGTCTTCTTTCTGTATCTCACAAGGACTGTATCTTACAGTAGATATGCTGCAGTACCTAATAATAATACAGAATATACTGAGAAGAGGCAAAAAAAAAAAAAAGAAGCAAGACCAGATAGTCTATAACTTGAGTCAAGGACTGTTTAAGGAAAATATTTATACCTTTTAAATTGTTAGAAGATACATGAGAAGGACATTTTTCCTCTTTTCCCCAGCCAAGTTCATTAGTCCATGTATTTTGAGTTATAAACGGCTCTTCTGTCATATTTTCTCTGGCAACACTGACATTGTAATGCAAAACAATAGAAGGTTTCGGTTCCTCTGAAAAGTTTGATCCCACAAGATCAATTTCAAAACTCCGAAAGCTCCCATTAGGGGTACCAATCAATGTGATGGATGAATCCTCAACTAGACCACAAGGTAGTTCGAGTATATTTCCACCACTAAACAATGCATTGTCCGGGATGCTAACCGAGGAAGGGCAGTTTTTCTCTTTCAGTCGGATGTTATTACTAAGTTTAGTAGTTTTCTCTTCCTCGATCAAAGCAAGTAATTCTTTCCAGGCTATAGCAGCCTCTTTAATCCCCTGACCGGTTTCGGGTAAAGCATCAGACCTTGACAATAGCAAGTGCAAATGAGGCCACAAAAGCAAGACATTTGACTGCTGTTCAGAAACATTTCTTGGAGCATACAATTCGCCAAGCCCTTCAACATTGATAAGTTTGGGTTTCTGTACTAAGGATGGTTTTTTAGCTTCCACCTTGGGAATTTTAAAGGAATCATTTCCCTTCCTATGAGAATCTATGGGTGGATGGTTATTGAAGAAATCATAGGCTGACTGCTTTTTTTTTGGTTGGGGCCTTTGGGTTTCTCTAAGGCTATAACTGAAAACCATGACAATAGCAAGAACTAAAATCAACACTCCACCATACCATTTCTTCATTTTGAATAACCCAAAAGTTGATCTCAATGGTTTCATCACTGAAAAAAGTGCAAACCCTAATAACCCATTATTGGATTATTTTCCTTTACCTTGTTTTCCTTTGCTTCAACAGGGTTTTCCTCACTGTGGAAAGAAAAAAAAAAAAATCTTTTAGCTGCAATTTAAGCAAAAGAACTGATCCATGCAGTTCATCACACAAAAAAAAAAATCTAAATCAGAAAGCAGAAATTATAAACATAGCAAGTAGATTTTAAGCATAAGTAGTCAGCATGAATAATGTTGTTGGCCTTTTTTTTTTTAAATAAAAATGTAGAAAAGTTGCAAAGAGGTTGTTGCAATGCACCCCTTCACATCTTAATCTTGCATGGCAAACTGGAAAATCATCTCCTCATTTAGAAAACAAAGAAGAAACCAGGTAGAAGCAGTTCTACAATATTTAAATCTACTGATTCCGCATTGATTTGTTTTAATTCAAACAAAAGTAAGACTTTTTGTTTCTTAATGAAGAGTGTGGAATGAAGTGGGTTATATATATATAATTTAAGCTTACCTCAAACATGAGATCTAAGAAAATGAAGGGGCTTGTTAAAAACAAAGAACCCAACACTAATAGATCTAAGCTTTAGAAGCTTCAACAGCTAGAAACTTGAAAGGTATGGAAGGGAAGCTGTCGTTTTCTTACAAAGATGTCTTTGTGCTCTGTTTCCCTGTCTGAACCACAACCACCCCCAAAACATTTACTGCTGAAACGCGGCGTTTTGACGCCCTTAATAGAGTACTGAAGCTCTTTCGATTTTTCAAATAGGCGGCTTGATGTAAAAGATAGATAAAAATAAATGTTAGTAGATTAAAGGCTTTATTTGTTGAAAATTGTGATATATATTATTTTTATAAAAAGTGTTATTTTTAATATAATACAAAAAAAAATTTAAACGCAAAAAAGTGATTTCAATAGAAAAGAGATGTTGTTAATCTTAGGAGTTTCGGATTCGAGTGCTTGTGTGTACAAAATATGCGTGTCTTTTCAAAATGTTAAGAAAGTATGAACAGATACTATCACAACAGTATATTCAAAAAAAATATAATACAAAAAATATTAAAATATTATTATTTACAAAATATTTATATTAAATATAATAAAATATTAAAATATTTAATTTTATATTAATATTAAAACAATAAAATAAAAGTATTATTATTTAAAAATAATATGAACCAGTAATTCTAGTAGAAAAGATAATGTTGTTTATTTTAAAGGTCCGAAGTTCGAGCACCTCTGTGTGCAAGGTGTATGTGCAGTATGAATAGATATTATCATGTAATCACACTAATTTATTCAAAAAATTTTAAAAAATAATAAAAAATATAATTTTATTAAAATAAAAATATTTACGATGTATAAATTAGTTTCTTTAACCATCGCATGGGATTGTTATATTTAATAATTAAATTATTTCATATAATTTTTTTAATAGAATAGTGTGCATAAAAGGAGGAGGAGGAGAGTTTGTGTACACAAACAGAAATAAAGGATGCTTTTGAAGATCTTTTCAAGAGAGAGGGGAAGAAATCAAAGAATTCCTTCGAGGACTTGACATTCCAACATTCCCAGAGCACTTAAAGAATGAAATGGCAGAACCTGTTAAAGCTGAGGAAGCTGTGGTCAGTATTGGACTGCTAAAAGCTCCTGGCTCGGATAGTAAACGGACCATCTTCTTCTAGGAAAATTGGGAAACTGTAGACCGACCAGCTTGTGCAACATTACATATCAGATCATTGCTAAAATAATTGTTCAAAAACTAAAACCAATAATACCAAATATCATTTCTCCAGGTCAAAATGCCTTGGTGACAATATCATTTTGGGTTCTGAGCTTATACATGTCATTAGGAAAAGAACAGAAGGGAAGGGTATATTATCAGTGCACTGAAACTGGATATGAACTAAGCATATGATAGGGTGAGTTGGAAGTTTTTTGAAAACAACTCTTCAAGCTAATGGATTTGATGATTACTGGGTCAACATAATTCTAACCTATGTAAAGACAGTGGCGTATCAAGTTCTTATCTATGGGGAACCAAAAAAGCAGTTCTTTCTGAATAGTGGGCTTCAACAAGGTGACCCTCTATCCCCGTACTTGTTTGTTATATGCCAAAATGTTTTCTCTTTACTTTCGAACAAATATGAACGAGAAGGAAAAATTGAAGGTCTAAAGGTAAGCCAAAATAGCATCCCTATATCCCATCTCCTGTTGGCTAATGATAATTTCATCTTTTCAAAATAAACTGGAAAACATGTCACCTGAATCCTGATGAAGAGCATCCTTAATGAATTTTGTAACTATTCGGGCCTACGAATTAAGTGAGTCGAAATTGTCCAACGAAGTTCAATAGATTTTTCAAAAGCATTCTTAAAGTAAAGGTTGATGTTGGTGACATGAACATGCATGCGAAATTCTTTGAACCTATGATTCAAATGGAAACGAAACTGGCAGCCTGAAAATCAAGACTACATGGTTGGGCAGGAATATCTGCACTCAGGTTTTATCAAGTATTCCAATTTATAATCTTGCTTGTTTTAAGGCACCAAAGAAGATTTGTCACAAGTTTGATCAAATTTCAAGGAACTTCTGGTGGGGATATAAAGAAGGTGAAAGGAAAATGCATTTCATGAATTGAGATAAACCTTGCAGAAGAAAAGCGAATGGAGGAATAGGATTATGTAAAGCTGAGAGTGCGAAAAAAGCCTTACTAAGCAAACATGGAGAATGAGGAATTTATGCAAATCCAAGCTAAACGAAGTCAGGCCTACTGAAGTAAGGCCTTGACTAGCAGCAATGGGAATCGAGGAACGACAGGGATGATAATCTAACAAGGAGGGCACAAGTTGGTGTAAGTGAGGAAAGATTTCAATCTTTACAGCAAAAGTGGACTTCCACAAGATCGATTTTTGAAAGGTCTAACAAAATTATATGGAAACACACATACAATGGGGAGTTTACGGTTAAATCTGCTTACGCCATTGATCTTAATTTGCATGACATAAACCAAAGAAGGGAAGGCAATGGGATTCAAATGAAGATTTTTTGGTCAAAATTGTGGTCTTCTAAAATGCCCTTCAATCTGGAAAATTATGAACTTGTGCCTCCCATGTAAAATGGAAATTCAAAGAAGAATTGGATCGGCTGAGATGGACTGTGCCATCTGTCATGAGGGAGGTGAAAATATAGATCATCTATTTCTATTGTGTCCTTTTGCTAGAGCTGTTTGGCTAGCGTCAGTGTAACCTCCTTTACCCGGTTCAAAGTGTTCGACCGGATCCAGAACAACTCGATAGTTCAAAATCATTTACAAAAATAATTATAATACAAATATGTAATATTAAGTTTATAATTAAAATAAAATAACATAATTAATATCTCAAAATAAAAATACCAAAATTCTCAAAATAAAATGTATTTACAACTCCAATTATAAAAATAATAAACAAAGTATAATAAAAACCCAAAATCAAAATAACTATATGGTAAAATAATATGTAAAAAGTCTGTAATAACGCCTCCAGTACCAAGTCACCTAAATCCAGAATATCTATAAAAGAACTGTAGGGATATGAGCTATAAAGCCTAGTGTGTCTCTAAGACACATTCAACCTAACATATATCATCACAATCATATATATAACTCAAAAAGTAATCACAAATCATGTTGCAAACACAAGCATGACGCAATGCACCCAATACTTCAACACACAAACACAGTGAAAAGGTTTTCCAGAACCCTTTCCTAACCAATCGTCATCAATTGCAGTGTGGTTTTAGTATCAACCTTAAAGGAATAATAATCACTTCTTCCACCAAACAAACCCACCCCATGAACACACAATGGTATGATTACGTAATTATCTCTATATAATCTCAGTCTCAATGTCACAATGTTTCTCATATGTTTAATTATCTCAAAGCACGAAAGAGTAACACAATAATTTAATCAACACATGCTCTGAGTAAATACATGACATGATTCAACATATATTACTCAACTCAGTTTCAATCATGCCATTTCCATATCTCAACACAATCATCACATCATCAACGTGTATCTCAATATATCATGCAATCACCCAAATCACAACATCTCAATGATAGGTTAAGTACAATTAGAAACACACTTCTAGCAAATAGAACTCTAACGACGAGGAGGTCGTCTGCCACGTGCTGTACGAATACCCGGTCTAATGGGATTAGATCCTACAAATACAACTAAATATTATGACAATCCTAACCACCACTTTAACACAAGACTAAACTAAAGTAACTTACGTGTAGCTCTCGGAACCGATGCAAGAGCGAGTTGCACAGGTGGAGGAGGAGCTAAATCGTCCGCCTCGAAATCGTGATCACCTAAACACGAATATCTCATATTAGCAATCTCAAATTAAAACTCTAAATAACTTAAAGTACAACATTTAAGATAAAACTGTCAAAATGAGACTTTCGGATTAGAATTTGGCAAAACAGACAGTGAAATTAGACTCAAGACGTCGAAAAAAGGCAGGGTAGGGTTTTTCGAAAAAAGTCAACGGGTCAAAGTCAAGGTCAACGGTAGGTCAAAAGTCGATCAATAGTCGGTCAACGGTCGGTCAATGGTCGATCAACAGTTTGACTTGGTTTGGGTTTGGACTTGGTTCAATTGGATTTGGTTCACTTTGGGTTTGGTTTTCAATTGGTTTGGCTTAAAGGTTTTTAAAAGGGTTTATAAGGTTTGAGTTTTAAAAGGGTTATTAGGTCAAAACCCTTATTGGGTTAGGCAAAGAGATTGGGTCATTAGATTTTTAGGTTGTTACTTGACCCAATTCACAATCATAACCCAAAATGTAACACCCAAAACCCGAAATCATTGTTGGTCAGGATTCCGGTGTCTTACTGTTCATATATCACTGTTCATTTTTTTTTCATTCAATCTTATTTAATAAAGATATGCATCCTACACATCATAAATCATTAATCGATTATAATCACAACTCAACAAGGGCAAAAAGGTCATTTCCATGATTTTTGGACATTTCTACTGGTACTTGATGGTTAGGTATTGGTAGTTGTCAAGTCAGAAAATAGTTCAAAAATATTGCAGAGTTCTACCGATACCCAAGATTATTCTACCGATACATGTAATACAACTACCGAAATAATTCATACTTCTACCGATACTAAAAACTCCAGAGAGCTATGATTCTTACCCTGGAACTTCTACCGACACAAGTATGCGAACTACCGATCATCTACACATAACTATCGGTACTCATAATTCAACTACCGGTACAACGCAAGTCAGTGAGCAACTTCTCTCCTACCTTGTACTTCTACCGAAACATACATGAGTTCTATCGAAACAAATATGCAAGATCTCAAGAGTAATTATCAAGATACAAGTTTAATATCTCAAACACAACCAGTATAAGTTTTGCATTAAAACATCACATAACATACATAACTCTAAGTCTTACAAGCATTATAAGCCTGAGCATCTAAGTCATACTTCATGCCATTTACATAATCGAAATAGAAGGATTTCAACATCTTTTAGTTAAATCTCAAGTTAATAACATCCTAGTACATGCCATAAGACCAAGAGATGTAAGATCTACCATACAAGCTCTGCAATAGTGTGATTTCCTCGAGATGATCCGATCTTCAGACAATAAAACTTATCTACAAAACAATAACAGATTCACAAGTAAGCTTATTAAGCTTAGTAAGTTCGCGATTATCATTTTTCTCACAGAATAAATAGATCAGTTAAAAGATGATAATGAGTATGCATTCGAAATCATGTGTATAATAACGAAACTAAATCTCTTCAGTCTTCTAGACTTCAACTCTATTTTCGAGCACAGACGACATTTAGCCAACACGAGCCCAGAATGATTAGCTCTTACGAGCCCGGAATGATTAGCTCTTACGAGCCCAGACAGAGTTTAACCAGTATAGATGCTGCTCACACAAGCTGACGAGAACCCGCAACATATGCGAAGACTCAGCCATCGATACGGTCCAAAATTTCTCACTCTCGATGCTGCTCACACAAGCTGATGAGAATCCGCAACATATGCGAAGACTAAGCCATCGGAGGATTCCATAATTCATTATTCATTCAGAATCTGTTAACTTGCGATGCTGCTCACACAAGCTGATAGGATACTGCAACTTATGCAGGATCCTAGCCATCACTTCAATTCAGATAGCCGGTCCCAAGCATGACATTTCGTTTCTTTCTTTGCCTTTCCATTATCACGAATGTTTAACCTTTCTCCATTTGCTGCGACAATAGTAAAATACAAGAGATAACCAATGTATATAAACTATAACTACGAACTTACTGGATGAAATTGCAGTTGGCTAAACTTTAGAGACTATTTTGCTAATTTCCCTTTTTCGTGATCCGGGGTACGATTGTAATCTAAATCAACAATTCATTTAAATTTCACATTAAAACACATAATCAAATCATTTAACATAATTTGATCCTTTTGGAAAAATTATAGTTTTACCCCTTATACTTTCTTTTTATTCAATCTAGTCCTTTCAATACAAAACATTCAAAATACTCATTTTCTCCTCAACCCATACCAACCAAATATACATTAATCTCATACAAGCCCTTATAATCCATTTATTTCACCTAAAGAACATCCAATTTCATCATTTAGCATTTTAGTCCTTAAACCCTAATTTTATCAAAAATCACTTTACAAAAATATCCAACTTAATCATCAAGTACCCAAAACTATCAAAAACTTTCAAAGACAAGCATATTCAACAATGGTAAAATTCACAACATTTGACAGATTCACAAATTAGTCCTTAGATTAGTTAGATCAAGCTAACATGAACTAAAAAACATAAAAATTACTAAAAACGGTCAAGGTTTGCTTACCCAAATCAAAGCTTAAAGTTCATCAATGGAAAACTCTAGGTTTTCTTGTCTTAGCCGTGAAGAAGAAGAAGAAATTAGAAGAAAAATGTGATTTTTCTTCTTTAATTTCATTTTTATACCTAATGGCAATTTTGTAAATATTTAGTCTTTCATGATTAGTTTAATTAATCACTTATGTAGCCTTAATTAATTATACTCATGATCAATTTAACTCATAATAACCCATCCACTAAAATACCATAGGTTAATTTATCTATTTGATCCTTCAATTATAATTGAATTCTAATTAAACCACTTATTTACAAATTAGCCTTAAACTAAAAAGGACTAAATAAATAAATAACCCAAAAGTTAGTGGAAGATAATCATATCCTCCACTTCTTGGACTTTTTGACCATGGTTAATATTACCACTTTGGTCCCTTCTATTTTATTCAATAGCAATTAACTTTTACCTCTTTTATAATTTACTCCTTTTTTTCTTAATTAAACAATTAATCATCAAAATTATCCACCCAAACTTCAACTCACATATAATAAGAATCTATAAATATTTAATAAAAATATTTATGGCCCTTAACATCAGAAACGAGGTCCCGATACCTCATTTTCTAAAGCCACTTAACCTTTGAACCAAACCACTTATATAAAATTTTAATTTAATAATTAAAATCCTTCAATTCAAAATTCCAAATAAAATTATTTTTGACTAATTTAATTTAATCACTCATTTATAAAAATTTCTCGTCATATTTGTGATCTCGTAATCACTTTTTCCGACACCACTAAAAAACGGGCTGTTACACACAAGTCAAAATTTAAGGTTTGAAAAACCCCTAAACGGCATCGTCAATGCCTCACCACCATCTTCGGGGTCCGACCACCACTAATCAATAAGCAATCACTCCACAATCAAAACCACAACTCGATTTCGCGCTTACCAACTCCGAAAATGTCGAAAAAAATGAAGCAAAACAAACAACAAAGGCTGAAAGTCCCCCTTATTGTTTCGCACGAACGACGACTGAAAAGAGGGGATTAAAGAGGTGGTTGGATGTGCAATTTCAAGAGAACAATTCTGGTGGTGAAGGTGATTTGAACGGACGGTGGAACGGCCTTGAACAGAGGGTAAATGGTTTTGAAATAAAAGAAAGAAAGAAAGAAAAAAGTAAGGGAAAGAGAGAAAACGGCAGGCAAGGAAAACAAATGGAATAAAAATGGTCAAAAGGAAGTTAAAGGTGTTTAAATACCTAAGCAATTTGGGTTATTTCCCCAGGGGTCCCTAGAGTATACTAGGGTGTCTAAATTGACCCTGAACTTTCACACTCATCGCTAATAAGTCCAACTTCATCAATTAACGAATTTTTACCTCAAAAGGCCCTTAATTTTTTTATAATTTCCTTACTTTAATCCCTAAAATTCTAGAGTGTTATAACTCTCTCCCCCTTAAAAGAAATTTCATCCTCAAAATTTACCTGGACCAAAAAGATGTGGAAACTAGGCCTTGATGACAGTTTTGGGCTCCCAAGTAGCCTCCTTATAACCATGATTTTGCCACAAGACTTTAACCATCTTAATGGTCTTCCTCCTAAGAACCTTTTCATCCTGAGCAATGATTTGAATTGGTTCCTCCTCAAAACTCAAGTCAGGATGAACCTCGATCTCCTCAATAGGCACAATATGAGACGGGTCCGATCGATAACGCCTCAACATAAATACATGGAAAACATCATGAATCCACTCAAGGTCAGGCGATAACTCAAGCTGATAAGCAACTAGTCCCACTCGACGAAGTACCCAATATGAACCGATAAAATGAGGACTCAACTTGCCCTTTCGTCCAAATCTAAGCACCTTCTTCCATAGTGACACTTTCAAGAAAACCTCATCTCCTACACTAAACTCAATATCCCGATGCTTCAGGTCGACATAAGACTTTTTCCTGTCAAAAGCAACCTTAAGCCTCTCACGAATCAATTTAACACTCATCAGACTCGTGAACAAGATCTGGTCCTAATAACCGATGCTCAGTCAACTCAGTCCAACCGATAAGGGTACGATACTTGCGCCCATACAAAGCCTCATGAGGAGCCATTTTAATACTGGCTTGATAACTGTTATTATAAGCGAATTCAGCTAGTGGTAAAAAATCCTTCCAACTCCCTTGATACTCAATCACACAACCCCTCACTATATCCTTCAAGACCTAAATCACCCGCTCGGATTGACCATCAGTCTGCGGATGGTAAGCAGTACTGAAGTTTAATCGAGTACCCAAAGCACGGTGCAAAGATTCCTAAAATCTCAAAGTAAACCTCGGATCTCGATCAGAGATGATAGATAATGCTACCCCATGAAGACGAACTATCTCCGAGATGTAGAGTCAAGCTAACTTACTTAAAGGATAATCGACCCTTATTGGAATGAAATTGCGGTTTTAGTGAGTCGATCCACAATCACCCACACTGAATCTTTCTTGGACGGTATTAAGGGAAAACCACTCACAAAATCCATAATCACCCTTTCCCATTTCTACTGAAGAATCTTAATCGATTGCAGTAACCCCGAATGACATTGATGCTCAGCCTTAACTTTCTGGCAAGTCAAACACTTCGACACAAAATCCACAACATCCCTCTTCAAACCCTTCTACCAATACCTATCACAAAGATTCTTATACATCTTATCTCCGCTAAGATGAATGGAATAAGGGATATCATGTGCCTCACGGAGAATAGTTTGCTTGATCTCAGAATCCCTCGAAATACAGTATCGACTACGGAAGCATAGTAAACTATTCTGATCCACAGAGAAGTCCATAGATGTACCCTCCTCTACCTCCCTCATACAGTGCTCTAGATAAGGATCATTAGCTTGCTCAGCCTTAATCTCCGAGAGTAAAGTGGGAATAACTCGGAGTTCAGCCAAAAGACTGTCATCCTCAAACAAGCTCATTCTGGCAAATAATACCCTTAACTCAGTCACAGCACTACGACTTAAAGCGTCAACAACCACATTAGCCTTACCAGGGTGATACTCAAACTCACAGTCATAATCTTTGAGGAGCTCTAACCATCATCGTTGCCTCAGGTTAAGCTCTTTCTGTGTAAGCAAATACTTCAAGCTCTTATGATCAGTGAAGATATAACACTTCTTCTCATAGAGATAGTGTCTCCAAATTTTAAGAGTGAAGATTACTGCAGCAAGCTCAAGATCATGAGTAGGGTAATTAACTTCATGCGGTTTTAACTGTCGAGAGGTATAAGCTACAACCTTTCCCTCTTGCATTAGCACACATCCCAATCCAGTGTGAGAAGCATCACTGTAGACAGTATAAGCTTTTCCAAGCTCAGGTTGGATTAAAACTGGTGCTTGAGTCAACACAGACTTTAATTTCTCGAAACTAGCCTCCTGAGCCTCGGTCCAAACTAATGGAACACTTTTCCTCAGAAGTTTAGTCAGAGGTGCCACAATAATCGAAAAACCGTCAACAAACTTCGATAATATCCAGCTAAACCCAAGAAACTACGAATCTCAAAAACATTCTTAGGTTGCTTCCAGCCCATAATAGCCTCAATCTTCTTCGGATCCATACGAATACCCTCAGCAGAAACCATATGACCCAAAATATCACCTCAGATAGCCAAAATTTGCACTTGCTGAACTTAGCATAAAGCTGTTTTTCTCTCAAAGTTTACAGAACAAACCCTCAGATGCTCCTCATGCTCAGCCTCAGACTTAGAATATACCAAAATGTCATCTATAAATACTACCATAAATTGATCCAAGTAGGGTTGAAACACCCTATTCATCATGTCCGTAAAAGCAGCAGGGGTATTAGTTAACCCAAAGGGAATTACCAAGAACTCATAGTGCCTATAACGGGTTCGAAAAGTTATCTTGAACACATCAAAATCTTTCACCTTAAGTTGATAGTACCCCGATCTTAAGTCAATTTTGGAGAACACAGTAGCTCATCGGAACTGATCGAATAAGTCATCAATACGAGGCAAGGGGTACTTATTCTTAATCGTCAACCTATTCAGCTTCCGATAATCAATGCGCAACCAAAGTGTTCCATACTTCTTCCTTACAAATAGGACTGCGCTCCCTAAGGTGAAACACTTGGTCAAATAAAACCCCTATCAAACAGCTCTTGTAACTGCACTTTCAACTCCTTAAGTTCCTTAGGTGCCATTCGATAAGGTGCTATAGACATAGGAGCCATACCAGGATAAACCTCAATGCCAAACTCAACCTCATCACGCTCAGATGGCACACCAAGCAATTCTTCCGGGAACACATCAGGGAAGTCCTTCACCACTCGAATCTTATCAATCTCGGAATCAAATTACCTTGGATCTAAAATATAAGCCAAATAAGCCATGCATCCCTTTCTAATAAACTTTTTGGCTTTAAGGGTTGAGATTAGATTAGACAGAAACCCTCTACGTTCACCAACTAGGGTTATCTGTCGGTCATCAAAAGTTCTCAGAGTTGCCTTTTTCTTCTCACAATCCAGATTAACTCGGTGCTTAGAAAGCCAATCCATACCAAGTATAAGGTCAAATTCACTGAATGGTAACTCTAGTAAATTGGTAGAAAAAATTTCCTCTTGAATCTCTAAAGGACAGTTGCGGTATATTCTATTAACCTCCACATAGTTACCCACAGGACTTTGAACAGTTACCGCAGAGTCAATATTTTTAGCAGTAATCTTAAGACCCCAAGACACAACACTCGTCACATAAGAATGTGTCAAACCATTATCGAGCAAAGCAAAATAAGGAATAGAATGAACAGAGAAAGTACCTACTATGACGTCAAGCTCATCACGATCCTCATGCCTCCTAGTAGCATATACCAACCCAGGCTGTCTCGCCCTAGATCTAGAAGCTCCATCACTCTGAACCGCCCTACCTCTAGTAGCTGAACCCGAAGCAATCGGTTTAACCTGTCCTCTACTCTCAGTAGGAGCCTAAATTGAAGCTTGAAACTGACTCTGCACAAAAGAACCAGTAGGAGGATGAGGACAATCTCTAAAGAAGCGCTCCTATGAACCGCACCTAAAACAAGCCTCGCTCTTTCTCCAACACTCGCCCCATGTCTATTATCACAATAAGAACAGAGATGCATGGGACGAGGTCCAATAGAACCACCAACACTACCCACTGGAGCTATCGAAACCGCAGGCCTCACTCTCGGATAACTAGGTTGAGCTGTCTCCTCTCTAGGCCTCTTAACAAAAAGACTATCCGTAACAGGTTGAGCTGATGTGCCCGCTGGCTTTTTACTACGCTCACTGTCCTAAACCCTCTGAGCCTTAGTATGAGCCTCCAAACTCTCAGCAGATCTAACTCGACTAATCAAGTCATTGAATACCCTATCGTGATAATGTTGACCCCAGCCTGAAGTGAGAGTCGAAGTTCCTGCCTAAACCAATCACATTTTTCTTTTTCATTTGTCACCAGCCCTGACGCATAACGAACCAATCTTAAGAACTCTATCTCATAATCATTAACGGACATGTCCCATTGTCTCAAGTTCATAAAGTCGTCCCTACATTTATCAAGAAACTTCTTACCCACAAAACGATCCTGGAAAGACTCCCTGAAATAATCTCATGTAATCTGTCTAGTAGGAGTAGACTCTTCCACAGTGTCTTACCAATTTTGGGCTTGACCCCTCAATAAAGAGACAACAGCTCTAACCTTCTGTCCAGCAAAGTAGTTCATTTTTACAAACAATCTCTGTAAATCCTTCAGCCAATACTCAGCAATTGAAGGATTTGTACCAGTTCTACACTCAAACACCTTAATCCCTACAGCTATAAAATCAGCAGAAATGAGCCTCCTCGGACCCTCAGACTGACCCCTAGTGGATCCACAAAGTAATCTCAGTAACTCTTGATTAACCGTGGCACTGTCCAACTCCACGGTCTCACTGTCCCCAATATCGAGCACATCCTCAACAGGAGCTTCCTTAGTATGTAAGTCTCCTCCACATTCGCCTCAAGCTCGAAACAGGAGTAGGGTCACTTACGGCCCTAGCAATTCAGCCTCAGCCTCGACCCTAGTCGCAGCTAGTTATAAGTCTAGCACTTTTACGTGGTGGCATACTATTTATCTACATCAGAAAAAAATACTAGAGTAAGAATTGGTACCGGAGGTTTAGAATAAATCACACATTTTTATATATATATATATATATTTATATATATCATAAATTATTATAACTCATCAATTTATTTAAAATTCCCATATAACCTAAAAATTTTAAAACCAAGTCTGGAGAGCCTCACAGTTCGTGAGTTAAACTCGGCTCTGATACCACTAAATGTGAACCCTTTTACCTAGTCTAAAGTGTTTGACCAGATCTAGAAAGTTATATAAGTAATTTCACCCACACACAACTCGATAGTCCAAAATCATTTACAAAAATAATTATAAATACAAATATATAATATTAAGCCTATAATTAAAATAAAATAACATAATTAATATCTCAAAATAAAAATACCAAAATTTCCAAAATAAAATGTATTTACAGCCTCATTTGCAACTCGGAGTGATGATATAGGAACTAACTCGGTGAAGAACTAGATCCATGATGCAGTCATGAGCTCAAATACATGGGATGAGAACATACAAGAAGAAACATTGCGCCGATTCCAATGGCATACTTGACGTGGGGAATTTAGACTCACAGTGTTTTTGAAGGTTAGGAGCCAGCCCGGTTGAAGTAGTAAAACAAGTGATTGTATTATAATAGATGCTAATAATGGCAATATAGTGATCTCAAAATAAAAAAATAATAATACAGATTTTATGTGGAAATCTTTCCGAGGAAAAATCATGGGCAAAGGAGAACAAAATTAATTAATGTCGAATTCGAATGATATAAGAAGGGTTTCAATTACATCTATTTAAAGGCTAAAAAAATCTTATTCTAATCAATATCAAATAGAAAGTTGATGATCTTGGCATACCCCTTTTTCATAATGGAGTTACGATAGTCACATTTGAGTTTATTGTAAATAAGGTTCAGAGTAAGGTTAATGGTTGGGAGGTAAAGTAACTTTTGATGACGGGCAGAGTTACGTTGACGAAATCAGTTCTTTTAGCGATTTCAAATTAATTTATGTCTGCGACTTCTATTCCTATTTTTGTTTGTAATGAAATTGAGAAATTAGTTCGAAATTTTATGTGGGGTCTACCACGTAATCAAGGAAGGTCGCGCTTTTGAATCGGAACGACTGCTGTCGACCTTTGGATAATTGAGGGCTTGGCATCAGAAATATTGTCGATCAAAATAAGGTTTTCTTATTAAAGTTGGGGTTTAATATAATTGCTAATTCTGAAGCCTTATGGGTATGATCAATCATGCTGGACAATGGGATTGGAGTCGACTTACCTGTATGCTTCCCGATCATATTCTCGGTCACTTAGCAAACATTTTACCTCCTCCTATTGATGCAGGGACCGATCGGATTGCTTGGAATGGGTGAACAAGGATTTGTTTTCTCATTTCTGCAGCTAAAACATACAAGAATTTGTTCCCTTTTGTTGATGAGGACTTGACTACAAACTGGAAGATGAATTGGAAACTCAAGTCCCCACAACGAGTTTGTGTTTTCATTTGGTTTTGTTGGCAAAACCGACTTTTAACCAATGGTGAGCCAGCTAGGCGGTGCATGACAAATGAGGGTCATTGTCCCCGATGCAGTTATGTTTTTGAATCTGATATTCATGCAATTGGCGACTGTGATTTCCCGAAAGCTGTTTGGTAGATTGTTGTTCCTAGTAATGCTAGAGAGTATTTTTTTTCTCGATGTCTTTAAATGATTGGTTGAAGTGGAACTTGACAAATCAAGGTGGTTTTAATAGAAAAGATATTGATTGGGAGACTCTTTTTTCTACTTTATGCTGACTTTTATGGAAGACCCGTAACAGTTTTATCTTTTCTAGAAGACATAGTTCTATGCAAGAAGCTGTTGATACGGGTGTTTCATGGGCAAGGAGCTGTACAAGTTCAAATCCTGTTCAGATTCTGGCCGCTTCTACAGTCACGTCACACATTTGTGTCCACCTAAGATAGGATGGGTCAAACTCAACATAGATGAGGCGAGTTCAATACGTTGTTCAAATGCTTCGGTTGGGGGAGTTTTTAGAGATTCATCTGCGAGTTGCTTATGTGGTTTTTTTTTATGAGCATTGGTAAGAATTTTATTTTCAAAATTTAGTCAAGAGTCATTTTAGGGAAATTTTTTATAGTACGAGAGTTGGGCTTTAGGCAGTTGGATTTAAAATGTGATAACGTGGTTTTGGTGGATACTTTTTTAATTGGAAGTGCGATCAGTAGCAAATTGTAGGAATTGCAGCTAATTCATCAACTCCTATGTCATAATTGGAAGGTGTGGATTCATCATATCTTTCCTCTCAGAATAAAATTGTCAATCATATGATAAAAATTGCAAATAACTATAACAATAATGTGCAAATATTTGAGGATCCTTTGAATTGGGTTTTGGAGTTGTTGTTTGATGATCAAAATAATGTTATCGCTGTTATGCTTTAGTATTTTCAATTTTCTGTAATTGCAATATGTTGTTTTTTTTCTATTGAAAAAAAATTCAATTTCAACATATACAAAGCTCATCAAAACATCAAGAGAAATTGACTAAAATTATGGTGAGGAAAGCTTTAACTCAAGCCCAGATTAATCATGCTCTAAACTAAATCTCTTCTTAAAAAAATAATATTTCTTTTGCATTAATTACATAAAACAAAAATTATATTTTATGTTGAATATATTAAAATGCTTTAATCATTTGAAAAAAAAGTATTATAATATTTGAATTGATAAATTAATATATTTTCATTACATTCAATAATTCAAATAAGAGATTATTTTATATTAATTACTACAATTAAAAACACAATATTCAAAAACTTAATTAAATATTAAATGTGTAAAATGCATGTGACATTTTAAGCTAATTTTATACAAGGGATAAGATGTTGGATAAGACTTAACTTGTAGGGATTTGGGATAACTGAAAATACTATTATATTGAGATATTCTTTACGAAATTAAGATTTTCAAAATTGGACAGATAGTTAAACAAGTTAAGTCACCGAATCGTCAGTCCGATCAATCCAAATGGTTTAACTAAATAAATTATTAAAAAATTATAAAAAATAAAATATTAAAAATGGTTCAACCGGGTCGTATCAATTCACGGACAACTTATCTAAAGCCTTTCTTCAAATCAAATACCCTAACTGGATCCGATTTAACTAATCAATACAATCCGCTTTAGATAACCACGGAATCAAGTTACCTAAATAAGGCTAAAATATCATGAAAATTAAAAAAAGAAGAAGCATCAAACGGATAGACAGATATGAGCCACAATTGTAAATGGTGCATTGACAAGTGATACCATAGACATGTACAAAAATTGTAAAGTAAAAAAAAAAAAAAACCTATACATTTCAAGAAGTGGTTAATGAAATTGATTATGAGAGATTCACTTACATTAAGATTTCTATGAATAAATATCTATTTATTCAAGCATCTAGTGTTCCCGCCAAGCCATTTGTTAGTGTTGTTTAAACTTTGGATTAGCATAGAAGACAACTTGTGGAAGGAAGATGCATTTCCATGTTTCTAAGGGGCATTCGTCTGAAAGCTCATTCAATGCTCGAAAATGAATGCTTCAACTTCGTACCTTAGCTTAAACCTTTTTTATTTCTGGTAGCAGTCTTGGAAACTGATGCTAGATTATCGGCAAAAAGTCTGTTGGCACTGATTCCCAAGTTAGTTGTTGCTGTTGCAAAAAGTTGATCGCATGCGCACCACCTATTGAGGAGACCAGCTGCAAGCCACTTCTTTAGGGATAATGTCAATGGCAGTGACATCAGTAACTGGAGAATATGGTTTAGTAGCCTTCTTCAGTAGCTCCTGAATCAACAAAAGAGTCTTAAATCTTTAAACTGACGATCCAAGGCCATGCTGTACTTAAATGGCATCAAACCATCATCTACGCTTAAATGCGAACAAACCAGCGATGAACATATATGAAATAAAAAGTGATCCAGAAACTAACCTTTGAAAGGTTTCTTCCATATGTGATCATTGCTCGTTCAATTGAAGAGTAAACTTCAAGGGTCTGATGAGTACCTCGGTTGCATTTTATGACACGAACTTGCTCTTTTGTTTCTGTTGGTTTAGCCTTTAGATGGAGTACGAGCCGCGAAGGTGGAGCTTTATGTAGGTCTTTCTTTCCCCGAGTCAACTCCATTGTTTTCAGATCATCCCACAGAACATCCCACAATACTGAACATGGATCCCTCATAGGATTGAATTTCCTCTGAGTGATAAGAGAAGTTTGCTGAAGAAGGAAAAAAATGCAATGTAACCCTTTAGTTTGACCTCCACGTTCAGAAAACACAAAAATTGAGAAAAAAAAAAAAAAAGGGAATGGTCAGCCATAAAATAGTTCCACTGTCCAACAAAGTTGATTGACCTACTTGCAATAATATTATTCTCCGATGGGTAACCATGATAATTTTTCCCTTTGGTAGCATGAAATGATCTTCATATGCATCTGATAGTGCAAACTTTCCACGTACTTTGAATATATCAACAAAGAAAGAACCTGATTCCGCCAATTGCAATATGACCTTCAAGATGAACAGAAAGTCAGTAGGCTAAAGAGTTGTACTCAAACCACAAGCAGGTGATCAGCAAATCAAATTTCAAAAATAAATAAAATAAAACAGACAAGTTGAAAACCGCAAGAGCAAATGGATGGCCAAAATTATAATGAAAAAGGGTCTCTTCCAGTTGTCCTTCTAATGTATTTAAAGCCAACTACACCAGAGAAGTGAGAAGAGGGAATAAAAAATAAAAGCACCTGTCCTCGTGCTTTGTACTCATCATACGGCCGAAGCAAACTATCACCAGTAACTACACGAGGCAGCCTCCTCCGGAGGATCTGTTCATCTGAAGCTATAGCTGATGCTATCTTCAATCTCATAGCATTTGCTCCTTCAGTAGTTTTTGACAAAAGATCCAGAACCCCACTCACAGGCTGTGCAGCTGCTCCTATTATGCCTTTTCCAACACCCTGAACAAAGCCCTCGACACCAGAGCTTTTTGCGCCTTCAAGAGGCTTTGTTAATATGCCTGTAACTCCTCTGAACAAGCCTTTTGCTAGTGCTCCACCCCCTTCTCTAATAACATCACTTAAGTCCTCTACACTCTTGCTCTCCTGCCAGAAAACGATCAAATTGGAAAGAAAATGTGAAAGTTCCGAGATGGTTTACTGCATAGCATCGAGTAAGAATTACCAAAGAAGAGGCCTATTGGATGTCTATTGGCTTTAGTATATAGTATCCTAGTAACAACAGAATGAGCAGGACAAAAAGAAAAAGATATGGTTGACACTCAATTAACTGCACGGTCATCTTGTTGAGGTAAAAAGAAAAAGGAATTAGAAACTTAAAAGAAAAACTCTGAATTCTGTCTAGTGTGTTTGATGAGAAAAATGTGTACATTAGGAGGAAAAAATACCAGATTTCGATGGGTTTCGACCTGACTTGATCAGTTAGAGTCAGATTTTTTTGAAAAAAATCCGATTTGGGGCGGGTAGGGTCGGGATTGGGTTTGAGGTAAAATCCACCCCGCCCCATCCGGAGATATTTACAAAAAAGCACTTAATATATATACATATATTAAAATTTTGCTTTTAATAAATAAATATCTAAATAAAATAAAATAAATAAATGAATTAATATTTAAGTCTAAATTCAAAAAAATAATTCTTATGTGCTTCAAAATAAAAAAATAAAAGAATTAAAAAGGTAATCTTATTTGTTTCAAAATAAAAATAAAACAATTGAATTGAATTCGGGTTCAATTGGAGTAAAATTGGATCTTCTATTTTCTTAAGATTAGAGGTCAGGGTGGGGTTGAAATGAATTGGTCAAACTTCGGGTCAAGGTGGGCAGAAATCTACCTTCCCCGTCCCGTTGCCATCCCTAATATTTATATTACATATCCTACGCTAATTATGGAAATAACTAAATACGTAATCAATAAACTATCTACAAAAAATCTGCTCCTAATCTCTCCTAAAATCTGCCTTATATCCAAACCCTTATTACAAGGAATAAAGCAGTGAATAAATCCCTAAATTAAATTCCTGCATTCAAAGGATTTGTAGTTATAGTTTTCCCGGAATTGCCTTCAAGTTTGTGAATAAATAATCTCCATTCCTAGCTTAAATACAATAGTTTGGAAAATTGAGCTACTAAAGCCTTCGGTAAGAAATAGATGACCATGTGCGGACACAAAGTTTATATATCAATTTACTCTCCAACTTCTCTTCCATGAAGTGTTTGTTAATTTCAATGTGCTTTGTTTGGTAATCTCATAGGACCATCCCACTTAATTTTCAAATCTTTTAAGAATGATCTTCAACCAAAGTGGTTCGCACATACCTTGAGTCACTGCTCAAAATTCATCCTTTTTACTTGACTGAGCTAGTACACTTTATTTTTCACTTTTCCATGTCACAAGATTCCCATCAAGGAAGGTGTAAAATCTTGCGATTGATCTTCTATGAACAATTGATCTAGCATAATTAACATCAGTGTATTTGTTACAAGTTGGCCAACCATGTAGCAGCTCGAACATATGATGAATCGTGAAGTGGCAATCTGCGAGATGAATTGTGAAATGACACAGTGAAGTGACGAAGTGCGAGATGTCTTCGCAGGTGGCGAGATGCAGTTAAAGCCTTGGTGCATGCATGTTTCATCGAGTTGCATGGCAAACTAGTTTAACTCATTTGTAACTTAATTTTGTTATGTTTACAGCTTAGTTAGTCGATGCATTGATGTTTATGTGATGAATGACATGTTTGGGTGATGAATTTTGGTGTACAAGTAATGCTTTACAAGTTTCAAGATAGCTTAGTGGGGTTAGTTGAGTATTTGGTGATGTATTTGACTTTAAATGTATTGTTTTCTTGTTGAATGATAGAGCCAACAGATACAAGCTCCTTTTTTGCACCTTTTTTTTTCTTTGTTCTTCTTTGACAATATCACCAACAATTGGTGTCAAGAGCCTGTCATCTTTGAGGGCCATTGTTTTCGTTTGTAGTTTCTTGTCAAGAAAGAAAGAACCAACTTTGTTTCTTTGTTGTAGCTGCTAACATTTATTCAACGAGTTTTTCACCACCACCACCACCTCCTGTCTTTGCTGGAGAGAACTACCATACCATATTTGGGTAGTCAAGATGAAGACTTACCTCTTTTGACTTGTGGTAAGTAGTAGATGCTGATAGGTAGCCACCACCTTTGAGAGCAAATCCAACCATTGCTCAAATGAGGCAACATAGTGAGGAGTGTGCCAAGAAGCATAAAGCAATGTTATGCCTTCAGAATGGTGTATCAGATGTGACCTTCACCAGAATCATGGCTTGTGCAACTCCCAAATAAGCTTGGGATAAGCTGAAGGAGGAGTTCTAAGGCTCAGAAAAGGAAAGGCAGCTGCAGCTTATCAACTTGAGCAGGTATTTCAAGAACTTGAAAATGAAGGAGACTGAAACTGTTGTGAACATAAGGCTGCTTGGAGATCAATTTAGTGACAGTAGGATTGTGGAGAAGGCTATAACCACTCTCCCTGAGGGATAAGAGTCTAAGATTTCCTCTTTGTAAGATTCAAGAGATCTGTTAACAATTTCTTTGTCTAAGTTGATAAATGATCTCTATGCACAAAAGCAAAGAAGAGCAAGTAGATAAGAGGAGCAGTTTGAAAGAGCATTCCAAGCTAGAAACAAGGAAGACTCGAGCTCCTCAAGCAACAAGAGAAGAGTTGGAGTGAAAGTCAAGAAAAGCAAAGGAGAGACAGTGGAAAGGAGAAGTATCCACCTTGTTCTCTTTGCAAGAAGAACACTCACTTGGAGAAATACTGTTTGTTATGACCAGACATCCAACGTAGAGCCTGCAAACAACATGGTCACATGGAGAGGATGTACAAAAACAAAGGGCAACCACAACAGCATAATGCTTAAGCTCAAGCAACTGATGAGAACTAAGCTTAAGAAAAGTTGATGTTCATTGCCTCATGTTTTGCAACTAATAGCAACATCAAAAAGCATTAACTCATTGACCATGGTTGTACTAATCATATGACCTCAGATGAAAGCTTTTTCAAGAAGATTGACAAAAGTTTCAACTCCAAAATCAAAGTTGGAAATGGACAATACATCAAGGTGGAAGGGAAAGACGATGTTTTAATCAACACTCCATCAAGTACAAAACTTGTTTCAGATGTTCTTTTTGTACCTGAAATTGATTAAAATTTGCTAAATGTTGGTCAGCTGCTTGAAAAAAGTTATTCAATTGTGTTTAAAGATATAGAATGTTTGATTCTTGATCCATGTGGATGTGAACTTGTATCAGTTGCTATGTCTGATAGAAGTTTTGTTGTGGACTGGAAATTAATAACTTCTAAAGCCTATGCAAGCTCAATAAATGAAACAAAGTTATGACATAGGAGAATGGGGCATTTTAATTACAGGTCTCTAAGTCAATTGTCCAGGAATGACTTAGTTGAAAACCTATAAAAAATGGTTGAGCATGAGGATGTTTGTGAAGTGTGTCAACTTGAAAAGCAAACAAGACTTTCATTTTCAGCTAACAAAGCTTGGAGAGCCACTGATAAACTGCATTTGGTCCATACTGATGTATGTGGACTTCTGAAGACATCTTCATTAAGTGACAACATGTATTTTGTTTTATTTATTGTTGATTGCACAAGCTTTTGTCAGGTATATTTGTTGAAGTTGAAGTCAGAAGTAGCAGAAGTCTTTTGGAAGTTCAAAGCAACAGTTGAAAATCAAGCTAGCTGCAAATTGAAGATACTCAGATGAGACAATGAAACTGAGTATTTATCAGACAGGTTCGAGAGTTTGAGAAACAAAATTGGTGCTTGCAATATGTAGACTGAGGAGGAGTGTTACAAGTTGGCCAACCATGCAGCCCCTCGAACACATGATGAACCGCAAAGTGGCAAGCTGTGAGATGAACTGCGAAATGACACTGCAAAGTGGTGGAGTGCAAGATGTCTTCACAGGTGGCGAGATGTAACTGAAGCCTTGGTGTATGTAGGTTTCATCGAGTTGCATGGCAGACTAGTTTAGTTCATTTGTAACTTAGTTTTGTTATGTTTACAGGTTAGTTAGCTGATGCACTGATGTTTAGGTGATGAATGACACGTATAGTTGATTTATTTTGATGTACAAGTAGTGTTTTTCAATTTTCAAGATAGCTTAGTGGGGTTAGTTGGGTATCATTTGGTGATGTATTTGACTTTAAATGTATTGTTTTCTTGTTGAATGATAGAACTAACAGATACAAGCTCCTTGCTGCACGTTTTTGCTTCCTGTTCTTTGTTCTTCTTTGACAATATCACCAACAGTATTTCTCAAGCGTCAATCCTTTCTTGTTTTGAATAATATACTTTTCCCTGGTGTTCCTTGAGATACTATAGCATTCAATGAGCTACTTTTAGATGAAAAGTCTTCAGATTGTTCATAAACTAACTAGTAACAATCACTTCATATGCTATAATCAATTGTGTCTGAGACAAATAAATGAGTCTTCCAGCTAGTCGTTAGAACAAACAGTACATGGCCTTATTAAAATTTTTAAAATTTGATTTCTTTTTGTTAAGATATTGTGCATTGAATTATTTTGAGTTCTTGTTAGTCTAGTATTGTTCTATAAATACTCTAGTTTTAATCAATGAAAGTATGTTTTATTTTACCTTATTCTTAGTTTCTTTATGGTATTAGGGCCTTCAAAGCTTAAACAAGCAAAATCTAATTTTCCCCTTTCTTTTTTTTCGAACTTTCTTTCTAAGTCACATAAAAAAGATCGATCTACAATTATTAATGTCGATAACAAAACTACTATCAACATCATTATACAATTCAATCCTACTTCTCATCTACCGATAACATAGTCTATTGTAGCATCTCCTTTTCTTTCACAAGTTGAAGATTAGGATTTATGGGAATAAATGCTAGTTTGCATATTGTTTTGCTAGTTTCCTTGAGAAGTTCTATAACATACTTCTATTGAGAGATAAAAATTCCTTACTAAGATTGAGTGACCTCAATCTTAAGAAAATACTTAGAAGGTCTTGGTCACCTGATATATTGGTTGCTCTATGCATTTTCTAGTTCCCTTCCTACTGGCAATTGAAAGATCTTGTCATTATGAGATTCAATTTTACCTTTGAATGGACAGTTGGAAACTGTTACCTCATTCAAAGGATTTGAGTTGGACTCTTAGACTTGCATAGGTTCACAAACAATCATCTTTCTCGTGAATACATTAACAAATCTTACATTTTAGGCACAAGTTCAAGAACGAGTTCAAGTCTAGCTACAGGATCAAACATAGGTTAAAAGGGACCCTTAGGCAAGTGGTTGGAACAAGATGAACAAGAAGCTACAAAATTGGACATGCGAATAGATGACAAGTTAATCAAAAAGGCTTCCGTATCTTCCCTAATTGAACTCTCCCCGTGAAGATAAGGATTAGAGAAATAAGATTTGCTCATTGAATGTAACATAGACTAATTTTCTTTGACGAAAGGCGGTAACATTTACTCTTTTTGAGTTGAGGGATATCCCACAAAAACAGCCATTGAATTTAATTTTCAATTGTTTTGATGATGAATATAGAAAAATGACACATACTCGAAAATTTGAAGGGCAAGGATGTTTGTAGTGTTAAAATTTAGAAAAAAAATGTTAGGCTGTAAGAACTCCCTACTGAAGTAATGGGAGACTTAGAAAATGGCTCCCTTTGATTTTTTTTGGCCAGTAAATGGCTCCCTTTGTTTTATTGATAGAAACTTCTAAATAAGACAAAACAATAATTTAAAACAATTCAAAACTATAAAACTTCATTTAAATATTTCAAATAACAAGGTTACGTTATTACCCAAAAAAACCTTTGAAATAAAAAGGCTCTAATATTTTTCAAGGCTATTTCTCCTATTTGCTACCCCATTTTCTTGTGGGGTATTCAAACAAGAAGAGCCATGTATTGTTCCTTTTGAAAATATGCGGTAATAATTTGATTGAAAGAGTCTCTAGCATCGCCAAACCTAAACATTTTGATATCGACCCCAAATTGATTTTTGACCATGGAACCAAAATTCGGGAGCGCTATTTTAATCTTAAACTTAATTTTGAGCAAACAAATTCAAAGTAATATCGGTGCAATCATCAATGGAAGACAAAAACAGCCATCTTACCCCCGAAACATTAGAAATGGTAGATGGACTAAAAATGTCTTTCTGAATAAGATGGAAAGGAATAAAACTTATTTAAAAACTAGAAAAGATGTTTGCTTGCGTTTAGCAAGTTCACACACACCTCCCAATGAAATTTTGGAAGAGAAAAACAGAGGTGACCATTGCTTCACAAAATACACAGTAATTAAGGCCGAAAACAAAGGATCCAAAGAAAAAAAAAATCCTAAAGTTCTAATACCATGTTGCAAACTAAAAATGACTGAAAGGAGGTGCCAAAAATTGAAAAGAGATTCTGAATTATGTATCTTTGATGAGAAAAGTATGTTCATATTTATTACCCTAGGTTAAATAGGGAAATAACTAAATAAATAAAATATCTCCAAAAAATCTGCTGCTAACCTCTCCCAAAATCTGCCCTAAATCCAAACCCTAATGATAACAAGGAATAAACCAGTGAATTAAATCCCTGCATTCAAGGGATTTGATAGTTCCATCAATGTTAGACATAATTCAAGGGTGAGGCAAATAAATCAAAAAAGGAAATGACAGATGGCATTCTGGGGCAAAAAGGGGTTTTTATAATCCATCATTAACATACACTTTCATTTTCAACCCATCGTTAAACCATCTAAGATACAGAATGTTAGTAAAGCCAACTTTACAAGAGGGTAAAAATACTACATTCAAAATTCACAAATTTATTCTCAACCAACAGCCATCACTCAGGGTTTAGGTTATTATGCACTCCATTCAGGCCCCAGTAAAAAAGGCACATCATAGATTTCTATAGTTATTTTGCAATAACTAGTGCAGCATGGACAAATCAGAGAAACTTTGCAATAAGAGTATGTTTAGTAATCTGAATTTTGGTATGTGACATACCTGTCTCTGTCGGCTTTGAATGAATTTCTTATCCATTGATAAAGCAGCCACTCCTTTACTCATATGTCCAAGAGCACTACTTGCGTTGCTCAATATATCAAGACCAGAGAGCAACCGAAGTGGTTGACCAAGAAGATCATTTTTTATGTTTAAAATAGCATTACTAATCATCATACTCTGCCTCATGCACAAATTCTCATGAAATCTTTGATTTAGCTTGACCTGTTATTCAACACTTGTATTACATGTGCATAATCAATGACAATAAGGTCACAAAAGTTGGTTTAGCAAAAGTTTGATATATACATAGCTCAGAGAGTTGCTTGAGGTACTGCATCCATAGAATAGTACTTAATTAACAGAAAATATATGAGTTCATAGAATGTTTTCAGTCTTATGCTGCCAAACCGTTGTAATTCCCAAAACAAAATGAATCTATCAACAAATTTACGGCAATTTTCAGATCTGTATTTGGAGGCAATAAATCTTAGCAGATATTTATGCTACAAAGTTATATAATCTCTCTGCATCTTCTTCTGGCTTCCATTTGCTAATGTAAGCGGCTTTTCAGATCCAGATAGATAATTGAAGATCATAATACAGGAAGAACTATAAACAAGGAAACAAAAGGGATTAAACGTAACACTTACAGTCATATTCTCTGTGTTCCCTAATGCAGTCATTAAGGATGACCAAAAGCCAAGGACTCCCCTAGGGCGTTGGCTAGGCGACATAGCCATTGATACTTTCAGTCGAACTTCTGAGATGTTGAGAATCCTGTATTTCATGTTAAATACATATCATATGGCTCGAGCAATCAAATTCAGAGCAAAACTTTGAATATGAAAATGGGAAAGGTTTTCACTTACCCAATATGAATGATAGGATCAAATGACACAGCTGTTGTGTTACTATCAGATAACCTACTGAGATTGACCTGCTGCATCATCTCATGAATGCGCCATATAATAGGTTCATGGATGTTTATTAAAAATGCAGAATTATCGGGCCCCTGGTAATAAGCCAGTCAAAATAAATATGACTATATAAACAACTAAGTCGAAAAAATCAAACTCTGCTCAAGCCTTAAAGAGTTAACATGCTCACATGGAAACCTATATATGGATAGACAGATAGATCCAGTGATCCCTTTGTCTGTAGTGTCACAGAAATTTTCAAAATATATTCAGTTTCCTGCCCAGTTTTCTGTGGCCTGAATAAAACTGGTGTTGGGGTTAATGGCAACTGGTTATCCATTTGAATTCCTCTCATTCTTAATTTGAACCTTAAATAAAAAATAGACATAATCAGTAAACAATCACAAACATTTAGACTAAGAGGAATGAATTCTGGTAACGTGAAACTACTATACTAAACATCTATTCTGTCTGCATAACAAGTTGACAGTTTATCAGGTTCTCTGCAAAATAGTGTACCCCAAAGCAGAGTTGTGCTAAATCTATGGCCTTCAATTCATAAAGTCAGAGCCTTCCTTGAGGCTAGAAAGGGGAAAAAGTGTAAGACCCCCTATTATTTCATGTAATCAAGCAAGTTTAGAGCCACTTAGTGCTTAACTTGCACATGAAATGAATTTATGGATAATAAATACACATGCAATAGTGTAACTTATACATGACGGTACTTGTGTTAAGTAGCCCAATGAAGAATGGGTAATGAAAATCCACAATGAAGTAGTAGACAGTTTACCACTTGAAACGTTACTGCCAAAAAAAGCAGACCACCTGAAACCAGTAATATGTAATGATTTCATGATTCAAGAATAAAACCAAGTTTAGTTTTTTACCATAAGGCATGCTATGAATGGTTCAAATAAAAAAGAACTTGTGGACATTTTTTTTGGTAGAAATGGGACAATTCTTCTTAGTACAAGCTAATTTGCATTGTGATAATATAAATCTTGCTTTATTGCAGCAAGACAAAGTTTATTAGAAACAGAGCATACCTGCTAAGCCCAGAGCTCAAGCCACTTGAATATGCCAAATGAACATTTTGCAATGACAGGTATAATATCTCCTCAGGTGTATGGTCAATAATAGACGCTCCAAGCTCAGCAAACTCGACAATAAAATGAAACTCACATTCTGTGGTGGACTGCGGTTGCTGTTGATGAGACTCACTTTTGGAGAGCTCTGATAAAGTGGATGGAATCGTTTGGCTGATTACAGGAGGCTCATTTTCAGGCATCCAGTCAATGATCTTAATAACATTTATTTTTTCTTCCTTCAGGATGGTAATCCGTAAAGCTTGGGCAGGTCCTGCCACATCAATCGGCAGATGATCGAAAATCTCATCTATATTGTACTTGCCTGACCTCGATGGGTCAGCTCCCTCTGCAAGGATTTCCAACAAATGCCGTCGACCAAGATCTTCCCATAAGAAAGAAACAGCTGTATTGGGAAGAAGGAAGTGCCATGAACCACTGGTACCATCCACTTGCTGGAAGAGAATTGGTAAGAAAATGGAACGATTTTCAATCCTGTTCCCGGAAGATAATAATATTATAATGAAAGAGAAGATGAAAGAAATGCAATAAGGAATTCAAGAAAGGGGATACATGCATGTAGAATTTGAAAACCAACCAGGGATGAAGTATCTGTCCGCCATACCTAAAACCTAACCTGATCCAACCCCATTTGACTTCTAAAGTCAGTGACTTAACCTGACGTCATCAGACAGAAGCACACAATGGATTTGAATACTCCAAAACTTAAATTGAGCATAGCTTTTATTGTTTTCTCATTTTGAACTACAACTTAATTAAGAAATAGTACATACTTTAATACAAATTATTTAAGGGAATGACCAGAACGTGACTCTATGTGAACCAAAATTGAGCAAGTTGAAATCCTGTGCGACCCAGAACCAATATGGCTGATACCATAATCCAGCCCCAAAATGACTCAATCCGAACTGACCCCACTAGACCCCCAGCAACTCTTATATGCCTGGGAAACAGGATAATGCATATAGTAAAGGGAAAAGAATGTTTAACGAAGTTTAGAAGTACATGCACTGGTGTAATGTGTAACCTGTAAGGACTTGACGGGGAATTTGGGCGGAAGATAACTTCATAGCGTGAGCTTTTTGTGCCACTCCTAACTTCAATCTTTAAAAATAAGTGATCACTTCCAGTGTCATTTTTCAAAGAAATGCGCATCACACCTTCAGTAGAAACACTAAAAGGTTTACTCCACCCGTATCCATCTACCTGCAACTGAAATAAAAAGTTCAATTGGCAATTAGTCAAAGCAAATATAAGAATGCATGCAGGAAAATATATTGAAGCACTGCTATAAATGATGTACACTCACCTTCAACAACTCAACTTTTGAAGAACTCTGCCACCCGAAGAGCTTTGGAGGATCAGTGGGATGGATCCATTCCACTGTCTCAGAATAACACTGCTGAAGACAAAAACTTAAACCAACCCTATTGACAAACAACATGTATGGCTGAAGATGAATGACCTGAACATAAAAATTGCAAGTAGTTACTAAATGACTAAAAAATCTATACAAAAATTATCAATAAACTATTTTATATGTTGGACTGCTTCAAAATATAATTTCCCTTATTCAGCCTTAACATCTAAGTTGAAGCTTTTTAAGCATGTGCCAGGACGCAGAGCTTCTTTGTCTTGAACCATTACAATATCCTTTCCATTCTGATTCAATACTAGTTGCTATCAGGCTGAAAACTGATGGCTTGTAAATGCTTTCAGTTACTCACATAATCTACAATTACACTGGTGGGACAGATTTGTGAGGTCAGAAAATACCAACACAGGAACATAGCAGTATTTCTCTAAAGAAGATCCCACCTTATCGAATAGATTTCTCAAACTAGATAGATATACGCACGTAAGTAATAATGTTCATTAATTTGGTCTTCAAGAAATTTCATAAGAAAAAGTTCATGATCTTCAACCTACTGCTACATAATCAATTTGCCCGAGTATGTAGCAGCAAAGTTTTGGCTTTGTTTACAGGAAGAGGATATATTAGAACATTGATGACAATAAGAAGGAAACATAAGAAGGCAGGATTATCAAAGGGCTAATGATTAAACTTCATGCGACTATAGCAAGCAAACTAGAACTGGATTGGCAGCTTGTTTTACAGAAATAAGCAGAAAGAAGTAACATATAAGACCAATAACTGGTTATGGTATCATGGCTGCAATGATCTGAATGACAACTGACAATTTTATCCTACACAATAAGAGGGGAAAAAGAAAAGATTGCACAGGCTATAAAAATGCAACTAAGGTTTGCATCTGAACAAGGACCAAAATTTACAAAGATGGATATAAATAACTTCCAAAAGTTAAAACCAATGAGGAAAACAGTGAATATAGATATAAAGAACAAAACTACTAAAGTTTTATTATGAGAGAATGGAACAAAAGAACGAAAATAACATATAAAGCATCAAGAATCTCAAAATTTCAACCTTTGTTCTGTCTGCGGTCATATTAACTAGAGCTGAAAGCTTATAGTAGTATCCATCTGAACTGAATGCCTTTACATCGACACGTTCCTGGAATAGTTACAGTTCTGTTAGCATCACAAATGGTTGCAACACCGCCAAAATTTATCAGAACCAGAACCCCCCCTCTTATTTCCACCTAGCCCACAAATAAAACAAGATACATAAGCATGTAGACATCTAGACCACTAACATATTACCTTCTTTTCAAGCTCAAGAAGAGAAATCCCAGGACTGTAGATTTCAGAATCTCGGAGAGCCACAGCAATGCCAATACGTGGGGACACATATGTATCCTTTTGCGGTGTAAACAGTGTAGCCCCACTACGACCGGCAGAGTCTTGTGGGGAAAGCATACTAGCTATTGGATTGGTGTCCTCAATAGCTTCAAGTACTTGAATGTTTCTCCTTGGACCTGAATGTCTCCTTTCAGCCAAGTGCGAAGGGGTCCTCAAAACTGTTCTTGTAGATTTAACTGCTTTAGATGAACGTGAATCTATATCTGCATTATCTGAACCTTCAATTTCTACCACTTGATAAGCTAGAGGCAGAGCTGAATCATTAATGATCCAATATGGAACAAAAAACCTTATCGTCTTTGGTGCAGCACCAGTTCCTCCCATATCACGTTCAACGCTCACACGCAATCTCCTGCAAAAGCACATGAAAGGATGTACTTTTTTAATAAGAAAAAACTAGAATGCAATAACCTTAAGAGTATTCAAACAATTAGTAACTAATTAAAATTTTACCAGCCAACTGTACCCATGTTCTTTATTTTTAGTAAATAAATTCCATCAAAGTTGATCATATGAAGGAACCTACATAATCAAGAATCATATACATATTCTTTTCACTTTTCTTGTGAATCCATTATTGATAAAAGATATAGAGAATTATGGCATCAAATTTGACACCATTCACTTAGTTTTTTGTAAACTTGGAACTGACCATTATAAAGGAGAAACAAACATGAGCGGAAAAATGGATCCTTTAGTTCCATTTTTTATCTTAAGAAGTGGCCAACTGTACATGTCAGTGAAGAATGAGGGAGATTATACAACAAAAATCAAACAAGGGTTCCTACATACTTAGGATCACAAAAGCACATTTAGACCTATTATGAAAAGTATAAACTAATTTAGGAGGGGAAAATATATAAAAGAACAAAGCATCAAACTCATTTATGCATGCAGAACCTCTGTATCAGTCTGGAGCTAGGATTTTTATTTTTTTTAGGATCTAGAGAAAATTAAAAGCTGAAGTAAATATCAAAACAGTAAATATAGTTAAACAGCAGCATACTTTCTAACCCCCTCCCCCTCTCTTAAAAGAGGATGTGGTTTAAATCTATATTGCCAAGAATAAGCATTTGTTGTGCGGGAAAAAAATATGGCAACCGAGAATGAAACTTCTGAAGGAAGACAAAGTCCAGTTTATGTTAAAACTTGTTCATTTCGTTTGTATTTGAATCCAAGGGAAAAGGACCCAGACATTGCACAATAAACAGCATAGGAAAAATAAGGTAATTCTGCAGTATCCTCCCATGCTAACAAATCACAAGAATGTACAAACTAAAATTATTAGAGGTGACCATCCGTGAACAAGAAAATAGGAGCCACAACCTTTTACTTTGCTGGTGGAACATCCAGAAAGATGAAATGTGAGCACTGGAAGAAAGATCCAGAATAAGAACCGGGTCCTGTAAATAATAATGTGTTCAGCAGAAAGATTTAATACATGATAGCTTGCAGATGAAAAAAAAAATGCGTTGTCAGATTAAAGTTAAACCCATTACCTTTTCCAAAACCCAATCACTCTGCACAAGAAATGAAAGATATATAGGTCTTTGGATGTCCACTGAATATATATGAGCACTCATACGTGAAGATATGATTCCATGCTCTCGCTCAATATAATTTCGGTCTTTTGTTTTTTGCCATACTGTGAATTCAGCTGTACAAGACAGTCGATTTTCCAACTTCAAAGGAGAATTAACAGAGATTCTCCAATCATAGACAGGATGATTAAACTCGGTATGGAGGGCTGATGCATCTGCACCTACACTGAACCAAATTTGTCTGCTTTCAACGGTAGAGCTACAACAAAGAAGTACATCCTTTTTTTCAAGTTGATTTAACATAAGAGCAAAATTGGGCTTTTTGCTTCCTTGTGGCGAAGTACTTTTACTATAACATTGATCTACAAAAGGCTGGTCCTTTCCACTTGCAAAAGTAGAAGCAACAGCAACAACAATGGCATGACCCCAAGTGTATGGGGGGTGAGGATAATCAACACTAGGACGAATGCGTAAACACTGATCAGATGCTATAGAAGTACTTCCCCATGATAAAACAGTAGAACATCCGGGTTTTATGGTAGTGAAGTCGTTCTTTACGCAACATTTTCCTTTCTCAGCAATTAGTTGTCTTGTTCGGATCCAACGCCTTCGACGCACAACATCATGACCGGATTTAATATGCGACTTCGAAGAAGTAGGGGGCCATTGATTTGGATAGTCAGCAGCATAAGCCCAGCCATCTTCATCAACAAATTGGGATTTATCGATAGTCCATGTTGATATCCATTCCCACCCGTTAGGTAGGGAAGATTCAAAAAATTCCTTCCAAATATAGGTGAAATAAGAACATACATAATACGAAGAATGCCAAATAGATAAATAGATAGATAGATAGATATAGATATAGATATAGATGAGGCAAATGTACGTTGGTGGTCATGCAATAAAAGATATCCAAAAAAGATGGAAACCTTCATATGCAAAATCACTAACCTTTGATGAACACGAGAAGTCTCTGGTGCTCCAGCATGCTGGATCACTACCTTGAAAACCAGGCCACTTATTGCCCCAACCAGATATCGGATGATACCGCTGATTTTCAAAGATCTCTTCTACCACTATGTTAGGAGTGCTTGATCCTGAATCCTGAATCATTGACACATGACATACTAAAATATCCAAATTAACATCAGAATCATTTACAACAGTTGCAAGACCCCTGAAAATGGCATGCTTCTTTCCATTTCTCATAACAACTTCCATTGCAATGAATTCACTTTGGAATGATTTGGGGACTACTGACAATGGAAGCAGTGAACGAACGCTCTCCCACGAACCCTCTGTTCCAAGCCGAACCCAGAAACCTACGTCCTTATCAGAAGCATCCCTGCTTTCAGCATCTCTTTGAAAATTTGCAGTTGTATTCCTCTCAAAATAAGATGTGGAAACAAAGAGTTTAACATGGCCATGCGTATCGTCAACATTATTGGATTGAACCTGTAAAGAAATGACAGATAAAAATTTCTATTTAAACAAAGAAAGGCCAAGTTATTGGACCAAAGATGCAGAAAAGAGTAAATCACCTTTCTCCTCAATGAATATGATTCAATATTCTGAGTATCATTCCGTGGAGGCAGCATCCTTGTTGAAGATAACTTTTTCAAAACATTGGCACGATGACCAATAGGAAAAGAAAGTGCACCAACAACTTCACCTGCTTGTTATTAAGTTACAAAATAAAGAGACTAAAGCACACATATAAGTGTTCAAGTTTGAGTCAGAATAAGTGAATATTTTCTGTATATAAAAGAATTTTAAACAATAAAGAAAAAACTTCCAACAGCATATTAGTCACTTAGAAGATATCACGAGATAAAACTAAATAAAAAACTACTAGATAGAACAAATGAAGAGTAGAATAACAAGATAATCACACAGTAAGGAATAGCAAATGCTCATGATAGAAATTTCAATGGCCATATAAAAAGAACACTTATTACCACATTGAGGAAATTAGAGATCAATACTCTAATATATTGGGGAAAAAACTCACTCAAAAAACTATATATTTCTCAGAAATATGTACAAATATATATATATTAAGCATTGAATCATGTAAGGAAAGAATATCTCTAATCAGAATCTCTAAAAATCAGCTATAATCCCTAAAGATTAGCTATTCAATGCTGTCAAATAAATCAAAGATTCTCAATACTTCCCCACAAGTTGGTGCATAAATGTCTCGCATGCCCAACTTGCAAAGAAGATTATGATAAGTCTTACAACAAAGCCCTCAAGTAAAACCATCAGCCAATTGTTTTTCGGATGCTAGATAAGATAGACTTAAGACATCATTGACTACTTTTTTCTTGATAAAATGGCGATCTATTTCGATGTGCTTGGTCCTATCATGTTGCACTAGATTTTGAGCTATGCTGATGGCCGCTTTGTTGTCACAGTACAAGGTTGATCCATTTTTGTTTAACAACTTTAGCTCTTCCAATACCTTTTGCAGCTATAAAAGCTCACAAAAACCTTGAGCAATGACCCTATATTCAGCCTTTACACTTGATCGAGCAACAACATTTTGTTTCTTGCTCCTCTAAGTGACTAAATTTCCTCCCACAAGAGTACAATAACCCTTTGTAGACCTTCTGTCATCAAGAGAGCCAACCCAATCTACATCTGTAAATACTTTTATCTTGAGATAACTATTTTTGGAGAAGAGGAATACCTTTGCTCGATGCAGACTTCAAATAGCACAAAATTGGCAATACTACCTACATATGGGCTTCGCGAGGGTCATGCATAAACTGATTTACCAAACTAACTGCATAGGCTATATCAGGTCGAGTATGAGCGAGAAAAATCAATCGTCCGAAGAGTCTTTTGATCTCCCTTTATCCACCATTTCATCGATCCCTGTTTGTAACTTGTGATTACTCTCAATAAGCGATTTTGCTGGTTTGCAACCCAACATGCCAGTCTCTGTTAGAAAATCTAAGACATGCTTTCTTTGGGAAATAAAGATTCCCTCTTTCGATCTGGCCACTTTTATTATGAGGAAATATTGTAACTTTTCCAAGTTTTTGATTTCGAAATCTTAAGCCAATTGTTTCTTAAGCCAAACCATTTCTTTTCTGTCGTCTTCTGTCATAATTATGTCATCAACATAAACTATGAGGAGAGTAATCTTACCTTATGATGTTTTATAAAGAGGGTATGATAAACATTAGTTTGTCGATAGCAAAACAATACCGTGATTGTACTAAATCTGCCAAACCAGGCTCTGGGAGATTGCTTTAATCCATATAGGGTCTTTTTCAATCTACACACCTTCCCTTGAGAATCTTTACCTCGAATCCTGGAGGAACTTTCATATACACTTCTTTTTTTTAGGTTTCCATGTAAGAAGACATTCTTTACATCAAACTGCTATAAGTCTCAATCGAAATTTGCTGCACATGATAAAAAGATCCTAAACATGTTCAATTAGCAGCCAGAGCAAATGTTTCTTGATAATCCACTCCATATGTCTGAGTAAATCATTGCACTACTAATCTAACTTTGAGTCTTTCAATTGAACCATCAACCTTATACTTGATAGCAAACACTCATTTGCAGTCAATCATTTTTTACCCCTAAGAGGATTAACTAGTTTCCACGTCTCACTTTTTGCTAAAGCTTGCATTTCTTCAATTATAGCCTTCTTCCATCTTAGATCAGTGATAGCTTCTCTCCAATCGTGTAGAACAGACATAAAGAACAAAAACAAAGCAAAAACTCTATGGGATCAGTGATAGCTTCTCTCCAATCCCGTGGAACAAACATTGAGAACAAGGACAAAGCAAAAACTCTATAGGATGGGGATAAAGAATCATAAGAGACAAAGTCAGAGATAGGATGTAAAGTGCAAGTTCTAACACCTTTTCGTTGGGCTATTGGTAATTATAAATCAATAGAAAATTCAAGTAAAGAAACTCACCTAGCAATGAAAAGTCAAGGCACAAAGTAGATTGTATGATGACATCTTCTTTCTTGCATTTTCTAGTGTATTTCCTTAAATCAAGCCTATCCAACAATCGTCCACTAGTCTTCTCTTAAACCAAAGTCTGTCTTGAAACTAAATTCTTCATCCGAAGAGTAACAGAGCAAGGTGTCATCTCTTCATTTTCAAGAACCTCCCCCTAAAGAGATGGTTGCCATGAAAAAAAGTAGGGTTCATCCTCATGAAATGTTACATCCATACTTACATAATACTTTTTAGATAGCGGATGATAACATTTGTAACCCTTTTATGTGGGAGAATATTCAATGTAAACACATTTGACTGCTTGAAGATCCAGTTTGCCCTCATGTCGAAGATGGACAAAGCAAACACAACCAAATAACTTCGGTGAAATCGAGTAATCCGTCTTGCCCTATAAGATTTCTATGAGACTTTTAAAATCAAGGACTCGAAGAGGCATCCGATTAATGAGATAAGCAGCAACCAAAATCACAACCCTTAGTAAGGCTTTGGGAGGTTCATGGTGAACGTAAGTGATCTAGCAAGCTCCAAACGATGCTGATTTTTCCTTTTAGCAACACCATTCTGAGCACTTGTACCAAGACAACTGATCTGATGTAGAATCCCATATGAGTCTAAGTAATCATTAAATTTATATTTGATTCCATTATTATTTCGCAAAATTTTAACCTTAGCATCAAATTGAGTAGTAATCAATTTATAAAAAGAATGGAAACACGAGAAAACATCACTTTTGGACTTCAATAAAAAAACTCTTGTCATTCAAGTGCAACAATCAATAAAATGTAACAAACCAATGATTACCAAATAAAGAAGTACGGCGAGTAGGGCCCCAAACATTAAAATGAATAATCTCAAAAGGAACAGTACTTCCATTATTACGTAAAGGATAATTGCTTCTTGTATGCTTAGCAAACTCACATGCATCACAAACTAAAAAATCCAATTAGGTTCTTTAAAAACAAAGTATGAAACATCTTGAGACATATTGGACAATCGATCCAAAAGATATAAGTCATCATACAATCTATCACTGCCAATCATCTTCCCTGTCTGGAGGTCTTGAAAGACACAATGATCGGGAAAGAATTCAAGTTGGCAATTTAAGGCTTTAGTGATAGTACTAACAAATAAAAAGTTAACAAAAAATTTAGGGACATGAGGACAAAGTATAAAGTGATATTAGGAGTACAAACAACAGAACCTGTTCCAGAAACTGAGGTAAGGAAGCCATCGGTTATTCACACACGATCTTTAGATGGACAAGTAGTATAGTTAAATAAACTTTTTTTTATCCTATCATATGTCTATTCGCACTAGAATCAATAATTCAAGATTCAGAAGTAGATGATACATTTAAAACAGTACCTGATTTCGCATGATTTGACTTAATACCCGAGGTAGAGCCCAATTGAGACAAGAGATGTCGAATATGTTGAATCTCGTCCGAAGTAAAACTCCTAGCAAAAGTTGACTTGTCCTCTGTTGTCACAGAGTCTGAAAAATATGTCTCAGTTCGAGAATTACCCATCGCTTTCCATCATGACCTCGAGCGGGGCGACCATGTAACTTCCAATACGAATCTTCAGTGTGCCGAGGCTTACCACAGTAGTCACACGTAGGTGACCCTTGTCGAACTTACCACCTGATGAACCATCTTGGTTAGCAATGAGGATAGCTTTCTCAATAGGTGGACTATAAAGCATAACAGCATGCCGACTCTCCTTTTGTTGCACATAAGAATATGCCTCATAAAGAGAAAGGAATGGAGTTTTGCCAAGAACTTCAATACGAATCTGATCATACACAGTATTCAACCCAATCAAGAAATCAAAAACTCACTTCTTCTCCACCATCTTCTGAAATTTCTCAGCATCATTGGTACAAGTCGCCTGAAAATCTTGATAATAATCAAGTTTCTTCCACAAGCCACTTAATTCAGCAAAATATTGAGAAATTGTTAGCTCCCTCTGTTTTGTACCATTTACTTTATTACGAATCTAAAAAATTTGCACATTACTCCCAACACAAGAGTAGGTGAGAGTAGTAGCATTCCAAATATTTTCCGCAGTATTAAGCAACAAATAAGTTTTGGAAATATGGAGTTGCATAGAGTTGATAAACCATGCCATAATAAGAGAATTTGTTGAATCTCATCAACTAAAAGTTGAATTAGTGAGTTCCAAGTTTCAACGTGATACTGATGATGTATCCCTGCAATTCACAAGCCTTGATAAACAACAAGCAAGACCTTGACCAAGCAAGGTAATTACATCCATCAAGCTTCACAGGACTAATTTGTAACAAGGGATTATCGGATACAATCATGAGCTTCTCATCCTTCGACAAAATACTAAAAAAAAACTAGTACCCAAAAAACTGCTCCAGAAGCCTTGATAAGCAACAAGCAAGACTTTGACCAAGCAAGGTAATTACGTCCATCAAGCTTCACAGGACTAATTTGTAATAAAGGATTATCGGATACAATCATGAGCTTCTCATCCTTCGACATAATACTAAAAAAAAAACTAATACCCAAAAAACTGCTCCAGAAACCTTGATAAACAACAAGCAAGACCTTGACCAAGCAAGGTAATTATGTCCATCAAGCTTCACAGGACTAATTTGTAACGTGGGATTATTGGATACAATCATGAGCTTCTCATCCTTCGACATAATAGTAAAAAAAAAACTAGTACCCAAAAAACTGCTTGGAAAAATTATAACAAAAACCACTCCAAAAAAAAAACAAAAGAGATCCCACACAAAAAAAAACTTAGCTAAAATACACCTCCAATCCGAGGAGAATAACCGGAAGTGAGCAGGGAGCACTTCGACGGCGTCGGGGAAAAAACGGATGCAGCAGGTAAAGGCTACGCGTCGTAGAACCTTGTGACGGCACGTGAGGCATATGCAAGGGTCTACAAGTCATCGGACTTTGGGGTTTCACTAACAATTGGATTCCGACTCCAATGGTAGGGGCGGTGATTGATAAAAATAAGGCTAGTGTGGAAAGTACCAATTTAGTGTTTCTAGGGTTTTTGGAACAAAACTTTGAAAACCAGAATTTTTTTTCCGAAAAAACGGATCAAAAATCTGATACCATGATGAAATAAGAGATTATACTCTAATATAGAGGAAAAAGCTCTTAAAAAACTATATATTTCTCAAAAATATGTACAAATATATACATGAAGCATTGAATCATGTAGGAAAGAATATCTCTAAACAAAATCTCTAAAAATCAGTTATAATCCCTAAACATTAACTATTCAATGCTGTCAAATAAATCAAATATTTTCAACACATACAGCAAATGAAATTGAATGCAAGGAACGTCAACTCCTTAAAGTATAAGAGGCACAGATTTAGTGTAACAAGCAACAAAAACTAGAAAAACTTCAATATCTAGTTTTTATGTGAAATTCTAGTTTAACTCAAGTTGAGGCACCGAAAAAACATACCTTTACCAGCTTTTGCAGAAAGGTTTGTTATCTCCACCTCCAATTTAGCAACCCCCTGTGACAGAAAATGCAGAAATTCCTTAACACTTTGGGAAACAAAAACTATTGCTTTCCATATAACATCACAGCTTTCATTTCATTTTGCTTGTCAGCAAGTGGCATCTTAGTATGATAGAATTTTTTGCTCCTCTTACTTTCAGAGCAATATGAATATGTCAGCTATTTGTACTGAAGATCCACAAACTAAGTCATGCCTACTTTAAACAGCAAAGAAGCACAAACAACAAAAAGAAAAGGAATAAAATTGGTAAACACACAACAAACCTTACGAGGAACTTCAAAAATGAAAAGTTCATTCCACTTTGCAATGCCTTTCTTTGGGTACACCTTGTCTGAAACTAAGGGCTTCACACATTTTGTCCTTGCACTCTGCGGGAAAAGTTTGTGCTGATCTGTTGCTTGACTGTCAATGACAAGGCGCAAAGCACAAAAGAAGTTATGGCTATTACCATCATCCACTATAGGTAAATCCTGCAAATTATTAATGAATCATATTTTTGTTCAGAAGCAATTAAATAACAAATTAAAATACAAAGTCAGAAAAAAATGGAATATGTGTTGCAAAAACTTATATCATTGAGAACCTTGGCAAAAAGAATCTGCGCAGCAACATAATAGCGTGCTTGCCTAGATTCCTCTGCAACATTTAGCCTGTCTGAAAACCTTGCAGGTGGAACCCAGACTGAAGCAAAGTCACCATGATGAAGTTGGTCAACCACCTCTGAATTCTGTTCAATCCTTTTAATGTACAGATCACTCCCAAGTTGGTTCTCTACTACCACAGTTTGTAAATCTTCTTCATCCAGGGCAGAAAAGGCCAGATCTTCATTTCCAGAATGAGCACTAGCCTCCTACGAAAGAACATATTGTTAGATATTTTAAGGTACATACTCAGTATCGTAATCAACTAAACATCTTCAAAAATGAAAAATCGTGGTACAATTTCCAACTTACCTCAATCAGCTTTGTCGCTTTCTGGTCAAGCTCTAACTGTCGTCTCCATGAAAGAATGGTCTCTATTAAAGTATCAAGATTCATTGCACTCACATTTATGTTCACAATGTTGGTAGCAGCAACGTGCATCCTCTTCCCAATTATTGATGATGAATTAACATTGATATCATACGTTTCAAACCTTGAGTTAAAAAAGATTAATAAAGAAGATCAAATTTATTACTAGCTGGTATACTTCCTTGCCACTCTCTATCATACAAGGCAAATAATAGTAACTAGAATGAGGCAGAAACTAACTTGAATATGCCATCAAATGGCTCCACCAAGGGCTCCCATGCTTCCAAGTGTTTATTAAAGGTTGAAGCAGCAATAGATGAAATGAATACTGCATTCATAGCCTCCAAACGACCATGCGTCACCAACTTGATATTGGCGATAGTCCCATCAAATAGCGGTGTCATCTGAAGTTTACAAGTATATCATAAAAGGAAGGCAACATCATGTCAAAAGGTCCAGAGTGTACTCTTTTTTCTTTTCAGAAAACATACCATTCCATGTAAGCTGTCTAAAACTGTTAGAGAGAAGAATCTTAGTTTAATCTCAGCAGTTACATTTTCACGTGTCTTATGCTTCACAGAATCACTAATTGTGTAAGCCAACCGCGTTGATGGCATTTTTATATCAGAACGTGCAAGAAAAGTAGAAGCCTACAAGGAGAAAAAGTAAGGCATTCAAAAATGCTATAATCTGTTTTTCTTCCCACTAAAAGTTCAGGGAATGAAGAGTTAAAAGTTAAGGAAGTTTATATCAAATCAGAGCAGACATAAAAAGCACGCTCTCTTTAATAAACTTATTTGTTTCACATCTAAAAAAATGAAATTATCTTAGAAAACCCAAAAATTAAATGACATTTATGGACTATTGAGTGAGCATTATCTTAACCTGATTTTCAACTTTCCAAATGCTCCAGCAGTTGCTTGATTTTGAGCTCAAATATCTGGAAATGGGCACTTCAATGATGTTGGTTGGGCTAACAAGATCCATCCTTGGGCAGCAAAAGAAATCCATGCATGGGGCTTCATCAGTTCTAGAAACTATACACCCTAAAGAAGCATAACCGGGGGGAGCTATTGGGTACCAGAAGAAAACTTCATCAAAGCCTTTCCCCGTAATATGGGCAACTTTAGTAAATTGCACAGGCTTCGCAGAGATTTCGGGATCCTCAGACTTTAAAATTATGCCCAAAGTAGGTGGCTCTAATCTGGGAAGGAGAAAAAACATGCCAAATGTTGACAGAAACTCAGAGATCAAAAGAATAACTATAATGGTAAGAGAGTTTGAAAAAGAAAAATTCCAAGATAAAAAGATCTAACCCTTCCGTTATGCAATCACCTAGTATTGCATAACCAGTACATGAAATAGGCCTCCAAATTGACACTGGTCTGCGGAGGCCACCACCCTTGTCCCACCATATTCTCTCAAAGTGAGGGGTTGACATGTAACAACTAGAAGCTTTTGAAATTGACCTGAGAATGTCCCACCCAGATGAACTATCACTCTGGTTACTTGTTTGCTGGCTAGAAAGATTATTATCCACAGTATCAGGAATATATTCCTGAAGAGGTGCATAGGACCAAACTGAATTCCAGAGTAGAAGATGACTCAGGTCAGAACTATTTCCTTTGTAAGGGTATGCAATCGAAGAATGAGCATAAAATGATCCAATAACATTGTCCAAACGCCAAATACTAAATCCTGAAGTAAAATGCTGATTTGGTAGTTCATTCAGCAAACATTCTGAATAAGTCGTAGATGTTACAAGGTCAGAGCGCAGGCAATAAACGACATGGTTTGGTGGTGGATGATTTCCTACATTTGCTACACAGCCCATTGAAATATACCCTGGAGGTGAAATTGGCATCCAAAGGGAGCAATCACTGTCAACACCAGTATGGCCATCAACCCCTTCCAATCCTAGGACATGAGAGAGGAAGCCAATATGATTAAAACCCACTGGCTTCCGCACACGCCCATATGTATTACTTACTGCTAATACTGCCTGTGAAGGAGGAATTGGGCTGGAGAACAATAGAAGGAATTACATATTAATATTCAAAGATAAAATTATTGATAAAAATGTAAAATTTCCTGTCACGAAAAATAATTACATGAAGAAGAATAAGTACTTACTTAATGTCCCTATTAAAATAATACTAGAACTATCAAGCAATTTTCATCTTAAATTATCAAAAAGAAGAATAAGTACTCACAAAGGAACCTTCCTAGCCCAGTTCCTGGTCATAGACTCTCTTGGCCAGCAACCATATACTCAAAAATGACCGAAAATGAAAGACCCAAAGACAGAAGCTCAGCCTAGAAACATACTAAGACATAACCCTTTAAACATCTAATTCATTCTCAGAATACCTGTATACATCAATCCTATGAAGATAGGCATCAAAAGCACAGACCAGTACTCAATATAAATTATAGTTTAATAGATAATTTAACCAAAATTACCAACCTAAAGAGAATTATAGCATGAAAGAATACAAAAACAAAGAATCCTGAACTTCAAAGTCTTTAACCATAACTGGAACGTGGAAAATCATGTTTTACCTAGATGTAACACAATCTCCCAATATAACATAGTTTGATGGAGCTTGTGGCCTCCAAATGGTGAGATTATTGTGAGACCCATTCTCTATGGACATGGAAAAAAAAAAGAATTAACAAAAATAGTGACATAAAGCATCACACTACAAATAATTTTAAAGAAAACCTTTAGGTGACACCCAAATCCTGTCGAAATTGATGCAGGGAGCCAGGGGAATTGCATTTCCAAACTGTAATGCTGCAGCAGCTTGATTCTGAAGGTTAAGGAGAAGAGAAATTGCACCTAATGAAAGATGAATACAGATATCAGATGAAATCAGAGAAATGTTGGTTTTCTCTTTAACGGAAGTATATCCCCTGAAATATCCAGTGGATCTAGAATGATAAGACCAGAACCAGTCTCAATTGTCAGATCCTTCACCACGGCACGAATCCAGGTATCATTTTCCTTATATGCATACCTGTTCAAAAGATAAACAATACACATTTAAATTATTCTCATCAACTGCTTGATTTTCATTAAAATAGCAATAACCAGATCTAATGCTATTCTTACATGAAATTTAAATCCATTTTTGCGCGCAAAAGTTTTTCACCATAAGATGAATAATCTAGATAGGACTTAGTACCATCCAAGAATGTGAACTCCAGAGAAACAACCTAACCACATATAAGTAAATTTAATCAGGTTCAGCAAAATGAGGAAAACAATGTGCAAGAAAGTTAAAGATGGATCCTAGTCAGCAAAGTAATATAACCATGTCAAAGAAAAACATCCAATTCAACTGTAAATGCATGATACTATCATGACAAACCAGGTATAAACACTTGTGAACCCTATCTCAGAACGGCTTGATAATACTAATGCATGCACAGTGCAAGAGTTACTACAAACCAAGGAATCAACACTTGGGAAACCGTATTTGAGAACTGTTTGATAATACCTATGCATGCACAGTGCAAGAATTTCCATTCTGAGACATCTAGCAACAGCAAGGACAATAAAGTAAGGTCTCTAAACAAAGCTAAATGTTAAGGCTAGGTACACCAAGAGTATATGAAAATGGGTACTTTCACAAACACAGACAAATAGACATATGGTCAACTAAACTCCATACTCTTTCTATAAGCCATGACTCTGGTAAATCAATTTATACACAACTCTAAAGAAGTTCATTTACAGGCTATCTACCATGTATTACAATACATGAAAGCCAATCCTGGTCAAGGAATCTAGTTCAAGAGGATTACAGAGTGTTGAAATACATGTTGAAGCCCCATATATTTTGGGATATTTTTTAAGTTATTTAGGTAGATAAATCTTAGAGTAATCAATTGAGATTTTTTTTGGAATCTTTTTTTTATCTTTTAGTAGTTTACTAGAATAAGGGAATTATTTTTGCAGTTATGTTGTGAGTTTTTTTTCTATTTAAATAGTTATTTACTTAATAAAATGAGAACAATTTTATTGAAAACTCTGTTGAAAACTTTCATGATATCAGAGCTAGGTTAAATATCTAGTAACACTATGATTAAAATAGCCTTCATTGGAAATAAGAGATCCAGCAACCAAACGGAGATAGAAAGTTCTGCCGTCAAAACAATTACCGAGAGTGCAATGACTTAAGGGACAAAGGTGTCTCACCTCTCTTTTCAGTTGACATCACACAAGCTTAATGACAATAATTACCTCAAATGGTCGCACTCCATGAAGTTAGCAATTGATGGACGCGGCAAGCTAGGTCATTAAACTAGAGAAGTCAAACAACAATAGGTGGGCGATCTAAAGATGAGCACATGAAGGTCAAAAAATTCTATGATAATTGCATGGCTTATTAATTACATGGAAGCATCCATAAGTAAACCTTTTTTTTTCTCCCGACTATTAAAGATATTTGGGACGTTGTGAAAGACACCTATTCAAATTTAGAGAACGCTTCACAGATCTTTGAGTTAAAAATAAAACTCTGGAAGGCTAGGCAAGGGGAAAAGGAGATTATTTTTTATTATAATGAGAATGAGCGAGCTTATTTATTTTTGGCAGGTTTAAATAAAGAATTTGATTAAGTGAGGTCTCAAATCCTGGGAGAAAAACCGCTTCCAACACTTCATGAGATTTTTTCTAATGTTAGAAGAGAGGAGACTGAGAGAAAAGTAATGTTAAGGTCAGGATTTGAAGCTAATGATGATAATTCTGCTCTTGTGACTGTTAAAATGACAGTGAAAAAAGAAAAAACCTTGGTGCGACCATTGCAAAAAATATTGGCACAATAGAGAAACGTGTTGGAAGCTCCATGGAAAATCGAAAAATAAGAGAAAGAAGAGTGGCAATGTTCGTGATTCACAATCTGGGGATAGCAAAGCTTTCCAAACGACTAATGAAAATCATAAGCAACAAAGTTCTCTAGGAGAGCCTCCATTCACTAAGGAACAACTAGAGCATTTACATAAGTTTTTTCAATCACCACAGTTTCGGATGAATTCTTCTATTCTTAACTTATCCAATAGTCATTGGTCCTTTTCCCAGTCAGATACTGATTTTTCTATTTTTCAGTATCAAGTCTTGTAAAACAAACACGTGGATCGTTGATTCTAGAGCTAGTGATCACATGACTAGTAGTCATTTCCTTTTCTCAACTTACACACTTTGTGTAGGAAACAAAAATATCAAAGTAATAGATAGGTTGTTCTCGACAATAGCCAAGAAAGACACTATTAAAATTTCACCTTCCTTGGTTTTACATGTGTCAAATCTAGATTGTAATCTCATATTTGTCAGTAAATTATCTCAGTCCTCGAATTGTCTTGTTATATTTGACTCCTCTATGTGTAAATTTTAGGACATGGTCTAGGGGAGGATAATTGACAGTGATAAAGAATCTGGTAGAATTTACTTCTTTGATGAGTACCATCTAAATCGACTAGCAACTACTTTATGTTTGAACATTGTTTCTAGCTTTGATAAGGTTATGATTTGGCACTATGAGCTTGGACACTCTAATTTTTTCTATTTAAGACATTTGTTACCAGTTTTGTTTAAGAATAAAAGTTTTTCTTCATATTATTATGAATTTTGTGAATTGGCTAAACATCATCGGTCGTTCTTTTCACCTAAAAAATATAAACCTTCCAAACTATTTTCGATAATTAATAGTGATATTTGGGGACCTTCGAGAGTCTCAACTTTTTCAGGAAAACGCTGGTTTGTCATATTTATTGATAATCATACTCGCATTTTTGGGTTTTTTATTCAAAGATATGTCTGAAGTTAAAAATGTGTTTCAATCTCTTTTATGCTATGGTGAAAAACAATTTGGTGTGAATATAAAAATATTTCGAAGTAACAAATGGCTGAGAATTTTTTAATGATCAATTAGGCATTTTCTTAACCAAACATGGAATAGTCCACCAAAGTTTTTGTACAAGTAAAACACACAAAATGAGATTGTGAAAAGAAAAAACTTTCATCTTTAGGAAGTAACTAGTGTCACGGCGCTAGACCTTTAGTCTCGCAATCCGTGCAGCCTTAGGCGATCCTTTCTTGCAAACACGCCTAAGTCAGCCTGATTACCACGATTGAGGATTCACCAAGAGAATTCCTCCAAGGCACCAAACTTGTATAGCGGAAGTGACTAGCCAAAAGAAGATTCAGAAGACAACAGAAAGCCACAAGAATAAGAACACCAAGTGTTTGAGTAAATGCTCTCAATTGTATTACTTTCTCTCAAAGAATACAAAGAATACAATGAATGGAATGAATTCCAATGGATGAGTTACAAATGAGGAGAGACTCCTATTTATAGTTGAGCTCCCTCACAACCAACGGTTAAGATCGAATTACATCGACGGTCAAGATTAACCTATCCCTTAATTCATGGGATTTACATGATTACAAAATCATATCTAATCCAATCTAATCCTAAAGATATGATTCCCTTATCTTCTAGGATTAATTCCCATATTTGCCAAGATACCTTAAGTTGCCAAATCTTCATCATTGGACCACCCAGGCTTCAATCTGATAGGCTTGACCAACAGCTCTTTAAATTGGGCCAGCTCATGTGGGCTAAATGATCCCAATGTCAATGATAGACCTCTATGGGACTCATTGTGTGCGATGGTCACGGGCTCTGAGCTTTGGCCCGTGACACTAGAGCCTTGATGTTCACTAGCCAAGTACCACGTTATCATTGGGAAGAAACCTTGTTAACGGGTACATATCATTTTAATAAAATGCCTAGTAAACTCTAAACTATAGAACTTCTTTCGATCTTTTTAGATATAGCTTTCCTAACTCTAAATTGATCACAAATTTACCCCTCCGAATTTTGAGTGTGGTGTTTTTGTTCATCTTCATAACCAAGGTAAACTAGATCTTAGAGTAAAAAAATGTGTCTTTGTTGGGTATGTTTCAAATAAAAAGGGTTGCAAATGATATAATTCAATTGATAGGAAGATTATTGTTACCATGGATATCAAATTTGTTAAAACATAATCTTACTTTAATTTTAATCTTCATGGAGGAAATTATATCAAGAAAGATTAAATAATTGATTAAGAAAAGACTAAAAATATACAACATAAGGATTCTAATAATGAGGAAGGCAAATTTATGATCAACATAGAAATGAATGATATTAATGTTGTTAATAAAAAAGACTTTAGTAATATTAATGTTGTTAATAAAAAAGACTTGAGTAATATTAATGTTGTTAATAAAAAGGAGTATGAATGTGTAGAGTCTGATAATGAGAACAGAAAAAAAAACAAAAAAATTGTTGGTTTACTCAAGAAGAAACCAAAATCAAGAAAGTGAAATCCACCAGATTCATCACTAAGAATCTGACCCGTAGGATCTTGTCAAAAGTTCATATTAAACTCGTAATTTGATCAATTAATTTTCTGATTTAGATATTCCAATTGCTAAAAAAAATGTTAGAAATGTTTTCAAATATCTCTTGTTTAAATTTGTGTCCTATAAAGCCTTATCTTCGACATTTTCAACCTTTGTTTCGTGTCTCGATATTGTGGAAATACCCAAAAATGTGAAAGATGCATTACATGTTCTTGAATGGAAGGAGGCTGTTTTAGAGAAGATACGTGCTCTTGCAAAAAACAGGTACGTGGAAATAGTGTAATTACCTGTAGAAAAACAAAGATTGGATTGTAAATGGGTGTTCACAACCAAATTCAGATCGAATGAATCTTTAGACAGATACAAAGCTCGATTGGTGGCTAAAGGGTAGACTAAAACGTACAAGATCCTCCTAAATGGGGAACTCGGAGAAGTTTACATGAATCCTCCTTCAGGTTTTGAAAGAAAATTTGGAACACAAGTATGTAAGCTTAAGAAATCTTTGTATGGTTTAAAGCAGTCTCCTAATGTCACGGGTCAGAGTTCAGAGTTCGTGATCAATGCACAATATGAGTCCCATGGAGGTCTGTCATTGACATTGAGATCATTTAGCCCACATGAGCTGGCCCGATTCAGGGAGCTGTTGGTCAATCCTATCAAATTGAAACTTGGATGGCCCAATGATGAAGATTTGGTAACTTAAGGCATCTTGGCAAATATGGGAGCTAATCTTAAAAGATAAGATTGAATCATATCTTTAAGATTAGATTGGATTAGATTTGATTTTGTAATCATGTAAATCTCATGAATTAAGGGATAGGTTAATCTTGACCGTTAATGTAATTTGATCTTAACCGTTGGTTTTGGGGGAGCTCAATTATAAATAGAGACCCTCCCCCTCATTTGTAAATCATCCATTGTAACTTGAATTCTTAAGAGCAATAGAATTCTTGAGCATTAACTCAAACATCTTTTCTTCTTTGTTCTTTTTGCCTTTCTGTTCTTTTAAGCCTTCTTTTGGCTAAGTTGCTTTCGCTATATAAGTGGTGCCTTGGAGAAATTCCTTTGAGAATCCTTAAATCGTAGTGGTTAGGCTGACTTAGGTGTGTTTGCAAGAAAGGATCGCTTAAGTGCCGCACGGATTTTGAGACTAAAGGTCTAGCCCCGTGACAAGTGGTATCCGAGCTAAAGGTTACAAAGGCACTGTCGTGATGTCGAAAAAAGTTACGATCAGAATGAGCCAATTGAGATTCGTAGGAGGGCTAGGAAAGTGAGCCGTTTGAGGGACATGATGTCAGCTTTAGAAAGACGAGTGGTCAGTCTCGAAGAGTTCATAGGGGACATGAGGGAGACGTTCGAGTTGGTTGAGGGACGCACAAATGGGTTTGACTCAATGGAAGAGCAACTCAGAGATTTTGTGTTGGATTCTCTTGGTTCCAATATGGAAAAGTTCAATGAGATACTCAGCTCCAACGTGGAGAAGTTGGCAGAAAGGGATGAGTCTCTCGAGGCTATGGTGCTAGCCATGAAGGAGGAGATCGCAGAGCTTAAGGGGGAGCTCACGATTTACAAAGTTGCTTTGGGTAATGGATGTTCCCAAACCGGAGAAGTTTAAAGGTGCAAGGTTTGCAAGGGATGTGGACAACTTCTTGTGAGAAATGGAGCAATACTTTCGAGCAATGGGCATCGAGGATGATGCCACCAAGGTAAACATTGCTTCGATTTATTTTACTGATGTTGCTCTCTTATGGTGGGGCCGTAGATCCACGGATGAGAAACGTGGTGGAAACGCAATTGGGACTTGGGTAGTGTTCTAAAGAGAGTTGAAGAAGCAATTTTACCCATAGTTTGCCGAGAAGGAGGCTTGGGCAAAGTTGCGTCAACTTACGCAACGAGGAACTGTTCGAGAGTATGTTCGGGCATTTAGTGAGCTAATGCTTCAAATCTCTGACTTGAGCGAGAAAGAACCATTCTATTAGTTCGTGGATGGGTTAAAGCCGTGGGCAAAACATGAGTTGTATCGGCAAGGTATTATCGAACTTACTGTAGCCATGGCCGAGGCAGAGTGCTTTGTCGAGCTTGGTCTAGAGAAAGACAAGTTCTAGTCGTCTAAGCCCAATGGAAAGGGTAATGGTGAGGAAAACCATGAGAAAGATGAAGAGGGACATAGTGATAATGGCAACAGTATTGACAACACTCGTGACAATAGGAAACCACGAGATGAGAAGCGGAGATCCAACAACCCAAGGGACAAGAGGAAGAAGATAAAATGTTTCCTTTGTCAAGGACCACACATGGCGCGAAAATGTCTGAAAAAGGCGATGTTTACGGCTATCAAGAAGACTGATTAGATGGAAAATGCGAATCCTGTTGAGAAAAAGACTTCGACAGTTAATTCGATGATAGTCACTCCTGCCAAGAGGAATGGCAAGGAAGAGTTAATGTTTGTGGACATCAACATTGCAGGTCAGAAGAGGAGTTCTCTTGTTGATATAGGAGCATCAGACTTGTTCATATCGGAAAAAGCTACAAAGAAACTTGGTCTCTCGATTACGAAATCAAATAAGATGATCAAGACAGTAAACTCTAATGAGGTACCAACCATGAGAGTAGCTCGAAATGTGGGGCTACAAATAGGCGAATGAAAAGGCAAGAAAGACTTTGAGGTAATCAAATTAAACGATTACGATTTTGTGCTTGGCTTAAACTTTCTTGACAGGATTCAAGCTACTATGTTTCCATGGTCCGATCAAATTCATATTGTTATCGGTGCGTTATCATGAATCATTATGCTGGTATATCGAGATATGACGGGTGGGACCAAAGTGTTGTCATCAATCCAATTAGTCAAGGATGTTTCCTATGGGAAGAACCTTGACTTGGCAGGACGGAGTGTTACAAAAGCCCCCTTTAAGATTGTAGTGGAGCGTGAAATCGATATGAGGCCTGTAGGGTCGTCTGCGAAGCTACCACCTTTGGGAAAGATGGGATGTGCATCGGACTTCGTGGGGAAAGTAGCAGTGCAAAAGCGACAGACAAGACAAGTAAATGCTGCAAGGAAGGTACATTTCGAGCATTATGGTAATGTTTTGAATTCTGACTTATTCCCTTGGCAAGATCGTAAGGACCCTTTCAAAGTTCTTAAGCATGAAGACCGAGGGACTATGGGCAATTCGAAGCCAAGTTGTGAGAATCAAGTAGATTCCAATCGGAGTAAGTCAAAATTGGGGCAAGGTTGTGAAACTTCTTGCCAACAAAATGTACCAATAAATGCAACAGTTCAAGTTAAGAGGCGACGGAAGCCAAAGCGAAACGTTCAAAAGAAGGAACGACCCGTTAGTGAGACTAGTCGGGAAGAAGCCGAGACAACGAGACGAGACCAAGGCGAATCAAGTCAATGTCATTCTGAAAACGCAACAAAGGCGTTGCGAGAATGGGTGAGGGAGAATGTCACGGGTCAGAGTTCAGAGCCCGTAATCAATGCACAATATGAGTCCCATGGAGGTTTGTCATTGACATTGGGATCATTTAGCCCACATAGGTTGGCCCAATTTAGAGAGCTGTTGGTCAAGCCTATCAAATTAAAGCCTAGATGGCGCAATGATGAAGATTTGGTAACTTAAGGCATCTTGGCAAATATGGGAGCTAATCTTAGAAGATAAGAGGGAATCATATCTTTAAGATTAGATTGGATTAGATTTGATTTTGTAATTATGTAAATCCCATGAATTAAGGGATAGGCTAATCTTTATCGTTAATGTAATTTGATCTTAACAGTTGGTTTTGAGGGAGCTCAACTATAAATAGAGAGCCTCCCCCTCATTTTTAAATCATCCATTGTTACTTGAATTCTTAAGAGCAATAGAATTCTTGAGCATTTACTCAAACATCTTGTCTTCTTTGTTCTTTGTGCCTTTCTGTTCTTTTAAGCCTTCTTTTGGCTAAGTTGCTTCCGCTATATAAGTGGTGCCTTGGAAGAATTCCTTTGAGAATCCTCAAATCGTAATGGTTAGGCTGACTTAGGCGTATTTGCAAGAAAGGATCGTCTAAGTGCCGCACGGATTGTGAGACTAAAGGTCTAGCCCCGTAACACTAGAGTTTGGTTCGAATGGTTCACTTAGGTTGTTAAAAAACAAGGTTACTCAAAAGGCCAAGCTGATCACACAATTTTCCACCGACACTCACAAAGAGGTAGAATAATAGTTATTATAGTTTATGTCGATAATATCATTCTTACAAAAGATGATGTAGATGAAACAAGGAGACTCAAGGAACATCTAGCATTGGAGTTTAAGATCAAAGCCTTGGGTCCTTTAAAATACTTCCTTAGAATGGAAGTTGCTCGATCAAAGAAGGGCTTGTGGTCTCTCAAAAAGAATATGTGATTTATCTTTTAAAGGAAGCTAGGATGAGTGATTGCCGCCCAGATGACACACCAATTGATCTAAGTGTAAAATTCAAAAATAAAGAAAGAAAATCAATTGATAAAGGGCAGTACCAGAGATTAGTTGGTAAGTTAATCTACTTATCACATAAAATGCTAGACATAGCTTTTGCAATAGGCCTAGTGAGTCAATTTATGCACTCCCCAATGAAGGAACATGAAGAAGCAATGGTTTGGATTCTGAGATACTTGAAAAGTTTACTTGGCAGGGATTTATTCTTCAAAAAATTCAAACAAAGAGGAATTGAAGCTTATACAGATTCAAACTGGGCAGATTCAATAATAGATAGAAGATCTACATCAAGGTACTATACATTTGTTTGGGGAAACTAATCTGCCATAATTTGATACATCAAATTAAGATCTCTAATATGCTTGAAGAGCTTATTATAAAGCAATTTAAGTTTCTTTTATATGTTTTTGTTAATTTTTAATGTTGTTGTTAATAAATTATTTTTATTAGTTTTAAGTCATTTTTGAAACCCAAATTGATCAATCGTGCCATGGGAAACTTAACAAGTTGATTGAGTGGTGTATGGAATCGGTGGTAGGCCGAACATGAAGAAAATATCACTCAAAAGGGGGTATCACGATATCGTAGAATGGAAGTCGTGATACCTTTGATAGTGCTGAAATGAAAAGTATCGAGGCCAGCTACAGTGATATTGTGATACCAAGTAATGAGTATCGCGATACCGAGACATCCCAAGATCACCCATTTCAAGACTATTGTGAGTATCATGATACCTAAGCTTAGGTATCGCGATACCGCTACCTAACGAGTGAAAAAATTGCAAGGGAAATTTTATTTGTAACGAGCTTAAGTATAATTTTCACTTAAGGGAAAAATGATCATTATCTAGTTAAATGTTAGTAGGCTATAAATATAACTTTATAGGCCTTTCATTTCAAATTTTGTTGGTAGATAGTTTCCTTCAATTTTTAATAGTTTTAGGCTTAGATTTTTTTTTCTTTTTCTTTTCTTTTCATTTTTAGATTAGGTTTTCTCTTTTCTTTTTAGGCTAAGTTTTTTTGTTTACTTTTTTCCATATTATTAAAGATTTTGTAAATAAGGATGAAAAAGCTCTTGGGCTTCAATGGAACTACATCAATTGTATTGAGCATTTTTTTTAAACTTTTTGCTTTCATTTTATGCTTACAATACGTTTGATAAAATACTTGTTTGGAATTTGAGTTTGAATATGTGCTAAATTTGTTGGATGATTGATTGTTTGGTTGTTTGTTAGCTTAAGTTAATGTTTATTCTTGATTGATTGGTTGTTCTATTATATTGAAATGCTTAATACGCTAAAATTGATGCCTCTAACTGAAAACCTAGATAAACGAGACTGAGAAGAGAGTTTATCCTTAGATAGTTCGATATAATCGTGTCGAGTAGTGAAACCGAGAGGTAATCTATATGCTTGGGTGAGACCGAGAAGTAATTTTAGGTGATATCTTTTAGTCTAGGATAAGACTAAGAGGAGATTCCTAACTAAGAGTGACAACCAATATAATCGTTATAGGTTCATTTTATTGTTTATATTATCTAAAATATTAGGAAGAAAGTTTAGCTTAGTTTAATTAATAGTTTAATTTTAGTTTATAAACAATTTTAATTGGACTTGCACTAATAATTTCCGACTCTATTAGATTAGTAATTATTTAACTTGTAATTAACTTGAGAAACACATTTACCACTTGGCAATCCTTTGGGTTTGATCATTGGGATACTCGAGTCTCCCATTGTCACTACAAATATTACAACTGACACTATCTGCTTGAGATAAAACCAGACTTTTAAATTGTTTTATAAAATTATTTGTTTTACACGCACGCGTGATCAGTGCTTAAAAACCTTGTGACTTAGCGAAGCAAAAAACAAAGTGTTATAACAAGAAGTTGTGCAGAGACTGAGTTTAGATCAATGGCTCAAGGAGTTTGTGAGTAAACCAATAACTTCACCAATGAAGTTGTACTGTTATAGCAAAGCAGGCATTAGCATTTCTCACAACTCAGTACAGCATGACAGAACTATACATGTTGAGATTGATAGACACTTTATCAATGAGAAGATTGAAGAAGGCTAAGTGTTCATACCGTTTGTTCCTTCAAAATAACATATTGCTGACATGCTCATCAAAAGGCTCTCTAAGACAAGCTTTGATTTTCTTGTAAGCAAGTTGGGCATGATTGATATATATGCACCAACTTGAGGGAGGATGTTGAAATATGTGATGAAGCCCCGTATATTTTGAGATATTTTTAAGTTATTTAGGTAGATAAATCTTAGAATAATCAATAGAGATTTTTTAGGAATATTTTTTATCTTTTAGTAGTTTACTAGAATAAGAAAATTATTTTCCCAGATATGTTGTGAGTTTTTTCTATTTAAATTTAGTTTTTTACTTAATAAAATGAGAACAATTTTATTGAAAACTTTCACAGAACTAGTGCTAAAAGGATACACAGATGCCGATTATGCCAGTTCGATGGTTGACAGAAGGTCCACCTCAGGTTACTGCACTTTTCTTGGTGGTAATCTGTGACTTGCAGGAGTAAAGAACAAAATGTGGTGGCAAAGTCTAGTGTTGAAGCAGAACTCTTAGAAATGGCACAACCTATAAATTGTTGTGGTTAAAGATTATCTTAACAGACTTGAAGATTAAGTGATAAGGACCACTGTGGCTTTACTGTTATAATAAGTCTGCAATAAACAACCCAGTGCAACATGACAGAACAAAAAACATTGAAATAGACAAACACTTCATAAAGGAGAAACTAGATAATGCAACTTGCAGATGTTCTCACAAAAGGACTCAACAGTTCAACAATTCGAGCAAGCAACATTAATGGAATTATATGTACCTGTGCTTCAAAAGTGAAACTCGGTGCAACATTTGGGCCATCTTGTATACATGAAGTCTTTGGAGTGTTTGCTAACTCCATATTCTCTTCAAGCTTCTCATCATCATTGGAACTTAAATTATCCATCAACGATATGTCAACATCATCTTCTGGTGACACTGAGTAGCTGCTATCATTGCTCAGGTATGTATACTTTCTCAAAAGAGAACCATTCTGATGAATGAAGAAATTTGGAAAAAGAAGAAAAAGTGAAAAAGATAGCATATACAATAAAAAAGTTTTAGAGAAAAATTAGATTTCAATCATGAATGTCAAGTTTCTGACAACACAAACATCAAAGATAAACTTTGCTCTTTAAAGGAAGTAGCTGAAAGATTTGACATAGTTAAATACAAAGTGAAGCAGCAGCAATACCTCAATTTTTACATTGACAAATCGCAACCTCTTACCACACCCAATGATCACAATAGGACAAAATTGTGCTCGGTGTGACTCCGTTGCTTCATTCTCGTCACTTAAGACAATAGTCTTTCCACAACCATCGTATGTATACTCATCAATTCCATGGGTATCAGCAACCAACTGTCTACTCCGTGATAAGTGCACAACATCTTCATTCTGTTTATAAATACTACTAGAAAGTATGATGCTATTGTTTTTACTAATTGGATCATTCTTGGGGTTCATTGTATCTTCCCTTCCAGTTATTGCCCCCAATGATGGCACAAAAAACTCACCTAAAGCAAGAAGAAAGTCTGGCACAACAAGTACTCGAGGTTGCTGAAGTCGAAGCACATATGTTTGGGATGACGATCGCCATCTACAATCTGTCAAGAACATTGTAGAAATTGGTACATCCACGTCAATACCAGCTTCAGAGTTCACTCTGCTAGAGCTGCTCTTGTTTAAGAAGCAAGGAAAGTTTCCAGTGGAAGCTTGTTTGGGCGTGTCAGAAGATGATCCAAGCATGAGCCGCATTTCAGGCTTCGTATTGGCACGGATATCAAGGACCGAAAAAGTGGGAATAGTCACATAGAGATCTGTTTCTGACAATGAAGTCATCCGGTATGATACCCAGAGACCTTCAAGCTAAAAAAGCAAGAAAGAGTAAGAGTAAGTCAAGGCATACAACATTTAAAACAGAAATAAATAGTAAATATTAATACTCACAGCTATTCGAGCTAAAGGTGATTCCTCATGTATGCCATTACACAACTCCAAAAGTGCATAATTGACTTCAACTGCTAGAATGGTTACACTACGAGATAGAAGCATCTGACTATTCGAGTTGACCTTATCAACCAATAGCCTCATTGTATCTTTAGAACCAGATTTGCTACCACGGAAACTTGGAGGGAGGCTAGGGGCTTCATTCAAATTCATAGTTATACAGTCCCGAATAACATCATATTCTTTATTAGACATTACACCATGCAAAAAACCAATCTGCAAACAACATCAAAAGGACTTAACTGAAGAATTATAAATAACTGCTTAAAAGGAAGGTGCTCTAATAAAGGGAAGCAGCCACTAAAACACACTAACAAAAAGACAAAGAAGAAAAGATTTAGTATAGAACACAAAAAGCATTTCAAGTTCAAAGATCACCTTAACTTCCAAAGAAAATGTTGGGACTTTTTTGAAAACATCCCTCAAACTTCGTCGAACATAAGCATCAAGTCCTCTGCTTTCGCGAATCAATGGTTTACCAATACAACCATCAATTCCCACAAACATGTTTACTCCAAGAAACTGCAAATTTAAGACGGTTGTAATCATAGCTCAATAGTTAAATATGTGGTACTATATAATTATAAGCTGTGTACCTCAGCATGAAGAATATCAAGACGAACAGCTGAAGGATCTTTTTCAGGAAGTCCGTGCCAACTTATTTTATTTCTGACCTTTAGAAGACCCACATCAAGTTGAATGAACCTGTCATATGGAAATACATTAGTAATGTTCACACTAAATAATAATACAAAAATCTTGGAGAGTTCAGTTTCTTCTAAAAGGGACCAAAAATAATTAAGTGTTCTATTCTAGCTTTGCAAGTCTAGGATAATGGAGAATTAAACATACTCATTGCTCGTTGAATTCCTAGGAACTATAATTATTGGAGTGTCAAATGTAAGATCCAGCTTCAAAGCAGCAGCCCCATCAATTTCTGATTTCTGAATTAACCACTCAAAATCGCCAACTTTATCAACAAGTTTTATTACTTCTTCTGTATGTGGGGTAGCAAGCTCCATGAAGTAAACTGTTATCTGCCAAACCATGTTTCTTAAAATTTATATACCAAATATGAAACATTGTGATAAAAACAAGATAAAGTAAAATAGTGTATGAACAAATGAACACCTAAATTTTGAATATTTCTGAAAATGAACTTCAATTGTTAAATGTTAAGGTTTAACCATAATAGAATGATGCTAATGCTAAAACTGCATAGAGTTTAAACTGTATCCCATCATACCTCCTGAACAAACCTATAAAGAAAAACAATTCGAACAGCAGAAAGTCTCCCACACAAGCGGTAATTGTACCCTTCATAATCATCATCTCCAGAAGTGAAAGAATTAAATTTAAACTGGAAGAAGGAAAATGTGAAATAAGCAAGCATGCATGAATACAATAAAAAGTAACCTAAATGATTCAAATGCTAATAAACATATATCAATGTGCAAAACAATGTACCTTTATAAGGGATTCAACTCCTGGATTTCGTATATCACATAGCCAACCTAACCAATTATCTGTTCCAAGTGTCATATCCCGGAGTCTCATATTTCCCAATGTGCCTTCAATAGAGAGGGATGCTGGATGGACCTTAAGATCTAACAGGAAACTTTCTTGCACAAATATTGCCAGTTGAGATCCATCCTCCTTGTTAAGCAACACAGTGACACTATCAATATCCGTGTTCAAATAAAATACGACACGAGCTTTATCGTATCCCAGAAACCCTTCAATACAACCACTTTCTTCAGCCTTTTCTTTGTCCATCTTATCCTTTGAAGTTCCATTTGCATCAGTAACACTTGTTTCATTACTGACAGAACCTAGGTTGAAGCCAAAACCAATCAAAGCAACAAGTGTGGGTCTGTTACAAAAAAATTCCAGCTTGGACATGCGAATACTCATCTGAAATAAACAAATTAGCAGTTTGATTAACATAAATTCAACCAATCAAACTGAACTGAATGTCAATGATGCTCATTCCATATACCTGTGAGTCTATACCATCATAAACGGGTGATCCAGAACCCTTCTTTGAGAAGGTAACAGATACAAAATCCAAATCGTCACCACCTTGAGCATCATAAAATATCTCTCCAGAAAGTCCCTTTCCTTGTTCCAGATCTTGTTCATCAATTAGAACTTCATCAGACTCGAATCTGTAGGGATCCACCATATCCATGTGATGTGAAAGAGAATCAGAGTTAGTTGAAGAAACAAATTCGGACAGAGCATCTTTAAAAGTATCGTCATCATCTTGGTGCACCCCGGACATCTCATCTCTATTCAGATCACAAGTTTGATTAGATTCAAGTGAACTGTCATATTTCAGAACAGAGCAGGCTAAGTAATGTGGATTGCCAGACAGACGACCTTGAAGCTCATCCTTAATTTTCAGTGAATGCAACTTTGTCTTAAGCACAAGCTCACTCGCCGAACTAATCATTTTAACCTGTTAAAAGATATTGCTGAATAGGTAATAGCAACATATAGACCAATTTGTAACGTACATGCACAAATATTCTATTTGTTCAAGAACGTTGAAATATATTTATTTGTAGAGCAAAAAAAGTACATCAGCATATTTATTGGAGAATGTTGAAGGAAATAAAAAGCTACCTGACTATTTGCCGTGGCCAAGATATATTTTTAGGGCATAAAGGAAATTAATGGTATTCAATTTACTTAAAACATCTAGTTAAGGTTATAGTGATTTCTGACCTGGTTAACCTTGTATAGAAATCAAATGAAAGTATCTTTTTTCTGATCCCATGAGTGGAATATGGCAATGCATAAAAACACCTTACTAAGGACAATCTTCAACCATTAAGGGGCAAAATAACACTGATATCTAAGTGGGACTGAACCTGCAACCTCAACTTAAACAACTCTATCACAGGGTCTTTCACCTCTAAGACGATGGGATAAGACAGAATTTGCATGTTTTTTTTTTTTTTTTTGGCTTAAATAATGTGCGACTGATTTATGAAGAAAACTTGTTTTACAAGATACATATCTCTATTCCAGAAGGCCAAAGGGACAGCCAAAAGAGCATATTCCTATTAGAAATTAGTGGAAAAAAGATAGATTAGAGCCCTTTTCAAGTCCTAAAATAAAGGAACTTCAAAAAGTTTAAGTTGGACTTGAGTTAAAATGTCTCAGCTCTAGTTTCTATTAACAATTCCACACTTGATTACTTTATACCGCCATAAAATAGCACCAAATAGCAAAAGAAAGTCACAAACCTTTCCGCCACTAGCAAGAAGCTCAATAATCAGTTGCTCTTCTAGTTTCTCAGCTACACTCTCTCCTGTCTGCATTATGATTGCTCATTCAGTAGATATAATAACAGTACTACAAAAAGACATTGGCTAATACCTAGAACTAAGTTCTGGTGAGAAGTCACCAATTAACCATCAGAGCATTTAAGAAATTGTACAACCACTAACCTCCCCATATATGCATAACTTTGTCTCCACAACTGAACCATTAATAACTAGATCAGCAGCTTTTGAATTTCGTGTTTGAGGATCATCAGATTCACTTATACCATCAGTTGTTTCTCCAAGTACATCAACCAATGGAGGAGCCTACATGAATACAAAGTCCAAGAAATAAGCACCTATAAGAAAAAAAGCAAAGAACTAAAAGGAAAACTAATAACATCATACAGAAGCTTGGTACGTGGCTTGTATAAGTCCTCTCAACCAAGTCACCTTCTCTTCCTCCCCTTGAAATTCAATAACCCAGGTACCTGAAGACTCCAAAGCCTGGAAAAGATATTCATAATGAAAGCGAACCAACAATTAAGTCTATAAAGACATAAGATCCTATAGCATAGCCATAATAGAGTACTTTAACCCAGGTACCTAGGTTTATCAGTCAAAGCAATACACTTTCATACGGTTGTTTTAATTAAAATATTTCAAGAATTAGAATAAACAAGGTACTTTGAGACAACCAAGTACAAATGGGAGATGGGATTTTTCCGGTTCAGTTTAATAAAACATCTAGTGAAAAATCATTTCTTGGCTCACAAGTTCGGTTGCTCACTTTCTGAGTTTCCATCCCTCTTGGGCTCACAGCAATACAAAATGGTGACCCACCAATATTTGTTGATGGAACCTCATGCACCTGTCTTCCAGCCATGCTGTAGGATTCCAAAATTAAAATTTAGAATAAAAGTTTCTAAAAATGCCATAATGCTATCAAATAAAATGGGAAAACCAATGAAATTTAAAAAAAAAGATCGAGAAATAATAACCTACTAGACAAGGAACAAAAGCAAAGACAAGGAAAGCTACAAACCTCAAATGCCGCTGATGATTCTGGGATTTTTCAGAATCCAAAACATAAAGATAGTATCCAGACAACACAATAAAACAGGGCTGCCATGAAGCAACAGAGTTTCCAATACCCTGAACCAACAAAGTCAATAATAGACAAAATCAGGTGCAAATAGAAGGCAAGTAGCAATCATAGAACTAGCTTTTACAATGGAGTTAATGGCCAACCCGCCAAACTAGGATTTTAGCATCAGTAGCGAGATCTGAAGCACTCCAGGGAGCCACTCCAACTTGGAAATCAACAACACCAGGCTGAACATAGGGATCCATAGCAAAGGACAATATGTTCAACAATTCCATAAGTCTGCAGTATCTTGCAGGTGAAAAGTGAATGCCAAGATTTGGCACTTGCACAGACACACGTGTTGATGGGAAACTAGGGTGAGGAATCTTAATCTGCAATATGATACACAAGCATAACTTAAAAAAGTTCTCATTTTAGACTTCAATATGAAGCTCATCTAGTGATAGGTGTTCGTGTTACTTGATGCAAAAAAAAAAAAAAACACACACACATACTTGATCCACGATTACTGCCATTCCACACCTATCAATAAGAGAATAGAAATTGTCAACCTTCTCCAACCTAGGAGACATCACCATTGATTGAACACTAGAATTTTCTTTCATCAAACTGCAGTCCTGGCAATCAGAACCACAATCTCTGAAAAAGGCAGCAATATCCCTTCCTGATATGTAGAAATGAGAATACATATCCTGCCTCTGTTCCTCAGACTGACTCTCCTGCCATGATGGTTAAATATGTAAGCAAAGAAAAGAAATTAATGGAAATTAGAGAGAAAATTAGCTAATACACATACCATGGTATGCAAAGTAAAATGACCAAAATCCAAAAGAAAATGGCTGTCACATTTGAAAGAGCTACGTGCCCTTAGAGGAATCCTAACTTTTGGAGCATCAAGATCAATGTCCAGAGCAAATCTGAGAAACCAAGCAGAAAAGTACATAATCTTTAGAAAGTGTCGTGGCTTTTCTCTGTACTTAAAACACGGCAAAAGAAGCAAAAAAGAAAGAACATTAAAATCCAGTGTTGCAATAGTTACCCAAAGTTATTTAGCAAGGTAACAATCAATACTAACATGTATAAATTTTAAGCTCCACATAACATTGACTAAAAATCAAGAAAACACTATTTTGCAAACTAATAAAGCATAAATTCCTCTGAAACATAAATTCGATAACTTACTCTTCACAACAATAATTGACAAAAATAAAGAAAAAATGTTCCTACGTCTTCATGTTTTAAAGTGTTATAGATTCTTAGGTTTAATTCTAGGATTTTATTTTCTTTCCTTATTTAGGCTATATAGACTTGTATATAAATATGCTAACTCCAGAGATGAATACAAGTAATCCTTCATCAGTGCTCCTGTATATGTTCTCTTATTTGCTTCCATTAACATGGTATCAAAGCTAGCCCGCTCGATTTTTTGAACTCGTGTTTCATCAGCCTAAAATGCGAAACATTTGGGATTTTTTTTGATGGTCACATTTCGATTGATCGTGGGTGTGCACTGCAGGCACAGGGAGGAGCGCGGGGTCTCCTTGGTGGTTTTAGAAATTTCGGTGACGAGAAGAGTCGTGTGTGAAGCACACGTGCCACCACAAAGGTTGCGCTCCAATGTCATGCGCCAGCACATGTGGCACCACCTGATCACTAGATTTTGGCTCCGACACTGACTCTTGCTTCCAACCCAATCCTAGTGGTCGAAAGTCTGATTGAGGGTGATTTCGAGGACGTTTTGGGTTTTGTACTGTTTTGGCACTATATGGATACTGTTCACACTTGGGAACTGTTCGGGTATTGTTTTGGCACTGTTTCAGTACTATTTAGGTACTGTTTTGGGCTCTTCTTCTCATTTTTTTTTGGTGCTGAAATTAGTCAAGAAGATTGATTAATCGTTTGTAATATTCTTTTTGCGAGATTTATTGCTTCTTGTCATAATCATGAGTCACTTTGCTTCCTTTGTAGATTCAGGTAAATATAATGCATATTTTATTTTTTCTTTATTCAAATGAGTCACTGATTCAGGAGTTACAGATCATATGACAGGTAATTCCAACTCTGTCTCTAACTTTCATTCACATGATTTACCTTCTCCTATTACTTTTAGTAATGGATCCACCTAAAGAGTTGTTGATTTTGGAGGTATTAATCTAACTTCATCTATCACCTTATCATCGGTATTAAATTTATCTAACCTTGCCTTTAACTTCATCTATCGCCTTCAAATCTTTCGAAACAGGAGGAGGAAGATGATTGTTAATTTACACTATTACTAATCACCCAAGGAATTCTAATTCTCCGGCTCCTGCTTTGACAAGGCCACCGATCACTCAAGTTTATTCCAAACGAAAAGAGACTCATGATATCTTATAACAAAGCCTTCATCATCAGATCCAACCCTATACTACCAGTGTCTTCGTCATCTAATTCAACTCCAAGTGACTTTGACCTTCTCATTGCACGTAAAGGTAAACATCAATGTGTCTATCCTATTTCTAATTTTGTTTCATATGACCATTTCTCTACCTCTTTTTGCTCTTTAATTGCATCCTTAGATTCCATTTCTATTCCTAAGATAGTTCGAAAGGTTGAGTCATCCTGATTGGCGGGTTCCGATGTTGGAGAAAATCCATGCATTAAACAAAAATGGTACTAGGAACCTTGTGGATATACCTATTGATAAACTAACTATTGGTGGCAAATGGGTATTTACTTTTAAGGTTAGTCCAAATGGCTCAGTGGCTAGACATAAAGCTACATTAGTTGCAAAAGTATATGCTCAAACTTATAGAGTGGATTATTCAGATACTTTCTCTCCTGTGGCAAAATTCACCCCTATTCGTCTCGTCGTCTCACTAACCGCTTCTCATTATTGGTCTTTACACCAATTAGATATCAAGCAAGCCTTTCTTCATGGATATCTCTAAGAAGAAACCTATAAGGAGAAATCACCTGGGTTTGTTACTCAGGGGGAGTATGGAAAGGACTGTCATCTAAAGAAATTCCTTTACGGATTGAAACAAAGCCCTCGTGCCTGGTTTGGAAAATTCAGCAAGGTTGTTCAGTAGTTTGGACTGAAGAAAAGAGATTGCGATCATAAGGTGTTCTATAAACAATATGAAGCTAGAGTTATTCTTATTTAGCATATGTTGATGATATATTATTACAGGAGATGATGTAGGGGTCTATTCTCTAAAGTCATTTTTGCATACCAGGTTCCACACAAGAGACTTGGGTCAGTTGAAGAACTTTTTGGGGATAGAAATGACAAGAAGCAAGAAGGAAATTTGTCTCAGAGAAAGTATGTTCTCGATCTACTAGCAAAAATTGAAAAGTTGGTAGTTAAACTTTGTAATACTTCAATGGTTCCCAATGTGCATCTTACAAAAGATAATTCTGGGAGGTATAGGAGGATAGTCGGGAAATTAAACTACCTAGCTGTACTCGTTTGGATATCGCTTTTGTTGTGAGTATTGTTAGCTAGTTTATGTTTGCACCTACAGTCAAACATTGGATAGCCCTAAAGCAGATCCTAAGTTACTTGAAAGGAGCTCCTGGATGTGGCATATTATACAACAATCATGGGCATATCAGTATCGAGTGTTTTGCAGATGTTGATTGGGCCAAATGTAAGATAGATAGAAGGTCTACTACCAATACTGTGTTTTTGTTGGGGAAAACTTAAGGCTAGTTTAGCAATGCTTTTAATAAACACTTTTGGGACAAAAAGCGCTTTTGATAGAAGCTCAAATTTTCTGCTTTTGCGTTTGGCCAATTTTTGGCATTTAAAAAACATTTTTTCTCTCAAAAGCGTCTTGTTTAGGAATGTTTGTATCTCAAAAGTGTTTTTTACCTCAAAAGTGCTTTTTAGAAGCATTGTTAAACTAGCCTTAGTATCATGGAGGAGCAAGAAGCAAAATGCATCCTGATCTAGTGCAAAATTGGAATACAAGGCTATGGCACAGTCCAATTGTGAAATTATGTGGATACGATATCTATGAATTGAAATTGGGTTGGAGTACTTGTCACCAGTAAAGTTCTTGTGCGATAATCAAACAGCTCTTCATATTGCCTCAAATCTAGTTTATCATGAAAGAACTAAATACATCAATGTTGATTGCTACTTTATTCGAGAGAATTTTGGACAATTCAATCTCCACGGGGTATGTGAAGACAGGAGAACTTGCTGATTTGTTCACAAAGACATTAAGTGGGAATCGAGTTGGCTATCTATGTAACAAGCTAGGCATGATCAAATTTCTATGTTCCAGCTTGAGGGGGAGTGTTACAGATTCTTAGTCTTAATTCTAGGATTTTATTTTATTTTCTTTCCTTATTTAGACTATATAGACTTATATATAAATATGCCAACTCTGGAGATGAAATACAAATAACTGTTCGTCAGTCTAGTCACGTATATGTTTTCTTTGCTTGCCGTATGCCCATTGTATGTCATCCAATTGACATGTCAAATGAGACGGAAAACATAAACATAATATATCTTAATAAAAATCCACAAATATTAAAATGATCAATCAAATGGAGATGAATAACACAAATAAAAATAGAAACAAACATTTAACCTGCTTTGCTCCTCAAGCACTGTTTGAAACTGTTCATGTGCTCGACGAGTCACTTTTTCGATTTTCGTCTGCAATTGGTTTTAAATAAAGATTAGCATAAGGGATCATAGAGGATATACTATTCTCATTCTATTAATGTCATTACCTGCAATTTAGTAGCAGTTTCCAATGTAACAGTTGGACTAACTGCATTACTCCTCTTCACAAACTCAAGAAAGCGATCACAACTTTCCTTCAAAACCTTTAAAGCCATAATAATTTATCAAAAATATTAACCGAACTAAAATATTTTGGTTAATTCAACCGATTAATCGAATTAACTAAAATTTATATATATATATTGTTAAAACAAGTATAAAACATATAAAAAAAATTAATAATGTTCATTTGAGTGAATTATTCGAACTAACAAAATTAGTAATAGCTTAATACATATAATATATAATATTATTTATTAAGTTCGGTTAATTCGATTAATTACTCGATTTCGAATCCAATTAACCGTTAACCGAAATTTTAAAAAACCTTTAACCAATCTCTGACCGAATTAGATCGGTTAACTGACTGATTAATCGAATTAGATCGATTCAGTCGGTTAATTCGATTTTAACCGAAATTTGAACACACCTAATTACCATCTTTCTTTAGCTCTTGAGAACCACTAGCGATCAACTCAGCCTTTCAGTTGGTGTTTGTTGAGAATTTTTGATTTATTTGAAAGCATTGAATAGCTAATCTTTAGGGATTATAATTGGTTTTTAGAGATTTTAATTAGAGATATTTTTTCCTTACATGATTCAATGCTTCATGTATATATAATTGTACATGTTTCTGAGAAATATATAATTTTAAATTAGTTTTTCCTCAATATATTAGAGTATTCATCTCTAATTTCATAATGATATCAAATTTTTGATTCGTTTTTTGCGATAATTTTTTTTTTTCAAAGTTTGTTCCAAAAACACTAAATTGGTACATTCCACCCTAGCCTTAATTTTTTTTTCTTTCGCCACCCCTACCATTGGAGTCGGCATCCACTATCCAGCAAAACCCTGGAGTTCGGCGACCAGAAGACTAATGTGTGGGCCTCACGTGTCGTCAGAAGCTACTGCATCTTTGTTTCACGTGGCACGCGTAGCCTTCACCTATTGCCGTCGTGTTTTTTCGACGTTGTCACAGTGCTCTCTCCTCCCTTTCGATCATTCTCCTCTTATTGGTGGTGTATTTTGGCTAACTTTTTTTGTGTGGGATCTCTTTTATGTTTTTTGGGTGGTTTTTGTTATAATTTTCCAAGCATATTTTTTTAGGGTATTAGTTATTTTTTTTCAACATTATGTCAAAGGACGAGAAGCTCGTGACTCCAATCAATAATCCATTGTTGCAAATTAGTCCTGTGAAGCTTGGTCAAGGTCCTACTTGTTGTTTATAAAGACTCGTGGCTTGCAAGGATACATCACTAGTACCACGTCAAAACCTGAACTCATTGATTCAACTTTTAGTCTGTGGGATTCGGCGAACTCTCTTGTTATGGCATGGCTTATCAACTATATGCAATCCCAAATTTCCAAAACTTATTTCCTGCTTGATATTGTGAAAAGATTTGGAATTTTGCTGCTCTGACCTACTCTCATATTGAGAATATTGCGTAAATTTTTTAGATTCGTAATAAAGTCCATGGTACAAAATAAGGGGAGCTAACGATTTCTCAATATTTTGCTGAATTAAGTGACTTGTGGCAGGAACTTGATTATTATCAAGATTTTCAGCCGACTTTTACCAGTGATGCCAAGAAATTTCAAAACATGGTCGAGAAGAAGCACGTTTTTTATTTCTTGGCTAGGTTGAATATTGAGTATGATCATATTCGAGTTCAAGTTCATGTCAAAACTCCGTTTCCTTCTCCCCATGAGGCATACTCTTATGTACAACAGGAGGAGAGTCTGTGTGTTGTTATGCTCTATAATCCACCTATTGAGAAAACTGGTCTCATTGCTAACCAGGATGGTCCATTGGGTGGTAAGTCTGACAAGGATCACTTGACATATGACTACTGTGGTAAGCATCGGCACACTAAAGATTAGTGCTGGAAGTTACATGGTCGTCCCGCTCGAGGTTGTGGTGGAAAGCGAGGGGCTAATTCTCGATCTCAGGCAAATTTATTAGACTCTGTGATAAAAAAGACCAGTCCACTTCTAATGGGAGTTTTACCTCGAACGAGATTCACATCTCCGACGTCTCTTATCTCAATTAGACTTTACCTCGAGTGCCAAGTCTAATCATGCGAAATCAAGTATTTTTTAAATGCTTCATCTACTTCTAAATCTTGGATTATTGATTCGATGTGAATAGACATATGACAAAATAAAAAAAGTTATTTAACTATACTACTTGTCCATCTAAAGATAGTGTACGAATAGCCGATGGCTCTCTTACCTCCGCCTCTGGAACAGGTTTTATTGTTTGTACTTCCAATATCACTTTATCCTTTATCCTCCATGTCCTTAAATTTTCGATTAACCTTTTATCTATTAATACTATCACTAAAGGCTTAAATTATAATTTTGAATCCTTCCCCGATCATTGTATCTTTCAGGACCTTCAAACAGGAAAGACAATTAGCAGTAGTAGATTATGTAATGGCAAATAACTTTTGGATTGATCGCACAGTATGACTCAAGCCTTATTTGGAGATAATAAAGATGTCAACCGGGAGATACTTTAGTGACTTAAGCGGTTAGGACATCTATTATTTATTGTTCTTGCCAAGGTGTTTCCTACTTTGTTTTAAAGAAATCAGTTGGATTTTTTAGTTTGTGATGCATGTGCGTTTTCTAAGTATACAAGAAACAATTATCCTTTATGTAATAATAGAAGTATTGTTCCTTTTGAGATTATTCATTCTGATGTTTGAGGCCTTATTCGTCTTACTTCTTTATTTGCTAATCGTTGGTTTATTACATTTATTGATTGTTACACTCAGATTACATGAGTTTCTTTATTGAAGTCCAAAAGTGGTATTTTCTTGTGTTTTCGTTCTTTTTATAAATTGATTACTACTCAAGTTGATGCTAAGGTTAAGATTTTGCAAATGAAATCGAGTATAACTTTAATGATTATTTAAAATCATATGGGATTCTACATTAGACCAATTGTCCCGATACAAGTGCTCAGAATGGTGTTGCCGAAAGGAAAAATCGGCATCTTTTGGAGGTTCCTAGATCTCTTATGTTCACTATGAACCTCCTAAATCCTTACTGGGAGGATGCAATTTTTGTTCCCGCTTATCTTATTAATCAGATTCCTTTTCGAATCCTTGATTTTAAAAGTCCTATAGAAATATTACAGGGCAAGACGGATTACCCGGTTTCATCGAAGGTCTTTGGTTGTGTTTGCTTTGTCCATCTTCGACATGGGAGCAAATTGGATCCTCGAGCAGTCAAGTGTGTTTTCATTGGATACTCTCCCACACAGAAGGGTTACAAATGTTATCATTCGTCATCTAGAAAGTATTATGTAAGTATGGATGTAATATTTCATGAGGATGATCTCTACTTTTCTTCATCACAACCATCTCTTCGAGGGGAGGTTATTGAAAATGAAGAGATAACACCTTGCTTTGTTACTCTTCTGAAGGAGAATTTAGTTCCAACAAAGACTTTGGTTCAGGAGAAGACTAGTGGACGGTTGTTGGATGTAACTGATTTAAGGATATATACTAGAAAAAGAAAGAAAGAAGATGTCAATATACAATCTACTCTGTGCCCTAACTCTTCATTCTTAGGTGAGTCTTCTTTACCTGAATTTGCTACTGATTTAGAATTACAAATAGCCTAACGAAAAGGTGTTAGAACTTGCACTTTAATCTTATCTTTGACTTTATCTCTTATGACTCCTTATTTCCATCCTCTAGAGCTTTTTTTTTTCCTTGTTCTCTAGGTCTGTTCCACAAGATTGGAGAGAAGCTATCACTGATCCAAGATGGAAGAAAGCTATGATTGTGGAAATGTGAGCTTTAGTAAAAAATGAGACATGGGAGCTGGTTAATTCTCTTGAGAGGCAAAAAATAGTTGAATGTAAATGGGTGTTTACTATCAAATATAAGGTTGATGATTCAATTGAAAGACTCAAAGTCAGACTAGTAGCGCAATGATTCACTCAGGCATATGGAGTGGATTATCAAGAAAAATTTTCTCCAATTGCTAAATTGAACACAATCAATATCCTTTTATCATGTGCAATAAGTCTCAACTGGGACTTACAGCAATTTGATGTAAAAAAATGCAATCTTACATGGAGACCTTGAAGAAGTGTACATGAAAGTTCCTCCAAGATTCAAGGATAAAGATACTCAAGGGAAGGTGGTGTGTAAACAAAAAAAGGCCCTATATGGATTAAAGCAATCTCCTAGAGCTTGGTTTGACAGATTTAATAAAACCATGGTGTCATTTTGCTATTGACAAAGTAATGCCGATCATAACCTCTTTACAAAACATCACAAGGGTAAGATTACTCTCCTTATAGTTTATGTTGATGACATAATTATGATAGGAGACGATAGGGAAGAAATGGTCCGGTTTAAGAAACAATTGGCTCAAAAATTCGAAATCAAAGACTTGGGAAAGTTATAATATTTTCTCGAAATAGAAGTGGCCAGATCGAAAGAGAGAATCTTTATTCCCCAAAGAAAGTATGTCTAGATCTTCTGATAGAGACTAGCATGTTGGGTTGCAAAACAGCAAAATCACCTATTAAGAGTAATCACAAATTACAAGCAGGGACAATGAAATGGTGGCTAAAGGGAGATATCAAAAGACTAGTTGGACAATTGATTTATCTAGCTCATACTTTACCTAATATAGCCTATTCAGCTAGTTCGGTAAGCTAGTTTATGCATGACCCTAACGAAGCCCATATGCAGGCAATATTGTGAATTTTGTGTTATTTGAAGTCTGCACCAAGCAAATGTATTCTCTTCTCCAAAAATAGTCATCTCAAGATAGAAGTATTTACAGATGTAGATTGGGCTGACTCTCTTGATGATAGAAAGCCTACAACGGGTTATTGTACTCTTGGAGGAAACTTGAACCCAAATTTAATCATACTCAATGTTTAACCCGGCCAAAAAGTCATAAACCCTCTCTTTTTCCACAGGCTTCTGAAACTTTATCGCATCTCCAATAGAATCAGCTTGGAAGTCTTGGTAGTGTCCTGTCATAAACCGCTCAGTTCAGAAAAATAATGAGAAATTGACATCTCACCTTGCTTAGTGTTGTGAACTTTATTGCGGATTTCAAAAATCTGAGCATCATTCTCAACTTGTGAGTAGATGAGAGCAGCTGCATGGTATATTTTTTCTGCAAAGTCAAGTAACAGGTATGTTCTGGAAATCTGGGATTGCATAAAGTTGATAAGCCAAGACATAACAAAAAAGTTATCAAAGTCCCACGGATAGTAAGTGGAATCATTGACATCGGGTTTTTTCGAACCATCAGTAATATACCGTTGTAGTCCTCCAGCTTTGATAAACAATAAGCATGATGATGACCATGCGTGATAATTGTGCCCAGCAAGTTTTACTGGACTGATTTGTAATGAGGGTTATCATAGTCATTTTCTCTTAAAAAAAAAAGCACCACTAGAGCCAATAACAGCAAGAGATACCGGAGAAACACCAACAAAACCAATAGTGGTGGCCAGAGAATCAAAGTCGACGAAGGTGGGCTGCACGCGCCGGCGCGTGGGCAAGGATGCCGAAGGTATGGGTGGCACGTGAGGGCCACGTGCAGGGAGTTTGGGCACCGAATTTTGAGGTTTCGCCAAAGATTGGACTGGGTCTTAGGAATTTTGGGAAAAAAATTGGATTCTCAAGCTCTTAATGCCATGTTGAAAATAGGCTCCTAAATTGGCCGAAAGACGAATACAAAATTGGATTTTCTAGGATTTTGGAATTTTGGAAAAAAATAGGCTCCTATATTTGGATTCTCAAGCTCTTAATACCATGTTGAAAATAAGAATTCTTTTTCCTTATCCTTTAACTACTTAAGGAAATACAATCTTCACAATAAATAGAATAGATAAAATCCCAAAACTTTAGCCTTAAATCAGATCAGCCTTGATTAACAAATTTCTCAATGGTCAATGGCCAACAGAGCTTAGAGGAATTGTTAGTAAAGTTATAAGTTTCCCTAATTTGATAGATATTTGAAATGTTTATAGAGAAGTCCATGAAATCGTTACTTTTTAGGATTGAATTAATTCTAGTGAGATCAATATACACTACCTATTTGTTCGAGACACTAAACCCAAGTCAAGATGAGTAGTGCAAGTAAATATATTCATTTCTACGTTGATGTAAACTTCGGAATCCCCTTTCCTTTCTAGGATCAAAGAAAATACCGTGACATGGCAGGGGGAAATTGTAGCTGACAACCTCCAATCAACATTCTCTCCCACCGGTGAGTGTACAAAATTAGCAGTTAATGCATTCACCTTTTGCTCGCTGCAAACACTCTGAAAAAAAAGACAAACATCAGATAATATATATAAATATATGTATATCCAATCTAGTAACACATACCGATTTGAATTTGTTAAATAAACAAATATAACTTTTCGAAGGGAAAAAAAGATGCACATTACAATATGAATTAAAAAAAAAAAAAAAACTAATTGAAACATGCTAGCTACCAGAAATAAAAACAAAAAACAGGTTGATATGATTATAAGATACTCTCAGGTATTCATCTTAGTCGGAAATCTTTAGTTATCATTAACTAAGGAATTGTGAGAAATAAACAACTCAAAAACGAGGTACTGAATTAAACCTGAGTAAGTGAACCTTCAGGGGCAGAGACACCATAGAATCTTAAAGTTACATCGCAATGGGTGCTCCGATGTTTAAATTTTGTTGACACATGGAGTTGTTCAAATCGACCACAAACAATCTCTGTCTGGTTTATACTGATGATCCTCGCAGCAGCTCGACTAATAGATACAGTTACGAAAAACCGGATCATGTTCTGTATGTCCTTCCCTGAATGTGACATCAAGTCCTCATTTGGCTGGTAACTGAGTAACTTATTAATTGCTCGCCATTCTTCTTTACTCAACCTTTCCTCTGTTAACTGTGATCCATCAAAAGCATCCCCGTCAGATGCATCTTCAGATTGTGTTCTCCTGGGATTAAGTTGAATTGAATTTGCAAAAAGAAGTTAATGTTGAGGGAAAATTTTGGGGAAAAAAATCTTAGAACTCAATAACAAAGCACTCCTTTTACATTTCTACCTACCATGTCAATGTAAACCAACTTGTCTTATGAAGCCTTCTTTGTTCGGCTGCTTCCTTAGACTTTACAGATTCAAGCTTCGCATGTGCAAGTAACCTGATTGACCCAAGTAGAAATGGAAATGTTGAACATTAGGTCGGAGTAAAGATAAAATTTGTTAAATTAGAACATGTACATTAATATCCTTGATCACTTCTAATAACAGATTCACATATACAAAACCTGGAGCAACCTATTCAACAACTGAATAAAATCTTAATATATAAATGGAACAAACATAGATCATGGTAATCCAATAATATCTAATCCTGATGAGTATTTGAACATAAAGACGGATTATGACAAAGGGCCAGACCAAGAGAAAACATTCATAATAGTGTATCTCTCTCTTTTATGACAAATTCTGTCACTTGACGGGCCATATCTGAATTTATTTATTTTTAACATCTTTCCTTGCATAACACATGTCCACCCACGTCAAATGCATGTCCATATGACATCATGATCATGATGGCTCACAGCAAGCTACTCTATCTAATTGCCACTAAAGCCTAAATGACTTTTTTGTAAAAATTACTTAAACAATATCTTAACTAAACAAAGAACATGGTTTTTCCAGAACTAGTTGAATATTGGGATGTCCAGCATGCATGTATTTGTCCCAGCAAATCAATGACCAAGTTTGGCTTCATTTCAGAGAGGGGGAGCGGAGAGTTTAGGGCAAAGCTAAATCTTGTTACCTCCATAGAAGAATTACTTTTGAGTCTAGAGCTTTCTCAACCTCTCTAATTTCTACATTGACAACACGTGATGACTGCTGTAGCATACTGGCATACAAGTGAATGTAACGTCGACGAAGCTGGCACATATGCTGAATTTGATCCCACGAAAACCGATAGCTGAAATCGTTATGCAGTTTAAGGGGGGCAACATTTAATTACAAAGCAGACAGCAAAGAGATAAAAGTGACTTTGAAATTTGTTTAATTTAAGTGTAACTTTTCAGATTAGCAAACAAGAGGTACTCTTATGAATAATTATCAAATTAAAATATCAACAAAAAGAGCAATGTATGTACCACATTTTCCTTTGATGCAATGCCGCCAGAGCAGCATACCGCCACCACAAAACATAAGACTCCTTCGAAACTGGCACCACAGGTCTTAAATGGGAAATTTCAACATATGCCCTATATCTTGAAAAAACTTCTAAAAGTTTTATCCAATCATGATATTGTGCCTGTTAAAGGGCGAAACAGATCAATTTCAAGACTTGAATAGAAGAAGCCTTTTTCTTTCTCTCTTTCTCTCTTTCTCATTCCGATTATTTCTTAGTGGGCAATGTAAAGAAGACTGAATTTTAAATCTATCTTATTTCATAGGAAAAATAAAATGGAGAAATTAAAATTATACATGGAAAATAAAAAGTATAGGGACCTCCGTGATAGTTAAGGCGACATCACTTAAGACAAGAGAAGCCTTCTCAAATGGAATATCTGGATTGTTTCTTTCTTGATTTCCAAGTCGATGATACTTAAGTACTCCATTGATTGGTGACACCAAGTAATTGCGATTCATAGCCCACATAGACACCACTTCATTGTCAGCAGCAGGTTCGTTTATACCATCTTCAAATACCTGGATAAACAAAAATTTATAAAGAATAAGGGATATTTAAATTTTAGTTTAATGTTTCGGTTAACCTTACCACACTACTACAATAAAAATTATGGAACTAGATTAATGAGATAATGGTTCCACATATGAGCCAAACCTCAATCCATTCTTTGGGACTAAGATCTTCCCATTTCTTATCAATCTTCCAGGGCAAGTTATCTGAATCATGATACATAGCAAGCCTCTCCAATTGCAAAGACTAAACACAAACTTCAAAAGCATTAGCACAATAATTTTTCTTGTCATTCATAAACAAAAGGCAACAATAGCAATTATGACAAACAATTTGCAAATACTAAACCTGAAAGGAAAAATAGGAGAAATCTAACATTCAAGAGGAGAATGGGCCCACCATATTTTGTTCTTTTAAATTAGACAAGAATTTGTTAAAATTGATCTTCATTCTTCAGTTTTGGCATGAATATAAACTTGTTTAGATTATGCCAGCCACTTTCACATCCTAATTTGACACTTTGTCCTCTTCAGATATGGAATTATAACCAAATTATGGATCATGTTTCTGAATTGAGTAGCAAGAATTCAATGCAAAGATAATTTTTGTCTAACCCATAATCTACTAATGAAATTCAGTTGCAATGATGGATAATAACAGTCTATACAATTCAAGAAGCCTCATACCAGCATTGATGGAAGCTATACACTATGCCATTGAGTAATCATAAAATTACATTTAACCTCACAAATTCAAGGTGCCCATTTCATGGATTAATTATTCATATATTCCTTCCAAGCCCTCAGAATCTAAAGTAAAGCACTAAGCAAACATACAACAAATAGTTGAAACATCAGAACAGAAACTTTTTACCATTCTGACCTACCCATTTATCAAACTGGAATTTTGTTTATTCAAAGTTCAAACACAAGATTCATATTTTCTTGAGAAATTCCCTCAGTAAATTATTAGCTTTAAAACAAGGAAAAACAATGCCAACAAACAGAATAATTACACATCACCATTCCCCAAGACTGTGAAGTGTCCTGATGCAACAGTCTATTTTGATTCAATACCCTCTATTTCAAGAAACAACCATAGCTTATAACTATTAATGTGTTTCTGAAATTACTAATACTAGAATCAACTGTTTTAAAGGACAGTAGCATGAGTTTGTATTGCATGGGAAAAAAGAGCGAACCTTACGCAACTTATCCAGAGCACCACTGGTATCAAATGTCTCATTTCCTTGCTCATCCATAGTAACAGCAGCAAGCTTAGCCAGGGTAACACCGAAAGAAAATGGATGACCAGGATTACTACAAGATTATAGTCCATTAAAATCAAAGCAAACTGATCGGTAAAGGACGAGAAAAAAAATGTGTAACTAATCAAGAGATTGGAAGGTAAACCTATTTTAGTATACAAAGCTTAAGAAAAATCACAAATCTCAAAACAGTTATAGAAAACATTAAAAATAGCACACGACCACCACCTGAAGCAATCCTCATATCTGATATGTACATTGCTGATAGTTATCTTCAGATTTCCAATAATTGTAGCAATTAGAGAACCAAGCCACGAATTTCCAGGAGATGGCTGCAGATAAACTCAAACAAGAGGGGGGAAGAAAAGAGCTACCAATGAGTCACTATAATTTATAAAAAGAACCATATTTTCTTACGTGAGCTTTGATGCACGAACCACAAAGAATTATTGACTTAATAAAACTAACACAAAATGCGTAAAGATATACAAGTAAAACAGTTAACGTATGAAGAGCCATTCATCGACATTTTACCAGGAAGAATATAAAAGTGTACTAGCGACAAGTGAAATAGATAGCAGCCTGATAAAAAATTGAATAGAGGTACCTTATTTAATCATAAAAACAAAAGAAAGCAGTATTCTTAGAAAGTAAAATGTGCCTAGTATCCAAAGACATACACTTTCCAGCTTTGACCCAGATATCGCTTCAAGAGTTGCTGCTTCTGCCTCCTGCAGGCAATAAAAAAATTTAAAATAATTATGTCCAAATGCATGACTATAGAACAAAATTTCAAAATTAAAGAATTTTTCAACTCTCATTTTATTTCTAAAATTCAAAATATGTTCTATATTTTTAAAACAAAATGAATAAAAATTGTTCAACTCAACAATACAGAAAAGTTCATAATGGAACATACAATATTCTCAAAACTATTGCCTGCAAAGTTGATATTAAGAAATATCATATGCACTATATATCTGAGCTCCAATAAGAGATCTTTATACAGCAATGTAGAATTGTAGATATTAAACAAGGGAAAACAATCGCAAAGTACTCTGCCTAAGAACAGAAAAATAACCACTAGTTCTCTCCAAAAAGGTCACTACCATTAATTAGTAAGCATGAGAAAATCTATTTTGTCAAAAAAAAAGTACGAGAAAATCTAGAATAGATGTGAAAAGGGTCAGAGACAGAGGAGAAGAAGAAGAAACCTCTAATATCCAAGTGTCAACAAAATCTTAAAAACCTTAGGCATTAGAACATCAGTAGATTAAGGATTCTTGTTGATAGTCACGAACTTGACATGGGAAAAATGTTACTGCCTTATTGATAAACTTTGGAACAAGATTATACTTGTATGAAACACAATGATATCAAGTACACGATGCTATAAGCAATAAAAGTGTTTGAACAAGATTATACTTGGAGGAAACACAATGATATAGTACAATGTTATAAGCAATATAAGTGAGCTTTTATTTAAAAAAGAAATAACCTCAATTTGCTGAATTTTAGCTACAAAAAGTTTTTCCCTGTCCTCCTCCTGCACAATTGAAATAAGATTTCAAATCAAACTAAGAAAAAGATACGGCTTTTGTAATAGGAAACTTGGGAAGAAATTCCCTCCACCAAATAAAATATCATCTTACTTTAAGATTCCGGTCATCAGGAGCTGGGTGAGCAAGAACAAATACACGATCAATGAGAACAATTACAGGTTCATTACCCAAGCTTTTCCAAGGAACCTACAATATAAAATTTCAAGAACAAAAAAAACTAGAAGTTAGAACATAAAAGTTATGTGCCAAAACATATTTAGAAACTACAGTTTAAGGAACAAAAAAAGCAGGATTTATTTCCATGGAAAAAGTTGCAGAAGATAGGCCTAACAGAAAATAAAGCAAACACTAACGATGAAAATAGCTACCTTCAGAGTTATAGTGCCCACAAAACCAGCTTTGACAGCAACAGGAAGATTTAAAGAGTTCAGGGCCTCTGCCTTCAATTTTAAATCTTTGAGGACAACGTCACCTGTAAGAAGGAAGAAATTTTCTAAAACAATGCCATCATGTTTCACTTGCCAAATTCCTTTCATAAGAAACCGTCATGTAACAATCACAGGTCAAACAGAGGAGAAAACGATAAGAAAAGTAAGCAAGAACAAACGGTATTTGTGAAGAAACCTTGCCAAACACTGATCCTTAATGTCTCTAATGAGAGATCATTAACATACTCTCCCAAGTATCTTCGAAGCAAATGCAGAACCTACAAATAAAGAACAATATGTACAAATTCAGAAACACTGAAAAAAAAGCTACAAACACATTATAACAAAGTGCTGAATGTTGAAAAGCACAACTATGAGTAATAACATGAAAAAATAAAAATGTAAGCCCACGGGTGCGAATGTTACAACTAAAACTATAACTTCAGGCACATACGACGCTTGAATGATTAAACACATGAACACGGGTTACAAATGGAAATCAAGCAGCAACATATCAATGAAAAACTTGTAAAAGCTTATGCCTGATTTATTGCTTTGTCACTCTTCTCTTATCATTTACACGGCTCTTATGTGCTATATGATGATCACCTCGCAACTCATTTCCTAATCTACTTTACAATGGTTGCAAATTATTTAATTAAAAAGCAACCTTAGATTAGGTTCCTCCAATCTCAATTGTTAAAATATACTTATGAAACTATAACAATTTAATTGACAAAAAAAAAAAGGTAAAATCAAAATTTTATAAGCTTCCAAGTTCCAATGACATTCTCGAGCAATTTGAATTCACTAAGGTACAAGCACTCACGTTAAAAATGAAAAGAAAAAAAGAAATAAAATGAGAAAGGAAATAAGCCTACCTGAGCTTCAAACATGACGATGAATCGCAATGCAGTTCGTCTCCAGCTAAAAACAGGAAGCGAACCTGATTATGGTGTTAGAGTTGTGCAAATTGAGAGTGATCGATGTCCAATGAAAGGCATCTCAGACAATTGATTTTGAAATCGGATGGAATCAGGGTTTTCGTCAAGAGGCGAAACCATTGATTGATCGGTTACACTATACACCAGGAGAAGCGGACGGTTTGTTGTAAGGAAGGAATGGGAAATAAACGGAAAAAAAGAAAATGAGAATAAAACTAGGATTGTAAAATATAACTGTCTGTTCTGCCGCCGTTAACATTACATTACATGTCCCGGTCTTTTGCAAATTAAATGGCCTGCTTTTATTTCTATTTTCTTTTTTTATCAACTTTCCAAACCATAGCTTTTGCATATATATTGGTGAACTCAACATCAATTATGTATTAAAATTTTTTGATAATAAAAGAGGCATTAAAAATGCTTTTATTTCATCTTAATCAGACATCAACATTTATATTATGATCATCTAGTAATAGTTTTTTAACATTCTCACTTGGTTTATGAATAACATACAACTTAAATAAAATTTAAATTCAAAATAAATATATAAAAATAATGTGTTTTCAACGTAAAACATCAAACACTTTTTTTTTTAAAATCAAACTCATCTTATTTGTATGTAGTTTTTTACATGTATTAAATTGCATGAAGCACAATTTTCTATAATTTTGATTTGAAATCATTATTTTAACAATTAAATTTTAATTTTAATTTATAAATATTTTTTATTGTTTTAATTGATTGTTAATCGAGAAAAAAATTATAAGAAATATAAAACCGTCAACTCAAGTAATGATTTCAACATTCAGGATTAAAAAATAATAATAATAAATCTAAATGATCCATTTTTTGAATCCATGTGTTGGCTTGATGGTCAAAATGTTCACAGCCCAAATATATTAAAATTTTACCCTCATCCTATAATTCACCCAAAAAAATTTTTGATTCGTTTTCAGGCATACATTTATTTTAAGGTTGTGATATTAGTTTCATAATAAAGCAAGTGTTTCAAAAGTTAATTCTTGCAAATTGACTGTAGGGATGCGTTCCTGCAATTTATGCGTTTAATATAGACATTCTACTAAATCGTAAGAATACGAGTATATGTTAGAAATCTTTTGTAATTCGAGTAATTGAGAATTTATTACTTTCATAAATGAAATTGTAATCATTAAGCTGGACTTCAACTAGTCCATGGGCCAGACTAATAAAATTTTAGACTCGATTGATAAATTCGAGTTTGGATAAAATATTAAAATCCGAGTTTGATCCAATTCGCTCGTATTAAATTTTTTTATTTTTTTATATAAAAAACATAATATACTAAAAATATTAAAATAATTTTTTTCAACAAATTAAAAATAAATTAAAAAAATTATGCTTGAATAACAATAAAATAAGTACAATTTAACAAGCAAATAACTTTAAAATAGTAGCAAAATTAACAATAAAACAAGTGCTATATAATATCAAAACATTAACAATAAAATAGTAATAACATAATAGTGAAATGGTAGCAAAACAGTGATAAAAAGTGAGAAAACAACAACAAGACATGGAAAAACAACAGCAAATCAACAGGTTTTTTTTATTGCAAATTCGGATCGAGCCCAAATCAAAAAAACTTTACTTGAAGTCCGACTCATTTTTTAAACGAACATTATTTTTTGTTCAAGTTATTTTTTTGATCTATATTTTTGGGTTCATTTTTCGGACAGGTATTCAACTGGACAAGTCTAACTTCAACACATACACTAGGAGATGAAACCCAGGATGTACAAAAAATTTGACTTGTTTGTGGTGAAAATACTCAGAAAATTAGAACAACTCAACCCACATTTCATGATTTGTACAGTGATACATAAAAATATATCACGAAGACAAAAAAAGAAAGTGTGAGAAATAGTACTATATCATATTAGAAGAAAAAACATGGAAGTTAAAAAAAACAGTATGGTAATGCTATCTTTAAATAATGGAGAAAAAAGATGCATTCAATTCATTAAAAATGGAAGTAAAATTCTGAAAGAAAAAAAATATTAATAAAAAATAAGATGAGATATTATGTAATAAAGATGAGTGCAATGTATTTATAAAGTTAACAAATATTTTAAGTTGACAAAAAGTTTAAGTACAATGTATTTATAAAGTTATTTTATGTATAATTAAGATTTGTAGTTAATATAAATTTTTGTTATATTTAATGATATGAATTTCTTTAAAATTTCATTAGGAGATCAACATCTATAACACCATACTTGGGGCAAACAAAATGTGTTGGCAAGAAATAGTTTAGAAGCAAAGCTTAGATCAATTTGCTCATAGAATTTGTGAGGACAATGTTATGGTACAAAATGGATGGAGCTATGGTAATGCTTATAGGTGTTGATGAGCTTATTTGGATCGAATTGAGTTAAATTCATGCAAAATATTTGTATATATTCTTTTTCTTTAAGTTCAATTCGAAATATGATTTTCTTATCGCATTAAAATTTATCTTATTAAAAAAATTTAAGTTTAGTTTTTTCCGTCCATAATTTTTTTCAAAATTAAAAAACTATGATCAAATACTGAGACCCCACTTTCATTATATGACCATTCATTTTTATTTTTTTTTTACGATAATTTTTATCTCTGGAATTAATCAATCTATTTTGCTTCAAGCATGCATTACTTTCATTCATTCTAATAGATTGTTCTACTAGGACTTCAATTCAAATCAAAATATTAATTGGTATATAACACTTGGTTATTCTCGTTAGGTCAGTAAATGCATTTGACAGTTAATTTGCTATAAAGTGAATTATCTTTTTGAACTTCTAGTTCAAATTACTTTTTACAATGATCTAGATGATGATAATTCATTCCAAGTAATTATTTTATCCAACTATTATTTTTCTACCCGTAAAGTTGGGAAATTTATAAAATTAAATAGTGATCACAAATCATGTTATAATTGAATCTCCAATATATCTGACACATTTAGTAATACAGGAAGACTCATAACTAATGTATAATCTTAACTTTCTTTGGATACCCATTTAGTGCATTGTGGTAAAGCAACTTGAACATACATTGCACACTCAAAAATTTTAAAATGGTTGTATTGGGCTCCTAATCAAAAGTCAATAGTAATGGAGAGTATTTATCAAAACTTATTAGCATGCGTACAAGTATCAATTCATATAAAATATCATATCCTTGTGCATATATAAAAAAATCGTTTCTTCTAAAAAAATATGATTTAGTTACTAACTGGAGTTATTTAAATATTTAATTCTTCTAAACTATTTTATACATATAAACAATGGGTTTTTGCGATAATTACTCACACCAACAATGTTGATTACAATATTCATTAAAAGACTAAGTAATAAACTCATCAACATTAACAAAAATTGTCTCGATTGCATAATCAAAAAATTTTATTCTTAAACAAATCATTAAACAAGTAATCTCGCAAACTACAGGTTACGACTTAATAACTCAAAAGTGATTAACTTGTAGATACATCTACCAAAATTATGTCAAAGCATCCACTTGTTGAATAATTGAGCCCACAATTCTTTCAAAAATAAAAATGATTCAATCTCAACTTTTGTTACTAAAGTTTAATAAATCATATTTGAGAAGAAATAATTTTTTATAAATGAATAATCTTCAGATTTTTTTTAATAAATATCCATGTAAATTCTTATCTTATTGCATCATTATTGATTGGGATGGCCTAATCGATCATGCCAACTAATTAGCATACTTGGACTAGTAAACTTCTAATTTACTATCCATATGATTTAACAATGCTAATGTAAACTTCTTGTTTATCATTCCATGTGATTTAACCATATAAATGGATATACTAGCATTGTATTGAAGAAAACACCAAATTAATTAGTTTAGAGGTAGCTATAGATATCGTCTTTGAAGCATCTGAATATGAAATATTAAACTCAATAGAATAAAATCATAGCCTAAACTACATGCATTTGTAGCAAAATAAAATCTATAAATTTTCAAAATGTGCACAGACAAATATTTCATTTGTATAGATATATGTGTAAAATTAAATAAAACAAGCATATCATAAATGCACAACAATTAAAAGTTGGAACGTAAGATGAAACTGTTCATTTAAATTTTAATATCGATCATATTATTTGTCGTCACAATATCCTTTTACTATTATTATGGAATCATTTATTATGTCAACGTCAAATATTACATATTTATATATTGTTGCATTCGCTTTAAGAAATGGAACAGATCTAATATAAAGGGCTTTACAGTTTTTTATTTAATTACTCATTATTTAATTCAATCATAAGAAAACATTATATTAACTCAAAATATTTTTTAAAACCTATTTTTTTTATGGTACTGCTATTGCAGGAGCATATGTATGAAAAGTTGAAAAAATATTCTCTAACAAATTCTCTCCCCACATAATGCTAATTGAAAACTTATTTTAAATATTACAGAGTTATATTCACTCACAATTATAAAATTTTGCCAACTTTAGATGCACTCAATCATAACGAGTTTTAAATAAAATTATATTTTTTTAATATACTGATGTGATTACATAGTAGTATCTGTTCATACTTTCTTAACTCTTTGACAACGCACACACACCTTGCACACATATTTAAGCATAAGTATATGAAGAAGATAATCATAGTTAATTTAACAATCAAATATTTAACTCTTAAATTAATCCACAATTCAAGTAGATCTTTCACAATCAAATATTTTGCTTTCAACTCTTCATGGGAATGATGACAAAGGTATATGAAGAGGATAATCATAGTTAATTTAACAATCAATTGAGTTTTTAAGCATAAGTATCATGAATTAAATGATCGAATAGTTCTGTCATTTTCAAAATCAAAATAGGTAGATAAGCAAGAGTGATTCTTTTCTTTATACACAATCTAAATATAAAATCCACTAAAGTGAGTATCTTTTGAAATTTATGCATTAACCATTACAAATTTTGCTCTTTCAAATATTGATATATTGACTCTTTTGGAGATTTTAATTAATTTTGTACTACCAAATATTACATTAATATTGGTTTGTTTCAATATTGAGACTGACTAAAACATAATGCGTTAATTATCACAAATTTTGTTTTTCAAAAAAATGTTATATTAGCTCTTCTGGAACTTTTCAACTAATTTTGTACAATCAAATATTACAATAATATTAGTTTATTTTAATACCAAGTAAAATAAATACTTTTTATTTGCAGGGATAGTATTCATTACTACCTTGTTAGCAAGACATTTTTGTTCTTTAAGAATATTAATAAAAACAAAATATTTGAGTATACGATACATATGTGTCCAATTATCTTTCATATCATATTGCTAAGATAAGTTATATCTATCATTTAAAAGGTTATTTTGAGAACTCTCATTATTTTCTTTAAAAATATTGCATTATCTAAGAAAAACTTATTTTTCTTTGAAATTAATGACGAAATTTCATCAAGTATGAAAACCACTTAAAATAAATAAATAGCAATGGCGAAAACCCATTTTTGTTCAAATGGCCAAATGCCATTCTTTTAATGGTAAATGTCATTCTAAATTTTTGTAATTGTCGCATGGGATTAGATTCGATCTAATATTTCGAACAAAATATAATCTCAATTTCTTTTAAAGAAAATTAGAAACATATCAGTTATGAATCTGATTAATATATTATCCATACGATGTTAAAGTGTATTGTAAAAATTGATCTGGTTGAATAGTTGAAGCCTCTTACATATTTAAATTTTGCTCGATTAAGAATCAAAATCAATGTTGACATCAAATCTTTCAACATTTTCAAAAAGATAAAAACAAGATAAATTAATCAAATAAATCATAATTAATCATGAATTAAAATTCTTATAGGCATAAATATTTAGAGAAAAAAACTTCCTAAAATTTTTACATCTTGTTATCTATGATCTCAAAAAATAAATTTGATTTTCAACCATCGATTGAATAAATATGAATAGATCCGGATAATAAATGTTAATAAATTTCGTGGCGCACCAGCATCAAAAGCCTTCAAGAACCTTAATTTGGATTCAGTTTCCTTGGTCTTTTATTACTTGATTTTTTGTTGTTCCCCTTTTAATTCTAACTTGAATTGTTTGTGTATCAGGTTGTGTCGAATTCTGAATTTTCTTTTGTTCGGCAAAAGTCTTTAGTCAAAGTTGCGACTTGAACAAATTTTTGATTCACGCGTCTCATCACAAACAACCATGTCAAATTTAATAACTAAATATCAACAAATAAAATAAATTGATTATGATAGAAAAAGAACAAGTAAACCGAACAAGGAGATGGATCTTCAAATGGTCCAAATCGGTTCACGAACAGGACCTGTTCTTGTTGAATTACAAACGATTTAAGGCTGCCAAGTAGAGAAACTAATATATTAAGAACTGATCTGAATAATTGATAAGGACGTGTTCAGAACGGGATCGCAAATTTATCCAAGTCGTGAAATTAGCCTAAGGCTCTAGACGAAAGAGGAAACTTGCATTTTAACTAAACCTGAAAATGCAACAATTCAAGTTAGATCTAATTTAATAAAATGGCAGCAAGTAAGATAGATTGAATAAGTAAGAAAGAAGAGGCAAACCGAATTGAAAAATTACGGTTCTTGAGAGTTCGAAGAGAAGATCTGTTGTTGATGAATTTGGAACAATCCCCGTTGTTTACTTTTTATTTCTAATCCAGATTCAACTGACTGGATTGTTTTTTATAATTTCTCTTCGCACATAAAAACAAAATTCCCAAGTTAGGCGAGTGGGTGATAAGTTGTAAGGGTTGGCTCCTTAGGGACCTAGGTTTGGTCCTTAGGGTCGACTATTTAGAGTGTTAAAACAGAGAAATGTGTGAAAAAAATAGAGTATCTGGTTGAAAATGAATAAAGAGGGTAAAAACCAAGAATTTGAAGCATATATAATAAGGTGATATTGATTCGGTTTGGTTAAATTTTTTAGATTTTTTGAATTGTCTATTTTAATTCGATTTAGTTTTTTATTTTTTTTCATATTAATTTTTTGTTTAGAACTTTTAGACTAGACAAAACTATTTTTGTTTTAAGGATTTTGGAAATTATTTGATAAATTTTCAAAGCTTTTTTCATAAATATTTTTAAAAAGAAATTCAAAAAATTTTAAATTATTTTACCTATACTAAATATAAAATATTTATTTTTATATAATAAAATTATATTATATTATATATTAAATTAAAAATAGAATTAAGTTCGATTTCGAGTAATTATAATTTTTAAACTTATATTTCATAAACTGTTTAAACAATTCAATTCGTATCGATTTTCAATTTTTCAATTTTTCTAGATGGTAAAGTGTGAAATTGGATTTTCCTTTATTTTTTTCTTTTACCATCAATAATTGTAGGATTCTCTAGATATTTAATTTATTTTATATTATAAAAAGATACCCAATTGTTAATTATGAGCAATATTAATAGAAATGTTCAAAAAATATTATATAAATATATAATAAATGTAATTATTATATTTAAAATATATAAAGTAAACTATATCAATATTCACTCAATTATGAATTTTTTTTATCATCAAGTTATGAAAAATTATAAAATATCATTTCACTATTCAATTTTTTTTTTATCATTCAACTGTCTTTAATTTTTTAGTATATCCATTTTACGTTATAAAAAAACAAAATTGAATATATATTGTAGTCATTACTTTTTCCTTCTCAGCATATATGTTGAATTTACTTCCTTTTCCAATTCCAAATCTTATTACAATACATAAAATTAGTTTTGATAATGTGTTTGAGAAATAAAATTATTTGTGGATTGAGTTTTATTTTAATTGGTATGGATATTGTTGTAAATACATTAGAACGTAAGTTAGAGTATGTTGAAGCGCATTATCTTTTTATTTATGAGTTGAGGAGGGGTTATAAGTAGTTTTAGATATTATATTAAAAAAACAGATATGATCAGAGCTTATAATGAAATTATTCAAAAAAAAATAAAACTATTATCCATATACCTATATAAATTGACATGTGATTCTTTATTCATAAGTTTTTTTTTTATAAAAATAGTTAAATTTCACTTTTGATTTCTTAAAAAGATTTTCTAGACTTTCCTTCTACTAACACATCGTCCTTTCACCATGCTATCTTTCATTTTTTTATTTTATAAAAATAGTTAAATTTCACGATTAATTATTTAATATGTTTAAATTTGAGATTTAATTTTATATACTTTAATTATTAACATAATTTAATTTTTATATTTTTATAATATTATTAATTAGTCCAAATAATTAATATTATCAATTTTTTTGTTAAAATATTATTTGATTATATGTAATTTAAATACCCTAAAAATCTTAAAAATTGACACGTGACTTCCTATTTCTTTTAAGTTTACTTCAAGACCTACTTTTTTTTTTGCAATTTAAAAAAAGGGCTAAATTTCAATTTTGATATCTCTATTATGCATAAATTTGAGATTTAATAGCTACACTTTAATTTTTAATGTAATTTGGTCCATGTAGTTTTATAATATTATTAATTAGTCTAAATAGTTAATATCATTAATTTTTTGACTAAAATATTACGTGGTTATATATAATTTGAATGCCCTACTTAGAGACAGATATATGGCTTTTTATTTCTTTTAGGTTTGCTTTACTTCTTTTGTTTTTGATATTATAAGACAATGGTCAAGTTTCAGTTTTACTACTTTGCTTCTTTTGTTTTTGATATTATAAGACGGTGATTAAACTTCAGTTTTAATCTTTATACTATATTAAAACTTGATATTTAATCTATATATCTTATTTTCTTATATACTTTGATCCTTCTATTTTTGTAATGTCATTAATTAGTCTAAATATTTAATATTGTTAATTATTTCAATCAAAATGTTGATTTCAATTTTTCTTAGGAACACTATTCCAACAACAAAATTATTTTATCATGACTAGTTCGAATGAATGTTTTATTTTTAAAAAATAATTTATATAATCATTTTTAATTTTAATTTTATTTGTTACATGACTATCAAGTATTTTTTTTAATTTCAAAATATCACACCCAATAATTTAAAAGAAGAATTTAATAGTGGTAACAATTGGACTTAAATTTTTAAATCTAAAAAGTAGAGGGTCTAATTTTTTTTTAAATTAAAGTAGGATTGATTATAATTTAGGCTTAAAATTTGTACTCTATAATTTAACACAAACAAATAATCAACTCAACACGAAACATAGAAATCATAATAGAGTCGGCCCTCTTTATAACAACCACCTGCTATAATAACATTTAGCTATAACAATCAAGTTTCTAATAGAACAGATTTTTAATATTTTATTTGAACAACTTATAACAACTTTTCACTTATAACAACATTCAAAGTTATGAAGTACATTCTCTAAAATTTTAAGAATCCCATGTGATGACTTGATGGTCAAGAATGTTCACTGCCTCAGATGTAGCCTGGATTTGAGTCCCGTTAATTGTATTTATTGTTCGGGCTTTACCCTAAATAATGTATAATTACAAAATTTTAATACTTATGAGAATATAATATTATTTGCTTAAGATAATCTTTGTTCTCCAAATACAAGAATATATAATTCGAAATCTAAAATTACTACAAAAATATATTGGACCAAACTTCTCAAAATAATTCATAACATAAATCACATTTCATTTAAAAATAACATAATTTAGGACAAATAAAAAGATAAGCAAATTTAGAGAGTCCAGATAGGCTGCTTTCTCTGTCTGCCAGTTTGTCTTGTTTTAAGACCAAAGCCCTTGCAACAGCATAGACATTTAAGAATCTAAATTAATCATCAGTTCTTCACCCGTGACACACAGGAATTACAACCCGTGAATCCTCAGGTGATACGTGCCACCTTTTTATTTTACCTTCTCACCACATTCATTTCTACCAGATATATCTGCATGTGAATTTTGTTCATGTTGAATTTTGGAACACTGATGATGCTACAGATTACCATTCTGCACCAGCCTAAAACCACCACCTTCGGTTCTTTTTTTCCGCCCATCATGGAGGCCCCACGAGCTCCTAGCCATAAACTAAACTGGCCCGGCTGGCAATGGCTGGTCCCATCACAATGCACCAACCAGAACAAGCAATGGTGCATACTATCAATCCTATGTGGCATAGCTCCTAGCCACAAACTCAGCAAATTCAATGCTTTTTTTTTGTCAGTAGTGTACTATTTCAAATCTCCGCACCTAACACCCCCCCCCCCCAACTTTTTGAGCCTTTAAACCCCCACCCGTGAACCCATGCATGCATAAATTCCATGTCATTCATCAACTACTAACCTCTATAAAAAGCCTCTTCAACTTCACTCTTTAATTTAAACCCAACCTACATTGTCACTCATTCTTCTACGGCATTTCTTCAACAAAATACCTATGCATGCATGTAGCTGCTCGTCAATAACATCTTTGGATTGATTCTTTTGATTGTGTCAGGTATTTTATTTCATTTTTACACTTGATTAAAGCATTGGGATATACGTTTCATTAGTATTGGTTTATTGGACGAGAGTTTCTTTTCTTAAAGGGTAATTTTCGGCTTATGGACCATATATAGAATTGGATTCACCCGTGACTGGTGTAAATTTATTTCTGCTGTCGTCCACTTTGTACTACATGTTTCCTACATCACTATGTATGGCCACAAGAGCTAAACAACAACATAGAGTCACGAGACTTGTTGCTTTTACATAACAAAAAAAAAAAGAAACCCCATTTTTCATCAATACATTTTTCTTTCCATCCCCACATTGACTAAACCAGTTAGCTTTTCTAGAAAAGTTTCATGAAAGAGCAGTTTAGGCCATAAATGGTTTCACATGATCAAGATCATTGCAAATTCCTTATCAGCCTTTGTGTATAAACAGAACTCTATAAGGAATACAGGGATTTAAATTGCGGGAACGGATACGTTTTCCGGTATGTTACATAAAACATGAAGCTTAAAATGGCAAATGGTTAGTAATACTGCAGTGTAATGTAATGGATGAAACTTTCTGCCCCTTTTGAAAGCTTGAAATATGAAGAAAAATGTCTTAAAAAGATTCATCTTGAGGTTTTTGTCACTTTATTCCAGAAAATGTAGGCCGCAAAGACAGTTCACAAGCTTACAGTAACGTTGATCAAGGCCAGGATACAGTCCTTGGCAACATAAGCCGAAAAAAACAGCGGGGAATTAAAATCCAACCATGAAGAATTGAAGAAACATAAGGATCTCTGTCAGGTCCACAGACCACGTGACATAGAAAAGCAAAACATAGGGGGCAAAAATTAATATAAAGCCAACAACCTTCTGCCAAATTAGCCACAAAAAGGATAACCTCCCAAATGCATTTCAAATATTTTATTCTTGGCATTGATTATGATATAGCTATCAACCAGTATTTGACATGTGTCTTCAACTATCACTAAAAAACAGCTTTGATCTCTGGAACTGTTGTTAAAGAGTATAAATTAGAGGTTATGGTCAAGCCTTTCATCTGATCCTTTAACTCATTGTATTATGCATATTTGTTTTCTTGAAAATTGTAACTTCGGAATCAGATTTCCGGCTTTTACTTCCTATATACATTTTCTCAGATTGGTTTGGCTTCAGCTTATTGTCTACTGCTAATGGAACTTGGTCGTGGATTATTATTCATTTGGATTTTGGCAATTCTTTCCTTTCATCAATGTTCAAGCAATGCAAATGCAAGATATCATTACCACAAGAAGCCTAAACCCAAAGGCTCTCATGGGAAGTCACCTGTTCATGTCCCTGCTCCTCCCAAAGACCCTGACCCTCCATCTATTCCTTCAGACCCTTATCCCAATGATCCTGGGGGTACAACAGGCAGCATCTTCGACGTCACTTCTTACGGTGCGGTGGGGGACGGTTGTTCAGATGACACTGCAGCATTCATGGAAGCATGGAAAGCTGCTTGTGCAGTAGAATCAGCCACTGTTTTGGTTCCTTCAGATAAAGTTTTCATGATCACTTCCACTATCTTCTCAGGGCCATGCAAACAAGGACTTGTCCTTCAAGTGAGAATCTGATATCTAGTTCATCATCTTTCTTTGTTTTCCTTAATTTTCAGTGACGGACAGTTTTTGTGTTATGAATGTGATAGGTTGATGGGGTCCTAATGCCACCAGATGGACCTGATTGCTGGCCAAAAGCAGATAAACGTCAGCAATGGCTTGTGTTTTATAGACTTAATGATATGAAACTCACTGGGAATGGTGTCATTGAAGGAAATGGACAGAAGTGGTGGGATCTCCCTTGCAAACCTCACAGGGTATCCATTTCCTAATCAACTCATCAATAATTACTTGTTTCAAGTTAAATCATGCACATCTAAATTCTAGTGATATGACTATATAGGGTCCGAACGGTTCAACTCTTCCAGGACCATGTGATAGCCCTTCTGTAAGTACATAACAGAAGTTTAAGTTCTTTAATTCATGATGTTCAAACCACCTCATTTGTTCTATTTCTTGCTCTTGCACTTTTGTTGATTCAGATGATCAGGTTCTTTATGAGCTCCAATTTAGTAGTCAGTGGCATAAAGATCCAAAACAGTCCTCAGTTTCATATGAAATTCGATGGGTGCGAAGGGGTTTTGATAGAAAAACTATTGATATCGACCCCTAAACTTAGCCCGAACACCGATGGAATCCACATTGGAGACACGAAATCTGTTGGCATATACAATTCAATGATAAGCAACGGTAAGGAAAATGGAACTTGTGTCTATTATACTCTATTGAACAGTTTATCCTGCATTGTACTGTTTATGTATTATTCCTTGCAATGATCCCAGTCTCATGATTTTAATAGGAGATGATTGCATTTCGATCGGTCCAGGATGCTCGGATGTACACATTGAAGGTGTTACTTGCGGTCCAGGTCACGGGATCAGGTATACTAGTCCTTTTGTTAAATCGATTTTGGCTTATACAATCCATTCTCTTATCTTTGGATTTGTACGCAGACAGTTAAGAGCGGTCTCTCTATCATTTTCGGAACTAAATGAAGATATAAATGAAACTGGTTCTGCATTTTTTAAACTAATTAGAGTGACTTAACTGAGATAGTTTATTTCTGCAGCATTGGGAGCCTTGGGGTGCATAATTCGCAGGCATGTGTTTCGAACATAACCGTTCGAAACTCTGTGATAAGAGAATCAGACAATGGGGTAAGGATCAAGACATGGCAAGGGGGCGCAGGTTCTGTATCAGGCATATCATTTGAGAACATCCAGATGGAGAATGTTAGAAACTGCATAAACATAGACCAATACTACTGTTTGCAAAAGGCATGCCTAAACCAAACATCGGCCGTTTATGTAAGAGATGTGCAATATAGGAACATTAAAGGCAGCTACGACGTGAGAAATACCCCGATCCATTTCGCGTGCAGCGACACGGTGGCTTGCACAAACATAACAATGGCGGATGTCGAGCTTATGCCACATGAAGGCGAATTGATGGAGGAACCATTTTGTTGGAATGCTTATGGAATTGAAGAGACATTAAGTATACCCCCCATTGGTTGCTTACTGAAAGGGATGCCCCATACCATGACAGAGAGTTCTCATTATAGTTGCTCAAATGAGAATGGTAGATTTTAGTGTTTTATATATTAATATTAATGATTGCATAGCACAATTTATATAGATAGAGGCCAAGGGGGAGAGATGACATAGCACAATCATCTGAATGTATATTATATAATGGGTTTGTTTTGTGGTGTTGGTTTAGGCTTCTTTCATCCCTTTAAGGGGGTTATTTATCCCTTAGTGTGTGATGAGATGAGATGTGCTGGTTTGTATACCAAGTTAGGCCTAGAGTGTTTTATCCTTTTAACTCCTTACATAAACGTATTTATTCTTATTGATATTAATTTCTGGCTTATGCATAAATGTTCCAGAAGAATGATTTAAACCCAGGAACTAGCAAAATCTTGTCCGTGCTAGAACCCTCCACAACTACAACTATAAATATCCATTTCATGTCCCCTGCATTCTCAGACAAGCAAAGCTTAGATCGACAGCTTCTTCAAGGTTTCTTCATATATTGCTCTTATCTTGCTTCTGAAAATGTCTCTGATTCCAAGCTTCTTCGGCAACGTGTTCGACCCATTCTCACTTGATGTTTGGGACCCATTTTATCAAGCCATCTTTGAAGAATAATTTTTAGACAGTCAATGTCAATTTCAGAAAACAACAGTACATTGTCTCTCCCTAAAATTTTAAAATATCTCCTAGATTAAGGTGAAATAACTCAGATCAACCTGTAAATAAGGCCAAGAAATAATGACCAGCTGCAACATTTGGAATCTGCGAAAGAAAATGAACTACCAAGATATTACCATTATAGATCATGTGAAAATCACAGACAGCTATCTAAGAAAACATCATCAACACCTCTCCACCAGGCTCATTACTAGGACAGAAAGCTGTTTCAGCTTCATTAAGTAGATCCATCTGAAAGCATGATATCGCAAACAAATAGCAGGATTGACTTGTTTGCATTCTTTCATATGAAAAAAAACTTCTTATCACGGGCTATGATTTAATATACTAAAACAACTTCAAACAATTAAAACAAGGAAAGATGCATACCCTTTAGAATATGATATGCTGAGTAAGCTTGATTGTTCAGCAAGTAACTAGCAGCTAACAATTGCAAATTCACCTACATTTAAACCAAAAAATCATATTTCAAACAAAAATCAATTAGGTTTTTTTGTTAACTAAAATTTTTAATTAACCGGTTTAATCGTTAATGAAACTATTATAGTCGATGGAGCACATATACTTTGAAAATAAAAAATCCAAAAGAATATTTTAAAAATTACTAAAATATTAAGTCCAAATCTAAATATAAATTTCAAAAATTGTAAAAAAAAAATATGCAAAAAAATATTAAAAATGGAAAAATAAAAATAATCATAAATAATTCTCAATAATTATAAAAATTATAAAAATCTTAAAAGTTATTCAAATTTATTCTGAATGTAAATTAATGTTATAAAAAATTATTTAAAAATATGTAAAAATAACATTTAAAAATTATTTAAAAAACATGTCGAATAAAACTTAAAATTCAATCCTAATATTTTCTATTTTAGTATTTTTCATAAAAACATGTTCATGCAATCACATCCGTTTTAAAAATAAATTGTTATAAACTTAATAAACATAGAAGCAAATTACTATTAATTTTTTAATTATAAATATTAAATCTTAAATTTTATTTTCAAATATTTTATATTAGATAAATAACTGTCCAAATTCTAGATTTTTATAAATATAAATATTTTAATAATTTTTTATATTTTTTGAAATATATATTGATGTGGCGTACCACGTTAATAATTTATCCACAAATCAATTCTAACAGTTAAATTGATAAGTTCCAAGGCTTCGTTACTAATTTTTTAGTAAAACCCTTTTATTTTTCTATAGGCGAAAATGGAACTTTGAGTATCCAACAATTTGATTCAACCTACTCATATTCACCAAAAAATATTGGAAGGACGGGGTTTTTTACTAATTTAATATAAAAAAATAATTAATTATTAAAATAATACCTCATCCCATTAATTATTAAAATTGTATATTTAGTTAGGTGGAGGGCTTTCAAATGGCGACACCAGTGAGTATTTTTGACACGAATTTTTTTATTTTTTAATTAAATTTATATATTAAAAAATAAAAAAAATAATATTATATTAGTGGAGGGCTATCAAGTGGCGGTACCAAGGGGATAAATTATACATGCAGAATATACGAGAAAAAAAAACCTAACACAGGTGGAGCGATATCAAGTGGCGGCACCAAGAAGTATTTTGCCACTTATCAGTCTCCCATTTAACCGTGTATGTGTGTTTGTGTGGGTTTTGGGATTTAAAATTAATTTTGAGGATTGGGGGTTATTATTAAAGTAAATAAAATTTTTGTTATAAAATAGGGGAAGAGAGTTTTCAAACGGGAGAGAAGAGAAGAGAAGAGAGAAGAAAGAAAGAAAGAAAGAAAGAGAGAAAGGTAATTTTTTTTGTTTTTATTGTTAAATTTATTTTTAAAATTATTTAATTTGTTAGTTAGTAGTAGTAATTTTTTGTTATTTTTATATATAATTTAGGCAATTAATGTTTAGTTTGATATTAATTTGTTATAAATTTATTTTAGTAGGGTATATTTTTAAATTTTTATTTTATTGAAATTTTATTTATTTTTTAACAAAATTATTGAAGATGGATAATCAATTTTTTGTATGCATTTATTTCAATGGTGTAATTTTGAGAACATCAGTTGGATGTATATTTGAGTGTCGGTAACAAATAGGAATGAGATTTTATCGAAATGTCTCGGTTGATGATATGAAAGCAAGGATTAGTGCAAAAATTTTTAGACGCTGTGGGAGAAGGATATCGAAACTTTTCTACAAGTTTTCAGTTTCGACAAATCCCATCAAATTCACCGATATGGAACTTGTAAACGATGAAGATGTGGAGACAATGATCGCTCTTTATTGTTCGAATCAAAGTGACCCAAATGCACTGGTTTAATTGTAATACCCAAATCCCGTACACCGTCATCTGTTAGGATTCTGATATCTACTATTTATTTTATATTGTTCGTCTTTTACAAATATCCGACTATTGCATCTTTTTTTTAAGACAACTATCAATTCTCACAATTTAAAACAATATCTAAACATAACACAATTCTATCAAGGGTAAAAATAGTATTTCCAACATTTTAGGAAACTTCTACCGGTACCTGATGGTCAAGTATAGGTAGTAGTCAATTTAATGAACAATTTTAGAACTCTGCAGATTTCTACCGATACAAGTATAATTTCTATCGATACAAGTCATGTAACTACAGATACCAAAAACTCCAAAGAGCAAAAATCCACACCCTGCAACTTCTACCGATACAAGCTTACATACTACCGATACATCAGTAACATGAACTATCGATACTTACAATTCAACTACCGATACAATCCAAGTCAGAGAACAACCTCTCTCCTACCCTGTATTTCTACCGAAACATACATGGGTTTTACCGAAACAAGTATGTTAAATCTCAAAAATTATACTAGTTCATTGATTTCATACAAGCACAACTTTTAACTATGCATTCAAGACAAAACAAATATAAGATTTATGTCAGTACAAGGTACTTAGAACTACATCCAACATTTCATCAAACGTAACAAGGTTTTTCACAATCTCATTGTATAAAGAAAAGGTAACATCATCCTAGTACATGCCATATTAACCAAATGATGTAAAAGTCTATTGAACAACTCAGGGATAGTGTAATGCTTCAAGATGATCCGATCTCCGAACAGCAAAAGTGAATCTACAAAACAAATGCAAATACACAATTAAGCACTTTAAGGCTTAGTAAGTACATAAAGTTAAATAGATTTAACAAACTTCAAGAGTTGTAAAAATTTAATTAACCGACTGGAACATTGTTTACATCTGGGGTAGGTTTCACTCGCATTTGTTACTCACGATGACATAAAGTCATCAGACCCTTGTTCCGTATTGGAACTCATTTCACTTAATACTCACGATTACATATAGTCATCGGATCCCTTGTTCCGTATAGGAATTCATATACTCATGATGACATTGAGTCATCGGACCTTTAATTCGTTATGAATTCATTTACTCACGATGACACTTAGTCATTGGACCCTTTCGTTTATAGCTCGAACCTGTTTATCTTTTGTATTTCATTCACACTCGTCTTCCAAAATTTCGATTATCATTTCATCTCACTGCAATAGTCATATTACAAGAATAAGCAATTTAAGTTAGAATTTAACCATACAAACTTACTGGACTGGATTGCGGTTGTGAATGGATTCCAGGGACTACTCAGCTAATTTTCTTTTTCCTCGATTCGTAGCACGGTCGTAGTCTACTTTCACAAATCATTCCATTTCTCACATTAAATCACACCACCAATTCATTTAACTCAATATAGTCCTTTTTGGTAAAATTATGGTTTTACCCCTAATAGTTTCATTTTATTCAATCTGGTCCTTTCAACGCAAAACATGCAAAATAACCATTCTCACACATAACTAACCATAACCGAATTCTCTTAAGTATCTATTCAACCTATTCACACATTATTTTCACAACAATACATGTAATTTCACCATTTTTCACACTTTAGTCCTTAAATCTAATTTCATAAAAAATCACTTTACAAAAAGATTTAGCCCAAGTATCAAACACTCAAATATATCAAAAGCTTTCAAGAACAAGCAATTTCAACAATGGAAAGTTTTCTAACATTTGACAGATTCACAAATTAGTCCTTGCATAAGCTAAATTAAGCTGATACGGACTCAAAAACATAAAAATTACTAAAAACGATCAAGGTTTGCTTACCCAAATCAATGCTCCAAGATTGGAATTGAAAACCCTAGGTTTTTCCCCCTTAGTGCCGTGTGAAGAAGAAAGAAGAAAGAAAATGGGATGAAATTCTCAATTTCTTTCTTTTAATTTCATATATATATAAATGGCAATTTTGTAATTATTGAGACTTTCATCATTAAGCTTTAATTAAACATTTTTAACCTTTATTAAATTTATTTACTCTTAATTTAACTCATACCAATACATTAACTTATATTCCTTGGTTAATTTACTTATTAAGTCCTTCTAATTTAACAAATATACTTTTATCCTTTTTATAATTTAGTCCTTTCTATTCAATTAACTATCTAATCAATGATATTTTCGAATCATAATTCATACGATGCATATATCGCCAAAAATATTTAAAATAAATAATTTTATGACTCGACTCGTCGGAGTTGTGGTCTCGAAACCACTGTTTCTGATACCACTGAAAATCGGGTTGTTATATCAATTGTTTGCCTAGTTAGTTAATGTGGAACCAGTAGAAAATGAAGATCCAACTCCGTGTATAGTGGTTCTAGTATCGTACATTGAAATTTAATCAATCGTGCGCAAGATAGACATCGATCTTAATGCTGCTACACCCGAGAATGATGCGGATGAAGATGTTGGATATGATAGTAGTATTCTTTTTTATAATGAGGTCGATATTAATAGTGATCGGGATGTGGATGAGGTCCCAGATGATATTGAAGATGAAGGGGAGGGTGACGATGAAAATCCAGTTACACATATTATGATGCACAATAATCCTGCTGATGCACACATGTCGCGTATAGACCTCGATGCAAAACATACCGAGTTCGCGGAGTACCCTGATATAATACCTGCTCACCGATTCGTCGTAGTAGTAGATCGTAAAGAGTTGTTTGTGGGCCAAAAGTTTGAATCCAAGGAAGAGTACATATTTGTCATTAAGCGGTATAGCATGAATGCGACAACTGACTACAAAGTTGCGGTGTCTAAACCGACATTGTATATCGAGGAGTGCTAGAAGTCGACGGAAGGTTGTAAGTGACGGGTGCGAGCTGCATTTATCCAAAAGTCGCAAATGTGGGAGATAAGAAAATTTGATGGGCCTCACACATGCATTTCAACACGTTAGTCAGAAGATCATCGGAAACTTGATTTCAAAACTATCTGCACACATATCATGCTAATGGTTAAGGACGGTCCGACCATCAAAGTTTTTACACTGATTGTTGAGATGCAATCACGATTTCATTATCGAGTTTCATATCGAAAAGCATGGATTGCGAAACAGATGGAAATGGAATAATTGTTCGGTGATTGGGATGCATCGTACAATGAGCTGTAAGGGTGGATAGTCGCAATGCGATAGTACATGTCGGGAATTACGATTGAGTTGGTGACACGGCCTTATTATGGGTCAGATAACAACATACAACCGAAAAGAAGAATTTTTCAGTATATGTTTTGGATGTTTTGATCCCTGCGTTCGAGCATGTCCTCACTGCAAGTCATTTGTCCAGGTAGATGAGACATGGCTATACAGAAAATATACGCAGATCCTACTAATTACGGTGGCTCAAGACGAGAAACAAAATGTGCTCTCGATAGCATTTGCTATTGTGGACAAAGAAGACATGAAATCTTGAGAATTCATCTTGACGAACCTGTGGAGGTATGCTGTTCATAATGATAATATTTGCATCATCTCTGATAGAAGGAAGGGTATTACTGCGGCCATTAGGCGTACTGGTGTACCATGGAGATCGGTTTACTGCAGCCGACACATTGCGGCTAACTTTCAATGAGAATATAAGAATGCAGTCTGGCAGAGACGACTTGTGAAAATGGGTAAAAAAATTTAGTTTCAAATTATATTTTTAATGTTTTAATTCGAGACTGTAACTTATGTTTTCTTAATATTCCTACAGCGTACGAGCTAGAGCCACACCGGTTCTAGCAAAGAATAACCAGACTTGAGCTTGAAATGGAAGGTCAAACGAACAAGCCTTTGCGAGAGTGGTTGGGTACCATAGAGCCGTGGCAATGGTCTCAAAGTTTCGATAATGGGTATCGATATAGTCAAATGACGATCAACTTGGCAGAGTCGATTAAGGTCGTGTTCAAGAGAATACGACATCTTTCAATTTCATCCGTGTTCTCGACTACGTTCTACAGGCTGACTACCTTGATGCTAATAATGAGGATGCGACAAATCGATTAGATGAATGCCGGTCATGTGTTTGTCGAAGCTGTCAGGAATGCAATGGATGTAAACTGTCAGAAAGCGAGGACGATGAACGTTGAAATATATTCACAACAGTTTCAACAATTTCAAGTTATGGAGACCATTGGGGATCGACCTGGTATCCCACCTAGGTCATACGGGGTCGATCTCCAGAACAGACACTGCGATTGCAGGAGGTTCGATACACTTCATTATCCTTGTACGCATGTCGCTGCAACTTGTGCTAAAGTGTCGCTCAATGTTGAACAGTTCATCGATCTAATTTACACTCTCAAGCGTACGTTATTTATTTGGGAAAACGAGTTCCCCGTCCTGCTTGACTTGTCCACATGAGAGGTGCCTCCGACGACTTTCGAGCTTATCCCGAACAAAGGTTTGCGAAGGAATCCGAGAGGTCATCCGTATGTCACCAGAATCCGCAACGAAATGGACATTATTGAGAAAACAGACGGCGGCAAACTGTGTGGACTGTGTAGGCTAGCTATACTTGGCGTAATTGCTCCCAATGAACCTACCATATTGGTCAGTCCTCCGGATCAGGTAGGGCTTAAGCTATTTGTATTGGACATTTTTCATTTGAAATTAATTAAGTTTATGAATGAATTTGAAATTAATTATTTTTAAATTTGTATTTAATTAATATTTTTTATGTTTGTATTTTGGTTTAAGGTGTATAGGGAATCAAAGACAAACCTTTATTAATTATTAGGTTAAAGTATGAAATTTAAATAAATGATCAAATAGGTTCAAATATATGTAAAACTAAAGTAAAAAGTCATCATTATAACTCATCAATAGTTAAATATACACAATTAAACACTTTTAGATACAACCCTAATATCCATGGATAAACCTTAATTGCATAGGCGGTGGCGAGATAGGCTATTTACAACAAAACTGCCGAAGTACTCGATCCTCGGCATACCAGTCCACTGTTTGAAAATTGATAACCGGTGCATTAATGCACCATTGGTCTCAGTGGAGGAATGTCAAAAAGGGAATAACAGCGGTGATTTTTGGGTGTATATATGGCGTCCAGATGAACTGCAAAATTAATAACATGTCAAGAAATTAATAAGAGTCAAGTAATATAATTTAGTAACATGCAAACATATTAACACGAATCAAGTAATATAGTAACATGCAAACATATTAACATGAATCAAGTAATATAATTTAATAACATGTCAATGAATAACATACCCCTTCATCGGTATGCTACTGAGCATCATAATATATAAGGGAATGGTGAGTTACCTCCTGATTCTTGGTTTTGTTTTCCATCTAAGAAACAAAAAAATTGTTAGAATAGTATAATTAAAAAAATATGTCAAATAATTACAATTTTGGGTATATGGTAATCATCTATTAACGAGTGGAAAAACATATGTTTGGTGCCTAACGAATGCCAGGAATGACATTCGATAAAGTGCCCAAGACTACAACAGTATTAGGCAACCACTTATATCGCGGCAAGAAGGGTCTGTGGTGCGACAAAGTTCTCGAAACAATATCGCAAGTGTAACAGATCCCCAACTATATGACTGAATATTTTGCAGATCAATCAATAGGGGCAAGTACATCATGTGGACCTTATTGTTGTTCGCATCCGGCATGAGTACGTCCCTTATGATTTGCAAAATATAGGCTCGAACGACTCACATCACCTCTATTTCGGTTGCATTTTTGGGCAACTCCTCAAAATTGGCCCTCAGCCATGTAAACTTCAACGATGAAAAATCGATGTTATCACTAGGTGAGCGACCTAGTAATCAGTTGCAAATCCTCAACAGCTCTTGAAGTGTACTAACGCCGATGACCGCTAAACCATTGATTGGGAGCCCAAGTTGCAGTGCAACATCCTCTAAACCATTGATTGGGAGCCCAAGTTGTAGTGCAACATCCTCTAACATCACTGTGCACTCCCTACATGGTAGATGAAATGCGTGGGTCTTCGGGCGCCAACGCTCCACCAATACACTTATTAAATCATACTGCAACTCAAACTTTTGGATCAATCCCGCTTATCCAAACCCAGTCGTCTTCAAGTATGGAAGCAGACGTGTATGGAGACGATATTTGAGGCCCTAAGCACGACCCTTCAATGCACGGTACTAGAGCTTTCCCTGTTAATTTACAGAAATAGTTAGTATAACCTAATTTAATTTCATAAACAAATAATAATTTCGTAAATAACATAAGGAACAAATAATAATTTTATTACATTGAGATTGGCTAGGTGTGTTTCCTCATTTACCGACTTTACTATGTGAGGACATTGGTCGTTAATTAATGAATCCATTTTGTAACTTGAAAAAAATTTATCAATTAGTTTGATACATAAGTAATTAAGTTTTACGATTTTTATGATTTTTTACCAATATAATACAAAAATAATAATTAAATACCAAAATGAGTTATTTACCAAAATGGTACAAAAAATATTTATATATCAAAATAGATTATTTACCAAAATGGTACAAAATAAATATTTATATACCAAAATAGTATCCACACCCCATTAATTACAAAAATGTGGTCGATATACCAATTTACTATATAAATATTTATTTTGTACCATTCTGATAAATAACTCATTTTGGTAAATAAATATTTTTTTATATTAAATTAGTAAATAACTCATTTATATTACTTACATTTTTACTACTACTAACAAAATAAATTACTTACTAACTTACTTATTAACTACTACTAACAAAATAAAATTACTTACTAACAAATTAAATTAAATTAAATTAAATTAAAAATAACCAAACTTACTTTTCTTCCTCTCCTCTTAATTTACCCAACTAAATAAAAAAATTAAATAACAAATTAATTAAAAATTAAATTAAACAAAACAAGTAACTTAAAATAATAATTACTAAACAAAATATAACTTTAAATTAATAATAAAATATTTACATTTATCTTTCTCTTAATATTTTTCTCTTTTAATCAACCTACTAAACAAATAAAATTATAATAACAAATCAATCAAATTAAACAATAAAATTAAAAATTAATTAATTACTACTACTAACTAACAAATTAAATAGTTTTAAAAATAAATTTAACAATAAACATAAAAAAAAATCTCTCTCCTTCCTTCTTTCTTTCTTTCTCAGCGGTTTGGTCCCCCATTCCCTATTTTATAACAAAATTTCTCACCTAAATTTTTTATCCCCCAACCGCCAAAATTTAATTTGCCTCTAAAAACCCCACAAACACACACGGGGCTAAATGGGGGCTGACAAATGACAAAACACCCCTTAATGTCACCACTTGATATCCCTTCACTTGTGTCAAGTATTTTTTTCTCGTATATTTTGCATGTATAATTTATCCTCTTAGGAACGCCACTTGATAATCCTTCACCAATATAATATTATTTTTTTATTTTTAATATATAAATTTAATTAAAAAATAAAAAAAATGTGTCATAAATACCCACTGATACCGTCATTTGAAAGCCATCCACTTAACTAAATATATCATTTTGATAATTAATGAAATGGGGGTATTATTTTAGTTTTTAATTATTATTTTTATATTAAATTTGTAAAAAACGCGAAGGACAGTGATGAATATTTTCCTAGAACGATTTCTTATTGGGCTTTAACACCTGTAATCATAAAAGCCCATAATAATACAAAATATTCACGAATGTCCTAGAATGAAATGTGCTGTGGCTAGTCATCGTTACAGGTTTTTTGATAAATGTTCCAGAAAAATTATTTAAACCCAGGAAATAGAAAAATCTTGGCCATGCTAGAATCCTCCACAACTACAACTATAAATATCCATTTCATGTACCCTGCATTCTCAGACAAGTAAAGCTTAAATCGACAGCTTCTTCAAGGTTTCTTCATATATTGCTTTTATCTTGCTTCTGAAAATGTCTCTGATTCCAAGTTTCTTCAGCAACCGACGCAGCAACGTGTTCGACCCATTCTCACTTGATTTTTGGGACCCATTCAGGGATTTCGCTGTCTCTACGACACGGACGCCGGAAACCTCTGCCTTTGTCGACGCCCGGATCGACTGGAGGGAAACCCCGGAAGCCCACGTGTTCAAGGCCGATGTGCCGGGGCTTAAGAAAGAAGAAGTGAAAGTGGAGGTGGAAGATGATCGGGTGTTGCAGATAAGTGGGGAGAGGAACGTGGAGAAGGAAGACAAGAATGATACGTGGCATCGGGTTGAACGGAGCAGCGGAAAGTTCATGAGGAGGTTCAGGTTGCCGGAGAATGCCGAGATGGATCAGGTTAAGGCTTCCATGGAGAATGGAGTGCTTACTGTCACTATACCCAAGCTGGAAGTTAAAAAGCCTGATGTTAAAGCTGTTGAGATTTCTGGTTAAAAATTTGCAGCTTTTGAACCAGGTTTGCTCAAAGTTGTATGTTTGAAACTTGAAATAAGTGGCTTTTTTGTTTGAGTTTGTGATTAAGTTGTGAAACTTGGTATGTAATGAATAAAAGCTCTTGTTAATTCATAAGTTATCCCTTTTTCAGTTGCACACTCTATGAATTATAAATTTTCTTATAAAAAAATGTGTTTCATTCTTTGAGAACCCAAAATTCTTTTTTTTTTTTTTTTAAATCCAAAATTCTAATCTTAAATGGATGGTAAGGTTACCTAATTATAATAGATTTACTTTAATCATACAACTATTAATTTTCTATTTAATCATTAACTTTTAAAATTAAATATTCTAATAATTCTCTCGGGAAGCTGACATAATTTTTTATAATTATAAAATAAATTTAACTTTTATTTATATATTTTATTAATTTAATTTTTTTAAATTAAAAAATGAGAGCTAAAAGCTGTGTTAGAAAGATGGCAAACATCTATGATTTACCAGAATCACCTAACCAGAACATATTGGATCAAGCTAATTTTGTGATAATATAGTGCCATCGGAAAATTATAAATCTATGTGGATATTTGAAATTTAATATTTATATTTAAAATTAATAATAATTTGTATTAAGTTTATAACAAGTTGCTTCCGATATTTTTTAAATGAATGGTATAATAATTTATGTGGTTTTTCACATTTATAAAAAGTTATTTTTATTTTTTATTTTTAAGTACTTTTGTCAAATCATTTTAAAATGAATGGAAAAAATTAATTTTTAAATTTTGTTGATACACATAAATTATCACATGAATAACATACTAAGATTAGAAATTATTTTAAAAATTAAACATCATTAAAAATTATAAAAATATATAAAAATATTTTTTATTAATTTTTAAATTTTAAAAAATTAATTAAATGTTGATGTGTTATTTACGTGTATGTCATGTTAACAAAGTTAGTAAACATTATTATTTTTAATTTAAAGTGATTTGATGAAAAATATAAATTTAAATATTAAAAGAGACGATAAATTAAATGAATGATAAAAAATATTTTTTATAAAAAAATAAAAAATTATTATATAAAAAAAAAACAATGATTGAATTAAAATTTTAAAATAATAAAATAGAAAATATCATAATTTAAATTTAAATTTTATTTGACATAATTTTAATATTTTCTTTATAATTAGTAATTTATATATTATTACCATTTTTAATAATTTTTAGAATTTTTAATAATTATTTATAATTATTTAATATTTTTAATAAAGGTAAGTATTTGGTATATTAGTAGTATATATTTTTTATTTTACAAGTAATATTAAAAAATTGATATGTATCTTTTTTTTTAATATCTATTTTTAACATTTTACTATACCTTATAAGATATTTGTTAATAATTTTATTTAATAAATATTTAGAATTTACATTTAAAATTTATCTAAATTCATTATAAATGTAAATGTTTTTTAATACCTTTTACGCTTTTTCCTTTTGAATATGTGCTGACCTAATTTTCACAATTTGTTAGTTTTGTGAATCACATTAATGTTGCAATCAAATTGATTAACTAACGTTTTTTAACGGAATAGATTTTTTTTTTATCATAGCAACTCAATTGAGTGCAGTTTTTAAGAATTAAATTGATTTTTTTTAAAAAATAAAATTAATTAAAATCTTCATAACTTTTATTTAATTATGATTTTGATTTTAATGCACTCAAGGAGGAAATGATTACATGGACAATTATTAATTATTATTAAATATTATTTTTTGAAAAATAATTTTAAAAAGTACGTGAAAAAAATATTTTTGAAAAGTAATTAATATTATAATAAAAAGTATTTTCGAAAAATAAAATATTTATTTTAAATATTATATAATAAATTAAAAAATAAACATTTAAATATTATTTAAATTCGTTAGATTATAATATTTTAATAAAATATAAAAAATAACTTATTGTAACTCATTATTAATATTTTAATATAATAAAAATTTAAATATTTTAAATAATTAATATTAATTATTTATAAAATTTAATTTGAATATATAAATTATATTAAAATATAACCATTACAAATTTAAATATATAATTTATATGTTTGAAATAAATATCACTAAAAAATAATTTCATAGTTAATATAAATATTACATAAATACATTTAATTATAAATAAGAGTTAAAATGTCATTTGACTCAAAAAAAAAATTCATAATTAAGCATAACACTAACGGGGACTAAAAACCATAAATTCACCTAACATTAATTGATAAATAATAAATAAGATACTATTAATTGTATTGGGCCAGGTTTTCCTCCGAGTTTTGAAATATAATAGAGAAAAGGCCCAAACTATAAGAACCAACTCCAACTATCAATCGTTTGTTTTCGCCGGCTTTTCCAGTTTCCCTGGTGCTAAGCTGCCGCACGAGGTTCCTTCTTCTTATTCATCATCTCCCCTCGATTCACTTTTCTTTCTTTTGAATTTTGATTTTCTCAGTGCACTTTTAATTTATTGCCATGCCTGTGAATTACTTGATCAGATAAGAAGAAGAAAATGCCGTCTTTACAAACAGCGCTGCCCCCTGAGCTTGCTAACAACGTTATCAGAGTTAGTATCCTTTCATGACCTCGTTTTCTTTTATTAATCAATACACTGTAATCGAAATGATGGCTTTTGATCTTTGTTTGCGAATTTAATTGTTGGTTTCAGCTTTACCGGGAGTGTCTTCGAAGAGCTAAATATATAGGCCATAAGGTAACCTCAATACTGTACTACTAGCCTCTAGTCCTTCATTATTCTTCCGTTTTCTGTGCTGAAATGAGTTGTTCACTCTATAAAACTGTAGTAATTTTTAACAATTTTGAGATCTTTTTTTGTTTTTAATTATTTAACAAGTAGTTTGCTGGGATCTCTTTGGTTGGTTGTTTGGACTACCATGTACGCAATAATGGGTGAGATTTATCATAGACGAGAATTGTAGGCTAATTTTCATGTTAAAGCTCAAACCTAATGGAAATGGAGGCCTTTAAGTTCCATTCCTATCTTTCTAATATGCTGGCTGCAATAGAAGTCCCCGGCAGATTCTAGATTCTAGATTGCCATAAATGTTTTGGAATGGGTAAATGGTAATTTTTAAGATTTTATTGCTAAGGGGACTTTATCTCTGACTTAATACTTCCGAGAACAGAAAAGCTAGGATGAGGATGAATATGTTGTTTGCATCACCACTAATGAAACTGGGAAGTGCTTTCAAATGACGATGAAAATTTAGTCAGAAGAATCATAATGCATGTTAATCGTTTGTGCTTCCTTTTATAGCTGTACTCATTGAAAAGGAAGATATGTCATTCTACAGTTGGCATTTACAGATATTTTCGGGGTGGAAATATGTACTGGAAATAAATAATTTGGTAGTGGTATTCATGGGACCCAGATTTTTGTTGATCCACCATGACATGAATTGCTTTTCAAGATCTTCTATTCGTCTTAGCTTCATAGCTGCCAGCCCAGGGACTTAATCCCTGGTAGTTAGCTTCATAATTCACTTTGAGCGAACATTACAAAGTTTGTATGTATGTGCTGCAAATCTGCTAGTAAAGGATGGTGTTTTATTTTTATCAAGCAAATGTATAGTCTTTAGAGATCTATGGACCTGGTTGAACAATTTTGATCAATGGGGCTTAAATTTTGGTTCAAGAACTCGCAGCTTCTATTTTGACGATTTCTGTGTAGCTGAGGCGGTAGACTGTAGAGTTGTTTGTATGCATACTTATACAGCTACTAAACATAATGAAACTGTAGCATATACTTACTTTGATTTTGCCCCTAATATATTGTGAATATGGAAATTAACTTCCAGTCAATATTTAAATTACCGTGCAGCAACATAATACAGCATTGGTTGTTGATATGGTGAGACAGCAGTTCAAAAAGCATATGCATGAGACGGATCCAGAGAAGATTCAGAAGCTGAAGGATGAGTAAGCCTTAAGTTGACTTGTTTCTTACATTTTCAAGCCATCTGTTTTTGTGATCTGCTTGACTATATAGAAGAATGTAATTATATATCGGTGGTGTCTTACAAGAGAGTAATCATTTTACCACTTTGGCTAGAATTTCAAAGATATGCGACTTGATATCTTCATGTTGTATTGAAGGGGATACATGTGCATAGATGTATATGCATCATATGGAATTTTAACTCTTTCAGAAACCTTTAGCAATGTTTTAAAGTTTGTTATTTTCTTTTGCAGTGCTGCAAGGGGACTAATTAACCACATACTCTATGAGTCTGAGAAGCTATCTGGACGAAAATTCAGCAATAGCTCTTGATAGGGTTGGAGTTTTTATTTGAGATATTGGTATTAGACAAATTTCATAACTGCTCAACCAAGTAATAAGCAAAGGCTTGAATTTTGGTGTTCCTAATGAGTTTGACGGTGTGCTCTGCTTTAAACTTGCTTCAATTTTACTTAATATATGCTGTATGATGCATGGCACTGATGTAGTTTCAAGTTATATGAGTTGAAGATGGTGCATCATTGTGTAAGCATGCCAGGTTATATTTTGTTTTAGAAACGTGAAATATTCTCATGCTGTGCTCAAATGGGTTGCTGCATGTCTCACAAATACATCCCTTAGGGAAGTGACATGCCGAGTTTATTCGGAAGGTTGAGATTTGAATTTTAAACAAACATGATCAAGTTAAATTGCATCAGGGTCAATTTAATTTTTCAGGATTTTTGTGCAGATGTTGTGAAGGTGTAAACGACTTGTGTTCAAGACTTGAAGTTGAAATTAGTCTCGAGTTTGATTCTTGGTGTTTTACCTGTTATAAAAAAAATAAAATAAAATGCAGATGAATGATAGTATCGATAATGCCATTTCTACAATGTACTTTTCATAGCATCATAGTTTTTCTTAACTAATCAATAGCATATTTAGCTCTGTCATCCAGTTTTAGCCGGTCAGATCAAATGAAAAGAATGTATGAATATAGAACATGTACTTTCAAAGAATGGTAGAAGTGCGGCAAATGCGTCGTACATTTCCTGCATGTTTATCAATCTATTTTCTGCCTACACCGTTTCTTTTGGCAGCTTTGGTCCATTAATTGTCCATTCCTAACCACTTTTTCCTAGATTCGACGGTCTGGCTTCACTTGTTCTTGGACTGAATGGGCCTCTTCCAACATTCCGAGGACTTATTCGGCCTGCCCTCAGTTCGTTTACTCTAGGACTGTACCCTTCCGAGAAACGTGGACTCTCGATCTCAGTGCTCTTAAATTCTTTGGATGGTGTAGCAGTGGCGCTTGTCACCCTTAGGCTGTTTATGCGTCTGATCTCGCCCTTGCTTCGTGTAAACATTCCATCTAAAATTTCTCCGTCATCAGCAAGCGAAGCGGTTCTAATCAGCTCCCCTTCCTGCAGTCATTAACAAAAAAATGGACTCAATGTCATTTGTGATAGGATCTAGATCAGCCAAATATCCCACCCATTAGAAACAGGGCACTGATGTATATACACTATATGTCATCCAAATTTCAAAGGCATTCTATTGCTATGCCGCTCCAAATCTCCAAGACATAGCTATGAAGACATGACCCTCTACATACCCGTACTGGGCATGCATATACCCTTATCTGATACTCATATTCAGGTCTAAGTAACATAGCAGTAAAGATCTCTACAATCATTCTTTGGCAACTAATCAGGAGTTAAAAAATTCTAATAACTTACAGTTACAAGGCTGAATGGAACAGCTGGTGACTCTTCATACTCCGCAGCATCTAAATCTTGAAGGTGTACCCCTTTGAAAAACTTGGGCAAAATGTATTGTCTCACAGGAACCAAAAGCATGATCATTAATGGGAAAAGGACCCCGGCAAGCGGGATCCACGTCATCCCAAAACAAACTAACAAGTAAGCAGCTTGGAAAATTGTAAATACTGCAATTGTCTTGAAAGGTACAGTTTCCACAAAGGTGGCATGGTACTCCTCCAGTACTCTGAAACAAATTATTAGAGTAAATAAGCAGGCTAAATGATTGTGATTCGGTTAATATCTACAAGTGCTCTAGAAGATGGTAAAATAAATGAGAAGAGGTTACTTGTATTGTCTACTTGGTGCCGTGAAGAGCAACAATATTCGCTCCCAGAACTGGTTCCCTGGCAAGCTTTCGATGGCCATGAATGCAAAGTAGCCCCAAAGCACAGAAGTTGGGATCTTTTTAATGAAAGGCATTGCTGCAAGACATCCTCCAACCATTGTAGCTTGAAGCAAGTTACTTAGCCGCTGTTCTTTTACCTCGATAGGCAGCAGATCATCAATTTCCTTCTCAACATCAAATACTGTCTCATCAACTGGGGCATCAATACTACCCATGGTTGAAGCCATTTGAATCGTTGATTCTTTCAGTTCCTTTAATCCCTATTCAAAGAAAGAAGTTTAGGCTGGGTTACTTCACAACCAGCATCAAGGTTTGCGGATTTCTGGGGATAAAAAATGGGTTAAATAATGTCAATGTGAAGGAATCAATATAAAATCAGTACCCGAGCGGAAGGTTCTTGGTAAATCAGTGGACTCTGCATTTGTTGATAGGCTTCTTGCATGTTATCATACACTTGTCCTAAGCTTGCATTATTATGCATACATTTGCGGGCTGTTTCTACTATTCTGTTTCGAAGCAACTGTGCAGACCAAAAAAAGTTTTAATCTATCGACAGCCACGGTCATGACATGATGAATAATGATGCTAAGCCACTTGACAATGCAAAAACATAACTGCAATTGGATATAATTACCTGATGCTTCAATGTAGCTAAGCTTTTAGTATGCATTGGAGATTGTGGAATGACACCATTTGCCGGAGGGACGCCAATAAGACCACATAATATCGTCTGCCATCAAGTACCAAATTTACATGCTTTAGTTTAGTGGGACTCGATACCAAACACGATATAAGTAGTGGAAAACAAAGAGCATATCAAAATGGAGAAAGGATGGAACAGGATCTACCAAGAATCCCAGAAGAAGTAAATCATAATGAAAAGAAGGTGGCTTCCTCAAATTGAATTCTTTCTGCTGAGCTAGTTGTGAAGCTACACTGTGATCAAAATAATACAGGACGGCGAGCATTGTTGCTGGAATGAAAGCTCCAATTATATAGAGTACTGGAACCTTTAACATGTCCTGTTGGTTTTCGCCATTAATCATCATTCATCAATTTGTTTGAGGGGGAAAAGAAGATTTTAATGAAACACGTAAGACTAGAGAAAGAGAAATTCGTTGTCAAGTAAAAAAGGAACTCATTTACCTTCATGACGGTCCAATTTTCGTATGCACCTGGGGACCATGGATTAGGACTGAAAAGCCGCCTTGGAATCCCTTTTGGAGTACTTCCTGCTGGTATATAAGAAACAGCCGTCCATACCAGAATCATTAATGGCACACCATAGTCTGCTATGAAGCCTCGCAAAGATCCTTGGGAAGAAAAAAATATTAGAGTAGATTTCAGTAAGCTGATACTTAATTGACATGCAAGCTGTTGGATAATGGCAGGGTCCCGAGGATAGAAATGAAGAACACAATTTGGAGATTAAGTGAAAAAAAAGGTTTTAAGGACTTGTGTAATATTTATGTTGGATAAATGAACTTGGAGTAGTGGACTAAAAGCATGTAAGGATACTAACAGAAACTAACCAGATCCATATCTCCAAGATCGTGCTTTTCGGCTTCTTAATGCAGTAAAGAGAAGGCCAAAGGACAAAACCAAAGCAAACATTCCATTTGCAAATCTCCATGAAGGTTGAAACTCTAGCAACTTTGGATTTTCTCTTTCAGGTATGCGAAACTCATCAACAAGTCCCTAGTAAGCCCGAGTCAGCAGTTATAGTTTGAAATTAGTTTGATTGAACTTTATAGTGTTATAAGATAAGGAAATTAGTAGTTACTGACAAAAGGACTCAAGTTCTGCAAATTAATAAAGTCATGACTGCTTAAGACACATAAGCTTCAAGCAAATTTAGAACTTTTAGTTGTTTCTCACCTTAATAGCTTCCTGCATGAAGAGCATTGCAATAAGCAGGCCAAACAACTCCCCAGCAAGACGAGTAAATCTGTTGATAATGGAACAAGCTCCTAAGATAGCCAGTAGGAACAGCAAGATTGCAGTCCACACACACACCCTGCATAATATATCATAAATTTCCATAAAAAACAGTCATATGACTATATCGTTAGGTGCATAAATTACAATCTGTTATCAAGAAGCAAAGAAGATACCATGCAGTCCATGCAAGAAAGAGCTCTGATCCCAAATCTGGCCTATTTTTGGCAAAATTGAACATAAATGTGTACATAATTACAGTTGGCTCTGCAACTCCAAGGATCAGCAATGGCTGACCTCCTATAATAGAGTGTATTATTCCACATAGTGCAGTGGAGGCCAATGTTTGAACTGCTGTGAGAATCCCATCTGTTAATACAAAAGAAAAATAAAAAACATGAAGCAGTTGAGACCTACAGAAATATACACAAGAAATCATATATACCAGTAAGCTCTCATTTAGCCAATTGGTCATTGTCACTCCATTTTAGACTAAATTTTCATCTCCACTCAATAAAATAAGTGGCAAAACATGAACAAAAATGTACTTTCTTACCGGTTTCTCTTTCCAACTGTTCTCCAAATGAAATAACTGGAATTGCAGATGCAAAAAATATATACGTGGTGGGAGCCAAAATCCTACAAAGATTGTAAGGCCAACATAAAAAATTATTTAAAAGTATCCCTGCAGAATATGAAGTTCTCCAATGTCTGTCATGACTCATGAATGGTGACAAGAGAAAGGGGTACCTGAAACCTGCCCTGAGACCACTGGTCCAGTCTTGCTTGTAGCACTTGAGTCTCCCTTTAAGGTCATTCTTGATTCCACGAAATGGTACAAAACTCTCTTCCATTGTCTATTTTTTTTCCAAACTAGGGCAGTTAAGTTTCAATGGACTGAACTCTTTGAACTACTGGTCATTGGGAAGCAGACAATCTTAAATCTGTCGAGAAAAAGGAAATCCATATGATACAATCAACTCAATAATATCCTTGGATTTGCACTGTACACATAAAGCATTAACAGAATCTAACGAAAAAGAAAAAGAAAAAGAAAAATAAGAATCTTTACAACATTACATCAAAATCAATCTTTAAGAAAAAGGTTTTGGGCAACTTTCAAAACCCAGAATAAGAATCCTGAGCAAATTCAAAATTGATTCAAGCATTGGATGTTTATCTAGCAGAAAAAGTAACCCTTTAATTCATATTGTCAATGCACAACAGCTCCAAAACAAATATACTACCAGATTAAAGCTTGTAGTAAAGGAAGAACAGAAAAAGGGAAAAAAAAAAAAAGTTAGTAGCTTTCAAGGAATATGCATAAAATGCCAGAGATCATTTGGAGAAAAACAGGAGATTCAAAGTTAGTAGCTTTAAAGGGAACCTATATACATAAATGGAAATGATCATTTAGAGTACTTGCCATCAATTGAAAAGCAAAGGAAAAATGTTGGGTTTTTTCTTTTTTATATAAATCTACCTAAAGAGTTATATGAGAGTGTTATATTTTCACTGTCCAATGTACATGAGAAGAGAGAGAATGCCAGTTTATGACAAGCTGTCTTGCAAAGAAGCATCCAAGAAAGTAGCTTTCTTGAACTGAATTTTGCTTGGCATTTCAATAGCTTATTATATTATATCCTAAACTTTAAAATTTTTATCTTGAGAATAGAAAAAAGAAATTACAAATATATGAAAGTCTCACCATAAGCAGGCCGATAAAGTATATCATTTTCTTGGATCGCATCCAATCATTATCAAAGTTGGAGACAGAACATTGTGGATCTTGGATTTGAAGGATAGTACTTATATTGTGTTCATGACATTAACGTAATCAAAAGAAGTGATAGTAATTTATCCACCATTAGATGATGACCAAATAACATGAAAGTGAATGGTGGAGCTTTTGAACTCTTCGAAAATCCAACACAACTTCAAGCCTCAAGGTGTAGTTGTTGTTGAAGACGGATTAATCAACTGAGATTTTAGTACCAATCTAAACTACTTGTCTGGTTTTGTATTTTAGTATGTAATAATTAATCGTTGAGTGCAGATTTTTGTTTTCTATATTGTTTTTAGTAGCATAAATTATAAGATGATTTCTTTTTTATTGCCAACCACCTATGCATTTCCTCACTTACAAGCAGACAAAGCCAAGAACAAAGGTATTATTACTGTATTATTATCATGTACAAATTTGTAGTTTAGATTTTTTATTTCACCAATTCTAAATTTATTCTAATATAAGAAAAAAAAAAAGGATAATGTGTTACTTACCTAAATTATTAGGTCTAAAAAAAAGGAAAGCGTCCAAGTTCAAGTATTGAGTGGTCAATAGAAAAACCTATCCTGTCCACGTAAGCCAGCGGTGCGACGGTGGACCTCGAATGTCTACCTACAATATTTTTTTAACTTGTTCATACACTATTAAAAAATTCATTTACTGTTTATTTATTTATTATTTCCTTGTCTTTGTACCATTAGATAGGGTTTCTTTTTTTTTTTTTAGGTTTTATTTTGCTTGTGATTCCTGTTTTGGTTCCCAAGAAAATCATTTAACATAATCCAACATAATTTATTTCTTTTAAAAAATAAAAATACAAGGACGAATGTTGCTTGGTTGAGCCTTAATTCATGCCGAGGAAGGATATGCTAGAACATCCTTGTTCTCAATAATGATTTTTTCTCATTATTGTAATTATTTTATAATTGTAATAATAAGCTTGAGTCTAGGTATTTTTTTAATGAAAGTATCTTAATACTTTTAAAGGATAAAAGTAAGTGTTTGTAATCATTTCAGATATGTCGCGTTTGAGTTGTAACGAAATCAACTGTTAATGTGTCATAATGTTTTAAAGGATAAAATCTTTGTTGTGTTGATGGAACATGTCTTTTACCATTTACGACGAGCGTTTATTATTATTTTTTGGATTGTATGATTTCATTCATTAAATGAATTAATGAATTTATTTTTCAAAAAAATATATATTTATAGTAGCTATTAAAATAATTCAAATCAAAATGTAAAACATCTACACTATTAAGCTCATCAAACTAAATGATGTGCAAATGAATTACCCGCACCATTGACAATCATAAAAAGGATATAGAGGTAAACGAGCTAATAATGCTCCAAGTCTCTAGTAGGTGCACGACAAGAAAGGATGAATATGTGCCTTTCGAACGAAGCTTGTTGGTCATAACTATGGAGTCACCCTCATTCACGACCTTAAGATAGCCCCTGTCCCTAGCAAATTTGAGACAATGATGAAAGCCGTCGCCTTTACTAGGTTCGCAGAATAAGTATTTCTAAGTGGTTCCACGAGGTCTACAAGAACAAATCCCTTACAATCTCTCGCCACCAGACCCACTCCACCACTATGATCTCTTATGAAATAAGCACCGTCCATATTAATCTTAATAACAGGACCAAGGCCTCTTAAGGAGAATTGGATCACGAGCGAAATTATGCAAGTAAAGATTTGCATGCAAAGATCGAGTCCGCTCAAACACCACAATTGTGTTGGTGTGAAACTTTTGTGATGCATGCACCAAAGCCCCTTCACCAGCCCAACAAAGTGATGGGCTTAGTTTACAGCAAGGTCCAATCACTCGAGCAAGATCTAGGTAGATTTGAATGAAGATGAACTTGATCGTAAAAGAGTTCGTGACAAGTGGACTTAACAAACTTCAATTAGATAATAGGGGTGAGTAAAACTCGATTTGAATCGAAAAATTTGAAAAATTTTCGAATTTCGAATTATTCGAATCGAGTTATTCGAGTTAAACGAATCGAGTTGAATTTTTTTTCGAATTTCGAGTTCGAATCGAGTTTAATTTTCGAATTCGAATTATTCGAATAAACCGAATAAAACTATATTATTTTTAATTTTAAATTTATATTACCCAAACCCAATACTCAGACCCAATTTACTATACTCATTTTTCCTCAAAACTCAAACCATTTATCTTACCCAATTTTTTCCCCTAATATTTAAAACCCATCAATAAACTAAACCTAAATATTTTTAAACCCAAATATAATTTCATTCTTCAAAAATACTCATAAACTAAATCCAAATATTTTTAAACTCAAATATAATTTTATTCCTAAATAACACTCATAAACAACTCCTTTTCGTGTCTAAATTTATTGTTCCTTTTTGTTTATTATTATTATGGTTAGGTGTACTTATTTAATTTTTATTTGGAAAAGAAATTGAAGATATTAATTTTGTAAACCCAAAATCTATATTTTCTTCCTAAAAAAAAAAACTTAAATTAAAACACTCAAAAGAATAAGCTTAAGCTATTCTACAATGGTTTTGTGTTATTACTGTTCGTTTATTTGACTTTTGTTATGTTGTTTTTATTTTTTGTTTTGTTGTTTGGAATGGTGTTGTCGTGTAGGTTTTTACTGTATTTTGGACTTTTGCTTATGTTTTTTATAATTTTGTTGTATTATTGTTGTTACTTGGATTTATGTTGTTTACTTGAACTTTTGCTTATTTTTTTATTATAATCTTGTTGTATTGTCATTGTTTACTTAAATTTTTTCACTTATTTATTTCAATTTTTTGTTGTATAATCATGTTTAAAAACTTTAACTAAAAATATTTTTTAAAAAATTACATAAAATTAAACAATATCAAATTAATTTTCTTAATTTAACTCGAACAAATATATTCGATTCGAATTCTATCTCACTCGACTCGATTCGTAAAAATTTCAAAACGAGTTAGGATGATGAAATAGGACTCGAAAACTCGATTAACTCAAAAAATTTTCATTCGATTCGATCGAATGCTCACCCTTATTAGACAATATCGAGCTTAAAGAAAATCACGATTTTGATTCTTGGAAATCTTGGTTTAAAACCTAGAATCTTGGATGCGGACAAGCTAAGAAGACTTTATCAGGTGTTAACCATCGATTCAACATGCACGAATGGAAAGAAATTAATTTGATTAATTAATCAAAGTTGTCAATTTTATGACATTGAAAAATCAATCAACTTGCAACGATTTTTTGGATGGAAACTTAATATTTTTGGGTTGAGATGTCTACTAACGAATGATAAAGCTACCTTTTAGCTTTGAAACTCATTGATAGCTCAAGTTATGATCATTTTGGTGAAGGTTGTGCAAGAAAAAATTTCTGGATGGAATTATTACAGGACTTACGAATTTTAAGTTTTGATTTATATTTAAATCATATTGTGTTCGATTTTAAGGCTCACTTTTGATTACATATAAGCCCAACATTATATTTGTTAAGTTTTATATTTTGGTATTTTATTTATTCCGAATTTTATTATATTTTTAAGTGTTTTAGATTGTTTAAAAGTTTTATGTTTCTTAGTTAACAAGAAAATTTAGTTAAATCGGAACTACTTGTTTAGATTAATTAAAGTTTCATTATACTTAAAAGTTGTATTTTAATGTAATTAGCTAACCTATATAAAATAATCTTATTTATTCATTATGTATGTGGTTTGACCGTTTGAGTGTTTGATTAATAAAAACACTCTTGGAGTATTTTATTTTGCAAGAATCAATTCTTGTTTTTATTCAGAAGATTTTTTATTTAATCTTGTTCAAGATTTCGAGTAAGTTCTTTAAACTTCAGGCTGCTAAGAAACTTTCTTGGAGGGTCGAGAAATCTTTCTTAAAGGATTCAATTGAATATTTATCCATATTCATCGATTTAGCAATTCTATATTCTTCCTTTAATTTTTATTTTTATTTATTTATCTTGCTATTTAGTTTCATTTTAATCATTATACCTGTTGTTTTCGTGTTCTTAGGTATCAAGAAAGCATCTTTCAGAGTTGGTTTTTATCCTTGGAGAGTTCTAGACATTTGATTGTTCTTCCCGTCTCAAATCAATTCTATTCATTCCTCTCTTTTTCTACTTTTCTTCGTCTTTTCTTTGTTTCGATTATTGATCTTAAGTCTCCCTTTTTCTTTGTTATTTTCAGGCTTAAAACACCATTTCTCGTTGCCAAAACCGTAGGAATTAGTTTGGAGCTTTCCGAGTCAAATCAAGTCTTCTTCTTCGAAACAACTTCGAATCCTCTTGAGATTTTTGGGACTGTGTGGATGATGCCTTCTTATCATTCTAAATTGTTGGTGAGGAAAATATTGAATACATGAAAGGAGCATAAACAATTACTCAAACAAAAAAACCAATCAATACGACAAGATTCCAAGTTGTGAATCAAGCTGCTATATTTAAGGTTCTATTTGTCTTCACCTATATTTGGTGTACGAATAAATTACAAACAAATGAAACTCAAGGATACAAAGAAATCCTATGACTATTTGCATTTTGCACTAACGAAATAGTTCACTAAGCACTAAGCATAGTTTAACAAGAAAATCAATTTCTATAAAGAATTTTTGCAACAATTCTTTATAGAACAATTTATGAATAGGAGAAGATTGAGGAAGAATAGAACCTTTTTTTCAGAACTTTTTTGGTATATCATTCAAATGACTAGAGACAACTTTTCAAGTAACATCTCTTAAATATATATAATTATTTAAGTAATATTACATGAATAGTTATAATTTTTTGTTAAAAAATCAAGTGATATAACTCTTCATATATAACTAATTATTATGAATAGTCATAACTCTTGATTAATAACCAAAAGTTATAACTTTTGATTACTTACACCCTTTCATATATGTCTATTGAAACATTATATATATTTTGAAAATTGTTCTAACAATCCCTTCATTTTCAAAATATTCTAGATTTTGATAATCTTGAAAATCAATTTGCATAAATGAAGGTGTCTTACAATTGAACATTTACTTAGTGAAAACATGTAAAGCTAATTAAAATTGCAGGGTAGACTAAGCTTTGAACGAGCTATTCCATTTGATTATCCGAACACATCTCACACAAAGATTTCAATATTGATCAATGTATATTATTTGGTGACACTATTATGACCATGTGTGTAACACCCCATACTCGACCCGATTCGTCGGATCCGAGTTACAAGGTGCCACACTCGTTGCCAGAGCAACCATGATCAACTACATTCAATTAATAATATTAAATGATCAATTTCAACCCAATCATGCCTACATACAATATACAATAGTTTTCAGATTTTATACGAGCTTATGAAAGCTCTAAAACTAACTCAATGTTGAAATAAGACCAAATCGTAAGGATTTCAAAATATCGAGTTGATGTTGTGACATCAACGGGTTCCTCGTCGTGACGCTACATATTGAGTAGATCTCGTCGTAGCGACCAAAGCCTGATGTCGCATCATGGCATGGCAACGGGATCTCATCGCGATGACCACTGATCTACATCGCGACGTGACATACTATTTTCAAGTGGTTAAGCTTTGGTACTTGTTTACAAACACTTAAAACTCTTCAAATTCAATTGCAATTATATTTTCTACCAAATCTATATACTAAATGAGTCTATTACGTCTAAATGTACTATTTATTCACACAAACATTAAACTATTTCAACAATTTCATTCAAATCCTTCATTGGACTAATTGGCATTTATATACATATGTATATGAACACATTTCCAAATAGACTATTAGTATATCACAAAACATACCTAATACAAAGGTTATGACATTCGTAATTTCATTTATTTAACATATGGCCAAACCAAAATGTCAATCCCAACTCAGCCTAGGTACATGTCATATTTGAAACAAAACGGAACTATACGAACTTTGCTGAGTCGAGGATTACCTCCTAAATGTTGGGTCTACTTGTCGCACTCTCGAGGATCTACTAAACCTGTGCACAAAAAAAACAAACTGCACGCTAAAAAATGGGCTCGGACATATATATACACCTTTTTCACAATTCCTTGAGTGGCTCTGCCACTGCCAAAGCTTCTCTTTAAAAAACTTTGTCCAAGAATTAAATTAAAGGTGTCTTTGGGTCAAGCTGATTTTTTAATCGAGGTTCAATTTCAAAATACTTTTTAAGCCCAAGCTTGTTTTCAAGCTTGGTTGGGTTGCCTAAATAGCTCGTTTTACTATTTAAAATTATATTTTTTTAATTGTCATTTTATACATTTTTATAATTAAATTTTAATTTAAAAAATATTTTTATTATTTAAATTGAATTCGGATCGATCCGAAATACAAAAATATTGCCCAAGCCCAACCCAAGTCGGGCCGAGTGGGCCATCTAACCCTTGAGCAGGTCTAACCTAAATATGATAATATTATTTTTAAAATTTTAGTTAAGACTATTTTTCTTTTTAGCTACGCTACACAAACTTGATGGATAATCCTAGTGGAATAAAAATAAATTGGATTATAGTATTCTCCACCTTTATCTGATCCCGAGTACTTGATAAATTATTCACACTGAAGCTCAACTTCAGATTTATAAACTTTAAATTTATCAAGCACTTCATCTTTTGAATGCAAATATTTCTTCCCATTTAATGTATGAGTATTATGCATGTCGCATAAATCACTATGTATCAAATCAATAATTTTTGTTTTCTTTTTAACCTTAGAGTAAGGGTTTTGGTAATTTTAGTCAACATAATATGAATTTTGAACATACCCTCATAGATATACCCCCTTCCCCATTTTATTTATCTCCTATATAAGTTTGAAACCAAACTTATTCGATAGACTTCTAGACATAAAATTCTTTCTAACTTTCGGTACATTATATACATCACTCAATGTTAAAACCTTTCCAGAAGACAATCGTAGTTCCACAAATAATTTATCTTTGATTGATGCGGTGGAAGAATTTTCCATGTACAAGTCATTGACATATTTACATTGTGCGACGTTGTGAACATGTTTTTTTCCCTACAAATGTTTGGTTGCTCTTAGGGGTGAGCAAAACTCGATTCAAATCGAAAAATTCGAAAAAAATTTCGAATTTCGAATTATTCGAATCGAGTTATTCGAGTTAAATGAATCGAGTTGAAATTTTTTTCGAATTTCGAGTTCGAATCGAGTTAAATTTTCGAATTCGAATATACCGAATAAAATTATATTATTTTTAATTTTAAATCTATATTACCCAAACCCAATACCCAGGCCCAATTTACTATACCCATTTTCCCTCAAAACCCAAATCATTTATCTTATTCAATTTTTCCCCTAATATTTAAAATCCATCAACAAACTAAACCCAAATATTTTTAAACTCAAATATAATTTCATTCTTCAAAAATACTTATAAATTAAACCCAAATATTTTTAAACTCAAATATAATTTTATTCTTAAATAACACTCATAAACAACTCCTTTTCGTGTCTAAATTTATTGTTCTTTTTTGTTTATTGTTATTATGGTTAGGTGTACTTATTTAATTTTTATTTGGAAAAGAAATTGAAAATATTAACTTTGTAAACCTCAAATCTATTTTTTCTTCCTAAAAAACCCTAAATTAAAACCCTCAAAAGAAGAAGCTTAAGCTATTCTACAATGGTTTTGTGTTATTACTGTTCGTTTATTTGACTTTTGTTGTGTTGTTTTTATTTTTTGTTTTGTTGTTTGAAATGGTATTGCCGTGTAGGTTTTTATTGTATTTTGAACTTTTGCTTATGTTTTTTTATAATCTTGTTATGTTATTGTTGTTACTTGGATTTATGTTGTTTACTTGAACTTTTACTTATTTTTTTATTATAATTTTGTTGTGTTGTCATTGTTTACTTGGATTTTTTTCACTTATTTATTTTAATTTTTTGTTGTATAATCATGTTTAAAAACTTTAAATAAAAATATTTTGTTTTTAAAATTACATGAAATTAAACAACACTAAATTAATTTTTTTAATTTAACTCGAACAAATATATTCGATTTGATTCGATTCAAATTCTATCTCACTCGACTCGATTCGTAAAAATTTCAAATCAAGTTAGGATGATGAAATAGGATTCGAAAACTCGATTAACTCGAAAATTTTTCATTCGATTCGATTCGATTCGATCGAATGCTCACCCTTAGTTGCTCCAATATCAATCCACCATTCATTATCAACCTGTGTCATATTAATTCATAAATCATGGCAACAAACTTTTCATTATTTTTAGCCTTAGAAGAAGTAATCTTATTTAAAAATCAACATTTATTCTTGAAATATCCTGACTTACCTTAATGATAGCATGAGCCCTTTTGTTTCTTCTTAAACTAAAGTGCTTTAGTAGTCTGTTTGAACTTTCTCTTGGATGGTTTAGTAGTTTGCCCTTTTCCTGTAACACGCACTTTAACATTTTCAAAATCTAAGTTTTTATATTGCTTTCTACATCCTTCTTCAATGCAAACATGATTTGCCAAAGCCTTAAGAGATATTTTCTCTTTCTTATTTTTTAAACTTCTTTTAGAGTTTTTTAAGATGGAGGAAATTTGTGAATAATGGAGGATACAAAAATCATTTCATTCATATTCATATTATATTTGTTTAAACTGATTCAACAATTTTTCAATAATCATGAAATGTTTCATAATATAACAACCATCAATTATGCGATAATTATTGAAACGGGTAACAAGAAATTTCTTACTGTAGCATCTATGGTCATGTACATTGTCTGCAATTTGTCTCATAATTCTTTACTGGTGATTTCGTTCTAGTAGGTGTCGAACAAGCTATCGAATAAACCATTTAATATGTGACTTATGCACATGTAATCAACATTGTCCCATTTTTTGTGTTCTCGGGTTGTGGAAACATTCATTTTCATTCTCTTCTAGTTTAAGAGTATCCAAAACATAAACAACCTTCAAAGTTGATAGTAAAAAATGCATCTTTTTCTACCACCGTCGAAAAACCTATCAAGCTTGAAAAAATTGAAAACCAACTTTAAAATTCATCAACTCTAGTCCTATTCGAAATGATTTTAATAGCTTCTAGCATCCAAAACATCTTCTTCCGGTTTGTTTGTATCGTGTGAGTTGGTCAATTCTATAAAAAACCAATAAAAATGAAAATCCAAAAAATTTATTTAGAAGCTATTAAAATCATTTTAAAAAAATTTTAATTGATAAAGTAAATGTTTAGTCCGTTTATATGTCAGTTTGTAATTTTTTCTTACTAATTGTTCTGAATTTAAAAAAAAAACTTAATGATTAATATTTTTTTTAATTTTTCGAATAAAAAGTATTTAAACTTGAAACAAGAAATACAACCAATTCCACATTCGGTCCAAATCAAATTTTCTAACATTAACGATGTCAACTCTCTTAACCAGGCCAGCCTGCTGCATGCTCCCACTTCTTTGCATATTTGGCCACGGTTTATTTGATTGAGCAAAGGCAGTTGGTGACCCCATGGAACGGTCGACCTAGGCGGTTATTTGCATGAATTTCAGTGCAACTGTACTGCGCTCGTAATAATTCTAAACTTTTGACATATATTACGTTCCCTTAAGATGATAAGAAGTACAGGGAACCATTGAACAAAAAAGCAAGTACAGGGGATCAGACATGAAGAGTTAGCTGCTGCTCCTCCTCTGCATCATACTTCTTACACGTTGCAGCACACGAACAAATTCATTAAACAAAGAGAAGTCAAAACCTGGCAGTGTATCCTCTTCTGTACTCTTCATGTTTGAGTTTTGACAAATTACTAAGTCAATACTTCCTAACTTATCTATCAAGCTCTCCAGTCTTTTACTTGTTAGCTTCTGGATGTCTTCTATGATCACCAACTCACCAGTTTGTCCCGTGTTTTGCCACCAATTCCTAAGAATCTTTTGCTTAGCTTCCGAAGTCTCTACAGCCACAACACCTTTCAAGTGAATGCCAAGCCGATGTAGAGCAATTGCAGCCCCACCAATGCCACTGAAAACAGATAACATTGTTAACCCTCCAGGATAAAGTGGCTTCAATACTGAGAGATGATAACCCAAAGTGTCAGTTTGGAAAGATTGCTGGAGTAAATGTAGCCTCTGAGTCAAGTCATTCTCCAAAGGTTGAGTGTGATTTGATGGGTAGCCTAGTATGCGCTCCCAATGTTCAGGCTGCGCAAGGCAAAGCTTGTATACACCAACCCATATGAGATTTGATATTTGGCATTGACGAAGAATATATTTTTGTTGATCCGATGAGAGTATTCCTCGAGAATCAGCTAACATGTTCCCAAGCCTCGCACACAGCTTTGTCGCTCCTAGAACTTCAGACCCCATGCAATTCAGTTGTTTCCTTGGATCCCAAGACGGCCACCACTTCTTTGTATTTGGTATTGCATCCTGTAAGGTCGATGGTGACTTCGGAAGGATGTGAAACCTATTTTCAGCGGGAAGATTATGTACATAGCCTTCATTTCTATTAAAAGCCGAGAAAGACTGAGTGTTCACAAATTCAGGCTCGATCCCGTACAAGAACTGTGAAATCTTGACCCAACCGTCATAAGGCAAGTTGACAACATTTCCATACAAAAAATATGGTGGTTTTGCTACCACCTTGTTCACACTCTTGCATGAATTGGATTTGACAGGTCTGGGTACTTCGAAACTAGGTATAAAATTAGGGTCTATTTTCTCTTCAAGCCATGGTGGATCAACGAAAGAACTTGCATTACCTACATGGCCTTGCTTTGGCCTTTTCCCTTCACGTTTTTTCTCAATAACAGGTTGCTTCATCTGAGGATTAGAAACAGGGATGTCATCCAGACTCTCTTCTTTTGGTCGTTTCCCTTTGGAAGAAGATTCCCCGAGGTTGATATTTCCTGACTGAGGAACAGGAGTCGTACTGCAATCCTCGGTTTTAATATCTTCTCTCTCATTCACATTATGTATCAACCCACTGCCTGAAGCTGCTGATTTTAACTGCAATGACAATGTAAAAGTTACTTGACTATGAAAACTGCCTATAATATGGCAGAAGAAAAATAAGAAATTATTATTACGAATAAATAAAGAGCAAAATCTAAACAAATTCTGCATAGTACTTTTCTTTCTTTTGAGAACTCCAATGAATGCAGAACAATGCGTATTATGCACCGAAAATGGAGCATATCAACTAATAAATTGAACATCAAACGCTACAGTGCACAAACCTTTTTACTTTCAATATAGCTACGAGAAAGATGACCGGTGAACATTGCATCTGCAAGCTCTGTGATTGGAACATCGGAACCTGCAATTTCGAACAATTTAAATAAACACAGATTGTCCTAGACTTCATTACTGTTAACACTCTAAAGAGCATCTCAGAAAAGCTTGTCTTGCAATTACGAGCCACTTAAATAAATAATGGGGACTCCAAAATACGAAATGCATTTTTTTTTATCTCAAACTAGCTACAGGAAATGATACACTACAGATCTAACCAACATAACCAGCTGAGGATTAAGAATATAGAGTGTGCTTTATACATTTATGAAATCTAGATGCCAAATGGCATTCATTATCACTCAAAAAAAGTTGTCAGAATAACAACTCACCGAACTTCTCAATTGCTATTGAAACCTCATTCTCTGAGAAACCCATCTCAAGTAAGGAAAGTGTCTTCTCCATAGTCCCAAACAGTGTTTCATTAGTAGCATTCTGGTGATCATATGGTCAAGTTATTTGCTATTTGTGAAATGCAGTGAAACTATAAAAACCGCAACTTAGTTTACTCAAAACAATGTATTAAATATATCCATGCTACCAGGAATGTTATATACAAAATATATAAGACCATCACCAATTTCATTCACGGCTGGAACCGGTGAAATGAAAAACTAGATAACAAAAATTGTAACAAGAAAACACCCCAGATAAATTAGTATAACTAAAATGATAATTAAAAACCTGATCGTTTTCTTCCTCACAACTGAGTGAATCTTCTGATTCATCCTCAAGTTTTTCTGCTATTTGAGCAGCGGTAATGAAGTCCACTAATTCATTTATTGGAGCATCTTCACCTGAAAATGGAAATGGTTAAAAAAGGACAACCTATATAAATAAACCTCAAATGAAGTGACTTATTCACTCTTCTCCTCTATTGAAGTTCCCAAAAGAGATACGAGGAAAAGAAAATAATGTGTTGAATGACAGCAGTGATTGAACCCAAGGTGCAAAAGCATAAATAGAAAAAAGAGAATTTGAGAGTAAAAAGTAATATGCTTTTATAAAATTTCTACAAACCAAGCTTGTCCAATGCGAATTCGACTTCATCTACAGAAAAATTCATCATTAGTAAAGATGCTCTTTTGTCAATAAGATCTTCATCAAATACATCTACATCTGGCTCCTGAAATAAATTTTTTTTTTAAAAAAGGCAAAAAATAAGAGAAAAGATGGCAGGTAAGATATGTTGTTTAAATATAACCGAAAAGCATATGAAGTACAAATTCTCTTAAAGATTGACACACACAGCACCGAGAACACTTGGGCATTGAGCAATTATTAAAATATCCAAACCCATTAATATATGTAAGAGGGAAGAGGGAAAGAATCTGGCTCCACAAGGGCACAAAAGACAGAAAGGGAAAGAATTAGTCCCAACCAAAGGGATTATAGCAAATTCATAATCTGGTCTTGCTCTCAAAGCCAATTGTTGCCTCACCTATGAATTTAACAAATATCCCAAAATAACAATTTTTTTGGAACATTTTATACTGAAGAGTCTCAATTGGATAGATTTACTATTGTCTACAAAGCCAGAAACTTCAAAGTTCCATAGATATCTACTCAAATAATCTCATGAAATGGAGTAATTAGTATCATTCATATCACAATGCTCAGGTCTACCTCATTCTTTCTTTCGTCTTTAACACTATATAAGAGAAGGGGAGCAGAGGTAACATGATCAATTCCAATCTATGGAATAAGACTAACTGGATAAGTATTGAACAAGGAACTATAAGCAACAACAAGTAAAATGCCCAAGACAAGGAATATGGACCTATTTAGTCCAACAGGAAAAAGAAGAAGATCTACTAGCAGCAAGTTACCTCTTTTGGTTGTATAAAATTTGCAATTTGTGGATAATTGCTTGCATCCTTGTCAACAAACAAGCTATTGAGATAACCTGATGACTGAGAATTTGCCTTTTGAGCATCCTATTTCATTCCATGGAAGGCCACATATAACTGTTAAGTTTTGCATCTTAAAGAACAAAAGAAGTTCATTCCAATTGAAACTGCAAATTAGCCACTAGCAACATGGTTGAGCTCATGATGCCATATGCTTCTCAGTTCTCAGCATTCACAAACAACAAAGGAACTGTGAGAGAGAGAACGAAGATGATGAAGAAAGACATTCACAGAGACCCCTAAAAGGTTTAGTTATACCAAAAAGAAATTCACACATTGAACTGAAACAAAGTAAAGTGTTTCTTCCATAAGTTCTTCTCTAATGCCAAACGAAAATCTGACAGTTTACAGTAGTGTCTTTACTTACAGAATATTCAGTAAGAGTCTCCAGTAACAGGTCAGCATCGTCTTCACCTGGTTAAAGAGAAGATGCTTATAAGAAATAAACACTATCATTTCTAATAAACTAGAAAGAAATTAGTGGATTTTCCTTTCTCTCCAATGATACTTTATGATGTAAATATCACACATTCAATGTCTCCCAACCATTCTCACTAAAGCTCAAATAGGATAATTGTTTATGCATTACATACCCTTTTCTTGAATGACTTTATCAACGAGAGCTGGTAAAAATCCCATCCCAATGAAAAATGATCTCACATTGCTTCCTGATGAACTTGCAACATTGTCCTGAAATCAAATAACAGAAGAGAGGCGAAATAAAAGTTTCAGACATAAAGGGAATCTAAGAGAAGGTAAAGAACCCTGCTAAATTTAAGCTCATTTTACCTACCTACCTACCTACCTACCTAAACATCCATTACAGTAAACTCAGAACTTAAGATATTGAAAGTAAACTGTAGGGAGAGGTACCATAAAATGAAGAGGGGAAAAATATTTATGCTACCCTAACTAACAGAGATTACAAGGAAATTACTATTAAAAAGGAGAGTCAAAGTGGTATCATACCCCAACATGCTGGGAGTAGAGTGCATCCTCAGGGAAATCAAAATCCAACATTTCAGGCTTCGGCACTATCGGGTTTTGCCCTTCATGAGAGGAACTTTTCCCATTCATATATCTCGACATGGCGATGACTCCTTTAACAGAATAGAACTATGGGTATCGATCAAATGCTGCTAAGAAGTACATGCAGTTGCAGATCAGCCTTCAAAATAATTAGGGAAAAAAAGAGGATCAAATCAATCATGTTTATGCAATATAAGAACTACTAGTGTATCGAATTTTCCTCTTTTTTAAAAAATTGAAAAAAAAAAAAGAAGAAGCAAAACCTCGTAGCAATTGGTTTCAAAGAGACGAACTTAGCTGAAAAAAAAGGAAAGAGGAGGAGGCGGTGGTAAGGGTAAAAGCAAAAGATGAGTGATGAGATGAAGTTGAGTTAGCTGAACCGATGGCCGGGGAAAAGAAGAGCGGCCTGCGGAGGAGGATGAGAAGGGACATAAAAATACAAATTTTAAAAGAAAAGGGGGTAAATACGAGAGAATTAATATTAATTAGGAAATTAAGGCATTTTTTCGAAATTTAGGAAAATATGTCCTTTTTTTAAAGAAAAAAGGAGTATTGGAAAATACGAGAGAATTACATTTTTCTTTTTTATTTCATTTATTTTAAGTTTTTTTTATTTTTAATTAATAAATATATTATTTTCAATTTTTTATTTATTTTTTAATTAATAACTCTTTTATTTATATAAATAAAATAATAAATATGTAATTATATAATAAAAATATATATATTATTATGTTAAAAATATTATTAATTAATAATATTTATATTTATATAAATAAATATATAATTATATAATAAGTATATTTTTATATCTATTTTATAAATATATTTATTTATTTATTTTGATAAAAAAAGGCCTAATTTGCTAATGGTTAAAATGTATCAAAAGTCTCTAACTTGTCAAATTTCAAAATTAAACTCCAAAGGTTAACACTATTATATTTTTTTTTGTTAAATTTTTTGTTTTATTATTTTTGAAATAAAAAAACTCAATTTATAATCATGTAATTAAAAATAATAATTTTATAATTAACTTAAATTTAACAAAAAAATATTTAATAATTAAAATTAATTTTTAAAATTTGAAAAGTAAAAAAAATAATCTCGTTAAATAAAAGTAAAAGAAATAAATTTTCAATTTTTAAAAAGTACAAGAATTTCTAACACGTTTTAACCATCTTAAATTTATTTAGGCTTGATTGATCAATCTAAAGTAAATATATCATATATTCTAATAATTATACTCTCATATAATCATATATATATTACAAAGACTCAGAGTCTATGCCACGTGAATTATTTATATTTTAAATTAATTAATATTTTTTAAAATTTTATGATTAGTTAAAAAATTATTGATACAAAAATATCATTTTCATCATTTATCATATCTTTTATTTTATTAGTTAAAAAATTTTGAAAAAAAAACTATTTTGTAATTTATCTTCAAAGAATTTTTTTAATTTAGAAATAAATTAATAAAATAAAATATATAATTATGAAATTTAAAAAATTAATTTTAATAATAAATCGAATACAAAACACTTTCATAGTTCACTTAATTTATAAATAAATGTCAAGTAGAGTTTGGCCGACCTGAAAAATGGAAAAGTGGTTAAAAATATAGTTCTAAAAATGGATTTAGCAAAAAAAGCCCATTTAAAAAATGGGTTAGGCCTCGAGTAAGTTTTTTTTGTCCAGGCCCGGCTCGACTTAAATTTGCAATAAGAAAATCTTGTTGTTTTGCTGCTATTTTTTCACTTTTGTCACTGTTTTGCTACCATTTCACTATTATGTTGTACTATTTTGTTGTTAATGTTTAGATTTTGTATATCACATATTTTATTGTTAATTTTGCTACTATTTTAGAGGTATTTGCTTGTTAAGTTGCACTTATCTTAGTGTTATTTAAGTATAAAGACTTTTTAATTTGTTGAGAAATATTTATTTTAATATTTTTAGTGTATTTGAATATTTAATGTATTATATTTTTTAAATTTTTATATATAAAATAAAAATAAAAAAAATTTAATTTGGGTGGGTTGGGTCGGGCTTGGGTTTTAGCTTTTTATCTTGGTTGAATTTGACCTATTTTTCAAGTCGGGCCGAGACGAGGCCTATTAATGGAGCCTAAAAATTTGTTAGGGCTCGGCTCGATCCGGCCCATGGGCAACTCTAGTGTCAATTTATTGACTATATTTTCTTAAACTCTTTAGGTAGTGTTTGGAAAGTCACCTAATAAATGAATTTGAGTATAATCTCAATTATACTTTCAAATTCTTCCAATTCTTAAGGCATAAGAGGTGAGAATTGGAGTAGTTATGCTGGTAATTACACCTGAATCTAATTTTAAAATTTTTTTTATATAAATTATATTATAAGCATGAACATATATAAGTGTTTTAAGATGGTTATGGACTTTTTATTGTAATTAATATTTTAAAAAATATAAATTATGATTTTTCATAACACTTCTTATAAATAATAAAATTTTGGAATAAATCTCAAAATTATACATGAACTTTAATTTGATGTGCAATTATATGCATGAACTTTGATTTGGTGTAGTTATACACATGAAACTTTAATTTTGATTTAATTTTACACATTTAAAGAAATAAATCCATCAATCTTTTTTATATTGGATAAATATAATTATTTACATATGCAATATATAAATATAAAATAATGTTATATCAATAATTCTGTTAATAATTTACGAGAATTTGATCAAATAAGTCATTATGCCTTTCTTATAGTAATTAATATTTTTTGAAATATAAATTATATAAATTTATAATTATATTTTGTATTACCAAATATGACATAAAGAATTATGATGTAATTACATTTTGTCATCCAAACACGTTCAGAAAATTACAATTACAATTACAATTACAATTCTTTATAATTACAATAGAGTAATTACGGTCACATGCAATTCTTTGTAATTACAATAGAGTTTTTAATGAGAGAGGATTTATACTTTAAAGCTTAAAATAATATGTTATATAAAAAAGATAAATAATCTTATTGGTTTGGAAATGACATGAATGTTTCCTACCTTTGTGGCGATTCCAATACCAACGGTATCACCATGGTGATTTCAATATAGTTTAAGGTTACGTTTGTTTACATGTAAAAAAATTTAAGAAAAATAATTTTTGTAATTTTTGTGTTTGTTTCACAGAAAATAAATTGATCAATGAAAAATGACTTATAGATCAACGTAAAATGAGTCATTTTTCCTGTAAAATGACTTTCCCTTTTAAAAAGTTTAAGTCATTTTCTTGAAAAGAGCTCTCTATAGTTAATTTTATTTTTATTTAAAATTAAGTTAAATCAAGCTTAATATTATTATATTGATAATAATTTTTATTTTTATTTTAAAAATATTTAAAAATATTAAAATATTAATATAAAATTTTATATTTTTCAATATTATTAAACATACATATTTAACTATTTATATTTAGTCATATAATAAATTATTAATATAATTAATTATTTTAATAAATTATTTAATATTTCAATTTTATTTTAAAAATAAATTTAAAAATAAGAATTTTAAATACTATTCAATATTTATTATAATTATAAATATATTAATAATAAATTTTTTGTAGTATAAAGGTTAAAATATGTCATAAGTCTAGGTACTCTTTACAAATTTGTAATTTAGTTTCTATACTTTTATTTTCAAGAATTTAATCTATCTACTTTTTAGATTTGAAAATCAAGTTTGTTAATTTTTTTTATCAATTTGTTGATGTCAAATTTTTAAATAAAAAATACTCAATTGGTAGTCATGTAACTAAAAAATGACATTGTAATGAACTTGAATTTAACAAAACATTTTTAATATGTGCAAAAATAATATAAAATATAAATTTATAGATATAAAATAAACTCAATTAAACAATGAAAAGATAAGAAAACCTCAAATGCATGTTTATTTCATTGAAAACAGCTTTTATGAAATATTTTCAAGAAATCTGTCAAATAACAGAAATTATTTTACACAGATTCATCCAAACACCAGAAAATATTAGCTTTTCTAGAAAAGTAAGTCATTTTCCAGAAATCATTTTCCGGAAACTATACAAGCCCAATTTCGTCCGGGCCTCGAAACTCAAAGTCAAAGTCTTCAAATCCTTGAAAATCAGTCCTCTCAAATCCCATTCAAATCCCTCTATTTTTGGTACCTTTATGGATTTGCCTCAAGCGAGTTTCAAGCAAACTTTGAACTAGTCAAAGTGCTCAAAAGGTGGCCGGCTATGGGGATTGAGTGGCTGAAATTCATTTTCTAAAAATAGCATCTAATTCCCACTTATAAATACCCCCTAAGCTACACATTCTAATCACGAATTCACCAACACATTCTCTTCTTTATCTCATTTTCTTTCTAGTTTTTCCCTTCCATTTCTTTGCCGATTTTCCCCTCTTAGGAAAGAGTGGTCTTCAGCCTTGGAAATAGCTTCATTGGATGTTCATCAGAGACCTCGATCTGGGAAGAATCAAGCAAGAAAGACGAAGAATATGACAGCAGTTCTTGAGAATTATACTATTAATTGCATTTATTACATTTTTATTCTTTTATTTATATTTGTAAGTTATGTGCATATTTATGTTTGCATAACATGGTAATTCATTTTTTTTAAAAAATACACAAATTGTTTTTAAAAATCAAGGCAATATCCTTTCTCTCGGGAATTTGAAAAATCATGCCCTAACTCATTGGGTGTCGATTTTTTTTTTGAACCAAGATAATTGAATATCCTTTTAAAATTTAAATATAAGATTTTTTTTTGAAAAGTTCGTTATTTTTGAATATTCGAATTATTATATCCTAACTTACTGGATATAACTTTTTCTCGATTTATTTGAAATAACGAGCTTTCTTCGGAAATAAATTTTTTTTTCAAAATAAAATAAATATGACATTCATGTATTTAAGGATCGCTATTTAAATATTTCTCGAACTTTTAATTTTCAACAAATAAGATTTTGAATAATCGATTAGGTACCAATTTTGGGCGTGTAAGGATGCTAATTCTTTCTTATGCATAATCGACTCCCGAATTCGTTTTATGGTTTCAAAGACCAAAATTATTTTAATGATTTTTTAAAAAATCTTAAAATGTGATCCAATTACATCTGCTTTAAAAATTATTGGTGGCAACTCTATTTTCATTTTTCAAAATATAAATCGAGACTTATTTTTATTTTTTTTTTAAAAATGATTTCGATAGAAACCATTTTCAGTGAAACAAATGTACCCTAAATTGTAATTATAACTTTTAGAAGACGTAAGTTGGATTCTTACCTTTGGTGATTTTAACTTTCTTTTCTTCTCTCTGACAAAAATGAACTATATAAACTTCTTAATGAAAAACTTCAAATGATCTTATGGAAGGCGAATGGTTAAGAAAGAATAGGAGAAGCTTTGCTTTGCATAGTTAAGAAAGAATATGAGAAGTTTTGCTTGCAGTGCAGGGGCAAAACCTTGTAGATAGGAGCGAAGCTAAAAAAAATTTTAAGCGGTTGAAGTTAAGTTGTAATTTTTACGATAGTAAAAATATAATTTTTAAAGAATTAAATTAAAATTTTATCATTTTTAGAGAGATTAAAATGTAATTTTATCTTTACTAATTTAAAGTTTTAAAAAAAATTAAGAGGCTAAATAAAAAAATTTTTATTTTAGAGGGAGTCGAAACCCTACCAATCCCCCTGGATTCGCCTCTGTTTGTAGGCTCAATTGAGATTACAAGTCTAGAATTAAAAAAAACGAAAAAAGAGATAAATGTATTTTATTTATTAATAAAAATATTTACAATGTTTCTCTAAAGTTTATATTTATAAATATAAAAAGCATACATAATATAAAACTCTACTTTTAATGAACATTAAAATCTTAAAATACAATTTTTTTATCCCATTGATCATTCACTTAAACAAATCTTTATAACATATTTTAATTTAATGTTTTTATGCTCATCTTTATTTTATTCTAACCACAATTGAAATTGAATCCAAATATAACACCTACAATTGATTTTAATATTACTGCTAAAGTATCCAATCTCATTGCTACAAGGGATGAATATCAAAATCACATATCTATTTTTGTTCAATATACAATGTGATACATGAACTTTGATTTTGTGTAATTATATACATGAAATTTTAATTTAATTTAATTTTCATAAAAATGCTATCACCCTTATTCACATGGCCTTATTCATACAAAAATAATCGTACTGTATATAAAAGCAAGTGGATGTATTTATCAAATGTGTAGTTTGCAAAAAATGCATATTAAATGTGTACAATTAAATCAAAATTAAAATTTCATATTTACGATTAAACCAAATCAAGTTTCATATGTTTAATTACATCAAATCAAAGTTAATATATCACATTGCATAATTTATCAAAATTCATATATAAATTTAGTATTTATCTATTACTACAATAATTAATCTAAATGCTATCACAGTCAATCACCCTTAACATACCACCTTCAGGCAGAAGAAAAGTAAACATAAATGTCTGGAAAGAGATGTGTGATATGAGCTCCCCAACAAAGATAAAAGTGCTTATGTGGAGAATAATAACAAATGCACTTCCAACAAAGACTCAACCTTAGCATTGAAGGAATTTTGATCTCTTAGAGAAAAGTTTACCGTCATTTTGCAAGGATCAAGAGATTCCTTCAATAGATCTGATATTGGATTCAAGATGTCTGTGCTTGATCCTGTCACTGAATTTTATCTCACACTTCCATCCAGATTCTCACCAAATTCATGGTGAAAATGATAAAAAGTAATGTAAAAGTACAAATACAAAAGAAGAAAGAGTACACTAGGGAACAGGTACAGCTATCTTATCTTTGTAAAAGGAAAGGGAATTCTTTGTATCAATAATCGAAATGCAAAATGTAAAAGATTACACTGTATTCCGAGACAGAAGGCAAGAGCCCTTCCACCCAAACAAAAAGCTAAAACACGGTCTCACTGTATTTTTTAGTGTAGATGGATTTGGAACCCAGCTTTAGGTAATTAAAGGATTGAGAAAAAGCAGAGGCTGACCTGAACACGTATTTATTAACCTGCCTGTAACAATGAATATGATGATACACTCGGGTTTACAACAGTCAAGATTGCCACCATAACTACACCTGGTTTGAGTATGTTCCAGCAGAAAAATAAGCCCCAATTAATCATAAGCCTTGGCACGATCAAGTACCCTTTTTAGCAGACACACCCCCTTCATCAAGCTGTGGAGTCTTGGGATTAAGAGGAATAGTGCCTACTGTTAAAAAACCAGGTGATTCAGTAAATTTATTGACTTTTACCGTCACTGATCCTATGTTTACCACCTCAACAGCATCACTTTCTGTAGCAGCATCTGTAGAGATTCTAGACCCACCCTGCTTTGGATTTATGCTGAGTGAACTAATCTTTAAAGTAGATGCATCATCTTTAGCTTCAACCGCAATTTGCTCTGAACTTCCATTCATCGTTCTAGCATTAGCCCTATCACAATCTGTAGAAACAGGCTGACTAGATGAAGCAACAATTGTTCTCAATAGTTCAGGATCACTTTGCTTGGTACTTCTCTCATGTTCATTCAGGAGTAGCTCAAAATGGTTTAGCTTATTGGCAGGATCAAATGCAGGTGCTAGGACTGGGTTCTCAATGCTTTTAATTAGCTGCATGGCTTTCTCTTCCTGCATGATTCTCTGACGATTTTCATAGTACATAAAGTCATCAAGTAGAGAGGTCTTCATTGCATGATTTTTGAATACTTTCAGCATCTCCAAACCTTGCTTGTACATTATCTGCACTTGTCAAAACATTTTATAAGAAACAAAATAACACAAAGATCTCATCAAGATCATAAACCTGGAGAAAACAATTCAAAATTCACAAGCTCAGGTAGCAATGTCAGGACAGAGAAAGTAACTTTTTAAGAGAATAGCAAACCAATTTTAATATTATTGTTTGCCTTCAATTAGAGAAAACTAAAGCTCTGAACATACCTCTTGCGTATCCCTGCTATTAGTCACTGGCTTGTTTTCATTGTTGCCTAATATGATGTGTCTAAAATGGCTGTTGGGAACATCTTTAATGACGTGCCACTTGACAGGGAAGCTTCCGCTCCACTTATCTTGCTGCCAAAAATCCATATCCTTCTGCAAGTCAACTGGACCAATCATCTCTGCTACACCACAAAATTGTCCACTGGCATTAACCTGTGTGACAAAGTACCATATTAGAGTAGTTAATGAATACCAGAAATGACAGAGACCTTCGAGTTGACAAAAAAATTAGGAATGGCATAAAATCAACAAGTCCCCTAATAGCCAAACGTGTATAGAACTCACAGAAAAGAAGAGGAAGATGGGGCAACCACTAGGCTTTCCTGCCGCTATTTTCTGTGCATCTTCAAAAGCACTGTCCAGTTTCTTGTTCCCATGGGGTGTTGAAGACCAAACATTGTATTTAATGCTCTTGTGTACATCATCCTCACTATACGATTTTATTACAAAAAACTTTGCATCAACATAGTCAATTGGAAAATCATCCTTGTTATATTGGTCAGTATAGATAATAATGTTTCCTTCAGCATCGCTATTTCCTGCTTTACTTGTGTATGCTTTAACCATGAGTTGATTTTTTGATCGGTTGGTTCTAGGGCCTCGATTCTGTTCAGACCATGTCTCCGGGGAAACATGCGCATCATTGAAAACCCTGCTAACATGGATCTTGGGTCGAAGTCTATCCAGCACACCACTTCCAGGTGCACTTGCACCATAGTCAGAAATGGCATTACCAACAGGAATATCCGTTTTTAATTGATTACGGTAAGATGGAAGTTTCCCACCAGGAATGTTGCCAATGGGCTGGACAGAACCAGAAGCAACTCTAACCTGCAAAGATAACTAGCAATGAGAACCATAAACATGCCATTCAGTGCAATGATATAGCATTTCCTTGAAAATTCAAGAAAGTCCAATTCAATGTGAATGGGAATTAGAAGCAATGCAAATGTACCTGATGAGCACGTGCTGAAGCTGACCCAGAACTAGCAGAAATGCTTTCCTGGATTGCATAATGCTTACTTTGTCCGTCTGTCACCCTTCTCAAGGAATCTGCCTGATTTGGAGCAGATTTTCTGGAGGCGGCTGCAGATGCCGAAGCAAGGTTATATCTCATGCCTCTTCCATCAGGTCTAGTACCAATTGATGCATGACTATCTAAAAAAGAGTCTGTTGAACTACTTGGAATGCCATCTGGTTGAATGACAACAGGAACATAAGCAGTTGGTGATACAGGGTTCTGATAAGGAGGAAAGGTGTAATATTGTTGTGCTCCTACGAATGGGCCATCACCCATCACGGCACCAGGTATATAAGGATTGTATGGATTGTATGGAGACTGTGCATATCCATAGCTAGGTGTGTAATATACATAAGGCAAAGGTTCAGTTTGGGCACCCTGACGAAGAGAAAGCATGCCTTCAGCAAATTTAGACACGATAAATAATAAAGAAGTAAGTTATCTTGGATGCAACATCCGACTATGAAAGTGTATCAATTATAGAATTAGAAAGATTAGTTTGCCCACCACAAATTGGACATCTGGACCATCTGCACTAAAAATATTCTGGTGGTCCTCCCATTCAGCGGGTGATTCAAAACCTATCCAATTACAATCAACGGTTTTCACTTGAGATTTTGTAAGTAATAGTAACACCATGTAAAATACAATTGAAGCATTTAAATTACCTGTACAATAATATCCATAGTTGGTGGCTGTAGGGTAGTACATTCCCTGATCAATAACCATCTCAGGGGCTCCTTCCTGGTACATAGCTTCTACTTGTTCAAGAAGTGGACTTGACTTGTGGGTTTAGCAGAAAATTTTGAATCTGAAATCCATTGAACCAATTGTCATTGGTAATACAGTTATACATACAAGAAAAAGTGAAAAATGTACAAGCCTATTATTGAGCAACAAATCTCAAGTAAAACCCTTTTTCCCTTCCCATACTTACATGGGAAGGGAGAAAACAACTAATAGTAAAGTCAGTAACACATATCAGAGCAGAAACACCTTAATTAAAAGAGTCAATCAAAAAAGATGATAAGATAATCCAAAAAGGGAATCCTATAAGGAAACCACATGGTCAAGAAAGAGGCTTCTATCTTGGTTGGTCAAACCCAAAACCCCCCATGAAATGAGCAAAAAAGAATTAGAAAAAAATAGAGAAAAACAAATGAAAAGCTGAGCAATGGCATACACCAAACTGAAGCAGATTCCATTTAGCTATTAAGATTTGGAACTACAGAGGGAATAAGAAAAGGAGGGGAAACGCGTCATAAGTCAGCAACTACTAAAAAACATCCCAAAACAACAATTGAAATTCTCAAACTAGTTGAAGAAATCCCAACACTAGAAGAATCAAATACCCTTCCAAACACACGCATTCATATAATAAGTTCAACCATAACAGCACAAAACCAAGTTGCAAATCAATCTTTAAGGAATAATTTCAAGTTTTCAGGTCTCCAGTTATAGTAAAAAGGGGGTTTATTCAATCAAAGCCAATCAAGTTCGAAGATAAAAAAAAAGTAAAAAGGGTACCTTATCAAGAGAGAATTCTACCGGAAAAATAAAAGAATCAAGCCTTGGTTGACCTGGGAAGTCGCTCCAAAGAAAATTCCTGCAATTTATAGAGACAGAAATGGGTTTTCTGCGACATTTCCTTCGATTAGAAACCCTAACCCCAAAAAAATAATAAATATAATAAAAGGGAAGGTAATAGAACTTTTTGTGTTGCTAATAGTTAGAGTTTCACCAAGTGTAATTGAGTTCGAATGGTATTGATTATATTATTATTATAGGTTTGACCTCCTTTTATAATTTATTAAAAAAATAATTACTCAAAAAAAATAATATTAAGACACTTGAAAACGGCGGTTTTGATGGTGTGGGATAAAAGAGAAAACCAGAGAGAACTAGATTGACGATAAGGGTCACAAGTGGTTTCGTTAATATCGAGATTGCCACTCTCTTGAAACGTCGTCAGTTGGTTTCAACTTCTAAACTTACGACCCGTGATGGTTTTGAGATGACAGTCCAATCATGTTTTTTGAAAAAGGGAAAGAAAATGCTTGCCGACACTGTTTTATGAGAATGGTATTGGTTGGTCACTGACGGATGTAATAAAATATTGAGAATGAGGAAACAGTAAATTCCAATTGGCAGCCAATAGGCAAATAGTCCCCAATAGGTATCATCAAATATTAATTGATACTCATTTTTGTATTAGTTGGTGTAATTTTGTCAATGTACCAAATTCAAATCTACTATAATTATATATAAAGTTTGAAACCGAAGTTTAAATCAAAATTAATTGGCACGAAAAAAAAAAGGGGAAGCAGACTTTCCTCTTTGGCGTGCCCATTTAATAAAAAAATTTACTTAGCCCAGAAGCTAACAGAGAATATAGAAAATATAGCGTTAAATCATTTTTTAAGATCTGAATTTTATAACTATTTGCAGTGTTTGAATTTTTATTATGATCTAATAGTATAATTGTCGAAAACACCCTTAACGTTTATGAGTTTTTGGGTTTGATTTTTTGATTTTTTTTTGGATTGACGCTCTCAATGTTATAATTTTTTCATAAATCAACTTAATTTTAATCGGAGACATTAATTAACTGTCAATCAAGCATCAATCAACAAATTATCTTATGTTGGAAGAATCAATGTCGATTGTACCTTCTTCTTCCTTTTGGGCTTCCATTTTTAGCTGGTTTACTCCTACTATTTTCTTTGTCCTCCTTAACATTACTATTGGTACTATCTTTTTCTCTTCCACCTTCTCTTTCAACAACTCTATCGTCGTCGCTTCTAGCGGTGCCGGTGACGGTCCATAACTCCACGAAGGAGATGAAACAAATGACCCTAGACACCTTCTATCCCCATCTATTTTACAAAGGCTCAAATCCAACAACTTTTACTTTTACAAATCCCAACAACCCTTTACATCTACCACCACCATAATCGAAATCTTATATTTCAACGTCGATTTCCATATTTCTTTTCAACAACAAACCAATGAAACTGAAACCACACTTGAACCAATCCTAACCCACCTCATTACAATAGTTTGCAATACAATTTTAATCATATATTCAAATAAGACATAAACTCTCATTACAACAGTTTGTATACAAACAGGCTTCTCAACTAAGGGTCATCCATGCATAGGCTTTAATTCAGTTTCTTTAGTAAATTTTGAAGGGAAACAACATGGTACGCAGGTATATAGAAATAAACATCAAACTTTATCCATACCAAGGAGGTATTAGTAATAAAGGTTTAACTGAATGGTTTGCAAAATATAATCAGACTTAAAAAGGTATTATTCCAATATCATCATTATATCAAAAATAGTTTAAACCCGCATAAAATAAAACCCCATCGCCTAAATTCCAGGTTCGCCAATATCCTTCAAGGGATGAACTTCGCCAAGTCATCTACCTCGCCACTGCCATCTGCAACCTATTTACCTGAGAAATAAGAGAGGAGTGGGTGAGTTCATTTCGAACTTAGTTGATAATTAGGAATCGTCAGAGTATGCTTTTGAAACAATGTTTAAAATAGAAGGAAGACTTAGTCTGAAAATTATTCCACGTACTGGGTTCCCAGGTGAGGTTATGAGATCCAGTTCGTAGATCTTGTTTGTTAGAAAACAATATAATTTGCAAAAATAATTTGCTTGTGCTTGCTAAAAATCATACTTAAAAACTGTTAGATCACCAGTACACTCCATGGCGCAGGAAAAAAATTAATCCGACGATCACATCCAGGGATCCATGTGCGACGAACGAATCGAGGTGAGAAGGATATGAACAATTACCTTTAATCTTCTAAAAATTGACTATTGTGAACCGGATTGCACAATTGTACGTCGATCCAAGCCACTACACAATGTTTCGGCCTTTACATAAACCACCTGATATGACAACAAACGACAATTAACCTCTAAACTTTTTAGAGAATATTTTATTGACGGCTGCTAGACCCTCTCTTTTTTCTGATATCAAAACTCTAACACAATTCTACTATATATTCTCTTTATTTAATATCTGATATTAAAACGAAATTATTCCTTTAGAGAAATATATGGAAAGTTATTAAAACATTAAAATAAATAATTATAATTACGTTAAATTATATTTAGTTAATATTAAACTTTTATATGAATATGTTAATATTAACTATGTTCTCTATTTGTGTACAACAAGTTTGTACACATAATGTGTTTAATATTTAACTGTTCAATAATTAATTTAAATAATGTGATAGCTAAACATAACACCAATTGTTTTTGGATTCCGTTCGTTTCAACCATAGGCTGTGACCCTGTAGGGTCTTGTATCATTAGCAATAATACCAGAACGATTCTAATATTACAAACAATGAGTGACATCTAGCATTGCATCATTGCTACCTAAGTTACAAGAAGTCATGATTTGACATAACCTCTCTGATTAACCCTTCATATATCAAATCATTTTGTCCTTTATATCTAGAATAGAAACAAGTCATGAAATAGTCACACTTACATAGTCCATCTAATGTTTCTTGACATCTTAAGTATACTATGATAAACAAATAAGTATGATATCTCATATCAACTTATTCGAGAATGGCCATGCATTTCTAGTCTCACTCAATCAAGTGGCCTAAGATATTGCTTCTATTATGTAGGAGGGACAAATCCTATATTGATCAACCATATCTCATGTAACACCCTTATACCCGGTTCATAAGTATAAACCCAATATAAAAGTATTACATTGAAGTTCAGTACAGAAAAACCAAGTCATGAATTTTTTTTCTTCAACCAATGCATTTTAGGCTTCTTGATTCAAAATATCGTAAATTAATCGTGTATAATCAAGATCGAGACTTAAAATTGATTTAAAAGAAATAAAATATGATTTTTTAGTACAAAACACAAATTCAACCAAAATTCATCATTTCATTTCATCACACAAAACATTTCCAAACAACATTTTTGTCTTCTTCTAATAACGACACGTATAAGTTCTATAGTACATGCCATTTTACATCAAAAGTAATATATCTAAATTTGAGCTCCAAGTGATGTGATGTGATGAGAGGTCCCGATTTGGCTTCTTGTATTCCTTGTACCTTCGCGTTAAAATAAACGTGTTAAGCCGGTGAAGGCTTAGTAAGTACTACAAAAGCAAAGTGTAAACTTTTAAATTTTCTCATGTAATTTACTCTTTCACCTTACCAGTATATAGCTTGTATCTTACCACATTGGCATTCATTTCACTTTGGTCCACATTTTATTTTTTCACAATTTGGCCCAATGTAAACTTCTATAGAATCCATCGGATAAACGGAACAGAAAGTACCGAAGTACTTAACAGTAAGCACACAAGTGCTGGGGAAACAATAAGCACACACAATGCAATCCAGTAGGCACACACAGTGCAAACAGTAGGCACACATAGCGCAAATCAGTAGGCACACAAGGTGCGAAACAGTAAGCATGCTAGCATTCCTTAATGGCATGCCACTAATATCACAATGGTTCTAATTTGTCTACTTGGGCACAATCTCAATTAGCATCATTTCTCATAAATGATATATCTCACATAAATACATCATCAAATACTTCACATTTATATTTTCAAACCTGTTCACTTGCGTCACAGTCACTAAATTATTTATATCGTGAGATACAGAACTTGAAATTATAATCTTCTTGATATTTCTGAAACTAGACTCAATCATATTTTTACCACAAAATTTTCAGAATTTTTAATTTAGCCAATTTGTACAGTAAATTCTTTCAATTTACCCCTTCTCTGCTGCCTGACAGTTTCGACCTTTCTTCACTAAAAATTATCAATCTTTTTTTACAGAGATCAAATGATGTTCCCGTCTATTTCTTTTGAAAATATACTCATTTATTATTTATCCATATAAATTTCAGACTCTAATGATTTTTCTAAATTTTTATATGATTTTTCAAAGTCAGAATAGGGGAACTCGAACCTACTTTGACCTTGTTACACAAAATCAGTTATAACTCAGAATATACAGATCCATTTAATTCACTGTTTCTTCCATATGAAACTACACACCATAAGATTTAATTAAATATATAATTCGACCCTTAACTCAATATATACAATTTTTAGTGAATTTTCGAAATTAACCCTCTGATTCTGTCCAATCTGTTTCAATGAAAACATTTTCTTTCTCATGTTTTATTACACTAACCTCACCTAATCATCTTTATAACACATAATTAAACAACAATTTCCATGTTAACAATTCAAATATATTATGAAGAATAGACTATAAACTAAAATTCTTGTAGTACTTACAACAAAAAGGCTGAATTTCCTTCCTTTTACCCCTTGCTCTATTTTTTTCCTTTGTCTTCAATTTGGTCCTTGCCTTTCTTCTCTTTCTCTTCAAATTCACATAAACACATATAAACTATAAGCTATAATTCAATAATTTTCATGCTAAATAACAGTAAAATACATGTATATCATGAGAATTTAACCATCTCTTACCTTAACCCTTGAATTTAAAATTTTCTTGATTTAGTCCCTATGCTCTCTAACACCTCAAAATGAATTCTATAAGAAGTTTGAGGCATCCGCTAACCCTCTTCTATACTTTTATTTCAGAAATTTCAAAGAAAATAGGAGATTTTGGAGGTTGGAGGGCTTAAAAATGATGGAAGGACCAATTTGGAATAAAAGCAAAAGTTGAAAATGGAAGAAAAGGGCATGGACGGTTACTTAATCAAAAAGATGATATTTTCATCTTTTTAACCATTTTTTTCTTCTCTCAAATTCTCTAGAATTTTCACTTAAAATATCTCACTTAAGAAAAATGGTAAAATTCCACTTTTAGTCCTTGAGCCTTCCAACTTTACACTTTAGCCCAAAACTTTGCCTCCAAAAATATCTTCCACCAAAATACTCTTTTGCCCCTCCTTAATCAATCTAATTCCTATGATGACTCAAAATTCAATTTGTATAATTTGCTATTTAGTCCACCATATTTTCTCTCCTTTACTATTTAATCCTTAAATTTTTCTAACCTTTCTTACTTCAACTAAACATTTCTAATTCTCAATTTTATTTTATCACCATTCCAAATCCGGTTCAAATACACAGATGTTACAATTCTCCCCCCCTTAAAATAAATTTCGTCCTCGAAATTTACCTGTACTGAACAACTGTGGATACTGTTGTTTCATTGTTTCCTCTCTTTCCCAAGTAGCTTCTTCTGAGTTATGATGTCTCCACAACACTTTTACTAGAGGAACTCTTTTAGTTCTCAATTCTTTCATTTCTCGAGCTAGTATCTTTATTGGCTCTTCTTCATAAGTCAAATCCGGTTGTATTTCAATATTCTCCGAAGTAATCACATGAAATGAATCAGACCGATACCTTCGTAGCATAAACACATGAAAAACATTATGAATCTTATCTAACTCTGGAGGAAGAGCCAATCGATAAGCAACTGAACCAATTCTTTCCAAAATCTCATATGGCCCGATAAATATTGGGCTCAATTTCCCTTTCTTACCAAATCGGAGAACTTTCTTTCACGGAGACACTTTTAAGAAAACCTTTTCACCAACATTAAACTCTATATCTTTCCTTTTCAAATCAGCATAGGATTTTTGTCTATCTGAAGCAGCCTTTAATCACTCTCGAATCAACTTCACTTTTTCTTCAGTTTCTCGAATCAGATCAGGACCCACGAGCTTCTGTTCACTTAACTCTGTCCAGCACACAGGAGTTCTACATTTTCTTCCATATAATGCTTCATAAGGAGCCATTTGAATGCTTGACTGATAGCTGTTATTATAAGTAAATTCAATCAACGGTAAATACCTTTCCCAATTACCTTCAAACTCAATAATACAGCTTCTCAACATGTCTTCTAGAATCTGAATCACCCTTTCTGACTGTCCATCTGTCTAAGGATGATATGCTGTACTAAAGTTCAATCGAGCACCCAAAGCTTCATGTAATCTTTCCCAAAACTTTGATGTAAATCTTGGATCTCGATCAGAAATAATAGATATAGGCACACCATGAAGTTTAACTATTTCATCTATATACAATTGTGCATACTTATCCATTGAGAAATCAGTTCTTACTGAGAGAAAATGAGCAGACATGGTTAATCGATCAACTATCACCCAAATAACATCTTTCTTCTTTGGTGAAAGTGGAAATCCCGTGACAAAATCCATTGTAATTCTTTCCCATTTCCACTCTGGTATAGCAATGGATTGAAGCAACCCCGATGGTACTTGATGTTCAGCTTTCACTTTCTGACATGTTAAGCACTTGGAAACATACTCGACTATATCCCGTTTCATCCTTTTTCACCAATAGAATGGCTTTAGATCATGATACATCTTATTACTTCCCAGATGCATAGCAAAAGAACTATGATGAGCTCCATCTAATATCCTTCATTTCAGACCTTCGTTGCAAAACTTTGTTGACACTTCTCATTCCATTCAAATTTCACATCTTTTTGCAATAACCTTGTTAATGGCAATGCAATCATAGAAAATCCTTATACAAATCTTCTATAATAACCAGCCAATCTAAGGAAACTTCTTATCTTCGTTACATTCTTTGGTGGCTTCCACTCGAGAATAGCTTCAACCTTCTTCGGATCCACTCGAATGCCACCGATCGCTACAATATGTCCCAGAAAAATGACTTCTTTCAGCCAAAACTCACATTTACTCAACTTAGCAAACAATTGTTTCTCTCTCAAAATCTGCAATACAATTCGAAGATGCTTCTCATGCTCTTCTTCACCTTTCGAATATACAAGAATGTCATCAATGAATACTACCACGAATTGATCCAAATATGGTTGAAAAATTATGTTCATCAGGTCCATAAATGCAGCTGGAGCATTAGTCCACCCAAATGGCATGACTAAGAACTCGTAATGACCATATCGAGTTCTGAAGGCAATCTTTGGCACATCTGAGTCTTTTACCTTTAACTGATAGTATCCTGATTTGAGATCGATCTTTGAGAACACACTTGCTCCTTTTAACTAATCGAACAAATCATCAATTCTGGGCAACGGATACTTATTCTTTATCGTTACTTTGTTCAGCTGACGATAATCTATGCACAACCTTAAAGACCCATCTTTCTTCTTTACAAACATGACCGGAGCTCCCCATGGTGATACACTTGGACGTATGAATCCTTTATCCATCAATTCTTGCAACTGAGTCTTCAATTCTTTTAACTCTGCTGGTGCCATTCTATATGGTGCTATCGAAATCGGTGCAGTCCCCGGAACTAATTCAATTCCAAATTCAACTTCTCTTTCAGGAGGTAAACCTGGTAATTCTTTAGGAAATACATCAGGAAATTCTCGTACTATCGGTATCCTTTCAATTTCACTTTCTTCTGGTCGAGTATCCAGAACATAGGCTAAGAAAGCCTCGTATCCTTTCTTAATCATTTTACAAGCTTTAATTGTAGAAACCACATTTAACATAGCACTGTAATTCTCACCAGTTACAATCACCTCATTTCCATCTGTAGTTCTCAAAGAGATTCTTTTTCTTTTGCAATCAACAACGGCTCCATATTTAGATGACCAATCCATCCCCAGTATCATATCAAATTTATTAAATGACAAGACCATAAGATTTGCTGGAAATTCCCAATCCTGAATCTTTAAAGGACACCTATTACACACTTTATTGACTCTCTCACTTTGCCCAAAAGGGTTTGTAACTATCACCTCATGTTTCGTAGGTTCTACTACTAATTCTCTATCTTTCACTAATGAGATGCATTTGTATGAATGTGTAGAATCTGGATCTATCAATGCAACTACCGAAGAGTCAAATAAAGAGAATTTACCAGTGATCACATCGGGAGCATCTTCTTCTTCCTTGGTTCTGATGGCATATGTTCATGGCTTCCGAGACTCAAATCTATCAACTTCATTTATTGCTGGTCTCATGCCAATATTACTCGAATTCCCGGGCACTTTACTTCTCTGCGAAGCTGTACTTCCTTTTGCAGACTGCTCTGTAATGTTCTCTATCAATCTCGGGCAATCTCTGACAAAATGATCTTTAGCTCCACACCTAAAACAAGCTCAAGTATTTACTCGGCATTCTCTCCAATGGAATCTTCCACAGTGTCCACATGGAGATTGTATTTGTGATGCTCTTCTTCTAGTGCCACATGTACTGACTATGGAAATTCCCTGTCAATTCCGTCTCATTTGACTTCGAGACCTTTGACCAGTGAAAAATGAACCGTATCTTGGTTCTCAAAACTCTCTCATTTTCTTCGAAGAAAGAGGAGGAGCAGAACTTGTTGCAATTCTTTTTCCAGCACTCTTCTCTTTTGAATGATTCAGTCCCTCTTCCAATCTCTGAGCTCTGTCAATTAAAACAGAAAATTCTTGCAGATGAAATGGTAGAAGTGGAGCATATATTTCTTCATTTAATCCCCATTCAAATCTTCTACACATGTCAGCTTCACTGGCTATCAATTCCTTGGCATACCTGCTCAATCTAATAAATTCACGTTCATATTCAGCCAGCGACATATTTCCTTGTTTCAAATCTAAAAATTCCCTTTTTTTCTTTTCTAGATAGAGCTCACTGATGTACTTTTTCTTAAATTCATATACAAAGAAATTCCAATTAATTCTCTCCGCAGGATAAATATTCGATACTGTAGTCCACCATTGGTAGGCTTCACCCTTTAACAGAGATACAACACATCTTAGCTTTTCTTCTTCCGTGCACTGTAGTTCCTCAAATACCCTCTGGCTATTCTCGAGCTATTCCTCTACCTCTGCAAGATGATCGTCCTTTTTTCCCTTAAACTCTTCAGCTCCATGCTTTCTTAATCTCTCTAAAGAAGACCGACGACTGGATATAGCTGGTTGCAATTGAGGGGCACTAGTAGATGGTGGTGGAGGCACATTCTGTACATTGCTTTTTACTACTTGTTGTAACAACTGGTTCATCGTTTGTAATAAAGTAGCAATCGAAATTTCTTGAGGAGGGGATATTGATTCACTTAGGGGTTGAGTTCTTTCTTCACTTACTGATTCTCTTCGGTCTCGAATCCTATGTGGATCTTCCTCTCTATTAGGGTTTGGGACCCTACTTTCATTTTCGGACTCTTCTCGTCTGTCTGACATATTTGCTGTTTACAATATTTACAATTCAAGCAATTAAATAACCAAATACCCTCCCATCACATCAACATATAAAATGACATAAACTTGTGGACTCATTTCTCGACCCCAAATATCAAAAAACCTTCGCTCTGATACCAACAAATGTAACACCCTTACACCCGGTTCATAAGTATAAACCCGATATAAAAGTATACATTAAAGTTCAGTACAGAAAAACCAAGTCATGAATTTTTTTTCTTCAACCAATGCATTTTAGGCTTCTTGATTCAAAATATCATAAATTAATCGTGTATAATCAAGATCGAGACTTAAAATTGATTTAAAAGAAATAAAATATGATTTTTTAGTACAAAACACAAATTCAACCAAAATTCATCATTTCATTTCATCACACAAAACATTTCCAAACAACATTTTTGTCTTCTTCTATTAAGAACACGTATAAGTTCTATAGTACATGTCATTTTACATCAAAAGTAATATACCTAAATTTGAGCTCCAAGTGATGTGATGTGACGAGAGGTCCCGATTTGGCTTCTTGTATTCCTTGTACCTTCGCGTTAAAATAAACATGTTAAGCCGGTGAAGGCTTAGTAAGTACTACAAAAGCAAAGTATAAAATTTTAAATTTTCTCATGTAATTTACTCTTTCACCTTACCAGTATATAGCTTGTATCTTACCACATTGGCATTCATTTCACTTTGGTCCACATTTTTTTTTTTCACAATTTGGCCCCATGTAGACTTCTATAGAACCCATCGAATAAATGGAACAGAAAGTACCGAAGTACTTAACAGTAAGCACACAAGTGTTGGGGAAACAATAAGCACACACAGTGCAATCAGTAGGCGCACATAGCGCAAATCAGTAGGCACACAAGGTGCGAAACAGTAAGCACACAAAGTGCGAAACAGTAAGCGCGCTAGTGTTCCTTAATGGCATGCCACTAACATCACAATGGTTCTAATTTGTTTACTTGGGCACAATCTCAATTAGCATCATTTCTCATAAATGATATATCTCACATAAATACATCATAAAATACTTCACATTTATATTTTCAAAGCTGTTCAATTGCGTCATAGTCACTAAATTATTTATATCGTGAGCTACAGAACTTGAAATTATAATCCGTTTGATGTTTCTGAAACTAGACTCAACCATATTTTTACCATAAAATTTTCAGAATTTTTAATTTAGCCAATTTGTACAGTAAATTCTTTCAATTTACCCCTTCTCTGCTGCCTGACAGTTTCGACCTTTCTTCACTAAAAATTATCAATCTTTTTGTACAGAGATCAAATGATGTTCCCGTCTGTTTATTTTGAAAATAAACTAATTTATGATTTATCCATATAAATTTCAGACTCTAATGATTTTTCTAAATTTTTATATGATTTTTCAAAGTCAGAACAGGGGAACTCGAACCTACTCTGACCTTATTACACAAAATCAGTTATAACTCAGAATATACAGATCCATTTAATTCACTGTTTCTTCCATATGAAACTAAACACCATAATCTTTAATTAAATATATAATTCGACCCTTAACTCAATATATACAATTTTTAGTGAATTTTCGAAGTTAACCCTCTGATTCTGTCCAATCTGTTTCAATGAAAACATTTTCTTTCTCATGTTGTATTACGCTAACCTCACCTAATCATCTTTATAACACATAATTAAACAACAATTTCCATGTTAACAATTCAAATATATTATGAAGAATAGACTATAAACTAAAATTCTTGTAGTACTTACAACAAAAAGGCTGAATTTCCTCCCTTTTACCCCTTGCTCTACTTTTTCCTTTGTCTTCAATTTGGTCCTTGCCTTTCTTCTCTTTCTCTTCAAATTCACATAAACACATATAAACTATAAGCTAAATTCAATAGTTTTCATGCTAAATAACAGTAAAATACATGTATATCATGAGAATTTAACCATCTCTTACCTTAACCCTTAAATTTAAAATTTTCTTGATTTAGTCCCTATGCTCTCTAACACCTCAAAATGAATTCTATAAGAAGTTTGAGGTGTCTAATAACCCCCTTCTATACTTTTCTTTCAGAAATTTCAAAGAAAATAGGAGATTTTGGAGGTTGGAGGGCTTAAAAATGATGGAAGGACCTATTTGGAATAAAAGCAAAAGTTAGAAATGGAAGAAAAGGGCATGGACGGTTACTTAATCAAAAAGATGATATTTTCATCTTTTTAACCATTTTTTTCTTCTCTCAAATTCTCTAGAATTTTCACTTAAAATATCTCACTTAAGAAAAATGATAAAATTCCACTTTTAGTCCTTAGGCCTTCCAACTTTACATTTTAGCCCAAAACTTTGCCTCCAAAAATATCTTCCACCAAAATACTCTTTTGCCCCTCCTCAATCATTCTAATTCTCATGATGACTCAAAATTCAATTTGTATAATTCGGTATTTAGTCCACCATATTTTCTCTCCTTTACTATTTAATCCTTAAATTTTTTCTAACCTTTCTTACTTCAACTAAACATTTCTAATTCACAATTTTATTTTATCACCATTCCAAATCCGATTCAAACACACGGATGTTAGGATAATGATGATCTCAAGTCTGAGGATCGTATATATGTAATCACTATGAGTAATGTTGTGACTGTTACATAATAATCTAAGAAACATACTCATGTATTGATTTTGACATCCCATGTCAATGACAACACTTTGTCATCAATAAATTACATGACAGTCTTAATGCATTACCGTTGTCCAAGCCCACAATAATACTCGACTAAGGACCTTTTAAGAATAATCATATTATTCTCAAGACATTATTATAAAACAGTTTATTTATATAAATAGAAGAGTAACTAAAATAATAATGGTAATGCCTTATATTATTAAATAAAGTAAAACAAGTATGTTATTACAATCATCTTATGATTGGACTTTGGGCATACTCTAACAAAAAACTTGATTTACTTTTGCTTATAAACAAATCTTAGAAAGTGTGAAGCATGCTTACAACTTGTCTTATCAAAATGGCAGATGAACGTAAATATGTTCTTGTACTTAACAGAATGGCTGAGAAACATCATCATGTTCTCGCCCATTTATCTTATTAGAATGTCTATGGATGGATATGCAGATCTCCTTATAACGCCTCTAAATGACTCAAAGAGTCTTTATAACATGTCCCAAAGTGCAACAAGAGGCAATAAACTCTTCTGTACACCAATATGTCCCGGTGAATGGAGCACAGCTCGACATTCCCTTATCACTCCGCATGTCCCAGGGTCTCAACACCCAAAATCACAAAAAAAAGCTCATGGGTGAGTACTCACAATCTTTTTGTATACCAATATATCCATCATAAGGGCTTGTAAACGAGCACACACAGAGCTTATCACAGAGAGCTCGCATAAGGAGCTTGCTTTGAAAACAATTGTATAAAGCTCGCACAACAGCTTGTAAAAACACAATTTATAAAACCATACTTTTAAAACATACTTAAAATCATAAGCTCACATAGGAACACTTATAAAACTTTAACTTAAAATCATATTTTCAAAATCGTATTTTGAAAACAGTCTCAAAGCTTGAAAATAGGGTTTTGCAAAAACTTACTTTTGAAACTTAGTTTTTTTTTAAAAAAAAACAAGTTCTAGAAAGCACATTAGTTAACACATAAGTTACAAACCCTGAACATAAAAACATTATAGTTAGCACACTTAAGGCAATTCTTAACCACTCACCAAAACATTGAGAAACTTAAACAAGCTTGGTTTTGCCTTCATCCTTGCTGGTAGATGGTTTGCCTGGTTCGCAACATACATAAACAGACAATTACTTAAACAGACAGAGCTTATAGAATTCACACATGCAAGCGAACCCAGCTTTTAGAACAATCACACCAAACAGGATAGAAACTTAACCTAGGTGCTACGAACTGAACTTAGAACATAGACTTGACAACAAAATATTCAATAGAAGAATTTTATAGAATTAAATGTTGTGTTTATAGACATAAGAGTCCTGTTAATCATGAGATACCCTACTTAACTTAGGAAAGACGTTACTTGCACGTAACGTATTCATACATACATTATATCTTTATTTCCTAATTTGAGTCTAACTCAATCTTTGACTAGTGAACCCTAATTTGCCAAACAGACTGGAAAAAACCAGGTCACCAACACAGTGGCGAACCTACCTTGCAAAGAACTTGGCGAACCCTCTTACCACATCTTTTAGGTGTATCTTGCAACCAGCAAAGTCCTTTGTTGATACTCTTTTGGCAAACAACTAGCTCACCAAAGCATTGGCAAACCTTCACTTTGTGAGGCCAAAACTTTTAGGCCTGATCTTGGGATGTTACATGGCCCCTAATGTAACAAAGTTAATAAGAAGCTAAATTAGTTTTACAATCTAGTCATTTTCATATTCTAAGCTTAAAATCTATCAATTATAAGCCTAATTCTTCAAGAAATCAACAATGGTAACTTCCTAAAACTTTAACAGTTTTACAAATTGGTACACGGGTTAGCTAAATTAAGTCTCATGACCTCAAATCTATAACAATTTCAAGAAAAGGACTTGAAATCACTTACCAATTAATGGTCGAATGTAAAAGATTCAAAATGGTTTTCTTCCTTAGGTTTTTCTAGGTTTGCATGCTTGGGAGAAATGGAGAAGATGATTAAATTCCACTATCATTTGTCTTATATAACTTAAGTAACCCTTAATTATTTTAATCATACTTTCATTAACATAACTTATCATTTAACCACATATAATGGATTATACCATCATCATCCACTAACTCCTCCTTAGAAATGAATTTATTATCATTTTGAACCTTTTGCTAATTGCTATTTAATCCTCAAGCCTTTTTCCAATTAAAAATCTATAGCCATTGAACTTTTATAATTTAGTCCCTAAACCTTAATTAATTATTAATTCAACAAAATTATCAGATCAATCAGTAATATATTTTTATATTATCTCCTTAAACATTCATATTTAATGTTTTCGGACTTGGTTTACAAAAATGGGATTTTAAAACTATATTTTTCGATACTATTGAAAATCAGGTTGTTATAATTAGAGACTATGCCAATTGAGTTGAAGTTGTCACACCATAAAGTACAAGTGCCAGGTAATTTAACTCCAACTTGACACAATAAAGGCATAAACCAAACCATGTTAGAAGAGAAATCTGCAAGTATCACAAGTCGAGACTTTAGCTTCGATCTTGTGCAATGTTAGGGTCAGCTCCTATCACAACAAGGCTAAGTTAGTCTTCAATATTTTTCAATATTTCCTTGGAGAGGCTAAGCCAAGAAAAGTTCAAGAGCACACAAGAAAGAGCAAGAGAGAGTTTAGGAGAATGTGGAAGTATATTACTCAAAAGCTAGCTTGTATATGAACAGGGGCGAAACCAAGGGGGCCGGCAGGGGCCCTGGCCCCCCTAAAATGAAAAATTTTCCATTTAGGCCCTTAAAATTTTTTAAAATTTTAAATTAATAAAGGTAAAATTACACTTTGACCCCCTAAAAATGATAAAATTTTAATTTAATCATTTAAAAAATACACTTTTATTATCGTAAAAATTACAATTTAACTTCGATCCTCCTTAAAAAAATTTCTGGTTTCGCCCCTGTATATGAATGAGGAAGAGTAGCCTTCATTTATATAAGAAAACCCTTTTTTATCCCATAGTTACAGTAAATCTTAACAAACGACATATTATTAAATGCTAAGGATGGATGGTTATAGATATTTTGAAATCTTAAGTCATAAAGAAGGTTTATTAAAGAAACAATGTCATTGAACCCCGTGTGTCAGTCTGATGGTCAGAGTGTTCACAGCTCCAAATGTAGCCTAAGATCGAGTTACACTAGTCGCATTGTTATTAGGATTTTGTCCTCTTGTAATTCACAAAAAAAAATGTCATTATATTTTTGAAGAATTATTTCTTAAAGGCTCAATTAAAATGCTTAAAGTTTGAGCGCTAATTTAAAACCTAAATCATAATACGGGAACATCGAATTGATGTAGCCTTAAAAGATATAATCCAAATAGGGCAAATAAAAAAGGTAAAGGAGTGGGAGGAGCATTTTAGGGAAGGTTCCGTTGGTAGGTATCAGCTTCTGCAAGACGAAGAAACGGGAGATGAGATAAGGATTCCATTGGAAAGTGATTAACTCTATCTATTTATTACTTCAATAATAATAAATTGCTGTATCTATCTTTTATCTTTGTTTGTGGAAGAATAAATAAATAACCTATTGTAGATTAGATTAGATGCGTTTCTTTCTTAATAATATTATAATAAAAATCAACGAATAACATTAGAAGTTTCAATCAAATAAATAAAAGCAACAAAAGTGCTTTTTTTAAGGCATGTGGGTTGAGCAGGGTTAGATTCTTTCTTCCCCCAACAACTTTATTTTTCCAGCCAAAAGTGAAATTCTCTTCCCATTTTTCTCTCATACATACATACAAGCAATTATGGAAAATATAGAAAATGAAGGAAAGATTCAGGATATCTTAGTTGAAGTTGGTTTATATCATAGAGCAACAAGAAATTTCAAAATATATTTCAAAATATAACAGAAAATTCATGACGCAGTTAATACATATATGTTTACGTCCAAAAGAATTCAAGGCAAGTTCATCTAATAACATGATACTGCATCCCACAACATTAACCATCAAGTAGATGAATGGCTAAGTCTTAAAGGGACCCTCAGGTACCATATACCAAAACATCTCTATTGTTGGTGACATGTAGTACTAGTGTCAGCTGGTTTGATTAAAGATTTTTCACCATTCCAAACCTCTTCTTAAAAACATTAGCCGCACCATCACACTATAGAAGCAGGCACCAACATAAGTTGGGGTCAGCTAAAATGCCGAGCTGCAAAAACAGAACTTATGGCTCAGTCACTGATTCATGCACTACGCCTGCATCCTCCTCTGCTTGAGGTAGCTCAGAAATTCCGACTGTTCGTAATGGTTCTATAGAATTATTTTCAGGCACTGAATTGCGTTGAGCACCAGGTGACATGGTAAACATTTTCGAAACAGGAGGAGAATCAAATGCCTGCTTTGCAACATCCTTCTGCTCAATGTTCTGTTCATTGGAAGCAGGAGGAGAATCAAATGCCCACTTCGCAACATCCTTCTGCACCAAGTTCTGTTCGTTGGAAGGAGGAGGAGAATCAAATGCTCGCTTTGCAACATCCTTCTGTTGCAAGTTATGTTCGTTGGAAGCAGGAGGAGAATCAAATGCCCGCTTTGCAACATCCTTCCGCTCATAGCTGTGACTACGGCTTCGACTGCGGCGGCCACGGCTAAGGCTTCGGCTCCGCCCTCGACCAGGACTACGGCTGTAGCTACGACAAGGGCTACGGCTGTAGCTGCGGCTACGACCACGTGACCAGCTCCTGCTTCGGCTCCTACTCCTACTCCTACTCCAACTTCGACTCCCACTGCGGCTACGGCTACGACTACGGCGCCAAGTTCGAACCATGTCAGGACTTCGGCTATAGCTTCTGCCTCTACTTCTATCACCAATGCCTCTTCTGTTATCAAATCGTCCCCGTCCTCGTCCACGACCACGTCCTCGCCCATCAAAACTATTATATTGATCATGCAAGCTTCTATCATTCCTGCCCCAACCAACATGACCACCAGCAGGGCCACCAAATCCACGTCCTCCGCGGTTTCCACGTCCAGAAAATGGGTCACCTCTCCCTCCAGGACCACCAAAGCCACTATCCCTCATACCACCACGACCGCCAAAACCACCATCCCTCGTACCACCACGACCGCCAAAACCACCATCTCTCATACCACCACGGCCACCAAAGCCTCCATCCCTCATTCCACCACGGCCTCCAGAATCCCAACGCCCACCACTACCACTAGGAGAATTAAATCTACTCATTCCACCTCGATCCTTCCCAAAACCAGGCCCACCACGAGAAGCTATCTCTCGCACCTCAGGAGGCACATGCTGGTTAGCTCTCTCCAGAACTTGAATCAAGTCAGGGGCATACTTCCAGTCCTGCTCAGAGAAAAAGGTGAACGACACTCCAGTTGCACCAGCTCTTCCAGTCCTTCCAATTCGGTGAACATAGTCCTCAATGCCAGTAGGGAAATCAAAATTGATAACCACCCTGTAGCAAGGAAATGTTAATAACAAAATATTTTCATTTACTGAATAAAACAGTTGAACCTACAGAAATGAAGAGCGAACTAACCTTATATCTTTGATGTCAAGCCCACGGGCGGCAACATCAGTGGCAACCAATATTGGGGATTTCCCAGTTCGGAACTGACTCAACACCCAGTCCCTTTCATTTTGAGATTTATCTCCATGGAAAGCAACAGCTCCAAAGTTGCGTCCAAGACTACGAGCAAGCTGGTCACACAACCTCTTTGTGGAGCAAAATATAATAACCTTTGAACCACGCTCTTGAGATTGGAGAATCTGCTCCAGGCGCCTCTCCTTCTCCATCTGGGGAACAACCTCAACATACTGCCAAATCATGAAAATGCTTGTAAGCTAATGGGGAAGGTATTTGTTATCTCAAAAGGCAATGGAATATCGAACTTCTGGAAATACACATCCAGGAATAACTGAAAAAGGTGTCATGGTTTCCAAGGATTTCAGATCAAGAATTTTTTAAGACTTCCAATAAGAGTTGACAAAATAATTAGTTAGCACGCATCTCAAAAGGAAAAATCAGGATGCAAATCTTAAATCAAAATGAAAGAGCATTTCACATGGCAATTTCCTGCATACAACATTCAATATTTTGATGGTTACCCATCAACTGAATTCCAATAAAACCATCTAGGCTTTAGAGAATACCTGGGTAATAGACTTATTGGCAGCAAGCTCATCAACACTGCCAATGTTCACCTGGACAGGATTGACAAGGAGGTCACCTGCTATTTTTCTAACCTCCTTGGGCCATGTTGCAGTGTACATCAGAGTTTGTCTGCGAGGAGGTATCTCATTAACAATCTTGCGAATCTGAGGCTCAAAACCCATGTCAAGCATTCGATCTGCTTCATCAAGAACAAGGAGTGACACCTGTCCAAACTCAATTTTCTTCATTTCAAGGATGTCATTTAGCCGACCAGGAGTTGCCACTACAATATCAGCTCCTCGATCTAACTCTTTCAATTGATTAGCCTTTGGAGCCCCACCATACAAACACTGAAGAAATTTGAGAGAACCGGAAAATCAAATTCAGTTGAAAGGGAAAAATTAGCTCAGTTTTGTCTGCATGTTTGTATGAGCAAGTTTTTACTATAATCTTTTCTTTAAAAAATAAATGATCACTCAAGCCCCACCGTGCAAGAGACTCTTGAAGATCGGCCAAATTTGATGGCCTCTTCCTGTATTTGTGTAGCAAGCTCCCGAGTTGGAGCCAAAACCAACACTGTTGGGCCATTCAGAGGGTTGTTACGCCGTTGCCTCAAAAGCATGAAAGCGGGAATCAAGTAGCCCAATGTTTTACCAGAACCAGTTTTAGCAATAGCCACAATGTCCCGACTTTGTAGTGCAATCGGCCATGTTTGTGCTTGTATTGGAGTGGGAGAGGAAAAACCAGCAGAATGAATCTGAAAGGAAGTATAAATCATGAATAGTGAGTATTAACTGAATTTGCAATGGATCTTATATGTTCTTAGGGAAAAAAAGCAAAAACACACATTTCAGTTATCATGCAGTTTAACTAAAAATCCATAAGTATATGTTGCTTACTGAAGCAACTTGAGGCAACAAAAGAGGGTAATATAGAATTAAGAGGCGGAGCCATTAAGCAAGGTCCCAGTCACATCCAAGTGTGATTTGGATTAAGGGCCAACCACCCTTCTAGAAGATGCACAAGAAAGGCTCCAACTATCCATTTTGCATCCTCCAAAAATGAGAATTTTGTTGCATTTGTAAGTGTACCAATTGCAGTGCAGCGTACGACATTTGCTCCTCCTCCGGAGCAGATATCGCACCTGCGACAAGCGAAAAGAATAAGTTTAAATTAACTTTCAAAAAGAAAAGCAATAAAAAAACACAAATGGTACAACAGCATACATATTTCATTTCCATACCAAGGCTTAGGGATCATAACATCTGTAGAACTTACCTCTCTCAGTATCTCTGGAGGGAAACCAGTATCTTCAAATCTTATGAATGGTGCCGGAACGTTGTCTCCCTATGCAATTTAATAAACAATCAAAGTCATGAATAATCTTACATTGACAAAATGAATCATTTCTTCACCATTAAAATAAAGACAAGTACAATTCAAATGTTGTAATGGAAGAGCAAGGCACAAAGCAAAAGATTTTCGAAAAATGATATTTATCCAACCCCCTTCCCCTTCAGCAGTTTCCCAAAATTAAGCTATAGCTCTTACAAAGAAATTAGCCTCAAAATTTTACTATCTTAGGTATTGATAATTTATTCTATACTAGTCACATATTTTCACAATTCAATAATCACACATAAGTTAACAAGAACAGATGTAATACAGACCGTTGCCGTGACTTCATGTTGCTTACGATATGCATCAGCTGGAGACAGATGATTAGCATCTGCAGATGCAACAAATGGAGGCCTCATCAAGGCATTATTGGGATAAGGTGGACCAGCATGACCATACATGTTATGCACCGTATGACCTCCAATAGCATTAAATCCCCCACCATGACCAGGCACATTTTGATGTGGCAGACCACTCATCCTCGTCTCCTGACAGCAGCAGCAGTATTATGAGGAAATTGCATTAACATATGAATTATGAAATGGTATCTATTATCAATTTAATCGTATGAAGAAAAAAACACCTTCTCATACAATAAATGAATAAAAATACTTAATTTCCCAACAAATCATTTTAAAAACTGGAAGAAAAGAACATGATATATAATGAATGCTTTATCATTCACTAGGTGCACATGAGCTGCATTTATGAACTGACATAAGAAATAAGAAAGAAATCAAGAACTACGGATCACTATGTTCTATTTGCCACAGAACAAAAGGACTACCCATCATTTCCAAACAACTCCCCAATAAATTATGAAAATTTTACATGGCAGAGTAGGTATATTTCACATGGATCCTAAATTCAGCTGACGTGCGAAAAGGACAGTTAATTCCACGCTTTTGATTTCCAGAAGTACAATGATACTGCATTTATGCAGGCATCTGGAAAATAAGTAACAGTTGGCATTTGCACAAACCAACAGAGGAGAGGTTTTCAATATTAGCCACCAAATAACCACATTATAATGCCAACATATAAATGAATAACTTGAAAATGGAAACATTAGTTGATATCTCACTGGGTATAGCAGAAAGTGAGGGCTGCTGTGGACCCATCATTGGCCCATCTTTGCTACCACTAAAGTAGTAATCATTTCCAGATCTTCCGTGTAGTTTATCTTCATAACCAGTATTTAAACCAGGAGGAGGCATATTAGACTGCATAACGGATGGGCCCATCTGATTCTGAAACCTATGACCCTGCTGCCGCTGAACCAAATCTGTTCCAGTTTGCTGTGAATGAGCCATAGAGGTTGGCTGTTGCATATTGACAGAGGAGCCTGTAAAATGCTGTGTTGACCTGAATATAAACCTGCCGGCGCAGTCTGAGCTGAATTAGTTCCAGCAGAGTGGTTCTGAGAAGATGTGCCCATCTGTTGAAATTGAGCAGGAGAAAACCCAGTTTGGTTCCCTAGCTGAAAATCAACATCCTCCTTTTTCGGAACTGCTGCTTTATAATCTTCTCGATTTGGATATTGCTGACCCTGGTGCTGTGCACCATGCGGACCGAGCTGCTGAGAACTTTGTTGGCCCTGTGGAAGCACACTTTGTTGATATGCCATATACTGCAAATGCTGATGTGCATATTGATGTCCTTGTGCTTGTGCCATTTGTGAGTTTTGATGCTGCATTGTCTGCTGCCCTATTGGAGACACCATTTGCTGATTTGGGTGCTGCATTGCCTGTGCCTATGTTGCTGTGGGATAAACTGTCCCTGCTGTCCCATTTGCGGACCTGGTTGTTGTGCGCCCTGCTGATCTGAAACCTGCGCTACCATATGAACCCTGCTGCTGCCCTACTATTTGTCCTTGCTGTTGAGCTAATTGGCTCATTTGCTGCCCCAGCTGTTTTGCACCCTGGACAACTTGCACCTGGCTCATCTGTGCCACCGCACTAGGTTGTGCAGAGTGGGCAGCTGAGATTGGAGCTAGCTTAGGAGTGGAAACAGCAGGAGGAGGGCCCGGTGGCAGGGGTGGAGGCAAAATGGTCGGCCTTTCGTACTGGGTGACATTGGTCTCAGGATTCCAGTAATACAGGAGGCCAGTTGTTCCATCAATCAGCCCCTTCCAAGGTTTCGGAAGAGTAGGATCATCCGGTGCAAACCGCGGGCCGAGATTGGCTGCTGCTGCCTCTGCAGTCGTCATTTGTCCAATATATATCTAAAACCACGTAAAGTCCTTAGATTCAGAACAAGGGCCACAAAACCCATACTGTAGATAGTCTAATGCAATATATTTTTTATGTGAATACACTCAACCGAAACAAATACGAAACAAACCCACAACACCATGTAAAGTTTCCCACCAAAATCAGCAAATTTCTAATCAAATTACAGAAATTAAGACAATATTGCATCATACGTCATCAGAAAAAACCCTAAAAGTAGCAATACTTATCTGTTATATGTAATCTGAAATATATATAAGAAATCATATCATATGACAAAGAGATTTTACAATTAGTAGCAATTCAGACTACTAGTCATGTATCAATTAATAAGACCCTAAAACAAGAATTACATAAACAAAGAAACAAGATAATTGAATCTGAAATCCAATACACCAAATGGCATTGGTAACACAATTATACATACAAGAGAAAGTGAAAATGGACAAGCCTATTATTGAGCAACAGATCTCAAGTAAAACATTTTTTTCCTTTCCCTTACTTATATGGGAGGGGAGAAAACAACAAAACAGCAATTCCTTAATTAAAAGAGTCAATCAAAAGAGATGATAAGATAATCCAAAAGGGGAATCCTATAAGCAAACCACATGGTCAAAAAAGAGGCTTCTATCTTGGTTGCTCAAAACCAAAACCCCCTGAAATAAACAAAAAGAAACAAGCAAACAGTAGAGAAAAACAAATTAAAAGGTGAGCAATGGCATACACCAAACTGAAGCAGATCTCATTTAGCTATTAAGATTTGAACTAAAGAGGGAACAACAAAAGGAGGGAAACGCGTCATAAGTCAGCAACTACTAAAAATCCCCCAAACAACAACTGATATTCTCAAACTAGTTGAAGAAATCCCAACACTTGAAGAATCAAATACCCTTCCAAATACACGCATTCATATAATAAGCTCAACCAGAACAGCACAAAACCAAGTTACAAAATAAATCTTTAAGGAATAATTTCAAGTTTTCAGGTCTCCAGTTATAGTAAAAAAAGGGGAAAAAATTCAATCAAAGCAAATCAAGTTCGAAGATATAAAAGTAAAAAGGGGGACTTTATGAAGAGAGAATTTTACCGGAAAAATAAAAGAATCAAGCCTTGGTTGACCTGGAAAGTCGCTCCAAAGAAAATTCCAGCAATTTATAGAGACAAAAGGTTTTCTGCGACATTACCTTCGATTAGAAACCCTAACCCCATAAATAATAATAATAATAAATATAATAAAAAAGGAAGGTAATAGGAGAGTTGAAAAGGGCGGTTTTAATGGTGTGGGATAAAACAGAAAACCAGAGAGAAATAGATTGACGATAATGGTCACAAGTGGTTTCGATAATAAAAAAGGAAGAGGAAGACGAGGCTGGTTTGGCGGCGGGCGATGTGTTAAGAGAGATGAGAGTGGGTCGGAAACTTTTAAAGGGAACTAGAATGAAGCCCCGCATTCGCTGGGGTTTTAGGAAATTCTAAATTAGATATTTATTTTATTTATTTTTAAAATATTAATAGTACTAGGGTAAACTACTTCAATGGTCACTAATTTTTTTGTATGTTTCTATTTTGGTCACCGAGTTATGAAAATTTTCAATTTAATCGCTAAATTATCTGAATTCGTTTTTCTCAGCCACAGTGTCGTTAAAAAATTACGGTAGTATGATAAAATTAACGAAATTCCACCATTTTGTCCTAATTCGTTGATGGAGGGTTGACTTTATCAACCTTCATCCTCGCCACACCATCATCAATCCAAAACTCACCAAACACAAACTCATAAACCCCAACTATCTAAGAGTCCCTTTGGATGTATAGTGTATTTATCTCTTGTTAGTATAAAAATAGATATTAATGTGAGATTAAATATTATAACGATATTGTAACGTAAGAAAAAAAAAGTTAAATATTCTGCATTAAAAGTAAACACACATGGGCCCAAAGTCAGCAAATCAAAAAGAGAGGAAGAAGCCATCCTCAAGAAAGAAACTTGGAAAAAAAAAACATCATAAAGAAATTAGAAGGAAAAGAAAACAAAAAGAAAAAGATAAGAGAGGACTCATACCCATTTTGGGGTTTGTAGGTTCAAGTCCTCAGGTGTCATTCTTGATGATTTCAACGGTCGAACGAATGAGAGAGGGATGGAGAGTAGCATTTCGAGCCAACATCTAGGTTTCAGGCCATCGTGGTTCTTGTTTTCAAAATAATTAATTGTGTATTTAAATGAGGATAAAGATGGGAGTCTTTTGCCTAGGAGTTTGGTCAAAGACTACGTCTAACAACGATGGCGTAAGGCGACAACAGCTAGGGTTGCTAGAAAGAAACGAGGAGAAGAAAAAATGAAAAAATAAAAAAAAAGTAAATAAACGAGGGAATATAAACAAAAAATAATAAAGAAAGAAAGATAATAATGTGGTGGAACCTACTGCCTTAAATAATTTTTTGAAATTCCACGTTATTCAATCATTTATACTTTAACGGTCTAGTGATCAAAAAAATGAATTTGAATTGTTTAGATATTAAATTGAAATTTTTTATAGTTCGATGAACAAAATAAAAATACGCAAAATGTTTGATGATTATTAAGGTAGTTTACCCTTAATACTAATACTAAGTGGTTGTAACTATTTTTTTATTAATTATAAGAAATAAACTTAGGGAATATATATTCATTCGGATAACATTAGGTGATAATTAATGAGTCCTTTTGGGTCATAATAATACAAAGCCAAGCCAAGCCAAGGGAGCGAAACCAAAATAAGCCCTTATGCTTTGTCAAATGCTTTATCATCCTTTACATTATGTTGGATTACTGCAGTGGTTGGCAATGGTGATAAAAGGATCTTACACTTTTTAATAGTTGAAGCAAGTTTGAATTTGATAATGGTAGATTTAGTGAAGGAATGATGGAGAGAAATCTTTGTTATTTGCTTTTGTTTCTATAGGGTTTGTCTCTCTTTTCTTGGTTCATTATTATAGATATTAAAACGATTTACTGTTGGTGGTAATTTGAAGTTATATAATTATGTGAAGTGTGTCTCGTATTTATCAAAAAATTTATAAGTATTTAAGACAATAATTAACGAACAACCGACATATTATACTGTTGTGTTAATTCACAACTCCGATACACAAACGTTAGGGCACGATCAAGAAACTATTCCTTGATAAAGCTCCATGTTTGTATTGAAAGGAAAGGAAAATCCTTTATCTTATTTGGTAGTTTTTTTTTTAATTATCTAAGAAAAAGTTAAGGGATTTGAGTAGTTATTACTTTCGTTCAAAATGTCAAATTTTTAATTATCCAAATCCAACAAAAAATTAGGAAAAGGAAAGTAAATAGATTTTTAAAATGTAAATTATCATTTTTATCCTCCTTAATTTTTACATAATTATATTATAAAAAGTTATGATTGTAAAAGAAAATACTATATTTAATTATTTCATTTTCTTTCCACAGTTTATCCTAAAAAAGATGGTTAAATTTATTTCCATTTCATTTCCCTTATGAATTTCAACAATTCAAACAAAATAATAATGTTATCATTTCTTTTTCTTAACCTTTTTTTCTTTTATTTCTTCCTTTCTTTCTTTTCTTTTACAATTATTAATCCAAACTCAGTGTAGCAAATATTTTTGGTCTAGAAATATTTTTATTGCCAAATTTGTGTGAGTTTTAAGTTGAATGACATGAAATTTAAAATTCAGTTGATATATTTGTAAACCCTTTATCCTATGTAATTACTTGTATAAAAAATATTATTATTGTTCATTAATCCCATTTTTTAAAATATGATACTAATTAAAATTCTAATTTTTTTAACTCTCAATATTTACAATTTTTTATCAACTTGATCCTTAACTTTTAAAATTAAATAATTAAAAAAATATTTTTTTCATATTTTAAATAAAAACATAAAAATAAAATTTTGAAAAATTAAAAATTAAAAATTAAAATCATTTTAAATAAAAAAAATCCCCAATTTAATTTTGTCTAAATCAAACTTGATTGGCCAATTGCACTATGAATCGACGGGTTAAATCGGGTTAAAACAATTGATTGAATAAATTTTTATACTTTTTTAATCTTTTTTTTTTTTTTTAATAATTTATTTACTTTGAATCAGTTGGATCGTTTGAACTAGGACTTGATTGGTCAAACTAATTTCAACCACTGGTCTGATTCCATAAGCATTGCCAAAATTTCAAAAATAAATATTCAACAATATAAGGAATAAGTAACATTTCTTTTGAAATTGTGGCAATGTTTTTGAAATTAAATCAATGGTCGAACTAGTAAGACCAAACGATTTTCAATTCGAACAGTTTGACTAGTTCAAAACAAATAAATTATTAAAAAATTAAAAATAAAAATATTTAAAATTTTATAAATATCGATTCAACTATATGTTCAACCGCTTTTTTAGTTTGATTCAACCAACTCATACTGGTTCTCGAGAAATTGGTTTTTTACCTTTCATTGGAACAATACCCTAGCCTATTCCTGGTCTAATCAGTCTAATTGATAAATCCGATTCAATTTACACAATATTAAATTTTAGAATTTTTTTATATATTTAAAGTCATTTTTTATTTTTGAATTTTAATTAGTTTTTTTTTCATTTAAAATATGGAAAAATAATAATTTTAATTTTTTTAAAAATATTTACTTTTAAATAGTAAGGACCAAATTGACAAATGTTGTAAATATTGAAAGCTAAAAAAATTATTCCATATTATATATAACAATCACTAAGATAAAATTAAATGGAGGGATCAAAATTTTTAAATAAAAAATATAAAAACTTAATCACTCCAAATTAAAATATAAAATTAAATTTTAAATTTTATATGAGTACAAAGATCTTTGTCTTATTTAAACTATATAAAAACTATCCTTAAAAGAGGAGCTAGCCACTACAGTATGTTGATTTAAATAAATATGATGAAATTATTTTAAATTTAAGGATTTGTGCTGATTTCTTTTTATATTTATTGATATATATTGTTTTTGAAGAGGGAAAGTGAAAATGAGCTCTCTAGAATGCGTTTTCACAAAAAATTGAGAATTTATTTTTTTATCAGATAGTTAAATGTTATTATTTTTATTCTCGAATTTTGGGTTCGATTCCTTTCCTATTCATATTTATATTTTTCTATTTTACATTGTTTTAAATTTTTTTTTTTTAATTAATATTTTTAATATATTATTTTTTGATTAGATGGTTAGATAATTGTGTTTTCATTTTTAAGTATCGAGTTCAATTCCTCTTATAAGCATTTTATTTGTATTTTTATTTCATTTATTTAAATTTTTTTCATTTTTAATTAATGTTTATAATTAATAAATATATATTTTTATTTTTAATTAATAAATTTTTTATTTATAAAATCAAATAATAATATGCAATTATTTTTTAAAAACATCAACTAATTCTTTTAACATATTATTCTTTATATATAATATTTATATGTCAAATATTTATTTTCTCCACCTATATTGTGGGTATCATGATTTCTAATATGGATCGGAAAATAAATATTACACATATAAAAATTATATTTACTAAAAATAATGATATTTACAATAATTATTTGATTTTGTAAATAAAAGAGTTATTAATTAAAATGAATTAAAAATAAAAAACTTAAAAATAATATATTTATTAATTGCAAACATTAATTAAAAAAATTGAAACAACATGAAATAAAAAAATACATATTAAAATGCTTATAAGAAGAATTGAAGTTAAGACTAAAAAATAAAATTACAATTATTTAACCATCTAACCAAAAAAACTAACATGTTAAATATATTAATTAAAAATAAAAAATACAAATGTGAGGAATCAAACTCGAGACTCCAAAAGAAAAACATTAATATTTAACCATCTAAGCAACTAAGCTAAGCTATTAGTTTTTGTGAAAACATGTCCTATATGACGTGTTTTCAGCTGACGTGATTAAAAACACGTCTTATAAAACCTGTTTTCAATGAAAACACGCATTGTAAAACACATTTTCACTTTTTCTCTCAAAAAACAATATATATCAATAAATATAAAAAAATAAGCAGAGACACTTAAATTTTTAAAAAAAATCAGCATACTTATTTAAATCAACCGGCAACAATCCCTTTGTTCGATTACAAAATAATGGTTAATATTTTATTTGGGTACTTCTATTAAATTTAAATTTAAATTTAAATTTAAGTCTCTATATTTGTTCTTGACATAATTTAATTTTTTTTGTTTTTATAATATCATTAATTAGTCCAAATAATTAATATCATTAACTATTTTGATTAAAATACTACATGAATTTTCTTAAAATACCATTCTAACACGTAAATAAAATCTATTTTGACATTTTAAATTAAAGATATTTATTATTTGTACCAACCAATAATATTATAAAAATTGAGGAATCAAATTATATTGCATTAAAATATAGAAATTAAATTCTAAATTTAAACATAATAGAAAAATCATAACGACAACTTAACCTAAAATAATTTATACTTGACACAATAATCATTGGATGTATATAAATATCTATAGTCATTGAATGTGTGATAAAAAGTTAAATATTCAACACTCTTCGATTTTCATTTTAAGGATTTATATATATTACATATTTGAGTATTAAATCTATTGTTTAGTATCGTATCGGTTTATAGTAAATATATCAATCAAGGAATATATATCACTCAAATTCGTTTTGATTTTAATTTTTAGATATTTGAATTCGTTATTGAAATTTGAGTTATTCGTAAGAATATTTTAAAAAAAATTCATTAATCCATTTCATGATTAGATCATATAATTTGAGGAATAAATAACTATCACTTATCGTAAACAGTGAATTATAAGTTCGATTAACATAACAAAAGCCTCGATTTCAATATCAATAAAACGTTATGGCATATTGACAACCGACACTGTCACAACTTAAGCATGATATATTTGGATTGATTATAAACACTAAATATGATAAGTAAATCAAACCCGAATGCTCCAAAGCGATGAGCAAAATTGACAAAAAAATCGAGCATCCATCAAAATAGAGAGAATGACAAAAAAACCTCCCTAAAATCATCTGCAAAATCAAGATCACATGCATTTCTAAATTGAATAACAAAATATGAATGAATGAAATTTATTAAATCATTTAAAAATGAAAATGCTTTAAAATTTATAAATTTAAGAATAATTTTTTTATTATTTCTAATAAATAAATTTTAATGACATTTTTATAAATTAAAATGGAAAGAAAGAGTATTTTTTTTATGCCTCTCTCCATTGCTTGCTAAAATTGAAAAGTAAGGGAATGAAAATAAAATAATTGAAAAATGTATAATTTGAACTAATATACACTTTTCTCCTGTTTTCTCTCCTCCAATATTTTTAAATTGGAAGAATTGATTTCATGTATTGGGATAGAAAATGATCATTCATCTTATTTTCTTTTCTTTCACTTTTATTTTTTATCAAGCATTCAGCAAATTCATTTTATTTCTACTTTTCACTCATTCCTCTTCTTTATTTACTTTTTCACCTAACCAAATACATCTTTAATGTGCTACATTTTGGAGAAAAATAAAATTCAACATACGATAATTTAATAAACGCAATAATTAAAATAGGAAATAGTAATTAAAGTTATGGAATTTATTAAGTAAATTATCTTTTTTGGATGGTTTCATCTAGAGGGGTTCATGAGCTGGGTCGATTTAGGTTCGAGTTGAGTCTAAGCATGAAATTAACATGTTTTATGCTTACTCAAGTCCGATTCGACCTTAAATCTGGACCTAAAATTTTGTCCAAACCCATCCATATTTGTAAAATACTAACTCAAGCTCATTTTAGATCGTCCATATTTTATTTTATTTTATTTTAATATTTAATAATTTTATATATTTTATTTATTGAAAATTTTTATATAGTATCTTAACATTATTTTAATATTTACATTAAAATAATATTATATATTTAGTATAGATTTATTTTTTATATGTTTTAAATTACATAATATATAAAAATAACATAATATAAAAAGGTCGGGTCAGGCCGGGTTCAAACCTTGAATATTCAAATCTAAGTCTGACTTGTATTTTAAATGGGATCTAATTTTTTTGTCCAAACCTATTTTCAGACTTAATATTTTTATCTAAATCCTTCAAAATTTCGAACGAATATTTAAATCTGAAAAAATAACCCAATCCATTAACGGTTCTAGTTTCATCCCATCCACTTCACGACGAACTTCGCCTTCTTTATTATAAAATCATCTCCTTCATATTATGGAATTGATGATTCATTGTATAGACATTTGAGTGAGAGAGAGAGAGTGCGTCTCGCGTTGTTTATCGCTTCTAGCGGGATGGTTTAACGAATCGGGCCCACTAATCATTCCGATCGGACGAAGGCTTCAGCCGTCGCGCGCTGTTATTTTTTATTATTACTTTTTTGTTCATTTCGAAAGAATCGTACCCATATAATTGCCCGATCACCAGGTTTGGACGCAGGCCCCGATCAACAGTGGCGTAATCAGCGGGCCTTGACTCCACTTCCTCTGCTTAAATGATCTTTCACTTTTTACTTCGCTTTTCTTGTTTGTGATATAAAATACTTTCATGGCAATTATTTTTCCATCTTTATTACCTTTCAGAAAATTAAGTCTTGGGTTTTTTTTCTTTTAACTTTTTTGATCAATTTATTATGAATTTAAAATTTATGTCTAACTTAATAATAAATCAATTTATTATGAATTTAAAATTTATGTCTAACTTAATATTATTATGGGATTCAATTTCAAGTAACAAGGATTGAAATATATAGGAATATTTCAAAAAATTTACTGCCCACATAGAGTTGCATAAAACAGAATCTTACATCTATAAGATTTTTAAAGATCCCTTTAATAGACGGTATATTTACGTACGATTAATATAAAAATATTCCTAATAATAACAACAACAAAAGAAAACATCAATTCAATCTCCAAAAAAAATTCAACCCAGAAAATGGGGTATCAAAAGGTCAACAAGAAGTTGGTAACATAAAAGTTGGAGAAAGAGGCAGGCGTTGAGCAGCCTTTGCTGATTGAGAATTTGTAAGTTAGCTTCCAGCTCGGTTTCATCTTCCCTTAACTGCTGTCTCAAGGCACATGACTCTTCCCTCTTCAATGCTACCTCTTCTTCAAGCTTTTCCACTTCAGCGACAATTGAGCTATAGTGCATCCTAGCAGCAGTTCTTGAACTGGAGGAGATCCATCAAGTTATTTTTTTTTCAGAAGACTGTACATAATTTAGCATTTAATTCTTTTTTAATAATAATTTTTTTCGTAAATATTAAACTAACCGTGTTTGTTGTATCATTCCCATCGCGATTCTCATACGTTCTCGAAATCTCTTTAAGAAAAAAAAAGAATGAATTAATCTATGAATTAAACTAAGAAAGGCATAGATGAAAATAGGAAATAATAATTACCTTTTCCTTCCTTTTTGATGATTTCTTCCATTTCGCCTTGGTTATTAAATAAAGCATGCTCTTCATATTATCGAATTTGCTGAGAATTTAGTGAGTAAAATTTTCCTTCTCTATCTTTTATAGACCTTTTTGAGTAAATGAGATTGGGTCTCGCGATACTTACGCGCTAAAGAATTGGGCCCACTAATCGTTCCATGAAAGGCCTCTACCTTTACCTCTGCCTCTTCCACTTTTATTTTTTATTTATTTATTTTTTTCTCAACCAATAAATTGCTATACATTTTCCACTTTTATTTTTTTATTATTTCTTTGTAGCTTAACCAATAAATTGCTGTACAATTTCCATTAAGACCAATTAAAATATATAAGCATGAGTTTGGAAATTTTTTTGGATTGATGAGAGTATTTTTATTTTTTATTATATTATTAAATTAATTTTAAAAATTATTCTAATTTAATATAGAATTATTAATTTAAAAAGTTGTACAATTTTAAAAATAAAATTATTTTAAATAAAACTTTAAGCATAAAATAATATTAAAAACTATTTATTTTCCTTTTTTTTAAGTGTCACTTACAAAATTGATCAAAGATGAAAGCAAAGGTTGAGAAAATACATTGAAGTGAGTGTAGATGTTTGGCCCCATTAGGAGGGAGGGAAGAAAATAAAAGCAGTGAAAGAAAAAGGAGATGAAAATATAAGGAAACTCAAGGGAAGGAAAGGAAATGGAGGAAAATTCATGCTTTTTGTGTTTATATATATTACATATTAATAATTTTTTCTGTGTATTTTTATTATTTATTCTTTTTATCCCTTTGTGTTATATATCAATTTATTTTCTTTTTCTAAAGGAGGAATTTTAGCATAAGATTAAAAAAAAAATTGTAGTCACGAAAAAATCAAGAAAAGAAAGGACAAAACTAACCCAAACTAATGGGCTTACTCTATAAACTCGTACGCCCTTCACCTTCATTGATGCAATCAAAAAAAATACTAGATGTTAAAATAAAAGAATTCAGCAAGTGAATCATCCTATTCAATATGGTTCCTATAAACTAAAGAAAGAAAGGCAAGCTTGATGAGTTAAAGAACATAATATTGCAAACATCTTGAAAATGATCAATCTATATCATCCATTTTGTGTTTGCGGTCATGATAAGTGGCTGTTGTTAGAGCATGGCCATTGCAATAGATATTGGAAGTGGAATTTCAGATGAGCAATTATTTCATATTTTGCAATTGTTTTTAAAAATTGTATTTTGTATTATCAATATCATATTTATAACTTTATTAATAGTTCATAATTATACAAAATTATTCAACGACCGATGCAAAGCTCGGGAAAGTTATATGGAGGTAACTAGATCTGATCATGAGTCGAGTCACTAGTTCAGGCTCAAAAATCCGCTTAAAAAGTGGGAGAATTTAGACACAAATATAAATTTTTTATCATTTTCGAGTCGAACCTAATCCTAAAAAACGAACTTAATTTTTATCACCGACCTAGTTCGACCTGATCCATGATCGAATCTAGAGGCAACTATGGATGTTTGGCCGTCAACGTTGGGGCTTTTTCTTTAGCTTTGTAACGCGCGAAGAAAAGGATGGAAGAAGAGAAGTAGAGAAAGACAAAGCGGGAGAATAATAGCGTGTGTTGTTTATTACTTGCGGGGGCAGGGAGAACAAAAAGAGAGATGAAAAGAGTAGGAACTAAAGGGGAAAGAAAGAGTGGCTTTTCGTATTTATATTTTTTTTACATATTAATAAAATTTAATTATATTTACATTATTTATTGTTTTATCGTTTTGTGTTATATCTTAATTTACTTTATTCTCCAAGACATAACATTATAGAAAAATTATTTAAATAATTTATCTTGGTGGTCTAATTTAGAGAAAAATTATTTAATAATTTATTTTATGCTATTTTATTCTTAAATGATATATTTAAATGGATTGATTCCGAATTGACTCGTAAATTGATTAGGATTTACAGTTGATCAATTATAAAAAAAAAGTTTAAAATGGAAATAATTTGAATAATTATTTTTTCTTTAATTTAAAATTATATATTTAAAAGATTTTATATGCATATCCTCGATCTAGGATTTGTTCTTGATTTACTTACATTTTTTGTTTATTTGAAATAATGTATTTAGTATTTTGTACACTAGCAGTGAACTTTTTTTATTTCATAAGTAATTTTAAAAAATGGTTACGTGTATCTTTTTTTTAAATATTCTATTATACCTTTATAAAACACTTGATAATCTTCTAACATTACTTGTGGAGTCTGAAAACTCCATTGACAGTGTATCAAATATTTTTTCTTAAAATGATTAGTTTATATTTCACTTTTGGCCAAAAAGATATTTTTTTATTTTTAAATGATATATTTAAAATGATTTGTCTAGTTAATTGAAAATTCTTATCAACCCTAAATAAATAATAAATTAAAATTTCATAATTTTGAAAAATCAAGTAATTATAGTTTATTAAAATTTATTTTGAAATCAATTATTAAATAAAATTTATAGAAAATTAAAAATTCTCTGCGCGGGAGATACAATAATAGTATAATAAAATTCTGATAAATAAATATTTGAGAAATTGTGAGTATATTAAAGACAGTATTTAAGAAAATGTAAGTACATCATAATTTTTTATGTCATATTTGATATTAAACAACTATATAATTTTAAATTAAAAAAATAATTCTTATAAAAAATATCAATAATATTTGATAATAAAAATTTATAAGTAAATAACAAAACTTACAATCAAATCCTTTTATATAATATGTTAATTCAAAAAAAATCAACAATATGATTAGTAACCAAAATAAGAAGAAAAATTAATAACCCATGCAATTCTATCTAATTTTTTTTGTGTTTTATATTTTTTGAGTCATACTCTCTCTAACATTAAACACATACTTATTGTCATTACCTGCGATCATTGGCCAAATTATTCGTCATTTGAATCTAAATCTGTATAATTAAAATTATGAAGATTAGTTTCTTCCATATTTTCTTCAAATTATGAATTATCTCAATTCCACCCATAAATGAAATTATGAAGTACGCAATATGCTAACACGATCCAACTTTTTTTGTACGTTATATGAATGTAGTGTCGTTAATATAAAAAATCTTTAATAGGTCAAAATGTATAATGTACCAATATATTTTGAAAATAATAAGGTAAATTGATTTGAGAGTAATTGCTTCATAAGAGAGAATGTAATTGGAATGCTCAATTCAATGGGGATTTATTAATTACAATGATTATTTAAATATGTTGCAAATGTATAATTACAAAGGTTAAAATATGTTGGAAGTTTCTGTATTTTTTATACATTTGAAATTTAATCTCTCTACTTTTAGGATTTTAAAATATCATTATGATTGTTAATTAATATATATAAGTGTGATTTTGAAAGTTTCTGTTTTTTTTATTAAATTCAAGTTTATTACAATATTATTATTTTTTTGTTTTATGACTATTAAGTGAGTGTTTTTTTTTATTTCAAAATTTCACACTAGAAAATTTAATAGAGGAATTTTGAGTGGTTACTAATTGGATCTAAATTTTAAAATTTGAAAAGGTAAGAAATTTAATTGAGAGAAATAAAAATAATTTCGATTTGGTTTAGTGCACTTATAAAAATACCTCAGAATCTATGTAATATTATATAGCTAAACTACTAAACAAGTAGTTGAACTGTTAAATTAATATGCTTTGTACTTAATATAGCCTTTATTTCAAATGTAATTTTTTTTTAAAAAAACTTAAAACTAAATTAAAAATACAATTACAATTATTAAAAATATGTATTCGAATAATTATATAGTATAATTAGATTGTTAATTAATATATATCCAAACTTAAATTAAAATGAATCTTGTTTGGATCTGAAATGGTAAGACTTAAATTAAAATATATATGAATTAAAAACCCACACATGGTTAACACAAAGTGAGACAAGAATATGAAATTTCAAACATCACATGGCTTAACCTAATTTTAAATGTTGATTTTATGTTAGGGGGGTATTGGCTCATGTGGATATAAATAAAATTTAAGACTTTATTTGAGTGAAAAAAAAAAAAGGGGTTAATCTCAATAAAGTAACACAGATTAAGGGCCTATTCAGGATTTTAGCCGTTCTTCATTTAACAACCCACACCACACTGCGTTCATTGCATTTTTAAAGTGAGTACAGCTTGAAATGGGTAGCTCATTTAGACGGTTTGATGATGAATGGAACTCAAAGAGGTAATACTTCCCATTGAACACAAGTGTTTTACAGCTCCAACTGTGGTTCAGTGAATCGTAGACAACTGAATTTTGATAAAATTCATTTGAATATATGAATTATGCCAATTTTACTAAGGTTGAAACCCTTTCTAATCCATCCATCTGAAAGTTTTTAAGAGAGTATTCAATAAAGCTGTTCTAATTTTATTAAGCAAAAAACTGAATATAAATAGAGAAAAGTCTCCTAACATAACTTGGAAAGTAATTCCCTTATTCTAGTAAACTACTAAAGGATAAAATAAAATATTCCTAAAAAATCTTAATTGATTATTTCAGGATTTATTTACCTAAATAACTTTAAAAAAAATCCCAAAATATATGGGGCTTCAACACGTATTTCAACATGATCAAGTAAACCGAAACAACAAATGCCATGACAAATGGCCACAAGTATGTTTTCTGGTTCAAATATCAGTGAAGTAGACAAGGATGTTTTCTGGTTCAAATATCGGTGAAGTAGACGAGGGGGGAACCTTTTTCTTGGAAATCACCTTCACATTTCTTTCTCATCGTCTTGACCTCCTTTATTTTACAACAAATTATCCGACTCGGAGCTAGCTGTTTCTTTGGAAGCAAGGTTTGCTTCCATGAACAAACTATCAGATATGTCCCAAAGTTCTTTTGCAAGTTTGGCATTGTGTGATAGCACTGATGATTCCACAGTCCTACCCTTTCCACCAAAAAAGTATACCCCGGAAGCTTCCTGAAATACCAAAGTCAGAAATCAATAGGTTCACTAAATCACCAGAGATAAATTTTTTTTCCCTCGAGATATGATGCAATATTACCATCAGACAAGAATGGAGAATGTTCATTACTCGAACTATGTTGCAAATTTCAGCGTTGGAGACTAATAGTATAATTGGATTAATCATTTATGACTAGTTAATGTTAAGACTTTGGTAAGAAGAAACTATAATCATATATCTCAGATGAACTAACAGGTGGGGCAAGGGCTGCATCAATAAGAGAGCTAATCCCATTCTTTGGTGACTGCAAAAGGCCCAAAAGTTTCAAAACTTGAAATGCCAAGCTCGAAAGACATGAAGGAACTTCCCTCATGATGTTGGTTTTTACACTTCCAGGATCTGCAGTACTTCAAAAGCAAAACAAACCATATTACATACCATAAAGTGGAGAGATGCCTACTGCAAATGCTTTTCAAGATGAAAAATAATAAAGATGTTCTATAGCCGTTATAAGACCATCAAAGTTAAAATGAATGTTGCTCTTTTCTTTAAGAGAAAAAGTTTGACAAAAACCACTTAAAATATACTTTACAGAGACATGATAAGGTTGATCCATCAAGCCGAGTTGTTGGTGGAGCTCATATGAGAAGAGAATCAAGAATACTGTTGAAACAAAATTACATGTCATTGATAGAATGGAAATGAAAGTCAATCACAATAATCTTTCATGTTAAATGAATTACATTTCGAGTGCTCATAGAGACGGGCAAATGGATATTGTTCGGATCTCAAGAAACGTGTCCCAGAAACAGATTCCTTGTCAACCTGTACATCAAAAACTGAAGGAAAGTGCACTAATGTAGTTATATGAGGGTCTTTCCCCCTATTTCTCAAACACTATGTTTGCCCTAAAGAATATATATACATACACATATATAAATCTGTTACATATGTATATATCTGAATTACCTGAAGATACTCACCACTTCGATGTGTAAAGGATGTGACATTTACTATCCGAGAAGGAACAGGGCTTCTTTTAAGAAGAGGTAGTAGTAATTTGGTCAGACAGAATGGTCCTATGTAATTTGTACCCATCATCCTGAGAAACACGAGTGAACTTGTAAGAAGGAATTTGAGGACAGAAAAGGGACATTGTGACCACAAGAACAAATGGTGCAAAGGACAGGAAATACTGAAAACTAACTGCAATTTGAGGTTAATCTGCACTAGCAAGTGGTAAGAACTTCTAGGTAAGGTTAAATTTCACCAGAAGAAAATGTAGCATATTGAACCTTTTCGCATTTGGGAGATTCGGGTAGCTAAGATTCAAGAATGGATCATGACAGCCTGTTTGGTAGCTGAGAAAATCTACCAAGAAAATGAAGATAACAAGAATAGTATATTGATGATTCTAAAAAGACTTTGTTAATAACAACCATGCAGCTGCATGCACACGTAACAACCTTAACTAACATCGTAACCATCACCTTAGCAACCAAACAGCTAGGTTAACAGTCTAACAGCTTGCAACTGACAGTATACACTAACACAGGTTACACATTTTCCAACCGGTAAAGAATATTATACAGTTGTACCAATATGCAGCATCAAAGCAAGAGTAGTTAATTACTGATCATAGCCTTCAGGTGTGGTTCTCGATGATGTTGCCAGTATCCCAGCATTATTAATCAAGAGCTGCACAGAACAATGCAGTTTGCACTCCAAAAGCCATTGCTGAAGTGAGCTTTTGAACTCCAAAATTGATTGGAATGATGCCAGGTCAACCACAAAAGCTTTGACATAGGCATCTGTATTCTGGGTTTTTATTTCTGTCATAATCTATAAACAACAAGAACCAAAAAGAAAAATATGATAAACAGCATCATAGAACAAGAGGAGACATGAAACAATAAATTTACTGTGTATATATCTATATACCTTTGATAACAAATGGGATGATCGTCCAACTGCAGAAACAAACGTAAATAAACGTCAAGCGAGATGCTCAATTTAAAGACAGGAGCAGATAAAGAGTCTTCACTGGATAGTTTATGTCATGATCCGACCCAGCCTGCTAGACCACGTGTGAGACACAAATCAAAATTGCCTGGTTTAGTTAGTGACAGGTCCACAAGGTTTTGCCACCGCTTTGAGTGAACTCTGCAGAACATATACCACTTATCTAGCTAGTTCAATTTGTATCCCTTCTACAAAACTATTACTATATGGAAGTATATGGGTTCAAATATGTGGTGGCACGCTTAAGGGTGAAAACAAACCTTGAGAGGCTAGCAATGGGCACTCAAGCAAGGCAATTCCAGTTTGTGTCTCACGAGCCAAAATAGAACGAGATGCATCCAGAAAATTAAAAGTAAATGAAGTAAGCTGTGGGAAGAGCAGGGTACCAAGAACAACGAAGAAACCTTCCCGTGAAAGAGCGTGTGCAGCCGCAGCTCCCAGTCCTGATGTAGCCTGCAGCAACGAGGGAATGAAACAAAAAGGAAAGAAAAAAAAAGAAAAAACCCACAAACTAATAATAACAACTCAGGCTAGTAAGGTGAAAATAAAGAAGACTTACACCTGTAACGATGCAAACAGGCGTCAGAGACTCTGAGATTGGAGGATGACATCGTGGGTAGGATTGGAGTCGGCGAGAAAAGATCCAGTTGGCGTGTAATTGGAAGTATGAGATGATGAGTGAGATTGTCCAAAACACGGCCATTCTCCAAAAACTAATGGACGCAGCAAAACGAAGAGCTTCTTTCAACTCCTTAATCATATTTTGCAGATTCAATAAATTCAGTAATAAGATAGTAGAAACAGTAAGCTGTGTAGATAGGCTGAGTTCCTTGGAGACAAACTGTCGAACACGTTATACTCAACAGCATAAATAGTTATTATTACGCAGGTAATCGGTACAGCAATCTTGATGTACTAATTTAAGAGCTTTTTTTCTCAAAGTCAATGGCCTGCGACTTGTGGGTTGAAAACGAAAAATAGTGGGCGGAACCTTTTAATTTTATATGGATGTGTTTGGGTGAAAATAGAAATTTTCTTTTTAGGTACTAAAAATAAAAAAATATATAATTTAAGCATTATCATTACATATTTTTTATTTTAAATGCCAGCTATTATTTCAATCGTAAGGTATTTTTACCCAAAATTAGGAGCCAACATTCGATTAAGTTGAATTAAAAAATATTTGAATTAGTTGAAAAAATTATTGTTTTTCAAATTATTTAATTTAAATTTTAAATTTTTTATTTAATTTTTCGAATTGAATTTTTATCTAAGATATTGATTTTGATTGATGATCCCAAATGTCATGTACCCACATTAGGCTATATTTTGTTTTATGATCTCACTCCTATAAATTGAGCATAAAAACAACAAAGTTATTGTTGCACAATCTTCAACTTAAGCTGAGTATCATGTTGGTGCACCTGCTCCTTCTAGAACTCTTTAGGTCAAAAATTTTCTCAAAGAGCTTTAGGTACCGCTTTTGACTCCATCTAAAATTATTTTGTGACAATTGGGCATTACTTTACATTATCAACATCCTGTGTTGCACAACAAGAAGGCAACACAAGAAGAGGAAACATTTAAAAGTTTTTGTTCATCATAAGGAACTTAATGTTCATCATGTATATGCCACTGATCAAGTTACTGATATCCTCACTAAGACACTTCCTAAAACACCCTTTCATCTTAGTATTTTCAAGTTGGGTGTTGTAATTCAACCCAAATTTGAAGGATTTATTATTGATTCTCTAGACTCAATCTTCTAGTTACAAGATTGTTTTATTTTGAAAGTCTTTGGTCTTTATTTTTTGAATTTTTTTTTTTTTTTAGGATTCTGAGAACTTCCAGATTTATTGAATTTTAATGTGTATAAATACTAAAGCTAATCAATCAATATCATATTCAAAACTTCTTTTAACAACCCCCTAAGGCATGGTCCGCGGATAGCTATAATTTCCGACGCCTCAATTGTTAAGAGTAATTGTTAAGAACACTAGGTATAAAAGAATACCATGATTGGAATTACTTCCCTCTCAAATCTCAATAACTCATGCACACGCCACACCCAGTAAAAAATAATATATTAAAAATTACAAATTTCCACCCCATACAAACATCATATCATGTAAAAGAAGCCTACATGTATTGGTGGAAGAAGGGAGTAGAGTCGGGGAAGGCATTAATGAAACTTGAAACAAGCTCAGGAGATAAAGCTTGGCCTTTAATAAGTACATGGTGGTATCTCTCTATCAATGCTATCACCATTTTCTGCTCATCAGCTTCTTCCAAACTACCTGTTGTCACCCCCACATTACCACATGTTACATTTAGCAAAGCAAATTTAGTCAATGGTCTAATTATGATTTCATCCCTCTAAAACTGAAAAGTTACTCCTACTTTAATTTGTCAAAATTTGATCATCCATCACGGAAATTGAAAAGTTGTCCAATTGGAGAACATTGTTATACCTTATAGTTACATCACTGACTTGAAAACAGATAGTCCAATTTATATGCAACAAATTAGCAAAATTCAACAATTGGACTACTCAATTTTCGTGAAGTATGAAGCCCAAAGTCTAACAAATTAAAGTAGAATGATTAACTTCTAACTTTTAAGTAAAGAGATAAAATTCAGAACTAGACCTAAATTCCATAAGGGAAACTGCCTTTCTAACTATCATGGTTACCAAAATGTTAAGTAAGCATTTATAGAGAACAACAGTTCAACCCAAAGGCTTACCTAACTCGATCTCAGCCTCTTGATCTTCGGCATCCCCTTCTTCAACAGTACCATTCTCCAGTGCAGAAGCCGCTTGTGCATACCTTTCCAGAAACTGTTCTTCAGTTTCTTCATGTTCACTCTCAGATTCCTGTTCAACAAAATGAAAAAAACATATATTTGCTTTCAGATAAATGTATTCTGAATTCCTACACAACTCCCAACTTTCCAGCTCTATCTGTCATTTAGTTAGCTGTCATATATTAGATCATGATAAAAAGATGCAATTGGATGGACTAAATAAAATCCATGAATTGTAAGAGTTGGACCTCATCATCAATTTCGATTTCATCATCCTCATCATCATCTTCAGATTCTTCATCATTTTCTTCCTCTTCCATTTCTTCATCCAGTTCTTTCAATTGTACAGATGTCTTAATCAGTGAAGTAAAGCAATCTCGTAACAAGCCACCACTTGGATTACCTACTCCCAACAACCTTTCAGTCATCTTTAGCAGTGTCATCACTGAGGACAAAAAATAATTAGAATTGATGTCAGTTAAATTTACTGGGGGGAAAACAGGACAAGGAGTGGAGGAAGTAGGTACTGAGGCAGATGCGAGGGAGGGGAGTGACTGATTATGGCCAACAAATATTTTGCTAAAGTCATATATAAGACCCACCACTTCTTCATCACACTAGAGTTAAGGAACAAATAGGTGAAAGCAACTATATAGATCATACTTACTAATGAATATAAAATAAAGCGATAATTTTCCAAGTTCTACAAAAGTCATAAAATAGATACTTACCCATCAACTTTATCTCAGACTTTGCAGACAGACTGACTTCAGAAGAGTGAGTGCAGGCAAAAGCCATTGCAGATGCCCAGGTTGCAAAGCCTCCATCACCCTCCTTCTCCAGTATTGCCTCCACAGTATCAGAATGACATAAATAGCATGATGCAATAGCAAGCAAGAGAGGCTTCCATAGTGAAGAAGGTTTGCTTCCCACTCCTTTGAAATGAGAAAATGCTGCCCGACAGAAAACAGCTGCTAATGATAGACGCACACCTTCTGTTTCACTTGAATACTTTGGGACATGTAATAGTATGTGAACACAGGAGAAAGCTCTCCATGTTGCAGACGGGTATTGTAAAATGGCCTCACTAACAAATACACTTATTGCTTCAATAATGGATCTCTGAGGAACAGGTGGAGCAGGAGCAGGTGGAATCTGTCTAACAATAAAATTCTCCAGTCCATATTTACTGTGCAAACTAACTACTTCCTTGATGCAGTCAAAGACAGCCATATCCTCTGATTCTTCCCAAGCATGCCAATCTGAAATCATGTCAGCCCAAACTAGTAGTAATTCTGATAGTTTAAGCTCTACGATTACACTGCTTCCAGTAACAGAGAGTATAATGGATCGAAGCAATGTTGATGAATGATCTATACATGATGCAGGGGGTGATGCCTCAGCTTCCTGATCGTTACAATAATTTAAGGAGAAAGAAATATGTCATGAATTTACACAAGTAAAATGGTAATCGGATAACTTTCAGTAGAAGGATATCATCATCTGATGAATAAAAAGCATAAGTAAAGCAACAGGTAATGTAAACTATGAAGCAGATAACAAAAAATTTTCAATTCAATACCATGTTTGCACCAGGTACATAGCCTAGATGATGGTTTGACTATATATAAAGAGCAAAATCCAAAGCATTAAAGACACTATAAATCAATATATTTTCTGTTCTAATAAATTTTAGAAATTTTATACGATTGCATACAAATTCTATCATCAGCAGTCAAACATGTTCATTCTATAACCCATTTAGAGACACAATATTCTTAACTGCTCAAGCACCAGAGCAATTCTTAAAACACTCAACTATTACAATGAGAAGAAAACTAACCAATGGAATCGTGAGCCAAGCCTGTTGCAAAAGAGCTGATAAAGCTCTAGCAATGGCACCCTGACCAGAGGCCTTCTTTTCACTTAAGTCATTCTGTTCAACCTCTTCGAGCAAGAAGTTTTCCCAAGATTGAGCCATCACTGCTAATGCTTCAAAACCCCGTACAACCACCTATTACAAATGCAATTCACTTAATCAACAAAATCAGGATTGCCCAGTGACATTTAACAGTCCATTTTCAAACACAATCTGTCAGAGAGAATGTATTCAATGCTCCAAAATTAAAGAAAACACTTTAGGCATTGAACTGACAGAAACCCAAATGTTTAACATGACATGCTGCTTTTTCGCAATCATAGATGCAAATGCGAAACTTGCAGAAACTAGAAATTTTAAGAGAGTAAAATGTACCAGCCTAGCTACAGGAATTCATACTTACATGGGACCATGGCTCCACGCTAGGATGTATGGACTTTGAGATCACATCAACCAATGATGAAATAATATGAGGAAAATGAATTGCTGTATTCTCGTTTCCAGCCTCTACAATAGAATTGAGAAGCTGAAATAGAATAATGTTTTCTTCATCTTCATTACCAATCCTACTAATTACAACTTGAAGAAGAGGTAACCACTCTGGTGGCAGATACTCATTCTGAAAAGAAAAGACATAAAAGATAGGTGAGCAAGACATTATAACCAAAATGAGAATGACTTACAACACCAAGGATTAATTAGGGGACCTACTTCAAGAAGCCCAGCGATTGCCCCTGCAGCAGCTACTCGCACAGGGTAACAAGAAGTATCCTCTTTATCAGGCATTGCCAATGCCTTGAGCAAGGAAGAATAGATGTCTGCGCTCATCTCCTGAAAAGGATACAAACACAGGAAAGAAGATTTATTTAGTCATTGCATTTTATGAGTGGTGTTCAAGCAAATTGAAAAGCAGCATAATAGGGTAAGCAAATCAGTAAAATAATTGAATGCTTAAACTAACAAAAAACTTTGGTCTGATGAAAGAACAAGAGATGAAACTAGTACAAAAATTACTCACTTCAGGAAGACATGAAGCAAGCTCCCCAAGCACCCAACTCGCAGCAGCAACCAAGTATGGTGGACAGAAGGAAAGTGAGTACAATGGTAGCACCCGCGTATTAACCAAAGTTGTTGTAAATGCAGGTTTTTGCTCCTTCAGAAACTGTTTTTTAGAATAACCGATAACAAAAAATAATGGTAGATTTCATCATAAAAAAGATTTAAGGGTAAAATTTTTCAATAATGCAACAGAGGGGCCAGATTTGCTTACATCTTGCAGGCCACCATATGCCATCAGAACACCAAAATAACTGCAACAGTTGACAAACAGAATAAAGTAAGAAAGATTTAAATGAATGTCAAAAACTACTGATGGGGAAGGATGTGTAAGTAGAAGAAAATTAAATAGTAACTTTCAGAAAGGAAAGGCAACTGGTCAGAAAATAAGAAATTTATCACAACTCCCTCCACTTCTCTCACTGAGAAGACAAAGAAAAGGCAATAGATATCAGATAAATGAGAGAGGGAAAGAGAAGGTTTTAAAGCAGATAACAGCCATTCAACTAAAAAATTTCATTATTAATAAGACAAATATGAGAAATATGTTTATTAACTCACTCTTTCAAAATTTTTGGATCAGAAGCAGTAGCATCTGAAGGAATGGGAAATTTTGATAGACATGGAAGCACCAATAACTCTCCGATAGAACGCTGATTATTTTTTTTATTCTTTTCACCTTTCTTGCGCTTGGATGAAGCTGAAGATCCATTATTAGAACTCACAGTTGGAGGCCCCTGTATGCGTTAAACAAATAGTAATTCTATCAAGATAAAAGTATCTCAAGATTATTTATCAAGGACTATCTATCACCAACCTTTGACATTGAAACGACACCAAGTAAGTTTATTGCACTTTTTCTGGCTGTAAATAAATCCTCCCTCCATCCAGAAACTTCTTCCTAGATACAAATTAAAAGTGTTGATATAAAAGCCAACAAATTGGTAAACATATCATTCTGTATGACTATGATAGATAAGAAGCAATGACAGATAGAAAAAACTATTAATGTACAAACAAGTTCAGATGGAAGATTCTTCCGGATGTACTCTTCTGGATCTTCTTCCCACTCTGACATATCCTACTTGGGAGAAAACACCAAAAATCCGTCAATTAACTCAACTTCTATTCTAAATTCAATTTACAAATAGTTGATGAAGATGCATTTCCTCGATTTAAAAAAAAACCTTCTCATTCAACATCAATGCTGGTAAGATTGCAGATTCCAACAAAAATGAAAAATGAGGTGAAACTAATCTCCATCCCTGTTTTCAAAGGACAAAAATGATGTTATGTTAAAGAAATAAATTATTGGATATAAAATTCAGAGCACCTAGCATGTAACTTCCTAAAAGCTGAAAAATGGTAGACACACATTGAGTAAGCATTTGAAAGTAAAAAAAAAAAAAAAGCAACAAAGGCACTGAAACTGATGGTGAGTGGTGAAAGCAACAAAGTTAGAAAGAACTTACAGGGCCTGCCTCCAGGACATGTGAAATCACATCGAAAGCTAGTGAAACAATCCTCTCAGATAGAAAATCAAGCTTCTACAAAAGGAAAATTCATTCTTTTAGTGTTAACACAACCACAAAAGCATCAAATTATCTAGAAGTACAAATCTATGTAAATTAAGTAGTATCATGGAGCTATGCTACGATATAGCCTTATAGGATATGCACTTTTCTATGTTACCAGGTGAATAGTCCCCAAACAGCCAAGGAAATAATAGCTGAAGAATTACATATGAAACTTACACTGATATTTGAGCTACATTTGACTATCTTCAAAACACAGTTTATAATGTCTTGCATTAGCCTGAAAAATTAAGGGCATGGCATCAAACAATGCAGCAGATAGATTAACATTAGAAAATTAGACAAGAAAAATCCGATTATTACTTATCACAATACTTGCGGTGCCGTGTTGTCAAAGAACAGAAAATTAGCAAAGCCCTCTTTCCAGTCTTCAACCTTAGCAAGTACTCATCTTCTGAAGTATCACCATGATCCAAACTCAATGAACCCAGAATGAAAATTAGATCATGGCAGAAGGAAGACAAAAGAGGAGCCACGGCAGACGGCATATATGACCTCACCTATAAAGCTAACCATAATTTCAAAAGAGGTTCCAGTAGGAGGAAAATAGCATAACATGCAAAATAAACTCATGGGGCCTTTTAGATTAAGTTGCAAGCAAAAGTAACTGCTACCATTTGGGGGCTTACAGCTACCACAGGTGCTATAACTAACATGACAAGAGGAAACCAGGTTAAATTGTATGCAAATTCTTAATCAGGTCATTACACTTCTGAAGTCTGTACAGCTACATAGTAATGAAATTTTTTTAATAGACTAACAAATTCATCCAATGCTGTCTGAATTAATGGGATAAAAGATATTACTCACCGCAAAATATAAGCATTTGCATATAAGGAGAAGGATCTTCTCTGTTTCCAGGTCTTTTCTACTATGATTAGCTATAGCCTGTATTACAGACCACATTATACTTTATGATGGAGATTCAGTTATCTTTTCTTGAACAGATAGGGAGAATTAAGTCGAAAAAAGAAAAAGAGAGTTTGAAGACAACAACTTTTTCAACAAGATGATGAAACACCGTCAGCAAAGGGGCAAGAATTTCTTTTGCAATTAGTTCCAGCTGTGGTGGTACTGGCTCCTTAGCAACTTTAGGATTCAAAAAGTACTGCCATAAAAAAGAAACAAAAATAGCTTAAACTCCAAATATATGTCACTTTAAGCTATTTTTGAGTTGACGTCACATCTACTTCAATAAAGAACAAGCTCATGATTAGAAACCTTAAGCATCAAATCATATTTGTACTAAATTTACATAGTACTGGAAAAATAAAAAGTAACAAAAAAGCACCTGGAAAGGTCTAACAAGGGCATGAAGAACCGTAAGGGTGTTGATGGTACTCAATTCACTGCTTGCACCATTGCTTATGACATTACTGCTTTGAATAGCAGATCTGAGATCAGGCACAAGTTCCGGCCAAGAATTCTGCTTAACAAACTCGGCAACAACAATGATCCGAAACTGCCGAGAGGGAGAAAAAGGTGATCATATACTATTATAATTTATTTTAACTCAACATTATACTTAATATAAGGATTGAAGAAAATCGGTACCGCTTCCACCAGAACTTTTAGAACTGACGCTTCGGCTTGAAGCAAAGTTCGCATCAGCTGGGACTTGAACTCCTGGCTGACTTTTGAAGACGATCCATGACTGACCTCAATGTTTCGCCTAGCGAAGTTTTTAAGATAAGTTGAAGCAGCGACTCTTTGACCTTGATTTTGACCTCCTACAAGAATCATTAAAAAGGATTACGCCAATGAGAAATGATTCGCAAAATTGAAATTGGTAGGAAGTGAGACAATTTGGAGTGAAATCAACGATACACTGATTTGAAGCAGAAGATGAAGAAGACGGAATTTGGCTTACCAGCGGCAATGGAGAGGAGAGCAAAAGGGAACTGTGGAAGCGAAGAGAGGCGATCGAGAGCTTCGGTTGATGTACGGACAACGTGGCCATCAGGGCTGAGCGTCTGGTCGAGTAGCTGAGCAATCTGAGTGAGGTCCATGGCTGACTGTTTGGATTTTCGTTTGAGTTCTTCAAAACCCTAAAAAGTTGCTAAAGAGGTGCGGGAAAGAATAAGGCGGGAAAAGTTTAGTTTTGGGGGGTAAGATGGATAAGGGGCTTTCACTGTCTAATCAGCTGAGTCGCCTCTTGCCCTTGCTCTCCTGCTCCCTCTTATAAAAGACATAGTGTAGACTTACACAGTTAACTCCAAATATACCTTTTTCCAATGTCAGCGTTCCTTGTAATTAACTTTTTTAAATAAATTTTGCCCTTGATGATAAATATTTGGTTAACCTACATCAATTCACCAAGTATACTACATCATTCAACTTTAAAAAATTACAAAATAGTCATAAAATTATTTGAAAGTAAATTACTAAATTATTAAAATCGTTCTTGTATGATCTTTTCTGTTCGTACCGTTTGCATAAATTGAAATCTCTTCTCTCCCTTCTCTTTTATAGTTTAATTTTTTCATGAAATATCTTTGAACGTCACGAATTTACAAATTAAAATTCAAATAGCTTTTTCATTTGATCTCTAACATAAAGCATCAAATCGTTTTGAATCTAAGAAAAAACTTACTATTGCTCGCTCCTCCACTGAAATTGAATATCAAGCAATCACAACTATTAACTCTAAAACTCTTTGGGTTATGAATCTGTTAAAAGAGCTCAAACTTTCACTATATCATCTTCTAAAAAATTTTGACAATCAAGGTGCAACATCTCATAGCTAGCATTTGGTTTTGCGTAGCAAAATGAAACATCTTGAGGTGGATTTCCATTTCATTTCCGATCATGTTCAAAGAAAAGATTTGGATATCGCTCACATTTTTATGGCTGATCAAATTGTTAACCCACTTACAAAAGCACTACCCAAAGCAGCCTTCATGTCTAACCTCAACAAGTTTAAGTGTTGCTCCACAACCCCAAACTTAAGAGGGGCGTATTTGCTGACCAAGTCATGTGGCACCTAAACTTCTTATTTGAACTTTAAACTTCAAATTTATTTGAATTAACTCTTCCTTTTTAGGACTTTTCTTGATAGTTTATGTATATAAATAGATGTTCATTCCAAGAATAAATCACATCTTTTTTGTAAACTTCTTTACTCATTTAGATATTAGTTTTTTATATAAATATTTATATATACTGGTAATTTAATTTAATTAAAATAATGTACTTTTCTTAGGTTAAATTGAGTCAGCCCAAATTTAATTAAAATAATATATATTTTTAGCTTTGACCAAATTCATTAGTTATGTAACAAGTACACATTACAATTTCATCATTTTAATAGCTTATATAATTTTAAAAAAATTAAATCAAATTTTTATTATTTTTGAGGGAGTCAGAATGTAATTTTACCATTACTAATTTAAATTTTTATAAATTATAAAATACTTAAATTAAAAATTTACCATTTTAAAAGAACCATGACCCCAAATCTCTTAATGGCTCCATCATTGTCGACACGATTAGGCAAAACACATCAATATCATTAACACCGATCAAAACTTTTACCAAAACGAAAATGAAATTTGGAGTTCTGATATGTTATCTTAACAGAACCTACGGATTGAAATGACTAGTACTAACTACTATGGATAAAACATGAAGCTTGGACAAAGATTAAAATATTCGATTAATTCAGTTAATATTAATTCAATTCGGTTAACCGTTTGAACACCCTATAGTTTAAAAGCTAAATTGAGTAATAAGCCTTCCAAGGCTACATTTTAGTTTAAAGACATACAAATAAACAAGTTCAACACAAAGCTGCAGTTTTGGTATCATTATTGAACTAATCCATAGTTGAATGAGCAACAAACACGATAATAACAGTTGTCCTTTTCGAGCACCTATAGACCCTCAAGGTGCATCTCATTTGGTTCCAACTAGAGATCTCTCCCATAAGAGTCCTTTCACTAACACGAATACTGATTGAGCTAGTAGGTGCTGCAAGGAAAATAATCTGCGCTCTTTGTCACCTTAATTTATAGAACAACAATGAAGGCCATGCATCATATCAACATTGCAAATTCCATCCCAAGTTAGGGAAACCACAGAGCTTTTAAAGAACATCACAATAAGGAAGGATGTAAGGCCTAGATAAGGGTATAGCAGGTAATATTATAGGCAATGCCTGAAAGCAATAATAACAAAAACAACTGCTGTAATTGGTTCAGTTATTACAAAGTGCTTTTAACATGTTACGGCCAGATTAAATCTGAATAGCTCATGGTATCATGACACAAACACCACAGTAACTAAAGCCTGCTACAATCAGGTACAGTAAAAAGAATTGCACAAAAGGTTCGACATCCTCGTCTTCTTTGATCGTTGTTTGCTTCAGTCCTTAGTCTTGGGTTCCTTTATAAATCAAAGCAAATGATTCACAGTTTCAAATCATAGACAAGGCAAGAAACTCCTAGATGCACTTAAAAGCAAGACTTTTCAGCCAAACCGGTTCTGAGTTTTAGCCATTGGAGACTTGGAGTATACCCAAAAGAAATGTTGAGCAGAAAATTTTCTCACCTTGGTACAAACGTAGATGTAATGGACGTCGGGGGTTTTTCCAAGTACATCTTCCACCGAGCTTCCACTCTCATCCAACAGAATCGGGTCTGTCAATGCCATTGTTGGCTGTTCAGAACTTCCCTCTGCTCCAAATTTTGCTGCATGATAAAGAGCTAGATTAAAAGTATGTCATACATGCCAGGCTACTATACATGGAGGATGAAACTAGTTTTACAGGCTTCAAGAATCTAGTTAGTCTCACGAATCATGTTCTTATTCTTGAGTGATTTATGCCGTAAAGAAAGATAAATAGAAATATTTGCTGTTCTACTTATGTAAAGAGAAAATAAACACAGCACTCTTCTAAAAGATTCATTTCATAGGAAGCATAAAGGAATATGCGATCTTATGCATCTTAATGGTTAACTAGATTGAAAAGTCACTCTTCCTTTTCATTCAGATCAACTAAGTAATTCTATGCCATTTTCTTTTATTTGTCTAAGCATCATCATTCCTTAATCAGTCTATGGTCAGCAGCCGAGGTTTTCGATTTGGGGCCTCCAGTTCAAACCTCTGGCAGAGAGGTGAAAATTATGGGATGGGAGATGGTTACCTACAGTAAGAAACCCGATGCCTACCTAGGCCATCTTTTATATATACAAGCTCTATACTATTCAAGTGATTGCAAGTGACATTATAAATTCTAGGCAAGATGTGATCATTCAGCTGTCAAAAGTCAGTACCACCTAACCCCATAACAAAAGGATTTTAGCAAGTGTACAAAGTATTCTGCAAAAAAATAAAAAATTATAAGGTATTGACAACATAGTAACCAGAATGGGAATTCAATCAACCTATCACATGCAGTTTTATGCTCCACATGCATGATTCTTTCAGCAAGCTGAGACGATATATTGGAGATCCATATGTAATCTGCAGCACTTGCAAGAACAGTTAGGGTAAAAAATAACTGTACATGCAGAGAGATTGCAATCTGAATGGGGGAACATGCAAATAACTCAAAATCCATGCCACACAAGCAGAACAAATATTTTATGCAAAAGAAATAAAAGGTGAGTAAAGTTACCAGAATATAGACTCCTTTATCCTTGAGGACCCTATAGTGTGTTATCAACTGCTTCAATATATGGTGAACAGATCAAGAAAACCCATAAAAAGAAATTTCTAATGTAGACAAGTCTAATAAACTATGTTGCTCGGACTCAAAGCACCATATCCAAAACATGGATATGGGAGGTTCCTTGGAAAGACTTGTAAATATCTAACCATATCCGACACTAACACCCGAGTCCAAGTATCATAGCTAGTAACTTTTAATGATTATTATACCTCCAGACTTCCCCAAGCATTTGAGTAGCATTCTGTCTAGAATTATTCCCACACTGCACAAAAAGGTTTGCCATCAGCTTATTATTGTCAAACCAGATCTCAACAAGAACATGTATAAGCCACAAATTCATAAACACTCACCAAGATAGAATCAAGGGTCCCTGAAAAAAATCACCATTTTACAAATGAAATCAGTAATGTTTAAGGCCAAAAATCATTTAATTAACAAAAAAAAAAAAAAAACCTTTATCAATAACTGCAGCAAAGGAACCAGCTTGAAAAGGACTCATATCTCGTACATCCAATTTAATATCTACAAAAAAAGAAAGAAAAAAATTGTAAAAAAAAACCATTTCATTTCCTCGTATTTTGATTTGAATAAAGAACTCAAGCAATGAATACATCTTAGCTGCTGACAATTGGAGTACTTGGTTTGCATAGCTTCAATAACCACAGAAGATATATCAACGTTAACAACATCCTCGTACCCATCGTTCACCATGTCTTCACTAAACACTACAACAACAACAAAAAAATGTAGAGATTTGGCACATAAAACCAAGAGATCTGAAAAAGGGTATGCATTGATTTTGTAGAGGAGTAGGTACCTGAGTTGCCACAGCCAACAACGAGAATGCGTTCATGGCGGTGGGGCACATAAAGGTGAATAAGAGATGCTAAGGCAGGGTATTTTTGGTACCAATCAAAAGGAGCTGATTCATGGGCATAGCGGTTATCCCAGTACCATGGCTCACCGTATGCTTGAGATGAAGGTGTACCCAAGGTCATCTTCTTCTTTTTTCTGCAACTCGGTTTATGATATATGTTTGTTGAATTGTAATGAGATTTGGGTTATGGAGTTTATTGCAAAAAAATGTTGGCAGTTTCGGAGTTGGTGAAATAAATCAGGTTGTCTCGCAGGTACACCGTGTGGAGCTTTTTCTTTCGTTGGGATTTGGCCATGTTTATCATCAAACATCAAAGTACTATGAATCTCTCTCTTACCAACACGTGTGTTTGTTTTAATCCACCCGATTTGGAACTTATTAGGGTTATTTAATCACAATTATTATAACTAATCTTTTTCATTCATTGTCTTGAACTAACATTTTGGTCGTGTGTTTGTAAGAATCACAACAGGCTTTTTTTGCTTCACCATGTTTTCATGATAGAAAAAAAAAAGGACAGATAAAAGATATGCTATGAATATTTCATCCTTGTAAAGCACAGTATCAATAACCATTGAAGTTTAGTTCCATAACCTGCTTGGTTATGCTATCTGTCTGTATGTATGTCGGCAGAATATGTCAGCTGACCCGGCGAACATAAATTGGAATTGTCTTTTTCTTTTGTACCCATAAGTCTCTCCAAGTTTTGTTACCTTTAAGTGTATGTTTAGATATTCTTTCTACAGAATGGATGACAATTGATCTAGCTGAACTTGTAGGTGCCCAAAGAAGACAACTTTTGCTCATGTTCTTAGGACAAGACTTATGTTTTGCGGGTCGAGTTAGATCGTGACAAAATAAAAGTTGAGAAAACAAGTGAGCTCCTTCTTATAGGCTATAAAAAGCAGTAAGCCCTTGAAGTTGGTTTTCAACCCATAAATCTTCAGGTTTTGAAGGAGCATTAGAGTCCCATAGGTAGAATCAAGCAAAGGATTATGAGAAATAACTTGTAAGCAAGCAATACCATAAATGGTTTTTGATCCTTCTATGAGGCAAAAGCCAAAAAGCCCAAAGAGGAGCATCATAATAGCTTAAAACAAAAGCAAAAGCAAACGGTAGTTCAAAATGGAATGCCTGTTAAATCAACAGTAGAAGGGGGGAGGGGGGAGGGGGGAGGGGGGAGGTGTAGGATGTGAATGGGAACAACAAACACCTGTTGGCTCAAATAAAAAATTGATATTTAAATGAAATCCGCTATGTATTAAACTTGTAATTGTAAAAAAGCAAGTCATTAGACATATATGCACGTAAGAATTTTCAAGCAACCATTTTTGCCTGCTCTCATTTCAATGGATTGCAGAACCTGCAAGTAAAATAAAAGGTACAATTGTCATGGTATATTCTCTAAAAGCTTTTATTTCAAAATTTAATTACTTCTTTGGTTTTGGAAAAAAACCTTCAATTGCTTGATACTCCATCTTTCATTAAGCAAGCTGAGAATAATAACAGCTTGTTGATTTATCACAACATTCCTCTCTAAGCCAAGGATGAGATTCTGTTTTACATATATAAATACATATACATAGCAAATTAGCTGTGTTGTTAAAGAAAATTGTATCCAAAAATTTGTTGCCATGGAAAACTTGGTCTATAGTAACCTAGAAGGTAGGTATCCTTTTGTGCATGCCTGGTTTAGTGTTTTTATGAGCTAATTATAAGCTTGTTATCATTGCAGAAGTTGGAAGATGTATATCAGAAGAAGCACCTAGACATTACATATTAAAGATCATATCATTTTCTTTACTTGCAAAGACTGGCATAGACAAGTATGAATCTGGAGAGTTTGAAGCTGGTGGATACAAATGGTATCATTAATTTCTTCAAAACCATGTATGTTTATTACCTTAACTAGCCTTCTTTTAATTTGTGTATGGTCACAGGAAACTGGAGCTGTACCCACATGGAAACAAGAGTAGAAATGTGAAAGAGCACCTTTCTCTCTACTTGGCTTTTGCAGATGTTGCTTCTCTGGTGCGTCTTGATTCGGAAGTCCACGCTGTTTTCCGGTTTTTCCTGCTTGATCAGACCAAGGACAATTACTTGGTAGTTCATGGTATTATAATTTCCCTGCAAATAACATTACTGTTTTTATTGATATTTGCAATGAACAACTACTTCAGAAATATAGGTGGAATGGAGATGCTTTAAAATAGAATTTTTTACCTCTAATTTTCGATGCCTAGATGCTGCGGGAAAAGAAAGGCCGTTTCATAGATCTATGCATCAGTGGGGATTTGATCAGTTGATACCAATTAGAAGTTTTAATGATGTTGGCAATGGATATCTACTGGATGACAGTTGTGTGTTTGGAGCTGAAGTGTTTGTTACCAAGGAAATGAGCTCAGGGAAAGGAGAATGCTTATCAATGATAAAGGATGCCTTAAGTTCCAAGCATATTTGGAAGATTGAAAACTTTTCCAATTTAGATTCAGAGTACAATGAATCACAACAATTCTTTGCTGCCAATCACAAATGGTATATATCCACTTTATCTCCTACTCTATGATATTTGTTACAGCATATCGTGCTGATAACAGGAGCACCTTCAAGGTTTTGTCTCTCTCGGCTCTAAGGAGAGCTTAAGGGTGTCTCTTGATGCTTGAACAGGCAAAACCATGACTAAGAAAAGCAAGCACATGAGTACAAAACCTTGAGGGTGTGCCGGTTCTTCAATGACACCCAAAGAGGATATACCTTCATATTATCTGCAAGATATGCTGTAAAGATAATCTAAGATTTTGATTGCAATTTCAAGGGGATTTTGTTCACCTTTATGATGCAGGAAAATATATCTTTTTCCCAGAGGAAGACGGCATGGATTAGGCACTCATATCTCCATGTATTTGGCTTTGGCAGATTCTGCCACACTTTTGGATGCTTCTAAAATATTTGCAGAGTTCACCTTGCGTATTCTGGACCAACAGCAGAGCAGGCACATTGCTGGAAAAGGTATAAAAAGCACAAATCATCTGTAAAGAAAATTCACTAAACATTCTTACAAAAATGAAAATCAAATGTACATTAAAAAGCAAAAAATTTTCATTTCTGTTGCAGTTAGTCACTGGTTTAGTAGCTCAAGCCAAGAAAGTGGGTGGGAAAAATTTGTTTCTTTGGCTTATTTCTATCATGCAGGCAGTGGGTGCCTAGTGAATGATATATGCATGGTGGAAGCTGAGGTGACTGTCCATGCTGTTTCCAACGCATTGTAACTAATGTTTTGCTATAATTAAACTCAGGGCTCGCATTAGACACTCGTGACCGATGCATATCTAGACACGAGTACAGGTATACAATCTTTCCTGGCATAACTGTATCTAACAATGTGCAGTGCCAATATGCAAATACAAGTCATATAAACATTTTTTTATTTAAATATAGTTACATCATTTACAGATCAATAGTGTGAATTGAGCTATAAACAATTACAACAATACATACATAGATATGTATATATTTGCCAATGTTTTACATTGAAGATTAAAGATACAGAGGAGAGTTTAGCCAAAAGTTTTCTCAGTGCTGTAACACATGTAGAGAAACCCATCATCATCTTTGAAAGAATTATAGACACACCCCATGAGACTTGCTGCGTAGTTGAGATAAAAAGAAAAAATGGGTCAGCAAGTTCTTGTTTAATGAACCAATAAGTAGGAATCATCCATCAGAGAAATGCAGATGGTTTTCTAACCTGTTTGAGGTAATGTATTGTGCACAAAAACAAAGAGAGCTTTTCCAGGACTCAAATGCAGCCTGCTACTCAAAATGTGAATGAACTGACCCACCAACATGTCTCGAGGAACAAGGAACCTTGAGAGCCAAGAAAACAGGAGAGTTAAAAGAAACCGATTAATAATATTTACCGATTTTTATTATTAACTTTATATATATATAATGAGAATGAAAGGAAAAAGGAAACAGTGCTAACTTATTCTTCTCTATATCTGGGAGGTCTGTCCTTGAATACCTTTCAATGATCACCTGGAATATAAACAAACATATAATAGGCAGGCAAAAACAGTGATCAATAACCATCATTTATGGTTGAGGCTGACACAATGTTTGAACCTATAGCTATAATTAGCAGGTTAACAACTCAAAATAAAGTGACCAAAAATTATTACATCCAAGAAAACCCTTTTCAGACCAAAATTTGATCAATCAGATACTGTAATAGAAAAGATCATATTGAAATTCTTATGCCTATTATTTTTTAATAACAATTAGGAACCTTGGCCCCCTTGGTATAGGCAAACTACACTTCTAGCATCTTCCAAAAATTAAAAATTAAAAATTTAATTTAACTCTTTTTAACATAAATTTTTTAACTTTTATCCAAAATTTTATAATATTATCTCAGACTCAACATTAAAATTTCTCCTATATAAATAAAATAATAAAAAAAATCAATGAAATTAGAGATGCTGGTGATTAAACTTACAGGAATTCGATCTGGGTATTTGGCTATTATAGTTTTTGATTCTTCCAGTCGTTGATCTGCAAATGCAAATGCAAAAAAAAAAAAAAAAATCAGAATTTACATTAAATATTTAATCTATCAAATATAAAGAAAAAGGTACTGAAAATAATTACCAAGTGATTGCTCCTTTAGAGAAGGCTGACTCTTCACCATTGTTATGTCTTTTGAGAAACCAGAGTTTTTTTCTGAGAAAGACAACAAAAAAAAAAAAGAAGGAGAAAATGTGGTCTTTTTAGGTAGACATTTCAAACTAAGAGCGGACCTGTCTCATTGCGTTTTGAGACCTGTTTCAACCAAGCTGTTAAGACGTTAGTTTCGAAGATGTTATTAATGTCGGTACCCAAAAGAAACAATAGTAAATAAAGTATAAAAAAAAAATATTCGATCAAAGAAGTAGTTGGAACCATTTTGCCTGGTTGTCTGATTAATGTATAAAAAAAGACAATAAAAGAAACGGTTGGGTGATGGTGAGATGTTTTAACTGCCCATCGGCGGCATAATTCCGGCTTCCTTTAGTAGGTCCAAAACATAGCTCCTATTATGTCATTAAAATGGCAATGTTTCATGAGTTTGTGGCTGATTAAAGCCTCTTCTTCTTCTTCTTCTTCTTCTAAATCTCTGTTAAGAAAGGCCACTCAACATTTATCTCTCACTAGGTTTAACTTTGCCCACATGTGTCCTATAGGTTGGTGAAAATCCCTTGCCAACAATGGTTTGGATCAGCCCACAATCATCATACAACTGGATGAGGTACCCCATTAAAGTCTATGAGCAGGTTTTGAACTCTCATGTGGGTTACCATTTCGATGTGGGCAGCAGGAGAGATTAGATGTTTAGATCTCTCCCACTATTAAAATATCTCAACTTGGTAGGTGATGATTGTTGAGTGAAGTATTCATAGGTGGGATTGAGATTTTTTCTCATATTATATTTATTTATTATTTTTAAAATATAAATTAAGGATATATGATAAAATCTCAATTTATTTGTGAAATTAAAAAAATTATAATATCAGTCTATCAAATAATTATCTTTTATTCATAGCATCTTTTTATTAATTTTGTATATTCATTATATAGGATGCATAATTTTTTTTAATATTTTTATGTTATTTTAATTAATTTTATTTTAATATGTGTTTATATAATTTTATGAGAAAGTGGTTTTATGTTATATTTATCCATTTTATTATTTTATTTTATTTTATTTATTTGTAAAATATTATATATAATCTATTAAATTAGTTGAATTATCGATTCGGTTTTCACAACATTATAAAAAGTGTTTTCTAATGTAAAAAACTGAGAAATGCATACATTTTTTATAGTGTGAAAAAATAGTAAGAGATTTAATATAACTTAATTATTAAGGATTTATATTTAATATATTAACAATATATAATTTTATGGATTATTAATAAACTAAATAATGTCACGTACTAAAAAAATTAAAACTAAATTCATTTATTTTTATTATTTTTGGTGAATTTTAAAGAGAGGGCAAAGTCCTAACAGCAACGCGATTGACGCAATTCGAGTCCAAATCACACCTAAAATAATAAATATCTTTGATCATCAAACCAACACTGGATTCATTTATTTTTATTTTTAATAATATATGATTGGTTGATAAAGTAAAAAATGCATTGTAATACGTCAAATATTAACATAATTAGTAATGACAATATTGATTGAATTCCATTAATTAATATTGTTTATTAGGAATGATAGGGAGAGAAAGAGGGAATTGAAATAAGTTGGAGTTTAGTACATGTTTATATTTGCCTTCAACAACAAATTAAATCGAATAATTAAAAATTAATAAAATTTGTTGGAAATATACAACTGCAAAACTTAATAGTTAACATTGATAGGATAAATAAATTGAACGTAAATAAATAAAATAATCATTGTATCATGAAATAACTACTGTCTTAGAAGCAAATACACTCTAATTAGTGTAATCGTGCAGTGAGCGTCACTTTCCAATGTTAACATAGTACTTCAATATTTATGCGCTCGAATAAAAAAAATGAAACATAAATGGTATTGCTTTTCTCAAAACCATTCGAAAAAGTAAACTGAAAACTAAAGCTAAAAACTTGGTCGAAAATTTGATAGAAAAAATTTTATAAATAGAAAATAGGTGAGCTAAGAAAGGTAGAGAAGAGATTATTGTTTACTTGTTGTAAAAAATGAGAAGAATTTCCTCCACTGAAAAAAAAATATTTTGTTAAAAAAAAATACAAGTGGTACTTGTTGACACAGACCAAATCGAGCAACAACAGTGACGCATGTGTGTTGAATTTTAACCCCCAATTACTTAATAAAAAAATAAATGATAAGACTATATTTAAACTCTCTTAAAAATATTTTCTCAGCTAATATGGGACTACTACTTTACATTACGAACAAAATTTATGTGTGAATTTAATTAAAATAAACAAAAATAATATATCTCTCTCCCTTTCAATGTTTTTTAATGATTTAAAATAAGATAATATATCAAATCAGGTAAGATAATATATGTTTGTTTATCTAATGTCAAGTCTTCTTCTTTGGTATACCTACCAACTGTTCAGTTTATTAATGAATTAATTAAATCAAATAAGTAAAAATTAATTATTATCTTGTTTATCTCATGGGTTTTCATTCTCTTCGGTTAGCTATGTTGTTTCTTTTAATGCTACTTGTGCACTAAAGGACTTAGTTTTTTAATGCGAATGGATGAAATGACAGAGATTTGCATGAAATCTCTATTTGCCGAGAAAGTTCAACGATTTTCCATGCTGATGATAATTTTTTTATATTTTGAGTTAGTGGTTTGAAAATTATCTTTTAATGATTTAAATATATTTGTATGTTAATTACATTTATCATATTTTATTCATATAATTAAATAAAATTAAATAAAAACTAATACTGAGTAATCTATCTTTGTTTGTATTAACAAAATCAAATGTATTATGAGTTTTGATATTGTAAGTGATAAGTTTGGTAGAATTTTTGAGGTATTGGAATGTGACCTGATTATTGGAGAAAATTAAAATTGGTGTCATTATCACTCACCAACCCACCATGCCATACCTAAACCATTGCACACAAGGTTTTATTTAAGCTTGTTTTTTTGATCCATGCCTTGGTGCATCATCATTATTATTTAATTTAAATTTAAAAATCGAAAGAGATATATAAAGTTGTTGGTAATTGAAAATTGGAATAAAAGTTTTATTCAATTTTGAAATGTAAAATAAAATAGGTAATGCATAAGTAATATGTACCGTTAATGAATAATAACATTATATATTATTATTAAATTAAATAAAATTATTGAGGATTTGTAAATAAATCTTAATAATTTTATTTAAACATAATTAAATATTAATAGTAACTATTATAAAAAAATATTAATAATACTCGAATTTAGGATATTGAATTTAAGAGTTTGAGGTGATTTATCAAGCTGGTTTATCTAATTTATTCATTGCATCGAATTCAAATTTAATCTCCTTTCATATTTCACAAGCAGCAGCTAGTTCAAGACTCCATTTGCTAGCCTCGCGGGTAAGGTCACGTCCCTCATTATGAGTTTGTACACATGCTTCTAAAGCTACTCGATTAGTTACGGCATCCAGTGCATTTCCCAAGGGTGTCCTAAAGTTCCAACATCAAATTATAGTACGAAATCATCTCCAAAGATCTCAGTCAAAGCAGACATATGTCAAACGTGAATACTATCTAAATCTTTGATACAAGGTTTAAGATTTGGGTTTTTGTTATATTTAACGATGAGTTTTCATGTTATTATTTATCAATGGTGCAAATAACTTATGCAACGATAATGCATCAATTATTTTTGTTTTATAATTTTATTGATCTAAATTAGCATAGATAGATTTATTGTTACTATTTTTTTAATTACACTAAAAGAATTACAAAACTATCTTATATTCTTAAATTATATTTTCAAAATTGTAAATGTGATTTTATTAATAGTAAAATAAAAAAATTCAACCCATTAAAAGTTCTATATTATGCAAAACCCATGAGGTAGGAGAAAGGAAAAATACATTATATAAAATTATATTTATAAAAGATATGTCAAATTGACAATATCATTATATGTTTTTATTATATATTTTTTTACAAAAATATTTAGGATTATTTATCGTTTTTTTCAATCCATAAATAATAAAATAATACAATTCAATGCATTGAAATTCACGTCTTCCTGCATTAGTAATAATATCAATTGAGTTAAGACTAAATCAATAATTAAAATAATGATATTTAATTTATTATAAGTATTGTTTTTTTGTTTTATTTAAGATTTTATATAAAAATCATTAAATATATATAATTTTAAAATGTGATTTTGAAGTCATTTTCTAATTGACTTGTAACATTAAAATGAGAAGAAAAGAAAAGTCAAGCGTTGAGTTTGAATTCAAAGTGGGGCGGTAATTTGGTTTGGTGTAGTAGTAACTAGATTTTGACGCATGTGAATTTCATTCTTCAAATTAAAAACAAATTTCTCAAGTAAAAAAAATTAAACCTTAAAATAAATAATGGAAATTAAATATTTAATAAATTGTTATTAAATAAAATAGATGAGTTGCATAATTTTAAATATTATTCTCACATATTTTATTCCTTTTGTAAATTTATTGAGTTGTTTATTTAATTCATGACATTAAAATGTTATTTGATAAATTAAAAAAAATAAGTGTTAAAAGTTTAAGTACTTAATTTAAGTTATAAAATTTATTTCATAGATTATTTAAAATTAATTACGGAATATAATTAAAGTATCTGATAAATATTAATTTTAAATTGTAAAAATTATATTTTATATTATATTTTTAACTTTTAAATATTTCACTTTATTTTAAATAAAAGTCAAAATTTAAAACTAAATTTTTATAGAATAATATAATATTAAAACAAAATAAAATTGAATTAATTGGAAATATTTTCCATCGAGTGATAAATAGTTTTTATCTAATTATCATTTTTCACACAGAAAAATTTTATTGGATTGTTTTTATTTTTTATTTTCAAAAATGTGTAAAAAAAATTATTGATTTAATTTTTTTCATAGATATCGATTAAGTTTTAATTCGATTGGCATGAATATTATTATCAATATAGGAAAATATAGATTCGAGTACACTGAAGATAATTATCTTCTAATTTATGGGTTGTGGTTTGAAGTTCAAAAAGAACATATATTATTTAACACATTAGAATCCAAGGGTGAAGTTAGAAAATTTGTTGGGAGACGAAATTAAATTATATATTTTTATGATAATAAAAATACAATTTTATCATTTTTTTATTTTTTAAGGTATCATTGAATCAAGTCCAGTAATTAACTTTTCACATCCGGTAAGTCTTGATAATTTTTTTAATCATACTTTTATTAAATCTGTTAAAAATTAAATAAAAAAATTGATGGAAAAAATCTCAAAAATATAATTAAGACGTTTTTAATGATGAAATTTATTTTTTAACCCAAAAGGAAAAGAAAGTCAAAGATACAAGAATGGGACAGGCTGCGTGTTGGGTTGTGAGAGTTGCATTTGGGAATTGGAATTACAGCCCACACCCCCTAGTTTTAAACCGCGTTGGTCTCATCACTCTTGCGCCATCGAACACCGTGCTCAATAATTTCAAATAATTCTTTTGACAGAAATTATTTCCTTTTAGAGTAAATAAATTCTATTGTTAATATTTTTTTATACAAATGTCTAAAATTAATAATTTATAAACAATCTCAATCAATCTTTCCATTTCTATTAAAAATTTGTATAAATTTCATATTAAATTTTTTATAAATTTAATCTGCCACAACTTAGTATAATTAAATCAATAAAGTAAACTTAACCGGCGATCTTTTTGTCCCTAACTTTAACCATAATGAAAATCATTTTTCCGGAAAGATTAAAAAATCTCACCCACCGACACCGACTCACCACCTCCTTTCCAGCAGTCCAAATAGATCGACAACACGTGCTTGATTCTAATAAACGCGTTCTTGGGCTTCATCTCAGCCGTCAGATTGAAATTTCCACCCAACACCTCGATGAATCTAGCCTCAATCACGTTTCCAGGGGGCTGCCAACTTTAGTTGCCCCTCCCTATATAAACTTTTTCTCCCCCAACCTTCACTACTTGCCTAACACCCCATCTCTCCTCTCATACATCACTCTAACATTCCCTTTGAGGTTTTAGGAAAACAGCAGAGGTACCTAACGCTCCTCCTTTTTCTCTTTTACTTCACTTCTTGTGGTATTGGTTTTAGTTTTTGTATGTGGGTCATTTAGAACTTCATTTTTTTGCATATGAAATGCTATATATCTTTGCTATTTCTGCTTTTGAGTTGCAGATCTGCTGGTCTTTTTAGCATGTTTCTTTAGTGGAATAAAGGATTTATTGAATTGGGTTTTGCAGAAATCAAGGAATGGAGACCTTCCTATTTACCTCGGAGTCTGTGAACGAGGGACATCCCGACAAGCTGTGTGATCAGATCTCTGATGCAGTCCTCGATGCCTGTTTGGCACAGGATCCTGAGAGTAAGGTGGCTTGCGAGACCTGCAGCAAGACAAACATGGTGATGGTGTTTGGTGAGATCACTACCAAAGCCAACGTAGACTACGAGAAGATCGTGCGTGACACCTGCCGTGGAATCGGTTTCACATCTGACGATGTGGGTCTGGATGCTGACAACTGCAAAGTGATGGTTAACATCGAGCAACAAAGCCCTGATATTGCCCAAGGTGTCCATGGACATCTCAGTAAGCGTCCCGAGGAAATCGGTGCTGGTGACCAGGGCCATATGTTTGGTTACGCCACAGACGAAACCCCTGAATTGATGCCTTTGACCCATGTTTTGGCAACCAGGCTTGGTGCTCGCCTCACTGAAGTTCGCAAGAACGGAACTTGCCCTTGGCTCAGGCCTGATGGCAAGACTCAAGTCACCGTCGAGTATTACAACGATAAGGGTGCCATGGTGCCTGTTCGTGTCCACACCGTGCTCATCTCCACTCAACATGACGAGACTGTGACTAACGATGAGATAGCTGCTGATTTGAAGGAGCATGTCATCAAGCCGGTTATACCCGAGAAGTACCTTGATGAGAAAACCATTTTCCACCTTAACCCGTCAGGCCGTTTCGTCATTGGAGGTCCCCATGGTGATGCCGGTCTCACTGGTCGCAAGATCATCATTGATACTTATGGAGGATGGGGTGCTCATGGTGGTGGGGCTTTCTCTGGTAAAGACCCTACCAAGGTGGATAGAAGCGGGGCTTACATTGTGAGGCAGGCTGCAAAGAGCATTGTTGCTAATGGTCTAGCTAGGAGGTGCATCGTGCAAGTCTCCTACGCCATTGGTGTACCTGAGCCATTGTCTGTATTTGTGGACACTTACGGTACTGGAAAGATCCCAGACAAGGAAATTCTCAAGATTGTGAAGGAGAACTTTGACTTCAGACCAGGAATGATTGCTATCAATCTTGATCTTAAGAGAGGTGGCAATGGCAGGTTCTTGAAGACTGCTGCCTATGGACATTTTGGTCGGGATGACCCAGATTTCACTTGGGAGGTTGTCAAGCCACTCAAGTGGGACAAGGTCCAGGCTTAATTGGAGCTTCTTCACATTGATTCTATGTCTGATTTACTTGCTCTGCTGTCTGCTACCATATGAGTCTGCTTTTCTTACAATTTCTTTTTTGGGTTTGAAATTTGATTAAATTTATATTTATGCATCTGATATGAGAGATAATGAAAGGATGTACTGTCATATTATTATTACTATTTTAAAGATAATAACAGAATGAATGAAAGCATTTTTCTTTGTCTCAATGTGTAGCATTTCTTTTGGAAGTAAGTGGGTTAGAAGAGGGCCATACTCTTGGCATTTATAATCAGCCTTTGGATGGATAAATGCTTGCCATTTGCTCATGTGAATTGTGTCGGTGGGATTTGTTCGGTGTGCGAAGGAAGGAATCATAAAAGTAGATGTGTGTCCTTTTTTCGTACCGTACCCGCACCACATGGAATTGAAAGCTCAACCCAATCTAGGCAAACCAAGCATTGACATCAGCAGTCCATGGATTAGATTCAAAAATATTAAATATTAATTTAATGATTTTTAAAAAATGGGATAAAACCAAGTATTCAAATCGTAAATTGATATTGTTATATTCTTTTTAATCTAGTTGCATCTACCAGTGCAACTAGCCCTCCCTTTGGCATCCCTTCCTGCGGTTAAAGGTAATAATTTCGGGCATGCCCAGCTCCATATAGTGACAATGGTGTGTATAATACTCGAGAATTAATTCATTCTTTGTATGACTGATCAAAGATTACTAGTGATTAAACTCTGTATATCAATCTGATGGTCAAGGTATTTATCGTTTCAGATGTGATTTCGATTCGAATCGCGCGAATTGCGTTGCTGTTAAGATTTTATTCTTTTCTTATAATTCATCAAAAAAAAAAATACTAGTGATTCCAACATCATGCAGGTGAGTTAAAAGCTTGCACTCCAAACTAAAGGTGAGTTATTATTGTGAACTGTGAAGCAGAATTTAGGAAGCCAAAAATTTTGTTTTTTGAGATGAAGTTAGAACATTTTTAGGGAACAAAACTAAATTTTTGTGTTAAATGGCTTAAATTAAATCATTATTTTTTAGGACCCAAAAATGAATTTATTATTCTTATATTTAGAATTATTATAGTTTAATTTTCCTAGTATTTTAGGATTTTTAGCTTTATGTTAGTTTTTATTATATTTATAATTTTTGTTTAATTTTCATCATTTTTAGAGTTACTTCGGATAATTTGCAAACATCTTTTTCAATTGTAAGTTTAGAATGAAGTGTGGAAGAATTGGATCTCCCGACCCCTCTTTGACTCAAACCTGAGCGGATATCATAGACGCAATAACTTGGATCAAAAGGGTTGGGATCATAATGGTGGCTTGGTGGATGGATGGACTGATTTGGTTGCCACGAGGTCTATCAAGGCTGCTGAAGCTTCCCCCCCAAGCAGCATGTTTGAAGGCTAAAGATCGGATCCAATATTACTTGCAGTGCAAAGGCCACCATTTTAGCAATCTGTAAACTAATGAGAAAGAATTTTAAAGTTCTTTTAAAGGTATTTTAGTGTTAGAATTGGGCAGACCCAGAGTTGGAATGTGAGGAAGAATAAGAGAAGGTGATCTGGATTACTCCATCAAATACACCTCCATAATCTATATATATGGCTGACGTGAACTATCATACGTACATTATATGGTGAAATTTCCACTTAGCTATGTAGATACAATTGGCGTATGTTTTTCAGCCTTTAATCGGAAACTGGAATCATACCTAGCTACCTTAGCTGGACCCATACTTCAACAGTTCCCACCTGAATGGTTGGAATACATAAAGAACTTCAGGGGAGCTTTTGAAGAGCAGAGCCACACATACACACATAGCAGCAATAGCAACCATGGACAGCATGGTCGGCCGATATACCAGGGATGTTCTTCTGTTTCCATAGGCCAGCTTCTTTTCACATGCCTTGCAACCATCCTGCCTTGCTTTCTTCTTAATCTTTTGAATCTCCAGACTGACTGCCATTGCCGATCTGGCTCCATCTGATAGTTTCTGCTTGGAGTTGCAGTCTAATGGGGTTCCGGGGATATCCAGCACAACGTATCCACATTCTGATTTTTTGTTGATTTTTCTCTGAACCAGGTGGATGTAGCTGTAGTGACCTTGAAGGCGTGCATAATCATTAGGTGTCAAACCTGTGCTGTCCTGAGCACTTTTCCATGCTTCAATTGCCACCTGGACAAGGCACACAGTCAGGTCGGTACTGGAAGAGGAGCATTATTGCGGGTCTTAACCCAAGAAAATAAAAAAACATTGTCACAAAGATAGAGAGAGTCCAAAGATATCAATCAGCATTAGAGCAGTTCAAGTTCAGGAGTTAAGTAAGATCATAAAGCAGTAAAATATAGAAAGAGGATGTGGAGGGGCAGCCACATAGGGATCATGATTATTATATTCAATAGCATGCTTTCCAATGACAAACATAATACATTATGTTGAAAATACAAAGAGAGACATTAGGAGATACCAATCCAGGATCATCAGTTAATGCATCTAAAACATTCTCGCAGCCTTCCCGACTAGCTGCCACGTGAAGAGGAGTCAACCCAGCAGGCCCGACAACATTTGGTTTAAACATGAATCCATAGTCGATTCCATCCACCGACAGCTTCTGCTCAGATCCAGGCTTATCCAATACTTTATTAGGAACATATCTTAATAGTAATTCTACCATGGGCCTGCAGTTTCTTCGGACAGCTCTATGGAGCAGACACATATCCAACAAAGCAAACTCCATAGAACTATGGTCCCCTAAATCAACTGTTCCGTCAAAGAGAATGCCCAGAAGTTTCTTAACTACGGCACACCAGTCATGGTCCATGGAGAATTCCATAAGCCACTTGAACCGCCTGAAAGGAAAGAGATTTAGATTGGGGTTCATGTCTCCCAGCTTCCAGTTCAAGTGATTTCTATGAAGAAGCCATCCCATTTCATGTATAAAGTCCAGTGCTTGATTCCTGATTTCCATTTTATCCTCGTTTTTGTTAATGTCAACGGTCGGTACAGCTGTTTCTATCACTCCTTCCAGAGTACAAATCTCAGAACACACTTCTTGCTCTGCAACTATGAATGGGAAAAAGGTGCTGCTGAGTCCAAAGTCTTCAACCTGATAGAATCATATGACCAAAATCCATGCATTAGAGTGGAGAGGAAAAAAACACTCCATCCATGCATAACACAAATAATTTGTGGATCTTTTATTTTCTTTTAAAAATCCAAGACCAAGTCTCAGCTCTCAACTAGCACTTACTGGACTCCTTTCCAATGATATTTACCAAGTGATTGACTCGGTTGCTTGGTTTCAAAGCAGATGATATTATTTGATCAAGACAGTATGCATATCTAGTAACAATATTTCACAGGAAATGAGATGTTAAGGCCCATATCCAACCCCAACCCTATTCTCCCAAACAAACAAAACACCACATCCACAACTGCATTATAAGGCTACATGGTTTTGTGCTACAGATCTATCATCTTGAAATCTCAAACAAGCTTTCATCATAGATGCTTAAGTAATTTACTATGTCTAATCAAATTTCACAGTGAACAAAGAATATGATAGGAAAACACCAAACTATGACTGCACCTCAATAAATCCTCTTCCAGAAACATTTGGTATAGAGCATAGAAAACAAAGGTGCTGGAGTTTATATTGTTCGTTGATGGGATCAACAACATCCATCAAGTCATAACAAGTTTCCTGCACCAGATATTTTCCTTCAACTGCACAGAGTAACCTGAACCAGAGGTAGTTGGATTTAGTACTTGTTCACGTAAACTAACAGTATAACTGTTTTTTTTTTTTTTACTATTAGTCTTTTATTACATCTGAGTGCGTACATATTCTACTGAATAAAGGATGAAAAGAAACCATAGCTGGATTCAAAGATAATCAAGAAATACCTTGTGCTGGATTGATTAAGGTTAAAGCCTTTAACAACAAATTGAGCTCTCTCAGTTACTGATACAGCAATTGGCTTGATGCTTGAGATCCTACAATTTTGTCGGCTTTTCAGAGGTAAAGGAGCATCCAACACAACCCTTCCTGCAGCATAGATGGGGCAAAAAAACATAGGCTAGTCTTTTGACAATGTCTACGCGAAGTACTAATTTGTTGGTAATTAAATGAAAAGGAGAATTTTAAAGTTGCTAATGAAAGCAGAAAGTCACGGCTTCAGTGGGATTATATTTCAGACTTTGCGGCCTATAGAAAGAGAAGCATATCACAATATGTGCAGATAAAGTTATCTGATTTCTTGGTATTTATCACACACTAAATAGACAACTGTATTGGAGATACTGAGGCTGATGTGGAGAATCCAGTTATTGAAGCTGAGGTGTTTTGGTGATTGTATTGCCCTTTATGGATCTTATTCTGTTTTCTGGCTCCTGATTTGTGGTGTTTCTGGTTTCTTTGTACAACTGTGTCTTTCTTGCATATTGGTTTACATGTTACCATTTTCTGGTGATTGGAATGTATTGAATTAGGAGTTATGGTTTTCTTTGGATTCTATGGAATGTTTTCATGTATTAATAAATTTTTGCCCTAGCAACCAAAAAAAACGGAGCAACTGTGGCTAAGGAACTCTTTCAATCAAGATCACAGACAGACATATTGACACATACAAGCACTAAAGCAGATGCATATATATTGTATATACACAACTGTTTTGTGTGTGCGTCTGTAGAGAGAGAGAGAGAGAGAGAGAGAGAGAGTGGAACCATTATAAATAAATGCTACAGAGTGCTGAACCCTAGCATACACCCATCCAGTTTTCCAGAAAGAGTCATTGGACACATCAACTAGCCTTCTCAAGCTGGAACCGAGATCATAGCATAGCTGCATGTAAAACAGTTAGGATCAGTAAGGCTTTTCCTGAATAATAGATGCAACTCCCACTTTACCATCTCTGACAAAGCATACCTCTTCCCAGGCAGACTCTCGTAAACGAAGATATATTGTTAATATTATGCAGCCAGGTCTTATGTAGCTTTCAATGTCGGTAGGACTGTGGGATAGCCACTCAAGGATCTGAAAAATTCAATGATTTCCACAGAATGGAACCAACTCCATGAAGAATTATCAAAAGACCTTTAAACTAAATAATTCTTCGAATTACCTGTCTACGTAGAGCAATAGGAAAATCATTTGGGTTCTTTCCAAAGAGCTTAAAAACGATTCGATCAGTGCGACTCTGAACATAGGCAAGAAAATTGGGGTCAAGTCAGAAAACGTTTTTAACATCCCTAAGATAACTTAACATAATTCTACTTTGATGCATTAAGTTCTTTCAATCATAGAACAAAATATTAGAAAATATAGAATGAGGCAGTCCAAAAGCCTTACAAAATAATTTCTTCAAAACTGATAAACAAGTAAAACACAGTTGCGTTGCACATGCATATTAGTTGATTGATTACATGCGAGTGTCTATCTCAGTGCAAATTACACTTAAGAGAAACAGATATAATGAACGGAGAATATAACTTAGAAAGCTTTACATACTGTTAACAAATGGTAAATATCATGTGATCTAACAATATTCAATTGAACATAATGATAATAAATCTTTATAGAAGGTAATAAGTCGGCAAGCAATTTCTGTCAGTCCTAAAATATAGTTGGAAGGTGACAAAGCTCAAGAAAATTGACTTCTCCAAAAAGAAAAGAGATGGTAACACACCTGAGCCTCTCCACTAGAAGTAGATGGTGACTGACCAGGGGTTAAATCTGAGTTCTTACTCAGTTGAGGAGGACTTGACTTGAGTGATTTAGGCACACCCACAGAGCTATGCAAAGAACCGTTTACAGGATCTTTAAGGACCAAAGATCTTTCTAAGTTCTCTACATAGTCTTGTGAATCATCATAAACATTATTCAAGTCAATCTTACCAGTTCTGATCCTCTCAACTGTATCCCCTGCTTCACTTGCTCTGGGTTGAAAGCCGGCTCCCGACCGAATCAGTGTTCTAGATGGTGAACCAGACAGAATTCCATCTTGAGCATCATTGTTAGCTCTTCTATGTGCCAAATCAGAAGTAGGTACAGTCCCACAATAACCCATAGCCCCCTGCCTCTCCGCGAGATTAGCACAGTTGTCTATTTTACAGGCAGAACCAGAAGGCCTAGCATGTTCAGTACCGCCAGAAACTACATCAGTCGCCTTTTCAAGATTCCCAAGAGACCTCCCAGCATTTGATGCACCATGGAAACCTTGAAGTAATCCAGATAAGTTTCTTCCATTAGTTGAACAAGCTACATTGGCCAGGCTCCTCAACAGATGAGCAAGTAGATCTTGATCCTTAGCTTGGTCAGAGTTGTTAGCTACAATTTTACAAAAGCCAAAAGTTCTTCAAGTGAAGGAAGAAGAATGGCAGAGGAAATTAGAGAGGAAGTGAGGAAAAACATATAATGATTAAAATAAAAGCATATCAAAATTATTTGAGAAATATGAAGCAAGTTAATATAAGTGGCTCCATCTTCCAAGTATCCTGAAGAAATAAATTTAATGAGTTCTAAATAAGCGTAGGATTTGCCAAGGAACCAGTGCTCAGTGACACTATTATGTAACCACTGGCCAACCATCACCAGAAAATATGTCATCCACATCAGATCTAACACCTATTTCAGTTGTAAACTTCCATGTAATTTGGTTGGGCAGGAAACATGCATTTGAAGATACCTCAAAAACCATAAGTGCAAAATACTGAAAATTTTAATGTTTCTGTCGGTGGTAGGAAAAATTAGGATTTGCAAAGTCACCAGTCTCTTTCAAGCTTAATATGAAAACTCGTGGCTCTAAATTCCTTTACAATACCAAAGTAAAACCAACATCTACCATAACTCATAGCTCCAAATTATATCCAGTTCCAAGTTTTAAAATTTACCATTACTACCTCTAAGATATATTTTGAAAATCTATTTAGAACTTGTACTCGGTCCCAAGTTTGGAAGTTTACCATTACTACACTTAAGAATTCATTTTGCAATTCCAGTTATCAAAGTAAAATAATACTTTTACACCTATAAGCAATTTGTTTGTTCTTCCATTATCTTTGTATCCTATCAACTACTACCCTCCAGCAATCTAACTAAAAGAACTGACTTGCAAGAACTTATTCTATAGTAAGTCATTAAGATTTAGGCTTCATTGACTAGTCTTATCTACTCAAAGATTCAAGAATCCTTGTTATGTGGTTCAATGCAAATCAATTTATCTGCAATGAAGAACATGTTAACCACAAGAACATTGTCAATCCATCTATTAGTCTGTCACAAAGAGAAGTAGGTACTAATTTCATAGACCTATTGACAAGGTAAGTAAAAGGCAACGTGCATAAAGCAGAAAATCCAGGAGCCTTGATCTCGTCCGTAGCTTTCAGTAGGTCATCTAAGCAAACTAATTGATGCCACTGTCCTAGTTAAACAGCGACATGACTAATTTTGTGTTAGAGAAGATACTTACAATGCATATTGGAGAGAATCCTCAGAAGACTTATCAGCAAAAAACTACTATTCCTTTCATCATTCAGTGAATTAGCAGTAGGTAAATTATCAGGATGAGTCTTCCTCCTACGTTGGTTATGACCAGCCAAACGTCTACGACAGCTCCTCTTCCCTTCATCAAACTCTTGAAGAACATGAAACCTGCCCATAAGTTTTAAGCAAGTTGTATCTAAATGGAGAACAAAGAGTTTTCTGCAACATGGGCTAATTTTAAGAGCATCTAAACTAAACAAGAAGTTAAAGATGATAATATGTGAAATGCACTCACAAAGCAATATATAATGACCAAGGTCAGGATCATAATCTATGTTCTTAAGATGCAGATTCTTAGTAGTATATACTTCACACACACACACACACACACAAAAACACAAATGTAATAAAATATAACCCACCTACTACACTGTTGGCAGAAGCGCTGCATAACATTTCCCACCAGTGCTTTAGTGGCCTTAGAATGCACATCACAAACTTTATGCCGTCGATGATAATCCTTGGCTTTGCTAAGATCAGCCCTACAATCCTCCACCTGACAAACTGCACGACAAGGAGTCCCAGTAACCTTGGTTTTCTTCCCACACTTAGCATCCTCATCCATCATAGGGTAAACCTGTCCTCCAAGCTGCAACTTAAGGGAACCAGCATCACCTTTTACCTCATCATCATCATCATCATCATCATCGAGAACAACGACAGCCCTTTTCTTATTCCGCATCTTTCTCTTTCCTTTCTCATTTCCAGGACTGCTATGTTCTGAACAAGAAGATGAACTATGTGAGGAACCTGCATTTGGCGCAGTTTCAGGCCCATCAGGAAACAACTGCCTACTCCTACAATCTGATGGCACCGGGTTTAATGGAGTAGCTGTAAAAAGATCACCGTCCCATTTCCAGTCATTCAAATCCCATTCTACACTCTTCATTTCAGCTACTTTCAAATCAGATACCGTTGGACCATAAAAATGATGAGGCTTGCCTCCAAATTTACCCTCCATTCATCAACTCAAAAACCCCTCAAAACTACCAAGTTGCAGAATTCCAATTGAATTAAGACAAGTTGAGAAATTAAACAAGAATCTATCATAAAAATGATGAAACTTTAGAGCGGGTGAATTGTCCAAAGACACAAAACCTGAAAATGATTAGCCTATCTACCTTCCATTCACCGGCAATAGTCCATAAACATTCACCCAAGGTATTCATGGACAAAAAGAAGGCTTACCCACATGTCCAAATTTGTCTAATCATCAGCTAATCACCTCAAAATAAATAACAAAATCATCACTTTATAAATTCTGGAAAGTTTTTGAATTAGAGTTGATCACCAACAGCCACAACAAGCGTGATAAGCCAGCAGTTTGAAGAAGCATCAAATTCATGAGGAAAAAAAAGGAGAAAAATTAAGCAATACAAAAAGAAAAAACTTGGGCAGAAAATGTTAAGAGGAGAAGTGGAAGCCCAGAGGAAACAAGTTGAAGAAGGGAAAGAAACAGTGGGGTGCTTGGAAGCAAGGTGAAAAGAGAGGAAATTTATTTACCAAGAAAAAAGGAAAAGAGAGGAAATTTAGGAAAAGGTTAGGAGAGAGTTTGTGAGATTATAAATGTGGTTCATAGAGAGAAAGAGACAACACTTTTTCTGTTTATTAAAAAGTACTAGCATTTATTTTATAAGGAATCCAAGCCCCACATCCGTGTCTTTCGCTCTCAAACTCTCAACTCACTGTAATAATATTAAACCGAAATGTTTGCTAGACTGCAACTATATTACCCCCCATTATGAAAAAGTACTGTTCTTTGTGGAAACTGGAGGATTCCCCCCCCCCCCCCCCCTTGGACATCCTCTGTAACTTTTAACCCTTTGCCTTCTCTTTGGGAATGCCAGTGAACTGTATTGTAGATTAGTAGTAGAAGTAAAATAGGACCCCAAAAGTTCCCAACTAGGCTGGTGTGTTTGCATGTCCATTTTTTTCTTTAATCCTCAGTACCCAAAAGCTTCAAGGATTGAAGTCATGCATGTGCATGTCTCAACTCATTGGACAGCAAATGTGAAAGCAAATGCAAATATAATTAGGTAGCATCAAAGAGAGGAATCTGGAAAAATTGGAGACCATTCAATGAGTGGACTCCCTTTGATTCTGTCGTCACCTTCCTTAATGGGGGAGCCGTTCGAGTTTTTGACTCACTATAACTATATCTTGAATTCCTTTTCCTTTCTTTGAACCTCATAGAAATTTATTTTTGCTGTATCTCTAAATTTGGTGTCAAATACTGACAAATCTGTGTGAATCTAAATCTAAAACTTTACATGATTTAAAAGAGAGAGTTATATATACACATGTGACATGTGTAAGCAACATGTATAAACATTGTGATAGGAAAGCAGGTGTTGGTTTCGTATATGTAAACATTTTCAAAGTTGAAATATGAAACAATGGAAATGTAAATGATTAAAAAAAAAAAAGGTAAAAGATAAATCAGGTAATTCATTTCCATGGATTTGATTCTTGGTATTTTGACCATAAGGAAAGTTGTGAATGAATTGTAAGAAGCACAGTGGTTGGTGGTGGGTGTGATTGTGAACCTTAGTATTATTAACGTTATATTCTGTATGTTCCCAGCTGCCTGCTCTATGTATTGCACACTAGAATAGGCATAGGGAGAATGAGACACAGTCAAGCTTATCTGAGATACAATGCACTTAAACTGCAGTGATGAAAAATTTCATTCATAGAATTCTAGCAATATGGATTCTATAAACTATAAAATCCAACATCTGTAGTAAATTAAGTCTGATGTGATGAAGATATTTTTAGTTTATTTATTTATTCTCCGATATGGATATAGAGGAAAAACATAAGATCATGATTAGACCTGATAATGAATTAGATCGATGCAAAATTTTAAACCCGTAAAAATAAACTTAAATTCTGCCCAAATTCTGTACATATTAAACCCATACAAAACCGAATGATTTTTTATAAGCTCCTTTAATTGATACCAAATTGTGTATATATATATATATAAAAATATATTGCAAGTCTAATAAGGGCAGGTTTAGATGGGCGGTATGGTGCGTTTAGCTTATTTTTATCTCATGTTACAGTATCTATATATCAATATATTACGAGTCTAAAAAGGCGGGTTTGGATACGCGGTACGGTGTATTTAGCTTATTTTTTGTGTCATATTACAATATCTAATTTCACTGTTACTATTATTTTTATACTAACCTCAGGTAAACGCACCACCTATCTAAACCTACCCTAAATAAAAAATTACAAATAATCTCCTACTTAGTCCTCATACAGTGGCAGAACCAGAAATTTTTTTTTGAGGGGGCCGGAATTAAATTGTATATTTTTACAATAATACAAATATAATTTCATCGTTTTAATAGTCTATATCTTTATTATTATTAAAGGGTTAAATTAAATTTTTATCATTTTTAAGGGGGCCAAAGTGTGATTTTACCATTACTTATTTAAAATTTTATAAATTATAAAAGGCCTAAATTAAAAATTTACCATTTTAAGGGGTTATAATATATATACAAAGGAAAAAATTACAAAAATCTTAAATCTTGAAGGGCCTACTTATATATTTGGGAAGACTATAGTATAAATTTACAAATGATTAAATTGAAAAAAAATTAAATTTGAGGGAACCATGGCCCCTATGCCTTAACGTGGCTTTGCCATGTCCTCACATGTTTTCGAAAAATTATACATAGTTACAATTTTAGTGCACAAAAACTTGCTATCATAATTTAAATATCTAAATGAATCATAAATGTTTGTATGTATCAACTTTGTTAGCTTATTTATATAAAAAAATTATTAAGAATTAATTTAGATTTTTTATTTCCTTAATCAACGGGCCAAAATTCAAATTGAATACTTTTAAAAGATTTTCAATGGTTACAAATCCTCAAAAATAAGTTCTCAAAAAATTTTAACTTGTACCAAATGTTTTTTAATTTATCTCAATTTTTTTTAAAGTATCTAAAAATGATTTTAAGGCATTTTAATGGTTCAATATCGATATTTAGCTTTTAGGTATCAATACTTCAAAACAATTTTCACAACCAATTCTAGAGGGTAATGTATTGATATCGATATCGATATTTACACTAGAGTATCTATACATCAAGAAGTCAGTAGTCACAACTATTTCTAAAAGGATAAAGTATTGAAACATATTCTTAAGGAATCAATACTTCAAGGTATCAATACCTAACCCAAAAGTATTGATTTCGGGTTTCAAGGTATTGGTATCCTTGTGTTTCTAATAGTTATTATTCTTAGAATTACTTATAACTTTTTTATAGATATCGATACCTCAAGTTATAGGATTATAATAACTCATGCATTTAACGTTCCAAATAATTAGAAACTTCATGCAACTACAACAAACGGCTAAAAATCAATGATAGGATATAAATAGAGTTTTATAATGCTCAAATGAAGATAAGAGAACAAGTTTCAAAGATCAATAGCTTATATTTCAATATTCTTTTTTTCATTCTTCTTATTCTCTTACCTTGTACATAAACACTTGTTAGGTTTAGTTTCATTTCTTTATTCAAGTGTTGATTTGTAATTGAGACATGTTACACTTTCTAAACACCTACCCTTAGGGGCCTTTGTTTACAATATTTCACCAGTTTGTAAATTGAGAAGATTTTTAGTTGGGCCTTGCAAAGTTAGCAAAAGATACTGTTAGAGTTGTGTGATCCGAATCCCGTTTGATTCAACCTGAAAAGTTTGAGGTGTAATTCACTTGTTAAAAAAATAAAATAGAGAGGCAAAATTGAAGATCTATGGGGGTGAAGGTCTAAGGGCCGCACGAGTTGAATTCGTATAAGATTATGGGTCGTTTAACCCTTAAAAACTACGCATAGTCGAAAACCTCTTGTATTCTTATTTTTCAATATTAGTGAATTTCTCCTTTGCCTGTGATTTTCTCGATAAGAGTTTTTCACGTAAAATTTGTGTGTTTTTCTTTTTCTTTTTTATTGCATTCCTGCTGCCATTATCAACGTATAGTGTAGCTGTTGAATTATGACTCCTATTTCGAGTCAAATTTGAGAAATAATCTTTCAGTTAAACTTTGTTTAATTGTTTCAATTAAACTCTGTTTATTTGTTTCACTTAAACTCTGTTTGAGTCAAACTCTTATTAGTCTAGATTATTTTATTATTATTTGACCTATAAATTTAGCCTATAAATAAGCTCTTTTACAACCTTATTAGATACACCCATTAAAATTTAGAACTTCTAACACTTTTGGAGAATTTAGTGTTACGTTTTGAGGGTTTTTTGTTTTCGGGTTTTCGAGGTTTAGTTTTTATCTCCATCTTTTGTACTCTTCGTTCTTTGCCATTATAGTAACATTATCTTTGCCCGTGGTTTTTTATCCTCTTCGAAGGAGTTTTTTCACGTTAAATTTGTGTGTTCAATTTCTCAATTTCTTCCGCTATTTTTAACTTGTTCATTGCTTAATTGAGTCGATCCCTAACAAGTGGTATCAGAGTGAGTTCAATTTCCGTAGATCAACCAATTCAGAGATGACAACAACAAGGTTCCACATTGAGAAGTTCGATGGTGTCACAAATTTCAATCTGTGACAAGTTCGAATGATGGCAATTCTAGTTCAGACCAACTTGAAAAAGGTCGTTACCGAGAAAAAGCCCGATAATCTAGATCAATTAAAATGGGAAGAGCTTGATGAAAAGGCCTTGACTACAATCCAATTGTGCCTCGTGAATAGGATATTGCAGGAGGTATTGATGGAGAAGAACTCATCCTCCTTGTGAAAAAAGCTAGAAACTCTTTATGCAACTAAGTCTCTGGCTAACCGTTTAGTGTTGAAACAACATCTATTTACGTTTCGCATGAACGAAGGTGAGCTTCTTAGAAATCACATCAGTTAATTTATTGCACTTTTGAATGATTTAAATAATGTTGAGGTTCAGATTGACGATGAGAATCAGGCTATGCTATTGTTGTGCTCTTTACCCTCTTCATACAAGTCTTTTAGGGAGACCTTGATTTATGGTAGAGACAAACTCTCGTTTGAGGATGTGAAGGGTCATTTTTGTTGAGTAAAAATAAACTCGATAATGAGTTTGGTTCTGATAGCAAGGCAGAAAAGCAAACTTTTGTTTTGGTAGCATTAAAGAAGTGAGACAAAATGTGTCGCTATTGTAAGAAATTAGGTTATGTCAAAGCAGATTGTTACAAACTGCGAAATAAAAAGGCTGCTGAGAGTAACGAGGAAGATTTAGCTGGTGCTAATTTGACCGATGAAAGTGGTGATGATTTCTTGTTAGTATCAACAAGCGAAAGCTCCGAGCTTACGTCTGAGTGGATCGTAGATTCAGGATGTTCTTTCCACATATGTCCCAACAGAGAATGGTTCTCTACATACAGTTCGGTTGAAGGTGGAGTTGTGCACATGGGAAACGATTCATCCAGTAAGGTAATCGGTATTGGTACTGTTAAAATTAGGATGCACGATGGTACGATTAGAGCACTATCAAATGTCATGTATGTATCTGATTTACGAAAGAATCTCATCTCCTTAAGTATTTTAGACTCAAAAGGTTGTAGAATCAATATCGAGTCGAGCGGCATTAAAGTGCCTTGTAGGGCTCTCATTTTGCTAAAAGGTAAAAAGAACGACAGTATTTATATTCTGGAAGGTTTTACAGTGACCGGTGAAATCGGACGTTCCTCGTTCGTTACGGAGTTGAAGTTAACTCGTTTGGAGCGGAGGCAACTTGGTCATAGAAGGGAAAAAGGTATGACTATTTCTTTGAAGAGAGGTTCTCTTTTAGATGCAGGTTTTGAAAAGTTAGGGCACTATATTCGAGAAAATCAGACTCAGGTTAGTTTTGATTTGGCAGTGCACAAGTTGAAGGCTAGAAGACTTCCAGCTTCTAAGCATAGATTCGACTTAGTTAATTTCCTGCATAGTTCAAGATAGACCCGTGACGGGCTTTGGCAAAGATGACATTGTGGAAATACGAGTCGAGGTGGAGATTTGTTGAATTATGACTCCTATTTCAAGTCAAATTTAAGAAATAATCTTTCAGTTAAACTCTGTTTAATTGTTTCAATTTCTGTTTATTTGTTTCAATTAAACTCTGTTTGAGTCAAACTCTTATTAGTCTAGATTATTTTATTATTATTTGATCTAAAAATTTAGTCTATAAATAGGCTCTTTTACAACCTTATTAGATACACCCATTAAAATTTAGAACTCTTAACACTTTTAGGGAATTTAGTGTTTACGTTTTGAGGGTTTTTTGTTTTCGGATTTTTGAGGTTTAGTTTTTATCTCCATATTTTGTACTTTTCGTTCTTTGCCATTATAGTAATATTATTTTTGCCCGTAGTTTTTTATCCTCTTTGGAGGAGTTTTTTCATGTTAAATTTGTGTGTTTAATTTCTCAATTTATTCCGCTATTTTTAATTTATTCGTTGCTTAATTGGATCGATCCCCAACAATAACGGATAAGGAGTTGTAAAAGTTATATCCTATTCTTGAAAAGTATTAATTCTAAAAGAGAGAATTGAGAAAACCTTTAGCAAAAGGGGCTAAAGTAATCGAGGTAGGTAATTGAAGCTTATGAATCATTGTGTCAATTTATTTTCAATTGTCCTACCTTTCATTTTGAAAAATTTTAAACACCAATCTAGCCTTTGATTATATTTTTTTATCTAACAAACTCTAAAGGCTCTTTTCTCCTATTGACATATGTTCTCCTTATATTTGTTTATTTTTCTTTTACACATTTAATGAAGATTTTAAATTTTGATAAATTAAATTTAGGAATCAAGAATTCCTTTTGACACAATCCTTTTATATTCTTTGTTTCAATATATGACTCATATGCCACAACACTAAATTCTTACTTGTTAATTTTTGCTTAGAATAAAATTATTTGAATGAAGATTTTTATTATCATTTGATGTTTTGTTGTCTAATTTATATGATTTATCAATGTTGTTGAGTCAAGTTTTTGAAATGGCTTACTAAGTGCCAATCGGAAGTGGCCATTTCATTGACCCTACGACAATCCAACAAACTTGCCTTATTTGTAGTTAATAATTTATTGAAACAAAATCTATGAGCTGTGAATGGTGCTAATATTGTTGATATATGGAAGCTCGAGTTTGAAGATCAATCCATTGAATGTTACTATCCTTGAAGATTGGATTGATTTGGATCTGTAACACTCCTACACCCGGTTCACACGTATAAATTCGGTATAAGAGTATTATATACAGTGCCAGAGAATTAAAAACGATTATTACAAAATTTTCTTTCAAATACTGTATAATTGAATCGTTTTACTCAAAATATGACAAAATAATCAAGTACAATCAAAATTGAGACTTAAAACCAGTTTGAAAATAATGAAAATGTAATTTTTACTCAAAACAGGGCAAATATTAATACCATCATAAAAATATTGATGCCTCTGTTCTAAAATCAAGAAATATAGCTAGAAACTTCAAACTAACTTTTTGGAATTATATAAAAACTTTACCGTTTGTATATGCCATTTCACGCAAAATAAATATACCTCGTCTTGCAATCTTCCAATGTTGATGTGATTTGATGAAAGGCACCTAATCCAACCTTAGCTTCTTGGAGGTCTTATACTTACGCGTTGAAATAAACGCGTTAAGCCATTGAAGGCTTAGTAAGTACTACAAGAGTCATTAATCATTCATCTTTTAATCACACATTTCAAACTCATTCATATAATTATTTATTCATGTAAAATACATACCTTTTATGTGCATAATATTTAACTTACAGTAGTGTTATGAATTCACATATTCTTCCTCATTTCACATTTTAGCCATTTCAATCTCTTAGCTTACTTAGTTTTATCATTCTTTGATTTCTTATACATATATTGTACTTACTTTTCATGTGATTATCATTTCACTTATCTTAATGTCACAATTTGCACATTCTTTCTTTTTCACATTGTTTACCCTATTAACAAGACTCAGACCTTGGCGGATACATGGATCCAACCAAACACACCAGAATGGCACCCAGTGCCTCATCGGATAGTTTAAAGCAATAAAGTGATACCCAGTGTCTCATCGGCCTAGCCGAAGTAAAGTGATACCCAGTACCTTATCGAATCTATCCGAAGTAAAATAATGACACCCAATGTCTCATCGACTCAAGGTCGAAGTATCCCTAAACTCTTCCAATCTTATGACATGCCAACTATATCCGACTCAGCCCAACTAGTTAATAGGGATTTTCAATTTACAATTTATATCACTTTCAATTCCAATTTCACTTTTACTTTCACTTTCACTTTCAATTTTTATCACAAATCATTCAAATTCAATTCAAATATACTATTAATTCAATATAAATTTTCATTCATCTCAATATTAACGCTTACCTTATATTAACTTATTAAATATAAATAACGAAATAAACATTAAATAATGAATAATTCAGATTATAGTAATACAAATCAATAACAAATCAATTTAACCAAATAACAACCAATTATCATAAACAATTAGGTACTAATAACTTTGGAAACCTTTGATTTATCCATTTCATTCTCATTTCTCAATTTCATCACATATATATCATCATATACCTCTTTACTCTTATTTTCACATTAATTTTCAAAGCTGTCAATTTGAGTCATAGTCACTAAATTATTTATATCTTGAGCTACAGAATTCAAAATTATAATCCGCTTGACGTTTCTAAAACTAGACTCAAATTTATTTTTATCATAAAAATTTCATAATTTTTACTTTAGCCAATTTGTACAGTAAATTCTTTCAATTTACCCCTTCTCTGCTGCCTAACAGTTTTGACCTTTTTTTACTAAAAATTATTTATCTTTAAGTACAGGAATCCAATAATGTTCCCATCTATTTCTTTTGAAAATAATCTCATTAAGGATTCCACCATATAAATTTCAGTCTATAATAAATTTTCTACATTTTTCTATGATTTTTCAAAGTCAGAACAAGGGAACTCAAACTTACTCTGACCTTGTTACACAAAATCTAGTATATCTCGAAATATACAATTCCTTTTATTTCACTGTTTCTTCCATATGAAACTACACTCAATAAGATTTAATTATATATTTAATTCAACTCTTAACACTTTTTATACAATTTTTGGTGAATTTTTAAAGTTAGTCCTCTGTTCTGTCCAAACTGTTTTAATGGACATGCTTTTTCATGTCTCTTTACACTAAATTTCATTTAATCATACATAATTAACATTTATAATTAAACATATCATTTTATTCATTTTTACCATAATTAATCATATACTAAAATTATAAACACATTAATTTAATTGTTACTAAGTCTTTTAATACTTGTAGTACTTACCTCACTTGTAGATAATTTTTTCTCACCCCTTAGCTTTCTCCTTTCCTTTTTCTTCAATTTGGTCCTTCTCCTTCTTCCCTCTTTCTTCAATTTCATACAAACACATATAAGCTTAAGACTAAAATTCAATACTTTTTTCATGCTAGATTATGTAACTATACATGTATGTCATGAAAATTGAATCATCTCTTACCTTTGTTCTTGAATTTTCAAAATTCTAATTCAATCCCTATCCACTTTAACACTTCAAAGTGAACTCTATAAGGAAATTAAGGTATCTACTAGCTTCCCTCTATGCCTTTCTTAAGGAAATTTTAAAGAAAATGGAGGATTTTGAAGCTTGGAAGGTTTAATAATGGTGGAAGGACTTAATTGAAATAAAAGCAAAAGTTGGAAATGGGGAATATAGGGATGGACGGTTGGTTATGAGAAGAAAAGATGATATCCTCATCTTTTAATTGATTTTTCATCTCTCAATTTCTCTAGACTTTTCTTCAAAAATATCTCACTTAATAAAAATGGTAAAATTGCACTTTAAGTCCCTAGGCCTTCCAACTTTACACTTTGGCCCAACACTTTGCGTCCAAAAATATTTTTCACCAAATTACTCTTTTGCCCCTCCTTAATCAATCTAATTCCCATGATGACTCATAATTCAATTTGGATAAATTGCTATTTAGTCCTTCCTCCTTTCTCACAATTACTAATTAATCCTTAAATTTTCCTAATCTTCTTATTTTAGCTACATATTCTAATTCTTGACTCCTTCCCTATATTGTTCCAACTCCGGTTCAAAAACGCGGATGTTACAGGATCGATCAATCACACCTCTTGTATTATGGAGAATCATTTGGGATTATATCAAAGATCTCATTAAAGATTGAATCTCCATTAGTTCACTTTATATTGAAGCCCCTTGTATCTCCTCCATGTTAGCATTAAGAGCATTCAACACCTGTCCCTTGAGCTTTCTCACTGAATCCAGCTTTAAAGTGCATCCCTTAACTACCTCGAGGCTTTCTTTCATATCAACCACGAAACAATCAAGTTCAACAGTTCAACCTTCCAAAACTGACATCATATCTCTTAATCTACTTGCTTTCTTGACCTTCCTACGGGTCTCTATCAGGACATTTTGATCTTTTTCTTCTTTCGCCATATCAAACAATGTCTTAACGAACATTAACTCTGATACCAATTGTATTGAGATTATAACTTTAGTCTAGCAATCCATGCAGCCTTAGGTAATAACTTTACTTCAAATTCGCCTAAGTTAACTTAACTCTCTAAAAGACGAGAATTCTCAAATAAATTTTTAAGGCATCAAAATTTTGCAGATGTAAACGCTCGAACAAAACTAGCAACTAACAAATAAAAAAAGACATAAAAAATATGCATACAAAGTGTTTGAGTAAATACTCATAAAGTGTTTGATTACTCAATGAATGAATAATTATAAATGAGAATGTCTTTATTTATAGTTAAGCTCTTATAAATCCAATGATATAGTTTAAATTACATCGATGATTGAGATTAAAGCATATCTATAATATGAGAGTACTAAGGGATTTAAACACTAACAATCTTATCCATTAGGATCACAAATATTTGCCCTAGTAAAATACAAGTTATTGGAGTATTTACATTTCCACCAAACTTCAAGTAGACGTGCTTCCCTTTATGTTCCATGAATCGGGTCAATCCAAATGAGTTAAATGGGTCTAATTTAATCAATTGACCTCGTTGGACGATTCTGTGCGCTTTGATCACGAGTTTTGATCAGCAGTTCATAACACATACACAGTAAATAAATAAATAAAAATTAGAACATCACTCATTCATTCTCACTTTGCATTTCGAATTGAAAACAAATAATTAATCAATTAATATATGTACATAAGTATTTTTTGAGGGTGAAATGTATGTAATGTGGGAAGAATTGAGATGGTGTTGTCCATCTTGAGTGACCACACATGTCTCTTGTTTTTGTGTTTGCTTTTGTATTAGTACATGTTGTAATACTTTACTTACAAAGTTGCGTTCCCCTCTCGCTAGAGAAAAACTAAAATGTTACAACACAAACAAAAACGAGTTGAAGGTAAGAAGCTAAAGAAGGAAGGGAAAACGAAGGTTACCTTCACATCAAAATCAAGTACACCATTGTACCATGACAGGACCATGGTCCAATGTTGTAATAGATATGTGGACTTGGCCCACTCCATCACCCAACGCCACCAATGAAAGCAATCGCATGCATATGAATTATAGGATGATATATGAGAGAGAGACTACTATCAGTTAATGCATATGGCATATGGCATATGGCACATGGCACATGGCACATGGGGTTCATCCCTTTCCACCCAATTCCACCACAGCCACAGCCTTTCTATTCTATGTATTTTTTTTTCCTTCTACTTTAAGTGTTTATTGCTATCATTTTCTTTTTCTTGTTTTGCTTTGCTTTTGACATCATTCTAACCGTCTATTTATTCTATTATTAAGGGGAAAAACCTAGTCTTCGGTTTCATGTTTGATTGCTCAACAAATATTTTTTTAACATTTTTAAGAGGTTGAAGTGTAATTTTACTTTTACTAATTTAAAATTTTAAAGAATTTAAATAAATAAAAAAATTATTTTTGGGGGAACTGGTCCAATCAGCGTCCCTAATTACGCCCCTGGTAGAGCATATTTAAAATATATCGATTAAATTATAAACATATGTATACATATTGCACGAATAAATTTAAATTTGACATGTTAAAGAAATAACACCCTTAAATTTTATTGTCATTGTTATAACACACCAAATCCAAAATGTTAACACATGAATTACATATGTCCTATAATTTGATCAAGTGTTTTCTTTTTGGTAGAAAAAACAAGATACAAACTCAAAGAAAACTAGACCTTAAAGGAGGATCTTCAAACAGTCTTAACTCTGACTTTCTATCACAAATCATCTTGACAATACTATTTGTTACTGTGTTTTCCTCCCGAGGAATATGTTGGATTTTCCACTGTTTTACCTTTGTCAGGATCTGATGGATTCTTTTGAGAAGAGTTGAGTTGGAGGTTCTAACAGCATATTCCTGAACGGCATTAGCAGCCATTTGATCAAGCGTTTTGAATATGCTACGCAGGCATTAATTGATGGAAAGGCAGATCATTTGAGGACTCAACTAAAAAATTTTAAAGCATAAATATTAATTTAAAATTTATAAACAATTTGAGGACTTTTGATGGAATTAACCCTAAAGTTGGTATTGATATTTTGCAGTAAAAAAAACACAGAGAAAAGTCAAAAAGAATTGAGAAAAAGTAGACGAGGGACCAACGACCCTGAAATTTCGCATACTATATCTAGATTACAAGTGTGTGTCCTTGTTTTACTTCCTTATCAGAAGTTTTATCGTACGCCTCTGTGTACCATAGCCACCCTCTTCAGCCCCTACGTCTCCCGTCCTTGTCACATCATTATAATAATAATTAATGGCTGCGGTAAATGTAGATGGTACATGTCTGCCTTGCCTGGTAAACGAATCCAGTCTATTCTAAACTATGTTCAAGTCGCAAACTCAGACCAAACTCTGCAAACACACAGCCTTTACGTCTTCGCTGACTTTCAAGGTTTGTTACCTCTACTTCTATGGTGTCTTCTTTTTGGTGTTTGTCGGAGCTGGGTCTTCTTTTGTTGGTTCTTTTAGTTATGTTTGCTTGATGTTTGGATTGGAACTATAGTTTTGAGTAGCAGGGGATGAATGGTATGATATAATGGTTGATTAGAGTTTAGAGTTTTTGTTGATTTATGTTAAACAATTTTTTTTTGGTCATATATTAAAGAAAAGGAGCATTGGTTGGTTAGTTGATTGTTCTTGTAAGGATAGGGGCTTTTCTGGTTTTGGTATTAAAGGAAATGGAAGGTTTTTTTTTTATGTTTAGTACTTTTAGATGCCCACATACTCATATACCCTTTTTTTTTAATATATATAAAATGAATTGCTTTCATGAAAAAACCGGTGCGTCGTCTCTAAAGAGAGCCTAGGGGCGCCTCGTGATGCATAAACAGGTGTAACCATGGCCATTGAAGAGCTTTGTGTGTGTGGAGACTTGAACCTAAGACTATTAGGATAAAGAGGTCGTGTGGACAAGTATGGTGCCACCTGGCTTGCGTGATGTTTCTCACATCAATAGATTCGTATAGATGCACAAGGATGGTCGCAAACCAGACCAAAGATTGTCTGAGAGCGAAACATTTGCAGTGAATCCTGCTCAAATTGCTTGCAAGAAGATGATGTTATTCAAATATGCATAATAATCTTTTAAAATGATCATATGTTTCATTTCTCTAGTCCTATAATCTAAACTAGCAGGAAAAAGAAACATGAGTTGCTTTAGCTGTTGTGAAGAAGAGGACATCCATAAAGCTTCTGGAAATGGGTCGATCATGGCGAATAAGCCCTCAAGTAATTCTACATTCTCTTATCTCTTTGTAAAGTTTCATGCTTAAGCAGGAAAAAAGAACATTAATGGATATGAGATGCTTTTGTTGCTAACAATTGACATCTTTGCCACAAATATGTTCATTTTTTGTTCTTTTACATTTGATAGCATGATTAGCATCTGGCTACTGGAACTAATTAAGTAGGTTCTCATGTAGGCAATACTGGAGGATATGGATATCAAGCAAGGGAAGCTGTAACAAGGGACGCACGGCCTGTTACTGTTCAACCTATTGCCATCCCTGCCATAACAGTGGATGAGCTAAAGGAAATGACCGATAATTTCGGTACGAAATCCTTAATTGGTGAGGGCTCTTATGGAAGAGTATATTATGGCATTCTAAAGAGTGGGAAGGCTGCAGCCATAAAAAATTTGGACTCGAGTAAGCAACCGGAACAAGAATTCTTAGCGCAGGTTGGACCTTTACAAATTTCGTTGCATAGTACGATGCTGGCATGTAATGCAGAATGTGTGACTTTGTTATTTTCAAATAACTTAACTAACAGGTCTCCATGGTTTCGAGATTAAAAGACGAAAATGTTGTTCAGCTTCTTGGTTATTGTGTTGATGGATCCCTCCGTTTCCTGGCGTATGAGTATGCCTCCAATGGATCACTCCATGATAGACTTCATGGTAAGTAACATACATGCATGAAATAGTTGTTTGAAAACTGATCTGTAACTAAGAGTTTCTTTCCAGCTTGGAGGGACTGCTGATTTCTTCCTAGTTTTATTGGTAATGAGTCGTCTGTCGATGGTTTTATAGTGGAGTAATACAATTAGTGGATGTATGAACATATACAGGGAAGAAAGGTGTGAAAGGAGCTCAGCCAGGTCCAGTTCTATCATGGACACAGAGGGTTAAAATTGCTTATGGAGCGGCAAAAGGCCTCGAATATTTGCACGAAAAGGCACATCCTCATATAATCCACCGTGATATTAAGTCCAGCAATTTGCTTCTTTTTGATGATGATGTTGCTAAGATTGCTGATTTTGATTTGTCGAATCAAGCCCCCGACACGACCGCTCGCCTCCATTCTACAAGGGTTCTTGGAACTTTCGGTTACCATGCTCCGGAGTAAGTTATTCCTTCAAATTCTATTATTTCACACTTTCTCCTTTCAAGTTTCTTCCAACAAAATAAGTCAGTATTGGTTCATTTCAAATAATGATCTCGTTAATCGATCAGTTTAATCGAAATAACTAACAGGAAATGCAAGAAAAATGACTAGGCATTTAAAACTTTGATGTCATGTGTTGGCATATGTGATGTATGTGTGCTCTGATCTCCTTTAGTTGTCCTTTGTCACGTGATAGTTGACAGTATAACGGTGATCTAATTCCTACTTGTGACATTGAATGGTAGATATGCAATGACTGGAACACTTAGTTCTAAGAGCGATGTTTACAGCTTTGGTGTCATCCTTCTAGAGCTCTTAACTGGTCGCAAACCAGTTGATCATACGTTGCCACGTGGACAACAGAGTCTTGTGACATGGGTAATATTACTATTTAATAATTCACATTCACCATATCTTCACAGTAATATCTGCTTTACATGTAATATCACCATTGTGGACTGCATTAGGCAACCCCAAAACTAAGTGAAGACAAGGTGAAGCAGTGTGTTGATGGTAGACTAAATGGAGAATACCCTCCCAAAGCACTTGCAAAGGTATTGTTGAATTTGGGACATGAGAATTATTACTTTATTATTGGGGTTGATGGAGCTTTGCTTCAATGCATTAGCCTTGTTGATGTTTGTTTGTTGACAACAGCTGGCTGCTGTGGCTGCATTGTGTGTTCAATATGAAGCTGATTTTCGACCTAATATGAGCATTGTAGTGAAAGCTCTTCAGCCTCTTTTGAACCCAACTCGTCCAGCAACAACATCCCGATCCTACGGTGAAAGGTGACATCGTGATGATGAGCCAATTAGTGGCTGGAAACTGAATCAAGACCAGTTGAAGTTGAAAAACCTGCCTGTCATTATGATTTGTTTTGTAAATAGGTAGCTTTGCTTGTATTCCACCCTAAAACCCCACAAGTTGAATTATTAGAGCTGCCAAATAAAGAGTAGTTGTAGAATGTAGAGATATTTCATATAATTCATAAGCGCTGTCTGTCTGCATTTTACATTGGTTTTTTCCATGAATTCCAAAGAATGAGATTGTGACATTAGAGAGGAAAAGACAATGGAAATGGTTGCAAATAGTACAGTTTGAAAATGGTGGCCTCAGCCTCATTCTCATTGGACCTAAAACCATGTGCTGGATGCATGCAGATGTCAATGCCATTGCACATGGACGTGGTGGAGGGGGTGGGCGCACTTATTGTTGTTGCCCCTCCCCTGCACATGCAATGCAATGCAAATCAACATTACCTTACTGTTAAGGTACTCTTAGCTGCAGTTTCAGGTCCTAACTCATTAATTCTTATCTCTAATGAGAAATAAATGATCAACAAGCAGACCGTGCCTTGGCAAAAACCGGCGCCAAGTCTGACACATGGATCCATGGTTCTAATTTTCAGCTTCAATTATTGCTATCACAGCACAAGTACAATCTCATCCTGTTTTGTTTTTTCAACATTTCTTACAAAAATTATCCAACATAAACAAGTATAGAGTACTTATTGTCCCTGTATTGGCATCACATTCATTTTCATTTTCTCCATCCCAGCAACACCAAGAGTTAAGAATATAGCATACGAATAACGAGGCAAAAAATTATATAGAATCCATATAGACCTGTACAGAAAATCTAGTGCCAATGCCCTGTTCAAGACAAGCTAATGTTCTCTACAATCTAGAAGAAGATATGTATGTAATCCAGAGCTCCACAAAAGAAGAAAAAATTAAAAAAAAAAAATCCCTCAGTTTCCTGCATGTGCTGCAAATCTCAACTATATGGGGGTCATCTGAAGGCATCAGAATAGTAACGAATGTAATGTTGGTAGTTTCCCTTGTTCTCAGCTTCTAAAGCTCATTTTGTCCCGAAGTCTAGGAGTGATGGTGCATTCTGCTCTCCAACCTCGAATCTGGATCATCACTCCGGTCCACATCAGAGTTTTTCCTCTGTGTATCGGCATCTGAATTAACTGATTGATTCCTTCTGCGTCTTCTATCCTGAAATTCCGTGCACCATGCATATTAGGAACTAGACATTCTCCTGTAGGAAAATTTATCTAAAAGCAACATGTTGCTAGCAACTCACCTAGTACTTTCAACAGTATTTATTATCATCATTTTGTTAGAAATAAAATGCAGCTTCCACGAATTTCTTTGGAATACAATTTAACTAATAATACAAAGTATCAGAATCAAACCTCTCGAGGAAGAGGATACTCTTCTGCTTCAAGCATGCGAGCAACCTGACTCATCTTAGGTCTTTTATCAGCATCGGGATCAACACATCTCAAAGCAGTCAAAAGAGCCCGTTTAAGAGCACTAGTTGATGGTCTAGCCTCAATGTTAGGGTCAACTACTTCTTCTGAGCGTCTGAGTTGAACCATCATCTTTAACCACTCGACCATATTTACCTGAGATTTAACCGTGCAACTGATCATGTAAAAAGAACTTCATATTGTCTTTGTGAAACCTATGCTGATAAAAAAGTGTTCTTAAGTACCTCAGGCTGAGGGCGACCGTAATCAATTGGGTATCTTCCGGTAATTGCTTCTAAGAGCACAACGCCAAAGCTATAAACATCACTCTTCTCATTCAGGAGGCCAGAGTTTGCATACTCTGGAGCAACATAACTGGAAGATCGTGCAAACAGGAGAAAAAGATGACATTAAACAATCACTTTTTCTAGTTTCTCGAATGACACAACTCCTTACTCAGAGTAAAAACAATGCTAAAATAAAATGGAGAATGAATGATCTAGTAACAGTTGATTATAAAGGAATATATAATTCTCACCCAAAGGTACCCATAACTCGAGTTGTGATATAACTTTTCCCGTCACCTAGCAATTTGGCCAGACCAAAATCGGATATCTTCGCATCAAAGTTGTCATCAATCAGTATATTACTTGATTTTATGTCCCTATGCACGACTTTTGGTTCAATAGCCTCATGCAAATATGCCAGCCTGTAACATATAGTTTTGAGTAACAATTAAGGTTAAAACCAAGGTAAGCATTAACGACCAAGATTTAGTTAATGGAAGACTTACGCCTTGGCGGTGCCAAGAAGAATCTTTATGCGAGCCTCCCAGGTAAGATATCCCTTGTCAGACATATCTCCACGGAGCCATTGCTCCAAATTGCCGTTATTGACGTATTCATAAACCAACAACCTGGATTTTATAGAAGAAAAATTTACAAAACAACAGTAAATATCTCTTTTTCTTTCTATTCTACGTAGTATAAGAACAATAACACATAGACATAACAAAACTTGCAGAACTCTTCAAAACTAGGGAGTACATAAAACATGGTACCTTTGCGTGCCCTCAATACAGTACCCAAGAAGACGAACTAAGTTTTTATGCCGCACGTGACCAATGGCTTCAACTTCCACCCTGAAATCCTTGTCAGCTTGTCCCCTAAAGAAAAAAAATAGAATCATTACCAGCCAACATTACAAGCTGTGGACAGCATAAAACTAACAAAAGGACTAATTTCACTGCAACATACGGATTGTTAAGAAGCTTTTTGACGGCTACAGGAGTCCCGTTAATCAGATTGCCTCTATAAACAACTCCATATCCACCATCACCAATAATATTATCCTTTGAAAACCGGTTAGTTGCAAGGTGTAGGTCCCTGAGAGTGAACCAATGACCCCAGCCTAGGCGTGAAAATTCAGGCAGGCCAGACAAAGGTGAAGGAGCTGTCAAAGGATTTGAAGAAGGCCTGTATGTAGATACTGCCCCAGTAGCTCCCTCTTCTCCTGGTTGAGATCCTTTAACATCTTTATCTACATGATTAAAAGAACCCGACTGACCGCTATCCTCTCCATTATCCACATTAAACAAACCCTTCTCTGAACCTTTGTCACTGAATTTCTCATTAAGGGTGTTCAGACCACCATTGTTTGCAGAAGCTTGATCAACTCTTATCTCTTTAATTTCCTCTGAAACATATGGAACGTGGGTGAGAGGAAGCATCACATTCGCCCTTCTCGATTTCTTCCGAAAACTAAGCCACAGTGATATGCTAAGGATAACTAAGAATACCACTCCTAAGCAGATTACAATAAGAACCCACAATTGCAGACCAATGTACTCTTTTGACAGAGTTTTGTTCAGATCAGAGGCCATCTTCACGTACACCAAGATGCCTGAAAACATGTTTAACTAAAATAACTTAGAACCACAACCATCTAATAAGAAAACTGTTACATATTTTGCATTTATTCAAAATACCAATCAATTTATGACACAAAAAGAGAAAAAAAACAAATGGCTAACTAGTTTCAGTGTAAAAAAAAAAACCCAAATTTCACAGTAAACAAGTGCAGAGGGTAAAGCAAATATAGAAAGATAAGCAGACCTTGAACCACAATCAAGTTTCCAAAAAAAGAACCCCAAAAGAGAGCCCTCAATCAGAGAGAGAAGCTTGAAGGAAAGCAAAGAGTTTTTTTCTTTAAATCGAAGTCCACCGACTACCAAAAACTTGATTTTTTTTTTCAAGTAATAAACAAACATAAAAAATCAAATAGAATAAGAATAGGCATCACATTTCCAACACACACTCTACATTTGACAAATCATCACAAACACATAAAACTGAACCAGATATCATATTTCCAACAAAAAAATGATAATTATTTCAGCCATTATTTGACAGGATCAACCTAAAAAAAAACAAAAACTTCAAGCATTAATAAACGCAATGAAGAACAAATGAATCACAACAGACCTTGTTGAGACAGTGCTGGTAAGAGATGAAAAGGGGGAAAAAAGAGAAAGAAAAGAAGCTAAATTTCAGAGCTTGGATGTTTGTAAAGAATATAGGAGTAAATCCCAGAAGAAACCATATTGAAAAGCGAGAAAAGGGGTTATTGCAATGTCAAAAAATGAAGGGATTTTTGTAGGGTTTCCATGTGAGAAGTGGGGATTTTGAGAAATGGGTATTGACCAGGGTAATGAGAAGAAGATGTGGAGTTGTCAGAGGTAGGTGATGAGGAAAGACATGCCTTACATTAACAGTGAAATGGAAGCAGCTTACACAACACAACAACTGGAAGCTTTTTTTTTTTCTTTTGCTGTTTCTTCACTTTTCTTTTTTCATTGTCACAACTCATAACACTGTATATTATTGGAAAACAATTTATAAATTGAGTCTCAGATTCTTCTTCTTGGTGAATAAAAAAAAATCTTACAAATTTAGAACCCATTTGTGGAAAATGATTCTTTTCATTCTTTATTGTTCTTTCTGTAAATTTTAGTTTTTCAAGGTAGTAGTTTCTTTTTTAATCATTGAAAACTTTAACTCAAAAAATGAAAAGATAAACAAAACAAGTGGGTATTGGTATGGTTGAAATCAAATGGAGAATGATCCAAAAAAGAAAAGACCATAAATTTCATCCTTGATATTTTAATTTTACAGTGATTTTGTAATAAAGGTAATTTCTTTTAATATAGATGAGTAGATCTGCATGCATAGTCAAAGAAACAGACTGGACTCCAATACCAACAGGCTTTTGATTGACATTGTCATTGTTTTTCCTTAAACACCCTTGCTTTACTTTCAAAATATTTAAATTAATAACATAATTAAAGATTTAAACAATCCCTTTAATCTTTCTTCTAGAGAGTAGGGACCATGTTCATATGTAAGATGGATGGTGTCATGTATGTATGGAGAGAAGATTGAGGAATCAAAGCATAGTGCCCCACAAAACAAAAGGCAAAAAAAAAAAAAAGGTGGGTCGGAATTACAAAGATTGCAGAAGCATTCATTCCAAGGCCTAATATCCCAAAATAATAATAACAGAAATAGAAATAGAGAGAGGGTATAATTGCTGTAATAATGAAACCTTGGATGAATGAATGATGAACAGAGGAATGATGGGTTGTTTCTGAATTACATAAATGTAAGAAACAAGGAATATCCAAATTTGGGTTTCAATGGATGTAATAACTGTGGCAGTGTTGAACTAATGAAAATGGTTACAATGGCAAAACTTTTGTTTTCGAATACGATTAAATTAAATATTATAACAATAAAGTAAATAAATTGCACTTCATCATTCATTTAAATCCATCTTTTATTTTTATCTCATCTCTCAATTTTTTTTTAATCTCAACAATACATACATGTATTTTTATTTCTAATCCAATCCCATGTTTTATATAATATATATATATCTCCAATCCTTTCAATATTCAACAAATTAACTTTTTCTTCAGATGGCACCCAAGGCAAGCCAAATTCAGATTGCTTCAGATAGCAGATAGCAACAGAGATGTGATTTCTTTTTCTAATTGTTGTTATTATTTATCAATGATCGCTATCAGTGTTAGATTTATGCAGAATGGGGAGTGGTAAAAATCAAAGATTATATAATGCCACCTTGTTCATGCTTTGTGTATAAACAAACTCTATCTTATTCTTATCTACATCTGCGTTCACATCTTCCCTCCACCCAACATTAGCAGAGGTGGTGTCGTTTTAATTTCACGTGTCTACCATTTGCACCTTACAATATAGAATAGAATAAATCTAAAAGCAAAGAAAATGGCTATTTAGGAGTCTGAGTTGGCCACCACGCTCATCACCTCTGCCTCTCATATGCATCCGTGGCCGTGAAGATGAAGAAACATCCCTTCATCACCACATTGGATATTCCTTTCTGCTTTTTTCCTCATTAATTTAATTTAATTTAATTATTTATTTGACATCCTCCATATCTATTTTGACAGTCTATGTTCGAGATTATCCTTTCTAATAATATCATTTACACTCACGATGTGCGAGTGAAAGCATTTATGTAACAAATTTATAAAAAAAAAAATGGTTTTAGGTGAATGATAAAATTGAAAGAATTAAAATTTTAATGTCTTGAGTTCAAATCTCATCATTCATTTACATGCATGTATATTTCTAGATTTTATAAAATGAAATGATATTTGGTAAATTTCTAATTAAATCGAGCTCAAATTAATGGGTGACACCAACTCAATCAACTCCTTAATATATAATATAAATTTGACTGATCAAAAAAAAATTGACATATTTGATTTGTCTTTTTACTTCTATAATACTATTAATACATTCAAATTAACAACATCGATAAAATGATTGACGTGAATATATTTTGCTAACATGTAAATTTAATATTATTTGAACATGATTATTAAACTTTCTTGTCATCCTGCTTAAGTAATCAAATAACAATAGAAAATTCATTACTCTATCTACAAATAATATTATAAAAATAGAGATCAAATAATATCAAATTAGATCTAAAATTTCCACAACCATAATTAGACCTGGTTTTTCTATTGACTCAAATGTTGCTGCCTTTTAATTTGTAAGTTTGTTGATTCTAGAAGGAAGCCCCTTGATTTCTACAGATAGTAGAATCTCATTTATTGCATCAAGAGTTGTGTTACATGTTGTAATTGATCAGGCTTTTGTTTTTTTTTTTTTGGTGATTAGATAAAAAATCGAAAGAATTACATTAATAAAAAATTAACTTTCCAAAAGAGAAACCTCAAATACTTGTAGTTTTCTCTCTTTTCTTGTACTAATTTAATGACTCCATCCGCTTCCTTATTATTTTCTCTAAGAACATGTCGAATGGTCCAATGTCCTATTTTGGATAAAAATTGGTTAATCCTCCTAATCAATGCCGATTTTGAACTATTAGAAGCCTGATCTTGAATTGCGTTAATTGTCTCCATACTATTTGTCTGAATTAAGACGCTATCAAAATTCCGTTCCAAAAGAAACTCTAAACCATCTGTGATGCCTCCATAACTTTTATTATTTTCGTTGCACAATTAATGCAAGTAAAAGTGGTCCGTCCTTCAAACTTGAAAGGTCAAACCATTTATTCCATTTTAAACATCAAATGGAGATAGCTGTAGAGTAGCTAGGCCCGGCCTCGCCCCAGAAGTCAAGGAAACCCTTCAAGTATACCCTGAGCTGTCTAAACTACAATATTTTATCAGTGTTCAAACAATGTGTTAAACGGGGGGTATTCATAATCTTTATCATAGTTGAATGGTTCAAGGTGTTTTAGGTAATCAACTAGACATTTTACCTACCTATTCCCATACTTGCTGCTTCCAGACAACACAACTAGTTGATATTATTTATATGCACAATGCTTCAATGAAGTTGAGGTTCTCAATTATTAGTAACTGACTTAACCAAAACCGTCCAAATGTTTAAACCACTTTTGTTCGCCCCCTATAAACAAAAAGGCAACTTCTGTATCTCATTCATGGAAGCAAAAGAAGAAACTCAAGTGGGGAGCATTTACCTTGAAGGCTTTGATATGCTGAGGTAGTGGAAGGATGATTCTCTGAAGGGAAGTAAAAAAGAGAACTGCTCTCATCATCTTCTCAATTACAATCTCTGTGAGCAAGACAAAATGTAACATCTGCTGTTTTCTAGTAACATTTCTAGAATATTTGACAAGTCTTGTTTGCATGTTACGTCTATACATACCACATCTGTATCATGTCCAACAGGCAACGGCAAATTATCCCACTCTTCTCAGATGTTTCAACCTTACCCAAACTACAATGTATAGTCGCTAGTAGCACTTGTGAACCAAAAGCTAACCGAAGAAAGAGGGAAAGACACTGGAAATATTCTTTTCCACATCTAGCATGTGCTTATGTAGTCTAATATATCCACCAGAAGCCATAATCAAATGTGTATAACACCTATTGACCTACAACTGTAGCGGTCTAGGCAACTCTTAAACAATGCAAACGAGCAATAAAGAGTTACGCAAATCATTGTATCTTTCAAAGAAAGAAATAAAGAGTTACGCAAACAAGCAATAAGCAAGAACCAACAAACCAAATGAGCAATATATATCAACCTAGACATAAAATAACATCCAGGAATGTAAAATTTTGGCCAGCCACTCAAATCCATCAACCATCAACTATCTAAAATATGCAATCAAACTAAAACTCTAACCATTTCTTGTAATATTCACAGGTGATGGGAGAGATTATTCCATCAGGGGTGCACCGACTTATCTGTGGACAAACTCCACAAGGAATGGAAGCCAAGGCACCAAGCTTGGGTTCTCCTCCATAACCTCTCTTACCAGCACATTTATAGCAAGCTTTCCCAACCGGAATCGATGCAAACTCCCCCGTTCCAGTACTTCTCACTTCCATAACCTCATTATCCAAAACCAAAGCCTTCACAATCTCTTCAACCTGCTGTTTCGTCAACTCAATCTGCGAAACATTGCTCCTCTTGATAGCATCCGCAATCCCTTCCAAAGTAGCAACTTTCAAACCATAAATCTTCCTCCAACACTGCTCTTTCAAAACATTAATGTACTCCTTGTCGAGGCTACCTTCAACATACCATGCCCCACCAGTTATTTCATTGGAAGGCTCAAACTCCGCTGACATATAATGCTTCTGTCTCCGGCTTTGGATGTTTTTCACTTCTTTTATGAGATTCTTAGATAACAGTGACTTAAGACATTTGGTGATTAGGTTGCTGTGAAGATTAATTTCACGTTTCATGTCTAGTTGCGATATTCCCATGTCTTGTTTGCTTCGGATTACTTCATGAACAATTCGTTCTTGTTCTGTTACAGAATCAGAAGCCGTATCCGGGCGTTTCCTTTTTGCATTCATTCTAACATATAAGAAATAAAAAAAGAAATTAATTGAATATTAAATTATCAGAAAGAATATATATACAAATTTTGCATAAATTTCTTATCGTTTTTGCAGTAGCAGCATTGTCCGCCACCGCTAAAGACCTCAGTAGCACATCAATAGCGGCAGATCCCGGCTGCGAATAGCAGCTTAATGGATCAATAGCGGTTCACTATTTCTGCTAAACCGATGGCTTTAAAAAATCATTCACTTTCTCAACAAAGTAAACAGAGAGAAAGAAACTGAGATGAGACAGAGTAACAAGCAGTATGACCGAAAAGGGAAAAAGAATCAAATATAACAGAGTGATGGACTAGAAGCACGGACACAGGCACGGACACGGACACGGACACACAGCACGGGTACGGCAGGACATGACAATAAAAAATATTTTTTATATACTTTTATTTATTACACTAAAAAAAAGGTAGGGTTATATAAAGCTTCATTTTCAATTTCAAAATGAAATTTGATGAACTTTTAAGCATGGTGACTTTGATCAATTGGGTGGGGATGTTTCAAATGAGACAGGCTAGGCCAAAAGGCTAATAATGCAAGTGGTAATGCTCATTATTTGAGTACTAGCAACTGTATTACATAGTTCAAAAAATTTAAGACAGAACGCAACTAAGATCCAAAAGCAAACTGTGAGGAGAAAAAATAAAAAAAAAACACAGCTAAGACAAGAATCAAAACCTATAGAAAATTCCAAGCAACAAAACAACAGTTTATCATTCCCCTTTCTATCTATTTTCTCTTACAGTGCTTACTGCAAAAGAGACAAGTTCGAGTTTTGATATTAACAACATCGCGTACGTTGTAACGTAAGCTTCGATTGTACAGAAAAAGAACACAGAGAAAACACATTTAGGTACAACTAAACCGTGGAAATCATTGAATTTTAAATCACTGACTTTTGCCCCTGTTTGTATCTTCCCACAGCTTTATTGAACTGCAACAATGTACTCGTATGTATGCAGCGACGTCAACGACAACAACGAATGGGTTATCGGATTACACGAAATTGCAGTTCAAGAAAGCTGTGGAAGAACACGAATGGTTTATCGTATTCCGGCGTACCCGTGGCGTGTCGGACACCCGTACGGCACCGGTACGAAGGCGGAATAGCCGTGTCGTTGCTTCAAGGTGATGCATATAACTCAAAAAAAAAAAAATCTCTCCCATGATTTTATATAGAAATCTAATTCCTAACTTAAGTTTAGGGTTTCTAAACTTACCTGAATTAATTTCGCCGGAAACTTGGAAGGCAAGAGAGGGATTAGGAGGCAGTGACAGAGTGGTGATGAGAGAGGTTTGTTTGGAGGCGGGGAACGTGTGAAGTGAAGACGGAATAGAGATGGGAGTTTTACGGGAAACTATAATTAGGCTCTGTTTGGGAGGATTTTTTTCCTTATATATGAAAAAGGGTAAATTTTACAGATAGTCACCCAACTATTAAAATTTTTCATTTTAGGCACAAAAATTATGCAATATAAGCAACCACATTACATAATTTAGTCATTTTGGTCACTCCAGTTAAACTACAAACAAGAAGTTGATGTGGCAGTTAAAAAATCGATATGATACTAAATTTAACCCTCAACTTTTACTCAATTTAGTCATAATTTTAAAAAAAATTAACTCTCAACTACATTTCTAACATTGGTTTCTTTTATGTTATACTCAAGTGATTTTGTTAATAAGGGAATTTTTTTTTTGAATATCAAATATTCTCTCAACCACATATCTAAGCTTTAAATGTAATTAAAAAAATTTCAAATCAAATTTCTTTTTTATAAATAAATATATTATTTTTTTATAATATATAACTTAGATATGTAAATAAGCTATCTTTATAATTTTTTTTATAAATAAGCATATTATAACACATTAGTCTTTTCTAAAATGTAAATTCTTTTTTTTAATATACTTTTTTATCATAATTTTAGAAATTTTTTAGATTTTAAATAATATAATTTATGGTTATAACTTATAAAATACACATAAATTACTTTTTATAATATAATTTTTAATAATATAACTTTACAATTTTTTTATCATAGTCATCCTAAATAGTTATACATGTTCATGCTGATAATATAATTTTTATAATTTAAACTTGTATAAAAAAATAATTTCTTAAAAGTTTAATAATTTATGAATGTTTGGAAAGTCATAGAATAATTGGATTAGTGTGAAATTACCTACGTAATTACTCTAATTTTCACCCTCCCTTCTAAGAATTGGAAAACATAATTACTCGTATAATTACAAACAATTACACCTAAATTCAATTAATAGATAACTTGAAAATATAAAAAATAGAAAAAGTTATGAACGAAAAACCTTGGAAGATTATAGTAAACAATAAATTATTAAAAAAATAAAGAAAAATACCTTAAATTTGTAAAAACGTGCAAGTAAAAATCTAAAAGATAAAAAAATATTAGAATTAAAAATATAAAGTAAGATATTTCTCTTAATGTGGTTTTCACGTTAAAATTATTATTATCTATTATAATTTAATATTTATAATGATCATCTCTTAAAATTTTCAAAATTATTTTTAATTTCTCTTAAAATTTTCAAAATTATTTTTAATTTTTTTAAAAAAATTAAATGTGCCTTTTGAAACATGAATAAAAAATTTTAAAAAATAAAAATTAAATAAAAACACAAATGCCCAACTTGTTGGCAATTTTAATGTTCGTATATCTTATTATATTTGGTTGATGGGTCAATGTTTGAACTCTGCTTTTTGCAGTTTGGTACTTGTTTTTGTGCCTTTTGCTGGAGAAGCTTAGGATTGCAGTGTCACAGATACAATCGAATTACCGGATCTTCTTCTCCATTTCTCCTGCATTGGGCTCTGAACTTGGAAGAACCGGAGCTGTCACCTTCAGGGTCGCTGGCTGGCGTTCTTTTAGAACTGGATACTGATTGCCCTTTCATCTGTTGTTTTCTCGGAGTCTACCATAGCTGGGCTCAATATTTTTCATTCACAAATTGTCACAGCAAGTATGTATTATGATATGTTCATTAAGTTGGTAGCTGAGCACTAGTTTTATGATAAGCTCCAGTTCTGGTTATAGGCTAACCCAGTCCAGATACCTATTTTTGGTTCAGATGAGCTTGGCCACCAAATTCATCATGCATGTATATTCTAGAAAGTTGGAATAAAATATAACCCCCAAGGACATATGAAAATTATATGGAATTCACTTCAGAGATGACTTATTTCTAACCCTACCATAATCTTCAAAGTTCATCATTCAAATAATTCAACATCTGCTCCCATAAAATTTACAAAGACAACAAACACCACCAACCGTATATGCACATCTCAGGCAAGAATCAATCATATAAAATCGAAAAGCGAAAAACCATCACATCCCTCAAACACCAACTGCCAATACTCCCCACTCCTGTCTCTATTCAAGCATAAGCAGAACAAACCACTCACTTATTTGAAATGATCACCTTTTTACTGTGGGTCCCTTAGATATAACAATCTCCTCGAAGGTGCTGGAGGTGCCAATCCTGGAATATCTCTGATATCTTTGTTGCTCGGATTCACAATCTGAAATTTTTCCACATTGCAATTAGGAAATGGAAATTTTGCACAGTACCATCACAAACATTGTTAAGACTGCATCTGAATCTATCTCTTAATGTACTTAAAAGAACAAAGTTACTGAGTGATTTAGTTTAGTATTTAACCGTAACTAGTGACAAACATTTGTCACCTTCAACACTTCCATCTAGTCATATCACAAAAGAGATAACGGAGCAGCTGTATATGTTTAGGGAAAATATCCCTGGAGGCCAAGTCCTCACAAATATCTCTTTAGAAAGGCTTTTTTTTCAAAAAGAACACCAAAGCACACCTCACACTTCCACTGTAATAAGTCAGTACGTTTAATAGACTACAAAACTGAAATCAGTAAGGGAAAAGAATACCTTCACAACTATGATGGCTATAACACCGCATACGATAAGAAAAAGAAATAGCATGATGCATTTATCAGTGGCTACCTGGAGGACGAAGAAACATATTTAATATGGCATAAAGTAGTCAAATCAAACGAAGGTAGCATTTACAGTGCAAACAATCAACTAACCTGCCTACCAATCTCCTTCACGAGCTGGGATGCCTTCTTAATTGAAAACTGAATTGTATCCAGCTCATTTACAATACGGCCCATTTGATCAGTCTGTACAACTTCAATCAGTATACACATGCAACACAACAGCTTGAAGAAACAAAAAATAATAAGACAGCTTAATCTAACTCACTTGTCCTTTTAGAGTACCAGCAGTTTGAGTTCCTACTTCAATTGTTTGTTCAACAGCCTGTGAATCATAAAGTTAAGAAAACAAAAGATGGCAACAACTAAGCTGAGGACTGCACAACTGAACAAAAAGCTGTTTGAATTTACCTTTTTTGAGCGTTCAATGGCCTGATCAGTCTCATCCATTGTCTTCATCCCATGATCAACAAGCTCTTGGTTTGACATTGCTGTGGAGCAAGTCATGCAATAGTAAGATAGTTTGATGAAAAAGTACAGTTAACCTCTATGCTGAGATTCTGTTGTTATAAGTTCATAACTTTCAGTAAAGATAATGGACTAGATCAATTTTCTAGTAGCATCCAAAGTCAAGAATGCTTAGCCTTGTACAATATACAAAATGCATATAGCATGACAATATACAAAATCAACTAAATCGGCAAAATCATAATTGATACGAGATACTTTGGTATTAGAATGTACTTAAATACATCAAATTAAAAGAAAAAACCAATGGCAGGTGACGAAAGCATACCCATCATTTTCATAACTTACGAGTCTTTGACCAAAGTAAATGTTCTATATAAATCAAAACTCAATGGAGGGTTAAAAGAAGTAAGATCTTACATGATGCCATTTTAACATCTTCATCAGCTGTAGGTTCACTGACTCCAGCTCCCATATCAAAGAGTTCAATTTTCTTGTTACCAAGGGTATTCATGTATCTGCAGTTATACACAGAAAGACATTAAAACTACAAAAATAAAAAAAGGCAGCCTCATCAGATTTTAAAGGCTGAACTCTACCACTTAAAAATAGATTTCATCCTACACTAGGAGTACCAATTTTCGGACTTGGATATTCCCCAAACTTCACACCTCAACTGACATTATTATAAATAAATCAAATTGAATTTCAGAAAACTAAAAATCACACTGTATTCCCTTTAAAATAAGCAACTTACGTTTTCCTCATAGCTACATACGAATTCAGTTCTTTGATCTGCCAAAAGAAAAATATAGATTAGAAGTCATAACATAAAAGGAACGTATATTAGGGGAGATAAATCAACAATAAACCAATATGGCTACCCATTTAAACTCCCTCCACCAAGGGCAATATTACTTCCTCAATTTAACCCTTTAAAGATATGATAACAAAAAACATTTGCTGACTTCCAGGCTACAGAAACACTCTACCATGCGTACTCCTTTTGTTGCCAACAGTAAGGAAATTAAAGGTTCAAAAAAAAAAAAAACTTACCATAGACTGCTTCTCATCATTGAGTTGCTTGTTCACTTCGGGAGGATTTTTGCTTTCCTCATCTTTAATTTCACGATCAAACTCCTTGATTAATCTGCAACAACTCATTGAAGTTAGGAAATTAAATATCTCAAATACAATTAGCTTTCCGTGAAAAATACAAAAACTAGGGAATACCTTTTACATTCCCTCATCTTGCCAGTGAGCTCTTCCAGCTGTTTGCTTTGCCTGTTGGAATCTTTCATCTTATCCAGTCTCTGGAAGCCATTTCTGAAAGCAGTACATCAAAGTTTTAAAACATTACCAAACCAAAATTTAAGAGCACGAACGACAACTCAAAACAACAAAGTTGAAATCTTGTCAACCAAAAAAGAAACGAAGTCAAACAATAGTATGCTGAGAAACTGATTTCAGATTTACATTACACGGTAATTAACAAAAATCCCCTTGTAGATTGGCTAAACCATTGGAGCAAGTAAACAAGTCAAAAGTAGAAGAAAAAGGGAGGAACATACGAAAGAGCACGGAAAAGATCGCGGATTTCGCCATGGATCTGCTCCAACTGAGGACTCATCTGCAACTCCGTGGTGGCCATCTAGTCTGCCGATTGAAGATTTTCAATTTCCCAAAAGTATTTCAGTTCTCCTCATTCAAAACCTCCCACAGTACAAAATTAAACAAAAAACCCTAACACTCTCACTCTCACGCTGGGAAATTTTTTTCCCAAAATTTCTATATTTTTAGAAGAAAAAAAAGGAGAAATTTGGAAAGATAATGAATTTGAAAATTGAAGGGTTATAGCGAGAGAGAGAGAGAAAACAAAAGTTAGGAGAAAAGCAACAAAGCGTGGAATGGAATTAAACTGTAACAAAGAGAGATAACAAGAGAATCGCTGTCTCTGTGTGTCTTTTATTATTTTATTATTAGATGACTTCTATTTTCTCTATCAAAAATATATTATATGATTATTATTGTAACTACCAACAAATAATCTAGTAAATAAACTATGATATTTAAAAAAAATTACTATACTATTATCATGTACTTCAATATTAGTCGGCAGGTAAGGGTAATGTATATATTAATAATAATATAATATTTTATAATAAATTTAATCTTTAATATTTGTATTTTTTCATTTTAATATTTATGTGAGTGTGTCTCGTATTTTTCTTTCAGTTAAATTTTTTTATTTTTTTCCAATTAAACTTTTATTATTCTAGCAATATTTTAATATAATTAAAATTTTAATCTTAACCTATTTAAAAGACCATTGTATCCTTCATTTTGAGATAACAATAAAAAAAAGGGTTTTTTTGCCACATATAAATTTTGATGAGAGTTCTATGGTAATTGTGTATAATATTTTATACCCCTTTAATAAATGTCTTATAAAATTTAGGATTTTTTTACAAGTCGATCCCCAACAGCTTATTTTTTTAGTTAAAGTTGACCTCAAATTTTTAAAAAATTTAAATTTAATTATTAACTTTTTAAAAAGAATTGATTTGTTATTTTCAAAATAAAAATATTGACTAAATCTTTTAAGTTTTTAAACATAACAACTCGTATGGCAATCTACATATATTTGATGTTTTTTTTTTAATTTTATGAACTTTTTATTTTTTGAGTTTTACTTTATTTTTTTATTTTTTGAATATTTTAAATATTTTTAATTATTTATTGATGTGTAAAATAAACAAATAGTGTTATATTATTATAAAGTACATATGAACTGCTATGTAAATTATCATGTTAATATTATTAAAGAAATTAATATTTTGAATTAACATTTTCGCTAAAAAAGTGATACAGTTTTTTTTGAAAAAATAATAATTAATTGTATTTAAAAAAATAGAATAACAACAAAATTAATAGGAAATATATATAATAAATTATTATTATGAATTTATATTTTTTATGTATTCCTTCCCTACTTATTATTATGATAATGATGATGATTATTACCCAACCATTATACTCGATGGAACCACTGGTTTTTGCTTTAATATGTAATACGTTATATGAATTTTAATTTTGTTTAATTATATATAATAAATTTTAATTTAATTTAAATTTCATAAATTACCAACCGTATTATTAACGTAATATTATTTTACATTTACACATTACATAAAATATAATTATATTCATTTAATTTAAAAATAAATAAATATATCTATTTATTAAATGTGTATAATTGAATCAAAATTAAAATTTATATTTACAATTAAATTAAGATCAAAATTTGATGTGTATAATTATAAAATAAGAATAAAAAATTATGTGTTTTTATCAAGATTTGAGAAAATTTCATATTTATCCACTACAGTTGCAATTAGTACTGTTTCTCAAATGGCTTTTTAAGTGAAATATAAGTGTTTTTACCCCTAACAAATATTAAGCAATCTTTTTTTTGATGAATAAAAACATACAACTAGACAAATAACATGTAATTATTCCCTCCTATAAAGAGGATTCTGTTTGAGATTATCTAACACTTCGAAAGGTGACATGTTTAGAATTTTTAATTTCGAGTTCCATGTAAGGCTTATTTTTACCAAATGATTTACAAATTATAAATTTAACTCTTATTTATATAAATTATAAATATGGTTTATTTATTTAAATTAAATTTTACAATTTTTTAAACTAATTACTTAAAAAATATATAAAATTTATATTACTATAAAATATTTTTTTATAATTTAAATTGAATATTTGTTAATACCAAACTAATACTAATATGACATCATGGTAATAATAATGACATAGGAAAGAATTATACTTTGAATTCAAGTCAATCATTCCTTCCATTATGAAACTTTCACTAATTTATAAGAGTTATTGTGTGTTATTTTAATTTCTAAAATATTATTTATATATTCAAATCAAATTTTACAAATAATTTATATTTTAGCATTAATAGTTTAGTTAGAACTATACTATGCATTTCACAGTAAAATTTGATAGAATTTAAGGGAAAAAGTAGACAGCAAAAGGGGATGATGAATTTGAGGATCATTAGAACATTGTCATTGAAAAATACTACATTTATATATAGGAAATTATTTAATTTATTTGTTAAGTATGGGCCTGAGCTGGTTGGGAAATACAATAAAGTAGTCTATATGAAAATAATTTTGTATACCAAATTTTTGGTTGGAATGCGCTGTCATTATGACCAACAACAAACAAAACAAAGCCTAATCAATAGACCACTCCATCATTTGGCTGTTCTTTGTAATTCTAACCCAACAACAAACCAAAAACCAATGCAAATTTGCAAACACTTTATGTTTTAAGTGCAGAAAATGTTGGTAACTAGTAAATGATAGCAGATTACTCAAAACCCCTTTTTTGCATTTTTGTATAAATAGCTCTCCACTATCAATCAAAATGCTAAAATATCTAGAATCAAGAACTCAATAGTTCAACTTGTTTCTTGGGACATTGGACATAAAACTTCCCTTCCAATCTAGTACCACACAAGGGTCAAAATTCCAAAACAACATATAGTGTGGAAACATTAATGCCTTCGTTGCTTTGCTCGCTTGAATGTTTGACGACCTTTTATCTTCCATTTCTCATTTCCGGCTGGTCTATTACGTTCTTCAATCTCCCGAACCTTGCGCTTCCTGTAAAATAGTTGCCAGACAATGAGTGGTTCATCACTATCATGCAAAAGCATTCTTGCCTAAATAATAATGATAATAATAAAAAGATAGCAAAAATGTTTGACTATGAAGAAGTTGATACATGGTACTCTCCTCCATTTATGTATGCGGATTATGCCAGACGCTTATCTAAGGCATGCCACACTAACCAATTCACTAGTTATGAGTTGTGACAATAGTATACTCTTAGAACAACTTCTTTATTTCTGCAACAGCAGAATCGGTAGCATTTTCGATGCCAAACTCTTCTTATTCAATCACGGAACTAGGTATTATACAATGCTATCAAGCATTTAACTGGAAATAATGACAACTGAAGAAACTTATCGATCCAATATCTCACCTGTATTGCCTAACAGCAGGGTCAGAAAGCAGCTCATCAGCAAGGGTTGCCTTCTTCTCCTTCTTTGTCATTCTACCTGAGTAGTAGTCTGTCACAGATTCTACCACAGTTCCCACCTGCTTGGTTGCCAAAGAGTTAAATATTGCAGATAAACCAATTAGGATGCACATAAAATAAAAGGACGATAAAGACAATACAAAGTTTCATCATGTCCTCGTGTATTGCTTTGCATTATACTATAGTAGTGAACTTGCCTGGAAATACTTCGGCAGTGCTTTGGATTTTGATTCCTTTTTATAGTGTCTCTTGGGATCAATGGCTCCCCTCAACTGTATCACAAACAAACACAAGTAACCAATATCAAGAATTCGGTCCATGGGAAAACATAAACATTTAATATCCTAAAACAATAAACCCCTAGAATAAAAAATCTAATGAAGTCAAATTCAAACTAAAAATCAAAGCAATTATCTTGGTAGGGTCATTAGTTTTGAACATGAACTGAAGACATATGACAATCAACCATTGGATATAAAACAACATGATCCACTTTTGTCAAGGTGAGCACCTAGGCGCACCTGCGCCTTAGCATTTTACAACAAAGGTGCCTCAAACCCATTCAGGTGAGGCATATTTGACTAGGTGCACATTTTTGTAAGGCAATAGGCATACCAAAGATCCATATGATTGAAGTTCTCTTTAAATTCTTTTATTTTTCACTTTTTTTGTTTGATATACCTTTAATTAAAAAAGGAATAATATCAAACCCTTTACTTCTCAATATTTGAGCATTCAACAATAAAAATTGACCATAAAGAAATCATGCACATTGGACAACAAAAATGTTGTAAATAAACTAGACCATACTTTAGATTTCGCTATATATCTTAAGCAATATACACATGCAAAAACTCACACACATATAGAGCTTCACTTCGCTTGGGTTAGCACTTGTTTTTCGCCTTGCACCTAAGGTAACATAAGGGTTTTAGTGCCTAAAGTGTGCCTTGCGCCCTAGACAACACTCAACATCTAAAAAGCAAATGCTGCAAAAGAAAAAGTTTACAGAATTACATAAACAACAGGGAATGCAAAAGAGCACCTTGAGTAATTGAAGATCTTTCTTCAACTCTGGGGTGATGGTTGGGGCAGGCATATCAAACCTGTTGAAGTAAGTATTGGGAGTTATATGTGGGCGGGTAAAAAAAAGGGGAAGAAAAGGGGGGAATATGACGAATACCAGGCGGTGCCAGCAGTGTCTTTGACTTGCTTTCTGAGCAACTTGTTAACCTTAGAAGGATCATTAGGCGGTAGAAAAAGGCCATCGATGAGTTGTTGGTTGGGTTTCCAGAGGGAAGTGCCTTGAGGCTCATTCCGGGATTTAGATACAGACCCAGAACCAGACATAGAGGTGGTTTTGGATTGGAAAGGCAATGCAGGAAGCTTGGGCTCCCATCTCAGACCAATCACCGCCTTGCTTTCTGGCATGTGTATCCCTGTCGCTCAAGTTGAAAGTATTAGATTTGAAGAAATAAATCAATGTTCCAAGCAGGGTTTCAAAATAGAGGTGGCGAAGCTAGCGGCGCCGTTCGCCACCGCCAAAGACATCAATAGCGGTGCAAATCAATTTACAACAATAGCAGCGGATCCCGGCAGCAAATACCAGTCTAACAGACAATAGAGGGGGATAACTGTTCCCTACTTCAGCTAAACCGATAGGTTTTAAAAAAATTCGATAAGAAAGAGTAACAAGCAATAGGATCGAAAACTGGAAACCAAATATAGGAGAGAGATGCAGATAACTCAAAATCTCTCCCGAGATTCTAAATAGAAATCAATCTTCAAGTTTAGGGTTTCAAAAAATTACCTTATAATTTCGAGGTCGGTCGGAAATTTGAAGGCAAGAGAGGGTTTCCGATGCTGTGACAGATTGGTGGCGAGAGGTATGTTTGGCGGCGGGGATGTGTGAAGAGGGTTGGATAGGGTCGGAAACTTTTTAAGGAAATTTTTTATATTATAATAGTCAATAGAAAGTTTGTTCGTCAAATAAATAATAAGGGTAAATTATGTATGATTTAAATTTATGTTTTTGTCGTTGAATTTCAAACAATTATGATGTGATCGATAATATTATCAATTTGTTACATTTTAGTCATTAACGGTTTAATGATCAAAATGTCAATAATTAATAATAATAGTGACTCTATCATAATTTTTTTTAAGTTTGATGAACACGATGTAATTTAAACTATACATAAGTGATCTAATTCATAGTTTACCCTAATAATAAGTTACTAAAATGTCAAGAATTGATAATCCTAATGACCATATCATAATTTTTTAAAGTTTGATGAACAAAATGTAATTTAAACCACACATGAGTGATCCAATTTGTAATTTTACCCTAATAATAATCAGTTAAATTTATACTACTTATAAACTTTGTTACGAGATACAAGAAATCAATTTATGGAATGTTTGATAAATTGAAAAAATAAGTATTAGAAAAATAAATTATAAAATTTATTTGATATATTAATTAAAATTAAATATAATTAAATTGTTTAATAAAAAATAATATAATCTTAAATAAAATAGAATAAAATATAAAATAATCGAGTTTATTCTCTCTTTAAGTGATAAGCATTTACTTATAATTTTGTACATTTTTTGTAGGAAAAAAAATCTAATATTCATAATTGGGTTATCAAACATATTTAAAAAATTAAATTTTTTAAAGTATTATAATTTTGTTGATTGAATTTTTTAACACGTTATCAAATAGGGTCTCAATTGAAAAATATTTTGAAAAATTGAAAGAAAAAATCAACATTTTTTAAATGAATTTTATTATAAGAATGTTTATGTTTGTCAATAATTTTTTAACTTTTTTTTAAAAAAATAATTGAAATTGGCCCGTCCTATGATATTTTTTTTTGAATTTATTATTGTGATTATATGGTAGTATTTATTCATAACTTTCTTAACCCTCTGACAATGCACGCACACATTGCACACATAAATACTCGAACTCAGATATCTTAAAATAAATATCATTCTTTTTTCCACTGGAATTACTCGTTGAGTTCAAAGACTTATTCAAACTTTAATTTTAAATATAGAAGTATTACCATATTCTTTTTTTTTAAAAGAACATTTATTATATGAACGTATAGAAGTTTAATAATCTATTTAATTAATATTTTTTTCAGGTAGGGTTAAAAATTCAAATTTTACCCTTCATTCAAATAAGAATTTACTCGATTGATGTTGATTCTTGAAAATTATCATTATATAATATGAGATCTATGAGTTTCTGTCACATTCATGATATTGTATTTTAATTATTTTTATTTTATCCTTGAAATTTTTAGGTCAAATATAACATTCAAGTCATAGTTGAAGTGATAAAGTTGTTGTTTGTTAGCGAACACAAACTATTTGCAGGGGGATTTCAAAACATTTTTATCTGCAACATCGTCTTCCCCTTCCAAATTTACAATGATAAAATAAATCTTATTTATATCAAAATCTCGACAAAATAGCATATGGCTTATTACATATTCTACAAAAGATAAGCATCAATTATCTCATAACTACACCGACATAGAATTTATTAATTTATTTGGATGAAAATTGGAAATTAACTAGCACAATTATATTCATGGTGACCACCAGACATTAGTTTACAAACACCTCCTCTCTCACAATCAACAATGCAATAATTTCAGCATTTTCCATCTTTTTTAGGGTTATAATCTTCCTCAGGAATACATTTCCCAAGTTCAGGATGGTTATTGCAACATTTTGATTTTGTATCTGATTTAGGCACCACCACGCCTCCTTCTACATCTATATATATTAAAATTTAAACAACCATATTAGTTATTATTTCGAAACCAATCTCCATTTTTAATTATGTTTCGTTAAAATAAAAAAATAGCGATCTAAAGTAAATTCGATTACATCTTATATACATATTAAGATAATATATTAAGTTATATATAATATTATATATTATTTACTAAACTTAACATTGATTTAACATTTAAATCATTCTTTAAACATTTAAGATCTTGTTTAAATGAATCAATCAATCGAAAACCAATGATCTAACAATTTTGACCTATATAGTATTATTTATTAACATCACTGCATTTTAAATACATTATCTAAGATGAATCATAGATTAAAAACACACAAATTGAAATAAATTTAGAAGTATTAATTTAGTCTATCCATGACCCGAATTTTTAATGCATGAGGAGAAGGAAAACCTTTTGTAAGATATATCGAAGGAATATGCAAATATATATATTCACTTACACATGGGTCCTGCACCATTGATATCATCGTAGAATGGTAAATTTCGATCAGTGATTGGACTATCAATGTGTATTTGTGTATCGGCCATCACTGAAGTCAAGTAAAAGTCATCAACATTAGAAATGAGAAGAAAAGCTTAAGGATAGTCATTGTTAGGGCAAACTAAAATGTTAAATTAAGATTTTCGTAAAATAAAAGATAGAAAAACCCATGCCTGATAACATTGTATAAATAGGTCCAGTTGAGATAAAAAAAATGAAAGTTAATATAAGACGATTAATTCACCATTTAAGATTTTGTCAAGCATAACGGAAAATTCAAAAGAAAACAAGTGTACTTTATAATAATCTAAAAAAAAAATTACTTAATGATATTGAAAATATAATTTATTTTTTCTAATTATAAAAAATGAATGTATTAATAAATTTAATAACTCCTACAAAAATACAAGATATCATTAAGGGATAAAACATCATGTTAGAATCTCTGTCAACCATTTTGCAATGGGTTGAGAAAATATGTCACATCCCGAATATCTAAATGATAAAATTGTAAAATTATACCAACAAAGAGTAATTGGCCTTGTGGTTAAAAAGTAGTAATGTTATCCCTGAGGCTTGAGTTTAAATCCTTTCACTTGCAAATTCTTTTACTTTTAGCTTCTGACGTCCAGCCATAGCAAGTTCTTAGATTTCAGTTTGACTCAATCATTGGAAGATCGGATTAACTTGAATATTCAAAGATTTTATTTAAATTACAGATTTTTTTATCAAGATTAAATTAATTTTGTTGGGTTTGTTTTTTTTTCTCTCTTCGTTTCCCTACTGCCATCCCCTTCTTTAGCTCCCTTCTCTTAATGGTTTTTTTTTTCTTTTTCTTCCTTCTTTGTGCCGCCCAGTATTTTGCTCTCCATTATAGCCGTCATTTTCTTGGCCATTTGGTTTTCGATCTTTTTCCATCATTGTTGCCGCACCTTGCTGTCTACTGTTGAGCCTCGTTGTTGCCATCTTTGCTCTCTTCTTTTTCCTCCTCTTCCGTCGCCGTGGTGAGCAACCATCACTCTTGTTGCCGCCACCCATTGTTCCTCATTATTTTCCTTCCCCTTGTCACATTTTATTGTTGCCGAAACCCCCTTATACTAGTAATATAATTAAATATCAACAAGTGTTCGGTATACTAGTAAGGTACTTTGTAATCTCAAAGAGAGAAGATAGATTTGGATCTTGGAGTGACATTACTAGAGTGGTAACCTAAACCCTGAACATGGACCGTAATAGAATGAACATTTTGCAACAGACACTTGATTCAAGAAAAAAACATCAATCTTGAAATAACCCTGTCCAATGATATTTACGAAATTTCCCTTCTAAGTATTTAATATTAAATGAGTTTAAAATCCTTAAAATTTATCACTACAGGTATCATTTTGTCTTCCTTAACTCTCATTTTTACACTAATTTCTTTCTAAGGTCAATATTTTAAACCCTTTTCTGGTAAAAGAAACTACGAAGTTTGATTTAGGTAATTTATGAAATCTAATTGTTCTTAATCATTTATTTGTTCTTTAGTATTTGCAAGTCTTCTAGTTTAAATACAAGTATGTAAGTTTGTTGAATATATTGTTAAATGTGCAATTGTTTAATTTATTCAAATATTTATGACAAACAATATAATTAAATATGATGGAAATAGTCTGCCTTCTTTTAATTATCAAAAACAAAAATATGATGAAAATATGCCTTCTGAGAATACGATTTAACTTAAATAAACCCTATATAAGATAAGCCGGAGCCATCACGGTAAACCATTCAAGATCCTGTACCATAACTATGTTGGCGTTCATTTAGGTATTTCAGACTTGCGCGCAACAAGCAGAATGATATCATGATAATGTAAAAATTATATGTAACAGGTATAGACTGCATTGGCAGGCACCCCAAGTACTCCTTGATCAGCAGCAAATATATGCCTCCAAAAGGGTACAATGCATCACATGAAAAATAAAAGAATGAACATGTCGGTTGACAAACGTAACTAGACACAGCTCTAGCAGTTGTATCACACGTGGTGGCAGCCTCAGCTGCACATTTCCTCCTTGCCCTTGGCTTCTGGCAGTAAACTGAAAGAGTTAGCTCTATTGGCTCAGTGCAATGATATTGATGATTGAATGTTAATCTCAATCCAACCAAATAAACAGACATTACAATCAATACATGGGGGGTGACATTGCCATTGCCACAGGTAGGCCATTGATTCGTTGTTTGTCACCTTTCCAAACATTTGCATTTGCTTCACATCTTGACGTTATAAACATTTGCATAGCAAATTTCACTTTTGAAGGCAGATGCATCATGCACACATTCTCCTCAACATCCCCAAATTCCAAAGCATTTGCCAACCTAACTAGAGAGAGGTCCCTCACTTTTTTGAAGTACTGCAACCAAACCATTTATCAGCTTCAAGCCTATCTCTGGTCTCGAACCTTGCCATGCATGTATCCTTGAAATGTAAGTGAACATCCGGCAAACAGTGACCCTCATCCTCATCCTCATCCTAATGCCATAAGCCCATAAAAGTTTTTAACTCAGCATGTCCCTGATCCGTAGTACTCTCCTACTGCAGGAGTGGCCTTTGCCCATTATCTGAGATTTTACTAGAGCGACAGAACCAAAGCCCCAAAGAACCTTCAATCCATTAAGGCAATATACAATCCGATGGAATCAGCACTCACTTTAGAAAGCGACTGATTTCTTCTTCAACAATAACTGCTAAAATCAATTCACTGTCGCCACATAACATTTAATAGATAAAGGAAATGGGAGGAATAGGGTGGGGGAATTGAATGCTTCTGTTCTCCAATGCAGTGTAGATGTAGGTAATCATATACGAATTAAGCAACATAAACAAACCTAGGAAAAGGATAATACCAAACTTTTTTACTAGAAGTTGATGCCTTTCTAACAAAGCTTGCAAGACAACAACGGAAATATGGCAATAAAATTAAAAAATGATATAGGATTTTGTATAAGTTAACAATCAAGGCTCAAGTCCTGATCAACTTATTCCAGGACTAACTGCACTTACATAATGGGAAGCAATAGCATAACCTGATCCCCTGAAAATACAGCATAATAGCATTCTAAAGTGAGAGATAATCCCAGATATGCCATCATGATTCATTTAATTAAAGGACAAATCAAGGGTGCACAGCATCTAAAGACAATTTTGACACTTTCTTTTCTTGTAATTTTGTAAGAACAGAAAGTCCAGAGAGCTTTGGTTTTGGCATAAGAAGGGTTAAAGGTGAAGCAAATAAACAGAAACAAGCTTAATGAAAAATACATACAGGGCAATAGAGAAAGCTACAATTGAATGCAAACAAAAAGCTACTGAATACAGAAAAACAGGCTATTCGCTTCCTAAATCATCTCTACAAAGATTTGACATATGGTTCCCATGAACAGAAAGGCTAAATACCAACAAAAGAAAACAAACACTTTACTGAGATTGTTGGAATCACCAATGATCAATTAGGCATACCATGAGCGCTTTGTTAACGTTGCAACTTGGGGATTGAAATGGGTACATTAGCAGCAGAAACTGAATACGACCCATTATTTCCCTTGTCGGAAATAGGAGATGGAAGGGATAAAGAGTTTGCTTTGGCGTCAGCAGCAGCAGCAATGGCAGCATCAGGTTTAGATTTGGGAATGCCTACGAGGGACGACTTATGTCTATCATTATCCTTACGGGCCAACAGGGCGAGTCTCTCGAGAGCCTCTTTGGCTCTCTTCTTTGCCAAAGTAGCCTCTTTGACCCTCCGCTCAGCCTCCACTTTGGCAACGGCGGCAGCTTTGGTCATAGAGGCGGCAGCAATCTTAGCAGCAGCTAGAAGTGCCTTAGCCGCTTCCTTGTCAATAACCCTCGTGTTCGTCGTCTTGTTGTTGTCGTCGTCGCCGTCAAGGGTAGATCCGGGAGGATGATCGGGCGTTGACTTGGGTTTCTTAGTGGGGGTGAGATTGAAGAAAGAGAAATTAGGGTTGGAGCAAGGGGGACAGGTAAAGGAGGTAGGAGAGAGGGAAGAGGAGAAGCAAGAGAGGTGGGAAATGGAAGGGCATTTGAGGCAGATGAGGCGCTGGTGAGGGGGAGGGGACTCATTGAAAACTTCGAGGCAAATGGGGCAAAAGAGGCCCTGGTGGTTCTTGAGGACGCAGTTGGTGCAGAGGCGTCGATAGCTGGCTCTGTGGCGGAGGTTGTGGAGGAGGAAACGCTCAGGGGCGCCGCAGCCCCCGCATTCAGACAGCTGATCCCGCTTCATACCCGGAAGGCAAAATGAAAAATCCCAAATGTGGGGGATAATATCCAACACCAAGTAAGTTTCTTGACAAGGCTAGGATGGAGGAAAAGGGAAAGTGAAGGGGTTTAGAGTGTGGGTGGTCAAAAGACTGAAAGCAGAATAGTGATTTCCATTTGGTTGTCTGCCTATCTGTCTGTCTGTCGGAAAAGACCCAACTTAATTGCGTTGTCACAGTACACAATGCAGTACATCATACAGAGAGGAAGAGGTGGGAGAGATTGGAGATTAGAGAGAGAGAGAGATGCTGCAATTGGGTGCTTTGTTTGATTTTGCTTAAAGTGAGACATCATAGGACTTGGATAATAATGTCTTCAGAATTTGGTAATGTAAAGAAAGGCCCAATATGGGATAGAGGCCCATTATCCCAAACGACTATAATACAATTCTTATCTACCGCCTTTCCATCAGGCACGTAAATAAGACACTTAATATCCCTTTGAATGGACGGTATATTTATTTACAGTTAATGTAAAAATAATAGTGACAATAAAATTAGATACTATAGTGATACTGTAACGTAAGATAAAAAAAAATTAAACGCATCACACTGAAGATAAATCAACATAAAATTTGATGAATTATTTGTGAACCGTTCACATAAGCTAAATAAATAATTGCGGATAAATAATTTTTTATTTATTAAAGAAATAAGCTTGAACAATCCGTTTATATTCACGAACAAATTCATTTATAAACTTGTTTATAAATTTACTTATTTGAAAATAATATTTCCTATGAAAAATACTTAAATAACGTTTTCTCTTTATTTTTATATTTATATTTAGTTAGGCTGAACATATCAAAAAATAAAGAGAATTTGAACATAATATTAAATTTTTAAACGAACACAAACAACTTAAAAAATAAACAACCTTGTTGATTTAAGCTCACCTCATTTATTGATATTATTGCTTACTCCTTGAAAGTTGTGGACACAAACGAAACATAGCATGCAATGTTGGCCTAAATGAGTTAAAAAATTTGCATTACTATTTAATACAAGTTTAATATCCATTTATAAGTATAAAAAGAAGATGCTATCAACAGTTATTATATCTAATGTCCTATAAGTTTGAACTCGCAAAAGCATTCAGGTTTCCTTTCATTTTATTTAAAATAACTCCATTCCTGCTACAGAAAAATCAATGCTCAATTTGCTTCAAAAATTCATACATCAACCTTCAACCCTATAACCATTATCTCCTATTACATTCCTTCCTGAAACCAAATAACTAGGACACAAACCAACTTCTTACTATTCCGCAAGTTAACTGGTCCGGAAATTAATCTGCCATCCCACAACCAACTCAAACTCTGCCCCACGTCAATCAGCTACCATAAACGGATCTACCTCTCCAAGATCAGCAACCAGAGGCCCTATATTAGTTTCATCCTCATCTTCTGCTGCAAAATAAGTCGGGAACGGAAGCATTGAAACGTCGGGTTTCTTGTAAACAGAATCCTTTATGAAGACAAAGTTCCCTTTAGCACCTGGGACCTGAAACAATAACCAACTCCCTAAACATTACAACCCATAAAAAGCTATACAGAATACAACAGATTAGATGGTTAAGAACTTCTGATGCAATGCAATTTGTTCCCATCCTTTGAAGGGGGTTAGTCCCTTATTTTTATGACAAACATTGGACTAGGAAGCTTGCAACTGTTGTGCAAAGGCTATAACCTCCTGATTTTTTCCATTCAAAATGCTTAAACACTTAAATTAAGAAAACCATACCTGACCCCTCACCCACATCAAATTCCTTGCAGGATCTATCTTGTATACCCACACATTTTTAACTGTTCTCGTCTTACCACCCATGCGCCCAGGCATCTTTTTCCCTTTAAATACCTACATAACAATAATTGATTGTCAATTATGACTCAAGGGCATTCCATATGGTAAAGACTGATAAACAAATGAATACAAGAGTTGTAATGAAGATTAGGTTGACAATGCATCAATGTCCTTGACCTGGCTCCATGCATAAGTACAGGAAAACCACAATATCAATGACTTGGTAATTAGGACTGAGTAGTAATCAACTACAGAGTTTGCAAAACTATTTTTCCCCTCAATTAATTACATCAGTCAAAAACATTAGCAAAAAGTCTACACAAAAATAACCATGCAGAACAAAATCACATTATTGGATTGAATCAATCATATCAACAAGGGTAAGAAAAGAATCCTGCACGGTGCACGGAAAGCTGTAAAATGATTTTGTTTTCAACAATAAAGTTATTAGTTGCTTCAGTGTTTTTGAAAAATATAACTAAAAAGCCTACTCAAATAGTAAGAGGTGTAGGGAAATAACAAATCTTGTTACAAGAATGAACCAATCAAATGAACATGACTGGATGAAGTGTCCACAAGGAAGCTTCACAAATAAAGAAGCTTAAGCTATATGGGAAAGAAGTAATTACTTATCCAACTATCTCGGGATTTATTCTTATCATGTTTAAACACCCAAAAAGATGCTCTATTAGCAATTTCTATGATGAACAAGAATGTCAGCTAGAATTCAAGATATTTGTCTCACTAAAGCTTAAGAAGTTATCATCGTGAATGGAAAAAATATGCAAAAACTATCTCATCATGTATAAATAGAATATCTCCATTAAAAGGAGGACATGTATAAATAGAAAAACAGCATATAATTGAATATCTCCGAGATAAAAACTATCTCATCATACGACCACATCAATGCAATATAGTATAAACAAGGCAAAATAATAAACCTCTAAAGTAGAAAGAATTCAGATGCCTCCGAGAAGGCATCTTAACAGTATTGGGACTTTTACCCTGGAGGCTCAAGTACAGTGCTATTGCCTATTTTGTATCCCAAGGCCCAGCTATATATATATATAAAAAAAGAAATAAAAAGAACAAGCAGAATACATAAAGTATTCCAGAATATGCTTAAGGCATTGCAAACCAAACTAGCTATACAAACCTTTCCAGGAGCATCCCTCTGGCCAGTAGAACCAGGACTCCGATGCGATAATGATGCACCATGAGATGCCGGCATTCCTTTAAATCCCCACCTTTTCATTGCACCCTGGGCAAGTAAAAGAAACATAAGATCGCCCGTGTCCCCACCAAACACCTCAAGTGCAAGAATTAGATAGAATAGAACATGAGAACATTTGGCATGCACATGCTTGATGCCTAAATTAACATCACTGGATTTCCATGCGACCAACATCAACCAGCAATTCATGTATCACTAGTAAAATTTGCACTTCTGTACAATCAACTGTAAATAGGTTTCAAAGAAGCTGAAAGACACTTGCTAGCTCTACTAGTCTCTCTCTAAGCAAATAGTTCAAGGATGGAATACCTGCTAGAGCTAAAAACAACTGGTACAGAATATATTAATCATTAGGTGCTAACAACATAAAGAATGAATTCATCAATGAGAACATAAAATAAAAGGAAAATTGATCGAATAATTAATTAAAATCACCTGAAAACCTTTCCCTCTAGAGGTTCCAGTGACATCTACATATTGGCCTGGAACAAAATGGCGTACCCCAAGTGATGTACCAACAGGGAGAAGAGCATCTTCGGTGACGGGGAACTCCTTCAATTTCCTCTTCAAGGGAACACCTTGAGCTCTGAAATGACCCACCTCAGGCTTTGTCAAATGTTTAGGCTTTTTGTGGCCGCAACCAATCTAAGCAACACCACAAATCACAGAGCTTGAGTGACTGTTCAATCATGATTTGATTAAACATCCTAATAGACGGTTGCTGACCAGTATAACTAAAGAAAACACAATGAATACCTGAAGGGAAAAGATTCCTTCTTTTTCAACAGTCTTGACCTGAGAGACGATATTGTCATCAACCCAGAGGATAGTAATGGGAAGCCTAGCACCCCATTTGTCCCAAAGAGCAGTCATGCCACACTTGACGGCAATGATCCCAGTTCGCTTGGAGTTGGGAGTCATTATAGCTGGAGTGGCCTGGATGATGCGGGTGGGTGGTTGATGGAGGATCTGGAAGCCATCCATCAAGGCATCAGAGCTGAATAATCTTCTAGTTAAGGCATGAAAAGGGAGGGATGTTGGGGCTGCTGCGGATGGCCTTGATAGGGAAAGGAAGTGCTGGTGGAGACGAGAAACGAGGCCTCTGGTTGATAAGGCCGCCATGCCTGCGAGTTCAATACACCAAGAAAACACTAACTAATCACACACTTAATTACTAGTTATAGATTAAGGTTGCACCGTTGCAGAGGGAGAGGTAAAGGGACTCCACCATTGATATTTAGGCATTGGGCAAAAGCCAATGTGAAAGAAAAAAAAACTGATCACCCTTTCCTAGTAACTAAAATAAGGGTAGGGTTTTTGATTTGATGAACAGAGTTGAGTTGAGTTGAGCAGAGGAAAGAGGGGTTTGTTTGTTTGTTTTTCGTAGCTCTAGGGTTTTAGTGGTGGAGCATTTGGGCTCCATTTTAGTCCGGCCCATTTTTATCTGCCCATTATCCAGTTTTGGAATATTAATATCTAAGGTTAAGTGTATCCTCAAACTATAATCTAAATTTCAAATTTAGTTTCTAAACTTTAAAATATTTTAACTAAATATGTCCTTAGGCACAGTCATACATAACATAGAAATCACACTTGGAAGGGGTGGACAATTAGCTAGAGCAGTTGGTGCTGTTGCGAAACTGATTGCAAATGAGAGGAAATCGACCACATTAAAATTACCTTCTGGGGAGGTCCGTTTGATATCCAAAAACTGCTAAGCAACAGTCGGGCAGGTGGGGAATGTTGGGGTGAACCAGAAAAGTTTGGGTAGAGTCGGATCTAAATGTTGGCTAGGTAAGCGTCCTGTAGTAAGAGGAGTAGTTATGAACCCTGTGGACCATCCCCATGGGGGTGGTGAAGGTGATCCCAATAAGTGATTCCAGTAAAAAAGAAGATGATGTTCATTTTAGGAGACTCGGGTTCGAGCACTTGTGAGTGAGTTGTCAAAGGGTCAAGAAAGTATGAGTAGATACTACTATGTAATCACACCAGTATATTAAAAAAAAATTAAATTCTTAAAGTATCATAATATCAGCTAGGTCCTTTCGAACCAATATTATATATTACCAATTCGGTTAACCAACCGAATTAATTGAAATAGTTCGGTTCGGTTAATTTTTTGAAAAAATTTCGATTCGATTAATAGTTAAGGATTTAAAACGTTCGATTAAGTCAATTAATGTTAGTTTGGTTCGATTAACCGATTGAACATACTTATTTTAAAACACATGGTTGGACTGCAAACATGTATGTACCTTATCGTATGAATGACTTAGATCTCACGTGTTAAAAAAAATAGCTTTCTTAAATTTTAATGGTACTATTTATTTTTTAACACGTCAAATCGAAGTTGCCCACATTGTAAGTACATATGTTTTTACAATTTAATCCACATGTTTTAGATGCTACATGTCAAATAAAAACTAGTATTTAACACCTAAAGTAATGATTAAATTGATAGAAGGACCTAATTGATATAATACCGATACTTTAAAAACTCAACTAAAACGAGTTAAAATTTAAAGATCAATTGAGAATTTAGATCATAGTTTGAATACGATTAATGAAATAATCCTAATATCTAATGAATATTTTAAATTCTTTTTAATTATTGTTTGAACAGGTTTTATGGTTTTTTTAATGAAATTAGCGTAAATTTTAATGCAAATTTGATACAGTTTATATTTTCGGTCTCTCCTAGTGTCTTGTTTATCGTTGTCGGCGGTGATTCTGAATAAGTAATGGAGATCTCGTCAAAAGAGAGAGCCGCCGAAAGAAGCTGCCAAGCTTCTTCTGGATCTTGATCTGATATCAAAGCTTCGATCTCAATTTCTCACGTTTGTTTCGTATTTTCTAATTTATGCGTAATTTGAGTTTTTTTTTAATGTTTTATTTTTAATTTTTATGCTTATTTCTAATAATTTCTATTTGTTTAGTTTCATATTTTGAAATAAATTATTTTAATAATTTTAAAATTACAAAAAATTCTTATAAGTTAGCATTTGACTTTGTAAGATATAATTTAGTAATAGCATACTGTAAAAAGTAATTTAGTAATAGCATTTAACTATTTTATTTATAAATTATTTATCAAATTATCTCAAATATCCGTTAACTTTAGGGATGTACATTTATGTCACATTAACTTAGTATACTAATGTGCTATTACGATCCATGTTTATGCTACTTTAAATATTAATATATATATATATTTATAATTTTATAATTATTTTCAAGATAAATTACACTCAATTTTGATGTAATTGATAAAACAATCACTCTGATTTCAATTAAGTTACTCAATTTTTAAAAAATATCAAATCAATTCTTTTAATTATTTTTCGTTATAACAGTAACATGAAGTTGTGGCGACTGTGGGACAAACTTCACAAAAAATAATTTCGGTCAAAAACTTTTCTTCGTCGCATCTTGCCAAATGCACCCTCCCATTCCATCTCATCTTCATTTCTTCTTCTTCTTCTACTACTACTATTAATTAATCATGTCGATAACTCGAATTGTAGAGTATTCGTATCAGATGTTTTGGATGTAAAATCTATCATGCTTTAGGATAAAACAATGTAATCGAATTCGAACGGATGGTTATTGCATTTGAGGAGTTGGGTTGGTGATCGAAAAAAATAACTCGTTGTGACATTTTCATAGTTGAGTTGCAATATTTATTTCTAATTTTAGCGATTAAAGATTAAAAATTATTGTTTAATGATACAACAAGACGTCCATGAGAGTATAAATTGTAAATTATGGTTTTAACATGACAGAATCTGAAAGAGAAAAGATACGAAAATAGAAAAAAAAAATTTGATAGTAACGTAAAATAAATTACCTTGTTTGAAAACGGAGATGGTTGAACTTGAGATGAAGAAAAGAAATAAATATATTTAGCTAAAATATTGAACCATTTATTAAAAAACAAAAGAAAAAAACGATCACTTAAATTTACCTCATAACAAAAAATATATTGATTTATCAATTTTCGATAAAACTAATAACTTTCAAGAATCAATGATTAAATTAAAATCAGAAAGACTATTTTGTTAATTTTAATTTTTTTTAAAAGTTATTCTAAAAATTTAAGCCATAATTTGTTTAAAAACTAGCAAATGTATTTTATAGTTTTTATAATTATTTTAATTTGTTATAAATTGAGTCACACACTTCACTCACCATGAATCATGATCTAACCTACCAATGGACCTAACTCTTGGTTTGGAGTGAGAGAGTGAGTACGTAGGGTGCCTCTACTGTAGGGTACGGAAAGGTAACCATCCATTATTGTCCACCATCAGTAAAGCCAAAGTTTCAAAACCAAACATATTTATACAACCCACCCAAACAAAGTACGTATATAAAAACTCATCACCACCACTTAGCATTCAAAGTAGCAACTCACAGCTCCTCATCTCGCTCACGTCCTCGCCCTTCCCCTCCACCGTACACATAGTTGTCTTTCATTTCTTGTGATTTCTGCTTCGCCGTCTCGTAGCCCGAAGCTATGGTATCCTTTGCAGATTCTATGGTCTCTTCAGCTTTGCTTTTGGCCGCATTGTACCCTTCTTTAGCTTTCTCCTTCGCCCACTTCAGGCTCTCCCCTGTCTCTTCGTTCTTTTTCTTGGTTTCCTTCGCCGCACCCTTTGCTTTCTCGGCAGCTATCTCCTTCGCTTCTTCCGCCTTCCGAGCAGCCCTTTCCTGTGCTTCATTCGTCATCTCACTTGTCCTATCCGCCATGTCCCTCACCTTTTCCTTCGCTGCAATATATGCTGTGTTCGCATTCTCTTTTGCAGCATCTGCTATTTCCTTGGCCTTCTCTGTGGTTGCTTGTCCCATCTCACTGCTCTTTCCCTTTGCCGCGTTCGTCACATCATCGGTCTTCTTGTAGGTTGTATCTTTCATGTCCTTTGCCATCCCTGCACTGTATTCACCAGCTCCTGCCCAATGTTGAATAAATCAGTTATCAGTACAATAAATAGCATAATAAAATGTGGGGTGTAAAAGTATATTAATTTTAATCAACCTGAGGCCATGTCTTTTAACTTGTCCTTGGTCTTGGTAGCAGTGTCAGCTACTGAATCAGAGGCTTTCCTGACAGAACCCTTAGGATCATCGTCTTGCTTGAATCCAAGCCCTTCAGTTATCTTCTCTTTAGCCCATTCAGTCCACGACTCTGTGGACTCCTTGGCTTCTTTCCCTACCTCTGATGCTCTATCCTTTGCTTGTTGTGTGTTGCTCTTTACCTCATTTGCAGCATGACCCGCCTTGCTTTTCAACTCATCCTTGGCTTGCTGAGTTCTGCTGTTGAGTTCATCAGTGGCTTCTTCTGTCTTCGTCTTTAACTTTGAATAGTCTCTAGCATCCTCATCTGTCGATGGCATGTGGTCCACGGTCGTGCACCTCACACTGGCAGCAGTTAGGACTAGGAACACAATGAAAAACCAACTTGAAGCCATGAATATATAGTTAAAAAGTACGGCAACAAATTGTATCCACAGAGTGTTTTTTCTTCAAGGAATGAAGCAAAATTGAACTTGTTTTGAAGATAGCAAGTGTAGGGGGAAGAAAGTTGATGAAGGCCATGAACCTTGGGGGTGTTAAATTTAAGGGGGGAGAGGAGGAGGTGATGGGGGTGGATGTCATGCAACGTGGCAAACTGGGAAACGTTTGAGGTTGCTATGTGTCAGCTTCAGCATTCCAAGTGTCAGCTCCCTAGCTGTTTACTGTAAAAGCTTCGTACGTGTCTCCAAGGGGTTGAGTTAGGTTATAGCCACGATCCCCCATGTCCCATGCCAATCTTCAAAATGGCTTATCAGGAAAATGAACTGCAAAACTCTAGAAGGCATTATCATTCTTAATCATACAACTCATAAAGCAGGTCACAGTAGAACATGTTAGAAGTTTCCAATTCCAAATTTATATCCCCTTTTTGACTTGTTTCGTCTGTTATCCAAACTTTTCTCGCTTTGCCAATTTTAGCAGTCAGTGTATTTGGGTCCCTAACAGAACATTCACTCACAATGGGCAGCCTATGCCCATTTCCATTTAATCTTCCATTTAATCTAAACATTGAATTCAATGGGCATCTAGATGTTACACAAAGTTGCATCCTACAGTACTGGAGGATTTGCAAGTGTTTACTTTAAGAACCAGTAGCAAACTACAAAATTATATTTATATGGCTTTCGTTTGTCTGGGACTGAGACTTTTACAATGATATTTTCTTTGGGAAACAAAACCGATAGCAACAAAAATAAAAAGTTCGCATCCATATTCCATCATATTGATTTTTCTGGTTCAAAATCTAAATGAAAATATATTAATCATTGGATGTTATATGACACAATTTATCACATAAACATGTCACCACCGATAATTAGTCGACATATAAAATAAATATCATGTGAAATTTCCGGTAAAATTTTTATAGGAAGTGACCAAAATTAACAAACTGTGTAACCTGATTGCAAGCTTTTTAGTTTGGATGCCTAAAATAAAAAAAATTGATAGTTGTGTGTGGTTGACTTAAAGGGGAAAAAGATATACAAAAGTCATCAGAATTTCTTTTTTTTTTTCTGTAATTATATCAACTGGTAATGGAATAATGGATGAGGAAAGCAACTAGACATTCACCACATGTTTGTTGCTCACTTGTTCAACATGTTCGCAGGAATGGCCTTCACTTTCCCTGTTAGCAAAATTGGAAACCTAACATCAAACCAGTTTCCTACACCAAGAGAATTTAACTGTACAGTACAGCCATCCAGTTTGTAATATCCAGACCAATCAACCCACATACAGGATTCCAATATCTCACTATGTCTCATCCTGGTCTGCATAATCACAAGCTTTCATTCAACCAACCTCAATACAATAAACTACAACTTTTACTCCCTAAGCAGATTGCTTGCATTTCCTTTTGTTGTGCCCAAGCTTTTTGCACTTGCTGCACTGAAGTGTTCTCTTAACAGCTTGATTGGATTTAAGTGCGTATTTTCTTTCCTTGGGCCGCCCTACCGGACGGGTCACGCCAGGAGGATGCACAAGCACCAGTGATGGTTCTCTTTTCACGCACCTGTCTAACGGCGGTATTGGGTTTATAGACTCTGAATATGTAACTTTAAAAGCCTCAGTAGTAAAATATCTGTAGCAGTAATCATACACATTCTTGCCAACGTGCTCAATTGCTGCCACTGCATGTAAACATGGCAACCCGTTGATCAGCCATTCCCTGCAACTACAATCCCAATTTTCAAGGTTAACAACGTTGATCATGTCCAAAGTATCCTGAACCTTGAAACAACTGCTGTGTGAAAGTACTACTTCAAGAGAACGGGAATTGACAAGACTTCTTTGGAGGTTTTCTTCTGCAGATGGAGTAAGCTTTGATGACCATTGATCTGAATCCATCTTGCGCGTATAGATGAATTCCATCAATTTACGGCGTATCATTTCGATTACTTGTGTTATTGGCATTGCAGGTAAATCAGAAACCCAATCGCAAAATGATTCTGTAACAGTAGATTTAAGATGATTGTACCTAGCACCTTTGAAAAATGCATTTGCCCAGTGCTCAGGTTCAGTTTGCAGGACCCATTCGTAAGCCTTAGGTGATATGTTTTTTATAGTTTCAATGCACTTCTTGAACCCTTCAGCAGTTGGTGCATAGGCAGCACTATGAAATTCAGAAATTAGCACACGAACCACCTCTAGAGTTAGTGATCCCTTAAACTTCTTTTTCAGGCTTTCTGTCAGCTGATGCAGGCAATAACCATGGAAACAATTTGGAAATACCAAGCTAAGGGATTCACTCATCTCCTTTTTCATGTCTGCCACAAATGTTATCTCAGGAGACATAGAGAGCACAGTCTTCAGCTGCTCCAGAAACCAATGCCAATTATCATCACTTAGTACATCTACAATTGCAAAAGCTACAAGAAAAATACCGTCATTTCCATCCAAAGCAGTGGCAGTAAACAGTTCTCCCCTGTATTTTGACTTCAAAGATGTGCAGTCCAGGAAAAGTAGTGGGCGGCAACCATTCTGGAATCCGTAGGCCGATGCATGGAAAGCAACAAATATTCGGTGAAAGCTCAAGTCTTCTTTGGTGTTGAGAATGGCAGCACTGCCAGGATTTGTCTCCAATATTTGCTCACACAGCAAAGGCAACTGATTGTATGCTGTTCTATGTGAACCTTGAAGTTCCTCTAATGCAGCTGCTATCCCCCCATAAGCCTGTGCATAATTCAGTTCAATCCCCAAATCTCGTCGAACATCATCGATGATTTCTTGCGGCTTGTATCTAGGGGTATCTCGCAACTTTTCCTTTACAATACTTGCAACCAATTTCCTTGAGGCACTTGCTCGTATTGATCCTACACCACAGGTATGGGTATTATTCATCTTCTTAATCCTGAACAACTTGGTGGTAGACAATTTTGGTGCTATAACGAACCAAGGACACCCTTCCGCTTTACACCTCGCACAAAAACGCCTGCCATCGCTATTTTTAAGAGTATAATGGAAACCGTGTGCTAAAGAAAACTTGTCCAAAGCCTCGTGAAGTTCACCTCGAGTATTAAAAGTCTGACCTACGCCTGTAATGCAACTCTTCCATGATGAAATTTGAGGTGTTTTTTGCTTCCCAGCATCTTCTGCATCAGGAAGAAAATACATAGGAGCATCAACGGGAAAAATAGGCTCATCAGGGAGATAATCCGTAGGAGCATCAACGGGATAAACAGGTCCATTGGGCATTGTATGACTGGACCTGCATAGGTAAGTATCATGCCATTTAAGGAACCAAATTGTCAAAACATCAAATACCCAAAACTGCAAACAAAAACATCTGTTAAGTTCCATGTTATATTCCTCATAAATTTTGTAATGAACCTGATACCAAAATTTATGACAAATACAGAAATTATTAGCACTTGCCAAAAAATAAAAGGGGTATGCAAAGATGTATTGACCTGCTGCAAGGCAAGGAGGTAGCATCGCTAGGAGCAGGAGGCGAGGGGGTCGTGACATAAACATCAGCAGAAGCAGAGTCTTCATGGAATTCAAGGAAACGGAGTATGTCTCTGTCAGTGGAAATGGTGATAAGGGTGCGCTTATTGATGGGAAGCAAGTACTTAATGGTGAGAGAATGCAGGTCATACTTCCACATATCAGCAATCTCAGACTTGAAATCATCGAATTTAGTGTTGAGGGTGAGACTGGTGGCGTGGGCATCCCCACCGGAGTAGGAAAGGGTGCCGTCAGCGTTGGCGGTGAACTTCCCACCGGACTGACATACAACGATCAGCTTTCCGATAGCCATTGCAATTATAATAACTGAAACCTGCTGCACATGAAGCAAACTAGTCTTTAATCAATCAATGTACCCTATAAATGAAAATAATGCTTGAACTCCCGGATGACGTTTCTGCAGAAAATTGATACATTTAAAACCAGAAGCAAAAAAGAAATGAAATTTAAAGGAAGAAGAATAAGGGAGAAGTAGAACCAGTTGATTAAGGGACAATCAAGAATCCGATTTCTCTTCTAGGGCAAAATTCGGGGTGCATCGATTCGGAAGAGAATTACATTACGCACAGTAAGGACTGATCCATGAATTAGGGATTTTCTTTTAATGTTCTTTTTGGGATCTTATGTTATTCATTCGTACATTAGGGAGAGAATCATAAATCTTAGGTCTAATTTTGCTCTCGATCCCTGTACTTTTAACATCTTTAAAATTAATCTCTCTACTTTTAATTTCAAAATTTTATTCTCTACTATCAATGGGGACAGTTGTAAATCAGAGAGGTAAGTTTTTTCAGCCCGTTTATCAATTTTCTTGTTTCCCGGCACCAAACTACGTTTGTGATCAGATGGATCAACTTGTGAGAAAATTTTGGTGGGGAATGAAAGGAAAATACATCTTCCTCAAGAGGACTTGGCATAAGAAAGATGCCAACAATGAATGGAGCATTGTTAGCTAAACAGACGTGGAGATTAGTCAACGAGGAAAGCTAACTTCTGAAACAAACAGTTTTGTACCCAAGATAAAATCGACAACAGATGGAGTTCACAAAAAATCACATGTTTAACGTATTATCAGAGGCAAAATAGGAGAAGTAGGTGATCAGGAGCTGATCAACCCTAAATCTTTGTTCGAGGGTCTAGTGAAACTTAAATTTTTCGATAACCTCAAATTATTCTCAACTTTTTTATTTTTACCGTTTGCATCAATCAAAAACTCTTGTTCTTATTTTTTTCTACAGTTTAATATTTTTTCACTAGACAATTTTGAACGTGATGAATCCATGAGTTAAAATTTAAATAAATTTTTTTATAATATTTGACATCGACCGTCAAATCAATTTGGATCTAAAATATATTTTTTTTCTACTTATTGTTAAGTATTGATCCTCTAAACAGATCATCAAATCGTCGTTTAAAATTCAATAACTTTAACTTAAAAAAAAATTTAGTATTTCAATAACTTAAATAAAAATATTTTAATAATTTAATAACTTAAATAAAAACTTTCAAATAATTACATACTAAAATTTTAGTTATTTTAGGTAAAATTTACCTACTTAAATCTTTTTTTTTTCTTGAGGCTAGAGTCAAAAGGATTAGTTGAAACGACGCCGTAAGGTGCTGTGTATCCTTTTTCATTTTCTGGAAGGGTTGTGTATCCAAATTCTATACAAAGATTAAGGAGAGTTTTTGAGAGAGAAAGAGAGAGGGAAAATATGGGGAGTGGTGGAGGAGCTTTAGGCCTTTCATCTCCTCTCTTTGCAAATGGGCATCTTTCTTCTTCCTCCAATTCTACTTCTCTACCTCTACCTGTATGTAACTCAAATCTTTCTTCTTCTTCTTCTTTTGCATAAATAAAATAAACCCATTTCTTCTTTCTTCTCGTTTGCAATTGTAGGTGGAAGATGGTAACCACTTGGCAATGGTGAAGCCCAGCAGCAGTGTTGTTAATCTTCCCCACTACAAGTGGCGTTTGCTTATAGCTTATGACGGCACCCGCTATGCTGGTTTGCTTTCCCTTCTTTTTCTTATCTATCTATGTATCTCTGCATGTATTTCACAGCCCCCTTGTAGATTATCGTTCATCACTTTCACATTCTGCTAATTGGTTTTTTCTTAATAAAATAATCAATAACTAATTAATACTCCTAATCTATACTCTGGAAAGTTTTTTTTTTTTTTAAGTTGAGATAAACTCTGATGGAGGTTCATATGGCAGCTTTAGCATTGGCATTGATATCTTCCTTGAGTTATCTTGTGGGTGGGTTTTCTCCATAAATGCAGCATCTTTCTCTGCTCTTGTTCTTTGAATTTGCTACCTTAACATGATCCCACCCACTTGTTTTAATCTTAAGAGCCAAGAGACAATTTGCTTCATTGCCACAAAAAGAAAACTTGGATTTCTCTAAGTAATTAGTATTAGTCTGCTCTATCTAAATTTAGGATTAGCATTGTTGATGCAAGGATGGATAAATGGCGAAGATGGGTGGTTCCCTGTTCAGGACAGGGCGGAGAGCCATGAGTAGGGTGGCTGGATTTGTAGGAAGGAGTTGAGATAGGCTGGAGAATGTTGGTTACTTGGTTTTCTCCTTAGGATCCCACTATTGGCGGGTCAGAGCAAGTGGCCTTATGTCATAGGCTTAGGTAGAGTTTCGCTATGATGTGCCCTAAGTTATCTCATATGGAACATGGTAGTTGCGATCTGATATGGCTGTTAATAAGTGGGTCGACTTGTCAAGAAAGTTGGAAGCCGAGGGGCTCTTATGAGGAATCCCCTTGGGGGGTCTATTTGTACCGCTTTGGGACTTGACCATCCAGGCAATCATAGCGGGGTGTAACAAGCATCTTATGCCCCAGCAGCCAAAAGAAGAAATATCTTTGCCCTTAGATGTAAATTTTACAAGATTTCATTTATTCATTGTGAACTTTGTTTTAATATTTCCATCTGATGCTATGCTTGATTCTTGGATTCTACTGCAGTTAGAAAATTTGCAGTTTTAAAATATCATGTTTTCAAGTATGTTAATGAATGACAATCCTTCTTTACAAAATCCAATGGCCCTAAAACATGCTTTTTAACACCTTTGATTGATAGCAAGGCTTCAGTGTCTTTACATCTTGAATATTGAGCATCACCATCTATTTCAGGTTGGCAATTTCAAGTTTCACCACCAACTATACAGTGCATTGTAGAAAAGGCTTTAATTCAAATAACAAAGCTCGAGCGGGAGTGTCTCCACTTTGTTGGTGCTAGTAGGACAGATACGGGAGTTCACGCCTGGGGTCAGGTCTGACTTTCTTACTTCTATGAGGATTTGGCAAGCATCCATCAATAACTCCCAAACTTACAGTAAAGTAAGATTTTCAGGTGGCACACTTCATTACACCTTTCAATTATGACAGCTTGGAGACCATTCATACTGCTCTAAACGGGCTTCTTCCTTCTGACATCAGAGTTAGAGAGATCAGTGCCGCAACACCTGAATTTCATGCTCGGTTTTCAGCAAAAAGCAAGGTTTACCACTACAAGATTTATAATGACACCATCATGGATCCATTTCAGCGTCATTATGCTTATCATAGTGTTTATAAACTCAATGCCGCAACCATGAGAGAAGCAGCAAAAATGTTTATCGGAAAGCATGACTTCTCAGCTTTCGTTAATGCTTCACGTAATGATCGAGTCCCAGATCCTGTGAAGACAATATTCCGCTTTGATGTCATTGAAATGGTAATTGTTGGTCCCTGTAATACGTTATGTTCCTTCAAAAATCGGTTCATTCTTAAAACTTTAGCTTCTAGCTATCGTTGATTTACTAGCTCAATTTGAAACCAGTTTGTTTCCGCATTACCCTCTCAGTGTTTCTTTGATCCTTTACTGGTTTGTTGTATAGGGGCCTCTTATAGAGCTGGAGGTTGAAGGTTCCGGTTTTTTGTATCGACAAGTTCGAAACATGGTGAGTAGTTGCAAAATAAAATACATCACCTTTGAGTTGTTTTTACACTTGAATAGGTGTTAACTAGGAGTAACTTACATTGCAATTTTTTAAGCTCATGGAGAAGAAATTTGCTATGGGTCTATCATCTTTCACTTGAATAGGTGTTACATTTCTTGGTTCTAACTTGTGAGTTATGTAGGTTGCTTTGTTGATTCAAATTGGAAAGGAAGCAATTCCTACAGAGATTGTTCCAAAGATTTTGGCAACTCTAGACCGCAGAGAGCTGGCCAAATACGCCTTGTCTGCCCCACCGCATGGCCTTTGCCTTGTGTCTGTCAAATATAATCAAGAGCACCTACTGCTTCCTTCAGATTGCCCCACAACTAGCTTTGGTAGACATCATACTATCACCAAATGTAAGCTTCCCTTTTATTAATTTCAACTCTACAAAATCTTAAAAGTTTGAAAAATATCTGAATTAGTCAGCAAAGAAATAGTTTGAGATTTTGTTAGCTGTTTATGGACTTACAAGGTGTCAACTTCAAAGTTCCTTATACTGAATCCTGGTATAGCAAAAGCATGCAGCCTTTAGATGTAAAGGCCAAGGTTTAGGTAGACTTGCTGAAAAATAAATAAATTAACAGCGGAAGCTTTAAACAATTTTATACTAGAATTTGATGATAACAATGTACCAGAATCATACAAGAATCATTAATCGATAGATTGATCAAACGAACAAACTTACTTCAATTCCAACTTCACACGAATTGTTAACCAATCAACTAACAGGGCACAACAGCATATGAACAACTAAGCACAAGACACTATTGGCTAAAAAATAAGGGCCACATTGTTTGACGCCCATTTGTGGCCGTGGTCTATTTCAAAATTACAGGTGCTGCCTGATATAGCATCAGTCTTGTTAAGTGTCACTGTAAGAAATGATCCAATCTGATTATAGTTTTCACTCGAATACCAGCTTCAATTGTTTCCCATCAATTTAAAGAAAGAATATCTACAAAACTGTGACAAAGCTAGCAACGCACTTGATGTTTTCGTAAGGGCAAATGTCCAATTGCCAGTTATTGCTGGTCCTGAACTTTAAGGGAGACCAGTTCACTCTGTTGCTGTTGGTTTCTATGTCTTGAACTGTTGGGGAACCATCTCTGAAGTCTTTCTGGCCAAAACCTGGTTAAGGATGCAACCACTCATTCTTCCACTGAAAATAACTATTGCAGAAGCAGCAAATACCAAAAATAAAAGCAACTGCACCTAAAACATGCTTGTTGGTTTCTATCATATTTCCTAGAAGATATCCAATGTTTTAAAACCCCGAGGACAAGCCGCTATCAATCAATATTTAAAGTTCACCTGCTATGTGGTCTCGCATTTCTTCATTGCAATTTATCCTTACTCATAAACCAGGAAAATATCGGTGACATGATTTCTAGCACTACAGCACTACTAGATTTGTCCATGGATCAGGTTACAGGCTTGGCTGGCTTTTTAAATTCTTTGCCCAAGACCGCAACTAGCATGTTGGGTCTTACAGGACCAAAAAGAAAATCCCAAGCAAGGCCCAGGCTTGAAAATAGTGTCCAAGACTCAACCCAATACATAACTCGGTCTTTGGACAGGTGTAAGTATTAATCCATGGTAAAAAAATTGCAGAGGATTGCACAAAATTTCAAATGTGATTGAGTGGTCTAAATATTATACATGGAGAAGTCCTGACAGATCCTATCAAGCAATGTATAAGAAATTCAGACTTTGCTACTTACAGTTCCAGCCTTTCAGAAATTGCTCGCCTTACTGAAGCATTCAAACCGTAGGCTATTGAGTTGAAAAGGCCCTAAAATAGATAATCAACATCAGCAAAATCAGTGTCTCAAAGACGCTTTAAAATGAAGAATAAGTGCTTCATTCTTTGTACCACACTAATTCAATAGCACTTCCATCAAACAAGTTAGAGATAACAAAATTTGGTTCCCACTTCCAAGCAACCTACAATTATCCATTAGGGCCTGGCTACATACAAGAGATTTTCACTATGGCCCTATTAATGTTACATAAATTGCTTAACCCTAAAACAAAAAAGTGAAAAGAAAAGAAATTTCCACCCAAGACAGTTCTTTCTAAATTGAGCATGCTCAATTTTGCTTATTTGGTCCCCCCCCCCCCAAAAAAAAAAAGAAAGAAGAAAACAAAAACAAAATAAGCTCATAATATGTAGTGAGAACATGTTTTGCAAGTGAGATTTAATTCCCATACAAACAAACAAAATAACAAGAGACAGGCATACACATATACATATTGATAGTTTCCGAAGCCATTACCATAAGTCCAGCTGTCCCAACATCAAGAAATGTGAGCCAAAAGATCTTGTGGCCGGGCTCAATAAAATCGTGGATGCGATTGATTGTGCCGAATGCCCATGATCCAATTAGGATCAGTGGATAGTAACCCCACCGGTTCAAAGCCTATGGAAAAAGAAAATCAATGGCAAATAGACTTAATTTAACTTAACAATGCTTAAAGAAAATAGAGGAAAGAAGCAGAAACAAGTTTATTCCAATGAATTATGAATGACTAACTCCTATGGCTTTGACAGGGAAATCTCAAAGACAGTAGAAAAGACAGTAAAGAACCATGAAAGCAGGAAACAGCTAAGGCCAACTCTATTTCAAACTAGGGCAGAAACCTGAAAAAGTAGAGCTGTAAGTACGCAGCAGTCTGAAATAAATGGAAATAGGCTAATATTTTATCAAGGATTACAGTTTCCTATAATATTTAATATATTTTTTAAGTTGCAAAGAAACCAAAATGGCATAACTTTTCTCTGGGAAATGAAGACATGTAATCATCAGAATCATAGAAACAAATTAGGATTACAAGGTATAAATACATGAATGATCAGGCATTTGAATTCAAGCAGACAAAAGCAACAGAAAATAGAAAAGCTCCATTTGATTTGTATGTTTCATATCTTTAACTTATAATCAATCATATGCTCTGCTGAACATAGAATTACCTTCGTGTCTGTCCTTGAATCAAACTGGTATGCACGATCTGACATGCCAACTGCCATCTAAAATTTCCAAAGATAGTAGACATGTGACCTTGCTTGGAGTTGCACAAGTGCGTCAGATTAAAATTATGAAAATAATTAGATAAAGATAATAGCAAACATACACGGGTGGCATTATTCAGCATACGTATCACTTGAAAGTATGTAAAACCATTGTAAAGAATTGCACCCCATAGTGGGACATAAAACGTTATGAAATGAACTGCCTGCATAGATATTCCAAATACGTTAGATAATCTAGAATGCTAACAAATCAATGCTATATTTATCATAAGATAATTACAGGTCAAAATTTTTTCTTCACCTCATCATTTCCCATGCTCAATTAGTATGTATAAAAGAATATAGAATACATTATTGTCTAGACACAGCAACTCAAAAGCTACATTTAGAAAGGGTAAGAAAACAAGGTAAGGAAACATGAAAGCCTTATAGAAACCAAGTGCTTGAAGACAAAGATGGATCTAGTAAGACTATATCCAACAGGACAATCTGACAGACAATGCTAATTTTCACTTGCCTTTCCAGTGCGACCTGTTTGTGCCCAACACCATGCTCCCAAATGCGTGTGGTCATTACCAATAGAACGTATGACAGTCATTACCAGCGAAGTTCCTGCAGGAAGTAATCAAAGTCCCATATAAAAACCTGGTAAATAGCACTAAAGGATGGAGGAGGAACCAGAAAAGGAAATGAGAAGTGTGAAGCACCATGTAGAATGTAGAAAAGTAGTAACAAGAAATTAGAAATAGAAACAGGAAAACATGTAAATATTACCATACCCCAAACATACAAGTGAAAGATAGCCTCCAAATCTTCAACATCAGTTTTGTGTCTAACAACAGTTCGATGAAGAGTAAAAGCAATAGTTGTTGTCCAGAGGAAGGAAGCGACACAGAAGAAATGCGTGGTGTAGCCCTGAGCATAACAAAAGAAACCTTTTGACGGGTCTCTGCATTAAAAAACAGATCTATACAATGAATATATCATTTTGTTTTAGTACATTGGAAGTCCCGAATCCCCAGTAAATACTAGAACAAAATAGATGCAAATGGAAATTGATTGCGTGGGGGGAAATACCATACCCGACCATGTTAAAGAAACTGCAAAGCATGTCCTGCGGCAATCCAAAAAAGGAAACGGAGGGAGAAATGGGTAAGAAGCATATCAGATCAGATTCCGAGGTTTAAGAGAAAATAATAATGGAACAACATCACAAATTTTCCTTCCTAGATTCGCGCACTGCACACAGGATCTTCAACCGTAATCTATTGAATTGAACAAAACAAGTATAACGAACATTCCTGATCCTATATCCATCATGATTGTTGAGCAATGAACAAAAGAACGAGTTGCAAGTTGTAACTACTTCAGTACTAGTAAAATCTTGAAATTTAAGGAAAGGAAGAAAGATTACAGAGAGAGAAAGGTAGAAGACGAGCTTGAAGGAGAACTTGCGAAGTTCCTTGAAGAGGGAGTAACAAAGCACGATGAATCCGGATCCAACGAACGATAGACTCGATGCTCCACTGTTCACAGCCGTCAGTATTCCTCGATCGTGAAGGGAGAGCACCGTCGCCATTTTTTCTTTTTGGGGTTTTAGTAAATGTTAATTCTGTATTGTTTTGGGTAACGAACGAAAGAATTCCATTCAACAACCAAAAATTAAAAAAAGAAAAGAAAAGTGCAGTATTACAGCACAACATTGAGAATTTGAGAGTTTAAGGCCAAGCAGAAGAATCAAAATGTGAAGATTAAACGCATCGTTTTGAGCCTTTGGCCCATTGTTTAAGACGCGTCGGTACTCCTCGCTAAGAAACCCTATGTTAAGCTTTTTCCTCGTTTTTTAATAATCAATGTCAACGTGAGGATAAAACGAAAAGACCTTCATTCCGTTAAAAATCCTTCATTAATTAATGGGTAAATTACAACAGAAGTCGCCCAACTATGAAAAATTATAAAATAATCATTTAATTATTTTAATTTAACTAATATTAAAATTGAAACTTTAACATCTCGAAAATCCCCTTGGTCGTAAGAAATATAAGCTCGGGAATCTATGCGTTAAGATTTCTTAGAGTAGAAAAAATGTGAATTATCAATGTTAGTAGAAATGAATATTGGATATTGAAGGAAGTTAAAACAAGTAATATGTTGTGAGATAATGATTTGAGGCAAGGGCTAAACCGTAAAGAAGTGAAAAGCAATGTGGTCAAATCATAAATACTCAAAAGTTAAGCGATCTAAGCGGAAAAAGTTCAGGGATTAAAGTTGTAATTTTCCTAACGGTGTGAATCACAAAATTGTAAATATTAAAAAGTGTCAAGGGCAAAATGGTCATTTCACAATAAGATATTTTGGAAAATTTACTAAAATGCCCTTGGGTGTATAGATGAATCATAACCATTAGATTTACTTGGAGATTAAGGAGAATAATATGGACCCTCGGATTATAAATTATGATGTTGATGATATTTTATTATTATTTTAATATATATGATAATTATAAAAGAAGTATGGAGAACATACTTTCCTAACGTACATGAAAGGGAGAAGAACGAAAGTTTGCACTTTCTGCAATTTAGTTTTTTTCTATTAAATCCATTATTTTCACTCAAAATTCATGAAATTTCCATAGCCATCAAAAAGAAAAAGTGAAAAAGAAAACCTAGCGAGTTTGGTTATCATTTTGGAAGAAAGAAATTAGAGTTAGAAGTGAAGGAAATTAAGAGAAATTATGAAATTAATGTATACAGGCCTGAAGATGAAGATGAAAGTGTGAGAAGATATTTGTATATGAGAAAACATTCGAAGAATTTAGAATCAACTAAAGATGTATCACATTGATGACAAACATCGATCAACCAAGAAACTATTGCTATGAGCCTAAGATACCCATTACATGATGCATGAAAAACTAAATCTCAAATGGCTTGGCGATGTTCTTGGCATATCCATGTATGCGTCAGAACATAACTAGAAAAAAAAAACTATTACTAATACTAAAAAAAAGTTAAAATAAAATCATCACTAATGCATTTAGAGAAAATAGTGTGGATAAAAATTATTATCGTTTTTATTTTGGTGAATTACAAGAGAAAGGCAAAACTCTAATAATAACGTAATTAACACGACTTGAACCCATGTTACACCTGAGACGATGAACATCCTAACCATCAAACCAACACATAAGATTCAAAAAACATTACAGTTTCAAGAGAAAATAAAATGAACTACTACTGCCTTCAAAGAAAACAAAGTGCACAAATATTTATGTACAAATTTTCATACGTTGATGTTCTACGAAACTAAGTTACCATAAAAACTATCAGGCTTAATATAACATTTTGTATTTAAACTTGACATTTTTTTCTGATTTAGTATCTAAACTTTTTTCGACCCAATTTAGTACCTGAACTTGATATTTTTCTCTAATTTGGCACCTAAGCTTTTTTTAAGATTCAGTTTGGTACCTACTTTTATTAAATATTATAAAAATGTTGAATTTTTTTGTTATGCTACAAAAATATTATCAATTTTAGAGAAAATTCATGTTAAAAATAGGTATTGAGCTATGCTTAATGAATTAATATTAAAAAAGATTAAGTACCAAATTAAGAAAAAGAGTCAAGTTCAGGTACCAAATTAGAACCCAAAAAGTTTAAATACCAACTTAAAAAAAGTGTCAAGTTTAGGTATCAAATTAAAAAAAATTGTCAAATTTGAGTACTAAATTGGATAAAAAAAAATTTAGATATCAAATTAAAAAAATATTAAATTTAAATATCAAATGTTATATTAAACTAAATTATCGCTAAAATGGTTGAAAACAAGATTGGAAAGAAAAAAAAGCAAAAGAAAGAGGTGAGGCAAAATATATATTTTTTATTTTAAAGAACTTTTTTATTTCACATTTTTTTATATATATGATAAAAAGGATTAATACATTTTTTGAAGTTTGAAGTTAGTAATTGTTTCCGGTTGAAATTTTTTTTATTCAAAATTTGACAATTGTTTCGAAGTTGATTCTAATTTTTTAGTACAAATTAGTTACGACATTTCCTTAAAAAAAGTTTAAGACAAAAAATTTCAGGCTGAGAATAATTCAAAAAGTCCATTAACCCAAAAAAATCTGTCTTTCCTTTCAATTATCAAACGTTAATAGAGTGCAAGTAAAATTATTCGATAGAAGGAAAGGAAAAACCCTAAAAGCTCCTGTTGCTGTTGAATTGACCCTAATTAATTTATAGAGAGAACGGAAAAGGATGGCTTGAGCTTTGACCACAGATTAGCCACTGTGTCTGTCTGCAGCAGGAGGAGAATAGCTAACCTAGAAAACAAATTTAATCGTTAATTATACACTGTAAGAAGTGGGTCTTTTTGGCTTTCAGTTTTTAGTCTGAGCGATGACTAATTTAACCATTTTATTTTGGCCAAAATTGCAGTCACTAGCAATGGCTACTACCAATCTTCAGTTTCTCCAAAATCCATTCCCAAGACCCACTTTTTCTCCGAAATATTTAGTGGTGAGAGCTCAGAAAATGGTGTTCAAGTGTGGTTGTAGCAGTAGCAGCAGTGTTGGGGGGGATGCTTTCTCCCTCACTTCTTCCAGCGAATGTGATGTTGATTATCTGGGTGAAAGCACCAAAGGCGATTTAAACGTCAATCTGAAACTTCTTGAGAATTTCGGTATTCTTTTTTGCGTATTTACCTCACATTTGATTGCTCTTTTCTCTTTCGTCTCTTAACTTTGAATAGATGTATACCGTTGTACCACTCAGCATGAATATTGGATGGTCTCTTTCAAAATATTTTATTTCTCTACTTTAAACAGTGATGATAATAATAATTTATACTGTATCTTGCTGGGTTTGCCTTTTTTATCAACTTATTTATGATCATGACATTCCTTTGCAGGGCTTGATGGCCAGGCCACTTTAGAAGGTCCAATTGAACAGGTAGCTAGGTTGGAGGCTGAGGAGGCTGACAGTTTACTCAGAGACTTGGGTATCCCGGTGCTGCAAATCCATCCTTTTCTTTTCATTTCATACCTTTACATAGAGTTTCTAATATTCTTACTTAAGCTAACTGCATGTGACACTTTATGGTCATTAATTTATTTTCTAAGATGGCTGCATTTCTTTTTTAGCTGCTAGAAATCAGTTGAATTTATTGCATAAGTCAGTAATGCTGTTTTTTTTTCTGTCAATCTCACCTGTGTCATTTTTTTTTAATATCTGTAGAGTCCTTCAGCGGCAAGGCTCTCTCCTCGTGGTATATTTTGCACCCGGACGCTGAATCTTAGGTCAATAAGTGCAATAGGATATGACATGGACTACACTTTGATACATTATAATGTGATGGTGAATATCAGTTGAAATTCTTTATTAATGGAAATACTCTATTTTTTTATAGTGCTTATAGCAACCTAAATGGATTCATCTCTCTTTGTGGTTACTTTAGCTTGTATGATGTGGATTGATTCCTTTGCAGGCTTGGGAAGGGCGGGCTTATGATTACTGCTTGGAGAATTTAAAGAGTATGGGTTTTCCTGTTGAGGGACTTGCCTTTGACCCTGATTTGGTAATGTCTTCATTTCCGAGTATACTCATGACTTCTTATTGAATTGCTTTCTCATAATTTCTTGGCCCTAAACATGCTTTTCTTCTCTTTGTTTTCTACAGGTAATTAGGGGTCTTGTTATTGACAAAGAGAAAGGCAATTTGGTTAAGGCTGACCGGTTTGGCTATGTTAAAAGGGCCATGCATGGCACTAAAATGCTATCTACTCAAGCTGTTAGGTATGATTTGAGCTGTGTAACTTTAGTTATTAGTAACAATTATGTGTGATGTGTGGCTACAATCTCAATTGGACAAACCATCTTGTAGTGAAATATGATTTAGACTGATGGTTCTAGATCAATTTGTCTTGATATCACTGCCGTTTTTTCATATAGTAGCCTGTATGTGCATTACATTTTCTGTTCTGATGGTTGACTCCCTTGTCAATCTATTTGATTTCTTAGTTGTTTCTGCTTGGTATTTCATATTCTGTTACATTATTTGCGGCATATTTTCTATAGTGGCGCTTAACTTTCTATGCATGGAAGCGAGATGTATGGGAGAGAGCTGGTGGATCTGCGGAAGGAGAGTCAATGGGAGTTCCTTAATACGTTATTTTCTGTTTCAGAAGCTGTTGCATACATGCAGGTAGTTTCTTCCCGTTTAAACTACAAAACAAACAATTATCTAGTTTTCCTTAGAAACTGTTTTTACGCCACTTTCACTTTGTAGTGAAATTTAATGGCCGAGTTCCTTTCCTTTCTTCTTGATGTAATTAACAATAATGACATACCTCTGCAATTTTATAACCTTCTTCACGTTCCTTAATAAATTTCTATCCTATGTGTCTTTATTGCCACTTGCATGCTGCTTGTAAGATCTTGTAATCTCCAGATACAAAAATCTTTAATTTCCACATTACTTTCCCTTTGTTCTGACTTCCATTATTGTTAATAATTTGTTCAACTAGACAGGAATGGTGTAAATATTTTGAGCGTCATTATTCTTATATAAAATTGTAGTCTTCTAATTCTTTGTTGAGATAATTTCATTATTAATACCATATGGTTTTACTTCCAGATGGTGGACAGATTGGATGATGGAGTCATTCCAGCAGATCTTGGTCCACTGGACTATAAAGGACTTTACAAGGTAAATTATTACTGCAAATGTAGTATTTAGTCAACCTCTCAGATGAATATGTGCTTATATTGCAACTCTTTGCTTGGTTTTAAGGCTGTTGGAAAGGCTTTATTCAGGGCACATGTAGAAGGTCAACTTAAGGTAAACATGAATGGTAAATTTTGACAATTAAGAGTTGTAATCCGTGAGTTCATACTGACGGGTCACCGTATGCAGAGTGAGATAATGTCCAAACCTGAATTATTTGTGGAGCCTGATCCAGAGCTACCTTTAGCACTTTTGGATCAAAAGGAGGTATTCTTTTGCAATTTTACCTTTTCATCTAGTTTAACATGTTAGTTTATTATATTCTTTCTATTTATGTGTACGTTTCATGCATCAGGCAGGTAAAAAGTTGCTGCTTATTACAAACTCAGATTACCATTACACAGACAAAATGATGCAGCATTCTTTTAACAGATTCTTGCCCAATGACATGGGTTGGCGAGATCTTTTTGACATGGTAAGTATCAGTACATGCTCAGCGACCTTCCCCTTCTGCCAATGAGCACAACTTTTAGTTGATATTCTTTATTTTTATTAGACCGTCTTTAAAAGTAGACATTGATAATGTTAGCAAACAAGTTCTTGGTGAGGAGAAAACCAACTAATCAATCAATGAAACAAAGTGACATATAGCTAGAGAAATCCAAAACAAGATTTCGGCATATTCATTCTGGGATGACTTTTACTTGGACCTAAGGGTTGGGCCTGTCTTACCGTTGAGTATGGTCCAGTTGGCTTCCTTTTGGTCTCCGTTTTTAGTAGAATACTGACTTTAAATTTGTTTCTTCAAATCAAATTAAGAAAACTGATAATTTGTGATCTCACAACCCGGAAATTGTCAAATGATACTCTGTGATGTCAGAAAACAATAGCTTCAGTACAGTCTTCTCCTTGCACGACTTTTTGCAATTGGTTTTCTCATGAGTATTAAATTGCTCTAACAGAAGGAAATGTGAATGTTTGATTTAATGGCATTCAAACATGTTGATGCATTTGTGTTTTCCTGCTGTTCTGTATGTCTGTAGGTGATAGTCTCAGCAAGGAAGCCAGAGTTCTTCCAAATGTCACACCCATTATATGAGGTAGTGACTGGTGAGGGCTTAATGCGTCCATGCTTCAAGACTCGTACAGGTGATCAATGTTTGTACCTTATGTTTTGATCTTATTTTTTCTTTATAATGGAACATTTTATGTGGTTGAAGCCATGAGAGGGAAAGAGAAACCATTAATCTGTTTTGATCCAGTTTTTTGGTTGTCATTGATGCCAGCATATGGGCCAAATTTTTGGGTTGAGAGATAATACCATTTAGTGGTTATATGATTGGGTATTTGAAAGCTATGTAATGGCTGCAGCATTTTCCATGGCTAAAACTTCAGCCAAATAATTCTTCATATTGTTCTAAATATCTTCTCAACCAAAAGTTGAGGATGCTGAGAAATTACTCCCTGTTGACATATAAACTTTTTAGCTTTTGATGACAGTGCACTTTTGGCACTCTGAGCCAATGATTTAATCGAAGAATATATTTGTCTTGTCTTGCAGTTTGTGCCAAAAAGAAGAAATCATAGTTTGCTCATGATTTGCAGTTCTTACTTATTCATCTTTTGTTTTGTATGCAGGAGGTTTGTACTCAGGGGGAAGTGCTCAGATGGTTGAGAAATCCCTAAATATCCATGGAGATGAGATTCTTTATGTTGGTGACCATATTTACACTGATGTAAGTCAATCCAAAGTCCATTTACGATGGCGAACAGCATTGATTTGTCGAGAATTGGAGGAAGAGGTATGAATATGTTCTTTTATTATGTTTACTATTTCTAGATGGAAGTTGAATTTTGTGTTTCAAAAGTTCAGTTCTATTTTGTGCCAATATTTTATTGTAATGATTAGCTCACTCTCTAGTCTATTGAGGATGAATTTAATCAGAACTATAAAGTGAAGTGAAAGGGGCACCTTTTAACTTGTAGTATTAATTACTGGACATGTGAACTATTAATGAAAATAAGGTTCATTTGAGATCGCTGAATTTCGACTATGGACAAAATTAAGTGGCAATGCATTCTTTTAAATCCTCTACTGCTGAGTGCTGAAATGGTCTTTTTATTTTGTGAAACAACAGTATAAGGCTTTAATACATAGTCGTGGTCCTCGTGCAACTGTGGTAGAGCTTATAAATCAAAAGGAGGTTATAGGGGATCTCTTTAACCAACTACGGTTGGCTCTGCAACGCCGAACTAAAGCACGTCCAGCTCAGGTGACTTGATCCTATTACATGATGCCCCTTGTAATCCCTTGGATTTTAGATCCCTGCTTAATGCTACAGTTTGATTGCTGTTTAGTATAATTTACTGCTGTCTCATCCCTGTAAAATGATGTTCTAAAATTTTGTAAATCTTGCAAATTTATACCTGTTATCTTATTATCATTGATCTTCCTAAGCGGCAAGCAGCATTCACACTCTCTCAGGCTTCTTGCAGTATAATTTATTTTATTTATTCTGAAATCATGCTCATATTTATTCTCAAAATGTGCAACTAAATGGTTGGATCATAAAAAACATATATTCATGGAAAAGGTGTTTATTGCAAGGGTGAAATAACACAGTTCTTGATTCCTTCTCCATGGTTTTAGACACTTGCTGCAACTAACATGGATGACCGAGAACTGACAGAGAGCATGCAGAAGCTGCTTATTGTTATGCAAAGGCTTGATGAGAAGATTGCTCCATTGCTAGAAGAAGATGGAGAGCTGTTTAATAAAAGGTAAAAACAAGGACAGAGAACTTCATCTTTTGAGACTATTAGATTCAGATTATTTGAATATATCAAAATTAGGTAAAGTTGAATATATGAATGCTTGTATCCGGGGAGCCAAGTGGTTAAAAGATTGTGATTAGTTGATCATACATATTTCATTGTTTTGGGATGCATACAATATTTGCATATATTGGACACCATAGAAACAGGTAATTGAGATAGTATAAAATGTTTTGGCTTAGGTGGGGCTTTCTTTCACGTGCGGGTCTGTGGGACAAAAGCCACTTGATGCGACAAATAGAGAAGTAAGTAGTCATGGCTGCCTGTCCTAATATACTTTTTTCTGAAATAGAAAGTTGAAAAGTGGTTGATTCGACAGAGTTATGTATTAACTTATCTGTAATTTGCAGGTATGCTGATATATATACATCTAGAGTGTCGAATTTTCTGAATTATACTCCTTTCATGTATTTCCGATCACAAGAGCAGGTAACACGGAGTGTTGGATGAAGTGGTAAATATATATTATAGATGTGGAGGATGGAATTCGTGGAACTGACATTGAAATGGTGGTGTTTATGTTTGTGTTTGCAGACACTTGCTCATGATACATATTCACATTACTGCTCGGAGCATAATAGGAGTTCGACAAACTAGTGAAGTTTGGAGTCGTCTTGATGGTGATGATGATGAAGCTTTAGAAGATAATTGTGTATTCTTATATAAATAAATGTACTAATATACTTGGAGTAAACAACCAATGGATGAGCTAGCTGAGCAAGTAGTTTAGATTGTTGTGCGTGTGTTAGCTTAGCTGTTGATGGTGGATCATTCATGCTGAGAGTGGCATGTCAAAATGTAGAAGACTAAGCACTTTAACAAATTTTTTACCCTAAACATGATTTAAGGTTTGTTATATACAGGGCTGGTTTCTAAGCATGGGTTAATATGATCCTAAAACTTTGCAAATCGTATTTGTTATTAACAATGCACTGCCGCATGACACTGATGTCTTATTTTCTAAAATGCATGTATACTGCTACAATGCAGCTAGGTTAGGGGGTACCACCATTTTTTTTTTCATTTTAGTTGAAAACCCAAGTCAATTCACACGGTCAAACCGAGTCAAACGTATTTAGTCCTAATGTAATTTGATGAATTCTAATATTCTTACATTTTGAAATGAGTTTTTTCAGTATTATCCTTGAAAACAAGAAAAAGGATTGCATGAAATTGTAATTTCATGTTATTTCTATTCTTTTCTAATAAAAAAAATGATAAATCAGATTTTTATCTTAATTTTTAGTATTTTTAGTTGGATTTGAATTTTTTCAAGAGGAAAAAGGGAAATCAAGAAGAAAAATTTGATTTGTACATAATGTCGTGTGTACATGATAGTATTTTTATATAGGTTAGGTTGATTTGTTTCATCAACTAGACTCACTATTATGGAATTTTTTTACCGGCCAATCTTAATTTCAAATAAATCGCTTTTCCTCATTCGTTTCTCTTTTCTTACTTTTTAGTAATAAAGAAAATCCTCGAGAAAGCTTTTTTGCCAATATGATAGAATTTGACATATGACGGAGTTATTTCCAACCAACATGTCAAATGGAATTTTATATATAACCCTATACAATAATGTTATTATAATATACATAACTAATATACCTTAATTATATAATACTAATTGTATATATTATAGTATACCATAAAATTAATTACATGTTTAAGGTTTAGGTTGCATATCATTAGTACAAAAATGCACATTGTAATATCATAATGTTATAATAATTATTATACATTTACAATTTAATTATATAACAATTGATATATTATATGTCCTTAAAAGTATACTATTTTTATAATATAATATGTATTAAAGATAATTATGTCACATTAAAAAATAAATTTATATTATAATATTTATTTTAATTATAAAAATATTAGATTTTTTAAATAATTTAACCAATTGAGTTTAGAAAGTTTGATGGTTTCATCTCATTGTTTAGTTAGATTTATGAATACAAAAGAATAAGATTTAAGAGAATAAGATGTTAACTAAGATATATTTTTTTGATAAAATTTTAAACATATTTAAATTTATTATAATAATTTTTAATTATTAAAAGTCATAGGTTTGAACTTTTATGAATAAAAAAAAGGAAGGACAAAGTCTTAAGAACAACGCAACTAACATGACTCGAACCCAAGTCACACATTAGATAATGAACACCTTATACTATCAGGCCAACATACGGAGTTTTAAATTTGAACTTTATTGGAAGCATAACCTATATCCTCGACCTCAGAAAAAATTAAAAGTGGTATTTACGGATCACATTAAATTAAAACAATATATTTATTTTTGTCTTATTGTCACTTAAATGAATTATGATTTTTGTTTCAATCCACTATTACTACTGTTAACTATGGTTTTTGTTCCGATTCATCGCCATTAAAATTAATTGTGATTTTTGACGTTTGTTACCAATATTAAGAGTGACCGTAACTATTAAAAAAAGAAATTGATTTTTATCTATCAACATTCTAAAAATTATTAATTTGTCTTTATTATAGTTTTATAAAATTCAATCATTTATACAAAATCTATACTATATATAAAATGATCTTCATTGGCATTTCTTGTGTGACACATGTAGTAGGTTTTTATTTTTTTGTTTGAGATTATATGAGAGTGGTCAAATTTCAGTTTTAGTTTCTATACTACATTTAATTTCTGTACTTTAAAATTTTAACATAATTTGATATTTTAATTTTTATAATATCATTGGTTAGTCTATATATTTTATTCTAATAAAAAAGTTGACACGAAATTTTTTAAAATTATTTACATTTTTAAATTTTTGTTTTAAATTTAAGTCCATTATAATGTCATATTTTTGTTACATGGCTAACAATTGTATTTTTTTACTAACTTTAAAATGTTATATCAACGAATTTAATTGAATAATTTTAATAATATTAACAACTGAATTTGAATTTTTAAATCCAAAAAGTAGAGAAACTCATTTTGAAAATAAGAGTGTGAGGGCTAAATATCAAATATATGTTGAGTACAAAAACTTTGAACTTATTTTAACTTTCAAATTTTTAATCTATAATTTAGAGAAAAAGATAATTAATTCAACACGAAGTGTGGTCAATATTTTAATAATTGGATCGATAGTTTAATTGGTCAGATCATCGGTTTTTTATTTAATTGGTCAGAGCACTTCATAAAAAAATTATAAATCTAATTCAATCATGGATTATTTTGTCTTTATTTTTAGTTTTTTATTGGTTATCTGAGATGCTCATTCAAAGATTGGTTCAATTTTTATGCACGAACCAATATGTTTATTGATTCTCGATCTAATTGATCCGATTTCATTCTGTGTGGACTATATTAATCAGATTGCAGTCTAATAATAATTAAATAAATAATTAAAACTTCATAAAAAAATTATAAATCGAATTCAATCATCAATTTTTTTATCTTGATTTTTAGTATGTTATTGGTTGCCTAAGCTGTTCATTCAAAGATAGGTTCAATTTTTATGCAAGAATCAATATATCGATTTAATCGATTTAATCTGATTTAGTGCCGGGGGGGGGGGGAATATAGTGGTTTACTTTTACGAGTGAAGTGATATCGATCTTAGGGATGGTAAAGTGAACACGTGTGGGTGTAGAAAATGGGTAAAGATAAGTGGGCTTTTGTGGGCCGTCCGATGAAATGAGGGTGCATGGGGGGCGAGGTGTGGGGTCATGTAAGGGTTAAAGGGAAGATGCACCAACCTACCCCTAGCTAATAGCCTAATGGAGATGTTTTTGCACTAACGTAGCTTTGAACCAATCATTACATTGATGAGACAACTTGAACCGAAATCTATTCTTGAGTATGATTAAGGCCTACGCATTGTTACATCGTTGTACCACTAACCCCATCTTTTAAGGATATATCACCATCGTCTTGTAGTTTAGTCACCCTCCAACACCCTTTCCCAGTCATTCAATTCAACATCAAACCATTTACTTCCTACAAAAGGTATGTACCAATAACAGCACCACCATGAGCATGTAATTCTATATTAACCAACTCAGTAATCAATTGAAAAAGTTTCTCACACTAATGGAGAATAATTATAGAATGAATCTGTTGGGGTGCATGATGATGTCAAAGCATTTTGGGTGAAGCGTAATTAATGGAACAACATTTCCCATCAAACCTACTCATTATCTTTCCCTTTGGATAAAATTTTCAACCATTAGTTAACTAGAACTCGAGTTTTATCCATAGTTTCATTTGATGGATGATCTGTAAGTATCATTTTCAACCCGAGTCTCGATTATCCGAGTAATTTTGCTTGGTTCTGAAAGTCCTACACCTGGCCACCCAAAAGGGTTTTTTATCCCACATCTGTCAAATATTGTCGACATATAGAGTGCAGGCAGGATATAATGTAATGAAATGTAATGTTGGTTTGGTTTGGTTTGGCTTGGTTTTGTTTGGTTGCGCAGCCATTAAAAATTGCTGGGTGGGCAGTCAGACGATGAGATGTTGACAGTCCTCCCCACGGGTTTCGCATATTGCTAATGGAAACACAAGAGATAAGTATCAATATCTGTTAGCGTTTTACATAACTTGTACGAGCAGTCTACCTCTTCTTTCTTGCATTTCCAGTTACAGGGGCACCTGGTTTTCTTCATAATCAAGTCAATATCAAGCAATGCAAGACTATTGAAGTCAAGTTGGAGAAATTTGATTACCCCCAATGAAGCAGCATGAGCCAACAGCAAAGCTAAAACCAGCTGATTGCAAGGTTGCTCCCATTCCCATGTCGCAGCAGCGGAGCACCACCCCTTCGAGCTTTAGACTTAACTCCAAGCCTAAAGATCAGTCAGCAGTTAGGCCCAAAAGTGTACCCCCTGACACCACCAAAAACAGCAGGAAGTCTGTGATGATGATGAACAAGCCTAAATCTGGGGACCAACTGCCAGCAGGTGGGTGCTATCACAAGGGTAGAGTTGTGGAACAATTTGGAAAGCCTAGGCGTCCTAGTGCTAATTCAAGCTCAGCAACAGAGAAGAATACTACTGTTGATGAACTGAGAGAGAAGCTAAGTTGTAGTGAGGGTTTGGTTAAAGATTTGCAGACTCAGGTGATGGGTTTGAGGGCAGAATTGGATGGGGCTCGGAGCTTGAATATGGAGCTGGAGTCTCTTAACAGAAAGCTCAAGGAGGATCTTGCTGCTGCTGAAGACAAGATAGAAGCTCTTTCAAGCCCTCAACCTGACCCTGACCAGGTGCACCTGCAGGTTAGATCCTTAATATGTACTATAATTCCTTTCAAGTTTCAATACTTTGTGATTTCTTACAACTTCATATATATAATATATATGCATGTGTTTACTGAAAGAAGAGGGGGTCAAGTGGAGAGTACCAGAGCCCCAAATTCAAGGACATTCAGCAACTCATTGCCAACAAATTGGAACACCCAAAAGTTACGAGGGGGAGGCAAGAACTGTTAAAGTGCCACCAAGGCCAACTGCTTCTTTGGCCCCCAAAGATGCCAGCCATCAGACAAGCGCACCAATAACTTACTCTCAGCCACCGCCTCCACCACCACCGCTGCCATCGCTGCCACCACCTCCGCCACCACCTCGGTTCCCTGCTAAAGCAGCAACCACTCCAAAGGCTTATTCCCTTGTAGCGGGCCATGTACAAAGTTACCAAGAAAAGAAAAAGGACCCCCCAGTAGCAGTAGCAGCAGCAGCAGCAGCAGCATGGAATCAAAAGAAACCCACGGTTATTAGCGTGCATAGTAGCATAGTTGGTGAAATTCAGAACCGCTCAGCTCATCTGCTAGCAGTAAGAATCTAGTATTTTGAATTAGAAATTTAGAGCTGATTGGTTTGTTTCCTTTGATTGTCTCTGAAAACTTGGCTGTTAAAAGTTGATGATACTTTTGCTAGATAAAAGCGGATGTTGAAACAAAAGGAGAGTTCATCAACAGTCTTATCCACAGAGTCTTAGCTGCAGCCTATGCAGACATAGAAGAGGTCCTGAAATTTGTTGATTGGCTTGACAATGAACTTTCATCCTTGGTAAAGTCTCAAACCTCTCAACGTTGTTTGCTTTGATATGGTTCTAATTTCATTTCAGTGCCACTGCATAATTGGTCTTAACAAATCTCGAGTCATGTCTAACTCTGCATAATCTGTCCCCAGTTTCTTTTTATAGATTTGTTACTCATATCGTAATGTTTTATCACAAGAAAGTATCTTCTTATAGATTCTATGAAAGAGAAGAATTATTTTGTCCATGATATTAAAGATGTTTAAGCAAAGGTATATGCAATTTGTATGACGCAGTTTTAGTACATTGGAGATGCACATTTGAGTTATATGCATTGCCTGTATCCTGTTTCTACAGGCCGATGAGCGTGCTGTGTTAAAGCATTTCAAGTGGCCAGAGAGAAAAGCTGATGCCATGCGAGAAGCTGCTATTGAATATCGTGATCTAAAATTGTTGGAAATGGAGATTTCTTCCTTTGAGGATGACGCTAGCATTCCATGTGGAGTTGCCTTGAAGAAGATGGCCGGCCTATTGGACAAGTAAGGGCTGCATAAACTGCACTGTAGTGTATAGTCTTAATTCTGATTAATTTGTGATTTAGTCAGGAAACTGAATGGTTCAGTCACCCATGAAATCATACTAGGTCGGAAAGGAGCATACAGAGGCTTATCAAACTGAGAAATTCAGTAATGCGTTCTTATCAGGAGTGTAAGATTCCAGTTGATTGGATGCTTGATTCGGGAATGGTGTATAAAGTAAGCCCTTTATTCTTTCATGTTCATGCCTTTAGTTTTCTTCTTATCCACATTTTCTCCTTCTTTTCCCTTGTCCCTTTTCCCCACATAGCAGGCAATCAAATTTATTGAATTTGTTTTGGTTCAAGACTCTTGGTCTACTATATACAGCCTAATGGTTCGTTTTCTGCACTACTGTGGCGAATCAACTAGAAACTTTATGAAATTTGAAAAAAACAAAAAGGCTTGAGACCGACGGTCATCGACTTGTCACCAACCATGCTTAGTTTAGGACAGATGTTGATATGGAATCTATACCACCTACGTATGGTGCGTGATTATGTAGAGTCACATGATGATTTTTTTTCCAATTTGTAGTAGTTATGCCCCAGTTTCAGGATTCTTCACCTTCTTGACTGCTTTAGGTTGGGAGGAGAAGATGAGAGAAAAAAATATATTCATTAAGGGAAACAGGTCTTGTAGTAAATGGCCTGAAAATTTTGAACTTCTCTGAGTTTTCTAGTAGTTGAAAAGTGAAGAAAGCCTCCCTTTTAATGTATTTGACTATTGGTACCTGCCCATGCTGTGAAAATTTCTTGAAGTGCAAACATGCATTGCATTCTCATCTCATATTCAACTGCTCTTCCTCTTTCACCATGTCACAAAAAAGCCATTGTCAGGGAAGAATGTGTTATTTTGTAGATAAAGCAGGCTTCTATGAAGCTTGTCACAATGTACATAAAGAGAGTGGGAACGGAGCTTCAATTGGTGCGCAGTTTAGACAAGGAATCTGCACAAGAGGCACTGCTTCTTCAAGGCATGCATTTTGCAAATAGGGCTCACCAGGTAATCCTTGAGTTGGTCCCCTTCCCTATAAACACAAATCCCTGCCTACTCCTCAATGTTAAATCAATAGAAACCTAATTTGGAAAGTGAAATTGGTTTCTAGGATACATGATTCTGTATTTCTTTTTCGTGTCATGATTCTTAAGTATGTGTTAGAGGGTTTGTATGGTACGAGAACTTACTGATTATTCTAGTTCCTGCTTGTGCTTGCTTATGAAAACATTCCTTATATAGCTCCTGCTGTGTGTGCAGTTTGCTGGAGATCTTGATTCAGAAACACTGTGTGCTTTTGAAGAGATCAAGCAATGCATTCCAGGACACCTGGTAGGATCCAAAGAATTGTTGGCGGGAATATCATCAGCGTGAGTTGCATGGTTAGTTCATAGATTTGATTTATCATCAGCACTTGTATTTTCCATTTTGTCCTCTGCAGAACTAGTTGTAGTTGTGGAAATAACACAAGGTAGAGGTGATGTGAATTCAGAATATGTAACATATTTTTTTCACTTTTTTGATGAAGTTGGGTTTATTATATCTCATGCATGCATTCATCCTTCTACTTGTACTCGTACTCCAGGCATAATGCAGTCCAAAGTTTTTGTGGTTTTTTGTAGTGGGGGTGTCGAGAGAAGTCTAAATGTGTACTAAGAATGGTGACATTGTTAATGGTTATATTATACCTCCTTTGGCATATATTTCAATATGCATAAGAGTTATAAACATATCAATTTCGAGAATACAGTAAAACCCAACAACGGTCATATTTCACACATAAGTAACATCAATTTCAATAAAACGAAGAGTAGGAGTTTTGAGACTAAGAGGCATGGCACATCTTTTTTCTTAATCATATTTCATGGATCCATGTCAAACATATTGTTCATCAAATCATCGACCAAACCACGTATGGTAGTGTGTGAAGATCCACCATTCATCAAGGCTTTCCTACTCTTTTCACTCATCTCTTTTACCCGTTTCCTAACATCACTACCCTCTTCCATCACGCTCCTTATTCCTTTCTCTATCGTTTTGGCACTCACGATTTCAATTTCATCGCTACCTATACCATCTCTCCTATAATCCATTTTAATTTCCACTGCTAATCCCAACTCCGTCACCAATTGAAACGCATTCAGTTGTTGTTCTGCGTAAATTGGCCACGCCCCTATCGGAACTCCGAACCATATACTCTCCAGCGTCGAGTTCCACCCACAGTGCGATACGAACCCTCCAATCGCTGGGTGGCCCAAAATCGCCAATTGCGGTGCCCAACCAATGATCTTACCTACGCCATGCGTCCGATCTAAAAACCCTTCTGGCAGAACCTCCGGTGCATCGTCGTAGTCAGTTGGGCTTGCCAGCGGACCCTTGGATGGGTCTGGGGGTTGGCGTAATGACCACAAAAACCGGTGCCCACTCTGCTCTAGCGCGCAAGCAATCTCTTTCACTTGATCCCCATTGAAGCTCCCCTTGCTCCCGAAGCAGAGAAACACCACCGACGACGGAGGTTGTTCATCCAGCCATTTCATGATATCAGAACTCTGATGGACCTCATTTTCACTCTCGAGATTCAATATAGGTCCCACTGGATATATGGGTGGTACACTACAATCTGAAAGGGAACTAATTGCATGGGATTCCAGCTCCCAAAACGTGTTTATCATTATACCCTTGGCCTTTCTTAGCCCTCTTACCAAGGTATTCACCATAGAAAGAGATTCAGGTTTGAGCAGAACAGTGGGAAAGAGTTTAGATGAAACAGGGTTGAGATAAGAGGGTATGGTGAACTCAGTGTCCGAGTCCTTCAACTCAACGATGTTAACATTTTGCTCATCGTGAAGGGCTAATGCATAAATTTGAAAGCAGAGAAAAGCTGCACCCGATGTATAGAAAACATAACTCGGAACACCAAACTCGTTACCCAAATCGATTAAAGGAGTTAGAAACATGTCGAGAACAAACCCGGCGAGTCGAGGCGAGTCAAGCACTGAGCTGGAGCACTGTACAATGTTGGCTGCAGCCTCTTTCACCAAGGCCCATGGATTTGCACTAAAGAAGTGATAAAATCGGCGGGAGCGACACCTTTGTGGGTTTCAGCTGGAGGGAGGTGGATGAATTTGATGCGAGTGGCAGTGAGAGAGTGGACGTAGGCATCGAGTTCTGCATTGTGGTTTAGTTTCATGATGAGAACAGTAATGGAGAGATTGGGATGGAGATCAAGCAAGACCTTAGCCAGTTGGACCATAGCTACGAAATGGCCCATTTGAGGCATTGGGATGAACACAAGCTCCGCTTTCATGACCATCTGGATCAGAAACGGAGCGATGGAACAGCACAGGACAGGCAACAAAGACGATGAAGAAGGTAGATAAGAGAAACAAGTGGACAGTAAAACTGGAGTGATGATAGATTGTACAAGCAAGTCGTAAACGCGTGGAACTTAGCTTCTTCTTTTTTTTTTAATAATCCGAAATTTTTTATTTAATTACAAAAATTGTAAAGTTGGTTAATTGTTAAAATTAAAAAAATAATTTTTAATGAAATTAATCTATTTCGCGTATAAATATTAATTTAATATCAATATTTTGGAATATTTTTAGGGTAAATAATAAATAATAATAATGAAGCCATTGAGAATCACGTCACAACTTTAATATGTAAGATTTTTTTTAAAGTGAATGAATTTTTTTGATTTAAAACTAAAATTAGTATTTTATTTGACAGAATTATAGAGAATGGCGCAATCACTTTCAAATTTTTTTAGATTTTTAATTTAAAATTAAAATTATTATTTTATTAGATGAGATCATAGAGAATAACATCATCACTTTTAATATATTAGATTTTTTTATACAATTTTTTTAATTTGTATTTTTTAATATATCATTGTATCAAAATCTCAATTAACATTCTATAATCATTATCTTAATTTCAATAGGGCTCAAAAAACTTTGCGGCACAATATATATAATTAAATAAACTCTTATGAGTATCGAAGTATCCTTAAAAAAACATATTTTAAAAGTAATTAACATATTTTCATATTTAATTAATTAATTTTCTATATTCAAATAAAAAACCTAGTATTCTTCACATATAATTTTAAGTCTAAAATATGTGGTTAGTCTCTACACTTAAAATGTTAAAAATTAAGTCACATTTTTTTATTTAAAAATTCTAATACAATCACTACAAAGTTCATACATTTTTATTTAAAAATCATAATAATTTTTTATTTAAAAATTAAATCATACTTTGACACAACTTGTCGATAGCCTAGTATCGATGGTTTGGGGACAAATATTACAAAGTGTTTTCTATTATTCTCTTTCAGTGACGCTTCTTGATCAACTTGATGCCAATGCTATTGGTGTTATGTCACCAAGAACTGTAATTGTTTAATTTATGTGTCTCTTCTTCTATTACCAAAAAAAATCCTAATACAATTCTTCAAAAAAAAATCCTAATACAATCAATAAGCAATTTTTCAAATAGCCAATTCAGCAAGCAATCTTCTGAAATAATTCCCATGAACCGCCTGGTATTAGCATTGTGTCACGTCCCTAAAACTTGAATCTTGGAGCGTGTGGTTTTAAACGCTTTTCGATCACTCAACGCCTAAGTAAGCCTGAAACTTGATCAAAGCTAAAATGCTTAGATCCTTGCGGAAGCAAAAGAACTCTGAAAGAAAAGGCAAAACAAAAAGATAAGGAAGAAATTTGAGTGAATGCTGTGTATATTCCTCAAAAGTGAAGTGTGTAAAATGAGGTGGGGGTAGGCCTCTATTTATAGTTGAAGCCCCCTACATCCAACGGTCAAAATTAGAGTACATCGACGGTCTAGATACAATGACATCTATAATATCCCTTAATCTAAGGAATTCAAATCAAACATTCCTAAGATAAGAGATTACAAAGGATATGGAAAGAATCAAATGGGAATATGCTAGATTATGTGCTACTTGCCATATCTACTTTGCAAGGCTCTTCAATCCCAAGTGTTGGGCTAAGTGGTGATAGGCCCAAGATGCTGCGGAGTGCTTCTTGGGCAGCTTGATGCGAGCTGGTCTCGGGCCTCGATGCGCGGTCCGTGACATTCTCCCCCACTGAATCTGGTGACGCCCTCGTCACTCGACTAGCATGGTATCCATCCACTTAGTCCTTGATTTGCCACAGGCCCTCGACTAGTTCCCAACTCCCCTCACTGTCGGAAGTCCCTTCCACTGCACAAAATATTCGTGCCTCGATCGGTAACCTGGTCGTCGAATAACTCTCTCGGCTTGGATCTCTCAAACCTCGTTCTCATAGGAGATCTTCACTCCGACTGGAGCTCGGTGTGATTTACCTCGATCCGGATCTGACTCATCTTGATGGTAAGGCTTGAGTAAACTAACATGGAATACTGGATGAGCTCGGATGGTCGGTGGCAACTCCAATCAATAGGCCATGGTGCCTATCCGCTTCACAACTCGGAATTGACCCTCGTATCTTCGCACAAGCCCTTTATGCACGGTTGGGTTGCACAAGATTCCTGTAAATTTAGTAAGGACTAGATCACCAACCTGGAAATTCACGTCCCTACGCTTTCGATCTGCCCACTTCTTGGTCCGTTTCCCTGCCTTGTGTAAACAAGCTCGGGCTAAGTCGTGATGCTCTTGCCACTCTGTGGCAAACTTGTGTGCTGCTGGATTCGGCCCCTCAAACTTGGTAACAATCGTGTTGGGTGTGAGCGATTGTTGCCCGATCACGATCTCGAACGGACTTTGGTTTGTGGCCTCACTCCGTTGCAAGTTGTAAGAAAATTGAGCCACATCCAACAGTTTTGGCTAGTCACGCTGCGTTGCACTCACATAATGCCTCAAATAGATCTCCAAGAGTGCATTCACTCGCTCAGTTTGCCCGTCGATTTAGGGATGAACACTTGTTAAAAAATTCAAGCTTGAGCTCATTAGCTTGAATAACTCAGTCTAAAATCTCCCCGTGAATCGTGTGTCCCGATCACTGATAATCATCTTTGGCACTCCCCAATACTTAACCACGTACTTGAGGAAAAGACGAGCTGCCTCCTCGATTGGACACACCTTGGACGCTGGAATGAACGTCTCATGCTTCGAAAACCTGTCAACAACAACTATAATACTCGACAGGCTGTCAGTGTTAGACAAACCGATAATAAAGTCCATGGAAACACTTTCCCATGGTCGCTCGGGAATGGGCAATGGCTGTAACAGTCCCGCCGGCTTCTTCATCTCTATCTTGTCCTGTTGGCACACAAAACAAGTCTTCACATAGGCTTCAACATCTGTGCCCATGTGTGGCCAGTAATAGTTCTCTGCAATAAGTGCCAATGTTTGGTTCATCCCCGGATGTCCCGCCCACTTGGAATCATGGCATTCCCTCAAGATCCCCTTGCGCAATTCTCCAAACTGAGGCACATAGAGGCGATGTCCTCGAGCATATAACAAGTCCCTCTCGAGCCAAAACTTTCTGGTTCTCCCTTCTTTGGCATAATCAATGAGCATCTTGGTTGTTGGGTCATGTGACAACCCCTCTTTGATGCGCTCCAATAGTTATCCCTACGGCAAGCTAACAAACTCCATGTCATATTTTCGGCTTAGAGCATCGGCAACGGAATTCACATTTCCTGGCTTGTACTCCATGGAAAAATCAAATTCTGCAATGAATTCTTGCTATCGAATCTGCTTTGGAGACAACTTCTTTTGGGTTAGAAAATAACTATTGGCAACATTGTCTGTGTATACCACAAACCTGGACCCAAGTATGTGGTGTCGCAAAGTGCGCAAGTAATGCACCACTGCAGTCATTTTCTTCTCATTGATCGTGTACCTCCTCTCGGTTTTATTGAGCTTCCGACTTTCAAAGGCAACTGGATGTCCTTCTTGCATAAGTGCCTCACTAATGGCAACAACGGACACATCGGTGTAAATCTCAAAAGGCTTGGTGTAATCTGGCAACACCAACACTGGTTCGCTCACCATGGCCTTCTTCAATTCTGCAAGGGCTTGTTAACACTCAATGCTTCAATCCCACGCCTTGTCCTTCTTCAATAACTCGGTCAAGGGTGTGGCTATTTTGGAGTAGCCTTTGACGAACCTTCGGTAGTAATTGGCTAGCCCCAAGAAGGATCTTAATTCTGTCACCTTGGTTGGCGGCTCCCAATCTTCAATGGCTCGGACTTTGGCCCCATTTATTCTGATCTTGCCACCTCCCACAATGTGGCCTAAGAAAGGGACCTCCTTTTGAGCAAACGAGCACTTCTCTTCTTTGACGTAGAGCTCGTTCTCTTGTAAGACTTTGAACACCTTTCTCAAATATCCCAAATGCTCCTCAAGTTTCTTGCTATAGATCACAATATCGTCAAGGTAGACAACAATAAATTGATCAAGAAAGGGTTGTAATACCTTGTTCATGAGGGTGCAGAAAGTGGCGGGAGCGTTCGTGAGACCAAAGGGCATCACTAAGAATTCATACGAACCATAGCGCGTCACACAAGCAATTTTTGGTTCATCTCCTTCGGCTATACGAACTTGATAATATCCGAACCTCAAATCCAACTTGGTGAACCACCTTACACCACCAAGTTGATCGAACAAGTCTGCAATAAGCGGGATCGGGTACTTATTCTTCACTGTGAGCTTGTTCAAAGCTCGATAGTCGATACACATTCGAAGCGTCCCATCATGCTTCTTCTGAAATAGTACCGATGTACCAAAGGGTGCCTTGGATGGTCGGATATAACCCGCATCTAGGAGTTTCTTCAATTGTCTGCGCAACTCCTCTAACTCGGGTGGAGCCATTCGGTATGGGGCTCTAGCGGGTGGCTCCGCATTCGACACGAGTTCAATCTTGTGATCCACCTCTCTTTTGGATGGCAAGCTTTTGGGCAATTCGGTAGGCATCACATCTCGAAATTCTGCCAATACTTGTCCTACCCCTTTTGGGACCTCGATGGACTTGGTAGGTAGCTTATCAACCAACGCAGCTAAGTAAGTTGCTTCCTCCTTGCGCACCCCCTTGCTAAACTGGATGGTTGATATCATCTTGGCTCAAACTCCAGCCTATTGGGTTGCCGAAACAATGCATTGATGTTTCGAATCCAAAATGCACAAACAATCGGCAAAGGGAACAGGGAACGCATTAACCCGGTCAAGAAAATTAAGTCCAATTACGAAATCAAAGTCATCATGACTCCTTACCGGTCAAGAGGGATTACCTTGATGTTTTCCTTGATGCGAGTGGTGATAGGCCCAAGATGCTGCGGAGTGCTTCTTGGGCAGCTTGATGCGAGCTAGTCTCGGGCCTCGATGCGCGGTCCATGACAATTGCTATTAGCCTATTGCATTGAATTGAACCAAACACAATGTCAATTCTTTGCATCTTCTCTCATATTCCCATAACTCCCATGATTTCCCTAAAATTTCTCTGTAACCTACAAGCTGCGTTTTATTTGTTTGATGATTGAAGGATCCGGCATGAGCGAAGGCAATTGGTTTGGTGATGACTAAACATCAGCCACCGGCTTCCTCGACAATTCTTGCTTGGTGGAGGGTTGAGACTTCGACAGTGGCACTGCCACGAAGCATTTGGTCAAGCCCCGCCTTGATAGAGAAGGGGTTTTTCTTGGCATCGGTTATAGACGTGTTGTTGTAGTGTGTGACGGCTCCGTCTTCTGCCATGGCTGCCAAATGCTTGTGGGAATGCTTCAAAGGAAGTAGCTAATGCGGATTTCATAGATTGCTTGGAAGGGTGGGAGGCTGAGAAGAAATAAAAGAGGGGTAGCTGTTGGTGTTTTGTTGGTTTGAGAAGTTTCAATGAACATTATCTTATCTAAGAATTTTACTCAGTTTAGTGCTCAATTTTCAATTTTGTCGATTCTTTTGGGTAGTTGATAAATCTTGAAGAATAGCAAAAGAAATTATAATATTTTTATTGATTTTTTTTACATATTTAAATTTTTATAATTTTTTAGTAAGTTTTAATAGCTTTTAATAATTTCTAAATTTTGGTTGAAATTATAATATTTTTATTTATTTTTTACATATTTAAATTTTTGTAAGTTTTAATAGCTTTTAATAATTTTTAAAATTTTGGTTGAAATTATAATATTTTTATCGGTTTTTTTACATATTTAAATTTTTATAAATTTTTACATTGATCAGGACAAATTTGCTTTTAAGGATGTGGTTCTTCTACGACATAGCGATTGCTATTTTATTTACATTCAGTTTAATTTCTTGTCAGCGCTAACGATTTTGTTTTGCAGTAATATATTTTCAATTTTAATGACCTTTTAAAACATTTATATTATTATAATTTTTTAAAATTTTAAAATTTTTTGTTAACTTGATATGTCAAGTTTAATGTAATTTATCGTGTTAGCACCGTTAACGGTTAAATCAATCACGTTAACGAAAGAAACTAATTGATTTTTTTACTAATAGCTTTTTTTTACTCTTAAACGTTATCGTGAAGATTTAATTTGTTAATGGTTTAATTATTTTAATTTTGTTTATAGGATGAATTTTCTTAAAAGTAGGTTTGTGGGGCTGACTTTAATATATATTTTGATTGTTGTGATATATGGCGTGATTGAATTAATGGATGTGATTTCTGATTGAGTTTGATTTATGATGCAAGTGTTTGGTTTAATTGATGAATGGTTGAGATTTTAATTATGAGTCGGCTAGAAATTGATAAGATACCATAAATAAAGGTGCGATGGGAATGGCTGGCTGGCTGGCTGTGGGTTGGTGCAAAGTGAACACTGATGGGGCTATGCGGAGTGATGATGGAATGGCTGCGATTGGCGGTGATACTCGGGATTGTCAAGGAGGCTGTAGGAGCATTGGGGTTTGCTCCTTTATGGATGCGGAGCTTTGGGGTGCGTATGACAGACTTGTTCATGCCTGGCAACTGGGAGCCAGGAAATGCTGTATTCTGACCTATACAATGGATGCTTCAGTGGAGTTGAGACGTTAAGGTAAAATATATATAGGGTAAACTATCAAAATAGTCACTTTTGTTTTTCTCATGTTATATTTTAGTCATTTACGTTTGAAATGTTATGTTTTAGTCACTTACATTATAGTGTTATAACATTTTAATCACTGAACGCTAATTGTCCTTAACGGTAAACTGATGTGGAAGTTAAATCATCATTTCAAGCGAAAATTTTAGGTTAAATTATACAATTTATCCCTATATTTTTTTTGTTTTAAGCAATTTTATTTTTCCTTTTACGTTAAAAGATATGGAGAAGGGAGAAAAATAAACAGAGTAGCAAAAGAGAATGGAAAATAAAAAAAGAAAGTTAAAAGGATATAAAATAAACAAAATTAATTACTCAAAACAAAAAAAAAATATAAAGATCAATTGTATAATTTAACTTAAATTTTTTGTTTGAAATGATGTTTGAACGTGTCACGTCAGCTTATCGTTGCATAGTTAAAAATTCAGTGACTAAAATATTACATATTAACGTAAATGACTAAAATATAATATTTCAAATATAAGTAACTAAAATATTACTTGAGGTAAAAAAAAAAAACTAATTTGATAGTTTACCCAAATATATATTTAAAGAAGGGAACCGTGTTGCTGATGCAATGGTTGGTTTGCTTTTTTATAAGCATATTTTATGGATCCATCGACCATCGTCAATTCTACTAATTTTCCTTAAACATACTGTCCATTACATCATTGATGAAATCACGTATTGTGGAGTGTGAAGATCCACCGTCGATCAAGGCTTTCCTACTCTTCTCACTCATATCTTTTACCCTTTTTCTAACATCACTATCCTGCTCCATCAGACACCAGATTCCTTTCTCTATCGTCTCGGCCCTCACGATTTCAATTTCACCCCTACTTATCACATCTCTCCTAGAATCCATGTTAATTTCTACTGCTAATCCCAACTCCCTCACCAATTCAAACGCGTTCAGCTGTTGCTCCGCGTACAGTGGCCACGTCGCCATCGGAACTCCAAACCATATGCTTTCTAGCGTCGAGTTCCACCCACAGTGCGATACGAACCCTCCAATTGCAGGGTGACCCAAAATCGCTACTTGCGGCGCCCAACCAATGATCTTACCTATGTCATGCGTCCGATCTAAAAACCCTTCTGGCAGAACCTCCGACGCGTCGTCATAATCAGTTGGGCTTGTCAATGAACTCTTGGATGGGTCTGGGGGTTGGCGTAGTGCCCACAAGAACCGATGCCCACTTTGCTCCAGTGCACAGGCGATCTCTTTCACTTGATCCCCATTGAAACTCCCCCCGCTCCCGAAGCAGAGAAACACCACAGATGAAATAGGTTGTTCATCCAGCCATTTCATGATATCAGAACTCTGATGGACCTCACTTTCATTCTCGAGATCCAATATAGGTCCCACTGGATATATGGGTGGTACACTACCATCAGAAAGGGAACTGATTGCATGGGATTCCAGCTCCCAAAACGTGTTTACCATTATACCCTTGGCCTTTCTTAACCCTCTTACCAAGGTATTCACCATAGGAAGAGATTCAGGCTTGAGCATAACAGTGGGAAAGAGTTTAGATGAAACAGGGTTGAGATAAGAGGGTATGGTGAACTCAGTGTCCGAGTCCTTTAACTCAACGATGTTAACATTTTGTTCATCGTGAAGGGCTAATGCATAAAATTGAAAGCCGAGAAAAGCTGCACCCGATGCATAGAAAACATAACTCGAAACACCAAACTCGTTACCCAAATCGATTAGAGGAGTTAGAAACACGTCGAGAACAAACCCGGCGAGTCGAGGCGAGTCGAGCACTGAGCTGGAGCACTGTACAATATTGGCTGCAGCCTCTTTCACCAAGGGCCCATGGATCTGCACTAAAGAAGTGATAAAATCGGCGGGAGCGACACCTTTGTGGGTTTCAGGTGCAGGGAGGTGAATGAATTTGATGCGAGTGGCAGTGAAAGAGTCGATGCAGGAGGCGATTTTTGCATCAAAGTCTAGCTTCATGAGGAGAACAGTAACAGAGAGATTGGAATAAAGATTCACCAGAAGCTTAGCCAGTTGAACCATAGATACGAAATGGCCCATACGAGGCATTGCATGAACAGTAGCTCTGCTTTCATCATCACTGGAACAAAAACGGAGAAAAGTGAAGCAATGGAACAGCACAGGGCCGGCAAAGAGACGATGAAGTAGGTAGATATAATAGAAAGTATGGACTTTTGTTTTGACTGTGATGTCATTCCTTTGCTGGATTGATTGTGGTGTAACTTCAACACCCACCATCAACTTATTAAATGCATGAAAAGAAAGAGAAGTACGGAAAGAAAATTTCAATTATTAAAGTTGAACGGAGGGATTTACAAATTAAACCCCTCTACATTTTTTTTTAATTTTTTTTCAAGTACTTCTGCAATTTAAATTTACTCAATTAGCCCTCAATTTTTCTCATTCTTTCAATTATTTGAAATTACAATATTAAAATTACTAGCTTAGTCATTTCACATAATAATTTTATATTGAAGTTTTCTAATTTGACAAAATCTTCTGAATTTATATTATAATTATTTTTAATATCACATAATATAATAGCAATTAATGTATTAGTATTGTAAGTGTATTTTCACAAAAATAATATTATATATTAATATGATCATTTAAATTATAAATATTCATAAATATAATAACTTTAAATATCCAATTACATTAATTTTCACTTTAATCTTGATGTACTTTATTTACATAAATTGCATGGAATTTTAAATATAAAAATTACATATATAAATCGATCCATACATCGTACGAGAATACATACTAATTTTATCATCTCCACATTCAACTCCAAAAATCCAAAAGCAAAGTTCAAACTTCAAAAATTAAGATATATAAAAGATAAAAATAGCCATCACTTGAAAATGACATCATCGGTGTTAATAGCCTACCCATAAACTCTAAATTATGGGTCAAAATTATTTAATAATATGAATTTTAGAAATTTTGTATACGAATAAATTAATATATTTTAATAGATACATTTATCAAATATATCAGTGTAACTTTGTTGCCAAACTTCCCTTTTTATCAAGGACTATTGTAAGAATGTGATACACATGTCTTTAGTTGATCTAAGACTCTCAATTTCATTATGATTATGCAATATTATTTATTGATAAGGATTAATTTTCCTTCTTCATTCGGACACTCAATCCACGTTTTTATTATTATATATGATTGAATGTTTTTCTCTATCTTTTTTAGATAGTAAAGTTGTATATTTATATGATATAATATTGTTTATTGATGTGATATCTAGATAGGTTCCATGCATGCCAATACGTACTTTACTTTATACTTAACATGTGTGATATTGTAGGAGGGTGTAAGTACTCTTCCTACGAACACTTAATATCAAGCGAGCTCAATATATGTATCGTGTAAAATTTGATTTGAATCCATTCGAATTGTGAGTCAGTAATAATAAATATCTGATAATTTAAAAAATATAAAGTAAGAAACATATGCATAGACTGACTTTGGGGGCGAGGTTTGCTCCAACACCCTGGCACTCTGTTTCACATGATTCGTGTTGAAGCTCCCGAAGCAAAGGAACACCACTTAGGATCATGCCAAATGTGCCCGAAGAAGAAAAGCAATGCAAACAAAGCATGCTCAAAAGTAAGCCAACCCCTTGGACGACTATAAAAAAACATCATCGAATTTCAAAGTAACATGATCTAATTAAAAAATTCACTAAATTGAGCATGCTTAGTATTTTTTTTCACAGCAGTAGGACTACTATAACTCACTCCATTAAATTTGCCGTCATAAAACTCAACAATCACACTTACTTGTTTGACACTACACTTTGATTTTTGTCATTCTAAAAGTGACATTCACTCTAATAATTTTGTCTCCATCTACCAAAATAAGGTAAAATCAACTTAAACAAAATAAAAATATTATGGAGATCATAATATTAGGAGTCGAATTATATTTTACTCTCTTTACTAAAAAAATTAACTCATATATATTGAATCAAAGAGCAAATTAATAGTTCTGAACCTTAAATTATTTTTTAATTTGTGAACGTTGAGTCATTTTCGTGAGCATAAAAACTTGTATAATTTAAATTTAAAATCAATATGCTAATTTTATACCAATTTTATTTCCTTTATCCCACATCAGTATTTAACAATGTGTTTATCGCCTTTTACTACTACACGTAACAGAATCTAAACACAGACATGCATTCTTACAATTTCTTCACTAATTAAGGGTTCGTTTGTTTCACTGAAAATGATTTTTAGAAAATGATTTATTTTTTTGAAAAAGTTAATATTTTCTGGTGTTTGGATGAATCTGTATAAAATAATTTTTGTTGTTTGACAAATTTCTTGAAAATAATTCATAAAAGATGTTTTTAATGAAATAAATATACATTTGAGATTTTCTTATATTTTCATTGTTTAATTGAGTTTATTTTATATCTATAAATTTGTATTTTATATTTTTGCATATATTAAAAATATTTTGTTAAATTTAGGTTCATTACAACGTCATTTTTTGGTTACATAATTACCGAGTGAGTATTTTTTATTTAAAAATGTGACATCAACAAAATTGACAAAAAAATTTAACAATGTCAATAATTGAACTTGATTTTTAAATAAAAAAAAAGTAGAAAGATTAAATTCTTGAAAATAAAAGTACAAAGACTAAATTACAAATTTGTGAAGTGTACATAGACTTATGATATATTTTAACTTTTATATTACAAAATATTTATTATTAATATATTTATAATTGTAATAAATATTTATTATTAAAATATTAATATTGAATATTTTCAATAATATGTGAATAATATTATTTAAAAAATTCATTATTAAAATAAAATTGAAATATTAAGTAATTTATTAAAATAATAAATTATATTAAGTATATTAACAATTTATTATATGACTAAATAAAAATAATTAAATATGTATGTTTAATAATATTGAAAAATATAATATTTTATAATAATATTTTAATAATTTTAAATATTTTTAAAAATAAAAATTATTATCAATATAATATTAAGCTTAATTTAATTTAATTTTTATATAAAAATAAAATTAACTATAAAGGAGTTCTTTTCTGAAAAATGACTTACGCTTTTCAAAAAGATAAATCATTTTACATAAAAAAAATTACTTATTTTATGTTGACATGTAAGTCATTTTCTGTTAACTAAATTGTTTTCTATGAAACAAACACAAAAAATATGCAAACTGTTTTCCGTAAAATCCTTTACATGTAAACAAACGGACCCTAAATCATAAAATGATTACTTTACATTGCATCTTTATCCATCTTCTTCAATTTGTAAACAAATTTTTTTTGCTCATACATAAATATTTGTTACATACTTTTTTTAATTGATTAATATCATATATTAAATTTAGTTTTTTACTCTTGCATATATTTACTACATATATTAATTAAGTTATATGTAATTTAATTATTTTTATTTTTAAAAAATTTATAATATTTCACTAATAATATGATTATGAAATTAAAACATAATAATATATAAATTTAATTTTTTAAAAATGGTAATTGAATGTACTATATTTTTTTTGGTATATTATTCAATACAAATAGTACCCGAAAATATCTAACTAAAATATATTATACACATATATGTATTAATATAAAAATATATTGTGAATAAATTCTGTGTATTTAATTATTTATTAAAATAGTAAAATGATTAAATCTGTGCATATTTATGGAGTCTTATGAGTATATATAATTTTATTATAATATACCAATAAATATTTACTATTACTATAAATATATATTGTAATAATATGATTTTATTAAAATAAATAAATCTAATGGATAATTAGAAAAATAAAAATTAAATGCAAAAATGGAGAGATGGTCACTTGTCGCAAATATAGTGTATGTAACTTGTTATATTAAATATATTGATTTTCTTGTCCAGTGATGTATGAGATTGCTTGTATGTATCAGTTAAAATATATTTAAATTATTTTATAATTTTGCTTAGATTTAATTTTATGATTAAAATTTAGATTGATATTCAAAAAAATAAAATTATGATTGATATTTAAATAAATTTAAATTTTTTTATATATTTTGTAATTCAATATTTTATCTGATAAAAATAATATATTAAATTATTATATGTGTATGATATAAACAATTTTCTAAATTAAATATAGATGAAAAAGTTTTTATGGAATTCATTGATTTTAGATGATCTATTTATAATAAATGTTTTAAACTTTTTATTTTATTTTAATATCAAATTGTTATACTAGTGCAAATAAGATAACATAGTAGCGTATTACAACTAACGCCAAAAGTAAATATACTATACCTAGCAGTTATTATAGAGTGAATAAAATTCGATTCGAAAAAAATAAAAATAAAAGTTAGAATTTTGAAATATTCGAATCGAATCGAATTTCTCAAATTCATGTTCATTCCAAACGTGTTTTTAATAATTTCATAATTTTTTACCTATTACTATTTTGTCATGATATTTTTTTCAATGAATTATAAGGGGAGGGTAAATTCTACTAGCAACGCGACTTAAACCCAAGCACACTTAAAGCAATGAACACCCTTAACTATCAGGTCAACATGGGATTCATTTTGTCATGATTTTTAAAACACGTTGAAAATGAATGTGGACAAAAGTTATTTTTTTGGATATACTGGTGTAATTACATTATAATATCTATTCATACTTTCTTAACCTTTTGACAATACACACACACCTTGCACACACTGATACTCAAACTCGGATCTCATAGGATGAGCATCATCCTCTTTTTTACTGGAGCCACTCATTAATTCTGAAAGTAGAATAAATGCTCTAATTTTCTAATAAATTTATATGTTTTGAAAAGAATGTTAAATTTTATATATTTTAATAAAATAAATTAAAATTGGGCCTAAAACTGAAGTTAGGCTTAAAATGGAAATTGATTTTTATATTTTGACCTGATCTTGAAATCGGATTTAGTGGCTGATTTAAAATTTTGTATTTATAACTCAAAACTAATTATATTGTGATTGAGTCTTAGTTTAATTAGTATGAGTATTATTGTTAATATAGAAGTATATGAATTTGAATGCGTTGAAGCAAATTATCCTCCTATTTATAAATCAGAGAGGAGTTATGTGTAATTTTAAGTATTGTGTCAAAAAAATAATGTGATTAAAACCTATAATGAAATTGTTAAAAAAAATACATATACTTAAAAGGCAATTGGGTTTACGGGTTTTGACCTTTAATTAATTTTTGAAAAAACCCATTTTTTATTTAAATGGATTCAAATTTGGATAAACAAATTTAAAATACAAAATCAAAATTTAAAACAAAGCAAATTTCAAAATTTAATTTTCACACTTTGAAATTAAATATATTGGTGTCAAATTAAATTCAAGAATATTCATTTAATTTTATGTTTTATAATTGCGGAATTTCATACTAAAATGGTTTGGACAAAATTGGATGTCCACACAAGGTATAAAAAAAATACTAATATTTATTAACATATTAGAATTGAATTATTGATAAAAAAGCTTTTATAAAATAATTACATGATAATTATTATTTTATTTATAGCATTAAATTTGGATTCAGATTTGGCTCACTCCTTATTCCACCAAGTATTGTACATACATGCATGCATGCATTCATGCACCACAAGAAATTTCGTGAAGAGTTCCAAAACACCAAGAGGGAGTTACGTTAGAAGCTTCTCTCTTTGTTCCTATTTGTTCCCTGCACTGCACATTGATCAGTGGTGGTGAAAGAGAGTTGGTTTGTTCTTTAGCCATTACACTTAAAGAAGAAGCTCTTTATTTATCTACTGTCACTCTTTTGCTTTGCTTTTGTTACACGCTGGATTGGAGCTTTTTTCCTTCTTTGCTCATCCCTTCTTCCTCCTGAAGCTTTTCTTGGTCTCAGGTATCATCTCTCCATTCACTACAAACCTTGCTATCACTATATTTATTTATAGGCTAATTGGTCCTCTATATTCAATACAAATGAAAATCCCTTCCTTTGTATGCTTTTCCAATAAACAAAGTAAGAACATTCTTCTGAGGCATGTTCATGTTTATAGTGACAACTGGGAAACCTTAGTGTAACAAATGATTGATTTTGGCTCATTCATCCTTTCATCAAATTGCATACCAAACAACTTACATGCTTTTATTAGCCTCAAAAGCGGTCTAATTGTAGTTTTAGTCCCTCTACTGTGCTGAAATTTGACTGTAAGTGATATCATTAAAAGGTGATGACATGGAAGTTTTTTTTGTGTGTGTTTGTATTTGGACTACCTACTACCAATATTGTAAAGATAAAGAGATCAGATGATGTTAATGGCAAGAGTTAATGGTGTTATATATCAATTTGGAACTACTACTAATATTACAAAAAGTAGAGAATCAAATTATGCCAAAGTAAAGTAGAAGGATTAGATCTCAAATTCAAGTATAGTATAGGAACTAAAAATCAAAATTAGACATTAGCATTCCTTTTCCATGACTTTTCAATCATCTTCCTGGGGATGTGAACTGTGATTGCTTTCATGAAATATGCAATGAATATGCTATTTACTAGTGATAGTAAAGTCATTTTTCTTACTCATTGGACACAGGATACCTTGGAAAAATGGGGGATAAATTTGTTTTATTGGTAATGTGTCTATTGGCTTCCACATTCTCCATGAGTGTGGCTGTTACTTCCTCCTCAAATGGTGTGGTGAGACTTGGTCTGAAGAAACAAAGCTTAGGCTTTAACAGTATATATGCTGCTACTAGAATTAAAGGGAGGTACAGTACATATGCTAAGGGAGCAGTAACTACTACTCATGACTCAGATGATTCAGGAATGAATATGATTTCCTTGAAGAATTATATGGATGTTCAGTATTTTGGAGAAATTGGAATTGGTTCACCCCCACAGAATTTCACTGTCATCTTTGATACTGGCAGCTCCAACCTGTGGATTCCATCTTCACATTGTCATTTCTCTGTCAGTCAATTCTCTTTGTAAAATGATAAATAAATACAACTTGAAAAGGCAATTTTCCATTTCTAAGCAAATCAAGTTCTTTTCTACATGCAGGTTGCTTGCTTTTTCCACTCCAGATACAACTCTAGCAACTCCAGTACATATACAGAGATTGGTAATATTGTGGAGAATACTGAAAGCCCATTTTTAGTTCTTAAACCAAGAGCTGATTTCTTATTGATTTTGGTCCAGGGAAACCTTGCAAAATTAATTATGGTTCTGGAATGATTTTGGGGTTTTTCAGTGAAGATAATATAAAAGTTGGAGACCTTGTTGTCAAAAATCAAGTGGGGTGCCGTGTTTTTTCTCTAGTTTTATCATACACTAATATGGTTTTATATATTTTATCTCATTCTGCTTGTTATTCCTATCATCTTTCAGGTATTTGCAGAAGCCACAAGAGAAGGAAGTGTTGTCCTCTCTTTGGCAAGTTTTGATGGGATACTTGGACTTGGTTTCCAGGACATTTCTGTGGGGAATGTAGCACCACTTTGGTATATGCCTATTGGCTTGACAACATAATCCACTATAACATTCTTTTAGTCATCTCCATTCACCACAAATAAATGTTTTGAATGCTTTTGATGCAGGCACAGTATGATGCAACAAAGCCTAGTTGCTCAAAAGGTCTTCTCTTTCTGGTTCAACAAAGATCCATTGGCCAGTGAGGGCGGTGAGCTTGTCTTCGGTGGTGTTGATCCAAAGCACTTTAAGGGACAGCATACTTATGTACCAGTCACTCAGAAAGGTTATTGGCAGGTGCACTTCCTCTGTTTATTTATTTATAAATGTATTTCTATATCATCTCTCTAGAAAATTTTCTGAAATATTTCTTTTCCTTTTTTTTTTTTTTTTTTTATGTTTTCCTCATCTAGATTGACTTGGAAGATTTTTTAATCGCAGACCAATCCACAGGTAATGCTACTGTATACTTTTGTCTAGGACCTTTCCTGTGACTGCCTAAGAATTAATAATATTGGAATCCAAATTACTTTTACAGGATGTTGCATCAACTGCACTGCAATAGTGGATTCAGGCACAGCTTTCATTGCTGGTCCCTCGGTACGTGCAGCTATCTTTATAGGAAAATTCTAATAAGCATTGTTTCTTGTTTTACAAGTTTTCTTAACAAGATCATCAAACTTTTAGGATGCTGTGACAAAAATCAACGATGCTATCGAAGCAAAAGGTTTTGTGAGCATGGAATGCAAAAAAGCAGTTTCTCAGTATGGAGATCTTATATGGCAGCTCTTGTTATCTGGGGTTTGTTTGTCTCTAATTTTCTTATTATTGTATATATAATATTCTTCCATGACTATAGGATGTCAATGTGCCTTTGATGCCTTGCTTTACAGCTACAGCCTGACAAACTATGTTCCAGTATTGGTATATGCTCCTTCAATGGGACTCAGCATCTAAGGTCAGCTTATTTCTTTCATTGATCTATACATACTTTCGAGATTAATACATATCATATCAGTTTCCTATTACTAAACTCAACACTAAGATATATGACTAATCTGCACAGTGATAGTATCAAAATGGTGGTAGAACAAAAGGGAGAGACACACAATGATACCGAAGTTGGGCAGGACCTTGTATGTGCTGCTTGCGAGTTGACTGTAGCGTGGATGAGGACTGAAATGATGCAAAAGAAAACACAAGGAAGAGTAATTGAATATGTTAACAAGGTCCTTTCCCTAATCCCTATGCTCCCCCTCCCCCCCCATTAGTACTTACAGAAATTTCTGCTTCAGACTAACAAAATATTAATTGATTCTCTACTGAAGTTGTGTGATACCCTACCAAATCCAACAACACAACTAGCTGTAGATTGTACCAAAATTCCAAGCATGCCTACTGTTTCATTTGTCATTGGGAATAAATCCTTCCACCTCACCCCAGAACAGGTATGGTGCCATATGTATTTTATTTTATCAGCATGACCGATATGAATGAACAATGCCTATTTTCATAATTTTGTGAAGTTGATGTGAAATGGAACATCCTCTGCTTCTTATTGTCTTAATTTTTATCAACGAATCAGTACATCCTCAAAGTGGAACAAGATATGGCTACCTTCTGTATCAGTGGTTTTATTCCATTGGATGTTCCTGTTTCTCCTCCCCAGGGTCCTCTCTGGTAACTTCTCATTCCTTGTTTCTATATATAGCTCCTTGGCCATCAACATTATATTATTCAAGTCATAAATGATTTGGCATATTTGTTTTAGTGTTCAACTTTTTTTTTTCCCTTCATTCATGCAATTGCATCTTTTTTACATGTGTAGGATTCTTGGAGAGATCTTCATGGAAGCATATCATACGGTGTTCGATTTTGGTAATCTACGAGTCGGATTTGCAGAAGCTGCTTAGGGTCTGTTCAAGGAAATAAAGCAAATGCTTTGCAAAGAGGGATGATTGCTTTGCTTAGCGGCATTGTGTGGCTGGATGATGTTTTGTTATATTTGTACTCAAATTGTTAGGCTATAGTATTTTATCCTACATATCCCAATTGAAGGGAAAGGATTTCAAGGACCTATTTTGTCAACTTTATTTCCATATAGGTACCTGGACTAGCTTTGCATTCAACCTCCAATCACATGCAGTTCATTTCTATCATGGAGGCAATTTTCAGTAAACCAAAACATTTTACATCTCATTTGATCTAATGTGATCCAAAAATGACACCATGACCAGAATGGCTGCTGCATTTATACAGTCTCCATAGCTAAACATAACAAAGTATTCAACCAGAAGCAACAAACAACCAGTGTGAAGCTCTCGAGGCTAATCAAGACAATACATTGCAAGAAATGGTATTATGAAGCCACCATTCTTCACAGTTTCTCTTCAGTTCCTTGATTAGTTGCAGGACCTGCATGGTATTGGATCTTCCAATACAACAGATTCTCCTAATCCTTTCCTGCTAGATGTGATATATGAAGGCTGCCCATGCTATTGCGTTTGAGATTGCATTCAGCCCTTTTTTATCATTCAGCTACCTTTCTCTGCAGTCCACAGAGATGTAATATTTGCTGCCACTCTTCTTAGGAATATCTGCAACGAAAGAAGAGATGGTTTCTTGTTTCCATCTCCTGCTTCCACAGGCAACAATTCTGTTCAAGAGATATTCCCTGGTTGGTACACTAGTCTTTAGCAGGCAACTCAATAGCCATCCAAGCAATGACCTAACTAGCCCTAGACCGGGGAACAATTATTATACCCATAACTAAGTAGGCTAAGGCTCAGAGCAAGATCAGGTCCAAGTGAGCCTGAATAATCAAGAAAGCCAGTTGTCAAACTATAAAGAAAACTTCTGGCCTGAGTCGCCTGACAAGGAGGTTCTCCACTATTTATCACGCAGCACCACCGTGAAGATAGCTACCGCAGTTGGCATCATGAGTACAAACTCCAATGACCCCATAGCGTTGCTGACTTAAGTATCAGAACATGTCCCACAGTACAAACTCCGAAGAGCTCCATCAACAAGATCAATCAACAAAGTAATTGTTCAGTATAGACTGCATGCTACTCCAAACTTTTTGGAACTTTAGCTTTATTAGCAAGACTCACTCAAAAGTTGCGAATGACCTAGAAGTTGCCCTATGTTGTTGTGTTGGTGGTCGGTCAAATATTCTTCACATTGACTCTCATTTGGTTTTGTATAAACACTGATTTAAGTTCCTACAAATTGTAAGTTCAAAAAAACAGGTTCCTACAAATTATAAGTTAATGTAATAATAGGTAAACTACACCCAAGTAAGTTTTTGTTTTTACAACTCAACTTAAAAAAAATTACAAAATATCATTGAAGTGAATTATTTGAAAGTGCTAATATTGACCTTCTCTGATCACATTATCTCTACCAATCGAAAACTCTCATTCCTTTTTTTTTAACAATTTAGTTTTTTTTACGAAACAACTTTGAATGTCACGAGTCTACGAATCAAAATTCAAACAGTTTTTTTCTATAATCTCTAACACTGATTGTCAAATCAATTTAGATCCAAGCTATGTTCTTTTACTTATAGATGGGTATTGATCCAAAGCCCTGATCATAATTTAAAAAAAAAATTCGAATAGTTTAGTAATTATTTTGTAATTTTTTGAAGTTAAGTGATCAAAACGAAAATTTACTGCTCAAACCCTAATTTTCCAGTATGAACAACCATCTTTATCATTGGAGTTACTCTTCGGGTTTTAATATTATATTTTAATTGCTAAATCATTGCCATTAACTCAAATTAAAACAAGGAAATTTTCTCGGTAGAGGACAATCGAATCCGGTCACGTGGTAAACTAATTAGCAGTGCTATCAATCTTCAATGTGAAAAAAGACTCCTTTGCTTTGCCATGTTGCTTCACCCTGTGCGTGGTTATCACTTATCATATATAGTTGCTGGAAGCTACGTGGTAGTTTCGCGGCGCACAGCTGCAAGAGAGGTGGTGGATGAGCCACTAAAGTAGAAAACTGTATGAAAAACCCACCCATCAATGTGCAATACCTTTGAAGGTACTTACGGTGCCCAAACCTCATCTCTCCTTAGCTACTTAAACATGAAGCAACAACATCTGCCCCATTACAAACCTTGGGTCGCTCATCTCTTTACCCCAAGAACAACCTCAGGTATGTATGAACTTCCTCAATACTTCTCACAAGATGTAAGTTATACTCATCTTTCTACTAAAGCTGTTAAAGTGTTTCTCCTTGTTAATACAAAGCATGGGCATTAAGTTTCTTCTTCATGCAATCTGTGTATGGACTTGGATAACCTGCTGGGTTCTCACCGCATCAACCGATGATGGGCTAGTGCGGGTCAGTCTGAAAAAACAGCCATTAGATCTTAAAAGATTAAATGCTGCCAGGATAACACGGGTAGGGCTTGAAAGCAATGTGAATGATCAAGGAGCAGGTGTAGTATACCTAAAGAATTATCTTGATACTCAATATTATGGAGAAATTGGCATAGGTTCACCTTCTCAGAGCTTCTCTGTTGTCTTTGACACTGCGAGCTCTAATCTTTGGGTTCCATCTTCAAAATGCCTTTTTTCTGTAAGTCTCAAGTATTTGAATATTAATTCAGAAGTGTGAAGCCATAGGAACTACATAGTGAAGTCAATGTGGCTGTATGCAGATTCCTTGTCATTTGCATTCCAAGTTTCGAGCAAGGTGGTCCAGTACATATACCAAGATTGGTAATTTTGTTGCCTTCAACGTGTTTGATAATTTGTTTGTTTTTCAGCAGTTGTTGAATTAACGCCTTCTTAAAATATATTTTCCAACATTCTTCAAATTCTTACAGGGATACCTTGCACAATCAGCTATGACTATGGAGATGTTTCTGGCTTCTTTAGCCTGGATCATGTTAAAGTTGGAGAGATTATTGTCCAAGATCAAGTGAGTTTATATTTATATATAAAATATTCTGCTTTACATAATTGTGTTTCACAAAACTTATGTATCATTCAGGAGTTCATAGAGATTACAAGGGAAGCTTTTCTACCATTCCTAGTAGCAAAATATGATGGGATTCTTGGACTCGGGTTTCCGGAAATTTCAGTGGAACAAGCTACTCCTCTGTGGTATAATTTTTTTTTTTCAAAATGATCTTATGATAAGTAACCTTTTGCTGGATCATTGTGATGAATTTAATCCTTGTTTGTTTTTCCTATGCATAAACTTATTTCTTGGTCAGCTGTTAGCAATAGATTTCTCATACTCTATATACAGGTTCAGTATGATGCAACAAGGTCACATTAACCACAAACTTTTCTCTCTGTGGCTAAGTGGAGATTTAACATCAGAGTTGGGAGGTGAAATTGTGTTTGGAGGTCTTGACTGGAGGCACTTCAGAGGTGGTCACACTTATGTCCCGGTTACCAGAAGTGGTTATTGGGAGGTGAGCTCTTAATTTGTTGTTTTCTTCACATTCTCCTCTGTGCTTTCTTCTCATGATAAAGGTTGATATATAACTATGATTTCATTCTTCATTCCAGATTGTGGTGGGGGACATTTTAGTAGAGAGCATTTCAACAGGTGTCCTTTAATCTACTTTGTGTTAGAAAATTAAACATCTTTAGCTAAGTTTGTGAATAGGTTTTCATAAAATAAAATTTATACAACATACTTTTATTAAAAAAAAAAAAGAAAGAAATACCTTGATAACCTAACACATTAACACCCAAGATGCGAACTTGTTTATTTTGCAGGAGTATGCAAGCTTGGCTGTGCAGCTATTCTGGATTCAGGGACACCCTTAATTGCTGGGCCAACTGTATGTGTTTGTACCGTTTGCCTTCTAATCAACTCTAGATTCAGTGCTACAGATTTGTATACTTTTTTTTCTTGGTTGTTTTCACTGTTATCGCCCTTTAAGTCTCACTAGCAGCAATTTCCAGCAAATTGTGGATCAGATCAACAGTGCAATTGGAGCAGAAGGAATTGTAAGCATGGAATGCAAAAATGTTGTTACTAAGTATGGATATGCCTTATGGAACACCTTGATATCTGGGGTTAGTTATCTTTTTCCATTTATTTATGTTTAGTACACCAACTCTTGATTGGTATAAATACATTTATTTACTTATTACTGAAGGTACGCCCTGAAATTGTGTGTGTCGATGTCGGATTATGTTTATATAATGGCTCACAGAAAGTGAGGTAACATTTTGCATATTCCCTTCTATTATTACTATTAGTATTAGTGGGGAAAAATGGGGTATGGTTATATGTTGAGTCCTCAACTTGAACCCCTGCAGTGGTCAGCTGAAGACGGTGTTAGAAGATGAAGCTATGGAAGGGTCAGCAATGGGTGAGAGTGCTGTGTGTACTTTCTGTGAGATGATTGTTTTCTGGGTTCAAGTTCAGCTCAAACAACAGAAAACAAAGGAAGAAGTCTTCCAATATGTTGATCAGGTGGTTCTTCTTGCGGACATTAAGTAAATTTGTCTTGTCCAAATAATATCACATCAACCATTCATAAATACATGCATGCATGCATACATACATACATACATTAGACATGGACTAACAAATCTTTTGCATCTCAATGGCAAAGCTATGCGATGATCTTCCAAATCCCATTGGAAAATCATTTGTGAACTGTGGTTCCCTCGAAATTCTGCCAGATGTTACATTTACCATTGGAAACAAATCTTTCCCTCTTACTCCACAACAGGTATAGTATATGCTTGAAGATTTGAACATTTATTCTGGTCTTAATTTTGATACTGCTACACATGCATCTTAAGCATTATATATACTAAGTTTGCTTATCAACATTGACAGTCTTCTAGCACAATAGCTTAATTTCATATATATTCTAGACTTTTGGGAAACAGATTGAATTTTTCTACATGCAGTGTTCCTTGTCGAATTCCTGATCTTACCCAATATGCATGTTTTTTTTTTCTATTGCCATGCAGTATATTCTTAAAGTTGAAACAAGATATTCTACAGTGTGTGTCAGTGGCTTTGTCCCTCTGGACGTGCCTCCCCCACGAGGTCCAATCTGGTACGACGACAAAAAAAAGCTGTTTTTTGCCATTTGAGACATAGTTGAATCTTTCGGTCTGGGTTGCTAATGCATGCAAATGTGACTCACACTGAACTGACTGGTGCATGTTGCATGCAGGGTACTTGGAGATAGATTTCTAAGCGCTTACCATACGGTGTTTGACTTCGGAAATATGAGGGTAGGATTTGCAAAATCTACAAATTAAATATTGCCAAACTGGATATCTCACACCCTGTAATTCACCGACATTAATCCGAAGGCAGATGGATAACAATGGAACGGAAGAGAAAGGATGCGTCACTTTTTAGATATTTTATATGCATAATGCTCATTCTGCTTGAAATATAAACTGCAGTCCAACCTTAGAGTTCCAATTTCCCAACTCTTTTAAGCGGATGCTACAATGAACACGTAAATGTGATCCAATTTATAGACAATAGTATACTGTTTTTTCTTTTTACTGTATATACAATATATTTATAATAAATTAAAGCTGGCTGATGCCGGCTATACAGTGCATTTAGCAGAACTCTACCTCTTTGTACAATGAAAACCAACTTATACAAAATAAATAATAAATAAGGGAAGAGTAAAGAATTCACCTGGTAACTTTCATCTTACCGTCACTATTGTGTTTGAGTCGAAACATATATTTCATTGCTGATTTTAACCTCACAGTAGGCAAACATGCCATCTATCCAAAGGAAGCTACGGTTTATTATCATGCTGCTTATCAGTCGATCATAGACTGATGAAGCTAGGATTATGGTGAGCTCCCTTATATCAATCCATGTTTCCATACAATTACAGATGAACTTACTGTTGCTTGACTTATCTAACATTTATGCTCTGTTTTTTATTACCGCTTGTTGGTAATCAGATGGGTATGCATTTAGTTCTCCATCATACTTTCCTAGGCAGTAGTAGACTAGGGTTTAAGCATATATTACACATTATGATGGACTAGGAGAAAAAAGGAGATAGCAGAAATTGTTGTTCAACCAGTGGAAAGTAAGGGATATATAATACAAATATAAATACAAGTGGACAAAGGACTTTGTTTAGATAACCCTACCCTTACCCCAAGAAAAATATATATAAATACAAGTTATGTTTGTTGAATTTATTAGAGCAAATATAGTGTCAAGTAGAATACAATTTATACTCATAGCTTCGCATACTTCTTAAGATTGTCTGCAGCAGCTTTTGCATGGTCTGGCACAGGCAAGTTGCACAAAAGAGTAACCCTTGATGATGATACCAAGGTTCTGCTCTCCGAGCTTGAAGCTGAATCCTCTGTTTTCCACAGTCGAACCTCCCATACCTACCATTTGGAAGCATTAGTTAAGCAACCTTCTTCATATATACAATTGTATGCATTTTTTAGCAACATTATTTTTATTCGGTGAATTACAATAACAGGGTAAAGCCCGAACAACTAACAAGACTAGCATGACTCGAACCCAAGCCACACCTAGAACGATGAGCACCCTTAACCATCAGGTCATCACATGAGATTCTTTTAGCAACATTATTTAGGGCACGGCTTGTAGACATTGGCATATTTCCTTTAAAATTATCTTACTTTTTGATAGAGATTTGCCGATTGAACCATAGATAAAGCGGTTAAATCTTTAGTAAACACCAGTTTCGAGTTTGATCTCAGGACAACCCCGGGATCCAAAGTGTGCAATCTAAATTGTAGATTTTCAGTGATGGTGGAAGAATTTATGGAGAAGAGACAGACCTCATTTGGAGCAATATTGAAAAAGATAGAAATGGAATGGCCTATTCAAGTGAAAATTGAATACACGTCTCAATATTTATTATTTAAGATTTATCCCGTTAGAGACATACATACATAGTACTTGATTAAATTATTTGAATCACCAACCCACGTCTCACGGCTTACCTCACCTACAGTTAGGTTTTTCAAACTTGATAGCAACTATAGCCATTTTATTTATTTACATGTACAGCAGAGCATTAGGCAACGAATATGCAAATAAACAAAAAAAGAAAGAATTTGATGCCTTTATTTAAAAAAAAAACCAGTAAAAAATTAAATTATTAGTTGGGGTCTGTTTATTCTCATATTGAGTCTTGATTTTTTTTGTCTAAATTCAAGGAAAAAGAAATCAAACCCCAGACTTGAATTGCTCTTTCTATTATTTTATTGCATACAAATTACGCAACAGATAATTTTTTTTGTTAACTTATTGCAGCTTAACTGCTTTTTTTAGTATAGTAAAAGCGAAAAATCAGATTAAATTCTCAAATAAATGGGAAAATAGTAACCGTAGGTACCTGAATGGTCTTGCCAGGACTGACGGGGGTAGCTTCAGCGAAGATAAAGTCACCAAGTTCAGCGCGCTTTAAGTGATTGATGCTAAGGTGGATCCCAGCCACTCTTTGGAAACCGCTGGCCATGTGAGCCCCGATGCTAGCCAGCGCCTCCGCTATCAGAGCCGATACTCCACCGTGCAACACCTTGAACGGCTGCTTTTTGCCAATACAAATTGCAACTTTATTATTTCAAAACAAAAAAAAAAAACGAAAAAAAGAGGGAGAAAATGGTTGTAACTGAAACCTGGCAGCACTTATGGGTAACGTGTAGGTGTCCGTTAACTTTGGTAGGGGACAAATCTTGTAACTGAAACCCCAATAAATGGAGCGCAGAATCCAGATTGGCCGTCTTGTCTGAAGATGAAGATGACGATGATTCATCCATTCAGAGACCAACTTCAGTTAACTCTTGAATTTCTGTCTGAATTTAAGACATGAGAAATGGTGTTGTTTGAGATTGGTTGTTCGTCGTCAACAACCTTTCGTCTTTTTGGTTGTTGTAGTGAAATAATGAAGGATAATATAATTACGAAGCACAGACGGAGACGTTATTGTCCGAGTCATTTGCGTTTTGGAGTAGAACGGAGCCAACAAAGCAAAAGGGTATTTTGGTCTATTAACAAAATCAAAGCTAGTCTGGTTGCCGTCCGGTGGTAGGTAGGTCAGGTAGCTCTTGTGCTTGGTGTGTATTGTATGGCCACATTAACCTAACTTACTTAACACCATAACCTAGCATTTAAATTTGTACACCAAATTTTAAGCATTTAAATTTTATATTTTTAAGATTGAAAAAATATATTTTTTATCATTTTAACAGTTTATATCTTTATAATTTTTAAAAGATTAAATTAAATTTTTATCATTTTTGAGGAGGCTAAAGTATAATTTTATCATTATTAATGTAAAATTTTATAAATTATAAAGGGTCTAAATTAAAAATTTACAATTTTAGGGGGCTATAATATATATACAAAGAGGAAAATTGTAAAAACTTTAAACCTTGGGGGCTTACTTATATAATTTATGTCGTCTGAAGAGCTATAATATATTTACAAATGGCTAAATTGAAAAAATTTAAATTTTGGGAGGCCATGACTCCCTTGGGCCTCTACTAAGCTCCGTCGATGTATACAACGATGTATAATTAAATGATGTATAATTAAAGTAATTTCACTTATTTTGTATTTTTTGTATATTAATATTTTAACGATCTAATCATTGAATTTATTATTTCCTTCATATAGATCATACATGTCAAATTTGATGCAAATTAAAATTTTATAATTATTTATTTTAAGTAAAAAAATTTCAACCGTCCAATAAATGTTAATATATATAATATTTTAGATCAATATGATAGAGATATTAGATCGATTTGAAAATTTAAATACATGACAAGTACATTACATTGATAAATTCAATGTCAGAATTGTTAAAATATTAATTATAGAAAAAAATGAAACGGTATAAAACTACTTTATTTTTACACCAATTTAAATGAATTCATCCACATATTATAATATAAACATTAAAAAATTATATAAATATTGAAATTTAAATAAAATATCATATAAACACATTCAAATAGATTTAAACTACAAATATAAATAAAATTGAACAAAATTTAAGTCATATCTTTAAGTCCAGCAAAACATATATATATATTATCTTATTCTAAATTAGCTCAATATGAATTCATCATTATCTTATTTATATTAAAATTGTAGTTTTTTTTTATTTAAATGTAAAATGGCAACCATTAGTCAAAGCAAAAACATATAAATAATCATTGGATAAATCTCTTAATGAAACATGTTTTAGGAAGATTTTTGGAATCAGGGGCGTAATTAGGGTGGTTGGTAGGGGTTGATTTGTAACATCTTAAAAATTTTCGGAGTTTTAAACAATGATAAATATATAATAAATTAGTTAGAAAGTTAAGAAAGTCGGAAATTGAAAATTTACATATTTATAAGACAGAAAAGAGAGGTGCAGAAGATATTTGGAAAAATATAAATATTAAGATAAATTTATTTGGGGAACCGATTAAAATAATGGAAAGTGTTGAGATAATGTGAGAAAATTAGGTGTTGAAGGATTAAATTAAATTGATGAAAAAAAGAAGAGTGATTAGAGGTGAAATTATAAAAAGTGAAGGGGTAAAATAATAAATGAATTGAGAAGATAATTATGGAAAGTAATGATTAAGGATAAATAGTAAAAAGTGTGAATAGTAAGGGTAAAATGGTAAATAAAATAAAAGGATATATTTTCAATGAAAGAAACTAGAGAAATGGAGAAAAGAAAGGATGGAATGGCTATAAGAGGCCATCATTTTCCCATCATTTCAATTTTTATTTTTCTTTCAATTTAGTCCTTTTCACAAAATACAAATCAATTAAGTTAGTTTCTTCCAAATTTCTTCAAGATTAGTGAGTAAAATTAGTAGAGAAATGTAGTAACTATCCAACTGTTAAAAGAAATGCACCCATATTTGTCTTGGAGGAGAGAGAAAATAGGAATTTGTGTTGAATACAAGTGATTAAGGTAAGAAAGTTAAACTTCTCTTGAAATACATGTTAGTTTTGGTTTAAAAACATAGATTATGATATGTTAGAATGATTTTAATGTGAAAATATTTTGTTTTTTGATATGGAAAAATGAAGAAAGTTGAAAACAAATAGAGAAATAAAGTAAGAAAGTTGACAAAGGGAGAAGGAGAAGAAGAGAATTTAATTTCAAGCTTTGAAATGTAAGTACAACTAGAATTTTGTCTATTTTTAATTGTGTGATGAATTGTTAAATGTAATTAGGACATATGAAAAATTATTATGATAATGAATTTTAAGTATATAAGTTTTGAATAAAGAAAAAGACATGGAAATGACTAAGTAGTAATTAAGTAAAATATAGTGTGAAATAATTTAGTATGTAAAGTAGGAAATTGTAATAAAAGGATAATGGTTGGGTAATGTGATAGTGAAAAATATACAAAGCATTCAATAAGTGAAATTGTGGAAAATATGAAATTTTATGGAAACAAAGACTAAATTGAAAGACTTGAGAAATATATGAGGTGAAAATAATACAAGTGAAATATATAGAAATTTGATGTGAAAAGAAAAAAAATAAGATAGTGGAATTAATTATGTGAATTAAGTTATATGAGAAAGAAAATTTATTTAATAGTTAATAGAGAGCTTTTATGATAAAAGGTGGTTAAATTGAAAAGTTATACAAGTTTACAAAAAAATATTGATAAATAGAGCATATAGTGAAAAATACAAGAATATATGAATTTTGTAGTCCAAACTGCAATTATTTCCTAATATTGTGGGAATTAAAGGCTAAATCATGAATTTGGAAAAAAAAGTTAGAAATAGTGGAGTGAAGTGCATAACACTTAAAACAAGAAAATTGATATTGTGGTGAATTTTGGAATGTTAATAAGTATTGAATTATGTTAAATGTGTTATCAAAAGTAAAAATATATATATATATTGCTATATAAAATGTTGTGACGAGGATTGAATTATAAATTATATAAAAGCGATATGGGATATGCATGATAAAAATTATACGTGAATTATAAGAAATGGTGTTACAAGGATTTAATTGTAAAAAGAGTAAAAGTGACATATGGAAAATATAATCTGCCCAAGTAGACGAGATAAGAACCATAAAGATATAGTTGGCATGCCATAGGAACCCGAGCGCTTCCGTGTTTACCGTGATCTACGTGTATTTAGCACTTTGTGTGCTCTCTGTTTTAATTAGCACTTTGTGTGCTCTCTGTTCTGTAATAGCACTTCGGTGCTTCGTGATACGACACTTTCGTGTTTCGTGATTTGTTCCATGTGCCCTATGTGTTCTGTTGTGTCAAATTAGGCCACTGTTCAAAAGATAAAGGGATTTTCTCTGTTTAAAATGTGTATGACTTCCTCTGTTATAAGGAAAATATTATATAAACTAAATGCTCAAAAGAATGAAGCAAGTGAAATAAATGTGTTAAGTTGAGATTTAATGATAATTTGATAAATGAAAAGAAAATGAATAAAGGATTACCTCCGGAAAAAAAATACAAGAATGTGCTATTTAACTATTGAATTATAAATATTTTATATATTGAAAGATAATTAAATTATAAAAAAATTTAGAAGTTATAAGGTTAAAATGAAAAAAGTAAAATATATGGAACTTTAAATAGTGAACTGAATAATTGAAATAAAGTTATGTGATTTAAGTGTTACAAGAATAATATTTTATTAAATATGGTTAGTTCTATGATAGATAAAAATATTAATTAAATTTTTTGTTGTATTTAGTAAGCTAGTAATAGCTTAACGCATATTTTATACGCATAGGTAAAAAGAAGTAAGTAAAAGATATTATGAATAGGTCGCATCTCATCACATCAGTGAATCCAAGAAAAGGGTAAATTTTCATTTTTTATTATTTCAATAAATGGTATGTACTTAAGTAAATAATTCTGTAAGAATGCTTTAAAGGATTAAATGGAAAGTGTGAAACTTGTATAATTTATATGAAATATTATACAAGGCTATGAGTTAAAAGTTAAAATATGATCGACTAAGAGTTTGGACTAAATGTTTTAGCTAGGATTACTCCGGCACTCAAATGTGACATTCCTATACTCAACTTGGTAGTCGGGTCGGGTATAAGGATGTTACATGATCTCTCTAAAACGAAAAATTATCTATTTCGATTCTTTCGAAATTTTAAAATTTTAAATTAGTAAAAATAAAATTATATTTTGACCCTCTTAAAAATGATAAAAATTTAATTTAATCTTTTAAAAATTATAAAAATATAATCTATTAAAAATTATAATCTAATTTTGACCCTTAATTTTATTTTTTATTTTATTTTGCCCCAGTCTGGAATAAATTTAGTAGGTGAAATTCCAAGTTAGGTAGCAGCCGTGGATAACATATGTAATTTGTTAGACAAACCTAGCACCTGCCACCACCCCTACTTTATTCTTTACTTGTTTTTAATATGTTTAGAACATGAGCATTCATCCCAAAGTATTTTCTCTTAAATTCATAGTTTTTTTCATGTGTTGATGCAAATTGCTGATTGATTTTTTTTAAAGATTTATGCGATTATTTAATTTTTTTTAAAAATCATGTGGACTGTGATGTTAACATTAGAATATATACATATGGTGAGAAAAAAAATAAACAATTACATCAAATTAATGAAAACCAAAATTATTTTTATCTATTTTGAATTTCAAGAGATGTATGAGTTTTTCGGAAGTCTTTTCAAAGACTTGGACGTCTTCCTTCTTGTTAGAGATCATTTTGATTAATAAATTTACAACCCCATTCTCCTCCCTTGGAACATGTCTTATTTTTCAATATCAAATCCACTTCAACAATTGAAGAATCCTCCTTACCAAGGTTGAATTTGTACTTGTTTGTTGACTCTCTTGAATGGCTTTAATCACCTCTAAGTTATTAGATTGGATCAATACTCTATCAAGGCTCAACCTTTATAAGAGTATCAAATCATCCAAAATCCCCCACAACTCAACCTCAAACACGGAATATATCCCCAAATAATGATTATAACCAATGATCCATTCTCTATTTTGTGTTCGCAACACCCCCAATAGAAGCTATGTTTGTATTCAGTTTAATTGCCCCATCAATATCTTTTTGTATTCAGTTTAATTGCCCCATCAATATTCAAAAGATAATAGTTACTTGTCAATTGAGTATTTGAATCAATTTCTTATTGGTCAGTGAAAGTTTTAATGTGCGTCGAGGTATACTGTTTCGCCCAACAAGTGGCTCCAGTGGAAAAGAGGATGTTATTCATTTTAGGAGTCCCGGGTTCGAGCGTCTATGTGTGCAAGGTGTGTAAGCGTTGTCAAAGGGTTAAGAAAATATGAACAGATACCATCTTGTAATCACACCAATATATTCAAAAAATATATATATATTTCAAAAGTCTTCCAAGATAAACATTAAAATATATTTAATTACAAACGATTAACAATGAAAATCATTAATTAAAAATTTTAATTAACACGTTTTAATGTCTAAGAGCTTAATTGAATGTGTTTTTTTCTCAAGGTCTTTAATTGATTTTTTTAAAAAAAATCAAACCTAACCTTAAATTCTTTATTCAAATTCTATTTAAAGTAAAAATTCCTCATAATCTTCTTTCATTTAATTCACACGATTTCACTATAATTTTTATTTAATTCTAATATATAATTTATATCGTTAATTTTTTTTTATTTTTTACAAACTAGTGATATGCACGCAAATTGCATGTTTTTATATTATATATTTTTAAAATCCTTATTTTTCTTTTATAATTTTCTAACTCACAAAATTTTAATACCCTAAATTTTTATTAAAAATTATTTAAACCAAACAAAATAATCATAATATTTATTAATGATGCATTTGAACATACTACATTGTGATAAGGGCTAGATATTGAAGTTGATTTTGTAATTTTAATATTTTTATTTGATAGCTTTTGGTTTTTTTTTAAATATTTAAAGCATCATGTTTTTAATGGGTTAATACTAGTTTACTCCAAGAATTTGTTTAAAAAGTATTAAGTTGGTATCTGAATTTTTTTATCTAATTACTGTCTAAACTTATATTCTATCACTGAGGTTGGTATATCCGCACTAACACTATTAATTTATACTAATATGGTATTGATAGCTAATCTATGATAACACATTATAGTCTCTCAATCATGTGGTGGACATAAATTTTAGAAAAAAAAAAACTTTAAAAATATATAAATTAATAAAAGAAATTTACATTAGCAATGAACTTGGACAAATGGTTGTCTAGATTTAGACTATCATTTGTCTAAATTCATTCCAGATGTACTTTTAGTAAGTTTATATGATTTTTTTTTCAAAAACAGCAAGTTGTTTGTATTATTATTATTTTTAAATTGAAAATATATAAAAAAATTTAAAAAAATAAAATATTAAAAAGTTTACATCAAGAAAGAATATGGACAAATAATTATCTAGATTCAAATGTAATATCAACAACATTGTAGAGTGCTCTTTAGTTCTTTCATATATTTATGTAACTTTTTAAAAATTTATAATTTTTTAGTTATTTTATATATTTTAAAATAATAATAGCTTAAAATTGATATTTTATAAAAACAAATTAAATCAATTTTCAAGCACACATTACATTTAAAGAGAGTTATTCAAAGTAAATTCTATGAGTGAATAGCCCTTTTGATCACCAAACCAGACAGGGGAGTTGTTCCATCCATGAGCTAGATTTTTCAGTAGTCACAAAGCTTTCAACTTTCTATGCCGGAGCTTGCTCTTATTCAACTTCTTTCCCTTTTCTGCCATATATGGCAGCATTAGACAACTCTCTAAGTGATCGTGACAACCACATTGAAAGCAAAGATTTGGCAGCGACTAGCATTCAATCTGCTGGATGTTGTCTTTGATGAATATTTTGGAAATTAAGGGCCTGTTCAAACCTCTGCACACCGCCATACGTGCAAAGCATCCCCTTGTTCCACGACCGGTCTTGTAGTCAATTTTAATACCCTTACTTACAGTATCTCCCTTTATACATTGCACCAACCAAACCCAGGAGAAGTGTCCTTCCAATTACGTTGCTCAGACGACCATGGCTAAATTGTAAGATATTGCACAAACACCACCTACGGGTCCCTTGGACAAAAACTTCAGTACAGTCATCAACCTGCTTCAACTTAACCATATAGTAGCTTTGTTTAACAAGCCACTAAAACCAATCTTTGTTCCAAGAAGCTTTATGATGACAGTTTTGGACAAGTGGGTGAATTCTATCAGAAAATTTAATCGATGGGACTCCATTCACAGAGTGTACTGAAACTTCACCCACCAACAACTCAATATCCCCCTCACCCACAGCAACTCCTTTAATGTCAAATCAATCACCATGTGAGTATCATCTGGAGGGAGCCAGACTTTCTTCCAGCAGCCCTAGTGGGTTTTTGGTGCATTTGCTAGATGTTTTCGTTTCTGTGCATGCATCTGTTGCAATATTATCATTGTACTAAAAATATTTTAATCAAATTTGTGTTTATTAGACCAACAACTTGAGTAAATGCCATTTTTGATGGTATGTATTCTCAGACTAACAAAGTAGAAGGCAAAATCTGAATAGAATGGCTTTCATTTCGGTTCAAAAAATTCTATCGAGACTAAGATAAGAACCCTTATTATCTCCCAAACCCAATATAATAGCAATAAAAGGAAATACAGCTAAACAGAAAGAGTTTGACGCTCAGGGTCGGAAACTCGAGTTCTGAATCTGTCGATGAAGGCAGAAGCTTTGCGGTCGATTCCCGGTTCAGCGGTCCATCGTCTTCCATCTTCATCACTACGCCATATCCTTCTACCGTACAAGCCGTCTTCACTCATGTCATCGGCTCCGTTGGAACAACAGGATGCGAATATGCTGAAAATGGAGAAGGAAGAACGTGATTTCCTCTGCTTGGTGTAACCAGCTGAACCCATCACGTAAAAAGTGTCGAAAGTTGACACAAGGCAAGCAGGCAGCAGCTTGGCTTGTGGTAGTAGTGTTTTTGGGTGATGGTGTTGCATGAGGTTGTGTGTGTAGCATTTATAATGAGAAAGAAAGCAGATGATGGGTCATTGGACATATTGGACGGTGGAGATGGAGGGATTAGACATAGGCATACATAGAGATATAGAGATACATACTAAATAAGTGATGCATGGCTGTAAAATTTGGCGAAAGCAAAGCATATGTGTTGTAGTCCTCTGCTTTTGTATTGACCCGACCACTTGTCTTTCCCTTTGTTACTCTGCTTGGCTGGTACTTGGTATCGGCATCTACCCCCTTTTCTTAATTGCTATGCTACCTATTTCTTTCCTTTTCTTTTTTTTTTATTCACAGCCTAATTACAATCACTTCCCCTCTCTACCTCTTTCTCTGAACCATTCCTACGCCTACCAAGCTTGCTTCCATCACTACTTTTCTTCTTCTTCTTCTTCTTCTTTTTTAAATTTTCGATAAGCAGTGATGTTTAACCTTGATTAAATCCAAAATACAGATTTATTATTATACTAACTTGTAACTTTATAATTTATGGAAGGGCTAAACTAATATTTCACCATTTATTTTGAAAAGCTCATAATTCAATTATAAGTCATTAACTACTTCTCTCTTTTACGAGTGTCAAGGCCTTTCTTTACTTATCCTTTGCATCGTCTCTAGAAAATCATTTTTTTTTACTAATTCTTCCAACAGTAGATTATATTATCTATTGGAGATTATTTGACTCGAATCTCATTACTTGTCAAAAAAATAAATTATAGAGATAAAATAAAGGGATCTGTGACCCGAAGGTTCGTAACCTGCCACAAATCCCTATTAAGCATAAAACTGAACTGGAACTCCGCTCCCGTGGTACGGACCATTCCGCACAAGTTGAGTCCGTATAAAACTATGCTTCTTCTATTTGACTTTAATATGAATAGGGTTTTTTTAACCAGTAAATAGAAGTAATCGAAACTCTTTTCGTATCATTCGTTTTTTTTTCAAATTTTTCTCCTTCTCTGCCCGTAGCTTTTTTCGAAAAGGTTTTTCACATAAAATTTATGTATTTTTTATTACTTTATGATTATTTTACCATTATTATCGACATTTATTATAACACTATTAGTATTATTTATTTATTATCTTCTATTCTCTGCTCAGCTAAGTATTTTGTTTACTTTTGTGCCAGTCAGTCATATTTATTCCCTTTTATGTAATGTGGAGGAAGTGGGGTACTTTTGCATGAAATTATTATTTAACCCCATTAGAGGAAAGGTGAAGGAAGCAAGCATTGGAGCAAGGAGCTACTTAATTAAGCAACCTCTACCAGCTTAATTAATTAATCAATTAAAGGGCATTCATATCTACTTTATTAAATTTCATCAGTATCATAACCCAAAAAAAAAATTATAATTATAATTTCAAGTCATCTTTATCCTTTTCCGATAAGAGAATGACAAAAAAGATTTTTCCTCCTGATTTTTAATATTTTTGACACAATATCTAGAACTACTTATAATCTCTCCCTAACCCATAAATAGGAGGATAATGCGCTTCAGCGCACTCGAATCTCCATCCTCTTGCATTAACAACAATGCTTATGTTAATCGAACTAAGACTCAATCGATAATTAAATATATTTTAATTAGTGTTACTAAGCAAGGCATTTTTGGTGAGCCTAAGAATGTTGCAGTTTGTATTAAATTATAAACGTAGTTCACACTGATAGATGCTTCAAATTCTTTTATCATGTCTTGTACAGCTTGCAAATACGAATTTGGCAGTCAGTCATGTTGAAGCATATGACTTATTTTATTAGCTATATAGATATTTCTTTGATGTCTACCTCTACTACTATCGCTTTTGTTTCTTCTACTCTTCCCCCATCATCTTTTCAATTAATTAATCGTTTTTTAATATCTCGACAATCACGACTATCGAGATTTTATTTTTATTTTTTTTTAAAATTTATAATAAGATTTATGATTCAGAGATAACATTATATGAATTCATATTTTCTGATAATCAATTTCAATTTAACTTTCTAGAGTTGTTTAGCCCAAGTCATGATTTAATTATTAAAGCATGTTTAACTTTGGGTTGAATTTGAAGGCTAATTTGGGGTTTAAGTTGTATTTTATATACGACTAGGTTAGCATGTGCCTATCATGTGACCTTATTAAGGGCACATTAGTAATTTAGTCTTATTTTATTACTTGTGTGGGGATTATCTTATTAGATAAAAAAAGTCATGTGATGTTTTAAGTGATTTCATGTGCTAATTTATCAAAATGACCTGAAATAAACAGTAAAAGATGAACAGGACTCGGTCAATGATTGGTGTCAGACATAAAAGTTTGTGTTTGTCAGTATTGGCCATGCATGGATGACACGTGTGTATTTTTTTTAAATACGATATTTTCTTGATTACGAAAATACGAGAATATGAAAAAAAAAATTAAGGTGTTGGCCACAACACTCCTTTTTTATCAGAAAAAAATTTTCAAAAATTTTGGGTGTTGGCCATCAAATGACCGACACCCCCTTTTCTCGAAAAAAAATTGTATTTTTTAGTGTTGGCCATCAAATAGCCGACACTCCCTATTTCAAAAAAATGCATTTTTAGGTGTTGACCATTGCATGATCGACACCTCCTATTTCTCGAGAAAAAAATTTCAAATTTTTTTGGTGTCGGTCATTTTCTCGAGAAAACAAAATCAAATTTTTTTAGTGTTGGCCATTGCATGGCCGACACACCCCTTTTCTCGAGAAAAAATTCCAAATTTTTTTTGTGTTGGCCATCAAATGGCCGACACCTACCTTTTTTCTCGAGAAAAAAATTTAAAATTTTTTGGTGTTAGCCATTGCATGGCCGACATCCCTCTTTCTTGAGAAAAAAATTTAAATTTTTTTGGTGTAGGCCATCAAATGGCCGACACCTCCCTTTTCTCGAGAAAAAAAATTCAAATTTTTTTGGTGTTGGCCATCAGATGGCTGACACCCCCTTTTCTCGAGAAAAAATTCACATTTTTGGGTGTTGGCCATTTTCCTCGGATTAAAAAAAGCAAATTTTGCAATTTTTTTGGTGTTGGGCCGACACCAATTTCCCCTTATTCTCTATAAATAGGGTTTAATTTTTTTATTTTGAATTAAGTAAGAAATATTTCTCTCAAAATAACAAGAAAATGAGAGTCTTTTATTTTTTATCATTAGATGAGTGTTTCGTTCTGAAGGATAGTTGTGAAGTGTACAATCGAATTTCGGGGTTGAACTATATACTGTCATGTATTGCTGGAGTTGAATTATATACTGTCATGTGAAGCAACAAATATATGTCTTCAGTGGTAAGACGATTTTTTGCGCCATTGAAGACTATCCGAGATACCCAATGCAGATGGACATTATCTACGTTGGAATAATTTGTTATCACAGAAAATACTGTCGAATAGCTATTCCAACGTAGATATATTGTTGCTTTATGTAAGCGTTGTGGTAAGGCCGTAAAGGTTATGCTGTTAAAGGTGGGATGACTTTTTCCGTCATTTAACAGGTAACCAAGACCGACTGCATTGTGTCTTACAAACTGGAAAAAGTTGTGTTTAACTGCAACCCGAGCAAGTTTGTCAGTATTAATGTTTGCAGCTCGGTTTTCAAGCAGATGGACATTATCTATGTTTGTATTTTGTTATATTTGTAAATTTAATTTTTTAAATTTCGTGTATTAATATTAACAAATAATTGTAATTTATTGTATCTGTAAATTTAATTTGTTGCTTAATAATATTCAAACAGAATATTTGTATTTTTTTGTATTAAAATAATTTCGAATTATATATATAAATATTAAATATGTTGTCAAAATGTGAGGAAATAAATATTATTGACAAAGACGATATAAAATTTTAAAAAATAATAATTAGAATATACAGGAAATTAGAAAAAAAATTAAAATATACAACAAAAAATAGAAATTAAATTTAAAATAAAAACAAAATTACAAATTAAATTTAAAATGTAAACGAAAAAAAATCAAAATTTAGTAGATCCTGGCGACGTCCCCGGCGATGGAGTGTAATAGTTTGGCTTCCTCCGGGCTCGGCGAGGCCGAAGCCGTAGTACAGTTCGTTCAGGAGGCATTACATTGGTGTTCGTCGGCTCATCCTCGGTGGTGTTCGTCGGCTCATCCTCGGTGGTGTCAACGTTGGGTGTCCCGATTGGTGTACTTAGAAAGTCGGTAAAATCATACGTATCAACGTAATCGGGAGTAGGTTGAGTGAGCTGAGGTGCCGAGCCAAAAATATCCTCCATTGTTGGAGTACGTTCTTCCGGATAGATCTCCGGTTGATATGAGGAAGACCCGGAGTAATATGTATGTTGAAGGTCGGGGTCGACGCCAAAAATATTCTCAAAGGAATGATGATAAAAATCATGAAGAAAAAAAATTTGAAATTTTTTTCTCGAGAAAAAGGAGTGTCGGCCATGCAATGGCCAACACAAAAAAAAATTTAAATTTTTTCTCGAGAAAAAAAGGGGGGTGTCGGCCATGCAATGGCCAACACAAAAAAAAAAAACAAAAATGCAATTTTTTTTGAAATAGGGGGTGTCGGCCATTTGATGGCCAACACCAAAAAATGTAATTTTTTTTCGAGAAAAGGGAGTGTCGGCCATTTGATAGCCAACACCTAAAAAATTTGAATTTTTTTTGACAAAAAAGATGTGTCAACCATTGCATGGCCAACACCCCAAATTTTTTTTTCATATTCTAGTATTTTTGTATATCAAGAAAATATTGTATTTAAAAAAAAATACACACGTGCCAGCCATGCACGACCAATACTGACAAACACAAACTTTTATGTCTGACACCAATCATTGGTCGAGTCTTGTTCACCTTTTACTGTTTATTTCAGGTCACTTTGGTGTATATTTTTTAACTTAAGTCATTTTCGTAAATAATTAAATTTTTTGGGTTATTTTGGTAAATTAGCCGATTTCATGAATTGAAGGATGAGTAAAAATGAGATTAAATGATCAAATTGGGACTAAATTTGGTATGGATTGTTGATTGAGGGTCAAACTTTTTAAAATTATTAAATATGAGTTAAACCTTTTTGAGGATATTCAAATAAAGGTTAAGCTTTTTAAAATGATTGAACTACGGTTAAATATTTTCGAAAGTATTTAAACAAAAACTTTTCAAATGTCATATATCATTTCTCAAATTATTATATTTGTTTTTAAGTAATATATGATACAATTGACAAGCGTTATATTCTAAACATATTAATATTCATGTATTTTGTTTATAAATTAAGGTGAAACGTGTGAAAAGCTTTTATTTAAGTATATTTGAAAAGGTTTGACTGTTTTGAAAAGTTTAGCTCTTATGTGAGTAATTTTAAATGGTATAAATAATCACCTTATATGTAGTTCTTTTATCATTAAATAAATTTGAAGACTTCTAAGTTTTTTTTTTCTTTAAAGGATTGAGGATTTTTCTTTTGTAGCATTTTTAATTCTTGATTATCTAGGTTTTGTTGTAAGTTGATTAAGATTAGACTTGTTCATAGGTCGGGTTATCCATCCATGTCTGAATGTCTGTTCGAAATTTTGGGTAAAAATATTATGCCCAAAAATATACTTGGATAAAAATTAGGCCTGTTTAAAATATGGGTCAGATTCGGGCTTGAACATTTAAGGCCCGAGCCCGGCTTGACCCTACCTATTTTAAGTTTATAATACTTTATATTATGTAATTTAAAACACATAAAAAATAAACCTATACTAGATATATAATACTACTCTAATGTAAACATTAAAAAAATGTTAAAATGATTATATAAAAATTTCAATAAATAAAAAATATATAAAAATATTAAATATTAAAATAATATAATATAAATATTTAAAAAAATTAAAAAATAATATGGAGAGACTTAAAATGGGCTTGGGTTAGTATTTTACAAATATGAGCGAGTTTGGACAAAATTTTAGGCTCAAATTTCGGGCTGAATTGAGTTTGGACAAACATAAAATATATTAATATCATGCTTAAACTTGATCCGAATCCGACCCAACCTGGCCATGAACACCTCTAATAAAGACCTAGTAACGAAAACTTCTGATAATCAAAGTTTTTAGGTAAGTAATTAAGGTGTAGTAGGAAAGCCTATCTTTTTACCTAGTATTAACGTTACCTTTACTAAATCTAAACTTGTGTGAACCTAATATTTGAAAATTCGCATAAATTATTATAGGAGAAAATGACAAAGAAGAGTAGTGAGATAAGATATGGCTATAATAATTAAGTGTACTACCACGGTTGAGATAGGTTGAAATACATGGGACACCCTAATCCTTTGGTGGTTGAATGAAATACATCAATTTTGATAACTGTGCACCAGATTGGAAAGTTTCTTTGCTATCGTACATAATTATACTAATTCAAAGAACCTCTAAAAGCTAAATAAGTAGGTTGGAAAACGAGTGAAAGAATTGATCATGCATTATTGTTGTTAAAAAAAAAGTTTTTTTTTTTAAAATAATGGTATGATTACATAGTAATATCTGTTCATATTTTCTTAACCATTTGACAACGCACACATACCTTACACACACAGATGCTCGAACCGAATTTTTTAAGATGAACATCATCCTCTTTACCATTGAAATCACTTGTTGGGTTCTTAAAAAAAAAGTTAAAATATTTTTAGTCGCTAGTAATAAATTTATACAACTTCATTGTAGGTTACGTTTTTCTCTTTCTTTCTTTTTCTTTCTTTCTTTTTTGGTAACTTGAAAATTCATGGAAGCAACGAGGGTGATTTGATAATTGTGCATCAAATTGAAGAGTTTTTTTTTTTTTTTTGTTATTAAAGGTGTAGCTAAGGGGGCTGGCAGGAACTTAAAACCCTTAAAATAAATTTTTTTATTTAGATTCTTTAAAAATTAATAAAAACACAATTACATTTTGACCCGTTAAAAATAATAAAAATTTGATTTAAATTTTTAAAAATTATAAAGATATAAACTATTAAAATAATAAAATTATATTTTTATTATTGTAAAAATTACAATTTAATTACAACCCTTAAATAAAATTTTTAGGGTTATGCTTCATTAATTTGATGTTGAGCACTGTTGTCACCGTCATACTCCAATTTGAATAAATGCTGAGCTGCTTGATTTTGGGTACCCTTTCAATCAAACGGCACTTACCTCATCAACTAAGGTTTTGAGTATGTATTTTTTAATTGTTGCAGTATCAGAATATACCACCAATATATCTTCTATTATATAACATAAAAACTTTCACAAGTCAGCACAGCTAACATTTCTTTCCCCATGGCAGCCTAATTCATCTCATCGTAGAACATAGTACAAAGCATCCTATCCTATCCTATCCTTTCATTGACCAAGGCTTGCGTCGTACATCCAATCAAATTTGTCCATCACTGGTGTGGTGATTAACCCCCTCTGAAACACACTCAAACAAGATTAATCCAAATTAAAACTTACATCTTTCTCCGAAGGGCCGATAAAATCCAACTCTACCAACAGGAGACGGCACCTTTTCTCTGACTTTGATCCATCCACTTATATCCTCATGTTCAAGATATTCCCATTAATCATCAAATTTATCTCCTTAGGTTGTATTTAAGATATTAAAACAAAAATAATATAATATTTTAATCTTAAAATTTATTTATAAACTTATATAGAAAAGCAAAGGAGGATGCTGCAGCTGTGGTTGCCAAAAACACATGATTCTGATATGATCTAATCCCCAACCCTAAGACCCTAGCTGGCTGGAAGTTGCCCAAATTTAGTAGAGCAGCTCGTAAAAGCATGTCACCAATCAACTATGATGGATCATATATTTATATCATATACAACAATAAAGTTTACAGCTTCTGCTAATTTAATCACTATGAACAATTCAATCTTAAAGAATCGAACCCTGAAAGAATCTATAATCTAATCAAAAACTAAAGAATTAAACCCTACATCTCAATCGCATCACCATACACCATAAAATTACAGTGACTGTCTGTACTCAAAAACTCAAACTGCTTTCATTTGCTGCTGCCTCTGTTTGTTTACACATGCAATCTGGCATGGGAAATGTGTAGACTGAACCGCTGGGTTTCTTCAATTCACCTCCCTTCACATCACTATGCCGCAGCACGTCTTTCATCTGCCGTCTGAAAGTTTCCCACCTATCAAACACACACCAGCAACATAACAGTAATATTTTTAGTATCAAATGCACTTGACAGAAATTATTATTACAATATATCATAATTTGAAGTATGCCCTTTGAACACGGTTGATAACAAATTAATAAAATATTTAATTTTCCATTTTGAGAATATATTTTGAATCAAAAAAAAAAAAGTAATGAAAGTCGTACTCAATCCAACCAGCACAATTGATAAACAGAGTAGGATTTTGCAAATGATGCTTATATCCAACAAGTTAAAGAAAGAAAGCGGAGATAAGAGGCCATGCTCGAAAATGCAAAATCAAATATCAACTATGAACAACTTGTGTGAAACAAAAAAATAATAACATAAACTCCACCAATACCACTTGTTTCAACTATTATAATATAGCACATTGTGAGTTTTTTACTTTACATGATAAAAAAAACAAAAATACCCTTAATTGTGAAGGAATAAGATGATTTCATTGGATGAAACTAAAGGAGTAACCATGCTCTAGGAACAAAAACGCAATCTCATGGTGTTACATGGAAAGAGTTGAACCACATGGAGTGTAATAATTAAACTGATCATTCAAGTAGCAGAACCCAACCAAACATTACAACTAGAAAATTTAGAACATAAAAAATTACAGATAGGATAATGCACAAAAGATAATAGAGAAAATAAATAGTAAGAGGTTTGAATTTTAGAAAGAGGAGCATATTGAAAATTCAAAGCCCTACTAAGTTGGATAAAAGATAAAACAAGGAGACCCATTCTTTTTTCTGCCAGTGATAGTTTGTTCTTTGCATAGGTCCCAACAATCAACAGTGATGCACTGGCGAATCACTTTTAGGATATACAATGGGTTTCAAGCAGCCAGCTAACAATGATAAGCTATAAATATATTTAGCAGTAATAACATCACAAAATGGACAGAAACAGATTCAGCCAATTTTGAATATATCTATAGTGATGAATGATTAGAGGTACTTGGCCCTCCTAATGTTCAGTGGCTGCTCAAGCCAAGATGTAATAAAAAACAAGATAGGAAGTAAGAAGTTGGAAGAGGAAAAGAAAGATGACTACATTATTCGAGATGAATAGTTATAGCAGCAGTACAAGATCACTCAACTTTTAAGTTGGCTATTATATGGTTTTGGCAGTGGGGTGATGAATAAAAAAAATATTTGAATCATCTCATATCGACTGCCAAGCTAAGAAGGATGGTGAGACTTCTCTAGCTACTATTTGAATCCTAAAAGTAACAAAATTTCAAAGTTGTTCATTCTTATTAGATAATTGATCCTCCCAATGTTCAGTGGCTGCACAAGGCAAGCTATTTCCAATTTGATGAAAAGCAAGATACAAAGTACAAAGTTAGAAAGGACGCTATTCGAGATGGGTTAGTTACAACAGGAGTCCAAGATAACTCAATTTTCAAATCAGCTATAAAATGTGAATACCTTACTTGCATTATCAGACTTTGGTAGTGCAGTCATGGTTATAGAGATTTGAATCAAGTGGTATCGACTGCCAAGCTAAGAAGGATGCCAGTATGAATGGCTTTTCTAGCTACAAGAATCCTAAATGTAACAAAATTTCTAATTCGTTCGTTATTCCCACCCCCTTCTCCAAGTCCTCCTGCTCTTTTGTAAGATTGGTCACAGACATTTTTGCTACATGCAAAGGTCTTGAATTACTGCCAACCAGCATAGAGGTGGTGAGTGGAAAAGAATCCTAATAAGGTTTATTTTTCTCACTACTAGAAGCTGTAATGTCTTGACTATTGCTATCAGTGAACTTATCATGCACATACCACTAGGCATGCTCTTTATCAGGCACTTTTCAGTTAAAGCAGCACATTGAATGGATGGAAAGATGTAGACAAATATTGGCAGCAAAGCCAAACTGAAGTAACTTTACTAATGCTGGAATGAAAAAAAGAAAATCAATCCTGATAAAAAAACACAATGCCAGCAATGAAAGACCACTTGTCTTGGCTTCCTATCAAGAGTTTAAGAGGAACTAATGTTAACTTAAATTGCATTTGGAAGAGGAATTTGAAGATTCTTTAAAAGAAAGCATATTCAAATGCACTAATTCAAAAATCCAATGTAATTGTATGGTGTGGATAAATATTTCTGTGAAAGAAATTTGACTTACTAAAATTTGATGAGATCCAAAATAATTTTTAAAAAATGATAATGATATTAGAGACGAGAAAAAGAAAAAAATTCAAAAATTGCAATATTAGCACAATTGTAAAAAAATGTATAAATATTATTATGAAATATATATACAAGCATAATAACTAAAAAACGTCTTTTTCGGAGATTTAATGGAGATCTGAAAACACACTAGTGTTAAAAGAATTCGACTAGAAGTCAAACCATAGGACCTCGATTGTTCAACCGATTTAACCAGTTGAACTGATCAATAATTTTTAAAAAAAATGATATTAAATAATTAAATTGAATATTAAATATCATATTCTTAATGAAAATATGCAATTAACTAATTGGTATTGAATATAGAATTAATAAGTTAAAGGTTTAAATCTCATAGCTTACAAATTTTGAGGAAAAAATTAAAAAGAGCAAAAATCAATCATGTTATACTGGCAGAACCAGCTTTTTGCAGGTTCAAGAGACGCCATGTTTTATTCATAGCACCAAACTGGGCAAGTCTCTGGTTTTTGCTCCAACCAACCAATCCAATCCTCGTTGTTGATGACAGAAAGCCACCTTTATCTGGTGTTTCAAGTGGTAATCTTAAGTGCTCAAATCCCAACTAGAAATTTCTCCTAAATTTGAAATCCCCCAACAATGCAATTGATATTAGACTTTTAAAGATCCTAATTGAAGTGATTTCCTATATACCCCATCCAAACTCTCAAGGAAAATGGTCTGGCAAGGTCAACTTGTAACTACTGGAATCTATGATGTAAATAAATGGCCTCATTTGATCAAACAGAATTTACTAATCTCTTGATTGGTTGCAAGTAGATGGAGTGTTTGAAGTTAAGAGCAATGGAGAAACAGGCATGAAAGACCAAGGATTGGGAACCATTAGGAAACAATGATAGCTTGTATAAAAGTTGCAAGTGGGACTGCTTCTGATTTGTGGCATATGGAAGCTTTGCATTGGCCAAATGCTTGCTTCCAGCCCCAACTGACTTAATAACACTAGAGTAGTGTTACTTAGAACTCAACTGACCTAGAGCATGTGGAAGCTTAATACCAATCAGTTTGACAACGGAACAAGCCAAACCTCCCAACAACACAAAAGGGATTCAATGAAAGCAAAATCAACTTTTTTAAAATAACTAATCTAACCAAAAAATACTAACGAGAATGAAATGGATTTGAAGCGCAATTTACCTGATATGAGGGCTATCAAATAGCAGTGCTAATTTCCTTTTGTCAGGCTTAACTGTTTTTGCATGTCCTCCAAATAAATAGCGACGATGACCCATTAAGAAGTGGGGGAAATTTCCACCTTGTGTTGTGACAAATACTTCACTATGAAGGCAAACGGTGTAGTCAAGTGCTGCCAACCTAGATGAGTGGCCCTACATTATGAACTAGAATGTTAAAGAATTGAATCATTTCTAGTTTTCTTCTTCCTCCTTTGAAGTAATTATAATTAGATATTGCTCTAGCTGACTTAACAAAGTAGCCCAACAGGTCAAAAGCTTAATACCTTGAATGGAGCAAGCTCTTCTGGAGTAGCCAATGTATCCTTTGTTTCTAAAAGCGGAAACATCTGTTTAAGGGGAGCCATGTATTTTTCAGCTTTGTAAATATTTCCTGCTGCGACAAACACTGATGTATTGTTATCAAAACCCATGCCTCTAAGCATCAGTCCCACCTAAAGAAGCAAGTAAATAGATTAATAAATCAGTTAACAGAAATGACAGTTGTGTGCCCTAAAACACCAGTATCTTAACATTCAAATACTGAACAAGGAGAATCGCCAAATAAGATTGCAGTAACATCAAATATACACTCCAGTATGCAATATAAGCTTTCCAGAATTAATATGTTGTCCAGTAAAAAAAAATATTCAAGAATGACTTGACTGAGAACATTGGGTAACAGGTGCTAAAGTTAACCACACAAAAGAGAGAAAAAAAGTTATAGTTGGATACCTCCAAAGGAGTTAAAGGGCATTTTCCATCCATACGATTTGCACCTGGCCTTATAACTCTGCCCCTTCGCCTAAATTTTCCTCTCCAACTTCTTTCTCTAGCAATATCCATTTCACGTTTCTCTTCTTCCCCACCATCATATTCACAGCAGGAAAATGCAACCATATCCTTCCCAAAGAAAACATTTATCTTTCAGAACTAGAGCACGATTTGGCTAAACGTTAAATTCAAGAATCAAAAAATCATCCACCAAAGTACAAGAAACAAGAAGAATACAATTTCAAACCGAAGATGAACTGAAACATATTTCCCTCCAGTATGGGAGCTATTCATGACCATCCTCTCGACCATTTTATCAGCAAGTGTCCTTATAGGTTCTGCAAACCTCAGTGCTTGAAAATTGGATACGCACCTAACTCCTTGTACATTCGAAGGAACGGAATATGCCAACCTGTTAGAGAAGGGTGCAATACGAACAGCCCTGAAAGATGAAATCATATAGCAATAAGCTTATTGCATATGATGTGTTGCAAATCCATGTCAAGAAAGCCTTTTCCCTGTTATTGGAAATGGAACATGTGGAAGCGTAGACAAAATAAAAGTAAAGAGAACAATATATATACATATATATATGTGTATATATATATGTATTATTCACACCTCTCACTGGACATTACAGGTGCCTACTACAAGTAAATGTAAGACTTCAAACAATCCAAAAGAATAAAATGCTTCCAACTTCCAAAGATAAATCAGAAATATACAGCATGAATTAAATAAGATTATGTTCCAACCATCACAAGGCATGTTTAGTGTCATGTGCTGAACAGATAATAGCAAGGCAAACTGTCCTTCAAGGTTTTTTGGTTACAGTAAGAGTATTCTGCTGTAATTTCAAGGTGTGATTTGTTTTAGAACTCCCCAACTATTATTTAGACATTCAACTTTAGTAAATCTTTCTTTACTTGGAACAATTTGAAATTTTGCTGAAATGCAGTTAGCTCCCCCAAAAGGAAAGGAATGAGGGAAAGGACTCTCATAACTGCTCCAAACGAATTTACACATAAACCTCAGTTTTTAAAGTCTTTACATTGTTCTCACTCATCAACATTCTTTCAATATTAGTGTTTCTTCTAAAGGTGAATATACTTCACTTCCATAAGACAATTCAAGTTTCTGTCCATCCAGAAGAACATTAATGTTAGTTTGATTTTCTCACAATTTTGTTTTTTCTACAGGGAAGGCAAATATGGTGCACAATAAATAAAAGAAAAATGCATACCCCATTGCCTCTAGCTTTGGAAGAACCTTCTGGAGAAAATGGGCTGCGCTTGACCAACCTTTTACTCTCAAATTAACAATGTTACTAATATTATTGTCAAATCTCTGAAGTACATCTTCAGGGAGCTCTCTGACCACATTCACGTGATTTCTAAGTGCATGTATAAAAAATTCTTCATCAAATATATCTCCAAACTTGCTGCAATGAATTGAAAAACAAGAAGGTTAACTTATTATAGATTTGAAGCATCTTAATGAAAAAGGTGAAAACTGAAAAAAACTTAATTGTGATTAAAGCAGTAATTCAAATATAAAAGAACAATCATTTCTGTTTTAAAAGGTGGTCTCAAGTTTCATGCAAGGTGACCTCGTTTCTCCTTGAGGTCTAAAAAATGGAAAATTAAAAACGATGCCCTCTGTTAAGCCAAATCCATATACACTTATACTTCTCTAAAGGCAGTTGATCAATTAAAAGTGCTTAAAACAATAGCTGTTGTTTCCAATGCAATCGGCAAGCCTGTTGCGGTTTCTAGACAATTAGCAGTTCTTGCCATTAAAAGCCATCTTTTACAAGGATTAAATATCATCTTATGGATTTGCATTAATCTCAACTGGGATCAAAAAATTCATTTGTATAGTTTTTTTATGATATTTTATTTTCAAATTTAAAATAAGTAATGAAAAAAGTATAACTTTGCATTAAGGCTTACAATTGTTCTATAAAAAGTAAAAACACCATTACTATACCTTAGAGGCTGACCTTCTAAAATTCATTCCATGACTAATGTCTACAACATTGCTGCCAAATCCTAGTCTTTCATTTTGATTTGAATGGTATACTATCATAACATAACAGAAAGAGCAATATTGGGATGGGTGCACAGAGAAGCAATGCCATCAATAAAATCCCTATTCAAGTATCTTCTAACAGGAATCAACAGGACCAAGAAGAGTAAAGATCTAAAGCCAGTGAAATTGCTTATGGCTGAACAGAAAAAGCATTATGGAACCCCAAAGACCCTAGAACTGTAAAGCGAATTGAATACTTAGAAGGCAGGAAAAAAAAAAGGAAGAAGAGGAACATGGGAACAAAATTATCCTCAATTTTATTCTTTTATCTTGCTACTTTGCAAGTATAATAGCCGCAAGAATTGTGAATATTTTACGGTAGCAATCATGCCATTCTACATCCACCTCAAGCCACAAATGACAAAGAAAACAGGGCACCCATGCATTAAAGAGGATGCCTAATGGTTGCTACACCTAGAGTAATCCAGGTTCTGCCAATTGAGCAGTCAATTGCAGCAGTGCAACCCAAGTAGCCTATGAGACAAAAGATGACTCCTCCAAGGCAATAGGCTAGATTGCTAAATAGATAATTAGCTAGTAAACACAAAAAAGTAACTTGAATTCCATAAAAACCAGAATAAAAAGATACTAATAGAAATCTATGCCAAATTAGTGACTATAATGAAATAACATGATTGAAAAATCTTTCCTTCTATGCAAAGAGAATGGTAGTCAAAATTTATTTCAAACCTAAATTCAGTGAGAATGTGAATTATAAAATGAAAATGGTGATTATATAACCTGGAATCTCGCCAAACACTGTTCAAATGAAAGATTGGAATGACAAGAGTTGCATTTAGAAGCCATGCCACCGCCACTGCATCACATATCTGTATTAAAAGAATGAAGCAGCGATCAAATAAAAGTGCCATTATCTTCTATAATTAACAATTGACAAGATATTACTACAGTGATACATAAAAAAGGAAAAAAAAAGCTAAATATTTTCATGCAAGCATGAAGACAACAATTCTCCAGAATCTGCATGATATTTCAAGGAAATCTTCACAAACGTTTTAACAGCATTTTTTGGGAACAAATGGTCCATCCTATGCAATCAACATTCAACATACTTGCAAGCAATAGAGTAAAAGGTTTTAGTAAGAAGAAAACCATATAACAGGGTGCACATTATGGCATCTCTAACATCAAGAAGGGAGCATGAAGGAAAACAGAGGAACTAAAGACCAATGTTCACATGAGCAAGCAAGCAAACATTCTGCAGTAACTTTTGTTTGTTTGAGATTTAATATGCACTAAAATCATCAAGAATTAAGACATACCGATAGGCGTTGTTGATTTAAGCCACCATTCGCTTCAATTATAAGGAAACCATTAGACTTTGGCAATTCTGAGAAACCTTGAAATCACAAAAAGCAGCGGTTAACTCCTAATATATACAAGAGGTCCAGGAGATGGCTAAACAGAATCAGTGATATTATAAACCTATGACAGCTAATACCTTGGAAAAACATAGGTGGTGGTTTTATTATTTGTTAGATTTGTATCAAGGTGCACCCACCAAAAACTGCAGCACTATTTAAATTTTCCAAAAGATAATATAGATGTCTGTCTCCTAGAGACAGCAAGCAAAGCACTCCTTTCTTTTCTCTTTGGTTCAGTGCAAGCAAAGCATTTAAGATGCCCCAACAATTGTACATAAACATGAAATATGAGCCCTCAAATAGAAATTCTAAATTACCATATTCTGTTACTCAAACTCAATGGTGAATGTTAAGTATGCATCAAACAAGGCATGCTCAATTTTTTCTACATTTTTTTGATACATTTAGAGGATCATAGCTCCATAACCAAATCAAAATATGTGTCAGACAAGTGTACTTCAAGGAAGAGTTGAAATTAATATAGACCATATTTACAAGAACAACATGAATGATTTGCATAGAACTAGCTTACTAAAATTTGAAAAGAAAGCAAATAAAGATCATCAAGAAAGATCCTTAACTGATTCATATAATTGTTAAAATCATATAAGATCTAAGACCTGTTTTAGAAATAATGGAGTTGACACACGGCTTCCAACCTTGATGCATTTTCAGATTCCATGCTGTCATCAACTGCATGATTTACAATTTAGTATTACATTAGCCAAACTTTGTCATTAATATGAACATTAAAAAGACCTCCAGATGAAGACAGGGTAAAAGATCTTTGTCCTCTTGCAAGTGCCATTTTCTTAAGGCTGTTCTCCAATTGACCCTTGCATGAGAATTTAGAGTGACTCAATAGGTTGTTCTGAGTTTAATCCTCTTTCTAAGCCAAAGGCTTTGATCATAGCTTCTCAATCAACACAGAAATTCTCTGGTGCAAGTAAAGATGCCCTTGAGATGGCAGCTAAAGCCAATTTATAAATATAATTTTGGCATCCACCGACCCTATGTCATTTAACCACTCCCGTATTTAACATTATAAATCATAAAGGTTACAATTTCTTCTAAAAATTCTACAATTTGTATGTAGAATATCCATAAGCTCGATGAGCCAATTTATATAGGTATTTCTACAAAAAAGTAATTTTCCCAACTTAGAGTTCTCAAAATAGAATACAACGAAGATACAAGTAGAAGAAAATATATATATATACCGCATTGTGACTGGCATTGCTCTCGGCCTCCATATACGGCCAAAGCTTCTGAAAAAGCTGAGGACTGCGGTAAACCGAGCCGGGCGGCGAACGCCTGTGAACAACAACAACCGCATTTTTCAAGCTCACAACATCGAAACCTAACAATCCCATGTACAATAACATTCCTGATATATACAATAACGGCGCAAACAACAGCACCCCTTTCCTTCGAAAAACAGTCGATATCAACACGAACACTATCTTATTAGCCGCACTCTGCTTCCCGCCACGTCCAACTCCCCCGCCACCCCCACCGAAATTCTTGTAACGTCCATGGCGGAACCGCGGCGAGGAAGGCGGGGATGGTGAAACCGAACGGTTACTGCCGGTGCCGAGGCGGCTTAGGCCGTGCATTTGAGATCGGGTTCCTTAAGAATTTTAATGAAGAAAAAGAAACCCTAAAATTGAGTAAAGATCTGGCGGCAAGCTTAACTGCTTAATTCTTCAGTAGGAAAATTATACTCTTTTTCCAAAAAAAAAAAAGGTCGGTGATGAGAAAAGGGAAAATATAAATTGAAAGATAAATAATATATATTTTAAATTTAGTTGAGGCTTTTGGGCGTAAATGAAGCTATCAACTAAAACACGTAGAGTCCACTGCCGCTGACTGCCAAAGAAGGGAAACTTACACTTTAGTGTCATAATTTAAAATAAATTAAGGAATTGTGTTATATTGAAACGAGTACAAAAATAATGTCCATCTTATTTTTTTATTTCGAATAATGTTAATTTTTAATATTTGAAGTCATTTTTTTTAAATGTAATATATTCTATATTATATATAATATTTATTTATAATATTTGTATTTTTAACTTTAAATATAATTAATTAAGTGATATCAAATTTGATAAAAATATTTGATAATTAGTTTTATGACGTATTTATTATGTGGGATGAAAACAAGTTTATGTGAAAACATATTTGTAAAAAGATATATCTTATACAAAAATTTATCTAAAAACTATATATTTATCTTTTAAATGAATAATAGATTTTTAAAGAGAAAATAGTAGTTTTTTTTTTAAAGTTGAAATACTTTTTAAAAGATTTATGTTAAAAAAATTATATATTTATCATTTGTAAATGTGTTTTCTTAGATTAATTTATCCAAATATGTTGAAAAAATTTAATTTGATAAAATATGTTAAATTTTTAAAATTTTATCTATTTACGCTAGTTTTAAAAAGATAAATGAAAATGCATCTTACAGTACATATTTTCACTGCCACATCAGTGAAAACGCGTCTTATAAGACGTATTTTCAGGAGAGAAAATAAAAATGTGTCCTACATAACAAGTTTTTCTTTCATAGGTAACTTTTCCAACGACTACAAAGTCTTCAACAGTCATAAAATTTTCTATATAATCCCCCTTCAAACTTCGTTCTTTTCAACCAAATAATCAATACTCTTTCCTCCATCCTATATTCTCAATCCTTAATTTTCAATCCTCAATTTTTTAATTCTTTTTTTTGAATTTTATTTTCTTCGATTTTATATTAAAAATGGTAAGAAAATATTATTAAATTATTTAATTTGAAATAGTTATGTTTATTTACTCAACCCAAAGATCAGATTTTTGAAACGTACATAAACAATTTAAACGAAAGTGCACCGGATGTCATTTATGGACACTTGTGATATACAAGATTTTTATACGTGGCTCGCATGCTTGAGGACTAAATTGGATCCCCTACTTATTAGTGTTTTGGTCGAAAGACGGAGACAGAAGATACACACATTCCATCTTACCTACGATAAGTGTACAATTACACTCGAGGATGTTAGTTTACAACTCGGTTTACTGGTCAATGGGGAAGTCATTACGGGGTTAGTGATTAGTGTCGATTGGGGTGCAACATGCGAGCAACTACTAGGGAAGGTGTCGAACAAGTTTAGGGGTAGTTGGATAGAGATGAGATGGTTGGAGAACAGCTTCAAAATTATCGAGGCTTTTGTAAATGACGTTGAAAAATAACAATTCAAGCGTGTATTCATCTTGAGATTGATCAAGGGTCTACTAATGCCCGATAAATCTCGCAATTTGGTACATTTAAAGTGGCTATTACTACTAGCCGACTTGAAAGAAGTAGGACGACTTAGTTGGGGATCAACGACGCTGGAGAGATTGTATCGAGAAATGTGTCTAGTGACGATACCAAAAAAATTAAAATCGACGGTTGCCTTCTCCTTTTTCAATCGTGGGCATGGTATCGACTACCATTTTTACGCCCCGAGTGAAACTCCCTTGCGAATTCCCACTCGTAATATGGAAACATTCATTTGATAATATCATTATCGGTTTTTTTTCATTATTGTAATTTTGAAATAACATATTATTTAAATAAGTCGAACAACCCCAAGAGACATAGTGGTATACCGATCGAGCTCAAGGATATCCGACTAGCTTTAGATCAACAAAATGAATAGGAGCTTAGTTTATGAATTTTTAAAATTATCAACTTTTTATTCTAGCATTTGAAATTTAATATCAGACACGTGTTAAAATTTATAAATTCGTAGTGTAGTTTTTATGGATGTCATATGCGGATTCAAGGATTTAAGAACGGTCGAATTTTTGGTCAATTGTAACATTTCGCATGTGAAAGTGTCATTGATCGTTTTTACAATAGTTGAGATACACGAATCCGACCGAGTGATGCAGCAATTCGAGTGTACATAACATATTTCGTCGCCACCTCAGGAGCTCGATGACCTGCACAAGATTGACATGCGGGGGAGACTCGAGAAAGATCTGTCAACATTCCACAATAAGTATATTAAGCTTTGGAAGCTTAGGTACCACTACTTGCCAATGTGTGAACCATTTTTCATAATGGAGTTGGCAACATCTTTTAATTACATGGATTGGTTCAGGCATAACGACAAGTAGTATCTATTGTCAACTTCAAAAAGGAATAGGTAACGTCGTCGTAGGAGACCAAGATGAGGGCCCATCAATCCTAGGTCAGAAGAAGATGTCGCGGGGGAATCAACATCTACTCCAGCTACATAGGAAGACCTGATTGCCATGCAACCTCCCTGTTAGTATGGTTTATTTATTTTTGGTTCTAACTTGTTTTTTTTCACAAGCATCACAGCATACATAATCATTCCCCGCATCAATATCTTTAGCTCCGGTTTATTTTACACAAGCACCAAAACACACACAATCATTCCATGCATCAACATATTCAACACCGATTTATTTTATACAAGCACCACAGTACCGACAATCATTCCTTCCATCAACACCTTCTCTAGGGATATATTTTGCACGGTCGTCACTCGTTGTATCGTATTACACGCCGATCCCACCAGTAACATCGACGCATCCGATATTGTCGATAATTCCCACCTTCTATTCGCAATCAGCCCATGCGACACCATATAGTGGCCCATCGATAGTGTTGCAAACACCCTAAACATCGTTGTTCTACCGAGGTAGGTCATCCTCGTAACTGCCGACTCAAACAAAGGGGATGTATGATGGGTGGCTAGGAAACGGTCACAGTCAATCATGGAGGAATGAGATAAAGTCAGTGATCAACCCCGACGTGCATGTGAAGATGAAGTCGAAGTCAATGAGAAGTCGCCAATCCAAATAATACGATGAAACCCTAGGTGTGCCCCACGCCCACCCAGTCGTGGCACACATTCGAGACATCGATGATTATGTTTTTTTTTTGTAATTTTTTGAAATTATATACTTTATTTTACATCTCAAATATACACTTATTTACAATATAAGAAACTTGTTTATTAAATTTGTTTGCTTTATACCATATCATATTGTGAGTTCAAAATTTATAATTACTTCTGTTACCTTTTCATTTAAGTTTTTATCCGTCCATTGTTTGCCCCAATATTTTGAGAAAGCAAAGAACTTGACTTGCGTATTGTAATATATATTACTTCAATAAATAATATTAATTAACACTTTATATAAAAAAATGACATGAATAAAGTTTATCAAGTTTATCTTGGGAATCTTGGGATAAAAAAAGTTTCCCTTTATACCCCGCCTCATCCCTATATAAATGCTCCTTCTTCCTCTACTTTCCCACATCTCAGTCTCCTTTAAATTGTTTCTTTTTCTTAGGTGTTGAAATTTTCAAATTTAAATATTCATTTCTCTTTTGCTTTGAGGGAAACATAGTCATAGTTTTAAGTTGAGTTTGGGTTCACGATGATGTCATAGAGCTCAGTAACCTACAAATTTCATCTACCTTGAGTATAGAGCCATCACCTAAGAAACCAAGATCGCTTTGCAACTCGATGTCTAAGTTGGCAGTGATTATACCGTCTCGAGTTGAAGTGTCACTAAGGCTTCAAGTTTACAAAGGTTATAATGTTAAAGGATGGAGCATAGCCGAGGTCGTAGTTGATGGTGCTAATGCGGGTACCACAACGAGTTTTTCCTCATTAAAGGAGCATGCTTCGTAAAACTTATACACAAGTGCAATGAAGGAAAATGCAAGGGGCCTTCCAATATAATCAAGTAATTTGTGTTGTCCATCTTCACCAAAGGCGTTGTAGTATAACCTGTTACACCCCAATGCTATCACAGGTTATAATAACGAGGTTATCACCTTCAGTGGTGATGGATAAGACGCATTACTTGATTATACTAAAACACCACTGCATTTTTCTTCCTTGTATTTGTGTTTGAGTTTTATAAAGCGTCCTTTTCTAATGAGAAGAACTCGTTGTCATGCCCGCATAACCACTGTCAACTATTGTCCCATTTATGCTCCAACCCTTGACAGCATAACCTTTGTAAACTTGAAGCTCAAGTTACGATTCAACCTGATACCTGATACCTTATAATCATCGTCAATTGGGATCTTGAGTTGCAATGCGATCCAACTTCTCGAGTGATGGCTCCATACTCACATGACAGATGAAATTTGTAGGTCACCTAGCTCCACGGCACCATTATAGGTCACCTAGCCACGGCACCATTGTAGGAGGCGTTTTTATTCTCTCTCTTAAAAATGAGCCCTGTAGACGCATTTTCCTTTTTCTCTCCAAAAATAACATAAATTGGTAAATTTTTAGAAAAACAACATAGTTTCTCAAATGTTTTTTTTTCAACATAGTCTCATAAAATTTCCCCTTTTTAAGTAGCGGGAAGTTATTTTATTTAATTATTTTATATAAAAATGTTTTAAAAAATAAAAATACTTTTATATAATAATATTAGTTTGTATATCCATGCAATGCACAAGCTAATAGTGTTTGTCAATATAATTTTTTTTTTTTGTGAAAATATAATAGTTTTTAAAATGAGATAAAAGGTAATGTAAATTTAATCATAACATAAAAAATTAATAATGTAAATTTAATCATAACAATTTTTTTCTCTAATCTTCGAGACTAATCGTCAGATCGATGTGGATAGGTACTAATCCATGTACTAATCGTTGAATTTTCATTTGGAGTTCGTTGGTAGAACTTAAAAAAAAAAAAACTTAATAGCTCAGTGACTTAAATAAAAACTTTTGAATAGTTTAGCGACTTAAATGAAAACTTTCGAATAATTCAATAATCAAATTATAACATTTTTAAATTAAATGATTAAAACGAAAAATTACTCCTGATAATAAATCTCCTATCATCTTTTATTTTAATCAATAGTAATATATCGTGTCTTATTTACTTACCCAATGCTCTCCCTTAAATAATAAATACATTAATGATTTATATATAAGTCTTCATAGTGGTCATCATCAGCCATCAACCATAGCTCAACAAGTGATGGAAAAGATAAGAACGATGGAATTTAAAAGAAAAGGACAGTCACAGTTCATTTTCCTCAAGCTTTCAACATCTCAACCCAAAAGTCCAACCACAGCCATATGCATCCCTCTCACCTAACAACACATACAAATTAAAAATATATATACAATTCATGTGGACAAAGAAATTTCAACTTAATTATTGTACTAGCTAGCCACTAATGCTCCCATCCACTTCATTTTATAAAATTTGCAAAACATTTATTACCTCATATATGATGAAAACTGTCGAAACATTTTTGAAACGCGTTTCGACTTTTAATTTTTAAACTGAAAAATGGGAGTCGCCACCAATCTTTTATTCGGTGTGATTGGATCACCATAAAACGTTACAATCTGTTTTGAAAATTATTTTGGTCTTCGAAAATCCAAAAAACGGGTTCGGGAGTCGGTTACGTGTAAGGAAGGATTAGCATCCTCACACGCCCAAAATTGGTACCATATCGATTACTTTCAGGTCTTTGTTTGTTAAAACTTTGAAATCTCAAGCGAAGTTTAAAAAATGATCTTTTTACACATAATTCATTTCACATGATTTTCTAAAATTAGATTTGAGGGAAAATACCCGTGTGTTTCGAATTTCTCGGAGAATTGAAGTCGTGTCCAACACGTTAGGGCACTACATTCTAGGAATCTCGAAATTAAGGGTCATTTGAAAAGTTTGAAAGAGGATATTTGATTTTGCAGATTATATGAAAAATCACACCCAGCACGATAGGGCACAATTTTTCGAGATTTTCACACGAAAAGAATATTATCTCGGTTTTAAAGATTTATTTGTATGTAAAAATAATTTTGAAAACGAACGTGTAAATTAAATATGAATGGGCAGTTAATAGCAAAAATAATATGAAACAAAATGATTAAGTAGATAAATAAATGTACAAAAATTAAATATAAAATTAATAGAATATAAAATTAATAGAATATAAAATACAAAAAAAATGATAATTAAATTCTGTGTATGAACATCGAAGAAAAGAAAAAGAAAACAAACGGGGTCACAAATGGGGTTTCAAAGAATTTGAGATGAAAATGAAATTTTAGAGAAATTCGAGGGTCAAAATGTGATTTTGAAAAAAAGTTAGAGGGTTAAAATGTAATTTTAAGAAAGTTTAGGGGTTAAAATGCAATTTTAGGAAAGTTTAGTGATTAAAATGTAATTTTGGAAAAATTTGGGTTAAAATATGATTTGGAAAAGTTTAAGGGTTAAAATGTAATTTTGGAAAAGTTTAGGGATTAAAATGTAATTTTAGAAAAGTTTAGGGGTTAAAATGTAATTTTAGAAAGGTTTTGGGGTTAAAATATGATTTGGAAAAGTTTAGGGGTTAAAATGTAATTTTAGAAAGATTTAGGGGTTAAAATATAATTTTAAAAAAGTTTGGTGACCTTTTGAGCAATAAATCCAAAAAAGAGGTGACACGTGGTAGCTTCTCAGGCTTTTAGAAGTGAAAGGACCAAATTAAAAATTTTTAAGATTACTAGGCAAATTTAAAATAAGTTAAAATTTGAATTAAGGATGAAATTGAAACAAAATAAAGAAAAGGAATGACCAATTGCAGAAATAAACCAAAAAAGGACATGTGGCAACTTCTTGGGCTTCAAAAAGGTTTAAGGACTAAATTGAAAATGAAATGAAATTAATGAGCAATTTTAAAATAAATTAAAAAAATGTGAAAATGATAAAATTGAAGCAGAGTGGAACGCGAAAGGACCAGAGGACAAATATCCCATTGTTTTTTAAAAAATTAGCCAAGGGCATCAAAACGACGTAGTTTTGGAGTGTTTAAATTACTCCCAAAACTACGTCGTTTTGGGAGGTTATATATATCCTTTTAAACATTTTTTCTTTTATTTTTTCATCTTTTTCTCCAAAAAAACACAAAAAACCTCTCAACTCTCTCTCCATTCTCTCCTCAAAGGGTCGGCCAAGGGAGCCATCATCGACCATCGTTGGTCGCCTTCGCCGTCGCTATCGCCGTCGTCCACGACGGTGCAAAAGGTAATTATTATTATTATTATATTTTTAAAAAAACGTAGATCGAGGTTAGATCTATTGATCTAACCCCTCAAATCTTCAAAAATCTCAAAAATAACTTCTAGTTTTATTTCTTATTTTTAAAAAAACACACAACTATATCTGATTAGGTTTTTCAGATATACGAAAAAATACGGCTTTTCTTAATTTTTATTTTGTTTTTAAACTTTATTTTTGAATAGGTAAAAAAAAAAATAAGTTTATAATCTGTTTTCGAAAAAAATAAAAAAAAATATATGTATACGTATATGCGATAATATACGTTAAAAGATTGGTGGGTTCTGAATGGTTGTATTCAAATCTCTGCGTTTGTATTGATTTTTTTTGTGTATTTTTCATTGATTCAAAAAAAACCCTATTACAGATCTGAGATCGTGGCTTTATAGCCAAAATTTATTACAAAATATTGTTTCTTTGCTTTGCTTTTGTCTTTTCTTCTCTATTTTGGCAGGTATCATATGGTGGCAGTGACAGTGACAGGCGGTGGCAGGCCTCGGGGAGTGGTGCCTTGGTACGTGTGCCTGCTGACGTGGCAGTGGAGAGGGGCAACGACGACAGAGGGAAATCCTTAGTAAATTAGGGTTTCCAACTTTTTCAAGAGTTTAGGTTTGTTAGGCCTAGTTAGTGTTGGGCTTAGGGTTTGTAAAATTGACACTTTAATTTTAATTTATTTTGTATCTCTTTTTGTTTATTATTTTTTGGTTTTTATTCCCTAAGTCCGGATAAAATTGGGCCTCTACAAAAACCATGAATGTGATGGTGAAACCATCCGGTGGTTGGCTGCTTCATCGTAGCTGCCGCAGGAAATTGGCAACTTCTCACCCAAGTTCTCTAGCAGTGACTCTACCATTTTAGCTCCTTCATCAACATCTGCACCTTTCTCTTTACCACTGATTGTACAATTGCAAGAATGGTTATGGAGATGATGGGATAAGATTCATCAACAACTGTACTACTGCTGGTACTGCCATGCTAGGGTTGCACCATCAGCTGTATCCTCAAATTTCCATGATGATTAGTTACCAAATGAGAATTACACCTAGTATACTCTTACCCAACTGAGAGCCCAAGACTCATGGCATCATTAGAAGCTGCCCGAGAAGCACCCATGAACTGCCCTCCACTTTGCACCATCCGACTGGTCATTGGGTGAGTTGCCACTCGGATTGTGACACCTTATACCCGACCCAGTTGTTGGATCCGAATATAAAATGTCACATTTCGTTGCCGAAGCAACTTACTTTTCTATTTTTTTTCTTTTTTAAAGCGTAGTGAAAAAAAATATTTTATAAAAATTTCGGCAGCATTTCTACTTATTTACGTAAAATCCCCTTATAAAATTTTGCATTTCACAATATATTCGCATTCAAATAACCTCCCAAATCAATTCCCAACACTTCAATTTCTCAAAGCATTTCAATAAATTTAATATCTACTTTTAACCATTTCATCAAAACATTGATTATAAAGTACTAACAAAAAAGACATAATAAACATATTTAAATTTAATTTTTAAGACAATATTATATCTATATAAGCCTATGTATATACCATAAATATTAATCAAAAAGTAAACTTTTCACCAACTTTGTTTGAGTTGAATTCCTGTTCTTCGAATATTGTTCGTACGATCTACTGAATCTAACAACCTGTGCACGAAAAAATAGACAAACCGTATGCTGGGCAATTTTTTATGCTCAGTGGTGCTAATATCATATAAATTATTACATAAATATTAAATATAGATTAGTTAATAAAAGTACATAAATAACAATAAACTTTTTATTCAAATTTAAAATCATATAATCAATTTAATTCACACAATAAGAAAATTCAAATATATTCAACTTTTGTTTTTACTTTTCTTTCAATCTAAACCCCACACCAAAGTTTAAACCCATAACCAGATACACGAATCCGCCACCTCGAGTTGCTCGGTAACGATGCTATCAAAGTAATCCACGACCTCTAGGGAATTGGGACTGCCCACGACCTTCTGGGAATTGGGGAGACCTAAATTTGGCCTTTTCTCCCCTGACCCTCTAGGAATTGGGGAGACCTAAATTCTCTGATATAAAGACTTTATGGCATGCCAACTATATCTGATCTAGTCTAACTTAGTGTACCGGGGTACAAATAAATTTTCATTTCAATTCTATTTTTCATATCATTCTCATTTTTGTCCCATATCATGATCAAATCATATATTTTGCCTAATGTAAAATTAGGTTTCCAATTCAAAAACATATTAAATATTTTCTTGCTCAAACATATAAAATCATAATACTCAAGCTCAAACTATAACCATGAGTTTGCTAATTTAATCATTTGGAAAATTAACATGTTCCATCTCAAATCATAATTTTATAAATATTAACTAAATAATTCAAACTCATTCAAAACTCATAAAAATAATATAAAAATAAAATTAATATAATTAATCATAATAGTCTAATTATTCTAAAACTTTATGTAATAAAAATAAGATATTAGTACAAACCGAATTTAAATCGCTTTACTTCTTCTCTTCGTCTTTCTCCTTCAAGGCGCTTGTTTCGTTTTTAGCTATAATATGAGCAATTCAATACGAAATAATATCATTTATCCATTTTAATATTAAAACTAATAAAAACAACTTAAATATTCATGATTAATCAAGTTAATATACTAAGCTTCCAAATTTGAAATTCTCATATCTTTCAACTTGATTATCCGTTTTCAACTCCGTCTTCACCGGAGTATTCACTAATTTATAAGCTATCATTTAGCACCAATATTACTCAAAATATTCAATTTTCTCTACTACCCCTTCAACATAGCCAAATAAACCAAATAAACTTCCTAACTAATTTCATTTCTTTTTCACACTTCTAATAAGTTAAAATTCATCTTCTAATAATTTTCTATCAAGAAAATATACATATTTCACTTAAATTTCTTAAGCTTCCATCAATGCTCTATAATGGCAACTTTTAAAATACTTTATAAAATCAAAAATTATTGGTATATACATATAGAATAAGCTTTAACTATTCAAAATCTATGAAAAATTTGAAGAAAAACCATACCTTATGCTTGAATTTGAAGAAAAATAGTGAAAGAAAAATTTTCTTTCTCCCTTCGTGAGAGAAACAGAGAACATGGAACAAAATAGAAATAAAGAAAGATGAGAACAGAATATTTGAAAACATATTATAATATTATTATTAATTAATATATTATTTGAAAACATAAAAAAAATCATTGATTTTTTTAAGAAATAGTAAAATTACCATTAGATCCTTTCCATCAAAATAAAAATAAAATATTTGCATTTTAGTTTCTATACTTTTCCAACTTATTCAATTTAGTCTCTGAACTTAATAACGAATTTTTTAACTAACCACATGCTCCTAATAATAATGCTCTATTTTTTCATGTCTAATAGTTTCCTCTAAAAATGATCATTATTTCTTATACTACTGTTTATTTATAAATTGCTTTATTCAAGGACTTCTACCATAAATTTATATTTTTAAAGTGGAGAGGTTACACAGATAGACCACCCATTACCTCGCTATGTTTTTAGTGAAAATGCTTTTATTTTCAAGAGGGATCACCGAAGATCATTAAGGCATAACAATCTCGTACTATCTCATCAAAGAAAATGTCAAAACAGTACTACATTTGATGACAACCCACGTATAACCAACTTATCACTTGACCAACCACACATCGATCGTGTCTTAGAATTGTTAGTAATATGGCACTACAGGTTAGAAGACCCTTCTCTTATAAATAGTTCGAAGAACAATGAACAAAGGGTCAAATCCCTCACTCCTTTGGCAACCTAAACGCCCTAAGTCCTCTACACCTTGTCTTCCTCAGCTCATAGCCTCCTCCTCCCCCTCCTCACTTAGTTACACCTTCTAACTTTTTGTCTAAGTTGGTGAACCGGCCTCATTTAGACCACTATCATCTCCTCTCTTATCAAGGACGGAGCCAAGGGTTAAAGGGACACCTAAAAATTAATAATGAAATTATATTTTTATTATTGTAAAAATATACAATTTAATTTTGTACATTTTTAACTTCCCATCTCTTATCGATATCCTATATCGGCAACACCACAATGACAAAGCCTTTCATAAACCAACATGTTCCTACATTGTTATTTTACAATAAAAAATAAAAACAAAAATTTAGGTGGCATATTTTATATTTGCATAGTATTATATATATATCAATAAATTTTAACTCGTAATAATGATATATTGATATTATTTATGCTATTTTTAGGTATTGGAATTCATTTTATTTTTGCATGTGACGGAAAGGAAGAATAAGTGGTCAAAAATGGAGCCACTAAATGCAACAAATAGAATTGAAATGGAGCATGCAGATTAAACCAGCAAAAAACATTCCCAGTGCATATATATGAATGAACGAATGAGCTAACAAATATCTCTTTTTGTTTTTTTTCTATCAAATCATATATATATATATATATATAGCTACTAAAAATAAGATAATAACCCAAAAAAACCCACCATCAAATAGTTACTAATTATACAAACAGAAAAAGTCCACAAGCATCAAGTTTAGAGCTTCGTTTTCCTTTTCATGCATGCTTGATGACGTTGAGTCACCCCCCAATGCAAGAGGAAAATCAGAATATATAGAAAAATAAATAAATATTTGTTGTATTCCAAAGAGAAAAGAGAACAGATCCCATCATTTGAGATATATTTGTGACAATGAATAATCAATCAGCATCAAAACCGACGACAACAGCAGCCAAAGGATGGGTTTTGCCGTACGAAACCCCAAGACTAAGGGACCATTACGTGATGGGGAAGAAGCTGGGGCAAGGCCAATTTGGCACCACCTATGAATGTCTTCACAAGGCTACTGGCACCGTTTTCGCTTGTAAGTCGATCCCAAAGCGTAAACTTTTATGCCGTGAAGATTACGACGATGTTTGGAGGGAGATCAAGATCATGCACCATTTGTCGGAGCACCCGAGCGTGGTGCGGATCGAGGGGACTTATGAAGATTCCGTGTTTGTTCACTTGGTTATGGAGATTTGTTTAGGCGGTGAACTTTTTGATAGAATTGTGGCTAAAGGTCATTACAGTGAAAGAGAGGCTGCTAAGCTCATTAAAACGATTGTGGGTGTTGTGGAGGCTTGTCATTCTCTTGGGGTTATGCATAGAGATCTCAAACCTGAGAATTTCTTGTTTGATTCTCCTGGTGATGATGCCGTCCTCAAGGCTACAGATTTTGGCTTGTCTATCTTCTACAAACCAGGTTGGTTCCTGGGGTTTCTTTTCTTCATATGCTACATTTGATTTTTGGAAACAATAGCCATTGATTTTGACCTTATGATTTTGGTAATTGGTTGTTTCCATGATTGGTGCTTTCCTTTTAATTGGGTTATCTTTAAAAAGAGAAAAAAGTTTGGGTTGATTCTCTCAAAGTTCTTCAGAAATTTATGTTTGATCATGTTGAATGTTTTTAAGATATTATTGGAGGTTCTACCTGAATACCTTAATCCGAATAGGTTTAGACTCAGAGCCTAAAAACGAACGGAGAGGCTCTACCTGAATACCCAACCCGAATAGATTTAGGCTCTGACCGTAAAATGAGCGGAGGAGGACACATGTGATTATACCAATAATATTCTGTAAAACTCCATACTGATATCAAGATCAACATCGCTGGAACGTCAGGTTGTGCCTAGGTACCAATTTTTTCTTACTTGTATGATGGCATTTTCAAATTTCTTGTGCTAGGAAGAATCATTAGGCTTCTTCACATGATGGGAAACTTCACACCTATGACACTTACTAGTGATTTTCCCTCTGTTTCCTCTCAGAGTTAATGCCGGTTTACGTTTTCTATCGTACAGGACATCGTTATTCTGATGTTGTTGGGAGTCCCTTTTATGTTGCACCAGAGGTTTTGTGCAAGCATTATGGACCAGAAATAGATATATGGAGTGCAGGTGTTATCCTTTACATTTTGTTGAGTGGTGTTCCACCATTTTGGGCAGGTATTTTATCATATCATACATCCTGCAACACTTGGTCCCAATTCTTATATTCTCATATCCTAAGTTGTTTTTTTACTTTTCCTCTCGATTCGTAGAAACTGAATCAGGAATATTCAGACAGATTTTACATGGGAAACTCGATTTCTCATCCGAACCATGGCCTAGCATCTCCGAAAGTGCGAAAGATCTAATACGAAAGATGCTTGAGAGGCACCCTAAGTCGAGAATTTCTGCTTATCAAGTCTTATGTAAGTCATTTTAAATATCAATTTCAATCCAAATTATGATTTCTTTGCAATAGCAGGGGAATGACAATGCCTACCTTTCATTTTCTTTTCGTGTGCGTGTGTGGAAGTCACAACAGTGGGTTGATTTATGCATCAGGTCACCCATGGATTGTTGATGATAGAGTTGCCCCAGACAAACCTCTAGATTCCGCCGTGCTATCACGCTTGAAGCAGTTCTCGGCAATGAACAAACTTAAAAAGATGGCTTTGCGTGTATGTCATTCTCCTGTTTTTGATGTGTTTACATAGGCATGCTTGAAAACGCTGCCCCTTTTTACCTATGTTTCACGTTCTTCTTTTACAATGGGGGGAGACACAAAAAAAAAAACATTCTTTTGCAGGTCATAGCAGAACGACTCTCCGAGGAAGAAATAGGCGGTCTGAAAGAGTTGTTCAAAATGATCGACACGGACAGCAGCGGGACAATAACGTATCAGGAACTCAAAGACGGTTTGAAGAAAGTGGGGTCTGAATTAATGGAATCTGAAATCAAATCTTTAATGGAAGCAGTAATGACCACTTCCTTTCTTGACTTGTTACTGATATGCATTATGTTACAACATGATTGAGTGATTGATGACAAACACAACTGTTGTTACCCTGACAGGCCGATATCGACAACAATGGAACAATCGACTACGGGGAATTCATTGCAGCAACACTGCACATGAATAAGCTGGAGAGAGAGGAAAATATAGTAGCTGCTTTCACCTTTTTTGACAAAGATGGTAGTGGTTATATCACGGTAGATGAACTTCAACAAGCTTGCAAAGAATTTGGTTTAGGTGATGTTCATCTGGAGGACATGATCAAAGAAATAGACCAAGATAATGTAAGTATGGCTTTGACATTATAATTTGGAACATGTAGTAAAATATTATTAATAACTGTTGTTGTCATGATGCATGTATATATAAATTGTAGGATGGAAGAATAGATTATGGGGAGTTTGCAGCAATGATGAGAAAGGGTGATGGGTTAGGAAGAAGCATGAGCATGAGAAACAACCTCAACAAGAATATAGCTGATGCATTTGGACTTGGAGTGGAAGACTTACCACCAATCTCCTCTTCCCCTTCCTCTAACACTAACTCTGACTCTAACTCTAACTCTAACTCTTGTCCTTCTTCTAGCTAGCATCATTTCTTACATTTAAATTTGTCTATCCAAATTTAGCCCTTCTTTGCTTGAGTTGAGTTTGTATAGACACAATAATAATTGGATCTTTATATATATATTATCAAACTAATACTTTATTTAGCAATGATGATTGCTTGAGCTTAAAATTTTCCTTTTCTCTTATCCTTAAATGACAGAGCAGCTAATGCCATGATATTTTTGGTAGAATATGAAGTTGATTGTATTTGTACAGTTTTTTTTGTTTTGTTTTCTTGCCCAATACTATATGACATCAGTATGCTTTAACTATTTAAAAACTTGTTTAAGAAAAAAACCATTATAGTACTAGCATCACTATTTTGAAATATTTAAGGTAAAAAGTAAAGAAAAAGGAGCAATGACTGAGTTTCTGAGAAAGCTTTTTTAAAGGTAAAAGATGAAGCTTTCTTCCACCTTAAGTTGCATTTTCATACCAGATCAGATGCCAGTGGACCTACAACTTCCTAATTAGTACTAGCATTAACATTAAAAATAATTAAATGTTGTAAACAAATACAAAAGAACTAAATTTGATCTCTAAACAACCCTTTCCTTTTCCTTTATCCCTTACTGATTTATCTATTTTATTTATTTATTTATTTTTGCAAAGAAAGAGATTTCAATAATTGAATTAACCCAGAAATTGAAAAACATCACATAGTTAACTTCCAATCTGATTTTTTTTTTATGTAAAATAAAGCATCAGCACCAGAAGGAAGCAATATCTAAAAAGACAAACTTTTCTCACAAAGTACACTATATATATCAGTACAGTTTTTACATAATTCTACAGCAACATTATCATGTAGCGCTGTCTGTAAAAGTAAAACTGTAAAAAAAAAAAAAAAAATGTCAATGGCGTACAAAGCATTTCTAGGAAGAAAAAGAAAAAGTTTACTCCCAAATGTTTTAAATAATCTAAATGGGAGATGATTTTAAGTTAACATAACATGAAATAAGAAAAAAAAGGAATTTCCTGCCCTCTGCTTTTCATATTTTGTGTCAATGGTAGATCTTCAATAATCGGCTGCAGAAATGAGGATCTTCTACTCGGCTCTATCCTTTCTTGGATCCTAAATTTTGAAATTTGTAAAAATTTGTATTCTTAATCCCCCATTGACAGTCAGGAGGATGCTACAGACTTCACCAACATAACCTTACTCGTATATCTTCTTTTTCTTAAGAAGGGTAGGAAATATGGAGACCAACCCGATAAGGAAAAGCACGGACAAAGTCTTGAAATCGTAGAGGTCCTTGACGGACCTAAGATCCCCAAGTGCAAGACCAGCCTGAAAGAAGATACGAAGATGGTCCTAAATCAGATACTTGAATTGAAGCTTGCGTGTATTCAATACCATCAAGAAATACCATATAAAATGAAATAAATAAGCCAGGTACAATATAAACCAAGAAAAAGGGCTGTCAAATGAACATAATGTTCTTTAACCTTTCTACATTAAAGACTTACCAGCTACTTGCACTTTTTTAAATATCAAATTGTTCAGAGGTAAGGTATCTGAATACATGAGTGCCATCTTTTTCTATCATTTCACTATTACGTGACACCAATGAATTGCATCAAATTGAATCTCAACACAAACTCTATTATCTTTTAATTATCCCCACTACAAAGAGACCTAATTCAATTACAGCATGTGATCAATTAAATGAAGACCAATAAATATATCCAAATAAAATCCATTGAACCCTATCCGACATATCTTTAGTGAAAAAACCTATTAACAATAGTAATCATGGGGCTTCATCAACAAGTACCTATTTCAAACTGTAAACAGTCTCTATAGTTCAATAACTCCATGTATTTGGCTAAGGTAAGAATCTGATTTAGACAGAATATGGCGAGAATATACGTACAGCGATCTTGTAGAAGCTTTTCTCATTCCAAATTGTTAAGAATGCAAATAAGTTATTTTAAAACATTAAATTAAAACTTTCATGAAGTCCTCCAATATATAGCTAGCTAGGGTAATGCAAAAAAGTTTAAAACAATATTGTCACTGATCTGAGCTTCAGAACAAAGTTACATGGTTAGAAACATGTAACTTTCTTTTTTTTGGCAATGTGACAAGACATTTGACCAATCACAAATATATTGTTCTATTACTATTATCAAAAACTGTTTGACGAGTCATGTGACCATTCACAAATATATTGTTCTATCTCCGTTATCAAAGTTTGTTTAAATAAACATGCGGACTATCTGACATCATTTATGCCCATGAATAACAGGGTGTAGCACTAAATTGGATAACACACAAGAATCTCTTTTCTTTCAACAAATATTTTCCGATGACAACACCAATAGTAATAAAAAAGGAATAGAAAAATGAAAATCGAATCATAAAGAACGCAAGGAATTAATTGAGGTGCATGGCAGGATACTTACTTTGACAGTTATATAGGAGGCTGGTATTAGGCCAACAAAAGTTGCTAAGAAGAACACATGAAACGGTATGTCAACTATAGGTGAAGCCAAATTAATAAATAGGTTGGGTAAAGTTGGAGTAATTCTCAGAAAGAGCATGTAATTCAGCAACTTGTCCCTTCGCTTAGCAATCTGACTCCACAAAAAAAATGCAGGTGAATTCAAGTACGAAGAAGATGATAGGACAACAAATGAAAGATGCTAAATTAAGAGAAACCAGAAAGGAAAAATTTCAAAGATGGTACCAAAGAAATACCTCAGCTTGAAAAAATCTTAATTTATCAGGCCACAACCAACTAACCAAAGGCCTGCCTATCAGCTTTGACAGAAAAAAGCAAGAGCATGCTCCAGCTGTGGCATTAAAGACAACCAAGAAAACGCCTTTTACACCAAAGAGAGCTCCAGCTAGCAAAGACATGAAAATTGTTCCAGGAATCATAAAGGTTTGCATGAAGATATAAGTCGAGCAGTAACCCAAAATGAATTGTGTTGGATAATCATTTGCATATGTTGCAATATTATCTCTGAAAAAAGAAAAAAGAAAAACAGACTTCAGTAAAATGAGTGTTGCAGCTAAAATATGAACACGGAGAAAGAAATTGTCGACAACAAAGCAGAAATGCTGGACAACAACAAAGTAGTGAATACATAAGTAAACTAAAGGAAATGACAACAATAAATTAAGAATGGCAATTACAGCAACAATGTAGTGCAAACATATGAAGGGAGAAATTAGTGAAACCAAATGATGACATCTCGCAAAAGAAAAAGTCAAAGCAGAACTCAGCAACCAAAACAGCTAAATCAAATATCAATGCTGTTATTTTACATAAAAAAAGGGAATTATACTCCAATTGCTATGTGATCCTCTCAAAATATGACCACTCAGTATTACACGATCACTACATGAGAAATATCTAATACATTGCTGGCTCTACTAAGCATGCCTGCAACATGGTCCCTATAATTTGCATAGTTGTATTCCCTCACGTGATCCACAGATGAACTACAATCATGATTAACAGCCATAGATTGCTTTTTAAGCTCTTAATTCAAATTAAGGTATATGGGATAGAGTAAGGACCAAACAAAATGAAAGGATTCATTCGGGAGAAAATAGAAATGATAGAATTCTGGTCCACAACAATTTTCATTGTTTTAGCAGCTTAACTCCTCCAATCTAACAAAAAAAGAGGCATATTTCACTTTGAAACAACCCGATTTAAGATGGAATTATAAGCTAAAATAATCCTATTACTTCTTTCTAGCTCAAAATCACAAAAAACCACAAGAAATCTAAAATGGGCATTTCGAAAATCTACAATATTTATCAAATCCAAATTATTCAACACAAAATCAAGCTTATTTCCGAACTAAAACATCAAACATTGACCAAAAGAGAGAAGATGTCAGTTTTGATGATAAAAAAACAAGAGAGGACCTACTTGAGCAAGCGCAGATCGGAGATGGAACGCGGGATCTTGAGTTTCCCGTACTCGGTGGCGGGCATAGTAAGGTAGATGCAGAACAAACCGGTAGAAAAAATCAAGAAAACCCCAAAAAAGGCAGCCAATTCCCACCTCGAAACAGGAAACCTTTCCGATTTTAACCTCTTCCCGGTTGGGGAATCGTCATCTTCCTTGCTGCCGTTGTTCAACAACGCCGCCGCGGCACTTTCCTCGTCCCTCGACACATTCCTCGGCGCAGCCATTTCAAAACATGGACAAGATAAAGAGCACAAAAAACAAAAGTGTTGGGAACTTGGGATCCCAAAAGAATATATAAACAAGAATAATAAATTGAAACGAAATAATATTGCTGAATTAAAAAATCATTGTTATGAAGTGGGTGCTTTTATGAACCCTAATTTGAAGAAATTGATTTGGTTGGTACCAGCGAGTTTTAAAGCAATCGGTTATTCTTAAAAATAAAACCAGAGAAACAATAAAAGAGAAATTTGGAAGACCAAAGTTGTTTCTTTTTCTTCTTCTTTTTTAATTAAGAAAATTGAGAAAAATGTCTTCAAATGCCCAAAAAAATAATCTTTACAACAAGAGTTTTCTTATTATTTACGTGGGAATTGAATTATTAAAAAATATAATAATTTATAGATAAAAAGCCCATAGTATTATTTTTTTAAAAGTTAAACTTTATATTATAGAAATATTATATTTTTTTTGGTTAAATTATAATTTTAATATCAAAATCAAAAAATTACCCTACTAATAAGTGATTGGATATACTAATAAGATATATTACGTTTATAAATAAAAAATTTAAATTTAAATTTTAAAAATTATAGTATTGAAAGAGATAATTATAAACCTTAAATATGAAATGTAAAACAGACACAATAATGTAAAAAAAAATTACCCTAATTTGATGTGAGCATAGAATTTGAATTTTAAAGTTCTTACTTACTTGCGAACTATGTAATATCCTTATTTCAAAAAAAAAATTATGCAATATCCTTAAATTACAATTTTGGAAAAAATTGGAAAATCATTTATATGAATTGGAAACATTAATAAATCTAATTATTACATTAATTATATTAAAAAATTATTACATTAATTGAATTCTGGTGTGAGTTATTTTCTTCCCTATTTTCTTGGTCAAATTTTCTTCCCTAAGTTATGATAGGTTAGATATAACATTTTTGAACATTTGTATCTTTTCTTTAATTTTTTATGTTTAAAATATTAAAATTTATATAAAATTTACCGTCCAACATAGAAAAAAAGTTGAAGAGCTTCAAAATCCTCCTAGCATTTGACCATTCATTTAGGTAGGGGTGAGCATTCGATCGAATTGAATCGAATAAAAAAAATTTGAGTTAATCGAGTTTTCGAATCCTATTTCATCATCCTAACTTGATTTAAAATTTTTACGAATCGAATCGAGTGAGATAGAATTCGAATCGAATCGAATATATTTGTTCGAGTTAAATTAAGAAAATTAATTTGGTGTTGTTTAATTTTATGTAATTTTTTAAAAAAATATTTTTATTTAAAGTTTTTAAACATGACTATACAACGAAAACTTGAAATAAATAAGTGAAAAAATCTAAGTAAACAATGACAACACAACAAGATTATAATAAAAAATATAAACAAAAGTTCAAATAAACAACATAAATTCAAGTAACAACAATAACACAACAAGATTATAAAAAAAAACATAAGCAAAAGTTCAAAATACAGTAAAAACCTACATGGCAACACCATTCCAAACAACAAAACAAAAAATAAAAACAACACAACAAATGTCAAATAAACGAACAGTAATAACACAAAATCATTGTAAAATAGCTTAAGCTTCTTTTTTAAGGGTTTTAATTTAGAGTTTTTTTTTAGGAAGAAAAAATAGATTTTGGGTTTATAAAGTTAATATCTTCAATTTTTTTTCCAAATAAAAATTAAATAAGTACACCTAACCATAATAATAATAATAATAAGGAACAATAAATTTAGACATGAAAAAAAGTTGTTTATGAGTGTTATTTAGGAATAAAATTATATTTGGGTTTAAAAATATTCGGGTTTAGTTTATGAGTATTTTTTAAGAATAAAATTATATTTGGGTTAAAAATATTTAGGTTTAGTTTGTTAATGGGTTTTAAATATTAGGGGAAAAATTTGGGTAAGATAAATGGTTTGGGTTTTGAGGGAAAATGGGTATAGTAAATTGGGTCTGGATATTAGGTTTGGGTAATATAAATTTAAAATTAAAAATATTATAGTTTTATTTGGTTTATTCAAATTATTTGAATAATTCGAATTCGAAAATTAAACTCGATTCGAACTCGAAATTCGAAAAAAAATTCAACTCGATTCGTTTAACTCGAATAACTCGAATCAAATAATTCGAAATTCAAAAAAATTTTCGAATTTTTCGATTCGAACCGAGTTTTGCTCACCCCTACATTTAGGCATGAAAGCTAATCTTTTTTCTTGTACTTTTTATAGATTTATGATCATGGAAGTTTGATTTAGCTAGTTCATGTGACAATTTGATAAATTGTTGAAATTTTAGCAAGTTTAAATTGTTGAGAAATCAATGAATTAGGCTTGGAATTGTTAGATATTGAGTTTAGATTATGGAAAGGACTAAATTGTAAAGTTAGCTAAGCTTGTTTGTTAGCTTTGTAACATTAGGGATCAAATTGAATAAATGTCAAAATAGTCATAAAATTATGCTAGAAATTTCAAGTATAAAGCCCCTAATGAAAGTATGTGAAATCATATTTTAATCCGAAGCTAAGAATTGAAAGTTATGCATATCCCGAGTTTAGGGACTAAATTAAATAAAATGTAAAATATGTGAAAAATTGGAAAATAGATTTATTTAGGATCATGCATTTCATGACATTGTGTGATGATGTATGGTATTGATCTGGTATATAAAATATTTGTATAGACCAAAAATTGAATCAAAGTGGAGCTAATAAGGGAAAAACAAAAATTATGGATTAGTCCCTGAACAATCCATCCGTTTTGTGTTTGACAAGGTAAGTTCATATCAAACTTGCTACCAATCCTTGTGTTCTATGTATGCTTGTGTTTACTTCATTATATTTATGTTTGAACATAATTTGAAATATTAATGAATTTGGCATACAAGGCTAGTAATGGGATTAAATTGAAATGAAAAGTGATAATTGATTGTTATGTGACAGTACAGGGTATAAATGTGAAAATATGAATGAGTACAGGGTATGATATGCAAATGTGGGTGATACATGGTATGAAAATGTAATATGTATGATAGATGTCCATATGAACTTAGTATGATAGATGCCCGTATGAACTTAGTAATAGGTTAGGATACAATTGGCATGTGCACGTTTGATACAGGTCATGTGCATGTTTGTACGGGATATGTGATGATACGAAGACTATGACAGGTTATATCGGGAGCCAACATCTATTAGAGACATCGAGTATTATTTGTCTCTATGGAGACTTTGGTGTGGTTGGGGGATGTAATTGAAAATGTTTATTCATTTGATGCCAATGAGCTTAAACCTCGGTGCCTTGGTGTGGTGTAGTTTAAACTCATACAAGCTATCTGGTATGGTGTAATTCACCCGTGTATCTGAGTCCGTTTCACTATGGTGTAATGAGCCTGCTCACACGAGCTGTGGGTCAAGATGTTAAGCTACACAATGCTGCTCACACGAGCTGTGAAAAATTCGCAACATATGCCGGATCTCAGCCATCTGTAGGACATCTAAGACCAGCACCCAGTATTCCTCAAAAATCCAACGGCATATATTCATGTCATATCATATTCTACCATCATAAGATTTAAATTTCCTCAACAATTATGAACAAGGCAACCTAGTACAATAATTCAATTTTTATATATGAAAATAGACAATTTAAATTTAAAGTAAGTTAAGAACTTACCTTGGCTACTACAAAAGTAAAAAAAAAAGTCGTTGACTACTCTACGACCTTGTTCTTTCCTCGACTCGAACCCGATTGTTACGTGTCTTGATCTAAATAACCATTTATTCATTTCATCATTCAACATGTAATTTACTAGTTTAAATAAAGACAATTTCTTCATTAGGGCCAATTTTTACAATTTTATCCACAATACTTTACATTCATGCTATTAAGTCCTTAGCTAAAATTCCTACATTTAATGCTCTAATCGAACATAAACCCATGCCTTTTACATTGTCTATATCTCTATTTAGCCCTTATATTCTATCTTTTCTTACTTAACTCCATTGTATTATCATCACCCACATAATCGAGTCCTTGGTTCCAAATCAAATAAATAGCCTTAACACATCATCATATATGACCTTCAAACTAAAAAGGTTAAATCTTAAAACACCCAATTAAACTCACCTCATTCATGAAAATTCTCAAGATTCTAAATAATTTCACAAATTAACTTTTGAGTTATCGAACCCAAGTTAAATCAACCTTAAATACATGAAAATCATTAAAACTAACCTCAAAAGTGCTTCTAAATCAAGAGTAAGTTTAATCAAATTCCTTCCTTCTTCAACAATGATGACTCTCACGTTTTGAAGAAGATGAATAAGATGGTGTGTGTACTTTCTTTTCTTGTCCTTCACTAAAAATTGAATTATGAATTCCCTATATAAATTTCCACCACATTTTTCCTTTTTACTCAATGGTCTAAAAGATTTTTAATCATTACCTATTCCTTCTTTTATTACACCTAATTCCACTAGCTTGCTTATTTTAATAGAATTTCTCCACTCAAATTATCTAATGTGAATGGGCTTACCGTCCAAGTTTCTTGGTAGTGGTATAATTACCACCTAAGTCCCTTAAAGTGCTTCTATAATTAGAGTCCAACTTTTAAATCTTTTATCACGTAGTCCTTTTGTTTAATAAGTCTTTCCAGCTGTAAAATTTTCTTATTTAAAGTTAATACGACCATACACAATGCTCGTATTTTGCTATTAAAATCTTATTCTTTGACGTCACTCGTCAGAATGTGTGGCTTTGTGCTACTGTTCCCGACGCCATTGAAAACAGACTGTTACAGTCGTTACGTCAAGATTTTTGAAGTTACGATGCAACTCATTGACTGATAACATCGTGACGTGAAAATCATGATGGCATGATGTCAACTTATAGATTTTGAAAATTTTTCAATTAAGTCATTAACCAACCTCAGATTAACAAAAAAGTTCTCGTAAACTAATATAATACCCAAAACGGTTTTATATCATATTGGAAAGTGTTTTGTGCTAATTAGCATGCCATAATGATTTAGTTGTATTGAAGTTTGTTGTAGTTGCTTCAACAATGAATGTGACATCTTATAGTTAAATTTAAAAATTAAAACAAGTGAAATATTAAATGAAGGATTAAAATAACATATTTGTAAAATTAAATAGTTAAGCGTGGATTTAGATGGACGGTGTATTTATCTGCGGTTAGTATAAAAACAGTAGTGACAGTAATATTAAATATCATAATAATACTATAACGCGAAATAAAAAATAAACTAAACGCACCACATCATATCTCACCGTCCATTCAAACCTACCGTAAATAAATATAAAAGGGTGAAGTGGTAGGTTAAAGGAAAGTAAGTGTTTTGAGGAGAATAATAAACATTCAAGTCTCATTTACCAAGGACAGATCTGTAGCTCCCGCTACAATCCAAGGTACCTCGGATTGTTCATTCAAAATGCCCTTCAATTTTAGTTTACTTTTATTGCACCGACTCAATTGTACCAATTTCAATTATTTTAACATTTGGAAGTTTTGTAGGTTCAATGTTTCTACTTTACTAATTGAAGGGCTTCTTTTATTAAAAAAATAAGCTTCCAGATTAATATTCAAAATATATTCAGAGTGAAATTAAATTATTATTGATAAATTAATTTTATTTTTTTAGTTTATTTGGTTATTAATTTTTTAAAAAGTTAAATTGTCATTTTATATTGAAATACAGATTATAACATAACAAATCTTATGATCCATTTATACTTTATACTAAATTTTTTATTAAAGTTAAATTTATCATTATGTTAATTAATTAAAGTAGTTAAGAGAGATACGTACACATAATGAAGGTTTTTTTTTTTTTTTCATTTTGCTATCCCAAGGAGAGTTGTTTGACGCCAATGTCGATTGACGGCCTTAGGGCTGACCGCCGACCTCTTGATCATTGCCTTTCTCAACCCTTCTCTTGTTTCAGCATTGCCCTCCTTTCTCTTTTCCATTTTTCTACTTTTGCTCCTTCACCTCCGCCCATTTCTTCTACCAACCTTGCAGTCGTCGTTTCCCTGAGCACATGGTCAGCTTAGCTCCAGTCACCATGTGGTCCTCTCCTGCCTTTTTCTTTCACATTCTCCTTTCTCCTTTGCTTTAAAGATTTTATTTATGTTTGTGTTTTTCGTCAGGATCTTTTGTGGGCTGCACTTCGATGGTGTCAAGGTCTAGCCTAGGCCAACACCTTTCTTAGCTAGGAGACGATATTGCCATCTCTCTTGTTTTGAAGGGATGCGACTCCTCCATATGCGAGTGCATGGCCTCTGTATTGGTGATTTCCACCACTCCAACTGCTCTGACTTCGCAGAGCAGTTCTACGGTGTATGACTCTATCTAAAGGCCTTCGTGGTTGGGTAATCTTCAGTCTCAAATGGAAGCTTTTCCTCTCCTGACTAGTCCTTGGTGGTGATGTTGAAGATTATAGACTTAGGATTGGTGTTCGTTTTGTTTGGATTGGGACAAGGTTCAGACTTTGTCTTTTTTTTCCTATTTCTTTTTGTCTTTATAGTTTTTTGTTGGTGTTTTGTGGTCTCTTGTCTTAGCTCATTTGTGGCCTCTCTTGGATAGGTTGGTGTGTGTGTGTGTTTTTTTTTTTTGAATTACAAATAACTCCGTATAATAAAAATAATTAATACGAGTTTAAATTACATATAAAAAAATTAATATTTTTAATCATCAAATCATAATATAAAGTTATGATTATGCCTTCTTTTACTAATAATGAATAGCAATATTTAAAATATAATTATTTGTATTAGAACAAAATACAAGTTCCAACACCCAGTGAGTCAATAAATCGGCTACAAATGGTAATTCAAACCACCACAGAAACAGTATCGTCATTTTATTATTCCTTTCATTTCAGTCTCCCACTCTCTGGAAAGTAGAGGATGTAATGTAAAATCTAAGGGCACTTGTACTTGTTATGGGTCTTGATCTGTGAGTAGCAATGGCAGGAATCTCGGCTAGCTTTAGGACCATCAGGCACACAGTGATCGGGGCACCTGTGGCAGCAGGCTATGCATGTTTTATTGCACATCTTTGGCTTCCATGAAAGGCTGCACCGCTTTGCACACTTGCTCGGGCATGCATCTGGAACTGCATATATATATATATATATTAGCTAAAAGAAAACAAAGATGGAAAAAGGCATAGTATTTAAGAACATCAACATTGATATTCTTACCCTGGGGTCCTGGGGCTTGTGCTGCAGAAACTTGAGCCATCAGCATTCCCACCTCACAGACTAGCACAAGGCAAAGAAGTAACGCAAGTAAGGGTGTGGAAGTCCTGCTGCTCGCCATTTTCTACTTTCTTAAGAGATAGAGAGAAGAGAGTGTCTGGTGCTCTATAAAGAGATGGGATGTTGGAAAAGCTGGTCTTATAGACATGAGGCGATGGCATGAGCCGTAAAGTTGCCCAGAAAGTTCCTCCCTGCCAGCACATTTCCCGATGGTTTTCGTCTTAAAGATATGAATCACTATGCATATAATACGGCTTTCCCATTAAATTACATAACAAACATAGCCCCCACACAATTAATTTACCAGTTCAGATTTTTTTTTTCTTTTTTGAAGTAAAAAAATCCATCTATACTATATTTATGGTTTTAATTGAGTTGTCATCAGGTTATAATGACACATGGCATGTAAATTTCAATAGACATAATTATTCTTTTAATTTAACGTATACAATTAAATTATTCATCTTATATTTTTTTAATATATTATTATGATTATATAATAATATTTATTTATATTTTTTTAATTTTATAATAACGTACCTAAGTATTCGAACTTAAAACTATTAAAATAAATATTATTATTTTTTCATTGAAATCATTTTTAAATTTAATTCATTTTGTATTTTTAAATCGAAAATATATAAAACAAATTTTTGAAAATAAAAATAAAGATTAAATTTCAGAAGAATAGTTGGAGAATATTTTATTAATAATTTTTTGGTATTCTACTTGGTTAAAACAAACTACCTGTTTAATACATTAATTTTTCCACAGGGATGAGTGCACCGACATCAAAATTTTTTAATCTGTATTATATTATTTTATTTTTTTCTGTGTGAATTTGGTTATTAAATTAGAATTTAAAAATAATATAAGGAATAGTTATGTTGTTATTACAGTGTTTACTTGATATTGTTATTTTTCATAATTATATTTATTTTTTAAAAAAGAAAAAGTTAATTGATAAAAATTATAGCGCTAACATAAACTGTTGGAATCATGTTTTTATATATTTATTATAAATTGTAATATGTTAATAATTGTTCATTATTCTAAATTTTATTTTATTCTTTTTTTAAATAAAAATAAAAGCACTTCTTTTCGATACACAAATAAAAATAACTAATCGATACACAAATTTAAAAATATTATTCTAAATGGTATTATAACAATTAAATTTAAAAATAAATTTATAAAAAATAATAATATTTGACTGTATCTAAACAGGAGAATGGGGTTGATGGTTATTTTATCTAAACAGGAGAATGGGGTTGACGGTTATTTGGTGTCGGTAGTGAGGCAAAGCGCATAATTAAGTTTGGAGAACTGGAAATATAAATGTCAACAAATCTAAAGGAGTGCACCTATTTTTTTATTATTGTTTTCTGTGTTTATTTTAATTTTTATATTTCGGATTCGGAGTTATTTATTTAATAATATTATTTTTAAAATTTAAATTTGATATATTGATATATAATAATTTATTAAAAGTAGTAACAATAATAAATGTTAATAACTGTATTTATTTTTTATAAATTAATATTTGATATATTGATACATAGTGAATTTTTTATTACGGAAATAGTCTTAAATTTTTTACATATATGTTTTTAATATTTTATTGTAATTTATAAAATACTTGTCAATTTATTGATATTATTTGTGGAGTCTAAAATATTTATTTTTTAATATTATTTTTTATTAATATCAAAATTCAAAATTGAACGCGCTAAACAGGCAAGGACAGCTAGTTGTCTTAGTTTGTGTTGTTTGATTTCTCCTGTTGACACCCTGTCACTCGTTTTTCTTTTTGGTTTAATGCTAAAAATAGCCCTTTATTTATCCATTTTTGAAAATTGAGTCCTTACTCTGAATTAATCCCTTTATTTTCGATTTCTTCCGTTAACTCTATTGCTTAACCTATACAAGTTTGTAAATTTAACTCTTTCATTTTTTATTATAAAAATTTTAAAATATATATTTAAAATTTCCACATATCAACAAATTAAAGATAGAAAAAATTTTACTATAAACCATTATGATTAGATATGTCAACTTGTAATTTTCGTGGTCTATAGCAAATATATTGATCAATATTACGCGCTTACTAAACCCCATGTGATGGTATAATGGTCAAGGGTGTTCACCGCCTCAGGTCTAATCTGGGTCGAATCGCGCTAATCGTGCTTGTTGTTCGGGCTTTGCCCTATTATTGTTTATCAAAAAAATATTATTGACCTCTTAAAAAAGAGGTTGCAAGGCAAAATAATCTCCCACCACAGCCATTCTTGCTTGCACTTGCTTCAAGTGCTAATATTGGATCCACTGCAACACCTATTTGTAACCCTCAAAATTTAGTGATAGCTACTCAAAGTGGGGTTTCTTTTGGTGAATTCTTAAATGGGATTCTCCCTGCTACTGTGTTGGGACTTGTATGTAATGCTTTCTTGCTCATTTTTATGTATGGTGACTTGTTATCTGTTAAGAAAGATCAACAAGATTCAACTATAACATTTCATGGTGATGGTGTTGATCACCAATTTTCACCAGCTACAATGTCACATGTGGAAACCACAAATGTGGACTCAGTTCATCATTAAAGTCTTAGAAACCGAGTTAACTCGAAGCAAGCATTGGGCGAGGCCGAGGTTCCTTGGTGTTTAAATGGTGCTTATTGGGACCATTGGAACCAAAGACTATGGAAATCGTGTGTTTATATTGTTGTTGTTGGAATGTTGGTGTTTTTGCTTATGGGCTTTAATATGTAATTACTGCAGTCCTTGCTTTAATGATTCTTCATTTCAGAGATGCTGTCCCATGCTTGGAGAAGGTAAAGAAAACGAGGTAAAGGTCCTGTATTAAAAATTAAATTGTATTTTACCTTAATTACCTGCAAATCTTTGTATATTAGATAAAAAAGTAAACTAATCTTTTCTGTTATTCATTTATACTATTAAAAATTAACAGTTGTTAACAATAAAAATAGATGGAAGTTTTAGTAGAAGCATTAACTTACTTTTTGATTTAATGTGCAAAAGTTAATTTGCCCATTTTTTAAGTAAAGAGGGACAAAATAGAATCTAACTCCTAAAACAAAACTCAATATTGAAACTTGTGTAATTGCTTGTTTGGGGTTTTAATTTCTTCCTATTTTTGTAAACAGGAATCCTACTCTCTTCTAATATTCTTCTGTGGGATGTTTGTGACAGTCCAAGGGTTTAATAGAACTGGATATGGGAATTAATGGAACCTTATGCAAAGATTGATGAAATCAGTGGAATAGCAGTTCTTGCACTAGTTATTCTTGTACTGTCAAATCTGGTCTCCAATGCGCCTACTGGTATGTTGATTTTTTCTCTTTCATTTGCTTGGACTTCTTTTAGGTAAAAGTATCATAGAAGCTTTTGTACTAAAAATTTATTGCATTTTACCTCCTCTACTCAAAAAATGGGAGAAATTAGTTCTTGAATATAAGACCAAAGAGCCAATTTGTTTTTGATCTAATGCATATGAACTAATTTACCTTTTTTTTAGTAGAGGGAGCAAACATGTTACTTTTACCCCTTATTATATGTGAGTTTTTGAGCATTAGAAATGTATCATATTTGGAACATATGGGAACTCTTACTCATTAGCCTTTCAAGGATTTGTCTTTTGGTTCAAACCAAGGATCATTAACTCAAGCTACCTAGTCCAATCGGTACTTGTGTTGTCAGTCATCGGCTCGAACTAAGAGAGGCATACTTGCGGGTGACAAACCCTTCAAGGAGCTCAAAGAGAACAATATGATTTTTGTTTGTTTGAAATCATTATTTGAAGCTTGTTTCTCCTGTGTCAGTTCTGTTGCTTGGGGCAAGAATGGCGGCATCCGCAGCATTGATATCAACAGCCTATGAGAAGAAAGCATGGATGATTTTGGCTTGGGTGAGCACAGTGGCTGGGAACCTGTCGTTGTTGGGATCGGCAGCCAACTTGATAGTGTGTGAACATGAACATGAACTTGACTCCTGTTGTTGTTGGATGTATTTATTGTTTTCCAGGTTTTATCTGATCGCTTCCTGCTTTATCTTTTCATTTTCTTTTTGGTTTGTTTTGTTGTTTTTCTATTCATTGTGCTGTATTGAATTTGTATTTGGGCCTTCCATTATTGTTGGGCTATTTCTTTAATAAATATCCAACCATTTATCTTCAAAAAAGAAAAAAAAAAGATTAGGTTAATAGATGTCAAGAAGCAAAAGGTAGCTTAGACTACATTCAATTATTGAAAAATCACATGGAGCTTAAAAATTAAAAACACCACATCTATATGCTCCCTTCGTATGTATATATGCAATTTTAAGAAGGCTAGAACCTTACCCAGCATCGAGTACATTGCGCCATACAATCTCCCTTGCAATCCATATTGTAACCCAACACTTTGGGATTCCTAAGAAGAAGATTTTTAAGAGATTTACCTTTTATTCCCCAATCCTTTTCCAGTATCTGTACATTTGTTCTCAACTCCTGTTCCATATCACATCCAAGAACTTCAGGAAATTTCTTCAGCAATTTCCGTAGATCGTCGTCCGACAGACCTAGGTTTCTCAGATATTCTAATATTTCATTAACGATTTCGATCCTCGGTTCTTCCTTCTTGCGTTCTTCACCCCAATACGGGGAGTGGACGTGCCCGAATGCCTTCCCAAGTATCTTGTCTTCCTCCTCATCGCTGAAACCAAATGCCGACAACGCTTGCCTGCATGCTTCCCAGGTCTTTCCCTCTGTGTTGACATTTATTGCCCATTTACGAGGAGAAAAATGGGAGCTACCAACTCTCCTTATCTCTGTCTGCGGGAGCCTACTTGAGAAGGTTACGCTGAATGGTACAATATTTGGTGCAGATGTTGCAACATCAGGCTGCATCAAGAATTCATGGAAATAAACAAAACCAAGATTTGAATTAAACTTCCAAATGTTGTACATCTATTAGGTTGTATCATCTCTTAACTCTAACTTGATCTTATTTTCATCTTTGTTTCGAATGGTGGCAAATTGAGCAACCTAAACAATTCTTCGTACTGGGATAGTGGACCTTTTATCATGGAAACCCGAATAAAGTAGGCACTAGCAGAACGGATTTTTCATAAGTTTTATAATGTACTCTTTGCCTAGAGGGCCAACAATAATAAAAATGAAAAGCATCCATGATACCCTATGTCTGATACTTCAAGGATGAGATGTGAGATGGATGAAACTTACAACACAAAAACAAGAAGTCGCAGAATCAAATGTCAACAAAGACGAAGCTAACGATTTTCCCGGCATCCCTGCAGTATCAGAGAAATGAGAACTGCTATGAAGCAAAATAGCCGACAAAGTCTGAACAATTTAGAGAGAAGGGTCATACTCAAAATCATACCAATACTGCTAAATTATGTCCAAGAATGTCATGATATATGCAATTAGCTCTATGATATCTTACATTTCATATCCAATTAGGTTCCAAAAAACCCAGCAAACTCGAAACAGCTAGATCCCCATTTAACTAAAACCACAAAATACCCCAAGTATGTCATTCAGACTATGTATTCAGTAATCTAATTTTTCTGGCTACATCATATTAAGTTTCATAGAGTTCAATTTAGGTTGCCTTAAAACCACTAGGTTTAGAGGTATAGCAGGAAGGAAGAACAAGCAATTGAATACACTACTTTGACTGTATAGTAACTAAAATTATCCTACAGATAGAACCTCTTGTTATAAGTTAGCATCCAGGGATTCTTGCATGTTAAATTGTACTAAAGAACAACTGAAATAGTCAGTCCACCAGAAAAAGGTCAAAACTCCAAACTGCTAGGTAAGCCATGTACTTCAATTCATTTTGAAGCACTTTAAGCAATAGAATTTCCATTGTATTCTTTAACAAGAAGCTCCATGATAATTAGGAAAAAGAAAAATCACTCTAAGAACTTAGTATCTAGAAGGGATTGGTTTAGAAATGACAACCAGTATGGAAGACAATCCCACAATTGGCCCTTGGAGGATTGATTACCTAAAACTGCAACAACAACAGGGTTAAAAATGCCTATTATTTGAAACCCTTTACTTTTGATTATCAATCTCTTGAACCTGGAATGTGAAATTAAGCAAACCCTAAACCCTATCCTAATACAAAATTGGGAATTTTAGTGATGAGAATAGAAAAATTACCTGAAGGAGAGGGTGTTGAATGGAGAAGAAATGAGGTTTGGTTAGTTGAGAAAGGAAGGGTAAGGGAAGAGCCCACCCCAAATATGAGAACCACAGACCCATTCCTAGGTGACTGCTTTGCCTTGTAATATCCTTTGATGATAGCCAGTAGCCAACTCCTCAAGCCAAGTGGCTGACTTTTTGTTTTGTTTACAATTAGCTGTTTGTGTGTTATCTTGGGCTTGCACTGATAAGCAAGCCCTAACCATTTTGTAAAATAGCTTTTCTTGGCTATTTATTTCATTTATACTTTTTAATGATTTAATGGGTGGACAAAGCTATTTTGATGATTTATTAATTTATTTATTGGGAATTTCTCTTCAGTATTGTAATGTTGGATACATTTCATCAAACCAACCAAAATTATGGACATGTCACCACCTGACAAAAGGGACACCACCACCCATGACATCATATCATTTTTCCTTTTTATAGAAAAAGATGCTGTAGAGGTTGATATTTCAACTACAAATTTATTGAATATCATTAATCAATAGGATTAAGGGTACTTTTGGATTAATGATGCCTTTATTTTCGATAAGATTAAAAATAGAGATGAAAATAAAATTAATTACTGTAATAAATAAGGTCAAAGATTCTACGACACTACAAGAAAAGTTTTCCAAAGGAGCTCTGAATTTGATTTCATGATAAAAATTGTTATTGCATGTTGAAGATTCTTCCTATTTTTTTTTTCTTGTTATAAATAAATGGTTAAGGGTGAGGCTTGTCAGAATGAGGAAACGGATTCAGATGTGGTGATGGCGGCGGAATTAGAACCAAATCCACTGTTATCATGGAAGGAGAGATTGTTAGGGAAAAGTTCTCACGTCTTGAGAGGGAAGAATGGTGTATCATGCATTGAAAAAGATGATGATTTTACCTTCATGGAAGGAGACGTTGTGAGATCCTTTGTCAACGGTATTCCATCTATTGATTTCTCTGAGAGAATTAATCAGTTGTTAATTAAGGATATGATCTACACTGTGGTGATCAAGCTTTTAGGCAGAAGTATCGATTATGCAAAGGTTCGTAACAAAATCTTTGCTTTGTTGAAACCAAGTCAGCCTTTCAGTTTGATGGATATAGCAAATGGTTATTTTCTAGCCAAGTTTCAGAACTCGAAAGATTATGAACGAGTTCTTTCTTAGGGGTCTTGGATCATCTTTGACCAATATTTGACAGTTCATCCGTGATCTATTAAATTTAACCCTAAACAGCCTTTTTCTAGTGTGGTAATATCGTGGATAAAACTTCCAAGACTCTCAGGTTATATGTATAAAAAGAAAATTTTATGGGAGATTGATGGATTAGTCGGAAAGGTTGCTAAGAAAGACTTCGACCGAAAATCTTACAAGCTCTTAATTGATTTTTTTTTAATTCGTTACTGAGGCCTTTTTGACCCTTTAGCCTTTTTAGTTTCAAAATTTTATAATTTACTTCCATTGAAAAAGTAGGGATCAAATTGAATAAATATATAAATATTGAGGGTTAAATTTATTATTATTTATTATATAAACACCAAAACAATCATTTAACAGAGAGACTATTTCCCTTACTTGTCTAATATATAAGGATTAATTTATCTATTTTTTTAATAAAAAAACTAAAACACAATCCATGATATATTACAGGAGATTTTGTGGTACTTTTACCATAAAATGATATAGAAATCCACGTTATAGTATATTATTTATAAAGTCACTATTACATAGGGATAAATATCAAAACTATACATGAATTATGATTTAATGTGCAATTGTGTACATGAACTTTGATTTCGTGCAATTTATTCATATTTGATTTGATCCAATTTTTATAAATTATTAACACAATTATTGATATAACATTAGTTTATGTTTATATATTGCATACATAAATAATTATATTTATTTAATGTAAAAATAAATTGATGCATTCATTTCTTTAAATGTGTATGATTAAATCAAAATTAAAATTTCAAGTATACATTGAACCACAATTAGAGTTTCACGTGTATAATTGTACCAATTTAAAATTCATGTATACAATTACACATTAAATCAAAATTCATATATAATTTTGCAATTTATTGTTATATATATATATATATATATTCTTCATTGCGCCACTTGTATTGTTTTCGAAATAGAAATCCATGTTTTAAGATTTAAAAATTCAATTGATACCTAAAATAGAAAGTCCAAATTTTAATTGCTAGAAAGTGATATTTATGTTTTAATTTAACATTAACAAATATTTAGGTAAAAAACAACAGCACTTTCTATCAGTTTAAGTTTTAATTTTAATTTTAAACTTTCTAAAATCTTCCACTTTTAATACTTTAATCCTGAAAAGAAAATTTAAAGGTCAAATTAATTACTTATCTTCTTTCATATTTATAATTAGATTTGGTTATGGGTTGGGTTACTCGCCCAGGCTCGAAGGCTCACTTAAAATTTGAGAGGGTTTGAATAGAAATATTAAGCTTGAAAAATGAGTTTGGGTAAAAAAATTTAGGTCATTTGAAACATGGGTCGGGCTCGGGCTTGAACCCGTTTTTAAGTTTACAATATTTTATATTATGCTATTTTTATATATTATGTAATTTAGAACACATTAAAAAAATAAAACTTATGTTAAATATATAATACTACTCTAACCTAAATATTAAAATAATGTTAAAATAATTATATAAAAAATTTAATAAATAAAAAATATATAAAATTATTAAATATTAAATTAAATTAATATAAATATTTTTTTAAAAAAATATGAGTGAGTTTAAAATAGGCTTAAATTAATTTTTTGTAAATATGAACGAGTTTAGGTAAAATTTTAAGCCCATATTTCGAGTTGGATTCAGGTCGGGCCTAAAAATGATGCTTGCCCAATCCCAGCCCAACCCGACCCGACCTTACCCATGAACACCTCTACCTATAATTTATCGATTGACTTATTTTAATAAAAAAGTTTAATATTAATTTAGTATTAAATACAATAAATACATAATAAAAATATTATTTCATTAAATGATAATATAAGAAAAGGTGTAATTCATTTTGATTATTTTGCTTTACAAACATTGAAAATTTAGTTCCTCTAGCTTGTTAGAATTTCATCGTCATACTTTATTGAAATTAAGAAATTAGTAGAATTGGGCAATATTGTAAAACATTATTAACTTAGAAATTTATAAATTAATAATTTATATACACGATATTAACAAAAATTAATATTTCATGTAATAAATTAGTAAAAGTCAGCAGTTAAAGTTCAGAAATTTACCAATAATTGAACTAATTTTTCAATTTTCATAAGATATAAGAAACAAATTTTAATAAATTAAAGTAAAAGGACTAATTTCTCAAGTTTGACAAAGTAGAAGAATGAAAGTCACAATTAAATGAAAAAGTTGAATAAAAAGGATTTTCGACTCTTAATTTACGGCTGAGTAAAAAAAATGAGAAATTAAAAATAGTTAAAATAATTTTAAAATATTATATAAAAGTTATTTTTAAAAAATACTAAGAATTATATTTATTATTTATTTGAAAAATAATTTTTAAAAATGTTTATAAAAATATTTTAAAATTTTACTAAATATTGTAAAAAAAAGAGATCCCATTTTGCTAAAATAAAAATTAAAAAAAAACCAATAAATTAAAAGAAAAAAAAAGGAAAATCTAAAAGGTACGACCGAACTTAACTCAACCCTGTTGAATTGCGTGGATCCGACCAAATAATCCGATCTTTATCAATAAGATCCTAAAACATACATGGTCAGAAATAAATCCAATGACAATTCAGTAATTTTCATTTTATATTTTATTATAATTATTATAATAAATAATAAATATAAAATATAAATCAAAAGGCTAAAGCCTGATCTCGATCTCCGGCCGCTCCCATCTCCGATCCTTTCTTCCCCGTCTCTCTAAACAATTATTTCCTTTTTTAGACAAATAAAACTTTAGAAAAATATATACATTTCTTACTACACACTTCAAATCTTTCTTTTTTCTCTTCATACACACCAGATATTTCTTATTTTTAAGGATTTTCTCTCTCTGGAAGGCTGTGAGCTAAGTAGAGAGGGAGACACAGAGAGGAGAAGATTACAATGCTAGAATGGCTCAGTACAGGCAACAGTATCAATACAGTAATGGAACGACGTCAGATCATGTCGCCATTGGGGTTCGAGGCGCTGCCGGCAATAAGGCCGCTCGATGGCGCCGATCCGGACGCGCCGACAGGAGCCGCCGAATCTCCATCTCCTCTCTCATCTTTGTTTTACCTCTCGTGCTTCTTGTAACTGTTCTCGTATACTATTACATCTCTGCTGACAATAATGATAATCGTAGAGGTCAGTTTTAGATTTTTAATGCGAATTTTAGATTTTCGATATTTTTTCTTTTTCTTTTATGGTAATTTGTTGTTTATTTGCTTTGGAAAATGGCGTGCAAGTGAATTTCAGATTTCGGTTGCTACTGTCTGTCGGCACGTTTTTATAGATAGTTCCTCATTTATAGATCATTGCCAATTGTTTATAGGATTTGTTTGGATTCAGAGAAATGGAGAGAAAAGAGAGGAGGAGTTTGAATGAGTTTAGGTCCCAAACGTAAGGAGAAATGATTATTTATGGCGAAAACAAATTAGATGTTTGGGTATTATGAAACTTGCATTGTTAAAAAAAATGAGATTTTATCACACAACTTTTTCATGCCATTTGATGAATGAAAATTTGATTTGTTTCGGTTAAATGAGTGGAATAACTTTCCTTTCAGGGCTTAAGTTTGACTTTTTTTTCTTTTTGAGTTAATTGTAATAGAATGAATGTTTTTGATTAATTACAATATTCCAAGCATGAATGATCGATATGATCTATTGCTGGGAGAAATTATTAACTAGATGTATGTTGCTGCAGAGTTAATTAATTATCAACCCGAGGATGATGATTCGAAGGCTGATTCTGATTTCCTCACAAATGTCACACGAATGGAAAATTTTAAAATCCTTAACTTTGGCAATGGTTCTGTAGCACATGGCCGTGATTCACGATATTGGGATAGGGATGATAGGAGAAGGGATGATGATTACAATGAGGATGCGGTAGAGCACAATATCATGGATTCTAGAGATAAGCCTCTTGATGGTGGCCATGTTTCCACGAAAGTGAAGAATAAGAAGGAGGCTTCCCTTGATTCTGATAGAGACCTGGATCGTAGAGTTGTTGGGTTGTACAATGAAGCTGGGCGCAATGAATTAAAGATGTATGAAGCTGAATACGAGGCATCTCTGAAGAATGGGGACAAGTCAAAAAAAGAACTTGGTAATAGCCATCAGCTTTCTGACAGTAAGGATTTTGGAATTCATGATGAGATTGATGATGATGATGACCGTTATAATGATGGCATTGATTCTAATGATAGTCGCAAGGAAGATTATGATGATTTTGGACATGACAAGGACTATATTTTAGATGAAGCAAAATCTCATGATGAAATTGTTAATGAGTCCTCTACTTCCTTTAACGCTAAAACTAACAATGAACATGTTGTCAGAGAGGTTAAGGAAGAATCCACTTTATCTAGGGAGGCCTCTCAAGATTTTGATGATGTAGATGCTGATTCTCATCATGCTGGTTCTCTTAGCCATAAATCTGGAAAAAACTTACGGTCAAGTTCCAAGAAAAAGCCAAGGCGCCGAAAATTTTCAGGTAATCCTACAATTTCTTTAAGTTCATGTTAGATGTTCTTACACAATGTGGATGTACATAGACTTGTCTGGCTGTGCAGATTAAATTCAACATGATTTGAAGATAACAAACATTGCTTAGATCTTCGGTCTTAAATTTACAGTGTTTTTTCTTCCCTTATGGGTTAGAAGTAAATTTATGGTTTGATAATAAAAGAACTAGGGAAGATTAGTGTTGGGAGAACCTTGAAGATTAGGATTCATTTGGTGGGCTTGTATATCCTGTTCGCTTAAAAGGAATTAGAAGGAAAGAATGTGAATTTAATATGAAGAGCTTAAAAACATCAGAGATGGGAGATCAAGAACTGAAAATCTTGATGGCTTTATCCGAAACAAATTTCATAGCTTTAAATTCTTGATAATGTATCACCCATCTGAACAACAGCAAACTTTGTTGGATTTTGGAGTTAATTCTTAATAGTATGATAAAATCTTTTCCCTATAAAGCACCCTAATCAAATTATGAAAGGAGATTGTAAAACTTATTCTCAAAGCATTCTAGGAAATACTAAAACCCCAGTTTTCTGCTAACATGTATATTATGCATTTTGATACCAAAGCACTTTCAAGTCTACCTATAATGCACTTTGAAGTTTAACTATAATTGCATGGAATGCATGAATATTGTTGAGAGCTACGAAGAGGGGGTGGGGGAAGGGAGGGATGGGAGATTAAATATGTAAACTCTCTGCTGTGTTATGCCAAAAGAACTCTCTGGAACTTTAAATTCTCAGTAACATTTCACACCTATTTGAAGAAGAGGAAATCTGGAAAATTTTGCATCAAGGTAAACTTTCTGTAATTTAATTCCCAATAGTGTAGAAATATCATCTCTTTACCTGAGAAAGCACCAATCAGAAACAAAAAAGATCATTCTTCAAAAGGCTATCCAAGTATCTAATCTAATTTTCACTGGTAAAGTACCATAGACAGTATCTTTGACTGTAAAACTTGGGCAGTAAAGAAAAACATTTAAGAGCATACTTAGAAGTTTTACCTACTGTGATAAACTTCTTTTTTCACTGCATTTCTTTTAATATTTCCTTATATTCTGATGTACAATAATGAAAGCTGTTTTATTCAAGGATTTCATTCATTGGCATGCCTGTAATGAGCCCCAATTGTTCTTTGCTTACTATTTGAGGTTTGAACTTTTGGCAAACACCTAATAGAGGTTGCATTGCACTCCCCTCCTACTGGTTCAATTAAGGAGTATAATGCCTTTAACCACCTCTGTTTTCATAAACAGCATTGTGCCTATGTTCTAAACCTCCTTTCTGACAATGGATCTAATATCATTATTAAGTGGTGTTGTCCCACATCTAATAATTCTTGGGTTTCATGAAGTCTTATATTCAAGTTGGCCACTAAACCTATTGCCAATTGGTTTTAAGTTGGATGTAACATGGTGTTTAGAACCCAAGTGGTGTTTGGTTTTTCCTGCCTATCCTATCTGTGGTTGATCCCTTGGGAGGTATTCCGCATGTAGGCCCTTATTGAGCTACATGTGAGAGGGAGTGTTAAGTGGTGTTATCCCACATCTGTTAAGTCTAGGGTTTCCATGGTCTTATATTTAAGTTGTCATGGTTTTAGGTTGGATACTTAACAATCTTGAATTAGAACATTAAAATACCCATTAGAGCTTCATTCAAATTAAATTAACTTAATTTGGTTATCTTTAACTTTTACCAATGTTCATCTTGTTGAAATGCTCTCATTTGGGGAATATGGCTTCCATATCAAGTCCTCTTTTCTTGTTAATCAGTACACTATGCAAAACTAGTACTATTAGTTCCTTCTTGGTAAAAACTCTTTCAAAGTAATTTCTCTTTCCCAGGTTATCCTAAAGGAGATAAATTGAGTCAAGGATGAATGGTTCTTCTTGAATAACATTTTTCTTTTAATTCTTAGGCTCTTGTGAGATGAAATTAATGAATTCAACACACCTTGTGGAGCCTGTAGAAAGTCGGAAGTTTGCTCGATTTTCCTTACAGTATAAACAAATGGAAGAGAAGCCTGAAGGAGAAGAACAATGGGTACCTAGATTTGCCGGGCATCAGAGTTTACAAGAACGTGAGGAATCTTTTTTGGCACGTGACCAAAAGATAAATTGTGGGTTTGTTAAAGGTCCACAAGGATATCCAGGCACTGGCTTTGATCTGGCAGAAGATGATGTGAATTATATCAGCAGGTGCCACATTGCTGTCATATCTTGCATTTTCGGAAATTCTGATCGCTTGAGGACACCTGCTGGCAAAATGGTATGAGGATAATCTTTTTCCGGCAGTACATGGTCTTAGTGTCCTTTGTGATTGTTTTTGAATTTTAAAAGATATGCACTTCTGTTTTTAGAAGTAGCTGTTCTTTTGTTTTCTTCTTTTTCTTCTTCTGCTGTTTGATAACCTGATACGTTTTAGGTTCAATCGTTAATTAATAGGAGCCTTTGTGTTACCTGTTGACTACCTCACCATGCACATGCATGAGTATCTAACCATATATGAGGAGAAATAAGTTGTCCTTCTTCTTTCTTTACCCACGTGTAGCATTACTTTAGTTCTTTCCATACCTCCTGCCCTGGTATCTCTTCTTTAGACCGTCTTAACTCTTTCCTATCCTCTTCTTTTGGTTGTCACTGATTATTATCTTGCACATGATGTATTGAATTTGTGATTTTACTGTAGAATTAGCAATTTTCTGTTTTCCTTTTTGCATGGCACTTTCCAGGTTTCATGAATGCTGGAGGCTGAATCAATTCACAAACTTTTTGATAGGAAAGGGAAAAAAGACAATTTCAAAAGCCAAAAGAAAATGACATAAATTCTATATGCATTCCACAGATTGATCACTTCGTCAAAATTTTCTGAGTTTGGCAAAGATACCCCAAAAACATTGTTTGACCTGATGCCTTTGAAATCCCTATCCTCAACCCAAGCCTTGAATGTGATGTTTGAGGTGACATGAATATGTTTTAGAGCTAAGAAATTAGGGAAAAAGGAGAAAACAATGGCATAGCTTGACAAACGAAAAGCTTGCCTCTGTTGGGTTGAATGGCACGAAATCTAACTGGAGGAAGGAACTGCCACTTCTATTGGTCATCATTTGCATTTGTTAGACTATTTTGCATAGTTTGCTTCATACATATATTATTACACTGTTCATTGTTTAAGGGTTTATCATGCACTACCATTTTGTTTGTCATTGAATTGCTGGAGTAAAATGTGATTTGGATTACAACAATGGTTGAATCATTATTTCTCCTTATTTTAGGTTACTCGTTCGTCAAGGAAAAATGTCTGCTTCGTTATGTTTGTGGATGAAGCTACGATGCAAACACTTCATTCAGAAGGTCAAACACCTGATGGTGGTTTTATTGGTTTATGGAAGATAGTGGTTGTAAAGAATCTTCCTTACACTGATATGCGTAGAGTGGGAAAAATACCAAAACTGTTACCGCATCGACTATTTCCTTTTGCAAGGTTTGAACTGGATATTTGGAACCTTTGTTTCATAATGCATCCACTAGTTTTTATATGTTTCACATTTTATTATCATTTTCATGAATTAAGTTTTCTTAGCAGCAAGTTGTTTATTATGATTATCCTTTTTCTTGATGATATTACTTAGACAGGCTTGACATTTGTTTCTTAACTCTTCTGATCTCAGGTACTCGATCTGGTTAGATAGCAAACTGCGTCTACAGCGTGACCCTTTACAACTCTTGGATTACTTCTTGTGGCGAAAAGGTCATGAGTATGCCATTTCTAATCACTATGACCGTCATTGCGTCTGGGAAGAGGTTGCACAAAATAAGAAGCTGAACAAATATAATCATACAGTCATTGATGAGCAATTTGATTTCTATCAGGCTGATGGACTGAAAAGATTCAACTCTTCAGATCCTAACAAGCTTCTTCCTAGCAGTAAGAAAATTTCACACACCCTTAGATGTTTGGAGTTGCATACATATACACAAATATACACCTGAGGGTTTTTATTTATGACAGTTAATGCTTCTACTTTGTTGTTTGAAATGCAGATGTGCCTGAAGGTTCATTTATTGTTCGAGCACACACCCCGATGTCAAATTTGTTCTCATGTCTTTGGTTCAATGAGGTTGAGCGGTTTACTCCCCGCGATCAGCTAAGTTTCGCATATACATACCAGAAATTGCGAAGAACAAATCCTGACAAACCCTTTTATCTGAACATGTTCAAGGTAAAGAAACTCTGACAAAAAAATTGGACTACAATTCATGTAGTTCCTCATGTTGCCTCTCTGGTTTCTTTGATTGCAGGATTGTGAGAGGAGAGCCATAGCTAAGTTGTTTCGACATAGATCGGATGAGAAGCGAAATGTTCAGCAACAGGCAACATTGTAAAATGTATGTTGTATTATCAAACCTTTGCTGTTGAATATAAAAGAAATATTTTTTGTGCACTTTCCTTGGCCGTGCTGGTTCATAGAGAAAGTAAGGAGTTGCATCGGGGGCGATGGTTGTTGACATAGAAAGATGGATATCGAGGGAACCAAGTTTGACGAGCATGGGGGAGGTATCTTGGTTGGGGGGAAAGTCCATTAGCTTTAAATTGCTAGAAAAATTCTGTTTTGCATAATTGTTATTTGTTCACATTGATTGCTTCGTCCATAGGTAAAAAGGGAGGACCAATACTAATATACTTCTTACACCTAAAATTTGTTGTATTATTGCTATTACTATTATCATCATTTTTTGAACCTTTCAATTGGCTATTGAAGTTTTATTTGTCGCTGTGATGACTGCTCAATTCAACCACAAATATAAAATGATTTTCCTAGGTGGTTAGAAATAGAACCATTGCTACCATTCGTAGTCATTCAACTATTAGTAGATGATGATCTGCTGTAACATTTACAAACAATTAATGCAAAAATGTTGTTATACTTATGCAGCTGTGAATAAATAGATTAGATGATGAAGAAATCAGCTCATCATTTTGTTACCTGCATACGAATTATATAATGCAAAAGTGTTCCTATTAAAGAAAAGCAGCTATGGTATGAATAAATAAATGCATAAGTTGTTTTTATTATTATGCCTCCTTAAAATGATATTAGAGCAGATAGCAGCTTGATTAATTTTACAGGGAGTTAGATGGAAAAAGATGATAAACTTTTAGGGGAATAATTGGGATCTTAATTTGCATGAGAGTGCATGAAGGCTTCAGGTTTAACTGTTTTTTCGTAAGGACTGAGCATTCGATAAAATCAAGTGAAAAAAGTCAATTAAGTTGACGAATCAGATTTAATTATTGGATTATTTTTTTTTTATTTAGGTTGCTCTTGTTTGTTATTTGTTATTCTTGACCCTTAATCCTTAGCTGGTTTATTACGATGGCACAAGATGTAAAATTAAATATGTTGCCAAACATTTATATGTTTAACATTTGATAAATTCAATTTCAAGTAAAGTTTTTTTTTTTATTTGCTAAAAAAATTAATTTTGGAGAATTGACAGTTATAGTGTCACTGATCACGTAACGACTGATAGAGAGATTGAATCATAAACAGTCAAGAGTAAAATGACCATAATCACTCTAACGAAAAGGGCTACATTACATCCCTTACATTACATCCCTTTCTTATATTGTTAACAATTGCAAATAAGCGATGCTACATGTTTAGAGAGTTGTTGGCTTATTATTGGATTGGTGTCCTTTTTATCTAGTCTGCTCTTGTATGTCATTTGTTACTCTTGCCCCTCAATACTTAACTTGTTTACTACAATTGGCATAAAATGTAAAATTAAATATGTTGCAAAACATTTATATGTTTCACATTTGGTAAATTCAATTTCAAATAAAGTTTCTTTTTATTTGTTAAAATATTAATTTTGGAGACCTGATGGTTATAATGTCATTGATTGCGTAACGACTGAGAGAGAGATTGAGTTACAGACAGTCAAGAGTAAAAAGACCATAATTACCCTAGCGAAAAGGGCCACATTACATCCCTTTCTTAAACTGTCAACAATTGCGGATAATTGATGCTACATGTCATTAGAAAGTTGTTGACTTATTATTGGATTGGTGTCCTTTTTATCTAAGCTGCTCTTGTATGTCATTTGTTACTCTTGCCTCTCAATCCTTAGCCGGTTTACTACAATTGATATAAGATGTAAAATTAAATATGTTACGAAACATTTATATGTTTCACCTTTTGTAAATCCAATTTCAAGTAAAATTTCTTTTTATTTGCTAAAAAATTAATTTGGGAGAATTGACGGTTATAATGTCATTGATCACGTAATGATTGAGAGAGAGACTGGATCATAGACAACTGAGAGTAAAAAGATCAAAATCACCCTAAAGAAAAAGGTCACATTATATCCCTTTCTTAGACTGTCAACAATTGAAAATAAACGATGCTACATGTCATTAGAAAATTGTTGGCTTAGCTATCCATTATATAGTAATTGTTGGAGCCCAATTTTGACCGGGTCCAACATTGAAAATCAATTTTATTTTAATTCATTTTGGGTTCAAATTTAATTTAGGTTTAAACTTTTCTTTTAAAGTTTAAATTTAAATTAAAGTTTAAATTTAAAATTGAATTTAATTAAATAATAAGAATGTCCAATTACATGCCCAAATTGAATGTCCAAAGCTTACAAAACCAAATGGGCCTAAACTTAAACCCTATACAAATGGCCCAAAATGCTATCTGATCAAAATTGGGCCAGAATCAGCTCCCACTTGCTGCTGTTGCCGTCCACCTTCGACCATCTAGAGCACGCCACGTCATTACCACCAAGTTGCACCTTGCAACTTGCCCTGCCACCAATTTCAACTTGCATTGCCGAACTTACAAAAAAGAGAATAGACAGCATTTTAAATTAAAAAACAAAATTTGTAATGATGGAATTCATGCTTTAAAAGCCGAATTCAAAACATTTGTGGGGGAACCCTTGGTTATGAACCTTTGTTTTGACTATCTAAAATCAATCTAAAGTTAGTCTTTCTAAAGAAACAATACAACAGAGCACTAAGCAACCATGAACAGGATCAGATAATAGCAAGCAGAAGCACCAAACGTTACAAGAACTCAGAACATTGAACAATTACGAGGTACTTTGAATACATGTATTGACTATTTATTCTTTTTATTTAATGTTTAAATATCAAAACGTTTTATTAAATGCATATCAATACACCTGCTATCTCTATTATTACTATCATTTATTACAATAAATGGCATTAATAATAATTTTATTAGTAATAATTAATATTATTAATAATAACGTCTAATAAAAAAAAAGTCGAAAGGTCGAGTAATACTCCCCTAGCCGTGCCATTGCCGGAGTGGTCGATCGAACCCTCTGACCATCGCCGATTTCACCACTTTGAGCATCTGCAATAATACATCAAAAAAAGATTTTAAACAAACAAAAAACAAATGAATATCTTTTAATAAAAAAGACAACAGTGGAAGCCTAAGAACGGATTTGAGAACGAAGCAAGAAAAGGATTTTCAAAAAAAATCGAAAAGGCTTTTTAATAACGGGAAAGGACGCGTCCTTGTGGTTGCTGTTGCAGTTACCGCCGTCGTCGTTGTACCACCGAAATCCAGATCTGCAAAGGAATAAAAAATCAATTTGAGAATTAAAAAATAAAAAGGGTTTTAAAAAAGGAAAAATTAAACGTTTTTAAACAAAAAAAAAGAGGCTCTTAAAAGAAAGAGGGAAAGTGCTTAAAAAATTTCCAGATTTGGAAATCCAGATCTGAGTTTTCAAAGGAGTAAAAGATGATTTTCAAGATAAAAATGAAAAGAAATGGGTTTTAAACAAGAAAAACAAAAGAAGAAGAAAAGGATTTGCGGCTTACCTAGTCGGACGACGCGTGGGACCGATGCACGGAGGGCAGGGCAACGACGGTGCGTGACACGATGGTCGGAGGAGCGAGTGTGGTCGGGGGCTCGTTGGAATGGCCGGTGGTCGGCCTTGGAGGGGAGAAGAGAAGAGTGAGAGATGAGAGGATTTAAGTGTTTTTTTTTTAAAAGAACGAATTGAAAAAAAAAAAACCTAAAATGGCTTTATAAAGGCCCTCAAAACGACGTCGTTTTAAGCTATTAGACCCATGCCTAATCCGACCCGACCCGATCTAGGAACCTCATGATTTTAAAAAATGGTTATTTTTGCATTCAATCCTTTCAAATTTTTTAATTGTTTCAATTTGGTCCATTTTGTACTTTTAATTATTTTTAATTTGGCTTAATAATTTTCATTGCTTTACAGTTTAGTCCCTTGACCTTTTGAAAGCACCAGGAGCTGCCACGTGTCATTAGTTTGGCTTATTTCTGTAAATACTCCCTCTTACTTTTAATTTGCTTTAATTTAATCCCTAAATCAAGTTCTATTTAATTACAAAATTAACCCAAAATTTTTTCATAGTTTTCAAATTAGACCTTTGCTTCAGGATGCTTGAGGGGCTACCACGTGTCACCTTTATTTGGTTTTATTGCTTTGTAGGTCCTTAAACTGTCTAAAAATTACCCTTTAACCCCTAAACTTCTCCAAAATTATATTTTAACCCTAAAACTTTTAAAAATTACATTTTGACCCTAAAACTTCCAAAAATTACATTTTACCCCCGAACTTCCAAAAATTACATTTTTAACCTCAAAACTTCCAAAAATTACATTTTACCCAAACTTCCAAAAATTACATTTTTACCCCCGAGTGTCCAAAAATTCCTTTTTGATCCCGATTTTCCTAAAAATCACCGTTTTACCCTTAAATGTCTAAAATGTCATTTTTAACCCCAAATTTTCCTAAAATTACAATTTTGCCTCGAGAGTCCAAAATTACCATTTTGCCCCCGGGTATCCAAAAAGTCTCATTTTCAATCCCGATTGCATCATTTTTCTTCCTCATCGATATTTGCATTTAGCTTTAGTTATTATGCACTCGTATTTTATGTTTTCATTTATTTATTTTTGCTTACCATTTATCTGCTTAATTCTTTTACTTCATGTTATTTAATATCCATTATTAGCTGCTCATTCATATTAAACTCGCATATTTATTTTCAAAATTGTTTTCATAAAGACTTTAAAATCGAGGCAATATTCTTTTATTTCGAGTTTCGAAATTTTGCACCTTAACTCACTAGGTGCAATTTTTCTTCAAATCGAAATAATCAAATACCCTTAATTGAGGCAATGTTTCCTTATCTTCGATTCCGAAAATTTGCGCCTTAACTCACTAGGTGCAACCTTTCTTTAAATCGAGATAATCGAACATCCTTTTCCAAAATTTAAAAAGTTTTACAAAGGAAAGCTCGTTGTTTCTGGATCTCGAAATATTATGTCCTAACTCACTGGACGTACTTTTCTTCCTCGATCACTTTGAAATAGCGAGACTTCCAAACAAAATCGATTTCTTTTCAACATAGCTCATGCATTCAAGGATTGTATTTTAAACTTTATTCGAGCTTTCTAAATTTTACAATCAAGACCCGAAAGTAATCAATGTGGTACCAATTTTGGGCCTATGAGGGTGGTAATCCTTCCTCATGCGTAACCGACTCCCGAACCCGTTTTCTGGATTTCGAAGACCCACATATTTTCAAAATAGTTTTTAAACGTTTTATGGTGATCCAATCACACCGTGTAAAAAGATTGGTGGCGACTCCCATTTACCAAATTTAAAATAATTTTCGAAATTTCGTCTTAAAATGGTTTCGACAGTAATTAACTATTATCAAACTCTCTCCTCTTGGACCGAGCGATTTCCTTGGGCTTCATGCTCATTCTTTTAGCCTTATTTCTTCCTCTTATAATTAACTTGGTGAAGAAGTATACAAATCAGGCACAAGTACTTCAATCACTTCAATAGCCCTAAAAATATTATGGTATGGAATCCAACAAGTGGCTCCAGTGAAAAAAAAGATGTTGTTCATCCTAGGGGTCTCGGGTTCGAGCGCCTGTGTGTGCAAGGTGTGTGTGTGTTGTCAAAGGGTTAAGAAAGTATGAAATATAATAACAGTGCAAAGCCCAAACAACAAACGCAATTAGCATCACTCGAATCCAAGTTACACCTGGGATGACGAATAATTTTTACGATGGCGATCAAGCCATTCGTGTTATTATTATTATTATGTCTCGCTCAAATGATATTAGAGCATATAGCAACTTCATTAATTTTATAGGGACAATTTTTTTATGTTTAAGTTAGATGGAAGAAGATTATAAATTTTAGGGGGATAATTGGGATCTTAATTTGTATGAGAGTGCGTGAAAGCTTGAGGTTTAACCATTTTTTTATAGGGTGAATGTTCAATAAAATCGAGTGAAAAGAGTCAATTAAGTTGACGAATCTTAATTTACTACTCTAATTCGATTTGGATATTTTTAGTCGAGTTGAATGAATTTGTTTGTGTTAAATTAAAAAAAAGATTAAATATATCAAATTAAAACATTAGTAACAAAATGATTAAATTCGAAGCTAGAACAAATAAATTTCACACTATACTTATTTAAAAACTCTTTCAAAGCAAAATAAAAGAAAAAAAATTATAAATTCAGTATGATAAATTTGATTTGATAATTTATTTTTTCAAGGCCTCAAATTTATCATTTTTGGGAAACAAATTATAATTTAACATTTTATAATTTTTAAAAGGTTTTAGAATTTTTTTTATAAATATTTTGATTTTTGTTGTATTTTTTAAAGGGATCAATTTGTTCATTTTAGAAATCAATAAAGATCTAAGAAGTATTTATACCAATTTATTATTTAAATTGTAAAAATCCGACTTCATTTAAACTGAAAAAAATATTTATTCATATTTATTCAAAAAATCAAATAACTCAAAATTTATTTTATTTTATTTACCTTTTCAAGTTAAATTGAGTTTTATTCACTGCCCCTCAATCCTTACCAGGTACTATTGTTGACTACAATTGGCACAAGATGTAAAATTAAATATATGGCCATATATTTCTTTAAACATTTATATGTTTCACATTTGAATAAATTAATTTTGGAGAATTGACAGTTATAGTGTCACTGATCATGCAACGATTGGGAGAGAAATTGGATCACAGACAGTCAAGAGTAAAATGACTATAATCGCCCTAATGAAAAGGGTTACATTACATCCCTTTCTTAGACTGTTAACAATTACAAATAAACGATGCTACATGTTGTTAGAAAGTTGTTAGCTTAGCTACCCATTGTGTAGCAAATATATATATATATGTTGCCATATATTTCCTTAAACATTTATATGATTCACATTTGGTAAATTCAATTTCAAGTTATGTTTGTTTTATTTGCTAAAATAATAATTTTGTAGAATTGACAGTTATAGTGTCACCGATCACGTAACGACTAAGAGAAAGATTGGACCACAGACAATCGAGAGTAAAAAGACCATAATCACCCTAGTGAAAAGGGCCACATTACAGCCCTTTCTTAGACTGTCAACAATTGCAAATAAGCGATGCTACATGTCAATAGAAAATTGCTGGCTTAACTACCCATTGTGTAGCAATTATATATATAATGTGTGTGTGTATGTGGCCAAATATTTCCCTAAACATTTATATGTTTCACATTTGGTAAATTCAATTTCAAGTAATGTTTGTTTTATTTGCTAAATAATTAATTTTGGAGAATTAACAGTTATAGTGTCACGGATCACGTAATGACTGTGAGAGAGACTGGACCACAGACAGTCGAGAGAAAAAAGATCATAATCACCCTAGTGAAAAGGGCCACATTACATCCCTTTCTTAGACCTTCAACAATTACAAATAAACGATGCTACATGTCATTAGAAAGCTATTGGCTTAACTGCACATTCTATAGCAATTATATATATAATATGTGTTTGTATGTGGCCAAATATTTCCCTAAACATTTATATGTTTCACATTTGATAAATTCAATTTCAAGTAAAGTTCTTTTATTTGCTAAAAAATTATTTTTGGAGAATTGACAGTTATAGTGTCATTGATCACGTAACGACTGAGACAGAGATTGAGACACAGACAATCGAGAGTAGAAAGACCATTATCGCTCTAGTGAAAAGGGCCACATTACATCCCTTTCTTAGACTGTAAACAATTACAAATAAGCGATGATGCGTGTCATTAAAAAGTTGTTGGATTAGCTACCCATTACGTAGTAATTATATATATATGTTGCCAAGTATTTCCTTAAACATTTATATGTTTCACAATTGATAAATTTAATTTCAAGTAAAATTTATTTTTATTTGCAAAAAAATTAATTTTGAAAAATTGATGGTTACAATTTCATTGATCACGTAATAATGGAAAGAGAGACTAGACTTCAGACAGGCGAGAGTAAAAAGATCATAATCGGCCTAGTAAAAAGGGCTACATAACGTCCATTTCTTAGATTGTCAACCATTACAAATAAGCGATGCTACATATCAATAAAAAATTGTTGGCTTAGCTACCCATTGTGTAGTAATTATATATATTGCGAAATATTTCCTTAAACATTTATATGTTTCACATTTGGTAAATTCAATTTCAATTAATGTTTGTTTTATTTGCTAAAAAATTAATTTTGAAGAATTGACAATTATAATGTCACTGATCACGTAATAATTGAGAGAGAGACTGGATCATAGATAGCGGAGAGTAAAAAGACCATAATTGCCCTAATGAAAAGGCCCACATTACATCCTTTTCTTAGAGTGTCAACAATTGCAAATAAGTGATGCTACATGTCATTAGAAAGTTGTTGGCTTAACTACCCATTGTGTAGCAATTATATATATATATATATATTATATATGTGTGTGTGTGTATGTGTATGTGGCCAAATATTTCTTTAAACATCTATATGTTTCACATTTGTTAAATTCAATTTCAAGTAAAGTTTTTTTTATTTGCTAAAAAATTAATTTTGAAGAATTGACAGTTATAGTATCACTGATCACGTAACAATTGAGAGAGAGACTGGACCACAAGCAATCGGGAGTAAAAAAATCATAATCGCCGTAGCGAAAATGGCTACATTACATCCTTGTCTTAGATTGTCAACAATTGCAAATAAGCGATGTTCCATGTCATTAGAAAGTTGTTGGCTTAATTACCCATTGTGTAACAATTATATTTTTATATCTATGTATATGTGGCCAAATATTTCCTTAAACATTTATATGTTTCACATGTGGTAAATTCAATTTCAAGTAAAATATTTTTTATTTGCAAAAAAAATAATTTTGGAAAATTGACAATTTGTCACTAATTACGTAACGACTATGAAAGAGAGACTGAACCACAAACAGTCAAGAGTAAAAAGATCATAATCGCCCTAACGAAAACGGCCACATTACAATCCTTTCTTAGAGTGTCAACAATTGCAAATAAACGATGTTCCATGTCATTAGAAAATTGTTGGCTTAACACCCATTGTGTAACAAGTGCTTGAGTACAATGTATTGGCTAATGTATTCTTTGTACCATTATGGCTATCTAAATGCTTGAGACTAATAACGTTAGTATAGCCCAACACCAAATCTACTCATTTATTTAGACTCAAATCTCCATAGTTATGTACTCATACTGCAGATGAAGATGACTTCTTTCCATTAACATTATCCATCTCAAATACCAATGGTGACTCCTCCTTTGGACCAACTTGGCTACTCTCATTCGAAGACCTTTTAAAACCATTGCCCTTATTCTTCTTCTTTGCCTTCCGAGCCCATCCAACTAGCCCTTCCCGAATATGTTCCTCGAATATCGCCTTCTTGTACGAACTTCCCATCTGCATATTAACCAAAGCATGTCAAATTGAAGTACAAGGACCAAATCGAAATTTTGAGCATAGTAGAGGGAATAAAACCATAATTTCACAGTTCATAATGAATGTGTTACCTGTGTGACAAATGCATATAGTGGCAGGGTACTATAACTGCTGACGAACTGAACAACAACCCTGACAATGAACATATAAGATCATATAAATACTTGAAAATATCATTTGGCAACACAGAAAAGAAACCAAGTTTCTTTGTTATCTTCATACCCTATAACTACTCTGGGTATAATAAAACGAACTTGCCCCATCATGCATGAGTTGAAACCATACTGCACCTGTTATAAAAATGGAACAATAATGGTTGTTTAGTTACTGAATATATGGGAAAAAAAATGGCATGTGATGATGTTAGGGACATTGTGTTTTACCCCTATCCAGGCGAAGAAGGCCATTTCAAAAGAATTTTGGAAGAGGATGATGTGAATGAGGCTGAGGACGAGGCGCGGCCTGTTGAACCAGAAATGGTTATCTGAAGGTTGAACCACCAAATCACCTGTCACCACCATGTGTCTCTCAGCTACCTCTTGAGCTAATTGTGTGATGATATGTTCCAACTTGGTGCCAACAGCAAGTAAAAGCTGCCAAATGTTCCAACCATTGTCAAATATATGCTAACATGCCTGCCTAGCTTATTCAACATGTTAAGTACTTTAACTTACAATGAAGGGAATGAATGCTATCCAAAAATACGTATGCCAACCTGCAAAAACAGAACCGAAGTTCGATTTTAAGTCGATATTCGGAACTCAAGATGTGTGGCGAAAATACAAATGAATTCAGTATCTTACCAACAAAATTCAGCAAGAGGAAAAGGACTACAAATGCCCAAAGATACCAACTGCAATTAAGTAACTGTTAACAATATGCACCGACATAAATGCTTATGATGCTAAGCATGTGCATAACTTCAACTGCATAATGCATTCATGGAAGAACAACTTTCTCTAATAAGAAAACTGACCTTATCCCAACAACTTTCTTAAAATCGGCTTCGAGTGCACGCATCATGTAGTTGTGAAAGTTAAACTTTGGATTTCCCCTGCAATGAGTCTAGAGAAGAAATTTTCTGAAGTTAATGTAAGAGAGTTGAAGTAAGATCAATTCATTTTAGCTTACCATGATGAAGCCTAGTCTTAATGTGACATAATCTGACTTGGTCACAGATCCATAGAATTGCTTGAAAAAAGAATACTGAAAGCAAAACAAAGGCATCAAAACTGTGTTACTGGCTTAGCAACATATAAATAGAGAAGAAAAAATATCTTGACTTACCACCCATCCCTGGATCTCAGAATTCTTTCCAATACCCAAGAACCGACCCTTGATAAAATCATGTTCTTGGACCTGAGTGATCTTTGTTACTGCAAAATCACATTTGCATCACAAAGTAGCCATAAAAGCTAAAGTTAGAAGAATCCCAATGCTGAGTTGTTGATAAATGATGTTAGCAGTCATTCATTACCTCCCTCAGGATCATCTTCCATATCCTTAGCATAATCTTCCCAATTTTTCCATTGATGGATCTAGATCATCATATATATCAGAAGGCAATTGAAAGCAGTAGTAGCATTATACATGGCATTTGAGAGAATGGGGGAAACATACCTTTGTGCTCCCAAAAACAATAGTTAGAGCGCAGAAAGTCACATGTGCAACAGCTAGCACGAAGATGAATATATGTAGATGATGCAATGCCGTAGTGGATAACAATGGAACTTTCCCCTGGATTCAAATTTCAACAAATTTGCTGTTGAGTCATATACTCTTATAAGACATGGTTTCAAGTTCCAAAACGGTTGCAGTAAAGGGGTACCTCAGCAGTACAGTAGGAAGTGGAATCGGCAGCCTCGGCGAGAAGACGACGGCCATTACCATTGGGAAGAAAAGAGGAGAAAAGGGTCTGAAAGTGTTCTGTGGTTACTTCTTTCTTTTCCTGACAAGGCAACCATTGATGAGCCAAATCCTTTGGTATACAGATTTTGGCAATCCTGTCTTGAAACACTGTTAGTAGCAACGATATGAATCCCAGCAACATCAACTCTGCATCCACACCACAAATTTACTTCTACTGATTCACACAACACAACATATAATCCAACATGATGATTATAGAGTCTATATATTCTACCTTCTTTGATCTTCTGCAAGGCCTCAAAGAGAGGTCTCTGATTCTTCTTCTTCAAATACTGAAAAACCAAAAAAAAAAAAAAGGCTCATTCAGACATTTGATCAACAAACACACACAGAATGCATGAACACATTGCCAACAAGTTACATGCCTTGCCAATGAAATGGAGGATTCTTTCAACAACAAGGGAAATGAAGACAATGGCAAAGCAGACAACAGCCACCACCCATGTCGGGGTGTATTCTAAGGTTGTTCCTCCTTCAGCCATATTTCCCACCACCAGTCAGTTCTGTTTTTCTTCCCTTCTGTGTTGTTTGTGATTGTAAATGGAACGTGAAGAGAATAATAATAATAATAAAAGGAAAGAGAAAGATTAGAGCTGAAATTGAAGGGAATGGAGATTAGGATGAGTTGTTAAATTGCCATGTATACATTTGTATTAAGGGGGTTGGTGCAATCCACGTTCAAACGCGTATTACTCGTATATTTTACAAAGACGATAAAAGAGCCGGCCTTAACCCCCATGAATTTTCAAAAAACTAGTTTGTTTATATATTAATTCAAATCTATTATTTTAAAATAATATTAATTAAGCATGTCCATCGTCTAGGTGGATTCGGATGGGCGGTGGGTACGGTGCAGTGCGTTTAGTTTATTTTTTGTCTCACGTTATAGTATTGTTATAATATTTAATTTCACTTTTTGTCTCATATTACAGTATCGTTACCGTACTGCCAGAAAATATGTAATTTTCCTTAGAATCTATAACAACGAAATTATGGGGTTGATTGTTAACAATTTAGTTTTAAGATATGTTTGATTAAAACTTAGTTAAAAGATGTTGGTTTAAGAGTGTAAAAAATCCTTAAGCTTTTTCAAAAAACATAATTAAGTTACTGTTTTTGTTTTTGCACTCATTTGGATAGTTTTTCTTTCAAAATGCATCAAAAAGATTTTCAAACTTTTTCCAAAAAAAGCAATTAAGTCCATGTTTTTTTTTTTTTTGCATCAAATTAAGTATTTGAACGGTCAAAATGAAGCCCTTTGACGGTTAAAATTAACTACCCTTAACTTTTTTTAATTAAAGTCACCCCGTGTCACAATCAAGGCGTGACATGTGACCAAAAATTATAAAAATAAAAATCAATAATTGTTATAAAAATAATTAAATTTTAATAAAAATAAAAAATATTAAAAATTAGAAAAAAATATGAAGAAAGTAAAAAATTATAAAAACTTGTAAAATTTTATAAAAATTATAAAATGCATCAAAAGGTCCTTTTAACTATTAACTTTAACCTTTGACCGTTAAAGTTAGTAATCTCAAGTTTTTTTAGTGAAAACCATCATGTGTTGCAACACAGCGTGCCATGTGACAAAAAATAATAAAAAATAAAAATTAATAAAAATTATAAATACTTTTTTTGGTACGATAATTTTTATAATTTTTTATGAATTTTATATTTTTACATTTTTTATAATTTTTTACGACTTTATAAATTTTTATAATTTTTTTATATTTCTATATGTTTTATGATTTTTCTAAAATTTTAAATATTTTTATTAAAATTTAATAAATTTAATATATTTTGTTGATTTTTATTTTTTTAATCTTTTTTGCCATATGTCACGTCGTGATTGTGACACGTGGTGACTTTAATTGAAAAAAATTAGGGATGGTTAACTTTAACAGTCAACTGTTAAAGTTAACGGTCAAAGAGTTTTTTTGATATATTTTGATTATTCAAGTACCTAATTGAGTGTAAAAAAAAGCAGGGGCTAATTGTTTTTTCATTTTTAAGTTTGAGGGTTTTTTTTTATACATTTTAAAAGTTCAAGTACCCAATTGACTAAAAAAAAAGAGTAAAAACTTAATTTTTTTTTAAATTTAAGGGCATTTTACACTCTTAAATTAAAAGATGTTTTAAAAAAAATAAATTTTAGAAACAAAAAATTTATTAATAATATATATTTTAAATTTGTCATGTTAAAAAAATTTTAAATTATTAATTTGAAGCTTATTTAATTTTATTTTTATTAATAGTTGAGAGAGGAGAATGAGATTACTCGGGATAGAATCCAAGTTCTCATGCCTACAACATAATTGATTACGTAGTAGTATTTGTTTATACTTTCTTAACTTTTTGACAACGCACACACACACCTTGCATACACAAGTACTCAAACCGAGTCTCCTAGAATGAATAACATCATCTTAACCACTGGTTAGGTTCAATCTTCAAGCAATCCTATATATTATGAAAATGATTTCAACACATAAAAATTCAGGAAATGAAATATATTTTTATATTTTGGAAACAACTATATTGTTAATAAAAAAAATACTTTTATATAATCCGTGTTTTACTAATTTATGAAATAATCTTGTGTTCTTAATATATTTAATATATTTAATACATGTCATATATATATATATATATATATTAAGTTTTCTTACTCATAATATGAAGTAAAAGATATTTAAATTATGTTAAAAATATTCATCAAAATAAATACTAAAAATTTTTTATACCCATAATTTCTTGCTTATGTATCTGCAAATTTGAGGGTTTCAATATGGAAAATAATATTAGCATGTAATGTCTAAAATATTTATTTCCAAATTTAAAATATACATGTTTAATAATAATGTTAATTGCATATTAGATAGTTGACCTTAAGGTTTTTAATTGAAATTGCAAAAGGTAACTTTCAGTATTGGAATATATAAACATGTTAACTTATTAATGCTAAATGGCAATACATAAACTATAACACATTAGATTGTTTCTTAAACTGCAACTTTCATTAGGGGTGTTCATACTTCACTTAAAATTGAATTAATTGATCGAATCGATCTAATTCGGTTCATCGATCGGTGATCGAATTTAATTCGGTTGAAGATTGGTTAATGATTATTTAAATTTCGGTTATTAGTTAATTCGATTTGAAATCGGATAATTAATCGAAATAAATAATATATATTATATCTAATATATTTTTTATATTAACAATGTATTTTTTGAACTATTATTTTTATATTAATCGAAATAAATAATATATTTTTTGAACTATTAAAAAAATAAAATTAGCAATATATATTTTATATGTTTTATACTTATTTTAACTAAAAGATAAAAACATATAAATTTTGGTTCATTCGATTCAGTTAATAACCGAGCTGACCATTTGAAAACCCCTAATTTTCATATTGTTGTAATATATATATTTGTGTGTGTGTATGATACCGTTTGTATTTGGAATTTTTACATATACTTTTTTTTTTTTACACTTTTTAAGAGTTAATTTCACCATACATCCTCAAACTATAACATTTATTTTAAATTGATCTCAAAACTTTAAAATATTCTATTATGACAATTTTATGCAACATAGTTTAAAATATTTATGCAACATAGTTTAAAATATAAATTTTAAAGAAAAATAAATTATCAAAATATTAGTTTTGAGGTGTTTGAAACTTTTACAAAAAAGTTATCCTTTCCTCTTTTTTTTTTTCGATTTTATTTTATTTTTAGTTTTAAGTTATGCAGTAACATTTTTTTTAAATTTTTATTTTAAATTATGCCACATAAAATTTGACGTGTCATTTAACGATTAAATTCACAATTTTAACATATAAGAATTTGATTTATATAATTTTGATAGTTTAGAGATGTAATTAGAATATTTTTAAGTTTAATATCAATTTAAATTAAGAATCATAATTTGAGGATGTCCAATGTAATTAACTCTTAATGTTTTATTACATTAGATGCATTATAGAGGCGAAATCAGAAAAAAGAAGTTAATGTGATTAACATTAAATTACAATTTTTTTAAAAGACCAAAATATGATTTTATCTTTTTATTAACTTAATTTTTAGGATTAAAGCCTCGGCTTGCTGTTGGTAGTAGTGTTGTATTTTTAATCCATTTAATTTTAATGGTGGAATCTAAACGCTCCACTGTCAAATAATTTATTTTTTAAATTAATCCCTCAAAATAAATTTATTTATACCAATATTAAACCTTTGACTTCATGACATCAATTCAGTTAAATTAATTAATTTTTTTAAAAAATAATATAAATCAAGAAAATACAAATAAGTAATCATTCTTTCATAAATTAGTAAAAAATATGGACAAATATCTCTTTTTTCCAAGGTTTGACATAAGACGAATATAATACTATATATAGTGGCCTTTTAAAAAGATTATCTGAGGACTGAATTGTAAATTAAAAATTGAATTTAATTAATTATATATTTTTTATTCTAAGAGTTTCGGGTTCAAACATTTGTAAGGTGTGTGTGCATTGTCAAAAAATTAAAAAAATATGAACATAAACCACTATGTAATCACATTAATATATTAAAAAAAAACTAACTATCTTTTTAAATTAATAATTTTATGTAAAATAAAATAATTTTTAATGCCTATATGCAAACAAATCTTTAGATGTTGAATTTTGTGAGATATTTAGTATGTATGCTTCCGCGTTACGCTTGATGTGGGGTAGTCGAATCCCGGCACTGATGATGCCGCCATCACCGCTCATTTTAGCTACTTCATTATCTAACTCAAGTCAATGATTGGCACCCACCAAAGTTCATTTTCATTAATGTAATGTAACCCCAAATTATTTTTTTAACTTTTTAAAATTTTTTAAAGTATCTATAAAAGCGAGTCTAATAATTAATTCTATACATTCTGTAAATTCATTAATGGGTGAATATTGGCCACGAGTTTTAAAACTGCTCCATACTTAGAGCGAAGATCAAATCCTCGATCACTGGTTGAAGTAGGAAAGACTCTTATCAATTAATATCTCACCTAACTTGCGTAATTAAATAATAACCAAATTATTTTTCAATTTTTATTATTCAAAATATTAAATTGAATATCACCAAATTATTAAGCCTAAGCCTAACCCCGAAATCAATTTAAGTCATTAATAAATACCCAACCTAAAATTATATTTTTAAGGATATAAAGTTATAAATTAATATAATAATAAAATTGTATTGGTTTTTTAATGATTCAATTTTGGGATATTTTTTTGCCATATGATAATAAAATTCAATTTTTATAATGATTATAATTAATTAGTTATAATTTTATTTTGGAATATTATAATTTTTTAATTAAAAAATAATTAGGGACAATGTTTGATACATAATGCAATAACTTATTGATATTATTATGCCAAGTTAAATATAAAAATAATTAGATTCAGGAGTGGAAGCTCAAATAATTATGAGGAGTCCAAAAAATTCCCCAATTCTAATGGAATGTATTTAGCCCATACCTAATAAAGCCCATCTAGCCCAATCATTCCTATTTTCTCTTCAACACCAAATTTATGAGAGGAAGGAAGCCTAATTTTAAAATATCGAAACATAATTTTATTATTTTTTAAAAAATTAAACTTTTATTTTCATATTTTGACGCTAAAATGTAATTTTATTATGGAATAATTTATTATTTTATTATTTTTAAAGAAATTATTTTAAACATTTTTTCCTTTTAGGGTGGGCTAAGGTCTCATGCCAAGTGCCAACCTCTTTGGTATTGCCGAATTTAATGTAACGTATTAAGTGACACAAACTCAATTAACGAAAATCGAATAAAAATAATAAATTTTAAACTAATAGTAATAAATTCAGGGTGTTTTATTTTCTCTTAAAAAAAATTGCCTATGCATTTCAAAATATATAATTTTAAAAATACATTATTTTATCACCCACAATGTTGGTGTCATGAATTCTAGTTTGTATGGGATACGCAAGTATTGAAGTTTCTATAATCCTACAAGGGATTAAGAGGATACCACATGTTCCAATATTTCCTTCTTTAATTTATTTTTTTTATTTCTTTTTTTTGAAAAATAAAGAACGATTAACGCGACTCGAATTCAAGTCACACTTGGAGCAGTGAACACCCATGACCATCAGATCAATATATGGGATTTTTTTAATTCTTTTTTACTCTGTTTGTATCACTTAAAAGTAATAATTTGACCATTACTAAATTTGATATTTTTCATTTAAATATATGTATAATTGAATTTAATATTTGTAACACATTATATTTCTAAGAGACACACGTTCGACGACATTATTGTAACCCTGAACTAGGATGATAAAATGGACGTATGTCTAAAAACATTAATTAATATTAGAAGTATATTCTATTATTTCAAAATGTTAATTAATCAAATTTTATAAATATCTACATTGTAACATCCACGTTTTTGAACCGGAGTTAGAAACAGTAATAGTGTCGAGTTAAGAGTTAGAATATGTGGTTAAAATAAGAAGATTAGGAAAGATTAAGGATTAATTAGAAATTGTGAGAAAGCATGAGGGACTAAATAGCAATTTAGCCAAAATGAAATATAAGTCATTATGGGAATTATAGTGATTAAGGAGGGGCAAAAGAGTAATTTGGTGAAAGATATTTTTGGAGGCAATGTTTTGGGCCAAAGTGTAAAGTTGAAAGGCCCAAAGACTAAAAGTGCAATTTTACCATTATTAAAGAAAGATATTTTCATAAAGAGAAATTGATAGAAAAATCTAGAGAAATGAAGAAAAGAAATGATGAAAAAGCTATAAAAGCCATCAGCCATTGTGTTTCACGTTAGCCACTATTTTTCCACCATTTTAACTTTTGCTTTTCTTACAAATTAGTCCTTTTTCACCAAATACAAACTAATTAAACCAGTTTCTTCCAAATTTCTTCAAGATTAGTGAATAAAATTAATAGAGAAGTGTAGTAGCTATCCAATTGTTAAAAGAAATGCATCCATACTTGTCTTGGAGGAGAAAGAAAATGGACATTAGTGTTGAATACATGTGATTAAGGTAAGAAAGTTAAACTCCTCTTTAAATACATGTTAGTTTTTGGTTTAGAAACACAGATTATGATATGTTAGAAGGATTTTAATATGAATATATGTGTTCTGTATGAAATTGAAGAGAAAGAAAAGAAGGAGAATGACCAAATTGAAGGAAGAAGGAAAGGAGAAAACCAAGGAGTGAAAATGGATTATCTACAAGAGTTGTAAGTACTACAAGTATTAAAAGGCTTAGAATTAATTAAGTTAAAGTGTTTATAATTTTAACATATATGGTTAATTATAATAAAAATGATATGTTTAATTATAAATGTTAATTATGTATGATTGAATGAAATTTAGTCTAAAGAGACATGAAAAAGGAAGCATGTCCATTAAAACAGATTGGACAGAATCAGAGGATTAACTTCGAAAATTCACCAAAAATTGTATAAAAAAGATTTAGAGGTTGAACTAAATATGTAATTAAAGGTTATTGAGTGTAGTTTCATATGGAAGAAATGGTGATGGAAATGATTCTGTATATTTTGAGATATACTAGATTTTGTGTAACAAGGTCACAGTAGGTTCAAGTTCCCCTGTTCTGACTTTGAAAAATCATAGAAAAATTTAGAAAAATTATTAGAGACTGAAATTTATATGGTTGAATATTTAATGAGTCTATTTTCAAAATAAATAGACGAGAATATTATTGGATTCCTGTACTAAAAGATAAATAATTTTTAGTAAAGAAAGGAAGAAACTGTTAGGCAGCAGAGAAGGGGTAAATTGAAAGAATTTACTGTATAAATTGGCTAAAGTAAAAATTTTGAAATTTTTATGGTAAAAATATATTTGAGTCTAATTTCAGAATCATCAAGCGGATTATAATTTCGAATTCTGTAGTTCAAGATATAAATAATTTGGTGACTGTGACTCAAATGTACAACTTTAAAAATTAATGTTAAAAAAAAGAAAAATTGAATAGAAATGAAAAATTGATGCATATAAAGTGATATGTGATAAAATTGAGAAATGAGAATGAAACGGATAAATCAAAGGTTTCCAAAGTTATAGTACCTAATTGTTTATGATATTTGGTTGTTATTTGGTTAAATTGATTTGTTATTGATTTGTATTATTATAATCTGAATTATTCATTATTTAATATTTATTTTGATATTTATATTTATTAAGTGAATATAAGGTAAGCGTTAATATTGAGATGAATGAAAGTTTATATTGAATTAATAGTATATTTGAATTGAATTTGAATGATTTGTGATCAAAATTGAAAGTGAAAGTGAAATTGGAATTGAAAGTGATATGAATTGTAAATTGAAAATCCTATTAACTAGTCGGGCTTAGTCGGATATAGTTGGCATGCCATAAGATTGGAAGAGTTCAGGGATACTTCGACCTTGAGTCGATGAGACACTGGGTGTCATTATTTTACTTCGGATAGATTCGATAAGGTATTGGGTACCACTTTACTTCGGCTAGGCCGATGAGACACTGGTGTCACTTTATTACTTCGAACTATCCGATGAGACACTGAGTGCCATTCTGGTGTGTTTGGTTGGATCTGTGTATCCGCCAAGGTCCGAGTCTTGTTAATAGGGTAAACAATGTGAAAAAGAAAGAATGTGCAAATTGTGACATTGAGTTAAGTGAAATGATAATCATATGAAAGATAAGTACAATATATGTATAAGAAATCAAAGAATGATAAAACTAAGTAAGCTAAGAGATTGAAATGGCTAAAATGTGAAATGAGGAAGAATATGTGAATTCATAACACTATTGTAAGTTAAATGTTATACACATAAAAGATATGTATTTTACATGAATAAATAATTATATGAATGAGTTTGAAATGTGTGATTAAAAGATGAATGATTAATGAATCTTGTAGCACTTATTAAGCCTTCACCGGCTTAACGCGTTTAATTCAACGCGTAGGTACAAGATCTCTGAGAAGCTAAGGTTGGATTAGGTGCCTCTCGTCAAATCACATCAACATTGGAAGATTACAAGACAAGGTATACTTATTTTGAGGTAAAATGGCATGTACAAATGGTACTTATATGTCCTCAATGAATGGGTTATAAATGTTATTTTGGAATACTATGAATTTATGAAATGAGATGATGAATTTTGAATGGAATTGTGTTTTAGACTGAATTGATTTATTCGTAAAGTTTTTATATAATTTCAGGGGTTAGTTTGAAGTTTCTAGCTATATTTCTTGATTTTAGAATAGGGGTATCAATATTTTTATGGTGGTATCGATATTTGCCCTGTTTTGAGTAAAAATTACATTTTCATTATTTTCAAACTGGTTTTAAGTCTTGATTTTGATTATACTTAATTATTTTGTGATATTTTGAGTAAAATAATTCAATTACACAGTATTTGAAAGAAAATTTTGTTATACTCGTTTTTAATTCTCTGACACTGTATGTAATACTCTTATATCGAGTTTATACATGTGAACCGGGTGTAGGGGTGTTACACTTGTCTAGGAGGACGATTATCCAGGACAATTTAGCACCGTCAAAAGTTCCCATGGACCACCTCAAGAGCGATACGACTCTTTCTCCAAGACATACAATTATGGGTGAAGAGATCACTCCGATTTATACTATGCATTGAGACCTCAATTTGATTTATATTAACAGCCTAGTCCACCAATGCAACAACCATAGTCTTCAAGTATGTCTTTGCCGTAATCCCCACCCGGAATGAATCGGTACATCTCGAACAAGGGATGCCACATTTTGACACTAAGGTTACTTAACTCGAGAATAATTTTCAAAATTTTATTTTTAACAGAAACTCATCTGACGTTATTCAAGTCATTTCTAGACTTTCTTTAAAGTTTATTTACAAACGGGAACCATTCGGGTAAAAAATAAGGTAAACAACGTCAATGTCGCGACATTGAAAAATGAGTGTCATGATATTGACTGATATTGCGACACCAAAAATAGATTACTCTAATTACATGCCCAATGTCGCGACACTGAATTTTGATGTCATGACACTGAAAACATATTACCCAAAACAAGCTTGTAACATATAAAACCAAGCCTATTTTGTCATCAATCATATCATATCACTTCTAAACATTATTAAGCACATACCTTATATATATACTTGCATTAACCTATGTACATGTCATAATCTATAACCAAAATATCAAATTCATACTCTTTTTTAAGCTTTGGAGATGTGGTGTGATGAGATATGTTAAAGTTGCTACTTCAAACGAGAGCTTCAATTCGATCTTTCACCTACATTTTGAACAACAACGTGTTAAACTATTATATAGCTTAGTAAGTACTCATGAATTTAAATATTACCTTACTTAATTTGTATTAGCATTATCAATATCATTTTCATAAATTCATGAGTATAACATATTAAACAAGAATTTAAACAAATTTACTAGACCTCCAACTCACTAGTTTATCATTTCACTATTTAACAATTATTATTAATGGAAACCACTTACCATGATTGTCTAGCCCATGCTAGACTCGATTAAACTAAATAGATACACAGAACAAATCATGATACACGAGCACAAAAGTGCTAAAAACGCTAGCATCGAAGCGCTTTACCATGAATGTCACAACTATCATAGAAGCGCTCGGGTTCTTATGACATGTCAACTATATCCAAGAAGTTCAACGCTAGTCTACATGGGCACTCGAATATCACTGAGTCTACAATAATTATTCATGAGTACTTTATTCTGCAATTTTCTTGATTTCATTACACTTTCACATTTCTTTCTTTCTAGTTTACTATATAATATCGCACGAACATATAATTTCAAACATTAAAACTTTCAAGATCATTTTCTTGACACTTTCATTTCATGACTAACCATGATTTTTATTCATACTAGTATTTAGTGGGTGAATGAGACTCCCAAGAGAATTTGTCAACACAAATAGAGCTTAACTCAAGCCAAAACGTGAGTTTTGACGACTCATAAAAAAGGAACGGTTCTAGAGCTCCATTGACTCGTGCGAGGAAGACCAAGATGACGATCCACAAGCAAAAGTAGAACCAAAACTACCTAAACTGATTATGATTCCACCTCTCTTTCCTAGAAGGCTAGCGGCAAACAAAAGCGAAAAAGATGATGTAGAAATCCCTGAGATTTTTTGCAAAAACGAGGTAAACATTCTACTTTAAAAAACATACCTTGTTTTGTGAAAATGTTGAAGGATTTTTGTATCGACAAGAAGAACCTCACCGGTTTCGAAAGGGTAAGTATGGGGGAGAATGCATATTTTCTTATCCAAAATAAGATACTCCCCAAATACGAGGACCTAGGTATGTTTTCAATTTCATGAAAAACAACTAATGTATACATTAATGGAACTATATGTGATTTGGGTTCATTTATTAATATAATGTCGTTATTTGTTTACGAGTCACTTAGTGTTGGTCCTTTGAAAAATATAAAGATTAGCCTCCAATTGGCAGACAACTCAACACTCTACCCAGACAGAGCATTGGAAAATTTTTTGGTTAAGGCTAACAACTTAATATTTCCTACAGATTTCTATGTTATATATAGGGAGGTAGACAACTCTTTGGACGCTTCCAACATCCTATTAAGGCAATCGTTCCTTAGCATTGAAAGAACCCAAATAGACATCTTAATGGTGCACTTGCTATGAATTTTGATTGTAAGGTTGTTGAATTTAATATTTATGATACGATAGAATATCCTAGTGAAATGTAGGAGGTACGTAGTGAGGATAAGATTGATTTTGTCACACAAGATTCTTCGAACTTACACGATGAAGTTGAATCGATTCTATTGCTTTGTAGAAACATCAATGAGGAATAGTTGAGTCAATTAGGAGAACATCTTGTAGTTAAAGAAAAATTGTTAGATCCAGTGCACAAGACATAGGTACCGAAGCCTTTAGAGGATGGCGCCGATAACACGAAATTACCATCCACTTATCTTGAAGTGGAATTGGAACCGTTGTTTGATTGTCTCGATCTCCTTAACTACCTTTTATCAAGAGACCGTCGAAAGCTTCCGCCTCAGGAGGTGAAAGAAATTCATATTAAGCCGAACAATGAAAAATGTCGAGCCAACGACATTAAACAAAGTTGCTTTTTTGGGAGACAATCCAATTTTATTTTCTTATTTGTTTCGATAATTTTCTTTATGTTTATTTTTTTTTCCGGTTCTAGTTATTTCTAATTTATTTTATTTTTCTTCAATAGGATCTCTTGTGACCACTTGCACCACTGCCCCATCACATTGCACAGCCATAGAAAGTTTCTAATTTGATATAGAACCATTGCCTGTTGTAAAATGTGTTGGTCTCTTGCTTGTCATTATATATAACTTGCATTTCTCCTCATTGCATGCTATTTTCATTCCGTAAAGTTCAATGAATACTTCCTAATTCTTTAAAGCATCTAGATTCTAGGAAAATTTTAATCCCATGACTTGATTCTGATAAGAAAACACCTAAATCCACTCAATTACTTAAGATAAAATTGTGTGATATGATAAGAAAACACGTAGATTCGCTCAATCACTTAAGATAAAATTGTGTGAGAAATTGACTACAACATGATGTTTATTTTGTGTTAAAATTGGTTGAGACACCTTATTTGCATGATTTTTTTCCGTAAATAATATTTTGTTCAAAGAAAAAAATGAAAAATAAAAAAGGAGAAAAAATTCAATAAATACTCTGCTAATTGTTTAGATTAAGAGTAAAGTTTTAGAATTATAATCGATTGAGTAACTGGGGTCAGGAGCTTGGGTTGTCATTTGTCTTCGCGTCAAAAGATCAAATGACGTTCTAAACTATTCACTTACTCCACTAATCTTAACAATTATGAGTAGAACTAGCAGTCATCTAAAGATATGACGAGTTGAGTAACTAAAGTGGTGGGGTGCTTAAATTGTCATCCTTCTTTGCGTAAAAAAATTTAAAGACACTCTACATAAGCGTTTCATTTCCTTCATTTAGAAAAAAACAAAAAAAAGAACACAAGAAATTGAACAAAGGATTGTTTATGGTTGCAATTTTTTGTTTAATTTTTATGTGCATGAATTGATACTATGGAGCCTAATTATGTAAATATTTGACCATTGTATGTTTAATTGAATTACAAATCGACGTGTTAACTTGATGGAGACGGTTACGGAATAGAGATTTTATTAATGTCTAATTGATTGATTGAATTGACTTGAATGAATATAATATGATTGAATTGATAAATGCATGAGATACTCGAATGCAAGCATTAACTAAGTGGGGAGAATTTGATAATGTGTCCAATTGACATGTTTATTGTGCTTCGTTTTGATATATTTTTGAATGAGACGCCATCAATTTTGACTTATTATTTGATTTTTTATTAGGAAAGCCGAAAATAGTAAAAAAATGTGGGTAGCCAACATATTTTTGGGCACAAAAGCAATTAGTGAACGTACAATCTTTAGATATTTTATTTTATTCTGAAGATTTATTTGTAAAAATAATATTTTTAAAATTTTTCATTAGGATAATATTTTATTTTTTTAGTATTTTTTATAACTCTTTAATCTAGTATTAAAGAGTTTAAGTAGTATTGACTATTATATTTTTAATATATGTTAATCCCTTGTAATTTGACTTTAGAAATCAATTAGAATTCAACAAGTGGTTTCAATGGTAAAGAGGATGTTATTCATCTTAAGGGTCCCGAGTTCAAGCACCTGTGTGTGTAAGGTGTGTGTGCGTTGTTAAAAGGTTAAGAAAATATGAACAGGTACTACTATATAATCACACCAATATATTAAAAAAAAATCAATTAGAATTTTGAAACTTCTTTTTCCTTTGTTTTTGTTCAAGGCTGTGCAATCCCTTTTCTGTTCTTTTATTTTTTTAATTTTGTCTTTAATTAATTTTTGTTAAATCTCTAAATTAAATTTCTCATCTAGCTTTAAGTCGATAAAGAATTTGATAGAGAGTTGTGAGATTCGAATCCATACTTAAAAACTCTTACTCTACTATTTGTTGTTTCTCTAGATCAAGAGATAGAAACCGTCATCTTACAAAATTGTATTGACACCAAATCAAAAAAAGGTTGTTGGTTCAATGTTGGTAGGCGAACAGTTTGAAGTATTGAATTGATAGCCTTTCGTATTTGGCCTATTGAGAATACATTGACATGTCTAATTAAGTAATTGGTTGAATTCCATCAAGAGAAATAGCAATCGAATCTAAACTACTTGTGTGGTTGAGACCGTTGGTTCAAGCTTGACCCTTCTAGTTTGCATAGTTACCAAAGAACTAAATCGTGGATACATGTTTCGTAGTTGTTCATTTGATAAAAGTTAGTTGTTGAATGTTCCCGCAATTAATTTACACAAAGAAAAGTTAATGGTTTGATACGTTCACAATAACTATAACTACTAATTTATTGGTTGAAGGAGAAGATTTATTATCAAGGATCGGTCCGGAACTAAAACAAAATCCATCATATCAGCTGTAGAAGTCCAATTTTTACTGGCCCAATTCAAAACCCAAACCCAAAAATAAACCAAAAATAAATAAATAAATTTAAAATTATTTAATTTAAATGTCTATTTTACAATCGAAACCCTAAAATCACAATAAGGCCACAAGCCCAAAAAGCTAAATAATTTTTGGAAACCCTAATTTTCCTATCAGACGCCACATGCCACGTCAGCACCGCCACGTCAGCATTACGTCACCGCCACGTCAGCCATGTGACCTTTTGCCTGCTGATCATTGACCGTTCCTCTCCCCGAGACTCTTCTGCTGCCCCGAGGCCACTCCTCTTCCCGAAACAGACTGCTGCCACCCCTTGCACCAAAACGGCGAAGGCAGACCGTTCAACATCGTTGACTCCGACGACGCCCCTGCCACCAACATGAAAACAAACCTGCACAAAGGGATAACAGAGAACAACCAAACAGAGGCAAAAAAGTCGTTCATGTAATATATCTCGGCTATAAAAGCCGTTATTTCGAATCTGTAAGGGGGGGACACGAAATCAATACAAAAAACTAAAAAAAATAAAAGGATCGGATTCAAGCAGCGAAACTCAAAGAAATTCCAAGGTATTATTTTTGGTTTACTTTGTTGTCTTCGAATATACATATATTAATACAGATATCATGTTATTTCGCATACAAAAGATACATCATTTCATCATTTCAAAATAGAAAATAATTTATAAAAGAAAAACTTTAAAACAAAAACTAGGGTTTTATATGAAAAAATCAGATCTAAAGTTTTCTTTTAAAATAAAAAGGGAAACCGAACTTTTATCTTAAAAATCTGGTCCAGATCTGTTTAGATCTGGACACAAATCCATTTCTTCTAAAAAATGAAAAAGGGGGTCCTTTTTGTTTACGTAATCGCCGTAGCCGACGGCGCGTGGCGAACGAACGGCGTTGAAGGCGCTAACGACGGTCAGAGATTGGCAGGCACGGAGGAGCCACGACGGTGCTCAACATCGGGTAATGAGCAGAGTTGAGAGAAAAGGGAGAAATGAAATCTGTTTTTTTTAGAAATGAGGAGAGAAATGAAGTTTTTTTGTGAAAATTGTCAGTTATATAGCATAGGGATACGACGTCGTTTAGGGTCTGAGCTGCTGGCCCTAAAACGACGTCGTTTAAACGTCTTGACCCGAATTTTGACCCGACCCGGAGGTAGATCCGTGCTTTTTCAAAATGGTCTATTTCTTTTCGAGGTCCTTCCGTAGTTTTAAAAATTTTCAATATCATCCCTCTCTTATATTTTAGTTTATTTCGAAACAACCCTGAAATTTATCCCTGTTTATACCCGAGTCCTCTGAACATGGGTGTACACGAGGGTGACATCTTTCAAAAAAATTTGGGGTTTATTCCACCTTTAATCCCTGATTTTTTTAGTTACACAATTTTGACCCCATTCATTTATTCCTTTTTATTTTGCTACTTAAATTTGTTGTATCAATATAATCCTCTTTTGTGTTTCCAAATTATACCATTTGTTTACTTTTTGTTTTTATTAAGTCCCGATTTTCTTTTTAATACACGTATATATATATATATGTATATATGTACTTATATATAATAATTCTTTTTTAGCCTTTATTGTGTATAAAAATTTAGCTTTCTATTCAATCCTCCGCCTTTTATTAATTCATCTTCGAGCCCCCTCCCTTTTTTATTTGTTTAATTTTGACCCAATCTTTTTTATCTTCTGTTTTTCTTTTCTTTTAATTCAATTTTTAAATCCCTTTTAAGCACGAACATTTTATTCCCAAATTTATGCCTTTAGTCCACTTATGTATCTTAAATCTTTATTTGTTTAAATTAATATTCATTTTTTTTATTTTATTACTTTCTTCTTCTTTTTACGAATGGGCCATTTCCATTTCCCTTTCATTAATATTATTTTTAAAACTCATTAAATTTTAAGTCTTCCTTTAAAATATTTTATTCTTTTTTTTACTAAGCATAATTCTCACTTGTCTTTTGTTATTTAACATATTATATCGTTATGATGTATACCATTGTTTCATTGATACTTCTTGTAAACATTACTTCATACGATATACTTTGTTAATGCTTTTGATCATCTTTGTTTTTTAAAAGAAACGAAATGCATCTCTATTCTTGTATTTTTAGTAAAACACTTTGATTAAATTATGTGTTTTAAGAGTACATGAATTATCATTTTGTGGGCAAAATTCGTTATTTTGGGAATTTGAAAGTGATGTCCTAATGTATTTGGTGTTATTTTCCTCGAGACCCAAAACATCGAATGACCTATTAAAATTGATAATAATTCTTCTATTTACAAAATCATCTGTCTTTACCCACTCCTTTGTCAAATTTTTAAAACTTATCATTTTTCAAGGTATATAAATTATTCCAATTTAAAAAGTAATACTCTTTTATTTAAGGGGATTTGAGAGATCGTGTCCTAACGTGTTGGGCGTGGCTCTTTCGAACCCAAATGATCGAGTATCTCATTCAAAAAACGGATAACTTCGCGATATTCAATTGTTTTAGAAGATTGAAAGAATTGTACCCTAACGTGTTGGGTATGATTTTAACCTTGAATCTAAATAATTGAATATCTCATTTTATCGTCTAATTCATGAATGACATTTTGAATTTCTACTTGAATCTTCGATTTCCAACAATTAAGGCACTAAATAATCGACTAGGTACTAATTTTGAGCGTGTGAGGGTGCTAATCTTTCCTTGCACGTAACCGACTCCCGCACCTATTTTTCTAGATTTTGAAGACCAAACGGTTTACTAAACAAATCCAAACATTTTAGGTGATCCAATCACACCAAATTAATAGATTGGTGGCGACTCTTATTTCTAAATTTTAAAATAATTTTCGAAACACGTCAAAAAAATGATTTCGACATCAGCTTGTTTAACTAAATTCCATTTATGCTATTTTTACTGTTATTTTTTTTTACTTTTATTAGATTTAAATCTCCTTTTTTATTTTTCCACAAATCGTCACACATCGTGAATAAGACAACTACTTAAATACTCAACTTGATTGAACCAAACAACAATTTTAAATATCTAAATCTTTGTAAAATTGATCTTACTCCATGTATTACTATTTATTTACTACCTAAACATGAGAATATTACTTTTGATGGATTCATCCATCAACATCGATAATAATAGTGACAGTAATAATAACAATAACAACAATATATTATTCATGAATGTTTGGATCCTACTTTTCAAACAACCCATCATATTCCATGAATGTGGAACACTAAAAATACCTTATAATTTTTATTTGTTTCATTTATAACTAAATATAAATACTACACCCTAAAATTTTGAATACTATTCAAGATTAAACCTTTATAATGTTTTCTTGGCAAAATATAAACATTAAACCCTAAATATTTAATCTAAATCTTAATAAAATCATAAACTAATATGTACTTCTTATACAAGAATATTAATTGTACTTGTGTGGTTTGTCTCATATTTTTCTCTTAGTTAAATTTTGCTATTTTTTTCTAATTAAATTCTGATTATTTCAAGAATATTTTAGTATGATTAGAATTCTAATTTTAGCCTATTTAAAGGGCATTATATCCCTGTGCCAATCAGAAAAAAAAGTTTTTCTTTGAGGGCGACAACATATAACTGCATATGAGTTTTGGTGAGAGTTTCGTGATCATTATGGAGAGTATTTTATACTTCTTTTGTGAGTGTCTTACGAGATTTAGAGTTTTGTTTATTGGTTTGTTTTTAGGATTTTAAGCTTTGTATTTGGAGTTTTGAGTAATGTATGTTCAGTATATTTAAGTTTAATTTCTTCGTATTGTACTCTCATTTGTTTACTCATTTAAAAAAAATTGAAACTTCATTTGTAATATATTTGTGTTCAATTTTCTCCATTTTTATTATCTTCTTATTTATACGAATAAATCCCCAACATCACTAAATACTGAATATGTGTTTAACATATATTTGATACATGTCTCCATCGCTTATAATGGCTCAATCGACAAATCAACTTTCTAGCTAATCCAACTTCACTTGGAAAAAAGAAATCAAATATTATAATGATAATCTAACTAGAAGAAATACATGCCCTTTGGTTGATATATTAATATATCAATAATGTTAGCTTTCAAGTCAATTAATACAATCCAAAATCAATCTACTATGATATGTATTTGGACACCAAGAACTTTGGATTAAAGGATAAATCATAAGTATTATTCCGTTATGCATCTTAAAGCATAAATTTGGTTCATATATAGTATCAACAGAGGTTAATAAGGAGTGAGATGATTTTCTCGTCAAAGAGTAGAAAAGAAGCAGAAAATCCCTCAAAATGGAATTCTCCTAAAGAGGACTTTGGAATTGTATTTTAGGGAAGTTTTTCAGATCGAATTTTGGATCAAATCCCGAGTCAGATTCTTTTTACTATCATTATAACAAGCTCCAATTTTCTCGAATTTACCCTGTAAAACTCCGGAGTATCTGAACTTATCTCACTTTCACATCCAAAACTAATATATCACCAAATACACGCTATAAACATTTAAAAAAAATTTATTAATAAGAGAGAACATAAAACAATGACTAATCAACCATCATTCTTGATGTTACAATTCCATTTACATCTGCATTTCGTAAGCTACGAATTGTATTTGGTGGATAATAAAAGACAGAACATTGTAGCGATTGATCCCAAACCATCGACTAACTTATACCTTCTCTATAAGTATGTTGAGTAATCACCTCCCATTCCTTATTCAGTACTTATAAACCTCCCTACACAACCGATGTTCATCAAGCTTAGCATTACTAGACAACATGGTCGCAACCTCCATGCTCTAAACTAATTTTTCAATAATAAAGAATGTGAAGATTTTAGAAGTTAGTGGGCGATGCACGCGTGTCTCCTTTATTCAATTTATGTTTCTGTTTGGGGTCACATTCAAACCAACTAACTTTTGTTTACTGTAGTAATTTCATGCAATTAATAACTCTAATCGAATCTAGGGTTCAAATTTATTGTGCTTTTTCAATCCCTTTCTCCGCATCTTAGTGGGATTTCTATACTAGCCTCCACGAATTTGCTATCTTTTTAACTTTTTGTGGTAATTTTTTTAAACTTTTTCCACCAAAAAATTGCCAATTATTTTTAAAATCTGAGGAAAATTTTAAATATATATTTTGGTAAAAATATGTTGTTAGCCTAATACTTTGACAAAATTTAATATTTAATTCATGTGCTTAAAAAAGTTAAAAATTAAATTCTATTATTTTTTATTTTAAAAATCTCAATTCAATCATTAAAATTTATTAATTCAACATGTTGATTAGACAACCTTCATGTGATGTGATATATGAGTGATAAGAAGTGACAAATTTTAACTAAAACTACTAGTGACAATAATTATTAATTTAAGATTCTTAAATTTAAAAAAAAGTAGAAAATTTGTTTTATTTTTAACTTTTAAAATATAAGGATTAAAATTTAAAATTTGTCAAATCACGGAGACTAACAACATATTTTACCATATGTTTTTAGAAATTTTGGATGATGTATGTAACATTCCTACACCCGGTTCACACGTATAAATTCGGTATAAGAGTATTACATACAGTGTCAGAGAATTAAAAATGAGTATAACAAAGTTTTCTTTCAAATACTGTGTAATTGAATCGTTTTACTGAAAATATCACAAAATAATCAAGTATAATCAAAATCGAGACTTAAAACCAGTTTGAAAATAATGAAAATGTAATTTTTACTCAAAACAGAGCAAATATCAATACCACCATAAAAATATTGATACCTCTGTTCTAAAATCAAGAAATATAGCTAGAAACTTCAAACTAACTCCCCTGAAATTATATAAAAACTTTACCAATAAATCAATTCAGTCTAAAATATAATTCCATTCAAAAAGTCATCATCTCATTTCATAAGTTCATGATATTCCAAAATAATATTTATAACCCATTCATTGAGGACATATAAGTACCATTTGTACATGTCATTTTACCTCAAAACAAGTATACATTGTTTTGTAATCTTCCAATGTTGATGTGATTTGATGAGAGGTACTTAATCCAACCTTAGCTTCTCAGAGATCTTGTACCTACGCGTTGAATTAAACGCGTTAAGCCGGTGAAGGCTTAATAAGTGCTACAAGATTCATTAATCATTCATCTTTTAATCACACATTTCAAACTCATTCATATAATTATTTATTCATGTAAAATACATACCTTTTATGTGTATAACATTTAACTTACAATAGTGTTATGAATTCACATATTCTTCCTCATTTCACATTTTAGCCATTCCAATCTCTTAGCTTACTTAGTTTTATCATTCTTTAATTTCTTATATTTATATTGTACTTATCTTTCATATGATTATCATTTCACTTAACTCAATGTTACAATTTGCACATTCTTTCTTTTTCACATTGTTTACCCTATTAACAAGACTCGGACCTTGGCGGATACACAGATCCAACCAAACACACCAGAATGACACTCAGTGCCTCATCGGATAGTTCGAAGTAATAAAGTGACACCAGTGTCTCATCGACCTAGCCGAAGTAAAGTGGTACCCAATACCTCATCGAATCTATCCGAAGTAAAATAATGACACCCAGTGTCTCATCGACTCAAGGTCGAAGTATCCCTGAACTCTTCCAATCCTATGGCATGCCAACTATATCCGACTAAGCCCGACTAGTTAATAGGGATTTTTAATTTACAATTCATATCACTTTCAATTCCAATTTCACTTTCACTTTCACTTTCAATTTTGATCACAAATCTTTCAATTTTGATCACAAATCATTCAAATTCAATTCAAATATACTATTAATTCAATATAAACTTTCATTCATCTTAATATTAACGCTTACCTTATATTCACTTATTAAATATAAATATCAAAATAAATATATTAAATAATGGATAATTCAGATTATAATAATACAAATCAATAACAAATCAATTTAACCAAATAACAACCAAATATCATAAACAATTAGGTACTATAACTTTGGAAACCTTTGATTTATCCGTTTCATTCTCATTTCTCAATTTTATCACATATCACTTTATATGCATCAATTTTTCATTTCTATTCAATTTTTCTTTTTTTTTAACATTAATTTTTAAAGTTGTACATTTGAGTCACAGTCACTAAATTATTTATATCTTGAACTACAGAATTCGAAATTATAATCCGCTTGATGATTCTGAAATTAGACTCAAATATATTTTTACCATAAAAATTTCAGAATTTTTACTTTAGTCAATTTGTACAGTAAATTTTTTCAATTTACCCCTTCTCTGCTGCCTAACAGTTTCGACCTTTCTTTACTAAAAATTATTTATCTTTTAGTACAGGAATCCAATAATGTTCTCGTCTATTTCTTTTGAAAATAAGCTCATTATAAAATTAACCATATAAATTTCAGTCTCTAATAATTTTTCTAAATTTTTATATGATTTTTCAAAATCAGAACAGGGGAACTCGAACCTACTCTGACCTTGTTATACAAAAACTAGTATATCTCAGAATGTACAATTCCTTTTCTTTCACCGTTTCTTCCATATGAAAATAAACTCAATAAGATTTAATTAAATATTTAATTCAACTCTTAACACTTTTTATACAATTTTTGGTTTCGAATTTAGTCCTCTAATTCTGTCCAATCTGTTTTAATGAGAATAATTCCTTTCTCATGTTTCTTTATACTAAATTTCATTCAATCATACATAATTAACACTTATAATTAAACATATCATTTTTATCAGAATTAACCATATATGTTAAAATTATAAACTTTTAATACTTGTAGTACTTACAACTCTTGTAGATAATCCCTTTTCACTCATTGGCTTTCTCCTTTCCTTTTTCCTTCAATTTGGTCCTTCTCTTTCTTTTCTTTCTCTTCAATTTCATACAAAACACATATATTCATATTGAAATCCTTCTAACATATCATAATATATGTTTCTAAACCAAAAACTAACATGTATTTAAAGAGTAGTTTAACTTTCTTACCTTAATCACTTGTATTCAACACTAATGTCCATTTTCTTTCTCCTCCAAGACAAGTATGGATGCATTTCTTTTAACAATTGGATAGCTACTACACTTCTCTATTAATTTTATTCACTAATCTTGAAGAAATTTGGAAGAAACTAGCTTAATTGGTTTGTATTTGGTGAAAAAGGACTAATTTGAAAGAAAAGCAAAAGTTAAAATAGTGAAAAAATGGTGGCTAACATGAAACACAATGGCTGATGACTTTTATAGCCTTTTCATCATTTCTTTTCTTCATTTCTCTAGATTTTCTATCAATTTTTCTTTATGAAAATATCTTTCTTTAATAATGGTAAAATTCACTTTTAATCTTTGGGCCTTCCAACTTTACACTTTGGCCCAAAACATTGCCTCCAAAAATATCTTCCACCAAATTACTTTTTTGCCCCCTCCTTAATCACTATAATTCCCATAATGACTTAAATTTCATTTGGGCTAAATTGCTATTTAGTCCCTCATGCTTTCTCACAATTTCTAATTAATCCTTAATTTTTTCTAATCTTCTTATTTTAACCACATATTCTAACTCTTAACTTGACACTATTACTGTTCCAACTCCGGTTCAAAAACGCGGATGTTACAACAAGACACTCTTTTGTCGCGCAACTAGGTGCAGTACATATTCCCACACAATGGTCGGTGTCATATTTCCTGCACCAATACGATGAACAATATTAGCAATATCACTAAGTTTTACTTTCCATGGAAGATACATTTACCTCTTGTGTTCTCATTAGGTAATCAGTTATAAATCCAAACAGTTGATAATTCAAAACCATAGCTGAAACCATTCGATCATTCTTTTTTTTTTGTACGAGCAATCTTCTTTGCTTCTAAATAATGTCGAGTGGTCGAAACATCCAGACCTGATAAAAAAGAAAACATAAAATTAGTTAGCATCAATCGTCGATAACGATGCCAAAATTTGATTGGTGTCAAATCTAACAAAAATAATATTCCTATGCTTATACAGAAAATAAATACAATATAAGGATTATGGTCAATCTCACAATGACTAAGATATTTAAAACTGTTGTTTGGTTCAATCAGGTTGAGTGTCTAAACAATTGTCGTGTCAACGATGTGTGACGGTCTGTGCAAAAACAAAATGGAGGGATTTAAATCAAAATGACAATAAAAAAGAATAAACAAAACTTAATTAAATAAATTGATATAATGAAATTCCAGCTTTAGGCTCGATTTTGCTCCGATTTTGAACCTGTCTTTGATAACAAATCTTCTCTTTTAATCGATAAGTTAGTTACAGTGATCGAGGCACCTCCAACCACGAACCCTCCCACGTGTAAATTAATTGTGGGAATACCAACAACTAACCCTTAATAAACAACTATGAACATGCATCCATGATTTAGCTCTTTGGTAGCCTTGCGAACTAGAAGGGGCTAACTCGAACCAACAACCTCAATTGCACAGATCGTTTAAATTCGATTGTTGTTTCCCTTGACAGAATCCAACCAATTACTTAATTAGACACGCCAATATGTTCTTCAATAGATCGAATACAATAGGCAATCGACCCGGTACTTCCAATTGTTCACCTACCAACATCGAATCGACAAGTTTTTTTTTTAACTTGGTATCAATATAACTTTATGAGATGATGGTGCGTATCTCCTAAACTTGAAAAATAACAAATATTGAAAAGAGAGTTTTTAAGTATGAGTTCAAATCTCACAGCTCTCTATTAAATTATTTATCGACCTAAAGCTAGATGGGAAATTTAGTTTAGAGGTTTAACAAAGATTAATTAAAAATAAAATTAAAAATAATAAAAGAAAGGAAAAGGGATTGCACAAAAACAAGGGAGAAAGAAACTGCAAAATTCTAATTTTATAGGGGTGCAACGTCTCCCCTTTCTACGCATATAAAAGAAAAAATATTAGAAAATTAAAATATTATCTTAAAAATAAAATATTAGAAAATTAAAATATTATCTTAATAAAAAATAAAAATATTATTTTTTATAAATAAATCTCCAAAATAAAATAAAAAAATCCAATGTCTTGTATATTCTCGACTTTTCCGTGTTTGCTAAGAATCTAATAAAAATTCAATTAATAAGCCCAAAATTAGTGACATCTCATTCAAAAATATATCAGAACTAAATATATAAATATGTCAATTGGACACATTATCATGAATCTTTAAACTACGACCGTAATTTTAATTTAGTATTTAAATTTAAATTTTTTTACTGAGTGATCAAATTATTAATATCATATTAATTATTTTTTTTGAACTTAATCATTAGCTTAGATTCTAATACCAACTCAAATATGGTGCAGAGCGTATTTAATTCAGGATCAAATTGTAGATAATGTATATCTACTTAAATTCTATTAGATTGTCTATTTTTAATACATTAATCTCAAACTATTAATGTTATAGGTAAAGACATTTACAATTTGATTTAAATGTCTCAAATATGTTTTATATCACGTAATAATTAATATTTAATATTCAAATTGACAATTAAATTTGTGGAATAAAGATTGATAATATTCAGTTAGAATATTTTGAAGTTTAATAATTAATTTAAAATTGGAAAGATAGTTTGGTAGTAGAGGTGTTTATAAGCTGGGTCGAGTTAGGTTTGAGCGGGCCTAAACATGATATTAACATAATTTATGCTTGTCTAAGCTTGACCCGACCCGAAATTTGGACTTAAGATATTGCTCGAAACCACTCAAATTTGCAAAAGATTGACCCAAGCTCATTTTTGGCTTGCCCATATTATTTTTAAAAATATTTATATTATATTTTTTTAGGTAGATAAAAACAGCATTAAGCGAATACAATAGCAATCAATCTGTTATATTTGCAATCCTATTAGCATGCAAGATTTCTTGTAATGAAATCGGCAGTTCCATGAATAATAAGAGCTTTGATACTTCATCATTTGCCAACTTAGCGATACGATCAACAACCAAATTTTGCATTCTTTGAATATGACGAATTCTTAATTTCCAATTACGTTTGACAAGGTAGCTAATTAAACGCAGTTCAACCAACTTACTTGACTCAGCCCCTCCCGCTAATAAGGTCTCCACTAGAAGTGCATTATCACATTCTAATTCTATTTGTCTGAGCCATTTTTCCCATGCTAAGCTTAGGCCTTCATAAATGGTACGGGCTTCAATCCGAAAATTTGATTCCTTGCTCACCGCCATGGAAAACCCGCTTAACCACTTCGCATCCGCATCTCAAAAAATACCACCCACAGACGCTCAATTACCAATATCAGAAATAGCTCCATCAGTGTTAAATTTAACCCAACCAGTCTCAAGTGGACATCGGGAAGTTCTCGATATCGATAGATTCGATTGTAGTCCAGATCTCCCTTGAATCACATAACGAATCACATAACTTTTATATTAGTTTAATATTTTATAATTTTATATATTTTTTATTTATTGAAATTTTTTATACAGTAATCTTAACATTACTTTAATTTTTACATTAGAGCAATATTATATATTTAGTATAATTTTTTTAATGTATTCTAAATTATATAATATATAAAAAATATAATATAAAATATTATAAACTTAAAACAAATCGATCAAATCAAGTATAAGTATTAAATATTCAAATTTGAATTCAACTTATATTTTAAACAAATTTAATTTTTTATTCAAATTTAATATTTTTATTTAAATCTTCTGAATATGAAGATTGGCAGTTTCCAGGAATAATGAATTTTATGATTGGAAAAATATAGAGAGATAATAAAGTAGAAAAGGTAGGGGAGAATCTTCCCCGTATGAAAGTCACCAATCAAGCTTTAATGTCGTCACTGCATGCGTATGCGATTGACGTGAAATCATGATGGGCGACCTTACCCTTTCACTACAGATGGCATGGACTGGATTGGACTCCCCTTATGTTTTAGCTTTGTTTTACTAGAAATTATATACCCTCTCTCTCACAAATGTAGGATTTGAATGAGTGATACGATGCATTTATTTTATTTTATTTTATATTATAATATTATTATTATATTTAATTTTATTATTATTTTTTTATATTAATTACAAGTCAATGTTTCAATTTTTTTCAATTTTAAAATTGAAAAAATTCATTTTTCTTTAAAAAAATTTGAAGCAATTGAATCCCTATTAATTAATCACGACATTAATGCATTTTATCAATTGTACATAATTTTGATTAGTATAATAATAAATTTAACATTCAATATTTACAAATTTGTCATTTTAGTATTAATTCTAAAAAAATCAATAAATTTAGCCTCAGTATTTACACAAATGTTGCCGATAAATTTGTTAAATTAAGATCAAATTGACAAAATGTATAAACTTTGAAGGTTAAATTTGTTATTTTAACAATAAAAATCATGTACAATTGATAGAAAATATTAATATTATGATTAATTGTTTAATTTCGAAATTGAGAGAGATTGGAGAATTTTTTTTTTACCAACTTGTTGTTATAGATATAAATTCGAAAAAAATATTATAATTTTTTTAATGAAATAGTTTTTAAATATATATTTTATAAAATTTAATTAATTAAAATATTTAAAATAATTGTCATCAAAGTTAAAAGTTTAATTTAAAAAATGTCAAAGAGTAGCCTCTTATAGATTCGGAATTTTAATATTGTATTATTGTTAAAATTTGAGATTGAATTGTTTCTTTTTGCAGAAAAATTAAATTATCACAATTAATCAAATAATAATTTAATTAAAAAATAAAAATATAATGCGAAAGTAAAATAATATTTTTTTAGAGATAAATATCAAAATTATACATAAGCTTTGATACAATTTGCAATGTTAAACATCAATTTTAATTTGGTGATTTTATATACATCAAACTTTAGTTTTTGTTTAATTTTCATATTTCATTAATCTCATTATTTATATAGCACAATTTTTCGTTAAATCAAACGCAAATTACTTACATGACATTTTTTTAGATTAAAAAATAAAAAAAATAAATTTAAATTATTTCCATGTAGATTAAAAAAAGAATTTTTGGGAGAAATAAGAAACCCTTTTCTCAAGTATATATTTTTTTAATTTAGGTGAAAATAATTTAAAATAATTTTTAACCTAATAAAATATCATGTTAGCAATTTGTGTTTGATTTAACGGAAAATTATGCTATATATATAATAAAATTAGTGAAATGTAAAAATTGAATTAAAATTAAAGTTTGATTTATATAGATGCATTAAATTAAAGTTAATGTATAAAATTATAAAATGTATCAAAATTTATGTATAATTTTGATATTTATCCATAATTTTTTATTCATTAAGGAACAAAAGAAGTTTCCTACCTATCACCTCGCTTGCTTTGCTACCCTTAGTCCGGCGTATCCAAAGGGGCTAATTGGAATAATATCGATTTTAGTCCCTCTTAATTGTACTATTCAATATAAATCCTTTTAAAATAATTTTTTAAATTTAATCCCCTTTAAAATTTTATTTCGTATTTAACTTAATGAATTTGTAAATATTATGAGATTTTGAATGAATGACATGTATAATTTTTTCTCGTAATTTTTTTAGTGAGACATCTTTTCTGACAAAATTATTTAAATATGTTGAAAAAAATTGAATAACTATGTTATTTTTTTAAAAAATATATCGATCTATATTAATTTTAGAGAGAAGAAAATAACTAAATTGGCAGAAAAAATGTACCCTATAAAAAAAAACATTTTTTTTATTTCCTAAAAACGCGTGATACGTATCAATCACACAGGGAAGAAATTACCCACTTTTCACAAGTACCTACCCCTTTTTTGTTCTTCCATCTTTTTTTTCTCTCTATTAAATTGATCATCTTTTTTTTTTTGAAATATAATATTCTCGTAGAACTCGTGTAATTATATGATAGTATTTATTCATATTTTTTTAACCCTTTAATAACGCACACACAGGCGCTCGAACCCGAAATTCTTAGGATGAACAACATCCTTTTTTCCACTGGAACCACAGGTTCTTAAATTTATTTTTTTAATTTGATTAAAATAGTACAAACTAAAGTTATGATAATATATATATATATTGCCACATAAAACAAAGAATTTATTTTTTATTTAAGAAATAATTCAATTATGATTGGAGCAATTTAAAAATAACCTACACATACAATAATTCGAATTAATTTTTATAATGCATAAAATAGACAAAACTAAAAATAATTCGAGTTAAAACCTACACATACACAATTGCACGTTATAAAATTTAAGACTCGCACATGTACAAATAGGGGTGAGTGTTCGATTAAATCGAATAAAAAATTTTGAATTAATTGAGTTGATGAATCTTATTTATCATCCTAACTCGATTTGAAATTTTCGAATCGAGTCGAGTGAAATAAAATTTAAGTCGAGTCGAATCGAATCGAATCGAATCGAGTGAGATTTTTCTAAATTAAAAAATAAAACATGTCAAATTAAAATATTGTTGTAGTATAACTAATTCCATGTTAGAACACAAAAATTTGAAACTTTTGAAAAATTTTCAAAGCAAAATAATAAAAAATTAATATACTTTAGTATGATTGAATCATTAATTAACTAATTTAGATCCCAAATTTATTCTTTTAGAAAAAATTTTAAATTTTTAACATTTGTATAAATATATATATTTATAATTATTTTAAAAAAACATATAAATTTGGAATTTTTAAAAATATTTTGAATTTGTTTTGTAATTTTTGTTGAGAGAGAGACCAATTTGCTTATTTTTAAAATTGACAGTAACCAAAAAAGTATTTACATCAATTTGTTATTCAAATTATTCGAGTTATTCGAATTTTAAAATTTAACTCAACTCGAATTCGAATTACTTATTCGAGATGACTCAAATAATTGGATTCGATTAACTCAAATTCTTTTTTAATTTTTTTTAAATTAAATCAAATTTTGCTCATCTACCCGCAACCATATGTCATCGCTTACAACAAGTATTTATCAAATGCAATTACGCGGGTTTGGTTACTAATTAACTTTTGTCATTTTCTTTATAATTTGATATTGAAATCTCTTTTGACCAATAAAAAGATATGTATTGAAAATAAAATTTATTTTAGTCTGTTCATACAATTATTAATAATTCGAAATTTAATTCCTTTTTCAAATTGATTTAAGCCTCCTGTGTATAGTAATAGGTTAATACGTAAGTAAAAAAAATTAAGTACCCACTAAATATTTTTAGATAAAAATAGAAAATAAACAACATAAAAGCAAGGGAAGTTTCTACATAGGCTCATTCATCTCCACCAACTAGCAAAGTAGGGGGTGGGAATTTGAGATGGGGGTCTACATTTTGGACCACCCTTTTTCTTCCATTAGGCATCTGTCCAAGATTTTTAATAATTGTGGGCATGTTGTTTGTATCCACTATTTGTCTGGCTCATATATCGTACTGTTGGAGTTGGCCAAAGATGTCAAAATTTAAATATAATGTTTAGGGTGGAGGGTTGGATCAAAGGATATAAATTCGTGTCAAATAGATGCATGATAATAATTTTAATCATCATTTTACATGAAATAATATAAAATTAAAAAATTGTTATTTCGAAAAAGAAAACACAAATACAAATACAAATACAAGGGAGACAAAAATTGAAACTAACGGGCATTTGGTACGATTTAAAATGTTTACTTTGCATAAAACTTAATTAATTGAAATATGATTTCAATATTTAGGAGGTTAAAATGCCTCTATAAATACAAAAAGCAAGAGTTTCTCCTAATGTGTAGGGTTTTGGAACATGTTGTTGTTTTTACATGTTGTGATGGACAAATGATGGTGTTTGTCGTCGTTGAAACTCCATTAGCCACCAACATTTTTTCTTGGAAAGTGGGTGGTTTTTCATCGGTTCCTTAATCTTTTTGTTTTGAGAGTGTTTCAAAATAATAAATGATTTCACTAGTGGGTTTGGACCTATATTGTTTTAAGTTTTATATATATATTTTTGTTTGTTTTTATTATTTAATAAGTCTTCATTTTTTAAAGTTTTTGCCTATTTTTGTAGCACACTTTTTAATTTTACCTATGCATATAGTTTTGCTTTTGTAAGTGATTTTGTAGACCATTTTGTCTTCATTCTCTCTAGTTTGGTGAATGCTCGATTCTTTTATCAATTTTTGCCAACCGCTTTGGACCATCCATGGTTATTTTTTTTATCGTATTAAATGTTTGCAATCACTCCAAATATGTCGTGCTTGAATTATAACAAAATCAATTGTCAACGTGTCATAATGTTCTATTGATGTTGAGGATGAAACTTTTGTTGTGTTGATGGTGTTTATTTTAAAAAATACGATGTTTAGATTAATTAGCAAAATATGATAAGTTTTTGCAGAAGGTAAAATCCTAACAGCGATATGACTAGCGAGACTCGAACTTAAACCACACCTAAAACGATGAACACTTTAATCATAAGATAACACATAAAATTTAAACTAATATTATTATTTTTAAAATTTAAATTGTCGCACATTATTTGATATAACATGACCACTTTCTTATTATACAAATCTATTATATATTTTTTAAATAATCTAAAAGTTACCGTATTTTAAAAAAATACAATAATTTTATAAATTAATCACAACATGCTCACCCGTCACCACCTTTATGCTTTGATGGTAGAAAGAGGAAAAAGAGGTGGTGGGAGGGCGCTTGCGAAGTTTCCCCTTACCCTTCGTTCCACTGGACACTCCCCAATAATATTCCTTTAATCATCTCCCAACTAAATAAATGATTAAATAAAAAATAAAAGATAGAAAGCGAGTCAAATGGTTCATTGTTGATGTTCATGAATGGTTTGATCCATCATTCATCCATGGAGAAAGAGAATTTGAATCACGTTTGTTGTTGTAATGGGGTCCCCTTCCTTCACTCTTTTGTTTCCTTCTAGCCTTCACTCTCCTTTGCCCCCCAACACTCCCCTTCAAGCTCTTTCATCATGGATTGAAATTTGGATTTATTTGACTGGATTAAATTGATTATTATTTTAATAATAAAGGGACTAATTTGATTTAATTTTTATAATATAAGGACTCCTAAGCAATTTAATCCAGATCAAACTATCAAAGATTGATTGATTGATGGAGTTGACTTGTTTATCTTTGTCCCACTTACCAATGTAATTTTCTTTTTATTTTTGCTGATAAATTTGGGTACCCTAAGTTCCCCTTTCCTTTTTCTTTCTACGTTTCTTTAGAAGCATGAATGAAACTAACAGCATCTGAGCTCATCTTGAACATGGTATGTCTCTCCTATTCTTTTTATTTCTTCAAGTTTTAATTTTTAAACCTTTGTTAGATCTAAAGATTTGATTTTTCTTTTCTTTTCTGGGTATTAGCAGAATGATGAGTTGTTTTCAAGTTTTATTTGCTTCACTTGTTTCTGCTTCTGTTTATTTCTTTGATTTGAAATAATATATTTGGCTAAGGGGATTTTAGAAAGGCTCTTGCTTGAATTCCAAAATGAGTTTTTGGGATTTTAGTTCATTCTAAGGAAAAGCGTTATGGGATTTTTTGAATATAGGAAACCAGTTCCTATTTTTCTGCAATTCTAAGGAAAAAGGTGAAAAAAAATCAACTTAATTGTGGAAAAGAAAGGAGGTTGGTGGGTTTTATGAGTAAATTTGGGTGTGGGAGTTTGAATCTTGGTTCCTTGCATAATTATACTAAAAATTTGAGTACTTCTATGGTCAGAACAATACTAATCTTGCTGAATATTTGGTTATTTTTTTTTCCAGCTTTGAGGTAGTAAGAAGGCCTAAAAATGGATCATAGAGACAGGCAATCTATTGAACATCAAAAGAAAGATCCTCAACAACACCCCCACCCATGTTTTACTGATTTCACAACTCACCGTCAGCAGCAGAAATGGGAAGATCCTTCCCTATTAGATTACAGCACCAGGATTGAACCTCCTTTCCAGGCATTCAACCCAAACTGTCAAACCAAAACTTCATTTCCAGGTAACCCCAATAACCAAATCAAGGTCCCTGACCCTATTATGAATGAGTTGCTTCAAGCCAGCAAAGTCCAAGATTGGGATCCAAGTGCAATGCTAAACAACCTGTCATTCCTGGAGCAGAAGATCCATCAGCTTCAGGGTCTGGTGCATTCCATCATTGGGAGAGGGGGTCAAGTTTTGGGGCAACCAGATGAACTTGTAGCTCAGCAACAGCAGCTCGTCACTGCTGCGCTCACTTCGATTATAGTTCAGTTGATATCTACTGCTGGTAGTCTCCTTCCATCTGTTAAGCACCATACACTTTGTGGTGCACCACCTGCTGCATCTCTTGCACAGTTTCAGCCACAAAATGGTGGTGGGAACAGTGTCCCTGAGTTGCCAAACACTGTTGATGTTAGTAGTAACTGTGGGGAGCAGCAGAATCATGTAATGGAGGAACATGAAATGAAAGATGAGGAAGATGCTGAGGAATTAGGGGAGAATCTTTTCCCAGGCACCTATGAGATATTGCAGTTAGAAAAGGAAGAAATCCTTGCACCCCATACTCATTTCTGCACTATATGTGGGAAAGGATTCAAAAGAGATGCCAATTTAAGGATGCACATGAGAGGGCATGGTGATGAGTACAAAACAGCAGCAGCACTAGCTAAACCCAATAAAGAATCCAGTTCTGAACCAGCTCTTATTAAGAGATATTCATGCCCTTTTGCTGGTTGCAAGAGGAACAAAGATCACAAAAAGTTCCAGCCCCTGAAAACCATCTTATGTGTCAAAAACCATTACAAGAGATCCCACTGTGACAAGAGCTACATCTGCAGCAGGTGCCACACCAAGAAATTCTCAGTGATTGCTGATCTCAAAACTCATGAGAAGCATTGTGGTAAAGATAAATGGCTATGTTCGTGCGGCACCACGTTTTCGAGGAAAGATAAGCTGTTTGGTCACATAGCTCTTTTCCAGGGTCACACTCCAGCAATTCCCTTGGATGAAACTAAAGGATACACTGCCCCATCTGACCCTGGAGATGGCAGTGAAGCAACAAATGTGGTCGGAAGCATGAATTTCTTCAACTTTGGTAGTGAAAGTGGGGTGGATGTCAAAGGCAGCCTTGATGATCCTGCTGCTTATTTCTCACCATTGAACTTCGAGACATGTAACTTTGGTGGGTTTCATGAGTTCCCTCGACCGACATCCGATGATTCGGAGACTTCATTGGCATTTCTCCTTTCAGGGACCTGTAGTTACAGTAATAATAATGATGATGATGTTGAGAGGTCTTGAATATTGATGGTGTACTAGACTGATTGTATTCTTCCATCTGTTTGTGTTAGATTTGTATGGTAAGGCAAACCCTGTGTACTTAGTTGTTTAAATAAAATGATATTTTTATTAAAGAGAAACTCCTTACTTTTACCCAAACCTAAATATTAAACATGATTAATTTCAATCTAAACTCGAAATGTTTTAAATTCAAAATAATTTGAGATGTGCACATTTTTGTGCATGTTGTGACACTAGCATGCATTAGTATGTTTTAATTCATTCTATTTTATCATAGTTCTAATTAAATTCTTTTCGTATTATTCATATTTATCTTACGGTTTATGTTCAAGGTTCATGATTATTTTTTTTCAATAATGTCATCTTTAAAGTTTAAATATGATAATTAAAACATTTTAACAATATAACTAACTTGTTTCGAATTTTATTTTTGTAACCTAAAATTTTTTCATTAGCATTACTAGATTTGACATTTTTTTGAATCAATTATAAAAAAAGAGCAAAGCCCTAACAAAAGCACAACTCAAGTCCGAGTTTTTTTTTTTTGCAATAAAAGTATCTTAAAAGTTTTCACTAAATTAAAACTACAATTAAATTAAATTAATCTATTTTTATATTTAATTGAATCATAGTTGTTGACATGACTTGTCTACTAAATAATTTAATTTTATTACAAGGTCTTAATTTTCATGAGCACTGTATTTATGGTATATGTGTGTGGGTGAGGAATTACGTATTTTACAATAATATATATCATGTCCCACATGCAATGAAATTGGAAAATGAATAGTCAACAAAATCAAAATGAAGAACATAAATATTATTATATAAAAATCTCTATGGCTCACCTCTAATGATTTTTTGGATAAAGATAATTAAGGGTCAGCGTTCCATTAAATTGAGTAAAAAAAATTCGAGTTAATCGAGTTGACATCTTAATTTAATTTGAAATTTTTTCAAATCGAGTCAAATGAAATAAAATTCGAGTCAAATGAAATCATATATATTTGAAAACTTTTTCAAAGAAAAAAAAAGATGCTATAGTATGATAAACTTAAATAATTAGTTAACTCATTTAGGTCCCAAAATTATTATTTTAATTTTTTTTATAAAATTTTAACTTTCTTTAAACTATAGCAAAAAAATATAAAATTTGAATTTTTTATAAATATTTTGAAATTTTGAAAATTATTTTGATTATTTTATAATTTTGCTGAGAGAGGCCAATTTATTCATTTCAAAATTGATATGGATAAAAAATGTAATTATACCAATCTGTTATTCAAATTATTAAAATTCAACTCGAGCCGAATTCAAAATTCGATTTTTTGAGTGAAATCGAATTTTTTTTCACCCTTAAATATAACAAACTAATTTATTTTGAGAAAATATTTTAATGTGATTTAAATAAAAATATGTATAATGAAGAAGAATTTCAAAATTATTGAGGTGAATTTAATTTAGTTAATAAATATAAATACCTATTCTAAGACTAGATGTTCAAAATTATTGGGACTTCCGCCATTGTCGGGCGGTGCACTAACTAAGATTTAATGCTGTAAATTTATCAGACATGGCTTCGTTCAAATATCTCTTTTATTTTTCCCAAGTTTGCCTATTTTTCTGGTGGACTTTCAGATCGAGTTGGATGATCTGATTCATTAACAGATATAATTGCAAATTACATTTTATTCATCTATAGAATTTACTTAATTTTATTAAAAGTTGTCTATTTTTTTTTTATAAGCGGGAGAGAAAAATAAGACTATTTAAAATGAAATCGAAATTTTCATGTTGTAACATACTATTTTTTGCCAGTAAAGGAATAAATTATTGACAAAGTTTTTTTTTTTTTGTGAATAGAAAAATAAACTTTACAAAATGCTAGAAAGAGACGGAAGGAGATGTATAATGTGTTTGATAATTGCTGAATTTGATCCTTTCGATAGGGACTTTTTGATCACTCCAATCACTTTTATGTTGTCTGTTTGCATCAAAATTCTATCGTGATGTCTTCCCTGTACTAATGTCGCACCACCAAAAATAGCCCACAGTTCGGCTTCGAAAACAAAACATTTTCCCAATCTGCGGTTAAACCCAAAGACCCATTCCCCATTTGGTCTCTCAAAAGTCCTCCTACAACAACACGACTTGTGTTGGTTTTAACCGTTCCATCAAATCTTAATTGAATCCACTTTTCTATTTTTCTTTTCTCCTCCCTCAATATATGCCTCATAGAACTTTCTCTCTTACGAGTAGAGATATATTGTATAACTCAACTATACGCACCTTTGTCAATCTCTTCAATATTCCATGACACTCTTTTGAAAAGTACAAATATTCCGATATTTCCAAATCCGCCAAATCAATAAGCCAAAGAATCACGTCCAATCTACATTCCTTAAGATGATATTGTGTCAAAATTGTCTATTTATTTTAATTTCCTATAAATGCACATTTATTTCATAATTATATTTACTTTTGATTTAATAATGGAAAGTAATTCTGGATAGACATTCAACACTGATTGAAGTTTGTTTACTGAGAATATTTTTATTTTGAATTATTGGATTGCAAACAATTATTTATTCAAATTTGCTTCATTGGTTATATTTTTTTAAATTGAATAATCTTGCAATTATCCTCGTTATATAAAGTTATATAAAGCAGCATATGGTTTCAAAGCAGGTGATCAGCGGTGGAATCAGAAATTATTTTTTGGTGTCGGAATTAAATTGAATATTTTTACAATAGTACAAATATAATTTCTTCATTTTAATAGTCTATATCTATATTATTTTTAAAGGGTTATTAATTTTTTTTATCATTTTTGAGGGGCCAAAGTGTAATTTTATCATTACTAATTTAAAATTTTATAAATTATAAAGGGCTTAAATTAAAAATTTACCATTTTAAGGAGGTTATAATATATATACAAAGGGGAAAATTACAAAAATCTTAAACCTTGGGGGGCCTACTTATATTTTTGGGAAGACCATAGTGTAAATTTACAAAGGACTAAATTGAAAAAAATAAACTTGCATGGTCATGATCTCCTGAGCTTTAAGGTGGCTCCGCCTCTGAAGAGGATGGAAGAATGCGGGCAGACGAAATCTGGGATCACACACCTCATATTCGCTGCGGTTTCAGGTGTGGGAGACTATTATCCCTGGCTCAGATGGCATCTACAAGAAGCAGGCCTTAGTATATATTTGACAAAGGATGATCCAGCGCTGATAGAGAATAACATTGAAAACAGCTTGAAGCAAGCATTAAGTCCAATCAACATCACCGATTGGAACTCATTCTTTTGGATAGTTTATCCGGGAGGGAATGCAATTCTCGACCAAACTTGGGCTTACCTGGGTTTGACCATGTTGCTAAAATTACTGGTTTTGATTTTAATTCGCGGTTGTTGTGTGCTTTGATGGAGCGATGGAGACAAAAAAAAAAAAATACGCTCTTCATTTATTATGTTGAGAGTGTACAATTATTGTAGAAGTGTTGCACTCCCACTAGGGCTTTCAATTGATGGCAACCCGAAAACCACCAATTCAAAATTTAATCCAGCCATCGATTGCCTCGATATGTTTGGTATGAGACCACCGAATGATCAAGTGAGTAGCACATAAAAATAAAATGATTGAAGGAAACTTTCGAAAACCTTCCTCCATATGCAGCTGATGAGGATCGTATGTATGTGATACGAGCATTCATATTGTACATTATTGGTGCTATGTTGATGCCAATCAAATCTGACAATTTGGCATACCTTATGTACCTAAAATTGTTAGGTGGTTTAAAACGTATGTGTGGGATGAGTTGCGGTGATTTGAAATCACCGTATAAAAAGACACTTTTAAGATAATTTTTTATATAAAAAAATCTCTCGAAACTACCATCTAACTTGAGAATTTCATTTGATTTTAACACTTGTCTTACTATCACAAAAATGTATCTTTTATTGTGAGACCGTCGTGTAAAAAGATAATTTAAAAAAAATTATATAAGAGAAAGCTATAACATTTTTTAAATAATCTAAAACATCCCATACTTTTCTAAATAATTTCTAAAATTACAATATTTTTATAATAAATTGAATTCAATGGGTCTTTTATATTATTATTATTATTATTATTATTATTATTATTATTATTATTATTATTGTAAATTGTAGATCCACTTTAAACTTTTCCAATCATTTGCATAATAGAACCTTTAGTGATGAAGGAAATCAATAAAAATAATATTTAAAAAAAATAATATTGTATTCCTAGAAATATATTAAGTTTATTTCTTTTATTTTTAAAAATTTAATAGATAAATAGTGATGAGTAACATTGTATTCACAGGAATTGATTAAGTATATCTAAATCTTATTGTTTTGTTGCCATGGGTTGAGGTTGAGAACATGCAAATTTCCATGGAATGCCACATTAATTGTATCTTGGACATTCTTTTTAATTATAGATGGATATCATTGATTTTGAGCTAGGGTAAGTTTGGATGGGCAGTGTTTATCTACGATTAGTATAAAAACAGCGATAACAGTGAGATTAGATACTATAACGTGAGATAAAAAATAAATTAAACATATTGCACCGCCCATCCAAATCGACTCCTAATTTCATGTCTTTATTTGGATCTTGGAACTTGTGGTTTATATTTGGGCTTACTACCCCAATTCTTTTATTATTTTATTTTATAATAAGACAACATCTCTGAATTAATTTCATCAATGCATAGGGTGAGTTAACACTTATGCCCATTAATTAACAATGTAATGATGTTTGGGCATTATAGAGGTGTTTTAATCTTTTCTATATATGCATAACCAACTCTCACATTTTTTATAGTGATTTGCTTTTACTTATGATATGCGCTCTTTTAAGTATATACGAGATAATTTTAAGAAACATTATACTAAATATATATATATATATATGATTGTAATTGTTATGACACATAAAGATTTTAAATTAAAGAAGACGAAGGGGAATTACTTCCAATTTATTGATTAGTTATGTTAAAAAAAATTAGTTTTTTTTTAATAATTTTGAATAGGAAGATAATGCATTTCAACGCATTTAAACTCATATTTTTTTACATTAATAATGATATTCATATAATCGAGTTAACGGACAATCGAACCTTACAAAATTACAAAATTAGTTAGGAATGATATGAATGTGTTAGAAACGAAACGCGAAAATAGAAAAAAAAAAAAAAGTGAACTTGATGTATCATACACATTGCCATGCAGAAGCTGTTAGCAAGCACCTATCTTGCCACCCTAATGAAAGAGCCTTCCCTTCATCCCTTTGAAATACTCTAAACCCACTATTAATATTCTCTCCTTCGCATGGAAGAGGGCAGTAATTATGGGTGCTAACTTTCAACAAAAGTTTTGCTTGTATCAAACACTTTGAGCTCAGTTTCATCTCTCCAAATCCATGCCTTTCCATCATGTTTTTCCATGTTCCTTTATTTTCTTCATCTAAGTTCTCACTGTTAATCATGGCTTTGATCTCTTTCCCCAGATGGTTTCTCTCAACACTTAGCCTCTCAGTGCTCTCTTGTGGGAGGCAATCATCCAGTGAATCAAACATGGCAGCAAAGTAATGCAAAGATTCCATGAATCTGGATAAGAAATTTCTTACTCTTGGATTACCTTCTTGCTCCACTAGGATAACAATGGAAGGTTCAAGTGAATGGACCGATTTTAATGTCTCCGACATTTCCATAAAGTTGCTCAAATGAAAAACTAAATTCACAGCAACTGTTTCATTCTTCTTTTCCTTTGGTTGAGGATCAACTTGGATGATGATCTTAACAGGCCTTGGAATTCAAAGACCAGGTTGCAAAACCCTTTGGCGAAGCTCACTAATCGAGCCTCAGTTTCTTGCAGTTCTTCTAAGCTTTTGCCATAGCCTGTAAGTCGAAGGGATACCCTTTTGCTGCTTTGTGAAAGGGATTGGATGAGAGAAGGCCATTGAAAGCCATAAGATACGTTAAAATCAATAACATGCAAGGCTCTATTGTTGTTTGTCTCTTGGTCTTTCTCAAAAGCTTCGATGATGGCTTGGTTAGCAGTGAAATGAGCGAATTGGTAATAAGGGGAGACCCTATAAAGACTGGTGAAAGCTAGAAACTGTTGCTCAGCAGTAGGTTCCTTCATGACCATGTCGTAGAAAGGGGATTTTGGGGTTAAAATCCTAGCAAATAAACCATCAGCAAAGTGAGCAACAACTCGTTGCACTGAGTCTCCCATTAATGACACGGTTGGATAAAGTTGGATGAGATTCTCCAAGGCTGAGTTCATATTGTTCTTATCAACTGAAGTAGCAATGATGAGCAAGGAATGGATTAAGTGAAGACCTTTCCCGTTTTCAGCCAAGCCTTTTGATCTCTTGTGGTCAAGCTTTAACATCTCTTCCCTCACTTGAAGAAGCTTAAATATCTTCCCTTCAAAATACCCTTCATGTGATGGGTTGCAAACATTAAGTAACTTTCTCTTCCTTTTTCTACTGTTTTCCCCATTAGGATCTCTCACAATGGCCAGGCTGAGATTCAATTGCTCCTCCTCTTCATCTCTATCTTCCATCACCATTTCAAGGGAGAAATTGAGATTAAGAAACAAAGATCAAAGAGATGAAGTAGATAAGATTTTTTGACATGAGGAAGCTAGGCTTTTATGGGGAGAAGAATATGTATTTCATGGGAATAACTCATGAAAATTCCCTTTTGTCGTTACATGTGAAAGGAACAAAAGTGTAATATAATCAGATAAATTTTTTCGAATCGAAGTCGAGTTGAATTAAATTTTTAAACTTATTTTTTAATCAGATTTTAAGCGACAATTAAAATTTTTAATTAAATTTATTTAGAATTGGATTGGAGAGATCCAACTAATGTATTGAATCATGAAAACATTTTGATTTTCTTAAAAAAAGAGGGAGAATATTTGAGATATTTCTGCTTTAGAAACTATGAAATGTTTCTTGCTTGGAGTCATTGGGTAGTTCGGAGGTGCTTGAAAGATGCCATGAAAGTTGACAAAAAAACAATGAGGAAATAAAAAAGGGGGAAATCTAAACCTACCTACCCTTGAACAGACTGTGTTCCCATCTTTTCTTTCTAGATAGATGCCATTGGCATTTAATCATAAAAGTACCATAGAGATACTTATATTACGAGTAAATTAGTTTTTATACGTTAGATCAAAGAACAAATTGATCATTTCTATTAAAAACTTTATCCACTTCTACTATTAAAGACAATAGTAACTGACGAAATAACCGGATAGTTATATGTGGTCTGCTACGTATACCTCATGCTGATGTACATAGATTAGTTTTTAACTGTAGAAATTAATGAATTTTTTTAACAAAATGGCCCATTTGCTCTTTGATATTACTTACAGGGATTAAATTGTCCATTTTTTTAGTAGAGAGACTTCTAATACAAGAACCTCACTGATACTTTTATCAATACTTAACCTATGTACCCCAAGTGAATTGCTTAGGATACTGATAATGTTTAAATATGACATACTTTTGGATATTAATTATACATATTTTAAGAGTAAGATCCTATTAATTTGAGTTTTTTTATTATTTTTTTATTTTGTAGGGACTCTAGTGATGAGAGAAAACAAATTGGAGATAAGAAGCATGATTTTTAAAAGGAAAAGTGAAGTTGTGTGAAGGTGAAATACTTAAAAAGAGAGTTTATAAGACAAAAAGACTTGGTTTTAATTTATTTTATTTTAAAATATATTTTTATTAAGATTTAATATTTAATATTTAATATATTATTTATTATTTAAATTTGTATTTAATTTATGTTTATCTTTTTGTATTTATCTTTTAGAATTTGAATTGGATCCAATTAGAGAATTAATGTTTAGAATTTAGATTGGATTCAACTAGGAATTTATTTGTACTATAAATAGGGGATGAAGTGATTGAATTATTCATCTCTCATTCATTGAAAAAATCCTCCATCTCCGTAAATCCCTAGTTCAATAAAAGCTCTATATCTTGTGTTCTTCCCCAAAATCATGAGTAACTAAAAACCCTTCTAGTCGAAGGTTATCAAATATTCCTCCAAAGTTCATGAGGCTTAGAATCCGCGCTTAATTCTTTTCACGCGGGTATTCATCAATTTTCTGTATTACGGGATCGATGCTTCCGTCCAAAATCTCTACAAAAATAATCTTTTCATCTTGTGCAAAGACAGTCGCTTTGTGTATTTTAAGAAGGTTGCACAGTCGGTTTGCTAACTTACTGTGTCAGAGGATTCGTTGTTGGGAAAAGGTGATCTAGTGTAAGATGGTCTCATTTGAGAGACGGTTGGCTAGAGTCAAGTTCCTCTAAAAACTATATCCGGAGCTGGTGGTCGTAGGCGTCCTCTTCCACTATAATTGGCTTATTCGGGCACGAGAAGAACTATCCAAAGTCTATAATTAAACCAAAGAAGAATCAAGATAACCGGAGGTTGAATCCTTAAATATTGATAAAACTCTTCTTCTTTCGAATTATTTATTTTATGCTATTTATTTATATTTTGACACTCCTATTTTCTATTTCTTTTAATTCTGTTTTCTTTTATTTTTATTTTTTCCTAAATCACACCGCTTTTCTTGGGCAAGATTTTGCTCACGATCTTGACAGACAAGACTTTTTATAACTCTCCAGTCCTTAAAGATTAGATCCTACTCCCCTTTACTATTATTTACTCTAATTTCCGGAATAGGTTATATTTGGTGTTCCCAACGACACATCAAATTTCGGCGCCGTTGTCAGAGACTGGTAACATACTAATCTTGTTTTTTTTTCTGCTTATGACTAGATCTGCTCTAAGAAATCTTGCATACCCGTACGATCTCGAGATTGAAAAGACTGCAAAAGCTAATCGTAAGGAAACAAAGTTACGAAAGAGGTAGTCAGAAGTTGTAGGATTTAAGCACAGCCCACCTTCAAAAGTAGAAGAAGGCGACAAAGGTGAATCTAGGGTAAACAAAAACCCTAATCTAATACTAGAAAACCAAGGAGTTGATCCGCCGGTAAAAGTGTCGATTGCTAGGGTTGACGAAAATCGAGATCCACCACCACCTATGGATCAAACAATTCGGTAATTAGTCGAGGCTCCTGATGATCAACCGCCGTTGTGCATTGCGTATCCTACTGTGGATGCTAACTTTGAGCTTAAATCAGGTTTAATCCAGTTATTGCCAATTTTTCGTGGGTTACAAAATAAGAATCCACATAAACATCTGAAGGAATTCTATATGGTTTGTTTGAGTATGAAACCTCAGGAGGTAACTGAGGATCAAATTAAATTACGTGCTTTTTCTTTTTCTTTAGTAAACTCCGCTAGGGAATGGTTCTTCTATCTACCTCTTGGATCTATTACAACTTGGACTACTCTTTTTCGTTTGTTTCTTAATAGGGTTTTTGCAGCATCGCGTGCCGCTGAATTAAGAAAAAAAATTGTGGGGATTAGGCAAAAAGATATGGAGTCTCTTTACGACTATTGGGAACGATTCAAGAAGTTTTGTGCAAGTTGTCCACAACATGGTATAACTGAACAGTCTCTTCTCCAATACTTCTATGAAGGCTTGAAACCTATGGAGATGAATATGATAGATGTCGCCAGTAGAGGAGCGTTGGTTAATATGACTTCTCAACGAGCAAGGGACTTGATTTCCACAATGGCTGCGAATACTCAACAATTCCGAGCCAAACCTGAACCTACTTGAAGGGTTCACCAGCTAAGTAATTCTTTCTTAGAAGATAAAGTTGAAAAACTTACTAATGTTATGAGTTCTCTTATTGCAGAAAAAATAGGGCCGACCAGTCAATATGGAATTTGTGGTGAATTCGAGCACATAACTGATGCGTACCCTAGTTTGTATGATGATTCTGTGACCCAATTGGATGCTGTGGGAAACTTCCTTAAACCATCCCAAAGGCGATATGATCCTTATGCAAATACATACAATCCCAAGTGGAAGGACCATCCTAACTTGCGATATGGGAGAAATCCACGTTATAATCAATCATTCCAAAATCGAGCCCCACAACAAGCACAAAATTCAGGTATTTCCCTAGAAACCATGGTAAATAAATTAGCAGCTAATGTTTTTAAATTTCAGTAGCAATCTATAGATTTCCAAAAGCAAACTGCAGATTTTCAAAAGCAAATTGTAGATTTTCAAAATAAAACTGAGGCATCTATTAAGGAGTTGACCACTCAAATGGAGAAAATAAACGCACATGATAGGCTACCAGAACCTAACCCAAGATAAAACGCGAATGCAGTGACGCTACAAAGTAGGAAAGTACTGGAACCAATTTCTGGTAAAAATCATGCCTAAGAATTTACCCAGGAAAATCAGAAAGACGATGAACAGGTTCGGTCGAAACCTCCATTACCTAGAATTCAACCTCCGTTTCCTGGATGACTGAGGCAAACCTAGAAAGGTAATGAGGAAAAAGATATCCTCGAAATATTCAAAAAAGTCGAGTTAAATATACCGTTACTAGATGCTATCAAACAAATTCCACAGTATGTTAAATTTCTTAAAGAATTTTGTACCAACAAACGATAATTGGCTGGAAATGAAAAGGTAAGCGTTGGTGAGAATGTGTCTGCGGTTTTGCAACATAGGATGCCAACAAAATGTAAGGATAGAGGCATGTTTGTAATTCCATGCAAAATAGGTAACTTCGGAATTAAGAAAGCTATGTGTGATTTAGGAGCTTCTATAAATGTAATGCCTTTTTCTATCTATGAATCACTTAACGTGGGTTCTTTGAAGGAAACAGGTGTTATAATCCAGTTGGCGGACAGGTCCATTGTGCATCCCGAAGGAGTCCTTGAAGACGTGTTAGTGAAAGTCAACAAATTAATTTTTCCTGTAGATTTTTACGTGGTAAAGATGGAAGAGGATAAAACTCATGGGTCTTCCGATATCTTGTTAGGGCGACCTTATCTTGTTTATGGTGAAATTGATTGAGTCTAAATATAAGAGACCATTTAATTCAGATGCATGCTAAATTTGTTTTTCGTGATTGTTAGTTAGTTGCTAAACTTATTTTCGATACTTGTTTGTTTTTCCTAGTCCTCCTAAGTTAAAGTTCTCAGTCCGAAAAATAAAATAAAATCCTGCGGTTATGAGCTCAAGTTTAAAACGTGACTAACTGAGTAACCAGGGTAGGGTGCTTGGGTTGTCATCTTACTTCGCGTAAAAAGGTTGTGTGACGTGATAAGTAAAACTCCACTAACCGGAAAAAAAAAAAATTTGGAGTGTGTTAGACTAATTAACCGGGATGAAGTACTTGGTTGTCATTTTATTTCGTGTCAAAAGGGCTAACACATTCTAAAAAAAGAAAAAATTGACAGCATGTTGGGCTGAATAATCGGGATGGAGTGTTTGGTTGTCATTTCATTTCGCGTCAAAAGATCCAATGTATTCTTAAAAAAAAAAAAGAAAGTCGACAAAATAAAAGGAAGAGAACTAAATTTGGAGACAAGGTGAACAAATATGTGTCTTGGTAAGCTTGGTAAATTACTTAACTTTCATGAAGTAATTGAAGACGATTTAATTGTTGTGTGTTTTAATTGAGTTGTTTTTTCGATTTTACCTACAGCAAGCTAAAGGTTTTCTTTATTTTTCATAAGCATTAAGCCTAATTGTTTGTAGAACTTTGTAGTGTTATTTTTCATGGTGAAATTTAAATTACTTAATGGATTATGAGTCATACTTGAGGGCAAGCATGGGCTAAGTAGGGGGGAATAAGACTCAATCAATTTCACCGTAAACAAGATAAGGTTATCGTCATTAATTATAATCATGTCAGCCTAATTGTTTGTAGAACTTTGGATGTGAAATTTAATCATAATAAAATCGGAATTAACTCAGCAAACAAGAAACATACTGATGGGCGAAATAGTGGTTATTTTGTGGGTAAAATCATAAGCATGAAAAGGGACAGAATATACTTAAAAAAAAATTAACCAGAAAACAATAAGACAGCAGTAACAATAAACCCTAAACAACAAAATAGCAGATAAAAAAAAAACATTGAGGAACGGATACCATTGAATTAAAATTTTGTTATTTCTTCATTAATTTATACAAATAATATTATGAAGTGACAACTAAGAATTGCATTTTATACTTATGAGTTTATTCTTCGTTATACTAAAACATATTTCAAAGAAAATATCTACAAATTGAATTGGATATTTCATTGAGGTATCTTAGATTCTAAGCAAGTAACAAGACATTTCGAGTTAAATGTTTGTCTTTGAGCATGTTCCATTGGATTCAGACAGTCTTCTTTGCCAGCAATGGTACAGTATGTTCTCTTGTCTAAAAACTTAGGTTAAACTCATTAATGGGAGTATATTCAGTTTTTCTAACATATTTTAAACATCTGGGAGATGTTATCGCCTACCTATGTCTGGATATTTATGGAGCACAGCTGTTAAATACATATATAGAAAAAGTATGAAAGCAACATAGATGGCACTTGCTCAATCGGACAGGGTGGGAATAGGTCAGCTAAGCACGTGAATTGCTAAGTCTAAGCTGTTGTATATAATTATATTGCTAGAAAGCGATTAGTTCCACTTAAATCTTGAGATTAAATTCTTGATGTGGCTAATTTTTTTTTTTTATGAATTATAAGAGCTGGCATCCTCGATTAGGTTGGAGAAAAGGATGTATATTTATAAGTTATAATACTTGATTATATTACAAAGAGAAAGAAAACAAAAGGGTTTTGTCAATGGGATTTCACGAGGGATTGCCAAACCAAAAGAAAATAAATAAGAAAATAAAGAGTAAGTTAAATGTTGTAGGGAAATGTGTTATGTCGTTGAGGCAAGTATTTGACGTAGCAGTTATCACGGTAATAGATTGTTACTTATTATATTTGAAGTTGATAATTTATTGAAATAAAATTTTTGGGATATGTTAATATTATGGAATTATTCAAGTACATCAATGAAGATCAATTTATTTGGAAGAATTTATCTTAAAGATCGTATCAAATCGATTGTACCAAATCCCTTGAATCAAGTAGGTCGAATATTTTCACTTTTTTAATTCTCCGAATTCAAATATACAAATCTACCTAAAAATCCAAATCCATTTATTATCCACAAATTATCCGAGTATTACTATTCAAATCAACATATGAATTAAATACTATTATCCGTCAAAGATCCGATTTGTTATATATAATCAAAATTATAAGAATTTTATAAGCAATGGATTTGAATATTTGAATCTAAATCCACTCTCATTGTCAGATAATGGATATTCGAAATATCTATTTACATCTATTCTGAATCCGCAACAAATAATAACTTTAAAATCTAAAAATTATATAAATATGCAATATCCAAATCCGCAAAAAATAAATCTAAATCATATAGATATTTGAACCCGCAATTGAAATTACCATCTCTAATGTGTACGTAACTTTTATTGGTATCAACAGCTTCATTTATGTAATATAAAAATTCCATTAATGGAGAGTAGACAATTTATCTAAAATTATTATAATCATATATGTTGCTAACCAAAAAATAGTATTTAAATTCCCCCACTTGTTTCGATGACAATTCTGCTTGAATTCTTGGTGTGGCATGTTGTTGTTGGATTGATTATAGAATAAATACAAGAAATAATATATGATAGTAGGAGTAGGAGTTGAATGAATTGCCGAAGGAATAAGCGAGTAATTTGATTCACATTGTGAGGGCCGTTTGCAACTTTGAAAGTGCATTTAAGTAATACATTCTCTGAATCCCATGTTGATCTAATAATTAAGGATGTTTATTGTCTCGAGTGAAGCCTGATTCGAATCGCATCAGTCGTATTATTGTTGAAGTTTTGTTTTCCCTTTATAATTCATCAAAAATATAATACAATATTTTCTTAAATAATACTTATGGTTTTTTTTATCTCAATTTAATATATAAATTTTTTCTGTGTTGATAAAATGTGCTAAGTTCGAAGGTCAAATGCATATTTAAGTTAATAATATTTGATATACCACGCACTGTAACAATTGAAGCACTAATGAGTAAATGTAATTTCTTTATTTAAATGTTAATTATAATCATTACATTTTTGTTTGGGTTTATGATTTGTATTTAATTTAGGGTTCAAGATTTAAATAAGTTTAAGGTTTTGGGTTTCATAGAGGCAAATCTAAACCCTCCCCATCAATGGTAAATTTGCCTTTTAACCCCCTTATAAATGATAACATTAGAAGTTAATATATGTTAAAGTTATACTTTGCCCTTAAAATGGAAAATGTTATTTAGTCACTTTGAATATGATGAAATCATAAGTTAATATAAGATAAAATTACACTTTGATCTCATAAAAAAATTATACTTCAATTTTTACCCCTAAATAATTTTTTTAGCTTTGACATGAGAGTTTCAATTTTAGTACAATGATAAATTTAGTCCTCAACATTTATATCTTTTATCATTTTGGCCCATATTCTTTTTTTAAGCTAAATTTCACCCTCGAACTTAAAAAAAACCAAATTTTAGCTACCAACATTTAAAAAATAAAGTTGAATTGCCATTCTTAACAAAAATCTTGACTAAAACGTTAATATTTTAATCATTGCAACTCACATGACAATCCACATATATAAGAGAGAATCCAAAATAAAAAATAAAAAAATAAAATAGAGAACCAAAATTGAATTATAAATTTTTGAGAGGTCAAAATATAATTTTATCGTGTATTAATTTATGATTTCATTATTTTCTAAAGGGACTTAGTATAATTTTTATTTTATTTTTTGGGGAGCCCAATTTAATTTGATCATATATTAATTTATAATTTAAACATTTCTTAACGGGTTTACATAACAACTTTTCATTTTGAGGGGGCCAAGGCCCCTGCCTCCCCCTTCTAAATTCGCCCATGCACGTATACTTCATGTTTCTTTTAAAAAAATGAGTTTTGAATTTAATTTTTGAATATTTTTATAATTTTTAAATTATTTATTGATATGACATATAATATTAATAGTGCCATGTTACATGGATTACACATGAACTGTCATACAGGTTGCAACACCAAAATCGTTAAAAATTAATGTTTTAATCAACATTTTCGTTAAAAAACTATTTGACTCTTTTTGAAATATTAATGACCAAATTTAACTAAAAATTAAGAACCAAATTGACAAATAGATTAACATTGAGTATTAGAATATGTAAATAGTATTAGCTGAAGATTGTTGAGGTTAGTTGGTTGTTAGTTTGTTATGAGTAGTTCAAACGATTGAAGCAGTATGAATAGATTGGTGAGGGAGTATAAATACTAGTTACATTGTACTTAGCAGTGAGGTTAATTGATACAATTTAAGAAATACAATTCTGCTAGAATTTCAATTTCAATTTTCTTTGTTTCTAGTTTATACGTTGTATTTTTGGAGTTTCTTTCATGGTATCAGTAGCCAAAGATTTTGGGTGTTGAGATGTCCAGTGTACCAATTAATGTTGCTCCGGTGACTGATCCTGCTTCGACAACGTCTGTTGCAGTCTCGTCCAAATCAGCTGATGAGGAGAGCTTTTACCGTATGATACAATCTTTTTCGAAGCACGACACGGTGCGACTTCTCTCGGATAATTTTGTGCAGTTGCAGTATTAGCTACGTTTGCTCTTATAGGCTTATGATTTTGACGGATTTGTTGATGGAACGGTTATTGCTCCGGCACAGTTCGTAATTGACTCTGAAGGCAGGTCAATTTCTAATCCTGCTTATTTGTCTTTTGTTAAACAGAGCAAGTTAATGGTTTCTTGGTTGGTGTCCACCATAAGTGGAGAGTTGTTACCGAAATTTGTTAGATCCACTATGGCGTGTTAGATCTGGACGAAGGCTTCCAGATTGTTTGCGACGGCGTCGAATGCTAAGGTGGCTCGTCTTGAACATGAGCTTCATGCTGCCACGAACGGGGATCGTTCGGTGGAGGAGTATTTGACTCATGTGAAGAATTTGTGTGATATGTTGGCGGCGTCCAATCATCCTCTCATCGAGAAGAAACAGATCCAGGTAGTTTTGGTGGGCTTATCGGTGGAGTTTGAATCTGTCATCACCATGTGACGTACTCGCCGGTACCGTGGACCATGGAGCAGGTGGTTGATGCGCTTGTGAAGTGTGAATCGAGACAACGTCGATTCGTGTCTGACATGTCGTGTGTGGCGAATTTGGTGCAATAGGCGGGTGCGACGGTTCCAGAGGAGCAGAGGTCATCGTCTCAGACCAATGGGCGATTTTTTGGTCTCGGCCATGTTCGGATGCAGTGCCAAATATGCAACCGGATTGGGCACACTGCCCAATGCTGTTATTATCTTATGATCGCCCGGATGATGCTTCAGCATTGCCTTCTATTTGACCGGTAAATACAACTGTTTCAATGGTTGTTCCTAAATTGAGTTTTGGTCAAAGGTATATTCCATAAAAACCCTTTGGTCAATTCTAATTATATTCCCAATGTGCATCTGCATAAAGACAAGTGGTGTTCTTCTTTTGGGCCGAATGCTAGGCGTGAAAATGTTGATCCATGTGTCAATAATGTTAATTTTTAAGAAGCAACTGTAGAGTGGCCGACAGATTATGATGGTTTGGGTTTTGATAAGCGTAATCATGGGCTTGGTTACTATACTAGTACTGGGCTGCAATATTATGGCAATGATGGACGTTTGATTCCGAGAATTATGTGGCATCCGATGGTCGTCATATAAGGTATACGAAATCACGTGCTCGTGTGTTTCAAGGTCCCAATCCTAATGCGAGTGTTGGGTCGTCTATTCCGGGACCGGTTATGGAATGGGCCAGACGTTCGCATGTTACAGATATCAAGGGAACTGTGCATTCTACGGGTAGTGCGTCAGATGCTACATCTCCTGTGTGTGGTGATGATTCTGAGTTTGGGTCTAACACGGTAAATACTACTGAGCCGTATGTTCCTGAATCTGTTCCGGGTCGTGGGAATGCTGCTTGGTATCCAGATTTTAGTGCGATGCATCATGTGTGCAAGGAGGTTACTGGGTTACATGCGTCTACTTCTTATTCAGGTATAGTTCCTTTATTAATAGGTGATGGTACATGTGCAAAGATTGCAAGTACGGGTAAGTCTGTGTTAACTGGATCTAGTAGGGTTTTACATTTGACTAATGTATTGCAGGTTCCAACAAGTCGGAATAATTTGATATCGGTATCTCAGTTTGCTCGTGATAACAATGTGTTTTTTGAGTTTCATCCTTTTTCTTGCGTGACTAAGGACGAGAAGACTCGGGAGGTGCTTTTAAGGGAACATACTCATAGAGGCTTGTATCGATTTGTACCAGACTTAGATGCTACTGGTTATTGTGCGAAAGTAAACTTAACTACTGAGCTGGGTGCTGCTACATCTTGTGGCTCGGTGTCGGAGTTGTGGTATCGACGGTTGGGTCATTCGTCTCGACCCATTTTGAATTCTGTTTTAAAGAAGTGTAATGTTGTTGATACTAATAAAAATTTTGAGACTATTTGTTCTGCATGTCAACAAGGCAAACCACACAAATTACCATTTTCTGACTCAAAAACTATTTATAAATTTCCATTTGAGTTGGTAGTGTCTGATTTGTGGGGCTCGGTTGTGGTTAAATGTGGGAGCAATTGGTATTATGTGTCTTTTGTGGATATGCTCAGCAGGTTTACGTGGATATTTCTTATTTGTCATAAGCATCAAGCTCTTGAGTGTTTTCTACAATTCTAGCAGATGGTTAAAATGTAGTTTGGCAGGGATGTTAAGCAGGTTCAGAGTGATTGGGGTGGTGAGTATAGGTCTCTATCTTCGGTATTAGCCAAATAAGGAATTATTCATCGCGTTACGTGCCCACACACCTCTGAACAAAACGGTGTTGCTAAACAGAAACATCGACACATTGTAGAGGTTGGTTTGACATTGCTGGCTCAAGCGAAGTTACCTATGAAGTTTTGGGGGTATGCATTTACGTGTGCGATATACTTGATCAATCGGTTACCGATAACTATTTTGGACGGTCAGTCGCCTTTCTCTATTTTATTTTCTAAGAATCCGAATTATAGTTATTTTCGAGTTTTTGATTGTTATTGTTACCCTTATCTTTGACCGTTTAATAGACACAAATTGGAATTTCGGTCTGCGCCGTGTACATTCCTGAGTTATAGTTCTCAGCACAAGGGCTATCAATGCCTTCTGGAAAATGGGAAGGTTATAGTATCTAAGCATGTTGTTTTTGATGAGACTCGATTTTTTTCTTTGAGCAGACAGGTTCTAGTAGTGTGAGGTCTAAGCATGTTACTACGTATGTTCCGGTAATGTGCTTGAGGTGTGATGATTCTCGAGTTTCAGGTACTTCTTCTGGTTTGCAGGTGCCTATTCGAACTTCGGGTTCAGGAACGACCGTTAGTCTGCCGGTGTCTCTTTCACCCAATACTGTTGAACGACGGGGATCCGATGCTATAGTGTTAGCTCAAGGTGTAGAGTCTGCAGAATTTGTATCTTGTCTAACGCCTGTGCTGCCTGCTGTAGTGGCTGATCCACCTTGTCCTATGGGCAACACTCATTCTATGGTAACTTGGGCTAAGGTAGGAATTTTCAAACCTAAAATATTTTCATTTGAGTTGCAAGAATGTGAGCCTTGAACCATTGAAGAGGCTTTTACTTGTCCAGAATGAAAACAGGCAGCATAATATGAGTTTGAGGCTTTAGTTCAGAATCGTACTTGGGAGTTAGTTCCTTTAACACATGGAAGGAAGACAGTTGGGTGTAAGTTGCTGTTCAAAATTAAGAGGAATCCTGATGGGACGATCGCTTGGTGGAAGGGTCGATTAGTAGCTAAAGGTTGTTCTCAAATACCGGGGTGTGATTTTCGCGAGACGTTTAGTCTTGTGGTAAAGCCAGCTACTATTCGTACAATATTTTCTATTGCTGTCTTGATGAAGTGGTCGTTGCGTCAGGTAGATGTTAATAATGCTTTTCTAAATGGAGATCTTACTGAGGAAGTTTACATGCAGCAGCCACCTGGGTATGTTCAGGTTGGTGCTGATGGGCAACCCTTTGTCTGTCGGTTGACTAAAGCGTTATATGGCTTCGGTAGGCTCCACGTGCTTGGTTTGATAAGTTGAAGTCATTTCTTATGACTATTGGTTTTGTTACTTCAAAGTCAGATGCATCTTTATTTATTTGGGTACATGATTCTACTCGGATGTTTGTTCTTGTGTATGTTAATGATATTATTGTCATGGGGAGTGTTTCTTCCGAGATTAAAGAGTTTGTCAGGATACTTCATGCGGAATTTTCGATTAAAGATATAGGCGATCTTCATTATTTCTTAGGTGTTGAGGTAACTCGTTTGTCTAATGGGTCTCTTCATTTATGTCAACGTAAATATATCCTTGATTTGCTTGATCGATGGAAAATGGCAAATGCTAAGTCGGTAAATACGCCTATGATTAGTTCCTCTTGTTTATCCAAAGATGTGGGGTCTCCAGTTCAGGATCATAGTGAATATCGAAGTATTGCAGGTGCATTACAGTATATTGTTCTTACCAGGCCAGATATTGCATATGTAGTAAATAAATTTGTCAATTTATGCATGCTCCTATGGATGAGCATTGTGTTGCGCTAAAGCGAATTTTGCGATACTTGTGTGGTACAGTGGATTATGGATTGGTTATTCAACCGTCTCAGCGTTTGTCTCTAATTGCTTATGCTGATGCTAATTGGGGGTTGGATGTTGATGATAGGCAGTCCACGACTGGTTATTGTGTATATTTTGGCAGTAATCCTGTTTCCTGGTGTTCAAAGAAGCAACAGGCTGTGTCTTGTTCAACAGCTGAGGCTGAGTATCGCGGAGTTGCAGCTACAATGGCTAACGTTGCTTGGCTTGTGTCGTTGCTCAGTGAGCTTCGGTTTGCTTTTGTTAATACTCCGACAATTTGGTGTGATAATTCTAGTGCAGTAGCTGTCACTGCTAATCCTGTGTTGCATTCCAAATTGAAACATGTAGAGCTTGATTTGTTTTTTTGTGAGGGAGAAGGTTTGTGATGGTTCTATTGTTGTTGGTGAGGTACCAGCGTGCGATCAAGTGGTTGATGTTTTTACTAAGCCATTGTCATTTCCTCGGTTTAGTATGTTCAGACAGTGTTTGAAGGTTCACAAAATAAAGTAGATAGATGAATATTAGAATATGTAAATAGTATTAGTTGAAGATTGTTGAGGTTAGTTGGTTGTTAGTTAGTTATGAGTAGTTCAAACGGTTGAAGCAGTGAGTATAAATACTAGTTACATTGTACTTAGCAATGAGGTTAATTGATACAATTTAAGAAATACAATTCTGCTAGAATTTCAATTTCTATTTTCTCTGTTTCTAGTTTACACGTATTTTTGGAGTTTCTTTCATTGAGAGCTAAACTTATCATTTTACCTTAAAGTTAAATAAAGCTATTATTATTTATTGTAATCTTCTAATTTTTATTTTACCAATGATGAACTGTGATACTGCTATTCTCTAACAATGCATGAAATTCATGCATTTATTACATACTTACGATGCATCAAATATTCAAATTGTAAATATTAAAATTTAAAATTTTAATTTATACAATACTATTTTTAAAGTTATTATATAATCCAAGAATTAAACCAATTTAATTTGAATATTTTTATGAGGAACACAAAGCTACAATTTAATTACTAAAATTAATAAATGATGGCCAAATATATTTTTAAAAAGTGGCTGCTAGAACAATGAATAAAAGCATTTGATGATTTAAGTTCTACTGAGAGGTGGACATATGGCAACTTCACAGCAGACCAAACAGAATGGAATTGGGTTTTTTTCTTTTTTCTTTTTAATATTTGCGACACCAATTTAACTAAGATAAAATTAAATATTTTATCCATTATTTAACTTTTATTATATTTCAAAATATAAAATCATATATAATTTACACTAAAATTTTTTATTTATGGATTGAGTTCTAATTCGATTAATATGAATATTATTATCAATATAAGAATATATGATTTCGAGTACGCTTAAATACATTATATTCCTATTTATGAATTAAAATATTAATTTCAATTGTTTTCATTATAACATTAAAAGATTTTGAAAATATTAAAAATAAACTTATGCATCACACGAATAATAAACTAATAATATTATATTTCATAACTTATATATTATAGTAAAGTTTTCATACATTTTAGGTCATTTTCAGTTGCTGAGAAGTTCAATGCGTACTATCATTTTAATGGCATGGGTTATGTTGTAGGTATTAATTTTAATACTTTATATTTATTAGTTAAAATTTTATATATAATTGAGAAAGTAAAATAATTAATATAAATGTTTACTTTTTAGAATTAAGATAATTTTTATTTTAATAAATATAAATTAATAACAAAATAGGTTGAATGTTTAAAATAAATTTAAACGAATTTATAATGTCAATGTTTCATATATTTTTTTATACAAAATAGAGGAAAAGAATAATGGCTACTGCTTAATTATTTTTGTGTAGGTGATTTTCACACTGTCAGCATGTAAAGTCGACTTAGTTTCTTCTGGAGGTTCATTGAAAAAAATGATATTTAAGCTTCCTTGTTTTTGCACTATTAGACAAAGCATTGGCTACTTTATTTGCCTCTCGATAAATATGCTCTAGATGAACAATCCATCCTCTTTGTATCATTTGATTTATTGCAAAGATCACAACATTTGAAAAAAACTTCGGACCTTTGACCGATTAAATTAACGGCTCCGATTCATATATTTAATATATACTCTAAATAGTTGTTTCAAAATATTGTTATTAGTCTAATTTTAGAAAATAAATCTAATAATCAATTAACATGTGTAATATATTGTTATTTGACTTTTACATCATTGTAATCATTTACATTGACATTGATCCAACTATAAATATAATTTTCAGAGTGATTATCTATACACTTTCATTTCAATTGGCAAAGTTAGCATCAAAGTTGTAGTTGTTTAGTGAGGATATTTTTGAAGGTTGCTCGATAAATGGTTAATTATAAAATGTGTTTTATTTTCGGTAAATGGTTAATTATAAAATGTGTTTCATTTTTTTAGTGAAGATCAAACTTTAGATCTCATGATTAAAGGATAAGATAAGCAACCATCACACTACATCTTATAGTTTTATTATTTATACATATTACAAAACTTATAGGAAATGTGATTTAGGGAACGAACATTAAGATTGTTTTGGCTAAGAAATTGGATTATCATGTACAAATACGGGTAGTAGAATAACATAATATTTTGTGTTATTTTAAGTAAAGTTTTCACACAATATTAATTATCAATTTTTAAATAACATTTAATTCCGTTGATACAAGGAATCAACAAAGAAAAGACAATGAAGAGAATGTGGTGATTACAAGGAAGTTGATTCACATATGACGGGGTGAGGAGATGAAGGTGAGGGCTAAGGGAGGAAAAAGCTAAAGAAAAGAAGAGGAAGAGAAGGCTAGAGAATGTTAAGCCACTAAGGAGAGTGCTTAGGGTCGAATAAAGAAAGATCCTTGATTCTTCATGTGTTGGGGTATATATAGGGAGTCCCCTTGTTTGGCAACGCCCACACCACCAACAATATGGATGGTAAGCTACTTGTGTGGTCAGTAAGGTTACAGGTCCGTTACATGTCAGTAATTGTCAAGTGTAACATTATGCGGTCTTATTTTGATTTTCTCGTTGCTGCAATTGTTCGAGGTTGTTATATCTTGTGTGACCCCTTAATGGTCCTCATAGAGGCCAAAAGTAGGTGACCAAGAGCAAGTGATCTATTAAGGAAAGGGGTTCTACCCATAACTCTTCTTTAACTCGTAAATCAAAAAAAATAACGTGTTTAAATGCATTTAAACTTACATTCTTTTAATTATTATAATAACAACAATATCAAATTATTAATCAGATTATCATTATGATGAAATCCCTCAATTAAGTCAAATGCAGTTAACAAGTCCAGGCTATGTAAATTAATAAATAGATAATGGCTGAAATTTCAAAGTGATGACTACTAGGATTTTATTTTGTCTTGCACTCCCTATGGTTTGAATATTCTTATTTGAATCAGAACATATAAGCATTCAAAGAAAAAGGGCCAATAAGTTTGTCTTTCTTAGGTTTGATTCCTGGCAATGAAAGAAGTCATTTTCTTACCAAATTCATTTGTCCTTTAAGTCTATCAAACGGCAGATATATAATTCTGTGTATTTTTCTTAAAATTTTAAATCTAGTTAATATACTTTTAGTTTTAGCAATTCAGTCCATATATAATTATATATTTGGTTGGATATGGTGCGATGAGTCATTGCAGAGCAAATGATGATGACTGGGGTGTGAGTGGGTTGAAATTTTCTTTGATATGTTGGATTTTGTGAATGAAAAAGATTGGGTTGATGGCATAATTAAAGTAAAAGCAGTATCCATGTTGTTGCTTATGAATAAAAGTCAGAACAAGTTTTTCATCATAACTAATTACGATTAAATGAATAGAGATGTTTTGAGGAATAATGACACATACAACATGTTTTACCTACCTTCTATGTGAAGTTGCAGCTGAAACATTTCTGAGCTTCTTCTTGCTGGAAAATATGCGAAGAGCTGAACCTAGTATTGGCCAACTTGTAATTATGGCAATGTAAACTAGTAACCACATCGATTTTCCGCTTTTTCGGAATAGAACATGATTCAACCATCTTTTTGATGCAGCAATCACATCAAAACACTTGATCCGTGAACGTTCTCCTGATACTTCACCACCACTGCCTGCAAAATCCGACTTTGCGTCTGTCTGCTGCTGTGTTTGTTCCGTTGCTAAAACCGTTTTATCTTGAATACTCCTCAACCCCGTAAAGTGTTCGACTGCATGCTCGCTACCGACTGCAGCCACCATTCCATCTTCTCCAACGTTTATGTAAGGACCCTGATCAATCGACGATTCAGTTGACGCCTTCTGCTCTGTAATCTCGGTCTGCAAATGCAGCAACTACATCATGACCCTACCAATGCACATTTAAATGAAATGAACATAAAATAAAAGCAAACCTTCTTTTTGTGCATATGTGAACTAGAGTGTAGGACACCAAGAAATTCGTCAGTTGCCCTAACCCACCTGCATGATTAAAAGAAAGAAAGTGTGTGTCAGAACAGGTCTGCCTTTCGATGTCTTAAAAGAATTACATATCAACAACATCCATGACACCTCAAAGAAACATTGAAGCACATGGTTGGAGTTCTAACTCTCAATTTCAGTTAAGGGGTTTCACAAATGACAGCAGTAATCAAATAATAACATGAACAAAACAGCCACCAGGACTACTTGGATTGAACTAAATAAATTTCTTGAAATTCTTTTATCAAGGGAAGGCTGATTTATAGCATCAATATACTTGACATATTATACTGGTTTGTTATGTACTAATGTGAAGCTATAAATTACCATAGTCTAGATGCAGTTATTCCCTCAAAAAAAGCGAGATGTCCTCCATGTTTTATGGTGGCCAACACAATATTTTTATTTGCCCTGTTAAAGACAAGAGTTATCAGGTCAGTTGCCCAAAATAACATAAGAAACTCAAAGATAACATTCAGTAGCATGATTACAGGAGCTCCACCTGCATTCATCCCAAGGAATAGCTTCTCTCGTACAGACCGGATCATCTAGAGCACTGATACAGAGCAATGGCACTGACACATTTAACACATAAGGACTGCTGGTAGAACGCCTATAGTATGTATCCACAGTCTGAGAAAACAGCATGATACTTTTTGTAACTCATAATACACAGACAAAGAAGAAACAATGGATAAAGTTTCAGATGGTACCTCAAATTTTCCAACAAGGCAAGTAGCGAAGTTGTCAAAATCTCGAATTGAAAGTGACTATTGAAAGCCAAGAGGATAACCATTAAAGTGTAAGATTTAAGCAAGAGAAGCATAACAAAGCAAATTGAATGAAAATTAATATCATGAACATGCTGTACTAGCAATAAACTTAATAGTGCAGGTTGTAAAAAGGAAAGCAAAGGTGATTCGAAGGCATCCAAACTTAATAGTCCAAACTTCCCCCGAGGTAACAAAGGAAATATTCCAAAGGCCTCTCTTCTTCATGGAAATTTATAAGTGTAACGACAATAAAAATTTTAAACATGGCTGTTATCCTATTTTAGGGCAATATTCATTAAACAGAAAGGACAAATAATATTCTTATTTATGCTTCTATTTTTCTATATTTACATATTGAGGGAAATGGGACAAAGAAAAGATAATAGATGCAAACCAAAATGATGAAATTCTCCTTAGCTCATAGCATGAGATAGGAATATATTTCTTTCCAGCGGAAGATATTGCTCATCTATTATCATTGAGGCAGAACAGGTGGAAAGGGAGTGATTCCTTTCGTAGCGTCTGGAAACTAGGATTTTAGAATTTGGATTTGGATTTCAAAAATAGTGTAAATTGTGTAGTAAACTATTTAGAATGTAACATTCATGATAATTTCTCAAATCCGTGGATTTTTTAGATGCCTATTTAGCAATGGATTTGAAAGTCTTAAAATATTTTTGCATCTGACAAATCCCTGTTTCTATACTTCTCCAATATATATTATATTGAATTTCAACTAATTTTTCCATTACATATGTATTTCATTATTGCTATTTACATAATAAATGAAATCTAAATCCAAATTTTCAAATCCATGCCCAAACTTAACACTAAGAAATTTCATTAAGCTCGTTAAAAAATTTTATATTCTTAGATGTGCTCTTTGTATCCTATTGAAAGAACTATAGTTAGTAAGAATCAAATCATTCAAGTATGCTTAATACTACAAGTAATCATGCTCAATGTTTTCATGTGGAAACTATCCAGGACTGGCCTAGCAGAAGGAAGGATAAGAAACGTAACATATATCAATCTACACATCCCAAACAAAAGGTGGTCCTCATATAAAAAAAAAAAACTAACCTTTTTTATTCCTTCCCAATTAGCCAACCGAGAATAGCGAGGCTCATGCCTACAATAAACATTTGGGGTCATATCAACTCTAGAAAACTAATATATAAAATCGATTACTACTTCATCAATTGAGACATATCCAGGAACCCCATTCTCCCCACAAAGAAAACAAAAACAGGTATTATAGGTACTGTTAAGCTCATAAAAGAATTGGAACAGAAACCAGTTACTAGGTACACTATTCCTGAGGCCTCACTCTGTATGCCTCCTCTGAAAAGAACAAAAAAGGTTCCAACAGTTTTGAGTTTCAGACAGCAAAACTTGCATTTAGGCCTAAAATCTGATGAGTTATTTGAGGAAAGCAAAACAGACATACATTTTTGCATAACCTTGAAGACCAATTGTAAGGGCTCTATCATATAACTTCTGAAGTAGCCTGCGGCATATAAACCTATCACCAATCTGCAGAAGATGTAAAATTAAATGTAAGAAAATAACCAAATGATGAAGAAGAATTGCAGACTCATATGGACAATCACATATCCTGCTACGATGTCAAAGAACTAGTAACTTAATATGGCTAAAGCAGATATACCATCATAACTAATTTAACTTCCAACACCAGCTCCTGAATAAGGAATACTTATCAATATAAATCTATATATTCACATCACAACAAGTCAATAACTTTTAAGAATTAGCAAGTGAATGGAAAACGTAGGATGTCATGGAAGATGGGTAAGAGTTCATTTGAGAGCTAATGTATTAGCTGGAAGTTTTTGCTGCTAGAATTAAGCACGGAATTGATTGAAACAAATAGATTTAGGTTCTGCTAAGTTCCTTTGCCAAGGCTAGAAAGTTAGTTTTATCTTCGAGAGCTTAGCATGTGTCATTTCAACTCCAACTGAACCAAAATAAGTGTTTTTTTTTCCTTCTTTTTATGGTTCCTAGATAATTTCTTGCTGTAGCTTAGCATCATTAGATAATTGGTTCAATTTATAACCTCAGGGGTCAAGAATTAATACTTAATCAATAGCATGTGCATAAAAACAAAGAATGCATGAAAACACATTTCACTTCATCTCAATTTCAACAAAAGTACAAAGACGTAAGCCTAAAAGATTAAGAACAAAGATAATTAAAAACTAGCAGTTAAGGAATAATGGAGATATGAGAAATTTATTTTTTGGAAGAAAAAAAGTATGAAGAATAATATAATCGTATACTCTGAAGATTCAAACTAGCAACTAACAAATAATGAAACTTTGAAAATTTTCTTCCATAAAACATAGGCCACTTGATACCTGAAACTAATAGCTAGATTTTGGTAGAGATAAAGCACTAACCAAAAGGTCCCACGGGGAGCAAATAGCCACTGCTCCAGCTACTGGTACTTTCTCTCTATCCTCTCCAAGATATTTCACCTGTTGGAAATGATTCATACTAAGATGTCAGAGGTAAATATGATGTTGGTATAAGTTATAATTCAAGGTAACAAAATGTAACATAAAATGGCATGGTTAAGCAAACTGCCTATTGGCTAATCAAAAGAAAAAAAAAAAGTATATACACAAGAGTGTACGCACACACAAACAGAGACATATATGTATATATCCAAATTGCCTAAAAAAACACTACTTTTATGTGGACAGTGGAAGGCATAGGACCATTTATAGGACCAATAACATGGACTTAAGCCAACTTATTCTAATCTAAATAAGCTGAAACGTGGAGATTTACAAGAATCCAAAATGCATCTATTTGATTCCTGTAAAAGGAGAAGGAAATATCCCATGCATCACTGGTAAAGAACTGGCATCTAACATAGACAAGACCAGTTGGTAGATGCACGGGAGAGGTAGATAATACAATAGATTTCATAATAAAACTTTTGTACCAAACAGATAAGAAATACAATGTCAAAGAAATTCAGACCAAATAACATACCAGAATGTTGGCACCAATGCTAGTTCCAATAACAAATAAAGGAGACTTCGGATACTGATGATGAAGATAATCAATGACGACTCGGGCATCCTCTGTCCAGCCAGCATTATAAAAGCAATCAGACTGCAAAAGTGTTATTACAAAATACAACATTAAAAGAAATAGATCTATTTCACATTAACAATGTTAAATTTTATAAAAAATCATGAAGAAATTACTAATATTAACAGAATGGTTAAGCTATGACTAATCTTTATTTAACTACAAGATAGCTCTTAACATCTGAAAATTGCCAAAGGAAGTACAAGAAGCCCTCAGCTTTTAACCAATTCACTATAGTTTTCATCCATGCATACCTGTCCCTTGGAGCATGGTATACAGACATAGCCAAATACATCTCGCCAATCAATTATCAGTCAAAGATCTAAGTCACTGTATTAGTTCTTAATAGAGGAACTAAGTGAATATTTAAAAATAAAACAAAATAACTAGAAATAAAGCACTACAATGTAATATGCCACAAATTAAAAATGCAACTAGTTTTATTTTACTTGGACTCAGAGTTCATTGTTATATACAGGTATTGTCAACTTTTTCAAATTATTTCCACATATTTGGAAGGTCATATCTCCATACCTACATTTATTGAATATCAGTCAGATATAGGTATTTTAAGGAACATGAAAAGTCTGCAACATAGGCCTAATTGATCAATCATTATCAGGTTAAATACCCAATGTTCTGTCCTTTTTAATTAAACTATTACTAACTTTAGATCAACCTCCAGAAACTTCATTGTTTGAAAAGCTCATCAGTTAAACAAAAAATCAAAGTATTTCTTGATGTCGATTGATTTCACAGACCAATAGAATATAATTATAGTAAGTTCAATGTCCATCATGCAAGATAGATTACTTAGGCAAAATTCCAAGTCAAACAGACGAACTAAAAACACACACATAAAAAACAAGTTTAGTGAGCTAAACGTAGGAGGGAAATAAAAGAAAAAGAACAACTCACAGTAATTGAAACACCACCCAGTCCTCGGTGGTTGCTAACTACAACATTCCATCCACGTTTTGCCAATCCAAATGCAAGGTGCTTCATGTACTGCAACAAGAATTATATCAAGAAAATTGTAATTTAGTAAACTATATTCCACAACAATCTCTTTGCCATATTTAATCTATGTGTCATTAATTAGTATATGCAATTCTTTAAGTGATTAGTAAGTGAAACAGGGAAGAATTAAATTGGCATCAATAGCAACAATTTTTCCTTAACCAGCCACTACATATAGGCAGTAAACTTGCAAAAGAAAAAAAAGAAAAAAGAAGAAGAACAATGCGCAAAATCGATATATACAGTTATTAAAGCATATTCCATAAGCAATAAGTAAGAAACCAGCAAAGCCTAAAACAAAATTGATTTATTAGGCCTATCTATTACTAGGCAACTGAATTTTGAGACAGGATAGACATTTGCAAATTCTAAATTGAGATCCTCATAAGCCTGTCAACTATCTACTACCTATCCTTCACCTCTAACTACTCATTTGTCCAAGTTCAGCAAAATTGATACAAAGAGCAGCTAGAAACAAGAAAAGAAGAGTAGTGAACATTTAACTTACTGAAGAAGTAGAATCACTTGTTAAGCCAGGAATGACAACCACCAAAGGAGTAGTGTCATCCTTGGAGATAGTATGATTCACTTCAAAGGTACCTCTTGAAACTGTACAATTGTCAAACACATCAAAAGTAAGAGCTTTTTATAACCCAAAGTATGAATCTTTCTGGTAGTTATTATGTCTATCATATATCAGGGGAAAAAATTATAATTGATGATGGTTGTAACAACTATGAAAGATCAAATCTTCAAAACATAACCTTTGCACAAAATACTAAAAGATTTTAAAACAAACACAGCACATAAAAATATAAAAGCTTGCTCCACATGTGTGTGTGAGTGTGTATACTTGATAATATCATCGAAAGTTTTGCACTTACTATCAGAACTTGTAAGCCAATCTAGAGCTATGGTTCCACCATCAGAAGTATGAAAAAGTTGTCTGAGGAAACAGAGGTCTTTGTGAGATAAAAAGCACATGGGCGAACATATATATATTCTAAATCCAACATTATAAAGATGAGAAAAATTTTAGGACCTGCGGTAGCTGAAAGCAGGAGGATTCCCAAAGAAATTGAGAAAAGCAGTCTGAAAATGAGGACTTGATAGCCATGGCGTTGCTAAATACCTGCAATAGTTTACCAATTCACCCCCCCCCCCAAAAAAAAAAATCATGATTGAAAGTGAAAGAAAACAAATTTGTGGGTAAACTCGAAAAAGGAGGAAAAAGGGTACCTGCCATGAAGGATCTTGCACTTGGAAACCACGCCATGGTAGATATGGGAAGTGGGGTGAAAGGTCAAAGCAACGGGAACACCTCGGAATCCACTGAAAAAGTCTTGGAAGAAATGAAATTCCAGGAAATTGTAAAGGAAAACTACCCAAATCACCATAAACGCAATTACATAATGAGAAATGGGAATCAAACAAAGGGCACGGAATACTTCTTTATATGCATTGAGGGAAGATTCATCCCATGAAATCGACCAATCCATTTGACTAAAATTTGGAGAAAACATGAATGGTTCAATCAAAAAGAAACTTGAAATCGAGGAAGAAACAGTACATTCAGAAATTGGAAAAAAAAAGAAAGAAAAAAGTTGCCTTTCCTTTTTAATGGTTTTCCAGAATTAATGGAGAGAGTGAAAGTAGGAGAAACTTATGGTGAAAATTTCTTTGGGGGTTTGATTTTCTGTTTGGGTGAAGAAAAAAAATGATGACAGTTGAGAGTTTGGTGAGTGAATTTATGTCCCAAAAGAAAACAACAACTATGGCAGTATCATCAATCATACCGCAACCAATGAACATCTGACAAAAGGTTTCACCTTTTGTATCAGAGAAACAAGGTAAAAAATCGTTCAACACAATGCTTGGTATAAATAAAACCATATCAACAATGCTGATATAGTAGCTTACCAGGTTCTGAGTGAGTTTTTCGCTCGGCTATAAGTAACAGCCGGGCCTTTCCACCATAGTTGTTTAGGGTGACCATCAAGATCTCCCCATGGAACTAACTTTGATGGTCATAGTTGGCAGCCATTTATGACATACTTTCCTGTGCTGTTGTAAATGTAGAAAACCACCTGTATTTAAACTACAGCCACTCTAAACAGTACAAAACCATCGATCATTATGTAGAATTTGAAGAATTGTATCAAGTGGCTATAGGAAGACGGTTAGAGCCAGTTCCAAATTAAAAGCCATGACTGTCATACTATCCCTTCAAGTTGAAATCAATTTCCCAATTATTCTTTTAACATTTCGCAAAACAACTATGTCTTAATCCATTTTACCCTTTCCACGAAAAAAATCTAATACTGCTAAGCTGTCTGTTTCTAATATCATTTTTCTTACCGCCATCTCTCTTGCAAACCCCCCTTTAGTTGTATTGTCATGCTTTGGGGAAAATAGGGGAATACATATTTTATTAAAATTTACGGAAATGCATCGATTTTGCGGGACATGGTGTGAAGTATGTTTTTGTCTACGTAGAACCACGCCTTGCACAGAAATTTCTTTTAAAAGTAAATATCAATGGTTGATTTTTTTAACCGAAACTGAAAATTAATTTTAAAAAACAAAAACAAAAGCCAAAGGCTTTAAGGGTAACATTTCCGTCTTGCTCTCTCCATTGTTGCTCCACTGCCGCCGGCAACCGTCTACTGTCTTCTTGTTACCGCCGGCCAGCCACCATTTCAATCTGCAACCACCGGCTGCTGCTTTTAAGATCCAATCAAAAGCACCCAAAAAGAAAGTTAGAGATGAAAACTGATGAGCAGAAGCTGGAAGGAACGATATTTTGTTATTTTAGCTATGGGCTTAACCATAGCTGGGCCTTAGTAGTAATTTAGTTCCACTACATGTTTTTGTCCAACTTATTTTTTATATTATTTTATATTTATTAAATAGTGAATCAATTGAACTGATCGAACTGAAGAATGAAGGTTTGATCAATTCAATTATCGATTTAATTCTGAAAATATTGTTAGAATTGTAACTCACTTAAAATCAATTTCCACTTTTATTCTGTTTTTGTCTTTAGTATTTATTATTTTATTTTTATGATGCTTAAAAAATTGTAATTTCATTTATAATTGATTATTTAAAAGTTTAAAATAATTTTATAATTTAATAGATCACTTAAGTAATTAATTTAAATATATTTTTATATATTTATTTAAGAATTTATGATACATATTATTTTATTAAATAAAATTATAATTTCACATATTGTGAATAATTTCATGAAAATAAAATAAATAAATTTTTTTATTATATATCATTTTAAATTTAATTTGCTTAATAGTTATTTTTTATTCTCACCTCATTATTACAGTTACTTTTGGATCCAAACTCACATTTCACCGTTAATTTTATCTCACTATTATAATATTCAATCTCGTCACGACCCTTTTTTTTTAATTTAAGTGGAAACAAACACATTGTCCATCCAAACAAACAGACCCTAATACAACGATTAAATTACATTTTAACTCTAAAAAGAATACATAACTGAATTTCGACTTTTCCGAAAAAAGAATTCTAACTTCGTGGTTACAAAAGTGAAGGAAGATCACTTCAGCAAGCAAGTCCAAGAGGAAGAGACCGAAGCGTAAGTGAGGTAGTGTCAGCTTTCAAGAGCTTGAAGAAATCAATGTGGATCCTATGGATAGCTTGGTTTCCATTCTTGTTGTTTGACACTGACTGGATGGGGTGCTCCATCATCTCGGGGTTGACTTCGCTTGCATCGGAGCCTGCGGGGTCAATGAATTGTGCTGCATGCTCGGCATGGACGGTGTTGATTACAAAGCTGAGGCTTGGAGACAAACACCATGGGCCCATCCTCCACAATAACGTCAAAGCCTCTGCCTTGGCTGCATTCGGAATCTTGCGCTTACTTCCATTATCTTTCGTCTCTTTCTTTGGTTTCTACGTAACACACTTCCATTGAATTATGCCAAACAGCATGTGAACAATTTTAATTATTATTATTATTTAAATATTTTTAACAAGGTGTAAACGTATTTTTAACAATCGAAATTTATTATCAATACCTCATTAGAGTAGGTGTCGTCACCTTTACTTTGTCCGATCACAATTTTCTCGGTTAGGGCTTTGCTCATGTGCAATACTTCTCCAACTATGGACCTTGCAAACATGTGCATGTATGGCATGTGGGGCTCCCTTGATCCACTTTGCTAGGACATGTATTAGAATTCTCTTTGCTTGGATCACATGTGGGATGCTACCTGCTCTATATCAATCTCTATAATGCCTAACTAAAAGGGTATTTGTTCCTTAAGATAAATACAGGTCACATGGCAACTTTCCACTTCTCATCCTACATGTACCTTTTTTTTTCTCTCTTAGTGGTTCTCAATACCTTACATCATGTTAACAGCCATCTTTCACTTCCTCTTTGTTCCCAATGAAGTTCTCTCTCTCAAGAAACAGTAGGTAGCAATTATGACAAATACCATAGCAAACAAATCCCCAATCACCTGTTCATACCAGCAACAAATAGACTTTGGTAATTGGTTGCTCCACATATGATATTTGGTAAACATCTTGTCCGCTAGAAATTTTTGTGATGTAGAGCAAATGGGCCTCAAAACCATACATACTACCAAGGTTTGGAACAGTTGGTACCATGGCAATGATTAAAGAACTAAAATAGGGTAATACCTAATCTCTTCAGAAAAAAAAACAATCTGTGTAGTCAATAACGTTTGAATCCTTTGTACCAAACAGCTATCTCTATTAAGATAATAGTAAACTAGTTCTGCACATTAAAGAAGGTAAAATACAATCCAATTTTTAGTATAAAGGCTTTCATGATATTTTTACTATTATATTATCTTTAATATTCCAGCATGTATCCATTCTTTAATAATATAATGATCTTACCATTACATCCCAACACTTATTTGATTAATTATGTTATGTTTGATTTAGAGAAACAACGAAGAAATTAAACAAAACACAAAAGTTGCTTTCAAATTTTCATGTCCAAAGGTTCTGATATGTTGGAAATTATAAGCTTAGATTACAAAGCTTAGAGAAATAAAAAGGATTTCCCTGCAAACTTCCCTATATATGGCAACTTTAAAAATACATAAGGAGAGGCATGGGACTAAGCCATGACTGCATTGCATCAAAGCAAATATTTATATGAAACGACACCAAGCAAATCATAAAACTTGAAACACATTGTTGGCATGCGAAGAGGCTGATCCGAAGCTGTGGAATTGATTATTTATTAATGGCCACCACCCATTCCTGGCGAAAGGGACACTTGTTTAGGTGGGTTCGGCAATGCCAATATGGCCAACAACGCACTGACAGCAGCCGCTATGGACCCCAGCACAAAGGCAGGCAAGTTGCCACACCCCGAATGCATCATCCAACGGTCCACTAACTACTGATACGAACATCTGCCATTTTCACATACAAAGTCAGTCTTACATATCACGCCATTAAATTTCACTTTATCAACTACCAACATACTGTCTACCATATTTTAAGTTTAAAAATATGAAGAAAGATGATAAAGCAAGTACCTGTGGGATAACTATAGACAAGTTTAGCACTCCTAGAGAAAGACCTGCCATTGAGAATCATCTTCATATGATTATAATCATCTTCGTATGATTATAGATTATTCAGAGACAAAATAAAAGTTACTGCAACTCACCTTGACCACCACCAGAGCTAGAACAGTAGATGGATGCCAAAGCGAATGGAATACTGTATGTTACCTGCATAATAAAGCCAGAGTTGTCGTCAATTCATTGCTATTGTTCCAAAGACCTCTCAACTCATAAATGATGATGGCTCAATTATTATAGCTTAGTTTCACTGTTTTGATGGCTCAAATTGCAGGAAATATTGCTGTCCTGTCAGGGTTAGAACTGAACGACTCTAACACATACTATGTTACGTAACCAGTATAATATAATATAATTTGTGGTAATTAGGATTAATTTTCCGTCTAATTTGACTGAAAAAGAAAACCTGTTTACGAAAGTTTCCTGCAAATTACAAAAAGGGTCAAATCATTTTCAGAAACTGTCAATTTTGCAAGGCACAAAAGTCAAATCCTTGTTTTTTTTAAATTCAAATCACATAACATACATGTTACTTCAATTATACGTAGAAAACAAAAGAAAGAAAAGGAAGAGAATGGAACTAACCGCAAGTGGAATACCCAAGACACCGAATACAGCCAAGGCAGAGCCTGTAACATTAAATGGAGGATGGGTGAGAGGGGACCCATGGTGTTCTCTCCAAGCCTCAGCCATCTTTGTGACCAACACCGTAGACGCCAAGCATGCACACAAGACGAAGTTGACGATAGCCCACAAGTTCTTGACCCCACCGATCAACCGCCCTGCAGGCTCTAACCCCAGTGAAGTTAACCCCAAGACGATGGAGTTAATCATCAACCCTAATGCACCAGCTCGAACCCCATCACCGTAAAGCTTAATTTTATGTGCATCTCCCTTGGCTTCCCCACCGTAAATCTCTTTCCCCATCCAGTCAGTGTCGAACAAGAAGAATGGGAACCAAGCTATCCAATTGAGGCAAGTTACTAGCAGCAGGATCCACATTGGTTTCTTCAAGCTCTTGAAAGCTACAATCATTTCACCTACTAAAGGAGTCGATTCTTTGCTCCCATCATCTTGGATTTGCTTGGTGAAGGGATCTTCCTTCACGGTTGTGACCGCGGTTACTGTTACTAACAAGAGGAGCATGATGTCTATGGTGAAGCATGATTTGAGATTTGCACAGTAAATGTCGCAGGATGTGGTTTTGGTGAAAGGGAAGATCTTGTAAAGGTGGGAGTAAGAACCGGCGGCGTAACCCAACACGTTGCCGACCGCCATGAAAAACGAGAACCACCCGTTCGCGGTTCTCATCTTTTTGTGGTCATTAGCCGAGAGGTCCGCGAGGAGAGCTCGACACGGACCTTGCAACATGTTGTTAGCCACGTCGAGGATCCAAAACCCGACGACAAAGATGGCCACAGCTCTCGGTTTAGTCGATCTCTCCAAGGAGTCCCCCGCATGGTGGCCAATATCTTTGGCGAAACCGATGAGGAACACAGCTATGGAGACAGAGAGAGCTCCAATGACAATAAAGGGTCGGCGTCGACCAAACCGAGAGGTGCACCGGTCACTGTTGTACCCCACGATGGGTTGAACCAGAAGGCCAGAAATGGGACCGCAAAGCCAAATGAAAGCAGCCCAAGCATGAGGGACACCAAGGGTTTGCACGTAAGGTGTCAGGAGAGACAACTGCAGAGCCCACCCAAACTGGATGCCGGCGGCAATGGATGCAACCGTGATGATTTTCCTAAGCGGACTTGGTGCGGGGTTGATATATCCGTTCTCCATGTTGATCTCCAATTCCTCACTCTTATCTGCAAAACAATGAATCCCTCAGCATTAAATAAACATAAATCCTGTCACTATCACTTCGATTATGTCGGTGAGAGACATACAATTGTCTGTTTGATTAACTGTACTTGGAGCATGTAACTATTGCACATGTACATATATTAAAACATGAAATTACGATTAACATAATTCAAACTTAAATTTATAATTACAATTTATCATCATCTTCGATTATAATTTCTAAATGTTTAGGTACACAATAGGATCACGTAACACTTTCCAAGCGTGTGTGAAAAGTTAAAAGGAGGAAAGGTTGAAGGATTACATTTTTGAATTCCACGTCGAAATGATTCGATATTGAGCAATAATGATTCTCAATATCCATTTGGGTTGGAACCTCTTTTAATTATTCTTTGACACGTCATGTTTATGCTAAAGTTTCATATTCATACTATTTATATATTCTCTGCATCATCATTCTTCTTTTCACCCATTTAAACCATGAAAATTTTCTATTCCAACTTGAAAATTTTTCTATTCTTATGCTGACGAGGATAAACATAAATTATTGAAAATTGGAGCTTGACTTCTAGTGTAACCACCCACACCTTTTCCAATTTAAAATAGACAAAAAACAATTTTTGTAAGAGTTTGAAAATTTTAAATTAATTCATATATAGCTTGTGATTAAGTCCTTTTTCTAGGTGTTGGAAAAATGACACATTTTTTAAATTTTAAAAGTTTAAATAATATATCTGTATACCCGTGAGTCTATTTAAACTGTAAAATCAGATGGAAGAGTCAAAAAAATAAATATTTTAAAACGTAGAAGGCAAGAAATCAAGATGAGGTGAAAGATAGAGACAAAGATTTTTAGGTTCAAGTCAACTTGACCCACGTTTATTTCCCTCAATAAAATACCCACTCTTTTATTTTTTAAATCAAAATATACTCTTTTATATACACAAAATTCTAAAGGTAAAATAAAATAGTCAAATTTACATGTCCTTTATTCCCTCCTAATCCCAAAGAGAAACTATTATTTTGGTGTCAAATTTTGCGTGCAAATTGATGTTATCTTCTTAACTCATAAATCAGAAAATAACGCGTGTTTTAATATATTCAAATTCGCTGTTTTATACGTCTGAAATTAAATTATTTTTATAACATCAATAATTGAAATATTAAACCAAATATAATATTAAACCCAATTATTACTTTGGGTTTCCAATAAATCCTCAAAAATAATATAGTATGCTCTCACTACCAAAGTTTTCTCTTTTTTTTCAATTTTGTTGAAAATAATATTTGTACAACCTTCTAGAACAGATAGTTTAAGTTCAATTAATTCATTAATTTAAAATATTAATTAACAAATAAAAAAACCAAATAGTTTAAGATTAAACCATAAATTTCATGTTTTAAACATTACTATCAAACTCTTCCTTTTTCAAGTTAAGTAAAAACTTTATTAATAAAAGGGAAAAAAAGCATAGACATAAAACCAACTATATCATAAACAATAGTATCAAATCTTTCATCACTTTTCATTAAAGAATAAAAAGGAAAAAACTTACCAGTTTTTTCTCAGTGAGAGAGCTCAACTCCAGTTGTTGTTACTTTGCTTGAAAAACCCACCACTATTCTATCATCCAAGCTGCAACTTTTTTTGAGGTTTGATGAGATAGAGAGTAGTAGTAGAAGAAGAAGAAGGTACTAAGCTCTAGGTTTTCAGCTGGGTTTGAGAATGCATGAAAGAAGGAATCAACATATCTATTTATATAGGCTTGGTTCCGGTATTATATGTTGTGTTATTCTTTTTAATCATGTTAGCTGACTTGATATTTATATTTGTTTGGCTCCTAAGAAAATATGCTTATTAGCTTAGATATTACCAAAATATCATTATGGGGGTATAACAAATTTTTTTTTTTTAAAAGCAATAAAATTATTCTGGTAAGAGATTCTCTTTTTCTTTTTTCTCTTTTTTACTTTTCTTTGATGTAAAAAAAGAAAGCCAAATGAAGAATATATACAATCTCATATTGCCAAAAAGGAGATTCACAAGTCTTACAAGCAAAAAATATTATAACAATAGAAGGAAATTATCACAGTTAAATGTATATATATATATAACAGCAACACATATGCAATATAACTCTTAAGACAGGAACCTCTATGATACCTTTATCGAAATTCATTTTGTTTGAGATTATTCAAAGTCATATTGGGTTTTCGAAATCCAAAAGCGAAGGATAAAGTTGTACTAACATTATTTTCTCCATCCACAAAAGTTAAACTCGGAAATTGTAGTCCGAGGCTCCGCCAATGAGGTTTGAAAGAGAAAAGAGAAGGCAAAGATAAAGATCTAAGAATTGCTTGGTTGTAATTGCTTTGTTTTTCTGCTGTTTTTGTCCTATGCTATCATCTTCTCTTTTTTTATATTCTGTTTTTTTTCCATGTAATGAAATAAAATTGGCTGCTATATCTCACAAAGAAAATTTGGGTCCATACTGTAACAATGATAATAAGGATAAAGAATAAGGAATAATTGTTGATAGCATTTAATTTGGATGTAAAAGTAATTACCAAAGAGTTTTGGATAAATAAGTGAAAGACAAATGAGCCATGTATGTCCCCAAGGTCAGTCCATCACCAATATTCATTGTGTGGGAATGTTTATGCCTTTCTTAGTGTGGTAGAGAAGGAATCTTGGTTCTTCTTTTTCAGTTGCATTTCCCTGTTCATTCATATTCGGTTGAGTGCCGGATAGAGGTTTTCATCCCATATTTCAATATAAATTTTAATTTTTATGTGCCGATTGAGTTTTAGTTCGATTGGTATAGGTATTATTGTCAATGCAGGAAGTGTGGGTTCGAGTGCGCTGAAGTGCACTATCCTCCTACTTATCAGTTGCGGAAGAACTATAGGTAATTTTAGGCATTATTTCAAAAAGAATAGATATGATCAGAACCTATAATGAAATTGTTCAAACCTATATGTAATAAACCAATATAATAAGTTTTATCAAATGTAGACAAACACCAAAAAAGTAAAAACTTGCCCATCATGTGATTAGGCTTAACCATGAGTTTGTGGAGTTGAATTCAATGGCGAAATCAAAAAAAAAAATTTAGAGAGATCGAAATTAAATTGTATATTTTTTTATGAGAATTAAAATGTAATTTCACAATTTTAATTGTTTAGTCATTATAATTTTTAAAGGATTAAATTAAATTTTCATCATTTTTGAGAGTTAAAATATAATTTTATCATTTACTAAATTAAAATATGATAAAATTTAAAGGGCCAAAAGTAACATTTTACGTAGATGAACTAGTGTCTGATTTCAAAAAAAAAATTCATGTTCAAACCTAAATTTGATAATGTTTGACGGTCTATTTTTTATTATACATATATTATAAAATGAAAGAGATTCATTTACACTAATATAAAATTATAGTTTGATACACACTCGTAACTTTTTGTCGGATAAAATTTTCATGTTTGATTTGTAAGGGTCATACATGTTAAGTTTTGAGTAAATATTAATTGTTTGTTTTGTTTAAAAATATTACCCGTTAAATATATATTAATAAAGACAGTACTCTAAATTGATATGATAGAGAAATCTGATTGATTTGAAAATTTAAATATGTCACAATTACAATTATATTGATAAATTCAACTATGGAGTGTTCAAATGTGAATCGTACAAAAGTTATGGAAGCGTGTAAAACTAAAGTAGTTTTACATTTTTTTTTTTTTTGTAGAACCATTGATGTCCTCACTCGTTTACAATCTGAATTAGTCTTGTTCAAGCTAGAGGTGGTAGTTAGGTAAAACCCTCCAACAATACTAACTTCAAGATTAAAACTTGATTCAATTGCTTGGGGGAAGAAGTCCACTTCCATTTCTTCTAACCACTTGTTGATAAAGTAATTTTACATTAATAAATGTGAATTCCTCCAATTCTATTTCCTTAACAACTATTTTTTATCATTATTTATCAATCAATGAATTTTTTGAAGTAAACCTCAACATCAATGGATGTGGAGTTTATATTAGGTTTAATTCACTACGAAATCCATGCTCAAGAATCTAGTTCTAGCTGGGCAAGCTGTTTAGCAATTGACGCACGCCTTCATACTCATTGATGTCTCGATCGATGGTTACTTCACACTCATTGATGTCTCGAGATAATATGATATTAGTCATTTGGATCAAAAAAGAAGAAGGATAAATTATCTACACTAAGCCATCCCATGTATTCTAGTACCATAGGAGATCATTCTCTTGGATCAACTAACCGGTGAGGATACATCGATAACGCAAGTTCCAATCTAGAATATGTTCTCTATGTGTTAGAAAGTGCCCCATGTATGAATGCTAATACCACAAACCCTAAAAGTATGTGGGAACAAGATTTGAGGTCTTGGAATAGAGGCAAATACAAGCAGTGGGCGACATCACCTGACTTGTTTAGCATTAACATTCCTCCAATAATATAAGGTATGTAGGATTTGACATCCTGGTCGAACTCTTCATTGGTAGCATTGTTTGTTGGCGGTATATCGAATAATGTTTTCAGCTCTACGAACTTTGGCTCAACACCCATTGAAAGACCCATGATTAAGGCTACATCTCCAAGGTAAGAGTCACTTCACCATAAGGAAAGTGAAAGGAATTGGTCTCTACTCTCCACCATTCCACTAAAAATCCAAAGACATGGGAAGTGGGGTATTTCGGATACATTTAAAAAACCAGCTGCATCTAGCCATGCTCTAAGTTGATGTTGCTCCTCGTTCGATATCAAATATTTTAGATAATAACAAATAAATAATAAAATTGATACGAAGCTAAAAAAATTAGCTTTTCCCTTAATAGAGTCATCTTAGAATATAAAACACATATAAATTTAGGGTTTAGGGCTCAAGAACTTGATATTTTTAGGAGTAATTTTTTTATTTTACTAAAAAATTGAAGGGGAGGGAATATCTATAAGCTCAGTAAAAAAATTGGGTAAAAGGATCTCGACATGAACAATGTCATAGTGATAGTTAGAATTAAGTTTTCAAACATTAAAAAATTAATTTAAAATGAACTTGACGCTCATAATTGTCGAGATTTTTTTTAATGAATCTCCATACTCATAAGTTTGAAGGCAAGGTCTGCTATACTTTACTGCAATTTTCAAGAATATTGGGGCATGAATTTCGCGGGAAAACCCCATTAAAAACTCAACAACATGAGTTTATAAATAATAATATTTTTAATGAATTTGGATTAAACCAAGTAAATTCAATAAAAAAATTTATCCAAAGAAATTAGAAGTTTTATCACACCCGTATATGTATGAAATTTATATATTTAAAAAATTGATGTTGATTTAAAATTAAGATACAATAAATAAAAATATGATAAAGTATGCATAAAACAATTAAAAAATATATTATATTAAATTTGAGTTTTAGTTTAGTAGAGTTTAAAAACTCCTTCCTCTTAACTTTACTTGTGTAATTTTTTTTAAAATTATTTGTGAAATAAAAAAATACATTATCATGTACGAAATAATAATCCATATAAATTGATTAAGTCTTAACTCGATTGGCATGAATATTATTGCGAATGCAAGATGACGTGGACTCGAGTGCGCTGAAACGCATTATCTTCTTATTTTTGAAGAGGGACTAGGAGAAATAATTTTAAATATTGTGTCAAAAGAACAGATATGATCACATCCTATAAATTATTAAATAAAATAAAATAATAACCCATATTAATACCATACTAAACATTCAACCTAACCTGATTTGATCCATTCTTTCCCCTCTTCATTGTCATTTTGTGTTAGAGGCACATATAAGAGTTGGCCAAAGAAAGGGAGTTTTAGAAGACACAGGAAACAGGGTTTCACGTGGGTGAACCAAGCATGCTAGCTAGCCATGGCCATTGGCAAATGGCAAATGGCAAATGGCAAATGGACTGTTGACCAACCATTTGCTATAAACTGCCAAGGCAACAAGCTTTAACCCCAAAATACTTCAAAACCTACCCTGCTTTGACTCTCCATCGCCATTTCACTTTCAAATTATTCCCCCACCCATTCCCATCGTATTCCTCTCGAAAAAGTGCCCCATTTTTTAGGTTCCTGAATAAAAAGCAAATGATCAGATGCCATCTGCTTAGTTCCATCGCTATGAAAAAACATGGAAATAAAATTCTCGTCTGACATGATTATCTAAGTGACTTGAAGCATCTTTCTATCTCTTCCAATTGTTTATTTAATGATATGATTGGAGCATCTGTTTATGGCTAGTTGCCGGTTCTAACATCACTTTCCTTTTAGCAATATTGCTCCACTTTGGGGCTTTTATTTGGCCTGTGCAGTAGTTGTTCAGATCAGATTGCTGGGCGGTTCTCTCAGCATGTTCCCATTTCACTTGTGACCACCGAATAACATAAAGAGTTGTAGAGTTTAGAGCCCCTTTTCCTTGCTTCTTAAGATATATATCCCAATTTGGTACATACCCTTCCATCCATTTTGTGTGATTCCATGTTTTTAACAACTGTTTTTATGCCTTTTGGAATTCCTAATTTGGTTAGTTGACTTTAATGTTAGGACCAACCCTCTGTCATCTTAAACCTTCTAACATCTTCAATTTGGTTTTTGAGGATGAGATCATGTCCACTACTTTCTCTCTCTTTTATCCTATAAAAAAATAATTTAAAATATACCATTAAATATCGATTGAGTCTTAGTTCGATTGGCATGGGCATTATTGTCAATGCGGATTCGAGTGCGCTGAAACTCATTATCCTCCTATTCATGGATTGGGAAGGGACTATGAGTAGTTTTAAGCATTGTGTGATCAAAACCTATCATGAGATTTGTCGCATCTTAACATTTTTATATATTTTTCCTCCAAATTCAAAGGTCCATTTGATAACTCATTCGACAGTTAGCTATATAAAATTTTGAGAAAGATCGATTTCTTCTAGATGACATCGATCTCTTTTAAGAGGAATCAATTTTTTTAAAGAAAAAAAAATTCTTTTAAATTTTGTGAGGGGATTGAATATCATCAATGGACCGTAAATGAAAATAATTTGATTCAACTTTTATATGTTCTTTTGTTTCATGATAAAGATGGCATTCATTTTTTCTTAATACAATGCTTAAATTACTTATGATTCTTTAAACTCCAAATCCATTAAATTGAAAAATATTATATACTTCATAACATTCAAACCCACGATTTTGATCTTGAAATAACTTTTATTAGGAGACATTTTATCAAGGAAGCTCGAAAGAAATCTATTGTGATTACCTTTATATATTTAAAGAGATAAGCGATCAAGTGGTTTAATAGATAAATGTCTTTGTATTATTTTATTTTATCAAGTGGTTTAATAGATAAATGTCTTTGTATTATTTTATTTTATATTAAGTGGATTAATTTGGAGGAAATCCTAGAGACCTATTCTCATCACATTGGCTTGATTCATGAAGATCAAAATGCCTATATATTGAAGAATATACTTATGTTTTAAATGTGAAAATTACAAGAAATCAATCTATTCTAGATGACATCAATCTCTATTAAGAGGAATATTTTTTAAATAAAGAAAAAAAAATCTTTTAAATTTTTTGAGGGAACTGAAATAACATCAATGGACCATAAATGAAACTTTCATATGTTCTTTGTTTCATGATAAAGATGGTATTCCTTTTTTTTTCTTAAATTACTTATGAATCTTGAATCTCTAAATAAATTAAATCGAAGAATTTTATGAGTTTAAGCACGTTCAAACTCACGACCTTGATTTAACTTTTATAAGGGACATAGACTCTTGCCATGTTCTTTCATGGGTCTCACTCTGTTTATCGTTGTTCCACTTCCTTGATACTCGTGTTCATTAATGTTGATGAAAATGTTGTTTGATTAGTTTTTGGGTTGGTGGACTAAATCGAATAAATTTCAAGACTTAGGATTGATGCTCCTAAGGAAAAATCAAGATAAGTAAGACCTAGAGGTAATCTTATTGGGCACCAATTCATTAGTCTCGGGTTAGTTGGGTGAGATCGAGAGATAAACCATACTAATATGGCTACATTGGTAAAGTTGAGATCGAGAGGTAAAATGGAACCAATTTAGGAATGTTAATGATTTAGATCCCTAATTCGAGGGTTAATTAACAACATGAAAATAAACCAACCACTGTTTGTTATCGTATTTGGTATTTTTTATATTTTTCTTTAGTTACAATTTAGTCCTTCTATATTGTAGGTAATTAATTAGTTTAATTCAAATTCAATTTATGCTCCGCCGTAATATAGAAATTAGTGAGTAGCTAGCTAGACTCCTTTCTTGCATCCATTCTTGAAAGGAAATCACTAAATCACTAACTCTCTTAGGTTCGATCCTTGGAATACTCTAGTGTTCCATTGTAATAATACAAATATTACAATCGACCTGTCACACTTGCAGTAAGCCATAGTATTTTATTTTAGTTCCTAGAGTGTTGATTTCTTCTTTCTTTGTTCAAGAGGACGGAGAGAAGCAGTTAGCCGAGCTGGGCCCGAGCTAAAAAATCTTGCCTGAGGCCTAACCCGTTTTCTAAATGGACTTTATTTTTTTCTAAACTCATTTTTCGAGCTTGTATTTTTTTTCAAACTTTTTCATTTTTCGAGCGAACTTTTGGGCCTAAACGGATGACTTGACCCATAGTTAGGTCAATATATATATGTTATAATCGAATAATTCTCTCCCCTAAATATAGTACAAGAGCCAAAACAAATATTAAATTTTTTTTATACAATATCTAAGCTATTTATAAACTCCCATATACTATTTACTTAATCATATTCAAACTCACAACCTTCAAATTACTGTAACATCAACTATACTAATCAAATTAAAATCTAATCAGCTGGTGGTTTTTTTTTATCGTACAATATTAAAGAAGGGAAAGAAATTAACAAAATCAGAATCGATATTCCTTGAATGAAAATTTTAATCACTATTCCAACCAAAAGAAGATATTCCCTTTGGTTCAGGCTACACGTTCATATATCCGTACAAAAAACAATTGTTATATGCCTCCGTAATCTCATACAAATAAATATGTTCCAAAGCTTTGGAAGAAATCGTAGCTATGGAAAAGAAAGATGAGTTTGATTATAGAAATGAAGGATAAATGCTGCTTTATCCAGAATTGATGATCACAAATCAAAGTGAAGATCATGATGATGATTAGATGATTAATTAAAGCCAATTCCCACGATGTAGATAAAGCTGTCTGTTTGTATTGTTATTTTTTCCCCAAGATTCTTAAAAATGAATGTGAAAACGGAAGTCACATGCCCAAGAAAAACCACACCCGAAATGATGAGCCGACAAAAAAGGTTCTGTCGGCCTCGACTGACTCGACATTCAACTCATTTCTGACTCCAGTGTTTTTTAATTGTATTATTGATAATAGTCAAAATCAAGACTTCCACTAGTCCACCAATTTTGAACTATGACTAACTCAATCATACAGGATAAACATCGAAATTCTCTATTAATAATGTTACTAATTATTGTTTAAAGTAAGGATATTTTTGTAATTTCATAGTTAAATTGATGTCTAGTTGATTCGTTGTCACTTTATATATAGTATAAGTAAGATTGTGGCTTTGTTTAGTATTAGAGGTGCTCATGGATCGGGTCGGATCAGATTTAAGCATGATATTAACATATTTTATGTTTACTTAAACTTAGCTCAATCTGAAATTTAGACCTAAAATTTTGTTTAAATCCATCCATATTTCCAAGCCCATTTTAGTTCCATCCATATCATTTTTTAATTTTTTTAAAAAAATATTTATAGCATTTTAATATTTTATATATTCTTTATTTATTAAATTTTTTTATATAATCATCTTAACATTATTTTAATGTTTCAATTAGAATAGTATTATATATTTAGTAGTATATGTTTATTTTTTTTGAATATACTGTGTAATTACATGATAATATCTGTTCAGTATAATTTATTTTTTTATGTGTTTTAATTACATAATATATAAAAATAATATAATATAAATTATTATAAACTTAAAATGGATTGGGTCGAGCCAAGCTCGTGCCTTAAATGTTCAAGGCTGAGCCCAACCTATATTTTAAACAGGCTTAATTTTTTGTCCAAATCTATTTTCGAGCATAATATTTTTGACCAAACCCTCTCAAATTTCGAGCGACTTTCGAACATGGACAAATAATCAATTCCACGAACATTTGTATTAATTAGCATTAACTTTTAAAAGTATTTTTAGGATAATAAGTGATGTGAAGCATACAATTTTTTAAATTATATTTTATATTTTAATAATATTTTTTTATTTTCTCAATTCCCATTCTTCTTTCTTTCTTTCTTTTTTTTTTTTGCATTTTTTCATATTTAAACTACAAGAAAATAAATAAATTTTATTGGCTCATAAAAATAGTTATAAGAAATATTTTATTTTTCTTTCATAGATTTCTTATATTCTTTATGTTTATCAATAAATAAAAAGTGTTTATAATAATTTATATTAGTTAGTATAATTTTTATTTGCATTAATTTAATTATAAAAAAATTAATATGTACTTTACTCCTAAATTTTATTTAAACTTAGTTGATATCTGAATTTGTATTTTGTCACTTAAGTTTGTACCTCCACATTAATACCATTAATTTGTGACCACGTGACCTTGTTAATCAATCCAATGATAATAGTGACAATCTCTTAGTATAACACATTGCAAACATAAATTAAAACTAAAAAAACTTAAAAACATAAATAAAAGTTTAATTTTTTTTCACATAAATGATGAACATGAACAGTAGTTGTCCATATACATTTGAACTAAACAACCGATTGTCCTAATTCATTCCAAAAGTATTTTTAGTAAACAACCGATTGTCCTAATTCATTCCAAAAGTATTTTTAGTAAGTTTATATGTTTTTTAATAAAATATCATATTATTTATATTATTATTATTTAAATTAAAAATATATGAATAAAATAAAATATAAAAATTACATAAAAAATGAATCAAGATTGGTTATCCCTATTCGAATGCATCTGGAAAATAATGTGTCTAAATTCATTGTAGACATGTTTTTATATATATTTATAATTTTTAGTTGTGTTATATATTTATATATTTTGTAAATATATTTATTTATTTTTATTAATTTTTATTTTATATTTTTTTATATTTTTCAAAATAGTATACGTTTTTAATTGTATATGTTTTTATACTTTTATAAATTTATATTTAATATATTTTTTAAAATGATAATAACCCTAAAACTAATATTTTATAAAAAAAATTAAAACATATATAAACTTACTAAAAAATACCTCTATAATAAAACTGGACAAATAAATTTATGTGTATTTGGACAAACATTTGTGCAGGTTCATTCTAAATTTGAACAAAAATATACTTTTATTTATTAATTATATATTTTTTAAAAATGTTTTAAATTTTTTCAATTTATGTATGCCATGTGCGTATTTATAGGCTGCCATGTATACTTAACCAATTCTTCAACGAAAATCATAATTTTTAAAAAGTCACATGCTGATTTAGAGTTGGCATAATACCCTAAACAATCATCTCAAATTTAAACTTTTAAATATTAAAATAATTTTAAAAATAAAATACAAGTTGATTGAGTTTTAGTTCAGTTGGTATTGACATTATTGTCAGTGTAAGAAGACGTGAGTTCAAGTACATTGAAACGTATTATTCTCTTATTTAAAGATTAAAAAAAAACTATAAATAATTTTAAACATTATATAAAAAATAAAATACAAATTATTTAATTGAAAAATTTTAGACCCTAGTGAATGCTAGAATATTAATATTATGAAAGTACCATCTTATTATAAAATTGATATGTCCAACAATATTTGGACTATTTCGCATTAGGTTCTCATTTCATGAATTTAGAGCCATTATTTGTCGCTAATACAGTAATTCCAAATTCCTTAACAGAATATAGATGTCTTAATTTAAACAAATAAATTGGTTTTTCTGGCCTACCCATGTATATATATATAACGAGTTGCTTAGTGACACTTGGTGATGCCAGTTATATATCAGTACTGAAATAGTTAAATATGTCTTATTTAATTTGACAATTTAATTAAAAAAAATTTTGAATCTGTTTGTGTGTTGTTTTATTGGAGATACTTGATCCATCTATGGAAAATTAATTCTTGTTATATGGAGATTAGATTGAATTGGATTGGATTCGTGTGAATCAAATCAACCCTTGAAAAATGGAGGATCGATAAAGATAGATTATATAGTTGTTTTGAAAATCAGACCTTTGATTGATTGTACTTTGATTTTTGATATTGTAATAGCTATTTTCAAGGAGCTATGCTTGTATTCATATAGCTTCTATGTTAGCAAGCAGAATATATGCTATAAGCTTTGCTTATTAAGTGCATTCTAATTTGTTCATTAAGGAAATATTTTGTAAGAGAGTATAAACTGTTAAGTGTTTACTGCCCAAGCTCTCCAAGGTAGAATTTGGAAGTGGGTATTTTAGTCTTTAGGTACAAATGTGATATACTCAGAGAGTAATAGAATATGAATTACTTGTTGTATTTGTGATTAAAGATAACAAAATTACTCACTAAGTTAAGCTCAACAAACATAAAGAAGCTAAATTAAATATACAAACCTGCGTTATTTTTATTTTGTTTGCACAATTTTTCACAATGTCAATTTGTAATGGCCGCTGCAATCTAACAAATAAAAATAATATAAAAAATAATTAAATGAAGTTCTCTATATGTGACCTCTTCTCCTATGTATATCATCCTTTTTATGAAGAAAAAAAATCAAATAAAGGACCAAACCAATAATTTGATGAAATGTTGAAACTCTATAAATAATATACAAAAAAAAAACACAAATTTTGTACATGATTTATAGAAAATTTTGGATTTATATATTTTTGGTAATATATATCTATTTATATTACTTATGTAGTTTAATAAATTTTAATAAAAAAATTCAATAATTTAAGTGATGTGGTTCTTATTCATCCATATGAAATGGAATAATAAATTATTTTGAATAAATCACTAATTTCATTCATTGTATCATTATCTCCATTTTGAAATGCTTTAGCTCACTATTTTGATGCCTTGGAGATAATCAAGAATCCATTTTCTACTTAATTTAACATCACTTAATATATAAAAGAAACATTTGTTTGTTCAAAAAAGTAATTATTTGAAAATTAATTATTGGTGTAATAGGCCCCTTCCAAATTGGAGAATATATATGAGATATCAAAGGTGTATTATTTGCAAAATTAAATGACTAAATCCGCAACTTACGTTTATTATAAATATTAATAGAATAATCTGACCAAATTAAATATTAATTAAATGAGTATAAAATTAATTGAACCCAAAACTACTAAAAAAAACCGATTGAATCAATTAAAAACTAGAGCAAATCGATAAAAAGTGATTTTACGAGGCGAAATTAAAATTTTCGATATAATTGTACTTGTTATATGAGTGTAAATTTTCGAATCAATCCGATATTTTGTAATATATTTAAGGGTTAAAACTTATTCATCACCTAAAACAAATATCCCAATATCTTTAATTTACTTAAAACTTCACATGTATTATCTGCGTTAATAGAATATAAAATATAATAATCAGATATAAAAATTATATAAATATTGCTAGTTTCAAGGAAGAATGATAAGCAAGATCTTTGCAATTATATAAAAAGATCTCTTTTACCATTTATGAGGATTGATCTAAGCATTGAGAATCCCTAAGAAATCTCATGAAGATGGTGAGATAGATTTAAAGCAAATTGCAATTTGCACCTTCAAAGAAAGTGAAAGAACTATTTTGGCATATATGCCTTTGACATCACTTACTCATGCTGAGTTGTGTATGCATATCAATCTTTTGTTTATACTCATTTAACAACATTACATTTTATCCCATACTAAATAAATAAAAGGTTACCGATTAAGTGTTAGTTCGATTGGTATGGGTATTATTATCAATTCAGGAGGTTGTGGATTCGAGTGCATTAAAGCGCATTATCCTCTTATTTATGGGCTAGGAAAGGGCTATGAATAGTTCTAGACATTGTATCAAAAAGAGCAGATATGATCAAAAACTATAATGAGATTATTCAAAAATAAAAAATAAAGAGTTAGTATTTGATATACTGATAAATTTTATTATACCTCTATAAAACACTTGCATATTCATAAATCAAAAGATTATAAATTTATTAAAAGGTATTTTAATTAAAAATTATGTATTGAGTTATATATATATATATATATATGTGAAACAATTATTTATATTTTTATTAGTACTTTATTATTTCATATCTTTGTTATGGAATATTATTTATAAAATATCTAAAAAAAATTATTCGAAAAAATAATGATATTATTTCATTATTCAAAAGTCATGGACTTTATCTTATTACTTAAATCATTATTATAAAATTTTCAATTTCATATATACATTAGAATAATTAAGGGAATATTGCATATAAACCTCAAATATATAGAATCTATCACTTTAAGAAACCCAACTCTCCTCAATCATCATGCCTAGCCCATTAAGTCACCATTTTATCCATTCTCATCTTCTCTACCATTTACTATATCTCCTTAATTTTGAAATATTTTCAAAATATTTATAACGTTTCAATAGTTACATGTAAAATATTATAATTTATTTAAAAATTATAAGTGAAGGATTATAAATATTGAGTTATGTACTGACTTATTTGGATAATTATATCTTTATGAAGAAACATGAACCTTTTCTATAAATATGATCGAATCTCAGTTGCAACAACACGCCAAAACACATAAAAAACTTTGAAGCAAAATTCATTTTGTTTTCCTTCGTCTTCTAATATTCATACATTATTTGATAAAAGGCATAATGACTTATATGACCCTCTAACTTTAAAAAAAAAAAAAGAAGAAGAAGTCATTTTAACCTTCATTTAATTTTTTACTTTTTTCAACCCTTAAACTTGTATTTTTTGTCAAATTACCCCGAAAATGGATGGAAAAGTTAACATCTTTTTAACTTTGCTGACATGGCATACATGTGGATTGCCATGTCAGCATTTAAATAATTTTTTAAAATTTTAAAATTCAAAAAAAATTATAAAAATTACTTTAAAAATTAAAAATCATTATTTTACAAAAAATAAAAATTATAATATATATTAATATTTTAAAATTAAAAAATAATTAAATGCTGATATGTCATCTATGTGACAATTTATATGTATGCCACATTAGAAAAGTTAATAAACGTTAACTTTTTTTTATCCATTTTAAGATTATTTAAAAAATGAAAAATTAAAATGACTTTTTTTTATAAAGTTGAAGAGTAAAAAAATCATTATTATTTTTATAATTAATTACTATAAAATTCTTACATAGAAAATGATATTATTATTATACATTGCTAAATGCTTAATAAATTATTTTTGAAATGTAAAATACAAATAATAATTAAACTTTATTGAATAATCAAAACTTATTTGCTTATACATAAAAGAGAAGGCAAATATAATTTTAAAGAGCCTTATCCTATTTATTAATTTTTCTCTACAAATTTACTTCAACTTACCTCATCAACCATAATGTTTTGCACCAAAAAGTAACTACCATTCAATCTTATAAAATGAATCATAAAATGGAATGTTTTAAAAAAATAAAAAATTATCGATTGAGTCTTAACTCAGTTGACATAGATATTTTGTCAATGTAAGAAAACGTGAGTTTGAGTGCGCTGAAGTGCATAATCTTTTTATTTATAGGTTGGGAAGGGGTAAGGCACATTACATTTTCAAGGAGAGAACGTAGGTTCGAACTTTGGAGACAACATTGTTAAAAGGAGCAGTCACAAACCTCGAACATGAACCGTAAAACAAACATGCATAATATAAATAAAAAATTTAAATAAAAGAAACTGTTTTTTTTTTTTGGTTAGGAGGCCTTCCACAATCCAACATTAAATAGGTTGTTTAACATTTTGTTGTGAAGGTGAGAGTAGCAGCCAATTGGAGATTAATGAGCAGCTGAGTGTAGTCCATTTCACTTGATGGAAAACAAAACAGCCTCTTCAATCAATCTAGCTTTAATTTACAGTGACCATTCCTTAGGGGGAAAAAACTTTAAAATAGGTCAAGAATTGACCCATTAAATAGTTATAAAAAAATCAACATCCTGATTGCAACTACACTTCTTCATTTTGAAAGAAATAATTAAGTCATCTTTCTCTTTCAAAATGCTTAAAATAAATAAATAAATAATATTAAAACATTTTTTAACTTGAATATCATCTTAATCCAAATAAAATTATACTTGTAAAACGAATGAGTACACATATAATTATAAAAAAAATTTAAAGCACCAAATAGTTTGTAATAAAAAATAGTTCAAACTATCAATTGAGCTTTAGTTCTGGTATCGATATTGTTGTTAGTGTAGGAGGACGTGGTTCGAATGTGCTAAAACACATTATCCTCCTATTTAAGAATTGTGGAGAGGTTATGAGTAGTTTTGAACATTATATCAAAAAGAACATATATGATAAGAACCTATAATGAGTAAATTAGGATAATAATAATAATTAAATTTAGTTTTATTATTATAGGCTAAGTATAATATTAAAAAATAAATTTTGTTTCTTGTCTATAATTTTGATAAAAAAAAAGTAAAAATATGAGTTTGTGATAAAATAAAAGGACAGGAAGTAAAGAACAAAGAGAATAAGAGAGCAAAAGAGAAAACATATTTTATATATCAATAGAAATAAGTTACAATGTTTCTCTAAAGTCTATATTTATAGACATAGAAAGTATAAATGAAATAGAACTCTAATTCTAATTACTACTATAATTTAAAGTTCATCCAAACTTATCTTGATTTTGATGAACATCCACTTAATAAAATATTCATAACAGAATTTAAATTTTAAATTTATATTATTATTTAAATTTATGATTGAGTTGATGTCATGAGTTTACCGAATACCAATTTGATTGGGAAATTACTAAACTATCTTTACATATTTGAAATAAGTTACATATTTACAATAGTACTTTTTTCTTTTTATATTTTAAATAAATTAGTATAAAATTTGCATATATTGAGATTTAAACTCATTCCACGAGTATCTATAAAAAAAATTTTAACACTTCAACTAAAATTTTATTATTATATTTTTATACATTTCAGTGTTATTACACAAATTGTTTGCCCCTCCTCAACCTATAAACAAGAGAATAATACGTTTTAATGCACTCAAGCTCACATCCTCTTGCATTGACAACAATGTCCATGCCAATCGAGCTAAGACTCAATCGACATTACACAAATTGTTTCACCAACATAGTTTGTATATATTAATAATGTCGTTTACTAAGTTGGTGTTACCAACTCAAGAAAATTTATAATATCATGAATTGAACTACATTTAATATTCTTAACATGATGCATTTACCTATTTATTACTCACAATTTAAACTATTTTTTATTTTAATTTAATACATATTACAGATGTGTTATTATAATTTATTTCAAACCTTACGTTTCAATATTTATTGTATTTTATTTTTAAACAGACACATACGTTTTAAATATGTAATTTTCATACATATATATACGTGTAATAAAATTTATAGTACAAGTAATTATGGAGTAATCAAACTTCTACATAGTAAGTTTATATACAAAGATTTTAAAAATGAGGGAAGACTTAATTAGAGTAGTGATTAAAATTTTTACTTAACATCTAGATGTCATAGGTTCAAATCTTATCATCTCGCTTCTCTCAATATTGTAAAATAAAAGTTATTTTGAATTTACAACTCTTTATATTTAAAGATGGGTAAAAGACATCTATATTTTTTTATATAATTTTCAATAATTTTTATAATTATTTATAAATTTTTAATATTTTTTTATGAATTTTATAGTTTATATTTTAATAATTAGATTTTTTTTATAATTTTAATAATTTTACTTAAATAATCAATTAAACTCTCATAAAATAATAAAAATTTCAATTAAGCCCTCGTAAAATGATAAAAAAATCAATTAAGCCCTCCACATCATCATTTTTCCATATTATCTTGCCATGTCAAGTATCACACCATTATTTTTGCCACGCCACCCGCCATGTCAGCAGTTAACGGCGGGTAGGCGTTTCAATGAAAAAATGAATTTTAGGGGTTTAATTGGGTGCCATTTTCAACGAGGGACTTAATTGATTTTTTTAAAATTATTTTCGAAGGGTTTATTTGGCATTTTAACCTAGTTTTAATTTATTAAATATCAATTGAAGAATTTTAATCTTACTTGTGAAATTAAAAAACGCCATCACTAATATATAAAATAATTACCCATGAATGTATTTAAAAAAATTAATTAAAGGCCTTCAATAAACTTCTCAAGAAAATAAAAGGTCTTGAAAGAAAGATTCAAGGGTTAAAAAAGCCCTCAGTAAAAAAAAAAAAAAAACAATTGAGCCCTTATAAAAAATGTGCACCTAATTGAACTCTCAATGACTTAAAAAAAAAATCAATTGACTTCTTCCATTGGCGAAAACTGTCAGTTAATCGCTTTGACGGTTAATCTCGTTAAACAATTATTCGGCCCCTTAGGCGTAAGTTGTATTTGGGTTTGGCATTTAAAAGTTGGGCTGTGGCCTTTCTCTTTTCCAACTTTTTATTTGATACATTACATCCCAAATTAATTTCCTTTTTTTTTTTCAATTTTTTATTTCTTTATTGCTCTCCCATATTTTACTTTGATCCAACTTTGCTCAATTTTGTTTCCCATAACCCATCCTCTTCTTCTTTAATCTCGCTCTTTTCTGTTGTGTGTGTGTGCGCTTTTTACAGCAATGAACAAAGGAACGGGAGTGGGAACTGGGCCGACGGCGGCGGCTGCGGCGGCGGCGGCACAGAAGCAGAAAACTATGATGCAGCGAGTGGAAACCGACATCGCCAACATCGTCGACAACTTCACCCAGCTCGTTAACGTTGCCCGGGTAACTCTTTACTTCAAACCAATTACTACAATTTCTTCGAGTTTAAAGAGTCTTATGTCAAGATTCTTAAACTCCCCTCAATGGGTCTTTCATTTCGTTTCTGATTTTGAATTTAGAAGTTAGAGGTGGGAAATTGGAATCTTTTCACTTTTAGGATCAGGTTTCACTTTATTTGCCCTGTACAATGTTGGAAAGCTTTTACTTTTACTCATTTACAAAATTCCATGTTGTGAAGATGTACCCCTTCTTTTGGCCGTACAATGTGTTATAGTTGAATATGGATGATTTTTGTACATTTGGAAATGAATTTATGTAACACCCGAAGAAAGTAATTTAGGTTTCTGGGGTGAGCTAGTGTAAAATAGGTTACCTTGGGTATTGAACCTGAATTTGTTGAAAGTATCACTTATAGAACATCTGTTGGATAAACATTTCATATGGTTTTCTAATATATTTTTTTTCCTTGGAATGAACTTGTTTCTTGTGCATGTTCTACTGAGTGTTAGGGTTTTTTTATAATCCTGTTATTATTTTTTCTATGGTATTAAATTTGTTATCATTTAACTCCTTCCTATGGGAATATAATTTGCTGGCTGCTCCATCTTCCTTTTCTTTAAAAAGTAGGTGATAACAATTTCAACTACTAATGCAGTGAATGTGGTCATGGAGAGTGAGGATTAAGGAGGGCGACACTAGTGTTGATCATTTAAAAGCACATCATTTTGTTTATGCATTAAGATCTTGATTAATCATTTGTGGAAGCTGTCGTTTAGTTTGATGTCAAATCTATACAGATTTTGTCTACTATGGTGAACTGATGTGTTCCTTGTAACCTGGCTTGTTAGACCGTGACTTTCTGGTGAAAGTTCAACTGAATTAGAACAGTTGGTTAGTTTCATTTTATTAGCCTTGTTTTGTTAGTTGTTGCTTTTGTCTAGGAACTACTTTGTGGCTTGTTGGTAGCTCAGTTGAGGAAGCATTATTCTCTTTGGAAATCCTTTTGTCTAATACGAGAATCTATTGTAACTATTGAATCAGTGTTTTGATAGTTTGGTAATTTAATTGAGGTTATCTTGGTAAATTCCTAGTTTGCTAAAATCAGCTTTCTTTGTAGTCCATTCCAAGTTCCCGATCCTTTAAATGGTCCTTTACCTTTCATTTTTAAACAACATTCAAGGGGCACTGCTCCTAGATGCTTATAATGCTTTCAAGCTTCTGTGTATGTCTTTTATACAACTCTTTGTAGTCTGTATTAGAGTTGATATTTTTGTAATTTATGTTTTTAAAGCGGCTTTCAAATTATAAGGTTGCAAATGATTTTCTTCTTCATTTCTCATTTTCTGTTCGGATGTAGTTTTCTGGTTCTATATTTTAGACATTGCACTCTCCTTGACGTTTTGTTGCAATAAAAACCTAAAATGATATTTTCTTTAAAGCCCTAGCCTCATATTGAACTGATTTAAGCATATCCGATAAACTTACTGTATATCAGTGGGCCGCAGCAAGGAAGAAATTTTAGAGACAGAAATAGGCTTCCATGAGGAGTTCTGTAGATTTGGAACGTTATGGAATTGTTTGAGTCATTTCATTGGTGGTAGATTTATCTTTAATGTAATATTCACATGGCTGCACCTCATTGTAGGTAAATGATCCACCAGTTCGAAATTCACAAGAATCTTTCATGATGGAGATGCGTGCAGCCAGAATGGTGAGTAACCCTTTTTTGTTTACCAACATTTAACTGTTAAATGTACATAGACAATGATACATTTTGAGTTCCAGTATCTGACATGATAGATTATATAAATCCACGGTACAACCATTTTCACAAAGTCCACAGCTCGGATTAAAGAATGTTCATTATAGTCTTTTTTCATTGTCACCGTTCTTCATTACCAAAATACTAACTGCAGGTCCAGGCAGCTGATTCTTTGCTGAAGTTAGTGTCTGAGTTGAAGCAGACAGCAATCTTTTCAGGATTTGCATCACTTAATGATCATGTCGAGCAAAGAACTACTGAGTTTAACCAACAAGCAGAGAGAACAGATCGAATGTTGGCCAGGATTGGAGAAGAGGCTGCAGCAAGCCTCAAGGAGCTTGAATCTCATTATTATTCTTCTGCACAGAGGACACCTGACACTGCATAGCCACAGAAGAAACAGCTTGCTGTAATCAATACTTTCCCAACAAGTTTATATTGTTGGTTTATACAGAGAATCTGAAGCATTCAAATGCCTTTCGTGTAAAAACTGCTTCAGTTTCATTATCTGTTTCCAACTCAAACCATGTTGCAAGATATGTGAATCTGCATATTTAACAAATTTCAAGTTCGAGTTTATTTATGGCATGAAAAAGCAACAAATGTTATCAACAAGGAGACCAAAAAAGCAGAGCAGAGATTTATAATTATTATGAAATGATGAAATATTCTGTACATATAGAACTAAAGAGAACTATAGGCTAGAAAATCAGTTTAAATTCCCCCTTGACTAAATACATTCATCACCCTTACAATTTTCACATGTAAGAAAAATAACACAGCTTGTATCATCGTAACTCAGCATCTGCTTTGTAATCTCACCAAAAATATTGCCAACTGCAAACCAATTTAGCACCCAACATCGAAAAATGCAGCAGATGGACACTTTACACAAGCAAAGCAAAAGGCCTATGAATCTCAATTCAACATTTAGTTACAAACTTCGAAGCGTGTCCACTCGATCGATGACATCCAATGCCTTGATCCGGTTGATATCAAAGTCAATGAAAGGAACTGAGGACAGCCTCCGAATAAGGAAGGGATCTTTCTTAGATTCACTTGTTGGAGAGTGGCTAGTGCTTTTACTCAACCTATGGTGCTTGATTAACTTAGTTTTTGCAGTGTCAAATTCCTGGCTCTTACTTATTCCAGGTGCCTTTTTCCTCTTACTCAGATCCCGAAGCATCTCTTGATCTTCAACAGTCAACATCGATGATGGGGACTGCTTCTGAGTTGATAGTTGAACTGTCTTCTGGTTTGGAGACCTAATTGGAGACTTAACAGGAGATCTGATTCCACCATTGCCAGCCCTTATTTGAGTAACAAGATGGTGAAGCCACACTACCAGATCAAGAATATAAACTTCAGTTTTCTCCTTGTCTGCATGATGTAGTGTCTCGATCCTGAGCAAGTTAGTCTGGCCAGCAGGTTTACGATTCATCTCAGACCTGAAAATTTTAAAACAAAAACTGAGTAACAAAAAGTATTAACATCGAGGAATGAAAAAGCATCTAAATTCAGAAGTTACCCAGTGTTTGCCCATTCTCCAACCCATCCAAACCCATGATGAGCTCTGGTTGGAACAATTTGGGACAAGGGAAACAAAGATTAGTTAGAAATAAACTTAAAAGAACAATAATAACCAGCAGGCAATGACTTCAGGGATGGAATCCAGACCATGCCTTTCAAAATATGTCAATAACAAAATAAGATAATGTGAGAGAGCTATTTACTTGGTTGTATTAGTGGCAATGGGAACAAGCCACTGCAATGTTTTCTCTATTTCAGCTTTTATCTGTGGGACAGTTAGCTGCAAAGAAATTTTGAGATTGTGTTGGTCAGCGCGTATTACAAGTAAATGGTTTCAACAATGGGTTTCAGGCTAGCAGCATCTTCAAAATCCAGCAAAGGGTAAGTAATATCTCAAGCATCAATATTATCAAACATCACACCTCTTCCTTTAGCTGAAATGATTGCAATCTAGACCGTAGGGCAGACTTTATAGTAGGAGGCAGCCCTTGGTATAAAGAATCCCTTGTATTTGGGGGCACAGAATTTGATCGAGAAACCTGAGTAGAACATTCAGTTATGAACTTATCAAAATCCACATGTTACTGAACAGAAGCATATATATCTATCTCAAAACTTTGAACATTCTTCTGCTTTGGAAGGAAGAAATCAAAAAGGAAATCGCCCATAACAATTCCCAGTGTATCACCATTTTATCATATTACCATTCCTATAGCTACTTCTACATTATGGAAGTAAGAAAGATGTGAAAAAATGTATGAATGCTCTTGTGGTGTATCACCGAGATTGTAATACAAAGTGTCCTCAATCATTAATGTCTAAGACAATATGTCCACTCGCCAAGGAATCGATTCTATCATCCATTCTAAGTCTTCCGGAAAAATACCACTACTAATTAAAGGAGATAAAGCAAAGACATAAACAAAATACAGTTAGGATGAATATGATAAACTTACAAGAGTATCAATTTGGGTTATGATATTTGCATAATGCAACGCAAGACCAGCCGTCCCCAACTTTTTATGACTGCTGACAGAACCTTTAATGGGTTTATCACCATCTGCAAGGTAACAGGTAAAAACCAACACCACTCAATAAATAAAATAAAGCTAATTCTCTGTTTCTAAGTGGATTATAGGTTTAAGCATGAGCACAAGCCATAAATTTATGTATTATCATCTTGATAGATGTGATCAACAAAAGCTGACAACTTTCCTTACAAAAAAAGAAGGAAATGACCTAATGCAATGATTTAGATTTCAATGGAATCAAGTTTGACCATTTTATTAATCCTCAATTTAAGAGGAAAGTCAGAGTTTCCAACTAAGCAAGAGAAGCTGTAAACTATTAAAGCTCTAATGCCTTGTTTGGTTACTAGGGTAATAACACGAGGAAAAAACTTATTTACTACATATGTATTACAATAGTTAGACATAACATAAAGAATAGTTAGTACAATTTTAAACTGGAAATTAGAAAGATGAGCAAAAACTTGCAAAAAGTAAGACCTCTTCAAAATAAGCGAATATTTTTCCTTCTCTTTGCTAAAAATAAGTCATGGGAATGGTTAAATATTAGCGATTGAATTAGTTTATTGCTAACTTATATACTAAAACATCCATAAAAAATAATACTCCTACCAAATGTAGCACCAAAAATTTTAATTTTATCTTCATAACTTCCTTGATAAAATAATTCCATTTCCAAATGTTTTGAGTTTGATGATTTAAATTCTTACCAGCAGCGCCAAATGCTTCATGAATCTCCAAGTGCAAGAAATGAACGATATCTACAAGCTTCTCCATGACCTATGAATACCAAGGCATAAAACTTCCACTGATATATATTGACTAACTTCAAAATCAAGCAGCAAAAGACACTCATAACATTACGTACAAAAGCTCGCATACGTTTAGACTTGGAGTTCACCACAAAAGATAAAAAGAACAGCACAATTTTTTTTTTGGAGTTCATCAAAAATATATGAAAAATGATTAACAAAAAAGAAAATTTCATAGAGCTTTACTAGTACCTCTTCCAAAATTCTAGACCAAAGAGATTTTTTCTTCAAATTTTTCACATGCTTATTTTGACTCTTTAACTCTGCTCTCAATATTGCAAGGCTGTCTCCTACATGACAAAATCAAAATAATCTCAATAGGAAGGGCTTAGATGACATCAACTATATTACATATAAATTCAAAGGAAACAACAATGGGATACACAGAAAACTTCACAGCAACTTTGCAAACAACAAGTCATCAGAATGAGAACTAACATGCCTAAGAAGGTCCATGATAAAGCTTACAAGTTCCTTATAACCAAAATGGAATTGGCCACAGAGGGTTTTAACTAGAAACACATAAAAACTAGTTATTACTTCTACATATCAGCAGGTTTTGCTTTTTCAGGGTGTTCAGTACGATTCACCATTTTAATCTAGAAACACAAATTAGAAACACCCTGTTAACCAAGAAGTATATTTCACAAAAAAGCAAGAAAGTTACAATAGAGATACAAACGATAGGTTACCCCTTTGAACAGTATTTGAATTGTCCTCTTCCTGAAGCTTACGTCGATAATCTTGTTCAAATCTGTCCAAGGCATGCAACTCATGATATAATTCCTGCAAAGAAACAAATGTAAACAACGTAACTTATAACAAACTCCAAATAGATAATTCCAGTAACAGAATTCTGAATTGTACCATGTTAATCATAATAAGCCTTTCAATTATGATATCTACCTATCAGCTCATATTCAGATGATTAGATCCATAAAAACCAATCTATTTGCCACATTGTAGATATATAATTCAATGTCTCAGAACAGAATGGGAGAAAGAAACAGTTTCAGAACTTAGTACAAGACCGAAAATATAGGAATCATTTTGGTTTAAACAAAATATAATCTTAGAGTGCAACTTTTGAGAGCAGCCCTCTAGTTATAACAGTAAGACCTAGAACTTACAGCTGTATAATGGACATAAGTCATCAACTGTTGCATTATCGTCTCTGCTTCTTCCTTCAATTGCTTTTCAAATGTAAGTTCTGAACCCAACCTGAAATCATAAAAGATAGTGCAGGAACGAATATTGGAATCTTACACCTATTCATAAATAACACTTAAAGAGTGCAAGCAGTGAAATTACTTTTCAAAATAACGATCCAAATTGTGCCACTGAGGATCTTTACAACGATTTCCAAATCGTACCACCTCTCCGGAAAAAATTTTTAACTCTTCCCTGTTGAAGTTGGGGGGAAAAAAGCCTCTCAAATTAATTTTTTGAACATAACCACCATTTTAGAATATTAAAAAATTATATAAAATAGAATCATTTTCGAAGCAATATGGCATTTTCTCCATTATCCACCTCTTATCAGAAGCTGCAATTCTCAGGAGTTCATCCATATCTCTTGATATCAAATTCTGTACTCCTTCTGACTTAAGAACCACCTCTTTTAAGTGTCTAATATTCTCCTTAGAAAGCGATTGCATCAGATTGGCACCTTTAACAATTGTATTTGCAACTTCAAAAGATAGAATTGATATTTTATTCCCTTTTGTTGTTACCCCTGAGGTAAAGCCACTGCCAAGATTCAAATTTGTCATGCTACTACCAAGGGTGTCCAGAACATCCACTGCCTTTCCAAACCCAGCAGTACCAGCTCTACCTAAAAGAGAGCCAACCTCAGTAACCTGCAGAAAAAAGCAACCAATTGATCTTTCGAATAGTTGTGAAGCACGTATGGTGAATCATACTCATTAAATAAAGTTTGTAATTTATAATAGTAGAACCAGAAGCATTCCTCTTTGCTCTAACAACCGGCAATTATATAATGCTAGAATCTAAAGCATTAAAATATTAGAACAACAATCAACAACCTGACTTGTCTGTCTACAAACATCAATTACAGAAAAATCAGCAAATTTATCCATATAAAATAAATCTCTATCATGGTTCTCCACATGGTTCAGGGCCCCTTCCATTCCTTCTGAATCCTAGCAAGTAAAAGAGCTTAAATACATCTATGATTAAGCATGAGAGCTTCCATCCATTTTGTACATATTGAAGATGAAAAATAATAAAAGCTAATATGAGTATGACTGAACTCATACTCAAAACCATTCAATGGCATAGGAAGAGATTGTTAGGAACAAATTTGGATAATTCTAGTGAATAGTTCAGAACTATAATTCATTAACACCAATAATAGTGAAAAGAGCAGCAAAGTGCTCATCCTAATTATCATAAGTTGCATTTTAAAGAAGAATTAATGGGGAAGAGCCTACATAAAAGAAGTATTCCCAGTAGCTCCATAAGGCATTTGTCAAAAAGCTTGATTTCTATCATGAAACACAAATTTCCATGGAGTTACACAATATGACCCATCGATTTCAGTGTTTTAAGGTTAGTTATAATTCAAGGAAACAGTCTACTCCAACACAACATGAACACCTATAGACAAAAAAGAAAAATGGGAAAGAATTTGAACTTACCTTTGCAACAGCAGCCTGCTTAGACTTGGTTGATCTAGATTTATTAGATAGCACCCTTGACAAACGAGGAATTCCGTCATCGATATCAGTTGGATTCATACCATAAGGAACCGTACTGATCTCCGGAAATGAAAAAGGTTCTCTTGACTCCATCCCTTCATTATCTGCACTGTCCTCAGCAGGAGTAGCTGAATTGGTGCTTATCTTCGCGGGCAGTTGCCGGGTCTGAAAAACCAATCCAGACCCTCGAGCAAAATGGCCATTAACATGGGGAAAGCCTCCAACGGGAGCATTATCTACAGTGGATCTCCTCGAGCAAAGCCCACCCATTTGTGTTGATAACCACGAATTTTATACTTCACTGTTGATTGAAACTTTCCATAAAACAAAGCCAACAAGCTCTCAACTATGTAGAACAACAAAAACTGTTTCCTTTTTCTTATCAAAACAATCTAGAAATCTAATAAAAAGCTCCTAATTTTAAACAAAACTAAATCAGTTTAACTGATAGGACCCTTAACTACTTATTGAATCATAGCAGTCTAAACCTAGAGATATAAACTAGCCAAGTCCCAGCAAAGCATTCGAGGTACCGATTATGATTCATGTTGAAGCTCCACTCCATTAACGCCAAGTCTCACCAAACTGTAAAATAACATGAAAAAACAAGCAAACCCATGATTATACAAATTCCAAACAAAGCAACAAAGAATAAACTAAACCCAGCTCACAGCATCTCTAGAAATATGCAAAAACACAAATCAGGAACAAAATAAAAGGATTTTGACTTTGCTGACTACAATAAAGAAAACCCAGAAAGCAGCAGGAAAGAAAAATCAAAACTTTGAGATCAAAACAACTGCCCATAAAAACCAAAACCAAAGTGATTTAAAACGCCCCCTAAAAAAAAAAAAGAGAAAAGCTTACCAGGTGGGGAGACAGATAAAAGGGTTGGATCTGAGAAGAGAGAAAGGTTATAAGAGATGCTGGGTTCTGTCGTTTACTAACAAAGACACGAATTTTACACACGGAATATAAATAAAAGAAGAAAACTTAAATTAATGATGGTGAAGTTAAGAAGAATACGATGGAAACAATATATATAGAGAGGGAAAGAGAGTACATAAGAAAATTACAGTGAGAAAGAGAAGAAAGTTTTTACGAAGAAAATAAAATAAAAGGAAAGGAAACAATAAAAAAAAAAACTTTTTTGACTTTTTTTTACTCAGACCAATGCTGTTTTTTCATATTTTCTTTTTCAAGATTTTCCCAGTTTCTTTTAGTAAAATTCTGGGTTCTAAATTTTATCCATTGCTAATACTATAAAAATAAATTTTTAAGTCAATCAACCCGTATTGACCTAATTATTAGGATGTTTATATATTTATTATCCTCAAATATGATCTGAATTTAAACCATACTAATTATCTTTGTTAAAGCCTGTGATTTTTTAAATTTTGAGATTTTTCAGTAATTAGTGAGTAGTGCCAAAGATAGTAATATGCAATTCCAAACTTGTCTTTTTCATTTAAATAGTTAAATTTTAATTTTGATAAATCTGAGAAAATTAATAATGTTAACCTATTTTCATGATTATGCTGATACGTAGGGGTGGAAAGTTCCAAACTTTGTCTTGTAATATTTGTTTTCTAATATTTGTTTCTTACCTTTTATTTGCCAAGAATTTTAGTCAATTAAAATGAAGGAAAAAATTGACAACTCATAATCGAATTTTACGTACTATTGAATTAATAACCAAAATCTAAATATATGTTTTAAAAAATTATTTAAAATAAGACTAGATCTTTGTTGATACAAAAAAGAATAGATGATAAAGATCGATGATTTATTCTGATCAGGTAAAACATTGAGTCATTAGTAGTAGAAAATAGGGAAACAAAAAAGAGTAGAGTAGTAGGAGAGGACATACGGGGTTACTTGACTTTGAGTTGAGGTCTCGAGTCTTATATATGTATCACCTCCTGATGGACCTCCTGATGGTTACACCTCGTTAGGATGGCTTGGCCAACTAGCTCCACAAGTAGACTTCCATAAGCAATATGTGCGAAACTTTGGAGGAACTCCTCATAGGAACCTTTCGGCTTGCAACTTATCTAACAACTGAACTACTCATTAATCATCACACATTACTCAACTACCACATCCGATTCAAGATGACGTAAGGCACATCATAGAGGCATTCTACTTTGGCCTATGATGTCAAACCACTTGCTCACGACTCACCAATAGTGATTCTACTTTGGCACATCATAAAGCCATTCTACTTTGGCAGATGGATTTATTTACTTGTCATTTTCATAGTGGAACATAGGCAGATGGATTTATTTACTTGTCACTTTCATAGTGGAACATACATTAACCCTGAGTGTATGATGGATTATGTGTGCATGACTTGTATACTTTGATGTAAATGAAAGTCTAAGTTCAAATAGATAAGAAACTGAAAGTTGGTATTTTGGGTTTATAGCCAATAAAAGGTAAATGATATCCTTTCATCGGTATTACATGATAGATGAAATGCGGTCACGAGTCATTTGTCTTAGAGATAAATGATTTAATTACTATTTGTTAGTAATTAACTTTTCATGAAAAAAAAATGTAATGATTATTATGAGATAAAATATTATTATATTAAGAGAACGGATTTATTCTAAAGAAATTAAGGATATTCTATGAGAGTAGCACACTTATGACAAGGTTATTGGACGAACAATTAATGAGTGGTATATGGTTATAATAAGGGAGAGTTCAATAATGGTACTTCAGTGAAATGACTCTATGATTAAATAATATTGCAATTAATAAACTAAAAGTCAAAACATAATTACAAATTATTGATCTTTAATTATATATGTCCAATTAATCTCTCTGTTAACTCGAGATAACCATAAACAAATTGCGTGTAGAACCAATAATATGGAATGAATGAAAATTATTAAGGGAAATATATCACATGTATTAGTATGATACCATGAATGTTTTAAGGCATCCACAAGATATGTTTTAAAATACCACTATACAATTATAACCCGTCTATACTCAATGGATACAAAACACCCATACTTTAGTACTCGATGCAACAGTGAGCAGCTATTTGACTTGGGGAGGCAACGATTTAGTGATAGTAGGTGGCAAAGTTACTTTGTTACTTATTCCATTAGGAATCGCAATAATGAATGCGTTAATAAAATAAAGTTGTCACGCCTTTAATAAAATTAGAATTGGGTTGAGAAAATAATTTAGTTCAATTAATTGATTAAATAAATAGTATTTTGGGAAATAGAAAATAGTTACTAAATTGCATAAATTATAAGTTTCGGATAAAAATTTGTACCAAATACATGAAATGCCTAAATATGTCTGGTTGAAGTATGAGGGGCGGTAAACCCTAATCCCCTTAGAGTTGTCGTTGCTCCTATGTATTCTACTTAGAGCAAAATTTGCATTTTATATTAAAATATTATTATTTAATTAGACCTTATTCTAACAGAACACTTGTATTTTTTTCTATAAATAGGAATTATGAATTAAACTATTTATTTACTTTATTGAGCATCGCTAATCTTTCAAAAATAGTGGAAATGTATTTTTAGAAAAGCTCATAATTTCCGATTATAGAGAAAATTAACTTTTCCATTAAAAGAAGAATTTTTTTTTATTTTGTACACTTGATTCATGTTATTTGAGTTCACACTCAAAGTAAATTGGGGTTAGCAAAAAAATCATTTGGTAAAAAATCCGGATCGACTTTATACTGTCTCGTACAAAGCACATGTATAATTTTAATTAAGGGTTTATTGCTATAAATATCACAAAACTCGATTTTAAAAAGAAAAAAAATTAAACTTTCGCTATGTCTGAAAACATTGTTTTCTAAACTGATTGTTCCAACAATGCCTTGGATCATCTGAAATGGAACCTAGTAATTAAACCTTATTATAGCGGTTAATGAGTGGGTTGGGTTGTCAAAGAAGTCGCAAGCTGAAAGATTCCTACAAGGAATTCCTTAGAGAGCTTCACATGTATTGCTGGTGAAAGTCTGCTCTTACTGCTCGTGGAGCTGGCCGTCTATTGTTGTTTCTCATTGCCAGTCTCCTCTCTCATGATAGAGTTGTTTTTCATTTCTCTCTTGTGCTAGACTGGAAGTGACTGCTTCTCCATCCTCCTCTTGCTCCTTTTGGTCTTCTGGGTGTTGTTGGTGGACGGTGGTGCCAAGGGAGGGGGTTTTAGTGGCCTTTGCCCCAAAACTGAAAATTATCTTTTATGTCCCTTTCATTTTTATAAAATCACAAATTAGTATAATGCTAAAATTGCACTCTCACCCTTAAAAATTCATTACCATTTCTGACTCTATAAAATTTTTTTTTTGGAAATTCGATTAACGGTTAATTCAATTCGAAATCGGTCGGTGAACCGAATTACCCGAACTTAATAAATAATATTATAATATATAATTATTAATCTAAAAATTGGTCGATTAATTCGGTTAATTTTTGATATATTTAATACTTATTTTAACCAAAAATAAAAAATATATAAATTTTGGTTAATTCGATTGGTAATCGAATTAATCAAAAAAATTTGGTTCGATTAATTTTTTTTGAAAAAATTTCGATTCGAATAACGATTAAGGGTTCAAAAGAGTTGGTTAATTCGATTAATGTTAGTTTGAATCGGTTAACCAATTGAACACCCTTATATACCACACATCAATTTTGATTATTTTTTAAATAAATCCCATCATATATTTCAAGCAGTATGATTAGGATGTTTATTGCCTCTGGTGTAGGTTTGGATTCGAGTCACATAAGTTGCATCGTTGTTAGAACTTTATCTTCTTTTTATAATTCATCAAAACAAATAATTATAATTATAATTTTTTTGGTACGATTATAAATATAATTTTTGTATATTTATAATTTAGAAAATTAAAAAAAATACAAAGAGAACCGTGTTAAATTATGAACATTCATACTTCGTATACTAAATGTGATAATGATATCATTGAAATATATTCAATGAACGAAATGATAATAAATTTACTTAATCTTATTCATTATAATGTGTAAAAATTCTTATTCATTATAATGTGTAAAAATAGTAATAAATATAAAAAAAAAAAACTCATCATTATTAGTTGAATATTTGCTCCAATCCTTAATTCATTAAAATTGTTCAACACATAAATTTCAAGAATATGATGTAATATGCGTAGCATTTGAATTAATATATTGGATTAACTATTTAATGATAAATTAAATCATAAAATTAAAAAGAATTTAAAGATGAACTCAACAAGTGGCTCCAGTGAAAAAGAAGATGTTGTTCATCCTAGAGATTTCAAGTTCGAGCGTCTATGTGTGGAAGGTGTGTGCGCGCCTTGTCAAAGGATTAAAAAAGTATGAACAGATATTACCATATAATCACACCAATATATTAAAAAAGAATTCAAAGGTGTGAAAAGTGGGATTCACATAGCATCAATCAGAGTGACTCAATTATAGGGTGGGTCTTCCATTCAAAAGTTCATACTGATTCAAGTAAAACAAATACTAATTTCTAACAAGTATTTGCTTGCCTTGGAGTGTTAGATTTTCCAATTCAAAATCATAGGAATTCAATGGCCTTATTTTGCTTCAAGGATTGAACTTTGGTGGTCCCAAACCCCACAACTTCAATATGAATGCATGTCATGTCTCTCATTTGCCCCATTCAACATGATTCTTTCAACTACACCAAGTCAATGGATATCAAAACCAAAGACTTCTTTGGGGACTTTGTCTTCACACCAAAAGTAAGTCAAATCAACAAACTTCTTTTTATTAATTACCATTTAATTTATAATTTTTTATTAAATCTATGGTGTAATCCATTCATTTTTGAAAGTTCATAAGTACAATCAAAATATAAATATAAATACGTGCCTAAATTACAACACGAATAGATTAAGAACTTGAACAATCCAAATTAGAATTGATTAATTGAATTAAAACTCATCCATAACAACAACATACGATGAAACTTAGGATGTGTTCGAGATTGTTGCTCGGGTGAAAAAACACTTTTTCACCCCAAAAGCAATGCCAAACACTAAGCTTTTGGATTTAAAAGTGTGGTGAGACGTAAAAATTGGAGTTTAGGAGCTTTTGGCTTTTGACGTTTGCGTTTTGAAATATAAATTATCAAACTATCATTATTTATATTAACTATTTAAAATTCATTTAAAATTTTGCATTAATTTATATTTTATGTATCATTATATTAAATTATTTAAATATTATCTAATTTAATTTAATTTTAAATTTCTAACATCATGTCTAAAATTAAAATTTTAATTTCTCATCACTATTTTTAATAGCAATGTCAAATATCTTAAATTAGCAAACTACACTTTTTCACAATACTTTCTAAAAACACTTTTTTTCTAAATTGAATTTTTCAAAAGCACTTCTCAACCACAACAACAATGCCAAACTGATTTTTTAAAAACCCACGCATATAAGTACTCGTAATGAATCTCGAATCTAGATATTAAACATCCAAGCCTCCTCCTTTATAAACTCACCCCAAGCTTCTTTTGCGCTGTAATCTACTAATTATAGTTTTTTTCTTTTAGTATCTTTTTGGCATTGGTTAATATTCTAAGGTGAGTTTGGATGTGCGATGCATTTATTTACGGTTAGTGTAAAAATAATGGTAATGACGAGATTAGATATTGTAGCAATATTATAATATAAGATAAAAAATAAACTAAACGTACCGCATCGCACCACACTATCCATTCAAATCCACCCTTTGTTAATAATTAGCTGTGAAATTGAGCAGCACAATTGGGAAGATAACAAAGCCTTGACTTAAGCACTGGTGACGGTGGTTGGGGTCGTTTTATCTGCATGAAGATAAGCAAGAATATTACGAAACCTCTCGGAAGAGTTGTGTTGGTAGGGAAGAACAACGCTGTGGGGGAGAAATAAATATGGAAGGCTTTTGTCGTCGAAATTAACACAAATAATTTTTTATTTAAAAAATAAAATTTTATATACAATAATGAGTAGAGTTGAATCTATAGAGATAGATGATAATTTAATATAATTTTCAATAAAAACAAGTAAAAGAAAAGGATTTTAATATTAAAAAAATAAAATTAAGGAATAGAATGATAAAAATAAAATTTAAGAAAATCGATATATTGAAAGCATGATTGAAAGTAAGATCTCAATTTTAATTTGTGGGTTCGATCAACGATGCAAAGGTAAATTTCAATATTCAATGATAAATTAGTTATAGTTATCAACAAACGCCTAATAACCAATGTCTTATTACCTTCTTGATAATCAAGACCAATGTCATTAATTATTTTTCTTATGACATAATGATGAATTTAGCCCTCAACGTTTATATTTTATGTCAATTTGACACACAAACAAAACAAGATTTATTTAATTAGATCACATATCCACATAATAATGAATTGCATAGTTCAATATACACAAGTATGTTATTCGTTACAAATATGAGAACCAATTAAACAATTAATTTCTAATATGGATCCAATATTTGATAAACTTGAATATTTGTAATTAAAAGGAAAAATACATGAATACCAAATAATAATAATAAATATTAAAAAAATAGATCTTACAAACTTTTATAATCCCTTTAACTAGAAAAGGAAGTTTAGCAATCTATGGAGAAAAGAAAACACAAACATAAAATAAAATTAGATCCGACTATATCTCCGTCTCTCTTTAGTATTAACCTAATAATGTCTATTTATAAGGAAAAATCAAAAAATGAAGAAAATACAACAATGCCCTTAATTAAACAAAGTAAAATTTTGATAGATTTTTACGTCAAACTTTTGGGACATTTAAGAAACCTTCCTATGATTTTTGAGCTTGGGTTGTGAAATAAATCTGGTTATAGCTTTCAGTTTCTTTCAAAACGATCTAAGTTTTGGAACTCAAGTTATAGGCAAAATACTCGTAGACAAAAGGATCACCCTGAAATGATATCTCATCGCTATTGAGAACGAATCAGACATTCACAATCACTGATGAAGGATCCCTTGAAAATTTAAGGCTTAGTAATCCGTTTTAGAAATAGAATGGGTTTGATCCTATACATACGCGAGGAAGGTAATCAAAAAGAAAAAAAGAAAGAAAGAAGATAAGTTCTTCTTTACTTCTATCACTTATAAGTCGTACGAGATGAAATTCTCATGCACGATTTTGAATGAGAGAAAGAAGTGAGGAATCCTCTTTTTGACTCTGGCTCTCACACTTTAGCTGTTGTTTTTCTTTCTGTTACTTCGAAAGTAGCTACTTCGATTTCAGCCACTTAAATTTTCAATATTCTTTTTTATTTCTTATCACACGAATGACATCTTCTACAAAAAATCTTAACTATTTTTAATATAATATTGGGGAATCTCATTGTTATTACTCATGTAATGCCCCGAAATTAATAGGGTTAGAATTAATTAAATCATCAAGAAAGAAGCTTTAGTCTAAGCAGTAGAGAGCTTAGTATATTGCTTAGAGAGTAAGATTCAAACCCCACTTTCATTTTTCCTCTATTATTTTTCAACAACTAAAGAACAAACTCAATCTAGCATATGTATTAAATATGGTAGAAATATGGTAAGTAAGGGCAACAGCCCTAGTGGCAAGGTTCCCGTTAGCACCTAGGCTTGACTCATGCCAAGACCATTTTTTTCCATTTTCAACTGAAACCCTAATTATTTAATCCTTTTCCTTAATTACATGTGAATTTTTACTTCTTTTTCAACCCTAATTAGAATTTCTCCTCTCTCATCTTTAAATTTAAAGTACGTCTCAAAAAATATATCAAATTGAACGTGCTTTTTTAGAGAGTGTGTGTGAAATTACGTTTAATTGATCGCGTTTTCTTACCAATTAAAAGAAAAATGCGTCCAACTTGTCGAAACCACCTTTAAAAAACGAAGTTTCGAAGAATTATTTTAAAAGTTGGAAAATAAGGAGTAAAAAGGGAGTCGCCACCAATTTTTTATTTGGGTGTGATTGGATCACCACAAAACGTTTAAAACGTTAAAACGTCGGTCTACGAAATCCAGAAAAATAGATTCGGGAATCGGTTACGCACGAGGAAGGATTAGCACCCTCATAAGCCCAGAATTGGTACCACATGATCATTTTCGGGTCTTGTTTTATGAAAACAATAAAAATTTGAGTGAAGTTTAAAATGCGATGTTCATTTTGAATGGCTTTGTGTAATTTAAAGGAGACCTTTTTAAGAAAAACTCATCCCCGTATTTCGATCCTCTTATGAGAACTAGAAGATGTATCCAACACATTAGGGCACTATATTCTAAGAGTTTCAAAACTGAAGGACGTTTCGGGAAATTTTGAAGAGAGTATTCGATCGCGTGATTTGTACGAAAATCGCACCCAGCACGTTAGAGCACGATTTTCGAAGTCTTCACGTGAAGGAACATTGTCTCGTTTACTTCAAAATCTTTTGGATATAGATAGGGATGTGTTTAAAAACTTTTGAAGAGGATATTTCTTTCGCACGAATTACGAAAATCAAACCCCGCGCGTTAGGGCACGATTTTCGAAGTTTTCACACGAAATAATATTACCTCGCTTTTGTCACGAAAATCATTCGTATATATATATATATTTTGAGAACTTGAAAATTTCGTATTAGGGTTAAAATGCAATCCTCGAACATATGATTTGAAGGATTTGGAAATGGGTTACCCGTTCACTTCGATTTTCGCGAAGAATTAAAGTCGCGACCAACACGTTAGGACACAACATTTTCGGAATCTCGAGGTGAACGGGCGTAAAAAAACTTGAAAAGGATATCCGGTTCGCGCGAATTATACGAAGAAATTACACCTGACACGTCAGGGCATGATTTTTCGAAGTTTTACGCTCGAACGGAATATTGCCTCGATTTTTTAAAATAATTTGTAAATGAATGCGTAAGTTTAAAACACGAATAGCGATTAATAAGAGAAATTCGATACGAAGTAATATAATAAGCAGATAAATAATATGCGAAAATATAAAATGCAGGTGCAAATAAATGCAAACATTGGTAAGGAAGAAAAAACGACGAAATCGGGGTTGAAAACGAGACTTTTGGATATCAGGGGGTAAAATGATAATTTTGGACTTGCGATGGCAAAATGGTAATTTTTGGTGAAATCGGGGTTGAAAAAGGAATTTTGGAAAATTTAGGGGTAAATGGTACTTTTGGTGAAATCGGGGTTAAAAATGGAATTTTGGGAAGTTTGGGGTAAAATGGTCATTTTGGTGAAATCGGGGTTAAAAATGGAATTTTGGGAATTTTAGGGGTAAAATGGTATTTTTTGGTGAAATCGCAGTTAAAAATGGAATCTTGGAAAGTTTGAGGGTAAAATGGTCATTTTGGTGAAATCGGGATTAAAAATGGAATTTTGGGAAGTTTAAGGGTAAAATGGTAATTTTTGGTGAAGTCGGGGTTAAAAATGGAATTTTAGAAAGTTCAGGGGTAAAATGGTCATTTTTGGTGAAATCGAGGTTAAAAATGGAATTTTGGGAAGTTTGGGGGTAAAATGGTAATTTTTGGTGAAGTCGGGGTTAAAAATGGAATTTTGGAAGTTCGGGGGTAAAATGGTAATTTTTGGACAGTCCAGGGACCTACAAAATAATAAAACCAAGAAAGGGTGACACGTGGCAGCCCCACAGGCATCTAGAAGTCAAAGGACGAATTTGTAAATCTTGAAAAATTCTCGGGCCAATTTTGTAATTAAGTAGAAGTTGATTTGAAGATTAAATTAAAACAAATTAAAAATGACAGGGACTAGATACGTAAATAAACCAAAAAGTGACACGTGGCAGCCTCTGGTGCAGTCAAACAGTCAAAGGGTTAATTTATAAATCTTGAAAAATTCTTGGGCCAATTTTGTAATTAAATAAAAGTTGATTTAAGGATTAAATTAAAACAAATTAAAAATGACAGGGAATAGATACATAAATAAGGCAAAAGGTGACACGTGGCAGCCTCTGGTGCAGTCAAACAGTCAAAGGACTAAATTGAAAACCAATTACAATTACCGGGCAAAATTGCAAATAATTAAAAAATGCACAAGGACTAAATTGAAACAAATAAAAATGCGAAAGGACCAAACGCACAAATAGACCATTAAGCAAAAACACGCGGATCCCAGAGCAGGTTCGGGTCGGGTCGTTAGGTCCTATAAATGTCATTTTTAGGGTTTTTTTATTTCATTTATTTCATTTTTTAAAAATACCCCCTCTCTTCTTCCTTTTCTCTCAACTCTCTCCCCTCTTTCTTTGGCCGGCCATGGCTTCGGCCAACTCCGGCGGTCGCCTAACCCGCCCGTGAGCGCGCGTCGATGAAGCCACGGCCCTGTTCCGACGTCCGAAACGCGTCGCTGGTCACGTGCCTCAACGCCGGTCACTCCTCCACCAGTTGAGAGTCTTCCACGCACCTCCGACCACCACGCGCCGAGGCACCGTCGATCCTGAAGGTAAACCATCCCCCTTTTTCTTCCTTTTTTTCATTATTTCCTTTCTTTTTTGCTTCATTTTTTTATACTTAATATTCTTTTTTTTAAACGATTTACTTATTCCATCTAAAATCAGATCTGGTTCCAAACCAGATCTGAAAATTTCTTAAAGAAAAAACATTCTTTTCCCATTCTTTCAAAATCCCCCTTTTTTATGTCTTAAAACAACCCATTTTTTTACAAAATCAAATATGTTTTTCACCCCTTTTACTTCTTTAAAAGTTTGTTTTAATTAATTCGTTCCCTTTCCTTCGCTTTGCAGGTTCGTGTGTGACAATGGAGGGTCCGGTGTGACGACGGCTCTGTCGGTCTTCCGACGATGGCAGCAGATCGGAAAGGGGAGTTACACAGTCCCTTTGTTTTCTTTTTTATTATTAAATATTAATATTATTATTAGTAAAACATTTATTATTATTAAAGATATTTATTATTAATAATATCTTTAATGCTTATTAATGTTGTTATCACCTCTGTTTATTATTAACAGTAGTATTAATGCTGTTTAATGCACATACAGATATACAGATGTATATTTATTTATTTATTATGCTAATGAAGTTAGTAAATAATAATAATAATAAATTATAGCAGATGAATATTCAATGTGTATTAAAGTGTATTGAAATGTGAAGAGTCTAGCAACTTTAACTGTTAATGACAATGAAATGTATTGAAGATGTACCTAAATGTTTAGTGTCTGAAGGTTATGAATCTCTCTTGGACTTGCTCTCTGTTTTGAATGTTCGAATGAATGATCTCTTATTCTAATTTTGTCTGCCAAACCTTAACTCAAAAAGCAATTGTATGTATAAAAGAAAGTTTTTGTCGAAAAAGTCAGTAACCATGTATTGATTTCTTTTCCCCAAAAAAAAAAAGATCCTCTTACATTGAATTGAATCTGGTTTTATAACCAGATTTTACCATCATGCTAAATTCTTTCTTGTAACTTAATGCCTGTCTTTTTCTTCTCTTCTTTTTGCAAGTTCCAGCAGTGAAGCTTGTAGCAGTGGTGGTGGCAGGTGAGTTGAGGATGGTGGCTGATCAGAGAAAATGGCTACTGACGTGGCGCACTCCCATTGGCCAAGCTGGAGGTGGCAACAGCACAAGTGGGCAGATTTTCTGCTTTGGGCTAGTGCTTAGTTGGGTCAAAAATGGGTGTAAGTGGATTAAGGGAAATGGGCCAATTGGGCCTTGAATGTAATTGGACATTTGGACTTTCTATTTGGGTTTAATATTTTTTTAAATTTGGTTAAATTTAAATATAAAATAAATTTAAATAAGTAAATTTAAATTAAAAATAAATTTAAAATAAATTTAAACTTTAAAAGCCCAAGCCCGGTCAAAATTGGGCTCCAACACAACTAAACCCATTTTTCTGCCAACTATGCAGACTCTCTTCAAAATCAACTTATTTTTCTAATTTTTCAAGAAATCGATGTATTTTTAAAAACTTTTTTTTGACATATTTAGTTAATTTAATCTAACAAAAATGTTAAAACTAATATAAATATCTAAATTATTACTTAAACTCGTATAAGAATATGAGAGCTGGGGTAGCATTGACATTTGGCTTTCAATCTTGCAATTTTTAAATGTGAATTTTTGGGATGACACTCAATGCTGCTAAATCAAAACATCAAATCAATTAACCTAACACGGTATTTAAATAAATTTTATACCTTCTTTTGGAATTTTAAACTAATTTACATTTAATGCCATATGAATCTAATGATAATAATTTATTAAATAAAAATAAAATTTTTATCCATAAATTCATTCAAAATTAAATTTCAAACAAATTTTTGTCCAAAATTTTTGACATAATCAACATATAAAAGTTGAAAAGTTTAATTAAGATTTTTTTGGGAACTAAAATATTTTTATAACCGTTTTATAATTTAAAAAAATTAATTTTTTTAAAGTTTGTGATTGTTATTTTTAATAATATTTATCTTTATAATTTTAATTTGAATTATCTTTTTGAAAATATAATATACCTTATTACAGCTTGTTAATAAATATGTTCAAGTTTTAATTAGATTCAATACTCCTCCAATAAGGATAACAAAGAAAATTGTTATTGTGATAATAAACCACTCACATATAATTTGAGAAATATGATTGATTTTAAAAGGTTTTATTGATGGTTTTTTTTTTTGAAGAAAGATCCTTATTAATTAAAGTTCATTTCTAAACTCAACGAGTGGCTCCAGTGAAAAAAAGGATGATGTTTATTTTAGGAGACTCGAGTTCGAGCACTTGTGTGTGCAAGATGTGTATGCGTTGTCAAAGGATTAAAAAAATATGAATAGATATTATCATGTAACCACACTAGTATATTCCAAAAAAATTAAAATTCACCCCTAAATTGAAATGGGTTTAGTTTCTCAAATAATCCAAATTACAAAATGATCCCATTCCACTCTTTTGTCGTTAATTTCAAAGCAACTATTTTCATTTATGATTCAATGGCAAACCCAGGGAAGTTGGTAGGGGCGACCTCCCTAAAATAATTTTTTTTTATTTAAGTATCTCAAATTTTTAAAATTTTAATGATAAAATTATCTTTAACTTCAAAAATGATAAAAATTTGATTTAATCTTTTAAAAACTATAAATATATAATACAATTAAAATAATAAAATTATATTTTTATAATAATAAAAATATATAATTTAATTTTGATCCACTCATAATTTTTTTGATTTCGCGAATGTTATGATTGATGTTTTGAAATGCTAAAATAAATGGAATCATTTTTTATGTTGTATAAACATCACTTACATTTATTCAATATGATATTGATAGTCGACAAGTGTCGTAAGGGAGTTTGGTCATCATGCTCTAATTATGCCTTCTTTGATGTAACGAATAAATTAATTATTTTATATGGTATGGTTGAAATGATTGAATAAGGATAAAAGCACATCAATTATATGGCTATTAAATGTGAATAATATGACTTTCAAATTATTTATTTTCTACAATCTCATCTATAGATTGTATTGTCATTATAAATATTGAAAATTAAATTTAATCTTCAATTTTATTTATTCTGATTTAATCTTAATTTTTAAAAATATTTTTATCAAATACACATAAAATTATAAATAAATACACATTTTCTTTCTTTCTAACATCACGTTTATTTATTAAAATAATAATTTTATCAATAAAATAAATTTTTTTAAAAACTACAAACAAAAATTGTTAGTTATATTCTATAAATAATAGTTTATATATTATACGTCTAGCCTTATTTCTAGTTAATTTTATCAAGCGTTGGACATTGTCTTTGCTAATAACTACTTATACCAATAATCTTATTCCAAATTCTTAGATTTTCACATTGTTCGTTGTCGTGCCATAGAATTAGGAATCAATTGTGGAGTTGTTGGCATAGCCTTCCACATATTGGTTTTTTGTGATCACATCTTCACTTGTATATCTCCAATCATGATGGCCTTCAAGCACAATCTCAAATGCAACAAACTTATTCTGGGCAACAACTTAAAGACATCGATTCTTACATTTTTCGACCTCAGGCTGTAGTTTTTAATCCAACCTGTACATGGTGGTCGTTAATGTTGAAAAGAAAAGGAAATTGAATTTGTTTAAGCCTTCTTCATGGTTTTTTCCTTTTAAATTGTTTTATTTATAAAATTATTACTTTAATAAAAAATTTCATTAGAATATGAGAAAAATTTATATTCATTAATTTGTAATTTATGTATAATTTTGTATGTATTTTAATAAAATATTATGTATTTTATCAAAAAATAAACTCTTAAATTTCTTTTTATTTTTAAATTTTTTATGAATCAAGACTAAATTGATAGTTTAAAGTTGAGGGTTAAATTTGTTAATTTTTTTTAGAATTAGGACCAAATTAATAGAATATGTAAACATTGAAATGCTAAATTTATTATTATGCCAATAAAAATGGCCACACCAATGTTTTATTAGTGATTTAACGGAAAAATAACCAAAATATTAAATTTCGATAAAATTAGCAACTAAAATAAAAATAAGCCTGAGTAACTAAAACAAAAACACATTAATAACTAGACCATTGTTTATAGAGTTTACCCTAAAAACATTAATAATGTTACGTTTAGTTACTAGTGTAATAACACGAGAATAAAACTTATTTAATATTCCTTTAAAACTTATTTAATATACATGTATTACAATAGTTAGATATAAAATAAAGAATAGTTAGTACAAATCTAAAATTGAAATTAAAAAGATGAGTAATAACTCTCGTAAAAAAACAAGACATCTTTAAAATAAATGAAAATATTTCCTTCTTTTTGCTGAAAATAAATCATAAGAATAACTAAATATTACTAATTGAATTCGTTTATTATATCTAACCCATACTAAAAGTTTGGATGTTATATATATTAGTTTTAAAAATATTTTTTTTTCTAACTACGAAAATTAGGTGAGATAATAAGGGTCTCTTCTACTGTAACTAGTGGTCGAGGGTTTGATCCTCGCCATGGGTATGGAGCATCTTTAAAACTCGTGGCCACGATGATGGAGTCAGGACATTAATCTTGGGAGGCCAAACTAAAATTGGACATGCTACATAACAGTTGATTTAAGCATATAAATAATCGATTCAAAAGAAGTAGTATTCCATCCTAACAATCGATTCAAAAGTAGTATTCCAACATGACAAACGATTTAAACATAAAAACAATCGATAAAAAATCTTAAACCTTGAGATGACCTACATATTTACAAAGAGCTAAGGCTCAATTTGTTTGCCAGTAAAATAATTTCCGGAAAACATTTTCCTTCTTTTCCTGTGTTTGTTTGCTGGAAAATCAACTCCTCATGTAAATGATTCTCCAAAACACGAGAAAATCAGCCCTCTTTTAAGGAAAATGTCTTACGCATTTTTTTGGTAAGAGATTTTCGGGAAAATCCCTTCCCCTTCCCCCCCTTCCCCCTTCATTGCCACCTCAACCCAGTGCTTTTCGTCGGCGTCTTCCCCCTTTTCGCCTCTTCCTGAAGACGATGGTTTTAACTCCGTTGCTATTTCTATGTGTAAGTAGATGGAATTCTGTGATCTGATGATCTGTTTTTCTTTTCATCTCTTTCATTCCTCCAATCCTTTCCCTTGTTTCCTTTATTTTGTTGTTAATCCCTTTTCTTACAATTGCTTACAATCAAGTGGGGCACAAATGACTTAAACTGGACTTAGTGAAATGGTTCTAGGATATACCAAATTTCTTTTAAAAGGCAGTTTATAATATATCACATTGATTTTGATTTTACAGGATAAGAGCTTGTCAGATGGTATATTTTTCCTTGAGCTTCTTAGTGCTGTTCAGCTTAGATATGTAAATTGGAGTCTTGTTACTAAATGAATAACAGGTATGTTCTTATTGCTCTTTGACGAAATTCATTAAGTTCTTATTTTACCTAACTGAAGTTTATAAATCCTGCATAAATTACATGTACACTTTTACTCAACTTATAATTTTACTCATGTTTCCTCCAACGTGGGAGCATTGCAGATGAGCAGAAAAAGATGAATGCTACCTACATAATTAGTATTGCGAGGAAGCTTGGATGCTCAATATTTTTGCTTCCTGAAGACATAACTAAGGTATCTTTTTCCTGTAGATGCAAACTTCTTCCTCTTTTTTCACTTCATGGCTCAAAAATTAGACATTGTTATATATTTCCCATAGAAGTGAAATTGCATGCGTACTAATGTAACAACTAGAATGATCCATGAAAAACCTATGGAAGTTAATAAAATGATACAATCAAGCTGTTGAAACCCAAAACATGAACCAATCACTACCATCATCTGTAATGCCAAACCTGAACTCGACCATTACCGTTTCTCTTCTTTTTTTTAACATGATTGGGACATGGTTGCAGGTAAATCAAAAGATGATCCTCACATTGATTGCAAGTATCATGTACTGGTTCTTTTTTAGAAGTACTCTCTGAGAACATAAAGTTCAGATAAAATACAATAAGTTTTTGTAGAACTTTGTGTAATAAGTTTAGATTATTAAAATTATAATGCTTTGGAAATGCTTGTTTCCAGCCTTGAAATCGCAAGTGCCATGCCTTCTTACTAGGTAACTTGGTTCATACTTATGCATGTATATGTAGTTTACATATTAGAGGATTTGCCTTCCTCCCTTAGTTGTAATTAAATGACCTGATAAATGACCAATTATATAGCATATAATCCTCAGTACTTTTGAGGATTGTGAAAGTTTTCCTCCATGGACTTCATTTTTAGTTCCTGATATTGATGATGATGGAGTTGTTTGGTAAGTATTTGTAGATTATTAACTCAGATTCTGTGGTTTGATCTTCTGTTTGCAAATTCTCATTTCCTAATGTTTTCTTTTTGCAAAGCTGCTGAGTTTGTTCTATTCAAACTAAAAGAAATTAGGAAGATTTGCCAACAAGATATCTCAGAAATGAGTTTGTAATAGCTTGATTTCAGTGGTAAAGGGAGTTTAGATTTTAAAATTTAATTACATTTAGTAAATTAAATTTTATTGAGTAAATTACACTCATAAGGTCATATGAAGTATTTAGGCTAAGAAATTTCATTAGTAGTGATAATTAGTATAAAGTATTAACATATTAAATAATATGTGAGTGGGTTTTGGTGTAAGAGTTTATAAAGGTTATTAATATATATATATATATATATAAGTTAGTGGACAAAGATGGAAGGAATTATAAAATTTTATTTTATAATTTATTTTAAGTAAGGGAAATAAAAGAAATTAAAAGAAGATAAAAACAAGAGGGACACATCATCATCTTCTTTGATCAAAAACACCATAGGAGAAAAGCTTGAAAATTTGGTTGTTTTGGAAGCTTTGCTTGTAAGTGAAATTATGTTTTATATTTAATATTAGTTGTACAATTATGATCCTTTGGGTTGGACTATCTAATAAGGTAAGTATCTTGCAAAGAAATAAACATTTGTGAAAATTATCATGAGTGAACTTCATGTTTAGTTATTACCATGGTTGAGAATGAAGTTGGTGAGATGTTTAGAAAGGTTTTTGGGTTACTAAAAGGGTAGATTTAGCTTGGGGACTTGAATGATTAAACTTTTTTTATTGAAGTTTGTTTTAGAAAATATACCATTTTTTATGCTATAGAAAATAAGGATTTTGTTTATTTAATTGTTTATATATATTAGATCAAGAAATCGAGACTTTCGGGGATAAACGTGGAAAGGGCAAAATAGTCGAGTGATCATTGTCAAATATCGATCGTCACTATACAGGTAAGTTCGTTTCATTATTTTATATTTATAATTTCACTTTATAAATGTTAGAATTGATGTATATATATATATATATGGGTTGACATATATAATGATTTTGTTGACATGTATAATCCTTTGAGGATTGATTTGCTTATACAAATTCAAGATTTGTACCTAGTAGGCTTTGTGCCGGTGTTATCAGGCCTTGTGCTTAGTAGGCTTTGTGCCGGTGTTATCAGGTTAGTTTACCTTAAATACATTTCCATTTGTATGTCGAACTTACTAAGTCTTAAATGACTTACTATGTGTGAATTTTCATGATTGTAGGTCTCGAAGAATCTTGACATCGATTGGATCCAGTCAAGAGAGCACACTATCACCATCATCCTCGGTATATTTTTGAGTAACTCATTTTGGGTTCAAGAGTGGCATGTATATAGGATGTTTTGGGTAGTACTTTAATAGGAAATAGTTTTGTTAAGACTTAAAGCTAAGCATCTTTTGAAGTATGTACATGTAAAGGTAGTAATTGTAAATTTGGTACAATGAATGATTTTTTTTGGAAAATGTAGTATGATTTTAGCATATTACTTGTGTATCGATTGTAAAATATGTTTAAGAATGATGCAAGCTTGATGTGATTTAATATGTGTTTAGACAAGAAGCTTATAGTGTTTAGTGAATAGCATTTAGACTTGAGAGAAATTGGGATAGAATTTTTGATATCAGATTGTATTGTGTCAGTACCTTGTTATTGGATATAGGTAGAAGTGCAGGGGAATTTGAAACTTTAGTTATTGACATATTTAGTTTCGGTAGTAAGAATTTAGACTACCAGTAGAACTGTAAGAGTAGTATCGGTAGACTAATCTAGGTATCGATAGAAAATAATAGTTATTGTTAACTTTTGTAACACTCTTACACCCGGTTCACATGCATAAACCCGGTACAAGAGTATTACATACAGTGTCAGAGAACTAAAATCGAGTATAACAAAATTTTCTTTTAATTCATGTAAATTTTTAAAACAATATTAGTAACCCATTCATTAGAGACACATAGGTATACCATTTGTACATGCCATTTCACACAAAATAAATATACCTTGCCTTGTAATCTTTCGATGTTGATGTGATTTGATGAGAGGCACCTAATCCAACCTTAGCTTCTCAGAGGTCTTATACTTGCGCATTGAAATAAACGCGTTAAGCCGGTGAAAGCTTAGTAAGTACTACAAGTGTCATTAATCATTCATCTTTTAATCACTCATTTCAAACTCATTCATATAATTATTTATTCATGTAAAATACATACTTTTTATGTGTATAATATTTAACTTACAGTAGTGTTATAAATTCACATACTCTTCCTTATTTCACATTTCAGCCATTCCAACCTCTTAGCTTACTTAGTTTTATCATTATTTGATTTCTTATACATATATTGTACTTACCTTTCATGTGATTATCATTTCACTTACTTCAATGTCACAATTTGCACATTTTTTTTCACATTGTTTACCCTATTAACAAGACTCGGACCTTGACGGATACACGGATCCAACCAAACACACCAGAATGGCACCCAGTGCCTCATCGGATAGTTCGAAGCAATAAAGTGACACCCAGTGTCTCATCGGCCTAGCCGAAGTAAAGCGGTACCCAGTACCTCATCGAATCTATCCGAAGTAAAATAATGACACTCAGTGTCTCATCGACTCAAGGTCGAAGTATCCCTGAACTCTTCCAATCCTATGGCATGCCAACTATACTAGTTATTAAGGATTTACAATTTACAATTCATATCACTTTCAATTCCAATTTCACTTTCACTTTCACTTTCAATTTTGATCACAAATCATTTAAATTCAATTCAAATATACATATTCATGTATTTCTCACATTTGTTTCCTCAAATAAATCCACAATTTCACCAATTAATCACACAATCAATCTTATAATTAACCACATAATATTTCACACATATTTTTCTCACATATTCATCATCATATACCTCTTACTTTTATTTTCACATTAATTTTCAAAGCTGTCCACTAGCGTCACAGTCACTAAATTATTTATATCTTGAGCTAAAGAATTCAAAATTAATATCCGCTTGATGTTTCTGAAATTAGACTCACATATATTTTTACCATAAAAATTTCAGAATTTTTAATTTAGCCAATTTGTACAATAATTTCTTCTAATTTACCCCTTCTCTGCTACCTGATAGTTTCGACCTTTATTCACTAAAAATTATTTATCTTTTAGTACAGGAATCCAATAATGTTCTCGTCTGTTTCTTTTGAAAATAGACTCATTAAGGATTCAACCATATAAATTCAATTCTCTAGTAATTTTTCTAAATTTTTCTATGATTTTTCAAAGTTAGAACAGGGGAACTCGAACCTACTCTAACCTTGTTACACAAAAACTAGTATATCTCGAAATATACAATTCCTTTTATTTCACTGTTTCTTCCATATGAAACTACACTCAATAAGATTTAATTACATATTTAATTCAACTCTTAACTCTTTTTATACAATTTTTGAATTTTAAAAGTTAATCATCTGTTCTGTCCAAATTGTTTTAATGGACATGTTTCTTTTTTCATGTCTCTTTACACTAAATTTCATTAAATCACATATAATCACCATACTTATAACTAAACATATCATTTTACTCATTTTTACCATCATTAATCATATACTAAAATTATAAACACATTAATTTAATTGTTACTAAGTCTTTTAATACTTGTAGTACTTACCTCACTTGTAGGTAATTTCTTCTCACACCTTAGCTTTCTCCTTTCCTTTTTCTTCAATTTGGTCCTTCTTCTTCTTCCCTCTTTCTTCAATTTCATACAAACACATATAAGCTTAAAACTAGAATTCAATACTTTTTCATGCTAGATTATGTAAATATACATGTATGTCATGAAAATTGAATAATCTCTTACCTTTGTTCTTGAATTTTCAAAATTCTAATTCAATCCCTATCCACTTTAACACTTCAAAGTGGACTCTATAAAGAAATTAAGGTGTTTACTAACTTCCCTCTATGCCTTTCTTAAGGAAATTTCAAAGAAAATGGAGGATTTTGAAGCTTGGAGGGCTTAATAATGGTGAAGGGACTAAATTGGAATAAAAGCAAAAGTTGGAAATGGAGAAGATAGACATGGACAGTTGGTTATGAGAAGAAAAGATGATATCCTCATCTTTTAATTGATTTTTCATCTCTCAATTTCTCTAGATTTTTCTTCAAAAATATCTCACTTAATAAAAATGATAAAATTCACTTTTAGTCCCTAGGCCTTCCAACTTTACACTTTGGCCCAAAACTTTGCCTCCAAAAATATCTTCCACCAAATTACTCTTTTCCCCCTCCTTTATCAATCTAATTCCCATGATGACTCATAATTCAATTTGGATAAATTACTATTTAATCCTTCCTCCTTTCTGACAATTACTAATTAATCCTTAAATTTTCCTAATCTTCTTATTTTAGCTACATATTCTAATTCTTGACTCCTTCCCTATATTGTTCCAACTCCGGTTTAAAAACGCGGATATTACAATTTTGCTCACTATCAAATTTAGTATCAGTAGTTGAAAGAGAGGTATCGATAGAAGTTAGCATGTTAAGTAGTTTTGCTTACTGTAGTTTTGGATATCGGTAAAAACTTGTTTGGGTATCGATAGATCTCGACCCCTTTGTATTGGTAGAACTTTTAACATTCTGATAATTATTGTGGCATTTTCACCTGTTTAATTATCAAGTGTTCTACGGATACTTGCCAGTTCATGTATCGGTAGAACCCTCTTTATTTATAATAATTGTATGAAAAATTTGTATTTTCAAATTTTATGTTAATGAAAGGTTGGAACTTCAATTATTGAGATCTTTGAATAGTTAGTGAATTAAAGATATATTCATATACTCAAGTTTCGTTGTTGTGTCGGGATAAGGGTGTCATAATTATTGGTATCAGAGCTACGATTTAGTCGATTTTAGGACTGAACGTAGCAAGAGTGAGTATAGATATACATGCCACTTTATAACCGATGATGGTGTGGGGACTCTTAATCAAATTGAAATGTTTTTTTTTAGATAAAAGATGTCGTCAGGATCCAATCAAACAGATTCAAATGAGATTGAAAGTTATACCCCAGTTACAGCTAAGAGAAGTACACCGAATGAACATGAAACTCAAAGGCCCGAAAATGTCGCACCGGATGTATTTCTCCAAATGATGCATGATATGTGTGATGCATACTTGAAGGTAAATACGTCAAATCAACCTACTCCTTCCTTACGATCATAGGGATTATCTCACCGTGATGATCGTAGAATTTTTATTGATAAAGTGAGAAAATGTGGAGCGATAGAATTTAGTGGAAATATTGATTATGATCCTACGAAAGCTAAGTATTGGTTGGAACATACTCAAAGAATACTTGATGAGATGTTGTGTCTTCCCGAAGATTGCTTATGTTGTGTCGTGTCACTATTGAAGGAAGAAGCTTTCTATTGGTGGTCCACGTTAACATCAATGGTACTGAAAGCAAGAGTCAATTAGGAGTTTTTTAAATCAGAATTTCGTAAGAAGTATGTAAGTAAGAGGTATTTAGAATGAAAGATGAAGGAGTTCCTTGAATTGAAACAAGAAAACAAGTTCGTGGCAGAGTACAAGAAACAGTTTGTTCAACTTAGCAAGTATGCTGGCGAGATTGTGCCCACAGAAGAGGTCTTATGCATACGTTTTGAAGATGGATTGAATGATGAAATTAGAATTCTAGTCGAAGCTTTAGAGATTCGAGAGTTAATAATACTATCGGATCGGGCACAGAAGATGGAAGAAATTTGTTTTAGCAAAAGGAGAAATGAGGCAAGGACTCGTGACTTTGGCAAACGCTTCGGGACAAAGAGTTTTCCGGGCTCTACACAAAAGAAGTTGAGAGAATTAAGCAGTACGTTTAATGCACCATCCGAGAACCATGGAAGAAATCAAGTGAAGCCAGGTAAAACAAGAGTTTCGACCCTATCAGTGGCAAGTGTAGGTAGTGTAAGAAACATCAACCGGGTAGAATGTAAGCAATGTGTTAGATTTCACTTTAGGGTGTGTAGAGTAAACAGTGGAGCATGTTTTATTTGTGGATCTCCTAATCATTTTAGAAGGGATTGTCCTAATTGTAATGAGTCGAATAAAGGGGAACGTGAGAGATCGGTAGCTACTACTCGGGGTAGACACCTTGGGAACAGCAATGCAATTGGAGCCAATAAAAATGTTTCTAGAGATATGTCCATCAAGTCAGAGGCTAAAGCTCCTGCTAGAACGTATTCCATTCGTGCATGAGAAGAAGCTTCAGCTCCTGACGTTATTGCTGGTACTTTCTCTATTTTTGATGTTCACGTTTGTGCATTAATTGATCCCGGGTCAACCCACTCTTATATATGTACTAGATTAGTAATAGAAAAAAATTTACCTGTTGAGCCTATTGATTGTGTTGTCAATGTCACAAATCTATTAGGTCATAGTGTAGTAGTTGACCTAGTATGTAAGCAATGTCCACTGAAAATTCAAGGTTATGATTTCCCTACTGACTTGATGTTGTTACCATTTAATGAATTTGATATGATTTTGGGAATGGATTGGCTCAATGTCCATGATGCTGTGGTGAGTTGTCGGCAAAGAAAGGTTGATTTGAGTAGTTCAAGTGGAAAATTATTTTTGTTATATCAGAGAGGTCTGATTGTGTATCCAATTTGATTTCAACTCTGAATGCGCAAAAATTAATTCGTAAGGATTGTCATGCATTTTTGGCTTATGTATTGGATACTAAAGTGTCAGAGAAAGAAGTGAGTAATGTACCTACAGTATGCGAGTTCATTGATGTTTTTCCTGAAGAATTACCGGGGCTACCACCTGAGCGAGAGGTTGAATTTGCTATTGAGTTAGTATCTGGTACTACTCCTATTTCGATCACTCCGTATCGAATGGCTCCAACGGAACTTAAAGGAACTTAAGGCACAGTTGCAAGAGTTATTGGATAGAGGATTCATCAGACCTAGTATATCCCCATGGGGTGCACCTGTATTGTTCGTAAAGAAGAAGGACGGATCGATGAGATTGTGTATTGATTACAGGCAACTGAATAAAGTTGCAATTAAGAACAAGTATCCGTTACCGCGAATTGATGATTTGTTCGATCAATTGAAGGAAGCAGCTGTGTTTTCGAAAATTGATCTCAGATCAGGCTACTACCAGTTGCGAGTTAAAAATGTTGATGTACCAAAGACAGCATTTAGGACGCGTTATGGACATTATGAGTTCTTAGTCATGCCTTTTGGGTTGGCAAATGCTCCGGCAGCGTTTATGGATTTAATGAATCGGGTATTTCAACCACATTTAGATCAATTTGTTGTTGTCTTTATTGATGACATTTTGATTTATTCCAAGAATAAAGAAGAACATGCTTAACACTTGAAGATCATTTTACAAACATTGAGAGAAAAGAAATTGTATGCTAAGTTTAGCAAATGCGAGTTTTGGCTTTCGGAAGTGGGATTTCTCGGTCATGTGATTTCAAGAGAAGGGATACGAGTGGATCCAAGCAAGATTTCTGCCATTTTGAATTGGAAACCCCCACGGAACGTGTCAGAAGTACGGAGTCTCTTGGGATTAGCTGGTTACTACCGAAGATTTGTTAAGAATTTCTCGATCATAGCTCTACCTATGACAAGATTATTACAGAAAGATGTTAGTTTTGATTGGTCAGAGAAGTGTCAAGAGAGTTTTGATCAGCTAAAGAGTATGCTGACAGAAGTACCGATTTTGACACAGCCCGAGTCAGGAAAGAAATTTGTCATTTTTAGTGATGACTCATTGAGTGGCTCGGGCTGTGTATTGATGCAAGAAGGAAAGGTAACTGCAGGAGAAAGGGAAGGAGAGAATCCCATAAAGACTCCTCTTCCTTACATTATAATATTTGGAATATCAACATCCTTCGTAATCTTAGCCATTGCTTTTGCTAATGAATGGATTAAGGTACCTGTTCGATGAGTTTTGAGAATTGAGAGTCTAGGTTTTCAATGTTGGTTTACTCCAAATGCACCTTTCTAATGTAAGCATATGTTGTTAACACACCTTTGTTTTGAGTATTTATTTTGATTTGTTTTCAATTATGCAAATGTTATAAATATGATGTTGTGATTCCAAGATTTTGAGTATTGTTGTATGAAAAATGAAAATTGTATGTTTCTTTTGAAAAACTTCAATAATATCTAAATTTGTTTTTTGGCAAGCTTCATTCAACTGAAGGTGCAATCTTGATGAAGATTAAGCAAATTGTACAAACAAGGTTGATGAGAAAGAAATTCAACAAAATAACTGAGTACTATTATACAAGAATTTATATTTGTTTCATTTAAAACAATTTTCCTAAAATATTTTCAAGAAATCTGCCAAACAATAGAAAATATTTTACACAGATTCATCCAAACACCAAAAAATATTAACTTTTTCGAAAAAGTAATTCATTTTTCAGAAATTATTTTTCGGAAATTATTTTCAGTCAAACAAACGGAGCCTAAATTGCAAAAATTTTAAACGTTGGGGGGCCAAGGCCCTACTGGGCCTCTACTAAACTCCTCCATTACGTGGTCAGCATCTACCCTTAATGAACCTATAAAATACGAAAAATTAATTACTGAGCTTACTCTCGTAGATACCTTAAAAAATAGAAAAAAAATATTTTTTTCAGTATCAAATTGATATACTTAAAATTTACTTTTTAAATGCTATAATTCATAGGGCATTGAAATCATTTGGAGTTAGTGCAAGATATTCATCGAAAATAGGCCTACCTTTTACAGTACTGATGTTTTTGCATACACCCAACGTAAAACAAGGGACAATAAATAACGTTACATTTTCTTCTCTAATTTTATGAAAAAAAATTAACTTTTTATTTAATTTATCGTTTTTTAGTTTGTGAATTTATATTGTTTAACAGATCATCTTAAAATGAATGAAAATTTTAACATTTATTAACTTTGCTGACGTGGTATCGCGTGTATAACATGTTAGTAATTAATTAATTTTTTAAATTTTAAAAATTAAAAAAATTCTAATATTTATTTTGAAAAATTAAATATTATTATAAAATTGTAAAAAAAATATTTTTAATTTTCAAAAAGTTAATTAATTGCTAACTTGACATATACGTACGTGTATTTCACGTTCGTAAAATTAACAAACATTAATTTTTTATTAATTTTGGGTGATTTGACAAATAATGTAAATTTAAAAGTTAAAAAAAATGAAAAATAAAACGAAATGCTAAAATAACTTTTTTTTTTATAAAAGTGGAGGGCTAAAAATATTATTATACCTTTTTTGAAACTCTAGCAATAAATCTTAAATCCATTAACCAATATAAAAAAAATTAATCATTAAAAAATACAAAAATATTTGGAATTTGTTATAATTTGAAGAGAAGAGAAGAATGCATCTACTTAGGATTCACCTTTGATATATTAGAGAATGGAGTTGAAAATATTTGTAAGTATTGGGGTTTGAACTTTAAATTCATAAACATTCAACTTGAGGATCTCAACGTGATTAGTTTAAGTTAATATAGGAGTGAGTGGTGGTGGTGGTGGTGGTGGCGATGGCGGTGACCGTGGCCATGGCTCATGGAGGTGCTGACAATTGCTTGTACTGGTTTTAATGTGTTTGGAGAGGAGAGGAAGGTCGTATAGTAAGTTTTGCAAGACTTTCTTTTAGATAAAATGGAGCCTTGCTTAGGGGAGTTAGTGTTAGAATTACAATAAATCTACTACATGTGTATTTAGATGTAATTGAAGGTCTTGTCTAGTTGCGGAGCCACGTTGAGATCAAGGAGGGTCATGGTCTCCTCAAAGTTTAATTTTTTTTCATTTGTCTTTTGTAAATTTATACTATGGGCAATTTTTTCCTTTGTATATATATATTATAGCCTTCTTAAAGTGATAAATTTTAATTTAGGCCCTTTATATTTTATAAAATTTTAAATTAGTAATGGTAAAATTACATTTTAGCCCCCTAAAAAATGATAAAAGTTTAATTTAACCCTTTAAAAATAATAAAGATATAGATTATTAAAATGATGAAATTATATTTGTACTATCGTAAAAATATACAATTTAATTCTGATCTCTCAAAAAAATTTTTATGGCTCTGCCACAGATCTTGTCATTCTACATGACTTGGTGATGGGTAATGGAGAGCATGCAAAAAGCGAGTGTTGATGAAGGATACATGACTCAGTTGTTGTGAACATGTAGTATTTGAAGAGGCTCCTTATTCTCTTTTAGCTACAATGATTGATTTTGCTGACACATCTAAAGGTAAGGAAAATTTTTATGGTTGAAACATTGGACATAACTTCAAACACTGTTTCATTGTCTTGCCTATTTTTAGAGTTGGCAATTTTAAAACTAAAGTATTGGATTATTTTTTTTATAATATTGGAAGAGTTAAAGCCCAACACATGAAGATCGATTGAATTGAAATTGACGACTTGAAGATTGGTTCTTGCACATCAAGTTTGGTTACTTGCGAAATAAGTAAAATCATTTTCTATAGTTGAAGACATTAGATTACATTGGGACTCTTATAGAATTATTATCCTATGCTGATTTTTAGCTTTACTTTATAGAAAAGTGATTAGATTATAACTTTTATGTAAACAAAACTTAAGTAGTATATAAACTTTAGTTTTGTTTAGGTTAAAAGTATCGAGAGATTGAGTTTGATAGAGCATAAATCTGTTCAAGTGAGGAATGTGTTGTGTGCGCATTATTTTTGTAAACAATCAATAGAGTTTCTTGAATTGCAAATCTAAGCTTTCGATGGGGAAATTTAGTGGGAGAGTGATATAGTCTTTGTACAATGGTGAGGTTGCTAAATTGGTGAGTGTTAAAGCACGATTAGGACTTAAAAAAAATTAAAATACAATATTTTTTAATAAAATCTCAATTTTTGTGTTTTTGGGATTTGCATGTATTTTTAGAAAATATTGTGATTTTAAAAAAAAATTATACTTTTTAAGATTTTTTTAAAAAAATTAATATGTGATATTATGAACTAATTATTTGGGTTATGTTGATTATATGGACGATATCTAGCCCATTGTGAAATATCATACTTGGGGAATCATATATTGATGATTGGATTGAATAAGCTTACCCCTATCTAATCACTTAAATTAAGTAAGTTATATTGGATTGAATTACTAAAGGCTTAGCCGCCAAGAATAATTTTTTTTTATCTTTCTCATTATTATTATACTTTATTCAGTTTATATAGTGATTGTTTTATAATGATTGTGATAGATCTTTTTACGTAAATAAGTCTCTATAAACTCTATATGATTGAGAGACTTGTGTAATATATGTACGAATAGAATTGAACATGTAATCTATTCTAAGTGTGGAAACTTATTGTATGAATGTATATTGATAGTAAAACTTTTGTGCTGTGGTTTTACTTGCTAAATTTACAAGAGGAGAATTTAGCGGTGAGAGTATCGAGTCTTCAAAGTACAAAGGTGAAGGAAATTGTCACAGGGTGCGTGATAGATTAGGATCACTTATTATAAGTGTTGAAGATAGTTGATATTTCTTATTGAACTGAAATTCGCAAACGTAGAGAAAATCGAACCGCATAAACAACTTCCTATCATTTTGTTTATTTACTATTTATCATTTAATGCTTGAAAGAATACCCACTTAATTTTCATATTCTTTAACTTACATTTTTGATTCATTGATCAAGTTTATATTGTTTCATCCCAAAACAACACCAAATAAATTAGCCATTTGTCTCCAACATTGTCTTTAACCTTCACCATTCTTTTATGGCAAACAAAATTTTGGAATTATTGATAAAGATGAATGCTTCGAAATTTGAATGCATCGCGTAAATTTTACGTGGATTGTCTCTAAATTTATTCAAGTTTAATTTCACTATATATAAATTCTTCATAATTAATTTTTTTAGCCTTTAGCTTTAGATATTTTTGAATATTAGTTTAATTGAAGTCTATGATGTTAGTAGTTTGTAATGCTAGTGATTTATTTAAGTCCCACATTGCTTAAAAAAGTTCAAAAGGCATAATATAAAATAAATTACTCTTTATGAATAAAGAAATAAGCTAACTGCTAAGCTTATTAGGTTAAGCATATTTTGTGGTTTTTGTATATTATATGTCAAAAGATGGGGCACTTGGGCAATTGTTTTCATTAATTGAGCTTTAAAAATTAAATATTTACAACTAATTTAAATAAAATTATTATATCTATCCCAGGACGAAATTAGGGGTTGCGAGGGTTTCTAGAAATAGAAATTTTTTTATTTAAGTTCTTTAAAAAATTTAAAATTTTATATTAATAACAGTAAAATTACACTTTAACCCCTTAAAAATATAAAAATTTTATTTAATTTTTTAAAAATTATAAAGATAAATAGTATTAAAATGATGAAATTACTTTTTTATCATCGTAAAATTATAATTTAATTTCGATACCTCTAAAAAATTTCTTAATTTTGTCCATGTATCTATTCTAATATGATTTATTATGTTGCAATACCTTGAAAAATTCTCCAACCAACATACAATTGTCATCCTTGTCCTCATAAGTACCTTCATATGTTTTTTTAGTATTTTGTTTTAATATGTAATTAATTTTTTAAAATTATTGTATGAATGCATATTGATAGTAAAATCATGGATAATTAAAATTTTAAAAAAAGGATTAGTATTTGATACACTGACAATATATATTTTTATTCTACAAGCAATCTTAAAAAATTATCATATATTTTTTTATTTTAAATATTTAATTTTTTAATATTTTATTATATTCCTATTAGAACACTTGTCAACTTTTTATCTTATTTTTGAAATCTAAAATTTAGACCAATGTCAGTATACCAAATATTTTCTTAAAAATAAATAGAAAGAAAAATGGTTGTGTCACTTGTCATAATTATAGTGCATGTACCTTGTCAATTAAATGAAATGAATTTAAACACGTTAAAACGCATTTATTTTCATCAAAGAAGGGTGTTGCGGAGCCTGAGAAGAGATGTAAGAGGCTAAAATTTTGACGGTATTGGGCCAAGCAAGGAAGGGTGAAATGCTGACACCACTTTCACTCTCTTGCCAGCAAAGCTCAAACAATGGCGTACTATTCACTTTCTATTTTATATATCAATCCTAATGGAAGCTTCATCGAAGAAAGGACCATTACAAGTTACAACATTCAACACAACAAAACTCTAGAGAATCATTTCCCCCGAAACTTAGCTACTAAAATGGGAGAGTATAGATTCATGTCAATCTCACAATATTTTCATATTTTAGTATGTACAATTTAGATTAGATACTTCCCCTTAAGCACTTGATAATAATACTCCACCAAGTCCCCAATCCGGAGCTGCACATGGATGAGCTGTTGTTTTGTGCGCAAATCACAAGTCGGGATCGGTTTCACTTCGCTTTAAGCCTAGTAAGGAAGAAGATTCCTTCCCCATTTCCCTCTCTGGTGTTGGAGGCGAAGCTCCTATGTTCATGAATGAAGATGATGAAGAGGGAGCAGGGGTGGAAGCTGCATATGTTGACAGACCACTCACTTTGCTGTTTACAGTTATGGTTGTTCCCCTGCTCGAGCCTTCTGCAGTCGGTTTTGGAGCTGGTGGCCTCTCAATATCGATGACCCCTTCTATCATCTGCACCACTTTTCCCATCATTGGCCTTTGGGATGGTTGTTCCTGTATGCACCAAAAGCTCACCATGATTGCCCTTTCAACTTCCTCACCATCAACATCTTTTAGTCTTTTATCAACAATGGCCTCAATGTTACCCTTTTCGAACTCCGAATAAGCCCAGAGGGAGAACTTTTTACAGTCTGTTTCCGGTGAGATCTCGAAGTTCCTTCTTCCACTCACTATTTCTAATAAAACCATCCCATAGCTGTAAACATCACATTTTGAGGTGATTGGAAGATTTGCGAGCCACTCTGGTGCCAAGTATCCTCTAGTCCCTCTAATGCTTGTCAATGACAAGTGTCTATGATCCTTTGGATTCATAAGCCTTGCAAGGCCAAAATCCGACACTTTGGCAGTGTAAGCTTCATCCAACAGAATGTTTTCTGGTTTTATATCGCAGTGAATTATGCAGTCTCGACATTCCTCATGAAGGTAGGTGATTGCCCTAGCCGTTCCAAGAGCAATGTTGAATCGATTTTCCCATTTCGATGATTTTCCGGATTGGTCTTTCGACGTAAAAAGAAACTTGTCAAGTGAACCATTTTTCAAGAATTCATACACTAGTAGCCTGTGACGCCCATTACAGCAAAACCCCACCAATCTCACCAAATTCAAATGGTGTGTACTACTAATAGTTGCAACTTCCATCCTGAATTGCCTCTCACCTTGCTCAATTCCCTCGAGTTGCTTCACTGCAACCACCATTCTATTAGCCAGTGTTCCTTTGTAAACAGCCCCAAAACCACCTTCTCCAAGCCTCTCTGAAAACCCCTTTGTAGACTGTTGCAGCTCCTTGTATGAGAACTTCACTGGTGCACCAGATGCAAAATCAACAAGTTCGTATTGAGCTGACATAAGCCCCGATTTATTGCTGTTGCTGTAAAAAAAGCACCAAAAACCTACCCCTACTGCAACCAAAGCCAAAAGGCTGGCCAAAACCACTGAGACAATGACCATAGTATGCAAGGAATCATTATCCTTGCAGGATGCTTCCTGATAAGGTGATGGATTTGGAATAGCTTGTCCACAAACTTTTATGAAAGAGGTGCTTGGAAGAACCGCGCCCTGATAACCGCTAATGAAATCAGGCGTTTTCAGGTAACAAAATCCACTTCCATCAGCTACTAAAGTAGAAGCAGTGCAAGTACTACTGGCAAGACAATTGGTTCTGCAAGCTGCAATTGCAAGAGTGACCAACTGATCGGAAAGCTCAGGAGGATAAGTTAGGAACTTGGTATGTTCTAATTGCAACATGGTAACATCCCCAGGACAATCCTCAATCTCCACTTTCCTTTTGCATCCTTTTCTACCGTCATGTTCATTAACAGGCTCAAAATTCTGAGATGGACATCCACAAACCGGTTTCGAATCCTTGTAACTACAAATTCCCATGTTGCCGCAGAATCCAAAAACCTGACACTGATCAATTACAGCTGCCCATGTCTGGGTTATATTCCCACTCCCATTGTTCCCACTACTGCTGTAAATTCTCAAATTCCCGTCATTATCCATCCTTAAAAACCTAAACACATCATTACCTTCACCATAGTCAGTAGTAAAAGCCATGTTAATCATCCCCCTAGCAAACGAAGGATCTAAACCTACCAAAATCCCATTAGACTGCAACATAAACCTAGGTGATGTCAAATTCCCATTGATAGATGAGTTGAACCCTAAACTCCAGTATTCAATAGTGTCATTCCAGTTCAAAGTAAGATTAGCTGATCTATCAAGAGTCAAGGAGTAAGACCCAGAGCGTAAAATCATACCAACGGTGAAATTCTGTGAAGGAACCAAGGTATCTGTCGGGTTCTGGAACGAGGACCATATTGGAACACTTTCATTATCGAGGAGCTGAAAGTTGCCAAAATCATCAAGAGACGCATGTGAAACACCTCTGTTAGCAGTAGCAGAGTCCCAAACAATGGCACCGGAGCCATTAGTTAAACGGAGGGCTCCATTGGAGAGCAAATTTAAAATCCCACCAGAGTCGACAACAAGAGAAGCTCCATCACCAGTGCGATTGCTGCCATCACTAGCTGTCCATACAATAACATCTCCAGCATTGTATGTGATGGCAGCCATAAAAGAGGAGGGAGTAACGGGAATAAAAGAAAGTGAGAAACCGGTATTGGGTGACGACCATGATTGGTTTCTATTTGAAGCTTGAAGAGTTGAGCCTAAAGGTATGATGGTAGAAGATGAAGAAATGGTGAAGAGGAAACTGAGGTAGAGGAGAACTAGAGAAAACTTGGACATCTTTTTCCCTGTTTTTTCCGAGGTTGATTTGCTGTGTTTTCCTTCCATTATGTTAGCCCAATGTTGCATTTAAGGTTTACCGAATACTTCATGAATGACACCTACCTGTAATCTGCCTCGCATTAATTAGCAATTATTGAGAAAGAAAGGAGCGAAAGAGATGGTTTAAGTTTGGCTGCTACATATAAGGTTAACTTCTTCCATTGGTCCTTTTAGGCTTTAATTTCATCATTTTCATCCCTATATTTTCAAAACAATTGGAGGGTAAACAGCTGGGACAGAATGTCAGTCAACCCGGTAACATAAACACGCCACTCAAAAGAACACTTTCTTCATTCAAAAAAAGAAAAGAAAGAGATTTAGTCAATTCATTTGTATCAAAAAGAAAACTTGTCTGTCAATTAATTTGTAATGATATGCTTTTCAAATTCCAACCCTCAATTCATGTGGATTGAAAATTTCAAATTATTTAAATTTTACAATTTTATGTTTCTTCTATAAAGTAGGAAAGTTCAAAATTTACTTTTTCTATAACAATTGCATCAAACGTAAAATTAAAAAAAAAAAAAATCAAAGAATCGAATTAACCTTTAAATGAACAGATTTATCTCATATATCTGATCCCAGTGTTTTTCAACTCCTTCAATATGAAAAAAAATGAAATAAAAATAGTCTGCAAAGAACAAGACTAATCGAGCAAGATTAATTTATGATTTTGTTCCTAAAGTACATAAAAAAAGAGAAATTTACAAAAAGAATATATTAAAATAATACTTTATTACTCAAATAATATAGATCCACATTTATTTACTCCAATGATATCTTTTAAATAGTAATAAATTTGAATTTTGTGAAACCCAAATTATTTTTCCAAAAATATTTTTTTTTTTTAAAATTTAAATATTTCTTATTTTTCTTTATAATTTTAAATTTTTATTTAATCAAACAAATTTGGCAGTCAAGTTAATTAAATTGTATGCTCGTCAAAATAGTCATCCGTCAAGTCATGTGGATTTAAAAATTCCAAAAAGAAGAACCGTTCAAAATATTTAAAATTTAGGTTTAATGTGAATTTTAATCTTTGAATAATATCGTCCTCTTTATTTTGATTCTTAATTTTTTTTGTCCACTTCAATTCTTTAACATTTCATATTTTTTTAATTTAGTCCCAAATATTATTAAATGTTCTAATTCAGTTCTTTAAACGTTAAAAAATATGTCGATTAATATATCCAACTAATCATAAATTGTCACATGATATACGCAGATGTTATGATGATATCATCAATTGAAAAAAACTTAAAATTTATAAAAATATAAATAAAATTATATATATACTTGTTTAAAAATTTAAAAAATGTTAGAATTTTTCAAAAAATGTAAAAAAATATTAAAATATAAAAAATAATAAAAATATTAGAAATGGTAAAATATTGTAAAAATATTAAAAAATGAGAATAAATTATATTAGGATCATCCTAAAACGTATAATTTTTTTAATATACTAGTGTGATTACATGGTAGTATCTGTTCATAAAATCGTATAACTTTTAGACACCAATAAAATAGCATCACATCATTAAATTTTAAAAATAACAAAGTATTATCATACACTCATCTATATTTAATATTTTTTCTAACTTAATTTAATTTTAGTTAAATTATTTAAAATAATTAATTTTTTAAATTATAAACAAATATCTACCTTGAATTTAAAACTCAAAACCTTAAACCCTAAGGTTCAGGGTTTGTATTCTGGATTTAAAATTTCGGGTTCGGGTTTAGATTTCTAGAACCTTAAATCTCAAGGTTCAAGGTTTGTATTCGGGATTTAAAGTTTAGGGTTCGGGTTTAGATTTTGGATTCGAGGTTTAAGGTTTGGTTCAAGATTTATAATTTTGAAGATTACGGTTTAAGGGTTTGGGATTATAAGGTATGAGTTTAAGGTTCAAAGATTTAGGGTTTAGGGTTTTATATTTTTGGATTTACGGTTCGAGATTCTAGGTTCATGGTTTTGGATTTTGGGTTTAGACTAAAAAATTATAAAAATTATGTGTTAATGACATGAAAAAATTGTTAAATTGTAATTAAATAATTAGAAAGTGATCATGGATAATGTTATGGAATTTGCCCATAAAATAGTTTCTCATGGATGAGTGTATAATAATAATTTTATATCTGTAAAATTTAAAAATGTGACAAAATTTTATTGGTGCCTAAAAATCTTAGTTTTTAGGATCATCCTTATGTAAGTTACTCCCTTAAAAATTTATAATAAATCGTAAAAGATTGTAAAAAATAGTAAAAATTGTTGTACCTTAAAATAAAATATAGTTTGCTAATCACATTTAAAATATTAAAAATTTGATATAAAAATTGTATATCATGATACGAAAAGAATAAAAAAATATTTTAATAATAATTTAATACATTTTAAAACTATATTTTTAATATTTTAAAGTACATAAATTCTTAGTATTGTACTAGTGTTATTTGCATCATGTTTATTTGGCTCGACTCCCCTATTCAATGTATGGAGTAAGCTTCATTCATCCATCCTCGTGCACATATGCATTTTTTTAATTTGGACTAAAGTTCTTTAGAATAGTCAAACACTATACAATAGTTCTTAAGATATACCAAGTATAAATTCAGATTATTTAATTAAAATAACATTATTTTTCATTATTCAAATAATTTGAAAAAACTTATTCAAATTTATCACCTAAAAGATCTACTATTTATAAATTCAAATTGATTTATAAAATAATTATTATAGGTGGTATCTTTCCAAAAAAACAATCTCATGTTCAAGCTCTAGTGAATGTGATTTATAAATTTTTAAAAAATATTAAAAATTTTAATATATTTTTTAAAAAATTAGTGGTTTATATATATTGTAATTTTATATTTTTTTTATTTTTTAATAATTTTAGAAACATTCCAAATGAAATTAAAATGTAGTAGAAAAATAACAAAGCACTGGAGAAAAGAAATAGGAAACAAAACTCCTTATCTCTATCCACCTACACACTTAAAGATCGAAGTAAGAGTGGTAAGTAAAACCAACAATCTTGCAAGCTGCTTTGCAAAACAGATCTGACTGTATCGACAAATGAACCACAAAAAGAGATCAAACTACTGACAAACCACCGATAATCGTAAATCAGAACCGAACGTTGTGAGAAAACTATCCACGAACGCAAATCTATCACAAAGGTAAACGAAAATGTATCATAAGACAAAAACGTGTCATGAGGCAGAGGAAAAGTATGCCACAAGATAGAGGAAAAGCATGCCACAAGGTAGAGGAAAAGTATGCCACAATGGCAGATAAAAATTAGAAAAAAATCAAAATATAAAAATAAATAAGAACTGAATATAAAAAATTAAGGGGAAGGAATACCGACGATCGACGTGCCACAAGGTAAAGGAAAAACATATCACAAAAGTAGATAAAAACTAGAAAAAAACTAAAATATAAACGAAAATAAGAATAGAATATAAAAAATTAAGGGAAAGGAATACCAACTATCGACGATCAGCATTAAAGTTGACATCGTTGCCGGCTAATCAAGAATGAAAGAAAAAAAATAGAGCGACGCAAAGAGAAAGTTTGAAAATCTTAAAGAAGATTTACATTTTTAAAAATATTTTTTATTTTTAATATTTAGATTTTTTTATAGAAGTTCAACCCTTTGATGTAATTGGTAAGCATTTGTATCACCATTATTTGAAAATTGTAATTTAAGAAAATATAATTTCATCTCTTACCTATTCACTTTTTTGCTTTTTTAAAAAAAATTGTAATTTATGTCTTAAATATATATATTATTTATTTGTTTTTAAAATGATTACAACATTTTTTTCCCCTTTCTATATTCACTTTGAGCCTAGTAAGGAAGAAATTCCTTTCCCATATCCCTCTTTGGTGTTGGAGGTGAAACTCCTATGTTCATGAATGAAGATGATGAAGATGGAGCAGTGGTGGATGCTGCACATGTTGACAGACCACTCACTTTGCTGTTTACAGTTATGGTTGTTCCCCTGGTGGAGCCTTCTGCAGGCTTTGGAGCTGGTGGCCTCTCGATATCGATGACCCCTTCTAACATCTGCACCACTTTTCCCATCATTGGCCTTTGGGATGGTTGCTCCTGTATGCACCAAAAGCTCACCATAATTGCCCTTTCAACTTCCTCACTGTCAACATTTTCTAGTCTTTTGTCAACAATGGCTTCAATGTTGTCCTTTTCGAACTCCGAATAAGCCCAGATGGAGAACTTTTTCCTGTCTGTTTCCGATGAGATCTCGAAGTTCCTTCTTCCACTCACTATTTCTAATAAAACCATCCCATAGCTATAAACATCACACTTTAAGGTTATTGGATGATTTGCAAGCCACTCTGGTGCCAAGTATCCTCTAGTCCCTCTGATGCTTGCCAATGACAAGTGCCTATTATCCTTTGGATTCATAAGCTTTGCAAGGCCGAAATCCGACACTTTGGCAGTGTAAGCTTCATCCAACAGAATGTTTTCTGGTTTTATATCGCAGTGGATAATGCAGTCTCGACATTCCTCATGAAGGTAGGTGATTCCCCTAGCCGTTCCAAGAGCAATGTTGAATCGATTTTCCCAATTCAACAATTTTCCGGACTGGTCATTCGACGTAAAAAGGAACTTGTCAAGTGAACCATTTCTCAAGAATTCATACACTAGTAGCCTGTGACGCCCATCAGAGCAGAACCCCACCAATCTCACCAAATTCAGATGGTGTGTACTGCTAATAGTTGCAACTTCCATCCTGAATTGCATCTCACCTTGCTCAATTCCCTCGAGTTGTTTCACGGCCACCACCATTCTATTAGCCAGTGTTCCTTTGTAAACAGACCCAAAACCACCTTCTCCAAGCCTCTCCGAGAACCCTTGTGTAGACTGTTGCAGCTCCTTGTATGAGAACTTCACTGGTGCACCAGATGCATAATCAACAAGTTTGTATTGAGCTGATATACGCCTCGATTTTTCGCTACAGCGGTAAAACCAGCACCAAAAACTAGTCACCATTGCAACCAAAGACAAAAGGGTGACCAAAACCACGACGACAATGACCATTGCATGCAACCGTGAATCGTTATCCTTCCCGGATGTATCCAAGAAAGATGATGGATTAGGAACCGCTTGTCCGCAAACTTTCAAGAAAGACGTGCTTGGAAGAACCGCACCCTGGTAACCGCTAATGTAATCAGTCGTTTTCATGTAACAAATCCCACTTCCATCAGCTACTAAAGTGGAACCAATGCAAGAACCACTGATAAGACAATTCATCCTACAAGCTACACTTCCAACAATGAATGTCTGATCGTTAACCTCTGGAGGATAAGTTAAGAACTTCGTGTGTTCTAATTGCAACATGGTAACACCCTCAGGACAATTCTCAACCTCCACTTTTCTCTTGCATCCTTTTCTACCATCATGTTCATCAACAGGCTCAAAATTCCGAGATGGACATCCACAAACCGGATTCGAATCTTTGTAACCGCAAACTCCCATGTTGCCACAGAATCCATAAACCTGACACTGATTAGTTACAGCCGCCAATGTCGGGGTTATATTCCCACTGCTCTCACTGGTGCTGTAAATTCTCAAATTACCATCATTATCCATCCTCAAAAACCTAAACACATCATTACCTTCACCATAATCAGTACTATAAGCCATATTAACCATTCCACTAGCAAACGAAGGATCTAAACCTACCAAAATCCCATTGGACTGCAACATAAACCTAGGTGAAGTCAAATTCCCATTGATGGATGAGTTGAACCCTAAACTCCAGTATTCAATAGTGCCATTCCAGTTCAAAGTAAGGTTACCTGATCGACCAAGAGTCAAGGAGTAAGACCCAGAGCGTAAAATCATACCAACGGTGAAATTCTGTGAAGGAACCAAGGTATCGGTCGGGTTCTGGAACGAGGACCATATTGGAAAACTTTCATTATTGAGGAGCTGAAAGTTTCCTAAATCATCAATAGACGCATGTGAAACACCTCTGTTAGCAGTAGCAGAGTCCCAAACAATGGCACCGGAGCCATTAGTTAAACGGAGGGCTCCATTGGGGAGCAAATTTAAAGTCCCACCAGAGTCGACAACAAGAGAAGCTCCATCACCAGTGTCGTTGCTGCCATTACTAGCTGACCATACAATAACATCACCGACATAGTAAGTGATGGCAGCCATAAAAGAAGAGGGGGTAACAAGAACGAAAGAAAGTGAGAAACTGGTATTGGGTGATGACCATGATTGGTTTCTATTTGAAGCTTGAAGAGTTGAGCCTAAAGGTATGATGGTAGAAGATGAAGAAATGGCGAAGAGACAATGGAGGGAAAGGAGAAAAAGAGAGAGCTTAGATATTTTCATTGCAGGGTTTATTTTCTTTGTTTCAGTCTTTTTTAGTCCATTATTGCATTTAAAATTGACCTGTATTTTGCCTTGCGTTACATGGCGATAATGGAGAAAGAAAGGTGTGAAAGAGATGGTTTCAGCCCCATTTCCATGGCGGAAAGTTAAAAACTCTGTTTTCAACGAAGAAAAGTTAGGTCGTCAGCTTTCATCACGCCACAAATAACAACATTGAAATTAGTATACCCTCCACCATCATGACTTTACATTCGATCACCCAAATATTTTTCTACAAGTATTACATGCTTAAAAACCTTTTAGAATTAATCTTTAAAAAAAATCAAAGAATAATTCACCCCTCAACTTTTGAATTCAAATTTTCTTTTAAAAATTGTCTTTTTCTTGTAGCAATTTATAGGATAAACATAAGACCATTGAAAGTAAAGGTGTAAATGAAATATTATTATTCATAAGTTATTCGAGTTCAATTCAAAAAATTTAAGTTTGATTTAATAATTATCAAGTCAAACTTGATCTTTCGATCGAGCCAAATTCAAATATCGTAATACTTGCTTTTAATAGTTTGCAAACCTTATCAAGTTTTGAATTTTTATATTATGAAATTATATTTTTAAAATGAGCTTAAGATTAAACACAAATAAACTGAATCAAGCCTGAGTAAAAAATTAATAAATAAATTTAATTAAACTTAAGCTCAAACACGGGTAATCCGGTTATATCTCAAATAAAACTCGAAATAAAAAATATATATGTTGAATTTGAAAAGGAATTTAAGTTTACCTAGACTGACTGACTCAATAGATTACATCCCTGAGTAAAACTTTCAAATGAGAAGGAAGGGAGTTCAATTTTTGTTTTGGTTGCCAATTCCATTATGTTGCGAAGCTTATGGTCAATTATTGAATGGTCACCCCTCATGTGGGGAGAAATTTTCCAAAAACAAACAATTTTTTTCTTTGATTGATTAGTCAGAAAAGGATTTTCTTTTCTAAAATATATTATTAATATATCAATATTTAAAATAATTAAAGACACTTCTTCAATGAGAAATAAATTAATCATAATTATCGAAAATACCCTCAACGTCTATGAATTTTTGGGTTTGAGATCTTAATCTTAATTTTAACAATAAACGTGAGTTGATTGTCAATCAAACCGCAAGTCAATGAAGTAGTCTATGTGGCATAGCCTATGTGACTTTTTGGGATGTTTGTAGTGAAATTGACGGTGAGGAGTGAGAGGAAAGGGAGCGGTGGTGTCAACTCAATTTACCGTTAAAATTGAGTTGATTTCTAAAAAATCGTAACATTTAGGGTGTCAATACAAAAAAACAAAAGATTAAAGGCTTAAACTCAAAAACTCATAAATGTTGAAGGTATTTTCGACAATTAAAATAAGTTATTATGCATATCAATACTTTTGCCTCTTTTACTACAATTAATACAAAAGATATAAATCTTAAATATAAACTTTCATAACCAATATATATAATACTTTTTAGTGTTTACTAAGTTAAATATTCAAGTTTGAATGAACCCAACGAGTGGCTCCAGTGGTAAAGAAGATGTTATTCATTTTAGGAGACTCGGGTTCGAACACCTGTATGTTTAAGGTGTATGCATTGTCAAAGGGTTAAGAAAGTATGAACAGATTTTACCATATAATCACACCAGCATATATATATATATATATATATATATATTCAATTTTGAATTTCATCATGCACAATTGTAATATGTGTTTTAGTCTAGAGGTGATTTCATAAAAAAATTTAGAAGGACCAAAATTGAATATAAATTTTGAGATATCAAATATAGATTTTATCATGTACTAATTTATGATTTTATAATTTTTAAAATGACTAAATAATTTTTGTTTTTCGAAGGTAAAAACATAATTTTCCAGATATTAATTTATAAGTAACTAGAATTGAAATTTTCTAATTATAAGGGGCAAGGCCCTGCTTACCCATGCATCTGCTACTCACTGTCTCATCATATATGTTATGAATGGGTTTTGTTGGAATCCTTTTCAGTTTTACTCAATTCTTTTCGATTTTTCGTTTTCTGTACTTTAGATTGATTTTATTTTATGTTGTAATTACTCAAACATATATTTATATTTGTTATAAATAGTAAATTTTTCAATAATTATTTCTACATTCTAGCGTGCGGGATATGATATTAGGGCAAAATTAGTAATTTTATATTGAATAGTGGGGATAAAAAATCAAATTGAAGATTTCAAAATATTAAAACGTAATTCTTTGTTATTTTTAATTATAAAAATACTAAAACTTATAAAATTTCGAAAACAATACAAAAGGACCTCGGGGTATATAATTTTGTGATTTTTTATTTCTCTTTTTATTATTTTAGTTAATTTTATTTTAATTATTAATTTTAGTGATAAAAAGTTAGTTTCTGAATTTTGATTAAAAAATTCAATTTTTTTCCTTATAATAATATGGTATTCTGATTATGTCATGTCATAACTAAATTTTTTAAAGGATGACATGATATAATATTAGAGAACCACATCATCACATAAATCAAAATCAAGAAAAATTATCTAATTGGACCAAAAAAAATTAAAAACTATTTTTAAAAATTTATTAAATTTATGGACTAAATATTAGTTGTATCATTATCATTTTTGAAATTCTTATTTTGTATCACGATGAGTTTTATTATAATTTTGTATCTAATTATAACATTTGTGATGTGTATTTTATTTTATTTTATTTTGTGTCTTGATTTAATTTATTAACCCAAGGTATACAATTTTCCTTTTTGAAGTTACAATCTAATTCAATGACATCAATTTAAATTTTGGATTTTCAAAATGACACATTTACGTAAGGTGTGACTCGAATCTGAAATCTCAAAATTCTTTGAGCCTAAACCTTGCAATTGAACCAAGATCTAAATGACCGATATTGTTATGAACTTTGATTTTGAGATAAATAAATCATATTTCAAATTATTTTAATTAAAAAATAATTCAGAGTAATGATTTTGTCGAGGAATTTTCGACTCTAACGAAAACTCGAGTGACTGAACTGGTAGCTTAATCACAAAGCAGAAGTGCCTTGTTAAGTGACTGAGAAGGCAAACCATGGTAGCTTTCTCACCCAACAATGCCATGTAAGATTTAGGGACAACTTTTAAGGAATTGTCTGCTGCTCATCATGTGTTGAAAAACCTAGGATCTAGCAATGACAAGCTAGATAAGATACTTGCAACTGAAAGAAGAAACCCTGGAAAATAAGGACTGGTTATGTGGACAAAGAAGATAAAACAATACAACCAATTGTGCTTGAAAGACCAAAGGAATTGCAGATCATCCTAAGTGCTCCAAGAAGGTTAACATTATTCAAACTAAGGTACATAGCTAGCATACTCACAAGGTTATGGTCATTCATGTTAGGACAAGGTGTTTCAAGCTTCTGAAGGGCCTGAGGAGAAAGCATCCAATCGTAGGTGTTTTAAGGATTTCCAAGAGAATCATGATGGCAGAGTGACCTTTGATGCTAGCAAAAAGGGCAAGATTCTTGTAAAGGATGTACTTAATATTGAAGGCATGCCTCACTTGCAGACTATTTTTCTAGTTGAAGGTTTGAAGGTAAACCTAAGAAGCCTTACTTAGCTTTGTAATCAAGAGATGCTTGTGAACTTTACCAAGGATAAATGCATGGTCACTAGCAAGTCTAATGATCTAGTTATAGAGGGTGTTAGAATATTTGATAATTGATTAAGTCATTACCATGCAATCAATTGATCTAGAACTTCGGCATGAGAGGTTAGGACATGTTCACTTCAAATATTTATAATGGTTGGTTAGGTGCAATGTTGTAAAGGGGTTATCAAAGCTAGAGGGAGTCATTCCTAAAGTTTGTGGAGACCGCATGAAGGGTAAGCACTAATGTGAGTCACATCCCTAGATGAATTTGATTGGACCTATTCAAACCAAAAGCTTAGGTGGAAAGAAATGTATTGGTGTGCATAGATGACTACTCAATGTATACTTGGGTAAGGTTTCTGAGGGATAAGTCTAAGATGTCTGAGAAATCTGTGTAAAAAGCTTATGAACGAGAAGAATCAGGCTTTTGGAATGATAATTAGAATCCAGACTGACCATGGAATTTTGAGAATGAAGAATTCTTTTATTATTGTGACAACAAAGGGATTCAACATGAGTTTTCAGCGCCAAAGACTCCTCAGCAAAACAAAGGGATATGGCCTGAATTAGGCTCAATGCAAAGGGAATCTCACACTGGGTTTGGAGAAAAGCTGTTAGCACAATTGTTCATGTTATTAACAAGGTGTTGTGGAGGCAAAAACGAGGACGATGGGGGAAGGAAGGAAGGTAGCAGTGAACTACTTTCATGTTTCCGGGAGTACCTATTACATTCTAAGAGACAAGGCTTATTAGGGAAATTTTGATGCACGCAGTGGAATGCGAAGCATTTTTAACCATCTACATTTCACCAAATTCTTGTCTAATTCTTTATTATCCACAACCCACCCGACACCTAAAAAATGATGCTACACAAACTTCATGTCAATGCCACTAGCTTCCATTACCGCCTGCCCATCCAATTTATATTAAAATGACATGTTGCAGCCTTATAGCCGCTTCCCCGTTGGGAAAATGGAACGTCTGTGTCTCCGGCCACCTTTCCAACAAGATGGAAAGCAACTCTGGTATCATTTTATATGTTTCTATCGTAGGTACTACAACTAAACCAACCTTCTTTGAGCATTTTTTAATTCCTCCATCCAACTTCGAAAAGCTCACATCATTTCGACCATCAACCATTTGATCTATTTGATGATCAAAATATTACAAAAATCAAATTTTAATCTCATAAATTCTAAAAATGAGTAGGTTAGTGAACAAACAATTAAATAATATGCAAGGCATTTTTCAATGATTTAATAGAAGATGATATATGTAACTTTGTTGACTTTATTGAAGATAAATTGCGGGGTTTTTTTATAATTTAAAAATATGAAGTTTTATGTTTTCAGAGCTCACAATGAAATTGTAGATTTTATGGCCAAACATGTTCTTATAGAATTCACAAATATTCATGTGTTTTCCAATTCTTCTTAAGCTGTGTGGGATTTAATTCAAAAAATATATTAAGCTTTTGATTTTATGATTTTTATTGTAATCGTCTAGTTGTGTTATGGTTTTAAAAAAAAAATTTATTGCACTTGTGGATAAGCATTTTACAAGCTTTGTAATGCACTCTGAATAAGGAGTGTTTTGGCTTCTGGATATAAATTTATCCAAATACTTCTCATTTGTTCTTTCTCCATAATTATTTTTTTAGGGAAACCAATAACATATTTTTATTTCATATTAATAAGTTTGAAGCAAAATTTTAGAGGTTTAATTGATTGTCATATAATATTTATTTTATTGGTAATTTTTGTCAAAATTTATCAACTTATCATGTATATTTTTTGTTAATTGTTATATGATGACAATTTAATTAAAACTTTAAGTTGAGAAATTTTAACACCTGAACTGAAATTTTTAAATAAAAATGACGTAAATTTTAACTTTTTAAATATAAGGACAAAATATCAATTTTATCAAAATATTAAGGACTATAACATATTTTAACCTTTTTTATCATTTTTTGCTGTGATTAACGGAGATGCTTATGGAGGCAAGCTAATATGAATTTTTGGGTGTGATTAATGAAGATGTGTCTAACTCTTGGGCATCTCTCTAGGATGCATACTGTTTACATAACTTCAGATAACTTCCTTTTTTTTTTTTTTAATAGAATGACTAGAATTATCTATTATTACAATGCCTCCAACTATCCAATCCATTACTACAATAACACTTCAAAGTGTTTGAACCCACATCCTCGTGAGCCGAGATGCAAAAACTACAATGACACTTAAAATATTGATTTTGTAGTTCTCTCTAAGTGGAGGTTGAATGTAAAAAAAAAAAAATTGAGATAGATGTATTAGAAAACAATTTCATTGTAACTGTGTAGCTTCTAACTTTTCATTGTGTCAATAACTACTACATTAATATGCATACTCTTAATGTCAACTAATAACAAAAACTAAAACTACATTGCATTCATCATTTATGCAAGCTGATAAAAGAATCAAGTGCATGTAAGCTGAACCAAAAATGAATCAAGTACAAGTAAAAATATGAAAAGGGTCTTAATCTTACATTTAGGTGCAATGGCATCGTAAAGGAATTGATGTATTCGCCGGTTTTCTTTTCTCTCGAACAACAGCTTCCTTAATCGCTGGTAATTTTTGATGAACCTTTCTCCAAATGTGGTTTACGGCACCATCGGGAGGGATTGGTCCGATGCCATCAGGATGGCCGCTATCATACACAAACACAGGTTGAACCTTAGCCATCGTTTGACGGAATTCGTTCTTAAGTTTTTCGGAAATGCTTCTAAGATGAGAAACAAGCCAATTCGGTCTCAATGCATCACTCACTGCTACAAAAACTGAGAATGTAGAGTAATCCACCATCCCTTCAAAGGGAAGCTCAATATTGTCACTGACAATCACGGGTATACAAAGGCTTTGGATTGCATCAAAAAGTCGGCATGAAGTGGGAGTATCACCAGCTGGGTGCAAGCAGAACTCGGATGATCTCATCCCCTTAATTGACTGCTCTCTTCCAGTGGCATTTGGGAACCCTTCTTCCATGATGACTCCTGCTTCATTAGCCAACAAGTCCCATAATTTTTCTCGAACCAAGCCACCCTGAAAATTTTAACAACATCACCAACACAGTAAAAGTTTGAGATAAAGCCCAACATGAACCCCTCAACAACTCAAAAAACGAAGCTCAAAGTTGAATTGTATCCATTGAAGAGAGAAAATAATGTCATCAATCCTTCATTTATAGGATGATATACTGGAAAATCACATGGTGCAGCTAGATTCAAAGTTGAGTTGTTTGATACTAACCCGGTGCCTATGTTTAGCTCCCTTAAAATAAAGGAGGGTGTATCGTTTCTGGTTTTCTGATAGCTGCAACCTAGGAAGTAGATGGGTATATGGAACAATCACATCTTTAAGCAATGAAACTTGGGTGTGACGTATCGTGTCTGATGAGGCTCCACCGTATGATTTTGTATCGAGCCTATACCACCCACCAAAATCCACAACCAGTAGAACAGCCGGGGCTATCTCCTCTCTGAAATGCCACATTGCAACAGGGTCTGTCAAAGAATACTTCAAGGTTTAACATAACCTGACAACCCAGAAACTAAATCATAAGCTGTAAAGTATGCAAATTAAGTTCCCACTTCCTTTTTTCTTTTAGCACTGATGGTAAAATATCAATAAATGCAGTATATGCTTAAAAGAGCAGCTAATGCCAAGGGCTTGGCATATTTAAGTATACATGATCCTAAGACAATAGTTTCAAAGTGAAGATTAACAGACACAGTAAGGAAGAATTCATGTAAAAGGACTATATATATATAGTAAAAAAGCAACAACGAAATATCCTAAATAACTACATCCCAAAAAAGCTAAATGGGGTAAGCAATAAGCAAATGAATTTCAATACACACAAAATTAGGCACATTACCAGTGAGAACAAAAACATGATCTCGTCCACCCGATCGTTTCCAAGCATCAGTATTCCTCACAAAATCCAGCACTTTCTTTTGCCTCAAGTAATCCCCATTCCCAGCTTTCTTCTTAAACGCGCCGCTTCCAGATCCCAACTCCATCTCAGCACTCAGGGTAGCAAAAAAGGGAACAAAAACAACATCAGCCTCGTTAACATCAAAAACCCTTTTAGCGAAAGAAGCCGTCCTCATTTCTTGAGCGGTTTCCAAGTCACCCATGATCCAGTACTCCGCACTGTATTGCTTGATCAATGGATTCTCGGCATAAGGAGGGTATTTGGTGGGTTTGGAGAAATGGGTAGTTGAGATCTGATGGTCAGGGTCGGAAGGGATCCGAGAATCGGGGTGATTAGAATCCCAGTACTGTTGGAGTAAGCCATAGTTGAGGGATCTGGGAAGGTTGGCTACGTAGACCTTGATGGAGTTTTGGGAGGAAAAGAAGGAGGTTTGGGGAAGGGAATTTGTGGGTTCAGTAGCAGGAGAAGTGAAGAAGAAAAAGAAGATGAAGAAAGAAAGGGAAAGAAGGACAGTGAACGTGAGAAACAGAGATTTTGCCCTTTTTGTTGCTGTGCTACCTTTGATTGCCATTTTTGTTGGGCTTTTTTTTGATGTGCTCTTTAGTTTCCTTCTAAGTTCTGCGTTTCATTCATTTTGGATATGGAGCTTTGAATGTGAAATCGATTAAAATTTGAAGTTGGTGCTGACAAGTTGGAATGGTGTGTGTACCAAAGGGTATTTCGGTCACATTATGAGTAGCTGTTTGTTTGGATAGAAAGTTCTTAGGTAGAGACTGGAGACAAATTTTCCCGGAAAAAAAAAAACATTTATACTAATACAAGCAATGATCTTCCCCCATGGGATATTTCCAAATTAATTTTTATATAATTCGAAACTTACAAATTAATCTTTCCGTCAAATTTTATTTATTACATGTTTATATGAACATATTAGAAAATTTTTTTATGGATAAATTATAAAAATAATTATTTAATTATATTTTTCGTTTTATTTTGGTCACTCAATTATTAATTTTTTTGATTTAGTTATTGAATTTTTAGAAATTAAATATTTTTGTCACTTTTAATTGATGTGTTTTTTTTTATTAGCTAGTAGCAAAATGAACCCTTTAATATTTACACATTTTATTAATTTGATCTTAACTATAAAAAATTCAACAAATTTAACTTTAAATGTTGAAAAAAATTGTCATATTAGTTCTAATCCTAAAAAATTTAATAAATTTAACACTCGATATTTATAAAATTTATCAATTTAGTCCTAACTCTAAAAATAAAAAAAATTTAAAAAATCATTTTTAGCCATGTATATACCCATCAACTAACTTATGTGAGATATTAAAAGGCATAATTCTCGAAAATATCCTCAATATTTATGAATTTTTTGATTTGAGCCCTTAATTTTTTTTATTGACACCAACAACGTTATAATTTTTTAAAAATCAATTTAATTTTAACGATAAATGTGAATTGACCGTCAACTAAACTACAAGTCAACGAAATAACTTATTTGGCGTGCCACGAAGTTATAGATGACGTCATCTATGAAAAAATTGCTTACCAATTTTTTTTTTCATTTTGTTTACATCTTCTTTGTTCGTCTCCTCTTTCTCTCTTCCCCTCTAGTTGTTGTTAAAAAAAAAAAAAAACAGTGACCCACCACCATTTTCATCAAAGCCCACGCCTGCATTTCGTTCTTTCAATTACTCATTTCAATTGCAGTAAAAATAAAAGCAAACTCATTTCTAAACGAATCATTTAATCTATAAAAATACTTAAAATCAAAGAAAAACTCAAGTTCATTCCCAAATGAAAATGTTAAAAAAATAAAAATCCAGAAACAAACATTAGAAACACATTCATTTTAAAACCATAAGAACACGAAATAGAAAAAAGAAATTTATTGATCATTGTTGTAATCCATTTCTTTAGCTTCCCTTTTAAAACTGAACCAAACCAAACCAATCCTTCTTGTTCCCTTTTTTGTAAAAAAAATAATAATAATTGTAGGTTACTCCTCGAGACCCTCTATTCCTCTCGAAGAAGCTGTACAAAGAAACGGTGTGGTTCAATCTTCAGTTCTTCCTTTCCTCTCCTTCACGCTATTTCTAATTTTTCCGTACATTTCTCTCTTTTTCTATTCAACCAAACTGTGCCTTTCTTTCTCTTCGTAATCACCATATTTCTACATTCTTTGACTGAGAAACTTTTTGAGTTGTTCATTTGTTTCTTTTCTTCCTGTTTGTTTCTTTAAAAATTGCAAATATAACTTCAAGAAACCATATATGTTTTTCTGTATTTCTAGATTTGATTAAGTTTTGACCTTCTCTCACCAAACTCATACTGGAATTGAATTGAGTTCTTGAAAGTGTTTGAAGAAAGAAGCAGTTGATTTTGGACTTCTTTTGTTTCCTTAGTATTTTATTTTTATTTTCCCCTTCGTTTTCTAGGCAGCCAAACGGATTGCTTAGAATAAAAGGGTGAAAGTGAGAATGCTGGGAGCCGGGTTGCAATTCAGGAAAGTTAGAGGGGAGGATCGATTTTATATTCCAATGAAAGCTAGAAGAAATCAAAACCAGAAACAACAGCAAAAGCCAAAACAAAAAGCTGAAAATAATGAAAAAAAGTAATAGTAAATCGTCGACTTCATTAACAAAGAGCAAGGATTTAGCTTCTGGTAATAATAATAAGAATATTTTTTTTTTTACACATCATGTTCATACTCGCATGCTACATAAGCTTACTTTGTTGACCGGCGTTTGACCGACATTCAACTCATGCTTATTATTAAAATTTAGTTGATTTTTAAAAAATCAAAATATTAAGTGTATCAATAAAAAAAATTAAGAGTTTAAACCCAAAAACACATCAAGTTTAGAGTATTTTCAACTATTATGCCATATTAAAAAAAAAAAAAAAAAGAGTACCCTCCTAGAGGTGCTCATTGTTCGGGTCGCATTGGGTTCGGGCCAAATTCATGTAAGGTATTTAAATCAATTTTTCAAGTTTGAGCTCGACTCAGTCTAAAAAATGGGTTTACTTTTTTCCAAACTCGACCCAATTTAAAAAAGATAAACATGGATCTAACCCGACCTGACAATATTTAATTTTTTTAAATTAACTTTTATTTTAAAATATTTTTTAAAAAATAACACACTAATGCCCAAAAAAACATTGAAATAAAAGGTTTCTAACAAATTAAAAATACATTAAAAATATTTATATTAAAAACACTACCATAAATATAATAAATGTTTTATTATATTAAAAAATATAAATAAATATAATAAGTTTTTTTATTGTATTAAATACCTTTTTTTTAATTTTATATTTTGGGTAGGGTTATTTAATTGGATAAGTTTTTTTTAGACTTTTAGTAATGGGTTTAATTGTTATTGGGTTAGTGATTTAATATAAATATAAATATTATTTACCATATATAATTAATAACATAATATATTCGGCCCATGTCAAGCTTGGACCAAAAAAATCTTGTCCAAGACCTGGCCCGTATAGAAAACGGACCATAAATTTTATCTAAGCTCATTTTTTAGCCTCGTATTTTGTCCAAATTCTCTCATTTTTCGAGTGGGTCATTGGGCTTATACAGGTGACCCAATCCATGAGCAAGTTTTTCTCTTTCAAGTCACTTGCAAAAAAACCTCTAAAAAATTAGGATAAAACACAAAGAATTTTAAGATCCAAAACAAAATAAAGCATTAAAAACGTTATATGTTTGGATAGTAATACAGTCAATTATTCCAGATAGGTTCTAAATCAATAAGTTTGGTGTGGTCCAATGTGAAGCTTAAATTATAGTAAAAGAAATTGTTGCTAGTGGTTTGAAAGAGAGTATTTCTTTTCTTAATTTAATATCTCACATGGGTTAATCGATGGGTTATAAATGGTTAAAAATGAATTTTTTTAAAAAAATATATTGTTTTAAAATTTTAGAGTTGGGATTAAATTTACAGATTTTGTAAAAACTAAGGGTCAAATTTATTGATTTTTTTTTTAGAATTAGAACTAAAATAAAAAAATTGTAAATATTGAGCACTAAATTTATTACTGAACCAATAAAAAAGCCCACATCAACTTAGAGTGACTAATATATTTAATTTCGAAAAGTTTAGTAACTAAATCAAAAAAATTAATAGTTGGATGATCAAAATAAAACGAATCAACCGGTTAACTAATTATTAGTGGTAATTTCTTCATCATATTGACTTTCATCTAAACTTTAATAATTAAATGAATCAATCAGACATTAACTCAATTGAAAAATTACTAAAATACCATTTTATGTATAAAATAACAAATATTAATACGATAATATTTTTTTGGATGAATTATAAGTGAAAGGTAAAGTCCTAATAATAAATATTAATAGGATGATATTTTTTATCTTTTCAAATTTTATGATATAATAATCATATGATGAGACTTAAACTTACAGCGCATTAATTTTAAACATGATCACAATTCAATTGATTAATTATCAAAAAGAAATTTAAAGAAAAAATAAAAAATAATCTATAAAACTTCTTACTTTTACTATCTAAACCAAAACTTTATTTAAGTTATAATTGTGTTTAAGATAATTATATGTAATGAATTAATAATTTATTTTATATATTTTATTTTTAGGTTCAAATCATATATATCTTTTTTATACAATGCTTAGAAGTACTCATAATCTTTCTCGAATTTATAAATAGTAAGATAATACATTTCAACGTATTCAAACTCACATTTTTTTTACATAAATAACAATACTCATACTAGTCGAATTAAAAATCAATCAACTATACAATTTTTTTTTAAATATAAATCAACTATACATTCTTATATTAATACAAATATATGAAAAAGTATATATGTTTCAAAATCTAGAGCTCCTAGCTTCACCCTGCAACAAGAATGGATACCCAATTCCCCTTCTCCTCGAAGGAAACACCACAAACAAAACACTCACAACAAACCCAACCACAAGTGGAACAGTGTTGGTCACTTTTCTCGGAATCCCCGGATAATAGCACGCCACAACATCGCCATGTGACCCTGCAAACGCCAAAAACGCAACCAAAGACAGCCCTGCATGGAACAAATCACACCACCTCAGCCTATAATCCGATGGCACACAAGGTTTCTTCCTTCCAGCGTTGAACGTCCAAATGCCACTCAACGTCGCTACCCCATAATACAACCTTCCTCTGGCTGTTCTAAAGCTGTCCGTGAACGTAAAGAACACACAGGAGGCTGCTAAGAACATTAAAAAACAACCCAACAGCCATCTGTCGAGGGTGGTACATTGGCCGTCGTTGCTTAGGAGGGGAGCGAAAATGGTAAAACTGAGAATAGTTGCTGTGGGTAAAAGGACATTGAGCCTTGCGGTTCCACTGAGGATTGCGTTGATTATGTAAATGAAATTGGTTTCCTCTGCATCGTCTTCTTTAAGGTACTGATATTCATTGTTGTTGGTCAGTTGTAAGGTTTCGGTTAGATCGTGGGTGATCGTGTCTGCCATTTTCCAACAACAACAGTCGATCATGTTTGAAAATAACAATATATATATATATAGTAGGGCAATGTTGGGAAGGAGAATTTGATTCTTTGTTGAAGTTAGGAGGAGAATCAAATTCGTTTCCTATGGTTTTTCTTATACTTTTCATATTCTTTCCCATGGCTTAGGTTTTGTCATTCCTTTAGAGTTTGGCATTTTATATGTTTTGTGGATTTGGAACGGTGGATGCTTTAACCTTATGGTACTATGATTCATTATTTTCAGTAAATATTGTTAAGATGAATCCGGATAAACAATGAGATAATAAAAATGGGAATGAACGAATATAAATATTTTACATTAAAAACCTTCAAAGAAAAAGCAATCACAAGCAAAAGAGGTATTAGCTCTTCACTGAATAGGTAGACAAACGAAAGTATAATATGAAAAAAAAATAAACTTATAAATACCAAATCTAAAAAAAAAAGCCCGAGAACGAAATTCTCTTCATAATTATCACGAAAACTCTCATCAAACTCATATGTGATTACATCTTATCGCCATCAAAAAAAAGTCTTTGCTGATTGGTATGTCAAAATAGGTATACAATGATCCCTTTAAATAGATTTAGATTAGAGTGGCTCTCAAATAGGAGAACACGTTGTGACGTGTCGACTCTCCTCATCACAACGTCGAGCTTGTTTTGGCCCTTCTTTGGTTGTCAGTTAATTATTATCTTAAATGCATGCAAACTTTTCGATAAATACAAGACACACCCTCACAATTATTAATATTACATCCTTCACCAAAAAAATCCTATATTTGAATTTTCATGTTAGTAATTAAGCACATTTGGTTCACCACAACCAAGGCTACATCACCAATTCTGTCAAAAAAAAAATCAATTTGATAAAAATTGGAACAATGAAGGGTAAAGTGCTTAAAAAATAAGGGCCAAAATGATTAATTGGGTAAAACATTAGGGGCTATTTTCAGAATTATGCCTTTTGAAAATGATATACAAAATAATCTAAATATTGGATTGGGCAACCTGGTTGGACTTTTATTGGACATTGATATTGAAGCCCAGATGGCTATTTAATGATTGAGTCAGTGAGTAAAAAATGGAGGCTTTGCTAAAATTGAATTTTATTGGCAGAGCAGAGCTGAAATGACCAGAGATTACGAATCTCCCCCAACCTATGTTGTTTGCATTCAACAGAGGCAGTGGACCTGTGAATATGATAGTAGATCATTCACACCCAAGTTTTAATTATTTTAATTTCATATTCAATCCTTCTTATTAATATTTATTTGATATAAATATCCCATAATTTTTTCTATTTATTTATACAAATATTAGGGATGAAGATAGGATAGCACAGTGTAAACTCGCGCCGAAAGGGTGTTTGACAAAAAGAAGTGACTAGAAAAGAAACAGATAAAATTCATTGCCACATTCTACTAACCGAAAAAAAAAAACACACTAAATTGTAATACAAGTACCAAAAGTCCAAATAAATTCTACTATTTGCAAGCATTCTGATGAACACTAATCTTTCAATCCAGTCTATTCAACTAACTAAATTGCATGGATAAGAGGGGCAAATGAAGATCAATTGGAAGGAACATGGTAGTATTTGCCTTTACACGTGCACTTATAAACAATGGGACAAGACTCGGACATGGAGCACTTGAAGCTCACCATCACCCTCTTACAAGGAAAACATGCCCCACAGGCGTGTGTACAGTCAGGCAAGCTCGACCCTGTTGTGTACAACTCCATCCCTCTCCCTTCCTGCATGCATGCATGCATTAACAAATCAACTCATACCCAACCCAGGATTTAAATCACGAGTTAAACGAGAAACAAACCTCTGGGTTCACTTGTACTACTTCATCTCCCAATGTTGTAGCTTTCCCATGGTTGGTTGCTGCACACATGCATGTAGAGAATGTAAGCAATGCATGAAATGGCATGGATGATTAGATTTTTGGCACTGAAGATTATTATTACCATGGTGATGATGAAGGTGGGTTTCGGTGAATAAACAAAGCAGCATGAAAATGGAAAGTAGCAGTAAACCAGCCACTCCAAAAGAGAAGTTCTTCATGTTTATGGCTCGTATGGGATAGACATGCATAGGATGAAGGGAAGAGGCCAAGTTGGGTGATGGGGCGAGCAGTATTTATTTAAGTGAGAAACAAAGAGGGAGTGGTGGTTTTAAATGGTGAAGGGAAGGTACAGCAGATTCAGATTCACATGATGCACGGCTATCTTTTCAAAGGCTTTCACATGATCCCCCAAGTTATACTTATATATACCCTCTGTACTACAAATCTTAAGGCACAGAGGGAACCCAGGAAATTTGTATTGGTGGGATCAAAATAAAATTAAAAAATTTTTGAGGCCTAAAGCTAAATTATTTGTATTAAAATGGTTTAAATTGAATTATTAAAAGTTAAACAGGAATATACTGAATAAATTATACGATTTTGTGCAGGGTTGAGATAAAAAATTATACGATTTTGAAGGGGTTTAAGGTAACTTTATTTTAAAGGGATTAAATTAAAATAGTTAGTTTTTATAGTGGGCTAAAAATGCTGTTTTCCCATTTATTCTATGTACTAAAAATTAAATTAAATTATTAATATTTGGAAAGGAATGAAAAATGGAATTTACCGGATTAAGACATTTGTCAATCTCTGGATTGGTCCCTGTTTTAGAATACAAAAAAAAAAAGGGTTCAATTTTAGTTAGTATATTTAAAGGTGATATTTTAAATTACTTTGAGAATAATTTTTTTTTTTTTGAATTATAATAATAAGATAAAACCCAAATAATTAACGCGATTAATGCAATTCAAATTCAGACTACACGAAAAAAAATAGAATTGTCATTAAAAAAACTCAGCTTTAATTTTATCATAGAAATCACTGTTCTATCTTCTATGATACAAATTTCCCAGAATTTGCACACAACCCACCATGAATTTAAGCCCTTCAATAATTTGGTGCCAAAAATATTTTAGTGATGGAAAATGACATTAATCTTTAATATCAATTGAAGAATGCATTTATACAAAAACAACTTACACATATTTCTTCAAAAAATAAAATAAATTTGCAGATGTTTTTTAACCAAGAATAAAATACAATTTAGGAACCCTTCTTTTATTTTTTTTTTCTTTTACTTTTTACGTAAGAAGGAATAGAAGGATAAATTTTTACATAAATCTCTCAAAAATCCCAAATTAAATTAAAAATTATACACAAACGCATTCAACCACGTGACCTTCAAATTGCAACAATGACATAGAATTAATTCTCTGAGTGACAAACATCAAAAGAAATGGCAGTGCAGTAAGACAGAAAGCAAAAATACTACTCCAGTGTGCAAAAACATTGAAATGGGACATAACAGAAATGAGCGAGTTCACGAGTGTGTGTGTGTGTAGCCCTGCCATATGAGTGAAGTGCAGACCCTTTTGACTTAAATGAACTATTATTTCCTTCACTTCTTCCCTTCACACAAACCCATGTTTCCCATTGGCCCTACAACAAGGTTTCTTTCCTTATTCTTCCTACACATAATTTTCAAGCAAAACTTGCATATTTTGATAGATAGATATAATAAACACTGATCTCCCTATATATAGAGAATGAATGAAGATACCATCCCCCTCCATTCAAATTATCTGCTTTGAAGTTCGGAGGCTTAGACTCATAAACAGATAATATATTTAGTAAGGAAAAGGATCTGTACAAAACGAATAGAGGTTCAACATTCATATCGACTTACTTCAGTTATCACTTTCTTCCTTTACATTCAAAATTAGTTTGATATTAAAAATATGCATATATGTTGTCCATGCAATCATTTCACCTTCACTTCACTTCCATGCAATCATATATATATATGTATATTCAGGAGGAGACAGATCTCCCTAGGACCTTAACTGTTCCTATCAAGAACCATAAGACAGCACACAATGCACCTAAAATAGAAATGAAAAAGAATCCCCCATTCCTACTTCTCCTCCTAGCACTAGCAGAACCATTCACTGCAGTATTCATTGCTTGTATTCTCAATTTACTAAAGCTAGACATTCGCTCGAATGCCCGATTTACCAATGGACTCTCAGCTGCAGAAGCAGGAGCCGTAGGTATTGAATCCACAAACGACCACAGAGAAGATGAAAACCAGCTTCCACCACCACTGCCATCATTTTTGTTACATTGGTCTTGCTTAGGGCCATTGTTTACAAAACCTAAACACGATAAAACAAAAATAACCATGTATAAGCAAAAGTTTACAGTTTAGCAGTATTTCAGAGTAGTTTTTCCCATGAAAAAAATACAAGTTGAATATTTGCATTCTAATCACTTATAGTGACTATAAATGAAATACTTGTATCAGAAGAGCTCTTGAAGCAGGGTCAAATTCCATTTTTTTACAAAGACTTTTTGCCATGTCGACTTTGGCATGTCTACCCAACCATCAGTCTCATCAAGAGCTCTGCCAGGATGGGCTAAGACAGCTTGTGCAAAACAAAAGCATGGCTCAGTGGAATATAAGATAATAAGTTCACAGATAAATCCATATTGGTTTCCACACTTGTTCTACCTGAAGTTGGAGAAGCATTCCCAAGATTTGATCCTGACGGAATGAAGGCATCACCACTTGGATCATGTGTCCAAAGTGTGCCATTAATCTGATCCATTTGCAGCTGTTGATTCTGCGCATGGTAATCCACCTGGTCCACAGTTGAATGATCCATTGAGCTTATATTTGGACCAAATTGATAACCCACCTGGTTCAACATATTACCCCCGGACGCATTCAGTTGAGGCTGCAACAGTTGTTCCATCATATTTGCATTTGCTTGGTTTTGCCACTGCTTATCCATCAGGTTTAGATTAGAATGGGGCAGATACTGCTGATTCATCAGGCTTATGTTAGATTGGGATTCCAACTGGTAACTTACCTGATTTATCATATTATCATACAAGAATGGAACTGTTCCTTGATCAATAGACCCCATGTCCTGTAGAAACATGGCTGCGTCATGGTACAGGTCAAATTCACTCAGCCCATCCAACTCATTGAACTGCTTGTTCTCCACAGGATTCTCGATATTATAGATCACAGGTTCAGGACTAAGGAGATCATCAATCTCCAAGAAATCCTCCTCGCATAATTGTGGTACATGATCAAGGTGGTCAGTGACAGGTCTGACCTCAGGTGCCTCCTGCAACAGCAATTGAGAAATAGGTGACTCTGAAAATTCAAAGCTTGCTTGACCATGGTGAACTGTAAGTTGCTCGGGAAAGAGAACACCCCTTGGAGATGGATCCAGCAAAATACTTTGTGTCTCTTCTGCACTGACAACCTGAGGCAATACATGGCTATGATAAGCTTGCCGCTGTGGAAGTGCTGGCTCATCAGCTAACTGTCTCATAAACTCCTCAATATCACTCAATGGAGACTCAGATTGAACATTAGCTTTTACATTATCATCAGGAATGACCTCATTAGGTGGCTTCACAGGAGTGACTGTATCTAAAGGGTTACTAGAATATTCCTCATCATCCCACGCTTCTTCTTTAAATGGAGCGCCATACTGCTCACCATTTTTAGGGCCAGGTCCACTTTTTTTATACAACTTATAGAGAGCATAATAATCCTGAAATACAAAAGAGAAACACTGATTTGATAAACAGCTCATATACAAAATGAAAACTGCAAAAAGCTCGTTAACAAAATTAACTCACTTACATACCTTTACGTTCTGGCACCTCTTTAGTTCCTCTTCATCAAGGGTGTATTCATGCATAACCCAGTCAGTTCGCTCGCCATTAGGTGCCCGCCCTCTGTAGAAAACTAAAGTTTTCTTGATTCCAACAGCTCGAGAATTGTAAGTAATGGAACGATCCTTTCCCGTTGCCTTCCAATACCCATATATGGTAGCCCTGTTTGACCTTGCTCCATTAGGGTATTTCCTGTCTCTTGGACAGAAAAAAACCACTGTCGATCACCATTCTTCAGCACGGTTTGCCCTGAATAACATTTGTTTAGTTTATTAGAAGACTCATAATACAAAAAAACAAAGCGAAACTTAAATCTCGAACCTAGCAAACATCATCTACTGATTAACTTTTTTTTCAAACAACCAATCCATCCATTAAACATACAGCATCAAATACGAGCAAAAACAAACCATGTCGAAAACTACATCACCATTTCACAACTGTAGAGTCATTTATTCAATTAATAGCCAACAAAAACTATCACCAAAGGAACAGTCAAATTAGTGTGCAACCAAAGTCAACGGAACCCAAATATATCTTAGAATGAATGGATGAAAGCTAACAATTAGTATATGAAAGAATCAATAGGCACATATTCCTCAAAAAACGATTCCCTAAAGAAAACACAAATAAAATATCAGATCAAAACTTACAGGAGGTCAAAGCACCAAAACAAACACTCATAAACCCTAGAAAAAACTAGTATCAAGAATCAAATAATCAAGCAACCCCCTAGAAAAAGAATTCAGAGTTTAAAAGAAAAAGAAAAATTACCAGGTAATTCCTCAGGATCCCACTTGTAAACATCAATTTCCCTAATAATATCAAGCTTAAGCCTTTTTTTACAGATCTTCCTCTTCAGATAATAAAGGACCAGCTCTTCATCAGTTGGGTGAAACCGAAACCCCGGTGGCCACACTTGGTCGTCCCCAAAACCGGAATCAACTGTCACAGCCGTCGCAGTCACCTTCATCTCTCTTGATAGTAAAAAAAAGTTTTTTTTTTTATTTTTTATGCAAAGAGAAAACAGAAAACTCCCCAATCAAGAGAGCTACAAACTGATCAAAACCCAAACTTTAAAACAAAAAATTTAATTTCACATTAGAAGAAAATAATTTTTTTTAGGAAAAAAAGAGAGAAAAAAAAAACAAATCGAAGAAAAGTAAAGCGGAAGCGAGTGGCCGGAAGCGAGTGGCTGGATTGGGGAGTTTTATAATAGATTTATTTAAAAAACCGAACCGTATTAGACCGGGTTTTTTTCTTTCTTTTTTTGTCAATAAAATATTTTACAAATCTTAAATTATTTTGCCTGGAAATTTCCTTCCTTTTGAAAATAAGTGGTACTTACATTAGTCAATGAAATTATTACCTTTATATTAGTAAATATTTAATATTATTTGTTAATGTTTCTACAACCATAAAATTATTTTTTAAAACAAAACTGTAAATTTATTTTAGAAAAAAAATATTTGACTTAAGTATATAGAAATAGTAACATAGAATTTATGTTACAATGTATGTATGTCGATTTTATCTTAATTCGATTGATATAAATATTATTATCAATATAGAAAGATGTGAATTTGAGTGCGTTGAAGCGTATTATCCTCTTATTTACGAGATGATGAGGGGCTATGGGTAGTTCTAGAAATTGTGTAAAAAAAATAGATATAATCAGAATTTATAATAAAAATAAAAATAAAAAGTACATTGTATGCATAAATTAAAGTATTTGACAAATAACACATTCAATAGTGATAGTAAAATAATTTTAAAAATATTTTTTTTGTATTTAATCTTATTTTTTAATTTTAATAGAATTTTTAAAAAATAATATTACATAAAATTATCATAATATTTATTATTTACAAATTAATTTCATATTTGTTTTTTATATTGTTTATATTTCATTTTTAAAGTTATTCATCAGTATAGGTTTTTTTATTTATGTTTTAAACAAAAATAGAGCTTTAAATAAATATTATTTAAAAAATATATTGATTAAATTATATATAAAACGAATTTAATATAATAAAAAATGATTTCTTTAAATGTTGTAAAATTTTATAGGTGGTTTATTATTTTTAACACTTTATTTTTATTATTTGAAACAGAGAAATTTTTATTAGTATTGAAAATATTTATCGAAACAATTTTTTTTTTGTTATTGTCATTGAAAACGATTATTAGTATTTTTAAGTAGTTTTAATTTTATTTAATTATTTTTAAATTCTGTTAACTATGTTTTTAAACATCTTTAGTCATATTTTCAAAATTTCATAATATCTAAAAGATAAAAATACTTAGTTGTTTTATGCTTGCTTTTAGGAGGATAAAATTAATTTTTTATTAAAAATATGAAGAAAAAAACTTAATTTTTAAAACTTGTTTTTGTAATTATTTATATACTTTTAAAGGGTAAGTACCAAGTACTAAATATTAAATTGACAAAAAAATAATAAATGTTGAAGATTAAAAGTGTTATTTTTTTTTAAAATTTTTGCAATGACATTAAAAAATTGACTAACATGTGGCATTAATTACAATATATCACCTAACATATCTAATCAATTAGAATATGTCAGGTCGCATTCAAGTTTATTAAAATTAATTTTTTAAATTTAAATTACAAATTACAAAATATTAAAAAATAAATATTTTTAAAAATACCTTTAATTTTCTCTTTTTTATATAATAATAATAATAATAATAATAATAATAATAATAATAAAACTATCATATAAGGTTTCCTTCTTAAGCCCTTCAAAAATACAATCACCTCGAAGATAATACCATTAAAAACTCTATAAGACTCGCGAGATTCATCTTTCATCATAACCATTTTTTTTATGATTACTTGGAGATAATCTTGTTAGTCATTATAACACTTTTAGTGATACAGTGAGTGTTATCAATGTGTTTAAATTTGGATTAGTGGTTGAATGAGTTAAACCATCGGTTCATCAGTTCGATCAATTTGATTAAAAATAAAAAAATATTAAAAAACTCTATTAAACCAATTCAATCGATTTTTAACTGATCTAACGAGTCTAATACCACTCTTCGAACTAAAACCCTAATCGATTCTCGATTTGATTGACCAATCCTGTCCAATTCAAGCATCATTAATTACAAATTGAACAACACTTTAAATTTAGGGTAAACTACATCATCCACCATTAAATTATATGTAAGTTTTTGTTTATGCCACTTAACTAAAAAAAATTACAATTTGGTCATTGAACTATTCAAAAGTTTTTATTTAAGTAACTTGGCTATTAAGTTTTTTTTTTTAAAGTTCCACCAACGCTCCAAGCAATGATTCAACGATCGATACGGTAGATCAATACTCATCAATGAGTAGAAGAACATACCTTAAATCCAAGTTGATCTGACAGTCAGTGTCGAAGGTTGGAGAAAAAAATATTAAAATTTCGACTTGTAGATTCGTGATGTCCCAAGTTGTTTCATGAAAAAAAACTGAATTATAGAAGAGAAGAAAAAGAGCTTTCGATTAGTGCAAACACAGTGGGAACAAAGAAAGCCATATAAGATCAATTTTAACAATCCAGTAACTTAAATAAAATCTTACGAATAGTTCAGTGATCAAATTGTAATTTTTTTACTTAAGTGACTAAAACAAAAATTTACCCATAGTTAAATGATTAATGGTGGAATTTGCCCAACAAATTAAGAAGAATGACCCACGAGATCCCCCCGACGAGCGCCATTGTTACAAAACAAAGAGGTTTTTCTTTCGGCCGAATAATAACAGCGAGCTTCTCGTTTTGGGCTGTCAAAGCCCAATTGGAAGAAATAATTGTTCTTTTATTTCGAAATGCAGGGCGCGGATGGATCAAATCAGGCAAATTAAAAAACTATGATTTCTATTCTGAAATTTGTTTGGAGTGAGTGAGGGATGTTGAAGGCAGAGCGGCAGCTCATTATTGTTATTAGTACTTCAATTCAATTCAATCCCCAAATCTATTTTTTTCAAAAATGAGTTCTAAAGAAAGTTGCAGAATCGAGCTCCGCACTGCTATTCTCCAACTCAGCGACCGTTGCCTTTACTCTGCTTCCAAATGGTAACCCTTCATAAAACCCTAAATCCACGCTACTCTCTCTTTGCTTTTTAGCTGTCTTCTGGGAGCAATAAGTCATTGGTTGGTTTGATTTACAGGGCAGCAGAACAGCTTGTCGGAATCGAGCAAGACCCGGCTAAGTTCACGCCTTCAAACACGAGATTTCAGCGTGGAAGTTCTAGTATACGCAGAAGGTTCCGCACCAATGAGATTACTTCCACACCTCCCACTGGTGTTGCCTATGTGTCCACTCCGGTGATGGAGGAAGATGAAGCGATACATAGTGACTTCTACCTTCTTGCCAAGTCATACTTTGATTGCCGAGAATATAGGAGAGCCGCTCATGTGCTTCGGGATCAAACTGGAAAGAAATCCGTGTTCTTGCGATGTTATGCTCTTTATCTGGTTTGTTCACTTCTCATTTCGTTATCTTATAGTGTTTTAAATGACTTGCTGTTCTTATGCTCCCTAGTTTTGATTGTGTAAAATTGAGTCTGATGATGTCACTGTTTTATGTTCTCTTTTATTAATCAAACAAAAAAAGTATACATTGCTTATAGGCCTTCTATTTCTGATGCCAATGCTATGTGATTTCTTCAAACTATCTTATGTTTCTGTGCTTTTCTATTTGTATCATCGAAGGCTGGAGAAAAACGGAAAGAAGAAGAAATGATAGAACTTGAAGGGGGGCTGTTAGGTAAGAGTGACGCTGTTAACCGTGAATTGGTTTCCCTAGAGAGGGAGTTAGCAACTCTTTGCAAGAATAGCACGATAGATCCATTTGGGTTGTACTTGTACGGTCTTGTGCTTAAAGAGAAAGGTAATGAAAATCTTGCCCGCAAAGTTCTTGTGGAATCCGTGAATAGTTACCCTTGGAATTGGAGTGCCTGGTCGGAGTTACAATCCTTATGCACTACAGTTGACATCTTGAACGGCCTCAATCTCAGCAATCATTGGATGAAGGAGTTCTTTCTTGCTAGTATTTACCAAGAACTCAGGATGCATAATGAATCGTTGTCAAAATACGAAAACCTACAGGGTATGTTTACTTTTAGTAATTACATACAGGCTCAAATTGCGAAAGCCCGGTATAGTCTAAGGGAATTTGATCGCGTTGAAGTGATATTTGAAGACCTTTTAAGGAATGACCCGTATCGAGTAGAGGACATGGATATATATTCTAATGTGCTCTACACAAAGGAATGTTTCTCCGCCTTGAGTTATCTTGCTCATAGGATCTTTATGACTGATAAATACCGGCCTGAGTCTTGTTGCATTATTGGAAATTATTACAGTTTAAAAGGGCTGCATGAGAAGTCAGTGGTGTATTTTAGGAGGGCGCTCAAATTGAACAAAAACTATTTATCTGCTTGGACTTTAATGGGCCATGAGTATGTCGAGATGAAAAACACTCCTGCTGCAGTTGATGCCTATAGACGAGCTGTGGACATCAACCCTCGGGATTATCGAGCCTGGTATGGTTTAGGACAAGCATATGAGATGATGGGCATGCTCCACTATGCTTTGCATTATTTTCGGAAATCTGTTTTCTTTCAGCCTATTGATTCTCGGTTATGGATCGCTATGGCTCAATGCTATGAATCCGAACAGCTGCACATGCTTGAGGAAGCCATCAAATGTTACAAACGTGCTGTGAATTGTAATGACACAGAAGCAATCGCCCTGCATCGACTAGCAATGTTACATAGAGAACTCGATCAACCTGAGGAGGCTGCATTCTATTATAAGAAGGATTTAGAAAGAATGGAAGCTGAAGAGAGAGAAGGACCTAATATAGTCGAAGCGCTGATGTTTCTTGCTACGCACTACAAAACACAGGAGAAATTTGAAGAAGCTGAAGTGTATTGTACCCGTCTTCTAGATTTTACCGGCCCGGTGTGTTTCACCTTTATTCTTTCTGTTTCAAAATCATTTAGCTTTTCTCAACAAGTTTTACTTATTTTGTTCATCTCTATTGTGATTGTAGGAGAGGGAAACCGCCAAGAGTTTACTCCGAGGTATGAGAATAGCACAATTCGGTTTTCCTTCCATGGATGTCGAGCATTTTCATCCCTGATTTATCTTCTTCATAACCAAAACCAGTGCTAATTTGTTAATATTTAAATCGAAGTTTTAGGGTTGATTTGATTAAAGTTAATTTCTAATATTATTCACTTTGAATCTTTTTGATTTTGTTAATAGAACAATTTTAATTTTAGTTGTGAATTTATTTAATTTTATATTTAATTTGTCAAATATATTTTGGTATCCAAAGGTAACATGGATAATTTTTTTAGTATTTAATTTGGGTTTTAAGGGGTTGTTTTGATGAAAATTAGTTGTTAATATTATTATTTAATTGTGAATTTTCATCAAATCAATTCTATAACCCGAACTAAATACTAAAAACTTACAATGTTATTTTCAGGTATCAAAATGTATAATTTTTGTCAAATATAAATCTCATATTGGACCAAAAATTAACATGAGTACCATATTAGGAAAAAAGTGCCAAACTCTAAATTTTGATTTTGTTTAAAACAATGCAAAATGTATAAAAAATAAAGATAAAATGTAAAATAAAATTGGTTTAATGACAAATTTAATCTTTACAAGTTTTATCAAAATGGTTTTAATTGTATCTCTTAGTTTTTTTTTTTTGCCATTAACGTTTTATTTCAAACTGTTTTTTCTAACAAAATTTATCAAAGCACCGTTAAAAAAATTAACAGATTTGATGTAGAATTTTTTTTTTTAAAAGATAATTAACTTCATGTATGATTTATTTATTTTATTATTTTTTATATGTAATTATTTTATTGGGTTATCTAAGTAATAATTACATCTTATTAAAATATTCAACATAAGAAATTTCACATCATCGTCTTAATTTTTTTAACTTTATTTTCATCAAAATTGTTAAAAAAAAATTGAAAAAAAGAATAAAAGTTGATTGCCAAAAAAAATTTAAAAATATAATTAAAGTTATTTTGACAAAATATATAAACATTAGTGATCAAATTTATCATTAAATCAATAAAATTTTCATAATTTAAAATTTATATTCATTGAATAATTTAATTATATTTCATACTTAATTTTAATTAATATACCATATGTATATATAAACAACTTAAACTCAATACTTAATTTTCTATTTTTTTAATTTATCAAACAACACTTTACTTTTACGACTTAATTTTTATATTCCATTTTAACCCCAATTATTCAAAATTATTAAAAAATTATTTTTATAAAAAAAATGCATCATTAAAATCTCACTCTTCAAAATCAATCAGAAAAGTGATGCATCTATACAATAATTCATATCAATGACCTATACAGGCCGGTGGTTGGTTGCCCAAAATTAAATTATCTCAAGCTTAATGTTAATTTTTGCCCTCAACTATAATTTCATTTTGATATTTAACTATTTTTCGCTTAATTTTGATATTTAAACTATCATCAAGGGACGAAGTAATTTTTTTTTCATGGGTCTAAATTAAATTCTTTATTTCTTTATAATTTTTAAAAGATTAAATCAAACTTTTATCATTTTTAGGGGAGTCAAAGTGCATTTTTACCTTTACTAATTTAAAATTTTTAAAATTTTAAAAGACTAAAATGAATAAATTCCCATTTTGGGGGGGCCAGGGCCCCTGCCAGCCCCCTATATCCGCCCCTGCTATCATCTATCATCCGATTCAATCTAATTTCTGTAATGAAATTAAAAAATTGATTGACACGTGACATCAATTACAATATATCACATGACACATCTAACCAATCAAAATGTGTCATGTAGCGTTCAAGTTTATTAAAATTAAAAAGTAAAAAATATTAAAAAATAAATATTTTTAAAAATACCTTTGGTTTTCTCCATTTTGATATTATAATGATAATAAAAAAACTATTATAGAAGGTTGTTTTCCTAAGCCCCTCAAAGATACATTCACTTCGGAGATAATGTGTAGCACCCCAAATCCAGAGAAAAATTGGAGAGAAAAAAGTCAAAATTTAAAATTTAAGGGGAGAAAAGTAAAATTTGAAAAAAACTTTTTTTAAACAAAAATTTAGATTATGACATCACTATGATGTCACCATAATATCATTTATGCCACGTGTCAAAATATTATTATGTCACGTGTCTCAAACTTAACAACGTTAAGTACGAAAGCTGTGGATGAAAAAAATTTAGATACCAATCTGAACAAAAAAAACTATAAGTTTCAATCTGAAAGAAGCGAACAAGCTCAAATACTAATTTCATATTTAATCTAATCAAATAGATAAGCTATCCACTTATCAAAATTACATAATATTGTTTCTTAGTTTTTTTTTTCAAAAAATATTTTTTGTTTAACCAAAATGAAAGCAATCTAAAAATTAAATAAATAAAATAAAAATATAAATATAATGTGACGTGTATAATTAACCACAATTAAAAATTAAACATTTATGCAACTAAAATAAAAAACGCTTTAAAAGTTGAATGATAAAATTACAATTATTTCATTTTACTAATTTACCCATTAATTTTTATATAAACCCTCAAATCAAAGTCCAACTGCCCGTTTTCAAGTATAGTGAAAATTTACCATGTTTATTTAAATTCACTTTTCATATTCTTTTGCAACCACACCGGTAAATTAATAATTCTCGATTCAATTATAGTTTGATTTCAATCAAATAAATATTAAAAATTTATAAAATATAATAATATTTATAAAAATTGATTAATCTAATTCGCTTAAAAATTAATTTAATTTTTTATTCAAATTAATATATTAGTCAATTCTGACTTTAATCCGTACAATCGAATACCTGCAGCTACATTATTTTAGTACATGTACTATAAGATTGCGTGTTACATTTGTGGTTGCTATATCTAATTTGACGCATGTCCAAAAGTCAGTGTCCATCATGATGTTTGCATCAATTTTATATATTTTTTTTATCAAAAATATTAATTAGAAAAAGACCTTATAAAAGACTATAATTTTGCATTGTTGGAATGTATGCTTTAAAAATAAAATAAAAATGTTGGGTTAAAAATAATCTTTACATTATTTATTGTTGAATAAAATGTTAATATAAAATCCACACGTACAAGCTATATAAAGTAGACTGATGGAATGAGTTTATGTTTATAGATAATTACTTGGTACTCTGACGGTAATCTCATAAGTGGAGTTAAAATTTTGCCATGTTTTCTTAAATTGTATTTAAAAAATTAAAAAAATAAATAAAACATGACAAAATCTCAACCTGCTTGTGGAATAAAAACTTTTCACCACTTGTATACCAAATAATTACTTTAAGTGAATATCATTGGAATTGTATACATGATAAACATCAACATTTTCCCATCAATAGTATGCATCATCTTGATTTAGTATGCTCACACAAAAGTATGCTTTGTTCCCAAATTGGTCAAATTTGTTTTTCGTGAAAGAATGACTATTAGAACTTTGACTTTTCAGCCTGAATGGAAGGGATAAGCTGAAGCTATACTAATGTATGCTCAATAAAGGCACATGATGTGGAGATAGACAATCTCGGTGAGGATGCACGTACCACATCTATGCATGCGCAAGCGTGTGGGTGTGTGAGGCAAAATGCCTGTCGGGGTGGTATATAATTTGCACAAAAAACGGTCGAGAAGGAACATTCCTAGATTTAAAATGCTGCAGAAAATTAAAATTTCTGATATTTCTTTCGACTATTAAATATTTTAACTGAAAAGAAACAGACCAAAAGATAACCTGACCTGACCTGACCTTGTTGACTATTTCAATGGTTATGGAGCCAAGGTAACGCATCTATTAAGATAATGATCAATTGAAGACGTTGAGTATACATATGCATCTAAACACGAGCGTGTATATGCATACGTGCACGCTAATTCGATAAAATAACTCAATACGAAAAGCTATATAACGACCAAAATTCACTCATATGTAAAATAAGATATTCCCTAAGTCATAAGTACAGACAACTCAAACTATAAAGTCTCCACTCATTTCATTAATACAAATAAAAAACTTCGATGTGAACTGGGAAGGGTACCTGAATTGACATTGTAGGGCTACAACTCCACATGATTAGCCAAAATGCTTTTCCATTTTCATCTTCTTGAATTCAGTTTGGCACGTCGTTCTTCGTATGATGCTGGAAACAATTAGTTAGGTTTAGGTCAAAATTAACTAGCAAAAGTTGAAAAAAAACATACAGAATGCCAGTTGCATTCTATAAAGCGTAAAGAAGGCAAGTACAAATACAGACCACCATAATCTCTTGAAAATGTGTGTGAGTTATCGGTTGCTCATTGCTGAAAGCTTAAATCAATTTTACTATTTGACACCCCAAAATTTGGTTCAGTTAATACTTTGGAGTCAGTCATTACACATCTACCATAAAAAACCTCAAATAATTAAGCCATCAAATTTCTATATTCTATTCCTCATTACAAAACTGACCATCAAGCATTTATTTTCAAACGTAAGGAAAGACGAATGGCAAATAAAAAGAATAGGAGGGCCACCCAAAGCTAGCAAAGAAGAGATGGTATTTAAGATTATAGGGACTCCTACAGTAGAAGCCATTCATTTCTTCCAAAACAAACATTTCTTTAATGACTAACATGTCTGCTACAGGGACAATTGCTTTTCTAATAGAACAGTTTTCAACATGGAAAGTGTCCCAGCATGCCCATAGGTGCAAACCCTCGGGCATTGATTGACCTTTTCGTAATGAGCATCATGCACATCTCGAATTTCTAGATGAGGCAAAATCTGAACTGTCATCATCTATAAGCAAACTTTTGAATATTCCTACAAAAGTTTCTCTTTGTTGGTAATAAATGCATCAAATGACATATTTCTAAAAATCCTGATGGATATGAATAATAACAGGGTAACTTCATTTTCTAGCAGTGATGGGCATTTTTAATGAAAGCTCAAAGTGTAGCAGCACTTACGCTCAGTTGGCCGAGACAAGAGAGGAATATGGGAAGTGACCTTCTTGATTGTTCCATTATTCAATAAGCTCTGGTCTGAAAAAAGTCAAAGCTCTTTCAGCAAGATATATCAACACAGATAAATAGAAAAGTAAGACCTTGATAGAAATGATATGGTAGAACTTGGTTTCTGCACCTTTTGCTAAAGGCAAGCAACTCAGAGCAGCTTCTTGAAAAATTGCAGACTGAAGCTGGTATGCTCGACCCTCATTTTCCAAGTGTATACGAAGTGCTTGCCCAGAATCTAGAAATAAAACCACAGGATAATTCAAATATTTCAAACATAAATGGTTGCCTAGCAAATGTGCAAATGATGTATGGATGCAAATTGCAAACTTTCTTCTTTTCTTCTAGGTCACAGCAAATTGTAGCATAGAAATAAATATCCTATATTCTGCATGAGTCAAAGGCATGAGGTGCTTTGTTTTGTGTATCATGTACCTGAGGAGCAAATAAACTTGACATCTTCAAATTCACAGGATTGAAGGACCAATGGTGTCTCTGGAGCCATGGCATACTGAGGTTTTCTCAGTGTCTTCTCAATGTCCAGTAATATATCTATCACCTACACAAAATTGATTGATAGGTCACTTGATGTGAATATAACTCAAGCCAAAAGGTTAAGATGCATGCATAACACTCTAGAAAGATGTAAAAAATGAATAAATAAGCATATTTATTGGGTTCACCATCAGGTATCATGCTGGTCAATTTCAGGAAAAAGGACCGGCTTGATGGAAGGCTATTTAATTCCAGTGTCTGTTTAATTCCACCTCTGACCAAGCAAAGCAATTTATCAAAGACTGAAAACAAAGAGTTAAAGAGAATAACTGTCACGCACATCAACTGATTCGAGACCTTGGCCTATCATAAATAGCACAGCAACCATGCACCGCACCTGATGCCACAGGAAGGCACTACCTTTAACTTTAATAGCACAAAGCTGATCGCCTTCAAAGCTGCAAGTAGTAACAGAAGATTATCCACTTCTTCATACATATTCATGGCACTTTAAAATTGACACTTAGAATCTACCATTCTACCTAATAAATAAGTATATATAATCTCACTTGAATCAACCAGAACAAATAGATAGTCACCTCATATTAGAAGAAGAAATTTCAAACTGCGAAATACGACGCCTGTAGTTGTGAACATTTGCTGCATCCATCTTACAAAAGTTTCTGAAGTCATGTTCTCCTATAAATTTCTTTCCTGCATTCTCCATAGCCTGGCGATAAATAAAAAATATTGCATTACTGTCTCATATTTCTGCTGAGAACCCTAAAAGTCAATAGATGGTCAGAACTCAGGATCCATGTAAAAAAGTTACTTACTGAAATATTCAAATTTCCTCTCCAAAAGAAGTACTTATATTTTCTAGCCAAACAACTAAACCTGCAGTGACAGACAATATGCCATCATCTTAACCCATAAGTAGATAACTAATATAATGAGTTCAAAAAGAAACTTTTAATGAAAACACTGAGCCAATAGTTCTGGATACTATAAATCCATCAAGGATGAATTAGATTTTAAATATCCTCGGTAAGCTAAATCATCCTCAAAATGTAAAAAAGTAATGAACTTTTTAAAATTTTAGAAAGACCTTGCACTGAAATCAATTGAAACAGGACTCCATCCTAAAATTCGAATATCACTTGGAAGGACTCGGTTCAGTACTCTCACATAATCAATTTCTCCTTCTGACAAAAATTCAAAAAGTAACAGCATAAGTTACAATCAAAGATGCATTTTGTTCCTTTAAACTTCACTTTCAATATGTTCACATTTTCTAAATGAAGCTGAAGCTAATAAATTGCTAAAACCATTTAGAAAATGCATTGTGCTGTACTTCATGTCTGCTTGGTTTTTCTTGAAGAGACAAAGCTCACATGCCTTCTAACTTTGAAGTTTGAAATAAGTTCCAGTAAGATGGGGAAAGATCTTATTAATCATCAGATGACATGCTATCCAGATTAGGCAATCACTCACCAGCATATAATACTGATCTGGTTATCAGGCAAGCAGAAACTAAAGAATTATTCAAACTTAGTTTCTAATCTCGATCAGAAATTTTATTTCCTGAAACTTGTGAGTTTTCTACCAGTTTGCCCTTATTATGCATGTGCATCATAATCAGAAATTTTATTTCCTGCAACTTGTGAGTTTTCTACCATTTTGCCCTTATTATGCATGTGCATCATACCCTATGTTACTGGAATTACTCGGGAGTCTATTTGACAGCACAAGTGAGAATATGTGAATGGTTATGGTATCAGAATTTTATTACTCCATAATTTAGCCCTCTCATTGACCTGAAGTATTTTACATACAAGGATTTTATTCCATCTCAGCACTACTCTGTCCCACATTTTTCCTTCTAGTTTCCCCAATTGTTTAACCAGTTCTCTCAATGAACAAGGGAGACTGGTTAAGACATTTGGTGACAAATTAAAAACTCAAAGCTATTTAAACAGTTTGATTTATCCTCAAACCAAAATTGTTCATCCTAAAATTCTATATGTTGCTAGCCTTTTTAGTTAAAATAAAATCTTTTCACGTTCAGTTGCAAATTTGCAGTAGGACCCAGAAAATAATGGAATTCAAGGATATGGAACAAGAAAAATCCATGAATCACCAATATCAAATGATAATTACAGATAAAGGTTTTCCTAGACCTTAGAGTCTCCAGGATAGATACAGAATAAGTGGCTAACCAATTCGTGCCTCAGGAATTGTTTCTCCTGAATTTTTTTGGTTTGCATCAGTTTCTTTGAGGTTTGACCTTAAAAACAATGCAATCACCTGCATCAAGCATTTTCCATGTTCTTAGCATTCCAATGGTTAAACGGTAAACCATGGTTCAAAATCACAGTTAGATTAAAAGAAGTTCTTCTAGTGATCAACTCACTTGGCCAACAGAGGACACTCCCTTATCTGTTCTGCCACACCTTGAGTACTGTGATTCCTTCTTGTCACCAACTAAAAGCCTTGTTTTCTCAAGCGCTTTGAAAATTTCAGACTGTATGAACACTAGAATTATAAAAGTACATCCAAGAAAGAAACTAACAGAATCATTCAACAAAAACAATTGTATAAGGCACATCTGATACAAGTTCAAGTTTATTATGAGTTAATTTCTGTCTTTCTCAAGAATAATTTTTTTAAAGATTCAAATAAATCTTGCACTTGTCATTCATCAGCTGTAAATTTCAAAAAGATATTTAAGAACCATACCTCAATAGTGGGATCCATTTGTGCTTCCGAAGCAAAACCATAAAACCTGTCATATAGCACCTGGAATTATAAGGCTTTGTTGCTTTCTGTAGTCTTTACAATTTATAAATTTTAATTTCTTTTTAAAATATCATGGGTTATAGAATCAAATGATAAAACGGAGAAGACTTTTAAGGCAAAGAAAAGAGTCCCCAGTGATCCAAAAATAAATCTCACTTAGCCTACAGAAGCTATGTATTAGAAGGGCTTAATTTTCATACTATCTTAAATTTAACTTTTGGTTGGTATTTAATAAAAATCTTACATAATGAAACTGATGCCAGCAGGTGATAAACGTAAGTAGCAATATTTACTAAAGGAAATACATACTATGTAGGGGACCTACGTCTAGATGTTTTTACAGTTCTTGAAGGAATGCTGCCCTAGTAAGAAGATAAAGCATAAAATCATCACCGTGGGTGACCATGTCTGGTTGGTATGAAGGCTGAACCAAGTTACATGAAATAACCGTGCAGCTAATAAAACTAGTTCTTCTACCATAAATACACGATTGCTATTTTCTATTATCCTTTTCCTCTCCTTTGACAATAAACTTGTAACAGATGAGGAAATATGCCATTGACAGCGAGCAACATTACAAGGGATTATGGTTAAATTACATACCTCTGACCAAAATACATGACTTTTAGAGCAACATATCTCTTGGAATGGTGAGTCATAATTTTCAAATCATAACCTGTTAAGAAAGAGAGATGATATAATTTGATACATGAGAAGATTTCTAATGAAAATGTGATATTTCTTAAGAAAATATGCAAGATTAAGCAAAATACAATTACATAATCAAGGAAACTTTTTTAATAGGACAGTAGTGTAATATACTCCATAGTTAAAATGGTGCAATTGAAGAGGAGGTGAGTAACTATTGCTCTATAGAAGACTAGCTATACAGCATTTTCATGAAATATGGCATGATAATGCAGCATGTCTCCAATTTTATATCTCAGGAATCAAAATGATGATGATTGGCAAGCAAAAGTAAAGGAACTATCGCACATATATTTGCAATAATCTCATATGGATCTGTGAATATAAGATCTCGGACATGTACATTTTTCTTCTTTTCAAATCTAATGCATACATCAAATCTGCAACTGCTATTTATTTTCAGATAGCTGCATAGGAAACTTCAAACGAGAAGTAACTATAGAACAATCATAAGAACCAAACGAATACAACAAAGAAGTAAACACCAAGAAGATTAAATCAAAATAGCTAAATTGCATTAAAATCAGTGTCAGAAATAACATGAATAATGACAAGATCCTGATGGCATAACAAAGTGATGTGCCCTGTCTGAATCTGCAGGTTACATGATGTATAGGGGATTATTATTTTCTGTGGTCTTTGGTAGGTCCCTCGTTATTTTCTTTCATATCCTTTATTAACAACGCATCAACCCATAGGTGGAAATGTAGATATGTACTCCAGCCTTTTCTGCTATATCATTTCATTTATCAGCATACTAAACTTGACCACTGAAACAGCACCACTTATGGAGGATCTTCTCTAATAAACCAGTTAGATGGTTTAATTATGAATCTCACATTTAACATGAATACAAGCATGTATGGTGGAGGACATCTATTGGACCACAAAGAAAATTTTTCATAAATTGAAAAGCCACAATTTTCTTGTTGAGGTTTTATACAAATTGGAAGCTTGTTTGTTAAATGAAATAAGTAACATTTGAGAGAAAGTAGAAACTTTTGACACAAAGACATTGCACATTCACTCAAATCAAAATGAGCAATCCATTGAGAATTTTCCCACTCTCAACAAACTCGAATGATATTTAAGATCAGTCAATAAAAACCTGGATTTCTTTCTATTGTTTTCTTTTTTCTGGTCTTATCACCTCCAGTGTTTCTTCTCTGACTTTCCACACCCTGTTTAAAGCTTTCAACATCAGAACCAGTTTGCATCTCCTCTGTCTGCATCATACCAACCAATACTTATAGTCTCATTAGAACAAAAACCTCTTCCCCCCCCCCCCCTGATCAGCTAAAAATAACGAAATGTGCACAGCACGGTGTAGGGAATCATAAAGCAAATATTGCATATATATCTCATTCCACACTCCCAATTGCCAGGAAGCTTTTACAAGCATATCAAAGGCAGCTTAATCGTAAATTACCACTCGATTACTTCTAATACTTGTTTCTATTTCCAAAAAAAAAAAAAAAAGGCTCCACTTAAAAAAGTAATAAAAGTTTAACTTTCCTGGACAAGACTATGCAGGCTTTACCCTTTAGTATAGCACCAAATTGATCATTTTACTAATAAAATAAAATTTGTTAAAAAAATAGCAAATATGCAAATTCTTCAATATACAGAATGGCAGAAGAAGCACAAATTACAGATAATAATTATAATAAAACAAAATAGAAAGAAAGAAATTCAAAGTTCGTAATGGACCTTATGGCAACAACATTTGGAGAGTTGAGATGATAGCTTTGAATTCTCAGCCTCTAATTCCTGATTAATAAATTAATTATTTTTAAAAAATTTGATGATAAATAAAATTGACGAGCAAAGGAAAAGAAATTAAAAGGAAAAGCAAGAAGAACCTTCACTCTATTTTGGAGAGCCTGTAGTTGGGACATGAAGCTACCCACGACATCACTGCCGGACTCGCTTATTCCGTTTGACATTTTCAAAATACCCGCCGCTGATGGATCGTTGCTGTTTTGCTCCGTTTATTTCTCCCTCAATGGATATTTTGTTCTAAGTGAATTACAGCAGCACTAAACTACGACGTATTGAACTTCAGTTTCTTTTTAAATATGTCATAGGGGTTTTTATTTAGGTCAAATTCTGCCATTAAACCATGTAATTTGCATAAGTTGTAGATTTAGTACTTGTACTTTAATTTTATCAATTTCTTGTCCCTGTACTTCTCAAATTTTGAAAATATAGTCCTAAAAAAAGTAGCAATTAAATCTATTTGGTTAAATTATACTATTAGTTCTATATTATGCGCAAAGTTAGAGACTTAATATGGGTTTGAATGGACGGTGCGTTTACCTGCGATTAGTGTTAATATAACGGTGACAATGAGATTAGATACTGTAGCGTGAGATAAAAAGTAAGTTAAGCGCACCACACCACCCATCTAAACCCACAGTTAGCTCTTGTTCTCCAACTAGATCATTCTTAGGGTGAGTTTGGATGAACGATGCGTTTACTTATAGTTAATGTAAAAATAACAATAACGGTAAAATAATTTCTTTTTTCCAGAAAGTTCTTCGGTAAATCCTAATTTGGTGGAACTGATAGAGTTGTTCCCATGGAATCTTTTTCTTTTCTAGTGTTCAATTCTGTCTTGTCCCATGGAACTAATAAGAGTGTGTGCTTTGTAGAAATGAAAGGAAACCAGAGGCTACTTTTCCAACCAAATTTGGCAACATGCCATGGAATGCTTGCAACTATTTTTGCAAGCTGCTTTTTTTTTTTTTTTTTATGTAATGTTATTGTAGCTAAAGCTGCTAATGGGTGACCAATAATTTTGTTTTCAATTTAATATTTAAAGTATCATTTTGTTATATATTTTGATTCAAAATTTTAAAGTGTTTAAAAAATTAAGAGACCAACAAAAACATACCACGTGGTGTTAAAAATGTATTTTTATCATATATTTATATTAAATTTTAAAATAATTATAAAGAGTAGAAAAACAATATATAAAAAGATCAGAAAATATATATATTAAAGTATAAAAAAATAAAAAATTCATTAATTCCATAAAATATTTAAACGTTTTTATCATATGTTTTTAACATTTTATTTGAAATAAAAAATTTAAATAGATACGAATAATAATTTATTTTGATATAATAAAAATATAAGAAATCAATTTTGATAGAATAATCGAAAAAACTAATATTAAAAAAATTATAACATGGTTATTAATTAGATTTACAAATTGAATCTAGAATTGTTCATGGGTTGGGTTAGGTCGGTTTCGAGCCCTAACAAAAATTTTAGGCCTGATTGATAGGTCTAGGTCTAGTTCGGCTTGAAAAATGAGTTTAATTTTTTCTCAAGTCTAATTTGGATAAAAAAATGTTAAAACCCGAACCCGTGCTCATATTAAAATTTTATTTTATTTTATTTTTATATATAAAAAAATTTAAAAATATAATTCATCAAAAACACTAAAAACATTAAAATAAATGTTTCCCAATAAATTGAAAATAAACTAAAAAAAGTCTATATACTTAAATAACACTAAGAGATGTGCAATTTAACAAGCAAATATCTCTAAAATAGTAGCAAAATTAATAATAAAATAGGAGTTATACAATATCTAAACAATAACAACAAAATAGTAACAACATAATAGTGAAATGACATCAACACAGTGAGAAAACAATAAGAAAATAACAACAAAACAATAAAAAATAACAACTTTTCTTTTTGCAAATTTCGGTCGGGCTAAGCCTAAAAACCTTATCCGAAGCCTAACTTTTTTTCTACACAGGTCTTATTTTTTTATCTAAACTTATTTTTCGAATTTATATTTTTTTTCAACTCATCTTATTTTTTGAACGGACTTTCAGATCGAACTGGGTAACCTAAACCATAAACAATTATAGTTGAATCCATAAATAAAGTAAACCATATTTGATTTGGAGAGGGACTAAATTCACAAATGTACTCGAGTACTAGGATTGATTCTAGAACTAGACCTTTTACTATTTGATGTGGCATGGCAATCGCATTGGATAAAAATAAAAAGTAAAAACCATGAAATTTGAGCAAATAGAGGCGGCGAGTTACCCGCTGTAATTCATTCCGTTTCAACAGGTTGAACCCCAAACACTTTTTAAGATCTCCGTCCATCCATAACTGAACTTCAACGTCTTTTTTGCAACTGATTCTCTTCTTTTTGAACTAAAACCTGAAAAATCAATTAAAAACAAAAAAACCACACACACACACACACGAGAAATAAAATTACTTTACAAAAAAATTCTTTAAAAAAAAAAGGGGAATCGAACCGCCGGTGTGATACGTCGCTCCGGCAAAAGGTGCTTTTTCAATGCCTTTGATTTGCTTTTCCTTTCGAATTATGCTTTCTAGTAATTATTCTTTTCTTTTATCTAAATTCTTGATCGATTTACGTAATAGAATCCAAATTTTGGATATTTTAAAGGTTAGATTGTTTGCTACAATGATTTCAAATTTCCTGCTTATTGAAATTGATGTTAATCGTTACTAAATATATATTTCAAGATTAGATTGTTTGCGTGATGTTGTTGGAACTGACTAAGTAATGTTTTTAAGAATCAATTTAATGGTTTTGATAAAGATTACTTGTGGATTTTTCTCTACTATCGTTTATTTTTCATACGATTTCAATATTACGTGGATGCTATAGTGTAATTTTTCTCTTTTTACTCTTTTTTTTTCATCTTTGTAAGACTGTATGGTTGAATAAAACATATTTTCAGTAATAAATTATACCTTCGTTTTGATATATGTTATCCAATACTTATGTTTGACACATATTCTATGATGCTTATTGGATATGATCTCTCAAATATCTATATTAGACAGGTAATCATATTCGATACTCATCTCAAATCCGGATAATATAAGAGATACTCCATTCCAGGTGCATAAATTTCATTGTATTTTCTTTGCGAATTTACGCTTCTCATTTTTGTAAAGTAATTAGTCCAAGACTCTTGCCTTAAACAAATATCGACTCTTTTTTGCAACTTAAATGAATAATTACTCTTTTTGAAAGAATATTGAGAATTGTTCAAATTAAGTACTGCTAACTTCTATAATTCTCTTCACTAAGCTCTGCAGAACTTGATGAAGTGGATCAAGACATTAAAGGATGCATGTGAGATAATGAAACATCGATATTGCTGTAGGATGTGGTTGGTACCTATGAAGGTGTGATAGGCAGTGATCCTAGCACTCCGATTTTCCAATATCTTTTAGTCTATGCAGTTTAATGGTGGGATATGCTCTTAAACTTGAAGGAATAAGTGGAAAGTGGTGAGTAGAATCGGATAAAATGAACGTCACTGGTGGTTTTATATCAGATGAACGCAGGGAGATTGTCCAATCTGCCTCAGGGAGTGAAGATCCAATGCAAATCCCTGTTTCTTCAAAATCTCCAAGGTCAATACAGGTCCATGGAAAAGGAAGTCCCGTTAACAATGATAGGCAGTCACGTTCCCCAATAGATGGTCGTCCTAAGAAAGGTAGCTAATATCATCCCAAAATAGTTATTAGACAATAGTGAAATGAGCAGTAAGGAATCCCGATAGAGTGAATGTTAAAGTTTATGCCATTTAGCATACATGGTGCCAAATCTTTACTGCTGTTTATATGATGGAGGTGCTCCTTGTACATCATAATTCTATGCCAATTCTGAAAATGATAACAGCATTTCTTTTCTTCCAAAGTCAATAACATGTTTGAAACCTAGTCATGTAAACATTTGTCATAACAGAAAATGATTCTGGCTTGTTATCTTATAACATTTGTTTAGTTTGTTATTGATCTTGTTCAACAATTTCATTGTGCAGGTGGTTGTGGTGGTAAAGGAACTTGGGGAGGGTTACTCGATACTGATTCCAGTTATGCTCTTGACCCAAATGACCCAAACTACGATAGCAGTGAGGTTGTTAGTCCACATATGTTCCTTCTACTTTCTCTGGATTTTTGTTCTTGTTCTATCTTTTTGTTTTTTCAAATTACTAGAGAATGATTAAGACCTATTCAGGGTTCAAATTTCAGTTTGATTGGAAAAAATGAAGAAAAATATGCTTGATGCAGGAATATGGACATCCAAATGCAAGAAAATCAGCACCTGATTTTGATGTGTATAAAAAGAAGGCGACAATAATAGTTGAGGAATACTTTGCTACTGATGATGTTGACTCAGCTACCAATGAACTAAAAGAACTTGCAATGCCCAGCTACAACTATTACTTTGTAAAAAAGCTTGTCTCTATGGCTATGGATAGGCATGACCATGAAAAAGAAATGGCTGCGGTTCTATTATCTGCACTCTATGCTGATGTAATTGATGCCCCACAGGTTTACAGAGGCTTTAGTAAGCTGGTGGAATCTGCAGATGATCTGATTGTAGATATACCGGATACAGTTGATGTTCTTGCATTGTTTATAGCTCGAGCTGTGGTTGATGACATACTCCCTCCCGCGTTCCTTAAAAAACAAATACCACTCTTACCTAATGATTCAAAGGGGGTGGAAGTCTTGGAAAGAGCTGAGAAAGGGTATCTAGCAGCTCCTATGCATGCAGAAATAATTGAGCGTCGCTGGAGGGTTAGCAAGAAAACAGTTGAGGATGTAAAGGCAAGGATAAACAACTTGTTGATAGAGTATGTAATGAGTGGTGACAAGAAAGAGGCTTATAGATGCATCAAGGATTTGAAAGTTCCTTTCTTCCACCATGAAATAGTTAAGCGAGCACTTGTTATGGCAATGGAAAGGCGACAAGCTGAAGATAGACTACTGGATCTACTCAAGGAAGCAGCTGAAGAAGGTCTGATAAACTCAAGTCAAATTACAAAGGGATTTGATAGGATGATTGACACAATTGAGGATTTGTCCCTTGACATACCAAATGCACAGAGGATACTGAAGTCTTTGATTTCTAAGGCTACATCTGATGGATGGCTGTGTGCTTCATCTTTGAGGTCTTTATCATTGGAGCCCAGAAAAAAATTATTGGAAGACAATTTTACTAGAACATTCAAGTTGAAGTCTCAATCAATTGTTCAAGAATATTTTTTGACTGGTGATATCTCAGAGGTTTTTAGTTGTCTAGAAGCAGAGAATAAAACTTCCTCAGGTGAACTGAATGCTATCTTTGTTAAAAGGTTGATAACTTTAGCAATGGATCGGAAGAACCGGGAGAAAGAAATGGCTTCTGTTTTGCTATCATCATTATGTTTTCCTGCAGATGATGTAGTAAATGGGTTTGTGATGTTGATAGAATCTGCTGATGACACTGCTCTAGATAATCCAGTTGTTGTTGAGGATCTTGCTATGTTTTTGGCTAGAGCTGTGGTAGATGAAGTTTTAGCCCCACAACACCTAGAAGAGGTCGGTAGCCAATTTCTGGGGACGGACTCTATTGGGGGCAAGGTGCTTCAAATGGCAAAGTCATTACTAAAGGCTCGACTTTCAGGAGAGCGCATCTTGAGGTGTTGGGGTGGTGGTGGTTGCAGTAGGCCAGGATGGGCAGTTGAAGATGTGAAACACAAAATAGGAAAGCTGTTAGAGGAATATGAATCCGGAGGAGACATTAGGGAAGCTTATCGATGCATAAAGGAGTTAGGCATGCCATTCTTCCACCACGAGGTTGTAAAGAAAGCAATGGTGATGGTTATGGAGAAAAAGAATGATAGACTTTGGGGTTTGCTTGCACATTGTTTTGGCTCAGGGCTCATAACCATGAACCAGATGACAAAGGGTTTCTCAAGGGTAGAAGAATCACTTGATGACTTGGCTCTTGATGTGCCTGATGCCCGAAAACAGTTTCTAGCATATGTCGAAAAAGCAAAGACTACTGGATGGTTGGATTCATCATTTCATTATGGCAATTCCATAAATGGTAAAGAGAATGGGGCCTGCCAATAATAACGAGTAAGTTTTCTCATCCTTTGCTGTACCCCATTTTATATAACATTAGATATACTAGAATGGTTATGATGTTGGGATTTGAATCCCAGATGCCACGTCCTGAAGGTGTTTGCATGAGCCATAGGTTGAATGCAAATTTTGATTCTAATTTATTAATCCAGATCATTCCACTCTTATCAAAGCTGACATGGTCAATTGTTTTTACTCTTAAAATTAATCACTCATAGGTTTACAGGGGAGTTGAGTTCCTTCTAGCTGTGCCCTGGTATTGCAGAGAATAAGTTAAGAATTGACTTAAATTTAAACATCTGCCTGACACACACTGCATTATTGTTGAAGTCAGCATGTTTTGTTTTGTTTTGTTTTTGCCATTACAGCTTCTGTAGTTATGTTCCTGGTACTTCAGTTTCTGCTCAACTCCAAGATCCAACATATCAAATTCCACCAAATTAATGTTGGAGATTGTTATCACATTGTTCTCCAGAATCCCATTTTTGTTGCATTGCATTGAAAGAGCTGACCTTCGGGAATCTGCTCATTTTCAGTGCAAATAACTCTAGAACTTGGACTTACTGCTCTGGAACAGTTTCCTTTTTTTTTTTTGTTTTTTCGGTTGTCCTATAATTTGTTAATCTTATTTATTTAGGTAGATCAAGTTTTATGTTATTTCATTTTGTTTAGCAAGATCTGACTTGATTTGTACGGCAAACTATAATTTTATTATTTGATTTGTTTTGCAATATCTGACTTCATTTTTACTATTTGATTTGTTTGGCATTCTTTCCCAAAATGTAATTAATTAAACAAAAAGAATTTACTCTGAGTCGGATAGAGTTGAGTTTGAGTCAAACTTATGTATAGTATTAGCTTATTTCTTATTTGCTTAAGTTTGATTTGACTCAAAATATGTGTTTCGAATTTTCTTCATGTTTATCTATATTTGTGAAGAACTTATTCAAATTTGTGTTAAGCTCACCCATATTATTATTGTTTTTGTAATTTTTTACAAAAAGAGTATACTATTTATAATTTAATATTTAATAATTTAACATATTTTTTAATGATTACATTATAGTATTACATGGCTAGAGAACAAGTTAGATTTGAGCTTAGAACTTGAATGTAAAGCAAAAGTTTAATCTAAATTTTATTTTTATTTTTTTCAAACTCTTAAATATCGGATAGAATTTCAAATTTAAATAATCTGAGAGATTTTTTCTTCCTTTGGAAGCTTTAACCATATTATGAATTTTATTTTGTTTGAAACATCCGCATTATCTTTATGTTGGAATTGCTTTTATATTTTTCTTTTATCTTAAAAAAGGAAAAGTATTACATGTTGAATGCGGAGAAAAAAATATGAGGAGTCAATTGAGTCTTAATTCGATTGATATGAATATTGTTATCAATGCAGAAAGATGTGAATTCGAGTCCTATTATTTAAAAATTTGGGAGGGAATTACAAGTAATTATAGGTATTATGTAAAAAAAAATATGATTAAAATATATAATAAAATTATTATTTAAAAAAATACAAGGGCATCCATAACCATATATAACAAAATTTATTTGCTTGCACAAATTAATTAATTAGGAATTGCAGGGTAGTCATTTTGCAATTTGTGCCAACAATTATTTATTACTTCCAACATTATTTTGGGATTTAAATAACCAAGCATCCCGTCTATGTTTACCATAATTAACTATAATAATATTCATTACATATAAAATTATACCAATTCAACTTAAATTTAATTAATACTATTATTATTACAATAATAAAAAAATATGAATTTAAATGTGTTTATTTCCTACCATTTTGACTAATTTCAATGGCGACCCAGGGTGGCAAAATCCCAATCCTCTCTAAAATAGAAAATTTTTCATTTAAGTTCTTTTATAGTTTATAAATTTTTAAATTAGTAATAATAAAATCACATTTTTAATTCTCTAAAAATACTAAAATTTTGATTTAATTTTTTAAAAATTATAAAAATATAAATTATTAAAATGATAAAATTAGATTTTCACTATCAAAAAAATATATAATTTAATTCCAATCTCTCTAAAAAAAATCTGATTTCACATTGAATAATTTATCGTAAGTGCTCTTTCTCATTGGATAGTATTGAAATGGAATCATTTTGAGAAGAGATGTTTTTTTTCTTCATCTTCAAAATCTAGTTGGATTTTGGTGGGATTTCTTTATTTTTAATTGTTTTCTGCTGCTTCTAGGGATGGGGAGATGTTGTTAGTGGGAAATTCTCAGATTAAATGCACAATTTTAACGGAGATATTCTTTTACTTCTTCGTTTAAGGGTAAATAAATAAATTTTTCAGTTGTTTATAAAAGGAAATTAGTCTTGAATAATCTAAAATGATGAGTAAAAATCGATAAAAGAATCGAACATTCATCAAATTAGAAAGGGCAACAATAAGATCATCCCTAAAATCATTTGTAAAATTAAGATTACTTGCATAAGAAATACTAAAAGACGTGCTACAAGAGTAAAAAAAAACTTCTAAAACTGAAGACTTATTAAATAATGGAAAAGTAAACAAAAACATATAAAACTTAAGACAATAAGGATCAAATCGACTCGTGAAATTATTTATTATTCTAAAATATTCTCAAAACGGAAACAGATTAAGAAGGTGATGAAAAGCTACCCGCCTTCTAAGAAAAATTATTGGTGGTCGATGGAATTTTAACGAACGACAAGTATCATCATCTATCCACCCACAAAATAAATCTGCATATTGAAAATTGAGTAGACATGTGAAGTGAATGAGAAGAAAGTAAGAAAGGAAGGGTTGGTGGGAGGGAGCAAAAGGCGAGCAATAGCCAACTCGAAAGCTGATACTACCGCTGAGCAAAATAAAAGATAAAAAGCAAACGACTTGAAAAAAAAAATTTATTTTTCAAAATTTTTACTACATTATTAATGAAGTTTTTAAAAGTTGTTAAATTTTATAAGCAAATTTAAGGGTTAGATGTTGTGCTATAAAATTATAATAAAATAATAACATTTTCATATATAGCATCTTATATTCTAATTATAGATTAACAAAATTTATATGCATTATTTGTAAGAATTTTATATGTACAACTATATATAATTTATATCCACCTGTACATCATGATTTATGTAATTAGGTTTAAATAATTTATATAAATATAAATCATAAATTTATGATACTTATTGTAAATAATTAAATAAATTAAATTAAATAGATAAACTTGAAATTTTGTAGTATTACAAACCTAAACTTATATCCATTTTAAAATATTTTTTTATTAAAACAAAAATAACTTAGTACATTAATATGATTGAAGCAAAATAAATATGTTAATAAATCTAAAGCTTAATATTCTAATTCATTTAAATAATTCATTTCTTAGTTTATTATGGAGATTTCAATGTAATTCTGCCGATAATACAAATAAGGGATAAATCTTAAAACTATACATGAATTACGGTTTAATGTGCAATTGTATACATGTATTTTGATTTTATGAAATTTTGATTTGATCCAATTCTTATAAATTATTAAGACAATTATTGATATAACATCATTTTATGTTTATATATTGCATACATAAATAATTATATTTATCTAACATAAAAATAAATTGATGTATTTATTTTTTTAAATGTGTATGATTAAATCAAAATCAAAATTCATATATACAATTTCATATTAAATCAAAGTTTATGTATAATTTTGAGATTTATCCCTAAAAATAATAGATATTAATTATATATAAAATACGAATGATATGAAAAAAATATATTAAAAATTTTAAAAGAAAACTGAAAATTAATTCAATTAAAACACAAAATTACAAAAGTGAGATTATAAAAACTTTTCTCAATTGATTAAATTAGTTTAATTAGTTTAATTAAAAAAAGGAATGATAGTTAATGTATATTAAAAAAAGCTTTTTTAATTCGTCACCAATAAAATGTGCCAATTGTTTCTCAATATGTTACTTTATATATACTCATAATTTGAGTTAACAAAAATATTTTATATTTGATTTTCAAATAATATTTTTCATTTATTTTATTCGAAGATTATATAAATATATGAAAAGATGAAAAATACTATTATAATACTATTAACTACCCTTTAAAGTAAGGGTATTTTAGTAATTGCATAGTTAAATTAGTGTCTAGTTGATTCATGATACCAACTCAATCAATCACTTTATATATAGTGTCTATATATATATGATAAAAATGTAATTTGAAATATTATAGGGACTGTTATGACAATTTATTTTCAAGTTTGGTCCTTTAAGCAATTACCTTTAATTTATCAATTTTATTATTATAGTTTTTGATCATATCTGTTCTTTTTTACACAAGTCCTAGAATTATCTATAACTCATTTTCAATTCATAAATAAAAATATAATGTGTTAGAGTCCAATCGAACTCACATCCTTCTGCATCAAAAATAATATACATGTCAATTGATTTAAGACTCAATCAATTTCGAATGATTATATTAATTAAATTAAGTGCTGAAATAAAAATTTAGAAAAAAAAATAGATTTCCATAAATAGTTATGGAGATATTTTTAGTGAAGCCATATCTACAGCAATATAAAAGCATCAAAATGAATTACTGGGGTTAACAAATCAAATCTAATAAATCAAAGCTGAATTTTGGCGTTAATTAACCGCCATGTCAATGCGCAAACGAACCTTGCTGAAGGTCATTGTTCTCGGTGATAGCGGGTACAATCCTTGTTTATTTTAATTTCAATTCCTATGGCTTCATTCAAATGAAAAATTTACCAATTTTTGTAAATGCCTTAAATGTTTGTAAATTTGATTGCTTTTTGTGTCAATGTCAGAGTGGGAAAGACGTCGTTGATGAATCAGTATCCTTTCATCCGTATTTGAATTTGAATTTTTTAAATTTTTGTGAAAGATTGTTAATTTTTATCTAAATGCCAATGCGGCTTTGATTTAATGGCTAGCTTGAGAGTTTAGAAACTTTGATATTTTATATTCAAATTCCAGCTGTGTAATGCATTAAGTCCCACCTGTGCAAACCATGCAAGGGTGAATTAGTTTGTTGATATGGTTATTAAGTTCTATTTCTAAAATGATAATTGATTCTGATAGTAATTGTTGATATAATAGTAAATTGAAAATCATTTGAATATATTTATTCACTTAGTTTACAATGTTTTCAAGATTAACTCGTTGAATTTAGATATGTTCATATGAAGTTTACTCAACAATATAAAGCAACTATTGGTGCTGATTTTGTCACTAAAGAACTCCAGATTGACGACCGGGATGTCACTCTTCAAGTAGAGTTTTTTCTTCTTATCTTGGGTGTTTTTTTGTTGTTTATAACTCAAATCTGAAGATGTTTTTTATTTTGCATTGGTTAGATATGGGACACTGCTGGGCAGGAAAGGTTTCAAAGTCTTGGAGTTGCCTTCTATAGAGGCGCAGATTGTTGTGTGCTAGTTTATGATGTTAATGTGATGAAATCATTTGACAGCCTTGATAATTGGCATGAGGAGTTCCTTAAACAGGTTTCATTTTTTCCCTTCCTCTGTTCGTTCGTTTCACTTTAAGCTGTTTGTTTTTATGCCTCTATAGCATCCACGTAGTTATAAATATGTCAAGAACAATGTGCAAGTGCACTGTATTAGGTCCTTTTTGGCTTGTACTGCTTTTAGTACCCCTGCCATGATAAATCTTTAAGCTTGTGCTAAGGCATGGCTTGTGAACATACTAAAAGATTGAAGCCACTCTAGTGAAATTTTCGATGAACATTTTGTAGGACATAAATTCTTCCTGAGAAACAGTGGTTAATTACCTGAAGCACACCTTACATGAGGAAAATTTTCTTGCAAGATGGTCTTTTGTTGATTGGCCTTGATCAGAGGCTTTTTCGTTTTCTTTAACTACTAATGGTTCCATCACCACACCCTAAATTGCATATTAATTTCTATGAGAAAGTGATTAGCATGATGATATGGTTTCTATTTCTGGTTTCATGCCAGGCAAATCCTACTGACCCCAGGACGTTTCCTTTTATATTGCTTGGAAACAAGATAGATGTAGATGGTGGTAATACTCGAGTGGTAAGGATATCTAGTTTCAATACTTGCTAATTTTCTTTTATCCTCACAGTACCTCAGCTTAATAAGTGGTGTCTTGAGCCATATAGGTCTCTGAGAAGAAAGCAAAAGACTGGTGCGCTTCGAAAGAAAACATACCTTACTTTGAAACATCAGCGAAAGAAGATATCAACGTTGATGCTGCATTCCATTGTATTGCCAAAACTGCTCTTGCGAATGAGCGTGAGCAGGACATGTAAGTTCATCTATCTTGAGGTCTATTCCCTTTGTGTTTTTAAGTGAATTTTGGCATGTCCAACCTGGTGTTATTGCCCCAGGAAGGAGTACGGTTTCATCAAACACTGGAGATTCGGATATGATCATTATCTTGTCTTGCATTTTTCACTGCACAGCCGTGATCTTTAGCATATGCCTTTGGGACATTATATAGTTAATATTTGGGGAAAAAGGACGATATTTCTGAGTATAGATATCACATTTGTGTACGAATTTGCAGATATTTCCAGGGCATCCCAGAAGCTGTCAATGAGACTGAGCAAAGAGGTGGCTGTGCATGCTGATTACGAGCCAAACTCGTTGTTTTATTTTTGGTTGCTCAATGCATCCATATTTTCTGATTCCTATGATTCTTATCCATTATATATATACATACATTTGTACTCTAAAATCCCTTTATTGAAGCATTATGTGATACTACTTTTGTTTTTGGTAGAGATGAAAGTATAAGAACTAAAATTTTGTAGAATCCCAGGTGATTTTGCTTTTAGTTTTTTATTAGGGTCATATGTTCAAATTTTAGTATATGGTTAAGCTTTCATTCAAAGAAATGATGATTGTTTATGTTTTCATTTTACTTTAATATATTTATCTGTAATCCTGGATTGTTGAGTAATCTTGTCCCTGATATATTCTTGAAAGCATAAATTCCTAAGTTTTGCGGATATTTTGGTACATGAAAATTGTTCTTCGACACTTTTTACCATCCCCTGGTTTAAAGTTCGAATCTTAGCATGTTCAGTTGAGCAAGAACATGAGCAAGATCAGCTTAGCTAAACATAAAGAAAACATAAAGAAAACACTGGTATAAACCGAGGAACTCTTTAAAGATTCACGAACCATCAATGTTTACCACATTCACATTGTCGATTTTTTCACGCACAAAGCTGACTTTGTTCTGGTTTATTCAGCCGAAACTTCCAAAGCTCTGTGAATGGAAGGATAACTTGCACAAGAAGGCATGTTAGGAGGGGGAGTACGAATGCTTGTTTCCAGATTGCTGCCATTCTTCACTATCAGAACAGTGTTCATTCCCCAAATCAAATGTCTACCTTCCTGGCAGTGCATTGCCCACACTCCTGCTCATAAGTTTCGAATAAAATTCGGGTCTTATAGCACCAGCATATGGCTATATATAAATGTTCAGAATCTGCAATACAAATGGAAAAGGTACACACACAGAGGCAAAATTATAGAAAGTTACCAGGATTGTTAGCTTTAAATCTGATAGTCAGCCATCCTTTCACAGGGAGTGAAGCAGTGCTGAGGTAAGGTGGATCAACTAGATTATAGGTTTCCGGATCTCTTGTACTGTTGAAATTCCCATAACCCTCTCTGAGTACGTAAAATTTATGCCCGTGTATATACATAGAATGCTCATCCGATGCGTTCAACAGATTTGTCGACTGAAACACTATCTCAACCTCTTCACCGTATTCCAAAACTTTCACCTTCGTCCCCTTCAATGGATGCGTACTATCATCTCTTAAATCGGCGACAAAGTCGAAGTAATAGGGAGGCTCATCTGGAAAATCCGAGGTATAGAATCCACTCAAGTTCCTACAATGAAAAATCTGTGATATTGTAACCATTTCCAGTGACATTATATCAAATATTTCTACAAGGGAAAGCCATAAGTGCTCTGCTGAATCCTTGAACCCCTACATCCGGAAGGCCGTCCCTCATTCACCAATTACAGTCTCTTTCGTACCAAAAGAAAACACGAGAAATGATAAAGAGGAGGAGAATTTTTACCTGTAATAAGCTTGAAGCACATCTGTTGAGGGGTTCACCCAGCTTATATTGTTTAAGCTTGAAAGAAGAGTATAGTCCATATGCGCAGAAAAGTTATGAACAATTTTATCCATGGAAGCTGTTATGTACAATTGGGTAGTTACGTTTCTCGGAACATCTATAGGATGTTCTTTGCTGGCCAAGCTTTTCAGACACTTCCTGAATCGTGTTGCAGAATCATAGTCGGTATATGAAGGAAGTGTTTCGGGAAAGAAAGGTGATGACAGTCGGTCATATTTCCCTCTATACTCAAGAATCGCAGAAGCATTTGTTTTATCATATCCGGTAAAAACCAGATTATCGGTGTAATATTGTCGACCGGCCATGTAATAATGACCAGGAGATTGATTTGTTTTGACTAAAACATCCATTGTCTGACCATTTGATAACATGACATAACTTGTAGTAAAAGGTTTCAGGTAGCTTCCATCGATTCCAACAACTATGAGATCATGTCCTGCTATTGCAAAGAAGAACTCTTCATTCATCAATGCATTGACTAAGCGAATCAAGTACGTCTTCCCGTAATCGACTTGCCATTGGTATGTCATCTCTGCAACACAAGATCAATATATAATCATGCATAAGATGTCACAATTATCCATTGATTTTTCTGCAATTGAAATTTTAAACCGAAATTCGAGCTTGAAAGCTCTAAAATCATGAAAACTCCTAAGCCTATAGGAAGTGGTCCAACAACCATAGTTTAGGATACCTTTAGAACAAGCACAGAAATCTCCTGGCTGGCCATTTATGATAAAAGCATCAGATATAGGGACATCTTTCCCAGTTCTCAGGATCTCTTTGATTACCTTGTTGACATCATAGGTAAACCAAGTCCCTGCATGCATTCATATACAAGTTTATTCATTCTCATTTACACACATACATACACACCTAAATATGCAATTAAGCAAAGAAATTAAGGGTTACCGAGTATGAGGATTTGTTCTCCAGCAGGAGTGGGAAAAGGGTAGGAAGATCCATGAGGAGGGTAAATGACAATGGCACCATGAACAGTGTTTCGAGTCCAATCACTGTTAGCATGCCACCAGAGTGTTCCTTCTTCCTCAGAAAACCCAACTTCATATGTGAAATTGTGGCCAGGTTCAATAGGGCATTGCGTGATGTATGCTGACCCATCTGACCATGGATTCCTTGGTTGTTTTACCCCATGCCTGCAAAAGAAACCCCCAAAGTATTATTGATATAAAATCTTGGGTCTGTAACAGATATGTAAATGAACTAGAGAGAAAATTTTACCAGTGAATGGTGAGACCATAATCCCCATGATTATGAACATTAACAAACACTGTATCACCTTTATGAACATAAATGGTGGGTCCTGGGAATTGACCATTAACAACCAGCATACTCTTGGTCTTGCACAGCCTCGTGAAGTTCTTCTCAGCCAGCTACAATTCAGATCCAGAAGATCATCACAGTATCTATTCATATTCATATACATATGCATTTGTTGGAAACGAAAGATGGATCTAAAAGTTACTTACAACAAAGTCATAATAGTGAACTTCAGCTTCAACTACCCAAATGGAAATCCCAGTGAGAAGCATAAGTAATAGAGGACATGCTGGTGCAACACCCATGGTTTCTTTCTTTGAAGGAGAAAGCAGAAATTATTGTTCATATATACGCGTATTTCATGTCTATGTGTGTATTTTGTTATGTAAAACTATAAAAATATCGTGTGGTTATCAATACAAGTAGAAGTGAGACACAGCTTTTGAGAAACAGCCACTGTACCATATTTGTCAAAATTGCTTTTGTTGGAAAAACTTCTTTCAAACCATCCTAAATAGAAACTTTTTAAATTTTGTGTGAATCATGCAATTCACATTAATAAAATATTAATTTTATCACTGAATTAAAAATTTATTTAAATATAATATATTATGCATTTTTATTACTTTCGTGTTTTAAAAAACGTAGTTTCCATACATATACATGTGATAGAATTTTTTATTTATAATATTATTAATTGAGTTGGTGTCACTAGTTAACTTGAAGTGCATTTAGTATTTTTAATTTTATGTATTTATGTGTTTAAATTTTGTTTTACTCAAATTTAATCTATTTTTTCATTTTACTATAGTACATGTTTCGTGTGTTATTATTAATTAGTTTTAAATCATACGTTTCATTATTTATCATATATTATTTTTAGATATAACTATGTATTCTATGTATGTAGTTTCCACACACATGTGTATGATAAAATTTCTAGTATAATCTTATATATTTGAATTTATAATGATCTTTTTTTTTAATATTCAAAATATAGTTTATATATTCAAATTAAATTTTACAAATAATTAGCATTGATGAGCGTTAAATCCACCAAATATAAATATTCTTATGACAAATAATACAAAAACAGTAGTATAAGGCAGTAGGGTCGATTCCATAGGGACTAGTTGCTGTAATCTACTCTCGTGTCTTCCTCTTGAACGTCGTATCGTAGGACATTCCCACGACCTGTGACTGTCTCGCTGGATAATAATAATAAATTAGGGGTGATCGAAAATATTTAGAGAATAAGTGAAACAACAGAAATAACAATTTTAAAAAGTCGCAAGATAAAATAAGAAATCAAATATAAATTTTTAATCAGAATTAAATAGCCTTAGCCTTAGACTCAATGCGTTTCGGTTTTCGACTCGAGCCTTGAAATGATGTTTTCTCCTTCGATCAATAAGCTGGTTATAGCAACTAAGAACGTCCTAGCCACCAATTCTTCTTTTCGTAGTTGGTTCCAATACAACTTGTCAAACCAACCCTTACTGATTGTCTAACCGCGATACACGTGTTCGTGATTTAAGACCTCGATAGCTTTGCGTTCTGAAGAACCCAACTCGGATTAACGGCCTCAATTGCGTGGGACGTTTAAACCCAATCACTATCTCCCTTGACGAAAAATCCCACTAGTATGACCCCGCCAGGACTCGCCAATTTGTTCGCGAGAATCTGAATACAGCACGGCTGATTCTTCTTCCCAACTGTACGTCAAAATGACTCCAACCCAACGTGCACTTTGTGTTGAAAGCGAGTTAACTTTTAAGGGATGAATTGTACTATCCCCGATATTCCGGAGAGATGATGAATGCCGTACGAAAGATATTTAACTCGAATCTGTATCTCACGATTCTTGACCGGAAAGAATACCGGCCTAAGGCCAAGATGGAAGTTTAGTGGTGCATGATTTTAATCATGCTTGATAGATGATGGTGATGGATTGCTTATGATTATGAAAGATGGAAAGGGGAAGGATTAAGATAGCAATTGGACAAATTTGCAAAGGAATTAAAATGGAGATGGAAATGGCAGAGAGTGAACTCACGAATTGAAAAGAAAAACAAATAAATGCTCAATTGCTATTATTGCTCACAAAATCAAGTACATTTCAATTGAATCCAAGTAACCTTATTTATACACAATTGGATTACTAAAAATAGCTCGAGTCCTTTTAAACTAAATTATCCTATTTACTTAAAATAAATAATTTCAGTCAAAATAAAATTAAGAAAATAACAAATTTAGTCAAAAAAATTAGTAAAATAACAACTTTGAATAAGCTTGTTTAACCATTTCAACTAAGAATTGTTTTTGCAATTAAGCCCTCAGTGTCCTCCAAATTCGAATAGAGTCCATCTCTTCACACATGTCTTTCAATTTAATCCATTTTTACTTGCTTTTAGGTAAAGAAACACCAATTTGTGTACCTGATAAGAAAATATAGGAAATTAAAAGTACTTTACTCAAAATTAATCCAAAATACACAAATAAATTGCTTAAATAATCTACTTATCAAAATCCCCTCCACTTAGCCTATGCTTGTCCTCAAGCATAATGTTTATTTTCTATTAAAACTATTTGATAAAAAATTTAATGAATCCAAATTTCTTTCCTTAACCAAGTGTCATGCAATAAATAGAGAAATGAAAAACAAATAATTACTTATGTCTACTCAAACCACATTTTATAAACTTTCAAATACTATGAAATAGAATCAATCACTTCACAAAATTGCAATCTAATTGCAATCTAATTATACTTGCCAAATGATTGTACCCAACTTTATTTAACATGTACACATTTTTTTTTGTTCTTGATTTTTCTTGTATTTTTATTTGAGATCTAATCAAATCTTTTTACGCGAATTGAGATGACAAGCCAAGCACCTCAACCCGATTACTCAATTTGAAAAAGTCGTTAGCATATTTTTCAAGGTAGCCCAGTTAGTGGATTGTTACAAGCTTCGGTTCGTCACACGAATCTTTTTACGCAAATTAAGATGACAAGGCAAGCACCTCAACCCGGTTACTCAATTCGGTCACATTTCCGATTCTTCATTCATAACCAAATCTAATTTATTTATTCACATGCTTTGAGTACATTCTTAGGCAAGTCCAAAAAGTTTCTAATATTGTGAAATGTTTGACTTTTTTTTTCATAATATTCTCAAGTTTATAGAATGCATATTTGATTAAAAATAAGCAACCATTTATTCATGATTTCTAAAGCAATAAAAGAAAAATGCATTTGTAAAATCAATTATCAAATAGAATTAACATAAAATAATCAGGAGTGAGCAAAACTCGATTCGAATCGAAAAATTCGAAAAAAATTTAAATTTCGAATTATTCGAATCGAGTTATTCGAGTTAAACGAATCAAGTTGATTTTTTTTTCGAATTTCAAGTTCGAATCGAGTTTAATTTTCGAATTCGAATTATTCGAATAATTCGAATAAAACGAATAAAACTATATTATTTTTAATTTTAAATTTATATTTTCAAAACCTAATACCTAGGCCCAATTTACTATACCCATTTTCCCTCAAAACTCAAACCATTTATCTTACCCAATTTTTTCCCCTAATATTTAAAACTCATCAACAAACTAAACCCAAATATAATTTCATTATTCAAAAATACTCATAAACTAAACTCAAATATAATTTTATTTCTAAATAACACTCATAAACAACTCTTTTTCGTGTCTCAATTTATTGTTCCTTTTTGTTTATTATTATTATGGTTAGATGTACTTTTTTAGTTTTTATTTGGAAAAAAAATTGAAAATATTAACTTTGTAAACCCGAAATCTATTTTTTCTTCCTAAAAAACCCCTAAATTAAAATCCTCAAAAGAATAAGCCTATTCTACAATAGTTTTGTATTATTACTATTCGTTTATTTGACTTTTGTTGTGTTATTTTTTATTTTTTGTTTTGTTATTTGAAATGGTGTTGTCGTGTAGGTTTTTACTGTATTTTAGACTTTTGCTTATGTTTTTTTATAATCTTGTTGTGTTATTGTTGTCACTTGGATTTATGTTGTTTACTTGAACTTTTGCTTATTTTTTTATTATAATCTTGTTGTGTTGTTATTGTTTACTTAGATTTTTTCACTTATTTATTTCAATTTTTCGTTGTATAGTCATGTTTAAAAACTTTAAATAAAAATATATTTTTTTAAAATTACATAAAATTAAACAACACCAAATTAATTTTCTTAATTTAACTCGAACAAATATATTCGATTCGATTCGATTCGATTCGATTCAAATTCTATCTCACTCGACTCGATTCGTAAAAATTTCAAATCGAGTTAGGATGATGAAATAGGACTCAAAAACTCGATTAACTCGAAAATTTTTCATTCGATTCGATCGAATGCTCATTCCTAAAAATAATCACATTGCAAGAAAGAATATAGCATGGCATGCAAATAAATTCCCCCCACTTAATTCACATTGCCCTCAATGTGTAATTTGAAAGAATAGAAAAGAAAGGGCAAAGTGTACTCACTGTGTAGCTTAACGAGGTGAAGGGCGACGTCGATGCTCGCGCTCTAGTATCGAAAGGATACGCTCGATGTTAGCTTCCATTGTGTCCAAGCGAGATTCAAAATGGTCCATTCTTTCCTCCATGGTGGAATGGGGATGCTCATCTCAATCTCTCGAAGCAAAATTTTGTATTCGTCGGAACACTCTATTGCTCCGAAGTGTGTATGTACCTGAAGGAACAAAATGAAAAGAAGAAGAGGTGCCGACAAGCAATCTCATAGAATCCAAACAATATTCATCCAATGGATCCATGTTATAAGCATGCGTAAGAAACATGAAATCAAATGAAGAAAACAAATTCATTACTAAATGCGAGATGTATGCACCTAGGATTAAAGGTCTACATGCTCTAATTAATGTATGAAAGTTACATGCAAACCAATATCCAATGTTGACTCTATAACCAAAAAACATGCACTACAGAAAGAACAACTCAGTCTTAGTTAAAACAACAGAAGAATCATTAGGACCCGAAAAATTAAAAGTAAGAAATCGATGAATGTATCTAAGGGTCGGTTCATGCACCAACAAAGACTTCACAGTTCCAGAATTATAAGTTTGAGTAGTCGAGTTGGTTAATGCCAAGTAAGCTTCATTAGCATCAAAATCACGAGGTATATCTAACAATGCACGATGGTATGAATCGGTGCCAACATCTATAGGTTCAGCAAATCCCATTGCAATGTTAAAATCGAAAATAGACATATTGAATGTTCTACCTATTAATCTGAAGCAAATGATATTCGGCGTTTCAACTGTTCGAATGACATACATGTCAAAATTAAAATTGGCATAGAATTCATATACAAGTTCATATAACGTACCAAATTTAATTTCAGCATATAACGACCAACCAATAGACTCAAAAAAGCCATCTACGTCCTCATGCAAGTTAAGAGTTTCGAGAGTATTTACATAAATGAACTTACATACTGGTATAGGTCGATGTTGAATCTCCTCATATCTCGACTGATGCTCCGGTGTCGTGAAATTGAGGAAGCCTCGAAGTCTTAATTTCAAGGGCATCGTGTAAGTGGGCCTTCGCTGTACGCGCTTATTTTGTCGATGTTGTTCTGCCGATGGACTATTTGGCGGACTCGGCATATCAGCGACATCAGTACCACTGTTCGAGTTTGAGTTTGATTCTGGTTCATCTTCTTGCTAACTTCTTGAAGTCCATCTAGGACGTTTTGCTCTGTTCGATGGTGGCTCATTTCGGTTTGATGGTCCTGCTTTCTCATGATACGAGAAGCTGGTCTCGTCCTATTCATCTGCATGAAGCATTAGTAGTGGTAAAATCGAACGAGAGGTGGAAGTGTTATACCTTACTGTTTCGGGTGCATCCGACTGAACTTCTGGCTCTTCTGGTTTGATCGGAGTCGGACTCCTACAACATCAACGTCGAGTCGGTCTAGTAGCTCGTACTAGTGACGGTGGTGAAGGTGAGTCGAAATCATCGTCATTGACGTTGATGATCAGTGGTGTTGTGAATCGATTTCGACGTCGGTTTAAGGACGCTGAAAATTGGTCAGCCGAGTGGCTTTGTGTTCGGACCATGTTTGCTATCTTTTTTCTTATTTTTGTCCTAAAGGTGGTGTACGGCGTCTGATAGTGGCGGGTGCTATGACGTACGACGGAGGACGACGATGGATACGACAAAGGGTTTGAAATAATGGGGTTTTATAGTTTGACGGTGGTGATGGATTCTAGAGTGGTGTTTATGGTGGTTTTTAGGTGAGTTTAATAATGGTGTTTTAAAAGAAAATGGTAAGAAAAATAAAATATGGCGGTGGTGAAGGAAGTCCGGTGTTACGAATATGTGCGGAGAAATAGCACGGGCTGTGGTGTGAACTCGGTAGAAAGAAGGGAACGAACGATGGTGTGACGCAAACAGCAGCGAACAACTCACGTGGGTTGTAACCTGAGTGCTTTTGAGAGGTTTAAGGTGTTTTTGGGTTTAAATGGTAGAGGTTTGGGTGTGACAGCTTTGTAGTGGTGGTCGGCGGTGATTGGTTAATATGCTGTTCGACGGTGGTGGGTTTCAAAAATGAAAAAGATAATGTCGAAAGAGAAGAAAATATGAAGGTGTTTCATGATGATGATGAAAGGAAAGAGAAAGGAGAGATGAGAGAGTGGTGATCGGTCATCGAACGGCGGCGGTGCGTGAACAACGACTGTTGTTGTTGTTGCTATTTTGAAGAAGAATGAGAAGTTTGAGGTTTTGTTGGTGGTAACGGCAGAAGAAGGAAAGGGGGAAAATTTTAAGGGTTTTGATTTTTTTTCTCCTTTTCCCTCCTTTTTCCCTTTCCTTTGCCCAATTTGGGCTTAAATTGCTTGCCCATTTTCTTTTTCAATTCTTTTCTATTCGGGCTAGGTCTGCTATTGACCCAATCTTCCTCCATTTTTATTTTTTTTCTCTCTCCCTCTCTTTCTAAACCGATTTTTCTTCTTTTGGCTGCACCCATTCGACCCACCCTATTCTCTTTCCCTTTTCTTAGCTTGGGCTAAATCTGCCCACTTTCCTTCTATTTCCTTCTTAGGTCGTTCAACCTAATCAACCCACTTCCTCCCCCCCTTTTTTTTTCTTTTTCCTTTCATTTGGGTTTGGTATATTGGGTTTGGGTAAGGTTTTATAAGAGTTTATTTGGGTTTGGGGTTTAAAGGGAATGGTTTTTTTAATGGTTATTTGGTTTGAGTTTTTATTTTGGGTGTTGGGTTAAATTTTAAGAAAATAGGTGTTTGGCAATTTTGGTTTTTATGAAATGGGTATTTGTTTATTTTAGGTATTTGTCATCATTGCCTATTGTATGCCCACACAACGACTCGTATAATATTCTTGAAAAATTGACAGCTTCCACCTATGGACCTGAAAAATAACAAATGGAAATTTTGATCAAATAGCTTTTATTTTATTAAAATAAAATTTGAAATTAAATTAAATTAAACAAATTTGGGTTACCGCCCAAAAAGCGCTTTTGTTTAACGTCGTTAGCTCGACGACCTGAAGATTTATTCGACTAGTTCTTCAAGCACCAATTCCTCAACCACGTGAACTTAAAAATTCTTGTAATACAGTTTAAGCCTTTGTCCGTTGACCTTGAAACATTTCCCGGACTCCTCGCTCTTAAACTCCGCTACACCATAAGGAAGTAGTTCGAAGCTTACCTGTGAAAATTCTTAGTGTTAGGTCGTAAAGCAATACTTTTTGCCAAACTAAGAATTATTTTCGAGAAATTTTCTTGTCATGAAACGCCTTGGTTTTTTCTTTATAGATTTAAGCATTCTCATACGCGTCACGACGAATTTCTCCTAACTCCTGAATACTCAGTTTCCGAAAATCACCTACAATGTCTAACTTCATATTGCACCGTTCACCGTCCAAAATATCTTGTGCTCTAATTCCACTAGGAGGTGACACGGTTTACAAAAAATGAGACGGTAAGGAGACATACCTAATGGACCTTTGAATGTCGTATGGTATGCCCATAATGCTTCGTTCAAGCGTAGACTCCAATACTGTCGATTTGGTTTCACGGTTTTCTCCAAAATTGATTTTATTTCACGATTTGAAATCTCTGCTTGACTGTTTGTTTACGGGTGATATGTCGTGACCACGCGCTGTTTCACCCCATATTTTGTTAATAACGCACTGATCATCTTGTTGCAAAAATGTGTTTCTCGATCACTAATCAGTGCTCGTGGTGTACCGAACCTGGAAAAAATAAAATTCTTTAGAAAGTCCACAATGGTTTCAGCATCATCGCGATAGATAGCTTTAGCTTCTACCTATAAAGAAACGAAATCAACAGCAAGTATTATGTAGATATTACCAAATGATGACACAAACGGACCTATGAAATCGATGCCCTATACATCAAAAATTTTGCATACATGTACATGACTTAAGGGCATTTAATTTTATCGGCTTAAATTTCCCACCTTCTGGCATCTCTCTTAAGTCTTACAAAATAAGTAAGCATCACGAAAGATGTGAGGCCAAAATAATCCGCATTCTAATATTTTATGTGCAGTGCGCTTAAGATCAAAATGACCTCCACAAGCATAAGTATGACAGAAAGTTAGGATAGACTGTACCTCAGTTTCAGCAATACATCGTCTAATTACTTGATCCGAGCAATGTTTCCAAAGATATGGATCGTCTTAAATGTAGTACCTCGAATCTCGGTTAATTTTGTCCTTTTCAAAATGAGTTAAATCAGAAGGAATTCTACCTGTTGCAAGATAATTGACCATGTTCGAATACTGTGGGTAGGCTGTCTTGGTTGAAAGTAGATATTCTCTCGAAAAATCATCTTTAAGGGGCGTGCTTTCTTTCGAAGTCATTAGTCGACTTAAATGATCTGTTTCTAAATTTTCGCACCCCTTTTTGTCCTTAATTTCGAGGTCGAATTCCTGTAGAAGCAGAATCCACCTAATCAACCTTGGTTTTGCCTTCTTCTTCCCAATTAAGTACTTTAATGCTGTATGATCAGATTAAACAATTATTTTAGTGCCTAATAGATATGATCTAAATTTTTCCAAAGCAAAAACAATAGCTAAGAGTTCTTTCTCAGTTGTTGAATAATTGCTTTGGGCGGCATCTAATGTTTTAGAGGCGTAAGCAATGACGTGCGGCTCCTTCTCTATCTTTTGTCCTAAAACAGCTCCGACACTATGATCGCTTGCATCGCACAAAATCTCGAAAGGGTAGTCCCAATTCGGTGACTGCACTATAGGAGCTGAGACTAGCTTGCACTTGAGAGTCTCGAACGCGTCTTTACATGCTTTATCAAACTCGAACTCTTTTTCTTTCTCTAGCAGGTTACAAAGTGGTTGAGAAATCTTCGAGAAATCCTTTATAAATAGCATGTAGAAACTTGCATGACCAAGAAAAGAGCGAACTTCCCTCACGGTTGTGGGGTATGGGAGTGAGTTAATAATATCGATTTTAGCCTTATCAACTACAATCCCTTCAGCAGAAACGATGTGACCTAGAATTAATCTCTTACTAACCATGAAATGGCATTTTTCATAATTTAAAACAAGATTAAATTCTAAACATATTTCTAAAATTTTTGTAAGGTTTGATAAACATTCATTGAAGGAGTTTCCGTAAACCGTAAAGTCATCCATAAATACCTCTATTATTTTCTCGACATAATCGAAAAATATGCTTACCATGCATCTCTAAAACATGGTCGATGCGTTGCATAGTCCGAACGGCATTCTTCTGTAGGCGAACGTACCAAAGGGACATGTAAACGTCGTCTTCTCTTGGTCCTCCACTGTCACTGGAATTTGAAAGAAACCTAAGTAACCATCGAGACAACAATAGTGAGATTTTCCTGCTAATTGTTCTAACATCCGACCTATAAAAGAAAGTGAAAAATGATCTTTTCGAGTTAAAGAGTTCAACTTCTTATAGTCTATACAAAGCCTTCACCCGTTTTGGACATAAGTAGGAACCATCTCACCTGTCGAGTTTTCGATTACGGTCACTCTAGTTTTCTTGGGGTACCACGTGAACTAGGCTGACCCAGTTACTATCAGATATGGGATAGATCATCCCAGCATCAAGCAGCTTCTGAATTTCCTTCTTTACGACCTCCATTATTGGAGGATTGAGACGTCTTTGAGCCTCCTTCTTCGATCTTGCGTTCTCTTCGATCGGTATTCTGTGCAAACAGGTCGAAGGACTTAATCCTTTAATATCGGTAATCGACCATCCGATCGCTTCCTTGTAATCCCTCAAGACTCAAACTAGATTTTCCTCCTCCAACTTTGAAAGTTTACTCAAAACAATCACTGGTAAGGTGTTTCCGTCTCCCAGGAATGAGTACTTAACGTGTTCAGGAAGCGGCTTGAGTTCTAAATCCGGAGCTTGTAAAATTGAAGGCAACAATTTAGTTTTAGAGAAGTTAGCTCCAAATTCTTACCTTGACTTCGAGGAAACTTCGGAGCTTCCAAAAGAAAAATGGCTTCACGAACTTGATCCTTGAATGCCATTAGTTCTTCTAATTTTTCCATACTTTCAAGATCTAAACTCCTGCATAGAACGGTTTGTAACCCGTCCACCTCAAAATATTTAAAATGAAAATTCGTTAGTGGTTCAATAATATCAACACAAGAAATATTCGACGTTGCATTAGGTCTGCCCATCGCTTCATAGACATTAAATTTAACAACCTCACCATCGAATTTCATAGTGGGTGTCCCACTACGAACATCAATCTTTATACGCGTAGTACTTAGGAATGGTCTCCCAAGTAGAATATCAGAAGAGCTTTTCGAGTTATCATCCTCCATGTCAATGATATAGAAATATGCAGGAAAGATTAACTCATTTACCTTAATTAGGACATCTTTCAATACCCCCTCCAAATATACGCATGATATGTCCGCTAATTAAATTATCACCCCTGTTTCTTTCAAAGAACCAGCGTTTAGAGATTTAAAAGTAGATAAAGGCATGATATTGATTGACGCTCCTAAGTCACACATGGCTTTTTTAATGCTAACATTACTTATTTTGCAAAAAATTGAGAACATACTTTGATCCTTACACTTTGACGGGATTTTTCTCTATAACACGGCGGAGACATTTTCTCCCATATTCACTCACTCGTTTCCTTGAAGTTTCTTCTTCCCGGTACATAATTCTTTCAAGAACTTTACATAGCGATGAACCTATTTGATTGCATCGAGTAAGAGAATATTGATTTCCACTTTTCAAAATGTCTCTAAAATTTCTTTCTCTTCTCGCTCTTTTTGTCTTAGGCTAGCCTTCCTAGAAACGAGGGTTGCACAACAAATGGTTTTGGTGGTGACGACTCTGTTGTTGCTTCTAAATCTGGTTTCTATTTTTCGCATTCATGTCGTGGGCACGACTCGTGCCAGTCACGGGTTCTAAGACCTTACCACTCCTTAACGTCATAGCGCTTGCATTATGTCGAGGGTTTGGTTCCGTTTGGAACGGTAACTGTCCTTGAGACTCCAAACAGCTAACCGTGAGTGCCAGCTTGCTCATCTGCTTATCTATCTCTTATAGATGCATATTAGTTTTTTCTTGAAATTTTTCAGTGCTTGTGGCTAACCTTTCGACAATATCTTCTAACGATGTCTTTGGAGGCGATTGTTGCTGATTTAGAGGCGGCCTTTGCTGATACGGCTGATTGAATCAAAGATTCGATCTATAACTTAGATTCGGATGGTCTCTCCACCCCGCATTGTATGTGTTCTAATAGGGATCTACCATCTTTGGGGTGGACTTGGAAAATTCCCGACAGCATTTGCTTGTTCTACCGAATCCTCGCGTAAGATAGGACATGAGTTTGTCCGGTGATCTGTTATGGTACAAATTTCGCATAGCTCCGCCGAGCCTCACTTATCTACAAGCAAATTTTGCACAATATTAGTGAGTTTATCTATTTTAATTTCCAAAGTTAAAGTACTTAACTCATGAACCCGTCTCGTGGGTTCTGTAGCCGTTGAGAGTTCGTAGCCATCATTGAAATCAACTCTCTAGCTCTTTGAGGGTCATGTTGACAAGTGCTCCTCCACTAGCTGCGTCGACCATCTTCATCTCCATAAGGAGTAGTCCCTCGTAGAAATACTGCAACAATGACTATTCAGAAAGTCCGTGTTGTAGGCAACTCGCGCACAACTTTTTATACCGCTCCCAGTAGTCGTAAAGCGTTTTAGTCTCCTTTTGCCAAATTCTCACTATGTCTCGTCTCAACTCAGCTGTTCGTGCTGCTGGAAAGAACCTGTCAAGAAATAAACGAGACATATCAGCCCATATATTAACAGATCCCGGTGGTAAATAAAATAGCCACTCTCTAACAAAGTCGACTAATGAAAAAGGAAATGCACGAAGTTTAATTTGGTCTTCTGTTACTCTTTGGGGTTTCATGCTCATGCAAACCATGTGGAATTCCTTTAAGTGCTTGTGTGGATTCTCATTTTGAACCCCGCGAAAAGTGGGCAATCGATGGATTAAGCCCGACTTTAACTCAAACGATGTTCCTCCCGTTGGATAAGTTATACACAACGTCTGTTGTTCGTCCGATGCTACTGCAAGTTGACGAATAGTCTGATCTTCCATTTTCTTTATTTCGTCGTCACCAAAAATTTCTCTAATGAAAGTTTCTTCTTCAAACTCTGTCTGTAGACGTTTACCATGAGCTTCCTTTCTCAACCTTCGAGCTAATTTCTCTATCTTCGGTACAAATTCGTTGAGAGGTGTCTCTTCAGACCTTGTCATAAAGAAAAACAAACGAAAGTTAGAAAAATGTTACCTGTCTCCGCCAACGACTCCAAAATTTGATGGGTGACGAATCCATAAAATATAAATATTCTTACGACAAATAATACAAAAACAATAGTATAAGGTAGTAGGGTCGATTCCACAAGGACTGGTTACTGTTATCTACTCTCGTGTCTTCCTCTTGAATGTTGTGTCGTAGGGCGTGCCCACGACCTGTAACTATCTCATTGGAAAATAATAAATAAATTAGGTGGTGATCAAAAATGTTCAGAGAATAAGTGAAACAACAGAAATAACAATTTTAAAAAGTCGCAAGATAAAATAAGAAATCAAATATAAATTTGTAATCAAAATTAAATAGCCTTAGCCTTAGACTTAGTGCGTTCCGGTTTTTGACTCGATCCTTGAAATAATATTTTCTCCTTCGATCAGTAAGCTGGTTATTGCAGCTAAGAATGTCCTAGCCACCAATTTTTCCTTTCGTAGTTGGTTCCTGTACGACCTGTCAAACCAACCTTTACCGATTGTCTAACTACGATACACGTGTTCGTGATTTAAGACCTCGATAGCTTTGCGTTCTAAAGAACCCAACTCGGATTAACGGCCTCAACCACGCGGGACTTTTAAACCCGATCACTATCTCCCTTGACGAAAAATTCCACTAGTATGACCTCGCCAAGACCTACCAATTTGTTTACGGGAATCTGAATACAGTACGACTGATTCTTCTTCCCAACTCTACATCAAAACGACTTCAACCCAACGTGCACTTTGTGTTGAAAGCAAGTTAACTTTTAAGGGATGAATTGTACTATCCCTGATATTCCGAAAAAATGACGAATACCTTACAAAAGATATTTAACTCACATCCGTATCTCACGATTCTTGACCGGAAAGAATATCGGCCTAAGGCCAAGATGGAAGTTTAGTGGTGCATGATTTTAATCATGCTTGATGGATGATGGTGATAGATTGCTTAAGATTATGAAAGATGGAAAGGGAAAGGATTAAGATAGCAATTGGACAAATTTGCAAAGGAATTAAAATAGAGATGAAAATGGCAGAGAGTGAACTGACGAATTGAAAAGAAAAACAAATAAATGCTCAATTGCTTTTATTGCTTACAAAATCAAGTACATTTCAATTGAACCCAAGTAACCTTATTTATACACAATTGGTTTACTAAAAATAGCTTAAGTCCTTTTAAATTAAATTACACTATTTACTTAAAATAAATAATTTCAGTCAAAATAAAATTAAGAAAATAACAAATTTAGTCAAAAAAATTAGTAAAATAACAACTTTGAATAAGCTTGTTTGACCATTTCAACTAAGAATTTTTTTGTTTGCAATTACGCCCTTAATGTCCTCCAAATTCAAATAGAGCCTATCTCTTCACACATGTCTTCAATTTAATCCACTTTTGCTTGCTTTTAGGTAAAGAAACACCAATTTGTGTACCTGATAAGAAAATATAGGAAATTAAAAGTATTTTTCTCAAAATTAATCCAAAATACACAAATAAATTACTTAAATAATTCACTTATCAAGCATTAATCGCTTAAACATATTCAAAATTTATATTTTATATATCAAAATATTAATAATAAGTTACAATAATTTTTTTATATTTTTTTATTGAAATATTATAATGTTAGTGAATTTAAACATCATTTAAATCTATATTTTTTACTTTACAATATCATGTCAAAAATAGATATTTTATTTCTTAAAAGCGTTTTTTAACCACAATTTTGAATACTTAAATATTAAATCAAACATTTCAAAAACACATTTGAAAAAAACTTTTTCACAACAAAATACAAAAAAAAAGTTAAAATAAAGGGTTGCTGCACTTTTTAAGGCTTGAACAGCTATGTTGAAGAGACAATTATCTCGCTTGCAAACATATCTGGGCGGGATTAAATATATGACGAAATTGTCTGATATTGTAATCATCGTTGATCAGCAAGAAGAATATACGGCTCTTCGAGAATGTATCACTTTGCGAATTCCAACAATTTGTTTAATCGATACAAATAGTGATCCCGATCTTGCAGATATTTCGATTCCAGCAAATGATGACGCTATAGCTTCAATTCGATTAATTCTTAACAAATTAGTAGTCGAAATTTGTGAGGGTCATTCTAGCTATATACGAAATCCTTGATTAATAATAAGATAAATAAATTATTTTTTGGAACTACATAGATCTATGGAATCGGTTACTATTTCCTGAATCGCGCAAAAGAGATAAAAAAAACGGTCAATATTGTGTGATTCATTTCGTCGATGTCAAAAATATAGAATTTGAGTAGGCAAGAGAAGATTAAATCAAAATAATTCCTTTTTTTAAGTAAAGTTCTATTTCTGTCAAAGGGCAATATGAATGGTATATCATGTTCCATCAATGCACTAAACGGGTTATATGATATCTCTGGTGTGGAAGTAGGCCAACATTTCTATTGGCAAATAGCAAGTTTCCAAGTCCATGCCCAAGTACTTATTACTTCTTGGGTTGTAATTGCTATCTTATTAGGTTTCGCCGTTATCGCTGTTCGGAATCCACAAACCATTCCAACCGCCGGTCAAAATTTCTTCGAATATGTTCTTGAATTCATTCGAGAAGTAAGCAAAACTCATATTGGAGAAGAATACGGTCCATGGGTTCCCTTTATTGGAACTATGTTTCTATTTATTTTTGTTTCTAACTGGTCGGGTGCTCTGTTACCTTGGAAAATCATACAATTACCTCATGGAGAGTTAGCCGCACCCACGAATGATATAAATACTACTGTTGCTTTAGCTTTACTCACGTCAGTAGCATATTTCTATGCGGGTCTTTCAAAAAAAGGATTGGGATATTTCAGTAAATACATTCAATACATTCAACCCACTCCAATTCTTTTACCTATTAACATTTTAGAGGATTTCACAAAACCCTTATCACTTAGTTTTCGACTTTTCGGGAATATATTAGCTGATGAATTAGCAGTTCTTGTTCTTGCTTCTTTAATACCTTCAGTCGTCCCTATACCTGTCATGTTCCTTGGATTATTTACAAGTGGGATTCAAGCTTTTATTTTTGTAACTTTAGCTGCGGCTTATATAGGCGAATCCATGGAGGGTCATCATTGACTAGTTTTTGTTTTTGAAATAGTCTAGCCCTTTTTTAGCTTGGTCCAATCCAATGTATGCGCAACTCAATATAATCTACTTACTTAGAGACCATAAATATACAAATACGACGATCTAGAGTAATAACAAAAAAGATTATGATATTAGAGTATTGTAATAAAAAAAAGGAAAGAGATCTATTTGAAAAGATCTTTTTCCTAAAATTCAGGGTTGGTCCATTATTTTTATTACTTATATTTATATCATATTTACCTTCAATCAATATTATCTTTATATTGATATTGTTTTTGGTTATTCAATTTCAATATTATGAGTCCTAATTAGAATAGGAATTCTTATGGCATCCGTTTAGGGTCTATGATTTTAAAAAAGCTATTCTTTATATAGAATGATTCCCATTTCAGTCGATTTCTTCATTCAATTCAATGATTGACCAAAAGAATTTTTTTTGAATAAATAATAAAATAAATTGCATGAACTTAGCTCAATCAAATATTGATATTGATTTTTTATCTGTATGCAATGATTTGGTCTAATGAATTCGTCCATTTAGATTGTATCCATGTGAGATAATGCGAAATAAAAAAAAAAAGGAAGAGACGAATTTACATTACAAAAAACGATATAAAAATGATTAGGAAAAAAAAGGAGGGTAAAATTAGGTATATGGTATCTAATGGCTATAAGACAGCTCTTGTCTATCCTTTAAGGAATAATTCTAGAATCCAATTGAATCTAAGACATGAATAGTTGGTTTACGTTATGTAAGAAACACATGTATATGGGATATTAGGTATTGACTAGTTATATACGAACTCAAAATATATCTACTCCAACCTACTACTGTGGATTTAGATAGGTATTCCAATAGAAGAATAGAAGTTCCTCTGTTTCATCTTTGACTCTGAATTGAATGAATAAAGAGATAAAATAAAGACAAAAACGAAGAATTCAAAGCAAAGAATGGATTGGAAAAAAGAAAGGGAAGAACAAAGTATGTGTGGATTCAAAAAAATCTAGCGGATAGGACCTAAAAAAAAGATATCGAAACAGTTCTGACGGTTCAATAAGCTTCTCACTTCCATTTGGAGTTCTTAGTTACTTCGGCAGGTTGAATCTTAGCGATGGAATAATATAATTAAGTCAAAATACATTGGATGATTGTACCATTAACCATTTCTTTATTTTGGTGTGAGGAACTTATCATGAATCCACTGATTTCTGCCGCTTCCATTATTGTTGCTGGGTTGACTGTCGGGCTTGCTTTTATTGGATCTGGAGTTGGTCAAGGTACTACTGCGGGCCAAGCTGTAGAAGGTATCGCGAGACAACCCGAGGCAGAGGGAAAAATACGAGGTACTTTATTGCTTAGTTTGGCTTTTATGGAAGCTTTAACAATTTATGGGCTGGTTGTAGCATTGTCACTCTTATTTGCGAATCCTTTTGTTTAATCCTATAAACATGAGAATTTTGGTTTTTTTTTCTTATAATGTGTCTAAACATTTTTTTTTGTTTAAGTTAATTCTTGAACTTGATAATTGTTCCCACATTGGGACCTAAAATATTTTTTAGTTTGAGTTAATATTCGATATTTCCTTAAAAAAGTTGGATTAAAAAATTTAGATCTCAATATGAAAACAATTATTTAAGAACTAACTTGAAAAAACAAGTTCAAACCTTAACGTATGAACAATTATTTATTCCAAACTCCAATATAAAAACAATTACTACTTTTAAGAACTATCTTGAAAAAAAATTGAAACATGTTAGAAGTGAAAAATTTACATTAACCCTAAACTAAATGTGAAGCTGCGAATCAAGAGGGATTGCGATAGAACTTCTCTTGAGTCGGGTTACTTTTTCAGGTTCGAAAGTTCTCTTAAAAGATGAGAAGGTTTGGATAAAATATAAGACCTGAAAAATGGATTTTGGTAAATTTTAAGGCCCATTTTTATATAGGCCGAGCCTTGGGCAAAAGTTTTTTGACCTGAGCTTGACCCGAATATATTATTTTATAAAAAAATATTATATTAATTATATATGTTAAATAATAGTGATAGATATTTATATTTATATTTATATTTTATATTAAATCACTAACCAAATAACAATTAAATTCACTACTCAAAACCTAAAAAAAAAATTATTCAACTAAATAACCAAACCCAAAATATAAAATTTTAAAAATAATTTTTAATACAATAAAATATTTATTATATTTATTTGTATTTTTTAATATAATAAAACATTTATTATATATATGGTAGTGTTTGTTAATATAAATATTTTGTGTTAAAAAACTTTTATTTTAGCTTTTTTTAGTGCATTTAAAGTATTATAACTTTTTAAAAAAAATTAGTTTTAAATAAAAACTAATTTAAAAAAATTAAATTTGAGCAGACCGGATCAGATCTAAATTCATCTTTTTTAAATTAAATCAAGTTTGGACAAACAAAATAAATATAACTTTTAAACCGAATTAAATCCAAACTTAAAAAATTAATTTAAATACTTTACATGAATCCAATCCGAACCCGAACTCACTCCGCCTATTCTTATGCTTTTAAGTTAAAATTTGCTCTGAGAAAACGTATGGAAGACTGTTGCGTAACGTTGATGTGCAATTTCGTATTTTTTCTTGTAACAACTCACCAAATTTGTTGTTTTTGGAAAACAGAATTATACGAGCTATGTTATGTTCACAAACAAAAAATTATATGGGTTTCATAAATATTTAAAATTAAAATAAAATCTTATCTATTATTTTAAACATTTATTAAATATCCTATTATTGAAATTTAATTCTAATTTTTCTAATTATCATTGTGCTAAATTTAATTTCTAATATTTATTATTTTTTACTTTGACTCTAATTATTATTATTTACTTAACCCTAAACTTTTATAGTTTAGTTAAATTATGTTGTTTTGAAAGGAAAAGTTTATTGAACTTTAAAATTTTAGTGGTACTGATGTCACACTCTACGTAACAGTTTACGTGTATTTTATTTTTTATATGAATAATTTTTAAGATTTTTTGAATTTTTTGAAATTTATTGAAAATACTTCAATAATTTTCATTATTTTTGTTATTTTATATGAAATAATTGTGAGTTACCATATAAATTATTATGTCAGAGTCATTAAAATTTTGATGGTCCAATCAATTTTTACATTTAGAAAAATGCAAAAATACTAGATTTTGAAGGTTTGAGCAAAAAGAGTAAAATTTTAAATATAAAATAATAAAAAATAAAAGGTTAATATTTTTTTGTATCCCTAAACTTGTCCGTTTGTACTTAGTTGGTATTTATTTTTTTGGATTTAATTGATACCTGAATTTGTATTCAATCATACAAGTTAATACATTTGCATTAATACCGCTAGTTTATGCTAACGTGACACTAATAGTCAATTCAATAGTAATCATGTTAATCTCTTAGAATGTCATGTGTCAAACATAATTAAAAAAACTTTAAAAATATATAAATTAATAAATATATATATATATACATTTTTCAAATCAACATGGACAAATGTTTATATATAGACAATCATTTATCTAGATTCATTCTATATTTATTTTTAATAATTTTATTTTTTTTATAAAATATCAGTTTTTAAATTATTTTGAAATCATATAAAATAAATTTATAAATTTATATAAAATTAAAAATATATAAAATAATATATAAATATTATAGGATTTTTATATATTTAATTGATATGAACTAAGTAGGAATAAATAAGTTGAGGGGCAACATATATTTGGAATGTAAAGAAATCATGGACCTATTCCTATACAAAGAAACACAAAAATAACGTGAAACTATATAGCCCCATGCATCCTTATAGAGTTGGGGTAAAACTTCCATTCGAGCTTCTGTCAAAATTTGAATTTCTCCTAATTGATTGGGTCCATCTATCGAAAATAATATTTTTTTTTTACGTTTAGATAATAGTAATATAGGGAACACAACCGATCCACTAAGATTGGGATGTCTAAAATTTTTGTTTCAATTTAATCAGTTTGTGTATTAGGCAACTGTTATGCACACGACGTATAATAATCTGTGCAAAAATAAAAAATGAGAATTTAAGTATGTTAAAAGTAAACATAATAGGGATAATTGAAATCGAAATAATAGTAAAAATAAGCATAAGCAAAATTAAATTAAATAAATCGATATGATGAAATTCTAACTCTAAGCTCGATTTTTGCTCTGGGTTTGAACCAATCTTTAGTAACAAATCCTCTCCTTCAACCGATGAGTCGATTATAGTGATCGAGATCACCTCAAACCACCAACCTTTTCGTGTGTAAATTAGTTGTGGAAACGCTCAACAACTAACCCTTACCGAACAGACAATCAAGAAACACGCATCCACGATTTACCTCTTTAATAGCCTTGCAAACTAAAACCCAACTCGAATCAACAACCTCAACTGCATAAGTCATTTAAATTCGACTGTTATTTCCCTTAACGGATCCAACCAACAACTTAATTGGACACGTTAGTGTGTTCCTCAGTAGACCGTATATGAAAAACAATTGTATTAGTTCTTCCAACTGTACGTCTATTAACACCAAATTAATAAGCTTTTTTTAATTGGTACCAATACAGCTTTGTGAGACGTATCCCTAAACCGAAGAAACAACAAATACCAAACTGAAGATTTTTAAATGCAGTTTCAGATCTCACAGCTCCAGAAACCACATAAAAAATCGACCTAATTATTAGTTCCATTTAATGTGGAATGAGAAGGATGATGAACAACATGAGATATATGTTCACATGAAATCAGGATGGATATCATCTTCGACTATTTGATATTTGATGGAATCAGTGTTCAAAACTGCATCGTCGGCATTCCCCCATTTGTCCATATAATTTGCAGAGTTTCTTGGACAACACTGTTCCAAGCTGTCGCCCTCATCTTCTTCAGTTATGTAATCTTTCCACTTCGAATTCCCTTTAGAAGTTGCTGGCTTAGTGCTCCTCATTGACTCCAAAATTTTCCCTACTTTTCTTATTGTCAAGTCGCTTCCTTTTGAACCTATGTCTCCATCTGCTTGCTGCTGCCTATCTGCCTTCTCATCTGCAACTCCAACCCCAAAATTTTGATCCAACTCAAACCCAATCTAACTTGATTTGATTATAAAAAGAAAAACCCTAAAATCCAAGTCACCAAAATGATCTAAACCATGAACCAACTCAAACTAAGATCACATGAAAGGGTTAATATAACTTTTGGTCCCTAAAATTGACAATTAGGTTCACCTTCTACCTTATCTACTTTGATATCTAAACTCGACAACTAAGTTTATATTAATCCAAAATTTTAAAACCCAATGCTGAATTAACACATCTAATTGTAACCATAATCATAACTATGTTGTTGTTATTATTAATTAACACATCTAATTGTAACCATAATCATAGCTATGTTGTTATTATTATTACCTTGTGAAAAGAGCATAGTAGCCTTTCTGCTATTTCTCTTGTATAAAAGTGGCTTATCAAGCTGATGACCAACGCCTTCTTCCCCAGTTTCATAATTCCTCAATTTGGGTCTTTTGAACTTCTCCTTTGCAGGCAACTCTGTCACAATCTCTGGTTCCAAATCGACCCCTACACCATCAATAAAACAAACACGAATTTCTTATATGCTTAACTAGAATAATAATAATGGCAGTACAGTTTATTTTCTAAGTAAACAAACGACCTTGTTCCTCTTCTTGTAAAACTAATTTGCGTTCATGATGATCCTCTGAGTCGAGATACTCGGTCCAATCGGTGCGTCTTTTCTGCGGATTTTCCAGATCTCCACCGTTGTCATCTTCCAAATCGATGTCATATTCCGATGTGGGATCGAAGGGTTGGTTTTGATCGGTGAATTTTCGGGTCATGTTGAAAGACTGGACGAATTTGCGGACGTCTTTAGCCATGGGACCTTGAGCAAAGACCTTGAGCACCGATTGCTTTTGATTGCAGACCACGCACGTCCATTTGTTGCTGCTCTTCTTCCTATGTTTCACCTGCAAACCTCCTGTTTAATCACAAATAGAGGAGAAAGGAACAATTATGCAAAGAGAAAAATGTAGTAAGAGGATGAACGAATGTGCCTGCATTGTGGAGCATTGGCAGCATTGCAGAGCTACAAAAATGGCGGTTGGCATAATTTGGGATTTCACGGTGCTCTTCCTTCTCTTTTGTTACACTGTTTCTGTATTTGGGTTGGTATCGATGAAGGGGGTGGGCGGGACATTTCAGAATTTCAGCTTTCGCCATTGGGCGCGAAAACTGTTGAGCGCAAAGTTTTGATTTGGACCTAAATAACAACAGCCGAGATGAGCAGGCCTATTCTTATCACAGGCCTCCTCTGTTCATCTCCCAAAGAATTAGGGTTTATTAGTTTAATGAATCCTTAGTTCTTGCACTTTCTTCTTCCTCAGTCCTTACCTCTCTGTGCTTGAATCAAAATTGGAGAAGTAAAATCTTAAAATGTCCATATGTAAACCCTTTTGGATCACATCCAAAACCCACATCTTCGTTTCTCATTAAAGTAATAAAAAAATTTAAGATAAATTATATGGATAATCACCTAATTATGAGAATGATTCTATGTTTATCACCTAATTATAAAAAAAAACTATTTACTCACTATTCACTAACATTTTTCAAAAAATATTTTTTGGTCACTCTATTGTTATATAGTTAATGGAAGGGCGATTTGGCTTTTTTTTACTAGCACAATATAAAATTTAATCCTCTAATATTTACTCATTCTATCAATTTAATTTTAATTTTAAAAAAATTAACCCTCAAAATTTACTTACCCTATCAATTTAGTCTTATTCTAAAAATAAAAAAAAATTAATTTTTCAAAATAAAATCTAAAATTTTATAAAATATAAAAAACCTCAAAAAATAAAAATATATAAATATTTATAATTTTAATCATATCTAATAGTTGTTTTAATAATATATAAACTTTTTTTTTTAACTCTTGCTGATAGGCAGGGATGTTCCTCATAAAACCCATCTAGACTCGAGTCTCCGAGAGAGCAGTAGGAAGACGCAATTTAAGGGCATTTCCTTATTGGACATGGATGCGGGTATGTTCTTACCATGTGAGTACTAACCCTCTAATTGTATCATGAGAGCTGTCATCATTCACTACCCTTACCTTGTTTCTCAAATCTACACTTGATTATGTTGGCATCCTCTTACGCAATAGAAGGAGCAGAGATTGCAAGTTAATGTATGGAGACAAAGCAGCCCCACTCTTCTTATCATTTCTGTTAGAAATGATTTTACCTCTTTTTATTCTATAGTCCCAAGCGAAGCAAATGTAGCTTTCCCAGGAGTCTTCTTCTCCTCTTCATTATTTTGCTTTGATTGGGCTTCTCTTGCTGTCGACCTCCGTCTCTGCTAAAGTCTCTCGAAACAAACTTGATTGTGTTGGGTCTCAAATCAAAAAATTCATTGCAGTCTCGACCTGTAATATCAGTAGACCTCCCTCTACAGCGGTTCCTGATGGCGGGTTTGAACAAACCTTCCTATAATTATGCTACTTGATATTTTATGACGATCTTAGACCAAAACATGCTCTCAAACTTTTCATTTGATCATGCAACTAAGCCTATGTATTCCCTTCAATTGAAGATTAGATCAATTAATCACTTCCAAGTCAAACAAAAACATTTTCTTTCATAATCTAAGTTATGATTAAGCATATAATCCAAAGAAAAACGAATCTTGATACAAACATTTGTACAACAGAGATCATGTTGGTGCAATGATACTTCTACTTCGATTTCCTTTGAAGCGGATTTTTTCGCAGTGATGATCCAAAGTAGAATGCAGGGAAGAAAATATTTCTCTAGTTCCAACAGAATGGTCAAAGATGTTACCTTTTTTCTTCTAGAGATAATCATGCAGTCGAGTTGTAAGACTCAGAGCCCTCCACTTTTCCAAGTTAATATTCTGGCATTCTGACCTTAAAAACTCAACTTGATTCATTCTCTCTTTCGAATTTGAACCACTTCCAATTTGCGTACAGACTTTCTTCATTCTCAAAAGATAAAGCATCAGCTGGAAGAGGTTCGGTATTCCGGGGTGCAGAAACTGCAGGAAGACTTTGCCTGTACTTCTTTGCCATCTCTTCAGCCTCAGAAAATACCCTCTGTGGTAACATAACATATATTATCAATAATTATGACTAACATAAACCATGCTAGACGTTCGTCATGAAACAGATCAAATCTTTACCCCTTTGTTCAGTATAAAGAGGCCAGGTTCACTTTCAAGTTCAGCAGTACTGCAAGATGCATGAGAAAAATACATTACAGTCCAGAGATGAAATATACCGAAATAATGACAGCAGCACTTTATTTCATTTTTCATGCATTTCAAATATAGTGTAAAGCTTGGTCACAAGCCACTGTAAGTAAAAAGTACATCTTTTTCTACATGCATAAATGTGCCACTTTAATAGTAATTTTCTGACTTTTCATCATGTGAAAGAAATTTCATAAATTCAAACAATTGCATCAGATAAGTCTCGATGAAAGCTATGTCCAAAGCATTCGGAATGCAAGGATGTCAACCCGGTCCTCGATTACCTGAGAGATATTTTGTCAGGAAAGAGTGACTTCACAACAAGAACCTTGACCTTCTCATCCTCTTTAAGCAATTCAGCAACAGAAGTAATTCGAGATTTGCTCATATTTGAGATATGAAGCAACCCACTGCAACACAGTTGAAATTTAGAACAATTTTTATGGTCATGACTCATGGCACAAGAAAAATGTTAAACTTAACATATAAACCAAATAAATATGAACATACAACTAGAATTGATAGAGTGGCATAAATATTATTAAGATGCACAAGAAAGTAACCAATCAAAGTCAAATGAGGAGCGCATTTATTATCAAAATGAGAAAAAGAGAAGCTTCCAAATATACCGTATAACTATGACTAACAAGGGGATGTAATATCAGCATTGTAAAAGGCAGTTTCTAAGCGCGCATCAGGCTATGTCCTGAAGGCTAGCATAATAAAATCGAGACAACTCGCACTGTTGGAGCCATTTGAACTAAATGTTAACATTTTTTTTTCAAATTTTTCTTCTAATGCTAAATATTATTTCAAAATATTTACCATATTTACAAAAGATTTTAAATAAAAAATAATGCTTTGGGGCCAATGCATTGCTTCATCCAAGACAAATGCCTAAAGGAGATAAGTGAGTGCCATAAGAGCGTTCCAAACATGATTCATCCTGCATTTCCTTGATCTTGTCTGCTCTAGTCATTCATTTAGTTTTACCCATTCACTGTTTCAAACCCCTCTTTCCCAGCTCGCTGCCTCCCAATTTCCGTTACAAATCTTGCACTCCCACCCCTTTCTTTTTCACTTCTTTAAACACAAATCTTTAACTTAATATCATCAGAAACTCTTCATATTATCCTTCCGTTAATTTTATTATAATTACATGATATGATAATAACAGCAATAACCAATTGGTTTGTATTAAACTTGATATTAGCGGGAAAAGAATAAAAAGTAGCTTTCTATTCACCTTCTATTGGAATCCGCTATTCTTACTTGGGCTCCATAAGGTAAAATTTTTACAACGGTTCCTTCTACAAGTGTTCCATCTCGAAGATGCATCATTTCCTACAACATTTTACCATAACATCATCATTAGGCCCCTGCTTCTTAAAATAAAGTGATAAACTAAGTTGCTTCATCAACGGAAGGACAATGAGAAATAGAGAGATTGTAGTAACTAACCCAAGCTTCCCTCTCGCTCAATATTAAATCATTGTTAGCCTCATTTATTCGAGTAACTTTCACATGCATTCTGCAGCCCACCTACACAATAAATGAAACAAAATGACTTACGAAGCATAGAATCAGTGAAGGAAACAAAGAAACATTGACAGAACAGACATATATATCCTATTGACTATTTATTTCATTCTTATCACCATGCTTCTCTTCTTCTTACAACATAAATGAAACTCCAGTTTCAAATTTGTTTTGCGTTTCTGATTCTTCGAATTCTATGCACTCCTTCATAGGCCATAAACCTTATCTACTCAAACCGGTCTCTTTGAAGAATGGTTTATTAATGCCACTTGCATGACTAGGTCACTTTTTCTCGTGTCATGGGAAAGATAAGAGGGAAGAGAGCAAAAGCGAAAGTGATCATTTGAGGTAAGAGAAGACACGCCATTTGGCAAATATATAGAAGAAAACAATTGATCATCCTATCAAAGGGATTTTATAATACATACAGAACTTCTTTTATTTTCAGCCACTTAAAAGATTGTTCACTGATGAGTTAATACACCAACAGTGCAGCAGTAGAACTTGATTGGTTAGGTTGCCTAGGTCCCTCTCAACAATAAACATATTAAACATGCATAGGGCCTTCAAATATCATCATTTTTTCAAAGAAAAATATCCCTTCCATGACATTATTCCCCAAAATGCCTGCGTACTATCATATGAAGAGAATTTCAATGACAAACACGTATTCCATTATGAGAAGCACTACCTAAATGCATATGGTTTAACTATAACTGGCTAACGTAATAAGTCTAGAGTGTATTGTCAATCAATAGATGGTTTTAGACTTCAGAAATGCTCATGCCAAATGTCGTGAAGGTAAGCAATTACACAAAACAGAAACAGAACTCAGTTACAGAAATTTCCATGACAAGAAACTTACATATCCTTTCAACTCAGAGAAGTTATTTACTCTCTTCATCAACTCAGCTTTTGGAAGGAAAGCTCGCAAACTCTGCAAGACAATGTCTGAAAATATTTTCACATTGAATTATGCGTGCAAATATACATAACAGAAATGGAACACACAAACCTCAATTCTTGTCAGCAGGCCACCTGTATTCCACTCCGTAAATTTAACCTCTATAGGTTCATTCAGGTGTTTTATCTGGCCAAATTTCAGATTAAATCATTAGTTAAGTTCAACAATCAGATACTCTTTAAGGTTATCAGGAAGCTAATCTGTTGTAATTAATGAGTTGTCAACTGATCCCTGTAATTGTTCGTATTCAAGAGCTAATGTTGTCTTAGAACTTCAAACATTCAGAAATTCATGATAAAAGGATAAATATGTTACATTAAGCAACTACAGAAGTCATCAAGCATCTTAAAGTATAACCATTAAAATAAACAAATTTACTATGAAAAAAGAAAGAAAAAAGTGAGAAAAGAACCTGCCTCACTCGATGCCAAGCAATCCTCCTGAAGAGCTGTCTAGTTGAGAGCAAAGGCCGACCACTAAGCGTTCTTCCAAGAACCTCAGCAAAAAGCACAGTTCCAGTCTCAACCACTGGTCTTCCAGGACCTGGCCCCCCGCTCATTGCATCATCATCCTTAACAATTCCCATCTTCCCATAAACCACAAATTCCTCAGCTTTAGTTTCCAAATCACACATCAAATAATCCATCTCTTTATCATACAAAGGCAACACATCTTTAGTCAACATTGTACCCAACATGTCAGCCCCAACATTCACATCAAGCTTATTCTCATTACCAGAAACAACAACACCAACCACTAAGTCACCAGGTTTTGGCTCATAGTATTCAACACCTACCTTCTTCACTTCATCAATCTTCTCCTCAGAATCTTCTACTTCACCTCCCTCTTCTACTTCCAACGATTCGCTAGGCCTAAAGAATTTCAAAAAAGGCTCCAAAACCTCTTCTTTATCAGGTTTCTCAGACTCTTTATCAACATCAGATACAAACCCATTACTCACAGGTCCTGGACTAGGCTTATTAAGCAATTCAAGCTCCTCATTTTCTTCAATTCCACGATCGTTTTCAAACCTTTCAGGCAACTGGGTACTTGAAAACTCATCAAAAGTATCATTTTGAGAGCAAAACATAATCTGGGTACGTCTCAAAAAAGTATATTTCCTCGAAAAAGACAAAGCTTTTGGTGTCCCAGCAGTGGTAATGGAATAACAATTTCTTTTAACAGAGTACTGCCATTTGGGGGCACCATTAAAAGAAAAGTATTGACTCGAAAAATTGAGAAAGGAGAAAGACTTACAGGGTTGAAGCAGGGTTTGCATCTTCCTTATCCTGCTTGCACCTCGTGAGCTCTCTTTCCCTCTGTTTTCTTCGATTTTCTTTTGTAATTTCTCTCTCTGTCAGCAAAGTTTTGGATACTGGGGACATTCCATGGCTGTTTTAGCTTCCACGCTTCATTAATTCAAGCCTTTCGTAGGCCCATTTTCAAGAACTGGGTATTTTAAATTTCATACTTGGATCTGCTTTTTATGGAGCTTCAACCCAATTATAAAGAACGAGTTTTTTTTTTTTAGAACTTGTACGTAATTGTTTCGGATTTTGTATTTTTGAAATATTTATATATATATTTAGAATTTAATTTTTAGTTTCTTAATAAAAGTATGTATTAATAAACATAAAATAAATCTCAATTAACTATCTAAAAATATGTTTAGTAATTCGGTTAAATAATTTAATTTTACGATTTTTTAATTTATTATAAAAATAAAATTAATTAAGGTAATATATATATTGAAAATCAATTTAAAATGTAAAAATCCTTGAGAAATTGTTTTGTGAATCTTTTCCATCACATCATCTATGATCCAGTTCAATTAAAAAAAGATACATCATCTTTGATTTGAAAGTTTAGTCCAAATGTACATATGATGTAGAAAAAAAGATGATATAGATGATCCCGTCCAATTAAAAAAGACACATCATCTTTGATTTGGAAGTTTAGTCCAAATGTACATATGATGTAGAAAAAAAAATGATATGTCCTCTTTTAATTTGACGAAACCATAAATGATGTAATGAGAATGATCCATAAAATAATTTCTCCTGAATTAAATATTGACACAATGATTAAAATACTAAAATTAATGTTTTCAACTATTTTATTTATCTTAAATAAGATTTTATATTTTTATTATATTAAATTAATTTTATATTTTAATTTATGAACTCAAATAATATGTAATTTAGAGTTGGAATAATAAAATATTATGTCATTATTTTATACATTAATAAGAGTTAAAAATATTTATTAATATATCGAATAATTATATTAAATTATAAGAGACTTTTTTAATGTAAATGTTTGACTATATTAAATTCATGCTGGCGTAAAATGTTGTGTAGTAATGAGAGGAAGCACCGAGTTATAAAAAAACAGTGCATTGTTTATGTCCAAAAATACAACAACATTTTAAAAAATGGTTGTTTGACCAGCCAGATGGAGGTGTGAATTTGTACCATTCAAAATAGGGTTAATTAATCGCTACTCCCTTATCTTTCAAGGCATCTCGTGTAGTGTATATGAGATCTTTAAAATCTCTTATAGCTGGCCAAAGCAGTATTCTTCAGCTTTAATGACTTCATCTCATAAACCCCAAAGCTATCTCTATAGTTCGTGAGCGGATAATAGCTGAGTGTATTTGAGAGCAGATGATTCAATCAGAATTGATGAGGGTTTTACAGCAATTGAAATCATAATGGTGGGTAGATCATTGGATTTTTCAAATATTTGAGTAATTGTACAATGATAGAGCCTGAGCTTTGAGAGGAACTTAATCCAAATTGATAGTGTGAAGGTTGTTAAACGTCATCAAGGAAGGTTCTTTGGGGAACTTTAATTCTACCTTAGTCAGAAGAATTTATCATATTCTGAAAATGGTTAAACAGTGGAAAGTTCAACATATTCCCCAAGAAGAGAATTTAATTGCAAATTATCTTGTTAAGGCAGTTCGTAGTAGGAGACTCGGCTTGAGTCTGTTTGAGGATCCTCCTTTGAGGATTTAGTTTATTTGCTTTGTATCTTTGTCTTTTCACCAAAAAATAAGGTTAATTAAACACCATTAATATAAAATCCGTGTTGGCTTAATGGTCAAAGTATTCATTGTTTCAGGTATAGTTTGAATTCGATTTGTATTAATTGTATTGTTGTTATAATTTTATCTTTCCCTTGTAATTCAAAAAAAAAAAACATCATCATTATTGAAACTTTTCACTAAATTTTATTTTATATTTAAAAATATTAAAATTTTATCACATATATGTATGGAGAAACTACATTTTTAAAAATAGATATATGTTTAAAAATAATATATAATAAATTTCTACCAAAAATATATATAATAAATAAAAATGTATGATTTAAAACTAATAATAATATCACATGCAATATGTAATAAATGAAATATACAATATATGTAAATGAAAATTTGTGTAATAATATTAAAATGGAGATAAATCCTAAAATTATACACGAATTATGATTTAATGTGTAATTGTATACATGAACTTTGATTTTGTGCAATTTTATACATAAAATTTTGATTTGATTCAATTCTTGTAAATTATTAGCATAATTATTGATATAACATCATTTTATGTTTATATATTCAATACATAGATAATTATATTTATCCAATATACAAATAAATTGATGTATTTATTTCTTTAAATATCTATGATTAAATCAAAATTAAAATTTCAAGTATACATTTTAACTACAATTAAAGTTTCATGTGTATAATTGCACCAAGTTCATTTCTGTTAGTAAATGTATATATTTTTAGTTTTGCATAAACTATCATATTTTTATAATATTATTAAATTTAAAATACATAAAATTTGATTTTTATACATTTTATATATGTTTTTAGAATTTATATATTTCATATAAAACATATTTTATATATTTGAACAATATATTTTATAAACATCAAATTTTATATATTTTAAATTTCATAATAATATAAAAATCTATTTCATTAAATTTTAAATATATAATTATTTTCCAAATTTTTTGAATGAATCGGACAAAAGGTTATTTTAGTCCAAATGCATTTGGATAATCATTTGTTTAGGTTTATTCATATATGTTTTAATTTTTACCACGTATCAAAATGTGGAGATATCATGTGTATTTAACAGCTTTATTAATGAGGTAATAAAGTGTGTAACAAAATTGAAGTTTAAGTATTGGTTAGGTAAAAAAAATTAAGTTCCAACTAAATGCAAGTGACCAAATTCAATGGGCAAAAGTTATCTTAATCATTTTCTTTAAAAGAGATAATTATCTTTTATTTTAACATTATTTTTTATTAAAGAGTATAAATTTTTCGAATTTAAATTAATATCAACCGAATATATGAATTTAAATTTTTTTTTCATTTCTCTTGTAAAATAATCAATTTAAAATAATAACTCTGAATCCTCTATAAAATTTGTGTCCATCATTTTATATAAAAAAATTCATGAACCTTGATAATCAATATACTTGTATAGTAAAATTAATATCTGAAAAATTTAAAGATTTTAAGTTCAAATTTTAAATACGTGAATTTTTTTTAAAAAAAATATTCTAATTATAAGCCAATTTTTTTAATTAATTGTTCATATGGATTCACTATCAACTTAAAACATTTCAAACATATATTTGAGGCCACTAGAATTTCCAATACAATAAGTTTTCAATCATATACAAACATTTTGGTTGACTTTTTTTAAATTGATTATCTAACATGATTGTGATGCTAAAATGGCTATAATTAACTTAAATCATTTTAATATTTTATTGGACCACATAAATATGCCAATGATATAACTATATATTTTATATCAGCCAATATAAATACAAAACAAGTGAAGGCTGAAATTGGTTGGTGCAACTTGTCAAATATGAATCTAGGATGCTTATGTCTCATAGCATACTCCAATAAATCAGATTATGCTTTTTAAATAATAATACTACTAATAATTATAATTATTATAGTTAGAATAATTTAAATTTATATGATGTACAGAGTTACTCATGAATCAGGCTGGGTCAAGTTTGGATCGGATTAAATAAAAAATTAGATTTATTTTTTAGATATTAGGTTCAGCTCGACCCGTTCATATTAAAAAATTTTATATTATTTTTGTGTATAAAAATAAATTTAAAAAATATAATGCATCAAATACACTAAAAATATTAAAATAAATGTTTCTCAACTAATGAAAAATATGTATCTATATTTAAATAACATTAAGATAAGTGCAACTTAGCAAGCAAATGTTTCTACATTAGTAGCAAAATTAATAATAAAATAAGAGTTATAGAATATTGAAAACAATAACAACAAAATAATAACAATATAATTGTGAAATGATAGTAAAACAATGAAAAAGCATTAGCAATTTTTATTTTTGCAAATTTGGGCTGAACTAGATTTAGGCAAAAAAAAATTTATCTAAGACCCGATCCTTTTAAAAAACAGGTATTATCTTTTATTTAAACCCCCTTTTTTAAATATATTTTTACCTAAATTTTTTTATTTTTCGAGTAGACATTCTACTTGGACCGGGTCACCTAATCATGAACAAATATACTATTGGAGGACTGTTGTGCTATTTTTTCTCGTGAATTTTGTAAATTTATTTGATGTGGTGATATATATATTGACATAATTTTCACAACTACACGATATTATACATTTCTCATTATTTTTCAATAAGCAAAAACTTGTATTCAATCATACAAAAAGTGTCAAGATATACATGCCATGTTATCACTTTTATTTTAAATAATATAAAATTATTTGATACAGGAAAAAGAAGTTTATCACATATTTTAGAAATTAGGGAAAATTGAAGTAATTAAAAAACAATAGAAAGATTAAATTTGTAAAAAAAAATATAATGATAAATTTAATTTTTAATATTCACTTTAAATCATTTTCTTTGAATTACTTCAGCTCTTAATTACCTTTAATCTTTAGTTGAATTGATTTTTTTTAGATTAAACAATTTGATGGACCTTTAAAATTCAAATAAATTATTAAAAATTACATTAAATAAAATTTAAAAAGAATGCACAAATATTTAAAAACTACCTACATCCATAATGAAGTACATAATAATTATCATGAAGGCTAGTATGACAGTGCTAATAAAATTTTAATAGTTTAGTTAACTATTTCATAAAAAAAAACTAAAATTTAAAAATTGAGAATAAATTGATAAAAAATAAAAATCGAAATAAGTTTTACATATTTCAAAAAGTTACACCTAAAAAATATATAATGCAAGGACTTCATATAGAAATTGAGCTTAAAAATAAAGTAAGAGAAGATAAGGTTTTCGGTGAATAATTTATATAATATGATTGGTAATTTAATCACCATTAAAATATTACTAAATAATCAATCATAATGTTTATTGATAAACGACAATGTCATTAATGGCAATCATGAGGTGGACATTTTCATTAATGAGTACACAGGTGGCATGAACTTACAGGTGGATTGAGGAGAGTTTGTCTTCCGATTCATATGCATAATTATGTATAAATAAATCATTGAAAGATGGATTTCATTATGATAATATTTTTATTGAAATGAACAACAATGGTACTTTAATTTTATTACTTTCAAAGATTACTCCACAAGTCCAATAGCAATAAGATAAAGCCAAAATAAATAAACATCCAATAGCAAAAAGTGGATGCAAATTCAATTTCGATTCTTGAACATAAAATTATTAGAAAGAGTAGTAATAAATTTTAAATATAAATTATAAAATAGATATAAAAAATATTAAAAGTAATATTATATTTGTAAAAGAAAATGATAATATTTCATTGAGACGTAAGGCTCCTATTAACTTCATTTTTTAGTTAAAAGTATGAAACGCTCTATATATTAAAAATAATATTATATTTGTAAAAGAAAATGATAATATTTCATTGAGACATAAAGCTCCTATTAAATTCATTTTTTAGTTAAAAATATGAACAGCTCTATTTCCTTTTAATATTTATTAGATTATCACACATCACGGTACACTAAGTTATTCGTATACATTTTGGTCATTTAACTAGTCATTAAATTATTTAAAAGTCTTCATTTAAGTTATTGAATTATTTGAAAGTTTTTATTTAAGTCGTCGAGCTGTTAATTTTTTGTTTAAAGTTCGACTAGTGAGCTCAAAGCAGTGATTCAACGATCGATACGATGAATTAGTACCCATCAATGAGTAAAAAAATATATCTTAGATCCATGTTGATTTGACGATCAATGTTAGAAAAAGTTGTTTGGATTTTGACTTGTAGATTCGTGATGTTCAAAGTTATTTCATAAAAAAAACTTAATTGTGAATAAAAAGAGAATGAGAGCTAATTAGTGCAAGCGATTAGAATTAAAGTTGTTCAAACGGTTAACCGAACAAATTAGTATTAACCAAACTTTTTAATCATTTAAACGTTAATCGAACCGATTTAAAAAAAATTAATCGAATCAAAAAAGTAACTGAATTTTATATGTTTTTTTTTGTTAAAACAAGTGTAAAACATATAATTTGGGTCAAACAAAATAATTATTTTGTAGTTTAACGACAAAGTGATTACTTTATAACAAAATAATATAAATAATTAAAACATAATATTTTAAACCTAAATAATTAAAATTTGAATAATAAAAATGACTATTTTATAATTTACCCTTAAGAACCGCATTGTGGTTGTCAAAGAAAGGGTCTGGACTGAAGTTTTCATTTTCCATTTATAGCACGCAACTGATGTAATTAATTTGTTCTCTTTGAAAATTGAAATGTGGGTTCCGAAATATTTCCAACCCCTCAAAATATCATTGCAAAATTATTATTTTTTCTAAAAAAAGTATTTAACACAATATCTACAGTGACGTACGATTAAGACGTAATTGAGTTGAATCCAGCTAAAAATAAAAAGTTCAAACTTTGGGCTATTTATCAATATATGTTGATTTTTCTAAAAATGTGAAAGTTTACAGTTTTTTTTTTAAATTTACCAATACATGTTGTTTTTTAAGGAAAAAAAATGCGTTCTGTAAGAGATTTTTTGTTTTTTCTTTTTTCGGAAACGTATTTATAGAATTTTCTCTTTTCAAATTTAATATATATCAATAAATTTCACAAAAATCAGCATATATGCTTAAATTTAAAAAGTTTTCGGTAAAATTTGAAGTTTGAAAATTGATTTCAAGATTTGAGATAAAAGAAAAAATTGATTTTGAACTCCATTTTTATTGTTTTATTTCAAAATTGGTTATTTGTGCTGAGGTGAAGCTCAAGTTAATTTTTTTTAACCCTAATTTTCGTTTAATTTTGCTTGAACTGATAAATTTAAATTGACAACAATCAAATTAATTTCAATTTTTTAAGTGAAAATTCAATGTCTCATGAAAACAAAAAAATGTCATTTAATTTTAATATAAAATTCTTATATGTATTATGATTTCTGAGGCGAAGTTAAAAATTTCTTTTGGATTTGGAGTTAAATTGTATATTTTTACGAAAGTAAAAATGTAATTTCATTATTTTAATAGCTTATATATTTATAATTTTTAAAAGATTGAATAGAATTTTTATCATTTTTGGGGCCAAAATTTAATTTTACCATTAATAATTTAAAATTTTATAAATTATAAAAAGATCTTAATGATTTTTTTTCTATTTTAAGGGGTCGGGCTCTGCAAGTATATATATTTTTTAAAATTATTCCTATTATATGTTTTTATTATATATGTTCTTTTTGATACAATGATTAAAACTATTCATAACCCCTCTAACCCTTAAATAGAAGAAAAATACACACACTTCTACGCACTCGAACCTATGTCTTCTTGTACTGACAACAATATCAATATCTATCAAACTAAAACTCAATTTGCTTATATATATTTTTTACATAAATATCTTTTTCATCCATATTGTGATTCGTAAGTATATTATATATATAATCTCAATTAATATATATTTTTAAAAATAGTAAAAAAGAAAATAGCAGGTTTGATTCACTTCCAAAAATATAAAAATTAAAAAGAAATCTGTTACAAGTGCTGAACAAGATTAAAAGAAAACTGTTATCTTTTTCTGAAACTTTTTGTTAATTAATAAAGAATTAATCTCGATTAAATTAAAAAAACAAATTATCTACTTTTGTAAGGTATAGAAAAACAGAAATAGAGGGGAGACAAATCTCTCATGTTTGGTGAATCTTATTATTATTTTGTTTACTTTGAATATTTTATTCTCTAACTTTTGGAATATTGTTCTTTCGAGGAGAAATAAATTAAATAAATGAAAAAAAAGTGTATATTTTGAAACCTCAAAGAAAAAATATATTATAATAAATTTTAATTATATTTATTTTTTATATAATGTTTAAAATTATTCATAATTTTTTTAAACTCATAAATAAAAAAAATTTATTTTAGCTCGAACTAATATTTTTCTATATTATTTTAATATTATAAATATTACATATATTATTATTAATTAATTTAAAATTATATGTTTAATTATTTATTTTATTTTATTTTTAAAAATAGATTTTAAATACGCAGTTTCTAAAAGAATAAATTTTTATTTTATTTTTTTATATAAATAAAAAAATACGGATATAAATAATAAAAAAATTGAATGGAGATTAGCTTACAGCCGCTGCCTATATGTTTGCAGCATGCATAAATGACAAATCTGCCAAAGAAGAACCAAACAAATTTTCTCTTTGAATAAACCAAATACTGAGAGAAAGTAAAAAGCTCTGCTTCTGGCTGCAGAGAAAAAAGAAAAAAAGAAATCCAGTTTTTTTCTTCCTATTGAAGTTCCCCAGAAACTCAAGGAAACTTCAAACTTGCCTCTTCTAAGGAGCAAGCGCTAAGCAGATCAAGTTTCATTTTCTCGGAAATTTCAGTTTTTCCTTTCATTTTTCTTTTCTTCTACAGAAGCAAAGTTGATTCAGTCATCAAGCGAAACAGGTATGATTCTCCTCGATTCTTTATTTTCATTTTTCTTAACATTTGATTCACTCATTACTTAGCAGTCACACACTGCTTGTTCTTCGGCAAATGAAATCTAACATTGTATTTCAAATGTATATATCTAAATGGAGGAAAGGATACTCATGTAAGAGACGGCTATCCTGTTGATTAATTTTCTAGAGAGAGTAATTAAGTCGATTTTCAATTTTTCTTTTAAAATTAAATCGATCAAACTGACCGATTCCACAACTACAAATTTCAAATTCATAATAGTTTTTTATTAGGTGTTGGAAAATAAAGAGATTATTTTGAAAAAAAGGAAATCGATCGATAGTTGAGCATTATTGACATCTCCACTATGATATGTTTACTTAAAACTGATTTTTTTATTCTTAATTTTGAAAATCTAATGGAGTTGAAACAGTTAAAATTGATATTATATATTTAATTTTCTTCAATACATAAAATTATTTTATTAAACAAAAAATATACTTGTTTTATAACAGGAAAGGATAAGAGTATATAATATCAAAGTAGTTTGTCATTTGTTACAAAAAAAAAAAGAGAGTAGTTTGTCGTTACACTATAACCGCGGTTGATTCCAGAAACTTGCATTTGCTAATTATTTTTTATGTTTATGAATTATTATTATTTTTGTATAAGCTTAAAACCGGTCCAATTGGATTGAGAGAATTAGAAAATTGACAGATTTGACACCTAAAGATTTAGTAGTAATAATCAGTTGAAAGCCGGCCAGCTCACAACCTTTATTTTCCCACCAAAGGTAGTTATTGCTGACCGTTCCCTATTGCTTTTCATTTATTTTCCCTCTTTCTATTTCCAATTGACTTTGGCTTCCATTGTAGTTTTTTTGTTCGTCTTCTTCATTTCTTTACTTAATTGTTGGATATACAGCCATGAGAAAAGGTTCAAAATACCATTCAGAGGTATTTTTTTCTTTATCTTAGGCCTTTTTTGTTTTAAATATGGGATGTCGAAGAGAGGATTTACAGAGAAGTTGGGCTGAAATCTACTGTTTTGGTTGCTTCTGCATACAGCACTTTTGGCCTGGTGCTTTCATGCGGAAATTGCTCAACATCACTCCCAAAGGCTCCGATTACAGCGCTGATACTGAAGATGAAGATGACGTTGGTTCTGATTCTGAAACCGAAGGTAACTTTCATCGTTTCTTCAAATTTTGGATTTTCCACAGTTTTTTTTTTAAATAGGGAACAGTGGCTGAGCCAGAATTTTTTTTGGTGTCAGAAATTAAATTTTATATTGTTTTCACCGTTTCAATACTCAATATATTTATAATAATTAAATCAATTTTTTATATTTTAAGGATTAAAATATAATTTTATCGATATTAATTTAATATTTTATAAATTATAAAAGGTTTAAATACAAAATTTTTCAGTTTAGGGAGGTCGCCACTGCCAGTCACTCTGGCTTCGCCACTGTAAGGAAATATGAGTTCTTTTTTGAGTTTTGGGGGGGGGGGGTGTTGAGGCTAAATGTGAATTGGGTTTTGCAGAATTCTTTGAATGTAGCCATGGAAGAGTATCAAGGTTTAGAGAGAGCAGAGAGGAGGAGCCTCCGTCTGATCTAAATGGTAATGATTTTGATCCATTTCTAAAGCCGAAGTTCTCATTTTGCTATATAATTTGTGTCCAAGTTATCTTCTATTTTATTGACGCTCGAGACTTGAGGACCGAAAATTTGGGTCGTAGAAGTTCAAAATTCAGTTTTATTATCAGCTGGTCTGCGGAGCAGCCGAACTGAAATGGTTCTGATATTAGGTTTGACGTTTCTTTTCAACATAAGATGGTTGATGATTTAGTAGAAAGCTTATATAGTTTAATTAAAATTGAGAGAAGATAATGCAACCATGCCCGGGCAGACGAGTTCAGCCCCTTTCATTGCTTTTACGTGCAGTCAGTGATAGTGCATCTCATGAAACATAGTTGATGAGGCTGGCTAGATTAAATAAGTCACTGGAATTATGTGTGAAGGAAGTTTTTATTTATTTATTTTTATTTGGCTGGTAGAGAATTGATCAACATGATAGAGTTTTTTTTCATGACGGTTTGTTATTGATGGTGGAGAATTTATTTATTTATCTTCTTGCTTTTCCTTCCAATTTGTTGCTATCTATACGGATGTGCACTTCTAACAGTACTTAAAGGACCACTGAGGGCCACATAAAAGTGGAATTATCCATAGTATCTGACTAAGCCAGTGTTTTAAGAGTAGAAATATTTAAGTTTAACCTCATAACTCTATTATTTGCAACCAAATTACTTTTCAAATGCTGTGAAACTAATTAGTGAGGTACTATTATTCATCTGTACGATTTTTAGGAGGGAACTTTTTACCGTCTTGTTCAGTTTTAATCAAATTTCCCTGCAACCAGAGACTTAATGTTGGAATGTTATAATGTAATCTTTTGAGGCTTTACGAATCTCCAATCTAGGGAGTGGGATGAATTGCTCTTTTGATTTCTTTGCTCCTTGCATACTCAAGTTCTCTTTTCCCTCTGTTTGAGTTTAGATAATATTACAAGGATAAGGAGAAGGAGACGAAAGTCAGAGACTTTTAGGGCACAATACATAGACTCAAAGGAAATAAGGTGCACTGCCTCTCCCTTGTTGATTTCACGCATAAATCTTAAACGTGTTGTGTTATTTTTATAACTCAAAGGAGTTTGGTTGTTGTAAGGGTTGTTTCTGAAACCTTGTATTTTGTCCTATCCAATTAACAGAATATGCGTTGGTACCTGGAATGTTGGTGGTAAGGTTCCACCTGACGACCTAGATATTGATGACTGGATAGATATCAATGATCCTGCTGACATCTATGTGTTAGGGTAAGTATTAGAGATGCATTTTAAACTTTCTTCATTTTCTGGTTGTACACTTGAAGCTGGTTTTCTTTCCTTATCGTGCTGTAACCACAGGCAATGTTTTCATGGAAAAGTTTTTAGGTAACTTTCATGTTGTTTGTATCAGCTTGACCTTAAAATCCCTGTAATTTGTTCATGTCAACTCAGAATTTGATGTATCTTGCTTTTACCAATTATTCTTATATATTTGTTTTGTTATGTTCATCTTAAAATATGGTAATTTATTTTACAGTCTTCAGGAGATAGTACCATTAAATGCTGGGAATATATTTGGTGCTGAAGATAGCCGCCCAGTTCCAATGTGGGAAAACATCATTCGTGAAGCACTCAATAGAATTCGACCTGCAGCTACCAAAGTAAAATGCTATAGTGATCCCCCATCTCCATCAAAGTTTGAGCCATCTGATGATGTCCGGAATTTAGATGAGGAGATAAGTCTTGAAAGTGATAGTGACATTGGTGAAGAAATTTATCCATTGGATGAAGAACCCCTCGGTTTTGATGAATTCAATAATGCAGCTGAAAGAAAAACATTGTTCACTAATTCTGGGGTTTCCGAGTGTAATGATGGTTCTAAACTTAATGTGCCAGTGGAGCAGGATTTACAAAGGCAATTTTCTTCTCCAAAGAAGTTAGATAGACTGAATTGCTTGCGGACGGAGGGTTATGCTGAAAATTTAGAAGCCCCAGTCAGTCAACAAAATGCGAAATTTACTAGAATGCTTAGTGGGATTGAAGAAAATGGAAAATTATCCAGAATTCTTAGTGGGACTGAAAGGATTGGTTTGAGCTGGCCAGAGCCTCCACTAAATTTGCTATCTCAGCATGTTTTGGACAGACCAACTTCTTTCAAATCAGTCAAATCTTTTAGAGCAACCAAGTCTTTTCGAACATATAGTTCCTTCAAGTCCATAAATGACATGGCATCAGGAATAGCTTTGCTTGCAGAAATTGACCTTGAATCCCTCATGAAGCGGAAAAGAAGATCTTCATATGTAAGAATAGTTAGCAAGCAAATGGTAGGAATTTTCCTCACTATTTGGGTCCGTAGGAGTTTGCGCAAGCATATTCAGAACTTGAAGGTGTCTACTGTTGGTGTTGGTGTAATGGGCTACATTGGTAACAAGGTATGTTCCTACCAGTAATGCTTGTTTTCGGAATTTTCTTTTTTGTCTTAAATTGAATGTTTGTTTTTTTCTGGTTCATGTTAGCACCTCATGGAACAGTTTAGTTTGTATATTGTGATGCTGTAGTCCATGTAATTTTTAGATTATAGGCTTCAATATTCAGGCTCTTTGTAGCTAAGCTGGGGTGTGCCATAAACTGAATCATAATACTTAGAATCCGAGGACTATAACTTGGGCAGATGCACTTCTTTTTAACTAATTTAATATATTTTATGGAAGATCAGACCCCACTTATTCTTAATTTTAGGGAGTTCTTATAGGGTCGATTCAGTAAGTGGCCTTGGTGCCTTGAGAATGAACCTACTGCCCCAGGGCCACTCACTGATTGGGGCTATAGTCAGGGATGAGGTAATGCTACAACTGGATATACAGGACAGCCTTTGCACAATTGAGTAGTTCTGGTGGCAGTGATATGAGCTGGAGTGAGGAACGTAGCATAGAAGAAGATTAAGGCACATTAGAAGCATGGACACTTGAAAATAGGGTATTGAGACATGAACCTTGAGGGAGTATGGAAGATTATGTAGCCAGTGAGTTGGTGATGAATCATTTTTAGTGATAAGGAAAGAAGTATAAGATGGGGTTGCTACATCTGCCCTTTTTCACAAGTGATTTAGGTAATCCCATGTGTCAGCAAATGACCCGTCATGGTAGGTACTTAGATACTCCACAGGGGTCAATGCAAGAACCCACGGTTAAGCAATCTCAGATTGAAGCCTACAAAACCTAAATGATCTATGACATTGCAAAGATCTGATAGCAATGCAAGATTTCTGCTACTGAACCCAGGGTTACTCCAATCAAATGTCTAGTCTTTGCTGACCTAGTTACGTGTGCAGTGATAATGTGATACCTGCAAGAATGGTGAAAGTAACTAGCAAGTCTCTGTATTATAGGGACCTATTCAAATTAGTCCCTTTACTATTAAATGAATCAATTTAGTCCTTGTTCTATTAAAAAGAACAAAATAAGACTAGATTTTAATGAAGATAACATTTATTGTTTAAAAAATATCATTTATTGTTCAACAAAGTTGATATTTTTAAAGCTTTTATGGTTTGCAAATGAAAATTTTAATTTGGAGTTGAACTACCAATGAAAAATCCTTTTCTTGTCATTTTTTAAATGGTAATGTTACTTGGTTAAAATTTAGGCTTATTTTATTATTTTTAACTAGTATGAGATTAAATTGATCTATATAATAGAGTGACTAATTTGAGGGACCTGGTAGGTACTTTCACCCTACAAGAACTGAAAGAAAGTTTCAAAGAATAAGATAGTATGGTTACAGTAAGTCCAAACCATGTATCTACAACATCTCACTGATTTTTTGCTTCCATGTCTTGTAAATTCTGCTTGTCGGTGGTAATTATTGAAGCAATTTATTAGAACCATACTACTACATTCTTTGTCAAAATTTTAAGCTGTTGATCATGTTGTCATTCAATTCTGCCGTCATGGCCCTTTTTTTTTCCCAGGGATCTATATCAGTCAGCATGTCCATATATCAAACACTTTTTTGTTTTATATGCACCCACCTGACATCAGGTGAAAAAGATGGAGACGAACTGAAAAGAAATTCTGATGTGCACGAAATACTTAGACGAACTCATTTTCATTCTCGTTCTGCAATTGGACTTCCCAAAAGCATTCATGATCATGAGTGAGTATACTTTAATATCTACTTGCAGTGTGAATTTGTGGTTGTTTACTCATCTATCATTTTGGATATTGTATGCTTGGAACATGTAGTCTTCGTGGCATATTAACCCCTGAAAAAATTATTCATGTTTGATAATTGAGCCCCTTGTACAAGGATTAATTTGGATATTAGTGCCTATAAGCAGAATCTTAGGAGAAATTCTTAATTTAAATGTACCTCCCAAGAAAAGATATATTTTATGCTTTTTTTTCTTTATTTAATGAGATGTTATACTTGTTCAGGAATCAGAAAACCATTCTTTGGATGTTTACACATATATTACTCATCTATCATTTACCTAAACAGAGATACCTTTTTATTTCAAGCAGAAAAATAATTTGGTTTGGTGATTTAAATTACCGACTCAACCTGTCATATGATAACGCACGAGATTTTATCTCCAAGAGGGAGTGGTCCAAGTTGATTGAGAGAGACCAGGTAGTTTACTTGTCCTACACAAAGTCTAGGTCATTGCAGTTTTCTTATTAAGTATGAACTTTTGAAGGAGATTGATAGGATGCTAGTGTAGTTATTAAATATATTATCATGACAGCTTGTACAAGAACTGCGAAAAGGTCGTACATTTGATGGATGGTCTGAGGGTGCTTTAAATTTTGCTCCAACATACAAATATGAGTTAAATTCAAAGAAGTACTACGGAGAAGATCCCAAGATTGGGAGACGAATTCCTGCATGGTATGCTTAAAGACAATTATAAGATCTATAATCCATCCTTTGTTGTTTCTTTTTGTCTGATGAATTTCTTTTGTTCTTTTTTTCTTGATGCACCTCATCTTTCAGGTGTGACCGCATCCTTTCACATGGTAAAGGAATGAGGCAACTAAGTTATAGGAGAACTGAGCAAAAACTTTCTGATCATCGTCCTGTTACTGCCACATATATGGCTGAGGTTGAGGTATTTTGTCCGAAGAAACTACAGCGTGCTCTCACTTATACCAATGCTGAAATTGAAAATGAGGAAGTTGAAGCAGAGGATTTCGACTACTGATGTTGGAACGAGTCCTTTAGTTGGATCAGGTGAGTGGTTTTCTATGTTTTCTCATCTGGGAATACAAGTATGTCCTTTCTACCACAAGTTGTTAATGTCATGGTGCATACTAGGGAACCAAAGTAATGCTGGCTGCACATAGTTACTAGATGTAGGGTGAGAGGAGGAATGGTTGAAGTTGACAAGAACCTAGGAATAAGGTAATGAAACACGATTAAACATCTTTAAGAGAAGCAGTCTATGTTGCAGTAATGAGAATCTGTTTGTAGAAGCATGGATTAGTATATATAGGTTGAATGGTGGTTAAAATTTCCATCGAGAATTTGAACCCCATAAAGTTTTAAGGTGATTTTTCTGAAATTAACGTGAGACACTTGGTGGTTGCAAACTATCTTGTGTTGTGGCATGCATCGAGGATTACATGAAGGTAAGTGGATTTTTTTTGAAGTGGATGAAATTGATGCTAAATCAAATACCCTAGTAGCAGATCTGTGTTTTATCTAACGTCTATCACCATTTGTCATGAAATGGAATTCTATTCTGATTGGATGAAAAAATAGAAATTTGGAACATGGAATTAGGTGATCCCATGCGGGAAAGGTTATTAAGAACAAATCTTTTTCCCTGATCTTTATCACAACCCCTAATACCACAAACTAAGAACTTGAAAGTTGAAACCAAACTTATGAAAGGGGTTCTGATGACATGTCCGTTTTACATGTTATGTCGTATTGAATGTACCAAAACCTGAGAAGTCTCGGGTCCAGGGTCTTTTCAGCAGTGGGTCCAATACTTGGGTAAACATATGCTTTGTTTATTTCTCTAAACAAAAGGCTTGCTTTCTGATGCAGGATAGGTTAAACCGAGAGACATGAAGGGATGCTAATCTATGCCTGAGCCTTTGAGGTTAGGGGGTGAGAGCTCCTATAACTCTTGATATTTCCTACACTTTAGATTATTCATTTTTTTTCTGTGTTATCATATTGTATATTGCAATCATTGTATAAATGCATCAATTCTAGGGGTTCCACAAATAGATTCAAGAACAATTCCAAATAAAAATCAGAGCTTAGTTTGCATTTAGGCATTCAACATCGGAATAAAGTTTTAGAAAATTTCCCTTCTGCCAACAGCTTTTTCTAGCTCATAAAAACTCGGTGTTGTAAAAATATAGTCAATGCATGTGTTTTGGTGCTATCTTTTTGTCAAAAAAAAAAAAAACCACATTCTCTATCTCTGCTTTTGGTGTGTGAAAGTGACCAGTGATCACATGAACCTTGACTTCTTGCATGGTAAAAACAAAGAGCCACTTATATAGTCACTTTAACATAATGTACTTTTACCATTATCTATAACTGGATGAAACTCGACTTCGTATTTTTGACAGTCTTTCTATAGCTTTAATGTAGCAAATATCTGCGAGTGACGTTAAAGAAAATATGTTTTTCATAAATGTATGCAACCTATTGCCTGTATGCATCTCTCAACCAGATCCATGGTGACCTTAGGCAGGTCATTGCATTAGCAATTAGATGTTTCTTTATTCAGCTATCTTCTGCAAAACATGCCATGACTAACCTTTTCCTAAGCTTTTTAAGATAAAAGATAAACCATTTTTATCTTTTTCCTGTACTTCTTTTGGTTGTGAAATGGAAGTATGAAAGGATTCATTAATATTAAATTTGAAAGATCATCAAATGATGGTGCTGATCTATCTGGGTTTTCTGTAGAATTATTTTTACTTCACTGTTTGTTCTTTGAGATTGGGATTTACTCATCATGGTCTAATTGTTTGCCTGCCTTGAGGAAAATTCCAAATGAATACCAATCCTTGAATCTTACACCTAACCAGGCCTAAGTTACCCATTTCACTTCAAGTTTATATGTAAACCGAGGTAGCCTGTACCCATTTTGTCTTAATACTAGTATAAATCGGTATCAGTGTGTTGTTTTAATGTATCATTTTGAGTTTATGAATATTTTTATTCTCACACATATATATTTATTAATTTAATTTTTATTTTCTTAATAAATTATATTTTATATATGTGCAAAAATAATTCAATTTCATCTATATAATTTATATTATACATATTTATATGCAAATATAAGCTTTAAAATTATATTTAAAATTTTAATGTAGTTTTCAAAATGATTTAAGAAAAAAAAATTAAAATTTAGGTTTAAAATATAAAAATTTGTACTAATCAGTACAGATCGCCACACATCAGTTTAAGTCAGTATTGATCAAAACAAATAGAAATATATGAACGGTTAAAATGTAACGAAATCTTGATCAGAATGAAATTTAAATTATTTGGTATCAATTAAGGACTAAAACAATATACATCGTTTGATACAATCATTATCAATACGATACCAACCACTATGTAATAATATAAATTGAAGCAAATTAAAAGATGAGGAGGGTTTGGCAAATATAACCCGAATCTTAGGATGAAAACCTCTCTGGTTTTTTAGGTTAATGTCACATTTATTCTCTAAACTTCAGGCTAATGTTAACTAAAAAAACAGAATTACAATTTGGCATCTTTATTATGGTTCAGTTATACATTCCACCCGTTATGTATCGTCAGCCACATTATTAATTACATGTGCACTGTTATACTTATACTATTATCACAAAACAAAAGTAATTTTAATATATTATGTCATATAGACTCATGGATAAATTTTTCTTTTTTATTTGAATAATTAAAAAGAATCCTTACCATGTTGTAATCCAAGTAGCTGCTGTGTGATTAAGAAGCTGAAGAAAAAGAGGGAAATTATAAACTTTTTAAGGGTTAAAATGAATTTTTTAATATAAATATATTAGCTTTTATATGTATTAAAAAAGTTTAAATCATAATCTTATATTTTTGGAGGGACAAAGCGCCGCCCTACCGATCTTGTACTTCAGATACTTTGCAATAATTGGAAATGTGATGAGTGATAGCCCACAGTGTTGCCGAGATGGCTTTGCTATTCACTACAATAATTATTGCTTAGAATACCAAATTACAAATGTTTTAGTTGAGGATGCTTTAATTTTATCTTGACAGCATGGTCCAAGTTTGAAAATTTTGAGATTTTATGGGAATTAGTCATGGGCAGGTATTTTTTAATAATTTTATTATAGATTTTGATCATATTTATTTTACATAATGTTTATAATTATTCATAGTCTTCTCTTAACTCAAAAATAGAAGGATAATGCATTTTAACGCATTCAAACTTAAATTCTACTGCATTGATAACAATGCTCATACCAATTGGATTAAGACTCAATCGACAATCATGAGCATATTTATAAACTCTCCAAGTAATGGCATCTCCAAGTAATGGTACACTCTCCAAACAACAGATGAAATCTGTCGATGTATAAACTCTACCGGATCACCGTTAAATAAAACATACTTCGAACCTGTTAAAATTTCTAACTATAACACAAACAAAAAATTAACATAAATATTATTCTCCCCCTTTTCTCAACAATTAAATCTTTTTTTCCTATTCTCTCCCTTTCTTTCATCTCGATAACATTTTGAAAGAAAACTCATCTTTTTCTTTTTGTTTTCTCAATACTAGTGTTTCACCGAGGATGATATTTATAGCCTAGTGGTGTCGGCAACGAGAAAATTGACACAAAAAAATTGTTTTTCCAATAAAAACACCGTTGCCGACAACAAGAAAGCTGACACAAAAAACATTTTCTACAATTTTTTGACACCAATGTTGGCAATGGGAAAGCCAACACCAACAAAAAAATATTTTTGACAGTTTTATAACATCGATGCCGGTAATGAGAACGTCAACAAAAAAAAAAAGATTGACACCTGTGCCAACAATGAGAATGACGGCACCAAAAAGAAGATTGGCACGAGTGTCGGCAAAGAGAATGCCGACATCTATTAAAAATATATTATTTTAAAATTTAGGAATAAATGTATTTTTTTACAAGTATTGAAAGAAATACATATCAATATCGGTGATCACAATATTGACACTAAAATAAATAAATTCTTAAAGGATCGGATAATCATGGAAGATGATGAGGATTGATGCCAGCGGTTAGATGACCGACATCCAAGTGCACGATAAAAAATAAGTTATTTTCGTACAAAATTTTGTACATAAGTTATTTTTATAAATAATAATTATTTTAGGATAATTTTGAAAAAAAAACATTTTTCGGAATATAAAATTAGAACCGAAATTTTATTATTAATTTTTTGTACTATTCCATCTCAGTTATGTAATAAATGAGGATTGATGGAGGTCACAATCAAGAGCCGTCCACTCATAATATTGTCTCAGACTTTGCTCATAATTATCAGGTCCCACCACCACGGGTTTGAGACACGTGTACGATGAAATGCAACAAAGAAACGTTTCAGTCTCCGTAAGCTTCAATTAATTTAAAAAAACAAGACCAAAATGCAGCCTTCCATTGGCTCACCCTACCTGACTTGGCTCTATCTTACCGACCAAAACCTTTGATTTCCTTTTTTTATTCTAAGTGCTAACCGACATTTTTTTATTTTATTTTATTTTTTTATTCACATTTCCCTCCACCTTTCGTCATTCTAGATTGTTCTATTTCTTTAATTCTAAAAGCTTCCTATTATTTCATTTTCACCTTTGATTTGTTTCATTTATATTATACAATTATCAAAGATATTTCTCTTAAATATTTCTTATGTTTATTATTTGGATAACTGTCGAAATAGTCACTTTTATTTGACTCATATTACATTTTAGTCATTTATGTTTGTAGTGTTACATTTTAGTCACTTATGTTATCGTTTTGTTACAAAATAGTCACTCTACCGTTAAGATCTGTTACCTTCCAAATGACGGTCCGACGTGGAAGTAAAAATGAATTTTAAATACCAACGTGAATGTCCAGTTAGGATGAGAAAAGTTAAACTTTTTATGAAAATAGAATACAAAATTTTGGGATGTTCAGCATGAATGATTTGAGTTTTAAGATAAATTTTGTATTCTATTTTCGTAAAAAAAAATTTAACTTTTCTCATCGCAGCTGGATATTCACATTGACATTTTAAACCCATTTTAACTGCCACATCATACTGTCGTTTGAGAGATAACATATTTTAACAGTAGATTGATCATTTCGTAACAAAACAATAATCGTAAGTGACTAAAACGTAACATTTCAAACATTAGTGACTAAAATGTAATCGGAAGCAAATAAAAATGACTATTTTGAGAATTTACCCTTATTATTTTATCTAATACCTATCCCTTTTCTTTTTAATTAATTTTCATTTTTAACTTTAAGAATATTTAATTTTTTTACTTATTTAGTTATTATTTTTATTTTAATAATATTATTTACTATTTCACTCAAACGATAAGCAAAAAATATATATACATAAACTTTGTGGATTGAAACGAGAGGAAAACGACGGCGTAAAGCATAGAAAGTCACGAGCATGATGCATGCATGTGATCCATGATGGGAAGCATTTCACATCCAAACAAGATAAATTCCTACCACGACATTGTGCCACGTATCCTATAACCATGTTGTTATCTATAGCTACTCCCTGATTGGCTGTCTGTTCTGGGCGCTATTTGGATCTTTGGGGAGTTTTCTTAAAAATGTATTTATTATTGGTTTAATTACAAATTTCAGCCCTCTACTTTATGATTTTTTTATTTTAGTTTCTTTATTTTAAACTGTTAGAATTTAGTCCTTATATTGTATGAAAATTACAATATTATTTGAATCAGACTGGACCCTCGATATATTGATCCAGATATAGGGGGTGAATTGGTCTTTCAGCAAACCCCTTCAAAACCAATAAAATGGAAACTGGAAAAAAATTGATAGTTGCACATTTTATAAAAATTTAATTTTTATGAGTTTTAACTATCCATTTAATTATTGTTGGAACAATACTCAGATAGATTGAATTGAAAATCACTGCTTTAATTGATTTTGACTATCGATCTAATTATTAAAACATTGAAAAACAAAAAAGTTAATTCGATTAGGTAATACCGTTACATCTTTTGATCAAATAAAGAATACAAAACTAATAGTTCAACATTCATATACAATAAGTTAGTAAAAATCTACAGTTTAATTATATATGTGCAACAAATTAACAAAAACCAATAATTTAAGCTCACATGTTCACTAACAACCAGATAAACATATTAGCATGGGATCAAATTTAAAATAGAGCAATTAACTTGTTGAGTTTTGTAAAATAGAATATCAAAATTAAATATTTTTAGGGTAAACTATATTTTTTTTGAAATTATGGTTAAGTTTTCGTTTTGGTCACTTAACTAAAAAAATTTTAATTTGGTCATTGAACTATTCAAAGTTTTTATTTAAGTCATTGCATTGCTTATACCAATCGAAAGCTCTCTTTCCCTTTATTTTTTACAGTTTAGTTTTTTTTCATGAAATTGCTTTAGACGTCATAAATCTATAATCAAAATTCAAATAGCTTTTTTTTTTATCTCTAACATCGACCGTCATATCAACTTGAATCTAAGGTATATTATTCTACTCGTCAATGGGTATTGATTCACTGTACCGATCGTCAAATCGTCTCTTGGAGCTCACTGGTAGAACTTAAAAAACTTAATAGCCCAATGACTTAAATAAAATTTTTTGAATAGTTCAGTGATTTAAATGAAAACTTTTGAACAATTCAGTGATAAAATTATAACTTTTTTAATTAAATGATCAAAAACAAAAATTTATCTATAGTTTAGTGACTAGTGATGTAGTTTAGAGTTTAAATGAAAAATATCTAAAACTAGGATTCTTACTGTTGTTTATAAGGTTGCCTTTTGATAACTTCTAGTAATCTCTGCATCACTGATAGTCCACGTGTCTAGTTATAATGGTTTGATGCTTTTGGGCAGATCTGCCCAAAGCTTTTGATCAGATTTCCTACATCTGGTCGACACCCACATCGATGGAATCTAACGCACCAGATTCTAATCCTCCTCCGGATGGGTAACTCACTAACTTAGTTACTTAACTCGATTACTCGATTCCTTTCCTTTTTTTAGTCTTTTAAAATTTAAAATTTAGTCTTTTTATTTTAATTTTGAGACTTTAAGACAATATTATCTAAATCGGATTAGACCAATTGATTGGGTCGAGAATTGACAAGAGCATCGGTTTGGTGAGGTATAAAATTAGTTAACCCGCAAACTAGTATGAACTGGGCTAAAAAATTAATTGAATTGATTTTTATAAATTTTTAATTTTTAATAATTTATTTCCTTTGAACCGTCCGAACTGATCGAATTAATAGAATTAAAAATTAATGATTTAATCGATTTGACCATTAATTCGAGTCCAAAATTATTTCATTGAGTCCATATACCTTTTTATTATATAAAAATGTTCGCCCATCAGTCCAATTTTCATATTAAAGTTGTTGATGTGGCAATTATATAAAAAAGGTAAAACAACTTCTTTACTTCTTTGCATTTACCGTTTTTGTTAATTTGGTCTTACTCTTTTCATTTTTTAATTTTACAGATAATTTGTGATTTTATTGAAAAAAACAACATACAGATCCAAAGAGGCGAGCAAATTCGAAGTGAAATCTTGAACAAAAAAATTGTCACAATTTTTAAAAAAGTGAGGTTTAGGAGAGAAAAATTGTTAAAAACCAATAAATGAATTGATTCAAAATCCAAATATTTAAACTTTTTTTCATTTTTCTAAGCATAATTTGAAATTGAATTTCTTAACGAAAATTACGTTTGGGATTATAATATATATAGTTTAGATTAGCATTTGAAATTTTCATGGTTTTTTTTTCTTTGGAAGAAAGAAATTTCTCTTTGCCATTGATTTTAGATTTAGATTTTGAAGTTTTTTTAATATTTTTTTCTTCTCTCTTTTTTTTAAATGATTATAATTTTTAAATATTTTATTAAAATACAAAAAATTATAAATTTTAATTTTTTATTATTTTCCATGTACTTTAAAAAAGTAAGAACAAATTAACAAAAATTAGATGTGCAGCATATTTTTTAAAATTTTATAATTTTTCTATCTCTATATATTTTATAATTTTTTTCGATTTTTATAAAAGTTACAAATTTTATAAAATTTTACAATCTTTTTAAATTTTTAATATTTTCATTAAAATTTAATAAATTTTATAACTTTTATTGATCTTTATTATTTTTTGTCACATGTTACGTCATGATTGTGGTACATGACTTTAATTGAAAAAAAATTAAAATAATTAATTTTAACAGTTGATTATTAAAGTTAATGTCAAAAGACTATTTTAATGCATTTTGATAGTTTAAGTATCTAATTGAGTGCAAAAAAGAAGGGTTTAATTGTTTTTTAAAGTTTGAGAGTTTTTTGATGCATTTTGAAAGTTTAAGTACCCAATTGAGATTGAGTGCAAAAAAAAGTGCCTAATTAAGTGCAAAGAAACAAGAACTTTATTATTTTTTTAAAAATTTAATTTTTTTTATATATTTTGAAAGTTAAAATAACTAATTAATTGTTTTTTTTTTAAATTGGGAGATTTTAATTTTAATTTTTTTACTTAGCACAAGTTGCTCATGGTATAAATGGATGTTATGCATGTATGCATGTTGATGTGATGTAAATGCATGGTGGATTCATGTGATATGACATAGAAAGGTTGTGAGGCTAGAGGAAAATATCAATGCCACATCATCACCAATCTGAAGCCAACAGCCCATCTAAAGATCTCTTCCTTCTCACCCACATCAAAAATTTTCTCTACCACCTCTTCAAAATTTTTCCCCAGCAAAACCACTCAAATCTCAAACCAATTTTCTTTTTTCATTATTTTATATGCACTAATATTGTTTTTTAGTTAGTTAAATCTTAGATTAAATCAGCAAAATCATCTGATAAACAAAGCCCAGGTTTGTTTGTTAGCTTCCAAATCCTCCTTTATTTTTCTCTAAATTTTGAGTTTTTCATTTCTTTTTATGTATTTTTTTTAAATATACATGTTCGTATAAAAAATGGGTTTTGGGATTTAGTCTCGGTTTTGTTTTTTGTTAGTTTGATGGTTTATGGTGTTTTTATCTAAAGATTTAGGTAGCTTTATCGTGTGTGCAGTGTTCTTAGCTTGCTTACTAATCCATTTTCAAGTGATTTCCTGTGTTTGAATCTTATTTTTTTTAGATAAATTTTCTCTCTCTAGTTTTTTTTTTTTTTTTTTGTAATAGTTTCTGATTTTTACTTTCAATTTGTTTTTTTTGCAGCGAAGAACAGATTCTGATTATTAGTTAAACAGTAATCGACAGTTAGAGGCAGAGACGACTAATCATACTGTTGTAAATTTCCAATCCTTTTAAGAGAGAAAGAGAGAGAGATGAAATATAGTTTCTCTTGTTGGTTCAATACTTTTTGTGTTCTTACTTACATATTTGTGGGAATCCGTGGGCTGAACCGGCTTGGGATGTTGAATTATGAAATATTCATTCTTGATTGGTAGAGGTTGCAGAGTGGAAGCTCAGGTTTTGGGGTGTGTGTTGTCTTGCTGTTGATTGGTCCGGTGGTTGGTTCGAAAGGGTATATTTCAGAGGTTACATCTTGTTTAGGATACATGGCTAATCCGTCCGAGCGATGGATTGATGGCCTTCAGTTCTCCTCGCTGTTCAGGCCTCCGCCGCAGGACCCTCAACATCAAAAGGTACCCTAGTTTCTTTCTCTTGGATTTTCTATTGTCTTGTTATTGGTTTTATTTGCATGAATCTTTGAAGCTTTTTAAACATGATATATTTTCATGCTTGGTTTACTTGAAAACTTAAGTTGGTGAAATTGGTGACATAAATTGAATATGTGACTTCATATTAGCTTTAGTAGAAATCATCATTTCTGATCTATTAAGTTATAATCCATTGTGTTACCTCTTTTTTTTAGGTTCAAATTACTGCATATGTCGAGTATTTCGGTCAATTCACATCAGAACAATTCCCTGAGGACATTGCTGAGGTATGCTTCTTTTCGTTTGATTATTTCACATCCCATTGGTAATGGAAGGAAAAGACACTAACTACTTTGCTTATATGTCAAGGAAGGAAATTCTTTTATTGTTTTAGGAGTTTTTTATGTAACAAAATTTGCTTGTTTTGTAACAGCTTGTCCGCAACCGCTATCCATCTCACGAACAGCGCCTTTTTGATGATGTTCTTGGTATTGGCTCTTTCATCTTTTCTATTGTAACACTGTTCATTATGATGACACCTTTAAATCCAATGAATTTTTACTGGAGTTATAACTGGGAAATGACCAGTTCTTTAAACTTAATCTGTTTTCAGCAACGTTTGTCCTTCACCATCCCGAACACGGGCATGCGGTTGTCCTTCCAATTATTTCATGCATTATTGATGGTACTCTTGTGTATGATAAGAATGCCCCTCCATTTTCTTCATTCATCTCCTTAGTCTGCCCAAGTAGTGAGGTATTTTTTTTTTCTTTTTAGTTCAATAAAGAAGATCATCTTTGCTTCACACTATTTTATATTAATATTCTCAATGCTCACTTTTATCTACTTTGTTAACTTTTTTAAAAGTATCATTGTGGCTGACTGAGAACAAATCTGTGGCATTTATATATATATTTTTACAGAAAGAGTATTCTGAACAGTGGGCACTGGCATGTGGAGAGATCTTGCGGATTCTGACTCATTACAACCGTCCAATATGTAAAACGGAACTGCCAAATAGTGAAGCAGATAGAAGCAATAGCAGCAGCCAAGCTACAACAAGTGCATCTGCTGATGGGGAATCATCCTTTCACAGACCTTTAGTGCAACAGGAGAGGAAGCCTTTGAGGCCTTTATCTCCCTGGATTACTGATATATTGCTTGCAGCGCCTTTGGGCATCCGAAGTGATTACTTCCGTTGGTGAGCGGTTTCTATTATTGCATAGTACATGTGCTCTAGTAACGGATTTAACAGTTGAATATACCAGTACTTGTGTTCTAGTAAACCTTATAGAATGCTTCTAACTTCAAGAAATAAACATGTTGGAAGGCCACATTTGTTGATTAACTGTCATTTTGCCGGTAGATACATGCATACGGATGCATGAATGCTTAGGATGCCATTTCCAATCGGCTACCTTGGGTAGCTTTTTTAGTTTTTTCAGATATTACTGGTTGACAATTTTATAGCATTTAATACGTTGCGTAAACACCATGATCAGTTACAATGTGAGCATTAGCATAACTCTGTTTTTGCACTAAACTTTTTGCTGAGGCTTGAATAGTGGGAGTGCTTCTGAGTTATAAGGCCTCTCCGAAAAGTACCTAGATAGTAGTTCAATTTATCATATAACTATCATTGAATTTAAAAGCTCTTGTGTTATACATCCTATGCATGGATCCCGCTTTTATGTGGTTATTACTGAAGCCGGTAGTCCTTTATATGTATTAACAGGTGCAGTGGTGTTATGGGTAAATATGCAGCTGGAGATCTCAGGCCGCCTATGACTGGTCAGTTACATATTTTGGCTGGAATGTATTAAATGATTTTGCTTCCTGGAACGTATAACAAGATATTTTAGGCCTGAGGACTCATTACTTGACTACTGTTGTCTAATAGCTTCTTCTCGTGGATCTGGAAAGCACCCTCAGCTCATGCCATCTACTCCAAGATGGGCAGTTGCTAATGGTGCTGGTGTCATTTTAAGTGTATGCGATGAGGAGGTTGCACGCTACGAGACTGCTACTTTAACAGCTGCAGCAGTTCCTGCACTTCTACTTCCTCCACCGACAACAGCTTTGGATGAGCATCTAGTTGCTGGGCTGCCAGCTCTTGAACCATATGCTCGATTGTTTCATCGGTAGAGCCCTGAACCTTTGAGAGCTCTTGAACAACATTGCTTAAGTATATTTGTTCTATAGTAGGTGTACATGGTCATATATTGTAAGTGCTGTGGTTTGCCATGCATACAGGGCATTGAGTGAAGCACTCCCGAATTTATATCAGGAAAGTAGATCTTGTTTGAAAGTTTTGAAGGAGTTTATCTCATTGATGAATGCCTGACATCTTTAGTTGCTAGTATAAGTGTCCGTCATGATGTATTTTTTTTCTCCCTCCTAATTAGGTACTATGCAATTGCAACTCCAAGTGCCACCCAAAGACTTCTTCTTGGACTTCTAGAAGCACCACCATCATGGGCCCCAGATGCACTTGATGCTGCTGTACAGCTTGTGGAACTCCTTCGGGCAGCTGAAGACTATGCAACTGGTATAAGGGTGAGTGAAATGCTTTTCACTGCATATATTTGAATATAAAATGATGCCTTCTGGCATCAAACATGATTTTATATAGTTCTTAGCATATTGCTTTTACTGGTTGTTGATGTAGCTTCCTCGAAATTGGATGCATTTGCATTTTCTGCGTGCGATTGGGACTGCAATGTCTATGAGAGTGGGTATTGCCGCTGATGCTGCCGCAGCTTTACTTTTCCGTATACTGTCACAACCTGCACTGCTCTTTCCTCCATTAAGACAAGTTGAGGGAGTGGCAGTTCAACATGAACCTTCCGGTGGTTATATTTCATGTTATAGGAAACAGGTATTAGTGGTCAACTTCAAAATTTTGCATGTTACCTTCCACTTGATGAGAAGCCTATAGCATGCATATACATACAATAATGCATGATCACAAGTACTGAAAATTTATCTCAAAATATTGTTAATCAGATAGAGGTGCCTGCAGCTGAAGCAACTATTGAAGCTACCGCCCAAGGTATTGCATCAATGCTTTGTGCTCATGGGCCAGAAGTGGAGTGGAGAATATGTACAATATGGGAAGCTGCTTACGGCCTGATTCCCTTGAGCTCTTCAGCTGTTGATCTTCCAGATATAATTGTTGCAACCCCATTGCAGCCTCCCATGCTATCATGGAACCTATACATACCTCTTCTTAAAGTCCTTGAATACCTTCCACGTGGAAGTCCTTCTGAAGCGTGTCTCATGAAGATATTTGTGGCCACTGTTGAAGCTATTCTACAGAGAACTTTTCCTCCTGAATACTCTAGGGAGCAAACCAGAAAAACAAGATACAGCATGGGTTCTGCCTTAAAGAATCTTGCTGTGGCAGAGCTTCGTACAATGGTTCATTCCCTCTTTTTAGAATCGTGTGCTTCAGTGGAGCTTGCTTCTCGCCTGCTTTTTGTCGTCTTAACTGTGTGTGTTAGCCATGAAGCTCAGTTCCGTGGGATTAAAAGACCGAGAAGCGAGGAAAGTTATCCTCCTGATGAGAGCACTGAGGAGTCACAGGCACAATTCGAAAAGCTGAGAGACATAAAACCTAGAAAAACAAAAAATCAAGGGCCTGTATCTGCATTCGATTCTTACGTGCTTGCTGCTGTTTGCGCTCTTGCCTGCGAGCTTCAGTTGTTTCCCTTGGTTACAAGTGGAAATACTCATTTTATCGCTAAAAATGTTAAAGCTAAACCCAATCATACAAAAGTAAATGGATCTTCTATTGACTATGGACATAGTATCGACTCAGCTATTCATCATACTCGCCGAATCTTAGTGATTTTAGAGGCACTCTTTTCACTGAAGCCGTCTTCTGTTGGCACCTCATGGACTTATAGTTCGAATGAAATAGTTGCTGCAGCTATGGTTGCCGCTCATGTTTCTGAACTATTTAGACAGTCAAAGGCTTGTATGCATGCGCTCTCTGTCCTAATGCGATGCAAGTGGGACAATGAAATTTACACTAGGGCATCATCATTATATAATCTCATCGACATTCACAGCAAGGCAGTTGCATCCATCGTTGACAAGGCTGAACCATTAGAAGCACAATTGATATATACACCTCTTTGTTTAGATAGCAGAGCACAAAGCAAACATACAAATACCGCTTGTTGCGATCCTCGGCGAGTATCTTCTTCAGAATATGAAGATTCAATTCATTCAGCCAATAATCTCAGATGTCAGATGGTGTTAACATCAGATGAAGGCTTAGGAAATTCCACGGGCAAAAGTGTAGAAAGTTTCCCATTAGATGCCTCGGATTTGGCCAATTTTCTTACGAAGGATAGGCACTTAGGATTCAATTGCAGTGCACAAATTCTTCTAAGATCTGTGCTTGTGGAGAAGCAAGAGTTATGTTTCTCTGTTGTTTCACTATTGTGGCACAAACTGATAGCAGCCCCTGAAACACAACCCAGTGCCGAAAGCACTTCTGCCCAACAGGGATGGAGACAGGTAATCTGATACTTTTCATGCTTCCTGTGATATTATTTTAGTTGAGACTAATGAGAGAGTGCATAACAGTTGACAAAGTAATCTTTTCTTTGTAAATTTGTCTTTATGATTTCATGGAGATATATTTTTCTGACTATGGTATTAGGTGGTTGATGCATTGTGCAATGTCGTATCAGCATCTCCGGCAAAAGCAGCAACTGCAGTTGTTCTTCAGGTCCAAATTTTGTTCTTCTTGAAAACATCGGCTTTCTCTATCGCTGCTGACTTGAACTCCCTATGTTTTCTGTAAAATTCTACAACAATTCATAATCTGGATGGTGTCCAAACCAGCAGCCATAAATTGCCTTATTGTCTGGCTGTTTTACTTTAGTTTCTTTACTTGTTTAGTCACTTTTATGGCCTTGTTTTCTTGTCAGGCGGATAGGGAATTGCAGCCATGGATTGCCAAAAATGATGATCAAGGTCAGAAGATGTGGAGAATCAACCAGCGGATTGTAAAGTTGATAGCGGAACTAATGAGAAATCATGATATCCCGGAATCATTGGTAATTGTAGCAAGTGCCTCTGATTTGCTTCTACGTGCCACTGATGGAATGCTCGTAGATGGGGAAGCTTGCACTTTACCGCAACTTGAGGTACTGACTGTCTTACTATCGTCTCTTATAGATAGTCATTCACCAATGACTTTGTCTTTTTAATTGAGCACTTGTGATACTCTGAAGTCGAATGCATTCAGTTTTATCTGAAAGCTTCATTAATGTGTTGAGTTTTTATCTAAAAACGGCAGCTGCTGGAAGCAACAGCTAGAGCAGTTCAGCCAGTACTAGAGTGGGGGGAATCAGGACTGGCTGTCGTGGATGGACTTTCAAACCTGTTAAAGGTGAGCAAATGGCCTTTTTGGCATAGTCAATTTTCAATATACTCTTAAAGGTTCAAGTTAAAACATGCCTGCAAGATCTATGGTGATGTGATCTTTAATGTGTCAATTTCATGCAGTGTCGTCTGCCAGCTACAACTCGATGTCTTTCTCATCCAAGTGCACACGTTCGTGCTCTCAGTATATCAGTACTTCGCAATATCCTGCAATCAAATCCTAAATTGGAAATAAACGGTATCCATGGTCCTTCTTATTTCAGTATCAGTGTCATCGACTGGCATACTGATATCGAGAAGTGCTTAACGTGGGAAGCTCATAGTCAACTTGCAAGAGGAATGCCTATACATTTTCTCAACACTGCCGCGAAAGAACTAGGCTGTAATATTTCGATATAACATGAATTAACCTTAGAATCCTTTTCAGGTCAGACTACATAGAGGAATATAATAGAACTTTCTCCCACGTGGGTTGAACGTGAAGGATATGGGGATGAAGCCTTTGAATGTTGTGAAAAGCATGCAATACAAGGACTCTGCCACACCAAGGTTTTATGTCACTAATCTTACTTTGACTATAAATTAGCTTTATAGGCCAAGCTTTCCATTTGTTTGAGGGATTACAGTATGTAATTTCAGTTAACTCCTATGGTTTCAATCAGTTGTATTTGGACAGTTCAGTCCATCTCAGTATTATCAGTACCTAAAGTTTTTAGTGGTTGATATTTGGTGTTAATTTTGTTATAATATTAATATATGAATGTAAAACTCCCAAGTAATTAATTTTTTTTTCCAAAAAAAAAATCCACTAATGAATCTTGTGTTTGGAATTAAGAAGCCAATAGTTTAACGTATATACAATTTAAGACACCCTGCATACACTGGAGGTTTTTTATTCTGAACTTTGGGGCATCATGGATGGTCTTAAATTTTGCCTATAGAAGAGGTAATGATAAAGTTATTATTCAGTCGGATAGTTTAGAGGCTATTAAAGTCATACATGAGAGTGATTTAAGTACTTCAAATTTTACTTTAATCAAATGAATCCATGACATTTTATTTCAAGAAGCTCAGTGGATTTTAAGGTATATACTTAAAGAGTTTAATTAAGGAGCGGATTGCTTAGCTAAGTTGGCATTTATAAGAAAAGAAGACATACAATTGTTGAAAGATCTTCCTAATGAATCATTAGATTCTCTTGCAATCGATAAATAAACGGGTATTTTTAATCCTCAGTTTATTCTTATGTAATTTACTTTGTTTGTTATTTTTCACCAAAAAAAATAATTAGAATATCTTGTGATGGTTTGATGGTCAAGGATGTTCACCACTTCAAATGTGATCAGAGTTCGAATCACACTAATCATATTTGTTGTTCGAATCTTGTGACGTTATTGTAATTCATAAAAAAATATAATTAATTTAATAAATTTCACCCATCTATACATGTGTCAAAGATTATAATCATAATTGAATTTTGGCACTAAAATTGAGTGGTGCTTTGACGAATTGGTTCTAAAAGGTGAAGCAATTTCCTTTTTCCAACCTCTTTATACGGTAAATGGTGATTATTCGAAATCAGTTTCCAATAAGAGGTAAGTTTCCAACGATTGACTTGGACTAGATACATAAGGAGGCTTCAAATGTGGAAGTCAAGCAAGCTTTGTTTGATATGGCCCCGTTGAAGATTCCGAGAGTTGACGGATACCATGCCATGTTTTTCTGGAGACAATGGGATACAGTTGGGAATTCTATCAGTGAGATGGTTAGAGGTGTTTCTAATGGTGATGACATGGAGTTGGCTTTTGACAAGACACTAATTGTGTTGATTTCAGAAGTGCCAAATCTCTAATGTCTTGCTCAATTTCGATCAATTATTGTGCATTGCATTTCAACTTCATTTGATGGAGGAATTCAAACCACTTAGTGGCATTCTACAATGTGATCCATTATCACCTTATTTTTTTTTGTATTGTTATGGAGAAACTTGCTCATAGTATTGAAGTGGTTTTAACTGATGGGACATGTTCATTAACCTCGTATTTCTTTTGTTGATGATTTGTTTCTTTTTTGCAATGTAGATTTGGAGCAAGCTGATGTTGTTGGGAATTAACCCATATAAACAACGAGATAATAAAAGTGAAGAACGAACATAAATATTTTACGTGAAAAACCCATCGAAGAGGATAAAAAATCACGGACAAAAGAGATTTCGATTTTTTACTAATTAGTAAACAAACGAGTTATAATATAGAGAAAATAAACCTAAATGTACAACATGTACATTACTCAAAACTTCGAATAAAAAACTCGAAATTTTAAAGAGCAAACAAGTAAACAAAACCCTAAATATTATAAGACACTCACAACATGGGTATAAAATGCTCTTCATAATTACCACGAAACTCTCACAAAAACTCATATGCGATTATATCTTACCGCCCTAAAAAAATCATTTTTAATTGATATATCAAAACAAAGATACAATGCACTCTTTAAATAGGCATAGATTAAAATTCTAATCATACAAAAATATCCCTGAAATAATTAGAGTCTAACGGGGAGAAATAGACCTGCTTGAAACCTAAAATGCAGCTGTCAAATATGAGAACACGTCGTGACGTCCCAATGTCTCATTCGCCTCGTCATGATGTCATCTTGACGAGCCGGCGCTCCTCATCCCTATTCCTGACATCAAGTCTATTTTAGTCTTTCTTCGATTGCTAGTCAATTCTCGTCTAAAGTACCTGCAACGTGTCCGACAAATACGAGGTACACCTCCACAGATGTTGTCTTACGAATTTTGAGTCAATTCGGAAGGTACTTCGGGCATAACGTTAAACTTTATTGTACTGAGCGGGCATCAGGTTAATGCGACCAAAACAAGTATCTATTTTTCTTTTAATGTGGATGACTCGTTGGAATGTCTCAACGAGGCGAGGAGTTAGGGAAGTATCTTGGAGTCCCGATCCTACACAAAAGGGTGATAGAGGAACTTTCCAATTTATAATTGAAAGGGTGAAAAGCAAACTAAGTTGTTTGAATGGCAAACTGCTGTCGTTAGCAGGGAGAATCACATTGGTGAAATCTGTTTTGCTATCTATACCCAGTTATTTCATGCAGTCACTAGCTTTTCCAATTGTTGTTTGGAAGGAGATGGAACGAATAGCTAGTAGATTTATCTAGGGTTCAATGGATACAGTTAAAAAACCAGCTCTTGTGAAGTGAGTGAGCTGTTGCAACCTATTGAAAATGAAGGTTTGGGTATGAGAAGGCTAGTCGATCAGAACAAGTCATTTTTATTACAGCTGGGTTTCCAGTTAGTGGTGAATAATGAGGCGCTTTGGGCGAGGGTTTTACACACTAAGTATAAAATGTGCGAGGGGTGCCTTGAGAGTATTAGTTCAACTGCCTGCTCTTCTATTTGGCGCTCATTTTCTAAGGTATGGAGCTGTCTTCGTGAGAACATTTATTGGTCTCTTGGAGATGGTCCAAGATCGTTTCGCACCTATGTTGCAACCAGATATAATCTGAAGAATCGTGGCGGTTCAACCACCTGCTGCTAGCCTTGGCTATGATATACTTTTGTGGGGTGATTCTAAATCTGGAGGATATGCGCTGAAAGAGGCCTACAACACTTTGTCCAGAGATAAATTGGAGGCAAAGGACCATATGTGCTGCCTTTGTTTGTATAACCAGCAAAGGAAGCCTGCTAACAAACAGTGAGGGTTGTGGAAGGAGGATGGCAAATGATATGACATGTCCCTTTTGTGGATGTTGTTCTCAGGAGACCTCATTACATGTGCTAAGGGACTGCCTTTTTGCACAAAGTATATGGTCAAATCAGTTCCTAGTCAACTCCAAAGTCTCTTTTTCATCTTGGCTCTTATTCTTGGGCTACTGCATAATATTGTTGATAATGGGGGAATAAGATGCTTCTCAGAAATGGTAACTGTAGCGTTGAAGGATGCATTTGGCAATGAAAAATATATTCATTTGGGGAAACACACAAGTTTGATCCAGGCAACTGGGTTACCTCGATTCCCCAACCATCTGGTTGGATTAAAGTCAATAACGATGAGGTGGTTAAGGCTGATGGGTGTTGTAATTAGAAAGGGGACTACTAGTTGCTAGGCTACGGATGCATATTGGGGTCTGCTCGGTGTTGCAGGCAGAATTGTGGAGCAATTCTGATGCTTTGGTCATTGCACCGAATAGAGGCTACCGTAACGTAGAAGTGGAAATGGATTCCATCCAGGCTTTGAAATAAGTCACTGGTAACTCAGTTGATCAAGCATTAAGTCTCTTTGTTGAAGGCCCTGCCAGGTGAAATTTAGCCATATGGTAAGGGAGGCAAACAAAGTAGAAGATACCATGGCAGGCTTACGCAACTTTGAATATGGTTCCAGGACTTCACAACTTTCTTCATCCATTTGATGAAGCTTGGTTTGAGATTTTGAATGATTCCTTAGGCAGTAATGCTTCATTGTAGTAAGTTTTTTTTTTTGGTGTTGGAGTGCATTAAAGCGCATTATCATCTTATTTATGGATTGAGAAAAGGTTACGATCCGAACTTATGATGAGATTATTTAAAAAAATACATTCTACCCAATTTTTATTTACATAATGCTAAATTTAGCTCTTGGTGTTTAATTATTTTATTACTTTGATCTTTATTTTTTATTTTGGATCATTTTGGTCTTTAATTTTTAAATTTTAATCAAATTGTTTTCTTTTGAATAGAAAAAATGACTAAATTATTAAAATTTTACACACATTAACTCAACTATATTCAATAGTGAAATTTTCAATTATTTTTTAGAATAATTATCAAAAAATTAAAATTTGATTCTAACACATTTATCAAATAAAGTCAAATAAGGCATTTAGGGATGGCTCTTAAAGAAATAATTACCCACTTATATATTTTTTGGTACAACTTTTTCTTTTATATTTATTACTAAATAACTATAATTTTTATGTGTATAAAAGAAATAAATAACTACCATTTAAAGACTTATTCACTTAAAAAATTAATTATAATCTTATTTTAATAAATATTATTATTTTGAAGTGTATGGATATTGATATTGATATTGGTTGTCCAAAAGTAAAAGAATAATTTTGGGTTTTAGCCCAAAAACCCAATCCTAAAAGCCCTACCGCAATCAATATATATTTTGTTAGAAGAAACCCTAGTCTTTAGCTTGGCCTCCATTGCTATACTTCAAAAGCTCATCTGTCACCCCAGAGCCCCTTCTCTCCGCCGAATCTCCTTTTTCTCCCGTAAAAATGGTAATTACAAATCCATCTTTCGCATCCGAATCCCCAATATTCACAACTCTCACTTCGTCTCTTCCTGTAGTTTTAACATGCTTTGTTTCTTGATCCGACTAACTGGAAAGGGGTTGTTATGAGCGTTTGTAAACTGGGATTTACCTTATTTGAATTTGGGTTTTATATTTTCTTCCCAAAGATTGTTGCTTTTAACCTCATTTTAATGTTTTATGTGTGTAGTCTCTGGTGGCCAACGAAGATTTTCAGCACATTTTGCGTGTCCTGAACACCAACGTTGATGGAAAGCAGAAGATTATGTTTGCTTTGACCTCCATCAAGGGTATTGGAAGGCGTTTCGCCAACATTGTTTGCAAGAAAGCCGATGTAGACATGAATAAGAGGTTTGTTTTCATCTTTCAAATTTGCATGTACAATGAAATACTGTTTATTCATCTATACTAGTCCTTTATTTTGAATAAGATGATTTATGGTACAAAGTTTAGGTAATGATATATGATTCGATCCCAATAGTTTTTGCATTTATTCGAATGTAACATAGATAGACTATTCTTCCAGGTTCGAATTATGTATATATGTAGAGTAAGAGTGTAGGCTTTGGTATAATTAAGTTGCTGAATGGCTTTCGGTTCTTGGTGTTACTTTTGTTGTTATTAGGGCCGGTGAACTGACTGCACAGGAACTGGACAATCTCATGACGATTGTGGCGAACCCGAGGCAGTTTAAAATCCCAGACTGGTTTTTGAACAGGCAGAAGGATTACAAGGATGGGAAGTATTCCCAAGTTGTGTCCAATGCTCTCGACATGAAGTTGAGAGATGACTTGGAGCGCTTGAAGAAGATCAGGTTAATTCCCTTTTTACTGTTGATCTGTGCTAGAGTTAGCTTTTGCCCTTGTATATTCTTTTGCCTGTTATTCAATGCCTAAAAAGAACAATTGCTTTTGCCAATTCGTGCTACAAAGTTCCTATGCTTTATTGGTAATGTTTGTCATTGATTACGATGAGAAAATAGCTGCAATAACCAAAGCTTAGATATTTGAATACATCATGTGTTCATATATTGGTTTGGTTAGTATATACGATAAATTGTTAAATGAATCAATTCGGATGTTACTTTATGGGGTATTGGGGCATGGGATGGCAACTAAACTAACTATTGATGTAAAACTGTGATGCAGAAACCACCGTGGTCTTAGGCACTACTGGGGCCTTCGTGTACGTGGTCAGCACACCAAGACTACTGGTCGCCGAGGAAAGACTGTTGGTGTCTCTAAGAAGCGTTGAATTCTTCATAACATAATCTATAATATGATGAGGCAGATATTTATATCTTTTGCTTTTAAGCGTTGTTTGCATCAAAGACAAAATTTTGGATTTGGTTTTGTTGTTTTAGTTGGTTTTTTGAATCTTGCAGACAAGTAGTGTTTCTCTTTTAATCGATTGTTTGATCTTTTTATCAATTGACATAAAGAATACCTGCTTTGATAGATAAAGATTACACATGTTTTCTTCACCTCAAGTCCAAGTCCTGAAGAATTGGTGGCGTTCATGACCAGATTGTGTTATTCATTTATGGGTATTAATATCACATGGTTGGGTGCTCATATGTAGGCTTTTTTACATAGATAATACAAAAATAATTATTAAATAATGTCAATATCATTATTTATCAATATGGTATGCTTGTAATAGTATTGAGGTGGAGGGCATGGAGGAGGCAGCATCAATTTTTTGACTTCATTGAAACATCATTTTAAAAAAAATATATATATATATATTTCATGTGAAAGTGGTGATATCAATGAAGGGTGAGAGGGATGGCACTAATGGAGAGTTCTTGATAGGTGGCATTCAATAGAGATTTCCTATTTAAGTAATAATAGAGAACTCCTATTTAAGTATTGTTTTTGAACGGGTTTGAACATGGAAACTTTCTACTGATATATCTTTCTCACACCCTCTACTCTTAATACATATATATATTTAAAAATATATCATTTTGTAATGATATTTCAATGATTAAGTCGGGAAAAAAAAATGATGTCGTCTTTTTTATGCCCTTCACTCTCAACTTTAATGCAAACATATCATTTTCATAAATAATGGTATTGACATATCAATTAAATATTTAATTATTTATGTAAAAAAACATTATATTTATAAATGATAGCTTTTATATGAAAATATAGTATCTTTAATTAATATTATTTTTCTTTTATTAAGCTTTTTAAAACTTTTTTATATTTATGTTATAGTATTATATATTTAATATGCATATGATACAAGTTACATAAAAGTTAAGAAAGGGTTAAGTTTTGGAGTCTTAGTTAGGGGTTTGAGGTAAGCCTTTTCTCCATATCACATACTATGTTGTTGATAGTTTCTCTCATCTGCTCTTTATCTCTTGGATCTTTCTTCCTATTGATGCTCCCGTTGTCATGGTTGTCTCTCTCCAAACTATCTACACATATTCTTCAATATTATGTCTTATTTCTCCATGATATCTACACCTTTTCCTTGATTCCTTCCGATGAAGTGTTAAATCGCTAAATGTACTCCTGCAAACTTTTCACTTTTTTTTTTTTTTTTTGTTTGTATTAAGCAAAGTGGTGGGGTTTTCCGAAGTGGTGATGTTAGTCGAGTCCTACCCTATAAATTTGTGAGCCGACGCATCAAAACAACTTCTAGCATGCTCTCGCAACGTCAAGGGAAATAACTTGCACTTGAAGGCGTCAGAGGCACCTATTATCCTCATGTAGCTGTTATAATGGTGTCGGTGGTACCCTTGGATCTTCCATTCCTTTGTTTGTTTCTTTTGGTGGTTTGAGAAGCCGAGACTAGCTTTGAGGAAACTTGGTAACGATGTATCATTTGCGTTCTGGTATGATAAAGCTTCTTCTGACTTCGCTAATACCTTCAGAAGGTCAATTTCCCTCTTCAACGCCTTCATTTGTTGCTCAAGAAGAGAGCTAGGTTAGTGCTACATTCGATCCTTTGGGGTCACACCCTACTCCACTTGGCTGATCCTTGCGCCTAGCTACTGATGAAGTTATATCTTGATGCCTTGGCGCTACGTTCACTACATCTAATGGCCCCGTTTTAGCCCTCAACTCATGGATGATTCGAGAATTCTATTGTACGGTTTCCAGTTGTTGGTTGTGTTTTTCTAGCAAGAACCTAAGTTGCTCCTGTAACTTAGTTTATAGTCTACTGTTGAGCCGTGAGAGTATTGTTTGGCAGGGTGGGGGTTATTGACTCCTTGAGGCTTGGGTTACTAGTTGCCACCAACAAAATCGTGTTGATAATATGATCAGGTGTACTCTAATAGCTTCTGAAGTTGTAAACATTAATGAGATTATGTATAATGTGACACATATTCTTGATGGCGTCTATCGATGCGTGAGAGTATCACAATAATAATATAATATATCTATTTAACTTAGCTTGATGTCATGGATTAGGTAACACTAATTTAATAGTTATAAAAAAATAAATATTACTATATTATGGCTTACAGTGAAAAAATTACTAATGAATTTATTTATTAAAATTTTATATAAAAATCAAATAAATCTCTAGTTGAAATAACAAAGTAAAATGTTTTAAATTAATTGTGGCATGATGATTTGAGTTTTTTTTTTCTTACGTGAACGTATAAAAGAAAATATAACCTTGTATATAAAATAATATTTTAATAATTTTTTAATTGAGTTGATGTATAGTTGAGTCACGACACTAATTCATTCATAAACTTAACTATGACTATATAGCTATAGGTTTGTTATATCTTAATCGTGAGGGCCAAGCAGTGAACTAATGAACCCATTGGACATACTCCTCAGAAGCACCCCTCGAATATAACCTTCTACCTCACACTCAAGAAGCTCCAACTTATTAACCGTCATGCCAAACTCCAACCACCAAGTTCTGTTCAAGGTGATTGAAAAAATGTCATATCACCACCCTACTTAAATTTATAGTTGCAAACCACTTAGTTACTTGTAACGATCCGAATTCAGGGTCATCGAAAAAGTGTATTTCGAGACTCCGTGCTCATAAATTGGATTCGTAAATATTTAATAAAAATATATACGGAAATAAATCGTAAAATAATGGATATTTAAATAAGTGATTTTAAATGTGTAGTGTTTTAATTAGGTGTGAGGACTAAATTACATACGAGGTAAAAATAGAATTTATAAAAGGATTTTTAATTGAATCAAAAGAGGAAGGATCAAATGAAAAAATTACCCACCCACACTCTTAGTGCTGTTAGGTGGTCATTTGTGACTGAAAATTTTGTTTAAAATTTTAGTTAAAAATTAATTAAAGAAAAAGAATGAAAAAGTATGACTATAATAGGGTAGTGGGTGAAATCAAAGAAAGATATTTTTCTTTCTTTGCTCAGCCATTTTCGAAACAGAGGAAGGGAGAAGAGAAGTTGGGTGTTTTGGTTCAAGCTTCAATTGGTAAGCTAAATCAAGTCATTTTCTTATAATTTTTATGTTTTTAGAATCTTGGTACCTCACTCTTCTTGGCCCATGTCGTATTTTTCGTTATTTTTGAAAATATTAAATATCACCATTGTTGGATGAATAGAGTTTTAAGGTAATTAGGTGTATTTGGGAGCTAGAAGTGGAAAAGAAATAAATGGTGAGATAAATTATTAGTTTTAATATAATAAGAGTCAAATTTGGAAAATGGGTGATTTGTTGTAAGAGTGAGAAAGTAAGAAGTTAAATTTAGTTAAAAATAAATTTATTGAGTTTTAATGAAAAATGTTGTGTATTTAATTTTGTAGCTAACGTTGACTCGGACTCCTCAAAAGGGAAAGGCAAGGATAAGGCCGTCGATGAGTAGTTCAGAATCTTTGGTTGGTGTCTCTATAACTTTAACTAGTTTAATAAATTGTCAAATTATTCTTAATTGCTCAAAGTAAAAATCAAAGTGTGAAAATAAGGTATGAGATTCTCTACTTAATTGGGTTGCTTTGAATAAATTGATGGTATGAGAATTTAATTGTATATTCTCCATGTATAAATGTATGATGAGAAATTGTGATATTGGTGAATATGTGCTTATTATTAGATTTCATTTTAAATGCATTTTTGTTGTGAATAAAATTAAATGTGGAAATGTGATTTGATATTAAATGAAAAAGATTACCCTATTAACTGTTCGGGCTGAGTCGGATATAGATGGCATGCCATAGGATAAAAAGAGTTTAGGATTACTTCGACTATGAGTCGATGAGGCACTGAGTGCCAATTTACTTCGGTTTAACCGATGAGACACTGGGTGTCAATTTTATTTTAGCGCAGGACGCGATTTATTACTTCGGATTTATCCGATGAGGCACAGGGTGTCAAACCGGTGTGTTGGTTAGATCCGTGTATCTGTCAGAGTCCGAGTCATGTTAATACGGAACTATAAATGATGAATATTATGATTATATGGAATGAAAATGTTATGAATGTTGTATTGAAAATTAAGGAAATGAGAAATGATTATGCATGAATATAATATGCATAATAGACATGAGAAATTCATTGACAAATAAAGAAATGGTATATAAGACATATGCATTGGTATTATGTATAAATTGAATAAAAGCGGAAATACGAAATTAATTATGTATTGAGACCAAAGAAAAAGTAATGGTACATGTAATTAAATAATATGCATGAATGGAATCTGTAATGAAAAATAAATATGATCAATGGTATCAAGATACTCATACAGTATGTGCGATTAGTATATTGATTTATGAGTAAGATGATAGATTTAACATGAGTTTTATTAGCTTAAATTCTATATAATGTATCTATATTGTTTAATGATGGTTATAGAAATGGAAATAATATGAAATGCACATTAAGGATTAAAATGAATTGATAAAATGCATAATGTAACTAAAATCTTTATGTATATGGTATCATTAAATTGATGTCGATATAGCATGAACAATAATTTGATAAATTTCTTAAATGTATTTACATTTTTTTTTATATTTGAATATAGTAATGCTACTGAGTTATACTCAGCGTATATTTTATATTACATGCGCAGGTTATGTGCATTTTATATATTTACGCGATTCAGCATCCAAGAACGAATCTCGTACTCAAGTAATTGTGAGTTGATTTAATTTGGGTCAACATGTACCTAAGTAGGATCGTGATTTAGGACGTTTTGTATTTCGTTAGATTATGGTGGATTGTATATTCTGGTACCTTGGGAAATACGTTATCTGATGTTTTGATGTGGCCTGTTATTTTACTTTTGTTTTTGTCGTGAAACTGTTGACTTGTTTCGGTAGTTTCACACTTGTACTGGTAGAACTTTGGTGGTTAAGTGTAGTATTGATAGAATCCACCATAGTACCGTAAAATTGTAGGGGAAAAATGTATTTAGCTACTGACTTGTGTAGTGCCGGTAGAAGTCCCAATAGTATCGATAGTAGTATATATTGTATCGGTTGCAGGATTGTATCGGTAGAACCTTTAATACTACCGGTAAAATTCTGCAGTAAATTCGGAGTCCTTTCTGACTTTAGTACTACCGATACCTACACATGCAAGTATCGATAAAAGTCTTCTAATTATAAAAAATTCTTTTAAAATAGAAACAATCATCTCGTTTCCTAGTTTCGATTTCACTTAAAACTTTTTGATAAAATATAATATTGTGAATGAAATGGAAATTGAAATTTTAATTACTTTCTTAATTAAATCAGAGTGACTGTGACACCTATTTGCTCAGGTCCGACGATCAGACCGGGTAAGGGGTGTTACATTTAGTGGTATCAGAGTCACAGGTTTAGTCATTTCTCGGACTAGATTGAGTTCGAAATTTTGTTTAGAGGTACATGTCAAGTTAAGTCGAATATGAGTCGGAACGTGGATGCTGATTATTATTATTTGTTTGATCTTATAGTCACAAGAGATGTCAGTAGAATCAAACAATGAGGTGGATCAAAAGGTCCATATTAGTGATAACTCTACGGAGAACCCTATCTGAGCTGAGGCGATGGCAACACTTGTTCAACCTGCTGGTGTCCAACAACCTAATGTGGGTAAAGACCTTGGCGAAGGTCAAGGTGATTCTGATATACTTCGAGTTATAGCTAATGCTCTTCAGCGTATTGCGGGAGTTACTCCGACAATTACATCTGTAACTGACACTCGATGAGCTTCATTCAAGGAGTTGCGGAGATACGGTGCTACAGAATTCTTAGGTCTTAGAGGGGCTGATCCCTCAACTAGAAAGGTTTGGCTAGAGTCGACTAAGTGTGTTCTTCAACAACTTGAATGCACCCCATGTGAGAGTGTGATCTGTGTGGTTTCTCTTCTGTAAGGAGAGGCATACATGTGGTGGTAGACAACCACGCACCACGTACTTGCTGAGCATGTAAAATTGGGAGTTCTTCCAGAAGAAATTCCAAAAGAAGTATGTAGGGGAAATTGTAATCGAAGAAAGGAAGCAAGAGTTTCTACTTCTAAAACAGAGCGAGATGTTAGTGGTGGACTATGAACGAGAGTTTCTGTGACTTAGCAAGTACACAATTGAATTTCTTCCTTTCGAAGCTGAGAATCGCAAGCGATTTCTGCGATGGTTACATGATGAGCTTTGACAACAACTAGTATCTTATAAAATATTAGAGTTCGTTGATATAGTTGAGTGAGCAAAGACGGGTAGAACAGGCTTTGGGCCTTAACAAGAAGACTAAGATATCTAAGGTGTCCATGGTTGTGTCAAGTCCCTTAGGACAGTTAGTGTTAGTGGATCGAGTGTGTAAACGGTGTCCATTAAAGACTCAAAGTATGACATTTCTTGTCGATTTGTTGATTATGCCATTTGGCGATTTTGATTTTATTCTGGGTATGGATTGACTCTCTGAGCATGGAGTGCTTTTGGATTGTCATAAAAAAGAGAGAAGAAGTTTGCTATTCAAAGTGTGGATGAAAAATTGATTGAAGTGAATGAAATTCGGACAAATGGATCAATTCGTACAATTTCGACTGTTCGAGCTAATTAGTCACTTAATCAAGGTTGTGAAGCCTTTTTTTGGCTTATGTGATTAACTCGAATGGAGTCGATAGTCAGATTGACAAGTTTTGAGTCATTTGTGAATTCCTTGACTTTTTTCTCGAGGAGTTATCGGGATTACCACCAGATTGGGAAGTGGGGTTTACTACTGAGGTGTTACCTGGTTCGGCTCCCGTGTTCATATCCCTTTATTGTATGGCACCGACGGAGCTAAAGGAACTGAAAGTTCAGTTACAAGATTTGTTAGATCGTGATTTTATTCATCCTAGTATATCGTCATGGAGAGCACCGGTGTTAGTCGTTAAAAAGAAAGATGGTTCGTTGAGACGTTGCATATATTATTGACAATTGAATAAGTTGACGATCAAGAATAGATACCCTCTTCCAAGAATTGATAACTTATTTGATCAATTGAAAGAAGCTTCTATGTTTTCCAAGATTGACTTGAGATTGAGTTACTACCAACAGAAGGTCAAAAATAGTAATATTCCCAAAACAACCTTTCGTACGCGTTATGACCATTATGAATTCTTAGTTGTAACCCCCTATACCCGGCCCAAAAGATATGACCGGATCTAGAAGATTATTTAAGTAATTTACCTACACCCCAACTTGACAATCCAATATCGTCCACATTCATTCTCAAAGATAAGCATAAATATTCATAAATAAAACTTTAGAACTATAATAAATAATAAAGTAAGTAATTAAACTCCCAAAAAAATAAAATATCAAAAGTCCCAAAATAAAATTATATTACAACCCAAAACGCATATTTACTAACATAATATGTTAAAAATTCCTAAATCAAAATAATAATAATAATAAATAAAATAAAAATATTATAAATTTTTCAACTAAGCCTCTGGGTACTAAGCTACCTAATTTCTGAATACCTGTAAGGAAATTGTGGAGGTAAGAGCTATAAAGCCCAGTGTGTCTCTAAAGCAAATACAGCCTAATGTTAGAATAAATCAACATAAAAATTTATAATACAAAAGGGTAACCACAAATCATAACTCACACACAAACACAATGCAATGCACCCATACTCCATCACACCAACATAATGAAAAGGTTCCCCAGAACCCTTTCCCAGCCAACGTCACCAATCGCAGTGTGGTTTTAGTATCAACCTTAAAAGGAATGATAACTACTTCTTTCACCTTACAATCCCGCCCCATGAACACACAATGGTATGATCACATGATTTTTAAATATTCATATTTTTTTCTTTTCCTTAATCTCAATCACAATTAATAACCCACATAACACATTCACTGTAGCATAATCACATTAATTATCCGTCACAAGTTTAATGAATAAATGTATATGTATGCATGACATTAACATCATACACTCACACAGCTTACTTAATCATACCATTATTTATTTTAAACACTGCACAGTCATTTATTTTAAACACTGCACAGTCATCTTAATATCAACATATCATAAACAACATGAAACCACATAATCACAACAACATTACAAACATTAAGATATATCACAGTTAGAAACACACCTCTAGCAAATAAAACTCTAGCAATGAGGAGGTCGTCCACCACGCACTGTACGAGTTCCCGGTCTAATGGAATTAGATCCTACAAATACAACTAAATTTATTACAACCCTAGCCACCACTTAAACACAAAATTAAACTAAAGTAACTTACGAGTAGCTCTCGAAACCGATGCAGGAACAGGTTAAACAGATGGAGGAGGTAAATCGTCCGCCTCGGAATCGTGATCACCTAAATACGAATACTTAATATTAGTACTACTCAAATTAGAACTCTAAAATAATTTAAAGTACACAATTTAAATTAAAACCATCAAAACGAGACTTTCGAGTCAGAATTTGGCAAAACGAACAGTAGAATCAGACTTAGGATGTCGAAAAATGGTAGGGTAAGGTTTTTGCGAAAAAGTCAACAGTCGGTCAATGGTTTGACTTGGTTTGGGTTTGGTCTTGGTTCAAATGGGTTTGGTTCAATTGGGTTTGAGCTTAAAGGTTTTTTTTTCCTAAAGAGTTAAAAGACTTGGGTTTTTAAAGGGGTTAATGGGTTTAAAAATTTATTGGGTTAGTTTGGATAATAAAGGGTTGGATTCCAAAAACTTAATGGATTAGGCACCAACTCTCCTAATTGGGCTAATAAATTTGGGTTGATTTCTCTTGACCTAAATCAAACCATAATGCACCCAAAGGGACAAACAAAATCTGCTCCCCCTCTCCCTCACACAACACCGACGACGGTCACCTCCCACACCAGTGTTCGACCACCACAAAATCAAAAAGCAACTACACCTAAAATAAAGTCCCACACACAACCCATTACTTACCAACTCCAAAAATTAACAAAACACAAAGCAAAGTAACCCACAAAGGCCGAACGTCTTCTCAAAAAAATTCTCACAAACGGCAGCAACAAGAAGGGAGTTTGAGGGCGTGATTTTGTTCGCAAGAACCAACGGTTGCAAAGGATGAGGATGGTGAAGCAAATGAACAAGAAAATCACTTGAAAAGAGAACAAAAAGACATGTAAGGCAAGGAAAGAAGAAAAATAGAAAGAATGAGATTTGGGGCACAAATCAGCAGTAACCAAAACAATTGAAGAAGGAAAGTTAGCCAGGCAGAAAAAGGTGGGTTTTATACCCAATAAAATTAGGATATTTACGTAGCAATCCCTAGACAATAATAAGGTTTTTACATTGACCCTAAACTTTCACACTCATCACAAGAAAGTCCAACCTCTCCAATTACGAATTTTTACCCATTTGGCCCTTAAATTTTTGCAATCACCCCACTTTAACCCCTATAATTTTTTTAAAGTATTACAACTCTCTCCCCCTTAAAAGAAATTTTCATCCTCGAAATTTACCTAGATTAAAAAGATGTGGATACTGGGCCTTGATGATAGATTTGGGCTCCCAAGTAGCTTCCTCATAGCCATGGTTACACCACAAGACCTTAACCATCTTAATGGTCTTCCTTCTAAGCACCTTTTCATCTTGAGCAATGATCTCAATCGGTTCCTCCTCAAAACTCAAGTCTGTATGAACCTCAATCTCCTCAATAGGCATAATGTCAGACGGGTCCGATCGATAACGTCTCAACATGGAAACATGGAAGACATCATGAATCCTATTAAGCTCAGGCGGTAACTCAAGCTGATAGGAAACTGGTTCAACGCAACGAAGTATTCGGTAAAAGCCAATGAAACGATGACTTAACTTGCCCTTCCGCCTAAACCTAAGCACCTTCTTCTATGGAGACACTTTCAAGAAAACCTCATCTCCTATACTAAACTCAATATCCCGAAGCTTCAGGTCGGCATAAGACTTCTGCCGGACAAAAGTAAAACTCTCTCACGAATCAATTTAACCGTTTCCTCAGACTCACGAACAAGATCTGGTCCCAACAACTGATACTCCGTCAACTCAATTCAATTGATAGGGGTACTACACTTGCGCCCATATAAAGCCTCATAAGGAGCCATATTAATACTAGCTTGATAAATGTTATTGTAAGCGAACTCATCCAATGGCAAGAAATCCTCTCAACTCCCTTGATACTCAATCACACAACCCCTCAACATGTCCTCCAAGACCTGAATCACCAGCTCGGATTGACCATCAGTTTACGGGATGGTAAGCGGTACTGAAGTTTAACCGAGTACCCAAAGCACGATACAATAATTCTAAAAATCTCGAAGTAAACCTCGATTCTCGATCAGAGATGATAGATAATGGTACCCCATAAAGACGAACTATCTCAATCGGTTGTAATAACCCCGAAGGACACTGATGCTTGGCCTTAACTTTCTGGCACGTCAGACACTTTGACACAAAATTCACAACATCCCTCTTCAAACCCTTCCACCAATACCTGTCACGAAGATTCTTATACATCTTATCTCCGCCAGGATGCATGGAATAAGGGCTATCATGAGCCTCACGGAGAATAGTCTGCTTAATCTCAAAATTCCTCGGAATACAGTATCGACCACGAAAGCATAGTAAACCATTCTGATCCACAAAGAAGTCTGCAGATGTACCCTTTTTTATCTCCCTCATACGGTGCTCTAGATAAGGATTATTAGCTTGCTCAGACTTAATCTCCGAGAGTAAAGTGAGAATAACTCGGAGTTCAGCCAAAAGACTTTCATCCTCAAACAAACTCATTCTAGCAAACAATGCCCTCAACTCCGTCACAGCACTACGACTTAAGGCGTCAGCGACCATATTAGCCTTACCAGGGTGATACCCAATCTCACAGTCATAGTCCTTAAGTAGCTCCAACAAACGACGTTGCCTCAAGTTAAGTTCCTTTTCAGTAAGCAAGTACTTCAAGCTCTTATGATCAATGAAGATATAACACTTCTCCCCATAGAGATAGTGTCTCCAAATTTTTAGAACGAAGATTACCGCAGCAAGCTTGAGATTATGAGTAGGGTAATTAATCCCATGCGGTTTCAACTACCGAGAGGCATATGCCACGACCTTTCCTTCTTATATTAGTACACATCCCAATCCTGTGTGAGAAGTATCACTGTAGACAGTGTAAGCTTTTTCCGGCTCAGGTTGGAACAGAACTGGTGCTTGAGTCAGCATAGATTTCAATTTCTTGAAACTAGCCTCTTAGGCCTCGGTCCAAACAAATGAAACACTCTTCCTCAGAAGCTTAGTTAGAGGTGTCGCAATAATCGAAAATCCTTCAACAAACCTCCGATAATAACCAGTCAAACCCAAGAAACTACGAATTTCAGAAACATTCCTAGGTTGCTTCCAGCCCATAATAGCCTCAATCTTCTTTGGATCCACACGAATACCCTCAGCAGAAACTATATGACCCAAAAACATCACCTCAGTAACCAAAATTCGCACTTGCTGAACTTAGCATAAAGCTGCTTCTCTCTCAAAGTTTGCAGTACAACTCTCAAATGTTCCACATGCTCAGCCTCAGACTTAGAGTATGCCAGAATGTCGTTTATAAACACCACCACAAATTGATCCAAGTAGGGTTGAAACACCCTATTCATCATGTCTATAAAAGCAATAGGGGCATTAGTTAGCCCAAAGGGCATTACTAAGAACTCATAGTGCCCATAGCGAGTTCGGAAAGCTGTCTTGAACACATCTGAATCTTTCACCCTAAACTGATAGTATCTCGACCTCAAGTCAATCTTAGAAAACACAGTAGCTTCCCAAACTAACCGAATAGGTCATCAATACGAGGTAAGGGGTACTTATTCTTAATCGTCAGCTTATTCAGCTTCCGATAGCTAATGCACAACCGAAATGTTCTATCCTTCTTCTTCACAAACAAAATTGGGCCCCCAAGGTGAAACACTCGGTCGAATAAAACCCCTATCCAACAGCTCTTGCAACTGCACCTTTAACTCTTTGAGTTCCTTAGGTGCCATTCTATATGGTGCCATAGAGATAGGAGTCGTGTCAAGATAGACTTCTATGCCGAACTCAACCCCATCTCGCTTAGGTGGCACCCCAAGTAATTCTTTCGGAAACAAATCAGAAAATTCTTTCACCACCCGAATCTTATCAATCTCGGAATCAATTTGCTTTGGATCAAGAATGTAAGCTAAGTAAGCCATGGATCCCTTTCTAATCAACTTTTTGACTTTAAGGGCTGAGATCACATTGGACAGAAACCCTCTATGTTTACCAATCAGGGTTATTTATCGGTCATCAGAAGTCCTTAGAGTTGCTCTTTTCTTCTCACAATCCAGATTAACTCGGTGCTTTGAAAGCCAATCCATACCAGTATAAGGTCAAATTCCTTGAATGGCAACTCCAATAAATCAGCAGAAAAGATTTCCCCTTAAATCTCTAAAGGACAACTGCGGTATATTCTAATAACCTCCACAAAGTTACCCACCGGACTTAAAACGGTTACTGTAGACTCAACATTTTCGAAAGTAATCTTAAGACCCCAAGACACAGTACTAGCCACATAAAAGTGTGTTGAACCATTATCGAGCAATGCAAAATAAGGAATAGAATGAACTGAGAAAGTACCTGCTATGACGTCAGGCTCATCGCGATCCTTATGCCTTCTAGTAGCATAAACCAACCCAGGCTGTCTCGCCCCAAATCTAGAAGCACCTCCACTCTGAACTGGCTTACCTCTAGTAGCTGAACCCAAAGCAATCGGTCTAACCTACCCTCTACCCCTAAACGGAGCCTGAACCAAAGCCTGAGTCTGACTCTGCATAAACAATCCAGTAGGAGGATAGGGACAATCTTTAAAGAAGTGCTCCTGCGATCCACTTCTAAAACAAGCCTCAATCTTTCTCCAACATTCACCCCATGCCTTTTATTGCAGTAAGAACAGAGATGCATGATTCGAGATCCAGAAGAACTACCAACACTACCTGTCGAAACTGTTGAAATTACAGGCCTCACCCTCGGGTAACTAGGCTGAGCTATCTCCTCTCTAGGTCTCGTAACAGAAAGACCACCCGTAATTGACTGAGCTGATGTACCCACTGTCTTTCTACTAGGCTCCCTGTCCTGAACCCTTTGAGCCTTAGCACGAGCCTCCAAACTCTCAGTTGATCTAGCTCAACTAACCAGGTCATTGAATACTCTGTCATGATGCATGTTGACTCTAGCCTGTAGTGAAAGTCGTAATCCCTTCTTAAACCAGTCACATTTCTCTTTTTCATTTGTTACAAGCCCAGATGCATATCGAACTAACCTCAGGAACTCTATCTCATAATCGTTAAAGGACATGTCCTCTTGTCTCAAGTTCATCAAGTCGTCTCTGCACTTGTCGAGAAACTCCTCACCCAGATAACGATCCTGAAATGCCTCTCTAAAATACTCCCATGTAATCTAACCAGCAGGAGTAGACTCCTCCATAGTGTCCCACTAATTTTGGGCCTCACTCCTCAGTAAGGAGACAACAGCTCTAACTTTCTATCCATCAGGGTAGTTCATCTCTATAAATAATCTCTGTAAATCCTTCAGCTAATACTTAACAACTGAAGGATCTGTACCAGTCCTACCCTCAAACACCTTCATCCCAACAACAATAAAATCAGGAGAAATAGGCCTCCTCGGACCCTCAGAATAACCCCTAGCGGATCCACAAAGCAATCTTAGTAATTCTTGATTAATCGTGGCACTGTCCAACTCCAGGGTCTCATTATCCCCTATATCGGGCATATCCTTAATAGGAGCCTCCTCAGTAGGTATGTCTCCTCCAACAGCTGGCTGTCCCTCAGCACCCATGGGCAGCCCATCCTCAGTAATGTGAGGCAACTCATCCACATTCACCTCAAGCTCAAACACAGGAGTAGGGTTACTAACGGCCCTAGTAGTACGACCCCGACCTCGGTCTTGGCCGCGACCAGTCGTAAGTCTAACACTCCTACGTGGTGGCATACTATCTCTCTACATCAATAAAGAGTACTAAAGTAAGAATCGGTACCGGAGATTTAGAATAAATCGCATGTATATATATACAGATATCTATATGTAACAAATTATTAAAACTCCTTAGTTTATTCAAAATCCCCATTTAACCCCGAAAATTTTCAAAAACAAGCCTGGAGAGCTTCACAGTCCGTAGGTTAAACTTGATTCTAATACCACTAAATGTAACCCCCTATACTCGGCCCAAAAGATACGACCGGATCTAGAAGATTATTTAAGTAATTTACCTATACCCCAACTTGACAATCCAATATCATCCACATTCATTCTCAAAGATAAATATAAATATTCATAAATAAAACTTTAGAACTATAATAAATAATAAAATAAGTAATTAAACTCCCAAAAAAATAAAATATCAAAAGTTCCAAAATAAAATTATATTACAACCCAAAACGCATATTTACTAGCATAGTATGTTAAAAATTCCTAAATTAAAATAATAATAATAATAATAAATAAATAAATAAATAAAATAAAAATATTATAAATTTTTCAACTAAGCCTCCGGGTACCAAGCTACCTAATTTCCGAATACCTGTAAGGAAACTGTGGAGGTATGAGCTATAAAGCCCAGTGTGTCTCTAAAGCAAATACAGCCTAATGTTAGAATAAATCAACATAACAATTTATAACACAGAAGGGTAACCACAAATCATAACTCACACACAAACACAATGCAATGCACCCATACTCCATCACACCAACACAATGAAAAGGTTCCCCAGAACCCTTTCCCACCCAACGTCACCAATCGCAGTGTGGTTTTAGTATCAACATTAAAAAGAATGATAACTACTTCTTCCACCTTACAATCCCGCCCCATGAACACACAATGGTATGATCACATGATTTTCAAATATTCATATTTTTTTTCTTTTCCTCAATCTCAATCACAATTAATAACCCACATAACACATTCACTGTAGCATAATCACATTAATTATCCGTCACAAGTTCAATGTATAAATGTATATGTATGCATGACATTAACATCATACACTCACACAGCTTACTTAATCATACCATTATTTATTTTAAACACTGCACAGTCATCTCAATATCAACATATTATAAACAACATGAAACCACATAATCACAACAACATCACAAACATTAAGATATATCACAGTTAGAAACACACCTTTAGCAAATAAAACTCTAGCGAGGAGGAGGTCATCCATCACATACTGTACGAGTTCCCGGTTTAACGGAATTAGATCCTACAAATACAACTAAATTTATTACAACCCTAGCCACCACTTAAACACAAAATTAAACTAAAGTAACTTACGAGTAGCTCTCGGAACCGATGCAGGAACGGGTTGAACAGATGGAAGGGGTAAATCGTCCGCCTCGGAATCGTGATCACCTAAATACGAGTACTTAATATTAGTACTACTCAAATTAGAACTCTAAAATAATTTAAAGTACACAATTTAAATCAAAACCATCAAAATGAGACTTTCGGGTCTGAAACCATCAAAACGGACAGCGGAATCGGACTCAGGACGTCGAAAAATGGTGGGGTAAGTTTTTTGCAAAAAAGTCAACGGTCAACGATGAACGATCAACGGTCAACGGTCGGTCAATGGTCGGTCAACGGTCGATCAACGGTCGGTCAATGGTTTGACTTGGTTTGGGTTTGGTGTTGGTTCAAATGGGTTTGGTTCAATTGGGTTTGGGCTTAAAGGTTTTTCTTTTCCTAAAAAGTTAAAAGACTTAGGTTTTTAAAGGGGTTAATGGATTTAAAAATTTATTGGGTTGGTTTGGATAATGAAGGGTTGGATCCTAAAAACTTAATGGATTAGGACCAACTCTCCTAATTGGGCCAATAGATTTGGGTTGATTTCTCTTGACCCAAATCAAACTATAATGCACCCAAAGAGACAAACAAAATCTGCTCCCCCTCTCCCTTACGCAACACCGATGACGGCCACCTCCCACATCGGCATCCGACCACCACAAAATCAAAAAGCAACTACACCCAAAATAAAGTCCCACACACAACCCATTACTTACCAACTCCAAAAACCAACAAAACACAAAGCAAAGTAACCCACAAAGGCCGAACGTCTTCTCAAAAAAAATCTCACAAACGGCAGTAACAAGAAGGGAGTTTGAGGGCGTGATTTTGTTCGCAAGAACTAACGGTTGCAAAGGATGAGGATGGTAAAGCAAATGAAAAAGAAATTCACTTGAAAAGAGAACAAAAAGACATGTAAGGCAATGAAAGAAGAAAAATAGAAAGAATGAGATTTGGGGCACAAATCGGCAGTAACCAAAACAATTGAAGAAGGAAAGTTAGCCAGGAAGAAAAAGGTGGGTTTTATACCCAATAAAATTGGGATATTTACGTAGCAGTCCCTAGATAATAATAGGGATTTTACATTGACCCTAAACTTTCACACTCATCACAAAAAAGTCCGACCTCCCAAATTACGAATTTTTACCCATTTGGCCCTTAAATTTTTGCAATCACCCCACTTTAATCCCTATAATTTTTTTAGAGTGTTACATTAGTGATGCCATTTGGTTTGACAAATGCTCTGGCAAAATTCATGGACCTGAAGAGCCGTATTTTCTAGCCTTACTTGGACCAATTTGTGACAGTCTTTCTAGATGATATTTTGATATATTCGAAATCTGAAGCTGAACATGAGCAGCATCTCCGAGTTGTTCTTCAATTACTTAGAGAAAAGCGATTACATGAAAAATTGAGCAAGTGCGAATTTTGTGTATCGGAAGTAGTATTTTGGGACATGTTATCTCGACCGATGGAATCAGAGTTAACCCGAATAAGATCAAGGCCATCGTTCAATAGAAAGCATCGAGGAATGTGTCAGAGGTTCACAATTTCCTAAAGTTAGCTGGTTATTATTGAAGATTCGTAAATGTATTTTCAAAGATAATGATACCTTTGACAAAGATTTTACAAAAGAATGCCTAGTTTAATTAGAATAATAGTTTCCAAAAGAGTTCCGAACAGTTAAAACAGATGTTGACAAAAGCGCCAATCCTAACATTACCTGAATTGGGAAAAGATTTTATGATTTATAGTGATGCTTCCCTGAATGGTTTGGGTTGTGTGCTGGTGCAAGATGGGAATGTGATCGCGTATGATTCACGTCAGTTGAAAATTCATGAGCATAATTATCTAACGCACGATTTAGAGGTTGCTGTACTGGTACTTGCTTTAAAGATCTTAAGACACTACCTATATGGTGAAAAGTGTCACATTTTTATAGACCACAAGAGTCTTAAATACCTCCTAACTCAGAAGGAGTTGAATTTGAGACAGCGATGATGAGTGGAACTTCTCAAGGATTATGACTGCGTCATCGATTACCACCTTAGAAAAGCTAATGTTATAGCCGATGCTTTGAGTAGAAAGGTAGCGGTTGAGTTACAAGTGATATTCACTCGTCTAAGTATTAGTGGTGATGACAGCTTGATGGCTGAATTAAGAGTTAAACCAGTGTTGGTTGATCAAATTAGAGAAGTGCAATTCTCTGATGTAAAATTGTTGAGGAAAAGAGAAATGGTTCGGTAGAAAATTTCAGCATTGATAATAAAAACTGCTTGAGATTTTGTATTCGAATTTGTGTGCCTAATGTTGCAGTTTTGAAAAGACTGATACTTCAAGAAGTTCATGATAACCCTTTTTGCTTTGCACTCTAGTGGAACAAAAATGTATTGCGATTTACGAGATTTGTATTGGTGGCCAAGAATGAAAAGAGAGATAGTAGAGTTCGTGGTCAAGTGTTTAACTTGTCAACAAGTTAAGGCGGAACATCAAGTTCCTATGAGATGACTTCAGCCCATTTCAATTCCCGAATGGAAATGGGAACGCATTACGATGGATTTTTTTAACAGGATTACCGTTATCGCCAAGAAAGAAAAATGCAGTGAGGGCAATAATTGATTGACTTACGAAATCGGCTTATTTCATAGCCATTAAAACAGATTGGGCACTTTCAAAACTTGCCAAAGTCTACATTCAAGAGATTATTAGGTTACATGGTATACCTGTATCGATTATCTCTGATCGAGATCCTCGTTTCACTTTGATTTTTTTTCGAAATAGTTACATGAATCCCTTGGTACGAGGCTCAACTTCAACATAACTTTTCACCTTAAGATAGATGGATAATTGGAACGTGTTATCTAGATTTTAGAAGATATGTTTCGAGCATTGTGTATAGACTTTGAATCAGGTGAAGAACGCTATCTACCTTTAGCTGAGTTTGTTTATAATAATAGTTTTCAGTCGAGCATTTAAATGGCTCCATACGAAGCTTTATATGGTCACAGATGTCGAACGGCTATATGTGGGACAGAATTGAGTGAAAGAAAGATAGTTGGTCCTGGGTTGATTCAAGGAACAGAGGGTACAATTAAGTTAATTCGGGAAAGATTGAAAACAACTTTTGACAGATAGAAATAATATGCGGACCTGAAACAACGAGATATAGAGTATGCTGTGGGAGATAGAGTATCCCTAAAGGTTTCACCCTGAAAGAAAGTCTTTAGATTTGGACGAAAAGGGAATTTGAGTTCACGTTTTATTGGGTCTTATGAGATCACAGAAAGAGTGTGACCAGTGGCTTATCGTTTGGCCCTGCCGACTTAGTTGGAAAAGATACACGATGTTTTTCATGTTTCAATGCTTAGAGATATCGTTCTGACCAGTCACATGTTATTGTGACTGAGGAAGATGAAATCCAACCCAACTTGTCATGTGAAGAAAATCGGTAAAAATCTTAGCTCGAGAGGTAAAAGAGTTGCGTAACAAACGCATTTCACTTGCGAAAGTGTTGTAGCGTAGCCATAAAGCAAAGAAAGCGAATTGGGAATCGGAAGGGACGATGAGATCTCAATATCCTCTCCTCTTCTCAATTAAATTTCGAGGACGAAATTTCTTTAGGGGGAGAGTTGTAACGACACGAATTCGGGGTCATTGAAAAAGTGTATTTCGAGACTCCGTATTTGTAAATCGGACCCGTAAATATTTAATAAAAATATATACGAAAATAAATCGTAAAATAATGGATATTTAAATAAGTGATTTTAAATGTGTAGTGTTTTAATTAGGTGTGAAAACTAAATTGCATGCAAGGTAAAAGTGGGATTTATAAAAGGATTTTTAATTGAATCAAAAGAGGAAGGACCAAAGGAGCAAATTACCCACCCACACTCTTAGTGCCGTTGGTGGCCATTTGTGGCTGACAATTTTGTTTAAAATTTTAGTTAAAAATTAATTAAAGAAAAAGAATGGAAAGTATGGCTATAATAGGATAGTGGGTGAAATCAAAGAAAGATATTTTTCTTTCTTTGCTCAGCCATTTCCGAAACAGAGGAAGGGAGAAGAGAAGTTGGGTGTTTTGGTTCAAGCTTCAATTGGTAAGATTAATCAAGTCATTTTCTTGCAATTTTTATGTTTTTAGAATCTTGATACCTCACTCTTCTTGACCCATATTATATTTTTCGTTATTTTTGAGAATATTAAATATCATCATTGTTGGATGAATAGAGTTTTAAGGTAATTAGGTGTATTTGGGAGCTAGAAGTGGAAAAGAAATAAATGGTGAGATAAATTATTAGTTTTAATATAATAAGAGTCAATTTGGAAAATGGGTGATTTGTTGTAAAAGTGAGAAAGTAAGAAGTTAAATTTAGTTAGAAATAAATTTATTAAGTTTTAATGAAAAATGTTGTGTATTTAATTCCGTAGCTAACGTTGACCCGAATTCCTCAAAAGGGAAAGGCAAGGATAAGGCCGTCGACGAGTAGCTCGGAATCTTCGGTTGGCGTCTTTATAACTTTAACTAGTTTAATAAATTGTCAAATATTCTTAATTGTTCAAAGTAGAAATCAAAGTGTGAAAATAAAGTATGAGATTCTCTACTTAATTGGGTTACTTTGAATAAATTGATGGTATGAGAATTTAATTGTATATTCTCCATGTATAAATGTATGATGAGAAATTGTGATATTGGTGAATATGTGCTTATTATTAGATTTCATTTTAAATGCATTTTTGTTGTGAATAAAATTAAATATGGAAATGTGATTTGATATTAAATGAAAAAGATTACTCTATTAACTGTTTGGGCTGAGTCGAATATAGATGGCATGCCATAGGATAGGAAGAGTTCAGGGTTACTTCGACTATGAGTCGATGAGGCACTGAGTGCCAATTTAATTTGGTTTAACCGATGAGACACTGGGTGTCAACTTTATTTTAGCGCAGGATGCGATTTATTACTTCGGATTTACCTGAAGAGGCAGAGGGTGCCAAACCGGTGTATTGGTTGGATCTGTGTATCCATCAGAGTCCGAGTCGTGTTAATAGGGAACTATAAATGATGAATATTATGATTATATGGAATGAAAATGTTATGAATGTTGCATTGAAAATCAAGAAAATGAGAAATGATTATGCATGAATATAATATGCATAATAGACATGAGAAATTCATTGAGAAATAAAGAAATGGTATATAAGACATATACATTGGTATTATGTTAAATTGAATAAAAGCAAAAATACGGAATTAATTATGTATTGAGACCAAAGAAAAAGTAATGATCCATGTAATTAAATAATATGCATGAATGGAATCTGTATTGAAAAATAAATATGATTAATGGTATCAAGATACTCATATAGTATGTGCGGTTAGTATATTGATTTATGAGTAAGATGATAGATTTAACATGAGTTTTATTAGCTTAAATTCTATATAATGTATCTATATTGTTTAATGATGGTTATAGAAATGGAAATAATATGAAATGCACATTAATGATTAAAATGAATTGATGAAATGCATAATGTGACTAAAATTTTTATGTATATGGTATCATTAAATTGATGTCGATATAGCATGAACAATAATTGAATAAATTCCTTAAATGTATTTACATTTGTTTTTTTTTTTATATTTGAATATAGTAATTCTACTGAGTTATACTCAGCGTATGTTTTGTATTACATGCGCAGGTTAGGTGCATTTTATTATATTAACGTGATTCAGCATCCAAGAACGAATCTCGTACTCAAGTAATTGTGAGTTGATTTAATTTCGGCCAGCATGTATTTATGTAGGGTCGTGATTTAGGACGTTTTGTATTTTGTTAGATTATGGTGGATTGTATATCCTGGTATCTTGGGAAATTCGTTATCTGATGTTTTGATGTGGCTTGTTATTTTCCTTTTGTTTATGTCTTGAAACTGTTGACTTGTTTCGGTAGTTTCACACCTGTACCGGTAGAACTTTGATGGTTAAGTGTAGTATCGATAGAATCCACCATAGTACCGGTAAATGTGCAGGGGAAAAATGTATTGCCCTAAACCTTAAACCCTAGTACCGGTAGAACTTGTGTAGTGCCGGTAGAAGCCCTAATAGTATCAGTAGTAATATATATATATATTGTATCGATAGAATCTAGGGTTGTATCAGTTGAACCTTTAGTACTGCCGGTAGAATTCTGCAGTAAATTCGGAGTCCTTTCTGACTTTAGTACTACCGATACCTACCCATGCAAGTATCGGTAAAAGTCTTCTAATTATCAAAAATTCTTTTAAAATAGAAACAAATCAACTCGTTTTCTAGTTTCGATTTCACTTAAAACTTTTTGATAAAATATAATATTGTGAATGATATGGAAATTGAAATTTTAATTACTTTCTTAATTAAATCAGAGTGGTTGTAACACCCATTTGCTCGGGTCTGACGATCAGACTAGGTAAGGGTTGTTACACCACTTGTCTCTGATCTTCTTGTAAAAGCTTGACATGTGGCACCTCGAGACCAAGATTAAGAGTAAATAAGGCTTAAAGCTCTTATAAAACTAGGTGAACCTTTCTCTCTCTTCTCTCACCTGTTCTCACTTCGACTTTGATATACCTTTATCTTTTACAATCTCCAACCACCCTATCTAACAAGGTTATTGAGAAACAATGTGGATGTCTTCACATGGACCGTCATAGACATGCTAGGCATCAACCCCTTAGTAATTGTCCATTCACTGAATGTTAACAGATTGGAAAAATTGATTAAGCAGAAAAAAAAGAGAAATTTCGAATAAAAAAATCCAAGGGGCCAAAACAAAAGTAACCAAGCTCCTCTCCGCTATTTTATCCGAAATGTAGTCTATTTAGATTAAGTGTCAATGTAGTGATGGTTAATAAGCCCAATAGGAATTGGTGAACATGCATGAACTTCACCAACATCAACAAAGCATACCCCAATGATAACTTTCCCCTACCGTCTATCGACAAGTTAGTAGATTCAATCGTTGGTCATAGGTGCATGAGCTTCATGAATGTATTCTCAGGGTACAATCAGATCCAAATGAATCTAATGATTAAGAAAAAACCTCTTTTATTATAAAAGATGATCAATTCTGTTACAAGGTAATATCTTTTGGCCTGAAAAAAGTAGGGGCCACTTATCAACGTTTGGTAAACAAGATTTTTAAGAAGTAAATTAAAGACATATGGAGGTTTGTATAGATGATCTGATAGTCAAAAGTGTGACCATGGACCAACACTTAAAAGATTTTCAGGAAGTGAACCATTCTCTCTCTCTCTCTCATGTTCTCACTTTGACTTTAATACGCGCTTATCTTTTACCATCTTCGACCACCCTACCTAACAACCCTCTGCATTGTAAAATACATTACACATCCCCATCATTATCTCCACCTTGTTCAATTAAGCCATCAACAAGGTTATAATATGAAAATTACAATAAAGGTAAATGGAATATTTAAGAAGCATGTACAAATAGTGGCGGAGCCATGTTAAGACTCAGGGGGTCATGGCCTCCCCAAATTTAATTTTTTTCAATTTAGTCCTTTAAAAAATTACATCATGACCCTCTCAAAAATATAAGTAGCCCCCCTCAAGGTTTAAAATTTTTGTAATTTTCCCCTTTGTATATATATTATAGCCCTCTTAAAATAGTAAATTTTTAATTTACGCCCTTTATAATTTATAAAATTTTAAATTAGTAATGGTAAAATCACAATTTGACCCCCTAAAAAATGATAAAAATTTAATTTGACCCTTTAAAAATAATAAAGATATAGACTATTAAAATGATAAAATTATATTTGTATTATCATAAAAATATACAATTTAATACCATAAAAAAATTTTTTTGACTATGCGTACAAAAGTTGTATGATCGAGGGTGTGAACTAATAACCAAAACATTGAATCTCCTTTTTAACGTGCTTATTATTATTCAAACTCCAAACGCCAATTAAAAGCTGAATCCGTTTATGTTACGCGGTTCAACCGCACTGTTTAAACTGTCCCTCCAACCTCTCTTTGTCTTCAAAATAAAGTTACCAAAAACGAACCAACCTTTCTCTCTTATACAAAAATATTCAAAAAAGAAAGAAAGAAAAAAGGGGAAAAAATTCTCTCTTTTTTCATCAATCGTGAAAAGCTTCTAAAAGTTTTGTCGATCAGAAGCCAGGAATATGGGGAAGAAAAGGAAGTCCATAGCGACGAGCCTTGATGAGGTGGATCGGACTATGTATGCTTCGTTTTGCAGCACCGCTAACTCTTTGTCTCAGCTTTATACTCAGGCTATGAACCAGCAGAAACTCTCCTTCCAAGCCGGAAAAGGCCATAGCCTTGTACTCTCTCTTTCATTAAACTTTTGGGTTTTTATTCGTATGCAATATTATATTGATGGGTTTTTGTATCCGATTTTTGAATCATGATTTTGTGTTTTTCTTGGGTAGTTTAAAGTTATGATTTTATCAATCTAGCCTGCTATATATATATATTTAATAATTATGGCAAAAAAGAACGAATTTTTTTATGTGGTTACGGTTAGGGATTTTGCTGGTTTTGCGTTAATATGATTGGCTTTTGTTCTGCTTGTGTTTCTGGGTATATTGCATTTGTTTGTTTGTGTGCTTTAGCTTGAAGGCAACTTGGTGCATTTTAATTTTGTTGAAAAACCTAAATGCTAATTGTAATTAACAAAAAAAAGTTGTGGTTAATATGTTGATTTTTTTTTTGTCATCTTGTAACTATTTCTAAGAGTGGAACTGGTTGGTGTGGGATGTTTAAACTCTTGATGAGGTTCGAGTTGAGCTAATCTTTTGGTGAGCATTGATACATTTATAATAATGGTTTTCAAATCTACAAAAGAATTTCCTTTTTCCTTCTTAGGTTTAATACTCTCTTATTGCATTGCCTTATTTGTGAAAACTGAGGAGTTTTCAAATGTGTTTAGACATGCTTTAGAAAAGCCGGATTTTTGCATTTGTATGTTTGTGTGGTTTAGCTTGAAGGCAGTGTAGTGCATCTTAATTTTGTTTAGAAACCTAAATGATAACTGTAATTAACAAAAAAAAAAATGTTGTGGTTAGTATGTTGATTTGTTGTTGTGTTGTAATTATTTCTAAGAGTGGAACCAGTTGCTACATGGTGTTTAAACTCATGGTGAGGTTTGGGTTGAGCTAATCTTTTGGTGGGCATTGATGCATAATAAAAAAGGTTTCAAATCAACAAAAGAACTTCGTTTTCCCTTCTTAGGCTCAGTGCTTTCTTATTGCATTTCCTTGTTTGTTAACCTGGAGGAGTGTGGAAACTGAAGTACTGAAGTTTTTCTTTCATCTTTTAGGTTAAGATTTCGGTCTTCACTTCCTTAGGCCTCTTAAAAGTGTAGCTAACGAAACCATTGATCGTTTGCTTAAATGTATGTTGTTTAAAGCTTGAATGGAAGCTTGTTAACCAGAATCATGCAACCATTTTATTTAGACTTCCAGAGTTTTGATGTTAATTCCTTTTAGTGTTAAAAAAATGTAACTAAAAAAGGGAAGGGTGTATTGGCAGTTTGACGGCAGATTATAAATCATTGATAGAGTCAGAAGTTAAGAGCAAAGGTCTATGTATATTTTCACACAATATTGAGTGTAAAATCTATGAAATTATAAAATTTCAGCCTTTATTTGGTAACTTGCTTATCCAATCATCTGTGAAGTGCTTCTAGTTGCGAGTTAGAAGTTAAGCTAATAGGACATTTCAACTTGCTTTCAGGAAAAACTTTATCAGTGGATTTGGAGACAACAAGAGGGAGGATCAAGAGTAACAACAATGGATATCCTCAATTACCTTCAGGTTTGTTGTTCTTTTTTACTGTTTTATAATTCGGAGTTGAGGCGGAAAATGAATCTGAATGCATAAACTTGGAAAAAAATCCAGATCCAGACTCTTGCATATCCAAATTATCCTAAAAGCCAACACCCTAAACCTAAAAGAATCCAAACATGAAGCAACCTGAACCCCAATTATCCAAACTTGAGATCAACCTGATTTAAATCCATAATAGCTCAAACTTAATAAAAAATATATTTAATAACAATGATCCTCAAACCCAAGATCAACCCAGTCCTGAAATGGTTTGAACTTGAACCTGATATAGCGTGTTTGAAATTGTTTGTTTTCTCCTGTATCTGCCTTTCACTCTTGGAATGTGTTCATTCTGGAATTCTGTTATGAATACCTTAATGCATGTGGGCGCATAAAGATAGGCCTTATGCCATTTTATATTTAATGTAGCTCATTGAAATAATGTCTCTAGGCTAACTATTAAGGTTGGATGAATATCACTTTTCCTTAATTGCCTTTTTGAAATTGTATGACATATCCTTTGTCCTTTGCTATCGTTTTAAACTTGATTGTTATGTCTCTTCCTTTTTTCTTGTGTACCGGAGGGTCGTATCCCCATACCTGTGTCTAGATTTGTATTGAACACCGGTCTCAGACATGAGTGTTTAAAGAAAAATAAAGTCAAGAGCAACGTAGGCTTACTAATATGTTAGAAGCCTACAATTTGTTTGAGAATTATTTCTCTTATTTCAAATGTGTTCTGTTTAATTCTCAAATTTTGTATCTGAAAGACTTATAAGAGGAGTTATTTTGCTGATCTTCAGTAGTTACGTGTTTACGCTATGAGCTGGATGTGAACTATAGCACAATTTGAAGGACATTATTACCAAAATTGTGAAAAGTATTGTTTGCTTTTGGAATTGGAAAATTGGGAATTAGTTTTGTTATATTCTTCTAGTTTTGGCCCCTAAAGATGTGTGCAGGTGCTAGCATGCTTATTACAAAGATCAAAGATGGCTATGCTAGATTCTTCCTTCTTGCTTGAGGGAACCTTCTTGTGATTCCTTTGGAATTCCTTACGATTTTATGTTTTCCGATCCCTTTTATTTGTTGTATCTGATTACCTTTATTATATTCAGAAAATCTGAATATTTTTTTGATCTCCTTGCAGAATGAGATAGACTACTGTTGTGAGGAGCCATCAATGTCACCTAGAGCACCAAGCCAACAGCAGCAATCCCAGCCAACAATGCAGTTCATGAATACCAGTTTCATGGTCTCTTCAGGCTCATCTGGCCAAACTGCTGTGCAGGGAACTCGCCCTGATTACTCTGATCAGCAGCCGAAGAATTCCGTTTTCTCAAACACTTTATCAACCCCCGTTTGTCAGAGTCTTCAGCATTATCACATTGCTCAGGAAGGCTACTGTCCAAATGGTTTGCCTTCAGGAAATGGAGACAGGAACAATGAATCCAACTTCCTCCAGCCCCCGACTCGGGATTCTAACCCTCTCAGCTCCAATGATTCCTCAATGGACATGAACGCGGATAGCCCACCACATGAATCTACTTACTGAGAATGCAATGGTAGCTCCATTATGAACTCCCAACAATTAAAAAGATGGTAAAGGAGGCTATTGTGATTGCATCACCATTTTGTTTGTTGCTGCTGCTACCAAAGTGAAGAAAAGCTCAACATAAAGATGCCTACTTCATACAAAAAAATAATAATAATAAACTCAATGGCACTGGTGATTGAAGAAGAATAGTCTAGTGTGGTTTTGTGCTGCGTAGCACCTATTGGTATGAATTTATCAGTTCTATGTGCTTTGGCACTTATTTGCTTGGAGGTCTTAAATTTCATATGTAAAGAATTTTGTTCAATCAATACAGCTACTTTTAGAGCAAAAAAAAGAAAAAAAGAACCAAAGCTGCTTTGTTAAATTTCTCTCAAATTTTTTTGTTACCTTTTAAGCTTTTCTTATTAAGATCTGATCATTGATAGCAGTTTACTGATTACAGATTCTCAAGTGACAGAGATTTAGCAAAAAAAGCAAGATACAAAAAGGGAAAGAAAGTTGAAAATGAGAAAGAAAGTTGGTGATGCCTAATCATTGAGGCTGTTGTCTATACCTTAACAGCGTCATGTCGGCACCATTTGCGTTTAGGCAGGCTATGGCAGATGGGGTCCATAACCCTTCCACCAAGCAATGCCAACCCTCTCTCTTTAAGGGATAGCATCACATGCAACAAGGAGTTACTCGAGTTACACTTCATTTTTTAATTAGGAGTGATTTTAAAAGCTATATTCTTTTAAGTTAAACGAATGAATATGAATGTACATAATTTTGAATAAACTAACAAGAAAAGTTTTTTTGATATTTTTAATGAATATGAACTGAATACAAATAAGTTTAAAAATAAATAAACGAATATAAACAAAGGTTCATTCGTTCAAATTTGATTCATTTACAGTCCTATATTAACTCCCTCAAAAAAGATATTTTTTTTGTTTAATCTTTTCGAAAATGATGAAATCAAAAATTAATAAACCAACAATTATATCTTAACCTTTTAAAATTCTATATTTCAATTCCTGACTCTCATCAAAAAACTTCTAAATTCACTTATTTCTAAATACAAGTTATCTCAACATTATTTTTCTATTCATAAAATCTTATTTAAAAATATCGAATTCCTTTCAAATAACTTTAACAGATATTATTAATCACATTTAATTTATTAAAATTTTTATTTCACTCGACCCAACAAACATAGATAATAAACATATGGTTAAAAGGTATTAATTTCAGGTAAGGGGCCAAATAATTTCTTCTAAGAATGTATCATTAATAATTCCTAAGACTCTTACTACATTTACTGCATTTGCTTGTGACCCCACCAACCAGGCATTTTCTGCCCACATGCATCCTCACTTATTATTTTTATCCTCTATACGGCATGTTTTTCTCGCTCCACAATAATTAATTAGGAAATGAATACTATATTTAAAATAGGATTTTTAATTTTTTCAATGATATTTGTTCTTTAGTCTAAGCAAACATTTTTTAAATTAATATTTAAAATTTAAATTAATTCTTAAATTTTAAAATATTTCAATTGAATTTTCAAAACATTATTACTATATTAATCGAGTTTTTTTATTAATTCAATTGTCAATTTAACTGTTAAATATTTAAACGCATAGATTAAACTTTAAACACCTGTGTATTTACAACATAAACAATTTAAATATAATGTATTAAAAAAAAAGTAATGTTAATAAAATCTGAAAAAACTATTTCTATTTTGTTTTAAACACGAGATCTAAGCTGTCTATATAATAAATGTAGACGTATTTATAATGTGTTCTATTTATTTTAATATTTTCCACAATTTTGAAATTTGAAAACCAATTTAAAATCTAAATTATAATTTAATCCTAATATATAAATATCTTAATTCAATATCCATATAAAAAATTGGATAATACATTCAAACCTCATCTCAATCAAATTCAAAGAAAATTATAATATCCGAAATTTTCTTTAATAATTTCATTATAGGTTCTGATCATATTTGTTCTTTTTGACACAGTACCTCAAACTACCCAGGGGCGAAGCTGAGAAAAAAAATTTAGGGGGCTTGAAATTAATTTGTTTATATCTTTATAATTTTTCAAGGATTAAATCAAAATTTTATTCTTTTTAGGAGGGTCAAAATGTAATTTTACTTTTACTAATTTAAATTTTTAAAAATTTAAAGTACCAAAATGATAAAATTTCTTGTTGACCCCTTAAATCCGCCTCTGAAACTACCCATAACTTCTCCTCAACCGATAAATAAGAGAACAATACGTTTCAGCTCACTCAAAATTACATCTTCACGTATTGATAATAATACTTATACCAATTAAAGTAAGACTCAATCGATAATATCCGAAAATTTCTAAATCCGTTTACACTAGAAAAGCAAGCTAGAGTTTATTTTAATTTTAATTTTTGAAAAAGGTCATTTAATTGCGGCCAAAAAATACAAATTGCGAAGTAGGTGCTTTTCTTTTGAAACAGAAAACAAGGTGTTATGACTGCGGTGCAACATATGAGTTAGTGCAATGAATCATGGCATTTAAACAGAAAATCAAATCAATTCTATTGTCTTCTATTACTATTTTGTGCCTTACATAACCCATTATCTTAACTCTAATTTTGAAATCTTTAAAGGTATGGGTGAATTGTAAAAGTGGTCACTAAACTATTGTTTTCGTTTTATTTTGGTCATTAAATTGTTAATTTTTTCGATTTAATCACTGAACTTTTCAAAATCACATATTCTGGTCACTTTCTTCGTCTCTCGTTAGATGAATGACGGGAAGTTGACGTAGGCTTTTTTTTATTAGTATAATAAATTTAACCCTCAATGTTTACAAAATTTTTCATTTTAGTTCGAATTCTAAAAAATTCAATAAATGTAGCCCTAAATGTTCAATAAATTTGTTGAATAGTGAACTCGATATAACAGACTTTATCTTGTTGAATTTTTTTATAATTGAATTAAAATGACAAATTTTCTATACATTGAGGGCTAAATTTGTTGAATATATTATATTTAGAATCAAATTGATAGAACGTGTAAATATTGGAGGGCTAAATTTGTTATTAGACCAATAAAAATTCCCACATCAACTTTCCACCGCTTATCTAACAACAACTAACGGGAGACTAACCAAAATATTTGATTTCGAAAAATTTAATGATTAAATCAAAAAAATTAATAGTTCAGTGATCAAAATAGAATGAAGGCAATAGTTTAACAACATTTTTGTAGTTTACCTTAAATTTAACTATCAACGTTTATATATTTTTCGTCAATTTGGCTATTGTTAATTTTAACTAAATTTGGCTAGTAATCATCCAAAGAGAGAGTCAAATCACATTTTTTTAACGGAAATGTTGATTAAAACAGTAATTTTTTTTTAACAATTTTGGTGTGGTAATCCGCATAACAATCATGTGTACTTCATCCTAATATGACACAATTTGTCTTATGTGTAGCATCAATAAATAATTTAAAAATTATAAAAATATTCAAAAATAAAAATAACTTTAAAAATATAAAAAATTCAAAAAAAAAGTACATGTGGATTGTCATGCAGGCTGCTATGTTTAAAATTTTAATATTTTGGTCAATATTTCTATTAAAAAAACAACATTTGGATTCTTTTTTAAAGTTTGATGATCAAGTTTGATTCTTTTACAAAATTGAGGGTCAAATTAACAAAAAATAACAAATAAGGGCCAAATTGACAAAAGATTAAAACATTAAAGGCTTAATTTATCATTATGCATTATTAAATTTAAAAATTAATAATACCTTTTTGTAAGTTTTTTTTTCCACAAACTAAAATGTTCAATCACAAAATATTAATTTTTTTTATATCATATGGTTATCAAATTAAGTTAAAAGCTTTAGGATAAGCTTAATACCATACTCGCGAAATATTATTTTTTGAACAATCTCATTATAGGTTTTGATCATATCTGCTCTTTTTGACACAATGCATAGAACTACCCATAACCCCTCCCCACCCCATAAATAGGAGGATAATACGCTTCAGCGCACTCAAACCCATGTCCTCTTACATTGGCAACAATGCTCATGCCAATCGAGTTAAGACTCAATCGGCCTCGCGAAATATTTAAATACATAATTTACAAACAAAATGTTTATTTATATTTTTCTAGTGGGGAAAAAGTATTTAATACACGGAGCTTGTTGGGATTAATGAAAGGTTTAGCAGCTAATTGTATTGATTAGCAAGGCTTAAGAAGAAGCCCGAGTCAGAGGAATCCTTTTAGAAAGTATGCAGTCTATGTGATGGGTGCCACAGCAGCACATCAATAGAGGCCTAACGATTTTGGCATGAGATTAGCTAAGAGACACATATAGGGAGAATCTTGTAGAGTGATAGGTTATGCGTTATTTGGTGTAATCTTTTACATTGAGAACAATGCTCATGCCAATCTAGCTAAGAGACACATATAGGGAGAATGTTGTAGAGTGATAGGTTATGTGTTATTTGGTGTAATCTCTTACTTTTCTCACTTCCTTTCTACTTTCTTTTCTCATTTTTTTATTTGTACAATTTTGCACTTTGGCACTTTTGTGAACATGTAACAGTCTATTTTTTAGTTGTGTCGAAAATTATGATTACGGAATCTCTTTTTTCAATGATCGAGTTAGTAAATATTATTATTATTTAATAATTACAAGTCTATTTTAGTATCATATTGGATTTCAGTTCAACAATTTTATTGAATAGATAGTTAATTAAGGTACAAGGACTAAATCATAAAAGTAGTAAAAGTTTATTGCTATTGATTTTTATTTTTTAAAAGGGATAAATAGTATTAAGCCAAGGATCAAAGTGGCAATTAGGCCATTATTAAAGGTGGTGGACGATAGGTGATGATTCTCTTAATTAAAAATATGTTAAATTATAAGTATATTATTATAATGTATAATGGATAAAAATAAGAAAAACAAAAGCTTAAAATTTTATTCTTCTTCATTCATCATCTTCTTTCTCACGAAAACAAAAGGGAAGAGTAGGGTTTGGCTTAAAAAACTTTCAGTCATTGATTGATAAGCTTAATTTAGTCTTTTTCTTGTAATTTTTACGTTTTTGAGATCTTGGGAACTTGATTTAGCTAGCCCGGGGACTATTTTGAAAAAAAGTAAAGTTTATAAAAGTTTTCATTGTTGAATCTTGAAGATTTTGGTACTAAATTGATAGATTTTGAACTTAGATATGAAAAATGACTAGTTTGTAAAGTGAAAATTGTTAATTTTGAGCTTAGGGACTAAAGTGTAAATAATTTAAAATTGTTATAAATTTTCTGTAATTATAGATATTATAGGGCTATAGAAGGATGAAATTGAGATCGATTTCAAAATTGAAGCTCAAATTTGAAAGTTATGGCAATTTCGATTTTAGAGGCTAAATTAAATAAAATGCAAAACTTGAAAGAATATCCGATAAATGAAATTAACTGATCCATAGTTATAGTATGTTGTTAAATGATGTTTGGAATTTAAAATTGAATTAAATTATGATTTAGATCAGGATTTAAACCAATTGGAGGATATTTGTGGAAATAAAAAATTGTGGATTAATCTCTGACACCTTATCGGTTGTTGTTTCTGCCAAGTAAGTTCATATGGTGTAATTATGTTTTTATTTTTATGTATCTTATATTGTGAGAATGTATATAAGTTTTAGTTAACTTTGGATTGTTTACAATTTAGTACTAAAGGGTGAGAATGGATTAAATTGAAATGGAATAAACATGAACTTACATGATGGGAGTTACCCCGATGAAACTTTGTAATTGTATCATACACATGGTTACATGTTTATTTCCAATGATTCTAAGATCCAACATTTGTTACGGACTCGAAGATACATGTGACACAAGTTTAGCTCAAACAAGTAACCTGATGTCGTTTTATAGGTTTAGCCCGGACGGGTAACCTGACACAAGTGGATATGTTTAGCTTGGATGAACATCAGATGTGATTGGTACCAGTGTATTCGAGTTCTTTTACGATGTTTCATCAGGTAGTTTACAAGATACAAAATGTGGAAATTAAACAACTTACAAGATACAAGGTAGTGAAATGGAAGATTTAAGGACAAGATTTGAGTATATTTACATATGATTGAATTGTAGTTAATTTGAATTTAGAATATATGAAATATTATGCTTGCATTTGAAATGTTATATGATCGAGTATAAATCAAGCTCACCTTATTGTGCTCGTGTTTTGATATGTTAGGTAAATTGAGTTATATGCATTAGTTTGATATATGTACTTATAATATGAGGTAAGTTAACTATTTGAATACATATGAACTTACTAATCATTTTGTAATGCTCACCTCGTTGTTTTCCTTTTCTTGTAGATTTTGACTTGTGAAACGTGTCGATTGAATTCTCGAGAAGCTCACACTATCCATCTCTTGATTTAGTAGACTTTTGATCGTTCGAATTCGATTGGCATGTACTTAGGGGGTGTCAAGTTGTTTGTAATGTTAAGCCTGTTTTGAGAAATAGTTGATTATGAACAATTATGGTAATGTTAATTTGCTCATGTTCATAGTTTTGGTATTTTGCTATGCATATATGGATGGGCAATTATAATGAGTTAGGTATGCATGAATCAACTTGTGTATGGAATGGATGAGTGATATGTAACGGTAAAAATAGGTTGAATGGCTTGTATTGAGTCATGTATCCTTGTTGTGAATTGGTGTTAAATGTGGCATATTGGTTTATGGATTGAGTAGATGATTATATGTTATGTTTTGGCATGGAATTGGTATGTTTTGAACATGTTTAGATGATGCCAAGTGCATTCTTATGACCTATTTGCAATGTTGGTTTGAGGCAAGTACCAAATGACCAAAATTTACCAAAAACAGGTTCCTCATCCTGACGTCGATCTTCCCTTGTCACAGACTCACAGCGCCAACCAACAGTTTGTGACATCTTGATGTCAAGTGATCTGATGTCGTGATGTGACATACTGTTTGGCGATGTCACGATGTGGAGAAAAATCTTGTCATGACGTTGACCCTATATTTTGTTAGAGTACGCCCAAAGACCAATCACAAGATGATTGTAATCACATACTCGTTTTACCTTGTTTATATAAGGCGTTTCCATTATTATTTTAATTTCTTTTTATATGTATATAAATAAACTGAATTGTAATAAAGTCCTAAGAAAAACATGATTATTTTTAAAAGGTCCTTAGTCAAGTATAATTGTGGGCTTGGACAACAATAATGCATTAAGACTAATGTGTAGTTGATTAATGACAAAGAGTTGTCAATGACTTATTACTCATAGTGATAACTATGTATATGATCTTCAAACTTAGTATCATCATTGTCCCAACATTGTAAGTCGTATATTTGATACAGTCAAAATGTCTACCTTAACAAGTTATACAGTAAAGACTGATGTTGGATATACCACAATCCATGTAGTGGGATATGGTTAATCAAGATAGGATTTATACCTCCTGCATAATAGGAGCAATATCTTAGGCCTCTTAATGGAGTGAGACTAGAAATGCATTACCATGCTCGAATAAGTTGATATGAGATATCACACTTATTTGTTTATTGTAGTCTGCTTAGAAAATCAAGAAATACGAGATTGGACTATACAAGTGTGACTATTCCATGGCTTGTGTCCATTCTAGATATTAAGGATAAAATTATATAATACATGAAAAGATTATCACAGAAAGGTTATGTTGAACAACAACTTCTTCTAACTTGGGTGACAATGATGCAGTGCTAGATGTCACTCATTGCTTGTAATGTTAGAAACGTTCTAATATTACTACCAACGTTACAAGAGCCTACAGAGTCACACCCTATAGTTGAAACGAACAAAATCCAAATACATTTGATATTGTATTTAGTAGTCACATGAATTAAATTAATTGTTGAATTAATTTAATTTGATAGTCAAATATTAAATACATTATATGTACAAACTTGTTATACATAAATAGATAACATAGATAAAATTAATATATGAATTTGAGTTATGCAAAATATTAATTGTATATATTTTACCTAATTTATTAATATAAACATTATATTAATTAATTTCGGTCAAAATAAAAAAGACATGAAAATTAATATTCCTTTGTAAAGAATATAATTAATATATGAATTTTATTCATACAAAATACTAATTGTATATATTTTACCAAATTTATTAATATAAATAGTTATATTAATTACTTTTGGTCAAAATATAAAAGACATGATAATTAATATTGTTTGAAATATATATAATTCCTTTTTCTAACTTTCCATTTGTATTCTCTATTAGTAAGAGAATAATCTTATATTCTTTTGGAAAGAATAAAATTCATTTTTCTAACTTTCCATTTGCCTTCTCTATTAATAAAGGAATAATTATAGTTTTCCTTTTTAAAATATGAGATCAAAAAGGATAAAATGATGATAATCCCTTAGTTTGTTAAGGTTACCAACTTAATAAAATAAAGTTATAGCAAATGTTTTTAATTATTCTCTCTAAAAAGTTCAAGAGAAAGTGGCTATTTGTTTTTGACGGGGTGGACTATGTAGAGGCCGGGATATTTTCGTTGTGGCTTAGAATCGACATCGAATCAACAACATCGTTTCAATGTTTTAAGTAAAGAAAGTACATTTTCAGCCCTTTTTCAACTCGATTCGTTCCTCGTACATGTATTCGTTGTTAATGATCAGCGAAATAATTTTTTCGCCGTGCCACGGGACGTACAAGCGATCTAACATACTTTTCAAAGTTTTCAATTTGGTCATTGTTCGATCTCGGGTTAACTTTAGAGCTTATGTAAGCTCGTATTAAACTCGGGAAATATTTAAATTTGTTCTGAATGACTTATGTTGAAGCCCAATTTGTCCGGATCCAAACTAAACCCATTTTTAAAAATTTATTTTAAGGTTAAATTTATTTTAAATTTAAATTTAATTTAAGTTTAAATTTATTTTAAATTTAAAATTATTCTAAATTTAAATTGATAATATCCAAAATATAATTCAAGTTCAAAACAATTACAAGGCCCAATCATAAATCCACTACCCACCTAAACCTAAACACAATTAACCAAGCCCAAACAAACCCAATACACCCAAAAACAGAAACCCTAATCTACTAAGTTACTTGTGCTGCTGCCACCCTCCTTCACTCAACCAGATCCCGCCACGTCAGCAACCAAGTTGCACCACAGCACCAGCAACTTGAACTGCCACCACCGCCACTGTATCTACAAAGGAGAAATGACAGTTTTTAATTGCAAACAACAAAAGATGATCATTCTAAACAAGACTTTAAAAGCCGAATTCAGACAATGGTAGAGGTTACGAATTTTTCTGGAGAAATTAATACAAAAAGAATAACACAGACTTTTTAGCATTTTTGAAATCAATACATTCAAACTTACTTTCGAAACTAATACACTAAATATTTTGAAATCAATCACAAAAGAAAACAGACGTACGAAGCAACCATAACTAGATCCAAGCCAGATTCAAAGTTCTCAGGCATTAAGTCACTTAGGTACAGCTTCAATGCATACATTAATTTTCATTTATGGTTTAAGTTTCTAAACCTTTTATATTCTAAATCATACATTAATATACAAATTAAATACGTTACTGTCACTATTTATTATTTTTAGTTACTTCAAAATGTATTAAATGAATAATATCAATAATAATAATTAATAAAAAAGAAAAAGGGACTCGAAATGTCATATCTGAATCTACTCCGACATCGCCACCGACGCCGAACGGATGCTCCTCCGAGCCGTTCCACGATCATGAGGGATTCCCTTATTCGTACGCCTGTAAAAAAAGGGAAAATAAACAAGCATTAACAAAGAACAATGAAAAATGAAGAATGAGATTTAAGAAAAAAAAGAATGAAAAACCTATCTCAGATTCCTTTTAAAAAAAAACTAAAGATTAACACAGGTTTCATAAGGGATTTAGAAATAAAAAAAGGGGAAACAAGGATCATTTTTCTTTTTCAAAAGAAAGATTTGGGTCCGATCTTAATAGATCTGAACCCAGATCGGTTTTAAATAGAAGAAATTAATGAAAAAAATCAAATTTTTTGGAGATCTGGGACCGATCGCAACAGATATGAACCCTTATCAGTGTTTCCAAACAAGAAGTATGAAAAAGGGGAGTTTTTACCTATCGACGACTGTACGTGGTGGCGGACACGGTGGCACGTGCGACGAAGACGCGATGGAGGAGTGACTAGAGCTCGACTAGGCGGAGAAAAGATCACAGAAAAAAAGAGGGGGAGACTGATTTTTTTTAAAACTGCTAAAAAAATGATTTTTTTTCTAAAGTTTCAGCCTTATATAGGCCCTCAAAATGGCACCGTTTTGAGGGCTAAGTTTCAGTCCCAAAACGACGCCGTTTTAAGCCTTACCTGATTTTTGACCCAACCTGCAACTAGGATCCGCGTGTTTTTGAGTTTTGGGTTCTTTACCCATTTGGTCATTCTGCTTTTTTCAAAATTTACAATCAGGTCCTTTTTATACTTTTAATTAATTTTAAATTTGCTCATAAATTTTATTTCATTTTCAATTTAATCCTTTGACCTTTTTGAAAGTCCAGGAAGCTGCCACGTGTCAATTTTTAGGTTATTTGTGCAAATGGTCCTTTCTATGTTTGATTTGTTTTAATTTTATCCTTAAATCAAGTTTTATTTTATTTTAAATTAGCCTAATAATTTTTAAAACTTTTCAAATTGGTCCTTTGACCCCCAAAATGCTTAAGAAGTTGCCACGTGTCCCAACTCTTTAGTTTTATTCCCAGAAGGTCCTTAAAATATCTAGAAATCACGTTTTGACCCTCAAACTATCCAAAAATTACATTTTGACCCTAAACTTTTCCAAAAATTACATTTTAGCCCTCAAACTTCTAAAAATCAAAATTTTACCCCTAAACTTTCCAAAAATTACATTTCAACCCCCAAACTTTCCAAAAATTACATTTTGCCCTTGAACTTTCAAAAATCACATTTTTACCCTCGTACTTAAAAAATTCATATTTTTGCCCCCGAACTTCTAAAAAATTACATTTTTACCCCGGAACTTCCAAAAATCACCATTTTACGCTCAAGCATCCAAAAATTACCATTTTACCCTCAATTTTCCAAAAGTTCGACTTCAATCCCAAATTTTTCAAAAATTTCAATTTTGACCTTAAATTCTTCGAAAATCACGTTTTCATCCCGAACTCCCCAAAACTCCGTTTTTAACCCTGTTTGTCTTGTTTTTCTTTTTCTTTTTTCAATGTTTATACATAGATTTTGATTATTATTCTTCCGTATTTTGCATTCTACTACTTTTATGTTTAATTTTCATGTCTTTATTTATCAGCTTAATTATTTTGTTTCGTGCTATTTAATTCTTGCTATAAATTTCCTATTCATATTCAATTTACATGTATTTTACATACAAATAAACCTTTAAAACCGAGGCAATGTCCTTTTCGTATGAAAATCTCGAAAAATCATGCCATAACGTGTCGGGTGTGATTTTTTGTACAATTTACACGAATTGAATATCCTTTTCCAAACTTTTTCAAATGCCTTTTTAATTTTGAGATTTCGAGAACATCATGCCCTAACATAGTGCCTTAACGTCTTGGACACGACTTTCAGTTCTCCTAGAAATTCGAAACACACAGACTATTTTCCTCAGGATTTTTGAAAATGATGCAAAGTTTTCTAAAAACAAATATCGTATTTTAAGTTTTATTTGACTTTTCAAAATTGTTAACAAATCAAGACCAGAAAGTAATCAACATGGTGCAATTTTAGGCGTGTGAGGGTGCTAATCCTTCCTCATACATAACCAACTCCCGAACCCATTTTCTGGATTTCGAAGACCAAATGTTTTTCAAAACGAATTTTAAATGTTTTGTGGTAATCCAATCACACTATATAAAAAGATTGGTGGCGACTCCTATTTTTTTGACTTTTTAAAATATTGTTCGAGACTTGTTTGTTTTCCAAAAAATAAACGTTTCGACAGCTTGGCAACTCCACTGGAGACATTTTTAAAAATAAAAGAGAATCAAGCCAAAATTGACTATATTCGGGTCCTTTTTGAAAACTTTTAAACCTTCTATTTTGTTTAATATACAATCTTTGGCATTTTTGTGTGATGTTATATTATGTTGATATTGCTAATATAAGTGTGCATTCATATGCATTTTGTTATTACCTTCTTAAGTGGAAGCGGGAAACTACTCCTTCGTGAGGTCTTCACCTCCGTGCAGGATAGTGAATCGCTTTCGAGATTACATCCGTACCCATTTCGTGAAGTTTTCACTTTCATGCAAACATGTGAGAAATGTGTCCCCCTAAACCAAACTAATCCGTATGAGCCTGTAATGGGTGAGGATCGAGGAATCCGCTGGTTTGGGTACCCTTTACTCTAGAGCCTAAAACCACATGTAATGAGTCATAAGTACTCACCTTAGAAAAAGTTATACCGATCCTTTTAGTAACTATCCAAGACAAGTTCTTAGGTCTTTTTTTTATACTTATATATTGATATGGATGTGTTCTGCTAACGTGTTCTGTTTTGTCTCTTTTGCTTACATTGCATCATTATACAAGAAAAAATGTTGATTTAAGTTCGATTACCAAATAAGCAGTTTCATCATGAAAGGTGAATTTCTTGATAGAGTAGAAGATAACATGGTTGCGCGCTTATGGTCACAGAAACAGCAACGTGAAAAATGAGAAAGTTTGAAAGAGGGGCATTTATCAAAATTTTGGGATTACACTCGGATTAAGGTGACTCAAAATAACTTGTAAGAATTGAGAGACATCTGGGGTTAGTGGGATAGCGAGATGAAGCAGATGTTCTGTCAGGAATATGGAGACTTACCCTACTTACTCGAAGTAAAGATAGATAAATATCTCTTTCGAGCTCTCACCCAGTAGTGGAACCCCGCATATAGCTGTTTCACCTTTGGAAACCTTGACATGACGCCTACAGTGGAAGAGTATACCGTTTTGATTTATTATCCTAAAATTCAAGTTGATAAAGCATACTCGAAAGATGCATGTGTCTTAACTTTTCTGAAAAGACTGATGAATGTAACCGGGATGAGTGAACAGTGGGTTGTGTGTCGGATCAAAGTAAAGGGTGACAATAAGTGTATCAATTGGAAAAGCTTGCGAGATCTAATCTTGGCACACCCAGATATGAAGAAATGCATTGACATTTTTGCTTTTGGAATATACGGGTTAGTCCTTTTCCCAAAAGCATTAGGGCATATGGAAGGCGCAGTTGCAATGCTGTTTGATCGGTTTAATAAAAGAGTCACGCCCGTCACAGTAATTCTTGCCGAGACCTTCAGATCATTGAGCGATTACCGAAAAGAGGGGAAAGGAAGGTTCATTGGTTGTGTACCACTTCTAATGGTTTGGTTTCAAAGTCATTTCTGGAAGGTATAAAAATTCTCATGCAAAGTGTTTTCAGCCGATTTCTCACCTTTGAGAGAATTCGTTGCCACACAAAGGGAACAAAATGTATCCGAGGAAAAATGGATGGCTATCCTTCATAACTTTCAGGATGAAGACGTCGAATGGTGCACGCCTTGGTTTATCCCAGATGAGATCCTCTATCATTATGGTATCTTTGATTGGGTCCCTTTACTCGAGGTAACGGGTGCTACAAGATATGCCCCTCTGCTCGTGTTGAGGCAATATAAGACGAAATAATTTATCCCTACAACACATGGCCTAGCTCAGTGCAATGTCTCCTACAAAGAGAATGATTACAAGAAAAGGGTCCGAGAGATATCAAATGCATGGAAGAAAGTACGTAGAATGAAGAAATTCAGTGCAAGCCCGTTGACGACATCAAATTATGATTGGTAGAGAAGTCAAAGAGTTAACGATAACATTCAAACACCAAATCTCGAAAATGTTCGACCAATAAAAGAATATTTGCAGGAGGTCCCATCAGAAATAGACATCATGAAACAGGACTTTGAGAAAAAGTGCGCGGAATTCGGAAAGAGAATAAAGGTTCTGGAAGAAGAAAAGATGAAGTTGGGATTGAACATGGATATACATAGGTTAGAGGCTGGAAAATTAAGGAAAGGCAAAAACAAAGTCGAAGAAAACCTAGTAGACTTGAAGACGATTTATAAGAAGCTCCATTTGTCTATAAGAACTGTGAGATTAGGCAAGACACGGAGCAATGATGGCAGGAAATTCAGATACAAAAAGACCAAACAGAGTAGTGGCAAAGGAAATTCCAAGATGGTCAGGCTCGAGAGAACACCATAAAAGGAGAACTACTAGAAAAACAGTGCCTTGGCATAATAAGCTACTATACATGCCTTTTTAGGGCTGCGCAGTTGTCAATTGAATGTCCGGCTATCCCTACGTGATATTCACATCGTACGTTCACGTCGTACCAACTCGAGAATGGTGGTAGCAATGGCTTTACATGGATTGGCGCCACGAGATGTTCCTCATATAATCTCGGATAAAGTTTTCTATACGTAATGGGTATTGGAGTGAATTCCATTTTTGGTCTCACACTAAACCTCTGCCTTGGATTTCTTTGATAATTTACTTCCATGGTTCTGAGTGATGCCATCATCATTGGCTTTGAGTAATTTGTCTTGTAAGAGTCTGTGTTGTTGACCTCATTTTCTTTTTTTCTGGGAGTTATTCTTCTGACACCTTCTCTCGTCTCAATTTTTCCACTTCGGATTGCGTTCTCGACCATCTCCCCTAACATAACCATGTCAGAAAAACTTTTGGTAGCACTCCCCAACATATGGTTAATGAAAGGGGCCTTTAGAGTATTAAGAAACAACATAGTTGTTTTCTTTTCCAACAATGGTGGTTGTACCTGGGTTTGCCATGTCCCTCCATCTTTGAGCGTATTATCGAAAACTCTCATTTGGCTTTTTCTCCATCCTTTGCAGTGTTAGTCTATCAGGTGCCATGTTAGTTACATGACTGTATTGCTTCATAAATGCTTGTGCTAGATCCTTCCATGAGCTTATCTTAGCACGACTCAACTGATTATACCATTTGGCTGCAGATCCTGTTAAACTATCTTGAAAACAGTGTATTAATAACTGGTCATTATGGACATGCCTATTCATCTTCTTACAGAACATGGTAATGTGTGTTTCGGGGCAATTGGTCTTGTTGTATTTGTCGAAATTCGGTGTCTTGAATTTCATGGGGAGCACTAGGTTTGGGACGAGGCTCAGCTCCTTAGCAACAATGCCATAGAAGATATCAGCTCCTTCTATTGATTGCACATTTTCTTCCAACCACTTGTATTTGCGCTCCAGCTGTCTAAAAATCTCAGGCCTTGCTCTTTCCATCTCCTCCACGTTATCCAAGTTGTGGACGACGGGAATGGCTACATTATCTCCGGGGTTGGAACCGGATCCCATCTAAAAATTTGCTGGCCCTGACATACCGCCTGGATGTTGTTGTGCTCTTATTGTTATTGGTACTCCACGCGGATACGTTTCCGGCGGTACTTGAGTATGCATAGAAGCAAAGCCTAAAAGATATCTAGGTTCCTCACTCTCTTCCCCTGGACTTATAACAGAACCTTTTCCTTTATCTATTTGCCAAATGGTCTTACAACTGCGCTTGTACTTGTTCTTGCATTTCCTTTTGAATTTGCTCTAGCCTTTGCTCCATAGCCTTAGTTTTTTTACGAGTGTTATAGTGATGTGAGTTTTCAATGATTACTGACATAACTGTTAAAGTTTTAATTTAGTTAGAAATATTATGCGAAAATATGCGAAGATGCAATGTGAATGAAATGAATGTATGTAATGCAAGAAAAGATATTGACTTTGAAGTCCATTTTCCATTAGAACAACTTCTCTAGAAGAAAAACTTCTTTACATAAAGCGAAATTACACAAATGGCTTTGCCCTATTACCTAGAGCTTTGATCTTTCCAAGAAGCTCGGCTAATTTCTATCCTCGTTCTGATTTCGATTCATATTAGAGGCTCAAAATATCAGCTTCGACAGCTAACTCTTGTACGTGATCAGCGGCTTCTCTCATTTGGGTCAATGGTTTTCCCATTATGTAATCTCTTTCTTCGACCTGTCTCTGAGTTTGTCAAAAGTGTCATTGGCTGGTTTCCAGATTCCTTTCAATGTATTAGGGAATCCGCTACCCAAACATCCTGATCAAGGGGTGAATGCAATAGTCGGAGAAGAAAGAAGGAAGATTAAAACTCGCGTTGAGGAAGTAAGGTCACCCATGAGATGGTTATGGCATCAAATAAGAAAAGCAGGCTTAATTGCTCAAGATTCGGGAAAAACAGTGAGAAAAGGATGTTACTGTGAGTTCCACAATAACGAAGGGCATGAGATTCAGGAATGCGACAAGTTCAAAACTGTGGTACAGGGACTGATGGACAATAAGGAGTTAGAATTTTTTGAGGAAAAAAAGAAGTGGAAGAAGTATGTGCCTCCGAAGAAGGCCCAGCTAAGAAAGCTTTTGAGGTTAATAACCCAATGATAATTATCTCACGGCCAAAGAATGATGAAACTAGAGCAAGAGTTGCTCCCATAATAATAATTCAAAAACTCGTAGCCTTCCCTTATAAGGATGGCAAAAGGGTATCTTGGAATTACAACTGCAATGTGACAGTATCGAGAGGGCAAAAATCCAAGGTTGAATCAGAAAGAGCTCGAGACGTGAGTCTTATCATGCGTAGTGGGAAAGACTATGGCCCTACAAGAATAGAAAATGAAACATTTGGAAAAAGCTTAGAAGAATCAAAAAGAGAGAGTACTAGTGGACTAAAGTCACCAACTAACAAGCCAGTGATAGAAAAAGAGGCTAAGAAATTCTTGAAGTTCCTCAAGCACAGCGAATACAGCGTGGTAGAATAATTACACAAGCAACCGGCTCGTATATCCATTTTAACACTGTTACAAAGCTCGAAAGCACACCGTAACATGCTAATGAAAGTGTTAAATGAGACTTTTGTAGTCGAGGATATTTCAACGAACAAGCTAGACCACTTAGTCAATAATGTCAGCGCCGATAATTTCATCTTTATTAATGATGATGAATTACCCTTAGGAGGTATGAGGTCAATAAAAACGCTACATATCACCACTCGCTGTAAAGGTTACACACTGCCCCGTGTATTTATTGACAACGGTTCAGCCTTGAATGTTCTGCCATTGACAACATTGAAGAGGTTACCAATCGATAGTTCTCATATGAAGACATGCCATAATGTAGTGAGAGCCTTCGATGGAATAGAAAGGAAAGTTATGGGTCGGATCGAGATACATTGTTAATCGATCCAAACTCATACGAAGTGAACTTCTTAGTAATGGATATAAAACCAAGCTACAACTGCTTGCTTGGAAGACCGTGGATCCATTCGGTAGGAGCAGTGCCGTCATCATTACATCAGAAGCTGAAATTGGTGACTGAAGGACGATTAGTCATAATCAATGCTGAGGAGGACCTAATCGCGTCAATAGCAAATGATGCGCTATACATTGTAGCAGATGAAGAAGCTTTGGAATGTTCTTTCTGGTCCTTGGAGTGCGTCAATGCTACCTTCGTCGCCGAAGGTAGTAGAATCCTTGTACCCAAAATATCAAAAATCACAAAGATGACCCTGAAAATGACAATTGACAAAGGAGCCCTAACTGGAAAAGGACTAGGAAAGTTTTTTCAAGGGAGAATCAATGTGTCAATGTTGGAAGGAAAACAAGATCGCTTTGGCCTAGGGTATAAATCGGACGCGAGGGGAAAGAAAAAGGAGCTGAAAAAAGTAAGAACGAATGAGAGCTCGATTAACTGGAGAGGAGATCTAATGGGAGCCAATGATTTTTCCTCATATATCAAAAACATTCATATCAGGAAGAATAATCAAACCAAGGCTAAAGATAAAAGAGAGAGAAAGGGAGAACTAATTGAAGTAATGGGGAAAATGAAGGGTTTGAGTATCAACGTTGTATCCGAAGAATGAAATGAAGAAAGAAACCTATTGGGAATTCGTCCTTTCGCCCCCGGAAGTACTCTCGACAACTGGACTGTAGAGGAGCTCTCTGTAGTCTTTAGGGCTTCTTTAGAGTAATGTTCAGAACACACCTATTACTTTAGGCTCGAAAGCAATATGGATCTTTTTGTAAAAAGGCCTATGATCATTAACTAGTTATTTTGAATGAAAATGCATTTTCTATCTTACATGACCAATTTTTCGCTAAGTGTTCTTTCATTTTTAATCCAACTTAACAAACCATTCGTACATATCCAATAAACAAAATTAATCATTCTTCTTGTCTAAATTGACAAACATACTCATACTCATACCATATAACCATTCTTTCGTAAATTTATTCTGTTCTTTAGCCTTCTTTTTTATTCTTTTGACAGATCCTTGAATATCAATAATATGAGTAACCCTGATGCTAACTTAGAGTCTCGTTTCGAGCAAGATATGTGTTTAGAAGAACTTCAAGCTTTCGAAGATGATCAAGATTGTAATTTATCTCCTGATCTGTTAAGAATGATGAAACAAGAAGAAAAACAAATCTTGCCTCAGTCAGAACTTGTAGAGGTTATCAGTTTGGGGAATGAAGATGAAAAGAAAGAAGTGAAAATTAGGACAAGCATCTCCCAAGAAACCAGAAAGGAACTTATCAAATTGCTTCAAGAGTTTCAAGATGTCTTCGCATGGTCTTATCAAGACATGCCTGGCCTGAATACTGACATTGTGGTGCATAAACTCCTCATAAAGGAAGAATGCAAACCTGTTTAGTAAAAGCTTCGAAGGATGAGGCCGGATGTGTTATTAAAAATAAAAGAGGAGGTTAGAAAGCAATTTGACACTGGGTTTCTCTAAGTGGTTAAATACTCAGTGTGGGTAGCCAACATAGTCCATGTTCCTAAAAAAGATGGAAAAGTGCGTATGTGTGTTGATTATTAGGATTTAAATAAAGCAAGCCCAAAGGATAGCTTTTCTTTACCTCACATCAACACCTTAGTGGACAATACAGTAGGTCACTCCTTATTTTCATTCATGAACGGTTTCTTCGGGTATAACCAGATAAAGATAGATCCTGAGGATATGGAAAAAACCACATTTGTCACGCTGTGGGGAACATTCTGTTAAAGGTAATGCCTTTTGGACTAAAAAACACAGGGGTAACTTATCAAAGGGCCATGGTGACTTTGTTTCATGATATGATGCAAAAAGAAATTGAAGTTTATGTCGATGACATGATTGCGAAATCCCGAACGAAGGAAGAGCATGTAAGGATCTTGAGAAAGCTGTTTGGGAGGCTAAGAAAGTATCAACTAAAGCTAAACCCAGCAAAGTGCACCTTCGGAGCCACTTTGAGAAAGCTATTAGGCTTCGTGATCAGCAAAAAGGGGATTGAAATCGATCCAGATAAAGTTAAAGCCATACAAGAGCTACCTCCACCAGTACACAAAAAAAAGTTGGAGGATTTTTAGGAAGACTGAATTACATTGCTCGTTTCATCTCACAACTAACTGAGAAATGTGATCCTATTTTCCGTTTGCTTAGAAAACTCAACCCAGGTGTATGGGATGATGAGTGTCAAGAAACTTTCAATAAGGTTAAAGATTATTTGTCCGATGCTACCATCTTGGTGCCTCTAATTCCTAATAAACCATTAATCTTGTACTTGGCAGTTTTTGAAAATTCTATGGGATGTGTGCCAGCACGATGAGTCTAGAAAGAAGGAAAGAATGATATATTATCTCAACAAGAAATTCACCGATTGTGAGACTCGATACTCACCAATTGAAAAACTATGTTGTGCTCTAGTTTGGACCACGTGAAGACTAAGGCAATACATGTTGTACCACACTACTTGGTTAATCTCAAGACTAGATCCTCTGAAGTACATGATGGAGTCAGCCGCCTTGAATAGAAGATTGTCTAGGTGGCAGATCTTGCTTTCGGAGTTCGACATAGTCTATGTCAATCAAAAGGTAGTAAAAGAGAGTGCAATAGCAGACTTCCTAGCTAGCAGGGCTTTAGAGGACTATGAGCCAATAAACTTCGACTTTCGAAACGAGGGTTTAATGTATGTTGTGACCACTGAAGAGGTAACCATAGTGGAACATCCTTGGAGATTAAATTTTGATGGAGCTTCAAACGCCACGGGTAATGGTGTTGGGGTAGTCTTGGTATCACCAGAAGGAGATCATTGTCCTTTCACCAGTAAACTCGATTTTGATTGCACGAATAGCATAGCAGAATACGAAGCATGTATCATGGGAATCCGTGCAGCCATAGAACGAGAAATCAAAGTTTTAAAAATATACGGAGACTCTGCTCAAGCAATTTATCAACTCAAAAGAGAATGGGAAACGATGGATTCTAAGCTAATTGATTATCGAAAATTGATTCTCGAGTTAATCAAGGAGTTTAATGATGTCACATTCCATTATCTCTCACGAGAAGAAAATCAGATGGCTGATGCTCTTGCCACTATGGCCTTGATGATTAAAATAAATAGACCAGAAGATGTGAAGCCCATTCAAAAGAGCATCTATGAGGCTCCGGCTCATTATTATGATATCGAAGAAGAAGAAGAAGAGGATGACCGCCCATGATACCAAGATATTCTTCAGTATGTAAGAGATCGCAAGTACCCCGAGCAAGCTTCAGAAAATGAAAAGAGGATATTGAGAAAACCTGCTAAATGAATATGTTCTAGACGGGGAAATCCTGTATAAAAGGAAAAAAGATCAAGTGTTGTTAAGATGTGTAGACGCAGTTGAAGCTAGGATGGTCTTGAAAGAAGTTCACAAAGGCATTTGTGGGACACACGCCAATAGTTTCACAATGGTCAGGCAAATAATGAGATTTGGGTATTACTAGTCTACTATGAAGGGAAATTGTATCAATTATGCGAAGAAATGTCATAAGTGCCAGATCTACAGAGATAAGATTCATGTACCTATATCACACCTCTATGTCATGACTTCTCCTTGGCCCTTTTCTATATGGGGCATGGATGTTATTAAGTCAATTACTCCAAAGGCTTCTAATGGTTATAGATTTATCTTTGTGGTTATTGACTACTTCACCAAATGGGTAGAGACAGCTTCTTATGCCAACGTCACGAAGTTTTGCGATTAGCAAGTTCTTGAAAAAAGAGATCATTTGCCGATATGAGATGTCAGAAAGGATCATATCCGACAATGCCTTGAATTTGAATAATAGCACAATAACGAAAGTTTGCGAGCAATTCAAAATCAAGCATTATAATTCATCTCCTTATCGCCCAAAGATAAATGGAGCTGTAGAGGCGGCTAACAAAAACATCAAGAAGATCGTGGCAAAAATGACAAAGACTTACAAAGACTGGCACGAAAAATTATCATTTACCCTCTTTGCTTACAGAACTTCAATCAGAACTTCTGCTAGGGCCACACCATTCTCACTAACATATGGTATGGAAGCGATCTTACCTATTGAGGTTGAAATACCTTCTCTCCGAGTCTTAACAGAGTTATAATTAGATTAGGCAGAATGGATTCAGACTCGATATGATCAGTTGAATTTAATAGAAAAAAGAGGTACTAGAATAGAATGATGCGAGATTATGACAAAAAGGTCCGTCCTAGAGAATTTCATGAGGGATATCTAGTGGTAAAAAAATACTTCCCATACATAAAGACTTTCGTGGGAAATGGATGCCGAATTGGGAAGGACCTTATGTGGTAAAGAAAGCTTTCTCAAGAGAAGCTCTCATTCTAACAGAGATGGACGGTAAAGATCTGCACAACCCCGTCAATTCAGACTCGGTAAAAAATATTTTGCCTAAAATTAAGATGAAAACTCGTAAAGGGCATCTCCGAAAAAAGGGGGGTCGAGATGAAAACCAGCAAAAGACGTCTTGAAACCAAAGGGACTTTGAGTTGAAAACCCGCAAAGGGCGGCTCAAATTCAAGAATAGGTTTGAAGTGATCGTTTCTCTCCTCAATTATAACAGGATAGAAGAAGATTACAGCTCGAAGCATCAACAAAGCACTCTAGGTCTTCTAGACACATATTTAGGCTCAGAATGATTCTCAGCAAGTTGGCTCAGAGAAGCTCATCCTACGATATTCGAGGCATTTAATTATCTTTTGTTGTATACTTGGCAATTTCTTGACAAAAATTTACCTCCTATTAATCTTTTGAATTGTGTCTTCAATAAATTTCAACCTTATTTTTTCATAATCTCGTTCAAGCATTTTGCATTTTTAATAACAGATAATGAACTAATAATGTGAATCATACAAAGATCCATGAGCATTACTCTGGAATTTCCTAAATGGTACAGGGGCCCGAAACAGGACCACCAATTGGAAAGCTTGAAAACAAGCAGTTCAGGCTGAGCTTAAAAGAAGACAGGACAACGCACCCATGACAGAATTTGAACAAGTAACAGGCTATGTTAACCCAAATAATAAACGAGCATTTATCATACGCATTCATGTAGTTAGGGGTATTTGATTAATTCTGATCATTGCATCCTGATAATTCGGGCCTACATATGAGGTTTATAGAAGCATTCTTTACAGGTCACATCCCCGCAAATGGCGAGATGAACCAAGGAAACATTAGAGTTGACACCCTAACAAAGAAGAGTAGATTAAAGACGTAATAGTAAATCTTCTACCTTGAAATTACAGTGGACCGAGATCAAACTATAATACCAAGTTTTATCTCTTTGAAGTTGCAATAAGAGCAAGATGAAATTTTAACATCAAATCCTATCTTCCTGAAATTGTAGTGGAGTTGGATTCAAATTACATCATTTCATTTTTACCCTTAATCAAGAAGGGTAGATTATAGCCGTTCGATCTTTTACCCCGAGCATGGGGCAGATCATCACCAGCCAATCTCTTACCTTGAGCCTGGGGTAGATTGCAGCCATTCGCTCTCTTACCCCGAGCTTGGGGCAGATCATCACCAACCAATCTCTTACCTCGAGCTCGAGGCAGATTACAGCTGTTCGATCTCTTACCCCAAGCCTAGAGCAAATCATTACCAACTAATCTCTTACCCCGAGCTTGGGGCAGATTACAATCGTTTGATCTCTTTCCCCGAGCTTGGGGTAGATCATCACCAACCAATCTCTTACCCCGAGCTCGGGTCAGGTTGTAGTTGTTCGATCTCTTACCTCAAGCTTGGGGCAAATAATCACCAGCCAATCTCTTACCTCGAGCCTAGGGCAGATTGTAGTCGTTCGATCTCTTACCCCGAGCTTGGGGCAAAGCATCATCAGCCAATCTCTTACCCTGAGCCCAGGGCAGGTTGCAGCTGTTCGATCTCTAACCCCAAGCTTAAGACAGATCATCACCAGCCAATCTCTTGCCCTGAGCTCGGGGCAAGTTACAGTTGTTCGATCTCTTACCCCAAGCCTGGGACAGATCATCACTAGCCAATATCTTACCCCAAGCCTGGATAGATTATAATCATTCGATCTCTTACCCCGAGCTTAGGACAGATCATCACCAACCAATCTCTTACCCTGAGCCTTGGGCAGATTGCAACCATTCGATCTCTTACCTCGAGCTTGGGGCAGATCATCACCAGCTAATCTCTTACCCCGAGCTTGAGGCAGATTGCAGTCATTCAATCTCTTACTCCGAGCTTGGGGCAAATCATCATCAGTTAATCTCTTACCCCGAGCTTGGGGCAGATTGCAACCGTTCGATCTCTTACCCCGAGCTTGGGGCAGATAATCATCAGCCAATCTCACCCCGATCATGGGGCAGATGGCAGTCATTCGAAGCAATAAAGTGGTTGTTGTCTTGATGAGACGCAGAAAATTAAACCAAATTCGTCTTCCTAGTGAAGTACAAAGAAGTGGACCAAGATATGAAGCTACGACACCAAACCCCTGAAGTTGCGAGCAAATTGAGTGAAGTTACAGTAGTAAATTTTATCGTTTTGAAATTGCCTTAAGATAAGATGGAATCACAACACTGGAGATATAGAGAAGCGGATACATCGAAATTGAATGACCAACAAAGCGAAGGGTGGGCCTATCGAAGAAAAAATGTCAAAAAAATGAGACCTGACAAACTGGGCCTCTTTTTGGTCTTTGCTTCTTTTCTGTTACACAGCAACAAGCAAAGGGGGGCAACTGTTATAGCCTAATTTGTCCGGGCCGAAACTAAACCCATTTTTTTAAAAATTTATTTTAAGGTTAAATTTATTTTAAAATTAAATTTATTTTAAGTTTAAATTTGTTTTAAATTTAAATTTAATTTAAGTTTAAATTTATTTTAAATTTAAAATTATTCTAAATTTAAATTGATAATGTCAAAATACAATTCAAATCCAAAACAATTATAAGGCCCAATTATGAATCCACTACCCACCTAAACCTAAACACAATTAACCAAGCCCAAACAAGCCCAATACACCCAAAAATAGAAACCCTAATCTGCTAAGCCACTTGTGCTGTTGCCACCCTCCTTCACCCAACCAGAAGCCGCCAAGTCAACAACCAAGTTGCACCACAGCACCAGCAACTTAAACTGCCACCACCGCCACTGTATCTACAAAGGAGAAAAAAACAATTTTTAATTGCAAGCAACAGAAGATGATCATTGTAAACAAGGCTTTAAAAGCCGAATTCAGACAATTGTAGAGGTTACAAATTTTTCTGGAGAAATTAATACAAAAAGAATAACACAGACTTTCTAGCCTTTTTTAAATCAATACATACAAACTTACTTTCGAAACTAATACACTAGATATTTTGAAATCAATCACAAAAGAAAACAAACGTACGAAGCAACCAGAACCAGATCAAAGCTAGATCCAAAGTTCTCAGACATTAAATCACTCAGGTACAGCTTCAATGCATACATTTATTGTCATTTATGGTTTAAGTTTCTAAACCTTTTATATTCTAAATCATACATTAATATACATATTAAATACATTATTGTCACTATTTATTATTTTTAGTTACTTCAAAACATATTAAATTAATAATATCAATAATAATAATTAATAAAAAAGAAAAATGGACTCAAAGGGTCATATCTGAATCTACTCCAACACCGCCACCGGCAACGAACGGATGCTCCTTCGGGCCGTTCCACGACCATGAGGGATTCCCTTATTCGTATGCCTGTAAAAAAAAGGGAAAATAGACAAGCATTAACAAAGAACAATGAAAAACGAAGAATGAGATTTAAAAAAAGAATGAAAACCCATCTCAAATTCCTTTTAAAAAAAATAACTAAAGATTAACACGGGTTTCATAAGGGATTTAGAAATAAAAAAAGGGGAAACAAGGATCATTTTTCTTTTTCAAAAGAAAGATCTGGGTCCGATCTTAACAGATGTGAACCCAGATCGGTTTTAAATAGGATAAATTAATGAAAAAATCAATTTTTTTGGAGATCTGGGTCCGACCTCAATAGATATGAACCTAGATCAGTGTTTCAAAACAAGAAGTATGAAAAAAGGAGTTTTTACCTATCGACGACCGTACGTGGTGGCGGATGCGACGGCGCGTGCAACGAAGACGCGACGGAGGAGTGAACGGAGCTCAATCGGGCAGAGAAAAGATCAGAGAAAAAAAAGGGGGAGACTGATTTTTTTTTAAACTGTTGAAGAAATTTTTTTTTTTCTAAAGTTTCAGCCTTATATAGGCCCTCAAAACGGCGTCGTTTTGAGAGTTAAGTTTCAGTTTCAAAACGACGCCGTTTTGAGCCTTACCCGATTTTCGACCCGACCCGTAACTAGGATCCGTGTAATTTTTAGTTTTGAGTTATTTACACATTTGGTCCTTTCGCTTTTTTCAAAATTTACAATCAGGTCCTTTTTATACTTTTAATTAATTTTAAATTTTCTCATTAATTTTATTTCATTTTCAATTTAATCCTTTGACCTTTTTGAAAATTCAGAAAGCTGCCACGTGTCACTCTTTGGGTTATTTGTGCAAATGGTCTTTTTTATTTTTGATTTATTTTAATTTCATCCTTAAATCAAGTTTTGTTTTGTTTTAAATTAGCCCAATAATTTTTAAAACTTTACAAATTGGTCCTTTGACCCCAGAATGCCTGAAAAGCTGCCACGTGTCCTAACTCTTTGGTTTTATTACCCAGAAGGTCCCTGAATTATCCAAAAATTACGTTTTGACCCTAACTTTTAAAAATTACATTTTGACCTTAAACTTTTCCAAAAATTAAATTTTAGCCCCCAAACTTCCAAAAAACTCATTTTTACCACCAAACTTTCTAAAAATCACATTTTAACCACTGAACTTCCCAAAAATTACATTTTTACGCTCGTACTTTCAAAAATTACATTTTTACCCTCGTACTTCCAAAAATCATATTTTTGCCCCCGAGCATCCAAAAATTATCATTTCATCCTCAATTTTCCAAAAGTTCAACTTTAATCCTAAATTTTTCAAAAATTTCAATTTTAACCCTAAATTCTTCGAAAATCACATTTTTATCTCGGACTCTAACTCCGTTTTTAACCCTGTTTATCTTTTTTTCTTTTTTCAATGTTCATACATAAATTTTGATTATTATTCTTCCGTATTTTGCATTCTATTACTTTTATGTTTAATTTTCATGTCTTTATTTATCAGCTTAATTATTTTGTTTCGTGCTATTTAATTCTTGCTATAAATTGCCTATTCATATTTAATTTACATATTCGTTTTCAAAATTATTTTACATACAAATAAACCGTTAAAACCTAGGCAATATCGTTTTCGTGTGAAAATCTAGAAAAATCATGCCCTAACGTGTCGGGTGTATTTTTTGTATAATTCACATGAATCGAATATCCTTTTCCAAACTTTTCAAATGCCTTATTAATTTTGAGATTCCGAGAACGTCGTGCCGTAACGTGTTGGTCACGACTTCGATTATCCATGAAAGTCGAAACAAATGGGCATCTTTCTTCAAATCTAATTTTTGAAAATCACATAAAATAAGCTATATATCTGAGGATCGTATCTTAAACTCAATACGAAATTTCGAGTTCTCAAAAAATATACATAAACAAATAATTTTAAAACAAAAACAAGGTAATATCCTTCCGTGTGAAAACTTTGAAAAACCATGCCCTAACGTGTTGGGTGTGATTTTCGTATAATTCACGCAATCAAATATCCTCTTTAAAGTCTTTCAAAATGTCCTTCAATTTCGAAAGTCCGAGAACGTAGTGCCCTAACGTGTTGGACACGACTTTCAATTCTCCTAGAAATTCGAAACACATGGACGATTTTCCTCAAATAGGATTTTTGAAAATCATTCAAAGTTTTCTAAAAACAAAGATCGTATTTTAAGTTTTATTCGAGTTTTCAAAATTGTTAACAAATTAGGACCCGAAAGTAATCAACATGGTACCAATTTTGGGCGTGTGAGGGTGTTAATCCTCCCTCATACATAACCGACTCCCGAACCCATTTTCTGGATTTCGAAGGCCAAAATATTTTTCAAAATGAATTTTAAACGTTTTGTGGTGATCCAATCACACCATATAAAAAGATTGGCGGTGACTCCCATTTTTTTTGACTTTTTAAAATATTGTTCGAGATTTGTTTGTTTTCCCAAAAATAATCATTTTGACAACTTATATAATGGCAAATGATGATTTTCGACTCGAATTATCCGTTAGTGGTTTATAATTATTCCGTTTTGTACTATAGCTTTCTGTAGCTTAGTCCCGACGATTGGGATGGGCTAGGGGTGTTATAGAATATCTTTCAAATTACAATTATAATATTTCCAATACAATTAGTATATTCTATTTAGTTGAGATTATTTTAGGATCCACTTTATTGGTGCTTTCATTGAGTAACTACAACCATAATTTCAAAGCGGTTCAAGAATATCATTCTTCGCTTCAACAAGATCTAGATACCCTAACTTTTTTTGTTGATGATCAGAAGAAGATGGTGCAAGAAGTTCTTGGCCATTTATATGTTGCTTCAGCCTAGAAATAGATAATAGTTGTAGTGGATCATAAGTTGACTTCTTCGTCAGTTTTTAATTCCTTTACGGTTGGATGGCTTGATTCTCAAGTTCCAATCCAAATGGTGGGTTTTGCAAGTTAAATGTTTCTTTGATTTTTACAAAATCAAATAAGAAAATCGATTGATGATTTCTTTTTTCTATCTTAGAGATGATGATGTGAGTGAGTGGTACGATTGGATGCCCAACAACAACGTAAATGATTGGTTGGACCACCTTCACCTATGCTATTATTAAGCATTTCTAACCTAGTGATCTTGAAGAAATCAAATGGGTTATTAGCTAAACTTTAACAAGTTTCCATGGTAAGTTATTATCGTTCTCAATTTGAAGCAATCATCAACTGTACCATGTATTCCCCCCCTCAAAAAAATTTATTGCTTCATTATTTCACTTTGAGCCTTCGATCCGATATTAAACATTTGGTTTTAATTCATAAGCCCACCTATATTGAAAATTCTATAATTTTGTCCCAATTACATGAGTAATGTATTGTTTTTGAGAAGAGGCTTGTTAAGCCCATTTTGGGTATCTCCAAACATACCTTGCTAACACCCAAACTTCCTCTCCCTGGTTTTACGATTGTTTCCTTGGTTTCCTTTGCCACAACTATACTTTTTAGTGGAAGTAAGGTTATATTCTGCTGATTGACACTATCTGAAGCTACAAAATGATGAGCCATGACCTTTGTTACCATAAGTGTAAATCTAAACCTCGACTTTTACTTCTTGAAGGTGATATTGATTCACCTCTTATAGATTCTTCATTGCCAAAATTAGATCTTGATAGAGTTTGTGTGAATTTATTACTATTTAAAAATTAACCCTCAATCAGCTGTCTTTTACAATGATTTAGCAGAGGGTTTTTCAGCCATAGAACTTCAGCTTATAAGGTATGTATGTGAGAAACTTGTCTAGGTGCACTTAGATGGGGGTAATACTCACAATTTTATGCTGACCTGAGTCGTAAACTTGTTACCATGGAATGAATATTGATATAATACATCTTATCAAAATTTTGCTCGAATGAATTTGTTCTAAGTTTTATATATGGTTGATCACCACCTATTATCACTCAATATATTCGAGACTTGGTGGGTTATTCGTTAATTGATAGTTATATGCTTGATCATGACAATGTATTAGCCTTTCTTAAGCATAATTTGAGGAAAGCTTAGGCTAGAATGAAGTTGTTGGTTGATCAATAGTGATGCGAAGTTTACTTTTAGACGAGGATTGGGTTTATGTTAAACTTCAGCCTTTTCTCCAAAATTCAATTCAATTGTAACATCATCAAAAGTTAGGACAAAGATATGTTGGTCTTTGTAAGGTGCTTAAACATATTGGTGAGATTGCGTATAAGTTGGAGCTTTCAAAGTCGACTAAAATTCATCCTGTTTTTCATGTTTCTTTGTTGAGAAAATGTGTTAGTACCCTAGACCATTAACTTAAGCCATTAAATTTGGCCAATTCTATTGCCACTCTAATTTTACACCATATGTGGCGCTTGACAAAATCATGGTTCAATGTTCTAGCCACATGGTAGAACAATGGCTTTTCAATGGAAGGATTTTCCTACAAGTGGTGCCACTTACGAGAACAAAATGGTAACTTTTCTAGAAATTTTCTAATTGGAACCTTGCAAACAAGGCTTATTCTGATGATGAGGTATTATTGTGATTAATGGAAAGGCTTATGCAATAAATTGTATTGATCAAAAAAGTGTAAGAAGAAGCCTATGCTAAAAGAATCCTTTTAGAAAGAATGTTGACTATGTGATGGATGTCAAATCAGCAAAGGCCTAACAATTTTGGGATGAGACTACCTAGAAGCTACATATTTTAAAGTGATAGCTTATACATTTCTTGGCGTAATATGTTACTCTTCTCACCTCCTTTCTAATTTCTTTGCTCATCCCTTCTATTTATACACTTTTTACATTTTTTCACTTCTTGGTGTGTCGTTGGAAGCACCAAATATAATCTATCCCTAAAAATAACGAAAATAATAGTATAAAGGAAGTAGGGTCAAATCCTTAAAGACTGAATTGCTACAGATTCTTGTATGTCAAAATCCTGGACGCAATCGTGCCCAAGAAAAGTGTTCGACCTGGAAAAATAAAAAAAGACAGAATTAAAGTATGAACGAATTGAAATTTAATAAATTGAAATTGCAATTACGAAAAGAAATAGAGTTGAGAAAAAGGGGTTTTTCGATTTCAAGGATTCCAGCCTCCGGTTATCTCGATCATTTCTTGGAATAATCATAGACTTTTAGGTGGTTCTTCTCAGGACCGAGTAAACTAGTTATAGTGGAAGAGGATGCCTAGACCACCAGCTCCAGTTATAGCCTTGCAATATTATAGGAACTTGACTCTAACCAACTATCACTCCTGTGGAACCATCTTACACTAGATTATCAATTTTCAATGGCGAATGCTACTCCATTTTGTCTATTTGGCTCGACAACCTCTGACGTAGTAAGTTAACGAATTGACTGTGCAACCTTCTCAAAACATACAAAGCGGCCGTCTTCACACAAGATGAAAAGATTGCTTTTAAAATGACATGGACGGAAGCGTTAGTCCCGTATTGCGGAGAAATGATGAATACTCGTTGAGAAGGGTTAAGTGCGGGTTCTAAGCCTCATGAATTTTTTTTGAGGAATCTCGATAACCTTCGACTAGATGAGTTTAGTTGCTCATGCTCTTTGGAAAAAAAAATAAGCTTAATGAAAATAGAATTTTATTGAAAAGAAAAAGGCTAAGAGACTTGGGGGAAGGAGGGTTTACAGAAAATTGGAAGTAATAAATTCATGTCACTCCATCCCTTATTTATAGTACATGAAAATCCCTAGTTAGTTGACAATTAAAATTAAATCTAAATAATATCATAATAATCTTAATAGTAATCCTAAAAATAGAATTTAAATGGCATAATGACAAAATTAGCCTCTAACGTTTGGGTGTTTGGTCATTTTGGCCCTTAAGGTTTTTTTGCGCTCACTTTCATACATAATCTTTTTTTGGTCAAATTGGTTATTTTTTAACGATCTTGCTGACGTGACTGTTAGTTGACTAACGATGTTGATGTGGCAAAATTTTTTTCACCTAAGCAAGTTCACGTATGCAGTTATTGACGTGACATTTTTTTATCTTATATGCCATGTCAACAAATAATTTTAAAATTATTAAAATTATTTTTAAAATATAAAATTATTAAAATTAATTTAAAATTATTTTTTAAAATATAAAATTATTAAAATCATCATCATCCTTAAGTTTTTTTGGTTTTTTTTTTTCTGTTCCCCTTCCCCTTCTTCTTATTTTCCTTCTTTGGTGGAATAAAAGGGCAAAGTGGATGCACACATTGTAACCGTTGGTAGGCATTGCCTTCATTTATAATGGTTTAGGGTTTTTCGAGAAACAAACAGAAAACTTCACAAACTCAGGAAGTGTTGTTTTTGGTGTGGATTTGAAGGGAAAGGAAAGATACCCAGATGTTGAAGTCGTTAGTTGTTCAAGTAAAAAGAGGAAATTTTCCATTCAAGAAAAAGGTAAAGCTAAATTAGATGGGTTTAGTATTCTCCCGAGAAACGAATAGAAAACTTCACAAACTCAGATTCTTCATGATTTGATGCAAATGGACAGAGAGAAATGGATTTTGGATTTACTTCTTTAAATCGATGGATCAAATTATGCTTGGATCAACTTCTTAATCGAGCAAGATTGTCGTGTCGAAGTAAATTTTATATTTTTCACTTCTCTAAATCCTTTGTTTTCTTTCTCCTCTTCTTTTGTTAAATCTTAGTTTTTAAAGAAGTTATTTTTTTCATTATCATGTTCAAATATGTATTGAGAAGAAAACAATTTTGTTCGTTGAGGATATCATTTCTTTGATTGGCAATAAGTGCGATGGGGTGATTGGACAGGTGAATTTCATCAAGGGATTTTTTGTTTCAGATTCTTGAGATTGCAGTTTCTAAGTTGATTACCTTGTTCCCTTTATTTTCCTCCTTAAGTTTTATCGAACAACTCATTGTTCGGTCATGGGTTACTTGGATGATAAGAAGAAAAAGTGGTGTTAGATGGAAAAATAGGAAAAAAGATGAAATTGGGGAAGAAGATGAAATTAAAAATTAAAATTATTTAATAATTTTATATTAAAAAAAAAATTTAAAAAATTTTTTACTTTGAAAAAATAATTTTAATAATTTTCAAATCATTTGCTAATGTGACATATAAGACAAAATAGTGCCACGTTAGCATCTACATACGTGTGGCGCCTAGGTGAAATTTTTTTTACACGTCAGCGCCGTTAGTTCCTTAACGACCACGTTAGTAGGACTGTTAAAAAATGATCAATTTGACCAAAAAAAAAAGATTATGTATGAAAGTGAGTGCACAAAAAACCTTAGGGACCAAAGTGACCAAACACCCAAACGTTAGGAGCTAATTTTGTCATTATGCCAATTTAAATCTAAACAAAGTTTTATGTCCATAAATCTCTTCTTTGAAATTTTACCCCAAGTCTTCCACATTTTGTATTTTCGGCACCACTTCTTCTCTATTTTGCATGCTAACCCATTTTGTCTTTAAATTCACGCTTTTTGCCCTTAAATTTCATTTTGCCTTCAATTTAATCCCTACAAGATAAAAGAACCATAAACAGCCCAAATTAGTAGGGTCATACTCAATATATATATATATAATTAACTCACAAAAGTATGTCATTTTAGAGTATTATCACTTCTACAACACCATTTAATCACATTACTAATAGTTCAATACAATTCTAATTATATGTTCTATTGAGATTGTTTTAAAATCACACTTGCGGATTTTTTCAATCGATAGACATACAATAGGTACTAGTGTAGGAGCTTGGGGTCCGAGTTGTGCAATTGGCTGTACTTCAGACAGAGGAGGTGGCATTTGCTGTTGGGAAGCTGAAGGAGTAGCTCCCTTAAACTGATTAAACCATTGGTTCATCATTTGCATAAATGTATCTTTGACCTTACCTCTTAGCCCTTGCGAAATGGGCAAACTTTGAGCTCGTTGCTAGAGGCTGAGACATTACTTTCCACCTCATCGTTTACGACTTGATTTGAGTTAGCCGACATGGATAATCCATATAGGAAACCAAAGCCAATTTAGATCAATGATACATCACACTATCACATACTATTGTGGCATGTATGTGACACACACTATGATTTAGTCTTAGGATCGACTATACAGTAACTCTAGTGTCACTAAATGTAACACCTTTTACCTGACCTGATCACCAAGGCTAAGCTAAAAGATGCCATATTCGTTTTCAGAGCAACTTCAATCAATTACAACGTAATTTCTATTGATTCAACTCTTTAGCTTGACTATACCTTAACTTGGATTTAAATTAGACTTTACTAACAGACAATCATAATATAATTGACCCACTCCAAACCTATCATTCTTTTGTAAATGCTTCATCTTTCAAGATCAAAAGGCATACAAATTAAATGATTAGCTATACTTTTATTCTTAAAGACTTTTTGCATTCAATACGATGTGAACCACTACTATAAATTTTAACATATTTTATAACTTAATTGTTATAACTTGTACTAATTTAATTGGTTGAGTTTAAAATTTGCATAATAAAAAAATATAATAAAATTTCACTTCATATCATGTCATCTCGTTAGAAAATCACTTTCCTAACACACAATTTCATAACACATCTTACTTTTCCTTTTTTTTTAAAAATAATAAAAAAGTTTTTTAGATATTCAAAATCTAAAAAATTATAAAAAAGAAGAAGAATCGCTATCATGCGCCACGGAAGTCACTGTCCCTATCCTTCACTTTAAATAATTCCAACCAGAAATAAACTCAATTCTTTTTATTCTTCCTTACCCCATAATATTTCTTTTTCTTTTCTTTTCTTTTTCCACCCTTTTCATTTATAATTTCCCTCAAATATTCCAATTCCTCGCCGATTATTTCGTACACAAGTCGGGGTCGAACATGCCGGCGCCGCCGGTTTAGTTTCCTGGGCTATTTTTTTCCTACTCTCCAGATCCGCTTAATCGCCATCAGGTAAGCTCTCACACGCCTGTTCTTTCATCTGATTTCCTGTTTGTTTACCGAGAAAATAAAAGGAGAACAAATAAAGCAAGAAAGGAAAAAGGTTTTCATTTTGAACTGGTCACTGTCAACATTTCTCTGTTCCATCTTTTTATTGCTTTCACTTCAATCAAACAGATAGCATTGCTTTGAGCTGGTACTTTTTACTTTTAACTGCAAACAGATCTTAAATCATTCTTTTAAATGAATTTAATTTTTATTTTTGACGTTGATGTTGTTAATATTTTCTTTATATTTATTCAATAATGTTACTCTCTTTCTTGATTTGAGCGTAAAAAATAAAATAAATTTTATTGAATTTTATTTAGATTTAATAAATTTATAGATCTTAATTATGTGTGGTTTAATGAGGGGGGATGGCCATGTTGATAATTATTGCAGTTTTGGGGAAGTAAGTAGTTATTATGTCTGTAATGAGTTTTAGTTACTTAGGATTTACTCCATTAGTAACTATAAATGGAATTTAATATTTTTCATTGATGTTAAATTTCATTATTTGGTATCAACTGGTGTAGTGGCAAATAATTTGCTCTACTTCTCGGTTTAGCTGTTCAAACCTGGACAATCCTTTCCCTGATCCATTTTTAATACAATTTTTTTCATTATTTGGTAAGTTTTGATAACTTCACTGACTCTGATATATGGCTGGATGAAGGAGTTGGGGGTAGTTTGGTTCAGTTTGTTGTGACTGAAAAGAAAAAAAGAGAAGAAAATGGAGTTGTCTGGGTTCTCCAGATGAGAACTGATGTTATTGACAGTAGAAGGAGGAGGGTTCTTCTCTTCTTCAGCGTCCGGGTATAGCAAGGGCTTGGCCCTTCTTCTGTTGGGTCAGAAGCACGAGGACAAGTCCATGAGAGTTTCGCCGTGGAATCATTACCAGTTGGTAGACCAAGAACCTGATCCTGATCCTGACCTCCAACTGGCTTCCATCAAGAACCGGCTTTCCCGCGGGTGCGCCTCTTTTGTCTGCTTTGGTCGCACTTCCGCCGGGCTTGACACACCGTCGGCTTTGAAAGTTGGCCCTGTTCAACAGCAGGATGTCTTGCCAGGGTCCTTTGCTTCAGATAAGAGTAATGATCAAGCAACTCAGCTTGATGATGGCAATAGCGATGCAAGAAAGGTTGTTTTCAAAAGTAGTTTGAAGAAGCAATCAAATACTACTCAAGTTCCTCTTGAGGATGGTAATGACCGTGAGGCATTAGGGGAAAAGGATGGTGATATCCCGAGTCATACAGTACGAAGAAAGGTGCAGTGGACTGATGCTCATGGTAGTGAGCTTGCTGAAATCAGGGAATTCGAGCCTAGGTACATGAATTTTCTGCTCTAATTAAAGTTGTATAAGCAATGCAGTACAATTTTCTAACATATTTAATTTCTTCATGCTAATTCTGCCTTAGTTAATGTGCCCCTTGATTCTTTCTTGTTTTCCTAAAGACATATTAAGATGATTTCGCATAGATCGTAAAAATATTCTGATTATTCAAAAATGTGTTTCTTTGTTTGAGGAAGTACTGAAGTTTTTCTGCAAGTTATGCTGATTACATTGCTATGGCACCCTTCACAGTAACTTAGGATATAAGCCAATGTTTCTTTTTGGTTTTGTTATAGCCTGCAGAAATGTTGGTAGATGTTACCAGACAACATGCATAGATCTGATCTTAGAGCATTGGCTATCAAGATCTCATACATTAGACGTATCTATATATGTGATCTGTTTGTCGAAATGTAAGAAGTTATGGTGTAAACATGTCTGCATAATTAGCATACATCTTCGGGTTTTAGCTGAAATTTGGATGGCTGTCTTTACAAGAAACTTGCTGCACAAATAGTATATAATGTCTTGGGTTCACCCCGTTCTAATGCTTCTGGTGTATTTTAGCTGAAATTAGGTATTAGTAGTGCAACTTTCTTGTGCCTACAAATTTTTTTAATCTACATGTATTCTGCACATTAATGTCTGATAGGAGGTGATACATAGGGCATCTTTGCAAATAGGTTATGAACACGGTAGTGCTTTCATACTAGTTTTATCTGTTTGGCCGGTTCAGTCTTTCTTCACTTCCCCGTTGCTGATATTGTACCTTCATCTTAATGTCAGTGAAACGGGCGGATCAGACGATGAATTCGGTAATGGAAGTGAAAAAACTTGTGCATGTACAATTATGTAGTTCGGCCATTACGTCGGAGTTTGATGATGCCATCAGGTAAAATTGGTTTCTAACAGAGCTTCAATCTTATATGTTGGAAAATGCTCAGTTGATTTGTGGGGAAGGGAAGAAGCAAAGTGTTGTTTTTGTTGATTCTACATGGAAATCGGAATGCAGCCATTAGAGAGGAGCTTTCTTTCTGGGCCACCTTTGTTGGATTTTCATATTTTGTGTCTTGTCTATATTTAATATAATATATATTGAATTTGAGATTTCAATTTTGCCATCCTGCCCTGGGCTTCACTTTCATTTTCTTATATCATGATTATGATTATTGCACGACTCTGTTGTCCCATTATTTCTGGGTAATTAATGTGTTTTTATATATACAAACACTATATATTCAGTTCAATCATCGTTAGTTGAAAAGGTACTCCTGCTTATAAATGGGCATAATGACAAAATTAATCCCTAATGTTTAGGTGTTTGGTTATTTTAACCCTTATGTTTTTTTTTTTTGTTCATTTTCATACATAATTTTTTTGGGGTCAAATTGATCATTTTTAACGGTCTTGCTGACGTGACCATTAAGAGACTAACGACGTTGACGTGGCATTTTTTTTTTCCACGTGAACACTTCTAAGTATGCGGTTGCTGATGTGGCACTATTTTGTTTTATATGTCATATCAGCAAATGATTTTAAAATTATTAAAATTATATTTTTAAAATATAAAATTATGAAAATTATTTTAAAATTAATTTTTCTAGGTTCTTAAAATCATCATCCTTAAATTTTTCTAGGTTCTTTTTTGTGTTCCCTTTCTCCCTTGACGCTTCCCTTCTTCATATTTTGCCTTCATTTTTGTTGAATGGATGCATGGGACATCAGTGTATTAGTTGTTATTTTATTCTGTTAAATCCGACTAAAGTGAACAAACTTTGGATTATATTCTTAAGGATCAGTTCTTAATTTGTAGGTAAGAGTTGGTGACAAAATCAAGACTATTCGATTCTTCCATTGTTACAAACGTGGAGTCGATCACGTGGTTATTTATCACCCAATGTTCTTCGAGAAGGTTTAGGGCAAAATTGGATAAAAAATTAGATAGGTTTAGTATTTTCTTGAGAAACAAACAAAAAACTTCAGCAAAATGAGTTTGGAGATAAGTGAAACGGTTGAAAGAATCTTTTGTAAATTAAGTGTTAGGGAACCTCCACTGTTTCCTTATTCGAACGATGTTGTTCTTCAGCCTGAAAAAGCAGTTGGAGATAAAAAAAGGAAGGGGTAAGAAAAAAAATATGAAAACGAAATGGAGAACTCTAAATCCAAATCAAAGAAACGAAATAGAAACCATTGTTGCAAAACCTAATGTGGTGGTTTTTTGACTGGAAGAAAAAGACAAGAACAAATTTTCCCTTCAATTTCTAAGGAATTTGAATGGAAAAGGAGAGAACGGAGGAGGAGAGAATTTGGGATTTAGGGTTCTTAAGAGTTGTTAATTTTTTTTACTTTTGTTGCAGATATGTGTTAATTTAGTTAGGATCTTTTGTTTTTTTTAGTTTTATTTATGTTTTTTAGTTTAATTTTTTTACTGACGTGATATATTTTTGTCTTATATGTCATGTCAACAGCTGCATACGTGAAAGTGTTCACGTGGAAAAATAATTGCCATATCAGCGTCGTTAATCCTTTAATGGCCACGTCAGCATGACCGTTAAAAAATGATCAAATTGACCAAAAAAAATGTTATGTATGAAAGTGAGCCAAAAAAAATCATAAGGGCAAAAGTGACCGAACACTCAAACATTAGGGGTTAATTTTGTCATTATGTCTTATAAATATTGTGAGATTTGAAAAATATCCAATTATCCCTTAAGGTTTAGTCGGCTTTTCCCCTTATTTATTTCTTATTATTCTATTGGCTTTTATTATCTTTAATCTTTATATTTGATAATTTTTATTAAAAATAATAAAAATTTAATCATATGTTAAATATAGTGTAATTTTCAGTTACTATATATAAGTTGTTTTGAAGCTATAAGTACAATCATATTGCAATTATAAAGAATAGATTCGAATAACAATAACTAAAATTAATCATTCTTAAATACAATTAGACTAATGACCAAACTAGGTCCAAACTTATACCAAAATAAATTTATATAGGATTCAAATGTTGTGGGATTAAATATATACTAAGGTCCTACATATAATTTACATAGAGTTAGATTCAAACTTGAGATATTAAAGTTCTCAAATTAAATAATTTAGGAGGAATTTTAAGAGATATAAGCGACTCATTTTCTTTTTCAAATTTCACTTTAATAAGTGGTTTTAAAAAAGTTATTTTAGTCATTCATTTAATATTTTGTTTTTTTAGTAATTAAATTTGTATTATTTATCAAATCATCCCAAAATGGATGAAAAAAATTAACTTTGCTAATGTGGCATCCATGTGACAGTTCACATGTATACCCCACATTAGCAATTAATTAATTTTTAAAAATTAAAAAATACACTTAATAATTTTAATAATTATTTTTGAAAATTTTAATTTTTAAAAAATTAATTAATTACTGACTTGGCATTCACGTGGCAACCTATGTGTATGACACATCAACAAAGTTAAAAGACATTAATATTTCTGACCCATTTTGAGGTAGTTTGTCAAACAACACAAGTTTAAGTGCTAAAAAAAATGAAAATTTAAATGAAAGACTAAAATGATATATTTATAAATTTAAGAGTGAAATAAATCATTACACTTTTTTAAATTCCTGTTATTTTAATTTTAAAACACAAGATCTCACTATAAAAAAAAAAAATTCAAAAGAACATTTTTACTTGATTTAATATATATTTTAAATTTTTATTTATTAAAAATATTTTATTTATTTACTTATTATTTTATTTATTTTTAGTGTCTTCAATTTTTATATTCAACATCTTTTAATTAAAAATAATAAAAATCTAATTATATATAAAATGTTTTAATAATTATTAAATTAAATTATAAATAATATATCATATAAAAAGAAAGAACGAAAGACATTGAATTCTATTAAAAAAAAAGATATTGAGTTCTAGGTTAATTGATTGGGTTTCAAAATATTTTTTTAATTATATTTAAAAAGCTTCAATTTTTAGAATTAAGTTTTAAGTATTATTTTCTTAGCATTAATAATTCCAATGCATTATTAAATTTATTATAAATTTTAAATTATTAAACATTTAATTTTTTAAGCGTGTTTGATAATCTTATTAATTTTTTAATTAATAAAAACTTTCACAAAAAATGTGTTAAAAAAATAAGTAGATAAAGATCGCTATTTAGTATTTATTATTTAATATTAAAAATATTAAGTTGATTTTATTTAAAAATATATTTCAAATAAATTATCTCTTCTTTATTTGTTTTTTTTTTTTGAAAAAAGTGAGATATTTGAATGATTATATTTAACTTTTATCCAAAATTATACAAAATAAAATAAAATAAAATAAAATATTATATTAATAAAAATAAATTTAAGAAAAATAATTTTAAAAAACAAGAATTAATTTTTGCCAAAGAACATAATAACGTTCACTACTTAATTTTATTAATATAACAAATAAATTTTTAATACAAATTTAGTACTTATAAAATTTAATACTAATAATTTAACATTTAAAATTTCAATTTATCAAACAGAGTTAAAAAAATCATAATCATAATTTATCTTCGTTTTTCAAGTGTTGATTTTCATGGTAAAAGTAAAAAAATTTGTATTTGAAGTCAGATTACATTTTATCTTTTCTGTTAAAAAAATGATAAATTAGTCATTATATCAAAGAGTAACTTAATCTTTCTGTTAAATTACAATTCATTTTTATTATTAAAAATTAATCTTTGAGATACTACCATATAATCATATCGATAAATTCAAAAAAAAATTAATCCTTATACATCGACATAAAATACATATACCACGTCACATGTTATTTTCTTTTTAGTTTGTGGATCATAACAATTTTTAACTGTAGAAACGAAAATCGCAACCAACGACCCACTGACCCAGACTGTATAAATTTTGAGCCATCTGTTTGTTGAAACTTGGCCACGCCTATAAATTTTGAGCCATCTGTTCGTTGAAACTTGGCCACGCCTTATCCACACACACCCCCCTTCCAAGCACAATCTTAAGAACATTAAAACAACAAACCCATCACACAGAATTCTCTTGGAAAGAGAAAAGACAGCAATGTCTATGGCATCCTCAATCCCCTATATCAAAATCCCAAACACTTCATCATCATCATCAGCAGCAGCATCTTCTACTTGTTGCAGATTGTGTACCAGAGCCAAGCCTTATATTGTGACTATAAGGAGTTCTCAAACTGAAGGTCCTTTGAGAAGACCTACGGCACCTTCTCCGCCGTCTCCTGTCAAGCCATTTCCTCCTTCACCGCCACCACCAACCACTCTTGCACCTATGGGAGACCAGAATGTGATCACTTCGGAGTTTCAGCGGCAAAAGGCAAAGGAACTGCAAGAGTACTTTAAGCAGAAGAAGCTTGAGGAATCAAATCAAGGTCCTTTCTTTGGGTTCATTGGAAAGAATGAGATTGGTAATGGAAGGTATTTCCTTCATTCTTTTCTTCTTGTTTAACACCATGTCTATTACATTATAACTTGTAATAACATCCAAGCAAATAAGTTGCTATATGATGACTGGTTTTTGGCGATGTTGGTGTTCTTGTAGATGGGCAATGTTCGGTTTTGCTGTGGGGATGCTAACGGAGTACGCTACCGGATCGAACTTCGTGGATCAAGTAAAGATCATGCTCTCGAATTTCGGGATTATCGATTTGGATTGAAACTCTTTTCCTTGTAACTTTAAATGCTATTTTTTATTATTATTTCTATTGTTATATGATCCAATGTTGTTTTTTTGGTTAACTTGACCAAGTTGCTTACTGTTTTCTTTGTTCTTCATCATTGAATTATAACGAGCTTCATCCAAAAAAGTTCATTTTCGGATATAGAAGATTGGATCAGATGGTTAGCTATGTCAAACATTTTCCGACAGTAGTTTAATCATAATGCAGAATTAACCAAAAACACAACAGCATATATATGACCTGCACTGCTTTTTGCTTAAAGGTCCTCAAGTGCTCCATCACGATTGGATCGAGTCCATGCAAAGTATCTATATCAATTTTTCAAGTTTAGATTGATCTAGTCTGAAAAATGAGTTTACCTTTTTACATAAGTTCAACTCAATTTAAGAAAAGTAAATCTGAATCCGACCCAGCCTGTTCATATTTGATTTTTATTAAATTAGTTTTTATTTAAAAATAATTTTAAAAAAAATATTACAATAAATACGCTAAAAATGCCAAAATAAATTTTTTTTTATTTAAAAAACACTACCATAAATATAATAAATATTTTATTGTATTAAATGGGTTGTATTATTTAGTTGGGTATGTTTTTTTTAGGTTTTGAATAGTGAGTTTAATTGTTATTGGATTAGTAGTTTAATATATATAATTATTATTTAAGATATATATTTAATATAATATTTTTTATAACATAATATATTTGGACTAGATCGGGCCTAGCTCGAGCCAAAAAAATCTTATCCAAAATTTACCCATGCAAAAAACGGATCTTAAATTTTACCTAAACCCATTTTTTGAATTTCGTATTTTTATTCATACCCTTTCATTTTTCAGAAACAACTTCTGACTCATAAGCAGGTCTACTTTTGCTAGTAAAACTACCTTGCAATTTTGGTCTCTTATGGATGCCACTTAACTATTATAGCTATGTTGCTCGGACTTGGGTAAAGATGAGTCTTCTCTTATCCAAATGGCAAACACTCAAGACCTACCTGATAGCATGTATATAAGTTTTATATAATTGAAATCATAAAAAATTAATCATAACCTTCAATTCTCAAACTGATAATTATTATAGGTTTAAGCGTTGTACAAACTCACATATTTCAAATTATTGCAATAATGATGTGTCAAATTCGAACTCAATCAATACAAATTTAAATAACAATAGTTTTAATACATAAATCATTTTGTATATATCTATATTTATATGTATTCTAATATTTAGTTTTTCACTGGGTTGCTATCACAATCAACCGAACAACAATTCAATTGAGAAATTATTAAAAAAATTATTTATTTTATAAAGTAAGTTTTATTATTATGAAGTGTTTTTGTCTTATTATTATTATTATTATAAATCAATAAAAATTTATACATGTTGAAATTTGAACTCAAGACATAATGAAGCTTAAATTTTTACATAATTTTTAATTAATATACTTATTACATAAATTTATACACCAAGTTTGACAATATGTGAAAGAATAGTGTTTCTCCGGTATTCTTTCATATATTTTTACAACATTAAATTTTAAAAAGAAGAGATAAATATCAAAATTATATATGAATTTTAATTTAATGTGTAATGTCATATATGAACTTTGATTTTATACATGAAATTTTTATTTAATTCAATTTTCACAAATCACTAAAAACATTATCGAATTAGTACTATTTTACATGGATATATTGCATATACAAATATTATATTAATCCAATATGAAAATAAGTGTATGTATTTATTTTTTAAATGTGTAAAATTGAATCAAAATCAAAATTTCTTGTATATATACGAACCATAATTCAAGTTTCTTGTGTATAATTACATTAAATCAAAATTAATTATTAACAAGGATGGATCCAGGGGGTTGGTGAAAGGTCGCCCCCCTTGAAATTTTCAGATTTTTGAATTTTAAATATAAATTATCATGTATTTTAGATTTGGTGTCCACATTGTATAACATTAGCCCCCATTGGCCTAATTGTATTTCATATAATTCGTCCCCTTAAGTCATAAGGTTATACTTTATATTAACAAAGTATTTTTTAATTTTTAATTATATAACTTTAATAATAATCAAATATTAATGTATGATAGACCTTGAAAGACTAAATTTAGAGGCCCAATATGGAATTTAAAGTCGAATTCCAGAATTAATTGATTTGACCCATATTTATACATATTTGGTTAGTGACTTTCTTGTATTTTGATTTGTATGTCCTGCTAAGGAATTATCTTTCACTAGTAAGGTGTCGACACATCCGAGAGAAAAAGGAGTTTGATGCTGTGACTAAGAGCATAAAGTAAAAAAAATACAAATTATTTTTCTCTCGGATCCTTACGCAAAAGACCTCCTGGTAAATATTTTTGCATAAATTATGTTCTTTATTTATTTGACTTATTATTATTATTTTCTTTTTCCTAATATGTTGTTTAATATATTATTACAGAATGACTGATAATTTTCTTTCAACTTACTTGGTAGCATACATCGAAAAGGAGATAGCTCGAGAATTTTCAACAGATTCTATTATTGATGAGTTCGGTCTTATGAAAAAACAAATAGTGCAAATTAGGATGCCTAGTATTGAGAAATAGGACTAATGCCAAGTTTTTTTACTTTAATTTTTAAAATTATAATGTTATTTATGAATTTTTAGTACTGTATTAATTATTCTTTTTTGCATATTGAAAAGAAATATTTAATTTTATATAGTGTGGTTATTTTCTTTTAATTTTTTACGGTTAAAATATTTATATTTTTTAAAAAACATTAAATTGATTTATTTGATAAAAAAACACTATCCGAGAAAAATGTACATTTTTTTACATTTAAAAAAATATCGTTCGAATTTAAAAATTCCATTCCCCTTAGATTAAAATCCTGAATCCGTCTCTAATTATTAAATTATACATTAAATTAAAATTTACATATTCAATATTTATCCCTAATAAGAAAACTATTTGGTAATAAATAAAGTATGAAGTAGTAAGGATGCCATGGCACCGCCCCTAACAACTTGCGAGATGTGGACATAGCAATTGTGTTTTTAATTTCATAAAGTCTAAACTAAAACACTTATTTCTTTTGACAATTTCTTTCTTTTTAATTTATGCCACTAACCATTCCTTACCATAGAAGTTAGCCATAGTTATTTGTAATATCTTATTTATTTATTATCAATGGTGGTGAATTAGTCAAAAGTGTTTTTTATATATATATTGAGGGTTAATATAATCTAACCCTCTTCACTTTGTACCCATTTTAAAAATCTTTTTTAGAAATTAAAATATTTAAAATTTTAGATTTTAAATTAATTTAATTTTATTGTTTGGATAACTCAAATTTTTTAATTTGGATTTCAATTAATTCTAATATTTAAAAATAAATTTTTTAAAAAAATTAATTATATAGAAAGATTTTGAATGTTGTTGTTTGAATCAGACTGGACTGACTAGTCGAATAGAAAATTAGGAATTGACTAGTTTATATGGAGAAAGGCATTAGATCAATGGACTCAGGAATCGGTACAGATTGATTGATTGGGCGGTTGAACCAATTTTGTTTATTTGATTTTTTAATGAATTTTCTAATAATTTATTTAATAGAACAGAACGGCTGATCGAATCGATTGTACCAATCAAATCGGTCGAATTGATTTGTAATTTAATAAATGGACTTGTTTAGGCATAAATTAAAAGTCAAGTGTTTATAAATTAAATTTGTGGAAATTATGGTATAAATGAAATTTTTGAATATTTATATTGTATTAAATTAAATACTTGAAGCTTCATCACTATTTACAAAATCGGATTGGACCAGTAAGCCAGATCAATTGCACTAGGCATAAGAGGACTTACGTATAAATTAAAAGTCAAGGGTTTAAAATTAAAATTGTGGAAATTATGGTATAAATGAAATTTTTGAATATTTATACTGTATTAAATTAAATGTATGAAGCTTTGTTATTGTTCTCAAAATTAAGATTAGACTGATCGGTCAAACGGTTAGGATTGAGAATTGGCGGGGGTATTAGTTTGAAATAAGGGGTCAGGTTGGTTGACCCGTGAATCAATGGAATTGGTTTTATCTATTTTTAAATATTATTTTTTATTTTTAATAATTTATTCAATCAAACCGATTGGATCGATCGAACCGTGAACTGATGGTCTGACTGGTTAGTCTACCGGTCTAATTATGAAAATTTTGAGCTTCTTTGATGATATATTATAAATAAAATTAATTAATTATTGTTTGAGTTTTGAAGGAAGTGCGAAAGAAAAGAGAGAGAACAAAAAATTCTCATGTTTTTTTTTTACTTCTTAAGGTATCTACTAGAGCGAGCTCAGTAATTAATATTTCGCATTTTATAGGCCCATTAAAAAGATGAATGCTGATCAAATTCTCATGTTTTTTTAATCCATTTTGAATTTTGAAATTCAAATTTTAACTATTATAAAATTGGACTTGAATTTATCCAAATTCAAATACAACATATTATTTATTATGGAAACAAAAAAATTAAAATTTAAAATTTAAATAAAATTTTTTGACCCAACCCATACTTTCCAAGCAAAAACATGAGGAATTTGATATAAAGATGAGAGAGGGGTAAAACTATGTATAGGTATGCCCGGCAATATGTTTGGGGTAATAGACAGAAAATATAGAAATTGCAAATTAAGATGGTTAACGCAATTTGCATATAATTTATATTTGGAAAAACTACTAAAACAATCACTTAAACTCACGTCCTCTTACATTAACAACAATATCATTTCCATACTAATTGAATTAAGCATAATTTTTATAAAAACTTAAGAAGAAATTGCCAATTAAACTTATGTTGTGAATCTGATGTAATTTGTGGTTGTTGGCACGTGTCAAAGCCATAACTTCTTCACTAGTATTCTAACAGTCTTTATACTATAATACAAAATGCATCTTGGTCATTGTATTTTTAAAATCAGCAAAAAGGTAATGTACATTAAAATCATTATTTTTGTAGGTAAATTTAATTAAATGGTTTAATATTAGTTTAAAAAATATTACATCACATTTTTAAATGATATTAATTTATTATAGCTTAACTTCAACCACTGCATTTAATTGATGAAATGTAATTATGGGTGTTTTAATACTTTTTTTTAGACTAACATATTATTTCCCATGAATTGATTTTGTTACTTGCTTAGAATTTTTTTTTTCAACTATTATTCACAAATTTTATAATAATTAATATTTTCTTTTGAAATTAAAATTATGTAATTGCGTAACTATAAATTATATCATCAGATATGACATAAAAAATTATTATGTAATTACATTTTATCACTCAAACATATTATCTCAACATTGTTGAAAGAGGTAATTACGAAGCCAAAATATGGATAGTAAAATTGATATGAAAAATACAAAATAAATGAAATAACTTAAAAAAAGGGGAAGACTCATATTAATTAAATCTTAATGAATGACTTTGAAAATGGGTATAAATAAGACTAGGCAATATTGCAGTGTAAGGACACCAAAGAAACACCAAGAATCTATCCATGGCTAAAGTTACTTTCATTGCTCTCCTTTTGATCTCTTCTCTTTTACTTGCTCCTTACTTATCCATCTCCGAGGCCACCGGCAACTCGGTTCCGATCGTGAGTGGCCTCTCCTGGGCTTTCTACAAAACTTCATGTCCAAAACTGGAATCCATTATTAGAACTCAGCTTAAGAAGGTGTTCGACAACGACATTGGCCAAGCTGCTGGCTTGCTCCGCCTTCATTTCCATGATTGCTTTGTCCAGGTACGTTATAAAACCATGTAAACATCCGAAACAGCGATGCCTCGTTTTGATTCGTTTTGTCATTGATGTTTACTAGGGGTGCGACGGATCTGTGTTGCTGGACGGATCGGCGAGCGGGCCGGGTGAGCAACAGGCTCCGCCGAACCTGAGCTTGAGGGCCAAGGCATTCGAGATCATCAATGACCTGCGCAACCGTGTCGAGAAAGCATGTGGAAGAGTGGTCTCTTGTGCTGATATCGTTGCGCTTGCTGCTCGTGACTCCGTTTACTTGGTATCATCAATCACTATTACTTTTAACTTAATTTTCATTCAGTTGATTCATTTTTTTAAAGTTCAAGCATTAAAAACACATTAATGAACAAAAATACAAAAATCAATCTACAAAACTTTAAAAAATTAGCGATCTTTTGTTGATTACATGCTTGGATTTAATATTTAAAATAGTTAGTATACGATATTATTTTCTAATGATCTTCTAGATTTTAGCCTTGTTATTTAAGATTTAGGTTGTTATTCTTTTTTATATATCAATGAAAAACAATGGGTTATATCATCTAAATGTGTGGTAGAACTTAAATTACAAATATAAATATCGATAGGTATGGATATTATTGTCAATATAAAAAGACGTGAGTTCGAATATGTTAAAATACATTATCTTTTTATTTATGAGTTGAAAAAAAACTATAAATAATTTTAAAACTCTTATTAAATAACTGTTGGACACAGATTCAAATCATTTCACCTTATCCTATGTAAGAAAACAAAATCGATTAATTTAGCCGAAGGGGTAATTGGAAACTAAAACGCGGTGTGTGGGTGTGTGGCATACGCCTTAGCTAACTTTTTTCTCCCAATGGGGCCATAAGGTCTTAAATTTTACCAAATGTGCATTAATGGTCAATTTTTTGCTGTCATAAAGCCTAAATTTTTAAAGCCTAGGTGAAAGTAGTTGTAAATGGGGACCTTTCATTTATAATATAATATATAAATATATAAATATGAATTTTTAGAAAAATATTATACTTAAAAAAAAGTTTTCCAATAGGATGAGAATAATTTTTGAATATAATTCCTAAAATTATTCATAATCATTTTTAATGTATTTCAGCTACTTGAACTCAAATCTTTCTATATTGAAGATAATGTCCATACCAATCAAATTAAAATTAAATCCAGCGAATTATATTTTAATTATTATGCCTAAAGTTGTTAGATGTATGTTTGACTAAGTTAATAAGGTAATTGGGTGTCACCAATAGATATTTCATCAAAATTGCAAGCATGTGTCATGTGAAATTTTCCATGAAGCTCACAAACTCCTATAATATTCAACTTTTTATTCTTTTTAAAAGTCAAGCTATTATGTCATCGTCATGGTGCTTGAAATTTTGACTTAAAATCCCCCCTCACAGTCAGGTGGTCCAGACTATGGCATACCATTGGGAAGAAGAGATGGACTGACTTTCGCCACCGTAAACGCCACATTGCAGAACCTACCACCGCCCTTCGCCAACGCCACCACCATCCTTTCCATGCTAGCCACCAAAAACTTCGACCCCACCGACGTTGTAGCTCTCTCCGGAGGCCACACCATCGGCATCAGCCATTGCACATCTTTCACCCCCAGGCTCTACCCTACCCAAGACCCCACCATGGACAAAACCTTTGCCAACAACCTCAAGGAAATATGTCCCACGGCAAATTCAACCAACACGACGGTGCTGGACATAAGGAGCCCCAACAAATTCGATAATAAGTATTACGTGGACCTGATGAATCGTCAAGGGCTGTTTACCTCGGACCAAGACTTGTACACTGATAGCAGGACGAGGGGGATTGTTACTAGCTTTGCCATTAATGAGACTCTCTTCTTTGAGAAGTTTGTGGTGTCGATGATAAAGATGGGACAGCTGAGTGTGTTGACTGGCAACAATGGGGAAATCCGTGCTAATTGTTCGGTTAGGAATGCTGATAATAAGTCGTATTTGGCGTCTGTGGTGGAAGAGCTGCCGGTGGAGGAAGCTTGGTCTGACCTTTAAACATGTAACATGTTTACTATGTGACTGTTAGCATTTAATGTATGACAGTGGGGGGACCGAGGTTTGTTTTTTACCTTGTATGGGACACTGTTCTACAGTTTTTACTCGTTTTCGTTACAGGTTTTATTGAATAAAATTGCAACCTTTTACTCCTCTCTCTCTAGATAAAACTGCCTCAGTTGATAAAATAATAAGATAGTGACCTATCAAGTGTACTTTATATTAACTTATAAGATGAATTTTTAATAATTAAAATAAATGAAATTTTTAATAAGAGGATTAATTTGTTCTTTGATTTAATTATAAAAATTAATTTTTTTATTTTTTAAATAGAGGATCTTGAAAGTAAGTGAAAGAGAAATAGCTTTTAAGAAAAAAAATGAACTCATTTTGTATTAAACTTTGTCTTCTTTCACTCTCTCTTACCATGCGTTAGCACATACAACTATTTATATAGTAGTTGTAAGTGACTATTGGTTTCAACACATTCATGTATCCTAGTTAAGTACATGCATGATTATTAGATACATCTACTCTAAGTACATTAATTAAACTAGATACATCTACTTTAATACATCCATTAAATATAAATACATGCAAGTAATGAGCAAGTATATTCTAGAATGTTACAAATTATATCCAACACTTCTCCTTAATTTGAATTTTTTTATTATGCCAAGTTTTCCACGTATTCTTTGTAAAATTATTCGTACTTGATCTTAAGTCTTCACAAACTTAAGCTCCACTTTCTTCTTGGCAATATGCTCCTTGATAAAATGATATATTGTGTCTATATGTTTGCTTCGATCATGGAACACGGGATTTTTTGCGAGTGCTTGTGCTGACTTGTTATCAATGAAAATTTTTGGTTGCTCCTTCTTGTGGCAAGTGAAGTTCTTTCAACAATCCTCTGAGCCAGATAGTATGACAAGTACAAGAAGTTGCTGCCACATATTCAACCTCACAAGTTGAAAGTGTAACAATGGGTTGTTTCTTAAAACTCCAAGAGATGCAACAATTCCCCAAGAAAAACACAAATCCAATGGCCTTTGTTCTATCATCAATGTCATTGGCAAAAATCATTATCACAAAATCCCATGAGTTGAAAGTCATGAGAAAATGAGTAGAATAACCCAAATTCAATCTTACCTTTTAGGTAACAAAGAATCTTTTTAGCAACTTTCATGTGAATTGACGTAGGAGCTTCCATGTAGCGACTCACTACACCAACTGCAAATAGTACATGTTAAGTATCTCAAACTTCCCACAAGACTTTTGAAAAGAGTTGGAACTTCCTTTATTCCATCATCAAACCTTGACAACTTCACTCCACACTCCATTGGAGTTTCAAGAGGATTGCAATCAAGCATTTTGAATTTCTTTAACACTTGTTTTGCATAACCTTCTTGCGAGATGAATATGCTGTCATTCGTTAATTTCACTTCTAGGCCCAAATAGTAAAACATGAGCCCCACATCAATCATCTTGAAATCAAATGACTTGTGCTTCTTGAATTCTTCAATTAAATTCAAATTGTCTTCTGTAAAGATTAAATCATTCACATAAAGAAAAACTATCAACATATCTCTATCATCAGTTATCTTGACATAGAGTGCATGTTCATGAAAACACCTAATGAATCCATTGTCTTGAAAATACTTGTCGATGCGGTTATACCACGCACGGAGTACTTGTTTTAACTCATATAATGTCTTTTTCAACCTTAGGCATTTTTCTTCTTATCCTTTAACATTGTATCCTATGGATTGCTCAATGTAAACTTAATTTTCCAAAAAAAATCATTAAAAAAATACCGAATTCACATCAAGTTGATGAATTTTTCAACTTTATTTGAGTCGCCAAAGAAATAAACAAATGAATTATTTCAAGTCAGATAACGGGTGCCAAAAGTTTATATATCTCTCATATCATTGTTATAGCTTGATGCTCTTGTCGTAGTGAACTTATTCAAAAACCATATTTATAAAAATGACTTGCTTGATCCTCTTATTCATAATTGCAGGACTTTGTTCAACAATTTCCACTATAGCCATTTGCTTCACACTTATCGAGAGGGTAACAGTTTCCCGGACGCTCTTGCTAGAAAAGGGAGTAGTTCAATTCCTATTATTTTGTATGGAACTAGGAATTTAATCGATTAATTTCGGATCCTTTTTAGATAGGTGTTTATTTTTAGTGTGGTACATTTAGTTTTTTTTTTATTTCACATTATAGTATTGTTACAGTATCTGATTTCATCGTCATCGTGATTTTTATACTAACCACAGATAAATACATCGTCCATTCAAAAATACCCTAAATTATAATGATTGGTTTAATTAATTTAAAAATCCTACCCAGTCCTAAATAAATAATGAATTTAATTTTTATAATTCACATAAACTTAAGTAAATGTAATTTATTGAATTTTTTTTTAATATTAATTGAATAAATTTGTTAAGAAAATGGAAAATCCCTACCTTAGCAGGGAGATGATGCTAGTTCTATTGTAAATTTGAAATCAAAAGAAAAAAAAAGTTATACTTTTTACCATTAACTTTTTGAGAACTTTTATTTTAGTGATCAAACTTTGAAAGTTCATAATCTACTCACCAAATTTTTTCGTTTTTCAAAATTTATTTTATTAATTTGGCATTCATTATCGATGGTTCTGGTTCATTGTCAATATATTTTTTATATCAATTTGATTACCAATTTTATTTTAAAAAAATCGATATAATAAATCATTTTTCTATATTTTATTACTATATTAAAAAATTAAAAAATTAATCATTTTACTATTCGAGAGGTTTGAAGTCAATTACATAACTATTAAAACTATCGATCTAGGTGATATAAAAATTTGGTAATCTAAGACCTAATCTTAATGCACAAAACCAGAGTCAAGAAATTCTAAACTTACCAAAGACTCAAGAGCAGTGAAAATTTTATCAAAGTCTCAAAGCAATAAAAACATTCGATTTAGTTTGACTGACATTGGCATTGTTGTTAGTGCTGGAGGATTTGAGTTCGAGTATGTTGAAGTGCATTTATCCTCCTATTTAAGGGTTATAAAGAATTATGGATAATTCTAAATATTGTATCAATTTAAAAAACTTTCAAATACTTTCACAATTAGATTAAATTTTCAAAAAAAATAAATTTCTGAAAATCTCTCTCCAAGAAAGAAGCCAAAATGCCACAACACTACTAAGACGTCTTAATTATAAACAGGGAAGCAAAGCGCGGAGGGAAGATTCAAAATGGCACAATTCCACAACTTCGCCAATCCTTTGCCAATAACATCACCTCACCAGGATCGAGCCATGTAAGCATACATACGCATAACACATGTAATTTTATCTTTTACTCAATTAAAATTTTGTAAAACTTAAAGAATCAATATTATAATTTTACATTTTAGGGAAGTCGAGACCCCTATCAATCTCATAACTCCGCCCCTATACATGGAACTCCCATGATTTACCTCGCTAAGGATAATGTTGGATCCTTCTTTGCATGGCTTCTACATGAAACCTCGTCTAAACATTTCCATCACATTACTACTATTTAGAGGATTACAAAAATTCTCAAGTGATCAATCAAGATGAGACTTGCGCTTATAAATACTCGGCTTTAGCCTTGGGAAGTCTTTATGTGTTTCCCTTGTACCTTCTAAACCATTAGAACATGACTCCTTTTATGACTTTGTGTATAATCTCTTCTACGTGAACGGTCACTTCTTTTATAAATACTCTCATTCCCTCTTGCAAGGTAAACTTAATTTATCGACATTCATTCTACCCATCATTTATTGGCAAGCTATTGAGCATTGCCAACCTGAGAGATGAATGAATAGAGAGAAACATTGAATTTGAACCACACCAGTTTATGTCATCACACCTTGGTCTCACTTTCAAAATAAAAATAATTGTACTTATTTACATATTGAAGTTTCATTATTACTTCAATCCATATGCTACTATAGAGGTTATCAATTTGGGATCCATCTTTTGATATTATTGCTAATAATGACTACACAATACAACTTTTTTCTATAATATTTAAAAATAAGTTATTTATTGTTTAAGAAAACTTCTCATTTTTCTAAAATGTAATCATAAATAACCTTTTCTTTTCTTTCAAATACTAGTAAAAAAGAAATATCTTTTTTTCTCTGGTTTCGTAATAAATATCGTTGAGTGTTTTTCTCTATCCTCTTTAGATGGTAAAACCGTATATTTATATGGTATGATTAATGATCATTGATGTGATATCCTAGATAGGTTCCATGTATGCCAACACGTATCCTACTTTAGGTTTAACACGTATTTATACAATATAGGTTCGCTTATGTAACGGTATGTGAACTCACATCGTGCGATCTCATGGGAGAATGAGCTCGATGCGCAAGCTCTACGTGTGAACTATCATACATTTTCAAACCATTAGCCACATGACAAATTTTGCTAGACATAGAATTAAGCATGCAAAATCATTAACCACTTTGCAACATAAAATAATAAAACAAGGTTAAGAGATACTTAATAAGGTTACGATGGCTCATGATTGGTGAAGCACAAACTTAATCTCATGCATTTTCCTCATCAATCCCTACCTCTTTGAAACCAAGTGCAAGTTGCAAGAAATTAAAAAAAAAACTTTTTTTTATTATAAACTAATAGTTCTTAGAAAAGCAAAAAGGAAAATGCAAGGAAATTAAAAGAAAAACTATGAACCCAACGAGTGGCTCCAGTGGAAAAGAGGATGTTATTATCCTAAAAGACCCGGGTTTGAGCACCTATGTGTACAAAGTGTGTGTGCGTTGTCAAAAGATTAAGAAAGTATGAACAAATACTACCATGTAATCACACCAGTATATTCAAAAAAAAAAAACTATTCCAAAACTACTCAAAATATAACAACCCAAAATTTTCTGATGTAAAAAATGTTTGATTTTGGTGTCGGAATTGGTAATTGAAATGTTCCAAGAAATTAAATTGAAATGCTTCAAGGAACGAGTATTGTGTCGATTTTATGATTCATAATTAGTGGGTGATAGTTAATAATTGTTCATAAATTAGTAATAATTAGATAGTTAGAATTTTTGAGATATGGACTATTTTGTAAGAGAATCAAAATTGTTGGTGAAAATGTTTAAAAATAAAAATATATATATAATTAGGAAGAGGTGAGGTTCTTATTAGGTGATTGGCCCAAGGGTATAAGAGCAAATATACCATTTGAAACAAACCAAATGAAGTAATAGTTGAGTTAGTTCCATTTTCATGATAGTTGCACAGTTTATCTCAAATTTCTACAAGCAATCTTTCATTAATTCTTGATCAAATTCAACTGAGTTCAGCAAAGTAAAAATGATTTCTAACTCTTTCTAAGATTTCAATCCTTAAAACTTGGAATCCTCGTGAAATTTATAATAATATTCTATAATTTTTAGAATTTTTTTTAAAATGTAATTAATTGCTGACATGACATACACGTGAGCTGTCATATCAGCAAAGTTAATAATCGTTAATTTTTCCATCCATTTTGGGGGGTTTTGACAAAAAGCGCTACATTAAGGGCTAAAAGAAGCAAAAAATTAAATGGATGGCTAAAATGACTTTTTTTTATAAAGTTGAAAGGCCAAATAAGTCATTATGTCTTTATACAATGTCTACTTCTACTCATAATCCCTCTCAATCTTTAATTTAGAGGGAAAACATACTTAAACGCGTTTAAACACACATCCTCTTAATGGTTGCAATAACAATAGTTTTAATTGGGCTTAGTTGCTTGGCCTGTAGTAGGTGTCTAGCTCGCCGCTTTAAGTACTAATGCTATAGCTTTTAATCGAAAGGATAACAATAACCACTTTCTTGTTCATGGGTTGAATTATGAATGCTTATTGATTATAAAAAATATTTCAAGCCTAGGTACAAGCTCAATCGGTTTGCCCAAATAACTAGTTTTAATTTTTTTAATCAATAAAATGGTTCAAGCCAAGCTCCACCGAGATTGAAAAATCTAAGCCAAAGCACAAACAAAAACAGGTGGAACAAATTGAGTTGAGCAAACTACTCATGTCATGTACACCTCTAGCAAGCAAGGGCCATGACCTCTTGATTAAATGAGCAAATTACACTTCTGACCTCTAAAAATTATGAAATTAATTTAAGTTCTTTAGCTCCTTTGTTTTTTTTTTTTAAAAAAAACCTTACATTTTCGGTCCTTTCAAAAATTAACAATTTAATTTAATTCTTTTAACACTATTTTTAAATTTTAACTCCCTAAAATTTTATTATTTTATTCTGAACTCCAACATGAAATTTCTAACTTCTTTTATCAATATATCATTATATTATATTTCATATTCACAAAATGAAGTTTTCAAATTTCATAATTACGATAAATAGTGACGGAGCATAGTGAAGATCTAGGAGATTATGGCCCCCTTAAAATGGTAAATTTTTAATTTAAGCTTTTTATAATTTATAAAATTTTAAATTAGTAATAGTAAAATTGTATTTTAGCTTAAAAATGATAAAAATTTGATTTAACACTTTAAAAATTATAAAAATATAGACTATTAAAATAATGAAATTGTATTTTTACTATCATAAAAATATACAATTTAATTTTGGTCCTCCCAAAAAAAATTCAAATTCCGTCACTGATATAATAAATAAGATTATACATATTTTTTAAAAAATGAATAATTTAAAAATGATAATCATTTGATTTTATTTGAGAGTTTTAAAGATGTGCCCAACCAATAATAATATATTGAATATAAAAATGAAATCAATAGTATATTCTATATACCAAAAGCATGCGAAGCCAATCTAAAGTAGTGGCAAAATTATGGCTTTTTATCATGCAAGCTGCCCACTTGCCTTCTTCATATTACTGTACTTCAACTTTTTCGTCCAAAATGAGAAGATTTGATTTTGCTTACTTTCTGCATGGAATATTTTTTGCTACTTTTTTCACATTTTTTTTGTCAAAATTAAAATCCAAGAAAAAAAAGAGACAATATTGGAAAAAGATTAGATTTTCTTACATGGCTTTATTAGGGTTTTGTTGGCCACCGGTACTATGATTTTCTTGTTTTTTGCGACAATTTCCGGCAAAGTATAAACGACAAAGCATGTTCCCTAAGAAACATATACTCCTAAGATATTCTTTATTTCTTGTTTTTATTTTTTCTATAAAATATTCTCCCTATTTCTTTTAAATAATATATATATATATTATACCACTAAATGAAATACTCTATATCCAATTCGATTACCATATCCGAGTTACAGAATGTCACATTCGTTACCAGAACAATTATGATTTTATTTACAATTCAATTTATTAATCAATACAAGTTATTAAGTTCAGTACATAATCACAACATGTTATATAACCATATTCGAGATTTAAACGAGCTTACGAAAACTCTTTCAATCGATAACCCCAGATCAACTGAAGATTAAAATGTAAAATTTTTCAAAATATAATTTTGAGGGCATTGTTATCCTTTTACATACAATTTAAAAAAAATTTACATATATACATAATAAAATTTGAACTTAAGAACTCAAAATCTTTCTTTCATCAACTTTACTACTTAAGCCAAAGCCACATTTAGCTTTCATATCAAAATTTTCATAAATTTGTTACATAATGTTTTCATATATAATGCTTAATATATTAATGATTTTTTCATTAACACCCAATGTTGTTTGAGATTAATGATGATTTTTTTATATTAATTAAAAGAGAAGGGAAAATAACAAGTCTCAACAAGCAAAGTTCAATCTTCTTTACATCAAAATGTAATTATTGGATGTTCAAAAGTGGGTGATTAAGGAAATTAGCTGGTAGCTAATCATTTCCCTTACCACATCAATGTAAATAGAGGCTCATCATGTATTAATTTAACTTTGATGTCTCTTTGCATAATTGCAAGTAAGTTGTTATGCTTTTTTCGTAGGTGAAGTTTTGTGAGTTTTGGAAAGTTGGGAATTGGGATTGGGACCTTATAAATAAAATAAAAGATTAAAAGCAATTTAGAATTTGTTTTTGGTATTTGAGCAAGTTTACAAAGGAGTCAGTTGAGATGACGAGAGAAGTAAATAAGTAAAATGTTCTGATAGAAACCCATGGTGGTAAGGGTATGGAAAATAACAAATCAAGGGATATGTTGTCGGCTTTGGATGATCAAGTAATCAATCTCGAGGAATCCATGGGTGAAGTGAAGGAAACACTCAAGGTAGTTGAGGGACACACTAATGAGCTGGACCGAATGAAAGAGTAGGTCAAGGAATATGTGGTGGAGGCCTTTAGTTCAAATATGGATGCATTGCAAGCGCTCCTCAATTATGTTGTGGGTAAGCTGACGGAAAAGAATAAAGCTCTCGAAGTTGGGATGATAGCTATGAAGGAAGAAAATGAAGCAACAGTGACAGGTTTAAACATGAAAATTGAGGAGCTCAAAGGAGAGCTATTTGTGTACAGAGCTACGGGTAAAGAGGTGTTGGGTGCAACTCCGAGCCATAAGATTGATGTCCCCAAACCAGAGCAGCTTAAGGGGTAAGGTTCATGAGGGATGTGGACTACTTCTTATGGGAAATAGAGCAATACTTTCATTCCGTGGGCATCAAGGATGATGATGCTAAGTTAAATATTGCTTCTATGTATTTTACTAATTTCGCTCTTTTATGGTGGCGTCGTAGGTCCACAAATGAAAAGCGAGGTGGGATCAGAATTGGGACTTGGGAGGAGTTCCAAAAAGAGTTCAAGAATTAATTTTACCCACAATATGCCAAGAAGGAGGCTTGGGCTAAGTTGCACCGATTCTCGTAACAAGGCACAATTAAGGAGTATGTAAAGGAGTTTAGTGAACTGATACTCCAAATTACTGATTTGAGTGAGAATGAGGCATTTTTCTTTTTTCATGAATGGGTTGAACTCGTAGGTTAAGTAGGAATTGGAACGTCAAGAGGTCTAAGAATTGTCCAAAGCCATGATCATGGCAGAGTCCTTAATCGAACTTGTTCTGAGGAAAGACAAGTTCGAGCCTTCCAAGGCCAAGGATAAAGGTAATAGTGGGGGAGATGAAGAAGGATAGGTTGAGTATACCAATAGTAATGGTGGTAATGGGAAACCACAAAATGAGAAGGAGAAACCCAATAATAACCAAAAGTAAAAGAAGAGCGAGGTACAAAATTCTTATGTTGTGGTCCGCTTAGGGTGCGAGACTTCCCACAACGATCCAAGTTCGCCGTAATCAATAAAAAAAAGGAAGAAAAGCCTGAGGAAGGTAGGCTATTGAAGCTTGGATCAATTATACTTAATTCTGCGAAAGCACAAAGGGACCGCAAGCATAAAGGGTTGATGTTTATGAACACCACTATCTCAAGCTAAAGGAGGAGTGCTCTTGTTAATATAGGGGTATCTAATTTGTTTATTATCGAAGAAAGTCATGGGTAAACTTGGCCTCTTAATTAGCAAATTAGCTAAGAATATCAGGACTATTAATTTCAAAGAAGTCTCAACTGTGGGAACAACACAAGGAGTTGAGCTACAAATAGGGGATTGGAAAGGTAAGGAAGAATTTAAGGTAATTCACTTAGATAATTACAACTTTGTTCTTAGCTTGAAACTCTTTGACAAGATTAATGTTTTGTTGGCTCCTTTTGTCGATTGCATATGTATCTTAGATACTTATCAACAACAATGTGTTATTTCGGTGAATCGTAATGAGAAAAGTAGAACCAAGGTATTATTGGCAATCTAGTTTGCTAAGGGAGTATGCAAAGATGAAGTTTCCTACTTAGGAACCTTGAAAATTGACAATTTTATTGAATCCATTGCTAAGATTCTAAAGAAAGTGGTACAACTATTACAGTCTTTTCAAGATGTGATGTCTACCGAGTTGCCCAAGTTACCACCTAAGAGGGAGGTGGATCACATGATTGAGTTGGAGCCCGCAACTAATGCGGACATTTCAGGCCCTTCATGTTCTCTTGAGGTCATTCGGCCCGAAAGGATTGGTCCATTGCTTGAAAGAGACTCAAGGCCCATCTACTTGGATCTTGATTAAAATGTAAACACTCCAGTAAATTGTATTTTTATTCAGGTAATTATTGTAAATCCTAAAGGATAAAGATGTATAAAGTTTAAATCTCTTAGGACTCTCATATTGTAGATAAGCACTAATCTCATCCATTGATGTAATTTGATCTGTACCATTGAATCTGGGGGAGCTCAACTATAAATAGAGTCCTCTCCTTTCATTTGTAATCACTTCATTCATAGTTATTAGATATATTTGAGAGCATTTACTCAAGCACCTGGTGTGCATTGCTTTCTTGTGGCTTCTTCAGTTCTTTTGTTACTCCATTTTTTAGAGTTTGCTTCTGCTTTATTTCGGTGCCTTGTAGAATTTTATTTGTGAATTCTCATTTTTTAGAGTAAGGTTAACTTAGATGGATTTGAAGCTAAGGAATTGCCTAAGGCCGCGTGGTTTGCGAAACTAAAGCTCTAACCCCGTAACAGTTATATCACAGCTACTTATATCACTAGCAACAAATCTTGTGATTTGATTCCGATACATGAAATTAGGGTGAACACTCTTGACCAATGAACTAATTATCGAGGCTCAAGTTATTGAAAGTTTTTATGGTTTTAAATTTAGAATAAAAGAATTATTTGATACATTGTTATTGAAATTTTTAAACTTCACAATTTTCTAATTTAACGGACTTATATTAATATAATTGTGCATAGGTTGCTACCAATTATAAGTATTGAAGTGTATAGGGCTTATAGAAATATGATTTGGTTTGGCATGCGTAGAAACCATAGTTATGATTGATGGGCCCATAATAAGTAAAATGGTAGGTTTTTCTTCCTTCCTTATCTAAGACTTAGAAGTTATTCATCACTTTAAGAGCTTCTCCCATTCATCAAAGTCTATTGATTTACTAAAAATCTAGGGTTATTGGTTGTTTGAATTCTACTATTTACCAAGTGGTACAATGAGTCAATGTTTAGGTGTGATTTGGATTGTTTCTTTTAGTATCATGTTAGAATTGGGTGACTAGAATTCTTGTTAAAATAAAATTCAGTGGTAAAATAAAATAAAAGTAAAGTCCAAATAAACTAGACTTTTTTTATTTTATTTTAATTAGAATAGGTCATCTATTTTATTTTAATTAGAATAAGGTGTTTCAACCTTACTACGTTACTTCTATTAGTTGTTGATTGGAATAAGGTTTTTCAACCTATAAATAGGCATAGTCATCTCCTCTTGTGATTTTTTTATTTTTGACATTAGTGAATCTTCTTCTCCTCTGCCTGTGATTTTTTTCATAAAGGGTTTTCACGTAAAATCTGTGTGTTTTTTTCCCGTTTTCTTTGCGATATTTCTTCATTGTCGATATTTAATTTTAACAAATTGGTATCAGAGTTTTTCGGGTTACTAGTCTCGATCACGATAATGGCGACATTTAAGTATGATATCCCGCTATTGGATCGCAACACCAGATTCGCGTTGTGGCAGGTAAAGATGCAAGTAGTTCTTGCGTAGATGGATTTAGAGGATGCCTTGTTAGGGTTAGATAAGATGCCTTTGAATTTGACAGATGAAGAGAAGAAGCGTAAAGATCGAAAGGCTTTGACGCAATTACAGTTGCATATGTCGAATGAAATTCTACAAGATGTGTTAAAGGAGAAGACTGCTGCTGCATTATGGGCAAAATTGCAGCAGTTATGTATGTCAAAAACCCTAACCAGTAAATTGCATATGAAGCAGCGACTGTAATCTCATCGTTTGGAAGAAGGTGCGTCTATGCACGAACATTTGAATGTATTTAAAGAAATTATCTCGGATTTGAAGGCCATGGAGGTTCAGTATGTAAAGAGGATTTAGGGTTAATTCTCCTTTATTCGTTGCCACCGTCATATTCAACCTTCAGAGATACAATTTTGTATAGCCGTGAATCTCTTACAATTGATGAAGTTTATGCTTCTTTAGCCTCGTATGACAAGATGAAACATCTTGTGGCTAGATCTGACTCTCAGTGAGAGGGTCTCATTGTTCGTGGAAGACAAGATCGAAACAGTGATGATAATCGTGGGAGGAAATAGGAATGAAATCTCCGCAATAAGTCTAAAGGTAGATCGAGATCTTCAAACAAAAGTAAAACTTGTAACTTCTGCAAGAAGAAAGAGCACATTAAGAAAGAGTGCTACAAGTTACAAAATAAGATCAAAAGAGAGAATCAAAAGAAAAAATAACTAGAATTATCCGGTGAAGCTGACGTAGTAGAAGACTACAGTGATGGTGAACTCCTAGTTGCTTCTGTTGACAATTCTAAAGTGAGCGAGGAGTGGATCCTCGATTCTGGTCGCACGTTCCATATGAGTCCCAGTCGGGATTGGTTTACAACATATGAAGTTATGTCTGAAGGTGTTATTAGAACTCTTAGTGGCGTGCAACATGTACCAAAATTAAAAAAGAATTTGATTTCGTTGAGTACTCTTGATTTAAAAGGACACAGGTACACAGCTGAAAGTGAGGCTCTAAAGATTAGCAAGGGTTCCCTCGTTGCGATGAAAGGGCAAAGAAAGACAGCAAGTTATATGTTTTGCAAGATTCAAATATTATTGGTGATGCTACAGTCGCTTCCTCTTCCTTGTCAGATGATGATATTACTAACCTTTGGCATATATGTCTAGGCCATATGAGTGAAAACAGAATGGCAGAATTGAGTAAAAGAGAATTTCTTGATGGGCAAGGCATTAGCAAACTGAAGTTCTGTGAGCATTGTGTTTTTGGGAAGCAAAAGATAGTTCGATTCACCAGAGGAATCCATAACACGAAGGGAACATTGGATTATATTCATTTTAATCTTTGGGGACCATCTAGAGTACCTTCGAGAGAATTATATGCTAACTCTTATTGATGATTTTTTCAGAAAATTTTGGACATTCTTTCTGAAGCAGAAAAGCGATGTGTTTTTCGTATTCAAGTCTTAGAAAACTATGGTTGAAAAACAGACAGGAAAACAGATAAAACACCTCCACACATATAATGGCTTGGAGTTCTGTTCCAATGAGTTTAATGAATTGTGCAAATCAGAAGGGATCGTGAGACATTTGACAGTTCGTCATACTCCACAGTAAAATGGCATTGCAGAACAAATGAATAGAACGATCATGGAGAAAGTTCGATGTATATTGTCGAATGCTAATTTACCAAAGTCATTTTGGGCTGAAGCTACCTTTACTGCATGTTTTTTGATCAATCGATCTCTATCCGTTGCTATTGAGAAAAAGACTCCACAAGAGATATAGTCTGGTAAGTCTGCTGATTATTCTGAGATAAAGATTTTTGGGTGTCCTGCTTATGCTCATGTTGATAATGGAAAATTGGAACCAAGATCCATTAAATGTGTTTTTCTTGGTTTTAAAACAGGTGTAAAAGGATATAAGTTATGGTGTCCTGAAAATAGAAAAGTTGTGATTAGCAGAGATGTTGTTTTTGATAAAACTACTATGCTACCTAACTTATCTATTAAAGACTCTTCCAGTAAAGAACAACAAAAGTAGGTGGAGTTTCAGATTGATCCAATATCTATAACAGAGTCAACTTATTTACAACAGAGTCAACTTCTCAAATTAGTACAGAAGTTTGGAATAGTGTTACTTTATCACCATAATATTTTATTGCCAAAAATAGACCTAGAAGAGAAATTAAACCTCCGAAGAGGTACGCCGAGGTTGATCTAGTAGCTTATGCTTTAAACGTGGCTGAAGATATTGATGCAAATAAAGAGCCATCTACTTATTCCGAGGCAGTTAGCTGTGAAGACTGAGAAAAGTGGATGATTGTCATGCAAGAAGAGATTGAATCACTCCATAAGAATAAAACGTGGGACTTAGTGAAGCTTCCAAAGGGTAAAAAGGTTGTTCGTTGTAAATAGGTATTCAAGAGGAAATAAGGGATTCCAAGAATTGAAGAACCCAGATATAAAGCAAGACTTGTTACAAAAGGTTACAGTCAAATTCTAGGTGTAGACTTCACAGATGTGTTTTCTCCAGTTGTGAAATACAATTCGATTCGAATCTTACTTGGTATTGTGGCCATGTATGATTTGGAGCTTGATCAGTTAGATGTAAAAAAATAGCGTTCTTGCATGGAGAACTTGAGGAAGATATTTACATGCAACAATTAGAGGGCTTTATAGTCTTAGAAAAGGAGGACTATGTTTGTTTGTTGAAAAACTCCCTTTTATGGTTTGAAATAGTCACCAAGGCAGTGGTACAAGAGGTTTGATTCTTTTATGACTACCCATGATTTCAAAAGAAGTAGTTTTGATAGTTATGTTTATTTTAAGAAAAACAGTGATGGTTTCTTTGTGTATTTACTCCTTTATGTTGATGACATGTTGATAGCAACGAAAGATAAAGAAGAGATAAGAAAGGTTAAAGCCCAATGTAATGAAGAATTTGAGATGAAAGATTTGGGAGCAGCAAAGAAGATGCTTGGGACGGAGATTCTTAGAGATAGAAAGGCATGTAAGTTATATCTAAGTCAAAAAGGGTACATTGAGAAAGTTCTTTGCAGGTTCAATATACAGAGTGCCAAACCTGTTAGTACTTCATTAGCAGCCCACTTTAGACTTTCATCGGCTTTGTCTCCGCAATCAGATGATGAGATTGATTACATGTCACGTGTTCCATATTCTAGTGCAGTGGGTTCTCTAATGTATGCTATGGTTTGCTCATGTCCAGATTTATCATATGCAGTCCGTGCAGTTAGTACATACATGGCGAATCCCGGTAAAGAACACTGGAAAGTAGTTCAGTAGATTTTGAGATACTTATGAGGTACTATTGATGTTTGCTTACAGTTTGAAAGAACTAGAGATGGAGTCATTCGGTATGTTAATGTTGATTTTGATGAAGACCTAGATAGAAGAAGATCTCTTACAGGGTATGTCTTTATAATTGGGGGTTGTGCAATTAGTTGGAAAGCTACCTTGCAAACTACATTTGCTTTGTCTACCACTGAAGCTGAGTACATGACGATTACCGAGGTTTGTAAAGAAGCTATTTGGTTAAAAGGACTCTTTGGTAAACTCAACAAAGATCTTCAGATTGGTACAATATTTTGTGACAGTCAAAGTGCCATTTTCCTTAAAAAAGATCAAATGTTTCATGAGAGAACAAAGCACATTGATTTCGGTATCATTTTATGCGTGATATTATTGCTCGTGGAGATATTGTTGTGAGCAAAGTTAGTACTCATGAAAATCCTGTAGATATGATGACTAAGTCACTTCCCATAACCAAGTTTGAGTATTACTTGGACTTGGTTGGTGTTCATTGTTGAAGAATACCCCTCAAGGGGTTTTGTGGAAAAGGTGGAGTACTTGTTCGTTGAGAGTTCTTGTTCGTAGAGAACTCTTGTCAAGGTGGAGATTGTTAGAATTGGGTGACTAGAATTCTTGTTAAAATAAAATTCAGTGGTAAAATAAAATAAAAGTAAAGTCCAAATAAATTAGACTTCTTTTATTTTATTTTAATTAGAATAGATCATCTATTTTATTTTAATTAGAATAAGGTGTTTCAACCTTACTACGTTACTTCTATTAGTTGTTGATTGGAATAAGGTTTTTTCAACCTATAAATAGTTGTAGCCATCTCATCTTGTAATTTTTTGATTTTTGACATTAGTGAATCTTCTTCTCCTCTTCCCATGGTTTTTTTTCCGAAAGGGTTTTCACGTAAAATCTGTGTGTTTTTTTTCCCGTTTTCTTTGTGATATTTCTTCATTATCAACATTTAATTTTAACACATCAAAATTCATAGTTTTATTTATTGTTATGATTTTCTAAATTTTAAGGATTAGATGTATTTAATGTTTGTTTGATATTATGACATTTGATGAATTTTTGGTGTTATGAGTAGACTTATCTATAAGTCAAGTCGGACCGGGCTTTGATAAAATTTTAAGTTCGTTTGATAAGTTTGGGCTTGGTCTGGTCTGAAAAATGGACTTAAATTTTTCTTCAATCCCAATCCGGATAAAAATGTTAAAATTCGAGCTTAACCCGCCCGTATTATTTTATATATATGTATATATTTAAAAATATATATATAAATACATAAAAATAAATGTTTCCCAACAAATTGAAAATAATTAAAAAAATATACTTAAATAATACTAAAATAGATGCAACTTAACAAGTAAATGCCTCTAAAATAGTAGCAAAATTAACAATAAAATAAGAGTTATACAATATTCAAATAATAACAGCAAAATAATAGCAACATAATAGTGAAATAACATTAAAATAGTAAGAAAACAATAAGAAAATAATGAGAAACCAACAAGAAAACATCAATTTTTTGCAAATTCGGGCCGGATCAATAAAGCTTTAACCGAGGCTTTACCCATTTTTAAACGAACCTTATTTTTTGTCCAAACTCATTTATCGAGTTTATATTTTTACCCAAACCCTTTCACTTTTCGGGGGAATGTTCGAGTCGGGTGACTCGACCTATGGATAGTTCTAGTTATGAGACTGTTTTCAACATTGGGTAATTGAAGAAATTGCAAAAATTCCATCTTTGAAGCATTGAGTTTTTTTAAAAATAAATAATTTCATGTTTTCAGAATTTTTTGAAATCATCTACGCCCTAGCGCTGGGGTGGTGCTGTAGAGTAGCCAGGTTATGGCCCTAGAAAGCATCATTTTATAACGTATTGGCGCCTACCTGTCACACTTTAGGTTGGCGCGCGAAGGGAACCAATTTACCTCGAAATTTCTTTAAATTTTGAATGTTTCATACTTTTTTTTTCAATTCACATTAATATCCTCTTATTATATATTAATTTTTTGATTGAATTGGTGTCATGAGTCAATCAAATATTAATTTAATTAAGTAATTATTAAAATACAATCGTTTTATAAAATAAATTATATTATTTTGAGAGTAATTTTATCTTTTTATATTTTTATATAAAAATTGAAAAATACAAAAATTATAATATTTAAACTTGAGACATTATAATTTTTTAAACCAAAACCTCATTTTATTTTTAAATTATTTATATTATTTTATTTTATTTTCCACCCAAATTATAGGGATGTTATAATTATTGCATGAAAATTGAATTATTGCATTTTAAATATTTTGTCGTCTACATTAATATAAACTTGTAATTTATATTTAAATCTTCTTTTTCAGCGTGCAAGTAGGACGATTGAATGTTAGTTTTATGCATGCTCATCAACAATTTGTGAGGTGAAGGTGATGATAATGATGATGATGAATTGATTCATTAATTCGTCTTTAAAAAATAATATTTAATAAATCTGAGTTTCAATACCTTGCAAATGTAACCATTTGAAAATTGAATTAATTTATTTATGAAATATAAAAAAGTAAATTGTTATGGGTGTTCGTCATTGTCGACCTGTTATTCGATTAGAATCGATTCAATTCTTTTTATTTTAGTAGTGGTAACTTGTACAGTTCGTATGTGACATAGTTCGTTTATATGAGTTCGCACGTGGTGGATTTGCATAATCATGCAAGCGAACCAATACTTAAGAGGCACGTGTTAACCCTAAATAAGATACATACCGATATACATAAGGACCTACCTAATATATCACATCCAAAAATCGTATCATATAAATAAATAAAAATTGAACTCCAAATATTCAACACAAATATAGTGTGAAGTCAAGATAATGGCCATGAAAACAACAAAACCCCACATATCACTAAGACACCAATATTAGCATAAAGTGGAAGATGATTCCAATCACTTTTATAAAGGCAAAGTTGATGCCATACCTAGACCCAATTCAATTTTGGTTTTTTACTCTTTAACTAATAAATGAAGAGAAATTAATTCATGAATATAATGATTCGAATTGAATCAATCGGTTGAACTAAAAATTAATAGTTTGATCAATTTGATTATTGATCTCGTTTTTATAATATTGATCAACATTCGTGAATGGAATGAAATAAAAAAATTGCTTTAAAAAGCTTGAAATGAATAATAATTAGTTTATCAATTTTTAAGGGGCAAGGCTAATGCGTACCCTTGTCTTCTCTCGTGCCAATGCTGATTGAGTCAACTCTAATCTAAATTTATTTTTTTTCTCTTTGGATTTGTTTTATATAAAAATAAAATTTAAAAAAAAAAGAGAGATTAATTGGAATGGAAAGATGAGTCATAACTCCACTACAAACTAATTTCCTCCAAGTCATGAGTTCATTATCTCTGGCTTTAAAGGCTAAAATATGAAAGAAGAATTAATTAAAGGTCCCCCACGGCAATTGGTGAGCTAAATTGGACCGTCTGAACCACGTGAACTCAATGGTGCCATGCCATGTTGCATACAACTAGGCCCCATCAACCAATGGCTCTCATGATTCTTCCCCCGACACCATGATTTCCAATGCATCCCTCTCAACATCACACATGGTCTGCCACCACACTCTATTCATCATCCACTCCAGTTTCTTCTTTATTCAAGCAACACAAATTAAATATTATAAATTCGAATCCAATCAAGTGGGTTAATTTTGACGTGCACCTACCTTACATGTTTCCCCCTTAATATAAATGCCATCAACACACCCAACAATTGAGCCTAATTTGCTATCTTACTATACCAAAAGGGGTATTCTGAGGTATGGAGAAGAGCAAGTCATTGCCTCAATATTATTCTTCATCTTTGTCAGGTGAATTCGAGTTTGAAAACCGGTCGAGTTCGTATAATTTCAACGGGCCGTGCAGCAAGAGTAACGGGTTTGCGGCCTCGAATGATCCGGAACTTAAGAGGAAGAAGAGGATCGCCTCGTACAACGTGTTGACAATGGAGGGTAAGCTTAAATCAAGTGTTAGGAACAGCTTTAAGTGGATCAAGAGCAAGTTCACCGATGTTCGTTATGGTATGTGATTAACTAGAGATGTTTTTAGTGTTTAATCCTCTCATATTGTATAATTTTGTTTGGAAAGAATTTTCTCCATTAAAACAAAAGAAAAATAACCCAATCAAATTGGGCACTTGGGAGTAGAGTCTACTCTTTCATTACAAAGTTTGATCATTTGGGTTGTCTTGTAATATATTTGGGTGAAAAATGGTTAAATATTTCTTCCTTTAAAAATCGAGTTTAGTTTAAGTAATTCATATGATCATTTCGTATTAAATAATATCAAAAAAAATCCATCCTTTTTTTTATTTTTTATTTTTTATTTTTATTTAGCGATTTTTTCGATGCCATCAAAATAGAACCTCAATCAAGATTTTTACAACTTAAAATCTTACAATCATCATGTAAGAATTTATATATACAAAATTTTAGATTCTTAGCAATGCAATCCATATATATACCAAAGGGTGTTTTGCTGATTTTTTTATATTGGGTGAATGATTTAGGTGTCTAAAAATTCCCACACTAAACATAATGTTAACCAAAATTTCAAATTAACCAAAGTGTTTTTTGGTTAAATCTTTTTCAAATTTATGTTTTTCAACATCCTTTACCAAATTAAAATTATCAAGTTTGGTGATGATTGAGCCTTAGTTCAATTGGACATGTCAATGTACGAAGACGTGGATTCGAGTGCGCTGAAGTGCATTATCCTTTTATTTATGAGTTAGAGAGGGACTATGAGTAATTTTAAGCATTGTATTAATAAAAACAGATATGACCAGAATCTACAATGAAATTTTCAAAAAAAATTATCAAATAGGTTTTATGATGCTAAGATTAACCCATATGAAAATAATGTATAGTAATCATTATTGATTCAATTATTATGGTTATAGTGGGGTTGGTAAAAGAAACCAAACCAAAGATTTTACTGTCAAAACAATACAAAAACATAATTGAATGTAGGATTTGATCTACCCCATATGTCTTCTTTTATCATCAATTTAATTATATTTCTTCTTCTTCTCAGGGTTCCCATGCATTAACAAGTTTCAACACTTTGCATTTGCTCTCTTTCTCACTCTGTGTTCGTGTGAACAATTATATCATCCTCTCACGACATTTGTCTGTTTTTAAAAATTAGTTTTGAAATCGATTGAATTTTAATTTGATTGATATGGACATTGTTGTCAATGGAGGAGGACGTGAGTTTTAGTGCGTTAAGCACATTATCCTCTTATTTATGGGTTGGAAGCAGCTATGAATAATTTTAAGTATTGTCTTAAAAAGAACAAATAAAAAAATTATTTTGAAAAATATTGTGAAAAAATTGATTTTAATTTAAGTTTTTTTAGCATTGCTATTAAAAATCTCGAAAGTCAAAAAGGGTTCATTTTAGATATAATGTCGAAACCACCTCGAAAACGAAGGTTTTGAAAAATTTTATTTTAAAATTTTGGAGAATAAGGAGTAAAAAGGGAGTCGCCACCAATCTTTTATTAGGGTGCGATTGGATCACCACAAAACGTTTAAAATGCTAAAACGTCGGTCTACGAAATCCAGAAAAATAGGTTCGGGAGTCGGTTACGCACGAGGAAGGATTAGCACTCTCGTACGCCCAGAATTGGTACCACATGATTATTTTCGGGTTTTAATTTGTGAACCTTAAAAACTCGAATAAAGTTTAAAATACGATCCTCGAATGCATGAGCTATTTTTAAAAGAAATTATTTTTTCTTTGTTTGGAGGTCTCGCTATTTTAAAGTGATCGAAGAAGAAAAAATTACATCCAGTAAGTTAGGACATAATATTTCGAGATCCAAAAAATAACGAGCTTTCCTTTGCAAAACTCTTTAATGTTGAAAGAAAGGATATTTGATTATTTCGATTTAACGAAGGATTGCACCTAGTGAGTTAAGGAGCAAATTTTCGGAATCGAAGATAAGAAATATCGCCTTGGTTAAGGGTATTCGATTATTTCGGTTTGAAGAAAAATTACACCTAGTAAGTTAAGGCGCAAGATTTCGAAACGCGAAATTAAAAAATATTGCCTTGATTTTAAAATTTTGTGAAAGCGATTTTTTTAAAACAAATAATGAATGAGCAATTTCATAAATTACACGAAGTGAACTTGAATACAAAGTACGGGGCATAACAAATAAGATTAAATGTAAATATTATTAAAGAAATGATGCAATCGGGATTAAAATAAGACTTTTTGGATACCCGGGGGCAAAATGGTAATTTGGGTTTTTTAGGGGTAAAATGGTAATTTTTGTGAAATCGGGGCTAAGAATGGAATTTGGAAAGTTTGGGGAATAAAATGATAAATTTTGGCAAAAACAAGGTCAAAAATGAAATTTTGGAAAGTTCGGAGGCAAAACGGTAAGTTTTGGTGAAATCGAGGTTAAAAATGGGATTTAGGGAAGTTTGGGGGTAAAATGGTAATTTTTGAAAGTTTAGGGGGTCAAAATATAATTTTAGAAAAGTTTTGGGGTCAAAATGTGGTTTTGGAAGAGTTTTGGGGTAAAAATGTAATTATGGAAAAGTTTTGGGGTCAAAATGTAATTTTGGAAAAGTTTTGGGGTCAAAATGTAATTTTGGAAAAGTTTTGGGGTCAAAATGTAATTTTGGAAAAGTTTTGGGGTCTAAATATAATTTTTGAATAATTTAGGGACTTACAAAGCAATATAACCGAAAACAGGTGACACGCGGCAGCCCCACAGGCATCCAAGAGTCAAAGGACTAATTTGGAAATCTTGAAAAAATTTTGGACCAATTTTGTAATTAAATAAAAGTTAATTTAAGGACTAAATTAAAATAAATTAAAAATAGAAAGGATTGAATACATAAATAAACCAAATCATGACACGTGGCAACCTCTGATTCAGTCAAACAGTCAAAGGATTAAATTGAAAACCAATTAAAATTATAGGGCAAAATTGCAAATAATTAAAAAAGGGCAAAAAGGACTAAATTGAAGCAAATAAAAATGCGGAAGGACCAATTGCACAAATAGACCATTTATCGAAAACGCGCGGATCCTGAGCGGGTCTGGTCGGATCGGGTTGAGCCAAACGGGTCCTATATATATATTATTTCAGATTTTTTTTGTCATTTTTCTCATTTTGTTAAAATTTCAAAGCCCCCCCCCCTTTTTTCTCTCTCAAATCCTCCCCTCCTATGAATCCGGCCCCCTCTCCGGCCATGCTCCGGCGACCGCCTAGGCCGCGCGTGGGAGCGCGTCACCGGTACCCTGTGCCACGCTCCGACGTCCCAGCTCCCCTCCGGTCAAGCTCGGCCCTTATCGGACCTACACGCGCCGTCCGACCGCCGTCCGAGGTAAGAAATTCGACCCCTTTCCTCTCCGTGCATGGTTTCTTTCTTCCAAAACGTTTCATGCTTTTAAAACCCCCTTTATTCTCTTTTGTTTTCTTCATTTTTCCAGAACTTGGATCTGGTTTTAAGCCAGATCTAAAAGGTTTCAAAGAAAGGGTATTATTCTCCTTTTTTAAGTCTTTTTTTTTTGTTTCCCTTTTGTAGATCGGCATGCGACGGAGCAAGGGTGTTCGAAAATGGCTCTGACAAATAGACGGCGACGGTGGTCGGAATAGGGAAGGGTTTCTGCCCTCTTGTATTCCCTTTTTTTTTTATCTATTATTATTATTATTATTATTATTATTATTATTATTATTAATTGATGTTGATTAATGTTATTAAGGTATTATTGCATTTATTATTTTATAATTATTAGTCCATTTGTATTTATTATAGTCAGAAATAATAATAAATAATAATGATAACAATAAGTATAAATAGAATAGGAATAGTCCGAAATTTGAAACTATAAAATGGAAACAATATTATAATAATTACAGATAAACATTTAATTAGAAGTTAAAAAGATTAGAAATTCAGATGATAAATGTAAATAATTAAGTGTTTTATACCTGAGGGACACTTGAATGTTTTGAATTCTTCGAATCTGTTTCTGCTTTAATTCTGTGTATCTCCTGCTATGTTTCCAAACAATGACCACTAAAGAAACAATCGGTACTGATCTTCGAAAGTTCGAAGTAAAGATTTGCCACTGTATATTGATTTTTTTTGGGTTCCCTCCTGTTTTAGAATCCCTTTTTTTACAATATTTAAGTTGGCTTTTATAGCCAAATTTTACAATGATGGTATTTTATTGTTTGCCCTTAAATGAATGTCTGTCTTATTGCTTGTTGCAGATCTCTTCTAGGCGATGGTGATGGCAGGGCATGGTGGAGCAGGTGGTGGATGGAGCTGGTGGGCAGCAGCACGTGGGGGATCAGATTCTGACTTCAAGGTTTGACCGGTTTGAGTGCTGCTGGTGCAAAAGAGGCTTCTGTTTGGGTCGATGATGTAATTGGGTCAAGGGTTAAAATGGGTCAAGGGGATTGGGCCAATTGGGCCATGTATTTGGACATTGAACTTTTAATTTTTTTATGTTAAATTTAATGTTTTAATTTTTATTTAAATTTAAATTCAAAGTAAATTTAAATAATTAAATTTAAATTTAAAATAAATTTAAATTTAAATAAATTTAAAATCAATTTAACTCTAAATTAAACGAAAAGTCCAAGCCCGGTCAAAATTGGGCTCCAACAGCTGCCCCTCTTTGCTTGTTGACGTGTAACGGGAACGGAGCAAAGATTAAAAGGAGGCCCAATTTTGTCAACTTCGCTGACTCTCGGCTCCCTTGTTGACCACTTCATTTTGACAACGCTTGACTTGCAGCCCTATTCCAATCCATTGTGACTGCGAGAAAAAAAAAGAATCTGCCATCCGGCTTGCTGCATCCTCCTGAGTGGGGTTTGGCGTCGAGGCTTGGTTTTGCTCTTCAGGGAGATAAAGATTTTGCTATCCAACTTTACTTCAATTTCTAGAGGATAGGAAATGATCTTGCTCTTATTTCAATTTCAGAGATAAAGGCGTGTTATCCAACTCTACTTCAATTTCAAGAGGATGACGTTGCTCTTACTTCAATTTCAGAGATAAAGACTTGATATCCAGTTTTACTTCAATTTCAAGAGGATAGGAAACGATGTTACTCCTACTTCAATTTCAGAGATGAAGACTTGTTATCCAACTCTACTTCAATTTCAAGAGGATGACGTTGCTCTTACTTCAATTTCAGAGATAAAGACGTGTTATCCACTCTACTTCAATTTCAAGGGGGTGACGTCGCTCTTACTTCAATTTCAGAGATAAAGACGTGTTATCCTCTCTACTTCAATTTCAAGGGGATGACATTGCTCTTACTTCAATTTCAGAGATAAAGACGTGTTATCCACTCTACTTCAATTTCAAGGGGATGACGTTGCTCTTACTTCAATTTCAGAGATGAAGACGTGTTATCCAACTCTACTTCAATTTCAAGAGGATAACGTTGCTCTTGTTTGGTCTGATTCATCTTGACTTCTAAGTGGGAAGTCCATCGTCGTGGATTCGACTCTTTATGTTCGCAACATGCTAGGTTATTTGTTGTAACTTGGAACTTTTCCTTTCAAGTCACCGTGATGCGGGATCCTCTATCACGGTCTTGGCTTTTCCATCGTGCATCCTATGACGCTGAGTCCTGCAGAAAATGCTCAAACGGTTCTCTGCGTAGGCCAGGATGTTATGCTTGGAAATGAGTTAAAATGCTCTTATCCTAGTATGAATGTGTATGATTTAATGTTTGAATTTTCGAAGATTAGTTTTTATATTTGGAAGCCATCTCTTGACGTTCCTTCGAATTCGATTCGGTAAATTCGACTTTTGAATTGCTTCTTTCAGGTTTTAGCTCTTTCAACTGGCAGTTGCTTAGAATTCTCGCATCTTTTAGGAAATTCCTAAAATAATACCCGCGAACCCTTGTTTCCTTTTATGACCTTTTATCCATCATTTTAATATGAGAATACTTGGACAATATGGAAAAGAATGGGATCAAATTTGGAGATTTATTGGCTATGATATCAAATATTTACAAAGAACAAATAACGACAAAAGGACAGTATTAGACTTAGATATCAGGTATGAGTTTCCCTGATCCAAAGATCATCTTTTACTTGACGTGTGTCTGGAGGTCTCGGAATTACTTCGTCGATGCCTCAAGATGTAAAATATTTCCATTTTTGCCACTTTTAAGGGAGTAATTGGTTGTCCTTGTTTTGTATTTGAGTTGCTCTTTTCGAGTTTTCAACTCAAAACCCCTTTGGTTTCGGGATGCCCTTTCACGGGTTTTCATCCTGACCTCTCCGTTGTTTTTTTTTTATGTGTAATATTTCTTCACTGAGTCTGAATTCACCGGGTTGTATAGTTCTTTGCCATCCATTTCAATCAAAATTAAATCTCCTCCAGAGAAGGCTTTCTTTACAACGTACGGCCCTTCCCAATTAGGCATCCATTTTCCTCGAGAGTCTTTGTGTATTGGAAGTATCTTTTTCAAGACTAGGTCTCCCTCATGGAATTTTCTAGGGCGAACCTTCTTGTTGTAAGCACGCATCATCCGTTTTTGGTACATTTGACCATGGCGGATAGCCTTTAATCTCTTTTCAATCAAATTTAACTGATCATATCTGGCTTGGACCCATTCTACTTCATCCAAATTCAGCTCTGATAAGACTCGGAGAGAAGGAATCTCTACTTCGATGGGCAGAACAGCCTCTATTCCATATACAAGTGAGAACGGTGTTGCCCCAATAGACGTTCTGATGGAAGTCCTACAAGCAAGAAGGGCAAAAGGTAGTTTTTCATGCCAATCTCTATAGGTTTCTGTCATTTTTGCGATAATCTTCTTGATGTTTTTATTCGCTGCTTCTATTGCTCCATTCATCTTTGGGCGATATGGGGACGAATTATGGTGTCTGATCTTGAATTGCTCACAGACCTCTGATATCGTGCTGTTGTTTAAGTTTAATGCATTGTCTGATATGATCTTTTCTGGCATCCCATATCGACATATGATCTCTTTTTTCAAGAACTTGCTGACTGCGGACTTTGTAACATTAGCATAAGAGGCAGCTTCTACCCACTTGGTGAAGTAGTCGATAACCACAAAAATGAATCTATGTCCATTAGAGGCCTTTGGTGAAATTGGTCCAATAACATCCATACCCCACATAGAAAAAGGCCACGGGGATGTCATGACGTGTAGGGGTGAAAGAGTTACATGGATCTTGTCCCCATAGATCTGGCATTTGTGGCATTTCTTAGCATAGTTGATACAATCAGTCTCCATAGTCGACCAGTAATACCCAAATCTCATTATCTGCCTAGCCATCTTGAATCCATTCGCGTGTGTTCCACAAATCCCTTCATGGACTTCTTCTAGGATCTTTTTAGCCTCGATTGAGTCCACACATCTCAATAACACCTGATCCTTTCTTCTCTTATACAGGACCTCTCCGTATAGGACGTACTCATTTGCGAGCATTCTCAATGTCCTTTTGTCATTTTCCGTTGCTCTTTCGGGTATTTTCGGCCCTTCACATACTAGAGAATGTCCTGGTACCAAGGATGCTCTTCTTTTCCTTCTTCTTCGATGTCGCAGCAATGGGCTGGAGTTTCGTAAATGCTCATCCGAATGGGCTTCATATCTTCTGGCCTATTTACTTTTGTCATCGAGGCTAGAGTGGCCAAAGCATCAGCCATTTGGTTTTCTTCGCGTGGGAGGTACCTGAACCTGACTTCGTCAAATTCTTTGATCAGTTCGAGGATGATATTTCGATATTCAATTAATTTGGAGTCTCTTATCTCCCATTCTCCTTTGAGCTGGTAGATTACCAATGCCGAATCTCCATAGATTTCTAAGACCTTGATCCCTCGATCTATGGCTGCTTGGATCCCCATGATACATGCCTCATATTCTGCCATATTATTTGTGCAATCAAAGTCAAGCTTACTGGTGAAGGGATAATGGTCTCCTTCTGGTGACACTAAAACTGTACCGATCCCATTACCCACAGCGTTTGAAGCGCCATCGAAATTCAATCGCCACGAATGCTTGGTCGTAGTTTCCTCTTCGGTATTCGCGACATACATTAACTCCTCATTTGGGAAGTCAAAATTTATCGGCTTATAGTCCTCCAAAGCCCTACTGGCTAGGAAGTCTGCAATTGCACTTCCTTTAATTGCTTTTTGCCTTACATAAACTATATCAAATTTGACAACAGGATCTGCCATCTAGCCATTCTCCCATTTAGCGCAGTTGACTCCATCATGTACTTTAGAGGATCTAGTTTCGAGATTAACCATGTCGTGTGGTATAGCAAGTATTGTCGCAACCTTCGGGTAGTCCAAACTAGTGCACAGCATAATTTTTCTATCGGAGAGTATCTTGTTTCACAGTAAGTAAATTTCTTACTGAGATAGTATATGGCCCTTTCTTTCTTTCCCATTTCGTCATGTTGACCCAATACACATCCCATAGAATTCTCGAAAATTGTTAAGTACAAGATTAACGGTTTGTCGGGATTTGGTGGTACCAGTACCGGAGCATCAGACAAATACCGTTTAACTTTATCGAAAGTTCTTTGGCACTGGTCATCCCAAATGCCTAGATTATGCTTTCTGAAAAGGCGAAATATGGGGTCACACTTCTCTGTTAACTGTGAGATAAACCGAGTGATATAATTCAATCTCCCAAGAAAACCTCGAACCTCCTTTTGCGTACGAGACGGGGTAATTCTTGTATGGCTTTAACTTTGTCTGGGTCTATCTCGATCCTCTTTTGGCTGACCACAAAACCCAACAATTTTTCGGACGTAGCTCCAAAAGTGCACTTGGCAGGGTTCAATTTTAGCTGGAACTTTCTCAATCTCATGAATAACTTCCTCAAGACATTCACATGTTCTTCCTCTGTTCGAGACTTTGCAATCATGTCGTCGACGTAGACCTCAATTTCTTTGTGCATCATATCATGAAACAATGTCACCATGGCTCTTTGATATGTTGCCCCAGCATTTTTGAGTCCGAACGGCATCACTTTATAACAAAATGTTCCCCACATTGTGACAAATGTGGTTTTCGCCATATCTTCAAGGTCCATCTTTATTTGGTTATACCCGGAAAAAATATCCATGAAGGAGAAAAAGGCATGCCTCGCTGTATTATCTACCAGAGTATCGATGTGTGGTAGCGGAAAGTTATCTTTTGGGCTGGCCCTATTCAAATCCCGGTAATCTACGCACATACGTACTTTACCATCTTTCTTGGAGACAGGAACTATATTAGCGACCCATTCCGAATATTCAACTACTCGGAGGAAACCCGCGTCGAACTGCTTTCGGACCTCTTCTTTTATTTTAAGCAACACATCAGGCCGTATTCTGCGAAGCTTTTGTTGAACGGGTTTGCAATCCTCCTTTATTGGGAGCTTGTGGACCACGATGTCGGTGTTTAACCCAGGCATGTCTTGGTAGGACCAAGCGAAGACATCTTTGAATTTTCTTAGTAGCTCAATAAGATCTCCTCGTGTTTTTGCCGAGATGCTGGTTCCAATTTTTACTTCTTTATTCTCCTCTTCATCCCCTATGCTTACTGTTTCCACCACCTCTTTGTGAGGCAAGATTTGCTTTTCCTCCTGTTCCATCATTCTTTGCAATTCAGGAAATATATTACAATCCTGGTCATCTTCGAAGTCCTGAGATTCTTCGAGACACATATCTCGCTCGAAATGAGGTTCGGAGTCAGTGTCACTCATATTACTGATATCCCAAGATCTGTAAAGAATGAGAATAGGCTAATGAAGAAAATAAATTAAAGAATGACTGTACGACATGATTATGGGTGTATATATTCAAGAATGATTTATTTATTTTTACTGCAAATAATTTATTTGGGACTTGAAAGGAAAAGAATGAAGAGACGGTTGTCAAAATGTATTTTCATTTAAAATAATGGATAAAAACTCAAAAGCCCTTTTACAAAAGATTTCTATCATTCTTGGGCATAGAATAATAGAAGTGTGACGAGTATTACTTTGAAATGTTCCTAAAAGCTACGGGAAGCTCCTCTTCTGTCCAGTTGTCCAAATTACTCCCAGGTGCATACGGACATATTTGAAGCGAACTCCTTTCTTCAGCTTCTTCGAAAATAGCATTTATGCTCAGTTCCATCACCAGTCTCGCAACTCTTTCTTCCTCAAGCCTTAGCCCACCAGAAATGAAAGTTTTTGAAATATGAGGGAAGGTCATCGGTCTCCAACTGATTTCTTCCCCGGCTTGTCGTGCTCTTCTTATCTCTCGTTTTCGCTCTATCTCTTTCTTTTTTCTTTCACATCCGGCTTGTACCCTAGCCCGAAACGGTCCCATTTTCCAAATAGCGATGGTGCGTAGATTACTCCTTAGAGGTATTTTTCGAGCCCTTTTCTCGGTAATGCTCTTTTTCCAATCGTCAAATGCAATCCCATCTTCGTCGTTTGCGACAATTTAGGTTCAGGAATTTTACTTCCCTCTCCAATGAATGTGGCATTGACAAATTCCAACGAACGGAAAGACCATTCTATTACCTCTTCATCCTTGTCTATGTACGATGCATCATTTGTTACAGACGCAACAATATCCTCCTCGGCATTGATTGTAACCAACCTTCCGTCGGTTACCATTTTGAGCTTTTGGTGAAGTGAGGACGGTACTGCCCCTGCTGCGTGAATTCAAGGTCTTCCTAATAAGCAATTATAGGAAGGATTTATATCCATCACCAGGAAGTCAACCTCGTAAGTATTTGGGCCTATTTGCAATGGTACCTTAATCCTACCCATTACTTTTCTTTCAGTTCCATCAAACGCTCTGACTATATTGTGGCACGTCCTCATGTGGGAGCTATCGATGGGTAGTCTCTCGAGAGTAGCTAACGGTAGAACGTTTAAAGCTGAGCCGTTGTCGATAAGCACCCCGGGTAGAGTGTACCCTTTACAGTGAGTGGTAATATGCAATGCTTTGGTCGATCCCATACCTCCAGATGGGATTTCATCATCATTGAAAAAAATGAAATTATCAGCGCTGATGTTGTTAATCAGTCGATCCAGCTTGCATACCGATATAACCTAGGTCACGTAGGTTTCGTTGAGCGCCCTCATTAATGCGTTACGGTGTGCCTCTGAACTTAGCAGTAACGCCAAAATTGATATGTGCGCGGGTTGCTTATGTAACTGCTCAACTATGCTGTATTCGCTGTGTTTCAAGAACTTCAGGAACTCTTGTGCTTCTCTTTCGGCCACCGGCTCATTTATCGGTTTCAAACCGCCATTCACCATTTCAGGCTCGGCCGCTACAGCTTTCCCTTTGGCAGCTGCCTTCTCTTCCAAGTCATAGGTTTTACCGCTACGTGTGACCAGGTTCACATTTTGCAGCTGCTCATCCCTGAGTGCCACAATGTCGCACCCGTAATTCCAGGGAACTCTTTTACTATCTTCATAAGGAAACGGTGCGAGTTTCCGTATGATAACACATGGTGTCTCTCGTCTTCTCGTCTCAGCTCCCTTGGATGTGGAGATGATTATTATCGGGCAATCATGTTCATGTTTCTTCTTTCCTTCGAAGGAGCAAATGTGCCCTATCTCTTCTCCTTTTCGAAGAACTCCAATTCCTTGCGGTCCATCAGATCTTGTACTAGAACCTTGAACTCCGTACAATGCTGAATCTCATAACCTTCAGCGTTATGGAAATCACAATGGTTCTTAGTCATTACCATCCTCTCGCTGTTCTGTACGATCATTCCTCTAGCCACCAGCTGACGCCATACCCATCTCATGGGGGATCTAACCTCTTCAATGTGAGCTTTAATCTTTTTCCCTTCTATACCCGTAATCGCGTTTACCCCTTGATCAGAATGGACGGGTAAAGGGTTTTCGGCCATATTAGGTCTCGATGGCTCATCGAATCTTATTTTCTTCATCTTAATTAATTTTTCTACCAATGTTATGAAGGTGAAACAATTTTCGATGGAATGCCCAATCACTCCTCCATGAAACTCACATTGGGCGTTGGCATCATACCATTTTGGAAATGGTGGTGATACGGGCTCCGTGATATATGGGGCTACCACGTGTTGATCATATAACTGCTGATAGAGGTCTTTGTATGTTACGGGAATTGGAATGAACTGAATCTTCTCGGTATTCTTCTTCCAGTTTGATTCTGTTCTTGGTGAACTCTGATGATTGTCAGCATGAGGTTTTGATTACGTCATCGTGATTGGTTTCGTATAAGTTGGCCTGTATGTGCTTACATTATTCACCCCGTTTCCTTTCTTTTTGGGGCTGCCCTCTTTTCATTGTCTCCTGCGTCGATTTTACCGCTTTTACTTGCGCTCTCAATCATTTCTCCTGACATCACTACGTCCGAAAAACTCCTTGTAGCATTACCCACTAATCGATCGAGATACGGTGCCTTTACTGTGTAGACAAAAAGTATCGTTGTCTCTTTTTCTATCAAGGGTGGTTGTACCTGGGTAGCTACATCCCTCCAACGCTGAGCATATTGTCGAAAGCTTTCACTTGGTTTCTTCTCCATGTTCTGCAAGGTAATTCTGTCCGGAGCGATATCAGTAACATGCCCGTATTGCTTCATAAAAGCTTGGGCCAAGTCTTTCCAGGAATTAATCTTTGAGCGGCTTAGCTGGTTGTACCATTTTGCAGCGGATCCAACCAAGTTATCTTGGAAACAATGAATTAATAATTTTCGTTGTGGACATACCCTGTCATTTTCCGACAGAACATCGTAATGTGTGCTTTTGGGCAGCTTGTCCCATTGTATTTTTTGAATTCGGGCATCTTGAACTTTGGGGGTAGGACCAGGTCTGGAACCAGACTTAGTTCTTTGGCATCAATTCCACTGTAAGCGTCAATCCCCTCCATTGCTCTAACCCTGTCTTCCAGTCATTTGTACCTTTCTTCTATCTGTTTAGATACTTCCATTTTGGTTCTTTTCGCCTTCATCGTATCATCGAGGTCGGGGTTGATGGGATTCGCAGCTGTTTCTCCCGGTTCGATCCTGATCCAACTTGGTAATTAGTTTGGCCTGAAGCACCAATGGGCTGAGGCTGCGTCCGAATAAAGACAGGTGTTTCTCGCGGGTTGGTTTCTAGCGGGACCTGATGGTGTATGGGTGTAAAGCCGAGAGGATATTGAGGATCCTCATTTTCTTCTCTCGGGCCTTCAGCGGGACCTTTCCCTTTATCTGAATCTCGCAACAGCTGGGTTAACTGATTAATTATACTGCTTTGAGATTCGATTATCTGGTCTCTCATGTCCCTTTGGACTTTTTCTAGCTGGTCTTGTAATTGAGCTTGCATCTGCTCTTGCATTTCCTTTTGCAATTGCTCTAACCTTTCTATCCTCTAATTCATGGCTCGTCGAGTACCGTAAGGGTGTGGTTTCTCTATTTTTCCGATTTTAACTGTTTCAAATTCCATTTAATGAGATTTACTGTGTTTAAAATATAAACATGTGATGCGAATGAATGAATGAATGAATGCAAAAGAAAGGTATTAACTTATAATTCACTTTCCATTTAGAAAATTTTGTTTAGACAACAAGTTCCTTTACATAAAGTAAATTACATAAATGGTTTTGCCTTGATGCTTAGACCCTTTACTTTCTTGAGGAGTTCTGCTAACTTTTGACCTCGTTTTGTCTTCGTTTCATACTGTATACCCAACTCTTCTGCTTCTGATGCCAGTTCTTGCACATGTTCGGCTACTTCACGAATCTTATTTAGGGTTTTATCCATAACATGATCTCTCTCGCTGACTTTTTTCTGAGCCTGCTGGAGGTGCCAATCGTTTATTTCCAACGTCCTCTCCAGAATCTCGGTCTGTATTTCACTATTCTGTAAAGAGGCTTCTAGCTCTTCTACTCTCTTACTCAGTCTCTCAATCTCGACTCGATTTGCCTTCAACTCCATTACTGAGTTTCGGCTACGATGTCGACGCAAAGATTCTTCTAATTCTCGCACGCGTGCTTTTAGTTCGGTCACCTCGGCTTGGCTTTCTAGAAGGCTACTCTTTATGGCATTTTCTTATACCTGGGCGTCTTGGAACTTGTTCATCCAGTGGCTTGTCTTATTCTTTTCTTCGCGAATTTCGTGCTGCCACTGTTCCGAGGTCTTTCCTAAATTGGCAATCCTCATAGACAAACGGAGTTTCTTATAATCTTTCTTTAAGCTACTGAGGTCCTCTTCGGCCTTGTTCTTACCTTTTCTCAATTTCTCTGCCTCTAGCTTTTGGACATCAACATCCAGCCCTAAAAGCACTTTTTCTTCTTCCAGCTTTTCTATCATCTTTTCCATCTTCGCATTCTTCCTTTCGAAGTCTTGTTTAATTATCTTAAGTTCCGTTGGGACAACTTACAAGTGTTCTTCGATTGGACGGACAATCTCAGGATTTGGCACGGGAACATTATCGTTGACCTTTCTGTTCCTCCACCAATCATATTCTACAGTCGTCATGGGATTGGCGCCGAATGCTTTCATTTTTCGGACTTGGTTCCATGCATTTGAAATTTCTCGAACCCTTTTCTTGTTATTTTCCCCTCGATATGCAAATTCGCACTAGGCTAACCCTTGAGTCGCTGGTATGAACTGTCTTGATCTATATTGCCTTGCAACTAGCAAAGGGGCGTATCCTGTTGCTCCCCAAATTCCTGCCAATGGGACCCAATCAAAGTCTCCACATCGGTACAAGATCTCGTCTGGAACGAACCATGGTGCTCGCCATTCAATGTCCTCATCTTTAAGACTTTGGAGTATGGCCATCCATTTTTCTTCCGAAAAGTTCTCTTGTCTTTGTGTGGCCACGAAGTCTTTCAACGGAGAATAATCTTTGGACAAATACTGATACGAGACCTTCTCTATTTTCCAGAAATGACTGTGAAACCATACCGTTAACAGTTGCGCACAGGCAATAAATCGACCTTCGCCTTCTTTTCTGCACGCGCTTAAAGATCTGAAAGTTTCTGCAAGTATAGCTGGGACAGGTGTAACTTTTTTGCTCAATCGATCGAACAAGTCTATCACCGCATCTTCTATATGCCCCAAAGCTTTTGGAAAGATGACCAAATCGTAGATACTTAGGGCTAGGATGTCAATCTTCTTATTGGTATCCGGATGGGCTGATATCAAATCTCGCAGACTTTTCCACGTAATGCATTTATTATCTCCCTTGACTTTAACCCGAGCTGTTACCCATTATTCACTCATGCCGGTAATGTTCATCAACCTTTTAACAATAGTTGAGAGATTCGGTGCTCTGGAGTAGGCCTTATCTACTGAGATTTTCGGGCAGCGAAGTAGAGTGGTGTATTCTTCTATGGTCGGCGTCATGTCTACATTCCCGAAGGTGAAGCAAGCGTAGGCTGGGTTCCAATGCTGTGTCAATGCTCGGAAGAGAAATTTATCGACCTTAACCTCGAGCAGATACGGCAAATCACCATATTCTTGGTAGAAAGTCTGTTTCATATTGTCGTCCCAACTATCCCATATCTCTTTCAACTCTTGTACATTGTTTTGAGCCGTGCTGATTCTGGTATAATCCCAAAGCTCTGACTCGTACCCTTCCACTAGACTATCTCCTTTTTTGCGCTGAGTCTCCTCCGACCACATTCGCACGACCATGTTGTCCTCCACTTTATCAAGGTACTTGTTTTCCATAATTAATTCTCTTATCGGTAACTGAATTTGCGTCTATACCTCCCTTTTTATATGATAATGCAATGCAGTGCAAAAGGGGACAAAATAAACAAGTTAGCGAAACGTGTTAATATCAATATACAAGTAAATTATAGAACATAAAAAGTTTGCATCGAAAGGCTGCTAAAAGGTTGAACGTAAACTCCTCCTAGGACATGTTCTTACGGCTCACTATATGTGGTTTAAGGCTCAAAACAATGGGTACCCAAACCAACAGATTCCTCGATCCTTACCCCTTACAGGCTCATACGGATGAGTTCGGTTCAGGGGGACGCATTTCCCACATGTTTGCACGGAAGTGAAAACTTCACGAAAACAAGGGTACTTTGTTATCCCGAAAGCGATCCACTATCCTGCACGGAGGTGAAGACCTCACGAAGGAGTAGTTTCCCGCTTCCACTTAAAAGGGTGATGTCACAATGCACATGGATGTAAAATTTCACTAACAATATAACAGAACATAATGTCACACTAAAATGCCGAGGATCGTATGTTAGATGAAATCGAATTTTAAAAGTTCTCAAAAAAAAGACCCAAAAATTATCAATCTTGGCTTGACTCTCGTTTATTTTGAAAAAGTCCCCAGTGGAGTCGCCAAGCTGTCGAAACCACCTCAAAACGAAGGTTTTGAAAAAATTTATTTTAAAATTTTGGAGAATAAGGAGTAAAAAGGGAGTCTCCACCAATCTTTTATTAGGGTGCGATTGGATCACCACAAAACGTTTAAAATGCTAAAACGTTAGTCTACGAAATCCAGAAAAATAGGTTCGAGAGTCGGTTACGCACGAGGAAGGATTAGCACCCTTGTACGCCCAGAATTGGTACCACATGATTATTTTCGGGTTTTAATTTGTGAACCTTAAAAACTCGATTAAAGTTTAAAATACGATCCTCGAATGCATGAGCTATTTTTAAAAGAAATTATTTTTTCTTTGTTTGGAGGTCTCGCTATTTTAAAGTGATCGAAGAAGAAAAAATTACATCCAGTAAGTTAGGACATAATATTTCGAGATCCAAAAAATAACGAGCTTTCCTTTGCAAAACTCTTTAATGTTGAAAGAAAGGATATTTGATTATTTCGATTTAACGAAGGATTGCACCTAGTGAGTTAAGGAGCAAATTTTCGGAATCGAAGATAAGAAATATCGCCTTGGTTAAGGGTATTCGATTATTTCGGTTTGAAGAAAAATTACACCTAGTAAGTTAAGGCGCAAGATTTCGAAACGCGAAATTAAAGAATATTGCCTTGATTTTAAAATTTTGTGAAAGCGATTTTTTTAAAACAAATAATGAATGAGCAATTTCATAAATTACACGAAGTGAACTTGAATACAAAGTACGGGGCATAACAAATAAGATTAAATGTAAATATTATTAAAGAAATGATGCAATCGGGATTAAAACAAGACTTTTTGGATACCCGAGAATAAAATGGTAATTTGGGTTTTAAGGGGTAAAATGGTAATTTTTGTGAAATCGGGGCTAAAAATGGAATTTAGAAAGTTTGGGGAATAAAATGATAAATTTTGGCAAAAACAAGGTCAAAAATGAAATTTTGGAAAGTTCGGAGGCAAAACGGTAAGTTTTGGTGAAATCGAGGTTAAAAATGGGATTTAGGGAAGTTTAGGGGTAAAATGGTAATTTTTGAAAGTTTTGGGGTAAAATATAATTTTAGAAAAGTTTTAGGGTCAAAATGTGGTTTTGGAAGAGTTTCGGGTCAAAATGTAATTGTGGAAAAGTTTTGGGTCAAAATGTAATTTTGGAAAAGTTTTAGGGTTAAAATGTAATTTTGGAAAAGTTTTAGGATCAAAATGTAATTTTGGAAAAGTTTTGAGGTTAAAATGTAATTTTAGAAAAGTTTTAAGGTTTAAATATAATTTCTAGACAATTTAGGGACTTACAATGCAATATAATCGAAAACATGTGACACGTGGCAGCCCCACAGGCATCCAGAAGTCAAAAGACTAATTTGGAAATCTTGAAAAAATTTTGGATCAATTTTGTAATTAAATAGAAGTTAATTTAAGGACTAAATTAAAATAAATTAAAAATAGAAAGGACTGAATACATAAATAAACCAAATCATGACACGTGGCAACCTCTGATTCAGTCAAACAGTCAAAGGATTAAATTGAAAACCAATTAAAATTACAGGGCAAAATTGCAAATAATTAAAAAAGGGCAAAGAGGACTAAATTGAAGCAAATAAAAATACGGAAGGACCAATTGCACAAATAGACCATTTATCGAAAACGCACGGATCCTGAGCGGGTCGGGTCAGATCGGGTCGGGCCAAACGGGTCCTATATATATATTATTTCAGATTTTTTTTGTCATTTTTCTCATTTTGTTAAAATTTCAAAGCCCCCCCTTTTTTCTCTCTCAAATCCTCTCCGCCTATGAATCCGGCCCCCTCTCCGGCCATGCTCCGGCAACCGCCTGGGCCGCCCGTGGGAGCGCGTCACCGGTACCCTGTGCCACGCTCCGACTTCCCAGCTCCCCTCCGGTCAAGCTCGGCCCTTATCGGACCTACACGCGCCGTCCGACCGCCGTCCGAGGTAAGAAATTCGACCCCTTTCCTCCCCGTGCATGGTTTTCTTTCTTCCAAAACGTTTCATGCTTTTAAAACCCCTTTATTCTCTTTTGTTTTCTTCATTTTTCCAGAACTTGGATCTGGTTTTAAGCCGGATCTAAAATGTTTCAAAGAAAGGGTATTATTCTCCTTTTTTAAGTCTTTTTTTTTGTTTCCCTTTTGTAGATCGGCATGCGACGGAGCAAGGGTGTTCGAAAATGGCTCTGACAAATGGACGGCGACGGTGGCCGGAATAGGGAAGGGTTTTCTGCCCTCTTGTATTCCCCTTTTTTTTATTTATCTATTATTATTATTATTATTATTATTATTATTAATTGATGTTGATTAATGTTATTAAGGTATTATTGCATTTATTATTTTATAATTATTAGTCCATTTGTATTTATTATAGTCAGAAATAATAATAAATAATAATGATAACAATAAGTATAAATAGAATAGGAATAGTCCGAAATTTGAAACTATAAAATGGAAACAATATTATAATAATTACAGATAAACATTTAATTAGAAGTTAAAAAGATTAGAAATTCAGATGATAAATGTAAATAATTAAGTGTTTTATACCTGAGGGACACTTGAATGTTTTGAATTCTTCGAATCTGTTTCTGCTTTAATTCTGTGTATCTCCTGCTATGTTTCCAAACAATAACCACTAAAGAAACAATCGGTACTGATCTTCGAAAGTTCGAAGTAAAGATTTGCCACTGTATATTGATTTTTTTTGGGTTCCCTCCTCTTTTAGAATCCCTTTTTACAATATTTAAGTTGGCTTTTATAGCCAAATTTTACAATGATGGTATTTTGTTGTTTGCACTTAAATGAATGTCTGTCTTATTGCTTGTTGCAGATCTCTTCTAGGCGATGGTGATGGCAGGGCATGGTGGAGCAGGTGGTGGATGGAGCTGGTGGGCAGCAGCAAGTGGGGGATCAAATTCTGACTTCAAGATTTGACCGGTTTGAGTGCTGCTGGTGCAAAAGAGGCTTCTGTTTGGGGTCGATGATGTAATTGGGTCAAGGGTTAAAATGGGCCAAGGGGATTGGGCCAATTGGGCCATGTATTTGGACATTGAACTTTTAATTTTTTTTATGTTAAATTTAATGTTTTAATTTTTATTTAAATTTAAATTCAAAGTAAATTTAAATAATTAAATTTAAATTTAAAATAAATTTAAATTTAAATAAATTTAAAATCAATTTAACTCTAAATTAAACGAAAAGTCCAAGCCCGGTCAAAATTGGGCTCCAACATATAATATTAGAAAGTAAAAAGTAATTTTAATTTAAATGTTATTCTAATTTATTAATATTACAATGTGTGAAGTATTTTTCTATCCCAATACATTTTAGGGTCACATTTTTTAAACTTTGGTCTCAATTATTATTAAATATTTTAATTTATTAAATTTTACAAAAAAAAATTAAAAATACTTCATTAAAAGTTTTTGTGGTATATTTTTAAAAATTTTTGTTCATAATAAATTTAAAAATAGTTTTTTACCATAAAAATCAAAATGTGACAAATTTAGTGAGATGGAGTCCAAATTTTAGATTATTTTTTTTAAGCTTATATGTTTGAATAAATTTCAAAAAGAGAAATGAGAGGGTAACTTTAAGCTCCAAAGGGGATTTGTTCATAAGTTTAGTTTAGAGAAGATAATTTTTTTTGTTATTTTAGGTTAGGCTTGACCCAATTTGAAATACGGGTTTACTCTTTTGATCAAACCTAACTTGGATTATTTGGAAATTATTCGAGCCTAGCTTTACCCATACAAATTATGATCCAAACAAATCTATATAATTCCATGATAGTTCAAAGTTCAAACTAGTAATTTAGGAATAAATATAAGAATTTAAAATGATATATGAACTTTAATTTAATGTACAATGTAATACATAAATTTTAATTTTGTAGAATTGTATCATGAAATTTTTATTTTAGTTCAATCTTCTCAATTGCTAGCACCATTACTGGTGTGACAATATTTCAAGTTTATTTATTACATACACGAATAATTATATTATCAAACATGAAAATAATTAGATTAATTTATTTTTATAAATATATATAATTGAATCAAAATAATAGTTTCTTATATATATATATATATATAATTGAAGCAAAATAAAGTTTGATATATATAATTGCACAAAATCTAAGTTTTAAGAATTATAAGATGGGTTTGGGTTACATTTTAAGATATGGGTAGTAGGAGTTTGGGTTTATTATTTATAAATGTATATAAAAATATAATATATTTAAAAGAAGAAGGATTTATTTACATCCGTATAAAATTTAAATGATTTTATAGTTTTTCGTAACTTTTTATATAATTAGTATTTTAACAATTCAACCGTCATATTTCATTCTCCTTTCATATAGATTATGTATGTCAAGTTTGTCATAAATTAAATTTTTCTAAATATTCGTTAAGCATTGCTTGTATTGTCAAAAAAGTGTTTTTCCACCCTATAAACAATATTGTTATTTTTTAAAAATTTTTATTTTGAAATAATACTTTTTGAAAAGTGTTTGTGTAAAATTATCGTGAAAAGAATATAGTTTAAGAATTCAAGTATTTAGCATTGTTGTAAAAAAAATTGTTGAAAATTCGAAATGCCCCTCGAAATGCATAACATTTGTCCATTCGAAAAATAGAAGAGTAGGCATCATAATAATAAAAGATCCTAAGCCAGATCAGTACATACTCTTTTTTTACATAAATCAAGTAGCTTCAAACAAATAAAAAGAAATTTTCAGATTGAACTTTAGCTCAATTGACACTGTTGTTATTATAATTGTTATACCCTTATCTATGTTAGAATATGTGTCAAGCCAAGAAGAAGCTTGAACAATAAGAAAGTTGGGAGGTTACCTACGAGCTCACCCTTCCGAGATGACTACCCATGCAATAGATGGCTTAATTTTTATTGGGAACATGAAGTTGTTGATTACCAAACATCATGTGGGCTCAATTACTTTATTTCATCAGAGTCAAAATGAATGATAGAATTTGTCATGTTACAATATCCTTGTTCTATTTAAGATATTCTTTCCACACGCTTAGTAATAATGACTAGATGACAAGTCCAACACGTTAACACTATCTTATTCGGACCCCTACCTGTAAATACCTCCAAGAATGATGAAGAAATTATCGACTCTCCAAGAATACTAAGCCAACATTCTGTCAACACTTTTTCAACCCTCAACCTTTACATTCTTTTCTCCACCACTCGCCATAACTTTTGGCTCTCCGTCTCGACTGGGTGAAAATACCTCCACAGCAACCACCACCCTCTCCTCCATACTCACTCCTTGTTGTATCACTGTATCAACAAATTATGCTATGTTTGGTTACTAGTATAATAACGTGATAAAAACACTTATTTATTATCTATGTATTACAATAGTTAAATATAAAATAAAGAATAGTTACTACAAATTAAAAACTCCTGTAAAAAAAATAAGACATCCTAAAAATAAGCGAAAATTTTTCATTCCGTTTGCTAAAAATAAGTCATGAGAGTGGCCAAATGCTATCAATTTAATTACTTTATTGTTAACTCATATACTAAAACACACGTAAAGAAAAATAATATTCCTACCAAACGTAGCATTAAATTTTTATTACATTAGAAATTAATGAAATCGATGACAAAACATTGTCGATTTTGTAAAATATCTATTAATTACATTTTTTTAACAAAGAGTAAGGATAAGGGTTGTTTAGAGATTAAACATGAAATAGTAACAACTGAAAAATTTAAAATAAACCTTTTCACTTTACTGGTTGATGAAGGTGATGGAATTGAGTGGGGTTGAACAACCATTTTGGCCCAATTTTAGTTTCTTGGGTGGCCATGGAAGCATGGACCAAAGGTTGGCAATGTTGAAGCCTGAAATTGATACCCTCCGTCCAACTCTCGTATAATTCTCGTTTCATATAATTTGTTAGAATCTCGCACTTAATTCAATTAGCATCAATACTATTGTTAATACAGGAGGATATAGATTCAAGTGCGTTGAAACGCATTATCTTTTTATTTAAGGGTTGAAAAGAGATTAAACATTGTATAAAAAAAAAACATATATGATAAAAACTTATAATGAAATTAATGTTAAAAACTATTTAAAAATTAGTCCAAATAATTACATTATCTTAAATTATTGATTTATATAAATTATTAAACAATTAATTTTTGCTAATTATTTTCATATAAATTACTTGTATACAATGTTATCCAATTGTATTAACTTTCGATTTTCATCAAATTCTGATACATTAAAATAAAGACATCAGCTTTTCAAAATCTGTAGAGAATGCAAAATTTTACATAAAGAAGGGTTGGATTAAATTATTATTAGGGAGATTGTGCGTAGGATTCAAACTTTTTTCTGCTTTCAATTTTTTCTTATTAATGATGTAACATATTAAAATTGTGCAGAGACTCGACCAGGGTAAATTACTAGTAGATAGTGACAGAGTGTAGTGGAGACTTAAGGGATCATAATCCCTTAAAGTAGTAAATTTTAATTTATGTTTTTTATAATTTATAAAATTTTAAATTAGTAATAGTAAAATTACATATTGATCTCTCAAAATTAATAAAAATTTAATTTAATATTTTAAAAATTATAAAAATATAAAATATTAAAATGATGAACTTAAAATATACAATTTAATTTCGATCTTAAAAAAATATCAAATTCTATCACCTAGAGGAGGAGACAAAGAAATAAACAAAATGTATATAAAAAATCTAAATATCTTTAATTTGATTACTATACTCTTTGTCTTTTGCTATATAAAATATTTTCAAAATTTGTAAAATAGATGAATGAAATTTACAATTAAACTCAAAATAATTCCAACAAAATCATAAATGAGAGACACCAACGGCAACAAAATCTAGTTTACTAAGGTTACATTTGGTTCACATTGGATCTCCTATGCAAGCCGGCAGAATATAATTTTTTTTAAAATCTTGTAATATTTAAATATTATTGTCTGAAAGTTGAAATTTAATTTAATTTTATATATATTTATTTTTTATTTTTATATATTATTAATAAGCACAATAATTAAGTATTTTCAAATAACTTAATAAAAAACGAAACATTTTGGACTCCAAAAAGGAAAAAAAAAAAAAAAAAACCTTGCAGTAAATTTTTGGACAAAACGCTGTAATTTAGTACTAGATTCTTCCTTAACAGTTTTCGATGTCTTCAATAAATTGAAGGAAGCAGACCAAAAAAAGTAAATAAATGAAAAGAAAACTCCTGGTATACTTGTCCTTTAAAGACCAATAATATGACGCCACGTCATCTTGGCCACTCAAAGATGGACAATTAAATGTTAACCATAGTGGCATATCAGTAATTTTCAATTGGAAAAAGATGATAAAACGACGCAACATCAGCCAACACATACAGAGTTTGCAAAATAAATTTTGGTTTTATTTTTTAAAATTGAAAACATTAATTAAGGGTATATTATATCTATATAATTAATTTATTAATATTATTCTTTGTTATTAAATACCTAAAAGTAAGAGGGTTCAACACAGGCGTTTTACGGATTCAATCATCAACCAATTGAGTACGATTCTTTCAGTGTGCTTGTGAAGGTTTTCGCGAGGAGAGGTTTTTGGATTTTCTGTCTTTTTATTTCAAAAATAGAAAAAATTATATATTTTTTAAATGAACTGAAACTCCCGCACAAGTTTCAAATCCTCCCAACTCAGTTCAAGCCTAGTTCAATAAAGCTACAGTAGGGGAAGAAGAGGCTTTGAAGTTTCTCTAATGGAAAAGAGAGTGTATGAAGTTTGGAAAGGAAGTAATGTAAGGATGTTCACTGTGTTTTTTTTTAAACTTTTGTCGATTTTTTTTATTGAAATGCACGGTTTTGTTATCTGGGTATTTGTTAGATTTGTTTGGTTTGTAGAGAAATGAGTTGGTTTTTGTTTGGTTTAGTTATTAGTAGGGTTTTTAGGTTTTGGGTTTTTTTAATCAGTTGAAAATTGTTACTTGTTTTTTTTCCTGCTAGTTGGATTTTTGGTGCTATGAATTAATGATAGAGAAAATGGGGGAAAGCATGGAGAAAATAGTGAACTCCTTACTTTTTTGGGGGCTGTTTTTGACTGTTTGTTTTGCATTTATGAATTTAGGCAAAGAGCTTGGTTAATGTTAGTGAAGCATTTTATATTTACTCTTTATGACCAAATGGAGGAAAATCTTTGGCTTTGAATAACAGTCAGTTATAGATTGTTGAGTAGAGTTATGGAATATAGCCTTACAATTTTTAGGTTGAGTTTGTGTGCTTTTATGCCAAATTACTTTGGGGAAAGTGGACTGAGTCCATGCTTGATACATGGTTGGTTCTAATGTATTTTTGCATTGAAGGGTGCCATGTGTGTTTTGTATCAGTCATGAGAACTCTAGCATTACTTTTATGTGTTAAAGGTTTGAACCTCATCTCCCAATGTTTTGAGAGAAATGACATAGTTGAAGTAAGTATAATTATAACGTTACTAAGTTCTTGCAAATGTGGAAGACCGAATGAGACAGGTTCTCTTCTGTTCTAATTAACTGCTCCCTAATTTGAAACCTCAATAATCAAGCTGTTGCTTTTCCAAGTTTTGTGACTGCTTGGATACTTGTTACTTTATTAGTGCAGCGATCTATAGATCAAAAGGAATGCTTTTGTGCAGGAACCAGTGCAAAAGTATTGTTTAATGGTAGAAGAATGAGTAACGTGGTTCTAGTTTGTGATCGATTTTTGAGAGGAATGACTACATTTGTTGGAAGTTACGGGTCACATTTTCAGTCCCTAGCACCCCTACCCTTCAGGAAAAACAAGATTAAAAAAAGTTGTGAAACATTGTGTTGCACCTTTTCCCGAAGCCCCATGACCATATTTTTTTTTGTTCTTTAAGGAACTTGTATAGGGTACTTGTGGTAATGTTTCTTCCATACCCCTGTTTGGTCCAGCTTTAGCTTTGTAGAGTAGTGAAGTTGCCACAATTATATTTACTAGTGAAGGTTTATGAACTCTTTAGTTATAGGTCAATTCCTTGTAAGCTTCTCATGCTGTTTAACTTGCTTTGTAATTCATTGTGATACTACCGTTACTGTGTTTTACTATGATCAGAACACCCTATTTAGCTCCTTGCAGAGTCTTCCTTTGAGTGCTTGGTTTCCTTTTTTACATATTTTAAGTGTTATCTGATCATAATATGATGTCTATAAATAAAGCAAATACATATGGTTAGCACGCTATTTAATAGAAGATGATTTCGAAATGGAAATTATGCTTTGAACTTTTGAAAAAAGTTATGTGAATTTGTTTGTGCATGAGGATTTCAACTATTGTCATGGGGCTTCTAGTATCCCGACAATCCTTTTCTGTTGTTCACAGGGGCAGATAAATGTTTTATAGAATAAGAGAAAGTTAAGATGATTATAGCAATCATATGATTAGTATAGGAACTAGAAGAAGATTCCGTTATTCCTACTGCTCTGAGTGCATGTCAAAGGTTATATCCCTGTCCTTTTTGGTTCTTTAGGAGCCCTTCTGCTACTTGTGAAGATTTGTAGAAGCAAAGTATTGATCTAAATGCTCAACTGTAGGAAATCTGCTTGCTTAATAATTACTTTCATCGCACTTGATGTTATTCCCCTTCTGAAATTTTATAAAATTCATAATTATTGAATACCATTGAAAAATGTAAAGCATTTATTCAACTTATACATTGAAGCGAAAAAAAAAACCTTGGATATAATGCTTAATTATCAACTATGTTATTCGGACTCTTTATTTTCCTTGAAGTACCCATGTCCAACACTCGTGTCTGACTCATGGATATGAGGATACGGCCTCTAAGAATCCTCCAAATACATAGAAAAATTTCAAATAAATATAACCATATATCCGTGTTGAGGACATTCCCGTACCCGAAACTCATGCCTGAGTCCAAGTAACATAGAATATCAGCCCCTCACATCTACCACCCAAATTGATTGTTAACTAATCAGGATCTTGAAGTAGATGTTATGTTAAAGGAGTATTTTTTTAGATACATTTGTTGATTTATTGTGGATATGTACAGGGAAGCAGTTACAAGTTTCATGTTATTACATATTTACAGCAAGAAACTACTTTAAGTCCTCATACTTTGTGCTGGTCGTGGACATTCTATTTGTAAATAATATTAATTAGTAAACTTAGGTTGGAGGTAAATGAAAGTTAGAACTTTGAAGAGTGCTTTAGGATGCATGGATGTAGGTTGACTAAGACCAAAACTGAATAAATGTGAAACTTAGAAGAGTGCTTTAGGATTCATGGATGTAGTTTGACTAGGACCAAAACTGAATAATAGGATGTAATTTTTGAAAATATTTAGAATAACGATGTTAAAATATGGAAATGTGGTAGGCTGATTGCTCATCCGGTGTTATTCATTTTATCCTTACTTTCTCCTGTCTAGACAGATTGTGGAATGATTTTTCAGCATTCATTTCCTCTTCTATTTGCATTTTGCAGAAGTTTATCCTTGGTGGGAGGCTGATATTCGGGCCAGATGCTAAGTCTCTACTCGTAACCTTATTGCTGATCACTGTTCCTGTTATTATCTTTTGTGTATTTGTTGCAAGGCATCTTCGGCATGCATTTTCTCCATATAATGCGGGATATGCAATTCTGGCTGTAGCAATTGTCTTTACTATCTATGTAAGTCTTGACCTTTAACTTCTTGCTTGAGTGTTCTTTGTTGAGGTTTTAGAACAACTACTGATGAGTTGATCACCCTGAATGTCTGCGGTTAAACCAATTTTCTAAGAACTTTATGAACTTCATTGAGTACCAACTTTTAAATGATAGGATTTCTCGGAAATTATCTTTCTGTTATAATTTTGTTGAATGAAATTCTCATGGGCATTTATTGAAGATAAATTGTCACAATTTAGAGTAAAGAAACTTTTTGTGTTTCAATTCAGAAAATAATCGATCTTCTAAATTTTAAAATATATTTTGGTAGAATATATGGTGGAACCCTTTCGATTGATTTAGATCAATTGTTGACTTTGTGCTGGAAATTGAGTTCTCATAGAAGGTTGGCCTTCTCAGATCTAGATAATATTTAGGATAGCCTCTTCTAATTTCTCGACTTGATTTCATATGGTGAATGCATTTATAAAGTTGTAGACCTTTTGGATAACTCCTCGTCTCTTATCTTTGGCAACTGTTCCTTTTGGGTTGTCTAAATTGCTGTTAAGTTTAATAGTACAATTTATTTTGATAGGTGTTGATTCTTCTTTTCCTCACATCAGCCCGGGACCCAGGAATCATACCACGCAATTCACATCCACCAGAGGAGGAGTTCCGCTATGATTCTTCTGTTTCAGCTGAGGTTGGGGGTAGGCAAACACCCAGCCTCCAATTCCCTCGAACCAAGGAAGTTATGGTTAATGGGGTTCATGTACGGGTGAAGTATTGTGACACGTGCATGCTTTATCGTCCTCCTCGTTGCTCCCACTGTTCCATTTGCAACAATTGTGTGGAGCGTTTTGATCACCATTGTCCTTGGGTGGGCCAATGTATTGGACTGGTATGTTCTTCATCTGATAAGTTTGTTTCTTAATATTGCTCTGGATGCTTCTTGCTTGCTTCTTTCAAGTGGTGCTTTGTTAGGAGGCTAACTGTTGTGTATTTGGGCAGCGAAATTACCGGTATTTCTTTATGTTCGTTTCTTCGGCAACTCTTCTCTGCATCTATGTATTCTCCATGTCAGCGTTGTACATCAAGGTTCTGATGGATGATCACCAAGGAACAGTTTGGAAAGCAATGAAGGAATCTCCTCCATCTGTCATACTAATGGCATATTGTTTCATCGCACTGTGGTTTGTTGGCGGGCTTACCGGGTTTCACTTGTACCTCATCTCAACAAACCAGGTCTGTCAATTTCTCTTGGTTGCTCTAGGACAATCTATGTTGTGCTTGATCTTAGTTAGTACAAATCAGAGCTTGATTTTGTTTTTGAAAAGCACATAAGAGTTTGAATCAAGTATGATAAAAATTGACCCAAGTTCTTACATAGCTTTTCTAGCCCTCCTGTCTTATCAGAGTTTTGTAAATAACTACGGGAAAGTCCTTCAAGAAATAAAATAGTAAGTTTTAGGCCTTGAATCTAGCTTTTTTAAAAAACTGGAAATAGAATGCATGTTGGCAAGATTTGAATTTCACGTGATAAGGAGCAAAGATTCATTTTTGTTTGATTCCATCCCCCAAGTGTTTTAGTTGTTGACTAATGTGTCTATGTTTTCCAGACGACATATGAAAATTTCCGATTTAGGGCTGACAACAGAATCAATGTATACAATCTGGGTTGTCCAAGTAATTTTCTTGAAGTATTTTGCACAAAGATAAAGCCCTCAAAGAACAAATTCCGGGCTTTTGTTCGAGAGGAGGTGTCAAGGCCTACTTTACAAAGTATTCAGGGAGCAGAAGCTGAAGATCTAGGTGGTGGTGATCCACGTCCCAAAGTTGAGGATGATCTAGAGATCGGTGAAGATCTGTTGAAGATCTCCCAGCGACGTAATATCGAGGAAATTGATGAGGACATCCGCAGTAGAGGGAGCAATGGCCCTGCTCATACCGCCTTGGAGGTTGATGCTATTCTGGATTCTGATCATCGAGCTCCTACAATTCGATCCGAAACTAGACACTCGAGTTGGGGGAGGAGAAGCGGTAGTTGGGAAATCGCAACCGATGATGTGCTTTCCAATTCTAAAGTGACGGAAAGCAGAAGCTATATGACTGGGAAAGAAGGTCGACAATGATGGGGTTAATTTGTATAGAGTTGCCACTGCATGAATTGGTATGCGGTCAGTGTATTTGGATGTGTCTTTGTAATTGTTATGAGAAGATAAGTGAATAGTTGTCTTAATTTTACCCTCTCTCTTAGTATTGTTGAATGATTTGCAACGTTGGGTGGAATGTCTAGTTTTGGTTTTTTTTTTTTTTTTTTTTTAACTTCAGTTTGTAAAAATATTATTTTTACTGCTCCAAACATGAAAATTATTGAAAATCTCTTTCTTTTTTCTTGTTAATAATTAGCATGAAGAACAGGGGAGAGTCAGGTGAATTAGAGTTGAATGTGACTGTTTGGTAGTGGTCCTAGGAGTCCGACAATACATCAAGTTTAGGCAGCAGCCTCAATCAGATGATGAAAAAGGAAAGATATGAAGCATCAGAGTTAGCACCATGGAAGAGGTCAAGGATGAAAGTGAAGAATCTGAAGGACGTGATAAGCATGTGATGTGATGATATATCATTATCTTGCATGCAGAGTTGGGTTAACCCAACGCTTCCATTTTCATTAAACTCGGCTGCAGACTCAACTATGTTGCTGGGTATCATGTTAGCTACCAACCAATAGGGACAAAAATGTGGGTTCAAGCGAGTTTTGTAAGGGGGGTGATGGCATGTCATGAGCTAGAGTTTTATTATTGTTATTATTTTTAAATATTCAACATATGGTGTTTTTTTAGGAAAAATATTTTGAGGTTTTAATAGGTCAAAGTAGACAATATCCCACAAATTGTAGCAGACTTTACATTTGATATCCAAGTCAATAAGGACAACTTGTTGATTGCAAGAGGTCTCTTGCAAAGATAGCACATACACATGGTGATGGGCATACAATGTGGAATTTTGCTAAAGCTTTTTTTGTTGTCCTGGCCTATAATGAAGTGCTCTAGTTAATAAATTATTAAATTCATAAAATAAAAAAAATAAAAAGAAGAAGAAAGAATCATGATTTTTAACTCGATTCAATCCGTTTAGAACAATTCACTCAAAAATCGATTCAAAATCAATTCAATTTTTTGTCCAAATCAATATACGATCAAATTTCAATCCAACTTTTATTTGCAAAATCTTTAATTATTTAAAAAATATCAATTTAACATTGGGATTGTAGTACCAAAACAAAATCCCATCCCCATCCTCCACCAAGTAGACTAGTTAGGTTGTTATCATTTTCAAGTATCTCATCACAAATCATAATTAATTCAAGATATAAAAAAAATCAAACTTCAAAAGCTTAATGGTAAAAAATGTGTTTTAGAAACTCTAAGGTTTAAAAGCTCAAAATATCAAACGAGTTAACCTCTTGAATTAATTATTCAATTCCGTGATTGTATGATAAATTTTGATCGTAATTTTCGATATAACTACGAAACAATATATATATATATATATATTTTCTATCTACCAATGGTAAAACAAAAGAATGATTGATGGGATAGAAAACAAAGTTATAACATAAAATAGAGGGTCTGACTTGATTTAAAGCTACAAGCTTGAACTCCACTAATTTAGGAAAGGACCTCAAACTCTGGTTTAGAGACCACACAATCTTTGTCAAAAATAATAAAGAAAAAAGGGTAGGCATTGCATTTCAACCAAATTTTCGGACCATTTCTTTTCATTCTAACCTAAATTCAATTAAAATGTTTGGTCTTTGTCATTTCCATCATTTTCCCATCGACTTCATTCAATGTTCGATCCATTTAATTTCATCATTCAAAATTTGGTGGCATCATAATAAAATAAAGTCTTATGTAACGACCTACCTATCATGTGAATAAAAAAAATTATGTAATAAATTTATTTATCTTTTGAAGGGTAGATTTTTAAAAAAATAGTTTTGTTTTTTTAAAAGAAAGAATAATTTTTAAGAGATCTTTTAAAAAGGTGGGTTTTTTTTGTGAATTACAAGAGGAAGGTAAAGTCTTAACAGTAACGCGAATAACGCACTCGAACCCAAATTACATTTGGACGGTGAACATCTTAATCATTTGGGACGGTGAATTATGCAATGAGGTATTTTTAAGTAGTGGAATAAATTATTTCATTTAAGTATTTTACATAAAAACATTTTTTATTATAATATTTTTTTTCTAATCGAATTGATGCATGATTAGCTCGTGATACTATATAATATTCTAAATACAAAAAATATATGTATATAACCTAGTGGTACCCAGCTTAGGTAGCTTGAGTAATTAACACATGGGGTTGAGAGGGAGGGGGTTTAGTAGTAAGATGAAGTTGAAGCCTAAAAACAAAGAGACAAGGCCACCTAACCTCACCTAAGCATCCAATGTTCCATCATCCCAAATGTCTCTTCTTTTTTATTTTTTAGGTTTGGGTTGTTAGGTGCTTATAAACAGTAACTAAATATTAATATCTTTTTTACCAAAAATAGTAATATTTTTGTTTAAATTAATATTCATATATTAATTATAGTTTTTATAAATATCAGGATTGAGTTTGGTTTAATTTGGTCGAGTTTTTTTTTTTAATTTTTTGAATCGTCTGTGATAATTCAATTCAGTTCATTATTTTTTTATATTAAATTTGATTTTAGGGTTTTGGATTTTATTTTGATAAGATACAATTTATTATATGATTTTTAGACATTATTTGATAAAGTTTCAAAGTTTTTTCATTAAAAAGAATATTTTTCATCGATTGAGTCTTAGTTCGATTGAATAGGTATTGTTGTCAATATAAAAGGATGTGGAGTGCGCTAAAGTGTATTATACTCTTATTTATAAATTGGAGAGAGATTATCTGGATAGTTCTAAGTATGATGTTTCTTAAAGTTATTTTCACTATTTTAAATATAAAAAAAATTCATTATAAAAAATTTAAAATGATGATAATTAAATACAAATAAAGTAATTGTGATTTTTTTATCTTATGAACCCCAAATGATTCAAATATTAATATTCAAACAAAAACTACTTTTCATCATCAAATGATGATATTATGTCACATTTGTACAAATTCCCAAATTGATATTAATAAAGAAAACGCTTAATGGTTTATTTGCTCGTCAATTTTACAAAAAATTTATTTTAATTCTTTATTTAAATTTTTATTTTTTTTAGTTTTTTAATTTGTTTTTTTTGTCAAATTATCTCAAAATGAATAAAAAAAAGTTAATTTTTTTAACTTTCCTAACTTTGCATACATATAGATTATACCACGTGGATGATATGTTAACATTTAATTAAATTTTTAAATTTTAAAAAACTCAAAAAAAATATGAAAACTATTTATAAAAATTAAAAATTATAAAAAAATATTTGTAATATTTTAAAATTTTAAAAAATTAATTAAATATTGAAGTGGCAAACCACGTGTATACCAAACATTAACTATTTTATCCATTTTTTGATGATCAAATTTAAAGATTAAAAAAAACGTAAAATTAAATGAAGGGTTAAAATAAATTTTTTTATAAATCGGAAGGTCAAAAAATTTTATAATTATTTGATACATAAATGTTAGAAATAATTAATTCAACGAAATTAAAATGTTATTACATATCTTATTTATTTTTAAATTTTTAAATAAAATTTAAACACACATAACTAAATTTCAATCATAGTTAAAATTTCTATAGTAACAATTATGCATATAAATAAAATATATGAAAAAAAAAAGTTTCTCGTTACCCGAAAAGGGTAGGAAATGGTAGGTAGAATAATTTTTTTAAGTGAAAAAATTGTTTTAAGGAACTAAAATAATTAGAGCACGTGTCAAAACGTTTGTACCAAACTTATTTTAACATAATTTTAGGGAAAAAAACTATTTTTTTATTATTTTAACATAATACGATTTTTTTTAGAATATCTTGGTACTTATAAGTGTTGATTTCATTATTGGTGCTGAATGTTAGAACAATGAAACTTCGATATAAAATTTAAAATCGTAAATCATGATTTTTTTTGTTAGATCATTAAGAATAAAAATATTAGATGTGAAAGTGTATCTGAATCCATTAATATATTGAAATCTTTAGGTTTTGTGTTTTGATATTTTAAATTAGCACACAAATATTTTAGAGAAGGAGGTTCTTTCTTTTCTGAAGATGGGATGTCAAAAAAGGTATGTATGTATAATTTGGAGACTATAACTTTTGCATATTAACATTAATTTCTAATTAACCTTTTTATGATAGTAAATAATATGTAATTTTTTTTATATATATGATGTTCAAATTATCTAACAATCTCACACTTGAACCACACACATTCTGTGTGTGTACTAATTAGTTTATAATTACATGCCATTATATAATCTTATAATGTCAAAACTTTATTACAATAACCAAAAGGTGTTCCTAGCAATCTTGTCCATTAATTATGTTAATATAGAACCAATATGATTTTTATTACATATATCGTAATTACATCCATCCTTGATTATATATATTAACACAATCAAATGACATAGATCAAGTATGGATGTATAACATGAAAATTACATGCAATGTGATATAAAAATGTCTATTTTCAGTTGGTCTTCCTTAAATATTAGTAAGATCAAACCTTACCAAAATCAAAGTGTAAATAAACCAAATAAATATTTTTCTACAAAAAATAATATTAAAATATCTTAAACTGAAATAATCAAAAATATTTCTATAAAAAAAACATTTAAAATTACAAACTTCCACTAAAAACATCAAAAAATGACATTACACCCATATAAACAGTGTACCAATAAAAACCTTGGGTGGTAATCTCTTAATAAATGGGTCTGTAACCATGAAACTTATCTCAATATGCTTTATGAACATCTAACCACTCTAAACTCTTACTTTAACAGCAATGAATTTCAAGTTTATGTGCATTAATGTTGATGTCCTCCTGTTGTTCATCATTATCTCAACTCTCTAAAAACACAATCCTCAAAGCACGTTTATGGCAGGGTCTCAAAAGTTATTGTCACAACAATTCATTGACAAACAAGACCACCATCCGCTAAAAAGTTATTAAGAGAAGGGGACATCAGACCAAAACATCTCGAGAAGGGCCATTTTATAACCCCCCTCCCCTCTCGACTTCAATAGGAGGAATATTGTTATACCATGATCTGTATAAGGACATGTGACAAATCGAAAGGATATCTGAGTAGAAAGTCAATTGATAACGAATTAGAAAGTCATCCACAAGTCTTATCTTCCGACGTAACCATCTGGTATCTAAACCTTCAAGCTTTTGTTGGGAACTTGATGTCGTTGACCACCAAACATCACGTGGGTTCAAGCGCTCTATACTATCAAGTTAGAATGAGTGACAAAATCTATCCCGTTACAGACATCTTCGTCCCATTAAAAATATTCACCTCACGCCTTCTTTAATGATATCGAGATGACAAGTCAGCACGTTGACACCATCCCACATAGGACCATTGCCTATAAATATCTCTAGGAACAATGAAAAAGGGGTAGACTCTCTAAAAATACCAAGCTTATGCTCTTTAAACTTATCTTAAAACTTTCAACCTTAACACTCTTCTCACCTTCACTCTCTATAACCATCGACTCTCCGCTTTAACTAAATAAATTGACTTCCGTGACAACCACCAATCTTTCCTCCTTGTTGCATCAATATATTAACACTACTATTTCCAAATACAAAAACATGTGAAAAATACAAAAAGAAGTAATAAATATAAAAAAGTTTAATAAATCAAACTAGATAAAATAATAATAAGGATTATTTAAACTAAAAAGACTCGTCATCTCAAAGGTTAACACGTCTTTGTTTTTGGGCATGCATCATGATGTTGACTATCACACGTTGACGTCATTACTAGATTATGGGTTCGATGATGAACACGTGTCTTTGTGGATCCCACTCCCCAATATTTGACCTCATCCGTAGTGAACCCTCCATGTCACGTATGACTCCATCTTGTATGTTGACCTCATAAATGAAAAAAGCACCAATTTAAAAAAAACATACATAATATTTGAGTTAATTCATATATTACAAATAATGCATATGCGATCCATTAGAATTTGATACAATTCAATATAAAGTATAATAACTTAAAAATCTAAATATATTCAAACATAGTCTAAAATAAATTTAGATAATGTTTAAACTTAGAAAATAAATAAATTTGAATAAAATTCCAACTTAAACTAATATGCATGTAAAAATTACAAGTTTAAAATTTAAATATTTATTTAAAAGTAACACACAATAAATAATGAAATATATGGTTTAAAATTAATTATACAACTGATGTTAGGAGTGTTCAAAAATACCCGACTCGAGATACTCGATCCATTGACCCGGTAAAAATATAAACGGGTATTTTTTAAAATTTTCAGGTCGGGTACTCGACCCGCTATTTTTTACTGGTTCACGGGTCGAGCCCAGGTTGCAATTTTTAAATTCCACGGGTACCTGACCCTGTTACCTATGTGTATTTGTATTTTTTTATTTTTAAATTATTTATATTTTTTTATTTAAAACTTAAACTGATTTCCAATTTTTTATCCTAATTACTAAATCATTATCCCACTCGTTCAATTTTCCCACGCAAATCATCTCTGTCAACCACACTCCCACCGATCGACTGACCATCTATGACCAACCGACACCTGTAGTCTAATCGCTCCCACTATCGTCGCTCGTCGCCGTCTAAAAACTCAAGTAAGCATTACTATTCAATATTTTGTAATATTTATTTATATAGTTTAGATATTTAAATCTTTATATTTCTAAACATACATTATTGTTATATATTTGAAATGTTTTTTTTTTGTAAAGATGCAATATTTGACTTTGGAGCAATCAACTATTATCATTGATGAGATAAACGAAGTTTCGGATATCACACCATGTCATGATGATTTATTAGTACACGACTATATGTTTTATCTTTAGTTGTATTTTTTTGAAATTTTATCTTTGAATTACGTAATTTGGGTTTATAAATTTTATGTTTGGATTTCTAAACTTTATATTTGGATTATGCTATTATCTACTTTGAATTTTTAAGTTTATCATTTTAAATCACTATAAATTGAATGATTTGTAAAAAAAATTACACAAATTTAATCCGGATATCGTGTGACCCGAAAACACGGGTACCCGATTATTACAGGTACCCGGTATTTAAGGGTTGAGTCATGGGCTGACATTTTTATTAAAATAAAATGATTAAATTTTCAAAATTTTCTGATCGAAATAGTAATTCGATCGAAGATGATACCAACTTAATTAAAAATTTAATAAATAGTATATATTATTTTTTTAAGCTTAATATAAAAATGGGATGAGATGAGTTGAGAAGCTGATTTGAAGTTGATGTCATCCCATACTTACCTTTTAGAGTATTATTTATTTATTTATATATTGTCTTGTTCTAAGTTGTTAGCTTTGTGTCGTTTGATTCTGTTACATATTCCGTGCACTCATTTATATCTATATAATATTTATATATTTAAATATGTGGAATTTGATCATGTTTGTATGCTTTTTATTTTTATTTTTATTTTGAATAATTTGATTTTTATACATAAACATTAGGTTTTACATGTGAAATGTGTCTTATTAACTAATTTATTTTTCTATAATATCTCATAAGTTATTTTCGATTTTGAAATAATTATTATGTTCAAAATTATGTTTTCAAATCGATTAAGTCTTAACTCGATTGATATAAGTATTGTTGTCAATGCAAGAGGACGTAAGTTCGAGTGCGCTAAAATATATAATACAAAAAAATGAAAAAAAAATTAGTACAATAATGATTTGAATCTAAGTTATTTTTAAGGAAAGTGAACCTCTCGTCAATAAATCACAATTTAGAATTTGAAAAATTAAATATTTATGTAGATTTTACATATTTATTTTAGGTTTAATTATGATTTTTTCTTTTTACTTTATGACAATTAAGACATTAGTCCATATACTTTAATTTGTATAAAAATAATTTTTACACTTTACGAAAATTAAGAAATTAATTTAATTGTCGATAAACATATTAACTTGATTGATGGTTTTTTTAATTTGTAGTATAAATTATTGAATTGTTGATCTTTATTAATTTCTTGCATATAAATTGCAAAATTATTTATTTGCAAAGCGAGTGGTGAAAATGTATAACAACATGATCCAATTAAATTAACTTTTTAATTTCCTGATCAAATTTCGAAAATTTAATGTGAATGGATTAACTAATCAATTTTCATAGAGTAGAAGGATGAAATCATTATTAGACCATTTATTTTACTACAATTATTATTAATTTCAATAGTAATGGAGTTAAAAATCTATAAAGAATTTCAAATTGTAACCTATTGATATGATATTTACGGGTTTGAATGACTAATGTACGAAAAGGATCTATCTTTGGTGTAAAGAAAAACAAATTATATTCTTTGAAGAATTTTTGGGTGTAAATCAAACGAAAAGAGAAAGAAAAGGTTGTATGAAATTGTGATTTCACGTTATTCTTATTTTTTTATAAGAGAATGACAAATCAGATTTTTTTCAGTATTTTTAATTAGATTTAATTATTTTAATGAGAAAAAACTAAAAATCAGGAAAAAAATTCAATTTGTCATTCATTTATAAGAGAAAGAAAAGATTGTATGAAATTGTGATTTCACGTTATTCTTATTTTTTTATAAGAGAATGACAAATCAGATTTTTTTTTAGTATTTTTAATTAGATTTAATTATTTTAATGAGAAAAAACTAAAAATCAGAAAAAAAATTTAATTTGTCATTCATTTATTGAAAAGAGATAAAAATAACGTAAAATCATAATTTCATATAATATCGCTTCTATTATTCCTACATCTTTCTTTCGATAATTCATGGAAAGTAAACCATATTATCCTAGTTGTCTCTTTCTTTATATATTATCACCCAATTATGCTCTTTTTTACATTAACAATGATTGAAAAATTCAAAGTTAGAAAAATAAAATAGAGGGAAAATCCAAAAAAAAATAAAAATTTTGTTTTTTCTATCTTAATTAATAATTACCAAAATTGAAGAGAAGCTAATTTCTTTGCTTTAATTTGTCAATTATGAAAAGTTCAAATTTTAACAAATTTGAAATAAAACACTAACTTCTCATTTTTGATAAACGATAAAATTCATTATTTCTTCCTTGAATATAAAAAATGGGATACTATTATTTTAACAAGTGGATGAAGAATGATGACCAGGATGAGACCATGGCGGCGGCGGCACCGGAAAATCTGATCCACTAGCCTGAGTTTGATTAAAGGGCGGCCTGGAAATGCCCATTTGGTGTTGCTCACCAAAAAGCAGAGGAAAAGAAGCAGAGGCAGAAGATGATGGTGATGACAGCAAAGGTGGTGAGAGAGAAGAAGATAACAATGACGGTTGAACATTAGGTAATTGAGATGATTGGATCATCTGGTTGAGCAAGCTTGTAGCTTGTTGTTCATGGAAATCATTACAACTCTGCAGTAACTGAGAGTATTGCCAATAATCTCTAAGCATATCAGCCGTAGGTGGGGATTGATAATATGATGGAAAATGGGTTGTTTGAGAACTAGAAACTGGTGTTTGGGTGGTTGGAAAATTCTCCATTGGTTCAGGAACAACAACTCTGACATTTTCCGGGAAATTAAGCTTTGCTCTGTTTCCCCTGAATCTCAACGCGGCTTCATCGTAGGCTCTGGCGGCCGCTTCAGCCGTATCGAATGTACCAAGCCAGACCCTCGCTGCTTTGTTAGGGTCGCGTATTTCCGCCGCCCATTTCCCCCATGGCCTTTGCCTAACCCCTCGGTATCTTCTCCTCTGCTCGCCGGTTTCTTCATTGGACGCTGCCGCTGCTTCACCTGCAGTTTCCATTGATGTGGTTACCGCCGTTTCAGTTTCTTCAGTTACTGTTAAGAAAAACAGGACAGATAGACTGTTAAAGCTAACTGTTTCATTGCAGCTTCGAGTTTTGACATGTTGTTGACATGTAATAAAAAAGGGTTTTGATAGAAAATAATCATAGATACCAGAAGTTGCAGGAGATGATGAATGGGCATGAGTGCTGGTTTGAACCAAATGAGCAGTAACGTCTTCTGCACGCCCCCTTTTTTGACCAATCTTGGATAGAGCAAGACCAGAAGGTGAACCAGTTTGTGTATGTTGGAAACAAGTGGCGTCCATGTTAGAAGGGTAACAATCCCAAGCAGCAGCAGCAAATCTTTGGCCAGAGACAACATGAGTCAAGGCAGATACCATTGCAGACATCTCGGTTGCTTGATGATGACTTTGTGATCCAAAAAACATATCTGACGATTCAACCCTATCCTCTGCTTGTCTTTGTCGGCAGCTATCTTGTTCTTGTTCTTCGGGACCGCCATCTCCGACAGGTGGAAACCCGACGAACTCACCTGACCTGCTTTGGTGCGCCACCTTGTTGGGTAAAATACGTGAAAACCAATGTAATCTTTGGGTTTTTTATTTTTGTTTTTATTTAAACAAAAACGAAAAATTTTGTATGAGCAAATGAAGGGGAGAGGGTTTTATACGAGGATTAGGAATTTAAGAAGTTGAAGATTTTTTAAAATTTATGGTAAATATATATATATATATATATATATATATATATATTTAATAAATTTAAATAATACGAAAATTTTAATAATTGAATGAAATTTTTAGATTTTTTTATCAGTAGCTGTCTCTAAAGTAGCACACTCTCCACAAATTTAATTTACCACAATACGATAAAGAGTGATTTAATTGACACCTAATATTTTTTTATAAAATTCACAACTAAATTTTATCACATCTCGCATGTGTGGGTGGAATCAAATATCTTATATTATATTAGTATTGGTCAAATGATAAGTGATTATTATGTTAATTTATTATTTTTATATTTAATTCTTAAATAATGTTAATAATAATATTTTAGTAATTTCATGTGATACCAATTTAGCTATTATTTTTATCTATAGTATAGATAGGTTATGGACTTACGATCTTTTTACTGCTTAATATTTGATGTTTCGAGCTTTATAAATTTTGTTTTCACCCGTTAAAATAAATATCAATCAGGAAAAATATTTAATATACTAGAGGTGAAATTTGGTGACAAGTGCAACCTTAAATATAGTAAAAAAAATTTTAAGAGATGTATAAAAGAAATGAGACACGTGGTAAATTTGTAACTCTATTTGTAAAGTTAAAAAAGTGTATTGTTAATGTACCAAATGTTTAACCTTACAAAAATTCAAAATTAAAATATAATAATTTTTTTTTTATATTTTGAAAATATTATATAAAGTTTTTAACCCTAAGAAGATATTACTCGATAAATTCATAATTTCTAGATTCAAGGCGGATCTAGGCGGTCCTCTAAAATAAAAAAATTTTCTTTTAGACTTTTTTATAATTTATAAAATTTTAAATTAATAATGATAAATTTGTACTTTAACCTTTCCAAATGATAAAATTTTAATTTAATCCTTTAAAAATTATAAAAATATAGACTATTAAAATGATAAAATTATATTTTTACTATCATAAAAATATATAATTTAATTCCGATCTTCTAAAAAATTTCTGACTTTAATCTTAACTCTTAAATCGAATTTCTGAATCGATCACAGTCTAGATTAATCTCAATTAGTTTTTAGTTGACAACTACTACGATATAATAATTGTAATGTGATATTTTCGTTATTTACTTATTTTTATGGTATTAATCGTTTCCTTTTTTTTACTTTTTCTTTCAGTATTCAACGCCTTTTTAAGAGAAAAAATATTTAAAACGTTATGTATTTATTTTATAGGGTTTTATTCTTTTGGCAAAAACGTTTGGTCTTTTTAAATAATAGATTTGATTGAAAAAATAAGATAGGGAAAAGGCAGATGATGGATATTGACTAAATTAAATGATCACACTTATACAATTTTAATTATAGGTTTTGATCATATTTGTTTTTTGGCATAATATCTAAAACTAATTATATCTTTTCTCCAACTCATAAATAGAAGGATAATACGTTTCAGCGCACTCGAACCCACATCTTCTAACATTGACAACAATGCTCATATCAATCGAAATAAAACTCAATTTTGATATTTTATAATTTAGTCTCCTAAAAAATAGTAATTTAGTTGCTATTAATTTCAAAATTAAGTAATTAAGGAAAGCTAATCACAATATTCTCATTTAATTTAAATTTTAACTCTTATTTTTCACCTAATAATAACAAAAATATAAAATTCCCCCACATGTTAAACCACTCAATTCAAATCTCATAATCTAAATAGTGAAAGTTAAGGGTTAAAATTGAAATTATTTAGTCCAAAATGAATTAGACATGTGGGTTCCTTGTTATTAATAATTATTTTTTGTTGCATAGATTAAATAAATTGAAAACGTGAATAACATGATTAATTATTTTTAATTGTTGATTTTCAAAATTAATATAATTTATTATTTTTAGCAGTTGGCTTTCGAATTTAATATAAATTAAATTGATTTTTTTAGAGGGAGTAGAGGTTTTTCATGGATAAAAAGATTCTCCTTTTTTAAGGAATTTAATTAGTGAGAGAATATATCTTCAAGAAACATAAGTGGGAGAATATTCACATATTTAGTATGTTTGTTGAGAATTTAATTTTAGTTTGAATTTTTTTTTTATGAATATGATTTTTTTAATAAAGGTGAGATACTAATTTTCTTATATAATTTGAAAAGTTAAAAAGATATATTTAAGAAAAAAATTTCATTTATTATAGTTTATATTAATTTTTGTCCAATTATAAAATCATAAAATATTTAATTTTAAATTTATTTTAACTATTATTGAATTAAATTTTAATTTATATTATAACTTAAATAATATCAATATTTAATTTTTCTAATATAATTATATATTAATTTATTTATATTTAAAACAAATAAATTAGCATTATTAAAAATAAATAGATTAAATGTTGTTAATAATATATTAACTTTTGTTGTTAATAAATATAATTTGATAATATTAAAATTAATTTATGATAGTAATTTTGAAAATTACCATTACTCTATTTTTTTTAAAATGTTATTTAAGATTTCAAATGTTAATCATTATTGTAAAAAAGTTTTACTAAAAACTTAAATATAATTATTATGTTGAATGCTAGTGGAGTAAAATAAACTTTACAAATGGGTCGAGGTACGAATTCAAGGGATAGGTAGGGGTTTTGCCCTCCATATGAAATTGTGTTTAAATCTCTCTAAAAATTATGAATTATAAAATAATAATAATAATAATATTTCATTTTGGCCCACAAAATTTTAAAATTTCATTTTGTCTCCAATTTTTTTTTCGCCTTCGCCTCTACAAGTCATGGAAGTGATTAAATATTACGCATTGAATTAGTTTATTGCTAATTTATATAGTAAAACATGCATAAGAATAATACTCCTATCAAACATAACATTAAAGTTTTATACCTCAAAAACCTTAAGTAACTTTTTCAATACAAAGAAAATATGTATACAAGGAAGACCTCTCAAATGTGTGTTTACAAGTGTTAACTCTCTCTCAAAGAACAGAAATGAAAATGATAAACAGATTTAACAATAAGCGCCTAAAATATATGTATAAGAGAAAATGAATAAATAAAAAATTTACGGTTTTTCTCTAGATTTCTATGCTTAGATGATCATCTCTTGTTTCTTGATGTGTCTTTAACTTGTATTTATATTACGGAATGAGTTTGTAGATGTTTATGGTCATTGAAGGTGATCTGAAATCGTTAAAAGAATTAATTTAGACATTAAATGTAATTGCAGGAACATAAGCATTAATACCTAACTTTTAAGATTATTTGATCGTTGAGCCACGAGTATTGCACCCGAGTTGAGAGGGTGTGGTATCTCATCATCATGGGTCTGGTACCTCATGAGTAGCGGTTTGGTACCTAGGTAATGAGAAGTACCAAACAAAAGCTTTGCTTGACAAGTATTGCACCTTTTACCAAAAGGGTTCAGTACCTCTGTGTTAGTAGGCATATTGCCTTATAGATATTGCACCCTTTGGCCTAGGCACCCCACTTGGCTTGAAAACACTTAGAAAAAAATTCTTAAAAATATTTCAAACCCTCAAATTATTTTAACCATATTTTCATCAAATTATTTAAATAATATATTATAATATATAATTTAATTTAAATATTGTTATATAAAAAATTTGGGACATCAAAAGTAATATAATAAAATATTAGAATATATTATTTAAGTGATGTTGTACTTATTCATATGAATATTATTTAATTATATATATTAGGGTTTTGTTATATTTTTAGAATATAAAATAATTATAAGTGGTTAAATGTAATGGTGAAGTGCATTTTCAAGAAAGTAATATAAATTCTAGGTTGAAATAGACTGAGACACTAAAATTTTAACCAATTATCAGAAGGATAGCTTCTTCGATAGTCTTTTTCTCTTCTTATACATTGATCTTCTTCACTAAGCTCCCAGGGTCTTCAACAGGATCAGACTCGCAGCCCCCCAATGCGGCAGCCACATCGCCAGGCACCGTGTCGGCGTTGATGTTTAAGGCTATCCCGACTCATCAGTTGCCACAGAAGCAATCACTAGGATGTGCCCGCTGTTGAGCATGGGTTCGAGGATTGCAACCTCTGGGACGAAACCCGGTTGAGATGCATTGGGACGAGGCCAGGCCGAGAGTCCCACGGCAGCACCACCCGGATAGGATACGTGAACGAGGTCTTTGTTGACCTTACCTACAAGGACTGTGGAGAAACGTACATAGCATGGGTGACACGGAGGCCATATTTGACGGCAATTCAACTTTGGATGCAAGGAAGTCGTTCTGAAGAGAGTTTGAAGTCGAAGCTGATAGTATTTTGGAAAATGGCCGAGTTTTGAAGCCCCTTGCAGTTGCACTCCAACACAACTCGTTGGAGTAGAAGTTATTGCTCATGTTTTATGGGTGTTTTTGGTTTGGTGAATGACGAGGAATGTTCCAATTGATTATTGTTGTGGCCATTGCTTAATGCTGCATTTTGCATTGCTACATGAGAGTCGAGGGTTTTCATTAGATAAAGAAAAAAAAATGACATAAGCATCATTTTCTGGTAAACAGGACACACAGAGTTAAGATCATAGAATCTGCTTCACCCCACAAATCGGCTGAGAATTTTCTAGAGTTCGGTTCCGGTGAGATTCGTTACAATTCCGTTTAAGATAGGAAGATTGAGTTTTGTAGTGCTGAGATTAAAATAAGTGATGGAATATATATATTTGGACTCAAATGTAGTTGTAACCATGATGTGAGAATAATAATAACTATTACAGTTAAAACAAATAATAAAATGTTATATTTCATATTGAATAATAAAAAATATATTAAATTTGTATTTATGTAAAAAAAACAATTGTATTAATGATATTAAATATATTTGCATCTATTTTTATTAATCATATAACTACTTATTTATGATTAATTTATATCAATTTTAATATATATTTGTTAAATTATTATAAAAAGTGTATTTTATATAATAACAGTAATAAATAAATTATACTTTCTTGTATATTTACTTCTTATTGAAGGAATTCCAGGCCTAGGTATAAAAGCTACCCAATGTTTTTTTTTTAATTGAAAAGCAAAATATGAAAAGTTAAAATAGAAAAGTTGACTGAACCTATATATTGACCTGATGATCAAGAATGTTCATCATCCCAAATGTGATTTGAATTCGAATCATGCTAGTCGTTGTTTGTAATTCACAAAAAAAAATAGAAAAGTTACTGACGAATGGTTTTTTCTCTGCCGGAGGATAATCCATCAGTGGAAAAATAAGGCCTCCAATACGTTGAAAGCATCCAATTGAACCGCATCACATGTTATCCAAACACCTATTTACGTAACAATTGGGGAAAAAAGCACGTAAAACACATTAGACGAAATCTCAACCGGGCTTAAGATACTAGAAATTTTGTTCTAGTGTATAGACTCCGACGCCACATCAACATGAAGCAGATGGGTCTTACCGGAGACGAAGATAAAAAACTAAAGCCCATCAAAACAAGAGGAAGGAGACACAGGCTCCTAGCCGACGTGGAAATGACCACAGATGAAACAAAATCCAAGCCTACCACAGCTTGATAACCGAAGGTCATGAAGGTGAAGATGGTAGCTAGATCCTAAGATTACTTCGCTAAAACCCAAAAGAAAGGGTGGAGGGCAGAGAGAGAAAAGGAGATAAGCAAGGGGAGAGATGAGCAACACTAGCCCATACGCCAGATGGATGACCGCTGATACCTGGTGGCTGGTTTAAAGAGAGTGAAGGGGAAAACCCTAGATGAAAAGATTATTTCAACTGGCTTAGTTGGAAAGCCATTTACCAATAGATTTTTCATTAAGAAAGCTACCTGAAATGCATAATTGTCTTGCCCAGGTATCATGAAATACATAGCTAGGAACCATCACCGTGAGCAAGCAAGCTTAGGAATCTGCAAGCATCGCCAAGCATATCATGCAATGCATAACTGTCCATGGAAGGAGGGAGATGGGAGGGAGGGATTCGAAGAAGGGGCAGCAACAAACTTGAAGAATAAATTATCTTAATGACTGAACGAAAACGCATCCTGGTATGGCATACGGATACAAACAAGAATGGACCAGTTGGCCTGGCTTACAAGAAATATACAACACAATGATACAAAGATCATGCAATTTCAGCTAATGTTTCTCTCCCTATTTCCTCAAAACTGACCATTATCCGCATAATAAAAAATCTACCCAGAAATTTCAGACCCTAGAGAGATTTAAGTGGCATACCTTACATGAACTAGTCATATGAAGACGGGAAAATAAAACAAAGTATCCAACACCATAAAAGCAATTAGACTTGATGTTAAACGAAACAAGAAATAAAAAGATGAACCTATAACCCGATATAAAATATCCTGGGTGATAATGAATTCTTAATACCAGTACCATCACAGTTCCTTACCGACAACCTATTACTGTGAGTTCTCTCTTATTGTCTGCAACTGAGAGAATGAAATTCGGATTATTGACCCACCAAGTGAAGTTGCGTGCTTGGAAACAAGGGCTTCCGTAGCTTGCTCCTCAGTTTCAAACATAACAAGGGCTTGCTTCTTTCCGTTCATTTCAAAGAGCTTGGTATTAAGGATGGTGCCATGTTCCGCCAAGTGGTTCACAATTTCCTCTTCAGTGACATCCTGAGGTAAAGTGGAAAGATGAACCATCTTCGTTGGGGAGCAGCAGTAACGGTAGTTCTTAGCAGCATTGCGATTAAAGCGGTTGAGATTTGAGTTCACGTATTCATGGGTTTCAGTTCCCTGTGTTATATTTGGATGTTTTGAAAAATTGACTTCCAGTCGCTTCCCAAATAGCATGGCCCCCTGATTTTTCAAGTGTGTTAGTACCCAGTAAGCGTTCAACCTAAAACAACTGCTTAATAGTATTTCTTTAAAAGAACTAAACATCCAAGAACAACATTTCAAGAGATTCAAAAGCCAAACCTTGAGAAAATGTACTGCCAGTTCAGCCTGGAAGCCATCACCCATTTGAACAAGAGCATGATCTGGTTTATTACGTAGAAGTTTAATTCTCACAATGTTTCCATAGAGTGAGAACAAGTTGAATAGCTTATCCTCATCTATTCTCTGAAAAAAAATATTAATTGTCAAGCTTGATGATAGGAAGAGTCGAGAATTCAACCAAAAACAAAAAACAAAAAAAGAAAGATAGCAATTAGCTTACATCAGGATTTAGATTGGAAACGAGCACCGTGCACCTATCATTTGTCCCACTTATTCCTGGAGGCAAACCTCCTCCAAAAGCTGCTGCAATTGCAGCTGCATTAGCCATCTATATTTCATGGAGAAGAGAGAAATGCAATCATTAAATGTGGTAGTATTTAACAGAAAAAATAAAGACTTTCAGAAAAATCAATTCACACTTCACAACAAACTTGACCCAGTTAAAGAATCTAGTAACACCCCATACCAAATGGAAACAAAGATGTGTGTGATATGAGCCCAAAAAATATCCACAATCCAAGTTTGATCAAATGCCTTTCTATTGGCAAGACTAGAATGCATGTGCTAATAGTTTGCCACAAAACGAAGCTACAAAAAGTATATGGGTACTAAGTAGCATTTGCCATGCAGGGAAAAAAAAAGGTTTGTTTAATCACTCCTACAGAAACAAAGAACTTGAGAAACAAAGAGGTTAGCTGGCAGACACTCTTTGACTGTTGTGGCTGAATAACATAAAGGATGATAATACCCCCAAGATCAGAAAGAACTGTCTCATTTATATTCAGACCATGAACTGAGCAATACCCACCTGTGGGAATCCAACTGAAACAGAAGAAAACCAACATTTATTAGTCAACAAGAAAAAATCAAATAATGAGCAACAATAAAGAAATTATGTACATGTACCAAATTAAGCACCTGCCCTAGCTACAAGAGCCTCAGGCATACATACCTCCTGCATCACCATACCCAGGATGCTGCATTTAAAAATATATGCAAATTAAAATCAAGAAGGAAATAGCTACAAAAACAGTTGTGGAGATGCACATATACTTCTAGAAATCTCATGTTAGAAGGAAATTGCAAAAATTGATTATACCTGTGATGATCTGCCCTTCTGTTCTGTTGGGAGATTTGGGTTTGTGAAATCCCTTGGCAAGAGAGAGAGATAGAGAGACAGGATACAATGTAAGTAGTGCCAAAATGAAAATGTCGACAAGATATAAAAGAGAAGCAAGTGGTTACTAACATACCTTGATCGCTCATTATTATAATGGACTTGTAATTCATCAAGGCTGAAATAAGAAAATCAATAGCAACTTAATAACAACGGCTTTTTAAGAAGTATAATCTATCAGACAGGAGAAAAAATAAAGCATAATCAAACAAAACAAATGAACTTCCACGTCCACATGCCGTAGACACAAATAATGGTATGACAACTGGATGAATAAACCTACTTTGAAAACTGTATATCAAGCTGGCAGCAGCCATCATAAATATTACGGCCCTGCAAAACATTAAGAAATTAAATTTCCCACGAAAGCAAACCACTAATTAAAATTAAAAGAGCTTACCATAGAAAAATGAATAACAGATTTATACAAGTAAAAATACCTGAAGAGAAGTTCTAGCTGAGATAGCATTCTGGCGTCCTTGATACTGGATCAGGGCTTGAAAGCCTAAAAGATTTGCAAGAACAGGATGAGGAAGAGAGGAAAGACTAAATAAAAAAGAACACAAAGTTTATTCAAAGTAGTTCTTTCATGACCATGTATCTAAAATGTATGGTAAACATATTCACAAAAACAACTGCAAACTGTAGACACTTCATAGCTTTGAAATTATTTCCTAGTAAGCTGGTATCAACATAAATATTATGTGCAAGAGTTCAGTAGGCAGCTTAATATATTGTATAAGAGTTCAGGAGAGAGAAAGAAAATTTGAAGCTGACCAGCCGACTTCTGAAATGTGACGATCTTCTCCACAAATCCATGAGGTGAGAAAACCTGGTGAAGCACTTCCACAGTAATAGGATAAAGCATATGATGGATTGTGACCAGGAGGATTCGATTCGGCTGTGCATCCAGAGTGTGCCCAATAGCAGACCCGCAAAGAGACAGAAGAGAGAGGAATATAAATGGAGGAGCACACAGAGATAGAGAAGAGATGAGAAGAGAATAATAAAGAAGCACAGATAAAGAGAAGATTAAATGAATAAAGAAACAAACCCTGAATATGCAGTAAAAAAGGCCTTTAAAACACTGAAATTGGAAGGACTATAAAAACCTAGGAAACTCAGAGAGGAGGAAAGGAAAGCCAAAATAGATTTATTCCAGTTACTTCATATGTATGAACTTGAGGTTACTTCTGCAACAAAGACGTTTATTACGTAGATATTATTCACCCTATAGTTGGATAGTATAATGCATAGAGCTAACAGGACAAAGGATTGACCATGATCTTTTTGTAGCTAAAAATTAAAATAAACAAGATATTACTCAATAATCCACAATTGAGTAATGCCCAAAGTAATTTCAACTAAAATGGTTGAAATGCTAGTTGGACTTTGAAATTAAAGGCTTAAAATCCAAAAAGAAGAAGAAAACCCAAACAAATAAGAAATCTTGTTGAATCGACCACGAAAAGGTGAGATATATAGCACTAAGCAAAGAAAATGTCTGACAGAAAGCAAAAACACAAACAGATTGCATATTATCAACATGACAGTAGAATTACCAACACATATGGTGCAAAATGCACTTTATAAAGGCATCCTAGTGATCAAACAGCTACTACCCCATACATGCAGGGGTTCGGAAGGGGGAAGAGAAGCTAGGGCTCTGACCCCCTACAGTTCATATTCGCTTTGAAATTTTTTAAATGTTGGTGTTTTATACTTAAAAAATAGCAAAAGTAATTTTGGTAGCCCCCCCCAAATAAAATTTTGGCTTCACCCCAGCGTACACAACCACTAACGTTGCCAGTAGGAATTTAACTAAAATAGCTCCTTTTCCCAAGTCACTCAGTTAATAACTAAAAGCTCCACCTTGTATATTATGAAAATAATCAATCTTTCAATAATCTAGAATAAGTATTTTTTCCACAGCAATCAATTTACTTCCCAGCAGCATATTTCAAGACTGTTTTGAATTTCAGAAGGCCACATTCTATACATACTCAACTTTAGAAAATCAATCTGCAATAGATTTTGTTCAAGTTAAAATATTCCTCATAGTCATTTTACTGCACCATAGCTACTCTCTGTATTTTAAATACGGGTGCAACAGTTATCCCAATAAACTTGGTTTATTATGGAAACTTCAAATCAACATTACTGAATGATCCTTGTTGTCAAAGATAAAGATATATCAAAGACAATAACTGACAATTAATTAAAAAAGAAAAACATAACATGTTCTTTGCTACTCCAAATGCTACAAATACAATTGGTCCCACACAAATGGCCTCATTTGAAACACCTTTCTCCATATGGTCCAATAAGTATGTTTCGCATTCACAATATGATAAGATGCTAATCTACTAACCTCATCACCTCGTCCTTGAGCATTCTGATCCATGGTTGTCAGTTCTTGATGTGATGAGAATTGAACATACACATTCCTCCCCCTGGACCATTACAAACTCATGCAAAGGATTTGGAAATAAGGAGCCCAAGAAAAAGCAAATAAAATACTTTTATACCTGATAGTTGGTTGAACATTAGTGTAGAACTGCATTGCATTGATGGCTGAAGGAAGGAATATCTTGCATTTGGAGAAGAGCCTAAACGATAAATATTCATCATAGTTACAGGTAAAGTATCAAGTTCAAACAGCTAAATCTATCGCGAGCAATGTAAAAACCTGATTCTTTGCACGGAGCATTACAAGCTTTGTTATCACTCCAAATGGCTGGAAAAGTTGAAGCAAATCGTTCTGAAACAAACAAAAGGAGATGCGTCAGATGATATATGTAAATCATTGAAGAATATGCAGTGCAATTACACGTAATAAAAACCCATGCATTTTCATTGCAGCCTATTTTACATGGACTCAAGTATAGGTATCCAGTATGGGAATGTCTAAGGGTCTAATTCGTTATTTGCTCAACCTTCAAGGCTAACAAAGTCACTAAAAGGTGACCAAAAGCAAGATACAAGTTTACAGATACATCTTATGAAAACGTAACTGAAAATATAATTTATTATATAAATTATCTTTCTACATTTACCATTATGCAGGGATTTAAATAGCGGTACGATAGCGGAATAGCGGCCGCTATATAGCGGTAGCGGCACCGTCCGAAACCGCTATTGCCGAAAATAGCGGTGTGAAGCGGAATCACACCAATAGCGGTGGATCGCGGCCGCAATTTAACGGGTAACGGCCAATTACGGTAATAGCAGTCCGCTATTCCAGCTATTATTCCGTTACGATGAAATTAAAAAAAATAATTTAATTAAATTATATGATTTTATATATTTAATGATTTTAGTTAATATAAAATTCACGACCGCGATACCCGCAATGACCGCAATAGCATCCGTTATGTCCGCAACCGCGATAAACGTAACGCGACCGAAACGCCGGCCGCAACTGCAATTTAAATCCCTGCCATTATGTCAATAAGACCAATGATTTCTTTCCATCTTCAAGCCACAAATCTTAGCCCTTTCCAGTCAGGTTATTTCTATTATCCAAGTTTGATTTGCTTGAGGAAAATAAGGCAAATCGATACTGCAACCACATCGTCCGACACGTTTCATAAACATATTGTCATGTTTTGTCAAGATGGTAGACTTGGATGGAAGTGCCGAATCTATGTAACACTTAAAATACTAAATTTTCTTAACAGAAATTCATAAATGCACAATAATTTTTAACCTTTTTACATTTAGTTCAAAATAAAGTATTACTCGTTTGCCTTATTGAAAGCATACACTCCAAAATTAATCATGATCAGTCAAAAAGACAACATTGTGATTACTCAGTAGAAGTTAGCAGTAAAGAGAACGAGTAAACTATAAAAGGAAAAGAGGCTTTACTTCAGAAATTTCATGGCCAACGTTGCGAACATGAATGACTTTAGAAGCTTCCGCCATTTGCAAGGACCTGTAACAAACTCAAAACACTATCAATTATCTTTTATTCATCAACTTTCCTATCAAGAATTAATAAAATAATGCATTTCTATCCAAAGTACAAGCAAAAGAAAATACAGAAATTTCTCACTAAAATTAAGAATCTAACAGTCAAATCATACATATTAAATGCGAAATAATAAAAAAAAAACTATAAATCAATGTGTTTTTGTTTCTGAATATCAGAAAGAATGTGAGTAAAAAAGCATAAAAAAAAAAACAGAAACTCTGTTGGATTGCTAAGAAATCAGAAGAAAGGGAAAAGAAAATTTTAAAACAGAAACAGGAGGCTTTTAAGTTTTAAGCTCGAATCTGAAGAAGAGAGAAAGTAAAATGCAAAAATCTAGATTTATTAGTATTGAATGTTTGGTTCTGGAAACAAAAGGGACCGTTAAATTTTAGTTATAATGAAAAAAAAAAGCACAGTGAGATCAGAGAGAAAGAGAGGGAACTTGCCTGAGAAAGAGAGGGAAAGAGAGAGGAAAATTGGAGAGAAAGTGGAGGGAAAGGAAAGGAAAGGAAAGGAAAGAATCGGAGAGGAGAAGAGAAGAGAAGAGAAGAGAGGGAATCAGAGAGAAGTTGAGAGAGTGTTTGTTCGCATGTTTTTATTTTTGCCCTATCCTCTTTCCTCTTTTCCACTTTCCTCTTTTCGCCCTAATCCCCTCCCCGGCCCATCCCATTCTAAATTGAATTTTCAAATCATACCCTAATTTGTATTTTTTCCAACTACATATATTAACTAGAAATTTAGTAAAATATTAGTCGTATATAATGATAACTTTAAAATAAAGTAAAATTGTGTGCATTGTTTTTTCATATAAATGCATTTAAATTGTTTTTCAAAAAAATTATCCTCCTAAAATATTTGTTGCGTGCTATCCTTAGCTTACACACATGGCAATATGAGAAATGACTTTGCAAGCACCCATAGACGATCCTCCACCTTGTATCCTTAGTGTGATTGGATCACTACAAAACGTTTGAAAATCCGTTTTGAACAATATTTTGGTCTTCGAAATCCAGAGAATGGGTTCGGGAGTCGATTACGTGTGAGGAAGGATTAGCACCCTCACACGTCCAAAATTGGTACCACGTCGATCATTATCCTGTCTTGGTTGTTAAAAATTTAAAACCTCGAATAAAATTTAAAATACGATCATTGTAAACATAATTTAATTCGCATGATTTTCAAAAATCGAATTTAAAGAAAGATGCTCGTGTGTTTCGAATTTCTCGGAGAATTGAAGTCGTGTCCAACACGTTAGGGCACGACGTTCTTGGAATTTCGAAATTAAAGGACATTTTGAAAGGTTTAGAAGAGGATATTCGATTTGTGCAAATTCTACGAAAAATCATATTCAGCACGTTAGGGCATGCATAATTCTTCAAAGTTTTCACATGAAGGGATATTGCCTCGATTTTGAAAATTTAAGGCCCTCGATTATTTTGAGTCGAAGAGGAAGAAACACACCTAGTAAATTAAGGCATGAGTTTCTCAAATTCTCGAAAATAACGAGCGTTCCTTCATTGTCGATTTCAAAACTTTAAAAGGGTATTCGATTATTCCAGTTTGAAGAAAAATCGCGCCTACTAAGTTAAGGCACAAATTTTCAAAATCCAAAATAAAATAATATTACCTCGATTTTAAAATTATTTGTATATGTTCTCTAAGACAAAAACAATTTTAATTTTAAAAATGAGTGCGTAAATTAAATACAAATGTACAAATAATAGCAAAATTAAATAATCACAAAGAAAGAACAATTATACGGATAAATAAATATGCAATAATTAAGCATAAAATTAATAAAATACGAAAGAATCGCGAATCAAAATCATTGAGAAAATAACAAGATTAATTTAAAATACGAAGAAAATAATTAATCTTATGTACAAAGAATTTCAAAACAGAAAATAAAAAAATGGATTGAAAAATGAAGCTTCGGAGAATTACGGAGACAAAATGTAATTTTGGAAAAATATAGGGGTCAAAATGAAATTTTAGGGAAGTTTAGGGGTCAAAATGTAGTTCTGGAAAAGTTTAAGGGTTAAAATGTGATTTTAGGAAATTTTGGGGGTCAAAATGTAATTTTTGAAAAATTTATGGTCAAAATGTAGTTTTGGAAAAGTTTGAGGGTTAAAATGTGATTTTAGGAAAGTTTAGGGGTTAAAATGTGATTTTAGGAAGTTTATGGTTTCAAAATGTAATTTTGGAAATATTTAAGGTTTAAAATGTAATTTTAGGAAAGTTTAAGGGTTAAAATGTAATTTTGGAATAGTTTAGGGTTAAATGTAATTTTGGAAAAATTTAGGGGTTAAAATGTAATTTGGGAAGTTTGGAGTCAAAATGTAATTTTGGAAAAGTTTAGAGGACAAAATACAATTTTGGAAGAGTTCAAGGGCTTTTTTATGCATATAAAACCAAAAATGTGCCACATGGCAGCCTCTCACGCATCAGAAATTCAAAGGACTAAATTAAAAATGAAATAAAATTTGAGGGCAAATTAGAAATAAATTAAAAATATAAAAGAGGACCTAATTGTAAATCTGGAAAAAAGCAGAAGGATAAATATCCCCTTGGTAAAAAACGCGCGGATCCTTAGCCTGGGATGGGTCGAGTCGGTCGGATCATGGCAAAACTACGTCGTTTTGGCCTCTAAGTTTAGACACCAAAACGACGCCGTTTTGATGTGGGTTTTTAAGCCAATTTTTGCTGAAAAATTTCATTCTTTTCTTTTCATTTTGCATAAATTTTTTTCTTTCTTTCTCTCTCAAATCTCTTTACAAAGGTCGGCCTTGCTCCGACCAAGGGTGCCGCCTCCGATCGTCGTCCGCAGCCATGTACGTCAGCGAAAAGGTAAAAATTCTCCTTCTTATTTTTTTCAAAAATCATAGATTCAGGCTCCGATCTAACTAGATCGAGCCCAGATCTACTTAGAAAAACGTTTAAAATTCCTTTTTGATTTTTTAAGCTTCTGTTTCAAAGCAAAAGGACTGGATCTGATTTGGTTTTTCAAAAAAATTCGAGTTTTGATCCTTTATTTCTTTTAAATCTGTTTTTATTGTTTTATATTTTTATTTGTTATTAATATATATTTTTTGATCTTCCATATTCGAAGCTGCGATGAAGGTAACGTTCGGGCGTGTAATGACGGCGGTGACTCAGAGGGGCTCCATTCACAGCTCCGACGATGATCGATCGGATCAAGGTGTGACTCTTCAAATTTCTTTTTATTTATTATATTATTTAAATTATATTTATTATATTAAATACACATTGAATGCATGTTTAGAAATAATAAATGACATTAATAATATTTTAAAATATATTAATATATTTAAAATATAAACAGTTTTGAAATTCTGGATGCTTGAAATCTGATTTGTATTCTACTGTTTAATTGCTTTTTAAATGCTTCGTATTTCTATTTTATTTCAAAATGTTCTAAAATCCCTTACAATTGCTTTTGATTTCGGCTTTATAGCCGATTATAACTTGCTTTATTTTGCTATATTTTTGATGTCTTTTCTTCTTTGCTTATTGCAGGTCCGATTAATGGGTAGCGGTGCTAGTGGCAGAGGCAAGTGGAGCAAGTTGTTGCTGACGTGGCATGCTCTGAGTGGGTGGTGGAGGCGACTGGCAGCACAAGTTGCACACTAGGGATTAGGTTTGTTTTTGGCAATTGGGTTATTTGTGTTGGGCTTAGAGAATTTAGGTTGGATTTGTAATTTAAATTTAAAACAAAACCAAAATTTGGTTTGCCCATTTTGGTTTGAAGTTTGACCCGAATAAAATTGGGCTCCAACATCCTCTATTATACCTCAAAGCGCGAGATATGGAGGATCTTTCTTCTTCCCTAAGCATCCCACTTGATAAATTAGTGTTCTTCAGTCTTTCTTTTTCCTTTCACCTTTTTCCTCCTCCTCCTCCTCCCCCTTAAGTTCTCTTTTCCTACGCTTCGTCTATCACATGTGAACCAACGTCATAGTCACCCCCACCTTCTCCTCCTTGTCCCTTCCTTTAATTCATTGTATCAACAAAATATAAAATTTCTTGGGGGTTTTACATTAAGTATCATCATGGTTGGATAATAAAAGTTTATTTTGAGATATTATCATATTTTGATGGAAAAAGATTACCTCAAGTCAATAATATGACGACGTGTAAACTACATTTGTAATCACCTAACTATGTTTTTTTTGTTACCCAATTATAAAAGTTATAAAATGATCATACAACTATTCAATTTTGTCTTTTTTGGCCACCCAACTATCTTGGACTTTTAGGTGTTCCCATTTTTACGTAAGCCAACTGGTAACTCAAAAAGACAAAATTGAATAGTTGAGTGATCATTTTGTAACTTTTCATAGTGGGTGACAAAAAATAACATAGTTAGGTGGCCATTTTATAAATTTTCATAGTTGGGTGACCAAAAAAAAATAGTTACATGACTACTAATGTAGTTGACCCTAATATGATATTACCAATAGCAAGTGTTTAGCTAATGGAAAGTAAGATTACTTAGCACATTATTGACTATGTTATAGTGCCTTATCAAATTCATTTGGTTAGAATGTAAATTTTTATTGATTAGTTAACAACATATGGGATTACTTAAAAGCATATTGTCGAAACCACTTTGAAAACGAGGGATTCGAAAAAAGGTTCTTTTAAGATTTGGAAAAAATGAGAAAAATGGGAGTCGCCACCAATCTTTTATTTTTGGGTGTGATTGGATCACCATAAAACGTTTAAAAACGTTTTAAAAAGTTGGTCTTCGAAATCCAAAGAAATAGGCTCGGGAGTCGGTTATGCACGAGGAAGGATTAGCACCCTCGTACGCCCAGAATTGGTACCACATGATTATTTTCGGGTCTTGTTTTATGAAAACTAATGAAAATTCGAGTAAAGTTTATAATACGATGTTTATTTTAAAAGGCTTTGTGTAATCTTAAAGGAGATCTTTTTAAGAAAAATTCATCCCCGTATTTCGAACCTTTACGAGAACTAAAGTCGTGTCCAACACATTAGGGCACTATATTCTCGGAGTTTCAAAATTGAAGGACGTTTTGGGAAATTTTGAAGAGAATATTCAATCGCGTGACTTGTACGAAAATCACACCCAGCACGTTAGAGCACGATTTTTCGAGGTTTTCACACGAAATGATATTGCCTCGTTTATGTCACGAAAATCATTCGTATATATTTTGAGAACTTGAAAATTTCGTATTAAGGTTAAAATGCAATCCTCGAACATATGGTTTGAAGGATTTAAAAATGGATTATTCGTTTACTTCGATTTTCGCGAAGAATTAAAGTCGCGACCAATGCGTTAAGAAACAACATTCTAGAAATCTCGAAGTGAACGGGCGTAAAAACTTGAAAAGGATATTCGATTCGCGCTAATTATACGAAGAAATCACACCCGACACGTTAGGGCATGATTTCTCGAAGTTTACGCACGAACGAAATATTGCCTCGATTTTTGAAATAACTTTGAAAATGAATGCGCAAGTTTGAAATACGAGTAGCGATTAATAAGAGAAATTAAATACGAAGAAATACAATAAGCAGATAAATAATATGCGAAAATGTAAGATGCAGATCCAAATAAATGTGAATATTGGTGAAGAAGAAAAAATGACGAAATCGGGGTTGAAAACAGGACTTTTGGATACCCGGGGGTAAAATGGTAATTTTGGACTTTCAAGGGCAAAATTATAATTTTGGAGAAATAGGGGCTAAAAATGGAACTTTGGAAAGTTCGAAGGGTAAAAATGGTAAATTTTGGTAAAAACGAGGTTAAAAATGAAATTTGGAAGGTTCGGGGGTAAAATGGTAATTTTGGGTAAAATCGAGGTTAAAATGGAATTTAGGAAAGTTTAGGGGTAAAATGGTAATTTTTTGGTAAAATTAGGGTTAAAAATGGAATTTAGGAAAGTTTAGGTAAAATGGTAATTTTGGGTGAAATCGGGGTTAAAAATGGAATTTTGGAAAGTTTAGGTATAAAATGGTAATTTTTGAAAGTTTTAGGGTCAAAATGTAGTTTTTTTAAATTTTGGGGTCGAAATGTAATTTCTAGATAGTTTAGGAACCTATAAACAATAAAACCAATAACTGGATGACACGTGGCAGCCCCATAGGCATCCAGAAGTCAAAGGACTAATTTGTAAATCTTAAAAAATTCTTGGGTCAATTTTGTAATTAAATAGAACTTGATTTTGGGTCTAAATTAAAATAAATTAAAAATAAGAGGGAATAATTACAAAAATAAGCCAAAACAGTGACACGTGGCAGTCCCTGATGCTTCCACATGTCAGAGAATTAGATTGAAAATAAATTAAAATTATTAGGCCAATTTATAATTAATTTAAAATATAAAAAGGCCGAAATTATAGATTAAAAAATGTTAAAGAATGAAAATGGAAATTTCCCCATTGGTTAAAAAATCTAAATCCTGTGGGCCAAAGCCACGTAACAAAAGGGGGGTTTTTTAACACCAAATTAAAATAGAGAAAAAACATTTAATTCATTTAAAAAAAAAATTTCCCTCTCTTTCTTTCCTTACTCTCTCATCTCCCATCCCTTCTCTCAATCCAGCCACAACTCCGGCCAACCACCAGCCGAGCTACAACCGCCGCACGCGTCTCACCAGCCGCCGCATTCAGTCGTCCTCGGCTCACATCCGGCCAAGCTCCGGTCTCACGCGCCTCCGTCTTCGATCCCGGTAAGTTTAAAAACTTTTTTTTTTTGTTTAAAACCATTAGATTTCTTCTTTTTTTTTAAAAGATTCCTTTATCTTTGTAAAACCCAGATCGGGCTCAAATCTAACGAGATCGAGACCCGATCTATTAAAAAAAGAAACTTTCTCCTCTTGGAACGATTTTCCGTTTTTATTGATCATTTCTTATCAATTCCTTTTTTATTTAAACTGACATTTGTTTTTATTTTTTTATGAAATCATTGTTTTGTATTTTGGATATATTCTTTTTGAAGTGGTGAAAATCTGCTATCGGGTCCTCCGTGCATGGATGCGCTCAATGGAGTTTTGGCCGGAGCATCGTCGGTGGCAGAAGTCAGGTCGAAAAGAGGTGAGACTCTTCGTATTTTTGTTTTATTAATATTACTTAATATTAAGAATTATTATTAAAAAAAGTACTGTTATTAATAATGCATTAATTAAAACATTTCGAAATATTTAACAACACTAATGTATTAAAACGTTTCCATTGTTTTAATAAAATAATAAATGTATTTAATGGGAATGAATGCTAGGAACTAATGCATTATTGTATACTGAATATAAAAGAAACCCTTTGAATTCGAATGCAATAATGGATAATAATAAATAAACAATGAATATTTGTTAATGCATCTATCATGTACCTTACGAATATTGTCTGTTTCCTTGTGTCCTGCTTTCAAATCCTTCGTGTATTGACTTCGAATACTCAAAAATTTGAATGCTCAAAAAATAAAATTGGTTTTTTTGTATTGCTCTTTAAGTCTGTCCAAGTATTCGTATATTGATTATCAAAAAGAAGGGCTCCCCCCGTTTTGGGAATTCAATTTGGCTTTTATAGCCAATACAACCATCAGTACAAATTGTTCCTTTCAATTAATGCCCGTCTTTTTCCTTTTTTTCTACAGGTCTGGCAATGGCAACCCGAAGCAGTGGCAGTTGGAGCAATTGGCAGCCGGCTGTGACAGGAGCAAGTTGGCTGTTGATGTGGCGAACTCCCATTGGCCAAGCTTGAGGTGGCAACAGCACAAGTGAGCAGATTTTGGTCTTCATTGGGCCCCTAATTCGGGTTTCTATAAATTTATTTTGCAAATTGGGCTGTCTGAATTGGACCCCAATTAAAATGCAATTGGATTTTGGAATTGGGGTGACTGATTTTTTTTAGCCAAATTGGCTTATAAATGGACATTATGGATTTTTAATTTTAATGTTTAAATTTAATATTTTCATAATTTGATTTAAATTTAAATTTAAAATAAATTTAAATAGTTGAATTTAAATTTAAATAAATTAAAAAATTAATTTAAATTCAAAATTAAAACATAAAGTCCAAGCCCAGTCAAAATTGGGTTTCAACACATATTTTATTAAATATTTTTATTGAATTTGTTTTTTTTTCTTTTACTAAGCAAAGGTTGAAGCTATCAGAATTTATTTTACTAATAAGTTAATGCATTTCTCTCCTAAAATACTTACATATCTCATTTCTAAAAAAAATGAAATAAGGGGGAGAAATAAATAGTTAGGGCTTTTCTTTTAATCCAAATGTCATGAAAAAGAACAATACAATTTTTTACTAAAACATGTTATATGTTATGGTTTAAAGGCAAAATTAACCAAAATGATAAAAAAAAATGGTAAACTTGTTATAAAAGTATCATTTTTGGTAATTAAAGCATAACATATAACAAAATATTTTAAAGTATAAACAAAGAAAATCTTTTTACAAAATTTAAGCTTTCTAGAATATAGAACAAGACTTATACAAAGATATACAAAAAACCATTAATGTTTATGTACAAGAAAGAAGGCAAAGAATTAAATCACTATTGTATTTTCACTTTATTTATTGTTTGGATATGAGACTCATACCTCTTGTAGTGTTGTTTAGGTGTATTTATACTAATGAATGAGTTTTTGACCGCTTATGATCATTGGGGATGGAAAATAGCTATTGAAAGTGTAGGAAAAACTAGTTGTTAGACATAGAGGACCAATGGAGTCTGATAAGGGGTCATTATAATCACTAATGAATTCATCAATTCACTATCTATGAGAGCCTCGCTTAAGGGTTTGATGGGGGCTTTTCATCGTCCCCCTTTTCAATGGCTTTAGAAGCTTTTCATTATTCAATCCAAGGGGTGGTAGTGGGCAGGACGAAATCAAAAAAATTTTGAAGGGAGAAATTAAATTGTATTTTATGTTAGTAAAAATATAATTTTTAATGATTAAATCAAAATTTTATTATTTTTAGGAGATCAAAGTGTAATTTTATCTTTATTAATTTAAATTTTTTAAAAATTTTCATGAATTTAAATAAAAAAATTTCTAGTAAAAATACAAATTATCTTCACTAGAATCAAAAGGAGTTTAAAAAGGCTAAGCAAATCAGTTTCTTAGGTGGTTAATGTAACCTCCAATATTCGATCATAACGTCTAGATCGAGTTTGGAGTGTTATAAGTTGCTTTTGTAATGGTGTGTCGTTAGGGAGAGCTCAGTCAGGATATTATAATGGAATGATTTTGTAACTAAATGAGTTTATAATTAATAGACAAAAAGTCAGAACTTAATTATAAATCATTTGAGCCCTAATTACATATGTTCAATCAATTCCTCCTCTAGCTTATTGAAACCAGAAATGAATTGCGTGTTTGAATCGAAATGAATAGAATGAATAGAAATAAAAAAAATGGGAAACATTCAGAAAGGATTATTATTTTTCTCCGAAATGGAGAAATGAAACCATTTGGAAATGGATGTGTTTTTCTCAAAATGGAAATGTAAATGAAAATGGTAAATGATTCACTTGAAATGTACATGGATTACTCAGAAAAGATTGGAAGAATGAATGTATGTTTTTGAGTTATTTTAAAGTCCAAAAATGAAAGTAAATCATTCGGTCATAGTGAACATGTTAAGTGATGAAATATTAAACATATTTTCTCGAACTTTTATTATGGGTAAAATGTCATAATTTATCAGGATAAATTGGGATGAGAAAATCATTTAATATAAATATATTGAAATTTATTTTGAGAAATAGAAAAACAGAATCGGATTGGATTCAATTACAAAGTATTAAGTCAAAAAGTTCGAGAAGTACTCGTAATTTGACTCGATATGAGAGAGGCTCAAAATCCCCTCATGTAACATGAAGGGGGCACCAATATAGCTATTAATACACTTTTGAGAGATTGTTACTCAGTCGAAAAATAGAAAGAATTTATTTTTAACTATTAAATATATTTTTCCAGAATAACAATTCTATTGATTTCTATTAAAACAAAAGTTCGTTTTCACCTCAAAAGAAAAGAAAACTTTTTCTAGATATGTGTTTTGATTCAATTTATTCAAGTCCACACTCGAAGCAGTTCGTGGTACGAAAATAGCAAAGAAGATCATTTGGTTGAAAGTTGAAAAACATCAACGATTTTTACTTACCTGAATACCTAAGTACAATTTCGGTTTAAGATTTATTGCTATAAATATCACAAACCGGATCGATTTTCAAAATTTTAATTTTTTGTTGTATAAAAAAAACTGTTTTTAAACTGAAATTTTTCCTTTAGAGTTTCACTCAAACAGATTGGAGTAGAAGAGGGAGGTGAAAGAATTGTTGATGAAGATGAAGGTAACGATGAAACTGAAGTTGAAGTTGGAATTGAGATAACAATAAGAGTTGATGTAGTGGAGTTAATAACTGGAATAACAACAACAACAACAACAAAGGTGGTAACCTCACTCGAAGGAACCAGTGGCGAAAACACCATAGGAAGGTTTCACCACTTTCCAACCGGCACCTCTGTTGGGTTGCGCAATTTCGAACTTCTGTTTTCTTTTTGAAGGGCATTGGGCCTTCAAACTAGGTGCAACTTCTTGCAGGAGACCTATCAATTCTGTCACTAGAAGACCAAAATTCACCTCCATAGCAAGAACGATTACTATCACCTTCGATGCTTATAACAGAAGTTTTGAACACTGTTAAATTCTCTCACCTTCACTACTGAGAATTCCAACAAGACGAGTAACTTGCCTTCAATTAAACAAAATGTTAAAAGGAAGTAAAAAAATTTACCTTCATTAGATCCTCAAAGTCCAAACTCTTCCTTTCCCTTGTCCCCCTTATCTTGCACCTTTTAACTCTTGTACTGCCGGCTTTGGTAAGGACAATGGGCATAGTCCACCAACACATTGGCAAACTATTGTTTTCCCTAAAATAATATTTGACTGTCTATTTTCTGTAACCTTGAGCCTACTCATTGTTTATATATATATTTTTTAATTATTAATATTAATTTGGATTTAATGTTCCATTCAACACCCTCATTTCCAAGATAGGTTGGTTTGGATGGTTGATTACTTATTAATACTCCAGTGTTCGAGTTCATAAGCAATCCTATTTGACCTAAAAAAACCTTCTTTTTGCTGATCAAAGTGAAAACAGGAAACTTAAAACAAAGCACGATATTGGGTATATTTGGTTCAAAACTAGGAACAATCTATAACGCAAAAACTGAACCAACTCAGCAAATTCAAACATTCAGCAAATTGATAAAAAGCAAAACAAAATCCAACCATGAATTTCCGACCGGTTTTTCCAAGATTATGCCTTTAGCCGACCATAGAATTTCTGTTTCTCCTGTGTTGTCTGGAACCGTCCGTGCCCAAACTTCGAGGAGGTGTCGATGAACTTGAGTTTGATTTCCTCGAGAGCCACACGAGATGTCTGGTTAATCAGAGACTGGCGAAGCGTTACCACCCTCTTCTTAGGTCCAACACAGCCTCCTTTGATCATCAAGTAATCACTCTTCACAACACCATAGTGAGGGAAACCACCTATGGGGGTGATATCTTTCTCGGTCCTGATTAAAAACAAACAACATCAACACATTCAGCAATGATATCGAGCAAATCCGAACAGAAAGCATCGAAACTTTCCATACAAGACATTGAAAACAACTTTGAATCAGATGGAATTAGTCAAAAGTACTAACCTGTCATAGTCTGTTATAGCAGAGTGAGTCTCATCACCAACCTTGCCAACTCTGTAAACCTTCTTGTTCATCTCAGTACGGTGATGGTATCCATTCTGACCTGCCCTGGCAACGGTAAATGAGACTCTAGCAGGATGCCAGGCACCGATACAAGCAACCTTACGCAGACCTCTGTGGGTCTTACGGGGCAGACGTGTGACACCCCAACGAGTGACAACACCTTCGTAACCTTTACCCTTTGTAACACCGATGATATCAATCATTTCATCCTTCTGGAAAACAGCATCAATGGGGACTTGTTTCTCAAAGAACTTGTATGCAAAATCAACCTTGTCAGCAATCGTTCCACCATTGACTTGGATCTCCATTAGGTGTGCCTTCTTCTGCTTCAATCCCTTCATTTTCCTAATCTGTAAATGCATTTTGTCAGCAAATTTTGTCCACCTTGAAACATGTATAACAAATTAATTCCAGTGAAACGAAAAACTCATGAACCTGGGTGTGGGCCAAGACCCTAATAACAGTGGCATATTTCTTCATCTTTTCAAGCTGAGCAGTGATACTCTTCTTCCCTTCTTCGCTCTCGTAGTGCTTTGAGTACTTGGTGAAAGCCTTCTTCTTGGATTTGCACCAATGCTTATAGAACCTACGTTTAACCTCCTCGCTCAAATGCTGAGCCCAGACGGTGTTCAATGAGCGGAGACCGCGTGGTGTCTTCACATACCCAACAACTCCAACAATAACCATAGGAGGGGTTTCAATGATTGTAACAGCTTCACATGTCTCCTTCTTGTGAAGCTCTATACAAAATTAAAGGACATAAATTTAGCTCAAGAATACAGATAAAAATGGGAGTTATCTTAATCAAAACTGAACTTACTAGATCCGGGTTTTTCGACCTCCCTGACAATGTGTGTCATACCAGCCTTGTACCCTAAAAAGGCAGTAAGCTTGCATGGTTTGCTCGGATCATCCTTTGGGAATGCCTTCACTGCATCAATAAAAAACAACATCATCATACTCCAACACATCCATACCGAAAACATACAGTATCCAAACCCGTAACCGTATCACCCCAAGCCCGAATAACATAGTTCAACAAAGGAGTTTATCAATTATAATGTTGCAGGATAATTACAGTTTTCATTAATAAACTGCCAAAATGAAAAAGAATACAATATACCTTTTCCTCTGTGACGAGAAGCTCGTTTCCTTGGAAGAAATCCAAGGGAACCATGCCTTGGGTGCTCAAACTTCCTGTGAGACATTCTTCCCCTCCTTCACCACCCAAAACAAAACAAAAATAAAATAAAATCTAATCAAACCCATGTTCTTTTTTTCCTTTTGATGTATATAAAGATAACAATTAAAATCAAATGACTAAGAGTTTCAGAGTGACAGCAATTCATTTTCCTACAGAAAAAGCTAAGATTTTATTTTCCTTTTAACGTTCCTCCAGAATTTCTATAGTAAGCAAACAGAAGATGAATGAGAAGAAAAAAATGGGAGAGAACAGATATCAGAGAGATAGGTGACCTGCGTTGGGAGACTCCTGCACTGCGGCTGCTGCTGCTTGGTCACTGAAGAGGCTGGAACCCTAGTTGCTATGTTATATTTACAACATGCTTTAAATAATTGAATTTACATAAAAACCCCTTTTTCTTTCTTAAATTAACTTTTAACCAACATTTTTTATTTATTTCACAATTTCATGCTTATATTTTACAAAATTTCAAAAGTTATATTAATTTGTCATTAGTTTAAAAGTTGATCAAGTAAACAAATTATTGAATTTTTTAATTTATTGATTTTTATTAATTTTATTCATGTATTTACTTATTTTCAAGTCAACAACTTTACATAAATGTTTAGGGGTGAGTTATATTTGTTTCAATTGAGGCTTTTTGGATTGTCTATGATAATTTAGTTTGGATTGGACTGGTTTTTAATTTTTTTATTTTTAAATTTTATTTTGATAAATTAATTTTTATTTCATGATTTTTAATATTATTTAATAAAGTTTAAGTGTTTTTTCATGAATATTTCTAAATTGTTATTTTTTCAAGTAAATAAAAAATAACCAGTAACTCTCAATAATATATTAGTAAATGATGAAGTTTTATCAAATTAATTTTAAAATATTAATTAAATACTAAAAAGTTAATATTATTATTTTCAAGTATAAAAAATGTTAACCTTTTGCTAAATATAAGTATTACATTCGATAAAAAAAAACACAATCATTATATTAGAAATAAGGATGTAAATAAACCGAACTTGAACGAATGAATCTATGGTCGTATTTATTTGTTTTTTTTAAACTTGTTTATGTTCATTTATCTAAAATTATGTGTACTTACTTTTATTTGTTTTAAGTTAAATAAACATATTCATGAATATAAAATTGAACGTGTTTATGAAAAATCTCCACAAATAATAAACAATAAATAAATATAAATTTTAGATGTAAAATAATCAAATATTAATATATATTATAAATAAGTAAATGTGTATCATACTATACTTATTCATGGTTGGATAGTTTGCACAACTCGATTTGGGTCGGGCATGAACAAATATTATTATATTTGAGGTTGAGTTAGTTTGGCTCAAATTTAATTTAAATAATAAAATATTTTAAAATTTTAAATTTAATTGTAAATTACAATATATTTTAAATATTTTATTAAATTTAAACAATAAAACGTTCTTTTTTGGGTAAACCAAAATTTAGACTTGAAATGTTTTTATTTTTTTTTGGAAGTGGTCCTTGTGCATGCCTTATACACCTTCGTCAATGTATTTAATCTGTTCATGAGTCGAGTCCTAATAAAATTTTAGGTTCGTTTGATAGATTCGGGTGTGATCCAAAAAACGGGTTTAAATTTTTGTCCAAGTCTGGCCCATATTATAGATACTAAACCTAGCCCGACTCATATTAAAATTTTATTATTTAATTTTTATATAAAAAATTAAAAAATATAATACATAAAAATATTAAAAATATTAAAATAAGTGTTTCCCAACAAATTGAATTTTTTTTTAAAAAAAGTTTATAATTAAATAACACTAAGATAAGTGCAACTTAACAACTAAATGCCTTTAAAATAGTAGTAAAATTAACAATAAAATAAAAGTTATACAATATCCAAACAATAACAACAAAATAATAGCAACATAATAGTGAAATTACAACAAAACAGTGAGAAAACAATAACAAAATAATAATTTTTTTTACAAATTCGAATCGAGTCGGATTTGAACTAAAAAAACCTTATCTATTTTCTAAATAGGTCTTAATTTTTTTACTTAAACTCATTTTTAAGCCTATTGTTTTACTCAATTTTTTTTCTTTTTAGAAGGCCTTCGGGCCGGGCCGATGGATAGCTCTAAGTGCATACATGGGATTATTCTTTTCGTCTCTTGGTTGACAGGTGTGGGGCGTCTTGCTAGGGCATATTTTGCTCTTCCTCAACAGGCGTTTAAGGATTGTTGTCCTTATTATTTCGGTTTCCTTTTTTCTGGTTCTAATTTTGTAGTGTGGTTAAACTAGGCTCTTGATCGGGTGAATTTTCTTCTTATGGGTTTATTGTTTGGTAAATAAATAAGAGTTTAGCAATAGGCTAAAATTACAATAATATTATTCTTCATCAACCATCATATGAATAGTACGCTGGATATATTCTTTCAATAAATCTCTCACGTATGTCTATGGATCTACATGAATAATCAACTGTTTTATTTCACTTATAGCTTCTTTGGCGATGCAATCTATCACTTTATTATTATCCCTCAAAATATGTTGGAATTTCACATCCCAATCTTTAGAATATCAATAATGTATTAGTCTAATTTCGTTGCAATCGTTACCCGCTGCTAACCTATTAGGTATAACATCAATTAACAAAGCATTATCACTAAAAATTTAATTAATTAATTAATTATTGTCATTTGCATCAACATTGAAATTTTAAAATTCAAAAAATATATGAGCTTAGAATGGGTTAATTGGAGAATATGAATCAAATATATTTATGTGCATAGTACAATACAATTTGAGGCTAAGTGGTGCCTTGGTCCCCCAAAATTTTGGGAAATATTGATTTTTCCCTTGAAATTTTTAGAATATTTTAGCCAGGCCTTCTCAAAATTTCGAAAATTCTCATTAATCTCAAAAAATTCAATTAGGCCTCCATTTTTTTAAAATCTACTTGAACTCTTAAAATTTTTGAAATTTTTACTAAGCCTCCCAAAATTTAGTCCCAAGATCCATCATTGCTAGTAATTAGATTTAACCAAATGAATTTAACTATTATTGTTTGGATCAAAAGTAAAGTTTCAAAATTTAAAAAAAGTACAAAGACTAAAATTGACTAATTAAAAAAACAAGATTAAATTTGATCAAATTAAAATATAGGAACTAAATTCACAACTTTCACAAAATACCTGGACTAATAGTAGAATTTAACCTTGTAGCACTCCTACTATCCTACAGTGTTGGAATGGATGATACAACCAAACGGGCCTGGTTTAGCTAACATCAGTTTAAAACAAACGAACAATTCTGACCCAAAACGAATGAAACTGCGACACGTAATCTGAGTTCATCAATGCAACCCGGCAAACAATAAAAAAAGGGACAGTGACTTCCCCCTAAACTCACAACCTCCGTAACGCTAACATCTACCGTTCCTCCCAAAAAACAAGCCCAGTCAAACATCTCTCGATCGGAAAATTGGTCCACTCGCCCTCACACGCGCTCTTTAGTCTCCTTGATCCCAACAGAATAACAAACCCAAAACCCCAAAAAGTACGACAAGTTCAAAATCCCCAAATATCCACCAAACCCTAGATAAAAGCTCAACATCTCGGGGAACACTGAAGTTTTCCACGAGAGAATCTCTCGGTAAAGGGAGAAATCGCCGCCGAATATGGCGTCGTCGACTTCAAATTCGCGAAATTCGGATCTATCCCGACGCTCTACTACTTCTTCCTCTACAAAACCCCTACTTTTCACCGATCAAAAAACCAACGACGATCACGATAACAGATTGAGCTCTACAATGACGGTCGATGGCATCCTCCGAAACGTTTACTCGGCCGCTCCGTCGACGGAGACTACTCTGGTTGACGCTTCCATAAGTTTGATCGACGCTCCGATTCCGAATTCGGTCGCTGATAATCCCGAAGTTCCTCAGGTTCAAACCGTCGCGGATTGTAATAACAATGTGGCGAAAAGTGTAGACGAGGTTTGGAGGGAAATTGTATCCGGCGAGAGGAAAGAGATCACGATGAAAGAGGAGGCGCCCGACGAAATGATGACTTTGGAGGATTTCTTGGCGAAGGCCGGTGCAGTGGAGGAAGCGGCGGCCGTTGCGTCGGCTGAGGTTAAGTTGCATCCGGATAGATTGAGTGGTGGAGTCTACACGTTTGATCCGGTGGGAGGGGGTGCGTTTCAAATTCTGGATAAGATGGAGGGGTCAATTGTAGGGCTGGGGAACGGGATGGAAGTTATTGGAAGTGGAGGGGGTGCAGGGAGAGGGAAGAGAGGAAGAGGGGTTTTGATGGAGCCGTTGGACAAAGCTGCCCAGCAGCGCCAGAGAAGGATGATTAAGAACAGGGAATCTGCTGCCCGGTCTCGGGAAAGGAAGCAGGTATTAAATTGGTTGATCTCTTTTGATTGAATTTTGGCAATGTTATTAGCTTTTTTTTTTCCTTAAGTAAAAAAAAATGGTGTTTTATTTTTCTCCCTTAATTGCAGGCATACCAAGTTGAATTGGAATCATTAGCTGTGAAGCTGGAAGAGGAGAATGAATGGCTGCTGAAAGAAAAGGTATTGGATTTTGTTCTCAATTTTGATCACCTTGGGTTTTATAATTTCAAATAATAATAAGAATGGTTAATTTTCCATACTAAAGGTGGGAATTTTTTTAATGTGAAACTCATTGTGTATCGCATGGTGGATTTTTTTCTCAATTTTGATCACCTTGGGTTTTATAATTTCAAAGAAAAGGTATTTTTCTCCCTTAATCGCATTTTTTTAATCTAGTAGAGACATTAGCATTATCTTTCACTGGAAGGATTTTGGTTTAAAGCTAGGAGCTTTTGTTTTGATCAACTTTTATTTCCAAACATCCAAAGTTGGTAATAACTGTACTTGTTTTTTTTTTTCCTTTTTTAGCATTGCTGGGTTTAAGTGGCTTGATGCATCTAGCAACAATAAGTTTCACAGTGATCTCTTTGATTCTACTTTAATTTCCTTGGCCTTTGTTGGATTTAGTTAGTGATTATTCACTATATGAGTTTCCAAGTTACTTGTAAGTTATAATCTCATTTTGTGGTGTTCCCTCACTTGGCAGTCTTACATCATCTTTCAGCTTCATGCGTTCTGTGGAATTTTTTTTTCTTTTATATAGACTATAGAAAATTTTATTTATTTGCTATACACTGTGTGTATAGACTATGGTCCTTTACATAGGCGTATGGGTGCATCCTACACTATTTTATGCATTTAAGTTTAGAAGCCTAGCATTTTCAAGAACTTAAAATGTTTAGATTCCCTGTAAATATCCATTTATGGGATGCTTTAATGCTTGGCGCTGAAGATAGCTTGAATTTGAATTCCCTGGATTGCCATTGTTGCATATACTCAATTTAGCCAATGACCAGCTGTTGCTTTTTATTTATAGGGCTAAGTTTTGGCTCCCTCCACCATTGTCATTTATGTTCCATTTCTTCTAGTTTCTCCTTGTATTATGTTACTTGAGTATGTTGCCAGGGTCAATTATTCAAACACATGCAAACTTGCATCTGTAGAAACTCACTTATATTAGCCACACTTAAAAATGAAAAATTCATTCAATGCATGATATTTCTTGCACTTATGCTCATTTCATTAATCATATTTTACCCAAAGAAGGACATTTGTCGCTCTTGTTATGCCTCATATATGAGTTGTTAAATCAATTGCTTTGAAGGAACTAAGTTAGTTTTATCTTTTACCATCTTGTTTTACATATATTTCTGTTTTCATGTCCTGTGTCCCAATTCCTAGCAGCCTAGATTTTAGGCTTTCTTTTTGTCCTTTGTTTCTTAGTTACAATGTTTTAAATTTTAGGACTACTATCTTGTAGAGTAAGGTAATGCTTTATGCTTTCTATTTGACTGTACTGTAACTTCCATGTTAATGCATTGCAACATCCTTCACTTCACTGGACTTTTATGTGTATTTGTCTAACTGAAATTAAACACTTGCAGGCTGAGAGAACTAAGGAACGATTTAAGCAGGTAACGAACCGCTGCTTTTATGACAGCATTAAGTTTTAGATTAATGGTTAATCAGATTCAATGGGATTGGTCAAATAAAGTAGTTTGGAGCATAGTTGGAACAGTCAATATATTAATGGGATATTAAAGAGGGAACATCTTAAGAATAATCTATTGCACTAAAATTCTAGGATCCTGTTGTTAGTAGGAAACTAAAGAACCGAGAATGCCTACCTTTTTTGTTTCCAACAAGTAGCATAATTTGATTTAAATATGCAAGAAAAGTGTATTTATTTCTGGTTGAACTCGGCCTGTTTTTTAGCCTCTTATATGTAACTTGGCTTTAGTAGTTGAGTTCTCAAACAATACCTGAGTGAGAAATGCAATTATGGATGACAGAGAATACTGCAATAAGCTGTGCCTATTAAGTTCCTATAGGAGTTGCTTATCATGTTGATATGTACTGCAGCTTATGGAGAAGGTGGTTCCAGTTGTGGAGCAGCGAAGACCACCGCGTATGCTACGTAGAGTTCGATCTTTGCAGTGGTAGATATTATTTTCTTGAGATGTGAGTGAGACAGAAGGGAAAATACCTAATCTGACATAGGGGAGGAAAGGAATGGGGTAATAGGGGGCACCATTAAATTTATCTTCTTTTGAATAGCTATTCTAAAGCTGATAGTTGTCTAGAGCAGTTGTGGTTCATCTTCGTCTATAAACAAAATGAAAAGTGATCGGAACCGAAGGAAAATTTCCTTGTTATTGAATAGAAGATTTTTTGGCAAAGGATTGTAGGGGAGGAGGCATTAAGTTGATTTATATAGGTAATTATGGGTTGTTCCTCCTGCAGCTGCATGTGCAATAAGGAGCAAAGGATTCTAGAGTAGTGTACTGTATTTATGTGGTGACAACTTATGGCAGCCCCTTTGACAAGAATTTAGAAAAGGTCAGTAATGATCTGTTTATATTATTAGTTAAGAGCTTTTGGTTTCTGATGCCTTGATGAAAATTATGTGCATGAATGATGCAAAGTGTTTGATAAAGGCTATCTTCCGACAGCTCCTTTCGGATGCTCTTTTTCAATTTTATATTAGAGGTGACAGTCAAGTAGGTTTGGGTATTTTTAATGAATTACGGGTTCCGGTTCATTTTGTCACACCTCTAATTATGTGTCCTTAGGAACAAATCAATAATCCTTTTTTTTTGTTCAATAAGGTAGAATTCTCATTAAGAGAACATGTACAAATATGAAAAATCACACTAATCATGAGGTGTGATACGGTGATTGTTTACCTTCTTTTTTAATCATATGATTGGGGGTTTGATATCTGCTCGTGGGATTGAAACACATTTTATGATTAGCTGTTTATCTCTCGTGAGAACACTCGCGATAATGGGATTAATCAATGTTATTATAGTGGATATCTTGGTTGCAAAAAAAAAAAAAAAACCCAAAAAAGCTCAAACAAAAACGAGTAAGCCAACAAGCTTAAATTGGGCGAGAGCTCAGTTCTAACAAACCCTAAAGTAACAAGCGAATAAAATCTAGCCACTATGGGGGAGATTTTTAAGGGGGGTTAGAAGATGGAGGTTGAGGTGGATTGTATGTGGGGGAGATTTTTAAGGGGGGTTAGAAGATGGAGGTTGAGGTGGATTGTATGGGCTTACCATTGGCATGTGATGCCTTTGGTAGGAAGTCATGTCGCAGTAACTCATAAAAAATCAGCAATGAGTATGACCACCTTGGCTTGAAGAAGAATGGGCGATTGGAGGGAAGAGGTCGTGGCCATCAATCAGCCTCCACGTTTCAAACCAAGGAGGCCAAGTGGTAAAAGGTGTAGCCAAAACATTGGGGATGCGTGAGGAAGCCGATGCTTTGGACAAAAGGGGAGGAGTCATCACAAACGGTTAGAGAAAAGTATCTCAAATGGTCGACGAGTCCATAGACTACGTGTCGGAAGAGAAGGGAGAGGAAAAAATCGAAAGCAAAAAAAAGAAGCCAGACATTGATGGCCAATCGCCCGATGGTCGAAAAGAAAAGAGGGGAGGCGCTCTAAAACAAAAGTTTTTAGTGTTATATATATTTAAAAAAAAACAATAATAAACCTTTATTTCCCTATTGAAGTTATCATGGAAAATATGATATCATTGGGATCAGAAAATCAGGAAGATTTTCTTTTCTTTTCTTTTTCTTTTTTTTAAAGAGAATCAAGAAGATTTTCTTCATGAGCAACTAAGGGGTTTCTTTCCTCTTAACTTTAAAGTTGAAATATTCTTTATAGTAATATTTTGGTATGAAATACATTGACCCATTAATAAAGAGTGACCAAAGCCGAACCAACTACTTTGGGAGTAGGCTACTCCAATTTGTTAGGGCCTTTCTCCATTTGACACGTGTTTTTGGTGGTTTTTTTAATAATATAAACAAGTTTCGGTTCTTCTATCATTATTGAATTTAAATTTAAATTTTTAAATTTTAATTTTTAACATTGATTCTTATATTTTTATAATATTATTTAAATAATTAATATAGTTAATTTTTCAATTAAAATGAGCTTAATGTTTAATTTGGTCCATGAATTATATTTATTTTCTTACTTTGATATCTAACTTTTTGTCTCGCTTAAACTATCATTCGTTATCTAAATTGGCCTACGTCATTAAAAAATTTTTGTTATGTGACGCTATTAAAATGCATCATGTCAACCTTTTTATTTAATATGATGTATTTTATATTGATTAAAAAAGTAAAAAAAATCACATATAATATATAAAAAATGTTTTAAAATTAAAAAAATGAATTTTACATAAAATTCTAAAATATTTAAATATAAATTTTAAAAATTTAAAATAATATAAAATGTGAAATTTTATAAAATTAAAAAGTATTTAAATTTTAGCAAATTAAAAAAAACTTAGATTTTTAAAAATATATATTCTAGAAAATTTGTGATAAATTTTATTTTTAAAAAAATTCTAAAAATTAAAAACAATAAATAAAAATGTAAAAGAATAGAAAAAGTTCAAAAAATAAATAAAGCCTAGAAATTAAAAAAAAAGTTTAACATTAAAAATTTTTAAAATAAAAAATAGATTTTAAAAATATTTTAATTTTTTTTAAATTAAAAATATATATACGCTTTCAAAAATTGATATTTATGAAAATATTTAAAATTCAAAATCAATAACGATAAATAGTGGGTTAACATAATCAACAGAGGTCAGATCAATGGTGGATAATGGTTAGTTAAAGTCAAAGATGTTATTTAAATATTTAAATGTGGTATACTATTAAATTGCAGTCGCAACGCTACATAACGGTCGCATCGTAATGGAAATGGAAATTACTGCGACGCAATATCGATGCAACGCTTCAAAGAAATCACATCACGATCGTTGCGTTAAAATTCGTTACGTAACGTCGCAACAATTATTAAAAGAGGTGCAACCCCGCATCAGCACCACAACAAGTCATTTAAAGCTTTGTTTGCTTAATTGCGAACTTAATTACATCTAATGATCAAATTTAAAGCTTGTATAAACTAATGTTTGAGTTTTTCAATGTTTAGGCTATAATGAGATAACTATAGTAGGCAACCACCAAGAAAATCAATGGCCAAAGATACTTGTCTGTGGGTCAAAAGAATAAGAGAATTAGGCTCAAGAATAAAAAGAAGAGAAACATTTAGTTTGATCCACACAAAAAAGAGAAACAAGTTCAAGCATAAAAAGTTTCAAAAATTAGTTTATGTCCATTATAATATGAAGTTGAAGCTAAGGCACATGAAAAGAAAAAAATGTAAAAGAGTTAGAAATGGGATTTAATCCAATCAATCTCGATAATATTTTTGAAGAGGAGGATCCATTAAATGCATGACTTGAAGAAAGAGAGGATTCTATGCTTGATAGTGAACCCAATTTTTCATAGTTGCTTGAAGAGTTACTTAATGACACTGATGAAGAAAATGTCGATGAAGAAACTCAAGGCGACGATATGGATGACATTTCACCTGCTCAATCTAATGAGGGAAGTGTTCAACTATCGACATCAAGTGGTGGTGATGGTGATGATCTTGGTGGAAATAATGAAGATGCATGCTAAACAGAACCTAAGCACATGTATTCTGATATGGAGGCTAAGGTATGACTAGATATCCTTATGCTGCTAATCCAGGTTTTTATGAAACAAATGCATCTATTAGTTCATAACATAGACGAGGTAGAGATGATAGAACTCATGGGAGGATGAGAGAGAACTTTCATGATTCATTTACATGCTCATCATCACGTAGTTTAGCTACAAATGAGAATGAAATTAGTGAATCATCATCTCAGAGTTCTCATTGTTACCAACCAAATGCATTTTATCCACCTTACTTTGGACATAATTCAAGCTATGGATCTTTTGTTTATCATTTACCTCATCACATGTTTCCTACTAATGATGCATCTCATGGTTCTATTCCTTCACATTTTGCATACAATGTGATGCCTTTTTCACGTGAACGAGAGGTGATCGAAATCAATGGAGTGATGAAAATAGAGATGATTTAGATCCTCCACGTCATTCAATATGGTGGTGAATTATAACAAATGGAGTTTTCATATCTGTATGTTTATATTTTTCTTTTTTAAGTTGATGTAAATTTAACTTTTCATGTCAAAATATGAGATAATTTATACGTTTATTAAAATTATGGTTGTCATTATTCATGATTTAGTGTGATAATGTTTGCAAGGTTCATATTTGTTTTCAATGAATTTTTATTTATAAAATTAGATTTTTATTTTTATAAATTAAATAAAACAAGTAAAAGAGTATCATTAATATTAGAATAGTAAAATATGATTGTAAAATGTATAAATATAATATTTTTGAAACATTGTGATTTTTGAAAAACAAAATCAGGTTCGCAACAACTATTTTGCGTTACGTAATGTTCGCAGCATCCACAACACTGCAATCACAACATACTCTACAACCGCAATTTAATACTATAGCTATTTCGGAATCCATTTGGGTTTTATGAAGAAGAAGAATCAATTCTTTCAAAAGATCAATTGCATGCATATGCCAAATTAGCGGGATGAAAATGCATACTATTATATCTCGTTGGTTGGTTGACTTTAATCAGGTCAGCTCTTGCATTACTCTCATTCTACTCTCTATCCTATGTTCAGGCACCCAATTCATTTGACAAAATCGTACAGCCCTTTTGGTGGCGACATAATCCTCCTAAACGTGGATTACACCTAAGTAAATGGGAGCATTTATGCAGACCGGTGGCCTTGAAATTCGTCAATCCCAGATAATGAATGATGCCTTTCTAGCTAAGCAAGCATGGTGCATGTATGTAGAGAATTCTACCAGGATTGCTGAAACTTACCATGGGTTGGTTTTAAAACAATATACTGAGCAAAATCTACCAGGATTGCTGATTACGAGCATACACCCATAGGGTCATTTATCATGGAATCCAACTATAATCTGAAGTAGTTGCACGAATCTTGGGCACCTGAACTATCTTTTAGTTTCAAATTCTAGAGATAAATATAATTATACTGGGAATTCAATGTTAAAGAAGTGTACAGCGTTGAATTATGAGTCCTATTTCAAGTCAAATTTGAGAAATAATCTTTCAGTTAAATTCTGTTTATTTGTTTCAATTAAACTCTATTTATTTGTTTTAGTCAAACTCTTATTAGTGTAGATTATTTTATTATGATTTGACTTAGGAAATTAGCCTATGAATAGACTTTTTTACAACCTTAGAAAATACACCCATTAGATACACCCATTAAAGTTTATTATCTTTGCTTGTGGTTTTTTATCCTCTTCGGAGGAGTTTTTCTACATTAAATTTGTGTATTCAATTTCTTAATTTCTTTCGCTATTTTACTTATTCGTTGCTTAATCGGGCTGATCCCCAACAAGTGGTATCAGAGCTATTTCAATTTTTGTAGATCAGTCCGTTCAAAGATGGCAACAACAAGGTTCGACATTAAGAAGTTCGATGGTATCACAAATTTTAATCTGTGGCAAGTTCATATGATGGCAATTCTAGTTCAGACCGACTTAAAAAAGGTCGTTATTGGGAAAAAGCCTAAGAATCTAGATAAGACTCATCAGTGGGTACAATCTCTCGAGCATACTTACTAAGAAATACAAACTCTCGTTCGTATTCTGCTACTGTCTTGTTTTCCTATTTCAGCTCTAAGAACTCTTTCTTCTTCTTATCCAGATATCTTTTACTGGCATATTTCTTCTTAAATTCTATCTGAAAGAATTCCCAAGTAACTTCGTTTTTTGGTATCACTGCTACAATCATTTCCCACCAGTTGTAAGCTTCGTCCTTTAGTAACGAAACAACAAATCTCATGAAATCTTCAGGGGGACAAGCCATCTCATTCAGCACTTTCTTACCCTATCTGTTAGAATATGACGCCTTCGTTCAATTACCAAAGAAGGTGGAAGCATTACAGGAGGTGTCGTGGGTCGAGCTGTGGGCTGTGTAACTGAGGGTGAAGGAGGTGGCCCCACTCGGTTATTCTGCATAAACTCCAAGAACCACTATCCCATTAAGCTGAAGAACATGTTTTTAGCTTTGCTTTCTGTCATTGGTATAGTAGAGACCCCATGACTCGCCCTAAAATCATTTGTCGGGTCATTGTTGTTCACTTCATTAGTCTCCTCTCTTTCTGATTCAGGCATATTTACTTTTTTTGTAAGAACTATAGTTAGATCGGAATCATCTGTATCACACTATCACAGGTTCATATGCCATGTACTATGAAATTATTTAACATAATAATAACTGTCCAAGAAGTAACTAAATCGAAAGCTCTGATACCACTAAATATAACACCCAAATCTCTTACACAATCAATGGTTAGAGTTCTGGTATTTACTATTCATTTTATACCGTTCATCTTTTACAATTATCCAACTATTTGTATCTTTAATCAATACAAAAATCATTTTTTCTAATTTAAAACAATATCTAAACATGACACAATTTTATCAAGGGTAAAAATGGTATTTCTAATATTTTAAGGGACTTCTACCTGCACCTGATGGTCAAGTATCGGTAGTAGTCAATTCAATGAACAATTTTTGAATTAAACAGATTTCTACCGGTACCTGTACTAGTTCTACCGATACAAGTACGATCTCTACCGCTACAAATTATGCAACTACCGATACCAAAAACTCCAGAGAGCAAAAATCCATACCTTGCAACTTCTACCGATACAAGCTTACCTATTACCGATACATCAGTACTAAGAACTACCGATACCTGCAATTCAACTACTGATACAATACAAGTCAGAGAATAACCTCTTTCCTACCTTGTACTTCTACTGATACATGCAATAATTCTACCGAAACTAGTATGCAAAATTTCATTAATAACGCCAAGACACAAGTGAATACCTTAAATACAACCAATATAAGTTATGCATTAAAACATCACAGTACACACATAACTTCTAAGTCTTTACAAGTATTATAAGCCTAAGCATCAAAGTTATACTACATGCATTTACAAAATCAAAATAGTAAGTTTTCAACATATTTGGTTCCATATCAAAGGTTAACAACATCTTAGTACATGCCATAAGACCAAGTGATGCAAAAATCTATCGACGATTCTGCGATAGCGTGATTTTAGGTGAGGTCGATGATCCGATCTTCAGTTAGCAAAACGATTTACAAAACAACAATAATAACTGTGGTAAGTTTTATAACTTAGTAAGTTCAATAGTTAAGGAATACCAACATGGTGTTAGCAACAATGATTCATTCAACCGAAGTAGTTTCCATTTCTCTGGAGTAGTTACAACTTCTCTTCCTATACATAACTTTCTGTTATCAGTACCCGATGCTGCTCACAGGAGCTGTCGAGGGCTTGCAACTTATGCAGTACCCCATCCATTGGTACGGTGTCTATTTGTTCGGTAAATTATTTCCTAACGATGCTACTCACACGAGCTGTCAAGAGCATGCATAAAGCATAAGTCCCAGCCATCGTAAGACTTGTAATCCATATAGGATCTATATCTCTTTTTTCGAGTCACGATGCTGCTCACACGAGCTGTCGAGGACTCGTAACACATGCGGTACCCCAGCCATCGTGTCAGTACTATTTCAATGGCATAAAGCCTATTATATTTTGCATTTCATTTTTTTGATCATCTTCAATACCGGATGCTTTCAATTTGCTGTACATTAACAACATATATACATATACAAGAATTATTAAGTAAGATTTACATTACGAACTTACCGGACTGGATTGCAGTTTAGGAAAAACTTCAGGGACTAATTTGTTAATTTTCCTTTTTCTCGATCGGTAACACGATCGTAGTCTACATTCACAAATCATTCAATTCTCACATTAAATTACATAATTTAGTAATTCAAAACAATTTAGTCTTTTTGGGAAAATTATAGTTTTATCCCTAATAGTTTCCTCTATTCAATCTAGTCCTTCCAACACAAATCATGTAAATCAATCATTCTCTCACACAACTAACCATAGCCAAATTTTCTTGGGCACCTATCCAACCCATTCACATCTCTATTTCCACATCAATCCATATAATTTCATCAATTTCACATTTTAGTCCTTTAACCCTAACTCTTCAAAAATCACTTTGCACAAAAATTTAACCCAAGTATCAAACATTCAAACACATCAAAAGCTTTCAAGAACAAGTAATTTCAACAATGGCAAGTTTTCTAACACTTGACAGATTCACAAATTAGTCATTGCATAAGCTAGCTTAAGCTGATACGGACTCAAAAACATAAAAATTACTAAAAACGATCAAAGTTTGCTTACCCAAATCAAAGCTCAAAGTTTGAGTTTCAAAAACCCTAGTTTCTTCCTCTCCTAGCCGAATGAAGAAGATGGTGAAATGATAAAAATGAAATTTTCACTTAAAATTTTCTTTAATTAATATATATACACACTAATGGCAATTTTGTAATTTTTAGAACTTTCATCATTAAGCTTAATTAACCACTTTTTAGTTTTAATTAAACCTATTTAAAATTAATATAACTCATGCCAATCCACTAACTAACATTCATTTGGTTATTTTACTCATTTGATCCTTCTAATTTAACATCTATACTTTTATCCTTTTTATAAGTTAATCCTTTCTATTCAATTAACTATCTAATCAAGGCTATTTTTCGAATCATGATTCATGCAATGCATATATCACCAGAATTTTTTTTTTAAAATAACTAAATTTATGACTTAACTCGTTAGAGCTGTGGTCCCGAAACCACTGTTTCTGACACCACTAAAAAATCGGGCTGTTATATTTGGGGTTTAGTTTTTTATCTCAATCTTTTGTACTCTTCATTCTTTTGCAATTATAGTAAAATTATCTTTGCCCGTGGTTTTTTATCCTCTTCTGAGGAGTTTTTCCATGTTAAATTTGTTTGTTCAATTTCTCAATTTCTCAATTTCTTCCACTATTTTACTTGTTCGTTGCTTAATCGGGTTGATCCCCAACATACAGATTGTTACACCTCCAACACCAACAATCTCAACCTAGCCTTGTAGCTCTGATTAATTGGCGAGCTTTCTGATAGATCAAGCTACCTAAATGCTAGGAGTAGCTGTAGCGTTGGACTTTACTTTTTGGCCAACCATAGTACGGAAATACTTACGGGAACCATTGAATAACAGGGCTAGAAAGTCAACCCCTCTCATTATGGGTACGGATTCTAAGTTCCACGACAGGCTAGTTCTTTTCTGACATCTCCTAGTTAAATTGGAAACTGTCCAGGCTTCAATCATCTCTAGGCAGTCCGTTGTTCACTAGAAATTAGAACCGCTATGGGAAGACCTTTGCTCACTTTTAAAGCAGATCAGCCTGAGGGTGCAAAATGGTTACCATCCGATGGACTTTCTCATCTGGAGAGCGGCAATGCAAACCTCGGCAAGAGGTTTTGATATTTAACCTGTTTGTCGTTTATGATTTTGCCCTTGTACCAAAAAAATTTAATGGGGCGTTTGGTTCTTCGAATCTTATATGATGTTCCGTAATAGGATTACGGGAATGTAACATTACTGGTGAAACGTGAGATTACATTGTTTTGTTTGTTTAGCTGGAATATTACGCTTTAGTCTAAGATTACCTAATGAATGGATCGTAATGAAATTACACCCTATACGAGATGGTAGGAATGTTGAAATCCAAACGTCCCCTGAATGTCATGTGCCGCATGACACATTTTGATTATAGTGTCATTTGTTAATCAATTTTTTAAATCTTGTTACTAAAATTGGATTGAGCCAATAAACGAAATCATAGTTTAAGTACCAAATTGAGATGAAAAAAGTCTAAGTATCAAAGTGGGAAAACTTGTATAGTTCAAGGGCCAAACTGAGCATTAACCCTTAAAAATGTTACGTGATTATATATAATTTGAATGTCTAATGAATCTTAGAGACGTGACTTCCTACTTCTTTTAGCTTTGCTTTGCTTTTTGCTTCTTCTTTTTTTGATATTATAAAACAATGGTCAAATTTCAATTTTGGCCTCTATGATATGTTGAAACTTGAGATTTAATCTATATATTTTAATTTCTGACATAATTGGTCATTCTACTTTTATAATGTCAGTAGTTAATCTAAATAGTTAATAGTATTAACTATTTCAATCAAAATATTGACATCAAATTTTTTTAAAAACACTATTTCAATAAAAATAATTATTTTACCATGTCAAGTTCGAATGGATATTTTTAAGAAAAAATTTACATTAACATTTTTAATGTTATTTTTTTATTACATGATTATCAAATAATTTTTTTTAATTTTAAAATATTATACCAATAAATTTAATAGCAGAATTTTAATAATAATAACAATTGAATCTGAATATTTATATATGAAAAGTAGAAGGAATTAAAATTAAAAAGAAAATATGAACTGAAATCAACTGAAAGTGTATTAATTCGAACCCAACAATACATACTTTTCTGTCTTAAAATTGAAGTTGACAGTCAAAATCTTAGGGTGTGAAATTGACAGATCATTTTACCTCATATTAAAGTGATTTCTTGCTTTTTGACTGTTAAAAAGAAATTGTTTCTTAACCATATTTTAATTTGATTTCATTCCATCGAATTTCAGAATTTCCCAAACAATTTTTTGGGTTTGATTATTTTTAACAGTAATTTTATTATAAGATATTATTATATTTGTTTTTTTTATATAATGTTTAGAATCATTCATAGTCTCTTCCCAGTTAACTTACGGGTGAGCAAAATCTGATTCGATTCGAAAAATTTGATAAAACTATCAAATTTTGAATTCAATAGTTTGAGTTATTCGAGTTAATTGAGTTATTCAGATCAACTCGAAGATGAATTACACAATTGGAGTTATTCGAAAATCCGAATAAGAAAAAGTAAAACTATATCGTTTTGATAAATATTTACTCACTAACTATTATATTATTTTTGTAACTAAATAATATTATATTTTGTCTACTAGTTAAATAATCGGTCCATATAAATGCAACATTGAGTATAAATAATAGGATTTGTTAACTCGACTCAAAATTTTCTGACTCGATTCAACTCGACTCGATCGAATACTCACCCCTACCCCAATCCTTAAATAATAAAGTAATATATTTTAATGTATTCGAACTCACCTCCTACGCTAATAACAATAACAACGTCAATCGAACTAAAACTCCATCAATCTTAAAGTTAATTTTTTAAGTGAGATTAGAGTGCTAATAAATATTCAAATAAACCCATCCATGTTAGCAATATTTTAATACAAAGTGTTGTATTATTAAATTTGATTCTCTGGGCAGTAAAAAGAAATGATACACTATATTATTAGACCTCGACTAATATAAAATCTAAAAGGTTGTAAAGCAAAGTTTCCACTCAAAAAGCAAATTGGATTCCCTAGAAAGAAAAATTAAATTAATAAACAAAAGAATTAAAAGAATTATTTGAAAAAGAAAAAGATAATCACTGGACTAATCATTTTAGAATAATAAAGCCCATCATTTGTGCCATTTCCACTCTTTTTATATTTGGACATAACACCATATAAATACACATTGGCATATGATATCATATCTACATTCTTCCCAATCATTATTTCTCTCTTTTTTAAAAGGTAAAAAAAAAAAAAAAGTGAGGGAGGTAAGTTTTTTCCACAGACAAAATGATGCTACCTTTTACTGTATAAAATAATACAAAAAGAAACCCTAACACAACACAATTAGCTCCAATATATCCATGTCTCAGTGTCTGTCATCCAATTCCAAACTCTACTCCCCATGAAATGCTCTAAGTCATAACTCAAAGGACTGTCTCTCTTCTAAAGCTAATATCTGAAATTAATGGAGAGAATGTTCTTCTCCATGTTAATCTTCCTCTTCCAATTCTTCTTGCCTTCACAGTCTGCAACCATCATGGTGGGTGGCGTTTCACACTGGGAAAACCCTACTGTTCATGTTGGAGACTCAGTAAGTAAGTGTGTCTTCTGCTACCATCAACTCCAACAACAAGTTTAGTGTTTTGGGTTTTATTTTAATTTTTTTTGGTTGTATGTTTACTCAGTTTTCAAGCACAAGTATCAGTACAAGCTCTACATTTTCCACAACAAAAATGCCTTCATTCTCTGCAATTTCACTCAAGCTTCCCTTCTTACCAACCCCAACTCCTCCTCCTATGAGGTAATCGCACTCTCCATATTTGCATAATTATTGGTCTCCAAATGGTTTTTTTTTAACTTATAATTGGTATTCAAGATTGAGAAAGAAAGAAACAGGTTAAATTTAGTTTTGATCCTTTAGTTATGTTTAATTTCGAGATTTGATCCCTATACTTTAAAAACATAATCTAGTTCATGTATTGGTTTTAATTTCATTTGTTAGTCCAAATAGTTATCCTCCTATCTATTCTCCTTAAAATATTTTAAAAAAACGTCTTCAAAATTTTTTGGTATTGGAAGAAGAAAATTATGACGAATCTTGACATTAATTTTTGGAAGGGGTAATGAATTTTTTTAAAAAATGGAGGGGAGGGTTCAGACCCTGATTTTTATTATCTTTGGCTCTTAAAAATTCATATCATCATTTTAATAAAAAGAGTTAACAAAGTTAACTTTTGGGACTAACATTATAAAAGTAGAGAATCAAATGAACAAAATTTAGGTATAAAAATTAATCCTAGATTTGAGTATACTATAGGGACTGAAACCAAATTAAACCAAAAAGAAAAGGCAAGTAATTTCCCGGTCGACTTTGTTTATACAATGTGCAGTGGCACCCTTCTCGCACTGGTTTCTTCTACTTTGCTTTCAACAATGGCACTCTCAAAACATGCCGAGGCTCTCAAAAGCTCTCTATAAAAGTCACTCCGGCAGAAAATGAGAGAACCCCATCACCCGAATTGCCTCCAGCAGCGGCTCCGGCACCAACTTCCGGTGGATCAGTGGTGTCATCTTCATCTCCAACATATCCATGGCCATTTCGGCCTCGCCAGGCGGTTTCACCGTCACCAAGTGCCAGCTCACCGGTTGCAGTACCAACACTGGTGCCGGATAAAGGTGGAGAGGGCATCCCTTTTATCAACAGTAACCCTGCAGTTCCATTGCCGACTGGTGAAGTTGATTCTGCCACTATTCGACCTTTACCAGCCTCTGACCATGGCGGAAAGGTACAATTTGTCTCTCTCAATGCATTGCATTGTACCTTTAAATGCTTACTCAATGATTGTCTGTGATTTTCTATTCAATCAATCAATCAATAAATAAGGAGAAAGAAAGAAAGAAGAATTTAAAATTTTCATGAACAACCATCATTTATCTCATAACTATTCCTACTTGTTGGATTATTATTACTATTATTTGCAATAAACATAGAAGAGATTTATACAAAAAATTATATATATAACTTCTTATCCAAAAATATATTAAAGTTTATAAAAACTAATTTGTTAATTTAGATATTAAATACGACTAAAAATATTTAAAAGATATCAAATTATGAACTTTTGTATGAACATGAATATGGTAGCAGGGTCGAAGTCAGAAAATTGCTTTTTGGGTCGAAGTTAAATTGTAATTTTTATAATAGTAAAAATATATTTTTTAAAGAATTAAATTAAAAATTTGTCATTTTGAGGGGTCAAAGTACAATTTTATCTTTACTAATTTAAAACTTTTAAAATTTTTCAAGAGTCTAAATGAATTTTTTTCTATTTTAGAGAAAATCAGAGCTCCTGCAAGCCCCTAAATTCGCCCCTACAGACAAACATCATCAATAAAATTAAAAGACTATTTCTTTCTTTTTCTTAATACATTACATCTAAATTATCTATGTAGTAAATATATATGTATTTTACAATTTAATTCATGTGCAAAAGATCTAATCATTATAACAATGGTACTTTGAAAATTTTATTTATAACATTTCAAGATTTAAAAATCAACTTAGAACTTAGGGTAAATTATAAAAATAGTCATTTTTTTTTGTCCCAGATTACATTTTAGTCACTTATATTTGAAATATTATGTTGTAGTCACTTACGTTATCGTTTTGTTACGAAATAGTCACTTTGCCGTTAAGTTCCGTTACCTCCTTAACGGCAATCCTACGTGACAATCCAAATAAGTTTTAAATATCAACTTGGATGTCCTACTGAGACGAGAATAGTTTTTTCAGTCAAAATGAAAAATGAGACGAACAGTTTTTCTTTCCTAGTTCAAGGTGTGGTTAATTTAAAATTTTTAATTAATTAAAAACCTATTCTCGTCCCAATTGGATATCCAAGTTGACATTTAAAACTCATTTGGACGGTCAAATAGGATTGTCTTTAGGGAGATAACAGAGTTTAATCGCAGAGTGACCACTTCATAACAAAACGGTAATATACGTAACTAAAACGTAACATTTCAAACATAAATGACTAAAATATAATCTGAAACAAACAAAAATAATAATTTTTATAATTTACTCTAAAAACTTATTATTTTATTTAGAGCTCTCTCTCAACCATGTATAACTCCAAAAAAAAATCCTTAAATTTCTTCTTTTCAAAGTTTTATAGATATCAAATACAAATTAATACATATTTTTCTAATATTTAAGCCTATTAAAATTTCAACATTTCAAAGTGGAATTTGTAATATTTATGTCTCTCTCTGTTCACCAAGTTGATAGGAGTGGTTGCATTGCAGGCAGTGGTGGGGATCCTAACAGCTCCAATGGCTCTATTTTCCATGGCTCTCCTAGCTCTGTAAAAAGGGGGGGAAAAGAATGGTTGCCCAAATTTGTTGTAAATTTGTTGTAGAATTGAATTAATTTGAGTGATTAGAGGATGAAATTAGCTTTAATATTTATGATTATTATAGTGAAGGTTTTGTAATGTGAAAGGGGTATGTATGTATGTATGTATGCATGCATGCATGCACCCCAAAGTTCAGACCCTACTTTGGCAATCATTTGCCACTTTAGGTCTTTCTGTTTTGCCATGCAATTGATTGCTTCTACTTTTACTTTTTCTTTTGCCTTTTTTGCCACCTTTTTTCTATCTTCAATAACTTTTATTTTGAATTTCTTTATCATTGCTTTTTTTTTTCTGCCTTTTCTCTTTTCTTTCCCCTTTTATTTATCAATCTATACAAAATTTTTTGTTTTTGGATGGGTTTTACATTAGGGATGAAATTTTATAATTTTGTAATAAAAGAATGAATTGTAAAGATTAAGACGGTTTTAGGAAATAGAGATCATTTTCATTTTCTTGAAAAATGGAAAACATTGAAAAAAAACATGTCTGGTTGAAATTTTTAAAAATATTTTTGAAAAATGAAATAAAAGTACATAAAAACTAGTAAATAATAATAAAACAATATTACAAATATTACAAATAATAATTAAATCATTTATCTCTAAGATAAATGAACTATGGTCACGTTACTTTCCATCTATCATGTAATGTCGATGAGGGGATATCATTTAACTTTTATTGGGCTATGAATTTCATTGTTGTGAAATGATGCTACATCGTGAAGTAGTTTCATACCTGACGTACCAGTTTTCAATTCCTTATCTATTTGAATTCAGACTTTCATTTACAACAAAGTATGAGTTATGCATATATACTCCATCATCCACTTAGGATTAAGGTATGTCACACTATGAATGTCACAAGTAAATAAATCCACAAACGAGATCTATAATCTATTCTACTTGGGCCATATCCAATATATAGTCAATCCAGACAATCACTTCTATATATATATATATATATATCATCTAGGAGTCATTCGTTTCGATATCAAAGCTAAAGTATATCTCTAATTGAACTTGATAGGCAGCATATTAGTCTTTCAATCAATTCGACCAATTTCAATTAAACTAAGGACATGTTTATATTATCTACTAATAAAAAAATATTTTGCTCTCCCCAAAAAGAATTTATAGTTTGATTTTTTTCATCTTTGCCCTCCCGATATAAAATTTTATCTTCCTCATTAAAGGTGTTCATGGGTCAGGTTTAAATATGATATTAATACACTTTATATTCTTCTAAATCTAACCAAACCCAAGATATGAAATTAAAATTTTGCCCAAGCATGTTTATATTTGAAAAAAACTATCCCAAGCTATTTTAGGCTAGCTCATGTTATTTTTTAAAAAATATTTATATTATTTTAAATTTACAATTCCATAACTTCATTTTTTTCATTTATTAAATTTTTATATATAAGCATATTAATATTTTTATTTTTTTTACATTATAATATTATATATTTAGTTTTTATGTGTTATAAATTATATAATATATAAAAAATATAATATGATATACTAACATAGAAAACTAGTCGGGCCGGACTCAAACTTTTAATGTTTGGGCCTCAAGCCTGGCCTAATTTTTTGCACAATATTCTATTTTTTTAAACTTAATAATTTTTTCTAAATCCTCTCATATTTTGGACTGGTTTTCAGGCTTGCTCGCCCGGGCAGATCAACACGTCTATTCCCCCACTAACCTGTATACAAAGCTCACATTTTGTCCTGTTAACATAAATACAGACCTCTGTTAACATAGAAAAATATCATAACAATTAAGTTCGTTGATCCAAGCAATCTCCAGTACAAAGCAGATATGAAAAACGGAATGCTCCAAGGAATGAAAGATTAGAAGAATGATTGGCACAGTGTAGGAACATCCTAGTTGTTGAAGTAAATGTTTCATTAAATTCATTGCACCAATGATGAAGGCATTTCATTACCATCTGTCAACCAGCCATATTTAGACCTAAATACTTAATGATTCAGAGCTGTTCCAGATATTATAGAATGCACTAATGAAGTAAACAAATAAAAAATCTCAAGAGCTTGGCATGCAAGTAGATATCATTTTTTTCCATTTCAATGGAATGGCAACTTACTGAGAATGTATGACTCGAGTTCATATCTGAATAAGTATCGAATATAGCTTCATATTCAGATGTGTTGAACACAAATGGTTTAGAGAAAATGAGTTAAAAAGAGGTTTTGATTGAATCCATATGATTCCTCTTCTTCTCATCGTCTTGTTGTTTCTGATATACATAACAGATTGTCTTCCGATGTTATGAACAGCTTGAACCCAAGGTTTAGCTCAGTTAGTTCGTACAGTTTATACTTTAGGATTCGAATCCCGACATCCACAACCCATTCCTCTATTTCATCCTTTTGTTCAATGAAGAGGTAAAAGGCCGGTGTAATGAGAAAAGAATATGAACCTTGGATTTGATGTATTCAATGAGGCAACAATGGCATTTGAATAATATCAGTTGTTAGAGTGGAGTGGGGGCAAAGCTGAGACTAATGTCTTGTCAATACTGAATTATTAGCCAATAATGAAAGAGTGAAAAACTCAAAACAGTACCACTGACTGGGCTCTTTTACACACTATTGAAACGATTACTCATATTGCAGCTTTTCCCTTAATAATTCAGAACCATTTGTCAGAATCCTTTTATATAATCAAGATGCTGAAAAGCTACATCAGATACCCCTGAGTTTTGCAGACAAGTAATGTGGCTCTTGTGGTTTCCAAACCTGGTTAGGTACACGTCTCGTTCAAAATTTAAGAGTTTTTGGAGATGTTCAATTTCAGCTTTGAGTCTGAAAGCTACCTAAATCGAAACCGAAACAACAGGACTTTGTAGGATAGAAAAAACAAAGAGAACCCAAGCTCCCATTACTTTTCTTTCGTGATAGGCTTCATTAAGCTCTGGTTTACCATGCCACCATGGTTGAGAGCAATGCTCGGCTTCTGTGTCAGCCAAGAAACTAATGACCAAAAGCCATTGTTAGAATTAGACCAGCTAAATTGGGTTGTTAACTTAAAAACTCAGTTCTAATATGATTTTCGAAAACGCCTATTTCTTCGCTTTCCCCCCTCCAAGCAATCCAGCCTGGACATGCCTGCATTTTAGCTGTCAAAACAAAAGCGTAGATTGCGAGGGGGCAAAGAGTTATAGATCATCAGCTGGAAAGAATTGCAGTTAATGCAATGACAGAAGATATTGTCAAAAATAATGGGAGTATTAGATAAGCTTGTATTTAATCAGATTGATGAGAGTTTCAAATTTCTTTTCCCAGTTTAATGAAGAATAGCTCAAGCAGAATGCCAGATATGACTTCCACAAAAAGTGATTCACGCCAAGGATTTTGCCAGTTAGGCCCTGAAAGCACAATAGATTAACAAATTATGGCCATACTTGAGCTTCTTCATGTAGTTTCATGGAGTAGCTACAGTAAAAGTCAAGAAAAGAAGTTGATTAATACAATGAGAACATGCTGTTCAATGGTCTTTTTCAGCCTTTAACAACTTGAAAAACACATGGGGTATAATTGGGTTTTTAAGGATATAACTTATTGCCCAGTCATTTTCAAATGAAGTTTATGGCTGAAGACAACTGACTTGGAACCATAGATCTTGTTCTTGAAAGTGCACATAAATAAGATCACTTCATTTGCCGGCCAATAAACAAAAACAAGTTCCGACAAATTCTAGCTAGCGCTGAATATGAACATATTTAAGAACACAAATTTTTGAGAAAACTATAACATTTGAGAAATCCACCAGAGTAGAGGGGAATTCTAGCAAAGGTCCATGCTGGGTTTCATTGCAAAGACGAAGAATTTTAATGGAGACCGATTACCTTTAAATCTTTCATTATTATCTTCCCTCTCGCAATAAGCCGGGAGTCTATCATAAAATGAATCAAATCCCAGAAACCATCATACAAGACTTAGCAAATAAAGGAACTATTTCATTTACCATCTTATTATTGCATCTAAGAGACAGAAATATGAACAAAGAAGCACAAAAAAGAAAAGTATACAAATAGCATTAACAAGTAGACAAAAATTTTGAACACGAAATCAACTACAGAACCAAGATTGCAGATTTACTTAGAAATTTGATTATAATATAACAACACAAAGATGAACACAACATCAGGACCAAAGATCCAACTACATATCCTGCTTTCTTTACACTGATATATGGTGATAAATACAAGCAAATCTCTATTTTCTTATGGTTTTCCTTCTTACACTTTTTTCTTTTTGTGGTACATACCTCAAACCCTTTTATCCATCTTCATCTTCATGATCCATGAGTTCCCCAAAGCCAAAAACAGACATATTTGCAAGTTGCACATTTGACACTAATGGTGTAAATCAACCAACACAACAAGAGAGGTTTCACTCAGGGTTGTGTCCCCTTGCAAAAGAATCAAGCCCTTCAGTCCGGCTTCGAACAATCCTATGGAACACTTCCCTAACCTGCTTTTCCAGCGGTTCTAAATCTTCCTTCAATGCATCAAGAACCTGCTCCAATTCCTTCACTCTCTGCTTAACTTCCCTTTCCTTGTCCTCACTCAAAGGAAACTGCACGGAATCAGCCAATTCACCCAACAAACGAGAACACTTCTCCATCTGATAAATCTCCCTCAACAGGCCACAAGCATTTTTCCTGTCCCTTTTCTTTGACTCCTCCAGAATCCTCTCGTGCAACCAAAGTATTGGAGCAGACCATGGGAACTGCCTGGGAACGTTAAAATGAACTTGCAAGCCACGATCTTGGCACGGAATTGCGGCCACCAATGCCCACATTACAAATAACAAGACAGAACCCATTGTGTAAACAGGCACTGCAAGTCCACTGGTGGCTAAAACCTCATTCCCTCGTGGCGCAGCCAAGTTGTTCCCAATTGCCTGGAGCTGCCTGGCGGCAGACCAAGACCTTGAAACGCTCCAAGACAAGGACCTGAAATGACCCAAAGATCGATGGTGATGATCCTTGGAGTGACTGCCGCTAGTGTTGTGTCTCCCAAAGGAACGGTTCCTATGAGCCAGGGCTTGACCTGAATCTTTCTCATCAAGCATCCCAATTGCTAAATCTATCAACGCCTTCCTCGCGCGACGGAATTGGCCTTCTCCTAGACTTCTCTGATTACCAACATTACTATCACCCAAAGCGCAAAGAACGATTTCTAGAAGCTTCTGCCATTGCCTGATCTGTTCAATCCCGTCGCGAATCGCATTGCAAACATCAAGCGCCTTGACAGTACGCTCGTAAAAATCGGCGATCAAACGGTCCATGGGCGGCTTCTTCACTAGAGCTATGTTGTTAAAAAGTATGACCCGAAATTCCTCTTGACAACAGAGGAAAACGTCGAGCAACTTCCGAACCCACGGCAGAGAAAGCAATTCATCGGAAGAGACAGAAGCTAAATCGTGAAATCTGTCAGCTACTTGCCTTTGAAACGACTCGATCTCCGCCTCGTTAGACGCCGATCCACCGATCGGCGATTCCATGGCGTGTACTTGATCCCTCCTCACTGGTAGTAACGAACGGCCGATATTTGTCAACGGTGACGAAGTTCCTTGATAATCCGTCGCGGGCATGATCACATCGAATAAATAATAAGAATAATGATTAAAAAAATCAAAATTGAGTTTCAATTGGATCGAGTATTTAGGACTGAATATTGGGGGAGAAATAAAGAGGGATATGGAGAAACCCTACTGAAAAAAGATGACATTTTTATTGGGGATTTTTGGACCGCGTTTTATGGTAGTTGGAACTTGGGAATAAAGAAAGGGTCTCCGCGGTCTAAAACCGAGGAGTGCTATTTTTTTTCTTTTTTATCTTTTACTTTAATAATTACATATCTATTAATTATTCATATTTAATTTTAATTTCAGCTCAATATACTAATTAATTTTTAAAAAAAAAAACTAATGAATTAAAGTTGAATGTCAGATTCTTTTTAATTATGATTGTAAGCGTTACTTTGAGGATTGTTTTATTTATGATTTAAGTTTATTTTTCATCGTGTCGATTGAGTCTTCAAAAAAAATTTTGATTGATATGGGTATTGTTATTAATGTCAGAGAGAGTGAGTTCGAGTGTGTTGAACTGCATTATCCTCCTATTTATATATTGAGATTATAGGTAATTTTAAGCATTGTATCAAAAAAAACATCTATTATCAGAACTGTAATGAGATATTGAAATAAACAAATAAATCAATGTTTCCTTGAAAAATTAATAAATTATTATTTTTGTAACCATTAAATATTAATTTTATGAAATAAATTTAATTAAATACGTGACATTAATTTCAAATATGATGTGATATTTTTAGGAGTGTATTTGAACATAGCACAAAGTAATTGAATGAAAGTGTAATTATAGTGGCAGTAATTATATTATCTTATCTATACTTTTTTTTTATTAAGTAAAGGGGCACCAATGTGCCTTATTCCATTAATTCAACAATTATAGTACTAGCATATCATCGTCTAACAATTTCCTAGCATAGCTCGAGCGAGAATCAAATATAACAAAGTCACCATCCGTTGAAACACACGATTTGACAAGCCAATCGGCAACTCAGTTGGTTTCATCCATCAACCAAAGCCCAACTCAGATAGAAAAATTACTTTAGTGTTCTTTCGCATTTAAAATAAATTATTTATTTAAGGGTATTTTAGTCTTTTCATATATTAAAATAATAAAAATATGCATATGATGAGATTTGAACTTGTGCCAATTAGGTTAGCAAAACCTTAAAGTTATTAAAGTTTCAATTTTAATATTGTTAAACATTTTAATTTTATTACGCACATTTTATTACATTTATCAATTGAATATATTAATAATGTTGTTGGTTGAGATAGTGTTACAAATTAACTCAACACCAACTTAGGATTGATGACAACACTGTGATAAATAATTATATTTATAGTCACCTTAATGTGATGTATTCATATGTTTAAAGATCGTTTTAATTACAATTTGATTTAAAATTTTTATTTTAATGTCATACATATTTATTGTATTATTATTAATTAGTTTCAAATCATATATTTCATTATTTTGTGTATATTATTTTTAAACACAAATTTTGTGTTATAAGTACATGATTTTCCCACGCATATGCGTGTGATAAAGTTTCTAGTAATTATAAAGAATTTTAATTCCTTAGACATATTTGACTAATAAAATGTAATTGCATCATAAATCATTACATCGTATTTGATAATATAAATTATAATTACACAATTGTATAATTATAAATTCTAAAAAGATATTAATTAAAAAAACAATAAAAATCCTAAGAAAAATACAATTCCTAATCAAATTAATAAGAAAAATAAACATTCTAAGTAATTTTATTTAATTACTTTAGTATTTTATATTTGTTGAGTTATTTTTTTGAACATCAAACATGTACTTATTGCTATTTTCAACTACTCATTGAAAAAGTATAAATAATTAATAATAAATACTATATAATTTAATTAATTATTTAATAGACTAAAATATATTGAGAGGTTACCTCTCATCCATAAAATTTAAAAAATATTTAAACGAAATTAATAAAATAATATATAATTATATTTTAAAAAATATATATCCTAAAATTAATCTAAATGAATTTTCATATCCATTAAATCATTATAGTTTAATGGAAAAAAACATGTCATAATAATTTATTTGATTCTTTAATTTTATAAAAATAAGTTATCTATTTATTTTTTCGTCTTTTTTACCTTTTAAATTAATATTGTTTTTCAAGTTATCCAAAATATATGGATTGTCATATAGATGTTATATCTATAATTATTTTTTAAAAATTTAAAAAAATCAAAAATTTATTACAATATTTTTAAAAATATTAAAAATTAAAAATTAAAAAGTATAAAAATAAAAATGTATATTTATAAATATTTTTTTATTTTTTAAAAATCAACTAATTATTAGTGTGGCATACACATCGTTAACTTTTGTAATTTTTTAATCCATTCTAGGATGATTTAATAAATAATTCAAGTTTAAAGATTAAAAGAGATAAAAAATTTAAATATTTTTTATTAAATTTAAAAATCAAATAAATCATTATATTAAAAATTATTACAGCTTAAAATATTAATTTTTACATTTAACAGAAATAAAATCAAGTAGAAATACATACAGTAATTTAAGCTGTTTTTTAAATTTACAATAAAGACATTTAATTAAGTACATGTAATAAAATTAACAATTTTTTCGAGGGTTACAAAAATCAAGTATGGGACAAAAATGCAGTCTGTGCAATAATATATATTAAAAGTAGAATAAAATATAAAACATGTAAAGGTAATGTTACAATGGTTAAGTATTAGCCACGTGTGAAGAGGTGAGAGTGAGTTACACACGTGCGAAGTCACAGCTGGGTCTTCGTTGGAGTGCGGATGTCGAGAGGGACTTGGTCTGAGAACTGAATTCTCTTTCGTTCTTCTAGAAAAAAGAGAGATGATGACGTGTGTTATTCTTCTTGTGAAAATACCAACTTACCCTCCTTCTAGAATTTTGTTTTTTTTAGGTTAAGTTCGACATGCTGAAGTAGATTGATAGCGAAATTTTTTATGTTTAAACTGTAAGTATTATCTTCATTTATTGATTTTTTTAATCAATATTTAATTAAATTAGTATCACTTTTAACGTGGTCACCACTTCAATTAAAAAACTATAGTGTGTAATTTCGTAAGAAAAATAAATTATATTAAAAAAATGAAAATATACATATAATCATATTTAAATTCAAACCAATTACATTAATAAAATTTTTAATTTATTATTTTACTAAATTTTTATTTTGATATTTTTATACATTTCAACTTTTATTATGTTTATTATCTACATCAATTATGTATATATATTAATGTATTTAATTGAGTTGATGTCACAAATTAATTTGATATCGACTAAAAAATTTACGATAACACTGATAAATAATTTTAATCTAATTTTTTCATTTTAACATCATACATTTTGTGTTACTATTAATTAATTTCAAACTATACGTTTTATTATTTATTATATGTTATTTTTAAACACACATTTGTGTTCTAAATTCATAATTTTCACATGCATATGCATGTGATAGGATTTTTCTAGTATAATTTAAAACACTTGAAATTTTGTGTTTTTTTTTTTGTTTATTTCTTTAAGGTTAAAATATATCATAGGTCTCTTTATTCTTTTTAATTTTAAAAATTAGTTTTTATATTTTTATATTTAGGAATTTAATTTATCTACTTTTCAAATTTTAAAATTTAAGTTAAATTGCTAATACTGTTACGATTATTTTGTTAAGTTTAGGTTTATAAAAACGTCATTTTTTAGTTACATTGCTCTCAACTGAATTTTTTTTTTAATTTCAAAATGTCGTACAAAAAATTTAATAGTATTAATAATTAAACCTAAATTTTAAAATATAAAAAAGAAAAAACTATATTCTTAAAAGAAAAAGTATAAAGACTACATTCTAAATTTGAAAAGAATACGAGACCTATATTATATTTTAACTAACTTTTTATTCATTTGTTCTTCTAATATGTTGGCTAGAAAATAAATACAATAATTTCAATTTTTCGCTATTCTATTAATTTTTTTGGAATTGGATAAGTGGTTGAACTAATCGATCATAAATTTTCGGTTAAGTTGGTTACGATGATTTAAAACAAATAAATTAATAAAAATTTTAAAAGCAGAAAATTATAAAAATAAGTTTAATGTCAGTTCAACAGATGTTTTAGTTAATTTCGATCAATCTGTATTAATTCATTAATCAATTAATTTCTCAATTTAAATTATCCGATCCGATTCAAACATCACTACTTAAAAATCCAGCATGTGTTATATACTATGCTTGTAAACTAGTTTTTGGAATTTGATGATTATCAAATTGAGATAAAAAAGTATATTTTGATTTATTAAAAGAGTTGAATTTAAATATATATTAATGCTTTTTTTAGTAGTTCACTAATTTAATTAACATATAATTTCCAATTTTAATTAGCATTTAAAAATTCAATTTCAACTCGAAATCGAGACCAAAAACAACGAGCGATAGTCAATTAGTTTAAGGCATCGAGTTTTATCAAATTTTCAAACTTTAAAAATAAAATCATTAAATTCAATTTAATTTTAATTTTAAAAATATAATTTTGTTTAATTTTGAATTTCATTTCAAGTTCAATCGAAGCGATGAAACTTTTCATCGTTTTGACAGAGTAAAAAGTTCAAGTTTAATTTGATAATATCACCAATTCAATTAATATTTTACAGAAATAATATTACAATATATCAAAAGTTTTATACTATTCATAAATTTGAAATTTAATTATTATATTTTTTATTTTTATGAAATTAATCTTTTCAATTTTTATATTTTAAAATTTAAGTACGACGGTTAACGTTATTAAAATTCTGAAAAATAAAATACAAGGATTAATTTCCAAATTATAAAGTTAATATATCTATTCTAATTTTGCTCTCATATTTTATTGTCCAAAAAATTAAAAAATGATTTTTTTAATCTAAAAAGAATTTCCACGCCTAATGGGTTTTCAAAAATATTTTATTAAATAATTAATTAGTTTATATATTTTATATTTATTTTATGATTTATGTTTAAAGTACATGATTATCCTACATTTTTGTTTTAAAGAATAAAGACAGTTAAATGTTTTTATTTTGATCATACAAAAAAATATTTATAATTTAATCATTTTCGTTATAATAATTAAATATTTTAATACCTAACCATAAATAAATTAATAAAAATATTATAAAAACTCGAATATATTTAAAAAAAAATTAAATCTTACGTATGTGACATAATATAAAATTATTATGATTATTTCAAGTTAGATTTTCTAATGATTATTATAAGTTATATTTTACGAAATAAGATAGAGAGAAATTAGTCATGTGGGAGACCAAAAAATCTTCTCTTTCGTTACTCCATAATTAATGAAAAAAAATCTTATTCTTAGGAGATTTTATTTATCTTGGTGTCACTCGTCTCTAATAAATAATTATCAATATTAAATAAAAATATTATAAAATTTTTTGTATGATCTATCAAATTGTATTTTGTTTCAATTAAAAAAAAATAGATAAATTAGTCCACGTGATATTTAATTCATTTTTATTATTAAAAGTCGATATGATTAATAGATTAATCAAACAGTGACATATGATGTGTCATATATACTTTATTCTAAATATACAAAGATTGATTTTTAACAAAAAATTAATTTATCTTTTAATCTAACGTATTTTTAATAAAAAAATAAAATACAATCAAATTTCTAATATAATTTTTTTATAATATTTGTAATTTAATAATATTATATTTATACATAATATAACAATGGATATCATTTGATATTGGAAATATACTTTAACAATACTCCTCAATAATTTTTTTTTTTTTTTGCAATATCCAACAAAAGGATGATCCATAAATCAATGGCATTTTTTGGAATGCTCATAATGAAACAGATTCAAAAAAAGAAAATCAAATTGAAGATTTAGAAGTTAGAAACAAATTTCCAAATGCCAATGTTTCCACTTGGTTTTTTACTTTGAAATTTCAACACTTTGTAATAATTACAAAAATTCCACAACTATTTTTTTATAATAATTTTAAAATTCGATTTTTTTATAAATTATATATAAGTTTTTTTATAAGTGATTATATTTAAAAATTAAAAAAATTAACTTCTTAGTTGTCAACAAGTACGGAATAAAATGCAATTAAACAGAAAAAAACATAATCGCGCTAGTTTATTTAATTAGATGGTGATAAAATCGAGAGAAGAAAAAGAATAAATATTTAGGAACAAAACTGTAGGCATCAGTCGAAAAGAAAAGAATATCAGACAGTGTGGTGTGGACCTTTATTTAGACGCCAGCCAGCCGCAAGTTGCTTGTCCCCAAAGCCAAGAACAATTATTATTTTATTTTATCTTATTTTTATTTTTACATTTGTTAGCATTAAATAAAATCGAGACCAACTGTTTTGGCTATTTGCCCACGTCTCTTTATTTATAAAGCATTTTTTTTATTTTTTAAAAGAAAAAACCCTTCAATTTCACCATAAAAGCTGTGCTTCGATGTTTTGAAATAATATTAATTTTATATTCCCATCGTTTCTCATGTTAACATGCTTATAAATTACAATAACATAAACGTAAAATTAATCGTGATATTCAACATTTATTCCATTCAACAAAATATAATAATATTATTATAATTTTATTTCATTTTATTTAATTAAATAATTAAATTATCGATTATAATTCTATTTCATTAAAATTTTATTTCATTCTAATGAAATAAATGTGCCATAATAATGATTATGTTAGGTTAGATATCAAACCTCTTCATTGAGATATTTGTCTAACATTCATCCGAAATTTAAAAGAGTATCAATATTTTTGTAAAATGTATCGATACTTTGTTAAGGTATTTAGGCCTAAACAAAAAAAATTACTTGAAATTCAACTCATTTAAAAAATGAGCCTCATTTTTTATTCAAGCTCATATTTTGGATTTATATTTTTATTCAAACCTTTTCAGCTTTCAATCAGGTTTTCAGATTTGATCGGATGACTGAATTCATGAACAACTCTACTAATTACTTGCTTATTTTATTCAAACAAATTCTTTATTGAAAATTTATGTTAAGTTAGAAATTAAAATAATTATTAAATACATTTAAAATATTAAATGTTAAAAATTTTATTTTTAATGAAATGAAAATTTTCAATAATTTATTTAATACGGTAAACTTTAAATTCAAAAATTTAATAGAATTATGAATTAAATTTTAATTTAAATCAAATAAATACACAGATTAATTCTTAAAAAAAAAATAAGAGCAAAAGCGACAAAAATAAAAAATCTGGTAATAAAAAAAAACGAATGGTTGACAAAAGTCAGGTATCCACGTGCTAAGGATAAGGAATTATAAAATTCATTTCTCACACTTCAATCCAATCAAATGTGAGAAAAAAAAAAAAAGAAACTCATGTATCCCACCTCATGTTTTTATTTATAAAAATGCAATAAAAATTATTAAATATGTTAACATTTTATTATATTTTTGGTCAAATATATCAAAAACAATTTATTTAAACATGGGTCAATCCAGATTTTTTATTAAAATAATATAAAAATAAATAATTACGAAAATATTATAAGATTTAAATTAATTATAAAAATTAATCATTTTTACCGTGTTTTTTTATGGCCTCTCAGCTTCTTCTAATCATTTTGGTGAAGTAAAAAAAATAATTTTAAGTGGTGTCACTAATTTGCTGTACCCAAAAATATAAATATTTAAAAAAAAACCTAGTAAAATATAAAGCTAAAAAAATTGACATAATATGATGTCATCAACATATTAAACGAAATCGATTTGAAATTAAAAAAAAAAATTAAACACGAGTCAATTCGCGCGGTCTTAATTATTGTAATAATTTTAATTTTAAATTAATATAAAAACATAAATTAAATACAACAGCAGCCATGAATTGTGTGATACCTATTGTCAATAATGTGAAGGCTTGACTGTTGACCATTGACCTGGAAGGTTTGGTAAAAATTGAAACTCTCAAAAAAAAAAAAAAAAAAAGTCAAAAGTCACGGTCTTAACTTTGCTAGGGATGGATGGTCTGGTCTGGTCTGGTCTCGTCATCCCCCAAGAAAGTTCTACACTCCCAAGAACTGTGGGGTTCAAACTTAATCTAACTGATTTTATTTCTAATTTCGTTCAATCTAACTGAAATTCGATCATCCTGGCAGTCGGGATATGGTCCATCATCCTCCAAATACATGAAAAATTGGTTCAATGAAAATCGTTTGCAACAGCAGAGCATGAAAATCTAAGCATTCAAGCATTGATTGTTTGATTCTAAATAAGATAATAGCAATATTTATATTAAAACTAAACCTCTAAATTCAAATAAATTTAGTTCATACTAACAGTCATTACCAGCTGCGAGAGGTAACCTCTAAAACTGAGGTTCCATCATTGGGATAAAGAAGCCCAATGGATCTAACCAAGTTCTCAACGTCTACCCTTATTTTATAACAACTAAAAAGGTGTAATTTAAGAAAAGATCCCTCAGATTTCATCACTATCTTTAATTCAACGATAATGAAGCTCATTATTTTCATGAAGACAGAGATAAAAGGAAACAACGTCTCAAAAATTCCAATGTCGATAATAATATTGTTCCGAAGCATAAATAATAATTTTTGGATAATATGTATAATATTTCGCATCTCGTCCGTATAAAATTAGGAGAATGAAATTAGACATAGGAAAAAAATCATTACATTATAGAAAAATACAAATTGAAAATCAGGTATAGACTAGTTTGGAATTGGAATAGATTATGAAGGGCTTAAAGTGAGGTTAAAAGAAATGACTTATGGACTAAATTGAAGTTGATGTAAAATACGGAGAATTTAAGGAAAAAAATACCTTTTAGTTCAAGGATATTATAAATCTAGAAAACGGTGGGGAAAATGGTGAAATAAGAAAAACTATTTTAGAAAAACTATTTTACCCTTAAGCTTAAAACATAGAAGCAGATATTTTTAAGGGCATTATAGTCATTTGGATATTAAATTAATAAAAAATAAATGATATTATGAGATAATTTTTTGGTGGGACTAATCCTAACCCTTGGATTAATTTTTTCCAATTCAATCCTAGCCACTAATATCTTTTAAGGAAATAAAAGAAAAAAAAGTTCAGTGTTTCTTCATTTTGGCCGTATGGGTTTTTGGAGAAAGAACACTCCATTTGTTTTGCTATTTTTCTTCTTCAATTATTCCACCAAATTCTCACCTCTGTACACAAATTCACCCATAAAAGCGATTGTTTACATGATTTGGTGGTTAGTTTGAAGAGAAAGAAGTTGAGAAAAGAAAAGAGAGCAAAGGAAAAGAGAAGTTGGAAGCTTAAAGAAAGAAGGGGAGAAAAAGAATCAGAGCTAGTATAAGCTTAATTTTGGTATGTGCTCATCTTATTTTAATTTCCTTAAATTTTATTATTATTATTGTTATTTTACTAGAACATGAAAAAAAAAAGATTTAATTAATAAAAATAATGATTTTTGTTAATATAATATATTATATATATCCTTGAAAGATGAAAGTTTTAAAATATTGTTATATGATTTTTGTGAAGAATGTTGATTTTTAAAACATTGATTATTTGAATGCATTGGATCATAGTTTTGAATGCAAATTTGATTGAATTATTTCTTTGAGGTATTTTGAAAATATGTTACACAAATGATTGGTGAAATTTGAAATTATAAATGTGTGCATGTTATTCAAATGAATAAATTTGTCAGTTAGTCCTGTTGCGCACAGTACTGGTTGAGTATGCTCTGCTACACCGACCAGTTAACCCTACTGTGGAGAGTGTCGTGTGTAGGTGGAGGGTTTATTATGGTGTGCTACATCGGCCCATTAGTGTCATTGCGAACAATGCCGTGTGTACGTGGGTGAAATTTATATTAACTCTCGTGTATCTGGTTTAAGAAATTTTACTGGAGTTTACTAAGGGCTATGGAACAGTGATATTTGTATAAATTCTTGAATGAGAAACATGTGTTACAAGTTTGAGCTGCATCGGTTATTATTATATATTCACGATTAAGAAATATTTCAAGAGAATTATGGGTTTATCTAGTATTTTATTTTCTTAAATTTTTGTTATATTCATTTGAAAGTTTTGTAATGTGATTTATGAATTATTTCTCTTATATATATTTCCTTTATATTTGGATTTTTCTTTTCCATGCGTAGGTAGTAGATTGGAGCGGTGAAGATAAAATTACTGTATTTGCGCAAGTCAGAGTCACATACATTGGCACAGGTGGATATTCAAGTCACTCTTATTTTATCTTGTATATATATTTTGGGCGTTTTGGCATGTATATAAGTTTTAGTTAGTTAAATGACTGTATAACGTTATGAACTTAATGTATAATATTAGTTGATAAAATCATGAGAATATCTTAGAAATAAAAGCTTTACTAAAGTTGGTATTATTAGACTTGGATATGATATGGAATATTTTAGTATTTCATATGATAATTGAGTTGTGAAATTGAGATGCCAAGAACATTGAGGAGTATTTGTGTATATGTGATAAATATAAGTGTTTGGGATTAGTTTTCTTGTAAGAGGTTCAGTGTAATTGTAGTGGAAATTTTGGCAAAATTTTTACAAAATTAAAGTGTATAGATTAATTTTGGATAATAATTGTAGATGCTCTTTAGCATTGAATATGGCATTCTTGGATCTTGATTATTCACGTACAGAGTGTTGCATTTAGTGGTATTAAAGCATAGATTATGATTGTAAGTGATAAAAATGTGATGAGACTCTAATTCAGATGTGTTTAATTGTTGAATATAGATTGAAAGATGTTGATTGAATTTCGAAAAGCAGTTGATCAGGAGGTTGAGTGTCATGCATCGACGAGTGCAAAGGAGCTAAAACCTGAGCAGCAACTACCTCAGGTTCTTGCTGGAAAGACTGAGCTAGGAGGGCCAGGACATGAGGCATTTCTCTAGGCCATGACCGAAATGATCCAAAAGCTTGACGGAGTCCAGGAATTTTGAGGGAGGAAAGGAGATGATCCTTCTACTGCCGAATATTGGTTGGAGAACATGCAAAGAGTTTTGCAACAATTGTGCTATAAACCGGAAGAAAAGCTAGAATGCGCAGTTTTCTTACTTGAGGAAGCATATCAATGGTGGAATACCCTGACTCATGTTGTACAACCTGTGTAGTTAACTTGGGACTTCTTTCTAGTAGAGTTTCAAAAGAAGTATATCAATGAGTTGTATCTTGAAGAAAGGAAGAGGGAATTCTTGTATTTAGAGCAAAATGACATGACAGTAGCAGAGTATGAGCAAGAATTTGTTAGACTTAGTCGCTATGCGAAAGAACTCATAGTTATTGAGGCAGACATGTGTAATAGATTTGAGAGAGGCCTCAAACATGGCATAAGACTACACCTGATGGCTTTGAAAATACAAGAGTTTTTTACCTTTGTTGAGAGAGCTCTAAAAGTGGAGCAAGTTATAAATGAAGAGCAGAGAAAAAAAGCTAAGAAGCAGACAAAGCAAGGTCTAGGTCAAGTTACCTTCGTACAACTTTCGTCTGTTAAGAGAGTTAGAGGCTCTAAAGTTTTGAGTTATTCTACACCTATCCATACTGAAAAACAAGGACAAAGGCAAAAAACTAGTTCTACCATTAAGCTTGGGCAGCAGACAACTTTTGCACCAAGCATTGGTGGTTCAAGGAGTTCATTGTCGTTAAGTTGTGATCGTTGTGGTAAGCGACATCATGGAGAATGTTTGAAGGTCCAAGGAGCCTGTTTCAGATGTTGCTCAAAAGAGCATTTCTTCAAAAATTGCCCTGAGATAATAGATTCTACCTTTGTAAATTCTAAAAGACCTACTCACATAGCACAGATAGGCAGAAGGCTAAGTAACAATGGTAATACAAGGGGTAGTGAGAGAGTTACGAAAGGGACTATAGCTAGATCTGATTTAAGAGCACCAGCTCGTGGTAATGCTATTAGTGCACATGAGGAGCATGATATGTCTGATGTCATCACGGGTATTTTCTCTTTATTGGATTCTCCTGTATATGCATTGGTAGACCCTGGTTCCACTCATTCTTACATTTGTACTGCAATTATAAAAGAGAAAGAGTTACCTGTAGAATTGACAGAGTTTGATGTCTTAGTAACAAACCCGTTAGGGCAAAGTGTGGTGGTGAATAAGGTATATAGAAATTGCCCCCTGAAAGTACAAGATTGTGAATTTTCAGCGGATCTCATAAAACTTTCTTTACATGAATTCGACTTAATACTTGGGATGAATTGGTTGTCTAGACATCGAGTAATGGTGGATTGTAGTTTAAAGAGAATTATCCTAAAAAACTCTGTTGATCGGAGAGAGATCTAATTGTCCAATGTCATATCTGCTACTACAGTTAGGAGAATGGTGAAAAGGGTTCCGAAGCTTACTTGGATTATGTACTCGACATAAGAATAGTGAATCCTAAATTGGAGAGCATACCTACAGTGAGAGAATATCCAGATGTATTTCCTGAAGAATTATCGGGGTTACCGCTTGAAAAGGAGGTTGAATTTGCTATAAAAGTAATGCACGACACTGCACCAATGTCCAGTGCTCCATATCGTATGACACCTATTGAGTTGAAGAAATTGAAGGTTCAACTACAAGAATTATTAGATAAGGGTTTTATACGTCCTAGTATATCATCTTGGGGAGCACTTGTATTATTTGTTAAGAAGAAAGATGGAACAATGAGATTATGTGTGGATTAACGACAGTTAAATAAGGTCACTGTGAAGAATAAATATCCATTGCCGATAATTGATGATTTGTTTGGTCAGTTAAAGAGGGCTAAAGTGTTTTCAAAGACTGACTTCCGATCAGGTTATTATCAATTGAAGGTAAAAGAGTCTGATGTCCTTAAAACTGCATTCAGGACTCGATATGGACATTATGAGTTTCTGGTTATCCGTTTGGACTATCAAATGCCCCTGCAGTATTCATTGATTTGATGAATCGAATTTTCCAACCGTATTTAGATTAATTTGTGATAGTGTTTATAGATGATATCCTTATGTATTCCAAAACCAAGAAAGATCATGATAAGCATTTGAGACTTGTATTGCAAATTGTGAGGGAGAAGCAATTATATGCGAAATTAAGCAAATGCGAATTTTGGTTGGGTGAGATTGCATTTTTTGGGTATATTATGTCTGCTGAAGTGATTCGAGTTGACCCTAAAAAAACTAAAGCTATTTTAGACTGGAAGCAACCAAAGAACACAACCAAAATTCTAAGTTTTTTAGGATTGGCTAATTATTATCGGCGGTTTGTGAAGGGATTTTCGATTATTGTTTCCCCATTAATTAAGTTACTTCATAAGAATTCCAAATTCGAATGGAGTGACAAATGTCAGATGAGCTTTGAAAAATTGAAGATAGTTCTTATTGAGGCACCTGTTTTAACATAACCTGAATCAGGAAAAAGCTTTGTGATCTATAGTGATGCATCACAGAATGGATTAGGGTGTGTTTTGATGCAGGAAGGGAAGGTAATTGCTTATGCCTCTAGGCAATTAAAATCACAAGAGAAGAACTATCAACGCATGACTTGGAGTTGGCAACTATAGTCTTTGCACTAAAAATATGGAGACATTATTTATATGGTAAAAGGTGCTACATTTATATCTATCACAAAAATCTAAAATATTTGCTCACTCAAAAAGAGCTTAATTCGAGGCAAATGAGGTGGATTGAGTTGCTTAAGGACTACAATTGCATTATTAACTATCATCCTGGAAAAGCAGATGTGGTAGCTGATGCATTGAGTCGAAAATCTTTATCAGGTAATACTTGAAGTTTTAATTACTAATTAAGTGTTCTAAATTGATTAAATGTTTGATTGCTAATTGAATCATTTTTGATGAACAACTTTAAAGGCTTTGAATGCACATTTGAAAATGATTCATGATGGAGCAGTAGTAGCTGAATTGAGAGTTAAATCGACTTTACTTCAACAAGTGAAGGAGGCACAAGAAAAAAATGAGAAATTGGTGGCTTTATGCAAACAAATTAAAAAGGAGAAAGTGAAAGAATTTGAATTGATTAGTGAAGGTTACTTATATTTTAAAGGGAGGTTATGTGTTCCTAACAATGAAGAGTTGAAAAAATGTATTCTTAAAGAAGCACATGATAGTTCTTGCACTATGCATTCCGGTAGTACCAAGATGTATCATAACTTGAAGGTTCGTTATTGGTGGTCTGGTATGAAGAAGGACATAGTTGATTTTGTGACTAGATGCTTAACTTGCTAGCAAATGAAAGCCGAGCATCAAGTTCCATCGAGGTTGTTGCAACCAAGTGTAATATCCAAATGGAAGTGGGATCGAATTACTATGGATTTTGTGGTTGGTTTACCACTTACACTAGGAAAAAAGATGCTATTTGGGTGATAGTTGATCAATTGACAAAGTCTGCTCAATTTTTGCCTATGGAAATTGACTATTCGTTAGAAAAGTACACAGAGTTGTACATTAATGAGATAGTGAGACTTCATGGTGTGCCTATCTCCATCATTTTCGATAGAGATCCAAGATTTACTTCAAATTTTTGGGAGAAATTACATGCAACCTTGGGTACTCAATTGAATTCAAATACAACTTTTGATCCTCAAACGAATGGACAATCTAAAAGAGTTATCCAGGTAATTCCTTGTGAATTTTGTAATTTTTCTAATCTTGAGAATTCGAATTAAACATATGTATTGAATGTAAGTTTTGGAAGATATGTTGAGAAGCTGTGTGTTAGAATTTGAAAGGAGTTGGGAAAGATATCTTCCGTTAGTTGAATTCGTATACAACAACAGCTATCAAGCAAGTATTGAGATGGCACCATATGAGGCACTGTATGGAAGGAAGTGTCGAACTCCTCTTTGTTGGACTGAACTTAGTGAAAATAAATTAGTGGGATCAAAATTAATAAGAGAAACAGAAGAAAAGGTGAAGCTGATCAATGATAAATTGAAAGCTGCTTCAGACAAACAAAAGTTTTATGCAAATTTGAAGAGGAAAGATATTGAGTATGAAGTTGGAGACAAAACCTTTCTCAAAGTATGTCCATGGAAGAAAATCTTAAGATTTGGCAAAAAGGGCAAGTTAAGTCCGAGGTTTATTGGTCCATACGAGGTCATTGAGCGTATTGGTCCAGTAGCCTATAGATTAGCTCTGCCACCAGAATTGAATAAAATCCATAATGTGTTTCATGTATCGATGTTGAGGAGATATAGATCCAATCCCTTACATGTCATTACAATTGAGACCATTGATATTCAACTTGATTTAACATATGATGAGGAACCAGTGGAAATTTTAGCTCGAAAACTCAAAGAGCTAGGAAACAAGATAGTTCTTTTCGTGAAAATTTTGTGGAAAAATCATAATGTCGAGGAAGCTACTTGGGAAAGTGAAGAGGTGATGAAACAACAATATCCACAACTATTCGACAAAGGTAAATTTTGAGAATAAAATTTCTTAAGGGAAGAATTATAACGTCCTAAAATTCCAATGTCGATATTAGTACTGTTTTGAGGTATAAACAGAAATTTCCTAAGAATATGAATAGTTGCATCTCATGAACAATATTATCCGTATAATATTAGAGGAATTAAATTAGACACTGAAAATATCGTTTTATTAAAGAAACAATACGAGTTGAAAATCTAGGTGTAGACTAGTTCAAAACTGAGAAAATTTGAAGGGCTTAAAGTGAGTTTAAAGGAGATGACCTATGTATTATACTGAAATTAAAGTAAAAGATGGAGGATTTAAGGCAAAATTTATCTTTTAATTTAAGGATATTATAAATTTAGAAAGGTGGTGAACAGTTCAGAAAGAAAATGAAATGAAATTGTTACCCTTAGTTATATTACATTCTAGTTTTTTTAAGGGAGAGAAGTATTGAAGCTTAATTTTTGTACGTGCTCATCATATCCTTAATTTTTATTGATTATTATAATTATTGTTATTTTACTATAACTTGAAAGAATCATTAATTAGTAAAAAGAATGACTTTTGTTAAGATAATATATATTATATATATATTCTTGAAAGATTGAAGTTTTTAAATATTGTTGTATTATTTTTGTGAAGAATGGTGATTTTGAAAATATCAATTTATATGGACTGGTTATTTGAATGTATTTTGAGTTAATATATGTATGTGTACATGTTACATAATGATTTTGAATGAATTATTTCTTCGAGGTGTTCTTGAAAGTTGAGAGTTTTGAGTATTAAAATAAATGAATTTAGATATTCGTGTATTGACTTGATGGTCAAGGTTGTTCATTGTTCCAGGTGTAGTTTGAGCTCGAGACGCACCAGTCGCGTAGTTGTTAGGGAATGTTAATAGGAAGAGATGTGCATGGAGATATCGAAGTATGAATTTTGAATGAGAAACATGTGATGCGAGTTTGAACTGTATCTATTATTATTCAAGAGAATTATGTGTTTAGTTAGTGTTTTGTATTCTTAAATTTTTGTTATATTCATTTTGAAAGTTGTGTAATATGATTTATGAATTACTCTCTTACCTTTTATTTCCTTTATATTTGAATGTTGTTATATAGTTTAATAGACATAGAAATGCTTAACGCGTTGGATTTTTCTTTTTCACGGATAGGTCGTGGGTTGGAGCAGTGAAAATAAAAGTACTGGATTTGCACAAGTTAAGAGTCACATACATCGGCACTGCTTACTTATCTTATCTTATATATTACATGTACATAAGTTTTAGCGAAGTGAATGTTTAACATTATGAACCTAATGTATAATATTAATTATTAAAATCATGATAGTATCATAGAAATGGAAGTTGTATTACTAAAATTGGTATTGTGAGTGATATGAGATAGTTTAGTATTTCATATGACAATTGAATTGTGAAATTGAGATGCCGAGAACCTGGAGGAGTATATGTGATAAATATAAGTGTATCAGATTGGTTTTCTTGTATGGAAAAAGGATTGTATGATACAATGATATCACTTCTTTTTCAATAATTTCATTTTGAATTTCAAGATTTGATTATTTTGAAATTCAAGATCAAAATACTGATGTGATATTAAACTATTAAAAAAATATATATATAATTGTTTTATACAATCTTTTTCCGCTTGCAGGAGGTTGAAAAATGGATAATGAATTAATGTTGAAAATTAAAAAGCAATTGAGAAAAAAAATTAATGTCGAAGTGAAAAAAAAAAACATTAGAAACTACCATACCTAAAAAATTCAAACGGTTGACAAAAGTACCCACCTACTACGGATAAGAAATTATAGAATTAATTCGGGAACTTAAATGAAATGTAAAGAAAAAATTGAAACAATTCTTTTATCCCATCATATGTTTTCTTAAATACAATAAAATAATTTATATAATAAATATTTAATTTATTTCTATTCAAATATATGAAAAAACTTAAACCTTCGAAAAACTATCATGTTTGAAACAATTCCAGCTTATAATAGAGGTTGAAAATCTTAGAAAAACATCTAACTCAGATTTTAAATACTAAAAGAATTAGTAGTATCTGAGCAAGTTATATGATTAATACTAAAAAAGTACATTAAAAAATTGAATTTATATATGTATGGGTTAAACATTAACATGTAGGTAACATAAACATACGTATTCACATAAAATATATATTTAATGATATGATATATGCAAATAAAAAAAAAGATGAATGTTATAATTGAGAATTTTTCAATCATTTATCTAAATGATAAAAATTTACTTATATAAGGAACATTTTAAAGCTGGCGGGAAGCGAAGCAAGCAGGATTGAAGCTAGCTAGCGAGACACGAAACCAACAGGAAGGCAGGATCAAAACTAGCAGGGCGTGAAGCTAGCAAGGTAGCAAAGCTAGTAAGATCGAAACTAGCACGAGGCAAAGCTAGCCGGAAGCAAAAGTAACGAGAGGTGAAGCTAGCAGGACTGAAACCTGGCAAAAGCGAAGCTAGCGGGACGCAAAGCTAAGCAAAGCACGAAACTAGCGGGATAAAATCTATTGACTCTAAAACTCTTTTTACGAACCAAGTCTAAATCCAAAGCAAGAAGATAATAATAATATAAATGGGAAACATATTAAGCTTATAACTCTAAACATGAACCCAGAATGTTGCCTCAGCATAAAAGCCGTACATGTAATTTAAACATGAATCAAACGTATTGATACACATAAAGAAACATCCTGTAACTTTCAGAGCATTATGATAAAAGATCAAGATAAGTGTTGTCTTTTTTAGAGTTGAATTTATAAAATGACATTTAAATATATAAAACTTTATAATCATCAATTTCAACAATTCTTAATATCTAAACTTGTATCTCCTCCAAAAGTATAATTAACATTCAAGATTTCTTTATCCTCAAACAAAAGAAATGAGAAATCATATATTCACAGCAGTCGCAACCGCAAAAAGAGTTGAATCTGAGACAGTGCACATGGCTCGAATTGGTAAAAGATTATGATTTGATTATTGACTATTATCCAGGTAAAACGAACGTGGTAGCAGGCATCCTGAGTCTAAAATCTCTGTTTGCCTTAAACAGAAAGGTTAAATAACCAAAAACGAGTGTCTATAGTTGGCATACCTGTGTCCAACACACACACACACACATGAATTAGAGTAGCATTAATGAAAATAGCAGTCGCCAAGGAAACAAAGTTTGCAACAGCAAAGCATGATAAAGGCAGATACTAAGAATCATGAAAAGCCCTCAGATCTCATAGCTATGATGGGTCATTTGCAGTTTTCTAAACTCATTGATTTTCATTACGAGCCTCCACCAAATCAGCACCGAGTTGATATGAAGAAAGAGAAGAAATAGAGAGAAAGAAAGAAAAGATCTGTTCTTCATATGAAACAAAAAAAAAAAAGAAAGAAAAGAAAAAGATGATATTGGATGTTTGATGCAATTGCTGATAGCAAAGGTCCGAAAAGAAAATCAGAAATAACTGCTCCATTTCAATGAGTTCTCAATCATTGGGCCAAACAAATTGCAGCAAAATGAATTTGTAAAAACACAATTGTACTTTGCACATTAATCAATCAACAGTGAGAAAATCTAAGCATTCAAGATGCTTCATTCTAAATACGATAATAGCAATATAGCAAAAGTAAACCTCTCAATTCAATAAACTTAGTTTTTCCTTAGTCATTACCATCTGCAAGAAAAGCAGGCATTTACATTACATTAGATAGTGACATGACATTACAATTGAAATTTATGAAGTGAATAGCAGCAAAAGTGAGACATGAAGCATTAAGGGAGATTAGCAGAAAAAACTCACAAAGCACAAGCTGGGATTGAACATTCACAACCCTTGCTTGCAAACAACTTACAATTCCATGATATATGATCCTTTAGGGCCCTCCAAATACATGAAAACATTTAGAAAAAATTGGGCATACCTGTGTCCAACACTCACGCATGAATTAGAGTAATGTAAATGAAAATCTCATACACCAGAGAAACAAAGTTTGCAACATCACAGCATGATAAAGGCAGATATTAAGAATCATAAAAGCCCTCAGATCTCATAGCTATGATGGGTCATTTGCAGTTTTTAAACTCACTGATTTTAGTTACGAGCCTCCATCATTTCAGCAGCCATGTTGATATGAAGAAAGAGAGAAAGAAAGAGAAAAAGCTGTTCATCATATGAAACAAATATTGTAGAGGAAAAGAAAAGGGATGATATTGAATGTTGAATTGTTGATGCCATTGCTGATAGCAAAGGTCCGAAACAAAAATCAGAAATAACTGCTCCATTTCAATGAGTTTTCTATCATTGGGCCAAAAAAATTCAGCAAAATGAAATTGCAAAAGAAAAAAAATAAAATAAATACTGTAGTGTTTAAACAAAAAATGTTGAAAATTTGAAATATACCCAGATGCTCTACACATTAATCAACAAGCAGAGAAAACTCTAAGCATTAAATAAATATTCTAGCAAGATTTATAGTAAAAGATGACTCAATTCAATAAAATTAGTTTTTCCTAACAGTCATTACCATCTGCAAGAATTATTACTAGGAATCAAACACCATTCCATGTTACCAATATTCCGACGAACTGCTTGCTTCAGAAGTTATATTAAAACAAGGCATGGACCTTGACATGCATGCATTGTCAATAAAGGAATGGAGGTCAGAGAAATACAAAAAGTGAAACCCTCAACTGGGCTGATAAATCTAGATGGATTTTCTGAAACTTAGTGATTGTAATATCTAAAACATAGAACTAAGATTAAAGCAGTATAGTTAAACACATACAAGAAGCAAAGTCATCAACTAAGGAACATCAAAGATCTTCAAATAAAATAAACCATATGGCAAAATGAAAAAAAATGTCACTTGCAATGGATAAAACTTGTTGGAGCTTAGGAAGGCTCTGACACCATTAAATGAAAGTGACAGTGAAAAGAAAAAGATGTTGATTTTATTCCATGCATATTAATACGTCAAAGAAGCCTAGAGATACTCCTATTCTATAGGAGACTTATTTACAGATGATACTAACAAACAACAAAATTCAAAACAAAGGAAAACAGCAGCAAATTCAAAATAAATGATAACAGAAAAATTCAAATAAAGGATAACACCAGAAAGTTCAAACACATGCTTAATAGAAGGAACCTGCAAATGCCCTTGAAGGCCAGTCCTCAGAATAGTTTCATCAATTGTGACACTATTTCATTGAAGACTTTTCCACATCTACTACTACCGGTCTATCATTGCCATCATTAATCATAAGACCATGAATTATATCAACAATAATAACAATAACAACAAAGAAGAGGGAAGGAGAATAAGAATCACCAAAACCAATAATGACAGGTAGTTGAAAGGATGGAGGCTGACATTGATGCCATAGCAACCTCTTCAAACAAAGTATCCGAGGGCTATGAGCAAAATAATACCAAAGATTGAGTGGTAAAAGATATCTTCAAAATTTCCTTAAATAGTAGTCTCGTATAAGTCCTAGATCAAAACACCATCTGCTCTGTACTTTTGACTAAGTAAGCCTGAAGACAATATCTGACTTCAAAAAATCGAAAAGTGAAATTAGAAAGAGCCTTCAGATCTCATAGTGATGTAGGATCTTTTATTTTTATTATAATATTTTATCATGTCAGTTTTATCTTATAATATCTATTTTAAATATTAGATATATTATAGACGGATAGGGTTATTAATTTTAGGGTTTAAATCTAGGACTACAATAAAATTTTATTTGTAAGAATGCCAAGTAACTATACTTCCAAGCAAGAAAGGCTATATAAATAAGTTGTAGGCTTTATAGCCATAATTATTGTTCTTATTGTTTTTCTTGAATCAATAGAAAAACTAGAGGTTTTCTATAACCCTAAGTTTTCTAGACTTTCATCTTCTTTACTAATCGTTTGTTCAGCCCTAATTCTTTCTATTGTTGCTGTTTTCTCCCCAAAACCGCATCACATAGCTATCCCAAAATCATGAAAAGTTCACTGTAAAGGCATTCACCAATAGCTCTTAACACACCACCAGCAATAATAAATAAAATAAATAAATATACACACATAAATACAAACATACACAATACCTATGTGTATATTGAGAGAGAATGAAACAGGCGGTGTGCTAAAGACAAATTGAAACCCAGAACTGTTCAATAAAAACTGATTTTCCATCATTGGGCAAAATACAACCGGAGCTCAAAGAAATCCAAGGAAATTATATAAAACCTTAAGCACATTGGCTACAAAGGATCCAACCAAGCTACAAAAATCAACCCTTAAGTTATAACAACTTAAAATCAGCAATTCAAAAAAAAAACCTCGGATTTCATCAATATTCCAATTCAATGATAATGATGCTCATGACTTTCATTAAAAAAAGCAATATGTATCTTCAGAGATGATAGGAAACAAAAGAACTACCCCATGTAACAACTTCTCATCCTTGGCCATATTCAGAACCTTTGAAATTCATTTAAACATAGACTAAGAAGATAGTATCAAAACCAATGGCAGATCGAGTGACTAGCTTCATTAGAACCACAATGAACAATAAGGATTACCAGAAACATATTAGTTTTTTTATAACCACAACAGGTGTCCTCATCCGTTTTACGGTCTAAGTCTAATCCTGTTCGGGTCAGAGGTGGTATTCAGGTAAAGCCCTCTATGACTCCAAGATTTGAACTCAGTCCAAATGCATGGGAAAGAAGTCCACTTCTACCAACAATAATGACTCAAGGGTCAGGTCATTCCCTTGAAACTTGTAACCATAAAATCTTCGTTCACAAGCAATGTGGGGTTGAACTGAACTTAATCCAATTGATCCTATTTGAATCTCGCCTTTTGCAATTCCAATTGTCATAACTGAGATTCGAATCTCAACTTTTGCAATTCGACCAATGTCAAAGCAGGTGAAGTTTAATAAAGCATGCATTACATTGGACAGTGACATTACAACTGAAATTTATAAAGTGAATAGCAGCAAAAGTAAGAAATAAAGCATTAAGAGGAGATTAGCAGAAAACACTCACAATGCACAAGCTAGGATTGAATGAATCTGAATATCGGCAACCCTTTCTTGCAGACAACTTACAATTCCATGCTTGAAATTCAATTATACAGGGAAACCTGTGTCCAGCATTCACACATGAATTAGGGTATCGAAATGAAAATCTCATACACCAAAGAAACAAAGTTTGCAACAGCGCGGCATGATAAAGGCAGACATGAAGAATCAAAAAAGCCCTCAGATCTCATACTATGATGGGTCATTTGCAGTGTTTAAACTCACTGATTTTCGTTACGAGCCTTCACCATATCAGCAGCCATGTTGATATGAAGAAAGAGAGAAAGAGAGAGAGAGAGCTGTTCTTCATAGGAAACAGAAATGGGAAACGAAAGAAAAGGGAAAAAAAGAGAGATGATATTGAATGTTTGATGCCATTGCTGATAGCAAAGGTCAGAAATGAAAATCAGAAATAACTGCTCCATTTCAATGAGTTCTCAATCATTGGGCCAAAAAGAAAGCTGCAAAATGAATTTGAAAAAGCACAATTGTAGTTTTTAAATATAAAATGTTGAAATAAAAGAAAATACCCATATCTACTATGCAGTAATCAATCAAACCTCTAAATAAGATGCTAGTAACATTTATACTAAAAAAAACCTCTAGATTCAATAAATCTAGTTTTTCCTAATCGTCACTACCAATGGCATGAGTTATTACTTTGAATCAAACACCATTCCAGTTACCAATAATCCCAAAGAACTGCTTGCTTCAGAAGTTGTATCAATAAAGGAATCAAGGTCAAAAAAATAAGAACAGTGCAGCACTAGATCAGGCTGACGATTCTAGATGGATTTTCAAACAGATTCTGAAACTTAGTAATTGTAACATGTAAAATCTTATGATATAATAAAATAAAACAAAAATTATAGCAGTATACTTAAACGCATACAACCAGCAAAGTCATCAACTAAGGAACATCAAAGATCTTCAAATAAACCATATGGCAGAAAAGAAAAACATCACTTGTGATGGATCAAACTTTAATAAGCCCCAGACACCATATAAACGCAAGTGACAGTGACAAAGAAAGATGATTTTAATCAAAGGTAGCAACCATATTTATACATGAAAGAAGCCTATAGATACTCCTAGTCTATAGGAGACTTATTTGCAGATGATACAAACAAACAACAAAATTCAAAATAAATGATAACACCAGCAAAATTCAAATAAAGGATAACACCAGAAAGTAAAACACATGATTAATAGAAAGAACCTGCAATGCCCTCGAAGGCCAGACCTTGGAATAGTTTCATAAATTGTGACACTATGGGATTTTATTGAAGACTTTTCCACATCTACTACTACCAGTGCCATCATTAGCCATAAGACCATGAATTATATCAACAATAATAACAAAGAAGAGGGAAGGAGAATAAGAATCACCAAAACCAATGATAAGTAGTTAAAAGGATGTAGGCCAACATTGATGCCATAGCAACCTCTCCAGACAAAGTATCCAAGGGATATGACCAAAATAATACCAAAGATTGTGTGGTAAAAGATATCTTTAAAATTGCCTTGAATAGCAGCAGTAATAAAGGAATGGAGGTTAAAGAAATAAAAGCAGTGCAGCCCTTGATCTAGCTGATGGTTCTAGATGGATTTTCAAACAGATTCTGAAACTTAGTGATTGTAATATCTAAAATCTTATGATATAGTTGAATAAAACTAAAATTTAGCAGTATGCTTAAACACATACAACCGGCAAAGTCATCAATCAAGGAACATCAAAGATATTCAAATATTGCGATGGATCGAATTTGTTGGAGTTTAAGAAGGCTCTGACACCATATAAATGCAACAGTAACAAAGAAAGATGGTTTTATTTAATGGCTATACATGACAGAATCCTAGAGATACTCCTATTCTAAAGGAGACTTATTTGCAAATAACACAAACAAACAACAAAATTCAAAACAAAGGAAAACAGTATTCAAAATAAATGATAACACCAGCAAATTTCAAATAAAGGATAACCCCAGAAAGTTCAAACACATTCATCACAGAAAGAACCTGCAATGCCCTCGAAGGCCAGACCTCGGAATATAATTATCAATTGTGAAGCTATAGGATTTCATAGAAGACTTCTCCACACCTGCTACTACCAGTGACATCGTTAGTCATAAGATCATGAATTATATCAACATTAATAATAACAACAAAGAAGAGGGAAGGAGAATAAGAATCACCAAAAACCATAAAAATATTTGAAATGATGGAGGCCGAACCTCTCTGCACAAAGTATTAGAGGGAGATGAGTAAAATAGTACCAAAGATTGTGGTAAAAGATATCTTTAAAAGCAGTCTCTTATAAGTCCTAAACCTAAACACCATTCACTGTGCACCTTCGACTAAGTAAGCCTGAAGACAACATCCGACTTCGAAAACTCTAAAAGATCCAATAGAAAGAGCCCTCAGATCTCATAGCTACGTCAAAATCATGAACAGTTCACAGTAAAGGCATTCACCAATAGCTCTTGACACACCACCAAAAATAAATAAAATAAAATAAATAAGTATATGCATACACACACACACAATACACATATGTATATTGGAAGAGAGAGAGAGAGAGAGAGAGAGAGAGAATGAAGCAGGCGGTATGTAAAAGCTAGAGATAAATCGAAAACCAGAACAGTTCAATCAAAACCGAGTTTCTATCATTGGGCAAAATAAAAAAGGAGCTCAATGAAACCCAAGGAAATTATCTAAAATCCTAAGCACATTGATTAAAAACCCTAAGCACATTGATTACAAAGGATCTAACGAAGCTATAAATACCAATCCTTAAGTTATAACAAACAAAAAAGCTGTAATTCAAAAAAAAAAAAAGAAACTCAGATTTCATCAGTATTTGAATTCAACTATAGTGATTCTTATGACTTTTATTAAAGAAAAAAAAAACAATCTGTATCTTCAGAGATGATAGGAAACAAAGTAGAAAACAAAAGAACTACCCCATGTAACAGCTCATCATTCGTCATATGTCAGAGCCTTTGAAATTCATCTACACATAAAATAATAAGATGGTATCAAAACCAATGACAGATTGAGTAGCTAGCTTCAGTAGAACCAAAATGAACAATAAGGATTACCAGATAACATACCATTTTTAATGTATTAGCAGATAACAAACATGGAAAGTACTGGTTCAGGTTACACAAAAAAAGAATGACTCTCAAACAACTACATTTCCAATGCTTCAAAGTGTTCAAGAAGCGGAAGATGTTATAATTGATGAAAAGGACACATGAAGGTCAAAGGTAAGGTCATTCCCTTGAAAAGTTGTAACCATAAAATCTTCATTCACAAGAAATGAGGGGTTGAACTGAACTTACTGCAATCGATTCTATTCGAATCTCACCTTTTGCAACTCCAATCTTCATATTCGAATCTCAACTGTGGCAATTCAACCGCATTTCAAAGCAGGAGAACTTTAGTAAGCATGCATGAGATAGTGACATTACAATTGAAATTTATGAAGTGTGTAGCAGCAAAAGTATGACATGAAGCATTAAGGGATTAGCAGAAAACACTCACAAAGCACAAGCTGGGATTTGAACAAATCCGAACATCAACAATCCCAGCTTGCACACTACAATTCCATGATTGAAGATCAATTATACAGGGATATAAACATATATGAGCCCTCCAAATACATGAAAATCTTAGAAAAAATTTGGCATACCATTGTGCAACACTCGCACATGAGTCAGAGTAACATAAAAGAAAATCTCATAAGCCAAGGAAACGGAATTTGCAACAGCACAGCATGATAAAGGCAGATATTAAAAATCATGATAAGCCCTCAGATCTCATAGCTATGACGGATCATTTGCAGTTTTTAAACTCACTGATTTTTGTTACAAGCCTTCACCATATCAGCAGCAGTTTTGACAAGAAGAAAGAAAGAGAAAAAGAGCTGTTCTTCCTATGAAAACAAAATTGAATGGAAAAAGAAAAGAGATGATATTGAATGTTGAACTGTTGATGCCATTGCTGATAGCAAAGGTCCGAAACAAAAATAAGAAATGACTGCTCCAATTCAATGAGTTCTCAATCATTGGGCCAAAAAAAAATGTGGCAAAATGAAGTTGCAAAAGAAAAAAAGTAAAACAAAAATTCTAGTGTTTAAACATAAAATGTTGAAATTTTGAAATATAAGATACCCAGACATTCTACGCATTAATCAACAAACATTGAAAAATCTAAGCAGTCAAGCATTGATTGCTTCATTCTAAACAAGATTCCAGCAAGATTTGTAATAAAAAAAACCTCTCGATTCAATAATTTAGTTTTTCCTAACAGTCATTACGATCTGCAAGAGTTATTACTATGAATCAACACCATTCCAGTTACCAATATTCCGAAGAACTGCTAGCTTCAGAAGTTAATATTAAAATAAGGCATGGACTTTGACATGCATGCGTCATCAATAAAGGAATGGATGTCAAAAAAAATAAGAACAGTGCAGCCCTCGTTCAGGCTGATGACTGTAGATAGATTTTCAAACAGATTCTGAAACTTAGTGATTGTAACATGTAAAATGGTAAAACTAAGACTACAGCAGTATACTGAAACCCATATAACCGGCAAAGTCATCAACTAAGGAACATCAAAGATCTTCAAATAAAGCATACGGCAGAAAGAGAAAAAATCTCACTTGTGATGGATCACCCTTGTTGGAGCTTAAGAAGGCTCTGACACCATAAAAATGCAAGTAACAGTGACAAAGAAAGATGATGGTTTTATTGAATGGCAGCAAGCATATTAATACATGAAAGAAGCCTAGAGATATTCCTATTCTATAGAAGACCTATTTGCAGATGATGCTAACAAACAACAAAATTCAAATAAAGAATTACACCAAAAAGTTCAAACACATGCTTAATAGAGAGAACCTGCAATGCCCTCGAAGGCCAGACTTCGGAATAGTTTCATCAATTGTGACGCTATGGGATTACTTTGAAGACTTTTCCCCATATACTACTACCAATGCCATCATTAGCCATAAGATCATGAATTATATCAACAACAAAGAAGAAGGAAGGAGAATAAGAATCATCCAAGACCTATGATGAGCAGTAGTTGAAAGGATGGAAGCCGACATTAATGCCATAGCAACATGAGCAAAATAATACAAAGATTTGAGTAGTAAAAGATATCTTTAAAATTGCCTTGAATAGCAATCTCATACAAGTCCTAAATCTAAACGCCATTCACTCTGTACTTTTGACTAAGTAAGCCCGAAGACAATATCCGACTTCAAAAACTCTAAAAGTGCAATTAGAAAGAGCCCTCAGATCTCATAGCTATGCCAAATCATGAACAGTTCACCATAAAGGCATTCACCAATAGCTCTTAACACGCCACCAACAATAATAAATAAAAAAAATAAACAAACAAAAACACATACACACACACACACACAAACACACATAATCTGCATGAGAGAGAGATGATAGTGATGCTCATGACTTCCATTGAAAAAAAAACCTCAGATTTCATCAATATTACAAGTCAATGATAGTGATGCTTATGACTTCCATTAAAAAAAATCTGTATCTTCAGAGATGATAGGAAATAAAATAGCGAACAAAAGAACTACCCCATGTAACAACTCGTCATTGGCCAGAGTCAGAGTCTCTGAAATTCATTTAAACATATACTAAGAAGCTAGAATCAAAACCAATGACAGATTGACTATCTAGCTTCAGTAGAACAAAGATGAACAATAAGGATTACCAGATAACATACTTTTTTTAATGTATAAACAAATAATAAGCATGGAAAGTACTAATTCAGGTTACACAAGAAAAAAGAGTGACTCTCAGGCAACTAAATTTTCAATGCTTCAAAGTAGCAAGTCAAGAAGAGGAAGATGCTACAATTGATGAAATCGACACATGAAACGCATCATAAAAGGCCTGATCAAAGTTTAGCATACCTGTCCCAAAGCAAATACATTTTGCATTTAGGAAAGATAAAACTTTATCTGAGTTGTTCCAAGAGAGGTATCAATGACTAGACCTAGCAATAAAGACTGCATTTTTATATTGTAAACTGCAAATAAGATATATTCAGTGGAATTGACAAATTTCACAGACCAAGTAAGCCAAAAAAACTCAAACAAGACATCCCAATGAGAAAAACGCACAGCCAATCAGTCATTTTGCTAATTACTTAATAGAAACTTTGCATCAGGATTATAGCTGCTAAAAGTCCCGTGCATGCATCATCATTCTTCACAAAACTACAACCGTGTAAAAGAAGAATGATTTAAGAATCAAATATAAAAAATGGGTATTTTGCAAAAGTGGTAGAAGGAAATGAGAAAGGCCTCAGATCTCATAGCTTTTGAAAAATCATCCGCAGCCTGTTTTTTTGCTAGGGGCAGTTCCTCCAAAGCTTTTTCACCACTAATCGTATATTTGTATTCTACGTATGTAGGTATGTACATATGTGGAAGGAGGTGATGCTGCTGATGATGATAGAAGTGGAGGTGATGCTGATGATAGAAGTGAAGGTGATGGCTGTAGACGCTATAGCAGCAGCTGCTGAATGACCTTAGTTGTACATCACCAAGGAATTTAGCACGAGTTATTGACAGGAGCCAAGTGAGAAAAGGCCGGAAGGATTATCCCAATCAAACTTTGGGTCGGGATTTTGTTCAATTTTGAATCAACTGAAGGCTTCATGAGTTAGCTTGAGCCAGGTAATTTGTTGGGCTTTTGAGTTGTGTTCTGTTTTAGAATTTTATTTTGTTTTTTTTAGAAATTTTTTAGTTTTATTTATACATGTAATATTTTTTTTGTTAATTTTTACTCGTCGTTTTGAATCATTTGAAGCTGATTTCTTTATTTTATCAATTGTAACATGTTATAATGTTCTGTTGATGTTAAGATTAAAGTCTTTATTATGTTGATAAAACTATGATAAATGTTTATTATTATTTTTCTCTGAATTTTATTGTTCCGAATAAATTAATGAATTTATTTTTAAAAAATTATTATTATTATTATTTGCAATAACAGCAATTAATTGCCAAAGAAAATAGTGAAGAAAATTGAAGTTGAACTTGTATCCGGCGAGTATCCGAACATGAGTACAAGGATGTGATTGTCCGAAGACTTAAAATACATAAAAAAAAAAAAATCATGAAATAAATTGAACATCTCGCCAACCTTCATAGGTCTCCAAAGTCCAGACACAATTAGAAGTAGGAATAGCAATCACCATTAATGAACATTGAGCCTGATGAGTTTGGTAGAGAGTTGGAACATGGGAACATGAACAAAAACACACATCTCAAAAGAATTATGATGATGAAAGAAGAAAGCATTCCATCAAATACCCTGAAAACAAACAGCCTCTCTATGCAAAAAGGGGGGAAAACACCTCCACCAGAACTTGCTTATGGTCGGAGCCTTGCACACCGGGTACAAACTTTATTAATTATTCTTCTCTTAAAAACCCAAACTAACAATTTTATGCAATGATGCATAAAGAAAGCGAACCTTAGCACAAAACTCTTCTAGCTAATTCATACCAATTCACAAAGGGCAAAACAAGGACATACAAATTGTAAAAAGTCATGCATATGTTTACACAATAAAAGTAGGCATCATTTTTTTTCAACTTAGTCTGCCAATTCTATGTGCAATACTTCAGGATAAGAATATAGCAGCTTAGGAACAACAAACTAAATTTGCATCCAGGCCCGCCACTGAAAAAGAATATAAGAAGTTTGAGGTAAAAATCACTTGGTTTTAATCAGCATCCAGTTCCTTTCGCTTCAACTCTAATGCCATTCGCTCATTCTCAAGCTTCATCCTCTCATTTTCCATTCTCATCTTTTCAAGTTCACAATCCCTCTTCTTACTAAATCTCTGCCACTTGAAACGCTGTTTCTCCAATTCTAGCATCTCAACTTGAATTTGCAGTTTCTGTTCTTCTAGCTGAAGCGAGCGAGACTCGATCCACTGCTTTTGTAACCAAGCTGCTCTTGGGTTTTCAGGTGGTGCTTGATTTATATCAGCTTGTGCAGGTGGTGGATAAGAAAAAGAACTTTTGTTGCAGTCCTGGGAGTTTGAAGAAATATGAAAACAAGCATCTTCATGGACCAGGCCTTGTCTCGATCTCTTTGCAGAGCCCCCTAATACCCTATATATTCCCCTGTCATCCCCATGTGAAGCATGATTCTCCTCAAAGTCATCATGATCATCAGTTTCCATGTCATCATCGTCGTCGTCGTCATCGTCATCATCATCATGCCGATGCCTCTTTGCATCATCGTTCTCTTGATCATCTTTAATTCTAAAAGCCAACTGCAAGGAACGCTGCAATTGCGGATCATGAGGCAGATGCAATCTGTTCCCATTATGATAAGAACACATCTCCTCATAGAAAAGATGCTTTGAGCTTAAAATTTTCCTCACATCATCCTTTTCTTTCTCCGTTAAGTAATCTATAACATCCAAAAGTGCTGGGTTCTCAACAACCTGACAAGAAGTTCCCCTACCAAGCATATCATTTAGTTTCTTATACCTCTTATTCAGGTCATTGAACTTATCCTCACACTGCTGAGGTGAAACATGATAACTCCTTTCTGCCATGACTTTCGACACTGATTTCCACTTACCCTTCTTCTGTATTACTGTGAATTTCCTCCTCATCCCACCACCACAGCCCCCTGCAGCATCCTCTCCTATATAAGACACCGCAGTAATTAGAAGCCTCACCATTTTATCAGTCCACTTCACACGCTGCCACGGTGATCCCTTCTTGCCTTTACTTCCATCATTGTGACCATCAACACCCTCTTCCGTAAAACTCGGTTCATCCTCATCACTCACCGAACTTTTCCCTCTCTCCCCCTTATTGTAATCCATCAAGGAAATGATTTGGTCAGAGTTCTGCATGTTCCCCATCTTGAATGGAAAATCCTCATTAATAGAAGCATGAAGAGAAGCACCTTGGCGAGGGTTTGGGTGGTGATGTTGATGTATACTATGAGGGTTTTGTGCATGATTATGAACTCTCATTGACCCTTGCAAGTCAAGGCCTCCAAAGGAACCCCCACCAGGAATCATTCCTCCTTGTGATAAATTTCCTTCCATTACTTTTTTTTAAGCAAACAATTATATGTCATTCCATCAACTTATTTACTTTTAACCCCACTGTTACTTGTTCCTATCTGGGATTCAAACGCTCAACCCCCCACCCCCAAAAAAAACATTTATTTGTTTCACTTGCAAGACATTTCCAGCTACCAAACAAACCAGCGACAAGATCCCGAAATACCCAGCTCATCAAACTAAACAATTAACAGATTTCTATAACTAAGGACAAATCTCACAAAGAATATAACTTGATAGCCAAAAAAAAAACCCCCCACCTTCAAGATCACGAAATAAAGACATCTAACATTAATATTCATCTAACTGACCCCCAAAAAAACCCCCACCTGGCTTAGCTTAGCTTTACCAAATCTGAAATACCCAGAAATCAAAAATAAAAGAAGATGAAGGAGAAGAAGAAGAAAAGAACTTCCCTGAAATTAAGGCGAGAATCGTACAATTGGAATCATGAATAATCTGCTCAGCCGGAGATTTCCATGGAGGCACGATAAATAAATAATGATAAAAATCAGACTTGTTGGCAAAGCAATTTATAAGTGAGGGTTTTTGGTTATTTTTATGTCAAGTTGTCAACTAGCTATAAGTTTGGGTTTAGCTGAGTCGAGGCCTTTGTGTTTTGTGTGAATGGAGGAAAAGCGCCCGATTGATTGTGTGGCAGGACGACATTATTTATTTATTATGTTCAAATATAACATAGGTCCCTGTATTTTTAGACTAATTTACCAGTAAATGCCAAAAAAAAAATATTTATGAGATTAGGCCGATTGAATGAAACATAATGGGAATTGTTCAAAAAAACACTTTCAACTGAAAGTTTTCTTAAGTGATAAGCAAAAAAGTGCTTTCAATTGAAATCTTTTTTCATTAAGTTAATAAAAACGCTTCCAGCAAGAAATTTTCTTCTCCCAACAATCATCTACTATCAACAGCTATTTAATTAGTTGTTGCCCCTCTCTCCCCAACTTAATTAGTCGTTGCTCCCCCCAACGGTAAAAATAATTATCCTATAAACCCCTATTTCATTTTTTTTCTCCAATTTAATCTCAACTCTCTCTCAAATTCCTCTAAAAACCCACTTAAATTCACTAATTTTTTTTTGCTCTCTCAATTTTATCTTTTATTTTATTTAAATTAACTTAACATTTTCTTAAAATATTTTTTAATGTAAAATATTCATTTTTTTCAAAATTATCAATGACAAGTTCTGTAATCTATCATGATAAGAATCACATTTTCGTCAATCAATTACAAATGATACGAATATTGTTTTGTATTGTATGGGAAAATTGTTATAGTTGTCCGTTAACAAATTATTGATTTGCATTGTATGGCAAAATTGTTAAAGTTAATGAAAGTTTTTTTTTTCATTAAAGTACAACACGTTGATTGTAGTGAACAATTTAATGCTTCTGATGATCGTGCGTCCTACTTGGAGTGTTTTCCCTATATAAATTTCAACTCCATCCTTATTTTAAAAAACACATCATATATCCTGGGATTCTCGAGCTATTTTTTTTGACATTACTTTTTGAAAATAATAGATAAGAAAATAAATTTTCGGGATCGATTATAAATCTAATTCAATTTTTGGAGATTTAAATATACGATTGATGTAAAAATACGATGTGTTTTAATTTTGAATTAAATTATTATTATTTAACCTCTCAAAAACTTATTACAAAATAATTAATTAAAAATCTCAAAGAAAACCCTAAACCTTACTTTAAATAAACAAAACCCTAACTTTAAATATAACGACGGAAAAATTAGACGAAAAGAGTTGAAAGTATTTTTAAAATAATAATCTTTCATTCAATCGGCTTAATCCCGTAAATATTTTATTTCTTTGATATTTAATAGTAAATTAGTCGTAATTTTATAAATTTGAAATTGTTTTTGTACTTTTGTATGGAAAATTAGTTGTTTTACTTTCTAAATTTCAAAATTAAAGATTCAATTAACACTATTAAAATTTGTTAAGTGAAATATTTTGAAATAAAAAAAAAACTCATTTAACTAATATAATAAAAAAGAACATTCTAATGAATTTGACTTAACAAAATAATTTAATGAATTTTAAAAACAGGAAAAGTTTTATGATTATAAGAAATTCAAATAAAATTATGTATGAAATTAAAAGTTTTTATGTATTCTCACTTGAAATAATAATTAATTAATTATTTTTAAACTCTATCCATCTTTACATTTAAAAGAATTACTCAACTTTTACTTTAAAAAACTAACACTTCAACAAATATAAGGTTATTTGATAAATAATTTATAAATTTGTCCCATTTATTTATAGTACCCTTGTACACCCTCAAACCCCAATGTAAAATCAAATCTAAAAAACTCTTGGATAAGATAATTTGCCATATTTTCACAAAAACGAAAAAGATAATTTTCCATTTTTTGATGTCATTTCTTCCGAAAAAAAATAAATAATAAATAGATAAAACTACCAAATAAAAGTGCGACAAATTACTTCGAAATTTCAATCTCTTAGCTTTAATTTTTATACAACTTTTAATTTACTTATAATCTCATGAGTTTTAAAAAAAGAAAAAATTACATGTTTAAGGGCATTTCAACCCAAATCTCATCCAAGCTAAGACAGCTAAGACTCAATTCATCTCTTTGCTTCAACTTTAAGAATAACTCAATCTCGTTAAAACCTATATAACACAAGATATCAAGAAGTCAAAATTTATATAAATAAAATGCTTCAAACGTAATTATTACATCACCAAAAAGAAGAGACAAACATGGAAAATATTTCACACAGTTTCATTTTTTATCATGATCCTAACTAAAGTAATATATATATAAGTCAATCAAAAGGTTTTTAGAAAAGAATGCGTGCTCATTGATACAAACATGGAAAATAATACAAGGTAACAATTTAGCCCACCTATCAAAGCAATTGAAGTTCATGACCCATGACTTACAACAGACAAATGCATGTCTTCCAAAATCATATGTATCATCAACAAGTGAAACACAACAATGCAAATGAAAACCAGAATCAAAATCAAAATCAAGAAATTTTACTTTTTACGAAGAATATGGTTGCTGCTGGGGTGGCTCTAATTTATCTGCGCCTACGCTGAGTGAAACTAGGGGATCCCGCTGCTTGTGTGCCTCTGTAATTTTTTCTGGGAGAGTCCATCGGACCTCTAAAAGATGCGTATGCGGCTTTTACTGAGTCCGGAGCAGATTCCAAGGGGAGTGACTCCACGAAACATGCTGTATTGATGCGAGTCCTCTCAAGCTCTCCTTGCAGCAATTCAGAGCTATATTGCTGTGCAAGAGCCTGGAAAAGCCGACATTTTAAGATGATATTTCATTGAATGGATCCAAAGACACAAAAATTATTCACTGAAGAAGCTGATGATAATGGCTCCTGACATGAAACTAAACTGGAAACTACATGTATGCTTGAAACTGAAGTTATAATTCATCTCAGTGAAAGAATAGTTTTATAAACGCAAGTCAATGTCAACAGCCAACAGCCGACATGTTCAAAATTTCTCCATAAAAGAACAAATAAAGAAAGACGTCTTCTTACAATCAGGTCATCTGGAGATACAGATGCCCCTTGCTGCTTCTCATCTGCAGCAGCATCTTCACTTCCACGAGTTGGTCGCCGATTGTGCCCTGGATTTTCAACCTCAGAGAGGCTTTCAGTGGCTTTCTCCAACAGCACCCCTTGTAAAGACTTCATAGACTCCCTAGCATCACTCGTGAAAAATGGATTTAAAATGGTCTCAAAATATTCAAGCTGCAAAAGACACATCTCACAGAAATCAACCATATAGATCTTAAGACTTGAAGTTTTCTAGTTCTTTTCTAATAAAAAAAATATCACAAATGCAGGTAATTGTAAAAAAAAATATTTTTCAATCAATCAATTGATGCTAAGCAAAAATGGATAAATCACTTCCCTTAAAAGACAAGGCGGAATATGTGCATGTTCCTAGAAGACTACACAGTGATCCATGAAAAGAAAAGAACCTAGTGCTTACAAACCATAACAATCAGTTCCCAGTTGTATCAAAAGGATATTAGCGGACAATAGTAAGTATTAAATCATTGTAGCATATAAAAGGGAAGCAGTAATCAATGGTCAGAGTCGAGAACATTACAATAATAAAGAAAAATGTCACATAAATACCTCAAGCATGAGCTGGCAGAAACCATTTGCATCAAGTGAACTGAGATCTTTAGATTCATTCTCATGAACAAGACTGATTAAAATATCAATTAGACCTTCCACAAGAATGCCAAGTGTCTTGTCCAGGAGGGGCTTAGCACCAGCAAAGACCTGGATGAGGAATTAGTCAAGCAGACGAATTATTGAATTTGCTACAAAAAATAGTTGCTTAAACAGATCAAGAGAGATGATATGCTTCATAGTTCAAATACTAAATTCTCTGACAGTCAAGAAGATAAAAGATCAAAACAATTACTTGTGCATATAAAACACACAAACAATAGATAAAAATTAAAGAAAAAAAATCAAGTTCCTATGTCCACGCATTATATAGTGGTAAGTACCTCAGCATGTACAGCTACCAAAGTATGTAATAACTCGACAGCTGCATCTCTCACACCCTGAAGATAAGAGCAATTTGGATTACCACTTGCGGATAAACAGTGCTTGCTAAACTAACCAAATGAATAAAATGATAACCAATTAGGAAATCACAAATTCCTTACTTTAACTGCAGGTGCAGATCCCCACTGAACACCAGAATCTAACAAATAGTTCATGGCAGCTGTCCTAATCAAATTTGCCTGATGTGGGGGGGGGGGGGGGGGGAGAAATTAGAACAAAGTCAATGATGGAAAAGTGTTTCATCAATAATGGTTCATATTTGGCTTTTCAATCAGTTGATAATACTTGAAGTACATCAAAAAGTTCACAAGCTTACTCAATTTTCCCATTATGTTTGTGGTTGTGTGTACTTGTTCTCTTTCTAAAAAAATTAAATAAATCAACAATTTCTGGTAACTTCAACAAAATTTAGTAAGCAATCTTGTCATACCTTAGCAAAAGTATACTGCTCAAGGACCTTCTCTTCAAGTCCAGTAAAAGACACTACCAACTCTTGTATGTCTGACTCCTCTTCATCTTTGTCCCTACAGCATTTACAGGCCATAGGATCAGCAAATAGTGAATTAAACACATGTTTCATGTCAACATCTACATCTGAAATTGAGAACTGAAAAACTCAAGTTAACATGGGTTAGCTATGTAGGCCAAGCAATTACTTCTACTAAGGATGGGGGGTATAATTTGAATAGTTAACTAAATGTACTGGAACATTTGGTCTCATTCCAATACCACAAGAATGAATGACTACAAATATCAAGCAATAAAAACTTTAGAATGATTGATGCTCAAGGTATTAGTTGTGAAGAATCTCAATATACCTGGATTGCAGCCAAATGCATTTGTACTTCTTGTACAACTCGGAAGAAAGCTCATCTTTGCAGTATCCTATATTACTCAAAACTATTAACAACCGTTGATGTGGATCAACAATACTTCCTGGGAGATCAGATGATGATTCCTCCTCTGGTTCATGGGAAAACCCATTTTGCAAATGCAGACCTTCTTTGCTTGATTTGTTTTGGGCAAGATCAATTCCAATATGCTCTAGATGACCTAGTGAACATGCACATAATTATGACAAACTGGAAACAGTTCAAAATCTTCTAGACAAATTAAGACGCTGTTTTCAATTATACCAGCAAAATCCAGGAAACAATTTAGAAATGCAATCTTAACCGATTCTTGGATTTCTTGAAGTTGTGCAAACATGTCTTCGAACTTTGTAGCCTCACTCCTCAGAGACTGGATCATCCTTGCATAAAGAAGAAAGGGGAATCATATGAAACAGCTTTAAAAAAGGAGCATAATCATCTCTCAAATATAATGCAAAAAAGCATCTTTCCTGAAATTTAAAAGAGGCAAAGAATTCACCAAGAGAAATCAACAATATATACTTCCTCAATTATATATAATATGTTTGACACTAATTATTACAAATAGCTATCAGGAAGCTCAACAAAAAAAAAAAAAAAAGCTTTCACACAGGGTAGGGTCAGACAATATTAAAAAATATGGACAACGCTATAAAATTTAGAAGTTCTCAAATTTGCATTATTGCCATGAATCAGAAACTCCTGTTTGTACACCTAAAACTATTCAAGTTTGTTCTGATATCTTTTTTTCCAATAAAATGATCTGACTAACTAGCAAAATTCTTCCATTCAAAAAAATGCTATAATAGTATAAAATCTCTTCAAATCTGCACTGGTACCTTGAATCAGAAAGATTCCTACAGAGGATCTTCTGGTTATATATCATGGCACATCAGTAACAAACGCCTTCATAAAGTTGACATGACCACAAATAGGCTAAGAGAATAGCTTTAAGGCTATTCAAATTCTTTCTGATTTAGAAAATAAACAAACAAACAATGCATCTGACAGCATCAAGTTGAGTTCAAGTTCCATAACATAAGAACTAGCTAGCAACTTAGATAAATGGCTCTCAGCTAATTAAATCATTGAATCTCAGGATTAAACTGGTTTATTTCAATCAACAATTCTTCAATTTTTAATGTTTTTAAGGTAAAAAAATCCTGAAGAAATTGGCTATAAATTTATGGAACTCAGTTTTAAATATGAATATATTTCCGAGCCCAAATAATGAGCGTCCTCAATAACCCTAAAGACCAGCTCATCTATGTCTGTGCCTAGCCGACTTGAAACGGAATCACAAACAAATCATCCAGGTCATCATTGAATCCATCTTGAGCAAGCTTCTCATTAAACCAAGTCCAAGAAGATAACCAACAGCTTAACTCATCTATAGCCTAGAAAAACCAGAATTTCTACACGCTTTTCAGCATGTATTCATAGTAAACTGCCAATTCCAATGCAACTAGTAAGGCAGAAAAGTCCAAAATGAGAACTTTTTCTTTTTTGGTAGGCATAGGCAGGATAAACGCAGCAGTATTGGCCTTCTCCTAGTCATCTGTAGTCAGCAATACTAAACCTACCTTACACTTTGATAAACCATCTCAAAGAACTCAAACAAAAAGATATTTGAAATAATTGGTATCCAATAGTTCATGGACAACCTTACTAAGTTTGAACAGTAACACAACTTACAAACAACTTAATATATATATAAAATTACGATTTACTCTACTCACACAACCATGCCTCTTAAAAATCCAACACCATAAGCTGTAGACACTTACATATTGATCTGATCTATTGCCGAAGTCATAACTGAACGAAAAGCCAAAGGTAAATAAGAGATAGTGTATGGAGATTTATTCCTTTCAAGGATAGATACTGGGACCCAAGTTTCATCTTTAGTTATCCCCTCTGTCGATGCTCGCATCCAAGAACAAAGTCTTAGTATGTAAATCTTTGTAACCTCTGCTTGAAGTGTCCTGAGCGCCATGACTGTCCGATGAAAAATGGAAGCAATCAGAATAGTTATAAGTCAATGACAGTTTCAGAGAAAGTAGGAATACCAGCAATAGGAGGAGCAGACTCTTTTGCTTCAAAAGCAATGCATGCTTTAGATATTTCATTTATGGCATCACTCATGTACGACTGAAGACTAGATTCTTCAAGATCACGGAATGCACTCAGGACCTATATCAACAGCAAACCCAGTAAGAGCTACTACAAAAGTAAACAATAATGCATGTTGATAGGACCAGAAAATTGCAGTTTGATTTTTTAAATGATTTAATAATTTGAGGATTTGTTACTCGGATTTGTTAACAAATCTGACTTAAGAGAAGAAAAAAAATTGTTCAGAAGGGAAGAACACACTTGTTGCTGTTGTTTAAGGAATAGGTTCAGTAAAGATGTAATTGGGGAATATAGTTGTTAGTGTTTATCAAAATTCTTGTATGTTACACACACAAGCACGCACATATGTATTTTGCCGAATACACTCTTAGAAAAACCCTATGAAAATTTAATGCAGCAAACATCATCCCTAACTCTGCAACCACCATACATGAATAAAGCGTTTAATTCTCTATCTTTTCTTTATATTAGGTTTTTACCCACTTTATTTATTATTTTATGTTACCCTATTGTAATGATTTATGCTTCTTCAAATTATTTAATTGGTAAATGTAGAATTCACAAACTTCAAATGCATATCTAGAGTTCAAAGTTAATTTCATTTATAACAGAAATAGTGACTGTAAACGAAAATTTTCTATTAGATAATTTTAATTGTTTAGAATCCGCATTAAAATCATCAAAGGGTCTAATAAAAATAGCATTTAAATTCCAAAACATACTGCAGTTTACACAATTCAAATTGAATGCTACAAATTCAAGACCTATTCCAGAATCAATTTCGGTTTTATCAAACAGTACCTAAATCTAATTCTGAGTTAGATAATGAAATCCAGCAATTAAGCTAGAAAACCCTTAGAATAACATTGGTCACCATTTTATCTCAGCCCTTGAGGATTATCCAGATTCCAGCATAAAGCATACTTCAAAAAGAAAACAGCGAGAAGGGAAAACCCCAGACTTGATAATCTCAATGGTCAGAAATCATCTTAATGAAACAAATCAACCATGCCTTCCAAAAACAACAACCAACTTTCCACACAATTCTTCTGGATGAAATCCAAAAACCCTTGGTACTCCCATGAGGAATTTAAAAATGCATCATAGGCTTGCCAAGACAATTTGATATTTGACAAAAGGGTAGACCAGTTTAGAAAGTCTTCTCTATGCCATTGCACCAATTTCTTATTTGACAGAAACTCAAGAAGAATCATGAATATTTAGTTTTGGTGGTCTACATATACATCCAGATTCCCAGTTTCTGATTAAAGAAAAACTAGTCTAGAAAACAATGAATGCATGTAGATTTCAGAGAACTCCAGGGACATTAAGAGAACAGAAAATAGGTTATAAAGACTTAACTTTTTCAAACAATAACTCAATAAAATAACCCGATGCTAACTAAAGCATCATAAATGTCATTCTTACATTGCTCTTGGTTTCAGAATGCAAAAGCCACACCATGAATATAGTAAACCAAGCAAGACATTAAACAGTTCCAAGCAATGCATATTCACCTTAACTTCATATAAAGATATTGTACCGCGCATCATTCCTGCAACTTCATCGAGAGAATGACTTGAGTATCTCCCATCTCCAACTTTTTCCTCGCTTTTACCTCCTGAAGAATCAGAAACCTGAGAAGACTGAAAGACAAAAACCAGAATAAACATTCAATTCAATGAATCACATTATTATATTGAAAAGTTGTATTTAAGAAAAAAGCACTTATAAAAATGAATATAAGGCCACAGAGAAGAAGCCAAGGGTATAGAAAAACAAAAGAATGTGATCTCAAACAATTAGACTACTGTATGAGAAGAAATGCGAATACAGACATTCTATAATGCATAATTTTATCAAATCTTGCAATATGATTTAGACAATGTTCAGAGTACCTTTGCGAATTTCCCACTAAAAACAGAAAGTGACACTTTCCAGAAAGCTGGTATGTGATGCACAAGTACAGTAGTTAGCCTTTTGATATATTTTCCTCTAAGAACATCAACCTCTTCACCAGCCAAGGCCAGCGGTTGCAATTCTATAGGCAGTTCAATGTTCCCTAAAGAGTAGTTGGCATCTGACTGAGTAATAGAAAAAATAGATGAAATAAACCTCATTAGACACAGCCAAGAGTTTTCCTCATACAAATATCAGATCATGATTCTAGCTAGTAGCACTTACTGACTGACTTAAGTTTTGTTGAATTTGGAGCCACTTTGCATCCGAGATGGCTTTTTCACGTAACTCATTATGCAAAGTTTCCATCCGTGCTTCGTGATCTGAAGTGCACTTCTCAAGCAACCCTCGAATTCTATGATTCTATCAAATAAAAAACCAGAACATTTTAGAAACTTGACCTTCGTAGTAGAGAAATGTAAGCAAGCCAACTTGCTAGCACTCTTCTTGGAATAGGCTATATTATCAAGTTCAAGTTACTTGACTAGCAATTTGACTCAAATATTTGTTTAGAAGCACTCGAGAACTAGCAATTTGATTCAAACCGATTTGTTTAGAAGCACTCAAGAGCTTCCTGGACTCTACTCTCATCAAGCTTTTGTTGATCAGCAATTTGAAGTAAACCATATCTGCTAAAACTCAAATCAACTGGTTCACAAGACTAACTGATGTAGGACCATATAATTTTAAAATGAACACTCAAAAAATAATCCAAAATCTAAAATTGTCCAAATTCTCCAAACACAAGTCTCAGATTATCAAATCTGACCTCACAGTACACAAAACCATAATTATATGAGGGTTGAGGAAATAAGGTTATTGTATTAGAAACTCATGCAACCCAGATGACAAAGAAATTTTTGTTCTAAATCTTCACTTAAATAAGTGTTCTTCAAAATTTTGGAAAAAGGCCTTCACCATTAGCATCTTAGATGTAAGGGCACTTGTTTTCGGGTCGGGGGACGGAAATTTTACCGGACAACAAAACAATCAGCTTGTGAGAAAAATACCCAGCACTTAAAAAATATCAAGTAGCAAATAAATGACATCGAAAATTTCATTAGCCAGAATGGTGAAAAAATTATAGAGATTTTTTACACTCTACAGAAAAGTTCAGAATTCACTAACCTGTACATTTAAATAATGCCACACTGGATCTGACTCAGGTTCAAGCTCCAACAACAACCTTACTGTATTCTCAAGCTACATGAGACAACAAAACATCAGAAATACTTGTCAGTCCTTACAAACTGTAGGTGTACCATCTTAACTAGTCAAACCACAACCATTTATTCTGTCATAAATTAATGAAAACTAGGTGAAGCTCTTTTCCATGATTTAGTCCAATGTCCGTAGATCTTTTTATTAGCTCTCCACATCAGCATTCTATTAGGTTACTATAATCAACGCAATGTAATTATAATTAATCATCTAATATAAAAAATAAAATAATATACGTAAATAATATATCTATCATAGATATTGGGTGAAAACAAAGTTGGTATTTTTGTTCAATCTCAGGCTTGAATAGTCACAATAATTTACATGTCCGACAAAAATATCAGGATTCCATGTTCAACAATCCCATGACTTTTCAGCATAAATATCCAATACACCTGCTAAGGTAACAAGAATGGCAGAAAGATAATGGAAGATCACGACTAAATTGAGAACAGGAGCATTCCAACATCATTAATTAAGGAAATCTTTTCATTGACTTGTCAATGGTAGGCATTTGGTTTTGTAGAATAACTTGTATGTTTTCTTTTATCCCCATTCAAAGCTTAGCCATATAGCTCGCAAAAATTTTGCTGAGGTTAATTTTAACAATATACAATTTATTTAGTTGTGTGTGTGTTTGGGGTGGGGGGGGCCTTTTCATTTTTAATGTACCCGTGTTCTACACCTATGGGCGACACATATTTGGATATGAGTATGAATGCATGCCCCTCCGAATATCTGTGTCAGACATATCTGAAACTACACTCACAACCCGAGTCCACATTAAGATAGAGCAATAGTATTTTAATATCATGAGCATCAAAATTCAACAAAAATCCATGGACCATCTAGGTCTTAGCTCAACATCAATAGTTCATTTCCTCAATAGTATAGCTAGTCAAAATATTGAAAACAGCATGGCAAATGCTTACGCTGGTTAGGTCTATTTGTGGATCTTCCATAGACTTGTAAAGCATGCCTTTGAATTCTTGCATCACTCTTTCAACCTCTTCAAGGACTCGTTTTAGTATTTTTACCTGACAATAAAGAATAATGCTAAGTTCATCTGCTTATGCAGGAAAAGAGCAATGCCATGTGAAATTGTATTACTTAAATACAGATATGGCACCAAAAATTATGTAAAATATGCATAAAAAATAAAAGGGTCCAACACTGATGTTAGCCATAAGGGAATCAATGCATTTAAATAACGTACAACAAATTTTTTATATAGATACAATGGATTTATGGGTAGAATTTTAACTAAAACCATGCTCAAAATTTGTTCACTGCTCGAGCTACAACCAAATACTAAACAAACCATGCTCACATCTTTTACATTGCAATTTCATGCATTCTTGCTTACATGGGAGGGGAGAGCAATTGATTTTGCCTTCTTGTATTCCCTAACGGCCAAGTCATATTCGCCCTTACTAATGCTCCCACGAATTGTACTTGGCAAATTAAAAAGCGTCCTGAACCTTTGAAGCATTCCTTGAACAGACCTGATCTTCTCAGCTTGAGCCTACATCAAATCACAAAAGAAAATCTATATCCCATGCTGTTTGAATAGCACAAGAATTAATCTATTTCAAAGCAAACCAACAGTGCAGTTAACCAACCTGTCTCTCAAATAGAGGCTCAAAGGCACGATCTGCCAGTGAACATACTCCTTGCATGCATTTAAACAAGTGAGTTGTCCCCGAACCTTCAGGATCTTCCTCAATTCGCTTCAGTTTTGACTCAATATCTATGCAAGTAACATTTTTTCTCCACATTAGCACTATTTCCAAGCATATAAAATCAATGAACTTACATGGCAAAGAGTATATGAAGAAATAGGTTTTCACCCCCATCAAATATCACACTGCCACAGTTAAAATAGTACCAGAATCAAGTGAAGCTAGTTGCTTTACCATCAATTGTGGTTTTGCATGAGACAAAGCAGTCAAAATTGTCTTTAACCAACTGTTTCCTCTGTTGAGTTCGTCCTTTGAGATCTGTTTTTAGACCAAGAGCTCCAGCCTCCAAGTCTGCTGCAGGTGTGTCTTGGTGTATTCGGGATAGAAACAACTTTGCATCAAACTTTTCAGAGAAATACATCAACTTCTCTGCAAAGTTTTACAAAAGAATTAATAATTCACTGGCATTTTATTTACCACAAAAAATATACATACTGGCATCAGAGTTCTAGGTATTAAATTAAATAATCCAAGGGAGAACAACCAGCTCGTTGAGGAGTTGAAACGAGTGATACGTATCAAAAATATATTTATTAGATTGCAGATATACAGTTATAGAGAGAGATACTGTTATAATGCTCAGAGAAGCTTTAACTTAAAATATTAAAGAGTCTATTTACAAAGCATAATCTGCAGAAAATATATTGAATAAGACAAGAAAAGAAATATACCACGGAGGTTACTATCAAAATGTTCTTTCTCAGTATAAGAGCTTTCAGACGATGCAGTTATCAACCTTAAGGTCTTGTTGTCTATTATCCTGCCAATCATACAAAAGCACAGGTTAGCAGAAACACTTAAAGCAGATGAAAATAGAGGAACCACTGACTTCAGTTAATGCTAGAACAAACTGACTAGCAACAATTCACGTAATCACATTAGTACAATAATTAATGATAGAACAAACTTTTCTCACGGTCTTACCTTAATGAGAAATAGCATACAGCGAATTCGTTTAACACAAACAAACAACCAATATCAGGCAATAATAAGTTGCTAAAAAGATTTACCCCAGTCCAAGTGGATCAACGCATTCCATGCCACGAGGGAACGATTGCAGAGTAGTAAGCGCTCTCCCCACTGGTGTTGTTGTTGCTTTACGCTCGAACTTCTGTGCCACCGGAGCTGTTCTGGACTCTCTCATCTCGCGAACCCTACGAGCAAGCTGTCAAAGAATACCTCTTTCCTTCACTAATCATTGTTCAATAACTACTTTGAATTTCAAAAAAAAAATTTGAAAATAGTACCTCAGTTTCATCGACACGTTTCCAGGTATCAGGCTCTTCTCCATCCCATACTCCATCGTCATCTTTCATTGGCCTCCCTCGACCAGTCCCTCCCGCTCCGCCTTTCGGATCTTTTCCAACATCCTCATCCCCACTCGAAATGCTCAGCATCTCCACTTCCGAATCCTCGTCTTCATCCATTGACATCTTCCTCCCTTTTGGGTTTTTTGGCGCCGTAGAAGCCGCGCCCTTGGGTTTCGGCGGCGGCTGAACAAAGTTAACAACTGGTTTGCGGGGATTGGAGGAAGACGGTTTCTGGTAATTCAGATCCCGTGTGGATTGCTCTTTCAATGCTCTCTGAAGGAGCTCATCTTCGTCATCGCTGTCGGACATTTTGTTAGCGAGCTTCGGTGCTGCTTTGCGCTCAGATCTGATCGATTACGATGAATGAAATTTTCTGAATTCTTAGAAACGGTATGAAAATTGAAAATGAGTTTCCTTGCATCGAGTCAGAAATTGAGAACAGTAATATCGTCATGTCACGCGGGGTTCGATGAGACTATTCTACAATTTCTCGAAACGGCAGTGTTTCGTATTCCAATACGGAAATGTCTAATAAGATCTCAAACTTTTCTTGATTGTGCATTCGAGCACTTGCTGAACTTTATTTCGTTCAATCAAGTCCTCAGTGTCAGCTCCAATTAAATCCATTCTGCTTGTTATCGTTTAACTGTAACATATTTATCAGCAAAAAAAAAACTGTAATATATTTAACTAGGACCTCCAAATACTTACAGCCCAACCAATTCCTTGCGGTGTCGCTCCTCAACCAGCCGAACAAGTGAACCCACCAATCAATTCCTTGCGGTGGCCCTCCTCAATCAACCGAACAAGTGAACCCACTCATTAGTCATCAAAGCAAAGGACTATAGAGTTAGACATGATCATCTAGGACACAAGCGAGACCACTTGAAACCATCGTAATGCCAACCTATCTAGCCTTATAGTGTTCAGCTACTAGATTTTGACCTTTAATCCGCTCATATCAACTCACCACATGATACCTTACCATGGGAGATGACTTGTATATAAAACTAGAGACTTGAGGAAGGGGGGGACAAGACACAACCTTCTTCTTCCCTTACCAAACTAGGATTCCTTCTTCTTCCTCCTTGTAACTTGAGCCTCCATATCCAATGGCTTTTCGACCTATCCTAAACAAGCTGAACAAGCCATTCCAGCCACTTTCTAATCCTTAGTATCAATAGTTGGCTAGCATCTACTTAGCAATTCTATCATAAAATTAAATACAAAATCTCGGTCAAATTCTGCTATTAATCCATATATTATGTGTAAGTTGTGAATGTAGTTCCTATACTTTAATTTAGTCAATTTCAGTCCTTATACTTTTCAAATTTTAAAATTTCAAGAGTTAAATAACTATTTGGGGCTTGAACTTGGCAAATTTTCTCATTTTGGGGTTTAAACTTTTTTTGGGTCCAAGTTAGGTCCTAAATTTGGTAATTGTTCCCACATTAGGACGTTGACTTGGTAACACGTTAGGACCTAAACCTAGCAATTGTTCCCACATTAAGGCTTGAACTTTAGTGTTTTCAAGGACTAACTTGGATAAAAAAAAATTGAAGTCCCAATGTGGGAATGCTTGTCAAGTTTAGAGCCTAATTTGGACAAAAAAAATTTAGGCCCCAATGTAGAAAAATTGCCAAGGACAAGTCCCAAAATATGATTTAACCCAAATTTCAATCTTGATCCAATGGTAGAAGTTAAATTTGTCAGGTTAAATTTTTCTATTAGTTTTGTACTAAGCATAAAATTGTAGATTTTGTCCATGCTCTTAAGTTTAATCATTCTTAGACCCTTTACTTTTTGAATGTTGAAAATTCAATTTTGACACAAACCACATCCGCTAAATCCATTAATTAATTTTTTTTGTAAGGAATATGTGAAAATAGTAAGTTGATACGTATTATATATGCGATAATATATTTCTTGAGTGAGAATTTGAAAATAACAAAATTTAATAAATTCAACAATTTACTGTTTAGTTAGGACAAAAATTTTCATAATTCAAAAAGTATAATAACTAAAAATGTCAAATTAAAGCACATGGATTAAAATCATGATTTGCACATAGTATAAAGACTAATAGCATAGTTTAATCTAAAATCACACGTGTCATTAGGTACCAAGATGGGAAAAAGGTATAGCGTAGGTGATTTGTGAGTGAAGTTTTAAATATTTTAGGCTTAATTCACAATTTGGCCCCTTAAGTATATCCATTTTCTCACTTTAGTACCTAAACTTTTTTTGTCCCAATTTGGTACCCAAAATATCAATTTGCTCTATTTTTGGTCCATTTTGTAATGGCCATTAAGAAAATCCGTTAGGTAACTTTGGCCAATGAAAAATCGTCACATAACATATTTTGATCAATAAAAAATGTCATGTGACAATTAAATTAAAAACATTAAATTTAAATTTAAAAAATAGAAAACTATAATAATAAATATTAAAATATTAAAAAAATACATTTTTAGAAAACAGAAACGAAGTACAGGGGCAAATTAGATATTTAGAAACTTTAGGCACTACATTGAACATTTTGCTAAAGTTTGGAGGTAAATACGTCATTATCCCTTAAAAAAATTATCATATGTCTTCTTTTTCTTAATATTTAAACTATACCTTTAGAAAACTTGTCAACCTCTTAACTTTGTGGAGTTTAAAAACTTCACATAATATATCAAATATTATTCCTTCATTCAAATATGTAATGTATAATTTGTATTAAATAATAAAATATAATAGTTAACTTTCTTTTTACATATTTTTCACATGTGTATATATTTCATTATCAGCATGAGGTAAAAGTATTAATTAATTAAAAATTAAGTTTTTTAACATAATTAAAAATTAAGTTAAATTAGTTATTACTTGTGCTCATGATATGTAAAAATTAAAATATATTATATTTTTTTATTTTTTATAAATTTTATGAATATATGATAAATAGTTTTAAACATATTACTTCATAATTAAAAATATTAAAAATTAATAAATGATATTATTAGGTGAAATGTAAATTGATAGTGTAGTTTAAAAATAATCAATATATGTTCATTATATAAAAAATATTTTTAAAATTTTAATTAGATAGTGTATTTTTTAAATAAGTAAAGGGATAATTATCTTAAAATTCAAAATAAAATTTTACTATGTATATGTTTAACTTTAAGTTAAAAAAAATTTAATTTTAAAATTGATATATAATTTTTTTAATTTCAAAATAAAAATTTTAATATATTGAAAATATTAGGTTGAGTTTCCAATATATCAAATGAGCACATTTGAGCACATCGTGCAAATTCTTAAAGTGTTGCAAAGGTTTCTCGTTCGAAGGTTGATTTTAATCCGTTGTTGGCTTGGGAGGTGGTGTACTAGAAGCAACGCTTGAAGGTTTTTTGGTTGTGTTACGATGATGCAAACACTAAACAATTTCATGCACAGGCGTCGAAGCGTGAGCAGGTAAATCATATTCAGTTACATGTGGATAATAATGGTTTTTAATGTAAGGATGACACGAGTATATGTGCTATTGTTTTAGACTACTTTCATAATCCTTTTTCAGCTTGAGCCCGTCATTTGATGTGTTCTCTGAGCCGACAACTTGTTTCATTGAGGCTGATAATGAGTTCTTAGTGGCACCTTTCAATCCAATTAAATTTGAACGAGCTATTTTCGAGATGCACTCGGATAAAGAATCTGAGCTAAACAGTATGAATCCAACATTTTCTTAAAGTGTTGGTTTTGTTATTGGCGCTTATGTAGTTTCTCAATGTTGCAAGTGGCTCAAGACAAATAAGTTTGTGTTTATGATGATTTTGATGTTCACTTGTCTCTCCTGCCCAATTGTGAGAGTATGAAAGTTAATGATCTCTTCGATGATAGATGGTTATTCTTAGGATATTAGTATTGTTAAGGGGTTGTTGTCTCCTGTTGATGCCCAACATGTGCTTAGTATGCCTATTGTTCTTTATCGCATGGTGAATAGTCATATTTGGCACTAAGATAGGTTTGGTGTGTATTGTGTATAGTAAATTCGTAAGGTTCAGGGTTCAGTAAAATATTAATTAAACATTAATTTATTATTATTTAACAAAAATTTCATTCAAAAGTTGTCATTTGCAGTTTAGCTTCTCCAAGAAGATTTTTTTCTTTGTTTTTTAATATTATTTTTAATTCTATAAAAATATATGAGGAGCCCACTTTTATTTTTAGGGAGGCTATAAAATATATGGAAAGGAAAAAATTTTAAAAATCTTAAATTTTGGGGGGCATACTTATATTTTTGGGAAGGTCATAGTGTAAATTTACAAATAGCTAAATTGAAAAAAGTTAAAATTTTGGGTGCCATGACCCCCCCCCCCCCGAGCCTACTACATGTGTGGTTTGATTTTGATTTTCTTTTTTTTATGTTAACACATGGAAAAGAATAATTAGAGCAACTACCATCGATTATATAAAAAATATAATTCAAACATGTCATTATGTGTTAAACACATTAACATTATGTTAAACAACCAAATTTGAGTCTGAATGAGCTTACGAAAGCTCTTTTGTTAACTCGAGCACGAAATAGGATCAAATTGTAAAGTTTTAAAAATTTAAAATTGACGTCGTCACGTTGCCAAACAGTTTGTCATGTCGTGACCTCAGACCACTCGACGCTGCAACGTGACTCATTATCGGTCGACGTTGCGACGAGAATTAACTATCAAGTCAGCAAAATTACTAGATCAATCTTTAATAAACTTTAATACTAGCATCGTAAATATTGAATATTAATATTTACAAATTCGATTTAATAAAATGGATAAATTACAAACATGATTAATATTTTAACGACTCAATCATTGAATTTATCAATATAATTATATTGATAATACATATCAATTTTGAACCAATCCAATGTCTTTATCATATTGATCTAAAATATTATATATATAATATTTATCCAATGATTCAAACCTTTTACTAATAAAATAAAAAATATTACAGTTTAAATCCTTGCAAAAATTACAAATGTAAAATTACTTTTATATCATTAATATTTCAATAATTCAATTACAAAATTAATATTTTAATAATATTTAATTTATATATTTATATAAAATCAGTGATTTTAAACCGCTCTAAGTGGATTCATAACTTCACTTAGAAAAGCCGTAAAAACCAATTCATTTTGTTTTTATGGCCGAAGAGGAACTTACAGCACTTCCCGTTATGGCTCTCATCTAGTTTTTCCTTTTTTTTTTCTTTTTTTAATTTGCAATCTCCTTCACTCTTTCCCGCAGCCACAGCAGTAGCAAAGTTTGTCAATTTATCATAGCCTTTCCCTAAATCGCAGCGAAAATGATTCCTTACTTTGAAAATGCCTATGAGAAGTTTGTAAATTTGATTATTTCTTCCATTAGGTGTTCGTGAAAATGCCTATGAGAAGTTTGATTCTTCACTAAATAGAATTTACCCTTTACTTTTTTGTTTCCTTTTCTTATATTATTATCTGATTGAGATTCTCATATTTAGTGCAGCTACATCGGCTGCTATACTGTATCTAATAACTAGAAGGTTGATCTTCTTGTATTTGACTGCTTTTTGTTTTTTTTTATTCATATAGGATAAAAGTTCTGATCCGGATATTTAAGGTAATCATAGAGATGACAAAGGTTTCCTTCACATTGATTGGGTTTTCAGTCTTGGTTATATAGTGATTAAAAAATTTCCTAGTTGTCATTAATATGATACGCTTTTCTTTCTTATTTTTTATCTTAAATTTTTAAGTTTCTACTCGAGTATTGAGTAATGAGATTTTTTAGTTGTGGTTCGGTTTATGTTGTCTACTTTATACCTCTGCATCACTCTGCTGTATTTGATTTTCTGTTTTCCGTCTTGCTGCTTGTTACTCTGTTTAATATCATAAAAGGTATTGGTTTAACGGAAATAGTGGACTGGTATCGCTGCTATTTTCTGTTATACTGTTATTTTCAGCTGCAATCGACTGTTAAATCTGTTCACATCACTATGGAGGGCTTTAGCAGTGGTATCGTCAACACTGTTACACCATTTCCAGAGTGATAAAGCTTGATTGAAAATTTTCGTAGTTGTCATTAATGCAATAAACTTTTCTTTCTTATTTTTGCTCATGAAGTTTTAAGGTTTGCTCGAACTGTTGCATGATGAAAGTCATTAATTGGATTGCTGAATGGAAGTTTATTCTGCACTTATAGTAAAGCACATATTAGCTTCTATGGCTTAGTACAAAAGTTCTGAACATTGGTTCATTGGCATAAGCATACCTGTAGTATTACATGTTTAGTGCAGTGCTATAAGGAACTTGTGGACTGTTCACTTGGCAAGTTATTACATTCCCTTGCATATCTAATTTCATCGTTGAGAAAGAAAGATATGGTTTCCTTTTTCTTATTTTATTTTCTTTGCTCTTAACAGGTATGTTCTTTAGAGAGAAAGAGGCATACTAAGTTGACTATGATGATTAGTAAAAGAGTTTTCAAGAGGTTGGCTTGCTGCTATTATAGGCTGCATTCACAGCCTTCTTTTATTTATCATTTTCGAAACTTTTCTCTTTGGTCAACGAAGAAAGACCCAGATCTTGAAGCAGCCCTTTCAAGAAATCGTCGTTGGATAGTCAATAATCAGATTAAAAACATAATACTTAGATGCCCAAACCAGGTGGTACCTTTGAAGCATCTTCAAAATAAATTTAAGACTCTTGATCTTCAAGGCAAAGCTCTCAATTGGCTCAAGAAGTATCCCTGTTGCTTTGAAGTTTATCTTGAGAATGATGAGTATCATTGTAGATTAACGAAGCGGATGATAAATTTGGTTGAAGAGGAAGAATCGGTGAAAGATATGCAGGAGCCAGTATTTGTCCAGAAATTGGCAAAGTTGTTAATGATGAGCGTGAATCAAAGGCTTAATGTTACAAAACTTAATGAGCTTAAACACAACTTTGGATTTCCAGATGACTACATCATTAGAATTCTACCAAAGCACCCAGAAATGTTTCGACTGGTTAATAATGGTTGGAGGAAGAGTTCAATGGAAATTGAACTTCTGGCGTGGAACCCTGATCTAGCAGTTTCTGCTATTGAAGCCTCAGCTCAGAAACAGGGGATAGAGCCTTGTTTTTCATGTTCATTGCCTTCAACTTGGATTAAATCATGGCAGAGATTTGAAGAATTTAATGCAATTCCCTACATGTCACCTTACTTAAACCCTAGAGGTTTAGAGGAAGGATCCAAGGAGATGGAGAAGAGAATTGTGGGCCTTGTGCATGAGTTGCTGTCATTGACATTGTGGAAGAAGTTATCAATCGTAAAGCTAAGCCATTTCAAGAGAGAGTTTGCTTTGCCTGAGAAATTGAATGTTTTGTTGCTGAAGCACCCTAGCATATTTTACGTGTCGAACAAGTATCAGATTTATACTGTGCTCCTTAGAGAAGCTTACAATGGGTCAGAATTGGTTGATAAAAATCCACTAGTCAGTGTGAAGAATAAATTCGGTGAATTGATGCAGGAAGGGCTTCATGAATATAACCAAAGGCGCCGCGTAGTGAATTTGGAAAAGAAGAAGAGGAAATGCATGAATTTGATAAAGCCAGAGAGAAGTAAAGTTGTGAGTTCTGAAATGTCCGACCAAGATGATAACGGTGATACTTTAGGAGGTTTAGGAGGTTTGTTTGACCCGGAAGAACGAAAACGATTTTATAAGGTTCTTTTTGATCAAAGATGAAAATTAATCTGATGTGATTTTAACATTGAAGACTCTTGTATTTTTGGATGAAGGGGTGAACAAAAACTACAAGCTAGCAATGAACAAAGCCTGGGGAATGTTTCTGCAGGTAATATGTTAATATCCTCCTAGAGCTGGGAAATTGAATACTTGAAATTCTGAATGTTGGATGGATTCTTCTTAGCTACCCAATCCTCTATGAAATATCCCTTTGCAATCATTAAAAATGCTGCCGGATTATCCTCCTGTGTTTTGGCTTTCATTTTCGACATATTTTGGGGTTTGAATATCTTGAATAGTTGAAATTCTGAATTTTGGGGATGGATTCTTCTTTGCTAACCAATTATTTACTTTGCAATCATTAACTGACTGTTGGTTTTGATGTATTTGTGTCCGATGAATTTTCTGATTTGAATACCTTGAAGTTGGAATCTTTATTTCATTTTATCTTCATGTTCTTTGAGTATAAAATTGTTCGAAAATCACACAACAATTAGATTAAATATTAAAATATGCATATTTGTATTTTGACAAAAATCGAGATTTAATTTTTGTATTTAAAACATTAAAAATTTAACACCTATTTTTTATTTAAAATTCTCAATGCCGTCACTAAAATCGTAAGCATTTTTCGTCAAAATTTGTTAACTTGAAATTTTGATTAGGTTGTTCTCATATGATGGTTATATGCTTACGATTGATAGGAAATAAATATATTAAATTGATAAATTTTTACAAAAAATATTAACGGCAATAATAATCGGATTAGAATTTTTAAATTGAGAAAATAGGAGGATTGAATTTTTAATTTTTAAAGTATGGGGACCAAATTTAAATTTCTAAACAAGTACAAGGGCTAACAACACATTTTAACTTTTAAAGAAATTAAACTATACAATCAACCCTTTTTATAATAGTCTAATTTGTTAAAGGTGATTTTCATTTAATAAATTATTTTACATAAAATTAAATGAAACTCTTCCAAGTCCCAAAAATCCAAAAATCCATAATTGTTTTATTTTCTTCGAACACCGTCACTTTTTTTTTCTCAAATTTCTTTTACTCTCTTACTCCCTAGAATTTTTGCTAGATAGATGTTCAATCTTTCATAATTTCATGTTAGCCTCTAAATTTTGTAACAACTCTTCTTATGATATATTAGGATTTTTATGCAAGATTTATTTATTTTTATTAAATAATTTTGAGATTATTGATTTTGTATGAAATGTTTAATATCGTGAGTAATAATTTTTAAAAGATATTAATACAAATCCTTAAAAAAATAAGATTGACTAATACAAACCCTTGAATAAATTAAGATTAATTAGAAATTTAGCATTTTTATTTAGAAATTATTGTTGCTAGTGTGATTATTGTGAATCTTGTGTTTGAAAAATTGATATATTACATTCTCATAACACCAAAAAACACTTAAGTTGTAACGCCCACACCCAACCCGATTGTCAGGTCCGAGCTACGGGATGTCTCATCCGTTACCAGAGTAACTACATACATTTAATGTTTGATTAACATCATAATACAAACATACATAAACATTTCAAACCATAATCATAGTATACAACCTTTCTCAGGTCTTATACGAGCCTACGAATGCTCTAAAGTTAACTCGAAATCAAACAAAGACTAATTTGCAACATTTTCAAAATTTCCTATTGACATCACGACGTGAGGGAGTTCCTCGTCGCAACGTGACATATTGACTTAGCTCGTTGTAATGATGGGGTTCCTCATCATGCCGTGACTTGAAATCTAGATCTCGTCGCAATGACCGTCAAACACGTGGACTCTGTTTTTGGCACCACTTAAGCCATTTGGTATCTATTTCCATACAAACAAACTATTTACACATTTGATGCATATTTGAACACTTGTACCTGCACAAAATCAACCCAAAATCATACTAAACATTACATTTTAACCAATTCAAATGAATTCTAATGATAGCAATTCTAATCTTAGCATGCACTTGTATATGGTTTCTACTTTCTACAGACAACTTTGGCAACTTAAAGTCCCTCCTAAAATTAAAATCACACTATGGAGATTTGCTAGTAATTATGTGCCAACTTTCCACAATTTACAGGTTAAGAGAATCTCAACTAATGCGAATTGCCCTAAATGTGCTTCTTCTCAAGGATCGACTACTCATATTTTGCTTGCTTGTCTTTTTGTTTTAAACATTTGGTCTCACTTCGGGATTTCTTGGCCTGCAAATCATTATGTTTACCGCTGTTGAAGCTAATCTTAATCCAAAATGGGAATAGTTACCTGGGTCAAAGCTCATACACGAGAAATTAATTCATTGGCAGAATAAGAAATTGTTCCTACGCAGCGTAGCGAAGTTAGATCCCATGAATTGAGTGAATTTTGATGCAAAGTTCAGAAAGCAAACATTTCAGTCAATATTTGGGATTTTGATTGGAAAGCATAAAGGCCTTATTATGGGATGAAGTATTAGAAGAAATAGTTTTGTACTTGAAGCTCTGGCAGCGGTCCAAGCTTTGGAGTTTGCTGTAGCGATGGGTTTCACTTACACATAACTTGAAGGCACTCCTTGACAGTGATTAAGAAAATCGAGGCCAAACAGGGAGACAAATCTAACATAAGAGCTACCAATTCAAATTCATCCCAAGGGAAGGGAAGCTAACTAGGCAGCTCATCTAATGGCTAAAGAAGGAGCTATTTTCAACATTCACAGGTTCTGGGTTGAGGAAGTACCTGCTTCAGTGAGACAGCAAATCATCGTCGATTGCTAGAAGTTGGGGTCGTTGTGGGGATTGAGCCGGATTTCTGTACTACATGATGCGTCGATTTTGAGTTTGCTTTCAGGCCTTTGTAACACCCTTATACCTGGTTCATATGTATAAACCCGATATAAAAGTATTACATTAAGGTTCAGTACAGAAAAACCGAGTCATGAATTTTTTTTTATTAAAATCGAGACTTAAAATTTATTTAAAAGAAATAAATAGATGATTTTTAGTACAAAACACAATTTCAACTAAATTCATCATTTCATTTCATCACACAAAACATTTCTAAACAACATTTTTGTCTTCTTTTAATAAGGATACGTATAAGTTCCATAGTACATGCCATTTTACATCAAAAGTAATATACTTAAATTTGAGCTTCAAGTGATGTGATGTGATGTGATGAGAGGTCCTGATTTGGCTTCTTGTATTCCTTGTACCTACGCGTTAAAATAAACGCGTTAAGCCTGTGAAGGCTTAGTAAGCACTACAAGCATAATAGATGATTACTTATTTATTGATAAAATTTCATCAAACATTTAATTACACATACACATATAGTACTTATCTTTCATGTATTCATCATTTCACTTATCTCAATATCATAATTTGCATATTCTTTCACTTTTCACAATTTAGTCATCATAGCTTTCTTAACCATAGCTCACTTAGTTTATTTATCCACCTGGCCCATAGTAGACTTTTATAGAACCCATCAGATAAACGGAACAGAAAGTACCGAAGTACTTAACAGTAAGCACACAAGTGCTGGGGAAACAGTAAGCACACACAGTGCAATCAGCAGGCGCACATAGCGCAAATCAGTAGGCACACGAAGTGCGAAACAGTAGGCACACAAAGTGCGAAACAATAAGCACACACAGTGCTGAACGGTAAGCGCGTTAGCATTCCTTAATGGCATGCCACTACTATCTCAATAGTTCTAACTTGTCTACATGGGCATAACAATTCATATTAATCATTTCTCATTATTTCACACATCACCGTTATATTTCAAAGCTGTTTACTTGCATCACTGTCACTAAATTATTTATATCTTGAGCTACAGAATTTGAAATTATAATCCGCTTAATGTTTCGGAAACTAGACTCAATCATTTTTCTACCATAAAATTTCCAGAATTTTTACTTTAGCCAATTTGTACAGTAAATTCTTTCAATTTACCCCTTCTTTGCTGCCTGACAGTTTCGACCATTCTTCACTAAAAATTATCTATCTTTTAGTACAGAGATCCAATAATGTTATCGTCTGTTTCTTTTGAAAATATATTCATTAAGGATTAAACCATATAAATTTCAGACTCTAATGATTTTTCTACATTTTTCTACAATTTTTCAAAGTCAGAACAGGGGAACTCGTATCTGCTCTGACCTTGTTACACAAAATCAGTTATAACTCAGAATATACAAATCCATTTAATTCACTGTTTCTTCCATATAAAACTAAACACAATAAGCTTTAATTACATATATAATTCGATCCTTAACTCAATATATACAATTTTTAGTGAATTTTAGAAGTTGACCCTGTGATTCTGTCCACTCTGTTTTAATGAAAACATTTTCTTTCTCATGTTTTATTACACTAATCTCACTTAATCATCTTTATAACACATAATTAAACAACAATTTCCATGCTAACAATTCAGATATATTATGAAGAATAAACCATAAACTAAAATTCTTGTAGTACTTACAACAAAAAGGCTGATTTCCTTCTCTTTTCACTCTTTGTTCTTCTCTTTTCCTTTCTCTTCAATTTGATCCTTGTCTCTCTTCTCTTTCTCTTCAATTTCACATAAACACATATAAGCTATAAGCTCTAATTCAATAGTTTTCATGCTAAATAACAGTAAAATACATATATATCATGAGAATTTAATCACTTCTTACCTTAATCTTTGAATTCAAAATTTTCTCGATTTAGTCCCTATGCTCTCTAACACCTCAAAATGAATTCTATAAGAAGTTTGAGGTGTCTACTAACTCTCTTTTATGACTTTCTTTCTGAAATTCCAAAGAAAATGGAAGGTTTTGGAGTTTGGAAAAGTTAAAAATGGTGGAAGGACCTATTTGGAATAAAAGCAAAAGTTGGAAATGGAAGAAAAGGGTATGGACGGCTACTTAATGAAAAAGATGATATTTTTTAACCACTTTTTCTTCTCTCAAATTCTCTAGAATTTTCACTTAAAATATCTTACTTAAGAAAAATGGTAAAATTGCACTTTTAGTCCTTGGGCCTTCCAACTTTACACTTTAACCCAAAACTTTGCCTCCAAAAATATTTTCCACCAAATTACTCTTTTGCCCCTCCTCAATCAATCTAATTCCCATGATGACTCAAAATTCAATTTGTATAATTCACTATTTAGTCCCTCATATCTTCTCTCCTTTACTATTTAATCCTTAAATTTTCTAACCTTCCTTATTTCAACTAAACGTTTCTAGTTCTCAATTCTATTTTATCACTATTCCAAATCCGGTTCAAACACACGGATGTTACAGCCTTGCTTTCCTGGTTTCTTCTTGAAGATCGAGGCTTTCTTTAGCTACCTGCTGGTTTTTCTTGGGTGATGCGGAAAGAGTATTATTTTTTGTTTTTCTTAAAAAAGAAAAATATTAAAAAATATAATTAATTGAAAATTTCAAAAATAAAATTAAAATATATGAAAACTATAAAATAATATTAAAATCTTTTTATGGTTCTCACTATATTTTTAATTGAAAATAAGATTTTTTTACTTTAAATTTAATCAAGGAATTTATCATGATTCAAACCCATGTAAATGAAAAAAAACACATTTTTCATATTTTTATTGTTAAGAATAAAATTTCAATTTTATTTATCAAATGTATTTTTTAATTTTTAAATAAAAATATGATTATTTATAAATAAAAGTATTTTAAAAAACCACACCTTATGTTAAGTTTTATTAAGTATTGAATTAAATGAAATTATTTTTCAACACTTTAAAATATACCTCTATATATTTTTTAATCCATGTAGTTTTATTTTTTGGATTTTTTATTTTTTAAATTTCAAAATTTAAGTTTAATATTAAAATTATTTTATTAAATTTGTATTTATCATAATATCATTTTTTAGTTATATAGTTATAAAGTTAGTATTTTTTTATTTTAAAATATCACATCAATAAAATTTAAAAGTGTTAACAGATCGATTTAAATTTTAAAATATAAAAAATAAAAAAAGTTAAATTCCTAAATGTGTAGTGTGTCTTGTATTTCATCTGAAACAGAATCAATGTCATGACGAGGAAGAGCTGATGTCCTAATTATGCTATAAGTGATGTCCCGATGAACCGATAGCGACATCACAACATGACGAAAGGGTTTTTTCTCAAAAATATTTGAGTATCCAAGTTTCAATTCTATTTCTCTTCATTTTTATTCGTTATATATGCAGAACAATCCTAACATTAAAAATAAAAATACAAAAATTAAATTCTAAATTCTTCAACATCACATATACTTATAATGTATTTTAACATTATAAAAAACATATATTTAAAAAATCAATTTTCACGAGACCAAAATCCAGCCTATATATTTATTATTTAATGAATTCACAAATTTCAACCATACCGTCTTACCTTCCTCTATCACTTCATTATTATTATTATTATTATTTGTTATCTCCAACAATTGATTGAGAAAGGAATTGCTTCGCTTTCGTTATTTTTTTATTATTCATTATATTCTTCTTTTTCAGAGCGATGACGTGACAGGAGAACAGTTGTATTATAAATGTCCACCTTCAATAATTTGTGTCTTATTTTAGATTAAATACTAATCCTCTTAATTTATTTGTAAATTTTAAATAATATAAAGGCTAAATATAACTTTTAGTCCTATAGTTGATAATTAAGCTCATTTTGATACTTATATATTTTATTGTCCAATTTAATATATGAACTAAACAATTAAATTTATTTTTATCTTTGAACTTAAATTTCAATAAGATTTAATGATGTGACATTATGATATTATATCATGTCATTAAAATTTTAGAGTTTCATATCATCAAACTTTTATATTTGCCTGATTTAAGAGTCAAAATGAAATTGGTTATTAAATTCAATTACCAAAGTGAACAAAATAAAATATAAGTACCCTTAATTACCAAATTTAAAGGTTAAAAAATATATTAGCCCTAGTATAAATCTATTAACTATCACTAACTTTTTATTGTTTAAATTATTATTTGGGGTCTGCATTTGATAACATTTTCCACATTAGAGTCTAAATTTTTTTTTAGTTCAAGTTAGATCCTAAACAACTATTCTCACATTAAGCTTTGAACTAAACAACTTTTCTCACATTGGAGCTTGAACTTTTTTTTTCCAAGTTTCTTTTTGAACTTGATAATTGTTCTTACATTAGGGTCTGAACTTAGTAATTGTGCCCATATTGATACCTAAATTTTAGGGTTTTTAAAGATTAACATGGATAAAAAAAGTTTAAGCTCTAATATGAGAACTACGAAATTCAGGGCCAGCCTAAGTTGGACAAAAAAAAATTTAAGCCTCAATGTGAGAATAATTGTCAAGTTTAAGGCCTAACTTAGACAAAAAAAAAAAATCAGGCCCCAATATAAAAAAGTTACTAAGTTCAGGTCCTAAAATGTGATTATTTACGCCAAGAAAAAAACCAAAAAAGAAAAGAAAAGAAAGAGTGATGAATCACATAAATATTTAAAATAATGGAATAAAATAAGATTAGTTCAACCCCGTTCTCAGTTACTAGTGTTCTATTTTTCAACCAAACTCCCCTCAGTACGCCCCAAGCTTTCAACTCCCACTTATATTTCTTTCCACTTTTTTAACTCGTTTTCTAACAATAATAGTTCTACCTAAACCGCCGTACGCCGCCGCTTCTTCCGCCTTCAGAAGATGGAGCAAAAGCTGCGAATGGAGATAGACCAGATGCCACCACGTGGAGCTCACCATAGGCGGGCCCATTCCGACACAACTTTCCGTTTCGACGATCTTCTCCTCTTCGACCCCTCGGACCTCGATCTTTCCTGCCTTGACCTACCGGATTCCTCTTCCAATCCCAGTCTGCCACCTGTCGCACCCGTACCCGCTGAATCCTCCGACGACTCCTCATGCAACGGCCCTCCTCGCTCCACCCTCAATAACCCTAGACATACCCGTAGCCTTTCTGTTGACTCCGATTTCTTGTTGACTGGACCCGCGATCTCCGGAGGAGCTGGGGATGAGAAATTTGGCGGGAAAAGAGGTGCAGGAGAGAAGAGGGTTCACCATAGACATAGCAACTCGATGGATGGTTCGACTACGGCGTCGTTTGACGTTGAGTCCTTGATTGCCGTTGATGGTGTTAAGAAAACTATGGCTCCTGATAGACTTGCTGAGCTTGCCCTTATCGATCCCAAGAGAGCTAAAAGGTAGATTTTTTTTCCTCGCAATTTAAACTTAATTAATGTAGATATAGGATTTCAACTCGAAATTGGTTCTTCGCCGGTTATTCATCAAAGCCAATGTGCTTTATTTACTTCCCTTCTTCTCTTTAATAAATTAGCTGATGCTTTCAATTTTTCTTAACTAAATGGAGGGTTTTATTTATTTATTTCTTGTGGGTGGTGTAGGATTCTGGCTAACAGGCAATCAGCTGCGCGTTCAAAGGAGAGAAAGATTCGATACACGAATGAACTAGAGAAGAAGGTTCAGACTCTTCAGACAGAAGCTACCAATCTCTCCGCACAGGTCACAATGTTACAGGTAAAAAGTACTTTATGCTGGGTTTAGCTTTACAGCTTATACTTCACCTCTCATTGATGTGATCCTTTACTCATTTCTAGAATGTGAACTTGCCTGGTTCGTTTATTCAAATGTCCTTTCTTCATGGTCATGTTATAATATTAACGCCTGAATTTATAAGCTACTTTCCAATTTCTGAAGTCAAAGTTGGCTGTTTTTTTACTGTATCTTATGTCTTAATTATGACATGTTTGCATATTCGTTTATAGGTCAAATCACATATAACACCAGTGCAATAATTGTTGAAGAATTTACTGATTTCATTTGGGACTGTATTCAATGTAATACTATTTCAAAATTCTAGTAGTTTCAGTTTCTTCCTTTGGGGTGGGGAACTCTTGAGTATGAGGCTGTTTTAGACAGCCGTAGCAGTTCTTTGGTGTATAGATGCATGGGATTTTCTTTGTTGAAAGAAGTGTGATGCAGTAGAAACTAACTAAAGATATGACTAAGGCTAGTGCACCTATTAATTAATAGTATAGTTACAGTGAGCACAGATATCGTTTCCAAGAGGACTAAAAATACTAGTAATTATTGTCTTTTTATTATTTAACCGATAAATTGGAGTGATTGATTAAAACTAAAATTAACTAAATTAATAAACTAAAGAATACGATAAAGAACAAAGCACGAAAGCAAGCAAATAATAACCAAGAAGCGAGTCAATACCTAGGAAAGAATCTACTTAGATTTCATCTATCATTATAAATTTGAATTAAACAATTTATTCACTTGGTATCTTGATTCGTAGAAATTCCCAAATTATACTAATGCCTCTATTTAAGCATAAAAACAATAGCCTTTAAATTGATTAATTGAAATTTATTTTTAATTAAAACCCCTATTGTCGCATTAACTTGATCTATAGATTCTCTATTAGATTTGACTCTAATCTGATAGATTTATATTGTCCTATTTCTAAGATTGCATGTGACTTCACTCAATTATGATAGATACTCTTAAACAGAGTCTATTTTTCCTCTGATTTAAGCACATCAAACATGGATTAATAATAGTCTAAAATTATTAAACCAAGAATTAAGCACACACAATTGAGAACAAGATCTAAATATTTATTGCGTAAAAACAGAAATCAAATGACATAATTCATTATAGGTTTCATCTCCCTAAGTATTTAAAAAATTAGTTCATAATCGCAAATAACATCTCAAAGACCGTATAACCGCAAGTAATAAACAAACTCATAATAAAACTCAAAGAGATTAAAAAGAGGGCTTCAATCTCGATGGAAATTTGCTTCAAAGATAGCTTCAATGGTGTTTTCTCAGTTGTTTCCTTGAATCTTCTCTCACGGCTTACTTCCCTCTTCTCATATTTGGTATTTATACGTCTTAGAATGCCCAAAAAATCTAAAAATTGCTTTTTTGCGTGTTTTGAAGTCCAATTCGTCCAGCCTGTGTGGTCCCTGTACATTGCGCAAATCTTTTGGTTTTCGCTCGTTTTTTGCTCCTTTTGTTCCCAAATGTTCTCCTAAGTATAGAAATATGAATTTAAAGGATTAGGAGTATAAAATTCACCAATTTACGTCAAATAATCATCAAAAACACATAAAGAATGAGATTAAAACATGTTACTTTTAGCACTTATCAAAGTGTCAGCTGTAATAATTAATAAAGACCTTGTATCACTTCTGTCTAAAGTTAATTAATGTTGGCACTTGGCAGTACTTTTAGCCACTTTACACATTTTTGAGAAGTTCCGTTGTGTCTTTTGTTTTGCAAGCTGTATTTCTGACTCACTTAATTACCTTATATAACCACAATCATTGATCAATCCTTGAATTTTCTGAAACGACAACATTATGCACTTGATTTAATCATGCCTTGGAATGATGTGAAGGCATGAGTCTCCCTTTTGGCATTGGCACATTGCTTTTCAACTATTTCATATCTATCCTTCTTTGATTCTGGTACCACCATTTAGGTCATGCATGTGCCTGGAAATAGCCTTTCGCTGCGATAAGGTGGGCTCGGCTGGGTTTCAGCCCTATGACATCTGGTTTCTGCTAACATGGAAAACACCTGTTTTGTGTCTTTAAGGCCCAAATGTTTGTTTATTGAATTAACAGTGAAGAAAGGGAACCACTTCTAATATATCTTTCCTATGATACAGAGAGACACTACTGGGTTGACTACTGAGAACAAGGAACTGAAACTACGGCTACAGGCTATGGAGCAACAAGCGCAACTTAGGGATGGTATGCATGCTTTTCCTTGTTTTTGCACTAAATATACTTGGTGGAGAGGGATGTAGGGAAGAGGGGGGGGGGACACCGAGGCTTTTCCTCTCCCTTTCATATTCTCTTCGATTTCCCCCTAATTTTTAGTATTTTTATACTTAAAAAAGTGGAAAAAAAATTTTGGCCCCCTCAAAAAATAAAAAATATTTTGATCCCTTTACTGCAAGTACCCTAATATAAATTCCCTGTCTTTGTCCCTGATGAAATAATATCATTTTTATATTCATTCATCAATGTACTCTGCCATTTTATAGTTAAGTGTTTCTATCATCTGGATCCAGTGTTTTCATAATTTAATGAAGTAAACCATAAATTTAAAAGTGCAAAGAGAAGGGCTCAGTTAATATGGCATGTAAAAGAGTATGACACTTTAGCCTGTAAATTTAAAGGCCTGGTACTTTATTAATATGGCATGGAAAAGTTTGTCACATCTTTGTTTATATATGGTTCTCAGATGCCTTATATATAGTCAGAATATGATTTTCAAAGTAACCAATTCCTACTATGTCATCAAATAGGCTTGGTAATAAACAAGTTGAGCTTTAAAGGTACTTATTTAGTATTTATTTTTCTGTGGTTTGCAGCTTTGAATGAAAAATTGAAGGAAGAAGTGCAACGGCTTAGGATACAAGCCAGTCAAGTGTCTGCTATGAATGGAACTCCTTTCAATAGAGGACTATCTCCTCAATATTTAACCCACCAACCTGCTCCACATCACTTTGGCGTCCTGCAGACACCGCAACAACAGCAGCAGCAGCAGCAGCTGCAGATGCCTCAGTTATCCACCAATAACCCGACTTTGAACGGACAGCCTCAACCTCGCTTTATGGATTTTAACCAGAGGGCATAGTTTCATGTTGGAAGGAAATGCTTGGTAAGCATAAGAAAATCCAATCACTGTAAGCATCTTGTACATAGAAATATGTGGTATGCATTGCAGGTTCTGGGATTAGTCCCTTTTATCTGTTTCTCATATGGCTTTATCACCATTAGAGTAGAGAAATTAATTGAAATGTGTTTGGTTAGAGATTAGGTCCAAATTATATAGCATAAATGATGGGTAGATGATTGTTGTTGTAACAAATCGTTATATTTATAGAATAATAGTAATAGAATTATTCCTTGGAGTTGGTATATCAACTTAGATGTATTAACATTGTCATGTTGATCAAATTTATTATTATATCTAAAATAATGAAATTGTGCAACTTTGTTACAAAGATGAACATTCTGTCATTTTATCATGTATGTTAAAACTAATGATGCTTCACTAGTTTTCTTGTAAACAGCGGCTGACAATATATTCCATTTTGGTTTATTGATCAACAACAAAAATAAACAAAATGTTCTTTTTTGTCTTTTATTTCTCAAATTAAATTAATTTTCAACAATGACTGCCAGATCAAACAAACTAAATTGTAAGTTTCTAGAGTGATCTGATATTCTGTTCTGGTAACCAACAAACTCGCGAAGAATTCATGGAGTATATAATATGATGTTTTTAAGATGAAAAGCCATGCCTTGTGAATATGATATTTGAATATGGCAGAAGAATTTAGAGAAAAAAATATATTATATAATGTTAAATACGTATTTATACCCAACACTTATCCAAATATATTGCGTAAAATTGTTGAATGGATTATATATCATTTTTTTGATTCGACGGATAAATAATAATTAAATAAATAATTTTAAAATAATAAAAATTAATAAAAAATTTAAAAATTGGTTCAGTCTGTCCTTTGTTGTCTTGGTTTTCTGTTTTATTTTTAGTTCACAAAAACTGTTTTATACCTAATTTTAAGTCATGGATCGAACTGATCGAGTCACTGGTTCTATTTCAACTTGTCAACCCGGTTTGATTTTTGACATCTTGGATCCGTTAACTACAACTAATAAATAAAAGACCAAGCCTGCAAATTATCACTATTCACTGCCATGGGTATAAATCAATGGGTCACTTTCAGTTCAACATCAAGGAAAAACGACAACAGCTACCAGTTTACTAGGCACCATAAAAAGAAATAGCAGTAAGCTTTTGACATCATCTGAAAATTGCAATCTAGTTAGCATTTGTTTTATTCCTTTTTATCCATTCCATCAAAGAACAAAAGGTACCAGCAAACCTCTCAGAAGATACAGACCAAATGATTGATAAATCTTATGAGGAAACAGTGGTTTCTTTTTGATGTTTACAATGGAAGAATCATTTCCATTGGGGCATCAACGCTAAGCTGTCAAGTGTCACCATAAATTTCAAGGTATCTTCTTATTCAACTGTTTTTTTTAATAAACCAGGTATAGTCAAGGACATGGAAGAATAATTTGTAGTTAATATATATATATATGCAAACTTAAGCGATAAAGTTCAATACCAATTTGGTAAACTTTTTTGTATTTGGCCCTGGAATATTGGCTCAGGTGATTGAAAATGGAGCTCAGCATCTTGTTGATCATGTTACTCCTTTTCATATTTCTAGCCTCTGCTTTCTGCTTAATCCGTATAGGGACTTCACCAAAAGCAATGGAGGGTATCCCTGGTAGCATGGGTTGGCCTATTATAGGTGAAAGTCTATCATTTCTGTCAGACTTTTCAAGCCCATCTGGTATTTTCAGTTTTATGAACATGAGACAACAGAGGTAATGAATAAATTTTTTTGGGATTTCACCAAATTCATTGTTCTTTATGTTTTGATTATCTTACTGGAACTTGGGTGTGAGTGTGCATCCAACATGGATATGTTCAATTTTTTTTTCATGATTTTCATGTTTCGAAAGGTCTTAAATGATCATATCCAACATGCATGTCCAGATAAGTGTTAAACTCGGATGTCAGACGCATATATTTTAAGAATAATATCTGCTTATATACGCATATATATATATATTTTCCAACAGATATGGGAAAGTGTTCAAGAGCTTTGTTTTGGGGAGATACACTGTGTTCATGACTGGCAGAGAAGCAAGCAAAATCTTGTTGACAGGGAAAGATGGGATGGTGAGCTTAAACCTTTTCTACACAGGCCAACAAGTTTTGGGTCCCAACAGTTTGCTTCAAGCCAATGGTGAAGCACACAAGAGGCTTAGACGCCTTATTGCCGAACCACTTTCCATTGATGGTTTGAAAAAATACTTCCATTTTATCAACACTCAGGCAATTGAAACACTAGATCAATGGAATGGTAAAAGAGTATTAGTCCTTGAAGAGGCTTCTGCAGTTGAGTTTTCCTTTTCAGTTTGTTCTTTTTTTAAATGTTAAACTTTTATCTGGAAATTTTGAACTGATTCCTTCCTGGTTTGCAGTTCACTCTCAAAGTAATTGGCAACATGATAATGAGCCTTGAACCTAGTGGTGAGGAACAGGAAACGTTTAGAGCCAATTTCAAATTCATTTCTTCTTCATTTGCTTCCATGCCTTTCAAAATCCCAGGAACTGCTTTTCATCGTGGCATTAAGGTAAACTTTTGTTCGGTTTATAACTTACAAACTCAGCTTATGACATGACATATGGTCTATGTTTGAAGGATCATACTCCATGTCAGCGTTTGAGTATGCATCAAATGCAGATATTTTAAGACATTACGAAGGAGGCTTTGCATTGTATTGCTTGAATATAAACAGAATCCTTGATATTTTCTCTGATACAATTTTCTATTTATTTTCAGGCCAGGGATAGTATGTATGCCATGATAGATTCAATCATAGCAAAGAGGAGAAATGGGGAAGTGATCCAACAAGATTTCCTTGAATCCCTAATAATTAAACGCAGCAAGGGAACAAATACAATACACAATGAAGATAATAAACTCACTGATCAACAAATGAAAGACAATATATTAACTCTACTAGTTGCAGGCCACGACACCACGACTGCAGCTCTTACATGGCTCATCAAATTCCTTGGAGAAAACCCAGCAGTTTTGGAACAGCTTCGAGTAAAACGCTTATTCGATCTTCTTCTTCAATTTAAGTTCTTAGTTGAATGTTTCAAGTCTAAGACTACACTATTACTTTGCAGGAGGAACATCTGCAAATTCAAGCAAATAGAAAGGATGGAATCAATCTTACATGGTCTGAAGTTAATAATATGCCTTACACCAACAAAGTAAACTTAAATGCTTATATATATATATATCAACTTATTCAAGACTCATTGTGGACTAATACTTCTTCACAACAAATTCAGGTGATTAGTGAAACTCTAAGAAGGGCCACAATTTTACCATGGTATTCAAGGAAAGCTGCTCAGGACTTTGAGATTGATGGTATATTAGTATATGACTATTCCATATGAACAAATATTTTCTGATATTTCCTCCAGAAATGTAGATTGAAAATGACTTCTTTTACTTGATTTTCAAGGCTATAATATCAAGAAAGGTTGGTCAGTTAACCTGGATGTTGTTTCCATCCACCATGATCCTGAAACTTTCCCTGACCCTGAAAAGTTTGATCCTTCCAGATTTGATGTAAGCAATCAGCAGTAGAATTTTCATTTCTTCTACAAGGCATATACTTGAATAAATCTATGTAATCTTAATTGCAGGCACCATTAAAGACTTTCAGTTATCTAGGATTTGGCAGTGGACCACGAATGTGCCCCGGAATGAACCTGGCTAAACTGGAGATCTGCATCTTCATTCATCATCTCGTCTGCAAATACAAGTAAGATGATAGAATGCTTAAATCACAGAACTATAATAATTTTAAATGCCTAAATAAGTTATTTGACAAAGAACTCATAGTTTGATAACTATCATTATTCATTTTGTTAATGGAAGAGTTGTCACTGAATTATGTAACAATGTAATCTCTATCACAGGTGGAGAGCTCTGGAGAAAGATGATTCTGTACAGCCAACACTTGTTCGTATGCCGAAGAACAAGTATCCCATTATGGTTGAGCCAGTGTGAAACTTTTCATACCAAAATCAAGAAAAAAGCAGGAGAAAGAAATGTTGCAGCATGACTGCTTGAATTGAAGAACAGGATATGTATCACATGTGCATACACAAAAAGATAAAAAAGAAAAGGAAATAATGTTCTGTATCAAAATTTTGCTTAACTTTCAAGTATCTCTATCTTGTTTTCATTTAACAAAGTTTATTAGTAAAGAAAAGCCCTTGGCAAATAAACAAAAAACTCATGATAATATTCTAGTTCAGACACCTGAAATTCATCCAATGGATTAAAAATGGCATATTATTAGACAGGACATGCCTGAAATTCAACTCAAGACTTGTAGTGAATAATGGAAGATTTAGGACAAGGATAAGAAAGTTGTCACCCTAACAGACATTGAAGCTCTTTACCACACAAGGTTTTGCTAATTCCAAAACTTATTTCGATTGGTTCATGTAATCACTCTTAAAAATGTGATATTCAACGGATCTGATACTCAAATCCTAACATGTAGACAACGACCTTCTTTTATACTTGAAGATTTGAGTGGAAGAGAATTTTTCTTTTTCATTCATATTCAATTGTATATTGCATTACACTATTTTTAGGAAAATATTATACACAAAAAAAACTAATTCTTAAACTTAAGGGTCAATTTCTTAAGTTAACTGGGTCAATTACTTAAAAGGCCAATGGTTACGACATATTTCTTCTAATCTCGACACTCCCCCACAATTTAACTAGATCTTAATATCAATTACTTAAGGTCAAAGGTTACAATATATTTCTTCTAATCTCGACACTCTCCCACAAGTTAATTGGATCTTAATATCAATTACTTAAGGTCAAATGTTACAATATATTTCTTCTAATCTCGACACTCCCCCACAAGTTAACTGGATCTTAATATCAATTACTTAAGGTCGAAGATTACAACATATTTCTTCTAATCTCGATATTCCCCACAAGTTAACTGGATCCTAATATCAATTACTTAAGTTAAAAGATTATAACATATTTCTTTTAATCTTGACACTCCTCCACAAGTTAGTACGTAGATTTCTATCATGCCCAACTTGCTAATTAGAGTCTCAAAAATTAACTTTGACAATCCTTTAGTAAGTTTATCGACAACTATTGTGAAGTTGGGATAGAAGGCAAGCGAATCATCTCGGACTTCAATCTTCTCTCTGATGAAGTGTTGATCAATTTCAGCATCATCTGTCTTGTCATGTTGAACTTGATTTTGGGAAATACTAATTTCTTCAATTCTTCAAAACCTTCTTTAGCCACATTATTTCACAAATCCCATGAGCCATAGATTCGTATTCTGCTTTAGCACTGTTAAGAGCTATGACATTTTTTTCTTATTCTTCTCCAAATTGCTAGATTTCCCCAAACAAATGTGCAGTAACATGAGATGGACCTTCTATTTGAAACTGAAGCCGCCTGATTGCGTCTATGTAAACTTTAACGCCTCATTGCTCACTTTTTTCCAAAACTTTTTCTGGAAGAACTTTTTAGATATCTCAATATATGCTATAAATGGCCTCAATGTGCTCTTCAAATGGTGAGTGCATGATTTGACTCACTAAACTTCAGCGAATGCAATGTTTGGCTAAGTATGAGATAAGTAGATAAATTTTTATACTAATTTTTTATATTGTGCAAAGTCAACAAGTTTTCCTTTTTTTTTTCTTTTTTTTAAACTTTAGATTAACATTCATGCCGGAGTTAAAAAATTCTAATTTTTTTGAGTAGAATTAAATTATAAATTTTTACGATAATAAAAATATAATTTTACCATTTTAATAGTCTATATCTTTATAATTTTTAAAAGATTAAATCAAATTTTTATCATTTTTTGAGGGGGCCAAAACGTAATTTTATCATTACTAATTTAAAATTTTATAAATTATAAAAAACCCAAATGAAAAAATTTTCGTTTTAGAGGGGACCAAAGCCCTTGCCAACCTCCCCTTGACTTTGCCACCGTTAGCACCTTTGAACGAGCTATCTTTATTTCTAGAAAATATCTCAAGTTTTTCAAGTCCTTGATCTTGAATTTCAATGCTAGTTAATCCTTAAATAGCTTCATTTCTTATCCATCATCTCTTATGAGGATAATATCATTGACATATACAATCAAAATAGTGTGGGGGTAAAAATAAACTTATAAGTAATTAACAAAAGCTTCAAGACATGTATTAATGCCACTTTCTTTAAGGTTCTATTCGTCCTTACCTATACTATGTTGTGCAAAAGTGTTACTGGCAAATGAACCTCGAGGATACAATGAAGCTCAATGACTGTTTATGTTTTGCACTGACGGAAACAATCCACTAAGCACTGAGTAGAGAGTATAGCAATGATATCAATTTCTATAAAGAATTTCTGCAATAATTCTTTATAGAACAATCTAAGAATATAAAAGATGATGGAAGATAAAAAAGAAACTTTTTTTATATGTTTTTTGACTTTTTTATGCAAATGAAACTTCACTCCTATTTATAAAAGGTTGAGGTATTTTTCAGAGAGACATAACTACCCAAATGGATAGTCATATTCTTTAACAATAAATATAATTGTTCAATAGATATTAACTTGAATAATTATTACCATATGTTAATAACCAAGTGACATAACTTTTGGTTACTTTTAACTTTTCATTTGCAATTATTAGAACATTACATATATTTTGAAAATATTCCAACAATCTCCTCATTTTCAAAATATTCTAAATTTTGATAATATTGAAAATCAGTTGCATAAATGAATGTGTGACTTATGCAATATTTTGATGTTGTGCTTGAGTGTGGACATGATTAGGGATATATGGGTGAGGATGAGCTCTTGGAGATCCAATAGGTGGAAGGCTATGCTGGCAACTCCACAACCAATTCCTAATTCGATGGCGTGATGATGGAGGATGTGAAAATAAAGAAGTTTGGAGTAACAATTATTGGTGCCAGTGATTGTAGGCGAATGCAGTACCTAACGCTTGACAAATTTGACAAGGACTAAGGAACAACACCAAATATATAATAAAATTTATTACTTATAAAATAAATAAAAATATTTTATTTATAAAATTATTAATTTGATAAATAAATCATATTATAAAAGATAAAAATAGTATTTATTTATTTATAATTTTGTATGCATTTTATAAAATTTTATGTATTTTTATCAAAAAATAAACTTTTATTTTTATTTAAAATTTTTAAGAAGTAAATTTATATGGATAGAATATGGAAAGTTGAGGGTTAAATTTATTGAATTTTTTAGAATTAAAACTAAATTGATAGAATTTATAAATATTAAAAAATTAAAATTGTTATTATATTAAAAAATAGCATCACTAATGATTTAATAGAGAAGTGAACAAAATATTAAATTTCGATCATATTAATAATTAAAATAAAAATTTTAAAATTGAATGACTGAAAAAAATTATTCTAATAGTTAGGTAGCTATTTTTACAGTTTACCCAGGAAAAAGTTTAAAGGAAAATATTAAATTAGTTAAAAAATACTGAATACTGAATAAAAAATTAAAGATGTTTTTTTTTTGAATAAATTAAAGATGTTTCATGTTAGACAAAATCGCATATAATATATGTCTTGTCGGAATAATTACTCAAAAAACGCGTATAAGTAATAATAATGGCACCACCACGACGCACGAATCTCGCATTTCTCATCCTTTTCCTGCTTACTAAAACGGTATTTTCGTAATTCTCTGTACTCCTCAAGGACATTTCTGTACTTTGGCAAACATATTTTAACCCAAAGAATTGGCTAACTCTATCCACTTACTAATCTCCTAAGTCCTAATATTTTATTTTAAGGACGAAAATGGAAATAAGAAAACGAAGTCTCTCTCACTGTTTGTCCTAGACCTCTTACACGAACATTCGCCTTCACCTGTTCCTTCTCTGATACACTTTACTGTGAACTTCCAAATTTACCCTCTGTATTCCCTTGAAACCACAATCATCTCCCTCCATTTTGGTCCTCTCAAATTCCATCACCAGTCAAAGATCCTTCACTTTGATCAACAACCAAAAAACCACTGAAATTTCTCACCTCATGCGATGCCTAAATAGAAAATACGAAGAACACGAAGGAGTAGGTTTCGTTGTTGATGGATTTGACTGAAGGTGTCGGAGAGAGCTCATCGCCGCCGAGAAGCTTCGGCAGCTTCAACAGCTACGATGTCAGAAACGACGTTTTCAATCGCTTAGTCGAATCCGGCCATGAACAAGCTATTTCTAATCCTGAGTTTCGCGACTTTTTAGATTCTCACTTCAATCGCTTGCCTGCTAGGTAAAGTTTATTTCTTAAACCAATAATTTGCGCTTGTATAACTATTTTTATACGTATTTTTGTGTACTTGGATATGTTGAAGCTGATGAAGTTGTTTGCTTGTTGGATTCAGCTATGGACTTGATGTTAATATGGATAGAGTGGAAGATGTTTTGTTACATCACAAGCTGCTTGCATTGGCCAAGGATCCGGAGAGGCGGCCAGTTTATCATATCCGCTTCTTGGAGGTATACTTCTTTGCCTTTTGTTTTAGTAGCAAATGTTTAGGGATTAAGAAGAACATCTTCCGGTTTTAGTAACTTTTTGTTGCATTCAAGATACGGTTACCGAAACAGGGAAAGTTAGAGATATATGATTTTTTTTTTCAACTACTATTTCATATGTAGGCTTAAAATGGGATTCAAGCAAAGTCATAGAACCTGAATTTAGGAAAAGGTAGTAAGGTTTATTATTTTTCAGAAAAAAGTAGGTGTTGCAAGAAAAATAAGTAAATTGTGTTTGTAACTTGCTTGTCAATAATCATTAAAGAAAAGTTGCTAGGAACCAAATCTTTGGAGAATTGCACATATATGCAGGGTTTGTGGTACAGAAGTTTAGGAAGAAAAGAATTTGTCAAAAGGACATAGGTGCAGGGAACAATTGCCCTTTAGTGTTTAATAGTTGATATTGTAATGTGAATCCAGACCTTTGGTGTGCAGTTGACCCCTTATGTATGTCTATGAGGGAACTGGAAAGAAGTACTTGTCATCGAGTATTATTTATGACTAATTACATATGTTAAAACTGTTATTAGTTTTATTGAGCAAGCATTATCTATTGCATTAAGTAGAAACTTAATGGACTTGGTGAAAAGAAGTTTACTAGTATTATTTTTCAATTAATATTGGTAAAACATATTTATCCATTAACAAATGGAAAAAAAGAGCTTTAAAAGGGAATTTGTTTTAAAACTTTTTCACTTGGCAAATAAGTTCTGTTGAGATACCTTGGCCCTACCATTAACAAAAAGCCTTTGCCTATATCTTTAAACATCTCATATTGGTTGTTTATAATTTTGTTCCTTTTCTTTTAACTTTTTAATTTGTAGATACATGGTCTAGAGCACTACATTTATAAGTAAAATATCTCTTTACCATTATTGTTAACATAATGGCCATGTTGATAATTTCTTGATTTTTTCTTTTCATGTGATACATATTTTTTGCCTTGTTTTTCTGATCCTGCTTGTTTTCTCCCTTTTACATGTTGCCATGTAGAACCTTTGCACCAAAGCAGATGCTATCGATGATAAACAATATATAAATTCTTTATCTAACCAGTCTTTTGATGATGGAGATAGTGAAAAAGTTGTTCCATCACATAAAAGGTATTATATGTGTAAGATTGTTAGCACTGTGCCCCATTCCCATTTCAGTATTGGCCCTAAATGTTTTTTTTTTTTTGTCATTCTTACCATTTTAATGCCACTTGAATTGCTTGTTTTCATATAAGATTTGGATTATTCATCTATCTCCTTCTGTAAGTAGAAGCAGGGATCATCCAGTTGACTTTGAGCCTTGCTCTAAGCTTGAGGACCTAAATTTGGATGTCAGAAAGAATTCCAAGTGTGAAGAAGACATACATCTGACTGAGAACTTTACCAAAAGGTACTTTATCGAAGATTATTGGACCTCTTTTTCCCTTTTTGAAAATTTGGCCATATATTCTATTTGTTAACGTGGCCATGAATGGGAGATTTTCCTACTTTTAGGAATGATAACCTTTTTATTTTTGTTTGGGGGGTGAGGGTTGTGAGGTTGTATGCTTGTGCTTGTGTATGCTTTCATATCTTCCCTTTAGTGTACTACTACGAAGTTCAAGATAGGCTAATTCTTCATGATTCTATCATTCACCTACCTGCAACATTAATGAAACTGAAATTGGTCTCTTTCTCTCATATGGGGTAATACATTTCTGTATAAAATTTGCTTTTCCTACTTTCATGTTTTATTAAATGGATTTTTGTCCTAGTGATATCACAGTTATGCTTAGCACCCATTCTTTTTTATTGCCTTTTAAGGTTATTGATTTGATTCATTTTAATGATGAAAAGTTAGACTTAGACTGTTGTAATTGGTATACATAATGTGGCTGTAAGTCTTGACCCTATTGGGAAGCTCTTGTCATGATGATTTTATTATGCATAGGTAATTATTTTGGTAATGGCTTTCTAACTATCTAGATGATTATGAATTGCCTAGCTTTACATAACTTTTCAAGAGGATCATTTGGAAGCATTTTGTTTTAATATTGTGATGCTCAACTTCTCACACTTTCTCCCGTCCCTTGTATTGACAATTGAAGCAGATCCATAACAACGTATGTATGAGCATGCTTGTGCATAATGCATGCATGTTAGTTTGCAGCTGATGTATGCATCTGTCACATTAGGCATGGATTTCTCATATGTATGCATGGGAAGTAATTTGGCTTTTGGTGTATGTTATGCAGGCAAGAAATTGTACATATTCCAACTCATGAAGTGATATTTTCTACCACTGATAGGCCAAAGCTGCTTAGTCAGGTATGATTGGCAATAAAATGTTCTCCTATTGTCGAACAGAGCATTAGTTTTGTTTAGAGCGAACTTACACATTAACCTGATGGTATTTTCAATCTTTTAAACTAACACCTTTTGATTTTTCTCTCGGCACTGGACAACCTGTGGTTTCTATTATCATAAGGTTACAGTGTCAATTATTTCAACAAAATGATAAAAATATCCTCATACTTAAGGGACTTTTTTTTGACTATTGCTTGCTTAACATGACAACCTCTATGACAACATAATGAAAGTACAGGGTGTTATGTGTCAATGAGGAAATGAGAAGTAGAAGGCTGGAATTCTAATGTAGCCTTTATTTTTGCCATAGCTTTTGTTGTACTGATTCCCTATGCCATCATGCATTAAAGTTTGAACATGGTTTAATCTCTATTGATGTATTCAACATGTCTTCCAAGTTCCATCACATTTTCAGTTATGTAAAGCACACCCATGGTTTTTTTTAGAAGAAAAATCAAAGCGAGCTTGAAATTAATCCTTTGCTTTCTTTGAGATCTGGAAACAGCTTGTGATGCACCATTGTTTACTAGTTTCATTTTTTTGTTGATCAACTCATTTATGGAACTTTTACAATTTTGTTGTCCTAATTATATGTTATTACTCTCTTGAAAACATCCCTGTCATCGTTATCTGGTGACTTAATAAGGGTGTCCTGCTTAAGCTGCTTTCCTGCTATTTACTGATAGATGCAGTTTGTACTTGTATGAATTTTATGATGTTCATAAAAATATTTAACCTTTCCTTCAAAACGGGAGAGCAATAGTTCCTATTTTTTGAACAATGTCAAAACTTGTGCTAAGAAGATTATTGGGATAAGTATTCTTGTAATTAATAAAGAGACAAACAACTAATGTTTGGTTATATTTGGGCACTTTGTGGGGCTTTCAAGATCATCATTTATCTTGTAAATCCACTTAAACAGAAATACTGACAAGCTGTCCTTCTAGCTTTCTGCATTGCTTTCAGATATAGGACTTAACATTCGTGAAGCACATGTGTTCTCAACAACTGATGGCTACTCTTTAAGTGTGTTTGTAGTAGATGGGTGGCCTGTTGAGGTAATAGTCACTTCATTAGATGTTTTTCTGTTATTATCTCCTTGTATTTTCATGTAATTGGATGAGAATATGAATAAAGGATCTCGCTTTAGAGAAGATAATGTATCTTTTGCTATTGTCCTGAGGCACGATATCTTTAATGTTAGTTCTGTTCTTTTATTCATGAAATACAGTAAATATTCAGATTTAATTTGTGAAAAAGAACACCGGATGCCCCAGTCTGCTGAGAAAGGAAATGAATGGCTGTTATACTGTGTTTTGGACTAACTTTCTGTGCTGATGCCTTTTTTGTTCCTTCCTTGGTCAGCCCTTGTCCATTTCATTTCTGGGTCTGATTATATAATATCTGACATTTGACATAAATTTAAAAAATCATCATGGTTTATATTAAAATTTATCAAGTCAGCTAAATTAAGCAATATACGGTTTATCCCCGGACAGTAGCATTCTAATGTATTAAGGAGCATTGTGATTATATTTCCTTTATGACAGGGATCTCTGCTGAATCCGAATGTTGCTGACTTTGCAATGTTGTGGCCAGGATACAGATGGTTTAAATAAAGCTATGGAAAAAGCAGTCACTAGAAGCAAGGTGAAAATTGTTAATGTGAATTCTATTTATGGCCTTTTGATTCAATCATTGCATCTATTTGAATTTTTTATCGAAGTGTTGTCAAGGGTGCTAGGCACAAAGGCCTTTATATAGCCCAAGGCACAAGGCTTTAAAAGAAAAGTGCTTACCCAAGTAGAATAAGGTGAATACATATACATACACACATACACACACGTATGTACATATATATTACATTATTGTTGGACTGTTAGTTAAAGAAAGGAATCAAATAATAACATTATTCTCATCTCTTCGCCAATAGAATAATGGTAAAAGGAAAAAGAAAATATCAATCTTTGCTACAAATGCATATTACAAAAATTAGTAGGAAAAATTGCCAAAAAAAAGGAGAAAATAATTAAAAGAAGAAGAAATAATAGAATAGATAGAGAAAAAACTATTGACTTTTGCTTGGTAGTGTTTGCATCTGGTTTCAAGAGCAACCTTGGAGGTTGATTGAAGTTTTGAGTTTTGATGATCTAACAAAGTTTTAACTAATAAAATTGACCTTTAGTAGGTTTATAATTAATAAAATAAAAAGAAATAATAGTATTTTGAGTTTTAAAATAAAAATATATATAAAAAAAGAAAAGTTAAAAGTCGCCTTAAGTGAAGGAAATAATGATATTTGAGTTTTTAAAAAAAAAAATAAAAATAAGGAAACTTAAAAGTTAAAAATTTACTTAAGTGGCATTTGGGTTTTATTTTTTTAACTTTAGCTTTTGGTATTAAGGGGGTATCTGAGGTTTTTTTTTTTTTATAAGAAAATTAAAAATTGGTCCCACCTCTTCACTCTATTAAGTTGGTATTTAAGTTTTTTTCACAGCTTTACCCAAGCTAGCCTTAATGTGGCCTAGGGTTGAAGCTCAAAATGCGACAAAGCACACTAGGTGAGCGCCCAATAAAATAGCTTCACCTGAGAATGTAGAAGACGAAATGTTGATTTCTCGCCGTGCCTTAGTTCATAGGCAAGTGCCTTAACAACACTTGATACTAGGAAAAATGGTTGTTTTTTTTATAATGGGAAAAATGGTTGTTTGTGTTACTCGATTCTAGATTTTACTGTTTACAATGTGGTAGTCATTATGACAACATTGAGTTTTTGAAAGATTTGGTGCTGTGCTTCTAATTGGAAGTTATTTAACTGGCTCATAAAAGAACAAATGAGGAGTTTTTCACTTCTCAGTTGTGTGAAGCTCTTGACATAGCCAGTAACAGATTTGTGCGTTTGATGATTCATCTGTATGTAAATTTACACTTTATATATAATTGGGCAGATTGTAACCATAGTTTTTAACCCCTATGATTTGTAGTTGATGTTTTATTTTTCTTCAGGCCTTTTTTGGTTACTATTTTCTTCCTGTTGGATTCTGGTGTTCTGACATAATATGTTGCTTAATACTTTTTTATTTGTTGCAGCCCCTCCTTTTAAGTAACTAATGAATGCCAAAAAGATAATTTGTCTTATTATTGCTGAAAATTTAGGGATCTTTTCCTGGATCTTCACATTCACCTCCAGCTATAGAAGACGCATCAGAAACACAAGAAAAATCTGGTGACTGGGAGATAGATAGAAGACTTCTGAAGATAGGAGAAAAAATAGCTTGTGGATCTTGTGGAGATCTGTATGTTGTGCTCTTATGAACTGGCTATTTCTGATCTACTCTATTCTTTGTTTCCCCGTTTTGTTTCTCTAGCTTCTTCTGATCTTCTTGTGAAGGTATCGTGGTATCTACCTTGGGCAAGATGTTGCTGTCAAAATTCTTAGATCTGAGCATTTGAATGATACTCTTGAAGATGAGTTTGCTCAAGAGGTGGCAATCCTACGGTGAGAAGATTTTAACTGTTACTGTAGAATTCAGTGATTGTTTGGATTGTCTTTGCAACTATCTTTAATGCTTTTGGCTCCTACTATATTCTGTTTAATAGCCACTCTGTCCCTCACTTTCTACACCCACCCACCTACCCAAACAAAAAGGTAATGAAAAGGAAAGAAATAGTTGTATTCGTGAAGGCATATCTTTCAATGTTAGCAGGTCTCTCAATTTAGGTCCATTCTCCGACAGAATTTTGCCTCCTATGTCTAACACCCTGTTAACCTTAATACGCTATAGGAGTGCAAACAAGAAGTCGCTTTGTCTTTCCCTTTGTCTTTGTCAATATTCTAAATTATATAATTATGTACTTGCTCGTTAGGTTATAAATCTAAATATAAAACATTTTTAGCTAGCATTTCTTAACTAAATGATGAATGTATAATGATATGTTCCCCCTTGGGAACTATTTCAGCAAAAAGCATTTCTATATATGTATCTCTCTCTTTCTAAAGAATTGGCTGCTTTCTTTTTTTGTCAAATTTAATTTTGATTTTATTGAGGATAAACTTGTGCTATTAATAAATAAAAAATGAAGTTACACATGAATATAAGTTTCTTTTCATTGCCTTTTCTTCTTAGGCCCATTACCTTCCGGATAATTTTTGCTACAGGACATGCTGTTGTGTTTCATTGCACTTGTCTTTATGTAGGACCATAATAATATGAATATTAGTCTTATTTTTCTGGGTTCTTGAGTGCAGGGAAGTCCAGCACAGAAATGTTGTTCGTTTTATTGGTGCCTGTACAAAGTCTCCACAGTTGAGCATAGTAACAGGTTTGGAACTTCTGAGGAATTAAAAAATTTCTCTTCAAATTAAAGTAGGATTCTTTTGTGGTTCCATTTCCCCCCTTAATATATCATATTGGATCGTCAGTTGAGAAAAGCTTTATGTTTATTTTGATTAGTAAATCTTATTGGTTGATCTTGCTCTTTCATTTTTATTTTGGGGTTGTCTAAACATCTTTCAGTTTAGTGTTCAATTGGGACCAAAACTAAAAGAGTTCATTCGTTTGACAGCAATCGGGGGCTTCAAATTCCCACTCTAGAGCACCCGCCAGCGGCTGTTTCAACTTTGGAATCTGTTCTAAGTTCAAATTCATTTATAAATTTTTTCATTTTGCAGAGTACATGCCTGGGGGAAGCTTGTATGACTATTTGCATAAGAATCATAATGTCTTGAAGCTCTCTCAGTTGCTGAAGTTTGCTATTGATGTCTGCAAAGGAATGGAGTATTTGCATCAAAACCACATAATTCATCGGGACCTGAAGACAGCAAATTTGTTAATGGATACAGACAATGTAAGAATTCTTTTTAATATCATTGTTGTGACTACGCTCAAGGATTAGCTTATCAATTTTATAATAATTAAGGTTTCTGGTGGGCGATATGACCGAATATTAAGTTGTAAACCAGAACCTTGACATGTGGAAGAGTTGGGTTTTCCTTTCTAAACCTTCCTAACAAGGTAAAACTTCCATGAACAATAAACTAACTTTTATGGATTTGCTTACTATGGTTAGTGAATAGAAAGCTTCCGGAAATCCATATATTTATCAGGATAAAGAGCATATTATGGTTATGTCTTGAATTACTTTTAACCCTTACCTGATGTTTATGAACATGAAATCTATTGCATGGTGGTCCTCTATTAGGAAATTAGTTGAAGTGTTTCTGATAATATTTCAATAAAAACTCTTTAATTGTGTTAAATACTTGGGAAATTAGCATGTGGATCAACAAAAAACTGTTGAAGGGGAGAAGTGGTTTATGGCAGTTCTGAAATAACAAAAATAAGCGGTGTGATTATCATATTGTTTCTTGAGAGCTATCTGGTACGCAAACCAATTTCATGCGGGGTTTTGAGAAATTGCAAGTATTTAGTATTTAACTGTAGTATGTTGTTGTTGTTTATAGTCATCATAAGTAGCAAGTTGTACTGTTGTAGCTGGACTTAACTAGTTTCTTGTTATTGTACTTTGGCATGTTTTCTTACATTGTTTATGATGATAACTTCTATAATGTTAGCAAACCTCTTGCTTTTGGAGTTCAAATGTTTTTGGGAACAGTAGGCATTGCATTTGGTGTAGCATGTGGAATTTGGGATAGTTTAGGATACCTTACTAGTCCTAATATTGAAGTTTTCATGAATCAAGCAACTAATTTTGATTTTTTTGTTTTCATCTCATATTTTGGTGGTTAATTTTTTAAAGTATTTTATTGGTGGTACCGAGTTAGGAAGGTTAACTGAAGTAATCCGTATTGGCATCTGTACAATAGTTCATATAACAGTTCAGAGGGAGATTTTTTAAGATTTCATATTTTCTAAAATTGGGAACTTTATGTTTTCTCTCAAGGTTGTCAAGGTGGCAGATTTTGGTGTCGCCCGGTTCTTGAACCAAGGAGGTGTAATGACAGCTGAGACTGGGACATATAGATGGATGGCACCTGAGGTCTGAATTCTCCTCTATTTATTTTCTTTTTCTCCTATTCGATAGACTCAATCAGTGGCTGTGTTGCCTTGTTTAATTATTCAAAATTTGGTATATATTTGATGATTCTGATGGGGGAAAATTTGTGGAAATTACCTCTAATGCTGTTCTTTTTATAATAGCTCTAATATTCAGATACTTTGTTCCTTCCGTCTGTTTTATCACAAAAATTAAAGGAGCTACAGTTTACATTTTTCAGTTCATGTGTTATACACCTGGTCATTTATCACTTTTTTTTCTTGCTTTGTACGTTAACCATCATTGTGTTCAGCTTTTTGTTAGGTATTGTCTGATCATCTTACTTTATTTTACTCCCACTAGGTTATAAACCATCAGCCCTATGATCAAAAAGCTGATGTATTCAGTTTTGCTGTTGTACTGTGGGAGCTAGTGACAGCCAAGGTATTTTCCTGAGATTATACAGAGTTGATGAGCAATTCGATGTTAAAATGTTTGGAAACTATTGATAAATTTTTTCCTTGGTACTGCAGGTTCCTTACGATACTATGACACCACTACAAGCTGCATTGGGAGTGAGACAGGTCAGCATTTATATTTCGGGAATTAAACAATAACCTCAACCATACCATAATTTCATATCAAGCTTAAGATTTTTTTCAGTATCTGAGATCTTTTATTGAATTTTGTTTCCTTTTTTACTCATATTATTACTACTTATTTTTTACTCATGCATTGGATCGAAGCTATTGTCTTTGTAATGTTTTATGGATTTGTTTTGTCCAATTTTGAGCATGATGTTAAGGTGGCTTCCCTTTCATTTAGTAAGGAATATGTGCGGTTTGAATGTCCATCAGATACTTTATAGATTTCGCAATATGTTCTTGAGTTCCACTTTTCTAGCATGCTATCTGCCCTGAAATGTACTTGTCTTCTGAGTCTCCGACTCCCTTTGGGCGCCTTGAAGCCTGCTGAATAAACACCCAAAGAGAGCTTCAATCTGTTATGTTAATAAATCTAGGGCTGTTAACATGAGGGCAAAAGCTTTTCTTATGTCTTTTTTGTTCTTTTTCAGGGCCTGCGTCCGGAACTACCTGAGAATGCACATCCAAAACTCTCAGATTTGATGCAGAGATGTTGGGAAGCGGCTCCTGACAAGCGACCGTCCTTCTCGGAGATAACAACTGAGCTTGAGACACTTGTTGAGGAAGTTAAGGAATACAATCTTCACAATTAAGTTAGCTTTGACTATGAAGAGTGATATCTTTGCATGTAACAAAGTGTAAACTTACAGGAAACAACCGAAGCAGTAAATGGGAACTGAAGATTTTTGTTATGTAAGTAACCTGATTGACACATTTTAATTTATCTTTTCATCACATAGTAAGTGTAACTACACACGGAAGGGACACCCTAAACAAAATGCTGATTCGCAATTCTTTTTTGGTTGTCTGTTTTGTTTTTGTAATAACACTCTTACTTGAACATGGTGTAGAAAGAAAAAAAATGCTTAAATGCAAATATGATACGAAATTTCCTAGCTAGGTCATAGTTTTCTTCTGGCTATTCTATCACCGTTCTTAAAAGTACTTTTATTTGTTGTTATTTTGCATTGAAAGAAAAACTTGATTCTTTAGTGGATACATTTTCCCCCACTAGTTTTCCTTTTTTTTTCCCTTATAGTTAGTACATTGTATTTAAGTTCTATTCTTTGAGTAGTTACATAATTAATTGTAATGTAAGTCGCATTACATTTCCAAGGAAAGAACATCGATGCAAATTTTGGAACCGATATTCTTGGCAGGATTAGCTATGAACTTGCCATCCATGAATCATTTGATTTATGGCAATGGTTAACCAAGGCATCCTTGATTTCCAAGATAGATTAGAATTATAGCAGCGGATAATTAATTCCACAAGTCTAAAATAAATAGCCAAAATTAATTAAACATAAAAATATCATCACTTTAATTTGTACAGTAATAACGACGTCACCATCTACCTTGAGCTTAATTTCTCAATTACCCTTTCCAGCCACAAGGAACACACCATTGATCAGAATTAGGCACCGACCACAGTGACACCCATTCCCACACTTAGAATCGTCGTCATACTCTCTATCAATGCCTCCATTTGAGCCTCCTGCGCCATGGTTTCTGCCAACTTCACCTTTCACTCTGGGTGTCGCTGCTGCCTCTGTGTCGGTTCTCTTCAACAGTATCCTCTGCTGATGATTGAACAACATTCAATATGGAGACGAGTTGAGGGGTAGGTAATTAGTAGGGCTGGCCTGCGTGGGGCTTTTTTGTTGTGAAGTAGTGGCTGCTGAGAAAGCATATTGTGAGGGTGTGGTAAATGGCCATGTCTGGGAACTTTTTGGTTATGCACCCAACATTTGGTGTTGCCACTTTTATTGTGTCTACAGCTTCACTGAATGGTTTGAAAACGCAATTGCCCATATTAGGTCACACTGCTTGCCCTCTTTTGGTGTCCTTGTGAGCATACTACGGTTCATCAGCAATCTTATCAATTACTAGCACATAATTGACTTGAATCATTCCTTCCACTACCTGTTCACGAAAAAAGCTACAATGCTTCATTAGTGCATGGTAGACAAGATTAGATTTGCAGCGTGGGTCATAGCATTGGTGGTAGCACACCATAACTAGGTACATGTTATTTGCCTAGCGTCAATAATCAATATTCAGCTTTTGCTGAAGACTGAGATACAACCACTTGCTCCTTGGAGCTTCAGCCAATGTTTAGGAACAATCAATATTCAGCATAAATTGTTTCAATTGCCTCAATATGAGTCTGAGTAGCCTACCAAACTTAAATTTTTGCGTGGCTAGAACAGTAGCGTTCCTTTGAGATATTTAAGGATACACTTAATAACTTTCCAATATTATACAAAAAAGGGTACCAAACTTAAATCGACTTTGTTTATTTTTACGAAATAAAATAATTGCTTATATATTATTCCACTCAAAGCTTATTTATACATGTTAGAAAAGCTAGAAAATAAAAAGTAAAATATCTGTACCATACAATTACTTCTACAAACCATTCTATTAATTTTTAAGATTTTTAAGTATATGTTATATTTCATTACCTCCTTCAAGCTGGAGCATATGTCATACACTCGAACTCCATTAAAAGTGTTTTATGAAAATATCTCAGTTGATTTCCAAATTTCATATATATTGTGGTTTGCTGAGTATTTTTATATTGGATGAGTTGACTGTATATCTCAATATGCTTAGTTGATGTGCGAAATTTAATTTTGAAGGCAATATGAAGAATAACTTGATTATCACATCACATTGTCATTGGTAATAATCTTAAGACCAACTTCATTCTATAGTTTGTATACCCATACTATTTCACTCACAAATTATGCCATGACCTTATATTTCTATTTTACACTAGATTGAGACTAGGGGCGAATCCAGGGAGTTGGTAAAGACTCCGACTCTCTTAAAATGATTTTTTTGTTTAAATCCTTTAAAATTTTTGAAAATTTAAATTAATAAAGATAAAATTGTATGTTGGCTCTCCCTAAAAATAATTTAATCTTTTAAAAATTCTAAAAATATAAATTGTTGAAATTGTGAAATTACATTTTTACTATTGTAAAAAATTATAATTTAATTTCAACCCCTAATTTTTTTTTTTGACTTCATATATTTTGTTTCTTGCTTCTTCACGAAATTAAATTTCTTCTAATAAAAATGTATTATCCCATAGTCGATATTTTGTCGAGAAAAAGCATTCAATATTGATGTGACCATGATTCCCATACAATAGGCCCGCCTATGACCTCCCATCAAATATTTGTTCCAAGATTTCCCAATGATTAACAATTGGAGATGAAAGAACTAGCTTACAACACCCACAGAGAGAGTGAGCAATATCTTGACAAATTATTGTTAGATGGTTCAATTTTTCCAACCAGTCTTTTATACTTTTCATGATCTCCAAAAGACCCACTATATTGTTTTGTGAGTTGTAGATGAGGCATTATTGGTGTGCTACATGGCTTGGCTCCTAATTTCGTTATTTTCACCAATGGATAGAGACCATGTTTTCTCTGAGATAGACAACACCTTTCTTACTTCATGTGACCTCAACCCCAAAGAAATACTTCAAATACTACAAAGATTTGCAAAGACAACGTACTTTCCCATTCTCCCTTTGAACAACATATCCATTGTGGTTGCTCCATATAGACTTCTTCATGAAGATCATTATGTAAATCTTGATGTCTAGTTGATGTAAGGGCCAATTATGGTAGCTATCATAGTTACGAATAGATTTGAAGCTAGTGCAACGCTCCAAATTTTTCGATATAGAAAGAGTCATTATTTTAGGACACATTAAAGTTTTTTTTTTCAAGCAAAAAATGTCATTATATCTAATTTTTATACTATATTTAAACTGTTTACAGATCCCTTTGATCTTTAAATTGGATATTTCGAGTTTAAATGCTCTTGAATCTACTATTAAATTACCACAATAAAAACAATACCAATTGAACTCTCTCTCGATAATTAAATTAAATTAGTAAAAAGCAAAACTCAACCATATGACAGAAACTTCTTTTGAATATTATACTAAATGTTTAAGTTGAGATCAAACCTTCACATAAGGATTAAGCTTTTCGAAATAATAATAAAAAAAGATAACTTTTTTAAAATTATTTAAATAAATATTTTTCACGCACTTCATCACATTTCATCGTATTAAATACGTGAGTGTAAATATGATTTAAATAGAATACATGATAGCTTATTCAAATAATACTTGAAAATGAAAAAAACAAAAACGTAATTTAAAATTTGAAAATATTTTATTTGAGCATATTCGAAAATATTTGACCATTATTTGATCATTTTAAAATATTTAATTTTATTTGAGCAATCCATAAAAGGTTTGGTCTAAATTTAAAAAAATACCTGATAAAAATAAAAATAAAAATTGAAATTAATTAGAATGATGTTTATTTTGATTTTTATTTAGATAATATAATTATTTAATTTGATTTTTTAATTTATAAAAAGTGCAATTGTTTAGATTGAACATTATTTTTGATAGACTAATCATAAATATTAAAAGGCATAAAGATTTATTTGGTCTTCTAACTTAAAAAAAAAAGTCGTTTTAGCTTTCCATTTAATTTTTTGTCCTTTTAACTCTTAAACTTTTATTTTTTTTGTCAAATCAACCAAAAATAGATGCAAAATTAATTTTTTTAAAAATTTATTGATGTGGCATACACGTGGATGAAACATAAACGTTTATTAATTTTTTTAAATTTTAAAAATTCAAAAAATTTATGATTTTTTTAAAAAAATAAAAAATAATTAAAATTATTTAAAAAATATAATTTATTTTTTAAAATTTAAAAAACTAATTAAATGTTGACATGTTATCCATATGACAATTCATTTTGGAGAGATTTAACAAAAAAAAATTGAAAAGCTAAAAGAGACGAAAAATTGATGAAAAGTTAAAATAATTTTTTTGTAAAATTAAAAGATAAAAAAAAAAATAATTATATCATCTTAAAATATATTGTAGTTTTCTTCAAATAAATCAAAACCGATAACCTAGCCCGCCTGTGATGCATGCTTATACAAGATCTTGAATACCAACTATTTGTATGTCATAGAAACAAACAAGCAATACATAAATTAAAGAACACAATTGAGGTTGTAATTTAAGGTTTATTTTTTGTAACAAAGCTGTTGTGTAGTCTCAACCAGACAATCACATACGTTTAAGGCCTACCAACCAGATAATGACTATTATTCCAACCCAATTGTCAAAGAGACACCTAAAATTATTCTAAAAATTACCGAACTCTTAGTATTTCAATTTAATGTCTGGTTGTTGTTGTATTTTTATTATTAAATAGTTGACTGATTATCAACACTACTAATTAAATAATTGTTGGACTATTTCTTGATAATTGATGAGGGCAAATTTTAGTTATCACATTTGATATAAATAGTATCTTAACCAATTTTAAAAATAATCTAAAATATATTTTAATTAAGGGGATGTGAATTCAAATGCGATTAAACACATTTTCTCTCAACCGATTATTTAAAGGTACCTAAAACTCATATACCAAAGTAGTTCTTGGAGTGTACCCTTTTCATATTTTGCTCAGTCAAATACATTTACCGATTTGACTAACGTTATTGAAGGCCAAGTAAGTACAAATAAAAAAATTCATGTGTCGTCTGATCTCTAAACCAACTTGGTGATGAGAGGATCACCATCAATAACCTGTTTAAAGCTGCTCTTTCCTCACCATCTTAAAGCCAATGTAGGAGTAGGTGAATTCAATCGAATGAGGATTTGGAGTTCAAAAGAGAATCAAAGAATGCATTTAATGAGTTGAGAGAAAAAATTATCATCAAAAGCTTTTGTAACGCGTTTTCTCTCCCACCACTGCATGGCCCATACTCATCCATGCATGAAAATAGAAGAAGAAGAAGAAGCTACATGTCATAATTCATTAATGGTTAATTGCACTAGACGTCCTCAAACTAAGATTTAAATTCTATATTTTTCTTTAAACTTCAAAATGCTTTAATTACATTTTCAAAGTGTGAACACCATGTCAATAAGGTTCTTCTGTCAATTTGGGCATAAAATAATAACTCGAATATTTGAAACATGTTTCTCAAATTTAAACACGTGTGAACATATAGCATTAAAAATTTAGATTTAACATGTTAAAAAAGAAAGTAAACTACTCCGGAAATTACCTAATTATCAAAAAATTTTTGTTTTGATCATTGAACTATGAAAAGTTACAAAATAATTAATGGTCCTGTTAACCGCTTGATAAAATGGTGACGTGAAACATTTTGTATAGATTCAATACTTAATTTGTCCCATGAATTATGGCTTATATTAGTTTTGTTTTTTTAGAAATTTTCAAGGATAAGTCCAACAAATCCAAAGAAAATAACAGAATTTTTTTAAAAAAAAAGTTAAAATGTGCCTTAATTTCTGTACTTTTTCGAAAATTAAGAATTTAATCCTAGTAATTGTATTTCTCCAAGTAATTATCTTCCGATAAGCTTAAAATTTGTTAATGGTTCTAAGTTGTTTAAGATGTCTCATAGAGCTTCTTGACCTAACCATATTGTGATGATTCTTTAAGGGCTTTGGGACAAATTATATTAAATACTTACAATTCAATTGATGTATTTACTAAATTTTCTTTTAGCTATTAGAATGCAGCCAATCATTGGCTAATGTTTCACTTTTTGCGGCTTTAGAAGGTAAAAAATCAATTTTAGAATCTTTTGGGATTTTTGTTTTATTAATTATGATTTTTATAAAATTTTAATTTTTTTTTTGCATAATTTTAGATTCAAAAAAATAATTTTTTTTATGACTTGAATTTTTTAACTTTTTAGAATTTTATGATATTTTTAGACTTTTTTATTTAATGTTAAAAATATAAAAGGACCAAATTGATATTTTAGCTATAGTGTTGGGGCCAAATTAAGTATTAACTCTATATAAAACTTGCCATGCCATCATTTTTTCAAGGGGTTAACAATGGTTAATGAAGAGTGACCAAAATGTCACGGATCGGTAAATTAGTGATATTTTTATAATTTTTCATAGTTTGGTGATCAAAACGAAAATTTATTAATAGTTGGGTGACCCATTGTGTAATTTACCTTAAAAAGTAGTCATAATAAATTTTGATGATATTGTCATTTTTAATATATTAAATCCAAGCATATTTAATTGAAAATTTGACTTTAAGTGTTTTAAATATGCTCCACTTCATATTTGAGATGACACTTAATGTCCAAGTTATAAAAAAAACATTGATATAAAAATTGATACTTTAAAAACTTAATTAGAATGCTTTGAAGTTTATTGACCAAACTTGTTTATATTATGTTTATGTCATCTATCCAATATATTAAGAGTTTGATTGTATTAGTGTGACCTATCAATCGAGTCTCTACTCTCAGTTGTAAAATTGCTAAGAGCTCATTCATTTTACAAAGTAACAAATATTATTTATATTTTAATAATTAAGCAGAAAACACATGCATTTGCAAAATGGTTGGAAAACACGTACACAATGTCGAAACCACTTCGAAAACGGAATTTCGAAAAAAAAATCATTTTAAAATTTGGAAAAATGGGAATGAAAAGGGAGTCGCCACCAATATTTTATTTGGGTGTGATTGAGTCACCTCAAAACGTTTAAAACGTTAAAATTATCAGTCTACGAAATCCAAAAAAAAAAAAGGGTTCGGGAGTCGGTTACGCATGAGGAAGGATTAGCACCCTCATACGCCCAAAATTGGTACCACATGATTATTTTCGGGTCCTATTTTATGAAAACAGTGAAAACTTGAGTAAAGTTTAAAATGCGATGTTTATTTTGAAAGGTTTCATGCATTTTTCAAAAGAAGTTTTTTGAGAACATTCGTCCCCGTATTCCGAGCCTCTATGAGAAGTAAAGTCGTGTCCAACACATTAGGGCACCATATTCTTGGAGCTTCAAAATTGAAGGACGTTTCAGTAAATTTTAAAGAGAGTATTCTATCGCGCGGATTATACGAAATTCATACCCAGCACGTTAGGGCATGGTGTTTCGAGGTTTTCACACGAAAGAACATTGTTTCTTTTTTGGTCTTAAAATCCTTTGTAAATATAAGATTGAAGAATATTTTGGAAATCTTTTGAAAAGGATATCCGATTTGCATGAATTACGAAAATCACACTTAACACGTTAAAGCACGATTTTTCGAAGTTTTCACACAAAGGACATTGCCTCGTTTTAAAATTATTGGTGACATATGCGTATAAATATATTTTGAGAATTTTTAAAAAAATCGTATTAAATTTAAAACGCGATCCTTGAACATATGATTTGAAGGATTTAAAAAAGATTACCCGTTTACTTCGATTCACACGATGAATTAAAGTCGCGACCAACATGTTAGGACACGACATTCTCGGAGCCTCGAAGTGAACGAGCGTAAAAACTCGAAAAGGATATCCGGTTCGCGCGAGTTATACGAAGAAATCACACCCGACACATTAGGGCGTGATTTTTCGAAGTTTACGCTCGGACGGAATATTGCCTCAATTTTTTTAAAATAACTTGCAAATTGATGCGTAAGTTTAAAACACGAATAGCGATTAATAAGAGAAGTTAAATACGAAGCAATATAATAAGCAGATAAATAATATGCGAAAAAGATATAAAATGCGGGTGCAAATAAATGCAAACATTGGTAAGGAAGAAGAAACGATGAAATCGGGGTTGAAAATGGGACTCTTGGATACCCGGGGGCAAAATGGTAATATTGGACGCGCGAGGGAAAAATGGTAATTTTTGGTAAAATTGGGGTTAAAAATGGAATTTTGGAAAGTTTAGGGGTAACATGGTAATTTTTGGTGAAGTTGGGGTTAAAAATGGAATTTTGAAAAGTTTAGGGGTAATATGGTTGTCGAAACCGCCTCGAAAACGAAGGTTTCGAGAGAATTATTTTGAAATTTTGGAAAATAAGGGGTAAAAAGGGAGTCGCCACCAATCTTTTATTTGGGTGCGATTGTATCACCACAAAACGTTTAAAAACGTTAAAACGCTGGTCCACGAAATCCAAAAAAATAGGTTCGGGAATCGGTTATGCACGAGGAAGGATTAGCACCCTCGTACGCCCAAAATTGGTACCATATGATCATTTTCGGGTCTTGTTTCATGAAAACAATAAAAGCTCGAGTTAAGTTTAAAATGCAATGTTTATTTTAAAAGGCTTTGTGTAATTTTAAAGGAAATCTTTTTAAGAAAAATTTGTCCTCGTATTCCGAACCTCTACGAGAATTATAGTCGTGTCCAACACATTAGGGCACTGTGTTCTTAGAGTTTCAGAATTGAAGGACGTTTCGAGAATTTTTGAAGAGAGTATTCGATCGCGTGATTTATACGAAAGTCACACTCAGCACGTTAGGGCACGATCTTCGAAGTCTTCATGCGAAGGAACATTATCTCGTTTACCGCTAAATCTTTAGGATATAGATAGGGATGTGTTTAAAAAAACTTTTGAAGAGGATATTTCTTTCGCACGAATTACGAAAATCACACCCCGCACGTTAGGGCATGATTTTTGAAGTTTTCACACGAAATAATATTGCCTCGTTTTTGTCACGAAAATCCTTCGTATATATATTTTGAGAACTTGAAAATTTCGTATGAAGGTTAAAATGCAATCCTCGAACATATGATTTGAAGGATTAAGAGGAATACTCGTTTACTTCGATTTTCACGAAGAATTAAAGTCGCGACCAACACGTTAGGACACGACATTCTCGGAGCCTCGAAGTGAACGGGCGTAATAAATCACACCCGACACGTTAGGGCGTGATTTTTTGAAGTTACGCTTGAACCGAACATTGCCTCGATTTTTTTAAAGTAATTTGTAAATGAAAGTGTAAGTTTAAAAACATGAGTAGCGATTAATAAGAGAAATTAAATACGAAGCAATATAATAAACAGGTAAGCAATATGCGAAAATATAAAATGCAAGTGCAAACAAATGCAAATATTGATAAGGAATAAGAAACGATGAAATCGGGGTTGAAAACGGGACTTTTGGATACCCGAGGGCAGTACGGTAATTTTTGTGAAATTAGGGTTTAAAATAGAATTTTGGAAAGTTCGGGGGTAAAATGGTAATCTTTGGTGAAATCGGGGTTAAAAATGGAGTTTGGGAAGTTTGGGGGTAAAATGGTAATTTTCGGTGAAATTGGGGTTAAAAATGGAATTTTGGAAAGTTTGGGGTAAAACGGTAATTTTCGGTGAAATTAGGGTTAAAAATGGAATTTTGGAAAGTTTGGGGGTAAAATGGTAATTTTTGATGAAATCGAGGATAAAAATGGAAATTTGGAAAGTTTAGGGGTAAAATGGTAATTTTCGGTGAAATCAGGGTTAAAAATGGAATTTTGGAAAGTTTGGCGGTAAAATGGTAATTTTCGGTGAAATCGAGTTAAAAATGGAATTTTGGAGGGTTTGGGGGTAAAATGGTAATCTTCGGAAGTTTTAGGGTCAGAATGTAATTTCCGAAAATTTTGAGGTCAAAATGTAATTTCTGGACTGTTTGAGGACCTATAAATAATAATACCAAAGAGTGGGTGACACGTGGCAGCCCCACAGGCATCCAGCAGTCAAGAGATTAAATTGTAAATCTTGAAAAATTCTTGGGCCAATTTCGTAATTAAGTAAAAGTTGATTTAGGGATTAAATTAAAATAAATTAAAAAGTCAGGGACTAAATACAGAAATAAGCCAAAAAGTGACATGTGGCAGCCTCTGGTGCAATCAAACAGTCAAAGGATTAAATTGAAAACTAATTAAAATTACAGGGCAAAATTGCAAATAATTAAAAAATGCAAAAAGGGCTAAATTGAAGCAAATAAAAATGCGGAAGGACCAATTGCACAAATAGACCATTTTCCAAAAACACGCGGGTCGGGTCGGGTCGGATCGGTCCAAATGGGTCATATATATATATTATTTTAGTTTTAAATAATTTTATTTTTTCATTTTGTTAGAAATCAGCTGAGACACCCCCATTGCGATTTTTCTCTCAAATCACCCATGTCCGGCCACCGCCCTACCAACTCCGGCCGCCGTCGACTGCGTGCGTGAGGGCGCGTCACCAGTGCCCCGGCCATGACCCGACGCCCTCAACTCACCTCCAGCGCTATTGTCTCCACACGCGCACCTCCGACCATCGCGTGTGGTCGCCATGGGTCCTCGTCGGCGGTCCTCCAGTGCATGCGCCGTCCAAGTTCGAAGGTAAGCAGTCTTTTTTTCTTTTGTTATTCTTTTTCTTTAAAAAAAAAATTATTTTGAAACTCTCCCCCTTTTTATGTTTGGAACCGAAATCCAGATCTGGTTCTCAGATCTGGAAAATTTTTCAAAGCTTTTCTTTTTTCCTTTTTTGTTTTTTTATTTTGAAACATCAGATTGATTTTTCAAAAGAGGAAAACCCATTTGTTGTTCTCTGATTTGTTCATTTTTGGTGTTACTTGCAGGTAGTCGAACAACGGCGGGGTGCAACGGCGGCAGATCGGTGGACGACGGCGACGGTGGCAATGAACAGATAAGTCCCGACCCTTCGGATCTCATTTTTATTTTTAATTATTATTCACTGCTCATTAATATTAATATTAATAATAATAATATTATTAAAAGTATTAAATACAATCTGTAATGCTATTAATGCCATCAGTATCATATTTAATATTAATAAAACCTTTATTACTGCTATTAATACTGGTATACATATATTTTAAACGTTTCCAATGCTCGAACAGACAATAAATGAATGCTTAGCCATATATTTGAGCATGCATTAATCATTTCGAGAAGCAAACCTGTAAATATTGATAGACTGTTGACTGCTTTGCCTTTTCGTGACTTCGATTCAACTATCTTATGCCAATATTGATTCTAAGTGCAAGAGTTTGTTTTGTATCAATGTCAGAGAACGTTTTGTATTTCGATGGGTACGTATTGATTTTCAGAACAAGGGTTGTCACCCCTTACAATCGAAACTAACTTGGTTTTTATAGCCAAAATATTCAATCATTCTTTTTTGTTTTATTCATTTTAATGCCTTTCTAATCCTTCTTTTCCTTTTTTGCAGGATCGGCAGTGGCGGTTTGGAGCTGGTGAAGGTGGCTATGGCAGTGCAAGTGGCTGCTGACGTGGCGCGTTCCCATTGGCTGAGGTGGAGGTGGAGGTGGCTGGTAGCTGGTGCAAGTGGGGATTTTTAGCCCTTATTGGGCTGCTGTAATTGGGTTAGAAAATGGGTGATTTGAGTTGGGCCAATTGGGCTTAAATGCAATTGGGCCCTTGTAAATGGACATTTTAAATTTACAAATAATATTAAATTTAAATTAAATTCAAACTTAAATTAAATTTAAATTTAAATTAAATTAAAATTTAAAATAAATTTAATTTCAAAGTAAATTCTAAAATGGTTTGGGCTCGATCAAAATTGGGCTCCAACAATGGTAATTTTTGGTGAAATTGGGGTTAAAAATGGAATTTTGGAAAGTTCGAGGGTAAAATGGTAATTTTTGATGAAACTGAGGTTAAAAATGGAGTTTTGGAAAGTTTAGGGGTAAAATGGTAATTTTTGGTGAAATCGGGGTTAAAAATGGAATTTTGGAAAGTTCAGGGGTAAAACGGTAATTTTTGGTGAAATCGGGGTTAAAAATAGAGTTTTAGAAAGTTTAAGGGTAAAATGGTAATTTTTGAACAGTTCAGGGACCTATAAAATAATAAAACCAAGAAAGGGTGACACGTGGCAGCCCCACAGGTATCCAGAAGCCAAAGGACTAAACTGTAAATCTCAAAAAAATTTTGGGTCAATTTTGTAATTAAATAGAAATGGATTTAAGGACCAAATTAGAACAAATTAAAAATAAAAGGGACTAATTGCATAATTAAGCCAAAATAGTGCCACGTGGCAACCTCTGGTGCTTCCAAAATGTCAAAGGATTAAATTGAAAAGTAAACAAAATTACTGGGCCAAATTAAAAATAATTAAAAGTATGAAAAGGACTAAATAGAAACAGATAAAAATGCGGAAGGGCCAAACGCACAAATGACCCATTTTCCAAAAACACGCGGATCCTGAGGCGGGTTCGGGCCGGATCGGGTCGGGTCAACGGGTCCTATATATATCATTTTTAGGGTTTTTTATTTCATTTTTTTTTCTTAAAATTTCATCCCCCTCCTCTTTCTCAACTCTCTCAACTCTCTCCCTTTTACCCCATGGCCGGCCGAACTTTGGCCGGGCCTTACCCTCTTGTCTGCCGTGCGTCCACAGCCACGCGCTGCCGCTGTGAATCCTTCACCGTATTTCGACGCAACCTAGACCGTCGCGAGTTTGTACGCGCCTCACTCCGGTCGCTGTCCGACGCGCGTAAGGCTCTACGCACGCCCCATGCCTCTCCATCGTCGCCGACCATCATGCACCAACACCGCTCTTCCACGCGCCGTCACCTCCGATCGTCGTGGAGTTCAAACGTCTCTTTTTTCGGTTCAAAACCTTTAGATCGGCGATTCTAACTTTGAATCTGACGATCCTTATTTTAAAATCCATATCCTTCGTCCCTTTTCCTTTGTTTTTTTTTACTTGATTTTATGCCTTGAAAAATAGCTTCTGTTTGTTTTAGATTTTGGTTTAAATCCGTTTCATGTTTTTGGTTTAGTAGTTCGTGACTTCAGGAGGTAATATCGGAGGAACGGTGCTCGAAAGGACGACGGCGGTGGTGGCACCGGCGTCGGTGAACAGATAAGTCCTGACTATTCGGTTTCGTTTTATTATTTTATCAATGTTATTTAATATTAATATTTATTGTTATTAAAATGTTTGTTAACATTATTTATTACAATAGACATCCACATTAAAAATTTTACAGTATCATTTAATGTGCTTAATGGGTGCATGAAAAACGGAAGAATGCTATAAATAGTCAGTGGTATTAAATGAATATTGGCAGTTAGTAAAAGAAGAAGTAAATGGTACAATAAATAATAAATGCATGTACAGGTTATGAACAGTTTAAAACTCAAAGGTTTTATATTGATGAACGAATACTCACTGGGATTGCATACCTGGACTGGACTAAATTGTATGATATTCTGTTGTTTATGCTCTTGGTTGCTATTTGGCTTTGAATATTGTTTGGTAATGAAGAAGGGATTGTATTTAGATTTTTAGGATCGAGTTTGTAACCCTTTACAACTAAAACTAATTCGGCTTTTATAGCCAAATATCCATCATGCAATTTTGTTTTGTACATTTAAATGCTTGTCCTAATCTCTCTTTTCTGTTGCAGGTTCGGCAGTGGCGGTGACAGCAGTATTTGGAGCAGTCGGTGGCAGTGCAAGTTAACTGAAGGTGATGTTAAAGATGGTGACGTGGCAGCCTGCAATTGGCTGAGGTGGAGGTGGCTTGATGCCAGTGGGCAGATGGCCTTCTGTTTAGATTTAGGGTTTCTCAATTTGGTTTGGGCCACTTTGTAATTGGGCCTTTGGATTGTAATTGAGCCTTAATTTGGGCCTGTTTTGGACATTGTAAATGGACTTTGTAAATAATTTTTATTTTGGGCTTTTTAATTTTAATTTTAAAATTATTTCAAATTTAAACTAAATTTAAATTTAAAATAAATTTAAATTTAAAAATGAATTTAAATTTAAATTTAAAGTAAATTTAATTTTAGAAATAAATTTAAAAATCATTTTAAACTTAAATTAAAATTGACCCAAAATTCAAAGCCTGGTCAAAATTGGGCTCCAACAGCTACCCCTCTTTACTCGTTGCTGTGTAACAGGAACGGAGCAAAGATTTAAAAAAAAGGAGGCCCAATTTTGTCAAGTTTCACTGAATCTCAGCTCCCTTGTTGACTACTTCACTTGACTTGTAGCTCTACTTCAATCCACTATGATTGCGGGGAGGATGGGATCTGCTATCTGACCTGCTGCATCCTCAGAAGTAGGGTTTGATGTCGAGGCTTCATCTTGCTCTTACTTCAATTTTAGAGAGATAAAGACTTGCTATCCAACTTTACTTCAATTTCAAGAGGATAGAAAATGATCTTGCTCTTACTTCAATTTCAGAGATAAAGACTTGTTATCCAACTCTACTTCAATTTCAAGAGGATAGGAAATGATCTTGCTCTTACTTCAATTTCAGAGATAAAGACTTGTTATCCAACTCTACTTCAATTTCAAGAGGATAGGAAATGATCTTGCTCTTACTTCAATTTTAGAGATAAAGACTTGTTATCCAACTCTACTTCAATTTCAAAAGGATAGGAAATGATCTTGCTCTTACTTCAATTTCAGAGATAAAGACTTGATATCCAGTTTTACTTCAATTTCAAAAGGATAGGAAATGATGTTGCTCTTACTTCAATTTCAGAGATAAAGACTTGTTATCCAACTCTACTTCAATTTCAAGAGGATAGGAAATGATCTTGCTCTTACTTCAATTTCAGAGGTAAAGACTTGTTATCCAACTCTACTTCAATTTCAAGAGGATAGGAAATGATGTTGGTGCTTCATTTTACTCTTACTTCAATTTTTGAGGGACAAAGGCTTGTTATCCAGCTTTACTTCACTTTCAAGAGAGGATAGGAAAATGATGTTGGTGCTTCATTTTACTCTTACTTCAATTTCCGAGGGACGAAGGCTTGTTATCCAGCTTTACTTCAATTTCAAGAGGATAGGAAAATGATGTTGGTTTGATCTGATCCACCATGATCTCCAGGTAGAGGATTCATCGTCGGTGATTCGATCTTTCATGCTTCTGAGGTACCGGGTTCGCTGTAACGACCTAAACCTTTCCCTTCGAATCTTCATGGTATTGGATCCGCCGTTGCGATCCTAAATCTTTCCCATTGTGTGTCATGACGCTGACCTGTAAGATATGCTCAAATGGGCCTCTAGGTAAGCCATATACGTTTAGGATGTTATGCTTGGAATGAGTAAAAATGCTCCTATTCTTAGAATGAATGTACATGATTTAATTTTTTAATTTTCCAAAGATTAGTCTTTTCTGTTTTGAAGCTATCTCCTGACGTTTCCTTGAATTCAACCCGGCAGATTCACCATTTGAATCGCTCCTTCCAGATTTTAATTCTTTCAACTGGCAGTTGTTTAGGATTCTCGTGTCTTTTAAGAATTTCCTAAAATAATTCTCGTGAATCCTTGTTTTCTTTCATGACCTTTTATCCATCATCTTAATATAAAAATACTTGGACAATATGGGAAAGAATGAGATTGTATTAAATTTGGAGATTTATTGGCTATGATATCAAATATTTACAAAGAACAAAAAAAGGCAAAAGAACAGTATTAGACTAAGATATCAGATATGAGTTTCCCTGATCCAAAGATCATCTTTTGCTTGATATGTTTCTGGATGTCTTGGAATTACTTCGTCGATGCACCAAGATGTAAAATATTTCCCCTTTCGCCCCTTTTGAAGGAACAATTGGTTGCCCCTGTTTTTGCATTTGAGCCGCCCTTTCCGGGTTTTCAACTCAAAACCCCTTTGGTTTTCAGGATGCCCTATCTACGGGTTTTCATCCTGACCTCTCCATTTTTTTATGCATAATATTTCTTCACCGAATCCGCATTCACTGGGTTGTATAACTCTTTGCCATCCATTTTAGTCAAAATTAAGGCTCCTCCAGAGAAGGCTTTCTTTACCACGTACGGCCCCTCCCAATTGGGCATCCATTTTCCTCGAGAGTCTTTGTGTATCGGAAGTATCTTTTTCAAGACTAGATCTCCCTCATGGAATTCTCTTGGGCGAACTTTCTTGTTGTAAGCACGCTTCATCCGTTTTTGGTACATTTGACCATGGCGGATAGCCCTTAATCTCTTCTCTTCAATCAAATTTAACTGATCATATCTGGCCTGGACTCATTCTGCTTCATCCAAATTCAACTCTGACAAGACTCGGAGAGAAGGAATCTCTACTTCGATGGGTAAAACAGCCTCCATTCCGTATACAAGTGAGAACGGCGTTGCCCCAGTAGACGTTCTGACAGAAGTTCTATAAGCAAGGAGAGCGAATGGTAATTTCTCATGCCAATCCCTATAGGTTTCTGTCATTTTTGCGATAATCTTCTTGATGTTTTTGTTCGCCGCTTCCACTGCTCCATTAATCTTTGGGCGATATGGGGACGAATTATGGTGTCTGATCTTGAATTGCTCACAGACCTCCGATATTGAGCTGTTGTTCAAGTTCAGTGCATTGTCTGATATGATCTTTTCTGGCATTCCATATCGACATATGATTTCCTTTTTCAGGAACTTGCTGACCGCAGACTTTGTAACATTAGCATAAGAGCAGCTTCTACCCACTTGGTGAAGAATGAGTATAATCTGCTAACGTTTCAAAAGGGAGATTAAGAGACATTGTTAAAACTAAAAGAGTGACAAAAAGAGAGATCATTGATGATCCCATTGTCCCCATCTTTACTTCTAAAAATGGGTTTAATTTGGTTTTGCTCTTAGCCACCCTCTTCACTCCCTTTATATAAGCTTAGTTTTAACCTTATAATCACGATAAAAGTTCATTTAAATATTTAAAAGAAAGGTAAAAAAATAAAAGGGCACATTTTCATTTCTTGTATGTAACCAAAAATAAGTCGAGAATCGTTGAATTTGGCAGCTTTTATTAAGGTAGTTTACTTTACATTTAGAATTACATGTAAATTAGACATGATATTTATATTAAATACAATTTACAAATATGATAGAAGAAAATATAAATTATCATATGTGATTAGATATAAAAAAACATAATATGAACACCTAAATGTTTTAAAATTTGTACAATTATATATTATTAATATATATTAAAGTTAACATAACAATCATTAAGTATTGAGTACAGTTGTAAAACTTTTTAAAGATAAAATACATGATTGAATTTAAGAAAAAAAAAATAGTTAGAAAGAGCAATCACAAACTTTAAATATAAATTCTAGAGCAGAGCAATTTTTCGCTTATTTTTTTAATATTAAGACTAAATACTTAAATTGAGATTATTTAGATTGAAGTATTATTTTGCATAGTTAAAAAAAATATTTTTAACAGACGAATCATAAATATTAAAATATATTGGTTTTTATTTGATAAAAAAATATATTGTTTTTTACTTGAAATAAATTGAAACTGATAGACCTAACCTACTTTGTGATGCATGCTCATACAAGATCTTGAATACCAACTATTTGTATGTCATAGAAACAAACAAGCAATACATAAATTAAGGAATACAATTGAGGTTGTTAATTGATATTGGAAATTTAAGGTTTATTTTTATAACACAGCTGTTGAGGTGTCTCAAGGTGACAATTAACCCTAATCCAATTGTCAATTTGACACACCAAATCTTTTAGTATATTAATTCAGTGTCTAATTGTTGTTGTATTATAATTATTATTTTTGGTTTAAGTTGTATTATCATTATCGTCCTCGATGAGTTTAAGAATTGATTAATTATCAACATCACTTATTAAATAATTATTTAGTTTTAATTAAAGGATTAATACATAATTTAATACCTAAATTTAACATTTCCTTAATGTGGTACATGTATTTGACAACGGTTATATATTTTTATATATGAAGGTAACAATGTTTACTTTTCAGTATTAAATTCGGGGTTTATAATTAATTTGATGAAAATTCATAATTAGCTAATAATATTAGCAATTATCTTCATCTAATCAATTCCAAAATCTGAATTTAACCACATATGTCGGGTTGTATTTGGTAAATTACACACAAAATTAAACAAATTCACAATTAACATATTTATTCTATTAACAAAATAATGAAATGTTTTGACAAATACATATACCACATTTAACTAAAATAACACAGATAACATATTAAAAAAAATATCAAACTTATGTAATAAATGATATCTTAATATTAATTAAATGATAATTTTTCTTAACATTTCATTATAGCATTTCCACATTTGGTTCATAAACATTTTCTTAAGTCAATAATTTTATATTTTCAATAATGTTAAGATTTCAAACACATGGACCAATTTAACTAACGTCATTAATCCAAGATGAAAGTGGCAACTAATGTTGAATAAGAAGCCCAAACATCATCTCTATATTTTCATATAATATAATTATTAAGTGCAATAATTGAATATTAAAAAATCAAAAATATCAACTTGATATTTTAATCACTTTAGTAACTTGTTAATAGTTTACACATTGTCTAGTTCATTGGTTTATGTTTAAAAGATGTGTTTTTGGGTAAATTTTAAAAGATGGTTTTTATTTATTAAAGATGTGTTTTTTGGTAAATTTTAAAAGAAGATTTTATTTTTCTTTCCTAGTTTTATTTTCTTCCTTTTATATTCAAAAGATTTAACGATATAAAACGTGTCACATCATCATTTTATCAAAGAATTAGTTGCAATAAATAACGAACGATCAAAATATTACAAATAGATAACTTAATAATCATTTTATAACTTTTTATAGTTTGATGACTAAAACGAAAGCTTACTAATAGTTGGGTGATCACTAGTATAGTTTATCCTAAATATTGTCCTCATAAATTTGGTGATATTGATTTCTTAATAGATTAGATCTATCCTTTTACATGTAATGTAATGAAAATTTGATCCACGAGTTTTATATATGCTTCACACGTATTTAAGTTGGCATTTAATGTTCAAAGTGACGGAAGAACCTAATTCATATTATATTAATATGTTTTTTTAAAATTCAAACTTTCATTTCCTTGTTTTATTATATCACATTTAATTTGTATTAAACTTTTTAAAATCTAAAATTTATATTTTAGTACTTCATATTTTGTTTTTACTTTAGTTTTCGTATTTTATCATTTTACGTTACTGTCATGCCACTTTATTTATTTATTCTTGCCATTACTATTATTGTCGTTATTATTATTTATTGCATTGTATATTATGTTTGCATACATTTATTAATCCTCGTACAATTCTCGATTAAATTAATCATATGTCGAAAATGAAAATTATATTTGATTTTCACATAAAGAAAAAACGATTTTTAAAATCGAGGTAATATCCATTTGTGTGAAAACTTCGAAGAATTATGCCCTAACGTATTGAGTGTGATTTTTTCGTAGAATTTGCACAGTCAAGTATCCTCTTTCAAAATTTTCAAAAATGTCCTTTAATTTCGAAATCTAGAGAATGTCGTGCCCTAACGTGTTGGACACGACTTCAACTCCTTGAGAAATTTGAAACCACGGGCATTCTTCTCCTCAAATTTAATTTTTAAAAATCTCGCGAAATAAATAATGCATATAAAGATCATATTTTAAATTTCATTCGAGTTTTTGACTTTTCAACAACTAAGACCGGAAATAATCGATAAGGTACCAATTTTGGGCGTGTGAGGGTGCTAATCCTTCCTCACACATAACCGATTCCCGAACCTGTTTTTCCTAATTTCGAAGACCAAAACTTTTGTTAAAACAAATTTAAATGTTTTAAGATGCTCCAATCACACCAAACAAAAATGATTGGTGGCGACTCCCATTTTCGATTTAAAAATTTAAAAGTCGAAACGCGTCTCAAAAACGTTTCGACAATATGTATGTTTCTTTTTATCCAATATGGTACATGTATTTGACAAAACTTATATATTGTGATATATGAAACGTTTTAGTATTAAATTCGGGGTTTATAATTGATTTGCTGAAAATTCATAGTTACCTAATAATACTAGCAATTATCTTCATCTAATCAATTCCAAAAAATGAATTTAATCACATCTATCGGGTTATATTTGGTAAATTAAATGTAAAATTAAACAAATTCACTATTAACATATTTATTCTATTAACAAAATCATGAAAAATTCGAAACTAATAGTAATTGCAATTAACTTTCATTAAATCAATCCTAAAATCTGAATTAAATATTAAAAAGTTAACATAATTGGCATTAGCTTTAGGTACTAAAATATATAAATTTTGTCAAATACATATACCACATTGGACTAAAATAACACATGTACCATATTAGAAAAAATGTCAAACTTATGGATCAAATGATATATTGATATTAATTAATTGTTAAGTTTTCTTAATAATTAGAGAAAGGATAAGATTATTTGGGATTGAACCCAAGCTTTTATGAAACACAACATAATAAAATAATCACTAAATAAGGGGTTGTTGGGTATTTAATTAATGATTTGATAATTATTTAAGTAGAGATTTAGTTTTTCTGGTGAAGGATGCAACTGTTCTTAAATGCTAGCAAGAAGAGTAAGGGGGTGAAGGATACATCTGTTCTTAAATGCTAGCAAGAAGAGTAAGGATACATCTGTTCTTAAAAGACTAGATTATATTATTATAAGTTACAACTCATAATACTTTTGGAGAATTTTGTGTTACGTTTTGAGGGTTCTTTGTTTTCGAGTTTCATAATTTAATTTTTATCTCCATCTTTTGTACTCTTCGTTCTTTTGTCATTATAGTAAAATGATCTTTACCCGTGATATTTTATCCTCTTTGGAGGGCTTTTTTCACGTTAATTTTTTGTGTTCAATTTCTCAATTTCTTCTGCTATTTTTAATTTTTTTCAGTGCTTAACTGGGTCGATCCTCATTGATAAAATATATTTTTAGATAATATTTCATTCCGTAAACTTAAGTAACGTTATTAGTCCAAGATGAAAGTGGCAACTAATGTTGAATATTGTCAAACACATGAACCAATTTGACTAACGTCGTTAATCCAAGATGAAAGTGGCAACTAATGTTGAATAAGAAGCCCAAACATCATCTCAATATTTTCATATAATATAATTATTAAGTGCAATAATTAAACATTAAAAAAATTAAAAATATCAACTCGATATTTTAATCACTTTACTAACTTGCTAATAGTTTACACATTGTCTAATTCATTGGTTTATGTTTAAAAGATGTGTTTTTGGGTAAATTTTAAAAGATGGTTTTTATTTATCAAAGATATGTTTTTTGGGTAAATTTTAAAAGAAGATTTTTATTTTTCTTTCCTAGTTTTATTTTCTTCCTTTTATATCTAAAAGATTTAATGATATAAAACGTGTCACATCATCATTCTATCAAAGAATTAGTTACAATAAATAAACGAACAATCAAAATATTACAAATAGATAACTTAGTAACCATTTTATAACTTTTTATAGTTTAATGACTAAAACGAAAGTTTATTAATAGTTGAGTGATCACTAGTATAGTTTATCCTAAAAATTGTCCTCATAAATTTTGTGATATTGTTTTCTTAATAGGTTAGAACTATCCTTTTACATGTAATGTAATGAAAATTTGATCCACGAGTTTTATATACGCTTCACATGTATTTAAGTTGGCATTTAATGTTCAAAACGACGGAAGAACCTAATTCATATTATATTTATATTTTAAAATTTTAATTAATATGTTTTGAAGTTTAATGGGTAAATATCTAATTACAATTTTTCCAATGTATTTCCCCTTTAGTTTAATCAACTTGTTTATATTATTTTTGTCTTTTTTATACAACGCAATATAATTAAAGTTAGAAATATTTAGGCAAATTTTGACACATTATAATTTATATAATATAAACCCATGCATACTGTTTAAAAAAAAACCCATGCATTTGCAAAATGGTTGGAGAACACATACACAATTACATGTACTATTATTTTGAAAGAAAATAGAGAAATAAATGCAAGTGAAGCCACCGAATTACACACAATTTATCAAACATTATACAGTTGAAATGCGGAGACTAGGTAGGCTGGCCTCCCAATCTTCTTCTTTATGATTCCCTCTAAACCATCTTTTGTGCCTTTATTTGAATCACAATCTTCACTTCTCCTGCAACAAAACAATGGTTTTTTTTTTGGTATTCAACATATTAAATATCAAAACAATGTGAAATAATGCACCTTCACGAGATGTAAAAAAAACATATATAAATGTATATTACCTTGTAGTACGGTCAAAGTCGTTGTCACTTAGTAGTGGTGAGGAGGAGGAGGTGACGAGTAGACATAATGGGGTGGTGGTGGTGGAGACTTGTACTTGTAAACTGGAGGTGGTGGAGGTGGTGACTTGTACTTGTAGGGGTGCTTGGGTGGGGATGGAGGTGGTGGTGGAGGAGACTTGTACTCGTAGGGATGCTTGGGTGGTGGTGGTGGAGACTTATACTTGTAAACTGAAGGTGGTGGGGGTGGAGAATTGTACTTGTAAGGGTGCTTGGGTGGTGATGGTGGGGGTGGGGACTTGTACTCATAGGGGTGTTTGGGTGGTGATGGTGGGGGTGGGGACTTGTACTCGTAGGGGTGTTTGGGTGGTGATGGTGGTGGAGGCGGGGACTTGTACTTGTAGGGATGCTTGGGTGGTGATGGTGGGGGTGGGGATTTGTACTCGTAGGGGTGTTTGGGTGGTGATGGTGGTGGTGGGGACTTGTACTTGTAGGGATGCTTGGGTGGTGATGGTGAAGGAGGTGGTGGAGACTTATACTTGTAAACAGGGGTTGGTGGGGGAGGAGATTTGTACTTGTATGGCTCCTTCTGTGGTGGTGGTGGTGGAGACTTGTAATGGTAGGGTGGTGGAGGAGAAGAATGAGTGTAATCTGCTGAGGTTTCAAAGGGAGATTAAGAGACACCGCTAAAAGCAAAAGAGTGACACAGAGAGAGATCATGGATGATCCCATCCTCCCCATCTTTACTTCTAAAAATGGATTTAATTTGTTTATGCTCTTAGCCACCCTCTTCACTCCCTTTATATAGACTTTGTTTTAACCTTATAATCATGATAAAAGTTCATTTTAATATTGAATTTGGCAGCTTCTCTTGAGGTAGTTCACTTTACATTTAGATACTACTAGACATGATTCTTTCGATGTTAAGTTATTCACAGTTATTAGTGCTATTTTGGGATATGCATTCCAAATGATTTACTATATTTTTAATAATGTATCAATTAAATCTATACTTAAAACTGCAAGAAGCCCAACGTAAATCACTTTAGCATATAAGGATATCCAACACATGTATTGTAATATGCATTATGCATTTACAATATTATAATAAGCATTCTTTTATTAATGATATGAAACATAAACCTTAAAAGTGTAATTAATTTTATGTTAGATTATAATATATACAAATAGCATTACATAAGTTAAAAAAACCTTAAACCCAATTAGCATTATATAATTAAGGTACATTATTAATGGTAGGTAACCCAATAAACAATTATATTATTATAATTTTTTAATGAAAATTGTTTAATGGTATATTACTATAGTGATGTTAATGATATATAAGTTTAAACTCTAAACGTGTAATCAATTTTATGGAATTAATGATTGTAATGATGACTAAAAGTGACATTTTGATGAAAAAAGAAAGGATGTAAAATTGTTTATACAACTTGGTTTTATTACATGTACAAAGTCTTGCTCAGTAAATAAATTTATTATTTTTAAACCTAATACAACAATGCTACGTTTGGTAAGAATATTATTTTTTATCATGTTTTAGTTTATGAGTTTTCAATAAACTAATTTCAATCGATAATTTTTAACCACTCACATGATTTTATTTATGAAAAGAATAGAAAAATTGTTCACTTATTTTTTTTAAAATTAAGACTAAACACATAAATTGAGATAATTTTTTTTAAGAGTTGCTTAAGTAAGAGTCAACTCTTTCAATAGTTACTTGGTCGTAATCGTGTCTTGTTTTTTTTTTTTTGGATTTTTTCTTATTTTTTAATGAATTTTTTATTAAGTAAAAAAAAAGGACAACCATTTTTTAACATGTTCAAATAAGAGCATTTTGAGCACTTTGCCCTATTTTATGGTATAAAATTAGGTGGATATTACACATTTAGAATAAAATACATAATTGAGAACCTAATATATAATATTTGAAAGTCTTTATTTAAGTACATTTCAAAAGGTATCTTCAATGTTTATTTTGAGTTTATTTAGATAATACTTTTATTCATTTTGATTTTATTTTTAATTTATAAAAAATACAATTATTTAGATTGAAGTATTATTTTGGATAGTTCAAAAAAACTATTATTTTTTATACACAGATCATAAATCTTAAAAAAATATTATCTTTTACTTCAAATAAATTGAAATTGATATACTTAGCCTACTTGTGATGCTTGTTCATACAAGATCTTGATTATCAACTATTTGTATTTCATAGAAACAAACAAGTAATACATAAATTAAGGAACAAAATTGAGGTTTTTAATTGATATTGGAAATTTAGGGTTTATTTTTATAACAAAAACAATTGTGAAGTCTCAAGGTGTCAATCACATACATTTGTCCAATTCAATTGTCAGTTAGACACACCAAACTTTTTAGTATTTTAATTCGGTGTCTGGTTGTTGTTGTATCATTATTATTTTTTGTGTAAGTTGTATTATCATTATCGAGTTTAAGAATTGATTAATTACTAACACCAGTAATTAAATAATTATTTAGTTTTAATTAAAGGTTTAATACATAATTTGATATCTGAGTTTAACATTTCTTTAATGTGGTACTTATGTTTCTTTTTATCCAATGTCGTAGATGTATTTGACAAAAATTATATAATTCGGTGTTGAAGCCCAATTTGTCCGGGCCCAAATTGAACCCATTTTTAAATTTATTTTAAATTTAAAACAAATAATGTCCAAATTACAAACACTCAAACCCATGACTGAGACATACAAAGACTGGCACAAAAAACTACCATTTGCCCTCTTTGCTTACAGAATTTCAATCAGAACTTCTATTGGGGCAACACCATTCTCACTAGCATATGGTATGGAAGCAGTCTTACCTATTGAGGTTGAAATACCTTCTCTTCGAGTCTTGACTGAGTTACAATTAGATGAGGTAGAATGGATTCAGGCCCGATATGATCAGTTAAATTTAATTGAAGAAAAGAGGTTAAGAATGATTCTCAGCGAGTCGGCTCAGATAAGCTCATCTTACGATATTTGGGGCATCTAATTGTCTTTTGTTGTATACCTGACAATATCTTGACTAAAGTTTGCCTCCTATTGATCTTTTAAATTGTGTCTTTAATAAATTTCGATCTTATTCCTTCATAATCTCGTTCGAGCATTTTACATTTAAAATAACGGATAATGAACTAATAATATGAATCATACGAAGATCCAATAGCATTACTTTGGAATTTCCTAAATGGTACAGGGACTTGAAACAGGACCACCAATTGGAAGACTTGAAAACAAGCAGTTCAGGCTAAGCTTAGAAGGAGACATGACAGTGCACCATGACAGAATTTGGACAAGCGACAGGCTATGTCAACCCAAATAATAAACGGACATTCATCATGCGCATTCATGTAGTTAGGAGCATCTGATTCATTCTGATCATTGCATCCTGATAATTCGGGTCTACATATGAGGTCTATAGAAGCATACTTCACAGGTCACATCCCCGCAAAATGGCAAGATGAACCAAGGAAACATTAGAGCTGATACCCTAAAGACGAAAAGGAGTATATCGAAGCTGTAATAGTAAATCTTCTACCTCAAAGTTACAGTGGATCAGATCAAACTACAATACCAAGTTTTCATCTCTTTGAAGTTGCAATAAGAGCAAAATGAAATTTCGACATCAAATCCTATCTTCCTGAAATTACAGTGGAGTTGGATTCAAACTACATCATTTTATTTTTACCCTCAATCAAGAAGGGTAGGTTGAAGATTTCGATCTCTTACCTCGAGCCTAGGACAGATCATCATCAGCCAATCTCTTACCCCGAGCCTGGGGCAGATTGCAGCCGTCCGATCTTTTACCCTAAGCCTGGGACAAATCACCATCAACCAATCTCTTACCTCGAGCTTGGGGTAGATTGCAGCCATTCGATATTTTACCTCGAGCTTGGGACAAATAATTTTTTGTGTTCAATTTCTCAATTTCTTCTGCTATTTTTAATTTTTTTCAGTGCTTAACTGGGTCGATCCTCATTGATAAAATATATTTTTAGATAATATTTCATTCCGTAAACTTAAGCATTAAAATCTTTCTTTCTAATAAAATAGATTAAACAAAATAAAATAACATATTTGATAATATAGAAAATAATCTTACATTCTAGTAATTAATTTTATTACCAAAAATAATCTTACATAAATACTTGTCAAACACATGAACCAATTTAAGTAACGTTATTAGTCCAAGATGAAAGTGGCAACTAATGTTGAATATTCTCAAACACATGAACCAATTTGACTAACGTCATTAATCCAAGATGAAAGTGGCAACTAATGTTGAATAAGAAGCCCAAACATCATCTCAATATTTTCATATAATATAATTATTAAGTGCAATAATTGAACATTACAAAAATTAAAAATATCAACTCGATATTTTAATCACTTTACTAACTTGCTAATAGTTTACACATTGTCTAATTCATTGGTTTATGTTTAAAAGATGTGTTTTTGGGTAAATTTTAAAAGATGGTTTTTATTTATCAAAGATGTGTTTTTTGGGTAAATTTTAAAAGAAGATTTTTATTTTTCTTTCCTAGTTTTATTTTCTTACTTTTATATCTAAAAGATTTAATGATATAAAACGTGTCACATCATCATTCTATCAAAGAATTAATTGCAATAAATAGACAAACGATCAAAATATTACAAATAGATAACTTAATAATCATTTTATAACTTTTTATAGTTTGATGATTAAAACGAAAGCTTACTAATAGTTGGGTGATCACTAGTATAGTTTATCCTAAAAATTGTCCTCATAAATTTGGTGATATTGTTTTCTTAATAGGTTAGATCTATCCTTTTACATGTAATGTAATGAAAATTTGATCCACGAGTTTTACATATACTCCACACATATTTAAGTTGACATTTAATGTTCACGGTGACGGAAAAACTTAATTAATGTTATATTGATATTTTAAAATTTTAATTAATATATTTTGAAGTTTAATGGTAAATATCTAATTACATTTTTTTGTCAATAAATTTCACACTTTAGTTTAATCAACTTGTTTTTATTATTTCTGCCATATCTATATTTTTTTTAGACAACGTGATATATCTAAAGTTGAAATATTTAGGCAAATTGTGTGACACATTAATAATTTATATAATATAAACCCATCCACTGTTACATGTACTATTATTTTTTGAATTAACAAAAAAAAATCATGCATTTGCAAAATGGTTGGACAACACATACACAATTACATGTACTATTATTTTGAAAGAAAATAGAGAACTAAATACAAGTGAACCCACTGAATTACACACAATTTATCAAACATTATACAGTTGAAACGCGGAGACTAAGTAGGCTAGCCTTCCAATCTTCTTCTTTATGATTCCCTCTAAACCATCTTCTGTGGCTTTATTTGAATCACAATCTTCTCTTCTCCTGTAACAAAACAATGGGTTATTTTGGTATTCAACAAATTAAACATCAAAACATACAAAACAAGGTGAAATAATGCACCTTCACGAGATGTAAAAAAAACATATATAAATGTATATTACCTTGGAGTACGGTCAAAGCCGTCGTCACTTAGTAGTGGTGAGGAGGAGGTGACGAGTAGACATAATGGGGTGGTGGTGGTGGAGACTTGTACTTGTAAACAGGAGGTGGTGGAGGTGGAGACTTGTACTTGTAAGGGTGCTTGGGTGGGGATGGAGGTGGTGGTGGGGGAGACTTGTACTCGTAGGCATGCTTGGGTGGTGGTGGTGGAGACTTATATTTGTAAACTGGAGGTGGTGGGGGTGGAGACTTGTACTTGTAAGGGTGCTTGGGTGGTGATGGTGGGGGTGGGGACTTGTACTCATAAGAATGTTTGGGTGGTGATGGTGGTGGAGGTGGGGACTTGTACTTGTAGGGATGCTTGGGTGGTGATGGTGGGGGTGGGGATTTGTACTCGTAGGGGTGTTTGGGTGGTGATGGCGGTGGTGGAGGGGACTTGTACTTGTAGGGATGCTTGGGTGGTGATGGTGGGGGTGGGGATTTGTACTCGTAGGGGTGTTTGGGTGGTGATGGTGGTGGTGGGGATCTGTACTTGTAGGGATGCTTGGGTGGTGATGGGGAAGGAGGTGGTGGAGACTTATACTTGTAAACGGGAGTTGGTGGGGGAGGAGATTTGTACTTGTAAGGCTCCTTGTGTGGTGGTGGTGGTGGAGACTTGTAATGGTAGGGTGGTGGAGGAGAGGAATGAGTGTAATCTGCTGAGGTTTCAAAAGGGAGATTAAGAGACACTACTAAAACAAAAAGAGTGACAAAGAGAGAGATCATTGATGATCCCATCGTCCCCATCTTTACTTCTAAAAATGGATTTAATTTGGTTATGCTCTTAGCCATCCTCTTCACTCCCTTTATATAGACTTTGTTTTAACCTTATAATCATGATAAAAGTTCATTTACATATAGAAAAAAAGATAAAAATTAAAAGGGAACATTTTCATTTCTATATGTAATAAAAAATAACTCGAGAATCGTTGAATTTGGTAGCTTCTATTGAGGTAGTTGACTTTACATTTAGACTTCTTACCTGTAAATTAGGCATGATATTTATATTAATAGAAGTTACAAATATGACGAAAGAAAATACAAATTATCATATGTGATTAGATATAAAAAAACATAATTTGAACATAAAAATATTTTAAAATTTGTACAATCATATTATTAATATATACTAACGTTTATATAACAATACAGTTGCAAGATACATTGTCATCTTAAAGACAGAATACATGTTTGAAATTTAGAAAAGACAATTAGAAAGAGCAATCACAAACTTTAAATATAAACTCTAAAACTAGTGGCGGAGTCAGGCATGGCCTCACCCCCTTAAAGTAGAAAAAATTTCATTTAAACGCTTTATATTTTGTAAAATTTTAAATTAGTAATAGTAAAATTGCTCTTTGACCATTTCAAAAATAATACAAATTTGATTTAATCTTATAAAAATTATAAACATATAGACTATTAAAATAATGAAATTGTATTTTTACTATCATAAAAATATATAATTTAATTTCGCTCCCATCAAATTTTTTTTTTGACTTTCTAAAACATATATAAAATATAATTTTTTTTACATAAATACATAAAATTATTATGATACGATAAATCACCCAAAGATAAATAGATGAATTGTGGAATCCATTCATTTCCAACCATTTCAAATTTAGGCCTATGAGGGTTAGGTTTTAATGACAAGGACATCTTACATTGTTTTAAAAAAAAAAAATTAGAAGGAGCAATAATTATAAATTAGCAATCAACAGTATAGGAGTAAGCTCTACCAACAGTATCAAAAAACAAAATATCTTTAATACAGAATGGGGTTTATAGCAGTTAACAACAAAATCAAAATCGAACACTATTCGAGGTTTCATATAGCTGCTTCCCAATATAGTCAAACTATTCGTGCACTGATCAAGAATGGGATATTGTTCCAGTTGATTATGTTAGGAACTCTATAACAGAATGATGTAGCGGAGAGAAGGAACAAAGCACTATTAAACATGATTCTTTTGATGTTAAGTTTGTCATAGTTGTCAATATTATTTTGGGGCGACTTGCTATGCTGTAAATGATGTCCTAATTAAGTCTACATCTAAAGACTCCATAAGACATATGACATGGCAAGAAGTCCAACATAATCCACTTTAGAATATAGGGATGTCTAACACATGTATTATAATATGTGTTATACATTTATGATATTATAATAAGCATTCTTTTATTTATGATATGAAATATTATTAATCACCATTCAAATTAACAACAAATAATTGAACGAATTAAAGAAGATTAAACATATTAATTTACCTTAACACTTCAAACTTAATACACAAAAAAAATAAAAAAAAAATCGGTGAGGGGGAGTCGACCGGTTGATGTGGAGGTGGAGGGGGGACCATTGAGCTATTTAAAAAACCTTTTTTATATTATACTAATATTTACATTAAAAATTACTCGAAAACATATTTACCTCTATTGTTGTCGATTTTTTACAAAGTTGACCCAACTAATTTCATAATTTACGAAAATTATATAGCTGCAATAATACTAACTAAATTTGGATCAAACACATTACACCGTTGTTAATGTATTTTAAAAAGTATTTTCTTCCGTTCATTCATCTTCAGCTTGAATCAGGTCCATCGATAATATCATAAAAATAAACTTTGCTTAATTTTCGTCCATCAAGAATCCGATGACCCAACGGTGCATTTAGTAAGACTAGATTCGGCAGGCCTCAATCAAATACACCGATGTTGCCTAATTTTATTTTTAATTACGTAGAAATCTCAATGACTTCTCTTATCCGAGTTTTCGACCAAACAATGCTGATATGAGCTTCAATTGGCTCCGTTGGGAATCTCGTGCCCCAAGTTTTGGGGTTTCTTGATTCAAAGTTTGGTTGGCGAAAATTGTCATCTACTCGTGTAAACCGTAATCGACACCTCTGCCCCTAACAACATAACCTTTATAGTTTTCAAGACATTATATATTTCAACCCCATTAATGCATAACTATCAATAGATAAATGAAATCTCCAGTTGATGGTACACTCTCCAAACAAATAAAACATTTTTTCAACCTCTCTCCCCATTTATTCTGTCTCTTATCTCTTCATCAGGATAATCTCAAAATTTTTTTTTCTCTCTTCCCTTTTTATCAAAACCAATGTTCAACCACGATTGATATATATAACCTATTAACACCGACAACGAGAAAACCGAGACCAACAAATTCTTTTTTTTAACACTAGTGCCGGGATAGGATGCTCGACACCAAAAAGAAATTTATGACAATAACATTTTGATGAAAAAATAATGCACCTATAATTGTTTATAAATTTAATTTTATTACATGTATGAAGTCTAGCTTAGTAAAGAAATATATTATCTTTAAACCTAATACAACATGGTAAGAAGATTCGATTTGGATATGACTTACGTTATGAATGAATTTATGGAAATGTCAACTGTTTAACTTCAAAATAATTTTCATTATAAATTATTTTGTTTCCTTAATGAAAAAGCAGTGACCCAATTGGTAGAATATAATAATTTAAGGGTAAACTATAAAAATAGTTACTTGTTTGCCTCAGGATACATTTTAGTCATTTATATTTGAAATGTTACGTTTTAGTCACTTATGTTAATATTTTGTTACGAAGTGATCATTGTGCCGTTAAGTTCCGTTATCTCCCTAATGGTAATCCTACGTGACAATCTAACTAGATTTTAAGTGCCAACTTGGATTTCCAAATGGAATGAGAATAAATCTTTAATTAAATAAATTTAATTAATTAAAATTTTTAAACCCTAAATTTTAATTGAAAAAACCCTAAATCCATTTCCACACATCTCTCTTCTTCATCTTCATCTTCTTCCCTTTTGATTCTAATATTTTTAGTTACAAATCTGTCTCAAAGCTTGAATATTTGAAACCCATTAACCCAAAAAAACTTAACGGGAAGAAGATATTGGAATCAAAGATATTGAATCTTTGGGTTACTGGGTTTTAAAGATTCAAGCTTTGAGACAAATTTGTAACTAAAGATATTGGAATCAAAAGGGAAGAAGATGAAGATGAAGAAGAGAGGTGTGTGGAAATGGATTTAAGGTTTTTTTAATTAAGGTTTAGGGTTTAAAAAATTTAATTAATTAAAGATTTATTCTCATTCCGTTTGAAAATGCAAGTTGGCACTTAAAATCTAGTTGGACTACCACTAGGATTACCGTTAGGGAGATAACGGAACTTAACGGTACAGTGATCACTTCGTAACAAAATACTAACATAAGTGACTAAAACGTAACATTTCAAACATAAGTGACTAAAATGTAACTTGAGGCAAACAAAAGTGATTATTTTTGTAATTTACCCATAATTTAATTTTGTAGAAAGTTTAGAGCATTGGACCATTCCCACCTCATCTTTTCTCATTCAAATAATAAAATATTAAACGAATTTGGAAAAAGAAAAAGACTCTTAGAAGTTCCAAATTAAAAGTCAATTGAAGTCTTCACTAAATTAAAGGGGGTAAGCGAAGGGTAGTTTTCAACTCAAATTTATTTTTTAAGCTACTCTAACATTAATAATCTGAATTAAATTAATACTCAATCCATCTCTTCAATTAAAATTAATAAAAATAAAATTCATAAGAAATTAATATAAACAAATATTAAATATGATTTCTTTTAAAAATATCTTATAGGAAATTCATAGAAAAAATCTTTAAATAAATCGAAATTAATCAAAATTATGTTTATTTTGATTTTATTTAGATAATACTTTTATTCAATTTGATTTGATTCTTAATTTATTAAAAATGCAATTATTTAGATTGAAGTATTATTTTGGATAATTAAAATTTTTGATAGATTGATCATAAGTTTTAAAATATATTGTCTTTTAGTTCAAATGAATCGAAATTAATAAAACCACGAGAGTTAAGTGAGATGGTAATGGTCTCTTCTACTTTAACCAGTGGTCGAGGGTCCGATCCTTGTCCTGAGTATGAAACAACTTTAAAACTCGTGGCTAGCATCCACCCTTTAATGGGTCTACAAAATTCGGAGGATTATTTAGGGATTATTTTTATAACAAAGCTGTTGTGGAGTCTCATGGTGACAATCACATACATTTGTCCAATCCAATTGTCAATTAGACACACCAAACCTTTTAGTATTTTAATTAAGTGTCTGGTTGTTGTTGTAATTTTTGGTAAAAGTTGTATTATCAGTATCATCATCGACGAGTGTAAGAAATGATTAGTTATCAACACTACTAATTAAATAATTATCTTAGTTTTAATTAAATGCTTAATATATAATTTGATATTCGAGTTTAACATTTTTTAACGTGGTATTTATATATATATTTATTTAATGTGGTACATGTATTTGACAAAAATCATATATTTTGATATTTGAAGGCAACAATATTAACATTTTAGTATTAAATTTGGGGTTTATAATTAATTTGATGAAAATTTATAATTAGCTAATAATATTAATAATTATCCTTCATCTAATCAATTCCAAAATCTGAATTGAATCGCATCCATCATACTGTATTTGACAAATTAAATGCAAAATTAAACAAATTCATAATTAATACATTTATTCTATTAACAAAATCATGAAAAAAAATCAAAACTAATAATATTAGCAATTAACTTTCATCAAATCAACTATAAAACCCGAATTAGACATTAAAAAGTTAACACAATTACCTTTGGATACCAAACCAAAATAAATAACTTCTTTTAAATACATATACAATATTGGACTAAAATATCACATTTACCATATTAGGAAAAAAAGTGTCAAACATAAGAACCAAATGATATATTAATTTTAATTAACTGATTTTTTTCTTTATAATTAGAGTTAACATAAAATTATTAGAGATTGAACCCAAACTTTTATGCTGCACAACACAATAAAATTATCCCTAAATAAGAGTCTGTTTGATATTTAATTAATGAGTTGATAATTATTTAAGTACAGATTTAGTTTTACTGGTGAAGGATATATCTGCTCTTAAATACTAGCAAAAAGAGTAAGGGGGTGTTTGGGTCAAGTCACTTAACATATTCAAACTGTCATATTCAAATAATGAGATAAGGTTTGTTGCCCAGCAAAGAAAAAGAAGGATAAGGTTTGTACTAAAAAGAATATATTTATGATAATAATATTATGTTAAATGTAATTTACATTTTTGTAAGTGTGATTAACTTTGTGTCAATATCTTTTCATTTAGGGGTGTAAATGAACAGAACGTTCGATGAATTATTCGTGAACCGTTCATATAACGTTCGTTTATGTTCGTTTATTAAGATAAATAAACGAGTATGAATAAAATTTTTATGTTCGTTTAATAAACGAACGAACACAAGCAGAGGTGTGTTCGATTCGTTTATGTTCACGAACAAGCTCATTTATTTATTAATGATATTTTCTTATAAAAATATTAAAATAATATCTATGTGTATGTATTTATTGTTTGTTTGTTTGTTTATTATTCATTAACATTATTTGTGAACATGTTTAATTATATGTTCATGAACATGTTCGTTTAATGTTCGTGAACATGTTCAATTAAGTTAAATGAATATATTTGTGAACATTAAACAAATGAACATGAACACACATAATTTTAAATAAACGAACGTGAACAAAAATTTGAAATTCTTAACGAACACGAATCAAACATGAACAACTTCAAAAATAAATAAATGAACACGAACAATGATTTGTTTGTTCAAGCTCGTCTCATTTATAGCCTTATTTCCATCGAGCTCGCGTATCGAGTTCGTAGACCAAGCTCGCATGATAATAGGTTTTTGCAGAAGAGGTACTTATACTCTCCTACGAGCACACATGTGAAATCGCACATGGAACTGTATAAACAAGTATTAAATCTACAGTAAAATACGTGTCTATATGCATGGAACTTACCTAGTATATTATATCAATTAACACTAGTCGCTACTGGATTCTCCAGGTTGTCTCCATCTTTATTAGAGTTAATGGTTAGCTGGTGTGTTAGTAACAGTTGTTACGGTTATTATCAGTAGTTAGACTGTTAGCAGTTTAGCAGTTAAAGAAGTTAGTTAGTAGTTACTCTATTAGTTGTATAAAAGCACACTATTTGCTAAGTTCAGTTTATGTTGTATCTGACAATTCAAAGTCTTCTTCTTGGACAGTATCTTCACTGCCCATATTTGTGCACTCACCAAATGTTATGACTAATGCTACTGTTTTAGTTGAAGCTTGTGATGCAGGTGCTTGTTCATCTGCAACTGAGGAGCAACAGATTATAAGTACTCCTGATGCTGGTATTGTTGATGAAGAGGGTGTCAAGACTGACATGTTAGCTGTTGATGATACTGCTGATGATCAGTCTGAAATTAATGATGCTGCAAGTATAGGTGCAGGGTTGTAGAATGTACACCCCATGGTAACAAGAAGTAAGATGGGGATTTTTAAGCCTAGAATGTACATGTCAGAGTTGAATATGTTGAGCCAAAGGATGTGTATGAGGCCATGATGATTCCTTCTTGGAAGAAAGCAGTTAATGAGAAGCTAGAAGCCTTGATAAAAAATGAAACGTGGGAGTTGGTTCCTGCCCCTGAGCATAGGAACTTAGTTGGCTGTAAATGGTTATTTAAGATTAAAAGACATGCTGATGATAGTGTGGCTTGAAATAAAGCTAGGTTGGTAGCTTAAGGTTTCTCTCAAATAGTTGGATTGGACTTCCATGAGACTTTTAGTCCTGTGTTGAAGGCAAACACAGTCAGGTTGATGCTTGCTGTAGCTGTGTCTCAGCAGTGGAGGATTCAACAAATTGATGTTAACAATGCATTTTTAAATGAAAAGTTGCATGAGGAGGTTTATATGAGGCAACCTCTTGGTTTTAAGGTTTGTGACTCTAGGGGCAATCTACTGGTATGCAGGCTAAAGAAGTCCTTGTATGGACTTAAACAAGCTCCACGAGCTTGGTTTGACACACTAAGGAGTTTTCTTACTGACACTTTACGGTTTCGAAACTGTCAAGCAGATTCATCTTTGTTTTTCAAAAAGACAACCAAAGGATGTGTGTTTTTGCTGGTCTATGTTGATGACATTCTTGTCACAAGAGCACAAGAATCTGATATAGCTGAGGTGGTTCAAACTTGAATTAGCAGTTCTCCTTGAAAGATCTGGATGAGCTCAATTTTTTTCTTGGTCTTGAAGTTAATAGGAATGCTATTGGTATGCATGTGTGTCAGTAAAAGTATGCTAAAGAGTTGCTTGAACGAGCCAATATGAGCAATGCTAAGTCAGTCACAACACCCATGGTTAGTGTGCCTACACTGTCTTCATTTACTGGTTCGAAGTTGGTAGACTGCACCTTGTATAGAAAAATTGTTAGGGGGTTGCAGTACTTATGCTTAACAAGACCTGACATCTCCTTGGTGTGAACAAAGTGAGTCAGTATATGCATGATCCTCATGATGATCATTGGAGTGCAGTGAAGAGAATTCTTCGCTATGTCAAAGGAACTATTGATTTTGGATTAATGTTTCAGCCATCTGCAGTAACCTTAATAGGTTTTTCAAATGCGGATTGGGCAAGTTCATTGGAGGACAGAAAATCTACTTCAGGATATTGCATGTATCTTGGATCGAATTTGGTTGGATGGAGCTCCAAGAAGCAAAGTGTGGTTTCCAGGTCTACAATGGAGGCAGAATACAGGAGTCTAGCTAATGCTACTTCTAAGCTTGCATGGTTTTAGTCACTGCTTACAGAGGTTGGAATTAGTTGCACTGGTGTACCAATCATTTGGTGTGATAATATAAGTGTTGTGTCACTTGCAGCAAATCCGGTCTTGCATGCTTGAGCAAAGCACATTGAGATAGACTTACATTTTGTGTGTGATAGAGTGTTAAGAGGTCAGTTACAAGTTAATTTTGTCCCTGGTACTTATCAGGTTGCAGACGTTTTAACAAAGCCACTAACTGTTGGAAGCTTTCAAAGGTTTAGAGAACAGCTGAATGTTGTAGCCTTAACAGGTTTTTCAGAAGGAAGCAGGGAGAATATTTGAGTTAATGGTTAGCTGGTGTGTTAGTAACAGTTGTTACGGTTATTATCAGCAGTTAGACTGTTAGCAGTTAAAGAAGTTAGTTAGTAGTTACTCTATCAGTTGTATAAAAGCACACTATGTGCTGATTTCAGTTTATGTTGAATAGAAGATGATAATTTCATTTCATTGAATTGTTTTCTTATGTTAATCTGATAATCTGAACTCTAAACCAACTTGGTGATGGGAGGATCACCATTAATAACCTGTTTAAAGCTTCTCTTTCCTCACCAACTAAGAGTAGGTGAATTCAATCAAACAAATAGAATTATAAATTGATGCTGAAAACAGAATCAAAGAATGAAACATGTAAAAAGATGGAGGCAATTTCCCTAAAGTCAAGAAAGACGTACATGGGTGGTGAACACATTAGCATTTCAAAATATGCTCCACACATATTTAAGTAGGCATTTAATATTCAAAATGACTGAAGAACCTAATTAATGTTATATTGATATTTTAAAATTTTAATTAATGTGTTTTGAAGTTTAATGGGTAAATATCTAATTATATTTTTTTAAAAATATATTACCCCATTTAGTTTAATCAACTTGTTTATATTTTTTCTGTCATATCTATATTCCATGCATACTGTTTAAAAAAACCCATGCATTTGCAAAATGGTCGGAGAACACATACACAATTACATGTACTATTATTTTGAAAGAAAATAAAGAAATAAATACAAGTGAAGCCACCGAATTACACACAATTTATCAGACATTATACACTTGAAACGCGAAGACTAGGTAGGTTGGCCTCCCATTTTTTTTCTTTATGATTCCCTTTAAACAATCTTTTGTGGCTTTATTTGAATCACAATCTTCTCTTCCCCTGCAACAAAACAATGGGTTTTTTTTTTGGTATTCAACAAATTAAGCATCAAAACAATGTGAAATAATGCACCTTCATGAGATGAAAAAATGAGATATATAAATGTATATTACCTTGGAGTACGGTCAAAGCCATCGTCACTTAGTAGCGGTGAGGAGGAGGAGGTGACGAGTAGACATAATGGGGTGGTGGTGGAGACTTGTACTTGTAATGGTGCTTGGGTAGGAATGGAGGTGGTGGTGGGGGAGACTTGTACTCGTAGGCATGCTTGGGTGGTGTTGGTGGAGACTTATACTTGTAAACTGGAGGTGGTGGGGGTGGAGACTTGTACTTGTAAGGCTGCTTGGGTGGTGATGGTGGGGGTGGGGACTTGTACTCATATGGGTGTTTGGGTTGTGGTAGGGACTTGTACTCGTAGGGGTGTTTCGGTGGTGATGGTGGTGATGGTGGGGACTTGTACTTGTAGGGATGCTTGGGTGGTGATGGTGGGGGTGGGGATTTGTACTCGTAGTGGTGTTTGGGCGGTGATGGTGGTGGTGGAGACTTGTACATGTAGGGATGCTTGGGTGGTGATGGTGACGGAGGTGGTGGGGATTTATACTTGTAAACAGGAGTTGGTGGGGAAGGAGATTTGTACTTGTAAGGCTCCTTGTGTGGTGGTGGTGGTGGTGGAGACTTGTAATGGTAGGGTGGTGGAGGAGAGGAATGAGTGTAATCTGCTGAGGTTTCAAAAGGGAGATTAAGAGACACTGCTAAAACCAAAAGAGTGACAAAGAGAGAGATCATTGATGATCCCATCGTTCCCATCTTTACTTCTAAAAATGGATTTAATTTGGTTATGCTCTTAGCCACCCTCTTCACTCCCTTTAAATAGATTTTGTTTTAACCTTATAATCATGATAAAAGTTTATTTTAATATTGAATTTGGAAGCTTCTCTTGAGGTAGTTGACTTTACATTTAGATTCTTACATGTAAATTAGACATGATATCCATATTAAATACCAGTTACAAATATGACAGAAGAAAATACTAATTATCATATATGATTAGGTAGCTTGACTGCATAATTCTGTACAGTGACACGATCACTAATGTGGTGTGTGGGGTTGGATGAATATTAATTATCCTAATTGGTGTGTTAGATAGGATGGATGTGGTGTGTAGAGGATGGGGGGGGGGGGGGCGGAGAGGATCTGTTTCTGATATGAGTAAAGTGTTGCATCGCATAATATGCCATACCATTTGTATTTGATATGTTGCTATGTTGCATCGCATGATATGCCTTGTTATGTCTATTCGGTTACTGATTTTTGTATGACTATTTGTTATTTGTTTTGTATGTGGGTTGAGTTACACACTGTCGAAACCATTTTTGAAACGCGTTCCGACTTTTAATTTTAAAATTGAAAATGGAATCGTCACAAATCCTTTTTAATTTGGTGTGATTGGATCACCATAAAATATTTTAATTTGTTTTATAAAAAACAATTTGATCTTCGAAATCTAGAAAATAAGTTCGGGGGTCGGTTACGTGTGAGAAAAGATTAGCACCCTCACACGCCCAAAATTGGTACCTAGTCGATTATTTATGGTCTTGGTTGTTGAAAAGTTGGGAACCCGAAGAAAATTTAGAATACGATCCTTGAGTGTGTGAAATAATCAGATTCGATAAAAAAAATTAAATCTCTCAAGAAATGATTTTCTATTTCGAGTTAATGGAGAAAAATCGTGTCCTGTAAGTTAGGGACACATATTTCGAGTCCTCGAAAAACGAAAATATTCATCGATTGATTAAAGAAAATTTTAGACATAGTCAATAGTGAAATCATTTTAAAGATAAAAATCGTATATTAAGTGTCGTTTGAAAATTAAATTTTAGGAAAACGAACTTTTGTCTCGAATTTACCGTGAATGAAGTCACATCCCGTAAGTTAGAAACATGACATCTCGGATACTCGAAAAGAACATTCTTCAATTTTTAAAAACATACACATTTTATTTTTCAAAATGAGGTATTCAATTGCTTAATTTTAAAGATAAAACCGCATCTCGTAAGTTGCGACACAATTTTATCGAATCCTTAAGAAACGAATATCGCCTCGATTTTTCAAATGATTTTTATATATCAAAATATGCAATCATTAAAACATTTTATGGACGAAAAATGAGAAAATATACATATGATTTTGCAAAAATGAGAAAATGACAAAAATAAAAATACGAGTAACATCAAAATGCAAAATAAGAAATTAAACAACAATTGAATCTTGAATATCGAATGAAAGATAAAAATATTTAAAAAAAACAAAACAAAAGGATTTAATTGAAAAATTTAAAAAAAAAAAGAAAAAGAGGAACAAAATACAAAAGAAAAATTTAAAATATGGAAAAATATACGTGACAAAAATTTTAAATAATAAAAAAAATTATCCTCTTTTTATTAATTTTTGGAAGAATATAAAAAAGACTAATTTTGAATTTAAAATAAAAATTATGAGAAAAATGTGAAAATAAGAAAAAAAAGGGTTTAAAAATGTAAATTTAGAAAGTTTAGGGGTCAAAATGTAGTTTTCAAAAAGTTCAAGGGTCAAAATATGATTTTTAGAAAGTTTGGGGGTCACAGTTGAAGTTTTGGAAAGTTTAGGGGTCAAATATAATTTTTAGAAAGTTTGGAGGTCAAAATATAATTTTTTTGAAAATTTGGGGGTCGAAATCGAAGTTTTAGAAAGTTCAGGGGTTAAAACAAAATTTCTAAATAAAAAAGGGGCTTTATGTGCAATAAAACCAAAGATTTTGACATGTGACAGTCTCTCATGCATTTGAAATTCAGAGGACTAAATTGACAATGGAATAAAATTTAAGGTCAAATTTTAAATTAATTGAAATACAAAAAGGACTGATGTGTCGTCGAAAACACCAAATAAAACCTATTCCGAAAATAAATAAAAATAACAGTAAAGGGAAGTAGGGTCTAATCCTCAGGGACTGGAGAGTCGTAAAAGATCTTGTCTGTCGAGATCGTGGGCAAAATCGTGCCCAAGAAAAGCGGCTTGATTTGAAGAAAAATAAAAGAAACAAAATTAAAAATAAAAGAAAACAGAATTAAAAGAAACAGAAAATAGAGGTGTCGAAATAAAAATAAATTGCATAAAATAAACAAGTTGAAAGAAGAAGAGTTTTATTAATATTTAGAGATCCAGCCTCTGGTTATCTTGATTCTTCCTTGATTCAATCATAGATTTTGGATGATTCTTCTCGTGCCCGAATAAGCCAGTTATAGTGGAAGAGGAAGCCTACGACCACCAGCTCCGGATATATTTTTTAGAGGAACCTAACTCTAGCCAACCGTCTCTCAAATGGGACCGTCTTATACTAGATCACCTTTTCCCAACGACGAATGCCATACCGTTTTATCTCTTTGGCTCGACAACCTTTGACACAGTAAGTTAGCGAACCGACTATGTAACCTTCTCAAAACACACAAAGCGGTCGTCTTTGCACAAGATAAAAAGATTACTTTTGTAGGGATTTTGGATGGAAGTGTCGATCCCGTAATACAGAGAATTGATGAATACTCGAGTGAGAAGAATTAATAAATAGAGCTTTTATTGAACTAGGGATTTAGGGAGATGAAAGATTTTTTTCAATGAATGGGGAATGAATAATTCGATCACTCTATCCTCTATTTATAGTACAAATAAATTCCTAGTTGAATTCAATCTAAATTCTAAAAGATAATTAGAATTATATCTAACTTTTAATTCCCCTAATTAGATCTAATTTAAACTCTAAAAGATAAATACAAAAAGATAAACATAAGTTAAATACAAATTTAAATAATAAATAATATCTTAAATATTAAATCTTAATAAAAATATATTTTAAAATAAAATAAAGTAAAACCAAGTCTTTTTGTCCTATAAACTCTCTTTTTAAGTATTCCACCTTCACACAACTTTTCTTTCTCTTCAAAATCATGCCTTTTGTATCCAATTTATCCTCTGTCACCACTTGAGTCCCTACAAAATAAAAAGATAATAAATAACCAAAATTAATACGATCATACTCTTAAAATATATGTATTTAATACTCAAAAGTATGTCATATTTAAATGTTATCAAGGACGAGATTGTAAATTTTAAAAAATGCAGAAATACCGAATGGGTAAATAGCTCATTAATTAAAAACACGCATATCCTGGCTGATGGGTTGGGTCATGAAACCGGCAAGGATGAAACGGTGCCGTTTTGGGGCATTTAAGCCAACGTTGTTTTAGGGGGCTATATAAACCTAAAATCATTCAAAAAAAATCATTTTTCTTCCTTGTTTAAAAAAATTCTTTTCTCTCCTTTTTTCTCTCAAGAAACTTTCCCAAGGTCAGCCTAGGAGTCTACCGTGCCCCACTGTCGTTTGGCAACGTCGGCGCCGACCGACCACCGTCCGTGGCGGTCGAAAATAAAAAAATTATTTTTTTTTCAATTTTTTGTGTTAAAATCGTAGATCGAGGCTAGATCTATCAAGATTAAGCCCCGTTTTCAAAAAAAGGTTAGAAAGATTCAATTTTTTTAAGTTTTTGAAATAGGTTTTAAGTTTTTTTTTTGTTAAAATCTTTATTTTTTTACTCTTCCTTTTGTAGATCCCTCCTCACTGAGACGAGGACGCCGTTCGGGGCCACCCTATGGCCATTGGCTACGGTAGCGACCAGGTGAGAAACCTAACCCCCTTTTTTATACTTTCTTTTATTTTTGTATTTTATTTCAAAATTTCGAACCAAAAAATGGAATAGGAAATGGAAATTTAAAATATATGTGTAAATATGCAAATGTATACCTTAAAGAGGGGATTTTATTGAATCTGTTCTTCTTTTCTCTTGCTAAACTTGCTTTTCGAATGCTTGCAAAGATTTTCTTGTATTTTTTGGATTTAATTTCCTGTTTTTTTTATTGATTTCAAAAATGCTTTTTTACAACATATTTTGAATCGACTTTTAAAGCCGATTTTACAATGATGTTATTTTGTTTTTTGCAACTAAATTGCTGTCTTTTCTTCTTTATAGGTGCTGATGGTGGTGGGTGGTGCTTTCGGCAGTGTCAGGCGACAGATCTGACATGGCAGAAGTAACTGGTGAGGATGGCTAAGGTTTGGGAAATCTGACTAGGGTTTTAAAAAAATTTTAGGGTAGTGGGCTTGGATTGTAATTAAGTGGTATTTGGGCTTTTTTTGGGTTAATTTGTGTAAATGGGACATTTAAATTAAAATAAATTTAACTTTAAATTTTTTATTATTTTTTGTTTATTATTTTGGGCCGGACGAAAATGGGCCCCTACAATTGTCCTTCTTTGCTCATTATCGTGAAACGGGAATAGAGCAAAGACTCCAATGAGGCCAATTTTGTTTGGTTTTGCCGAATCTTGACTTCTTTAGTGTCTCCTTTCTTTAATAGCCCGTTCTTTTGCTTCATTGGTCGTTTAACTTCACTGCGTCCGCTTCTCTACAACTTTAGGAAGATAGGATTTAGTGTCATGATTTCACCTTGCCTTAAGGTAGCTTCAAAGAGATAAAATTTGTTATTGCAGCTTCATTTTGTTTCATTGCGACTTTGAGGTATAAGACTTGCTTTTGTAGCTTCAATCTAAACCTCTGCCAATTTTGAGATTCACCTTTGTGACTTCAATCTCTAAGGTACAAGGCTTACTATTGCAGCTTCAATCTTTCCTTTCATCTTTAGGGTATAAGATTCGCCATTGCGGCTTCGATTTTTCCCTTTGTAATTCTTAGGTGCAAGATTCGTCATTGCGGCTTCAATCTTTTTCTTCACATTTCCAAGGAGTAAGATTGGCTAACGCAGCTTCGATTTGCCCCACGGTCGAGATAAAAGATTGGATGATGTCTTCAATCTGCCCTACAGTTGAGGCAGGATTGAATGGCTTTACTTTGCCCCACGGTTAGGGTAAGATTGCATGGCTTCACTCTGCCCCATGATCAGGGTAAGAGATTGGACAATGTCTTAGTTTGCCATATGGTCGAGGTAAGATATTAGTGCGTCTTTAATCTGCCCCATGGTCAGGGTAAGATTTGGTGAGTAACTTCATCTTGCTCCACTACAACTTCAAGGAGATAAAGATTTGCTTGTATAAGATGGTAGCTTCAATCTACCACTCTTGATTAGGGATAAAAGATTGGATTGTGGCTTTAATTTGCCCTTCTTGAATTAGGAGTAAAAGATTGGATGACAGTTTCAATCTGTCCCTCTTGACTTAGGAGTAAAAGACTAGATGGTGGCTTCAATTTGTCCCTCTTGACTTAGGGGTAAAAGATTATATGGTAACTTCAATCTTCCCCCCTTGATTAGGGGTAAAAGATTGGAATGTGGCTTCAATCTGCCCCTCTTTACTAGGGGTTAAAGATTGGATGATGGTTTCAATCTGCCCCTCTTGACTTAGGAGAAAAAGATTGGATGGTGGCTTCAATCTGTCCCTATTTACTTTAGGGGTAAAAGGTTGGATGGTAGCTTTGCTTTACTCTACTGTAACTTTAGAGAGATAAAAAACTTGCTACTGTAACTTTGATCTGATCCACTGTAATTTCGAGGTAGAAAATTTGTCGTTGCGGCTTCAATCTACTCCTCTTCAGCTTCAAGGTATAAGATTCACTATCGCGGCCTCAATCTTTCCCTTCACATCTCTAGGGTATAAGGTCAGCCGTTGCGGCCTCAACCTTGCCTTCTTATTTCTAATGTATAAGGTTTGTCGTTGATGCTTCAACCTTTCTCTCCACTTCTTCATGGTACAAGATTCGTCGTTGCGGTTTTAATCTTTCCTCATCATGTCTCTAATGTACAATATTCACAGTTGCGGCTTCAACCTTTCCCTCTATATCTTCATCGTATCGAATTTACCGTTGCAGCCTCAATCCTTCCCATCATATTTTCTAAGGTACTGGGTTCGCCGTTACGGTCTGAACCTTTCCCTTCACATCGTCGAAGGTACCGGGTTTGCCGTTGCGGTTTCAACCTTTCCCTTCATATCTTCATGGTACCAGATTCGTCGTTGCGGCCTCAATCTTTCCCATCACATCTCTTAAGGTACCAGGTTAACTGTTGCGGCCTTCACCTTTCTCTTTGTATCTTCATGGTATCGGATTCGCTGTTGCAGCCTCAATCCTTTCCATCACATCTTCTAAGGTACCGGGTTCGCCGTTACGGACTTCACCTTTCCCTTCATATCTTCATGGTACTAGATTCATCGTTGCGGCCTTAATCCTTCCCATCACATCTTATAAGGTACCGAGTTCGTCGTTGCAGTCACAACCTTTCCCTTCATATCTTCATGGTACCGGATTCGTCGTTGCAGCCTCAATCCATGCCATCACATCTTTTAAGGTATCGGGTTTGTTGTTGTGACCTCAACCTTTCCATTCATATCTTCTAAGGTACCAGGTTCGCCATTGCGACCTCAACCTTTCCCTTCATATCTTCATGGTATTGGATTCACCATTACGGCCTCAATCTTTCCCATCACATCTTCTAAGGTACTGGGTTCGTCGTTGCGGTCTCAACCTTTCCCTTAATATCTTCATGTTCCCTCAGTTCATTTCGCCATTTCATGGTAATGAAACCTGTACAATATGCTTTAATGAGTCTCTATGTAGAACAGATTATTAAGATGCCATGATCAGGATGAATTAAATGCCCTTAAACAGGTGGGTATGAATGATGAATGCAAAAATGTCATCTTTGAGAAATGATTTTATTTTTAGTCCTTAGTCGACATCGTTCGTCGTTTGTCTAAGTCCTGTCACTGATGTGTTATTATGTTTTGTGTATGTGTATCTTTGTCGTGAAACTTAAATAGGTAGTCGTAATTTGAACTATTTGTTTCAAGACCCTTCTAACCTTGGGTTTAGTTATTTTCAACTAGTGGTCCTGTTTCAGGTCCTCGTGCTATTTAGAAATTTTCCAAAGTGATATGCAGAAATCCTTTTATTCCTTATATCGTTAGACCACTAACTGTTATTTCAAATGCAAAAAATGCTTGAATGAATGTTGTAAGGTGGATGAAATTGAATTTGATTGGAGGCAAAGCTCGCCTAAATGCAAACATTGATCAAAATTTACCAAACATAAGGTGAGCAAAGAATGGAGTTAGGTGCCCCAATTATCAAAGTATGAGCTTCGCTGAGCAAACTTGATTAGGACCATTCTGAGTTTGATATGTGTCCATGAAACTTGGAGTACTTCATCGATACCTCAAGGTGTAAAGTTCTCCACCTTGTTACTTTTGAGAGCAAAGATCGTTCCATGCCCCTTTTCTTTTATTCAAATTTGAGCTGCCCTTTCAGATTTTCAACTCAAATCTCATTAGCTTTTGAGATTCCCTTTACTAGTTTTCACCTCGAGACCTTCTTTTCTTTTTTTTTCTTTTTTCTTTTTTTCTTTCTTTTTTCTTTTTCTCTTTCCTTTTTTTATTATTTTTTTGGGGTGAAATTTCTTCCTTATTGAATCCGAGTTCACGAGGTTGGGTAGGTCTTTGCCGTCCATTTAGGTAAAAAACAAAGCTCCTCCAAAAAAGGCTTTCTTCACCTTATGGGGCCTTTCCCAATTCGACGTACATTTCTTTGAAAGTTTTTTGTAAGCAAGATCCTTTTCAAAACTAGAGCTCCCTTGTGGAATTCTTTAGAGCAGATTCTTCTTTTTCATAAGCCCTAGTCATTGGTACATCTGATCATGACGGATGACTTTTAGCATCTTTTCTTCAATCAAGTTTAGCTGACCGTATTTGGATTGGATCCATTCTCCTTCATTAGTTCTAAAAAAATTTGGAGGGAAAGAAACTCGACTTCAATGTGTAGGAATGCTTCCATTTCGTAAATCAATGAGAAAGGTGTTGCGCCAACAAAATCTTGATTGATGTTCAGTAAGCGTAGAGAGCAAATGATAACTTCTCATGCCAATCTTTGTAGGTCTCAATCTTCTTGATATTCTTGATTTATTTTCAGTAAGCGTAGAGAGCAAATGATAACTTATCATGTCAATCTTTGTAGGCCTCGATCTTCTTGATATTCTTGTTAACTGCTTCCATTGTCCCATTCACTTTTGGGTAATATGGTGCTAAATTTGTGATGTTTGATTTTGAACTAACTATAGACCCTTGCTCTCGTGTGTAGATATTATGACATCGGCATAGAAAGCAGCTTTTACCAACTTGGTGAAGTAATCATTTATCACGAAGATGAATTTATGCTCATTGAATCATTTGGCAAAATTAGCCTGATGACTTCCAAGCTCCTCATAGAAGAAGGCCAGGACGTGAAGAGTTGCAGAAGATGCTCTTTGCGGGTTTTCATCTTGACTTTTTCCTTCTTTTCTTTATTTTTTCTTTTTTTCTTGGGTTTCAAGATGCCCTTTGTAGGTTTTTTTATCTCGACCATTTTTCATGTTTTTTCTTTTTTTTGACCTTCTTCTTGATAATGCGTTAGGCCTCATTCTTCGAAGTTTCTGTTTGAACTGGATTGAATTCTTCCTTTATGGGTGCCTATGCGTCATGACATCAGTTCCTTGAACCCGACATGCTTTGATAGGACCATGCGAAGACCTTTTTGAAATCTCAAAGTAGTTCTACGAGATCTCGCTTTATTTTTGGAGAGATACATATCCTAATTTTCACCTTTTTATCTCTTTTTCATATTCATTCCTAAACTCGCAATTTCCGCTGATTCTTTGTGAGGTAATATTTGATTCTCGTCTTGCTCTCGTATTCGTAGCAGATTGGGAGACAAGTTACATTCTTGATCACTTTTGAAGTCTTAAGGTTTTTCTGAACACATGTCTTTCTCAAAAGGGCTCTGAGTCAACAACAGTGTCGCTCGTATCCTTGATAACAAGGGACCCAGCATAAAGACAAAAGGGGGTCCAAAGAATAATTGAATTAAAGAATGATTAATTGTGATATGAACGAATGAGAAGAATGGTAAGGTGTTTTCCAAATGGGACAAAAACAATGCATCATTTTTATTGAAATAAAAGATAGTGATCATGAGCCCTTTACAAAAGGATCCTCATTATTCTCGTACTTAGAGTGATAAGTGTGTTCTGAATATTTCTCTAGAAAAGTCTTAAAAATTACAAGAAGCTCCTCCACAATCTAGTTATTCAAAACAATTCAAATGGTGTAAGGGCAAACTCTCGATAAGTTCCACTCTCCGTTCCATTCTTCGGATCTAACTTTCGCTCAATTTTTTTTAAACATTCCCCCATTATCTAGATTTATCATGTTTTCTCTCAATTTTTATTCAGAGTTGTTAACACTCCCCATTGACACAAATGTTTTAGATATGTAGGACTTTTATATGTTTGTAATGAAATGCAAGGCCAATGAATGCATGTATGCATATGCAACTAAGGCGTTGATTCTTAGTTCAATTATGTTAGAATAACTGTACTAGAAAACAAATTATTTTACATAAGGCAAATACATATATGGTCGTACCTTAATGCTAAAAGTCTTAATCTTCTTAAGAAGCGAAGCTAATTTTTATCTCGACTCAACTCTGATTTCAAGCTCAAAATCGTCTTGGATGGTTTGTGTCCACGAGTGTTTAGTTACTTCTCACACTTGGGTTTAATTTTTGCTCACAACATGGTCCATGTCTCTAACCTGCCCCTAAGAGCGTTGGAGTCATTTCTCGTTTTATTTCCATTTTTCTTTGACGATATCTTCTCGTATCTGGATAGCCATTAATTCCTTCAACAGAGAGGAGTCTTTAGAACACGAGTGATTCTCTTGTCAAGTCAGATAAATAAATCTGCAACCGCATCCTCTACGTGCCCCAACACTTTAGGGACGACGACTAATTCATACGTGTCTGAGGTGAAGATGTCGACATTCCTTCTTGCATCTGAGTGTACTATGTTTTACGGGGTTTTCAAAGCAATACACTTGTTACCCCCTTTCTCCTTGATCAAGGTTGCAACCTAATGCTCGCTCTTCTAGGGTAGGCCTTATCAACTTGAGTTCTTGGACAATAGAGCAACGTAGTGTATTCTTCTACAGTATGTCCATGTTTTTGAAAGTGAAGCGATTAAGTTGGATCCCAATAATGTGTTAGGACTCGAAAAAGGTGCATCTCTACTTTAACCCTAAGTAGGTAAGGCCGATCACCATATTCAAAGTAGGCTTTATTATTTTGAATCCTCAGGCAACAGGGTAAAGTGATGTACTCTTCTATCGTGGGTACATGTCCTCCTCTCCAAATGTGAAACCATTAGAAGTTGGATTCCAATACTAAGTAACAGCTCGGAACCGATGCCTATTCCTTTTAACATTGAGTAAGTCAACATATTCGTGATTGAACATCTGCTTTATTTCATCGTATATACTCCTTTTAGCTCTTGCAAACTTGTAAAGGTTTACGTTTATTTGGGTGTAATCCTAAAACTTTGATATGTACCCCTTTGACAGGCTATCACCCTTCTCGCGTTGTTTTTCTTTGACCACACACACAGGGTCACGTTGACTTCTACCTTATCAAGGAACTCGTTTTCTTATGACCAGTTCTCTATTTAGCAATAGAACATGAATCAACACCTTTTTTAGATGAAAATGCAATGGAAACAGATTCAAAATAAATAAGTTAGTATGATTAATACAAGAATAAAACTTGAAAATAAATTGCAATTAAAAGCAAAAAAACAAGAATATAACCGCATCTCTTACCTTATTCGGGTAACTACAAAAGGGTTAGCACAGTTCTACTTAAGGTAGGCTCTTAGGGCTCATTTCATGCAAGTTAATAAAATGTGATGCTTATGAATGCATGTATGCATAAGAAAGGTATTGACTCATAATTCAATTTTACTAGAATAACTTTACTAGAAAACAAATTTCTTTACATAAGGCAGATGCGTATATGGTCGTGCCTTAATGTTCAAAAGCCTTAATCTTCACAAGGAAATCATCCGACTTCGCCTTGGTTTGACTCCAATTTTAGGTCTAAAATGTCAATCATGAATGGTCAAGTGAATAGTCATTTCTCGTGCTTAGGTCAAAGTTTGGCTTGTTGTGCGGTCTTCGTTTCCGTCTTAATCGTCTGGTAAACCATCGATTTCTTTTTTCGTCTTTCTTTTGACCATATACGTATGACCATATTGTTTCCTACCTTATCAAGAAACCTGTTTTCTAATGACCAGTTTTCTATTTAGTAATTGAGCTTAAATCAACACCTTTCCTTATATGAGGATGTAATGCAAGCAAAAATCAAAAAGCAAAAGAAAACAAGTTAGTACGATAACAAAATACATATATAAAACAAGGGACCTATGTATTTGGGAAACTGCTAACAATTCGGTATAGCTCTCTCCTAAGGCAAGCACTTAGGGCTCACTATATATGGTTTAAGTTCTAGAGTAAAAGGTACCCAAAGCAACAGATTCCTCGATCCTCACCCATTACAGGCTCATACGGACGAGTTCGATTTAGGGGGACACATTTCCCATATGTTTGCATGAAAGTGAAAACTTCACAAAAGCATAGGTACGGATGTAGTCCCGAAAGTGATTCACTATCCTTCACGGAAGTGAAAACCTCAGGAAGGAGTAGCTCCTCAGTTCCACTTAAAGGGTAGAGTAACCGATCGATGCAAATGCATGAAACCCTTACTTCGACAGTAAACAAATTAAATTTAAACATATGAACACAAAATGCAAGAACCCCAAATTAAATTTAAATCAAATTCTCAATTTCAATAAAAAAGACAAAAAATAATCTACTTGCAGCTTGACTCTCTTTTTTGTCCCCAGTGGAGTCGCTAAGTTGTCGAAACCATTTTTGAAACGCGTCCCGACTTTTAATTTTCAAAATTGAAAATGGAATCGCCACCAATCCTTTTTAATTTGGTGTGATTGGATCACCACAAAACATTTTAATTTATTTTATAAAAATCAATTTGGTCTTCGAAATCCAGAAAATAGGTTTGGGAGTCGATTACGTGTGAGGAAGTATTAGCACCCTCACACGCCCAAAATTAGTACCTAGTCGATTATTTATGGTCTTGATTGTTGAAAAGTCGAGAACCCGAAGAAAATTTAAAATATGATCATTGAGTGTGTGAAATAATCAGATTCGATAAAAAATTTAAAACTCTCAAGAAATAATTTTCTATTTCGAGTAAATGGAGAAAAATCGTGTCTCGTAAGTTAGGGACACGATATTTTGAGTCCTCGAAAAACGAAAATCATTCACCGATCGATTAAAGAAAATTTAAGACATAGTCAAGACTGAAATCATTTTAAAGATAAAATTCATATATTAAGTGTCGTTTGAAAATTAAATTTCAGGAAAACGAACTTTTGTCTCAAATTTATCGCGAATGAAGTCACATCCCGTAAGTTAGAAACATGACATCTCGGATACTCGAAAAGAACATTCTTCATTTTTTTTAAAACATACACATTTTATTTTTCAAAATGAGGTATTCAATTACTTAATTTTAAAGATAAGACCGCATCTCGTAAGTTGCGACACAATTTTATCGAATCCTTAAGTAAAAAATATCGCCTCGATTTTTCAAATGATTTTTATATATCAAAATGTACAATCATTAAAACATTTTATACACGAAAAATGAGAAAATATACATATGATTTTGCAAAAATGAGAAAATGACAAAAATAAAAATACGAGTAACATCAAAATGCAAAATATGAAATTAAACAACAATTGAATCTTGAATATAGAATGAAAGATAAAAACATTTAAAAAAAAACAAAACAAAAGGACTTAATTTTAAAAAAAAAAAAAAAAAGGAGGAACAAAATACAAAAGAAAAATGTAAAATATGAAAAAATATACGTGACAAAAATTTTAAATAATAAAAAAATTTATCTCCTTTTTATTAATTTTTGGAAGAATATAAAACAGACTAATTTTAATTTAGAATAAAAATTTTGAGAAAATGTGAAAATAAGAAAAAAAATAGGGTTAAAAAGCAAATTTGGAAAGTTTAGGGGTCAAAATGCAATTTTTAGAAAGTTTGAGGGTTAAAATATGATTTTTAGAAATTTGGGGGTCATAATCAAAGTTTTGGAAAGTTTAGGGTTAAAATATAATTGTTAGAAAGTTTGGAGGTTAAAATATAATTTTTGGAAAATTTGAGGGTCAAAATCAAAGTTCTAAAAAGTTCGGGGGTTAAAACAAAATTTCTAAATAAAATAGGGGCTTTATGTGCAATAAAATCAAAGATTTTGACACGTGGCAGTCTCTTATGCATTTGAAATTTAGAGGACTAAATTAAAAATGGAATAAAATTTAAGGGCAAATTTTAAATTAATTGAAAATACAAAAAGGACGAGATTATAAATTTAAAAATATGCGGAAGGACCGAATGAATAAATAATCCATTAATTAACAACACGCGGATTCTGACTGATGGGTCGGGTTATGAAACGGATAAGGATGAAATGACGCCGTTTTGGGGCATTTAAGCCACATTCAAAATGACTCCATTATGGGTGCTATAGAAACCTAAAATCATTCAAAAAAATCATTTTTCTTCCTTGTTTTAAAAAAAACCTTTTTTTCTCTCCTTTTTTCTCTCAAAAAACTTTCCTAAGGTCGGCCTAGAGGTTTACCGTGCCTCATCATCGTCCGCCGTCGTCGACGCCGATCGATTACTGTCCACGACATCCGAAAATAAAAAAATTGTTTTTTTTCAATTTTTTTGTTTTAAAATAATAGATCGGGGCTAGATCTAACAAGATTAAGCCTCGTTTTCAAAATAGGTTAGAAAGATTCATTTTTTTACGTTTTTGAAATAGGTTTTAGGTTTTTTTTGTTAAAATCTTTATTTTTTACTCTTCCTTTTGTAGATCCCTCCGCACTGAGACGAGGACGCCGTTTAGGGCCACCTTACGACCATTGGCAATGGCGGCGACCAGGTGAGAAACCTAACCCCCTTTTTTATACTTTCTTTTATTTTTGTATTTTATTTCAAAATTTCGAACCAAAAAAATGGAATAGGAAAAGAAAATTTAAAATATATGTGTAAATATGCAAATGTATACCTTAAAAACGGGACTTTCTTGAATCTGTTCTTCTTTTCACTTGCTAAACTTGCTGTTTCAAATGCTTGCAAAGGTTTTCTTGTATATTTTTTATTTAATTTCGTGGTTTTTTTCTATTGATTTCAAAAATGCTTTTTTTTTACAACATATTTTGAATCGGCTTTTAAAGTTGATTTTACAATTATGCTATTTTGTTTTTTGCAACTAAATTGTTGTCTTTTCTTCTTTGCAGGTGCTGATGGTGGTGGGTGGTGCTTTCGATGGTGTCAGGCGACAGATCTGACATGGCAGAGGCAAGTGGTGAGGGTGGCTAGGGTTTGGGAAATCTAACTAGGGTTTCAAAAAAAATTTAGGGCAGTGGGGTTGGATTGTAATCGGGTATTTGACTTAGTGGGTTTAGGTGGTATTTGGGCATTTTTTTGGGTTAATTTGTGTAAATGGGACATTTAAATTAAAATAAATTTAAATTTAAATTTTTTATTAATTTTGGTTTATTATTTTGGACTGGACGAAAATGGGTCTCTACACACACTAAGCTTAGTAAGCTTACCCAATAATTTATTTTCTCAAGTAATCAATAAACTTACGATCGGGTGATGTGCTAGAGCTCGGATTGGATCATTGCTAAAAAAAATGACGGTTTATAATTTTAAAGTTAATTCTTGACTTTTTGGACTGTATAAATGTTTGGACTTTATTCTTCAATTTTTTTTGCTGGGTTTTGTTTTTGATAATATGCAAATTATACGTTTTCACATATCGAAATAACAATTTCAAAATTTTCGCTACAAAACTAAGTAACAAATTAAGTATTTTCCAGTAAAATAAATAATTTCTACACGTATTTTCTAAAAACATGTAGGAGCTTTGTCAAAATTAACATTTTCGAAAAACATATTAAACTAATTAAAACTTGGAGTTTTTATACGAGTTAATATAATTCCTCAAAATTCGATTATAACGCTTAAATCGGATTTGAGTATTACATAATGATATTTCATTCGTACTCGAATATGGTTAATAATATTTGGATTTGAATGTTTAAGCATATTTAAAGATTCAAATATCCTAAAATTAAAAGAAACTTTTTATGCCTCATCAGTTGGAGTGATAATAATGTTTAGGCATAACCGACATTTGTTGAAACGAATAGTTATTAATAAGAAAATTAAATTACTTATAATGGAGCTGATGATTGTAGTAGTTACTGAAAGTCGCATTTTGATGAAAAAAGAAATGATGTAAAATTATTTATACAACTTGATTTTATTACATGTACGAAATCTAGTTTAGTAAATAAATTTATTATTTTTAAACCTAATACAATAATGTTAGTTTGTTTGAAGTATTATTTTTTACCATGTTTTAATATATGAATTTTTAATAAATTAATTTCAATTGATAATTTTTAGTCTTCTCATATTTGCGAAAAGAACAAGAAAATAATTCGCTCATTTTTTTAATATTAAAACTAAATACTTAAAATGAGATACTTTTTTTAGGAGTTACCTATGTAAGTCAACTTTTTCAATAATTACTTGGTCGTGTATTGTTATTTTTTGGATTTTGTCTTATTTTTTAAAATGATTTTTTTATTGTTAAGTGAAAAAAAAGGACAAACCTTTTTTCATGTGTTCAAATAAGAGCATTTTAAGCACTTTACCTTATTTTATGGTATAAAATTAGATGGATATTACATATTTAAAATAAAATATTTAGAACGTATATATAATATTTGAAAACTTCTTATTTAAGCACTTTACCTTATCTTATGGTATAAAATTAGATGGATATTACATATTTAAAATAAAATATTTAGAACGTAATATATAATATTTGAAAACTTTTTATTTAAGCACATTTTGAAAGTTCTTTTTTTTTTTGTCTAATCAGATATCTTTCATTTCCGTTTTACAGTTTATGAAAACTAATTTTTTTAGGGGATTTGTGGTTATCTCGCCCAATAATATATCTCTAAAATTAAAAATGCAATGTACCATACAACTTGAAAGAACAAGATTTATAAAAAATTTGAGTATATAAACAAATGTTAAATATGACTTCTCTTAAAAATATCTTATAGGAAATTCATAGAAAAAATCTTAAAAAAATGGAAATGAATTATAATTAAGTTTATTTTATTTTATTTAGATAATACTTTTATTCATTTTGATTTGATTTTTAATTTATAAAAAATGTAATTATTTAGATTGAAGTATTATTTGGATAGTTAAAAAAAAGCATTATTTTAACATATCGATTATAAATTTTAAAATATATTGTCTTTTACTTTAAATAAATCGAAACTGATAGACCTAGCCTATTTTGTGATGCATACTCATACGAAATCTTGATTACCAATTATTTGTATGTCATAGAAACAAACAAGCGATACATAAATTAAGGAACAAAATTGAGGTTGTTAATTGATATTGGAAATTTAGGGTTTATTTTTATAACAAAGCTGTTGTGGAGTCTCAAGGTGACAATCACATATATTTGCCTAATCCAATTGTCAATTAGACACACCCAACCTTTTAGTATTTTAATTCGGTGTCTGGTTGTTGTTGTATTATTATGATTATTGGCATAAGTTGTATTATCATTATCGTCTTTGATGAGTTTAAGAATTATCAACACCACTAATTAAATAATTATTTAGTTTTAATTAAAGGCTTAATATTGATACCTAAGTTTAACATTTTTTTAATGTGATATGTATGTTTCTTTTTATCCAATATGGTACATGTATCTGACAAAACTTATATATTTTGATATATGAAACGTTTTAGTATTAAATTCGGGGTTTATAATTGATTTGCTGAAAATTCATAGTCAGATAATAATACTAGCTATTATCTTCATCTAATCAATTCCAAAATATGAATTTAATCAAATCTATCGGGTTGTATTTGGTAAATTAAATGCAAAATTAAACAAATTCACAATTAACATATTTATTCTATTAACAAAATCATGAAAAATTCGAAACTAATAATAATTGCAATTAACTTTCATCAAATCAATCCTAAAATCCGAATTAAATATTAAAAAGTTAACACAATTGGCATTAGCTTTAGGTACTAAAATATATAAATTTTGTCAAATACATATACCACATTGGACTAAAATAACACATGTACCATATTAGAAAAAATATCAAACTTATGGATCAAATGACATATTAATATTAATTAATTGTTAATTTTTCTTAATAATTAGAGAAAGGATAAGATTATTTGGGATTGCACCCAAGCTTTTATGAAACACAACATAATAAAATAATTGCTAAATAAGGGGTTGTTGGGTATTTAATTAATGATTTGATAATTATTTAAGTAGAGATTTAGTTTTTCTGGTGAAGGATGCAACTGTTCTTAAATGCTAGCAAGAAGAGTAAGGGGGTGAAGGATACATCTGTTCTTAAATGCTAGCAAGAAGAGTAAGGATACATCTGTTCTTAAAAGACTAGATTATATTATTATAAGTTACAGCTCATAATATTTTTGGAGAATTTTGTGTTACGTTTTGAGGGTTCTTTATTTTCGAGTTTCATGATTTAGTTTTTATCTCCATCTTTTGTACTCTTCGTTCTTTTGTCATTATAGTAAAATAATCTTTACCCGTGATTTTTTATCCTCTTTGGAGGGCTTTTTTCACGTTAATTTTTTGTGTTCAATTTTTCAATTTCTTCCGCTATTTTTAGTTTTTTTCAGTGCTTAACTGAGTCGATCTTCAATAAATAAATTGATAAAATATATTTTTAGATAATATTTCATTCCGTAAACTTAAGCATTAAAATATTACTTTCTAATAAAATAGATTAAACAAAATAAAATAACATATTTGATAATATAGAAAATAATCTTACATTCTAATAATTAACTTTATTACCAAAAATAATCTTACATAAATACTTGTCAAACACATGAACCAATTTAAGTAACTTATTAGTCCAAGATGAAAGTGGCAACTAATGTTGAATATTGTCAAACACATGAACCAATTTGACTAACGTCATTAATCCAAGATGAAAGTGGCAACTAATGTTGAATAAAAAGCCCAAACATCATCTCAATATTTTCATATAATATAATTATTAAGTGCAATAATTGAACATTAAAAAAATTAAAAATATCAACTCGATATTTTAATCACTTTACTAACTTGCTAATAGTTTACACATTGTCTAATTCATTGGTTTATGTTTAAAAGATGTGTTTTTGGGTAAATTTTAAAAGATGGTTTTTATTTATCAAAGATGTGTTTTTTGGGTAAATTTTAAAAGAAGATTTTTATTTCTCTTTCCTAGTTTTATTTTCTTCCTTTTATATCTAAAAGATTTAATGATATAAAACGTGTCACATCATCATTCTATCAAAGAATTAGTTGCAATAAATGAACGAACAATCAAAATATTACAAATAGATAACTTAGTAACCATTTTATAACTTTTTATAGTTTGATGACTAAAAAGAAAGTTTACTAATAATTGAGTGATCACTAGTATAGTTTATCCTAAAAATTGTCCTCATAAATTTGGTGATATTGTTTCCTTAATAGGTTAGATCTATCCTTTTACATGTAACGTAATGAAAATTTGATCCATGAGTTTTATATATGCTTCACATGTATTTAAGTTGGCATTTAATGTTCAAAACGACGGAAGAACCTAATTCATATTATATTGATATTTTAAATTTTAATTAATATATTTTGAAGTTTAATGGGTAAATATCTAATTACAATTTTTCCAATATATTTCCCCTTTAGTTTAATCAACTTGTTTATATTATTTCTGTCTTTTTTATACAACGTAATATAATTAAAGTTAGAAATATTTAGGCAAATTTTGACACATTATAATTTCTATAATATAAACCCATGCATTTGCAAAATCGTTGGAGAACACATACACAATTCCATGTACTATTATTTTGAAAGAAAATAGAGAAATAAATGCAAGTGAAGCCACCGAATTACACACAATTTATCAAACATTATACAGTTAAAACACGGAGACTAGGTAGGCTGGCCTTCCAATCTTCTTCTTTATGATTCCCTTTAAATCATCTTTTGTGGCTTTATTTGAATCACAATCTTCTCTTCTCCTGCAACAAAACAATGGTTTTTTTTGTGGTATTAAACAAATTAAATATCAAAACAATGTGAAATAATGCACTTTCACGAGATGAAAAAAAAACATATATAAATGTATATTACTTTGGAGTACGGTCAAAGCCGTTGTCACTTAGTAGTGGTGAGGAGGAGGAGGTGACAAGTAGACATAATGGGGTGGTGGTGGTGGAGACTTGTACTTGTAAACTGGAGGTGGTGGGGGTGGAGACTTATACTTGTAAGGGTGCTTGGGTGGGGATGGAGGTGGTGGTGGAGGAGACTTGTACTCGTAGGGATGCTTGGGTGGTGGTGGTTGTGGTGGAGACTTATACTTGTAAACTAGAGGTGGTGAGGGTGGAGAATTGTACTTGTAAGGGTGCTTGGGTGGTGATGGTGGGGGTGAAGACTTGTACTCATAAGGGTGTTTGGGTGGTGATGGTGGGGGTGGGGACTTGTACTCGTAGGGGTGTTTGGGTGGTGATGGTGGTGGAGGCGGGGACTTGTACTTATAGGGATGCTTGGGTGGTGATGGTGGGGGTGGGGATTTGTACTTGTAGGGGTGTTTGGGTGGTGATGCTGGTGGTGGGGACTTGTACTTGTAGGGATGCTTGGGTGGTGATAGTGAAGGAGGTGGTAGAGACTTATACTTGTAAACAAGGGTTGGTGGGGGAGGAGATTTGTACTTGTAAGGCTCCTTGTGTGGTGGTGGTGGTGGAGAATTGTAATGGTTGGCTGGTGGAGGAGAAGAATGAGTGTAATTTGCTGAGGTTTCAAAAGGGAGATTAAGAGACACCGCTAAAAGCAAAAGAGTGACACAGAGAGAGATCATGGATGATCCCATCGTCCCCATCTTTACTTCTAAAAATGGATTTAATTTGTTTATGCTCTTAGCCACCTTCTTCACTCCCTTTATATAGACTTTGTTTTAACCTTATTATTGAAACCACCTCGAGAACGGGGCTTCGAAGAATCATTTTAAAATTTTGAAAAAATGGGAGTAAAAAGGGAGTCGCCACCAATCCTTATTTTGGGTGTGATTGGATCACCACAAAATATTTACGACGTTTTAAAAAGTCGGTCTTTAAAATCCAGAGAAACAGGCTCGGGAGTCGATTACGCATGAGGAAGGATTAGCACCCTCATACGCCCAGAATTGGTACCACATGATTATTTTCGGGTCTTATTTTATGAAAACAATGAAAACTCAAGTCAAGTTTAAAATGCGATGTTTATTTTAAAAGGCTTTTTGTAATTTTAAAGGAAATCTTTAAAAAAATTCATCCCCGTATTTCGATCCTCCATGAGAACTAGAAGACGTGTCCATCACATTAGGGCACTATATTCTTAGAGTTTCAAAATTGAAGGATGTTTCGGGAGATTTTAAAGAGAATATTCTATCGCGTGAATTATACGAAATTCACACCCAACACGTTAGGGCATGGCGTTTCGAGGTTTTCACACGAAAGAACGTCGTTTCTTTCTTGGCCTTAAAATCCTTTGTAAATATATAAGATTGAAGAATATTTTGGAAAACTTTCGAAAAGGATATCCGATTTGCATGAATTACGAAAATCACACTTAACACGTTAAAGCACAATTTTTCGAAGTTTTCATACAAAGGACATTGCCTCGTTTTAAATTTATTTGTGACATATGCATATAGATATACCTTAAGAATCTAAAAAATTCGTATTAAATTTAAAGTGCAATCCTCGAACATATGATTTGAAAGATTAAAAGGATTACTCGTTTACTTCGATTTTCACGAAGAATTAAAGTCGCGACCAACACGTTAGGACACGACATTCTCGGAGCCTCGAAGTGAACGGGCGTAAAAACTTGAAAAGGATATCCGGTTCGCGCAAGCTATACGAAGAAATCACACCCGACACGTTAGGGCATGATTTTTTGAAGTTTGCGCTCGGACCGAATATTTCCTCAATTTTTTAAAATAACTTGTAAATGGATGCGTAAATTTAGAACACGAATAGCGATTAATAAGAGAAGTTAAATACGAAGCAATATAATAAGCAGACAAATAATATGCAAAAACATAAAATGCAGGTGCAAATAAATGCAAACATTGGTAAGGAAGAAGAAACGATGAAATCGGGGTTGAAAACGGGACTTTTGGATACCTGGGGGTAAAACAGTAATTTTGGAAAGTTCAGGGGGTAAAATGGTAATTTTGGTAAAATTGGGGTTAAAAATGGAATTTTGGAAAGTTTAGGGGTAAAATGGTAACTTTTGGTAAAATCGGGGTTAAAAATGGAATTTTGGAGAGTTTAGGGGTAAAATGGTAATTTTTGGTAAAATCGAGGTTAAAAATGGAACTTTGGAAAGCTTAGGGGTAAGATGGTAATTTTTGATGAAATCGGGGTTAAAAATGGAATTTTGGAAAGTTTAGGGGCAAAATGGTACTTTTCGGGCAGTCTAGGGACCTATAAAATAATAAAACCAAGAAAGGGTGACACGTGGCAGCCCCACAGGTACTTAAAAGTCAAAGGACTAATTTATAAATCTTGAAAAATTCTTGGGTCAATTGTGTAATTAAATAAAAGTTGATTTAAGGATTAAATTAAAACAAATTAAAAATGATAGGGACTAGATACATAAATAAGCCAAAAAGTAACACGTGGCAGACTCTGGTGCAGTCAAACAATCAAAGGACTAATTTATAAGTCCTGAAAAATTCTTGGGTCAATTGTGTAATTAAATAAAAGTTGACTTAAGGATTAAATTAAAACAAATTAAAAATGACAGGGACTAAATACATAAATAAGCCAAAAAGTGATACGTGGCAGCCTCTGGTACAATCAAACAGTCAAAGGACTAATTTATAAGTCTTGAAAAATTCTTGGGTCAATTGTGTAATTAAATAAAAGTTGATTTAAGGATTAAATTTAAACAAATTAAAAATGACAGGGACTAGATACATAAATAAGCCAAAAAGTGACACGTGGCAGCCTCTGGTGCAGTCAAACAGTCAAAGGACTAAATTGAAAACCAATTAAAATTATCGAGCAAAATTGCAAATAATTAAAAAATGCAAAAGGACTAAATTGAACCAAATAAAAAATGCGGAAGGACCAAATGCACAAATAGACCATTAAGCAAAAACACGCGGATCCCAGAACGGGTTCGGGTCGGATCGGGTCGGGTCGATGGTTATAAATGTCATTTTTAGGGTTTTTTTATTTCATTTTTTTCATTTTCTTAAAATACCCCCCTCTTTTCTTCCATTTCTCTCAATTCAACCCCCTCTCTCCAAGGCCGACCGCCTCCAAAGCCGCGCGTGGGGGCACGTCATCGAAGCCCCTCGTTCTGCTCATCCACCTCCGGTCACATTCCGACCGTCCCTTCCTCGGCCACCGATCGCGCGTCGCGTGCCACTCGCGCTGTGAACGGTTCCCCCACGCTGTCGCTGTTCGATTTCCGGCGCTCACGCGGTCGTCCCCTCTCACGCGCAGTCCGACCAGGTAAGATTCGAACGTCCCCTTTTTTATTCTGTTCTTTTATATATTTATATATTTTAAAAGATCTCGGTTCTTTAAAACCCATTTCTTTTTATTATTGTTGATATTTTTCTCAAAAATAGATTTTTACTTTTAAAATTGGTCTCTGTTTTTTGAAAATCATTTTAAAGTCCGATCTAAAATTGCTTTATGTTCCTTGCTTCTCTGTTTAATACACGACCGGAAGGCGACGACATCCGGAGCTGGGAGACCGACGGCGGTTTTGTGGAACTCCGTCAGCGGCGGCGGTGGTTTTGCGGTCTTAGACGACGACAGCAACCAGGGAAGAAAATCGTCCCTTCAAATTCTCCCTTTTTTATTATTGTTTATTACTATTAATTATTAATATAGCAATTATTAATGATTTTATTGTTATTATAACCGACATTAATGCTGTATTATTGATGATATTATTAAATATTAAAACTTCATTAATAATCATTAATACCTAAACAAAACAATAAATACTAAACGGGTATTAAATACATGTATCTGCCCCTTTTAGAATCTGATGGGTTTTGAAAACCTTAAAATCTAGATGGCATTGAATGTATGTTAAACGTACCTGGCTTGAGACTGTGAATCTGTTTCGACTGTTTAATGTGTCTGTCCCTCTTGTTCTTAATGTTTCACAAATCTGCTTGTATTGATTTTTTAATCAAAGGTCCGAACCCCTTACAATTGAAATCAGTTTGGCTTTTATAGCCAAATATATCATCATACACTTTTGTTTTGTACATTTAAATGCTTGTCCTAATCTATCTATTCTTCTGCAGGTTTCATGGCAGTGGCGATTGGTGTAGCTGGTGAAGGTGATGGTCATGGCAGTCAGCTGTGCAGAAGCAACTTGGAGCTGCTGGAGATGACCCTGGTTGCTGACGTGGCAAGCTCCCATTGGCTGTAATAAAGGTGGTTTCAACACAAGTGCGATATTGGGGCATTGGGCCCCTAATTCGGGCTTCTGTAAATTTGTTTTGCAAATTGGGCTGTCTAAATTGGGCCCCAATTAAAATGTAATTGGACTTTATTATTTGGACTTTAAATTTTAATTAAAATTAAAATTTATTTCAAATATTTTTAAATTTAAAATAAATTTAAATTTAATAATGAATTTAAACCTAAAGATCCAATCACTTGGGCCCGGACAAATTGGGCTTTAACAGCTGCCCCTCTTTGCTCGTTTTTGTGTAACAGGAACGGAGCAAAGACTAAAAAGGAGGACCAATTTTGTCAAGTTTCACTGAATCTCGGCTCCCTCGTTGACTACTTCATATTGATAACACTTGACTTGTAGCTCTATTTCAATCCACTGTGACTGCGGGGAGAATGGGATCTGCTATCTGACCTGCTGCATCCTAAGGAGTAGGGTTTGATGTCGAGGCTTCATCTTGCTCTTACTTCAATTTTAGAGAGATAAAGACTTGCTATCCAACTTTACTTCAATTTAAAGAGGACAGAAAATGATCTTGCTCCTACCTCAATTTCAGAGATAAAGACTTGTTATCCAACTCTATTTTAATTTCAAGAGGATAGGAAATGATGTTGCTCTTACTTCAATTTCAGAAATAAAGACTTGATATCGAGCTTTACTTCAATTTTCAAGAGGATAGGAAATGATGTTGCTCTTACTTCAATTTCAGAGATAAAGACTTGATATCCAGCTTTACTTCAATTTTCAAGAGGATAGGAAATGATCTTGCTCTTACTTCAATTTCAGAGATAAAGACTTGATATCCAACTCTACTTCAATTTTAAGAGGATAGGAAATGATGTTGCTCTTATTTCAATTTCAGAGATGAAGACTTGATATCCAGCTTTACTTCAATTTCAAGAGGATAGGAAATGATGTTGCTCTTACTTCAATTTCAGAGATAAAGACTTGATATCCAGCTTTACTTCAATTTTCAAGAGGATAGGAAATGATCTTGCTCTTACTTCAATTTAAGAGATAAAGACTTGATATCCAACTCTACTTCAATTTCAAGAGGATAGGAAATGATCTTGCTCTTACTTCAATTTCAGAGATAAAGACTTGATATCCAGCTTTACTTCAATTTCCAAGAGGATAGGAAATGATCTTGGTCTTTCTTCTTACTCTTACTTCAATTTCTGAGGGACGAAGGCTTGTTATCCAGCTTTACTTCAATTTCAAGAGGATATGAAAATGATGTTGGTTTGATCTGATCCACCATGATCTCCGGGTAGAGGATTCATCGTCGGTGATTCGATCTTTCATGCTTCTAAGGTACCGGGTTCGTTGTAATGACCTAAACCTTTCCCTTTGAATCTTCATGGTACTGGATCCGCCGTTGCGATCCTAGATCTTTCCCATTGTGTGTCATGATGCTGACCTGTATGATATGCTCAAATTGGCCTCTAGGTAGGCCAAATGTGTTTAGGATGTCATGTTTGGAATGAGTAAAGATGCTTCTATTCTTAGAATGAATGTACATGATTTAATGTTTTAATTTTCCAAAGATTAGTCTTTTCTGTTTTGAAGCTATCTCCTGACGTTTCCTTGAATTCAACTCAGCAGATTCATCATTTGAATCGCTTCTTCCAGATTTTAATTCTTTCAACTGGCAGTTGTTTAGGATTCTCATGTCTTTTAGGAATTTCCTAAAATGATTCTCGTGAATCCTGGTTTCCTTTCATGACCTTTTATCCATCATCTTAATATGAAAATACTTGGACAAAATGGGAAAGAATGGAATTGTATTAAATTTGGAGACTTGTTGGCTATGATATCGAACATTTACAAAGAACAAACAATGACAAAAGATAGTATTAGACTAAAATATCAGATATGAGTTTCCCTGATCCAAAGATCATCTCTCGCTTGATATGTTTATGGAGGTCCTGGAATTACTTCGTCGATGCCCCAAGATGTAAAATATTTCCCTTTCGCCCTTTTTGAAGGAATAATTGGTTGTCCCTGTTTTTGCATTTGAGTCGCCCTTTTCGGGTTTTCAGCTCAAAACCCCTTTGGTTTTCAGGATGCCCTATCTACGGGTTTTCATCCTGACCTCTCCATTTTTTTTATGCATAATATTTCTTCACCGAATCTGCATTCACCGGGTTGTATAGCTCTTTGCCATCCATTTCAGTCAAAATTAAGGCTCCTCCAGAGAAGGCTTTCTTTACCACGTACGACCCCTCCCAATTGGGCATCCATTTTCCTCGAGAGTCTTTGTGTATCTGAAGTATCTTCTTCAAGACTAGGTCTCCCTCATGGAATTCTCTTGGGCGAACTTTCTTGTTGTAAGCATGCATCATCTGTTTTTGGTACATTTGACAGTGGCGGATAGCATTTAATCTCTTCTCTTCAATCAAATTTAACTGATCATATCTAGCCTGAACCCATTCTGCTTCATCCAAATTCAACTCTGTCAAAACTCGGAGAGAAGGAATCTCTACTTCGATGGGTAAAACAGCCTCCATTCCGTATACAAGTGAGAACGGCGTTGCCCTAGTAGACGTTCTAACAGAAGTTCTATAAACAAGGAGAGCGAATGGTAATTTCTCATGCCAATCCCTGTAGGTTTCTGTCATTTTTGCAATAATCTTCTTGATGTTTTTGTTTGCCGCTTCTACTGCTCCATTCATTTTTGGGCGATATGGGGACGAATTATGGTGTCTGATCTTGAATTGCTCACAGACCTCCGATATTGTGCTGTTGTTCAAATTTAGTGCATTGTCTGATATGATCTTTTCTGGCATCCCATATCGACATATGATCTCCTTTTTCAGGAACTTTCTGACCGCAGACTTTGTAACATTAGCATAAGAGGCAGCCTCTACCCACTTGGTGAAGTAGTCGATAACTACAAAAATGAATCTATGTTCATTAGAGGCCTTTGGTGAAATTGGTCCAATAACATCCATGCCCCACATAGAAAAAAGCTACGGGGATGTCATGACGTGCAGAGGTAAGGGAGGCACATGGATCTTGTCCCCATAGATTTGGCATTTGTGGCATTTCTTGGCATAATTGATACAATCAGTCTCCATAGTCGACCAATAGTACCCAAATCTCATGATCTGCCTAGCCATTTTGAATGCATTCGCGTGTGTTCCACAAATCCCTTCTTGGACTTCTTCTAAGATCTTTTTAGCCTCGATTGAATCTACACATCTTAACAACACCTGATCCTTTCTTCTCTTATACAGGATTTCTCCATCCAGGATGTACTCATTTGCGAGCCTTCTCAATGTCCTTTTGTCACTTTCAGTAGCTCCTTCGGGGTATTTTCGGTCTTTCACATATTGGAGAATGTCTTGGTACCAAGGATGCCCCTCTTTTCCTTCTTCTTCGATGTCACAGCAATGGGCTAGAGTTTCGTAAATGCTCATTCGAATGGACTTCATATCCTCTGGCCTATTCAATTTTATCATCGAAGCTAGAGTGGCCAAAGCATCAACAATATCCTCCTCGGCATTGATTGTAACCAACCTTCCGTCAGTTACCAGCTTGAGCTTTTGGTGAAGCGAGGATGGTACTGCCACTGCTGCGTGAATCCAAAGTCTTCCTAATAAGCAATTGTAGGAAGGCTTGATATCCATCACCAAGAAATCAACCTCGTAAGTATTTGGGCCTATTTGTAATGGTACTTCAATCCTGCCCATCACTTTTCTTTCAGTTCCATCAAAAGCTCTGACTATGTTGTGGCACGTCCTCATATAGGAGCTATCGATGGGTAGTCTTTCGAGAGTGGCCAATGGTAGAATGTTTAAAGCTGAGCCGTTGTCGATAAGCACTCCCGGTAGAGTGTACCCTTTACAGCGAGTGGTAATATGCAATGCCTTGGTCGATCCCATACCTCCAGATGGGATTTCATCGTCATTGAAGAAAATGAAATTATCAGCGCTAATGTTGTTAATCAGTCGATCCAGCTTGCATACCGATATATCCTGGGTCACATAAGTCTCGTTGAGCGCCCTCATTAATGCGATACGGTGTGCCTCCGAACTTAGCAGTAACGCCAAGATAGATATGCGCGCGGGCTGCTTATGTAATAGCTCAACTACGCTATATTTGCTGTGTTTTAAGAATTTCAGGAACTCTTGTGCTTCTCTTTCTGCTACCGGCTCATTTATCGGTTCCAACTTGCCAACCGCTTTTTCGGGTTCAACTGCTACAGCTTTTCCGTTGGCAGCTGCTTTCTCTTTCAAGTTGTAAGTTTTACCGGTACGTGTGACCAGGTTCACATTTTGCAACTGCTCCTTCTTAGGTGCCGCGATGTTACATCCATAATTCCAAGGAACTCTTTTGTTATCTTCATAAGGAAACGGTGCAGGTTTTCGTATGATAACACATGGTGTCTCTTGTCTTCTCGTCTCAGCTCCCTTGGATGTGGAGATAATTATTATCGGGTGATCAGGCTCATGTGTCCTCTTTCCTTCGGAGGAGCAAATGTCCTCCATCTCTTCTCCTTCTTCGAAGAACTCTAATTCCTTGCGGTCCATCAAATCTTGCATTAGAACCTTGAACTCCGCATAATGTTGAATTTCATGACCTTCAGTATTGTGGAAGTCGCAATAGTTCTTCGTCATTACCATCTTTTCGCCGTCCTGTGCAATTATTCCTCTAGCCACCAGCTGACGCCATACCCATTTCATAGGAGATCTGACCTCTTCAATGTGAGCCTTAACCTTTTTCCCTTCTACACTTGTAATCGCATTTACTCCTTGATCAGAATGGACGGGTAAAGGGTTTCCGGCTACATTAGGTCTCGATGGCTCATCAAATCTTATTTTCTTCATCTTAATTAATTTTTCTACCAATTTCTTGTAAGTGAAACAATTTTTTATGGAATGCCCAATCACTCCTCCATGAAATTTACATTGGACGTTGGCGTCATACCATTTTGGAAATGGTGGTGGTACGGGCTCCGTGATATATGGGGCTACCACATGTTGATTATATAACTGCTGGTAGAGGTCTTTGTACGTAACAGGAATTGGAGTGAACTGAATCTTCTCGGTATTCTTCTTCTAGTTTGATTTTGATCTTGGTAAACTTTGATAATTGTCAGAAGGAGGTTTTGATTGCGTCATCGTAATTGACTTGGCATAATTTGGTCTGTATGTGCTTACATTATTCACCCCGGCTTTCTTCCTCTTAGGTGCCACCCTTTTTCCACCGTCTCCTGCGTTGATTTTTTCGCTTTTAACTGCGTTCTCAATCATTTCTCCTGACATCACTACATCCGAAAAACTCCTTGTAGCGTTACCCACCAAGCGATCAAGATACGGTGCCTTTAGCGTATGGTCAAAAAGCATCGTTATCTCCTTTTCTGTCAAAGGCGGTTGTACCTGGGTAGCTACATCCCTCCAACGTTGAGCATATTGTCAAAAGCTTTCACTTGGTTTCTTCTCTATGTTTTGCAAGGTAATTTTGTCTGGAGCAATATCAGTAACATGGCCGTATTGCTTCATAAAAGCTTGGGCCAAGTCCTTCCAGGAATTGATCTTTGTGCGGCTTAGTTGGTTGTACCATTTTGCAGCGGATCCAACCAAACTATCTTGGAAACAGTGAATTAATAATTTTTCATTGTGGACATATCTTGTCATCTTCCGACAGAACATTGTAATGTGTGCTTCTGGGCAGCTTGTCCCGTTGTATTTTTCAAATTCGGGCATCTTGAACTTCGAGGGTAGCACTAGGTCTGGAACCAGACTTAGTTCTTTGGCATCGATTCCACTATAGGCGTCAATCCCCTACATTGCCCTAACCTTGTCTTCCAACCATTTATACCTTTCTTCTATTTGTTTGGATACTTCTATTTTCGTTCTTTCTACCTCCATAATATCATCGAGGTCGAGGTTGAAGGGATTCGCAGCGGTTTCACCCGGGTTCGATCCTGATCTGACCAGGTAATTAGTTTGGCCTGATGTGCCAATGGGCTGTGGTTGCGCCCGAATGAAGATGGGTGTTTCTCGCAGGTTTGTTTCTGGCGGGGCCTGATGGTGTGCGGGTGTAAAGTCGGAAGGATATGGAGGATCCTCATTTTCCTCTTTCGGGCCTTCAGCGGGACCTTTTCCTCTATCTGAATCTCGTAACAACTAGGTTAACTGATTAATTATATTGCTTTGAGATTCGATTATTTGGTCTCTCATGTCCTTTTGTACTCTCTCTAGCTTGTCTTGTAACTGAGCTTGCATCTGCTCTTGTATTTCTTTTTGCATTTGCTCTAGCCTCTCTATTCTCTGATCCATAGCTTTGGCCTTCTTACGCGTATAATAACGATGTGGATTTTCTATGTTTACTGTTGTTAACTGGTTGGATTAACTTTAATTAGTTAGGAGATGTTATGCCAATAATATGCAAGATATGATGCAAAATGCATGTATGCGAATGTGAGAAAAGGCATTGATTCTAAAGTCCATTTTCAATTAGAGTAACTTCTCGAGAAGAAAAACTTCTTTACATAAAAATAAAGTTTTTACAAATGGTTTGGCCTTTCGGCCCAAATCCTTAATCTTTCCTAGCAATCCTGCTAACTTCTTTCCTCGTTCCGACCTTGACTCGTACTGAAGGCTCAGAATATCAGCTTCAACGGCCAGCTCCTGCATGTGATCGGCCGCTTCCCTCATTTGAGTTAGTGCCTTGCTCATGATATGATCTCATTCTCCGACCTCTCTTTGGGCTTGACGGGTGTGCCATTCACTAGTTTCTAAATCTCTTTCCATGATCTCGAGTCGGATTTCATTATTATGGAGTGTGGCCTCCAATTCTTGCACTCTTTCTCTCAGTTCTTGTCTTTCGGCCATGCACGCTTTCAGCTCCGATATTGTGTTTCAATTTTGGCGCCTCCATAATGACTCTTCTAACTCCTTTATTCTCGCTTCTAGACTGGCCATCTGAGCTTTCAACTCGGTCTCCTCGACTCGTTTTTCTAGTAGCTCTCCCTTCAAGGCGTTCTCTCGGGCTTGACCATCTTGGAACTTTATTTGCCAATGCTCCGTTTGATCCTTTTGTTCTTGAATTTCCTGACGCCATTGCTCAGAAGTTTTCCCTAACCCCGCAGTCCTCATGGATTGATGAAGCTTTTTGTAGTGTTTCTTTAAATCTTCAAGGTCTTCTTCAGCCTTATTTTTCCCTTTTCTCAATTTCTCGGCCTCTAACCTGTGAAAATCCACATTTAGCCCCAACTGCATCTTATCTTCCTCCAATACTTCTATCCTCTTTCCGAACTCCGAGCTTTTCCTTTCAAAGTCATGCTTAAGGATGTCTAACTCCGTCGGGACCTCTTGCAAATATTACTCCAGAGGGCGAACATTTTTTGGATTTGGCGCAGGGACGTTGTCATTCACTCTCTTACTCCTCCACCAGTCATAATTCGAGGTTGTCAATGGATTGGCACTGAACTTTTTCATTTTTTTTACCTTTTTCCACGAATTCGCCATTTCCTGAACTTTCTTCTTATAGTCGTTCCCTTTATAAGAAAAGTCACAATATGCCAGGCCATGTGTAGCAGAGATAAACTATATTATCTTATCTTGTCTCAAAACAAGCAGCGGAGCATATCCAGTAGCACCCCAGACTCCGAGTAACGGGACCCAATCGAAATCACCACATCGGTAGAGAATCTCATCTGGGAGGAACCAAGGTGCACACCATTCAATATTTTCATCCTGAAGATTCTAAAGAACAGCTGTCCATTTTTCTTCGGATATATTTTGTTCACGCTGCGCGGTCACAAAGTCCTTTAAAGACGAGAAATCTGTTGAAAATACCTTACAAGAGAATTTCTCCACTTTCTAAAAGTGATAGTGAAACCAGACCGTTAAAAGCTGAGCACACCCAATGAATCTTCCTTCTCATTCTCTCCGGCATGCACTTAATGAGCGAAATGTTTATGCCAAGATAGTAGGGACCGGGTGATTCCCCTACTAAGTCGATCAAACAATGCTACTACCGCATCCTTGACGTGTCACAATGCTTTCGGGAATAAGACCAACCCGTATATGCCGAGGGCAAAGACATCAACACGGTTTCTCATATCTGGATGTGTTGCAATTAGTTCTTGCAAACTCTTCCAATTAATACATTTGTTATCTCTTTTTGCCTTAATTCGGGAAGCGACCCATCGCTCACTCATCCCTGTAACATTCATCAACCTTTTCATAAAGGTAGGAACACTTGCGTCTTTTGAATATGCTTTATCGGCTTGGACTCTAGGACAACGAATGAAAGCAGTGTATTCTTCTATTGTTGGTACCAAGTCTAGATGTCCGAGGGTGAAGCAGCTATAGGCAGGATTCCAATGTTGGGAGAGAGCTCGGAACAGATGCTTGTCGATCTTTACTTCGAGTAGGTAAGATAGATCTCCATAATCTCGGTAAAACATCTGCCTCATTTCAAGCTGTCATCCTTCTCGCGTTGTTGCTCTTCGGACCATAGGCGTGCCATCATATTGTCTTCTACTTTATCTAGAAATCCTTCTTCCATGATGAAACTGCCTAATTTGTAAACGGGCTTAAATCAAACCTTTTCGTTCATAATGATGCAAATGCAAGTAAAAAGAGACAAAACAAACACGGTTAGTAGCATGTAAGAATCAAAATCAGCATACAAACATATGACACAGTACCTAAGAATTAATCTTGGGTGAATGCTAAAAAGGTTTGGCCTAACTCCATCTAAAGCGAGTACTTACGGTTCACTATATGTAGTTTAGGTTCTAAAGGTGAAGGGTACCCAAACCAGCAGATTTCTCGGTGCTCACCCATTACAGGCTCATACGGACGAGTTCGGTTTAGGGGGACGTATTTCTCGCATGTTTGCACGGAAGTGAAAACTTCACGAAAACAAGGGTACTTTGTAATCCCGAAAGCAATCCACTATCCTGCACGGAGGTGAAGACCTCACAAAGGAGTAGTTTCCCACTTTCACTTAAAAGGGTCGTAACGCGATGCACATGATGCCAAGCTATACTAGAAATATCACAGAGCATAATATTTCACCAAAAATGTCGAGGATCGCATGTTAAATAAAATCGAAGTTTAGACGTTTTCAAAAAGACCCAAAAATTATCAATATCGGCTTGACTCTCGTTTGTTTTAAAACGTCCCCAGTGGAGTCGCCAAGCTGTCGAAACCACCTCGAGAACGGGGCTTCGAAGAATCATTTTAAAGTTTTGAAAAAATGGGAGTAAAAAAGGAGTCGCCACCAATCCTTATTTTGGGTGTGATTGGATCACCACAAAATGTTTACGACGTTTTAAAAAGTCGGTCTTTAAAATCCAGAGAAACAGGCTCGGGAGTCGGTTACGCATGAGGAAGGATTAGCACCCTTATACGCCCAGAATTGGTACCACATGATTATTTTCGGGTCTTATTTTATGAAAACAATAAAACTCAAGTCAAGTTTAAAATGCGATGTTTATTTTAAAAGGCTTTGTGTAATTTTAAAGGAAATCTTTAAAAAAATTCATCCCCGTATTTCGATCCTCTATGAGAACTAGAAGACATGTCCATCACATTAGGGCACTATATTCTCAGAGTTTCAAAATTGAAGGATGTTTTGGTAGATTTTAAAGAGAGTATTCTATCGCGTGAATTATACGAAATTCACATCCAACACATTAGGGCATGGCGTTTCGAGGTTTTCACACGAAAGAACGTCGTTTCTTTCTTGGTCTTAAAATCCTTTGTAAATATATAAGATTGAAGAATATTTTGGAAAACTTTCGAAAAGGATATCCAATTTGCATGAATTACGAAAATCACACTTAACACGTTAAAGCACGATTTTTCGAAGTTTTCATACAAAGGACATTGCCTCGTTTTAAATTTATTTGTGACATATGCATATAGATATACCTTGAGAATCTAAAAAATTCGTATTAAATTTAAAGTGTAATCCTCGAACATATGATTTGAAGGATGAAAAGGATTACTCATTTACTTCGATTTTCACGAAGAATTAAAGTCGTGACCAACACGTTAGGACACGACATTCTCGGAGCCTCGAAGTGAACGGGCGTAAAAACTTGAAAAGGATATCCGGTTCGCGCGAGCTATACGAAGAAATCACACCCGACACGTTAGGGCATGATTTTTTGAAGTTTGCGCTCGGACCGAATATTGCCTCGATTTTTTAAAATAACTTGTAAATGGATGCGTAAATTTAGAACACGAATAGCGATTAATAAGTGAAGTTAAATACGAAGCAATATAATAAGCAGATAAATAATATGCAAAAACACAAAATGCAGGTGCAAATAAATGCAAACATTGGTAAGGAAGAAGAAACGACGAAATCGGGGTTGAAAACGAGACTTTTGGATACCCGAGGGTAAAACGGTAATTTTGGACGTGCAGGGCAAAATTGTGATTTTTTGTAAAATCGGGGTTAAAAATAGGATTTTGGAAACTTTGGTGAAATTGGGGCTAAAAATGAAATTTTGAAAAGTTCAGGGGGTAAAATGGTAATTTTGGTAAAATTAGGGTTAAAAATGGAATTTTGGAAAGTTTGAGGGTAAAATGGTAATTTTTGGTAAAACTGGGGTTAAAAATGGAATTTTGGAAAGCTTAGGGGTAAGATGATAATTTTTGATGAAACAGGTGTTAAAAATGGAAATTTGGAAAGTTCGGGGGTAAAATGATAACTTTTGGTAAAACGGGGTCAAAATGGAATTTTGGATAGTTTAGGGGTAAAATGGTAATTTTTGGTAAAAATGGGGTTAAAATTGGAATTTTGGAAAGCTTAGGGGTAAGATGGTAATTGTTGATGAAACCGAGGTTAAAAATGGAATTTTGGAAAGTTTAGGGGCAAAATGGTAATTTTTGGACAGTCTAGGGACCTATAAAATAATAAAAGCAAGAAAGGGTGACATGTGGCAGCCCCACAGGTACCCAGAAGTCAAAGGACTAATTTATAAATCTTAAAAAATTCTTGGGTCAATTGTGTAATTAAATAAAAGTTGATTTAAGGATTAAATTAAAACAAATTAAAAATGACAGGGACTAGATACATAAATAAGCCAAAAAGTGACACGTGGCAACCTCTGGTGCAGTCAGACAGTCAAAGGACTAATTTATAAGTCTTGAAAAATTCTTGGGTCAATTGTGTAATTAAATAAAAGTTGATTTAAGGATTAGATTAAATCAAATTAAAAATGACAGGGACTAGATACATAAATAAGCTAAAAAGTGACACGTGGCAGCCTCTGGTGCAATCAAACAGTCAAATGACTAATTTATAAGTCTTGAAAAATTCTTAGGTCAATTGGGTAATTAAATAAAAGTTGATTTAAGGATTAAATTAAAACAAATTAAAAATGACAGGGACTAGATACATAAATAAGCCAAAAAGTGACACGTGGCAGCCTCTGGTGCAGTCAAACAATCAAAGGACTAAATTGAAAACCAATTAAAATTACCGGGCAAAATTATAAATAATTAAAAAAGCAAAAGGACTAAATTGAAACAAATAAAAAATGCGGAAGGACCAAACGCACAAATAGACCATTAAGCAAAAACACGTGGATCCAAGAGCGGGTTCGGGTCGGATCAGGTCGGGTCGATGGGTCCTACAAATGTCATTTTTAGGGTTTTTTTATTTCATTTTTTTCATTTTTTTAAAATACCCCCCTCTTTTCTTCCTTTTCTCTCAACTCAACCCCTCTCTCCAAGGCCGGCCATGCTCCGGCCGAGCTCCGGCAGCCGCCAAAGCCGCGCGTGGGGCGCGTCATCGAAGCCCCTCGTTCTGCTCGTCCACCTCCGGTCACATTCCGACCGTCCCTTCCTCGGCCACCGGTCGCGCGTCGCGTGCCACGCGCGCTGTGAACGGTTCCCCCACGCTGTCGCCGTTCGATTTCCGGCGCTCACGCGGTCGTCCCCTCTCACGCGCCGTCCGACCAGGTAAGATTCGAACGTCCCTTTTTTATTCTGTTCTTTTATATATATATTTTAAAAGATCTCGGTTCTTTAAAACCCATTTCTTTTTATTATTGTTGATATTTATCTCAAAAATAGATTTTTACTTTTAAAATTGGTCTCTGTTTTTTGAAAATCATTTTAAAGTCCGATCTAAAATTGCTTTATGTTCCTTGCTTCTCTGTTTAATACACGACCGGACGGCGACGACATCCGGAGCTGGGAGACCGACGGCGGTTTTGTGGAACTCCGTCAGCGGCGGTGGTGGTTTCGCGACCTTGGACGACGGCAGCAACCAGGGAAGAAAATCGTCCCTTCAAATTCTCCCTTTTTTATTATTGTTTATTAATATTAATTATTAATATAGCCATTATTAATGATTTTATTGTTATTATAACCGACATTAATGCTGTATTATTGATGATATTATTAAATATTAAAACTTCATTAATAATCATTAATACCTAAACAAAACAATAAATACTAAACGGGTATGAAATACATGTATCTACCCCTTTTAGAATCTGATGGGTTTTGAAAACCTTAAAATCTAGATGGCATTGAATGTATGTTAAACGTACCTGGCTTGAGACTGTGAATCTGTTTCGACTGTTTGATGTGTCTGTCCCTCTTGTTCTTAATGTTTCACAAATCTGCTTGTATTGATTTTTTAATCAAAGGTCCGAACCCCTTACAATTGAAATCAGTTTGGCTTTTATAGCCAAATATATCATCATACACTTTTGTTTTGTACATTTAAATGCTTGTCCTAATCTATCTATTCTTCTGCAGGTTCCACGGTAGTGGCGGTTGGTGCAGCTGGTGAAGGTGATGGTTGTGGCAGTCGGCTGTGCAGAAGCAACTTGGAGCTGCTGGAGATGACCCTGGTTGCTAACGTGGCAAGCTCCCATTGGCTGTGATGGAGGTGGTCTCAACACAAGTGGGATATTGGGGCATTGGGCCCCTAATTCGGGCTTCTGTAAATTTGTTTTGCAAATTGGGCTGTCTGAATTGGGCCCCAATTAAAATGTAATTGGACTTTATTATTTGGACTTTAAATTTTAATTAAAATTTAAATTTATTTCAAATATTTTTAAATTTAAAATAAATTTAAATTTAATAATGAATTTAAACCTAAAGATCCAATCACTTGGGCCCGGACAAATTGGGCTTTAACACTTATAATCATGATAAAAGTTCATTTTAATATTACATATTTAGAATAAAATACATAATTTAGAACCTAATATATAATATTTGAAAGTCTTTATTTAAGTACATTTTAGAAGGTATCTTTAATGTCCGTTTTACGGTTCATGAAGACTAATTCTTTTAAGAGATTTATGATTACTCCTTCCAATAATATGTTTTCAAAGTAAAAAAAAAAAAAAAAAGCAATGTTCCATACAATTTGAAAGATCAAGACTTACAAAAAATTTGAGTATATAGATAAATGTTAAATATGACTTCTTTAAAAAAATCTTTAAAAAATCAAAATTAATAAGAATATGTTTATTTTGAGTTTATTTAGAAAATACTTTTATTATTTTGATTTTATTTTTAATTTATAAAAAATACAATTATTTAGATTGAAGTATTATTTTGGATAGTTCAAAAAATTATTATTTTTTATACACAGATCATAAATCTTAAAAATATATTGTCTTTTACTTCAAATAAATTGAAATTGATATACTTAGCCTACTTGTGATGCTTGTTCATACGACATCTTGATTATCAACTATTTGTATTTCATAGAAACAAACAAGCAATACTTAAATTAAGGAACAAAATTGAGGTTAATTGATATTGGAAATTTAGGGTTTATTTTTATAACAAAAACAATTGTGAAGTCTCAAGGTGTCAATCACATACATTTGTCCAATTCAATTGTCAGTTAGACACACCAAACCTTTTAGTATTTTAAATTTGCGTCTGGTTGTTGTTGTATCATTATTATTATTTGTATAAGTTGTATTATCATTATCGAGTTTAAGAATTGATTAATTACTAACACCAGTAATTAAATAATTATTTAGTTTTAATTAAAGGTTTAATACATAATTTGATATATGAGTTTAACACTTCTTTAATGTGGTACTTATGTTTCTTTTTATCCAATATCGTAGATGTATTTGACAAAAATTATATATTTTGAGATACGAAGGTAACAATGTTAACGTTTTAGTATTAAATTTAGGGTTTATAATTGATTTGATGAAAATTCGTAATTAGCTAATAATATTAGCAATTATCTTCATCTAATCAATTCCAAAATATGAATTTAACCACATCGATCGAGCTGCATTTGGAAAATTAAACGCAAATTTAAACAAATTCACAATTAACTTATTTATTCTATTAACAAAATCATGAAAAATTCAAAATTAATAATAATAACAGTTTACTTTCATAAAATCAACAGTGAAACCCGAATTAAACATTAAAAAGTTAACACAATTAACGTTAGGTACTAAAATAAAATTTTATCAAATACATATACCACATTGGACTAAAATAACACAGGTACCATATTATAAAAAAATGTCAAACTTATGTACATAACGATATATTAGAGTAAGGATGAGATTATAAGGGGTTGTTGGGTATTTAATTAATGATTTGATAATTATTAAAGTAGAGATTTAGTTTTTCTGGTGAAGGATACATTTCTTCTTAAATGCTGGCAAAAAGAGTGAGGGGGTGCTAATGTCACTTAAGTCGAAAATTTTATATTTTTAATGTTAATATTTCAGAATATAAATAGTAATCTCAATATAAAGAAATATAATATTTTTGGGATAATTGTTTTTTATTTTTATGTTTTTTAGATAATCTTTCATTCCATCGACTTAAACATTAAAATCTTACTTTTCAATAAAATAAATATAATATTTTTGGGATAATTGTTTTTTATTTTTATGTTTTTTAGATAATCTTTCATTCCATCGACTTAAACATTAAAATCTTACTTTTCAATAAAATAAATTAAACAAAATAATATGACATATTTGATAATATAAAAATAATCTTACATTCTACTAATTTTATTAACAACAATAAACTTACATCTGTAACTTACATAAAATTTTGGTGTCAAACACATGAACCGATTTAAGTAACGTTATTAGTCCAAGATCAAAGTGGCAACTAATGTTGAATACTGTCGAAACACATGGACCAATTTGACTAATGTTAAATAAGAAGGCAAAACATCATCTCAATATTTTCATATAATATAATTATTAAGTGAAATAATTGAACATTAAAAAAAATAAAAACATCAACTCAATATTTAAGTGAATAATAGTTTACACATGATATATGTAACATCCGAAAATCAATGGTGTCAATAATGACGATTTCGGTCTTCTATTTCCATAAATTAGACTCATGAATATTTGATTGATTAATGGTTTAAAAGTTTGTATTTAATATAAAATGTTTTGTAATGTTCCGTAAATTAGTCTAATTGATTGGTTTATGTTTAAAAGCTGTGTTTTTTAGGTAAATTTTAAAAGATGGTTTTTATTTATCAAAGAAAAATATATACAGCACCTAATTATGAGAAACAAGATCCAAATTAGATTCATCCTATGTAATTTTCTTTTCTAGTTTTATTTTCTTTCTTTTATACCGAAAAGATTTAATGATATAAAATGTATGTCACATCATCATTTTATTAAGGGATTAATTGTAGTCAATGGACGAGTGATTAAAATATTACAAATAGATACATTTTGTAACCTTTTATAGTTTGATAACCAAAACAAAAGCTTACTAATAGTTGGGTGACCACTAGTGTAATTTATCCAAAAATTGCCCTCATAAATTTGGTGATATTGTTTTCTTAATAGGTTAGATCTATCCTTTTACGTGTAATGTAATGAAAATTTGATCCACGAGTTTTATATATGCTTCACATGTATTTAAGTTGGCATTTAATGTTCAAAACGATGGAAGAACCTAATTCATATTATATTGATATTTTAAAATTTTAATTAATATGTTTTGAAGTTTAATGGGTAAATATCTAATTACAATTTTTCAAATATATTTCCCCTTTAGTTTAATCAACTTGTTTATATTATTTCCATCTTTTTTATACAACGTAATATAATTAAAGTTAGAAATATTTAGGCAAATTTTGACACATTATAATTTATATAATATAAGCCCATGCATACTGTTTAAAAAAAACCCATGCATTTGCAAAATGGTTGGAGAACACATACACAATTACATGTACTATTATTTTGAAAGAAAATAAAGAAATAAATACAAGTGAAGCCACCGAATTACACATAATTTATCAAACATTATACAGTTGAAACGCGGAGGCTAGGTAGGCTGGCCTCCCAATATTCTTCTTTATGATTCCCTCTAAAACATCTTTTGTGGCTTTATTTGAATCCCAATCTTCTCTTCTCCTGCAACAAAACAATGAGTTTTTTTGGCATTCAACAAATTAAACATACAAAACAATGTGAAATAATGCACCTTCACGAGATGAAAAAAAAAGAGATATATTACCTTGGAGTATGGTCAAAGCCATTGTCGCTTAGTAGTGGTGAGGAGGAGGAGGTGACGAGTAGACATAATGGGGTGGTGGTGGTGGAGACTTGTACTTGTAAGGGTGCTTGGGTGGTGATGGCGGTGGAGGTGGCGGAGACTTATACTTGTAAACTGGAGGTGGTGGAGGTGGAGACTTGTACTTGTAAGGGTGCTTGGGTGGGGATGGAGGTGGTGGTGGGGGAGACTTGTACTCATACGGATGCTTAGGTGGGGATGGAGGTGGTGGTGGGGGAGACTTGTACTCATACGGATGCTTGGGTGGTGATGGTGGTGGTGGTGGGGGAGACTTGTACTTGTAAGGATGCTTTGGTGGTGATGGTGCTGGAGGTGGTGGAGACTTGTACTTGTAAGGGTGCTTGGGTGGTGATGGCGTTGGAGGTGGTGGAGACTTATACTTGTAAACTGGAAGGGGTGGGGGTGGAGACTTATACTTGTAAGGGTGCTTGGGTGGTGATGGTGGGGGTGGGGACTTGTACTCGTAGGGGTGTTTGGGTGGTGGTGGGAACTTGTACTTGTAGAGATGCTTGGGTGGTGATGGTGGTGGGGGAGACTTGTACTCGTAAGGATGCTTGGGTGGTGATGGTGGAGGAGGTGGTGGAGACTTATACTTGTAAACAGGAGTTGGTGGGGGAGGAGATTTGTACTTGTAAGGCTCCTTGTGTGGTGGTGGTGGTGGAGACTTGTAATGGTAGGGTGGTGACGAGTACTTCTTAGGAGGTGGTGGAGGAGAGGAATAAGTGTATTCTGCTGAAGTTTCGAAAGGGAGATTGAGAGACACAACTAAAACTAAAAGAGTGACAAAGAGAGAAATCATTGATGATCCCATTGACCCCATCTTTACTTCAAAAAATGGGTTTAATTTGGGTATGCTCTTAGCCATCTTCTTCACTCCCTTTATATAGACTTTGTTTTAACCTTATAATCATGAAAAAAAAAATTTAATCAATACTTTTCAATGATTATCAAACATTGTAAAGTAATTTCTTGAGCAATGATATTCTCATCAATTACATTTTAAAAAATCATATTCCATTAAAATTTTAACATGGAAAAGCACCAAAGTGCCTCCTTAAAAATGAATGATGATGATTAGAATCGTGAGAAGTCTAAATATTAAACTAAACTTAATTAGTTTAAATATGAAAGCACCACAAATCATATGCTACATTAGTTTTAAAATTTGATTAATTTAATCACCGGCAGAGGAAATGTGTTAGTTCTAGCTACCAACAATTTCCTTTAAAATTATTACAAAAATCATTTTTATTTTTAATTATTCATCTAATTACTTGAAGAAAATCGGTAATGTGCACATGGCATACAAGGTTAAGCAGAAAAATTTAGTGTTTTTCTTCAAAAAAAAAAAAGAAAACAAAAGAAATACAAGTGTTTTTAATTAAAATAGAGTGATTTGGGTCGAATCTTTTACTTAAATATTGATATTGACTTTATAAGCTATCTTTATCAAAAGAAGAAAAAAGAGAAAAGCATCCGATTAAAGATTTAAATTATTAAATTAAAATTAATCATACATGTAAAATATTATTGTGCTTTTTTCTAGCCCTCCGAAAGACATTATGCTTTGTTTACAACATTTTTGCTTAGAGATCAAGTTTTAAGATTAACTCGGATGCATTATTGCTTAACGATCTTTTTAAACCGTTGGATATAGTTGCAATGCCATATGATTGTGAGTATTTATCCTTGTGTTTTGTGATTTGGGCGTTGAGGCCCCGAGACAGGTTGTAGAGATAAAAGGAATGTCGAATTAAGCTCCATTCATCAGGACATGTTGGTGTGTTGGAGAGTGTCTAGCTTTAAGCTACGCTTACGGGATGGAGATCCGTTTATCTAATGTGTGGTGATAGAGTCCACTTTTATGTTTCATAATCTCAAGCTATCAAAATTATCATTAAAATATGAAATATGTTGTATGTAAATGCATGTGAGTATGTAAGCTAGACTTGTGAGGTAATGAAGCATGAATATGTTATTTTGACTTGATGAAAATATGATTGTGAATGTGCCTTAGTATACTCTTGCTTAACTTATGATGTTGTGTATGTTTTGTGGTAAAAAATTATCAGTAATTCAGTCATAGAAGACATGTACTAGTCACATCTCATGCACATATAGTAATAATCTAATCAATCAAATCATGGATTCCATAATTATTCATAATATCAGGGATTTAATTGAAAGAGGTAAAATACTTAAAATAATTTAAGAATCATATAGGGACTAAATTGAATAGTTTATAGAAATTTTGGGTAAAATTATGAAATAAGGGCACCTAGCTGTGTGGCCAAGTCGTGTGCACTGCCTTAAGCTGTGTGGAAATTGCAAAATCAAGGTACAGGTGAGACACGACCGTGTGACAGGCCATGTGGAGAGTCTTAGATTGTGTGAGTATCGAATATACTAGGGTTTCAAGGGGGACATGGTCGTGTGAGGGGGACGTGTGGTCCGATGTGTCGTCGGGAACACCAAATATAACCTATTCCAAAAATTAAAGTAAATAACAGTAAAAGGGAAGTAGGGTCTAACCCTCAGGGACTGGAGAGTTGTAAAAGTCTTGTCTGTCGAGATCGTGGACCAAATCTAGCCCAAGAAAAGCTCTGTGATCTAAGGAAAAATAAAAGAAACTGAATTAAAAAATAAAAGAAAATAGAACTAAAAGAAGTAGAAAATAGGGAAGTCGAAGAAAAAATAAATAACATAAAATAAACAAGTTGAAAGAAGAAGGGTTTTATCGATATTTAGAGATCCAGCCTCCGGTTATCTTGATTCTTCCTCGATTCAATCATAGACTTTGGATGGTTCTTCTCATGCCTGAATAAGCCAGTTATAGTGGAAGAGGACGCCTACAACCACCAGCTTTGGATATAGTTTTTAGTGGAACCTGACTCTAGCCAACCGTCGCTCCAATGGGAATGTCTTACACTAGATCACCTTTTCCCAACGACGAATGCCACGCCATTTTGTCTCTTTTGGCTCGGCAACCTCTGACGCAGTAAGTTAACGAATCAACTGTGAAACCTTCTCAAAACACACAAAGCGGCCGTCTTTGCACAAGATGAAAAGATTACTTTTGTAGGGATTTTGGACGGAAGCGTCAATCCCGTATTACAGAGAATTGATGAATACTCGGGTTGAAAAGAATTAAGCGCGGATTCTAAGCCTCATGAACCTTGGAGGAATATTTGATAACCTTTGGCTAGAAGGGTTTTTTAGTTACTCATGATTTTGGGGAAGAACACAAGATAATAAAATAAAGCTTTTATTGAACTAGGGATTTAGCGAGATGGAAGATTTTTCAATGAATCGGGAATGAATAATTCAATCACTCCACCCCCTATTTATAGTACATAATATTCCTAGTTGAATCCAATCTAAATTCTAAAAGATAATTAGAATTATATCTAACATTTAATTCCCCTAATTGGATCCAATTTAAACTCTAAAATATAAATACAAAAAAGATAAATATAAATTAAATACAAATTTAAATAATAAATAATATCTTAAATATTAAATCCTAACATAAAATATTTTTTAAAAATAAAAAAAATAAAATAAAATAAAACCAAGTCTTTTTGTCCTATAAACTCTCTCTTTTAGCATTCCATCTTTGCACAACTTCAAATTCTCCTCTAAAATTATGCTTTTTGTCTCTAATTTATCTTCTATCACCACTTGAGTCCCTACAAAATAAAAAGACAATAAATAGCCCAATTTAATAAGATCATACTCTAAAAATATATATATTTAATATCCAAAAGTATGTCATATTTAAGCATTATCATATTCCCCCTACTTAGCCCATGCTTTCCCTCAAGTATGACTCATAATCCACTAAGTAATTAAAATTCCACCATGGAAAATAATACTCCAAAGTTCTACAAACAATTAGACTTAATGCTTTCGAAAAATAAAGAGAACTTTTAGCTTGCTGTAGATAAAATCAAAAAAGTAACCCAATTAAAACACACAACAATTAAATCATCTTGAATTATTTCATGAGAGTTAGATAATTTACTAAACTTACCAAGACACCTATTTGTTCACCATTGTTTCCAAATTTAGTTCTCTTCTCTTTATTTTGTGAATTTTTTCCTTTTTTTTCTTTAAGAATACATTGGACCTTTTGACGCGAAATAAAATGACACCCAAGCACTCCATCCCGGTTACTCAGCCTAACATGCTCTCAATTTTTTTCTTCTTTTTTTTTTTTAGAATGCATTAGCCCTTTTGACGCGAAGTGAAATGAAAACCAAGCACTACACCCCGGTTACTCAGTCTAACACATTCCGAATTTATTTATTATTTTCTTTTTTTTATTCGGGTTAGCGGAGTTTTGCTTAACACGTCACACAACCTTTTTACGCGGAGTAAGATGACAACCCAAGCACCCAACCCCGGTTACTCAGTTAGTCACGTTTTAAACTATGCTCATAACCACGGAATCATCAAAGGATTTTTTTTCTTTTTTTTTCGGATAGAGAACTTTAATTTAGGAGGACTAGGAAAAACAAACAAGTATCAAAAATAAATTTAGCAATTAACTAACAATCAAGAAAAAACAATTTTGGCATGCATCAGAATTAATTGTTCTCTTACATTTAGACTCAATCAATTTTACCATAAGCAAGATAGAGTTTTCTTCATTAATCATAATCTTATGAGCCTAATAGAAATAAAACAGTGGAGACAAATTTAATCATAGCAAAATCAAAATTAACTCAGTATATAAGAATCATACTTATAGGCAAAACAGTGGGCATTTCATGGGTAAAATCATGAGCATGAAATAGTAGAAACAATGAGGAATGTCTCCCCCCTACTTAAAACGCATTGCCCTCAATGTGAAGATAAATACGAAAAGAAAAGGGTTTAGAATACTCCCCATGTTATCGTTGCTCTCGTAGTGTTGCAGTTTCCATCATTAATTTTTTTTGAAATAAATTCCTCGAGTTTCCTGGACAAAAATAAATAAATAAATAAATAAAATAAGATAGAAAAATAAAAAAATAAAAAATAAAAATAATTGGGTTGCCTCCCAACAAGCGCTTGTTTAACGTCGTTAGCTCGACGACCCGAATCAGTACTGAGGTTGTTGAAGATGAATTTTCTCGAGAGTTTGAGCTTGAAAATTTTCATAGAACGGTTTCAACCTTTGACCATTAACTGTGAAACGCTTCCCTGTCTCCTCACTTTCTATTTCTACTGCACCATGAGTAAATAATTTAGTAACAATAAAAGGTCCTAACCATCGAGACCGAAGCTTACCGGGAAATAATTTTAGAATTGAGTTGTAAAGTAACACTTTTTGCCCTATTGAGAATTGCTTTCGGGATATCATTCTATCATGAAACAGTTTTGTTTTATCCTTGTATATACGAGCATTCTCATAGGCGTCATTTCGAATCTCTTCCAACTCTTGGATGTCTAATTTCCTAGCTTTTCCTGCGGGCTCTAATTCCATATTACACTGCCTTACAGCCCAATAAGCTTTATGTTCTAGTTCAACAGGAAGGTGACAAGCTTTGCCAAAAACAAGTCGAAATGGAGACATACCTATTGGGCCTTTATATGATGTTCGATAAGCCCAGAGAGCATCATTCAATCGAAGACTCCAATCCTTTCAATTAGGTTGAACTGTTTTTTCCAAAATAGTATTGATTTCTCGGTTTGAAACCTCCGCTTGGCCGTTTGTTTGGGGGTGATAAGATGTAGCTATACAATGATGAACTCCATATTTCTTCATGAGTGCTTCCATTACTTTATTGCAAAAATGAGTTCCACGGTCACTGATCAAGGCCCGAGGTGTGCCAAACTTGGAAAAAATACAACGTTTTAGAAATTCTACCACGGTTTTAGCATTATCATTTCGAGTAGGAATTGCCTCTATCCATTTAGAAACATAGTCTACTGCTAGAAGTATATATAAATTTCCAAATGAAGAGATAAATGGGCCCATAAAATCATTACCCCACACATCAAAAATTTCACATACATGGATTGGGGATTGGGGCATTTGATTTCGCCTAGTAATGTTTCCTACCTGTTGACATCTATCACAAGATTTACAGAATTCATATGCATCACGAAAAATTGTGGGCCAATATAATCCACATTCTAATACCTTATGAGCAGTTCGTTTAGGTCCAAAATGGCCTCCACATGCATGCGAATGACAAAAAATAAGTATAGATGTTACCTCGATTTCCGGAACACATCGTCGTATTACCTGATCTGAGCAATGTTTCCATAAGTATGGATCATCCCAAATATAATATCGAGCTTCTCTTTTAAGTTTTTCTTTCCTAGAACGAGATAACTCAATAGGTAAAGAACCTGTAGTAAGAAAGTTTACCATATCCGCATACCATGGAAAATACTCTTGGGCCGAAAATAAGCCCTCATCAGGGAATTCATCTCTTATAAAAATATCATCATAAGGCATTTTTACCCTACTCAAGTGATCAGCCACCAAGTTTTCGCATCCTTTTTTATCTCGAATCTCGATATCGAATTCTTGTAGCAATAAAATCCATCTCATAAGTCTCGGTTTTGCTTCTTTCTTTGCAATTAAATACCTAAGAGCTGCATGGTCAGAAAAAATTATTACTTTAGATCCCAATAAATAAGATCGAAATTTATCTAAAGCAAATACAATGGCTAAAAGTTCTTTTTCTGTGGTAGTGTAATTGCTTTGCACAACATCTAGGGTTTTTGAAGCATAACAAATGACATGGGGCTCTCGATCTATCTTTTGCCCCAAAACAGCCCCTACACTTCGGTCACTGGCATCACACATGATCTCAAAAGGGTATTTCCAGTTTGGGGCTTGGACTATAGGAGCAGAAACCAACTTTTGTTTCAACGTGTCAAAAGCCTTTTGCATTTTGGGCCGAACTCAAATTTTTTGTCTTTTTGCAATAACTCGCACAATGGTTCAGCTATTTTCGAGAAGTTTTTTATAAAGCGCCTGTAAAATCCTGCATGACCAAGGAAAGAACGAATTTCCCTCACAGTTGAGGGGTATGGTAAAGAACTTATAATATCAGTCTTAGCTTTATCAACCTCAATCCCTTTAGATGAAACTATATGACCTAGAATTAAACCTTTATCTACCATAAAATGACACTTTTCATAATTTAAGACAAGATTAAATTCTATGCATCTACTTAAAATTTTTGTGAGATTCCTAAGGCATTCATCAAAAGATTCCCCATGCACAGTAAAATCATCCATAAAAACTTCAATGATATTTTTTACGTAGTCTGAGAATATACTCATCATGCATCTCTGAAAAGTAGCCGGTGCATTGCAAAGTCCGAATGGCATCCTCTTATATGCAAACGTGCCAAATGGACATGTAAAAGTGGTCTTTTCTTGGTCCTCAAGTGCAACTGGAATATGAAAAAAACCTGAATATCCATCAAGACAACAATAATGAGTTTTTCCAGCTAAACGTTCAAGCATTTGATCTATAAAAGGAAGAGGAAAATGATCTTTTCTAGTATAAGAGTTCAACTTCCTGTAATCAATGCAGACACGCCACCCATTCTGCACTCGAATAGGTACCAAATTGCCCTCGAGATTTTTCTTTACTGTCACGCCTGTTTTCTTAGGCACGATTTGTACAGGACTTACCCAACTGCTGTCGGAAATGGGGTAAATTATGTCAGCATCCAACAACTTTATAATCTCCTTTTTTACTACGTCCATCATATTTGGGTTTAACCGTCTTTGCGCTTCTCGTCTCGATTTTGTGTTTTCCACTAAAAAGATCTTATGAGTGCATGTCAAAGGACTTAACCCTTTTAAATCGGCAATGGTCCAACCGATGGCTTCCTTATGGCTCTTTAGTACCTGAATTAAATTTGCTTCCTCACACTTAGAGAGTTTATTCGAAATTATAGCAGGAAGAGTCTCACCATCCCCTAAAAATGTATACTTGAGATGCTCGGGAAGTGGTTTCAACTCCAACTCTGGTGCCTGCACAATAGAAGGTAAAAGTTTAGTATTTATAGGAGGCAATAATTCATTAACAAATTCACAATTTAAAGTAGAATCAAAATCAACATTAAGATCATCATCAAATAATGTTTCGAGCTCAATCTCATGAAGTGATTTGAAAGTCTCATCTACTAAAGATTCCACTATATCGACACAGTTTACATTCAAGATTTCACTAGGGTGACTGATTGCGTCATAAACATTAAACTTTACGATCTCCCCATCAAACTCCATTGTGAGGGTTCCACTTCGCACATCGATCTTAGTATTTGCAGTACTAAGGAAAGGTCTCCCTAACAAGATATCAGAAGACCCAGGAGTTTTATCCTCTTCCATCTTTCCCACATAAAAATCTGTAGGAAAAATTAGTTCATTGACTTTCACTAACACATCCTCAAGGACTCCTTTGGGATGTACAATAGACCTGTCCGCCAACTGAATTATAACACCTGTTTCCTTCAAAAAACCCACGTTAAGTGATTCATAAATAGAAAAAGGCATTACATTTATAGAAGCTCCTAAGTCACACATAGCTTTCTTAATTCCAAAGTGACCTATTTTGCATGGAATTGCAAACATACCTCTATCCTTACATTTTGTTGGCATCCTTCGTTGCAAAACCGCAGATACATTCTCACCAACATTTACCTTTTCGTTTCCAGTCAATTTTCTTTTGTTGGTGCAAAGTTCTTTCAGAAATTTAGCATACCGTGGAATCTGTTTAATAGCATCTAACAACGACATATTTACCTTGACTTTTCTAAATGTTTCAAGAATCTCTTTTTCCTCATTACCTTTTTGGGTTTGCCTTAGTCGTCCAGGAAACGGAGGTTGAATTCTAGGTAATGGAGGTTTCGATCGAACCTGTTCATCGTCTTTTGATTTTCATATGTAGATTCTTGAGCATGATTTTTACCATGAATTGGTTCCAATACTTTCCCACTTTGTAGAGTCACTGCATTCGCTTTTTTTCTTGGGTTAGGTTCTATTTGTGACTGTAACCTACCCTGTGCATTTATTTTCTCCATTTGTGTGGTCAACTCCTTAATAGATGCCTCAGTTTTCTTTTGAAAATCCACAGTTTACTTTTGGAAATCTATAGATTGCTGCTGAAATTCAAGAACATTAGCTACTAATTTATTTACCATAGTTTCTAAGGAAGTACCTGAATTATGCGCTTGTTGTGGAGCTCGATTTTGGAATGGCTGGTTATAATGTGAATTTGTCCCATATCGCAAGTTAGGATGATCCTTCCACCCAGGATTGTATGTATTTGCATAAGGATCATATCCCCTTTGAGGTGGTCCAGGAAAGTTTCCCACAGCATCTAATTGGGCCACAGAATCATCATACAAACTAGGGCATGCATCAGTTGTATGCTCGAATTCACCACAAATTCCACATTGACGGGTCGACCCTAACTTTCCTGCAATAAGAGAACTCACAACATTAGTAAGTTTTTCAACTTTATCTTCTAAAGAGGAATTAGTTAGCTGATGAACCCTTCGAGTAGGTTCAGGGTTGGCTCGGAATTGTTGAGTATTTGCGGCCATTGTGGAAATCAAGTCTCTTGCTCGTTGAGGAGTCATATTAACCAATGCTCCTCCACTGGCTGCATCTATCATATTCATCTCCATAGGTTTCAAGCCTTCAAAAAAATATTGAAGAAGAGACTGTTCAGTTATACCATGTTGTGGGCAACTTGTACACAACTTCTTGAATCGTTCCCAATAGTCGTAAAGAGACTCCACATCTTTTTGCCTAATCCCCACAATTTCTCTTCTTAATTCAGCAGCACGAGAGGCTGGAAAAAACCTGTTAAGAAACAAACGAGAAAGATCAGCCCAAGTTGTAATAGATCCAGGAGGTAGATAGAATAACCATTCCCTAGCGGAGTCAGCTAAAGAAAAAGGAAAAGCGTGTAATTTAATTTGATCCTCAGTTACCCCCTGAGGTTTCATACTCAAACAAACCATATGAAATTCCTTCAGATGTTTATGTGGATTCTCATTCTGCAACCCACGAAAAATCGGTAATAATTGGATTAAACCTGATTTAAGCTCAAAATTAGCATCCATAGTAGGATACGCAATGCACAATGGTGGTTAATCATCAGGAGCCTCGGCTAATTGTCGAATTGTTTGATCCATAGGTGGTGGTGGATCTTGATTTTCGTCAACCCTAGCAATCGACACTTCCACCGGTAAATCAACTCCTTGGTTTTCCAGTGTTGGATTAGGGTTTTCGTTTACCCTAGATTCACCTTCGTCGCCTTCTTCTACTTCTAAAGGTGGGCTGTGCTTAACTCCTACAACTTCCGACTGCCTTTTTCGTAACTTTGCTTCCTTGCGATTGCCTTTTGCAGTCTTTTCAATTTCGGGATCGTACGAGTATGCAAGATTACCTGGAGCAGATCTAGTCATAAGCAGAAAAAAGAAAACAAGATTAGTACGTTACCAGTCCCCGGCAACGGCGCCAAAATTTGATGTGTCGTCGGGAACACCAAATATAACCTATTCCAAAAATTAAAGTAAATAACAGTAAAAGGGAAGTAGGGTCTAATCCTCAGGGACTGGAGAGTCGTAAAAGTCTTGTCTGTCGAGATCGTGGACCAAATCTAGCCCAAGAAAAGCTCTGTGATCTAAGGAAAAATAAAAGAAACTGAATTAAAAAATAAAAGAAAATAGAACTAAAAGAAGTAGAAAATAGGGAAGTCGAAGAAAAAATAAATAACATAAAATAAACAAGTTGAAAGAAGAAGGGTTTTATCGATATTTAGAGATCCAGCCTCCGGTTATCTTGATTCTTCCTCGATTCGATCATAGACTTTGGATGGTTCTTCTCATGCCCGAATAAGCCAGTTATAGTGGAAGAGGACGCCTACGACCACCAGCTCCAGATATAGTTTTTAGTGGAACCTGACTCTAGCCAACTGTCGCTCCAATGGGACTGTCTTACACTAGATCAACTTTTCCCAACGACGAATGCCACGCCGTTTTGTCTCTTTTGGCTCGGCAACCTCTGACGCAGTAAGTTAACGAATCGACTGTGAAACCTTCTCAAAACACACAAAGCGGCCGTCTTTGTACAAGATGAAAAGATTACTTTTGTAGGGATTTTGGACGGAAGCGTCAATCCCGTATTACAGAGAATTGATGAATACTCGGGTTGAAAAGAATTAAGCGCGGATTCTAAGCCTCATGAACCTTGGAGGAATATTTGATAACCTTTGGCTAGAAGGGTTTTTTAGTTACTCATGATTTTGGGGAAGAACACAAGATAATGAAATAAAGCTTTTATTGAACTAGGGATTTAGGGAGATGGAAGATTTTTCAATGAATCGGGAATGAATAATTCAATCACTCCACCTCCTATTTATAGTACATAATATTCCTAGTTGAATCCAATCTAAATTCTAAAAGATAATTAGAATTATATCTAACATTTAATTCCCCTAATTGGATCCAATTTAAACTCTAAAATATAAATACAAAAAAGATAAATATAAATTAAATACAAATTTAAATAATAAATAATATCTTAAATATTAAATTCTAATATAAAATATTTTTAAAAATAAAATAAAATAAAATAAAATAAAACCAAGTCTTTTTGTCCTATAAACTCTCTCTTTTAGCATTCCATCTTTGCACAACTTCAAATTCTCCTCTAAAATTATGCTTTTTGTCTCTAATTTATCTTCTATCACCACTTGAGTCCCTACAAAATAAAAAGACAATAAATAGCTCAATTTAATAAGATCATACTCTAAAAATATATATATTTAATATCCAAAAGTATGTCATATTTAAGCATTATCAGGGACGTGTGGTCCAAGACACGATTTGCCCCGATTCGCTTGTAAAAGAACACACACATGTCATCGGGATTTCGAGAGACGTTCCTCACGTTCATATCTAATCCGAGTTACTTGAATCAAGTCCTTCAAACGATATTAACGCAAGAATTAATGATGGATTTCAAAATTCGTCAAGATTATCGAAAGATTTGACAAAAAATCGAGACATATTCGTCAAGATAATATTATCGTTAGCTAAAAAATCTATAATGATTCAAGATCAAACTTCGGGATTTGAGGCGTACTTATCGCTTCTTGGCAATGATCAAAGATTGTTTCTACTAGCGATTATGTATCCGGTTGAGAAATAAGTTGAAATTAGGATTGGATTTTGCTTTGGGAACAAAAATATTTTCAGCAATTGAAGAGGAAGGATGATGCAAAGAAGATTATGGAAAAGAAAAGGGGAATGAAATAGGGAAAAGAAGGTAAATTCCATTTCGTCTTGAAAAGTAATCAAAATTCTTGTCTAATTAGGTAAATCTGGATTAAATAACTTGAGTTTTCAAAGTTTTAGGGGTTGTTTAGTAAATTACCCTTGCTGCCGAAAAAGAATTGAAGTGGAAAATGAAATAACTTGAACATGAGCATCCAAGGGGGAAGGAGCAGGTTTTGACCACTAGCTACTTAACCATCAAATCTAGGTCAATTTTTGATTAATTATTTCATCTAAACTTATATGTTTTGGAGCGTGACAAATTGTTATGTTTAATTCATTTCAATTAATTTATTCTGTATTTATTTATTATTAATTATGAATAAATTTTATCTAAAATTATTTTTATTTCATTTTTATATTATTTTTAAAATTTTAATTTTAGCATATTCGAAATCGGATTTTTATTGATTTGTGAAAGGAATAGGAACGTTTTTATAAATTTCATCTAACCCTACATGGCTTGATTTGCGAAAAGAATAGGAAAATTGTTGGCTTATTTCTTTTTAATATTAAGAATGAATACTTAAAATTTAAGAGTTCTTTATTTTGGTTTTATTTAGATAATACTTTTATTCACTTTGATTTGTTTTTTAATTTATAATGTTAAAATTGAATGTTAACGATGAAGAAATATCGCAAAGAAAACGAAAGAGAAGAACACAGATTTTACGTGGAAACTCTTTTGGAAAAAAAAAACCACGGACAGAGGAGAAGAATTCACGAATGTCAATTTCGAATAATACAAGAGGAGATGATTACGTCTATTTATATGTTGAAAAACTTTATTCTAATCAATCTTTAATAGAAGGAATGTAGTAAGGTTGAAACAACTTATTCTAAACAAAATCAAATAGTAGAAGTATACTTCTATACGGATTCCACTTATGCAATTTGTATTTCTTTAACAAAACTATAACATATAAAAATACAATTATTTAGATTGAAATATTATTTTGGATAATTCAAAAAGGTATTATTTTTTATATATTGATCATAAATCTTAAAAAATATATTGTTTTTTACTTCAAATAAATTGAAATTGATAGACCTAGCCTACATGTGATGCTTGTTCATACGAGATCTTGATTACCAACTATTTGTATTTCATAGAAACAAACAAGCAATACATAAATCAAGGAACAAAATTGAGGTTTTTAATTGATATTGAAAATTTAGGGTTTATTAGTTTCAAGATGTCAATCACAATTTAGTTGCCCAATCCAATTGTCAATTATACACATCAAACCTATTAATATTTTAATTCAGTGTTTGGTTGTTGTATTTATTATTATTATTATTATGTTTGGTATAAGTTGTCTTATAGGAAATTCATAGAAAAAATCTTAAAAAAATGGAAATTAATTATAATTAAGTTTTTATTTTATTTTATTTAGATAATACTTTTATTCATTTTGATTTGATTTTTAATTTATAAAAAATGTAACTATTTAGAAGTATTATTTGGATAGTTAAAAAAGCATTATTTTAACATATCGATTATAAATTTTAAAATATATTATCTCTTACTTTAAATAAATCGAAACTGATAAACCTAGCCTATTTTGTGATGCATACTCATACGAAATCTTGATTACCAATTATTTGTATGTCATAGAAACAAACAAGCGATACATAAATTAAGGAACAAAATTGAGGTTGTTAATTGATATTGGAAATTTAGGGTTTATTTTTATAACAAAGCTATTGTAGAGTCTCAAGGTGACAATCACATATATTTGCCTAATCCAATTGTCAATTAGACACACCCAACCTTTTAGTATTTTAATTCAGTGTCTGGTTGTTGTTGTATTATTATGATTATTGGCATAAGTTGTGTTATCATTATCGTCTTTGATGAGTTTAAGAATTGAATAATTATCAACACCACTAATTAAATAATTATTTAGTTTTAATTAAAGGCTTAATATTAATACCTAAGTTTAACATTTTTTTAATGTGATATGTGTAGAGGCCCAATTTTATCCGGGCATAAAGATAAAAAGTCAAAAAATAAATCTAAAAATAAAATAAAATAATTTTAAATTAAAATCTATTTTAATTTAAATGTCCATAATACAAAAGTTCATTTTACAATTAAAAAACTAAAACCAACCCAAATCCTAAAACTACCCAAAATCCATTACAAACCCAAACCTAAACCTAGCCCAAATACTCTAACCGGCTCAATAAGCCTAATCCACCCAAAACACCAAAAACCCTAATCCCCCATGCTTCCCTCGATGCCGCTCCCTTCCATGGTCACTCTTTGGCCACGTCGACGCCACGTCATGGCACACGAACCAAGGCACCCGCCTCGAGATCTGCCACCGCTTGCCACTGTCACTGCCACCACGTGAAGACCTGCAAAAGAAAAGACAGAAGCAGAAGCATGATTAGAGCAAACAAAATATTATTTTGTAATATATTTCGGCTATAAGAGCCGTTGCTATGAATTTGTAAAAGGGGGGGGGGACACAAAAAACAAGAGAAATCAAAAGAAGGCAGATTTGAATACCAATTCGCAAAATTTTGTTCTCAAGGTATATTTGCTTCGTTACATATCTGTATATACATACTTAACTATCATTCTATACTGTTTTATTTCTTTGTTTACTTCGAAAACAATATTTAATAAACATAAATAATAATAATAATAATAATAGATTTTAAAAAAAACAAGGAATTGAAATTGGGATTTTTAGAAAAACCAAATCAAATCCAGGTGTTATTTTCAAATCAAAACTTTAAGAAACAAAGTTCTTTTTTATTTTTCGGTTAGGATTTGTTTATACCTAACCTAGATCTATTTTGTTTTCAAAAAATAATAATAAAAGATAAATTTTTAGAAAAAAAAAAAGAACAAACAATAACCCAGATCTGTTAATTTTTTATATAAAAAATGAAACTTTTTCAATCTTTACAAAGATCTAGGCTTGATCGTTAGATCGAAGCGAAGATTTAGGTTTTTCTTAAATATATATATATAATAAAAAGGGACGAGTCTTTACCTCTAGCCGCCGTACATGGCAGACGGACGACGTTGGAGGCGACAGAGCGATGACCGGAGACGACGAAGGCATGGTGGACGAGCAAGAAACCCCAACGCCAGCCTTAGGAGATTTCAGAGAAAAAAAATTTTAAAGGCTTTTTTTGTTAAAATGGGGATTTCAAATGATTTTTTTTGTCTAAAATTTAGTTTATATAGGCGATCGAAACGACACCGTTTTCATGTCTGCCCATATTCGACCCGACTGACCCGGATCCGTCCCCAAGATTCGCCTTTTTTTAGTAGAGGATATTTGCAGATTTAGTCCTTTCGCTTTTTCCACTGTTTTAATCTCGTCCTTATTGATCATTTTTAATTTATTTTTAATTTATTTTTAATTTGCCCTTGCACTTTTGCTTCGTTTTCAATCTGGTCCTCGATCCAGCAATGCATGAGGGGTGACACGTGTATGAGAATTTGGGTTTATTATTCATTCAATCCCTGAACTTTTTGAATCCAAATTTAGGTCCTTTTTTTGTTTTCTACTTTAGATCCTTTTTATTTCTTTTCATTTTAATTCAATCCATTTTTTTTTTTAAAAATTCGAATCATTTGTTTTTAAAAAAGAAAGGTTGAAATCTTTATACTATGTTTTCATTATTTATTTTTATCCATTTTTAGATTAAAAATCGAATTAAATCTCCTATTTTTTCGTCAAATCAAACCCCTTTATCCTTTAAAATTTATATTTTAGTACCTCATATTTTTTTTTACTTTAGTTTTCGTATTTTATCATTTTACGTTACTACCATGCCACTTTATTTATTTATTCTTGCCCTTACTATTATTGTCGTTATTATTTTTTATTGCATTGTATATTGTGTTTGCATACATTTGTTAATCCTCATAGAATTCTCAATTAAATTAATCATATGTCGAAAATGAAACTTTTATTTGGTTTTCACATAAAGAAAAGCGATTTTTAAAATCGAGGCAATATCCGTTTGTGTGAAAACTTCAAAGAATTATGCCTTAACGTGTTGAGTGTGATTTTTTCGTAGAATTTGCACAATCGAGTATCCTCTTTCAAATTTTTCAAAATGTCCTTTAATTTCGAAATCTCGAGAATGTCGTGCCCTAACGTGTTGGACATGACTTCAAATCCTTGAGAAATTTGAAACCACGGGCATTCTTCTCCTCAAATTTAATTTTTGAAAATCTCGCGAAATAAATCATGCATACATGGATCGTATTTTAAATTTCATTCGAGTTTTTGATTTTTCAACAACTAAGACCGGAAATAATCGATAAGGTACCAATTTTGGGTGTGTGAGGGTGCTAATCCTTCCTCACTCGTAACCGATTCCTGAACCTGTTTTTCCTAATTTCGAAGACCAAAACTTTTGTTAAAACAAATTTAAACGTTTTAAGATGCTCCAATCACACCAAATAAAAATGGTTGGTGGCGACTCCCATTTTCGATTTAAAAATTTAAAAGTCGGAACACGTCTCAAAAACGTTTCGACAGCTTGGAGACTCCACTGGGGACAATAAGAGAGTCAAGTCAAAAGTAGATTATTTTCGGGTCCTTTTTTTTAAAAACTAGGTTTAAGTTTATATATTATCCTTTGCATTTTCTGTGAAATACCATGATAATATTATTGCTAGTATAAGTTCGCATGTATTTGCATATGTTACTACGCCTTTTAAGTGGGAAGCTACTCCTTCGTGAGGTTTTCACCTCCGTGCAGGATAGTGAATAACTTTCAGGATTACATTTGTACCTATGTTTTCGTGAAATTTTCACTTTCGTGCAAACATATGGGAAATGTGTCCCCTTAAATCGAACTCGTTCATATGAACCTATAATGGGTGAGGATCGAGGAATCTGCTGGTTTGGGTACCTCAACTCTAGAACTTGAACCACATGTAGTGAATCCTAGTTGCTTACCTTAGGATAGAATTACACCAAACTGTTAGCAGTCTCTCATGTCTAGGTTCTCTGTTTTATATTCGTACTTTGTTATCATACTTGTGTTCTTTTTCTTTTTTTAATTATTGCTTGCATTACATCTTCATACAAGGAAAAGTGTGGATTTAAGCTCAATTACTAAATAGAAAATTAGTCATAAGAAAACGAGTTCCTTGATAAGGTGGAAAATAATATGATCGCGCATATATGGTCAAAAAGAAAGACGAAAAATCGATGATTTGCTAAACGAGTCAGACGGAAACAAAGACCGTACAACGAACCAGGGTGAAATTGGATGATGTCCTACGAAGATTAAAAGCTTTTGAACACTAAGGTACGATCATATGTGTATCTGTCTTATATAAAGGAATTTGTTTTCTAGTAAAGTTTTCTAATAGAATTGAGCTATGAGTCAATGTTTTTCTTACACATACATGCATTCATAAGTTGCACATTTTATTAACTTACATTTAACTCAATGAGAGCCTACCTTAAGTGGAACTGTGCCAAACCTTTAGTGGTTACTCGAATAAGGTAAGAGACACGGTTATGTTCTCTTTTTTTGCTTTGTAATTCGTTTTCAAGTTTTATTCCTGTATTAATTACACTAACTTATTTTGAATCTGTTTGCATTACATTTTCATCAAAAAGATGTTGATTGATGTTCTACTGCCAAATAGTGAACTGGTCATAAGAAAACAGATTCCTTGATAAGGTAGAAGCCAACGTGGCCGTGCGTATGTGATTAAAGAAAAAACAACAACAAAAATGATGACTTGTCAAAATGGTACATATAAGAGTTTTTGGATTACACCCAAATAAATGAAATCCCTAACAAGTTTGCAAGAGCTGAAAGGGGTATATACGATAAAATAAGGCAGATGTCCAATCACGAATATGTTAACTTACTTGAGGTTAAAAGGAATAGGTGTCGGTTTTGAGCTCTCACTTAGTATCGGAATCTAACTTCTAATGGTTTCACATTTGGAAACTTCTAGAAACATGGACATACTATGGCTCCATTGTCCAAGAACTCAAGTTGATAAGGTCTACTCTAGACGAGCGAGCATTAGGTTGTAAACCTGATTAAAGAAAAGAAGAGAACAAGTACATTGCTTTGGAAAACCTGCAAGACATAGCACTCAGATGAAAAATGTTGACATCTTCGCCTCAAACACGTATGAGTTAGTCGTCTTTCCTAAAGTATTGGGGCACGTAGAGGATGTGGTTGCAGATTTGTTTAACCGACTTAAGAAGAGAATCACTCATGTTCTAGCAATCTCATCCATTAAAAGTCTGTCGAAGAAAGGGCAAAAGAGGGTGTATTAGTGCACAACTTTTGCTAGTATAGTTCCGTAGCCATATTTGGAAAGTCGAAAAAGTCTCTTATCGAGTATTCTCTGAGGACTATTCTCCATTGAAGGAATTTATGGCTGTCCAAAAATAAGATGATATCGCCAAAGGAAATTGGAAATAAACGAGAAATAACTCCAACATTCTTAAGGGCAAACCTGAAATAAGGACCATGTCGCAAGAAAGATTTGACCCAAGTGCGAGAAATGACTAACCACTTGCAGACTTTAGCCATTCAAGACCGATGTTTTGAACTTGAAATTAGGGGCAAACCAGAGCAAAAATTAACTTGAAAGATTAGGACTTTGAGCATTAAGGCACGACTATACATGTATTTGCCTTATGTACAAAAATTTATTTTCTAGTAAAGTTGTCTAATGGAATGGAATCAAGAATCAATGCCTTGTTGCATGCATTTTATCATTCATTTGCATTGTACTTCATGCATTAAATTTTAATAAGATTCTACATATCTGAAACATGATAAATCAAGATAATTTAGGAATGTAAAAAAATTTGAGCAAAAGCCATACTGAGAGTGGAAACTATCTAGAGTTCGTCCTTACGCCTTTGGAAGTGTTTTGGACAACTAGACTGTGAAGGAGCTTCCTCTAGTTTTTAGGACTTTTCTAGAGTAATATTCAGAATACACTTATTACTTTAAGTCCGAGAGTAATAGAGATCCTTTTGTAAAGGGCACATGATCACTATTTGTTATTTCAATAGAAAGGAAGCATCATTTTTATCCCATTTGATGAACACCTTACCATTCTTTTCATTTGTTCGTACGACAATTAACCATTCTTTGATTCAATTATTCTTTAGATCCCATTTTGTTTCTATGTTGTGTCCCTTAACAACAAGCATATGAGCAACGTTGCTGTTAACTTGGAGCCTCATTTTGAGAAGGACATGTGTCCAGAAAAACCTCAAGACTTTAAAATGATCAAGAACGTAACTTGTCTCCCGATCTGCTACGGATGGTTGAGCAAGACAGGAAATGAATATCACATTGAAGAGTTGTGATTTTAAGTGAGAATTAAGGCATGTATCTTTGCGGAAACAAGTTGCTTCGAGAACCCAAAGGTCTTTGCATGGTCCTATCAAAGCATATCGGGTTTAAAAAACTAATTTCGTGGCACACAGGCCCCTATCAATGAAGAACGCACTCCAGTTCAATGTAAACTTCAAAGAATAAGGCCTGACACACTATTAAAAGAGGAGATAAAAAAAGAAGAAAAGAAAAGAAAGAAAATGTCAAGATGAAAACCCGCAAAGGGCATCTTTTAAAAGAAAAAAAAAGAAAAGAAAGAAAAAGAAAAGAAAAGAAAAAAGAAGAAGAAAAGAAAAAGGAAGAAAAAAAAGTCAAGATGAAAACCCGCAAAGGGCATCTTGAAAAATCTGTATATCTCCTTCACCTTTTCACGTCATGGCTTCTTTTTATGTGGGGCATGGACGACACTGAGCCAAATTTATCAAAAGCTTCCAATGGGCATCGATTCATTACTTTACCAAATAGGCAGAAGTTGCTTCTTATGCCAATCAACGTTTAAGTAGATTCTTGAAAAAGAGAGATTATATGTAAATTTGGAATGCTAAAAAGGATCGTATCTAATGATGAATTGAATTTGAGCAACAGCACGATAGCAAAAGTTTACAGCCAATTCAAGAACAAGTATCACGACTCAGCACCACATCGCCAAAAAGAATGGGGCATTGGAGGTGACTAATAAGAACATCGAAAGAATTCATTGTGAAGTAGCAAAGACCTACAAAGATGGGCATGAGAAGTTATCATTTACTCTCTTGAACATAAATCAAGATTTTGCTGGGTTAACACCTTTCCCGATTGTCGAAACGTTCATTTTTCAAAAAAAATAAACAGGTCTCGATCAATATTTTAAAAATAAAAAAATGGGCATTTTAAGTGATAAAAAATGGGAGTCACCACCAATCTTTTTATACGATGTGATTGGATCACCATAAAATGTTTAAAATCTGTTTTGAAAAATATTTCGGTCTTCGTAATCCAGAAAACAAGTTCGGGAGTTGGTTATGCATGAGAAACGATTAGCACCCTCATACGCCCAAAATTGGTACCACATTGATTATTTTCAGGTCTTGGTTTGTTAAACATCTGAAAACTCGAGTTTAGTTTAAAATGCGATCTTTATTTTTAGAAAACTTTGCATGATTTCAAAGAAAATCCTATTTGAGGAAATCGTCCGTGTGTTTCGAATTTTTAGGAGAACTAAAAGTCGTGTCCAACACATTAAGGCACCACGTTCTCAAACTTTCAAAATTGAAGGATGTTTTGAAAGACTTTAAAGAGGATATTAGATTGCGTGAATTATACGAAAGTCACACCCAGTACGTTAGGGCATGGTTTTTCAAAGTTTTCACATGAACGGACATTGCCTCGTTTTTATATTGAAATTATTTGTATGGATATATATTTTTTGAGAACTCGAAATTTCGTATTGAGTTTAAAATATAATCCTCAAACACATGACTTAAAAATATTTGAAGAAAGAATACCCGTTCGCTTTGACTTTCGCAGAGAATTGAAGCCGTGACCAACAGGTTAGGGAACGACGTTCTCACAGTTAAAAGGCATTTAAAAACTTGGAAAAGGATATTCAATTCGTTTGAGTTATACGAAAAATCACGCCCGACACGTTAGGGCATGATTTCCCGAAGTTTACACACGAAAAGGACATTGCCTCGATTTTAAAGGTTTATGAAAAAATAATTTTGAAAACAAATGCGTGAAATATGAACGATTAATAACGAAGATTAAATAACACGAAGAAAAAATAGTTAAGCAGATAGTCGCATACATGAAAATAAAAAAAATAAGAGAATACGAAACACGAGAGAATAATAATTAAAATTTAAGTATAAACATTAAAGAGAAAGAAAACCAAAACAAACGGAGTAAAAAAATACGATTTTTGGATACCTGAGGCGAAAATGGTAATTTTCGGATGTTCGGGGGGAAAATGGTAATTTTGGAAACGGTAATTTTTGGAAAAATTGAGGTCAAAAATGATATTTTTGGATGTTTGGGGTAAATGGTAATTTTTATACATCTGAGGGTAAAATGGTAATTTTTTACAATTCAAGGTTAAAAATGGAATTTTTGGAAAGTTCGGGGTTAAAAATGGAATTTTTGGAAAAAGGATCAAAATATGATTTTTGGAAAATTTGGGGGTCAAAATATAATTTTTAAGAAGTTCGGGTGTTAAAATATGATTTTTAGAAAATTCGAGGTCAAAATGTAATTTTAAGAAGTTCGAGGGTCAAAATATGATTTCTGAACAGTTCAGGGGCCTTTTGGGCAATAAAACGAAAAAAGGGTGACATGTGGCAGCTTCTCAAGCATTCTGGGGTCAAAGGACTAAAATAAAAAGCATTAAAAATTATTGGGCCAATTGAAAATTAATTAAAAATATGAAAATGACTAAATTGTAAAAATTAGAAAAAGCGGAAAGACCAAAGTCATAAATATACCATTTAACGAAAACACGCAGATCCTGAGGTTGGAGCGGGTCGGGTCGGATCAGGCCATGGGTCAAACAGGTAAAACAACGTCGTTTTACGCTCAGAGTGCCGAATGCCAAAACGACGTCGTTCTAGTAGGCTATTTAAATCAAGTTTTTTTTTTAAAAAGCTCATTTCTTTCCAAAAAATTTCCTTTTCCCTCTTTGTTCTCTGGAGCTTTCTGGGTGCCCTTCGTCCGGTCGTCGCAAGCCAGTCGCCACTCTGTTATGTGCCGCAGTCAACCGTCGTCGATCGTCGCCGTCTATGGTGTTACCGAGGTAAAAATTTGCTTTCCCTTTATTTCTCTTTTTTTTAAAAAAAAGGGTTTTGATTTAGGTATAGATCTTAATAGATCTAACCTAGATCTTTATAAAAAACACCCTCTTCCCTTTTTCTAACAAAAGATCGTATCCGTTGCTGCTATTATTTCCAAATCTGTTAAAAAATATTCATTTTTTTAAATCGCTTTAATATTTTCAATCCTTTCCTTTTGTTCTTTTTTAAAAAAATCAAATCTAAAAGGTTTGGGATTTCTTGCCCCTTTCGAATCTGCTTTCATTATTATGTCATTCAAACGTTTTTTAACAGACCCTTGTGTACAGGAACCATCGGGAGTGAGTTCGGAGCCACCGTATGCGACGTCGTCGTTGGCGATTCAGGGTTCAAGTGCGTTTCTTCAAATTTCTTTTTATTATTTATTATTAATAATATATTTATTATTGAGTATTTATTACTATTTATCAAATACCATAGAGTAAATATTAACAAACAACAATAATGATACAATAAATGATATACATCAATATATACGAAGAACATAAAAGGTTTTTTTTTGAAAATATTCAGAACAATAAATGTGCAATAACTATGTATATATTTGAAACGTATACCTTCTTAATATGGAACTCAAGAGTGTCTGATAGTTTGACCTTTGCTTGTTGTTAACTGCTTCTTGTGCTATTAATCGCACATACACTGTTTTACTTCTAAAAAAGCCTATCTTTGTATTGATTTTTGGATGTGTAACCAAAGTCAGTAACCTCCACTACAAGATTTCAATTTTGGCTTTATAGCCATATTTACAATGATTATATTTTGTCTATTCTAACTAAATGCTTGTCTTGTTTTTTTTTTTGCAGGTTCGGCTTGCAGTGGTGGCTGTTGTAGAGGCAAGTTACTGGTGGTCGGTGCTGACGTGACAGCAGCTGATTGGTGAGGGCGTACAGCGGCAACAGATTAAGTTGCTTAGGCTAGGGTTTCTGTTTATGTTTTAGGGTTTATTGGGCCATTCGAGTTTGGCCTTTGGACTGTAGTTTTGTAATTGGGCCCTGTATTTATTTTGGGCTTGTAAATGAACTTGGTTTGTAATTGGACATTTGTGTTTGTAATTGGACATTAATTTAAATAAATTTAAACTTAATTTTATAATAAATTTAAATTTTAAATAAATTTAAACTTAAAATAATTTAATTTTAAAATAAATTTAAATTCTGTTGGGCCCGGATAAATTAGGCTTCAACACTGATGATTTACGAAATAGAAGCATTCTCGCCCATTGGAGTTGAGTTTCTTTCCTTCCAGATTTTGTTAGAACTGATGAAGCAGATTGGATCCAATCCAGGTGCAGTCAGCTAAACTTGACTGAAGAAAAGATACTAAAGTCATCTGTCATGATCAGATGATAAGGGCTTACGACAAAGGAAGATCCACTCTAGAGAATTCTACGAGAGAACTCTGGTTTTAAAAAGGATTTTGCTTACAAAAGACTCCCAAGGAAAATGGATATCGAATTTGGAAAGGTCCCGTAAGATAAAGAAAGTGTTGTGGAGAAGCTTTGATCTTGATCGAAATAAACGACAAAGACCTGCCTAATCTCATGAGCTCAAATTTCACCCAAAAAAGAAAAAAAAGAGGAAAAAAAAGAAAAAAGAAAAAGGAAAGGTCGAGGTGAAAACCCGTAAAAGATTTGAGTTGAAAACCTGAAAGGGCGGCTCAATTTTGAATAAAAGAAATAGGCATAAAGTGGCCTTCTCTCTTAAAAGTAGCAAGGTGGAGAAACTTTACACCTTGAGGCATTGACAAAGTACTCCAAGTTTCATGGACATATGTTAAGCTCAGAATGGTCATCATCAAGTTTACTCATTAAAGCTCATACTTTGATATCTGGGGCACCTAACTCCATTCTTTGTTCACCTTATGTTTTGCATTTTTTGACCAATACAAGTCATTTTTAATCCTTTTTTGTTAGCTTTGCCTCCAAGAAATTCAATTTTATTTGTCTTGCGATCATGTCCAAGCATTTCTGCATCAAAATAGCGATTAATGAACCAATGATCTTTTCATTCATGCAAGCTTTAGCTTCAATCAAATTCAATTTCATCCATCTTACAACCATGTTCAAGCACGTTTGCATTGAAATAACAGTCAGTGGACTAATGTTTCTTAATCTTTGCACCGCGTAAGCCTTACCTCCAATAAAATTCAAATTTATCCACCTTACAACCTTGTTCAAGCATTTTTTGCATTTGAAATAATGGTTAGTGGTTTAACAAAATAAGGAGTAAAAAGATTTCTGCATATCGTTTTGGAAAATTTCTAGATAGTACAGGGACTTAAAATAGGACCACTAGTTGGAAATAACCAAACTCGAGGATTAGAAGGGTCTCAAAATAAATAGTCCAAATAACGACTACCTCTTTAGGTTTCACAACAAAGATACACAAACACAAAACATGATAACACATCAGTGATAAGACTCAGATAAACAACGAACGATGTCAGCTAAGGACTAAAAATAAAATCATTTCTCAAATATGACATTTTGCATTTATCATTCGTAACCATCTATTTAGGAGCATTTGATTCATCCTAATCATGACATCCTAAACAATCTGGCCTACATAGAGGCCCATTAAAGCATATTCTATGGGTTTCATTACCACGAAGATATGAAGGGAAAGGTTGAGGTCGCAACGGTAAACCCGATACCTTAGAAGATGTGATGGGAAAGGTTACGACCGTAACGGTGAACCCAGTACCATGAAGATTTGAAGGGAAATGTTACGATCGTAATGGTGAACCCAGTACCTTAGAAGATGTGATGGGAAAGGTTACGGCCGCAACAGTGAACCCGGTGCCATGAAGATTTGAAGGGAAAGGTTACGGTCGTAACGATGAACCTGAAACCTTAGAAGATGTGATGGGAAAGGTTACGGCCACAATGACGAACCCTGTACCATGAATATTTGAAGGGAAAGGTTAAGACCGTAACGGCAAAATTGGTACCTTAAAAAACATGAAGGGAAAGATTTAAGCCGTAACGACGGATCTAATACCACGAAGCTATGGAGGGAAAGGTTTAAGTCACAACGGCAAACCTTGTACCTTGGAAACATGAAGGGAAAGATTTAAGCCGCAACGGCAAATCTAGTACCACGAAGCTATGGAGAGAAAGGTTTAAGTCGCAACGGCGAACCTTGTACCTTAGAAACATGAAGGGAAAGATTGAAGTCGCAATGTTGAATCTGGTACCACGAAGATATGGAGGGAAAGGTTTAAGTCGCAACGGGGAACCTTGTACCTCAAAAACATGCTGGGAAAGATTGAAGCCGCAATGACGAATCTGGTACCATGAAGATATGGAGGGAAAGGTTTAAGTCGTAATGGCGAACCTTGTACCTGAGAAACATGCTGGGAAAGATTGAAGCCGCAACGGTGAATCTGGTACCACAAGATATGGAGGGAAATGTTTAAGTCGCAACGGCGAACGTTGTACCTCAAAAATTTGACAGGGAAAGATTAAAGCCGTAATGGCAAATTTTATACCCTAAAGTCGAAGAGGAGCAGATTAAAGTCGTAACGGTGAATCTTATACCTCGAAGTTACAGTAGATCAGATCAAAATTACAATAGCAAGTCTTTATCTCTCTAAAGTTGTAGTAAGAGCAAGATGAAGCTTCGACATCAAATCCTATCTTTCTGAAGTTGCAGCGAAGTTGGATTAAAACTACAGTAGTAGATCTCAATCTCCATGAGGTTGCAGTGGATTGGAGTGAAGTTACATCACCACCTAATCTCTTACCTCGATCATGGGGCAGATTGAAAACCACCAAATCTCTTACCTTGATCATGGGACAGATTGGAACCGTAGTCCAATCTTTACCCTTAAACCAAGAGGGCAGATCGAAGCTACCACCTCACAGAAGTAAATCTCAATCTCCTTGAAGTTGCAGTGGAATGAAGTGAAGCTTTAACACCAAAATTCTTATCCCTGAAGTGTCAGTGGATTGAACCAAGACTACAATAACGAATCTTAATCTCCTTGAAGTTGCAGTGGAATGAAGTAAAACTATAGTAGCAAATTTTGTCATTTTGAAGTTACCCTGAGGTAGGATGGAATCACGATATCAGTTCTCATCTTCCCAAAATTACAGAGAAGCAGATGTAGTTAGAGTGATCGATGGTTTGGAAGAGTGGGGCCGAGGTTCAGCAAGATCGGACAAAATTGGTCCTCCTTTTAGTCTTTGCTTCATTCTCGTTTCACGACAATGAGCAAAGAGGGGCAGCTGTAGAGGCCCAATTTTATCCGGGCCCAAAGATAAAAACTCAAAAAATAAATCCAAAAATAAAATAAAATAATTTTAAATTAAAATCCATTTTACAATTAAAAACTCAAACTAACCCAAATACCCAAAACCCATTACAAACCCAAACCTAAACCTAGCCCAAATACCCTAACCGGCTCAATAAGCCTAATCCACCCAAAACACCAAAAACCCTAATTCCCTCATGCTTCCCTCGATGCCGCTCCCTTCCATGGTCACTCTTTGGCCACGTCGACGCCACGTTATGGCACACGAACCAAGGCACCCGCCTCGAGATCTGCCACCGTCACTACCACCACGTGAAGACCTGCAAAAGAAAAGACAGAAGCAGAAGCATGATTAGAGCCAACAAAATATTATTTTGTAATATATTTCGGCTATAAGAGCCGTTGCTATGAATTTGTAAAAGGGGGGGACAAAAAACAAGAGAAATCAAAAGAAGGCAGATTTGAATACCAATTCCCAAAATTTTGTTCTCAAGGTATATTTGCTTCGTTACATATCTGTATATACATATTTAACTATCATTCTATACTGTTTTATTTCTTTGTTTACTTCGAAAACAATATTTAATAAACATAAATAATAATAATAATAATAATAATAGATTTAAAAAAAAACAAGGAATTGAAACTTGGATTTTTAGAAAAACCAAATCAGATCTAGGTGTTATTTTCAAATCAAAACTTTAAGAAACAAAGTTCTTTTTTATTTTTCGGTTAGGATTTGTTTATACCTAACCTAGATCTATTTTGTTTTCAAAAATAATAATAAAAGATAAACTTTTAGAAAAACAACGAACAAACAATAACCCATATCTGTTAATTTTTTTTATATAAAAAATGAAGCTTTTTCAATCTTAACAGAGATCTAGGCTTGATCGTTAGATCGAAGCCAAGATCTAGGCTTTTCTTAAAAAATATATATATATATATATATATATATATATATAATAAAAAGGGACGAGTCTTTACCTCTAACCGCCGTACATGGCGGACGGACGACGTCGGAGGTGACAGAGCGATGACCGGAGACGATGGAGGCACGGTGGACGAGCAAGAAGCCCCAACGCCGGCCTTAGGAGATTTCAAAGAAAAAAAGAAAGTTTAAAAAGCTTTTTTTTGTTAAAATGGGGATTTCAAATGATTTTTTTTGTCTAAAATTTGGTTTATATAGGCGATCGAAATGACACCGTTTTGATGTCTGCCCATATTCGACTCAAATGACCCGGATCCATCCCCAAGATCCGTGTTTTTTTAGTAGGGAGTTATTTACTGATTTAGTCCTTCCGCTTTTTCCACTGTTTTAATCTCGTCTTTATTGATCATTTTCAATTTATTTTTAATTTGCCCCTGCACTTTTTGCTCCGTTTTGAATCTGGTCCTCGATCCAGCAATCCATGAGGGGTGACACGTGTATGAGAATTTGAGTATATTACCCATTCAATCCCTAAACTTTTTCGAATCCAAATTTAAGTCCTTTTTTTTGTTTTCTAATTTAGATCATTTTTATTTCTTTTCATTTTAATTCAATCCATTTTTTTAAAAAAAATTTGAATCATTTGTTTTTTTAAAAAAAAGAAAGGTTGAAATCTTTATTCTATGTTTTCATTATTTATTTTTATCCATTTTAGATTAAAAATCGAATTAAATCTCCTATTTTTTTCTATTTTTCTTTCGTCAAATCAAACCCCTTTATCCTTTTTTAAAAAAGATTTTAAATCTTTTTCATTAACAATTTCTATCCGTTTTTAAATCTAATTCTTTTACTTTTTATATCTTTTAAAATAACCTATTTATTTTTTAAAGATTTCAAATCCTTTTTTGTTAAGCATCTCTACCCGTTTTTTAAAATCTAATTCTTTTATTTTTTTATTTTTTTAAAAATAATCCCTTTATTTTTTTAGATTTTAAATCTTTTTTATTAATCGTTTTTACCTGTTTTTTTTTAAATTTAATTCTTTTACTTTTTTTATCTCTTTCAGAATTACCTTTTAATTTTGTGTTTTTTAATCCTTTTATTTTTTTTAAACTCTTCATTTTATGTGTTTTACAATTTTACCACAATTTTATTTTATTTCAAATTTTTATTTATTTTCATTACATTTATTTTTTTATTTTTTTAAAATTCAAACTTTCATTTACTTGTTTTATTACATCACATTTAATTTGTATTAAACTTTTTAAGATCTAAAATTTATATTTTAGTACTTCATATTTTGTTTTTACTTTAGTTTTCGTATTTTATCATTTTACGTTACTGTCATGCCACTTTATTTATTTATTCTTGCCATTACTATTATTGTCGTTATTATTTTTTTATTGCATTGTATATTATGTTTGCATACATTTATTAATCCTCGTACAATTCTTGATTAAATTAATCATATGTCGAAAATGAAACTTATATTTGGTTTTCACATAAAGAAAAACGATTTTTAAAATCGAGGTAATATCCGTTTGTGTGAAAACTTCGAAGAATTATGCCCTAACGTGTTGAGTGTGATTTTTTCGTAGAATTTGCACAGTCAAGTATCCTCTTTCAAATTTTTCAAAAATGTCCTTTAATTTCGAAATCTAGAGAATGTCGTGCCCTAACGTGTTGGACACGACTTCAACTCCTTGAGAAATTTGAAACCACAGGCATTCTTCTCTTCAAATTTAATTTTTAAAAATCTCGCGAAATAAATAATGCATATAAAGATCATATTTTAAATTTCATTCGAGTTTTCGACTTTTCAACAACTAAGACCGGAAATAATCGATAAGGTACTAATTTTGGGCGTGTGAGGGTGCTAATCCTTCCTCACACATAACCGATTCCCGAACCTGTTTTTCCTAATTTCGAAGACCAAAACTTTTGTTAAAACAAATTTAAATGTTTTAAGATGCTCCAATCACACCAAACAAAAATAATTGGTGGCGACTCCCATTTTCGATTTAAAAATTTAAAAGTCGAAACGCGTCTCAAAAATGTTTCGACAATATGTATGTTTCTTTTTATCCAATATGGTACATGTATTTGACAAAACTTATATATTGTGATATATGAAATGTTTTAGTATTAAATTCGGGGTTTATAATTGATTTGCTGAAAATTCATAGTTACCAAATAATACTAGCAATTATCTTCATCTAATCAATTCCAAAAAATGAATTTAATCACATCTATCGGGTTGTATTTGGTAAATTAAATGCAAAATTAAATAAATTCACAATTAACATATTTATTCTATTAACAAAATCATGAAAAATTCGAAACTAATAATAATTGCAATTAACTTTCATCAAATCAATCCTAAAATTCGAATTAAATATTAAAAAGTTAACATAATTGGCATTAGCTATAGGTACTAAAATATATAAATTTTGTCAAATACATATACCACATTGGACTAAAATAACACATGTACCATATTAGAAAAAATGTCAAACTTATGGATCAAATGATATATTAATATTAATTAATTGTTAATTTTTCTTAATAATTAGAGAAAGGATAAGATTATTTGGGATTGAACCCAAGCTTTTATGAAACACAACATAATAAAATAATCACTAAATAAGGGGTTGTTGGGTATTTAATTAATGATTTGATAATTATTTAAGTAGAGATTTAGTTTTCTGGTGAAGGATGCAACTGTGCTTAAATGCTAGCAAGAAGAGTAAGTTCTTAAATGCTAGCAAGAAGAGTAAGGATACATCTGTTCTTAAAAGACTAGATTATATTATTATAAGTTACAACTCATAATACTTTTAGAGAATTTTGAGTTACGTTTTGAGGGTTCTTTGTTTTCGAGTTTCATAATTTAGTTTTTATCTCCATCTTTTGTACTCTTCGTTCTTTTGTCATTATAGTAAAATGATCTTTACCCGTGATATTTTATCCTCTTTGGAGGGCTTTTTCCACGTTAATTTTTTGTGTTCAATTTATCAATTTCTTCTGCTATTTTTAATTTTTTCCAGTGCTTAACTGGGTTGATCCTCATTGATAAAATATATTTTTAGATAATATTTCATTCCGTAAACTTAAGCATTAAAATCTTACTTTCTAATAAAATAGATTAAACAAAATAAAATACCATATTTGATAATATAGAAAATAATCTTACATTCTAGTAATTAATTTTATTACCAAAAATAATCTTACATAAATACTTGTCAAACACATGAACCAATTTAAGTAACGTTATTAGTCCAAGATGAAAGTGGCAACTAATGTTGAATATTGTCAAACACATGAACCAATTTGACTAACGTCATTAATCCAAGATGAAAGTGGCAACTAATGTTGAATAAGAAGCCCAAACATCATCTCAATATTTTCATATAATATAATTATTAAGTGCAATAATTGAACATTAAAAAAATTAAAAATATCAACTCGATATTTTAATCACTTTACTAACTTGCTAATAGTTTACACATTGTCTAATTCATTGGTTTATGTTTAAAAGATGTGTTTTTGGGTAAATTTTAAAAGATGGTTTTTATTTATCAAAGATGTGTTTTTTGGGTAAATTTTAAAAGAAGATTTTTATTTCTCTTTCTTAGTTTTATTTTCTTCCTTTTATATCTAAAAGATTTAATGATATAAAACGTGTCACATCATCATTCTATCAAAGAATTAGTTGCAATAAATGAACGAACGATCAAAATATTACAAATAGATAACTTAGTAACCATTTTATAACTTTTTATAGTTTGATGACTAAAACGAAAGCTTATTAAAAGTTGAGTGATCACTACTATAGTTTATCCTAAAAATTGCCCTCATAAATTTGGTGATATTGTTTTCTTAATAGGTTAGAACTATCCTTTTACATGAAATGTAATGAAAATTTGATCCACGAGTTTTATATACGCTTCACATGTATTTAAGTTGGCATTTAATGTTCAAAACGACGGAAGAACCTAATTCATATTATATTGATATTTTAAAATTTTAATTAATATGTTTTGAAGTTTAATGGGTAAATATCTAATTACAATTTTTCCAATACATTTCCCCTTTAGTTTAATCAACTTGTTTATATTATTTTTGTCTTTTTTATACAACGTAATATAATTAAAGTTAGAAATATTTAGGCAAATTTTGACACATTATAATTTATATAATATAAACCCATGCATACTGTTTAAAAAAAAACCCACGCATTTGCAAAATGGTTGGAGAACACATACACAATTACATGTATTATTATTTTGAAAGAAAATAGAGAAATAAATGCAAGTGAAGCCACCAAATTACACGCAATTTATCAAACATTATACAGTTGAAATGCGGAGACTAGGTAGGCTGGCCTCCCAATCTTCTTCTTTATGATTCCCTCTAAACCATCTTTTGTGGCTTTATTTGAATCACAATCTTCACTTCTCCTGCAACAAAACAATGGTTTTTTTTTTTGGTATTCAACATATTAAATATCAAAACAATGTGAAATAATGCACCTTCACGAGATGTAAAAAAAACATATATAAATGTATATTACCTTGTAGTACGGTCAAAGTCGTTGTCACTTAGTAGTGGTGAGGAGGAGGAGGTGACGAGTAGACATAATGGGGTGGTGGTGGTGGAGACTTGTACTTGTAAACTGGAGGTGGTGGAGGTGGTGACTTGTACTTGTAAGGGTGCTTGGTTGGGGATGGAGGTGGTGGTGGAGGAGACTTGTACCCGTAGGGATGCTTGGGTGGTGGTGGTGGAGACTTATACTTGTAAACTGAAGGTGGTGGGGGTGGAGAATTGTACTTGTAAGGGTGCTTGGGTGGTGATGGTGGGGGTGGGGACTTGTACTCATAGGGGTGCTTGGGTGGTGATGGTGGGGGTGGGGACTTGTACTCGTAGGGGTGTTTGGGTGGTGATGGTGGTGGAGGCGGGGACTTGTACTTGTAGGGATGCTTGGGTGGTGATGGTGGGGGTGGGGATTTGTACTCGTAGGGGTGTTTGGGTGGTGATGGTGGTGGTGGGGACTTGTACTTGTAGGGATGCTTGGATGGTGATGGTGAAGGAGGTGGTGGAGACTTATACTTGTAAACAGGGGTTGGTGGGGGAGGAGATTTGTACTTGTATGGCTCCTTCTGTGGTGGTGGTGGTGGAGACTTGTAATGGTAGGGTGGTGGAGGAGAAGAATGAGTGTAATCTGCTGAGGTTTCAAAAGGGAGATTAAGAGACACCGCTAAAAGCAAAAGAGTGACACAGAGAGAGATCATGGATGATCCCATCGTCCCCATCTTTACTTCTAAAAATGGATTTAATTTGTTTATGCTCTTAGCCACCCTCTTCACTCCCTTTATATAGACTTTGTTTTAACCTTATAATCATGATAAAAGTTCATTTTAATATTGAATTTGGCAGCTTCTCTTGAGGTAGTTCACTTTACATTTAGATACTACTAGACATGATTCTTTCGATGTTAAGTTATTCACAGTTATTAGTGCTATTTTGAGATATGCATTCCAAATGATTTACTATATTTTTAATAATGTATCAATTAAATCTATACTTAAAACTCCATATGACATATGGAATGGCAAGAAGCCCAACGTAAATCACTTTAGCATATAAGGATATCCAACACATGTATTGTAATATGCATTATGCATTTACAATATTATAATAAGCATTCTTTTATTAATGATATGAAACATAAACCTTAAAAGTGTAATTAATTTTATGTTAGATTATAATATATACAAATAGCATTACATAAGTTAAAAAAACCTTAAACCCAATTAGCATTATATAATTAAGGTACATTATTAATGGTAGGTAACCCAATAAACAATTATATTATTATAATTTTTTAATGAAAATTGTTTAATGGTATATTACTATAGTGATGTTAATGATATATAAGTTTAAACTCTAAACGTGTAATCAATTTTATGGAATTAATGATTGTAATGATGACTAAAAGTGACATTTTGATGAAAAAAGAAAAGATGTAAAATTGTTTATACAACTTGGTTTTATTACATGTACAAAGTCTTGCTCAGTAAATAAATTTATTATTTTTAAACCTAATACAACAATGCTACGTTTGGTAAGAATATCATTTTTTATCATGTTTTAGTTTATGAGTTTTCAATAAACTAATTTCAATCGATAATTTTTAACCACTCACATGACTTTATTTATGAAAAGAATAGAAAATTTGTTCACTTATTTTTTTTAAAATAAAGACTAAACACATAAATTGAGATAATTTTTTTTAATAGTTGCTTATGTAAGAGTCAACTCTTTCAATAGTTACTTGGTCGTAATCGTGTATTGTTGGGTTTTTTTTTTGGATTTTTTCTTATTTTTTAATGAATTTTTTATTAAGTAAAAAAAAAGGACAACCATTTTTTAACATGTTCAAATAAGAGCATTTTGAGCACTTTGCCCTATTTTATGGTATAAAATTAGGTGGATATTACACATTTAGAATAAAATACATAATTGAGAACCTAATATATAATATTTGAAAGTCTATATTTAAGTACATTTCAAAAGGTATCTTCAATGTTTATTTTGAGTTTATTTAGATAATACTTTTATTCATTTTGATTTTATTTTTAATTTATAAAAAATACAATTATTTAGATTGAAGTATTATTTTGGATAGTTCAAAAAAACTATTATTTTTTATACACAGATCATAAATCTTAAAAAATATTGTCTTTTACTTCAAATAAATTGAAATTGATATACTTAGCCTACTTGTGATGCTTGTTTATACGAGATCTTGATTATCAACTATTTGTATTTCATAGAAACAAACAAGCAATACATAAATTAAGGAACAAAATTGAGGTTTTTAATTGATATTGGAAATTTAGGGTTTATTTTTATAACAAAAACAATTGTGAAGTCTCAAGGTGTCAATCACATACATTTGTCCAATTCAATTGTCAGTTAGACACACCAAACCTTTTAGTTTTTAATTCGGTGTCTGGTTGTTGTTGTATCATTATTATTATTTGTGTAAGTTGTATTATCATTATCGAGTTTAAGAATTGATTAATTACTAACACCAGTAATTAAATAATTATTTAGTTTTAATTAAAGGTTTAATACATAATTTGATATTTGAGTTTAACATTTCTTTAATGTGGTACTTATGTTTCTTTTTATCCAATGTCATAGATGTATTTGACAAAAATTATATAATTCGGTGTTGAAGCCCAATTTGTCCGGGCCCAAATTGAACCCATTTTTAAATTTATTTTAAGTTTAAATTTATTTTAAATTTAAAACAAATAATGTCCAAATTACAAACACTCAAACCCATGACTGAGACATACAAAGACTGGCACAAAAAACTACCATTTGCCCTCTTTGCTTACAGAATTTCAATCAGAACTTCTACTGGGGCAACATCATTCTCACTCGCATATGGTATGGAAGCAGTCTTACCTATTGAGGTTGAAATACTTTCTCTCCGAGTCTTGACTGAGTTACAATTAGATGAGGTAGAATGGATTCAGGCCCGATATGATCAGTTAAATTTAATTGAAGAAAAGAGGTTAAGAATGATTCTCAGCGAGTCGGCTCAGATAAGCTCATTTTACGATATTTGGGGCATCTAATTGTCTTTTGTTGTATACCTGACAATTTCTTGACTAAAGTTTGCCTCCTATTGATCTTTTAAATTGTGTCTTCAATAAATTTCGATCTTATTCCTTCATAATCTCGTTCGAGCATTTTACATTTAAAATAACGGATAATGAACTAATCATATGAATCATACAAAGATCCAATAGCATTACTCTGGAATTTCCTAAATGGTACAGGGACTTGAAACAGGACCACCAATTGGAAGACTTGAAAACAAGCAGTTCAGGCTAAGCTTAGAAGGAGACATGACAGTGCACCCATGACAGAATTTGGACAAGCGACAGGCTATGTCAACCCAAATAATAAACGGACATTCATCATGCGCATTCATGTAGTTAGGAGCATTTGATTCATTCTGATCATTGCATCCTAATAATTCAGGTCTACATATGAGGTCTATAGAAGCATACTTCACAGGTCACATCCCCCGCAAAATGGCAAGATGAACCAAGGAAACATTAGAGCTGATACCCTAAAGACGAAAAAGAGTATATCAAAGCTGTAATAGTAAATCTTCTACCTCGAAGTTACAGTGGATCAGATCAAACTACAATACCAAGTTTTCATCTCTTTGAAGTTGCAATAAGAGTAAAATGAAATTTCGACATCAAATCCTATCTTCCTGAAATTACAGTGGAGTTGGATTCAAACTACATCATTTTATTTTTACCCTCAATCAAGAAGGGTAGGTTGAAGATTTCGATCTCTTACCCCGAGCCTAGGACAGATCATCATCAGCCAATCTTTTATCCCGAGCCTGGGGCAGATTGCAGCCGTCCGATCTTTTACCCTAAGCCTGAGACAAATCACCATCAACCAATCTCTTACCTCGAGCTTGGGGTAGATTGCAACCATTCGATCTTTTACCTCGAGCTTGGGGCAAATCACCATCAGCTGCTTGGGGCAGATTGTGGCCATTCGATCTTTTACCCTGAGCCTAGGGCAGATCACCATCAGTCAATCTCTTACCCCGAGCCTGGGGCAGATCACCATCAACCAATCTCTTACCTCGAGCTTGGGGTAGATTGCAGCCATTCAATCTTTTACCCCGAGCCTGGGGTAGATCACCATCAACCAATCTCTTACCTCGAGCCTAGGGCAGATTACAGTCATTCGATCTCTTACCCCGAGCTAGGGCGGATCACCATCAGACAATCTTTTACCCTGAGCCTGAGGCAGATTGCAGCCATCCGATCTCTTACCCCAAGTTTGAGGCAGATCACCATCAGTCAATCTCTTACCCCGAGCCTAGGGCAGATTGCAACCATTTGATCTTTTACCCCGAGTCTGGGGTAGATCACCATAAACCAATCTCTTGCCTCGAGCCTAGGGCAGATTGCAGCCATTCGATCTTTTACCCTGAGCTTGGGGCAGATCACCATCAGCCAATCTCTTACCTCGAGCCTGGGGTAGATTGCAGCCATTCGATCTCTTACCCCGAGCCTAAGGCAGATCACCATCAGCCAATCTCTTACCCTAAGCATGAGGTAGATTGCAACCATCCAATATCTTACCTAAAAAAAAATCCTATCTTCTACCCTCAAGTTAATAAGGCAGAATATCAATCCTATCTTCTCGGAGAAATACAAAGAAGTGAACCAATATATGAAGCTACGACACCAAACCCCTAAAGTTGCAAGCAAATTGAGTGAAGTTACAGTAGCAAATTTTATCTTTTTGAAATTGCCTTAAGGCGAGATGGAATTATAACACCGAAGATGTAGAGAAGTGGATGCAGCGAAGTTGAACGACCGACAAAGCGAAAGGTGGGCCAAATAAAGAACGTCAAAGAGATGGGACTTGACAAAAGTGGGCCTCCTTTTGGTTTTTGCTCCGTTCCTGTTACACAGCAACGAACAAAGAGGGGCAGCTGTTGAAGCCCAATTTGTTCGGGCCCAAACTGAACCCATTTTTAAATTTATTTTAAGTTTAAATTTATTTAAATTTAAAATAAATAACGTCCAAATTACAAACACTCAAACCCATGACCCAATTACCAAAACCAGAATCCAATTTACAAGACCAATTTTTACAAACCCAATACCCAGGCCCGATTATAGCTACATTGGCCTAAACTCAAAACTACCCTAGGTCAAACCCTAAATCTGCTACTTGCATCACCAGCCACTCTCCTTTGCCCACTTAGCACCCGCCACGTCAGCAGCAAGTTGCTCCACTTGCCCTTGCCACCGTTGAAGGCAGCACCACCGCCACTAGTACCTGCAAGGAGAAAAGACAGATTTTAAATAGCAAGAAACAAAATAGCATGATTGTAATATAGGCTATAAAGCTTCATTCAAAATCAATTGTAAGGGTTACAAACCTTGGAGCATTTTTTTTTAGAGAAATCAAACACAGACCTTTTTAGCATTTGAAATTAATACGCAATCAGTGATTCAAAATCAAAACAAGGGAGCAACAAACGAAGCAATTACTATCAGAAGTCAAACCAGATACCAAGTGTTAACACCTTCGGTATTATCAAGGTACATATTAAATACATATTTATTATTAATATATTTCATTTAGTGTCCATTTTTTTTATAAAAAAACTATGTGAAACGTTTTAATCCATTAAATATACTTATTCATGTTATCATTATCATCATTTATTATTATTTATTAAAAACGTTTCAATTAATTATAATAAATAAAAAGGGAAGAGTAAAAGGCGTATCTCGATCTGACTTGACATCGACGGGGCTGCGGACGGAGCTCCTCCGATCGTCGGGGTTTTGATGGCCGTATTCCTATTCGAACATGCAAAAAAATGGAATAAAGAACTATTTTAAAAAGGAGGAAATAACAACAAGAAAAATTCAGATTTCAAAAAGGAAAATAAAAAAACGAAAATACAATAAAAACAGGCTTGAAACAAAAGTTTAACTTTGTTTTTAAAATAAAACAGATCTAAACGCAAAGAAAAGAGAAAGAAATCCAAGTTTTTTCAATTAGAAAATACTTAGATCTGAGTTTTTTTCAAAACCAGATCTATTTGTTTTCTAAAAGAAAGAAGGAACTAATAACAAAAATGTAAAACAAAGAGAAAATTTCAAAACTAAAAACTCAGACTTGTTTAAAAAGAAAGTGAATAAAAAAGAATTTTTTTTTACCTTTAGAACGTCGTGCATTGCGGACGGCGACGGCAGTCGACGGCAGCGCGTACGACGTCGTTTTGGTCTAGACTCCTAAGCCTTAAAACAACGTCGTTTCAGGCTGACCCGATCCGACCCGCTACAGGCCAAGATCCGCGTGTTTTCATACGGAGGGATAATTTACCATTTCAGTCCTTCTGCATTTTTTTAAATCTACAATCTTATCCTTTTTGTATTTTTGATTAATTTTAAATTGCCTATTAATTTTATTTCATTTTCAATTTAGTCCTTTAGCCTTTTTGAAGCCTAAGAAGCTACCACGTGTCCTTTTTAGGGTTATTTATGCAATTGATCCTTATTTTTTATTTTGTTTCAATTTGATCCTTAATTCAAATTTTGATTTATTTTAAATTTGCCCAATAATTTTAAAAGCTTTACAAATTGGTTCTTTGACTCCAAAATGCAAAAGAAGCTATCACGTGTCCGATTCTTTGGGTTTATTATGCATAAAGCCTCTATTTTGTTTAAAAATTACATTTTAAACCTTAAACTTCCAAAAATTACATTTAACCCTTAAACTTTCCAAAAAATACATCTTGGCCCCAAACTTTCCAAAAATTACATTTTGATCCTCGAACTTCCAAAAATTACATTTTCACACCTAAACTTTTCCAAAGTTACATTTTTACACCTAAAATTTTCCAAAATTATATTTTAATCCCCAAACTTCTCCAAAATCCCATTTTAACCCCAAACTTCTCCAAAATTATGATCTTACCCTCGAACATCCAAAAATTACCGTTTTGCCCCCAAATTTCTAAAAATCACATTTTCAACCTCAAATTTTCCAAGAGTTAAATTTTAATCCCAAATTTTTCAAAATTTCAATTTTGATCCCCAAATTCCTCAAAAATTACGTTTTCATCTCGAATTCCCTGAAACTCTGTTTGTGACCCCGTTTGTTTTGTTTTTTGATGTTCATACACAAAATTAATAATTATTCTTTCGTATTTTGTATTCTATTAATTTTATGTTTAATTTTTGTGCATTTATTTATCTGCTTAATTATTTTGTTTTGTGTTATTTAATCTTTGTTATTAACTGCCCATTCATATTTAATTTATACGTTCGTTTTCAAAATTATTTTTACATACAAATAAACCTTTAAAACCGAGGCAATATCCTTTTCGTGTGGAAATCTCAGAAAATCATGCCCTAACGTGTTGGGTGTGATTTTTCGTATAATTTGCACGAATCAAATATCCTCTTCCAACTTTTCAAATGTCCTTTAATTTCGAGATTTCGAGAACGTCGTGCTCTAACGTGTTGGAACCGATTTCAATTCTCTGAGAAATTCAAAACATGCGGGCATTTTTCTTCAAATCTATTTTTTTTGAAATCACGTAAAATAAGTTATGTGTCCAATGATCGTATTTTAAACTTAATTTGAAACTTCAAGTTCTCAAAAAAATATACAAATAATTTTAAATAAAAAACAAGGCAATATCCTTTTGTGTGAACGAATTTGACTAACGTCATTAATCCAAGATGAAAGTGGCAACTAATGTTGAATAAGAAGCCTAAACATCATCTCAATATTTTCATATAATATAATTATTAAGTGCAATAATTGAACATTAAAAAATTAAAAATATCAACTCGATATTTTAATCACTTTAGTAACTTGCTAATAGTTTACACATTGTCTAATTCACATGTTTAAAAGATGTGTTTTTGGGTAAATTTTAAAAGATGGTTTTTATTTATCAAAGATGTGTTTTTTGGGTAAATTTTAAAAGAAGATTTTTATTTTTCTTTCCTAGTTTTATTTTCTTCCTTTTATATCCAAAAGATTTAATGATATAAAACGTGTCACATCATCATTCTATCAAAGAATTAGTTGAAATAAATGGACGAATGACCAAAATATTACAAATAGATAACTTAATAATCATTTTATAACTTTTTATAGTTTGATGACTAAAACGAAAGCTTACTAATAGTTGGGTGACCACTAGTATAGTTTATCCTAAAAATTGCCCTCATAAATTTGGTTATTTTTAAACCTTAAAACTCAAATAAAATTTAAAATACGATCCTCGAATGCATGGGTTATTTTTAAAAGAAATTAATTTTTGTTTGGAGGTCTCGCTATTTCAAAGTGATCGGGGAAGAAAAATTACATCTAGTAAGTTAGGACATAATATTTCGAGATCCAGAAATAACGAGCTTTCTTTTGTAAAACTTTTTAATTTTGAAAAAAGGATATTTGATTATCTCGATTTAAAGAAGGATTGCACCTAGTGAATTAAGGTGCAAATTTTCAGAATCGAAGATAACAAATATCGCCTTGATTAAGGGTATTCGATTATTTCGATTTGAAGAAAAATCGCACCTAGTAAGTTAAGGCGCAAAATTTCGAAACTCGAAATTAAAGAATATTGCCTCGATTTTAAAGTTTTATGAAAACAATTTTTAAAAACAAATGTGCAATTTTGATATGAATGAGCAATTTAATAATGAATATCAAATCACACGAAATGAAATTAAATAAATGATAAACAAAAAAAATAAAACAAACACGAAGTACGGGTGCATAACAATTAAAATTAAATGCAAATATTGATAAATAAAAGAAATTATGCAATCGGGATTAAAACGAGACTTTTGGATACCCGAGGGTGAAAGGGTAATTTTGGCGAAGTCGAGGTTAAAAATGGAATTTTGGAAAATTTGGGGTCAAAATGGTAATTTTGGAAAGTTTAGGGTTAAAATCTAATTTTAGGAAAGTTTAGGGGTTAAAATGCAATTTTCATAAAGTTTAAGGGTTAAAATGTAATTTTTAGAAAGTTTTAGGGTCAAAATGTAATTTTTAGAAATTTTTGGGGTTAAAATGTAATTTCGAGAAAGTTTTTGGGTCAAAATGTAATTTTGGGAGAGTTTTGAGGTCAAAATGTAATTTTCAGAAAGTTTTGGGGTCAATGTAATTTCTGAACAGTCCAGGGTTTTCAGAGCAATAAAACCAAAAAAGATGACACGTGGCAACCCCACAGGCATCATGAAGTCAAAGGACTAATTTAAAAATCTTGGAAAATTCTTGGGCCAATTTTGTAATTAAGCAAAAGTTGATTTAAGAACTAAATTAAAAATAAAAAGGACCACTTGCATAAATAAACCAAAATTAGGACACGTGGCACACTCTGGTGCATTCAAAAAATTCAAAGCATTAAATTAAAAAGCATTTAAAATTACTGGGCAAAATTAAAATAAATTAAAAGTACTAAAAGGATTAAATTAAAATAATTAAAAATACGGAAGGACTAAACGCGTAAATAGATCTTTTGTTGAAAACACGCGGATCTTGAGGGTATTCGGGTCGGATCGGGTCGGGTCAATGGGTTTTATATAAATATAATTTTTAACTCTTTTCTTTCATTACTTCATTCTATTTTCAAAAAAAAAATCAAAACCAACCCTTTTTTTCTCAAAGGGTTCCATGTCCGGCCATGGCTCCGGCACCTAAGCTCGGTCCGTTGTGCCTCGCGCGTGAGCGCGGGTCTCTGGTGCTCTGGACCACGCGCGTCCTTCGGCTTACACCTCCTCCGTTGCTAACCATCCCACGCGCCTCCGGTTGTCGGTCCGAGTAAGTTTCTCCTCCCCCTTTCTTTTCCCTTATTTATTTATTTATATATATATATTAGAAAACTTTATGGTTTCGATCAAAACCATTTCATTTTTATTCAAAATCTGGGTTCTGCTTTCGAGTTTGAAATTTTAATTTGTTTTAAAATGGATTTGATTTCTCCTTTGTTCTTGTTCTTTTTCTTGCAAATCCATAGGCGGTGGAACATAGTCATTGTACGGAGGCGGTAGTAGCCGGGAACGGCGTGGCCAAGGAGTCCGACCGAAGTAGATAAGTCCCGGCCTTTTGAAATTCTTTTTATTTATTATTATTATTATTTTTTAAAAGAATAAAATAAAAATAGTATTATTACAATTAATACTATATTTATTACCATAAGTTATTAATATTGGAAAGATTAATAATATTAATTATTAGAACCGTTTCTCACATTTAATACCTATACATGCATATATTCATTAGTTATTAAAACAACGCATTAAATATTAGCAGACATCAATGACAGCAAATATTCATTATACATTCATGAAACATATAAGATTTTAATTTCAAAATAATAAATGAAAAGCGATCATGCATGTGCCTAGATTTATACCTTGTTAATCCAGAACGTGAGAATGCTCGATAATTCTTCTTTGCTTGCTGTTAACTTCCGGTTCAAATATTGATCTTCTTTTAACAATACTGCTTATACTTGTAAAGTATCTTTATTGATTCTTTTTCTTGAGGGAAAATCGTAACCCCTTTACAAGTATTAATTCTGGCTTTATAGCCAGTTTACAACATCATGCTATTTTGTTGTTTGCCCTTAAATTACTGTCTTGTTGCTTGGTGCAGGTTCTTCTTTGTAGCGGCGGGAAGGGCATGGTGGAGCTGGTGGGCAAAAGCACGTGGGGAGATCAGATTCTAACTTTAGGGTTTGACTGGTTTGGGTCATGGGTTGAAAATGTAATTAGGTTTAAGGGTTTGGGTCATTTGGTTTAATATGTAATTGGGCTGCCTGTCTTGGGCTCAATTGGGTCGAGGTTGTAATTGGACATTGGTTTATTTTGGGCTTATTTGTAAATGGAATTTGATTTTATTAAGTCTAATGTTATTTTTAATATAATTGAATTTAAATTTAAAATAAATTTAAATAAGTAAATTTAAATTTAAGATAAATTTAAATTTAAAATTAAATTAAAATTAATTTAAACTTCTAATTAAAAATCAAAAGCTCGGGCCCGGCTAGAATTGGGCTTCAACAGCTGCCTCTCTTTGCTCGTTGCTGTGTAACAAGAATGGAGCAAAGACAAAAAAGAAGACCAATTCTGCTTTAATACTGTTGAATTGCGGCTGCATCATTGAATACTTCGGAGTGTCAACACTGGACTTGATGCTTCATCTTGCTCTTACTACAGCTTCAAAGGGATAAAGGTTTGATATCCATCTTTACTACAACTTCAAGAGGATTGGAAATGATGTTGGTGCTTCATCTTGCTCTTACTTCAATTTCAGAGAGATAAAGACTTGATATCCAGCTCTGCTACAACTTCGAGAAGATTGGAAAATGATGTCTGTGCTTCATCTTGCTCTTACTTCAATTTCAGAGAGATAAAGACTTGATATCCAACTTTACTACAACTTCGAGAGGATAGAAAATGATGTCGGTGCTTCCTCTTGCTCTTACTTTAATTTCAGAGAGATAAAGACTTGATATCCAGCTCTACTACAACTTCGAGAGGATAGGAAATGATGTCGGTGCTTCATCTTACTCTTACTTCAATTCCAGAGGGACGAAGGCTTGTTATCCAACTTTACTTCAACTTCGAGAAGATTGAAAAATGATGTTGGTGCTTCATCTTACTCTTACTTCAATTCCAGAGGGACGAAGGCTTGCTATCCAGCTTTATTTCAATTTCAAGAGGATAGGAAAAGATGTCGGTGCTTCATCTTGCTCTTACTTCAATTTCAGAGGGACGAAGGCTTGTTATCCAGCTTTACTTCAATTTCAAGAGGATAGGAAAATGATGTTGGTGCTTCATCTTACTCTTACTTCAATTCCAGAGGGACGAAGGCTTGTTATCCAGGTTTACTTCAATTTCAAGAGGATAGGAAAAGATGTCGATGCTTCATCTTGCTCTTACTTCAAGTTCAAAGGGACGAAAGATTGTTATCCAGCTTTACTTCAATTTCAAGAGGATAGGAAAATGATGTTGGTTGATCTGATCCATCATGATCTCAAGGTAGAGGATTCATGGTCGGTGATTCGATCTTTCATGCTTCTAAGGTACTGGGTTCGTTGCGACGACCTAAACCTTTCCCTTCGAATCTTCATGGTACTGGATCCGCCGTTGCAATCTTAGATCTTTCTCATTGTGTGTCATGATGCTAACCTGTAGGATATGTTCAAATGGGCCTCTAGGTAGGCCAGATATGTTTAGGATGCCATGCTTGGAATGAGTAAAAATGCTCCTATTCTTAGAATGAATGTACATGATTTAATGTTTTAATTTTCCAAAGATTAGTCTTTTCTGTTTTGAAACCATCTCTTGTCGTTTCCTTGAGTTCAACTCGGCAGATTCATCATTTGAATCGCTCATTCCAGATTTTAATTCTTTCAACTGGCAGTTGTTTAGGATTCTCGTGAATCCTTGTTTTCTTTCATGACCTTTTATCCATCATTTTAATATGAAAATACTCGGACAATTTGGGAAAGAATGGGATTGTATTAAATTTGGAGATTTATTGGCTATGATATCAAATATTTACAAAGAACAAACAATGACAAAGGAACAGTATTAGACTTAGATATCAGATATGAGTTTCCCTGATCCAAAGATCATCTTTTGCTTGATATGTTTCTGGAAATCCTGGAATTACTTCGTCGATGCCCCAAGATGTAAAATATTTCCCTTTCGCCCCTTTTTGAAGGAATAATTGGTTGCCCCTATTTTTGCATTTGAGCCGCCCCTTCCGAGTTTTCAACTCAAAACCCCTTTGGTTTTCAGGATGCCCTCTCTACGGGTTTTCATCCTGACCTCTCCATTTTTTTAAGTAAAATACTTCTTCACCGAGTCTAAATTTACTGGGTTGTATAATTCTTTGCCGTCCATTTCAGTCAGAATTAGGGCTCCTCCAGAGAAAGCTTTCTTTACCACGTACGGCCCCTCCCAATTAGGCATCCATTTTCCTCGGGAGTCTTTGTGTATTGGAAGTATCTTTTTCAAGACTAGATCTCCCTCATGGAATTCTCTAGGACGAACCTTCTTATTGTAAGCACGCATCATCCGCTTTTGGTACATCTTACCCTGACGGATAGCCCTTAATCTCTTTTCCTCAATCAAATTTAACTGATCATATCTGGCTTGGACCCATCCTGCTTCATCCAAATTCAGCTCTGATAAGACTCGGAGAGAAGGAATCTCCACCTCGATGGGTAAAACAGCCTCCATCCCATATACAAGTGAGAACAGCGTTGCCCCAGTAGACGTTCTGACAGAAGTCCTATAAGCAAGAAGGGCGAAGGGTAATTTTTCATGCCAATCTCTATAAGTTTCTGTCATTTCTGTAATAATCTTCTTGATGTTTTTATTCGCTGCTTCTACTGCTCCATTCATCTTTGGGCGATATGGGGACGAATTATGGTGTTTGATCTTGAATTGCTCACAGACCTCCGATATTGTGCTGTTGTTCAAGTTTAGTTCATTGTCTGATATGATCTTTTCTGGCATTCCATAACGACATATGATGTCCTTTTTTAGGAACTTGCTGACCGCAGACTTTGTAACGTTAGCATAAGAGGCAGCTTCCACCCACTTGGTGAAGTAGTCAATAACCACAAAAATGAATCTATGTCCATTAGAAGCCTTCGGTAAAATTGGTCCAATAATATCCATGCCCACATAGAAAAAGGCCACGAGGATGTCATGACGTGCAAAGGTGAGGGAGGCACGTGGATTTTATCTCCATAAATCTGGCATTTGTGGCATTTCTTAGCATAATTATACAATCAGTCTCCATAGTCGACCAATAGTACCCAAATCTCATGATCTGCCTTGCCATTTTGAATCCATTGGCATGTGTTCCACAAATCCCTTCATGGACTTCTTCTAGGATCTTCTTAGCCTCGATTGAATCCACACATCTCAACAACACCTGATTATTTCTTCTCTTGTACAAGATCTCTCCATCTAGGACGTACTCGTTCGTGAGCCTTCTCAATGTCCTTTTATCATTTTCAGTAGCTCTTTCGGGGTATTTTCGGTCTTTTACATATTGGAGAATATTTTGGTACCAAGGATGCCCCTCTTTCCCTTCTTCTTTGATGTCACAGCAATGGGCTGGAGTTTCGTAAATACTCATTCGAATGGGCTTCATATCCTCTGGCCTATTCACTTTAATCATTGAAGCTAGAGTAGCTAAAGCATCAGCCATCTGGTTTCCCTCACGTGGGAGATGTCTGAATGTGACCTTATCGAATTCTTTGATCAGTTCAAGGACCATATTTCGATATTCAATTAATTTGGAGTCCCTTGTCTCCCATTCTCCTTTGAGCTGGTAGATTACCGATGTTGAATCTCCATAGATTTCTAAGACCTTGATCCCTCGATCCATGGCTGCTTGGATCCCCATGATACATGCCTCATATTCTGCCATATTATTTGTGCAATCAAAGTCAAGCTTACTGGTGAAGGGATAATGGTCTCCTTTTGGCGACACTAAAACTGCACCGATCCCGTTGCCAATAGCGTTTGAAGCGCCATCGAAGTTCAATCGCCACGAATGCTCGATCATTGTCTCCTCTTCGGTAGTTACGACATACATCAGATCCTCATTTGAAAAGTTAAAATTTATCAGCTCATAGTCCTCCAAAGCCCTATTGGCTAGGAAGTCTGCGATTGCACTTCCTTTAATTGCCTTTTGGCTTACATAGACGATATCAAATTTCAACAATAGGATCTGCCATCTAGCCATTCTCCCATTTAGCGTGGTTGACTCCATCATGTACTTTAGAGGATCTAGTTTCGAGATTAACCATGTAGTATGGTATAACATGTATTGTCGCAACCTTCGAGTAGTCCAGACCAGTGCACAGCATAGTTTTTCTATTAGAGAGTATCTTGTTTCACAGTCAGTAAATTTCTTACTGAGATAGTATACGGCTCTTTCTTTCCTTCCCGTCTCGTCATGTTGACCCAAGACACATCGCATAGAATTCTCGAAAACCGTTAAGTACAAGATTAATGGTTTGTTGGTATTTGGTGGTACTAGTACCGGAGCATCAGACTAATACTGCTTAAATTTATCGAAAGTTCTTTTGCACTGGTCATCCCAAACGCCTGGGTTATGCTTTCTAAGAAGGCGAAATATGGGGTCACATTTCTCCGTTAATTGCGAGATAAACTGAGCAATATAATTCAACCTTCCAAGAAAACCTCGAACCTCCTTTTGCATACGAGACGGGGGTAACTCTTGTATGGCTTTAACCTTGTTTGGGTCTATCTCGATTCTCTTTTGGCTGACCACAAAACCCAACAATTTTCCCGATGTAGCTCCAAAAGTGCACTTGGCAGGGTTCAATTTTAGCTAGAACTTTCTCAATCTCATGAACAATTTTCTCAAGACATTCACATGTTCTTCCTCTGTTCGGGACTTTGCAATCATGTCGTCAACGTAGACCTTAACTTCTTTTTGCATTATATCATGAAACAATGTTACCATGGCTCTTTGATATGTTGCCCCGCATTTTTAAGTCCGAACGGCATCACCTTATAATAGAATGTTCCCCATATTGTGACAAAGGTAGTTTTCACCATGTCTGTAGGGGCTATTTTTATTTGGTTATATCCGGAGAAACCATCCATGAAGGAGAAAAAGGTATGCCCCGCTGTATTATCTACTAGGGTGTCGATGTGAGGCAGCGGAAAGTTATCTTTTGGGCTGGCCTTATTTAAATCTCAGTAATCTACGCACATACGTACTTTACCATCTTTCTTGAGGACAGGAACTATATTGGCAACCCATTCCGAATATTCAACCACTTGGAGGAAACCCGTCGAACTATTTTCGGACCTCTTCTTTTATTTTAAGCAACACATCAGGTCGCATTCTACGAAGCTTTTGTTGGACGGGCTTGCATTCTTCCTTTATTGGGAGCTTGTGAACCACGATGTCGGTGTTTAGCCCCGGCATGTCTTGGTAGGGCCAGGTGAAGACGTCTTTGAATTCTCTTAGCAGCTCAATAAGATCTTTTCGTGTTTTCACCGAGATGCTGGTTCCAATTTTCACTTCCTTATTTTCCTTTCCCTCTCCTATGCTTACAGTTTCAATCGCTTCTTTGTGAGGCAAAATCTGTTTTTCATCTTGTTCCATCATTCGTAGCAATTCAGGAGATATATTACTATCCTGGTCATCTTCGGAGTTCTGAGATTCTTCTAGACACATATCTTGCTCGAAATAAGGTTCGGAGTCAGTGTCACTCATATTACTGATATCCCGAGATCTGTAAAGAATAAGAATGGCCTAATGAACAAAATAGTTTAAAGAATGTTTGTATGGTATGATTATGGGTGTATGTGTTCAAGAATGATTTAGTTTTATGTGTTACAGGCAAATAATTTATTTGGAATTGGAAGGAAAAGAATAAAGAAATAGTTGTCAAAATGTATCTTCATTTAAGATAATGGATAAAAACTCAAATGCCATTTTACAAAAGATTTCTATCATTCCCGGGCATAGAATGATAGAGGTGTAACGAGTATTACTTTGAAATGTTCCTAAAAGCTACGGGGAGCTCCTCTTCTGCCCAGTTGTCCAAATTACTCCCAGGTGCATACGGACATATTTTAAGCGAACTACTTTCTTCAGCTTCTTCGGAAACAGCATTTATGTTCAGTTTCATCACAAGTTTTGCAACTTTTTCCTCCTCAAGCCTTAGCCCACCAGAAATGAAAGTTTTCGAAATATGAGGGAAGGTCATCGGTCTTCAACTGATTTCTTCCCCGGCTTGTCGTGCTCTTCTTGTCTCTCGTTTCTGCCCTATCTCTTTCTTCTTTACTTTCACATCTGGCTTGTACCTTAGCCCGAAACGATCCCACTTTCCAAATGGCGACGGCGCGCTAACTATTCCTTGAAGATATTTCCCGAGCCCTTTTCCCGGTAATGCTCTTTTTCCAATCGTCAAACACAACCCCATCTTCGTTGTTTGTGACAATTTAGGTTCAGGAATTTTACTTCCCTCTCCAATAAATGTGGCATTGACAAATTCTAACGAACGAAAAGAACATTCTAATGCCTCTTCATCTTTGTCTATATACGGGGCATCATTTGTTACAGACGCAACAATATCCTCCTCGGCATTGATTGTAACCAACCTTCCGTCGGTTCCCAGCTTGAGCTTCTAGTGTAGTGAGGACGGTACTACCCCTGCTGCGTGAATCCAAGGTCTTCCTAATAAGCAATTGTAGGAAGGCTTGATATCCATCACCAAGAAATCAACCTCGTAAGTATTTGGGCCTATTTGTAATGGTACTTCAATCCTGCCCATTACTTTTCTTTCAGTTCCATCAAAAGCTCTGACTATGTTATGGCACGTCCTCATATAGGAGCTATCGATGGGTAGTCTTTCGAGAGTGACCAACGGTAGAACGTTTAAAGCTGAGCCGTTGTCGATAAGCACTCCGGGTAGAGTGTAGCCTTTACAGCGAGTGGTAATATGCAATGCCTTGGTCGATCCCATACCTCTAGATGGGATTTCGTCGTCGCTGAATAAAATAAAATTATCAGCGCTAATGTTGTTAATCAATCGATCTAGCTTGCACACAGATATATCCTGGGTCACATAAGTGTCGTTGAACGCCCTCATTAATGCGTTACGGTGTGCCTCTGAATTTAGCAGTAACGCCAAGATCGATATGCATGCGGGCTGCTTATGTAACTGCTCAACTACGCTATATTCGCTGTGTTTCAAGAATTTCAGGAACTCTTGTGCTTCTCCTTCTGCCACCAGCTCATTTATCGGTTCCAACTTGTCAGTCACTTTTTCGGGCTCGACTGCTATAGCTTTTCCTTTGGCAACTGCTTTCTTTTCCAAGTCGTAAGTTTTACCGCTACGTGTGACCAGGTTCACATTTTGCAGCTCCTCCTCCTTGGGTGTCGCGATATTACATCCGTAATTCCAGGGAACTCTTTTGTTATCTTCATAAGGAAACGGTGCAGGTTTTCGTATGATAACACATGGTGTCTCTTGTCTTCTTGTCTCAGCTCCCTTGGATGTGGAGATAATTATTATCGGGCGATCAGGCTCATGTGTCCTCTTTTCTTGGAGGAGCAAATATCCCTCATCTCTTCTCCCTCTTCGAAGAACTCCAATTCCTTGCTGTCCATCAAATCTTGTTCTAGAACCTTGAACTCCGTACAATGCTGAATTTCGTGTCCTTCAACATTGTGGAAATCACAATGGTTCTTGGCCATTACCATCTTTTCACCGTTCTGTGTAATCATTCCTCTAGCCACTAGTTGACGCCATACCCATCTCATAGGAGATCTGACCTCTTCAATGTGAGCCTTAACCTTTTTTCCTTCTACACTCGTAATCGCATTTACTCCTTGATCAGAATGGTTGGGTAAAGGGTTTTCGGCTACATTAGGTCTCGATGGCTCATCAAATCTTATTTTCTTCATCTTAATTAATTTTTCTACCAATTTCTTGAAAGTGAAACAATTTTCGATGGAGTGCCCAATCACTCCTCCATGAAATTCATATTGGGCGTTGGCGTCGTACCATTTCGGAAATGGTGGTGGTACGGGCTCCGTGATATATGGGGCCACCACGTGTTGATCTTATAACTGCTGGTAGAGGTCTTTGTACGTAACAGGAATTGGAGTGAACTAAATCTTCTCGGTACTCTTCTTCCAGTTTGATTCTGATCTTGGTAAACTTTGATAATTATTAGAAGGAGGTTTTGATTGCGTCATCGTAATTGACTTCGCATCATTTGGTCTGTATATGCTTACATTATTCACCCCGACTTCCTTCCTCTTAGGTGCTGCCCTTTTTCTACTGTCTCCTGCATCGATTTTTTCGCTTTTAATCGCGCTCTCAATCATTTCTCCTGACATCACTACATCCGAAAAACTCCTTGTAACATTACCCACTAAGCGATCGAGATACGGTGCCTTTAGCGTGTGGACAAAAAGCATCGTTGTCTCTTTTTCTGTCAAGGGCGGTTGTACTTGGGTAGCTATATCTCTCCAACGCTGGGCATATTGTCGGAAGCTTTCACTCGATTTCTTCTCCATGTCTTGCAAGGTAATTCTATCTGGAGCAATATCAGTAACATGGCCGTATTGCTTCATAAAAGCTTGGGCCAAGTCCTTCCAGGAATTGATCTTTGTGCGGCTTAGTTGGTTGTACCATTTTGCAGCGGATCCAACTAAACTATCTTGGAAACAGTGAATTAATAATTTTTCATTGTGGACATATCCTATCATCTTCCGACAGAACATCGTAATGTGTGCTTCCGGGCAGCTTGTCCCGTTGTATTTTTCAAATTCGGGCATCTTGAACTTCGGGGGTAACACTAGGTCTAGAACCAGACTTAGTTCTTTGGCATCGATTCCACTATAGGCGTCAATCCCCTCCATTGCTCTAACCTTGTCTTCCAACCATTTGTACCTTTCTTCTATTTGTTTGGATACTTCTATTTTCATTCTTTCTGCCTCCATCGTATCGTCGAGGTCAAGGTTGATGGGATTCCAGTGGTTTCACCCAAGTTCGATCCTGATCCGACCAGGTGATTAGTTTGGCCTGATGTGCCAATGGGCTGTGGTTGCGCCCGAATGAGGATGGGTGTTTCTCGCGGGTTTGTTTCTGGTGGGGCCTGATGGTGTATGGGTGTAAAGCCGGGAGGATATTGAGGATCCTCGTTTTCCTCTCTCAGGCTTTCAGCGGGACCTTTTCCTTTATCTGAATCTCGCAACAGCTGAGTTAACTGATTAATTATATTGCTTTGAGATTCGATGATTTGGTCCCTCATATCCCTTTGGACTCTTTCTAGCTGGTCTTGTAATTGAACTTGCATCTGCTCTTGCATTTCCTTTTGCAACTGCTCTAGCCTTTTTATTCTCTGATCCATGGCTCGTCGAGTACTGTAAGGGTGTGGTTTCTCTATTTTTCTGATTTTAACTGTTTCAAATTCCATTTAATGAGATTTATTGTGTTTAAAATATAAACATGTGATGCGAACGAATGAATGAATGTAAAAGAAAGGTATTAACTTATAATTCACTTTCCATTTAGAAAATTTTATTCAAACAACAAGTTCCTTTACATAAAGCAAATTACATAAATGGTTTTGCCTTGATGCTCAGGGCCTTTACTTTCTTGAGGAGTCCCGCTAGCTTTTGACCTCGTTCTGTCTTCGTCTCATATTGTATACCCAACTCTTCTGCTTCTGAATCCAATTCTTGCACATGTTCGGCTACCCCACGAATCTTATTTAAGGCTTCACCCATAACATGATCTCTCTCGTTGACTTCTTTCTGAGCCTGCTGGAGGTGCCAATCACTTGTTTCCAACGTCCTCTCCAGAATCTCGATCCGTATTTCACTATTCTGTAAAGAGGCTTGTAGTTCTTCTACCCTCTTATTCAGTCTCTCAATCTTGACTCGATTTGCCTTCAACTTCATTACTGAATTTCGGCTACGATGTCGACACAGAGATTCTTCTAATTCTCGTACACGGGATTTTAATTCGGTCACCTCGGCTTGGCTTTCTAGAAGGCTACTCTTTATGGCATTTTCTTGTACCTGGGCGTCTTGGAACTTGTTCATCCAGTGGCTTGTCTTATTCTTTTCTTCGCGAATTTCTTGTTGCCACTGTTCTGAGGTCTTTCATAAACCGACAGTCCTCATAGACAATCGGATCTTCTTATAATCTTTCTTTAAGCTACTGAGGTCCTCTTCGGCCTTGTTCTTACCTTTTCTCAATTTTTCTGCCTCTAGCTTTTGAACATCAACATCCAACCCCAAAAGCACCTTTTCTTCTTCCTGCTTTTCTATCATCTTTTCCATCTCCGCATTCTTCCTTTCGAAGTCTTGTTTAATTATTTCAAGTTCCGTTGGGACAACTTGCAAGTGTTCTTCGATTGGACGGACAATCTCAGGATTTGGCACGGGAACATTATCGTTGACCCTTCTGTTCCTCCACCAATCATATTATGCAGTCGTCATGGGATTGGCGCCGAATGCTTCTATTCTTCGGACTTGGTTCCATGCATTTGAAACTTCTCGAACCCATTTCTTGTTATTTTTCCCTCTATATGCAAATTCGCACTGGGCTAACCCTTGAGTTGCTGGTATGAACTGTCTTGATCTATATTGCCTTGCAACCAGCAAAGGGGCGTATCCTGTTGCTCCCCAAATTCCTGCCAATGGGACCCAGTCAAAATCTCCACATCGATACAAGATCTCGTCTGGAACAAACCACGATGCTCGCCATTCAATGTCCTCATCTTTAAGACTTTGGAGTATGGCCATCCATTTTTCTTCTGAAAAATTCTCTTGTCTTTGAGAGGCCACGAAGTTTTTCAATGGGGAGTAGTCTTTAGACAACTATTGATAGGAGGCCTTTTTGTTTTCCAGAAATGACTGTGAAACCATACCATCAACAGTTGCGCACAGGCAATAAATCAACCTTCTCCTTCTTTTCTGCACGCAGTAAAAGATCTGAAAGTTTCTGCGAGTATAGCCGGGACAAGTGTAACTCTTTTGCTCAATCGATCAAACAAGTCTATCACCGCATCTTCTATATGCCCCAAAGCTTTTGGAAAAATGACCAAACCGTAGATACTAAGGGCTAGGATGTCAATCTTTTTCTTGGTATCCGATGGGCCGATATCAAATCTCGTAGACTTTTCCACATTATGCTTTTATTATCTCCCTTGATCTTAACCCGAGTTGCTACCCATTGTTCACTCATTCCAGTAATGTTCATCAACCTTTTAACAATAGTTGGGAGATTTGGTGCTCTAGAGTAGGCCTTATCTACTGAGATTTTCAGGCAGCAGAGTAGAGTGGTTTATTTTTCTATGGTCAGTCTCATGTCTACATTCCCAAAGGTGAAGCAACTGTAGGCTGAGTTCCAATGCTGCGTCAATGCTCGGAAGAGAAATTTATCGACCTTAACCTCAAACAAATATGGCAAATCGCCATATTCTTGGTAGAAAGTCTGTTTCATATTGTCGTCCCAACTATCCCATATCTCTTTCAACTCTTGTACATTGTTTTCAGCCGTGCTGATTCTGGTATAATCCCAAAGCTCTGACTCGTACCCTTCCACTAGACTGTCTCCTTTTTTGCGCTGAGTCTCCTCTGACCACATTCGCACGACCATGTTGTCCTTCACTTTATCAAGGTACTTGTTTTCCATAATTAATTCTCTTATCGGTAACTGAATTTTGCGTCTATACCTTCCTTTTATATGATAATGCAATGCAATGCAAAAGGAGACAAAATAAACAAGTTAGAGAAATGCATTAATATCAATATACAAGTATATTATAGAACATAAAAAGTTTGCATCGAAAGGCTGCTAAAAAGGTTGAACGTAAACTCCTTCTAGGACATGTTCTTACGGCTATCTACATGTGGTTTCAGGTGCTAAAGAATAGGTACCCAAACCAACAGATTCCTCAATCCTCACCCATTACAGGCTCATACGGATGAGTTCGGTTTAGGGGGACGCACTTCCCACATGTTTGCACGGAAGTGAAGACTTTAAGAAAACAAGGGTACTTTGTAATCCCGAAAGCGATCCACTATCCTGCACGGAGGTGAAGACCTCACGAAGGAGAAGTTTCCGGCTTCCACTTAAAAGGGTAATATCGTATGCAAATGTATGCAAATTTTACACTAGCAATTGCACATAACATAATACCACACAAGAGATGTCAAGGATTGTATATTAAATGGAACCGAAAATTTTAAGGTTTTCGAAAACTTTATGGTTTCGATCAAAACCATTTCATTTTTATTCAAAATCTGGGTTCTACTTTCGAGTTTGAAATTTTAATTTGTTTTAAAATGGATTTGATTTCTCCTTTGTTCTTGTTCTTTTTCTTGCAAATCCATAGGCGGTGGAACATAGTCATCGTACGGAGGCGGCAGTAGCCGGGAACGGCGTGGCCAAGGAGTCCGGCCAAAGTAGATAAGTCCCGACCTTTTGAAATTCTTTTTTTTTATTATTATTATTATTTTTTAAAAGAATAAAATAAAAATAATATTATTATTATATTTATTACTATCAGTTATTAATATTGGAAAGATTAATAATATTAATTATTAGAACCGTTTCTCACATTTAATACCTATACATGCATATATTCATTAGTTATTAAAACAACGCATTAAATATTAGCAGACATCAATGACAGCAAATATTCATTATACATTTATGAAACATATAAGATTTTAATTTCAAAATAATAAATGAAAAACGATCATGCATGTGCCTAGATTTATACCTTGTTAATCCAAAACGTGAGAATGCTTGATAATTCTTCTTTGCTTGCTGTTAACTTCCGGTTCAAATACTGATCTTCTTTTAACAATACTGCTTATACTTGTAAAGTATCTTTATTGATTCTTTTTCTTGAGGGAAAATCGTAACCCCTTTACAAGTATTAATTCTGGCTTTATAGCCAGTTTACAACATCATGCTATTTTGTTGTTTGCCCTTAAATGACTGTCTTGTTGCTTGTTGCAGGTTCTTCTTTGTAGCGGCGGGCAAGGCATGGTGGAGCTGGTGGCAGGCGGAGCTGGTGGGCAAAAGCACGTGGGGAGATCAGATTCTAACTTCAGGGTTTGACTGGTTTGGGTCATGGGTTGAAAATGTAATTAGGTTTAAAGGTTTGGGTCATTTGGTTTAATACGTAATTGGGCTGCCTGTCTTGGGCTCAATTGGGTCAAGGTTGTAATTGGACATTGGTTTATTTTGGGCTTATTTGTAAATGGACTTTGATTTTATTAAGTCTAATGTTATTTTTAATATAATTGAATTTAAATTTAAAATAAATTTAAATAAGTAAATTTAAATTTAAATTTAAAATTAATTTAAACTTCTAATTAAAAATCAAAAGCCCGGGCCCGGCTAGAATTGGGCTTCAACATGTGATATATTTAAAGTTGAAATATTTAGGCAAATTGTGACACATTAATAATTTATATAATATAAACCCATGCACACTATTTTAAAAAAACCCATGCATTTGCAAAATGGTTGGAGAACACATACACAATTACATGTACTATTATTTTGAAAGAAAATAGAGAAATAAATGCAAGTGAAGCCACCGAATCACACACAATTTATCAAACATTATACAGTTGAAACGCGGAGACTAGGTAGGCTGGCCTCCCAATCTTCTTCTTTATGATTCCTTCTAAACCATCTTTTGTGGCTTTATTTGAATCACAATCTTCTCTTCTCCTGCAACAAAACAATGGGTTTTTTTTTTGGTATTCAACAAATTAAACATCAAAACAATGTGAAATAATGCACCTTCACGAGATGAAAAAAAACATATATAAATGTATATTACCTTGGATTACGGTCAAAGCCGTTGTCACTTAGTAGTGGTGAGGAGGAGGAGGTGACGAGTAGACATAATGGGGGGGTGGTGGTGGTGGAGACTTGTACTTGTAAATTGGAAGTGGTGGGGGTGGAGACTTGTACTTGTAAGGGTGCTTGGGTGGGGATGGAGGTGGTGGTGGAGACTTATACTTGTAAACTGGAGGTGGTGGGGGTGGAGAACTGTCCTTGTAAGGGTGCTTGGGTGGTGATGGTGGGGGTGGGGACTTGTACTCATAAGGGTGTTTGGGTGGTGATGGTGGTGGAGGCGGGGACTTGTACTTGTAGGGATGCTTGGGTGGTGATGGTGAAGGAGGTGGTGGAGACTTATACTTGTAAACAAGGGTTGGTGGGGGAGCAGATTTGTAATTGTAAGGCTCCTTGTATGATGGTGGTGGAGGAGGAGAATGAGTGTAATCTGTTGAGGTTTCAAAAGGGAGATTAAGAGACACCGCTAAAAGCAAAAGAGTGACATAAAGAGAGATCATGGATGATCTCATCGTCCCCATCTTTACTTCTAAAAATGGATTTAATTTGTTTATGCTCTTAGCCACCCTCTTCACTCCCTTTATATAGACTTTGTTTTAACCTTATAATCATGATAAAAGTTCATTTTAATATTGAATTTGGCAGCTTCTCTTGAGGTAGTTCACTTTACATTTAGATACTACTAGACATGATTCTTTCGATGTTAAGTTAGTTATTCACAGTTATTAGTGCTATTTTGGGATATGCATTACAAATGATTTACTATATTTTTAATAATGCATCAATTAAATCTACACCTAAAACTCCATATGACATATGGCATGGCAAGAAGCCCAACGTAAATCACTTTAGAATATAAGGATATCCAACACATGTATTGTAATATGCGTTATGCATTTATAATATTATAATAAGCATTCTTTTATTAATGATATGAAACATAAACCTTAAAAGTATAATTAATTTTATGTTAGATTATAATATATACAAATAGCATTACATAAGTTAAAAAAACCTGAAACCCAATTAGCATTATATAATTAAGGTACATTATTAATGGTAGGTAACCCAATAAACAATTATATTATTATAATATTTTAATGAATTTTTTTAATGGTATATTACTGTAGTGATGTTAATGATATATAAGTTTAAACTCTAAACGTGTAATCAATTTTATGGAATTAATGATTGTAATGATGACTAAAAGTGGCATTTTGATGAAAAAAAGAAAGGATGTAAAATTGTTTATTTATTACATGTACGAAGTTTTGCTCAGTAAATAAATTTATTATTTTTAAACCTAATACAACAATGCTGCGTTTGGTAAGAATTTTATTTTTTTATTATGTTTTAGTTTATGAATTTGTAATAAATTAATTTCAATTGATAAATTTTAACCACTCACATGATTTTATTTATGAAAAGAATAGAAAAATTGTTCACTTATTTTTTTAATATTAAGACTAAATACAAAAATTGAGATAATTTTTTTTAAGAGTTGCTTATGTAAGAGTCAACTCTTTCAATAGTTACTTGGTTGTAATCGTGTATTGTTTTTTTTTTTTTTTTTGGATTTTTTCTTATTTTTAATGAATTTTTTATTAAGTAAAAAAAAGGACAACCATTTTTTTAACATGTTCAAATAAGAGCATTTTGGGCACTTTACCCTATTTTATGGTATAAAATTAGGTGGATATTACACATTTAGAATAAAATACATAATTGAGAACCTAATATATAATATTTGAAAGTCTTTATTTAATTCAGAAAGTATCTTCAATGTTTATTTTGAGTTTATTTAGATAATATTTTTATTCATTTTGATTTTATTTTTAATTTATAAAAAATATAATTATTTAGATTGAAATATTATTTTGGATAGTTTAAAAAAACTATTATTTTTATACACAGATCATAAATCTTAAAAATATATTATCTTTTACTTCAAATAAATTGAAATTGATATACTTAGCCTACTTGTGATGCTTGTTCATACAAGATCTTGATTATCAACTATTTATATTTCATAGAAACAAACAAGCAATACATAAATTAAGGAACAAAATTGAGGTTTTTAGTTGATATTGGAAATTTAGGGTTTATTTTTATAACAAAAACTATTATTAGGTCTCAAGGTGTCAATCACATACATTTGTCCAATTCAATTGTCAGATAGGCACACCAAACCTTTTAGTATTTTAATTCAGTGTCTGGTTGTTGTTGTATCATTATTTTTTTTTTATAAGTTGTATTATCATTATCGAGTTTAAGAATTGATTAATTACTAACACCAGTAATTAAATAATTATTTAGTTTTAATTAAAGGTTTAATACATAATTTGATATCCGAGTTTGACATTTCTTTAATGTGGTACTTATGTTTCTTTTTATCCAATGTCGTAGATGTATTTGACAAAAATTATATATTTTGAGATACGAAGGCAGCAATGTTAACGTTTTAGTATTAAATTTAGGGTTTATAATTGATTTGATGAAAATTCGTAATTAGCTAATAATATTAGCAATTATCTTCATCTAATCAATTCCAAAATATGAATTTAACCACATCGATCGAGCTGTATTTGGAAAATTTAATGCAAATTTAAACAAATTCACAGTTAACTTATTTATTCTATTAACAAAATCATGAAAAATTCAAAATTAATAATAATAGCAATTTACTTTCATCAAATCAACAGTGAAACCCAAATTAAACATTAAAAAGTTAACACAATTAACGTTAGATACTAAAATAAATTTTTGTCAAATACACATACCACATTGGACTAAAATAACACAGGTACCATATTATAAAAAAATGTCAAAGTTATGTACATACGATATATTAGAGTAAGGATGAGATTATAAAAATGGCAACTAATGTTGAATACTGTCGAAACACATGGACCAATTTGACTAATGTTGAATAAGAAGGCAAAACATCATCTCAATATTTTCATATAATATAGTTATTAAGTGAAATAATTGAACATTAAAAAAATAAAAACATCAACTCAATATTTAAGTGAGTAATAGTTTACACATGGTATATGTAACGATCCGAAAATCAGTGGTGTCAATAATTATGGTTTCGGTCTTCTATTTCCGTAAATTAGACTCATGAATATTTGATTGATTAATGGTTTAAAAGTTTGTTATTTAATATAAAATGTTTTGTAATGTTCCGTAAATTAATCTAATTGATTGGTTTATGTTTAAAAGCTGTGTTTTTTGGGTAAATTTTAAAAGATGGTTTTTATTTATCAAAGAAAAATATATACAGCACCTAATTATGAGAAACAAGATCCAAATTAGATTCATCCTATGTAATTTTCTTTCCTAGTTTTATTTTCTTCCTTTTATACCGAAAAGATTTAATGATATAAAATGTATGTCACATCATCATTCTATTAAGGGATTAATTGTAGTCAATGGACGAGTGATCAAAATATTACAAATAGATATATTTTGTAACTTTTTATAGTTTGATAACCAAAACAAAAGCTTACTAATAGTTGGGTGACCACTAGTGTAATTTATCCTAAAAATTACCCTCATAAATTTGGTGATATTGTTTTCTTAATAGGTTAGATCTATCCTTTTACATGTAATGTAATGAAAATTTGATCCACGAGTTTTATATATGCTTCACACGTATTTAAGTTGGCATTTAATGTTCAAAACGACGGAAGAACCTAATTCATATTATATTGATATTTTAAAATTTTAATTAATATGTTTTGAAGTTTAATGGGTAAATATCTAATTACAATTTTTCCAATATATTTCCCCTTTAGTTTAATCAACTTGTTTATATTATTTCTGTCTTTTTTATACAACGTAATATAATTAAAGTTAGAAATATTTAGGCAAATTTTGACACATTATAATTTATATAATATAAACCCATGCATACTGTTTAAAAAAAACCCATGCATTTGTAAAATGGTTGGAGAACACATACACAATTACATGTACTATTTTTTTTGAAAGAAAATAAAGAAATAAATACAAGTGAAGCCACAGAATTACACACAAATTATCAAACATTATACAGTTGAAACGGAGAGACTAGGTAGGCTGGCCTCCCAATCTTCTTTATGATTCCCTCTAAACCATCTTTTGTGGCTTTATTTGAATCGCTATCTTCTCTTCTCCTGTACAAAGCAATGGGATTTTTTGGCATTCAACAAATTAAACATCAAAACAATGTGAAATAATGCACCTTCACGAGACAAAAAAAAAAGAGATATATAAATGTATATTACCTTGGAGTATGGTCAAAGCCATTGTCGCTTAGTAGTGGTGAGGAGGAGGAGGTGACGAGTAGACATAATGGGGTGGTGGTGGTGGAGACTTGTACTTGTAAGGGTGATTGGGTAGTGATGGCGGTGGAGGTGGCGGAGAGTTATACTTGTAAACTGGAGGTGGTGGGGGTGGAGACTTGTACTTGTAAGGGTGCTTGGGTGGGGATGGCGGTGGTGGTGGGGGAGACTTGTACTCATACGGATGCTTGGGTGGTGATGGTGGTGGTGGTGGGGGAGACTTGTACTTGTAAGGATGCTTTGGTGGTGATGGTGCTGGAGTTGGTGGAGACTTGTACTTGTAAGGGTGCTTGGGTGGTGATGGCGTTGGAGGTGGTGGAGACTTATACTTGTAAACTGGAAGGGGTGGGGTTGGAGACTTATACTTGTAAGCATGCTTGGGTGGTGATGGTGGGGGTGGGGACTTGTACTCGTAGGGGTGTTTGGGTGGTGGTGGGAACTTGTACTTGTAGAGATGCTTGGGTGGTGATGGTGGTGGGGGAGACTTGTACTCGTAAGGATGCTTGGGTGGTGATGGTGGAGGAGGTGGTGGAGACTTATACTTGTAAACAGGAGTTGGTGGGGGAGGAGATTTGTACTTGTAAGGCTCCTTGTGTGGTAGTGGTGGTGGAGACTTGTAATGGTAGGGTGGTGGCGAGTACTTCTTAGGAGGTGGTGGAGGAGAGGAATAAGTGTATTCTGCTGAAGTTTCGAAAGGGAGATTGAGAGACACAACTAAAACTAAAAGAGTGACAAAGAGAGAAATCATTGATGATCCCATTGTCCTCATCTTTACTTCAAAAAATGGGTTTAATTTGGGTATGCTCTTAGCCATCTTCTTCACTCCCTTTATATAGACTTTGTTTTAACCTTATAATCATGAAAAAAAGATTTTAATCAATACTTTTCAATGATTATCAAACATTGTAAAGTAATTTCTTGAGCAATGATATTCTCATCAATTACATTTTAAAAAATCATATTCCATTAAAATTTTAACATGGAAAAGCACCAAAGTGCCTCCTTAAAAATGAATGTTGATGATTAGAATCGTGAGAAGTCTAAATATTAAACTAAACTTAATTAGTTTAAATATGAATGCACCACAAATCATATGCTACATTAGTTTTAAATTTTGATTAATTTAATCACCGGCAGAGGAAATGTGTTAGTTCTAGCTACCAACAATTTCCTTTAAAATTATTACAAAAATCATTTTTATTTTTAATTATCCATCTAATTACTTAAAGAAAATCGGTGATGTGCACATGGCATACAAGGTTAAGCAGAAAAAATATTATTAAACTAAAATTAATCATACATGTAAAATATTATTGTGCTTTTTTCTAGCCCTCCGAAAGACATTATGCTTTGTTTACAACATTCTTGCTTAGAGATCAGGTTTGAAGATTAACTCGGATGCATTATTGCTTAACGATCTTTTTAAATCGTTGGATATAGTTGCCATGCCATATGATTGTGAGTATTTATCCTTGTGTTTTGTGATTTGGGCGTTGAGACCTCGGGACAAGTTGTAAAGATAAAAGGAATGTCGAGTTAAGCTCCATTCATCGGGACATGTTGGTGTGTTGGAGAGTGTCTAGCTTTAAGCTATACTTATGGGATGGAGATTCGTTTATCTAATGGGTGGTGATAGAATCCACTTTTATGTTTCATAATCTCAAGCTATCAAATTATCGTTAAAATATGAAATATGTTGTATGTAAATGCATGTGAGTATGTAAGCTAGACTTGTGAGGTAATGAAGCATGAATATGTTATTTTGACTTGATGAAAATATGATTGTGAATGTGCCTTAGTATACTCTTGCTTAACTTATGATGTTGTGTATGTTTTGTGGTAGAAAATTATCAGTAATTCAGTCATAGAAGACATGTACTAATCACATCTCATGCACATATAGTAATAATCTAATCAATCAAATCATGGATTCCATAATTATTCATAATATCAGGGACTTAATTGAAAGAGGTAAAATATTAAAACAATTTAAGAATCATATAGAGACTAAATTGAATAGTTTATAGAAATTTGGGGCAAAATTTTGAAATAGGGGCACCTAGCTGTGTGGCCAGGTCATGTGCACTGCCTTAAGCCGTGTAACAGACTAAGGCCGTGTGGAAATTGCAAAATCAAGGTACAGTTGAGACACGACCGTGTGACAGGCCATGTGGAGAGTCTTAGATTATATGAGTATCGAATATATTAGGGTTTCAAGGGGGACATGGTCGTGTGAGGGGCACGTGTGGTCCACACACCTGTGTGGCACTATTCCAAGACACGATTTGCCCTGATTCGCTTGTAAAAGAACACACACCTATCATTGGGATTTCGAGCGACGTTCCTCACATTCATATCTAATCCGAGTTACTTGAATCAAGTCCTTCAAACGATATTAACGCAAGAATTAATGATGGATTTCAAGATTCGTTGAGATTATCAAAAGATTTGACAAAAAATCGAGACATATTCGTCAAGATAATATTATCGTTAGCTAAAAAATCTATAATGATTCAAGATCAAACTTCGGGATTTGAGGCGTACTTACCGCTTCTTGGCAATGATCAAAGATTGTTTCTACTAGCGATTACGTATCCGGTTGAGAAATAAGTTGAAATTAGGAATGGATTTTGCTTTGGGAACAAAAATATTTTCAGCAATTGAAGAGGAAGGATGATGCAAAGAAGATTATGGAAAAGAAACGGGGAATGAAATAGGGAAAAGAAGGTAAATTCCATTTCGTCTTGAAAAGTAATCAAAATTCTTGTCTAATTAGGTAAATCTGGATTAAATAACTTGAGTTTTCAAAGTTTTAGGGGTTGTTTACTAAATTACCCTTGCTGCCGAAAAAGAATTGAAGTGGAAAATGAAATAACTTTAACATAAGCATCCAAGGGGGAAGGAGCAGGTTTTGACCTCTAGCTACTTAACCATCAAATCTAGGTCAATTTTTGATTAATTATTTCATCTAAACTTATATATTTTGGAGCGTGACAAATTGTTATGTTTAATTCATTTCAATTAATTTATTATTAGTTATGAATAAATTTTATCTAAAATTATTTTTTTATTTCATTTTTATATTATTTTTAAAATTTTAATTTTAGTATATTCGAAGTTGGATTTTTATTGATTTGTGAAAGGATTAGGAACGTTTTTATAAATTTCATCTAACCCTACATGGCTTGATTTCCGAAAAGAATAGGAAAATTGTTCACTTATTTCTTTTTAATATTAAGAATGAATACTTAAAATTTAAGAGTTGTTTATTTTGATTTTATTTAGATAATACTTTTATTCACTTTAATTTGTTTTTTAATTTATAATGTTAAAATTGAATGTTAACAATGAAGAAATATCGTAAAGAAAACGAAAGAGAAGAAGAACACATATTTTACGTGGAATCTTTTTTGGAGAAAAAACCACGGACAGAGGAGAAGAATTCACTAATGTCAAATTCGAATAATACAAGAGGAGACGACTACGTCTATTTATAAGTTGAAAAACTTTATTCTAATCAATCTCTAATAGAAGGAATGTAGTAAGGTTGAAACAACTTATTCTAAACAAAATCAAATAGTAGAAGTATACTTCTATACGGATTTCACTTGTGCAATTTGTATTTCTTTAACAAAACTCTAACATATAAAAATACAATTATTTAGATTGAAATATTATTTTGGATAATTCAAAAAAAGTATTATTTTTTATATATTGATCATAAATCTTAAAAAATATATTGTTTTTTACTTCAAATAAATTAAAATTGATAGACTTAGCCTACATGTGATGCTTGTTCATACGAGATCTTGATTACCAACTATTTGTATTTCATAGAAACAAACAAGCAATACATAAATTAAGGAACAAAATTGAGGTTTTTAATTGATATTGAAAATTTAGGGTTTATTTTTATAACAAAACTGTTGTGAAGTTTCAAGATGTCAATCACAATTCAGTTGCCCAATCCAATTGTCAATTATACACATCAAACCTATTAGTATTTTAATTCAGTGTTTGGTTGTTGTATTATTATTATTATTATTATTATTATTATTATTATTTTGGTATAAGTTGTATTATCATTATCGTCTTCGATGTGTTTAAGAATTGAATAATTATCAACACCACTAATTAAATAATTATTTAGTTTTAATTAAAGGCTTAATATTGATACCTAAGTTTAACATTTTTTTAATGTGATATGTGTAGAGGCCCAATTTTATCCGGGCCCAAAGATAAAAACTCAAAAAATAAATCCAAAAATAAAATAAAATAATTTTAAATTAAAATCCATTTTAATTTAAATATCTATAATACAAAAATCTATTTTACAATTAAAAAACTCAAACCAACCCAAATCCTAAAACTACCCAAAACCCATTACCAACCCAAACCTAAACCTAGCCCAAATACCCTAATCGACCCAATAAGCCTATTCCACCCAAAACACTAGAAACCCTAATTCCCTCATGCTTCCCTCGACGCCGCTCCCTTCCATTGTCACTCTTTGGCCATGTCGATGCCACGTCATGCCACACGAACCAAGGCACCCGCCCCGAGGTCTGCCACCGTCGCTGCCACCACGTGAAGACCTGCAAAAGAAAAGTCAGAAGCAGAAGCAAGAACAGAGCAAACAAAATATTATTTTGTAATATATTTCGACTATAAGAGCCATTGCTATGAATTTGTAAAAGGGGGGGGGGGAGGACAAAAAACAAGAGAAATCAAAAGAAGGCAGATTTGAATACCAATTCGCAAAATTTTGTTCTCAAGGTATATTTGCTTTGTTACATGTCTGTATATACATACTTAACTATCATTCTATACTGTTTTATTTCTTTGTTTACTTCGAAAATAATATTTGATAAACATAAATAATAATAATAATAATAATAATAATATAATAATAATAATAATAGATTTTAAAAAAACAAGGAATTGAAATTGGGATTTTTAGAAAAACCAAATCAGATCCAGGTGTTATTTTCAAATCAAAACTTCAAGAAACAAAGTTCTTTTTTATTTATCGGTTAGGATTTGTTTATACCTAACCTAGATCTATTTTGTTTTCATAAAATAATAATAAAAGATAAATTTTTAGAAAAAAAATGAAAAAACAATAACCCAGATCTGTTAATTTTTTATATATAAAAAATGAAACCTTTTCAATCTTTACAGAGATCTAGGCTTGATCGTTAGATCGAAGCCAAGATCTAGGTTTTTCTTAAATATATATATAATAAAAAGGGACGAGTCTTTACCTCTAGCCGCCGTACATGGTGGACGGACGACGTCGAAGGCAACAGAGTGATAATCGGAGACGACGATGGCACAGTGGACGAGCAAGAAACCCCAACACCGACCTTAGGAGATTTTAGAGAAAAAAAAAGAAAGTTTAAAAGGCTTTTTTTTTTTGTTAAAATGGGGATTTCAAATGATTTTTTTTGTCTTAAATTTGGTTTATATAGGCGATCGAAACAACACTGTTTTGATGTCTTCCCATATTCGACCCAACTGACCCGGATCCGTCCCCAAGATTTGCGTTTTTTTAGTAGGGAGATATTTGCGGATTTAGTCCTTCCACTTTTTCCACTGTTTTAATCTCGTCCTTATTGATCATTTACAATTTATTTTTAATTTGCCCCTGCACTTTTGCTCCGTTTTCAATCTGGTCCTCGATCCAGCAATTCATAAGGGGTGAAACATGTATGAGAATTTGGGTTTATCACCCATTCAATCCTTGAACTTTTTTGGATCCAAATTTAGGTCCTTTTTTTGTTTTCTACTTTAGATCCTTTTTATTTCTTTTTATTTTAATTCAATCCATTTTTTTTTTAAAAAGATTCAAATCATTTGTTTTTTTTAAAAAGAAAGGTTGAAATCTTTATTCTATGTTTTCATTATTTATTTTTATCCATTTTTAGATTAAAAATTAAATTAAATCTCCTATTTTTTTTCTATTTTTCTTTCGTCAAATCAAACCCTTTTATCCTTTTTTTTAAAAAGATTTTAAATCTTTTTCATTAACAATTTCTATCCGTTTTTAAATCTAATTCTTTTACTTTTTATATCTTTTAAAATAACTCATTTATTTTTTAAAAATTTCAAATCCTTTTTTGTTAACCATCTCTACCGTTTTTTTAAATCTAATTCTTTTATTTTTTTTTATTTCTTTTAAAATAATCCCTTTATTTTTTTAGATTTTAAATCTTTTTTATTAATCGTTTTTATCTGTTTTTTTAATTTAATTCTTTTACTTTTTTATCTCTTTCAAAATTCCCTTTTAATTTTGTGTCTTTTTTTAATCCTTTTATTTCTTTTTTTTAAACTCTTCATTTTATGTGTTTTACAATTTTACTACAATTTTATTTTATTTCAAACTTTTATTTATTTTCATTACATTTTTATTTTTATTTTTTTAAAATTCAAACTTTCATTTGCTTGTTTTATTATATCACATTTAATTTGTATTAAGCTTTTTAAGATCTAAAATTTATATTTTAGTACTTCATATTTTGTTTTTACTTTAGTTTTCGTATTTTATCATTTTATGTTACTACCATACCACTTTATTTATTTATTCTTGCCCTTACTATTATTGTCGTTATTATTTTTTTATTGCATTGTATATTATGTTTGCATACATTTGTTAATCCTCGTACAATTCTCGATTAAATTAATCATATGTCGAAAATGAAACTTGTATTTGGTTTTCACATAAAGAAAAGCGATTTTTAAAATTGAGGCAATATCCGTTTGTGTGAAAACTTCGAAGAATTATGCCCTAACGTATTGGGTGTGATTTTTTCGTAGAATTTGCACAGTCGAGTATCCTCTTTCAAATTTTTCAAAATGTCCTTTAATTTCAAAATCTCGAGAATGTCGTGCCCTAACATGTTGGACACGACTTCAACTCCTTGAGAAATTCGAAACCACGGGCATTCTTCTCCTCAAATTTAATTTTTGAAAATCTCGCGAAATAAATCATGCATACAAGGATCATATTTTAAATTTCATTCGAGTTTTCGACTTTTCAACAACTAAGACCGGAAATAATCGATAAGGTACCAATTTTGGGCGTGTAAAAGTGCTAATCCTTCCTCACTCGTAACCAATTCCCGAACCTGTTTTTCCTGATTTCGAAGACCAAAACTTTTGTTAAAACAAATTTAAACGTTTTAAGATTCTCCAATCACACTAAATTAAAATGATTGGTGGCGACTCCCATTTTCGATTTAAAAATTTAAAAGTCGGAATGCATCTCAAAAACTTTTCGACAGCTTGGCAACTCCACTAGGGACAATAAGAGAGTCAAGCCAAAAGTCGATTATTTTCGGATCCTTTTTTTTTCAAAAACTCGATTTAAGTTTATATATAATCCTTTGCATTTTCTGTGAAATACCATGATAATATTATTGCTAGTATAAGTTCGCATTCATTTGCATATGTTACTACGCCTTTTAAGTGAAAGTGGGAAGTTACTCCTTCGTGAGGTTCTCACCTCCGTGCAGGATAGTGAATAACTTTTTGGATTACATCCGTACCTATGTTTTCGTGAAGTTTTCACTTCTGTGCAAACATATGGGAAATGTGTCCCCCTAAACCGAACTCGTTCATATGAACCTATAATGGGTGAGGATCGAGGAATCTGTTGGTTTGGGTACCTCAACTCTAGAATTTGAACCACATGTAGTGAATCCTAGTTGCTTACCTTAGGATAGAATTACAGCAAACTGTTAGCAGTCTCCCAAGTCTAGGTTCTCTGTTTTATATTCGTACTTTGTTATCATACTTGTGTTCTTTTGCTTTTTTTAATTATTGCTTGCATTACATCTTCATACAAGGAAAAGTATGGATTTAAGCTTAATTACTAAATAGAAAATTAGTCATAAGAAAACGAGTTCCTTGATAAGGTGGAAAAAAATATGGTCGTGCGCATATGGTAAAAAAGAAAAACAAAAAACCGATGATTTGCCAGACGAGTTAGACGGAAACAAAGACCGTACAACAAACCAAACTTTGACCCAACTATGAAATGTGACCGATCACCTAATCATCCAAGCTAACATTTTGGACCAAAAATCAAGGACAAACCAGGGTGAAATTGGATGATGTCCTACGAAGATTAAAAGCTTTTGAACACTAAGGCACGATCATATGCTACCCTCTTTGCTTACAGAACTTCTACTGGGGCAACACCATTCTCACTAGCATATGGTATGGAAGCAGTCTTATCTATCGAGGTTGAAATACCTTCTCTCCGAGTCTTGACTGAGTTACAGTTAGATAAGGCAGAATGGATTCAGGCCTGATATGATTAGTTGAATTGAAGAAAAGAGGTTAAGAGCTATCCGCCATGGTCAGATGTACCAGAAAAGAATGATGCGAGCTTATGACAAAAAGGTTCATCCTAGAGAATTCCATGAGGGAGATCTAATTTTGAAAAAGATGCTTCCCATAAATAAAGACTTCCGAGGGAAATGGATGCCCAACTGGGAAGGGCCTTATGTGGTAAAGAAAGCTTTTTTAGAAGGAGCTCTCGTTCTAACAGAAATGGACGGCAAGGATTTGCATAACCCCGTCAACTTGGACTCGATGAAAAATTAATTTGCCTAAAAAAAGGGATCGAGATGAAAACCCGCAAAGGGCATCTTGAAACCAAAGGAACTTTGAGTTGAAAACCCGCAAAGGGCGACTCAAATTCAACAATGAGTTCGAAGTGATCGTTTTTCTCAATTGTAACAAGATGGAGGAAAATTACAACTTGAAGCATCAACAAAGCATTCCAAGTCTTCTAGACACATATTTGGGCTCAGAATGATTCTCAACAAGTCGGCTCAGAGAAGCTCGTCCTGCGATATTTGGGGCATCTAATTATCTTTTGTTGTATATTTGGTAATTTCTTGACTAAAGTTTGCCTCCTATTGATCTTTTGAATATTGTCTTCAATAAATTTCGACCTTATTCCTTCATAATCTCGTTCGAGCATTCTGCATTTAAAATAACAGATAATGAACTAATAATATGAATCATACAAAGATCCAATAGCATTACTCTGAAATTTCCTAAATGGTACAGAGGCTCGAAACAGGACCACCGATTGGAAGACTTGAAAACAAGCAATTCAGGCTAAGCCTAAAAGGAGATAGGACAACGCACCCATGATAGAATTTGGACAAGCAACAGGATATGTCAACCTAAATAATAAACGGACATTCATCATGCGCATTCATATAGTTAGGAGCATCTGATTCATTTTGATCATTGCATCCTGATAATTTGGGTCTACATATGAGGTCTATAGAAGTATACTTAACAGGTCACATCCCTGGAAAATGGCGAAATGAACCAAGGAAACATTAGAGTTGATACCTTAAAGACGAAGAGGAGTAGATTGAAGCTGTAATAGTAAATCTTCTACCTCGAAGTTACAGTGGATCAGATCAAACTACAATACCAAGTTCTCATCTCTTTGAAGTTGCAATAAGAGCAAAATGAAATTTCGACATCAAATCCTATCTTCCTGAAATTGCAGTGGAGTTAGATTTAAACTACATCATTTTTTCCCCTCAATTAAGAAGGGCAGGTTGAAGATTCCGATCTCTTACCCTGAGTCTGGGCAGATCATCATCATCCAATCTCTTACCCCGAGCCTGGGGCAGATTGCAGCTGTCCGATCTTTTACCCTAAGCCTAAGACAAATCACTATCAACCAATTTCTTACCCTGAGCCTAAGGCATATTGTAGCCAATAGATCTTTTACCCCGAGCTTGGGGTAGATCACCATAAGCCAATCTCTTACCCCGAGCCTGGAGCAGATTGCAGCAATTCGATCTTTTACCCTGAGCTTGAGGAAGATCACCATCAACCAATCTCTTACCCCGAGATCGGGGCAGATATTAGTCATTCGATCTTTTACCCCGAGCCTGAGACAGATCACCATCAACCAATCTCTTACCCCGAGCCTGGGGCAGATTGCAGTCATCCAATCCCTTACCCCGAGCCAAGACAGATCACCATCAACCAATCTTTTACCCCGAGCAATCAAAAAAGGGAGCAACAAACGAAGCAATTATTATCAAAAGTCAAAGCAGATACCAAGTGTTAACACCTTCGGTATTATCAAAGTACATATTAAATACATATTTATTATTAATATATTTCATTTAATGTCCATTTGTTTTTTTATAAAAAAAACTATGTGAAACGTTTTAATCCATTAAATATACTTATTCGTGTCATCATTATTATTATTTATTAAAAATGTTCCAATTAATTATAATAAATAAAAAGGGAAGAGTAAAGGGCGTATCTCGATCTGACTTGATGCCGATGGGGTTACGGACGGAGCTCCTCCAATCGCCAGGATTTTGACGGTCGTATTCCTGTTCGAACATGAAAAAAAATGGAATAAAGAATGATTTTAAAAAAGGAGGAAATAACAACAAGAAAAATTCAGATTTCAAAAAGGAAAATAAAAAAACGAAAATACAATAAAAACAGGCTTGAAACAAAAATTTAAGCTTCGTTTTTAAAATAAAGCAGATCTAAACGCAAAGAAAAGAGAAAGAAATCCAAGTTTTTTCAAATAGAAAATACTTAGATTTGGGTTTTTTTTTCAAAACTAGATCTGTTTGTTTCAGGTTGACTCGATACCTGCTCCGAGCCAGGATCCGCGTATTTTCACACGGAGGGGCAATTTGCCATTTTGATCCTTCCGCTTTTTTTAAATCTACAATCTCGTCTTTTTTGTATTTTTGATTAATTTTAAAATTGCCCATTAATTTTATTTCATTTTCAATTTAGTCCTTTAGCCTTTTTGAAGCCCAAGAAGCTACCACGTGTCCTTTTTTGGGTTATTTATGCAATTGATCCTTCTTTTTTATTTTGTTTCAATTTGACCCTCAATTCAAATTTTGATTTATTTTAAATTTGCCTATTAATTTTAAAAGCTTAACAAATTTGTCCTTTGACTCAAGAATGCATAAGAAGCTGCCACGTGTCTGATTTTTTGGGTTTATTATGCATAAAGCCCATATTTTGTTTGAAAATTACATTTTAACCCCTAAACTTTCCAAAAATTACATTTTAACCCCTAAACTTTCCAAAAATTACATTTTAACCCCTAAACTTTCCAAAAATTATATTTTGATCCTCAAACATCCAATAATTGCATTTTTACCCCCAAACTTTTCCAAAGTCACATTTTTACCCTTAAACTTTTCCAAAATTATATTTTAACCCTCGAACTTCTCCAAAATCCCATTTTGACCCCAAACTTCTCCAAAATTATGATCTTGCCCTTGAACATCTAAAAATTACTATTTTGTCCTCAAGTTTTCAAAAATCATATTTTCAACCTCAAATTTTCCAAGAGTTCGATTTTAATCCTAAATTTTCCAAAAATTTCAATTTTGATCCCCAAATTCCTCAAAAATTACGTTTTCATTCCGAATTCTCTAAAACTGTATTTTTGATCCCGTTTGTTTTGATTTTTTTTTATGTTCATACATAAAATTTAATTATTATTCTTTCGTATTTTGTATTCTATTAATTTTATGTTTAATTTTTGTGCATTTATTTATCTGCTTAATTATTTTGTTTCGTGTTATTTAATCTTTGCTATTAATTGGCCATTCATATTTAATTTATAGGTTCGTTTACAAAATTATTTTTACATACAAATAAACCTTTAAAACTGAGGTAGTATCCTTTTCGTGTGGAAATCTCGAAAAATCATGCCCTAATGTGTTGGGTGTGATTTTTCGTATAATCTGCACGAATCGAATATCCTCTTCCAAACTTTTCAAATGTCCTTTAATTTCGAGATTTCGAGAACGTCGTGCCCTAACGTGTTGGACACGACTTCAATTCTCCGAGAAATTCGAAACATACAGGCATTTTTCTTAAAATCTAATTTTTTTTGAAATCACGTAAAATAAGTTATGTGTCTAAGGATCGTATTTTAAACTTAATTCGAAACTTCAAGTTCTCAAAAAAATATACAAATAATTTTAAACAAAAAATGAGGCAATATCATTTTGTGTGAAAACTTCGAAAATTTATGCCCTAACGTGTTGGGTGTGATTTTTAGTATAATCTGCACGAATCGAATATCCTCTTCCAAACTTTTCAAATGTCCTTTAATTTCGAAATTCCGAGAATGTCGTGCCCTAATGTGTTGGAGACGGCCTCAATGAAATTCGAAACACACGGGCGTTTTGTTCCTCGTATTTTAAACTTTGCTCGAGATTTCAAAGTTTTAACAAATAAAAGACCCGAAAGTAATTAACATGGTACCAATTTTGGGTGTATGAGGGTGCTAATCATTCCCCATACGTAACCGACTCCAGAACCCATTTTCTGGATTTCGAAGACCAAAATATTTTTCAAAACGGATTTTAAACGTTTTGTGGTGATCCAATCACACCATATAAAAAGATTGGTGGCGACTCCATATTTCGATTTTTAAAATATTGTTCGAGACCTGTTTGTTTTTCCAAAAATAAACATTTCGACAATCGGGTCGATCCTCAATAGATAACTTGATAAAATATATTTTTAGATAATATTTCAATCCGTAAACTAAAGCATTAAAATCTTACTTTCTAATAAAATAGATTAAACAAAATAAAATGACATATTTGATAATATAGAAAATAATTTTACACTCTAGTAATTAATTTTATTAACAAAAACAATCTTACATAAATACTTGTCAAACACATGAACCAATTTAAGTAACGTTATTAGTCCAAGATGAAAGTGGCAACTAATGTTGAATATTGTCAAACATATGAACCAATTTGACTAACGTCATTAATCCAAGATGAAAGTGGCAACTAATGTTGAATAAGAAGCCCAAACATCATCTCTATATTTTCATATAATATAATTATTAAGTGCAATAATTGAATATTAAAAAATCAAAAATATCAACTTGATATTTTAATCACTTTAGTAACTTGCTAATAATTTACACATTGTCTAATTCATTGGTTTATGTTTAAAAGATGTGTTTTTGGGTAAATTTTAAAAGATGGTTTTTATTTATCAAAGATGTGTTTTTTGGTAAATTTTAAAAGAAGATTTTATTTTTCTTTCTTAGTTTTATTTTCTTCCTTTTATATTCAAAAGATTTAACGATATAAAACGTGTCACATCATCATTTTATCAAAGAATTAGTTGCAATAAATAACGAACGATCAAAATATTACAAATAGATAACTTAATAATCATTTTATAACTTTTTATAGTTTGATGACTAAAAGGAAAGCTTACTAATAGTTGGGTGATCACTAGTATAGTTTATCCTAAATATTGTCCTCATAAATTTGGTGATATTGATTTCTTAATAGATTAGATCTATCCTTTTACATGTAATGTAATGAAAATTTGATCCACGAGTTTTATATATGCTTCACACGTATTTAAGTTGGCGTTTAATGTTCAAAGTGACGGAAGAACCTAATTCATATTATATTGATATTTTAAAATTTTAATTAATATGTTTTGAAGTTTAATGGGTAAATTTCTAATTACATTTTTTCTCAATATATTTCCCCCTTTAATTTAATCAACTTATTTATATTATTTCTATCATATATATATATTTTATACAATGTGATATATTTAAAGTTGAAATATTTAGATAAATTGTGACACATTAATAATTTATATAATATAAACCCATGCATACTGTTTAAAAAAAACCCATGCATTTGCAAAATGGTTGGAGAACACATACACAATTACATGTACTATTTTTTTGAAAGAAAATAGAGAAATAAATGCAAGTGAAGCCACAGAATTACACACAATTTATCAAACATTATACAGTTGAAACGCGAAGACTAGGTAGGCTGGCCTCCCAATCTTCTTCTTTATGATTCCCTATAAACCATTTTTTGTGGCTTTATTTGAATCACAATCTTCTCTTCTCCTGCAACAAAACAATGGTTTTTTTTTGGTATTCAACAAATTAAACATCAAAACAATGTGAAATAATGCACCTTCACGAGATGAAAAAAAAACATAAATATATGTATATTACCTTGGAGTACGATCCAAGTCGTTGTCACTTAGTAGTGGTGGTGAGGAGGAGGAGGTGACGAGTAGACATAATGGGGTGGTGATGGTGGAGACTTGTACTTGTAAACTGGACGTGGTGGGGGTGGAGACTTGTACTTGTAAGGGTGCTTGGGTGGGGATGGAGGTGGTGGTGGAGGAGACTTGTACTCGTAGGGATGCTTGGGTGGTGGAGACTTATACTTGTAAACTGAAGGTGGTGGGGGTGGAGAATTGTACTTGTAAGGGTGCTTGGGTGGTGATGGTGGGGGTGGGGACTTGTACTCATAGGGGTGTTTGGGTGGTGATGGTGGGGGTGGGGACTTGTACTCATAGGGGTGTTTGGGTGGTGATGGTGGTGGAGGCGGGGACTTGTACTTGTAGGGATGCTTGGGTGGTGATGGTGGGGGTGGGGATTTGTACTCGTAGGGGTGTTTGGATGGTGATGGTGGTGGTGGGGACTTGTACTTGTAGGGATGCTTGGGTGGTGATGGTGAAGGAGGTGGTGGAGACTTATACTTGTAAACAGGGGTTGGTGGGGGAGGAGATTTGTACTTGTATGGCTCCTTCTGTGGTGGTGGTGGTGGAGACTTGTAATGGTAGGGTGGTGGAGGAGAAGAATGAGTGTAATCTGCTGAGGTTTCAAAAGGGAGATTAAGAGACACCGCTAAAAGCAAAAGAGTGACACAGAGAGAGATCATGGATGATCCCATCCTCCCCATCTTTACTTCTAAAAATGGATTTAATTTGTTTATGCTCTTAGCCACCCTCTTCACTCCCTTTATATAGACTTTGTTTTAACCTTATAATCATGATAAAAGTTCATTTTAATATTGAATTTGGCAGCTTCTCTTGAGGTAGTTCACTTTACATTTAGATACTACTAGACATGATTCTTTCGATGTTAAGTTATTCACAGTTATTAGTGCTATTTTGGGATATGCATTCCAAATGATTTACTATATTTTTAATAATGTATCAATTAAATCTATACTTAAAACTCCATATGACATATGGAATGGCAAGAAGCCCAACGTAAATCACTTTAGCATATAAGGATATCCAACACATGTATTGTAATATGCATTATGCATTTACAATATTATAATAAGCATTCTTTTATTAATGATATGAAACATAAACCTTAAAAGTGTAATTAATTTTATGTTAGATTATAATATATACAAATAGCATTACATAAGTTAAAAAAACCTTAAACCCAATTAGCATTATATAATTAAGGTACATTATTAATGGTAGGTAACCCAATAAACAATTATATTATTATAATTTTTTAATGAAAATTGTTTAATGGTATATTACTATAGTGATGTTAATGATATATAAGTTTAAACTCTAAACGTGTAATCAATTTTATGGAATTAGTGATTGTAATGATGACTAAAAGTGACATTTTGATGAAAAAAGAAAGGATGTAAAATTGTTTATACAACTTGGTTTTATTACATGTACAAAGTTTTGCTCAGTAAATAAATTTATTATTTTTAAACCTAATACAACAATGCTACGTTTGGTAAGAATATCATTTTTTATCATGTTTTAGTTTATGAGTTTTCAATAAACTAATTTCAATCGATAATTTTTAACCACTCACATGACTTTATTTATGAAAAGAATAGAAAATTTGTTCACTTATTTTTTTTAAAATAAAGACTAAACACATAAATTGAGATAATTTTTTTTAATAGTTGCTTATGTAAGAGTCAACTCTTTCAATAGTTACTTGGTCGTAATCGTGTATTGTTGGGTTTTTTTTTTGGATTTTTTCTTATTTTTTAATGAATTTTTTATTAAGTAAAAAAAAAGGACAACCATTTTTTAACATGTTCAAATAAGAGCATTTTGAGCACTTTGCCCTATTTTATGGTATAAAATTAGGTGGATATTACACATTTAGAATAAAATACATAATTGAGAACCTAATATATAATATTTGAAAGTCTATATTTAAGTACATTTCAAAAGGTATCTTCAATGTTTATTTTGAGTTTATTTAGATAATACTTTTATTCATTTTGATTTTATTTTTAATTTATAAAAAATACAATTATTTAGATTGAAGTATTATTTTGGATAGTTCAAAAAAACTATTATTTTTTATACACAGATCATAAATCTTAAAAAAATATTGTCTTTTACTTCAAATAAATTGAAATTGATATACTTAGCCTACTTGTGATGCTTGTTCATACGAGATCTTGATTATCAACTATTTGTATTTCATAGAAACAAACAAGCAATACATAAATTAAGGAACAAAATTGAGGTTTTTAATTGATATTGGAAATTTAGGGTTTATTTTTATAACAAAAACAATTGTGAAGTCTCAAGGTGTCAATCACATACATTTGTCCAATTCAATTGTCAGTTAGACACACCAAACCTTTTAGTTTTTAATTCGGTGTCTGGTTGTTGTTGTATCATTATTATTTTTTGTGTAAGTTGTATTATCATTATCGAGTTTAAGAATTGATTAATTACTAACACCAGTAATTAAATAATTATTTAGTTTTAATTAAAGGTTTAATACATAATTTGATATCTGAGTTTAACATTTCTTTAATGTGGTACTTATGTTTCTTTTTATCCAATGTCATAGATGTATTTGACAAAAATTATATAATTCGGTGTTGAAGCCCAATTTGTCCGGACCCAAATTGAACCCATTTTTAAATTTATTTTAAGTTTAAATTTATTTTAAATTTAAAACAAATAATGTCCAAATTACAAACACTCAAACCCATGACTGAGACATACAAAGACTGGTACAAAAAACTACCATTTGCCCTCTTTGCTTACAAAATTTCAATCAGAACTTCTATTGGGGCAACACCATTCTCACTCGCATATGGTATGGAAGCAGTCTTACCTATTGAGGTTGAAATACTTTCTCTCCGAGTCTTGACTGAGTTACAATTAGATGAGGTAGAATGAATTCAGGTCCGATATGATCAGTTAAATAATCCGATATTACATGTTTAGAATAAAATACATAATTTAGAACTTAATATATAATATTTGAAAGTCTTTATTTAAGTACATTTCGAAAGGTATTTTCAATGTCCGTCTTACGGTTCATGAAGACTAATTCTTTTAGGGGATTTATGATTATCCCTTCCAATAATATGTTTTCAAAGTAAAAAAAACGCAATGTTCCATACAATTTGAAAGATCAAGATTTACAAAAAAAATTGAGTATATAGACAAATGTTAAATATGACTTCTTTAAAAAAATCTTTAAAAATTCGAAATTACAAAGAATATGTTTATTTTGAGTTTATTTAGATAATACTTTTATTCATTTTGATTTTATTTTTAATTTATAAAAAATATAATTATTTAAATTGAAGTATTATTTTGGATAGTTCAAAAAACTATTATTTTTAATACACAGATCATAAATCTTAAAATATATTGTCTTTTACTTCAAATAAATTGAAATTGATATACTTAGCCTACTTGTGATGCTTGTTCATACGAGATCTTGACTATCAACTATTTGTATTTCATAGAAACAAACAAGTAATACATAAATTAAGGAATAAAATTGAGGTTTTTAATTGATATTGGAAATTTAGGGTTTATTTTTATAACAAAAACAATTGTGAAGTCTCAAGGTGTCAATCACATACATTTGTCCAATTCAATTGTCAGTTAGACACACCAAGCCTTTTAGAATTTTAATTCGGTGTCTGGTTGTTGTTGTATCATTATTATTATTTGTATAAGTTGTATTATCATTATCGAGTTTAAGAATTGATTAATTACTAACACCAGTAATTAAATAATTATTTAGTTTTAATTAAAGTTTTAATACATAGTTTGATATCTGAGTTTAACATTTCTTTAATGTGGTACTTATGTTTCTTTTTATCCAATGTCGTAGATGTATTTGACAAAAATTATATATTTTGAGATACAAAGGTAACAATGTTAACGTTTTAGTATTAAATTCAGGGTTTATAATTGATTTGATGAAAATTCATAATTAACTAATAATATTAGCAATTATCTTCATCTAATCAATTCCAAAATATAAATTTAACCACATCGATCGAGCTGCATTTGGAAAATTAAACGCAAATTTAAACATATTCACAATTAACTTATTTATTCTATTAACAAAATCATGAAAAATTCAAAACTAATAATAATAACAATTTACTTTCATCAAATCAACAGTGAAACCCGAATTAAACATTAAAAAGTTAACACAATTAACGTTAGGTACTAAAATAAAATTTTGTCAAATACATATACCACATTGGACTAAAATAATATAGGTACCATATTATAAAAAAATGTCAAACTTATGTACATAACGATATATTAGAGTAAGGATGAGATTATAAGGGGTTGTTGGGTATTTAATTAATGATTTGATAATTATTAAAGTAGAGATTTAGTTTTTCTGGTGAAGGATACATCTGTTCTTAAATGCTGGCAAAAAGAGTGAGGGGGTGCTCATGTCACTTAAGTCGAAAATTTTATATTTTCAATGTTAAGATTTCAGAATATAAATAGTAATCTCAATATAAAGAAATATAATATTTTTGGGATAATTTTTTTTATTTTTACGTATTTTAGATAATTTTTTATTCCGTCAATTTAAGCATTAAAATCTTTCTTTTCAATAAAATAAATTAAACAAAATAATATGACATATTTGATAATATAAAAAATAATCTTACATTCTACTAATTTTGTTAACAAAAATAAACTTACATCTGTAACTTACATAAAATTTTGGTGTCAAACACATGAACCGATTTAAGTAACGTTATTAGTCCAAGATGAAAGTGGCAACTAATGTTGAATACTGTCGAAACACATGGACCAATTTGACTAATGTTGAATAAGAAGGCAAAACATCATCTCAATATTTTCATATAATATAATTATTAAGTGAAATAATTGAACATTAAAAAAATAAAAACATCAACTTAATATTTAAGTGAATAATAGTTTACACATGGTATATGTAACGATCCGAAAATCAGTGGTGTCAATAATGATGGTTTCGGTCTTCTATTTCCGTAAATTAAACTCATGAATATTTGATTGATTAATGGTTTAAAAGTTTGTTATTTAATATAAAATATTTTGTAATGCTCCGTAAATTAGTATAATTGATTGGTTTATGTTTAAAAGCTGTGTTTTTTGGGTAAATTTTAAAAGATGGTTTTTATTTATCAAAGAAAAATATATTCAGCACCTAATTATGAGAAACAAGATCCAAATTAGATTCATCCTATGTAATTTTCTTTTCTAGTTTTATTTTCTTCCTTTTATACCGAAAAGATTTAATGATATAAAATGTATGTCACATCATCATTCTATTAAAGGATTAATTGTAGTCAATGGACGAGTGAACAAAATATTATAAATAGATACATTTTGTAACTTTTTATAGTTTGATAACCAAAACAAAAGCTTACTAATAGTTGGGTGACCATTAGTGTAATTTATCCTAAAAATTGCCCTCATAAATTTGGTGATATTGTTTTCTTGATAGGTTAGACCTATCTTTTTACATGTAACATAATGAAAATTTGATCCACGAGTTTTATATATGCTTCACACGTATTTAAGTTGACATTTAATGTTCAAAGCGACAGAAGAACCTAATTCATATTATATTGATATTTTAAAATTGTAATTAATATGTTTTGAAGTTTAATGGGTAAATATCTAATTACAATTTTTCCAATATATTTCCCTTTAGTTTAATCAACTTGTTTATATTATTTCTATCTTTTTTATACAACGTAATATAATTAAAGTTAGAAATATTTAGGCAAATTTTGACACATTATAATTTATATAATATAAACCCATGCATACTGTTTAAAAAAACCCATGCATTTGCAAAATGGTTGGAGAACACATACACAATTACATGTACTATTATTTTGAAAGAAAATAAAGAAATAAATACAAGTGAAGCCACCGAATGACACACAATTTATCAAACATTATGCAGTTGAAATGCGGAGACTAGGTAGGCTGGCCTCCCAATCTTCTTCTTTATGATTCCCTCTAAACCATCTTTTGTGGCTTTATTTGAATCGCAATCTTCTCTTCTCCTGCAATAAAACAATGGGTTTTTTTGGCATTCAACAAATTAAACATACAAAACAATGTGAAATAGTGAACCTTCACGAGATGAAAAAAAAAGAGATATATAAATGTATATTACCTTGAAGTATGGTCAAAGCCATTGTCGCTTAGTAGTGGTGAGGAGGAGAAGGTAACGAGTAGACATAATGTGCTGGAGGTGGTGGAGACTTGTACTTGTAAGGGTGCTTGGGTGGTGATGGCGTTGGAGGTGGTGGAGACTTATACTTGTAAACTGGAAGGGGTGGGGGTGGAGACTTATACTTGTAAGGGTGCTTGGGTGGTGATGGTGGGGGTGGGGACTTGTACTCATATGGGTGTTTGGGTGGTGGTGGGAACTTGTACTTGTAGAGATGCTTGGGTGGTGATGGTGGTGGAGGTGGTGGAGACTTATACTTGTAAACAGGAGTTGGTGGGGGAGGAGATTTGTACTTGTAAGGCTCCTTGTGTGGTGGTGGTGGTGGAGACTTGTAATGGTAGGGTGGTGGCGAGTACTTCTTAGGAGGTGGTGGAGGAGAGGAATAAGTGTATTCTGCTGAAGTTTCGAAAGGGAGATTGAGAGACACAACTAAAACTAAAAGAGTGACAAAGAGAGAAATCATTGATGATCCCATTGTCCCCATCTTTACTTCAAAAAATGGGTTTAATTTGGGCATGCTCTTAGCCATCTTCTTCACTCCCTTTATATAGACTTTGTTTTAACCTTATAATCATGAAAAAAAGATTTTAATCAATACTTTTCAATGATTATCAAACATTGTAAAGTAATTTCTTGAGCAATGATATTCTCATCAATTACATTTTAAAAAATCATATTCCATTAAAATTTTAACATGGAAAAGCACCAAAGTGCCTCCTTAAAAATGAATGTTGATGATTAGAATCGTGAGAAGTCTAAATATTAAACTAAACTTAATTAGTTTAAATATGAAAGCACCACAAATCATATGCTACATTAGTTTTAAAATTTGATTAATTTAATCACCGGCAGAGGAAATGTGTTAGTTCTAGCTACCAACAATTTCCTTTAAAATTATTACAAAAATCATTTTTATTTTTAATTATCCGTCTAATTACTTAAAGAAAATCGGTGATGTGCACATGGCATACAAGGTTAAGCAGAAAAAATTTAGTGTTTTTCTTCAAAAAAAAAAAAAAGAAAACAAAAGAAATACAAGTGTTTTTAATTAAAATAGAGTGATTTGGGTCGAATCTTTTACTTAAATATTGATATTGACTTTATAAGCTATCTTTATCAAAAGAAGAAAAAAGAGAAAAGCATCCGATTAAAGATTTAAATTATTAAATTAAAATTAATCATACATGTAAAATATTATTGTGCTTTTTTCTAGCCCTCCGAAAGACATTATGCTTTGTTTACAACATTCTTGCTTAGAGATCAGGTTTTAAGATTAACTCGGATGCATTATTGCTTAACGATCATTTTAAACCGTTGGATATAGTTGCAATGCCATATGATTGTGAGTATTTATCCTTGTGTTTTGTGATTTGGGCGTTGAGGCCCCGAGACAGGTTGTAGAGATAAAAGGAATATCGAATTAAGCTCCATTCATCAGGACATGTTGGTGTGTTGGAGAGTGTCTAGCTTTAAGCTACACTTACGGGATGGAGATCCGTTTATCTAATGTGTGGTGATAGAGTCCACTTTTATGTTTCATAATCTCAAGCTATCAAAATTATCATTAAAATATGAAATATGTTGTCTGTAAATGCATGTGAGTATGTAAGCTAGACTTGTGAGGTAATGAAGCATGAATATGTTATTTTGACTTGATGAAAATATGATTGTGAATGTGCCTTAGTATACTCTTGCTTAACTTATGATGTTGTGTATGTTTTGTGGTAAAAAATTATCAGTAATTCAGTCATAGAAGACATGTACTAGTCACATCTCATGCACATATAGTAATAATCTAATCAATCAAATCATGGATTCCATAATTATTCATAATATCAGGGACTTAATTGAAAGAGGTAAAATACTTAAAATAATTTAAGAATCATATAGGGACTAAATTGAATAGTTTATAGAAATTTTGGACAAAATTATGAAATAGGGGCACCTAGCTGTGTGGCCAGGTCATGTGCACTGCCTTAAGCCGTGTAACAGACTAAGACCGTGTGGAAATTGCAAAATCAAGGTACAGGTGAGACACGACCATGTGGCAGGCCATGTGGACAGTCTTAGATTGTGTGAGTATCAAATATACTAGGGTTTCAAGGGGGACATGGTCATGTGAGGGGGACGTGTGGTCCACACACCTGTGTGGCACTATTCCAAGACACGATTTGCCCCGATTCGCTTGTAAAAGAACACACACATATCATCGAGATTTCGAGCGACGTTCCTCACGTTCATATCTAATCCGAGTTACTTGAATCAAGTCTTTCAAACGATATTAACGCAAGAATTAATAATAGATTTCAAGATTCGTTGAGATTATCAAAAGATTTGCCAAAAAATCGAGACATATTCGTCAAGATAATATTATCGTTAGCTTAAAAATCTATAATGATTCAAGATCAAACTTCGGGATTTGAGGCGTACTTACCGCTTCTTGGCAACGATCAAAGATTGTTTCTACTAGCGATTACGTATCCGGTTGAGAAATAAGTTGAAATTAGGAATGGATTTTGCTTTGGGAACAAAAATATTTTCAGCAGTTGAAGAGGAAGGATGATGCAAAGAAGATTATGGAAAAGAAAAGGGGAATGAAATAGGGAAAAGAAGGTAAATTCCATTTCGTCTTGAAAAGTAATCAAAATCCTTGTCTAATTAGGTAAATCTGGATTAAATAACTTGAGTTTTCAAAGTTTTAGGGGTTGTTTAGTAAATTACCCTTGCTGTCGAAAAAGAATTGAAGTGGAAAATGAAATAACTTGAACATGAGCATCCAAGGGGGAAGGAGCAGGTTTTGACCACTAGCTACTTTAACCATCAAATCTAGGTCAATTTTTGATTAATTATTTCATCTAAACTTATATATTTTGGAGCGTGACAAATTGTTATGTTTAATTAATTTCAATTAATTTATCTTGTATTTATTTATTATTACTTATGAATAAATTTTATCTAAAATTATTTTTTATTTCATTTTTATATTATTTTTAAAATTTTAATTTTAGCATATTCGAAGTCGGATTTTTATTGATTTGTGAAAGGAATAGGAACGTTTTTATAAATTTCATCTAACCCTACATGGCTTGATTTTGCGAAAAGAATAGGAAAATTGTTCGCTTATTTCTTTTTAATATTAAGAATGAATGCTTGAAATTTAAGAGTTGTTTATTTTGATTTTATTTAGATAATACTTTTATTCACTTTGATTTGTTTTTTAATTTATAATGTTAAAATTAAATGTTAACAATGAAGAAATATCGCAAAGAAAACGAAAGAGAAGAAGAATACAGATTTTACGTGAAATCTCTTTTGAGAAAAAAACCACAGACAGAGTAGAAGAATTCATTACCTCTAGCCGCCGTATATGGCGGACGGACGACGTCGGAGGCGACAGAGCGATGATCGGAGACGACGAAGGCACCCCAAGATCAACTTTTTTTAGTAGGGGGATATTTATTGATTTAGTCCTTCCGCTTTTTCCACTGTTTTAATCTCGTCCTTATTGATCATTTTCAATTTATTTTTAATTTGCCCGTGCACTTTTTTTTCCGTTTTCAATTTGGTCCTCGATCCAGCAATCCATGAGGGGTGACACGTGTATGAGAATTTGGGTTTATTACCCATTCAATCCCTGAACTTTTTCGGATCCAAATTTAAGTCTTTTTTTGTTTTCTACTTTAGATTTTTTTTATTTCTTTTCATTTTAATTCAATCCATTTAAAAAAAAAAGATAAATCATTTGTTTTTTAAAAAAGAAAGGTTGAAATCTTTATTTTATGTTTTCATTATTTATTTTTATCTATTTTTAGATTAAAAATCGAATTAAATTTTCTATTTTTTTCTATTTTTCTTTCATCAAATCAAACCCCTTTATCCTTTTTTAAAAAAGATTTTAAATCTTTTTCATTAACCATTTCTATCCGTTTTTAAATCTAATTTTTTTTTACTTTTTATATCTTTTAAAATAACCCATTTATTTTTTAAATATTTCAAATCTTTTTTTGTTAACCATTATTTATTTTTTGTTAACCCGTTTTTTAAAATCTAATTCTTTTATTTTTTTTATTTCTTTTAAAACAATCCCTTTATTTTTTTAGATTTTAAATCTTTTTTATTAATCGTTTTTATCTATTATTTTAATTTAATTGTTTTACTTTTTTTTTATCTCTTTCAAAATTCCCTTTTAATTTTGTGTCTTTTTTTAATCCTTTTATTTCTTTTTTTTAAACTCTTCATTTTATGTGTTTTACAATTTTACTACAATTTCATTTTATTTCAAACTTTTATTTATTTTCATTTTTATTTTTTTTAAATTCAAACTTTCATTTGCTTGTTTTATTATATCACATTTAATTTGTATTAAGCTTTTTAAGATCTAAAATTTATATTTTAGTACTTCATATTTTGTTTTTACTTTAGTTTTCGTATTTTATCATTTTACGTTACTACCATGCCACTTTATTTATTTATTCTTGCCCTTACTATTATTGTCATTATTATTTTTTTATTGCATTGTATATTATGTTTCCATACATTTGTTCATCGTACAATTCATGATTAAATTAATCATATGTCGAAAATGAAACTTGTATTTGGTTTTCACATAAAGAAAAGCGATTTTTAAAATCGAGGCAATATCCGTTTGTGTGAAAACTTCGAAGAATTATGCCCTAACGTGTTGGGTGTGATTTTTTCGTAGAATTTGCACAATCAAGTATCCTCTTTCAAATTTTTCAAAATCTCCTTTAATTTCGAAATCTCGAGAATGTCGTGCCCTAACGTGTTGGACACGACTTCAACTCCTTGAGAAATTCGAAACCACGGGCATTCTTCTCCTCAAATTTAATTTTTGAAAATCTCGCAAAATAAATCATGCATACAAGGATCGTATTTTAAATTTCATTCGAGTTTTCGACTTTTCAACAACTAAGACCGAAAATAATCAATAAGGTACCAATTTTGGGCGTGTGAGGTTGCTAATCCTTCCTCACACGTAACTGATTCCCGAACCTGTTTTTCCTGATTTCGAAGACCAAAACTTTTGTCAAAACAAATTTAAACGTTTTAAGATGCTTCAATCACACTAAATAAAAATGATTGGTGGCGACTCTCATTTTCGATTTAAAAATTTAAAAGTCGGAACGCGTCTTAAAAACGTCTCGACAGCTTGGCGACTCCACTGGGGACCATAAGAGAGTCAAGCCAAAAGTCGATTATTTTCGGGTTCTTTTTTTTTCAAAAACTTGGTTTTAGTTTATATATGATCCTTTGCATTTTTTGTGAAATACCATGATAATATTATTGCTAGTATAAGTTCGCATTCATTTGCATATGTTACTACACCTTTTAAGTGAAAGTGGGAAGTTACTCCTTCGTGAGGTTTTCATCTCCGTGCAGGATAGTGAATAACTTTCAGGATTACATCCGTACCTATGTTTTCGTGAAGTTTTCACTTCCGTGCAAACATATGGGAAATGTATCCCCCTAAACCGAACTCATTCATATGAACCTATAATGGGTGAGGATCGAGGAATCTGCTGGTTTGGGTACCTCAACTCTAGAAGTTGAACCACATGTAGTGAATCCTAGTTGCTTACCTTAGGATAGAATTACACCAAACTGCTTGCAGTCTCCCAAGTCTAGGTTCTCTGTTTTATATTCGTACTTTGTTATCATACTTGTGTTCTTTTGCTTTTTTAATTATTGCTTGCATTACATCTTCATACGAGGAAAAGTGTGGATTTAAGCTCAATTACTAAATAGAAAATTAGTCATAAGAAAACGAGTTCCTTGATAAGGTGGAAAATAATATAGTCGCGCGTATATGGTCAAAAAGAAAGACGAAAAATCGATGATTTGCCAGACGAGTCAGACGAAAACAAAGACCGTACAACGAACCAAACTTTGACCCAACTACGAAAAGTGACCGATCACCTAATCATCCAAGCTAACATTTTGACCCAAAAATCAAGGACGAACCAAGGTGAAATTGGATGATGTCTTACGAAGATTAAAAGCTTTTGAACACTAAGGCACGATCATATGCGTATCTGTTTTATGTAAAGGAATTTGTTTTCTAGTAAAGTTTTCTAATAGAACTAAGCTATGAGTCAATGCTTTTCTTACGCATACGTGCATTCATAAACTGCACATTTTATTAACTTGCATTTAACTCCATGAGAGCCTACCTTAAGTGGAACTGTGCCAAACCTTTAGTGGTTACTCGAATAAGGTAAGAGACACGGTTATGTTCTCGTTTTTTTGCTTTCTAATTCGTTTTCAAGTTTTATTCCTGTATTAATTACACTAACTTATTTTGAATCTGTTTGCATTACATATTCATCAAAAAGATGTTGATTCATGTTCTACTGCCAAATAGAGAACTGATCACAAGAAAACGGATTCCTTGATAAGGTAGAAGTCAACGTGGCCGTGCGTATGTGATCAAAGAAAAAACAACAACAAAAATGACGACCTATCAAAATGGTACATATAAGAGTTTTGGGATTACACCCAAATAAATAAAATCCCTAACAAGTTTGCAAGAGTTGAAAGGAGTATATACGATGAAATAAGGCAGATGTCCAATCACAAATATGTTGACTTACTTAAGGTTAAAAGGAATAGGCGTAGGTTTCGAGCTCTCACTTAGTACTGGAATCTAACTTCTAATGGTTTCACATTTAGAAAGGAGGACATGATACCTACAATAGAAGAGTACATCACTCTACCCTGTTGCCCGAGGATTTCAAATAATAAAGTCTACTTTAAATATGGTGATCGTCCTTACCTACTTAAGGTTAAAGTAGAGGTGCACCTTTTCCGAGTCTTAACATAATATTGGGATTCAACTTAGTCGTTTCACTCCTAGAAACATGGACATACTATGGCTCCATTGCCCAATAACTCAAGTTGATAAGTTCTACTCTAGACGAGCGAGCATTGGGTTGCAACCCTGATTAAGGAAAAGAAGAGAACAAGTACATTGCTTTGGAAAACCTACAAGACATAGCATTAAAATGAAAAATGTCGAAATCTTCGCCTCAAACACGTATGAGTTAGTCGTCTTTCCTAAAGTATTGGGGCACGTAGAGGATGTGGTTGCAGATTTATTTAACTGACTTAAGAAGAGAATCACTCATGTTCTAGCAATCTCATCCGTTAAATGTTTGTCGAAGAAAGGGAAAAAGAGGGTGTATTGGTGCACAACTTTTGCTAGTATAGTTCCGTAGCCATATTTGGAAAGTCGAAAAAGTCTCTTGTCGAGTATTCTCTGAGGACTATTCTCCGTTGAAGGAATTTATGGCTGTCCAAAAACAAGATGATTTCGCCAAAGGAAATTAGAAATAAACGAGAAATAACTCTAACATTCTTAAGGGCAAACCTGAAATAAGGACCATGTCGCAAGCAAGATTTGACCCAAGTACGAGAAATGACTAACCACTTGCAAAATTTAGCCGTTCAAGATCGATGTTTTGAACTTGAAATCAGGGGCAAACCAGAGCAAAAATTAACTTGGAAGATTAGGATTTTGAGCATTAAGGCACGACCATACATGTATTTGCCTTATGTATAGAAATTTGTTTTCTAGTAAAGTTGTCTAATGGAATGGAATCAAGAATCAACGCCTTGTTGTATGCATTTTATCATTCATTTGCATTGCACTTCATGTATTAAATTTAATAAGATTCCACATATCCAAAACATTCGTGTGTGTGAGAGTCATCGACCCTAAATGAAAACTAAAAGGAAACATGATAAATCAAGATAATTTAGGAATGTAAAAAATTTTGAGCAAAAGCCATACTGAGAGTGAAAACTATTGAGAGTTTGTCCCTACGCCTTTGGAAGTGTTTTGGACAACTAGACTGTGGAGGAGCTTCCTATAGTTTTTAGGACTTTTCCAGAGTAATATTCAGAATACACTTATTACTCTAAGTCCGAGAGTAATAGAGATCCTTTTGTAAAGGACACATGATCACTATCTGTTATTTCAATAAAAATGAAGCATTGTTTTTATCTCATTTGACAAACACCTTACCATTCTTTTCATTTGTTCATACCACAATTAACCATTCTTTGATTCAATTATTCTTTAGATCCCATTTTGTTTCTATGTTGTGTCCCTTTACAACAAGCATATGAGCGACGTTGCTGTTAACTTGAAGCCTCATTTTGAGAAGGACATGTGTCCAAAAAAACCTCAGGACTTTAAAAATGATCAAGAATGTAACTTGTCTCCCGATCTGCTATAGATGGTTGAGCAAGACAAGAAATGAATATCACATTGAAGAGTTGTAATTTTAAGTGAGAATTGAGGCATGTATCTTTACGGAAACAAGGCAAGTTGCTTCGAGAATCCAAAGGTCTTTGCATGGTCCTATCAAAGCATGTCGGGTTTAAAAAACTGATGTCGTGACACACAGGCCCCGATAAAAGAAGAATGCACTCCAGTTCAATGGAAACTTCAAATAATAAAGCCTGACACACTATTAAAAGAGGAGATAAAAAAAGAAGAAAAGAAAATAAAGAAAGGTCAAGATGAAAACTTGCAAAGGGCATCTTTAAAAAAAAGAAAAAAGAAAAGAAAAGAAAAGAAGACAAAAAGAAAAAAGAAGAAAAAGAAAGTCAAGACGAAAACCCGCAAAGGGCATCTTGAAAAATCTATATAACTCCTTCACTTCTTCACGTCATGACTTCTTTTTATGTGGGGCATGGACGTTACTGAGCCAAATTCATTAAAAGCTTCCAATGGGCATCGATTCATTACTTCACAAAATGGGCAGAAGCTGCTTCTTATGCCAATCAACGTTTAAGTAAATTCTTGAAAAAGAGAGATTATATGTAAATTTAGAATGTCAAAAAGGATCGTATCTAATAATGACTTGAATTTGAGTAACAACACAATAGCAAAAGTCTACAGCCAATTCAAGAACAAGTATCACGACTCAATACCACATTATCAAAAAGAATGGGGCATTGGAGGTGACTAATAAGAACATCAAAAGAATTCATTGTGAAGTAGCAAAGACCTACAAAGATGGGCATGAGAAGTTATCACTTGCTCTCTTGAACATCACTCAAGATTTTGCTGGGGCAACACCTTTCTCGATGGTTTACGAAATAGAAGCATTCTCGCCCATTGGAGTCAAGTTTCTTTCCTTCCAGATTTTGTTAGAACTGATAAAGTAGATTGGATCCAATCCAGGTGCAGTCAACTAAATTTGACTGAAGAAAAGATACTAAAGTCATCTGTCATGATCAGATGATAAGGGCTTACGACAAAGGAAGATCCACTCTAGAGAATTCTACGAGAGAACTCTAGTTTTGAAAAGGATCTTGCTTACAGAAGACTCCCAAAGAAAATGGATATCGAATTTGGAAAGGTCCCGTGAGATAAAGAAAGTGTTGTGGAGAAGCTTTGATCTTGATCAAAATAAACGACAAAGACCTGCCTAATCTCATGAGCTCAAATTTCACCTAAAAAAGAAAAAAAGAGGAAAAAAAGCAAAAAGAAAAAAGGAGAGGTCGAGGTGAAAACCCATAAAGGGCATCTCGAAACCTAAGGAGATTTGAGTTAAAAACCTGAAAGGGTGGCTTAATTTTGAATAAAAGAAAGAGGCATGAAGTGACCTTCTCTCTTAAATGTAGCAAGGTGGAGAAACTTTACACCTTGAGGTATTGACAAAGTACTCCGAGTTTCAAGGATATATGTCATCAAGTTTACTCATTGAAGCTTATACTTTGATATCTGCAGCACCTAACTCCATTCTTTGTTCACCTTATGTTTTGCAACTTTTGACCAATACATGTCATTTTTAATCCTTTTTTATGAGCTTTGCCTCCAAGAAATTCAATTTTATTCACCTTGCGATCATGTCCAAGCATTTCTGCATCAAAATAGCGATTAATGAACCAATGATCTTTTCATTCATGCAAGCTTTAGCTTCAATCAAATTCAATTTCATCCATCTTACTACAATGTTCAAGCACGTTTGCATTGAAATAATAATTAGTGGACTAATGATTCTTAATCTTTGCACCCGCGTGAGCCTTGCCTCCAATAAAATTCAATTTTATCCACCTTACAACCTTGTTCAAGCATTTTTTGCATTTAAAATAATGGTTAGTGGTTTAACGATATAAGGAGTAAAAGGATTTCTGCATATCGCTTTGGAAAATTTCTAGATAGTACAGGGACTTGAAACAGGACCACTAGTTGGAAATAACCAAACCCGAAGGTTAGAAGGGTCTCAAAATAAATAGTCCAAATTACGACTACCTCTTTAGGCTTCACAACAAAGATACACATACACAAAACATGATAACACATCACTGATAAGACTTAGATAAACAACGAACGATGTCAGTTACGGACTAAAAATAAAATCATTTCTCAAATATGACATTTTGCATTCATCATTTGTACCCATCTATTTAGGAGAATTTGACTCATCCTAATCATGACATCCTAAACAATCTGGCCTACATAGAGGCCCATTAAAGCATATTCTACAGGTTTCATTACCACGAAGATATGAAGGGAAAGGTTGAGGCTGCAACGGTAAACCCGATACCTTAGAAGATGTGATGGGAAAGGTTACGGTCGTAACGGTAAACCCGATACCATGAAGATTTGAAGGGAAAGGTTACGATCGTAACGATGAACCCGATACCATAAAGATTTAAAGGGAAAGGTTACGGGCGTAACGGTGAACCTGGTACCTTAGAAGATGTGATGGGAAAGGTTACAGTCGTAACAGCGAATTCGGTACCATGAAGATTTGAGAGGAAAGGTTACGACTGCAACGGTGAACTCGGTAACATGAAGATTTGAAGGGAAAGGTTACGACCGTAACAGCGAACCCGGTACCTTAGAAGATCTGATGGGAAAGGTTACGGCCTCAACGGCGAACCCTGTACCATGAAGATTTAAAGGGAAAGGTTAAGACCGCAATGACAAAATCGGTACCTTAGAAAATATGAAGGGAAAGATTTAAACCGCAACGGTGATTCTAGTACCACGAAGCTATGGAGGGAAAGGTTTAAGTCACAATGGCAAACCTTGTACCTCAGAAACGTGAAGGGAAAGATTTAAGCTACAACGGCGAATCTAGTGCCACGAAGCTGTGGAGGAAAAGGTTTAAGTCGCAATGGCGAACCTTGTACCTCAGAAACATGAAGGGAAAGATTTAAGTCGCTATGTTGAATCTGGTACCACGAAGATATGGAGGGAAAGGTTTAAGTTGTAACGGTGAACCTTGTACCTCAAAAACATGCTGGGAAAGATTGAAGCCACAACGGTAAATCTGGTACTACGAAGATATATAGGGAAAGGCTTAAGTCGCAACGACGAACCTTATACCTTAGAAACATGCTGGGAAAGATTGAAGCCGCAACGGCGGATCTGGTACCACGAAGATATAGAGGGAAAGGTTTAAGTCGCAACGGCGAACCTTGTACCTAAAAAATTTGACAGGGAAAGATTAAAGCTGTAATGGCGAATCTTATACCTTAAAGCCGAAGAGGAGCAGATTAAAATCGTAACAGTGAATTTTTTACCTCGAAGTTATAGTAGATCAGATCAAAATTACAATAGCAAGTATTTATCTCTTTGAAGTTGTAGTAAGAGCAAGATGAAGCTTCGACATCAAATCCTATCTTTCTGAAGTTACAACGAAGTTGGATTAAAACTATAGTAGCAGATCTCAATCTCCATGAGGTTGCAGTGGAATGGAGTGAAGTTACATCACCACCCAATCCCTTACCTCGATCATGGGGCAGATTAAAAACCACCAAATCTCTTACCCCGATCATGGGGCGGATTGAAACCATCGTCCAATCTTTACCCTTAAACCAAGAGGGCAGATCGAAGCTGCCACCTCACAGAAGTAAATCTTAATCTCCCTGAAGTTGCAATGGAATGGAGTGAAGCTTCAACACCAAAATTCTTATCCCTGAAGTGTCAGTGGATTGAACCAAGACTACAATAGCGAATCTCAATCTCCTTGAAGTTACAGTGGAATGGAGTGAAACTATAGTAGCAAATTTTGTCATTTTGAAGTTACCCTGAGGTAGGATGGAATCACGACATCAATTTTCATCTTCCCAAAATTACAGAGAACCAAATGCAGTTGGAGTGATCGATGGTTTTGAAGAGTGGGGCCGAGGTTCAGCAAGATCGGATAAAATTGGTCCTCCTTTTAGTCTTTGCTTCATTCCCGTTTCACGCTAATGAGCAAGAAGGGAAGCTGTAGAGGATCAATTTTATCTGGGCCCAAAGATAAAAACTCAAAAAATAAATCCAAAAATAAAATAAAATAATTTTAAATTAAAATCCATTTTAATTTAAATGTCCATAATATAAAAGTCCATTTTACAATTAAAAAACTCAAACCAACCCAAATCCTAAAACTACCCAAAACCCATTACAAACCCAAACCTAAACCTAGCCCAAATACCCTAACTGACCCAATAAGCCTAAGCCACCTAAAACACCAGAAACCATAATTCCCTCATGCTTCCCTCGACGCTGCTCCCTTCTATGGTCACTCTTTGGCCACGTCGACGCCACGTCATGCCACACAAACCAAGGCACCCGCCCCGAGGTCTACCACCATCGCTGTCACCACGTGAAGACCTGCAAAAGAAAAGACAGAAGCAGAAGTAAGAACAGAGCAAACAAAATATTATTTTGTAATATATTTTGCCTATAAGAGCCGTTGCTATGAATTTGTAAAGGGGGGACAAAACAAGAGAAATTAAAAGAAGGCAGATTTGAATACCAATTCGTAAAATTTTGTTCTCAAGGTATATTTGCTTCATTACATATTTGTATATACATACTTAACTATCATTCTATACTGTTTTATTTCTTTGTTTACTTCGAAAACAATATTTAATAAACATAAATAATAATTGTCGAAATGTTCCTTTTCTGGGGAAAACAAACAAGTCTCGATCAATATTTTAAAATCAAAAAATGAGTATTTTAGATGATCAAAAAAATGAGAGTCGCTACCAATCTTTTTATATGGTGTGATTGGATCACCACAAAATGTTTAAAATCCGTTTTGAAAAACATTTTGGTCTTTGAAATCCAGAAAATGGGTTCGGGAGTCGGTTACGTATGAGGAAGAGTTAGCACCCCCATACGCCCAAAATTGATACCATGTTGATTACTTTCTGGTCTTGTTTTTAAAACTTTGAAAACTCGAGTAAAACTTTAAAATACGATCTTTTTTAAAAAAAACTTTGCATGATTTTCAAAAATACTATTTGAGGAAAATCGTCCATGTGTTTCGAATTTCTAAAGGATCTGGAGGTCGTGCCCAACGCATTAGGGAACTATGTTCTTGAACTTTCGAAATTGAAGGACGGTTTGAAAGACTTTTAAAAAGGATATTCAATTATGTAAATTATACGAAAATCACACTCAGCACGTTAAGGCATGATTTTTCGAGGTTTTCACATGAAAGAATATTGCCTCGTTTTGTTTTAAAATTATTTGTATACGTATATATTTTCGAGAACTTGAAATTTCATATTGAGTCTAAAATACGATCCTCGGACACACGACTTAAAAAGATTTGACAAAAGAATGCCCGTTCATTTTGATTTTCGCGGAGAATTGAAGTCATGGCCAACATGTTAGGGCATGACGTTCTCAGAATCTCGAAGTTAAAAGGCATTTAAAAACTCAGAAAAGGATATTCGATTCACATGAATTATACGAAAAATCACACCCGACACGTTAGGGCATGATTTCCCGAAGTTTACACACAAAAAGGACATTGCCTCGATTTTAAGGGTTTATGAAAAAATAATGTTTGAAAATAAATACGTGAAATATGAACAATTAATAACGAATATTAGATAACACGAAAAGAAAAATAATTAGGCAGATAATTATATACACGAAAATAAAAAATACAAAATACGAAAGCATATTAATTAAAATCTAAATATAAACATTGAAGAGAAAGAAAAGTGAAACAAACGGAGTCAAAAATATGATTTTTGGATACTTGAGGGTAAAACGGTAATTTTCGACACTTCGAGGGTAAAATGATAATTTTTGGACATTCGGGAGCCAAAAATGTAATTTTTGGATATTAGAGGGTAAAAATGGGATTTTTGGAAAATTTAGGGTCAAAAATGTAATTTTTGAAAGTTTGAGGGCAAAAATGTAATTTTTGAAAGTTTGAGGGCAAAAATATGATTTTTGGAAAGTTTGAGGGTTAAAATGTAATTTTTGGAAAGTTTAGGGGTTAAAATGTAATTTTTGAAGAGTTTGAGGGTTAAATGTAATTTTTAAAGAGTTTGAGAGTCAAAATGTAGTTTTTAAGAAGTTCGAGGGATAAAATATGATTTTTAGACAGTTCAGGGACCTTCTGGTCAAGAAAACCAAAAAAAGGATGACACATGGCAGCTTCTTATGCATTCTGAAGTCAAAGGTCTAATTTGAAAATCATTTAAAATTTTTGGGCCAATTTTATAATTAAATAGAACTTGATTTAAGGATGAAATTTAAAAAATAGAAAGGGAGGGACCAAATGCACAAATTATCCAGAGCAGGACATGTGGTAGCCTCTCAGGCTTCCATTGAGTCAAGGGACCAAATTTAAAAAGAATGAAAATTGTTGGGTAAATTTACAATTAATTAAAAATATAAAAGGACCTGATTGAAAATTTAGGAAAAAGCGGAAGGATCGATTACATAAATATACCATTTTTTAAAAACACACAGATCTTGAGGTGGGTTGGATCGGGTCGAGTTTGGTCGGAACTTGGGCCTTGAGGTGAAACGGTGGCATTTTGGGGTTTTAGAGCCAAGACCAAAACGACGTCGTTTTGATCTGCTATAAAAGCTATTTCAAACCTTTTTTTTCATTTCTCTTCCTTTTCTTTCCAAAAATACTTCAAAATTCTCTCAAAAAGACTCTTCCCTTTCCCATGGCCGGCCAAGCTCCGGCCAATCGTTCCACCGTCCGTCGGTCACCACGTGCGCCACGCGCCACCGATCTCCGTTGTCCACGACCGTCGGTAAGTAAAAAAAAACTCATCTTTTCATCCCTTTGTCCTTTCTTCTTCCCTTTTTAGAAAACCTTGTTGATTTTCCCCTTTTTTTTTAAAAAAAAAACTCTTTCCTTTTTTATTCCTTTAAAAATGTTTTGATTTTTCTTTTTTTAAAACCCCTTTTTAGAACAGATCTGGGTTTTAATCCTTGAATCTGATTCTTTTGGCTTGTTTCAAAACCCAGATCTAGATTCACATGCATGAAATCGTAATCGGATTCGAAAAATATTTCGAGAAATCTGTCTCTGGTTTTTTTGTATTTTAAAGGATTGGATTTTCATTTTTGTTTCAGATTTAATCCTTATTTTGTGTTTCTTTACAAATCCGTCCATGATAAGGCAAGGGCAGCGTTCGGAGATGACCTCGGCGTGATTCCGACGACGATGGCACCAACCAAGAGACGTGCTTTAACCGACTTCTCACTTTCCTTTTTTTTAATTAATACTTATGACCGTTATTATTGCTATTATTACTCTATTTTTATTTATTAAAAAAGTTTCCAATATTTAAACAGACAATAAATGAACATTTATGTCATACATAAATAAATACGTATATATTAGGTATATATTAATTACCGTGAGAAGCAAACTTGTAGCTTTAATGATCTGATATTAACTGCTCTGCCTTTTCGACTGTGTTTCAAATACACTCTGCAAATATTGATTTTGGATGTGGAAAGTCTGCTTTGTATTGATTTTTGAAAGTTTAATCGAAAGAGTCGTAACCTCCATTACAAATGTTTGAATCTAGCTTTATAGCCATATTTACAATCATTATATTTTGTTTTTATGCCATTAAATTGCTGTCATTTCTTTCTTTTGCAGGTACGGTAATGGAGGCTGTAGCAGTGACGGTGGCAGTAGTGCAGGGCAAGTTACTGGTCGGTACTGCTGGTGCTGACGTGGCATCCTTTGGTTAGAAGGGTGGACGACAGCAGGTGCAAGTTGGGGGTAGTCATTTTTTAGGGTTTGACTTTAGGTGGTTTAGGTTTAGTTTGGGTCATTTGGGCTTGTTTAGGTTTAATTGGAATTGGGCCCAATTGGGTTTTGTAAAAATGGACATTTTGGGCTTGTATTTGAACTTTTTAATTTAAATAAATTTAAACCTAAATTTATAATAAATTTAAATTTCAAATAAATTTAAATTTTATTGGGCCCGAATAAATTGGGCTTCAACAATAATAATAATAGATTTTTTTTAAAAAACAAGGAATTTAAACTGGGATTTTTAGAAAAACCAAATCAGATCTAGGTGTTATTTTCAAATCAAAACTTTAAGAAACAAAGTTCTTTTTTATTTTTCGGTTAGGATTTGTTTATACCTAACCTAGATCTATTTTGTTTTCAAAAAATAATAATAAAAGATAAATTTTTAGAAAAAAAACAAACAAACGATAACCCATATCTGTTAATTTTTTTATATAAAAAATGAAACTTTTTCAATCTTTACAGAGATCTAAGCTTGATCGTTAGATCGAAGCCAAGATCTAGGTTTTTCTTAAAAATATATAAAATAAAAAGGGACGAGTCTTTACCTCTAACCGCCGTACATAGCAGACGGACGATGTCGGAGGCGACACAGCGATGACCGGAGACGACGGAGGCACGACGGACAAGTAAGAAACCTCAAAGTTTAAAAGGCTTTTTTTGTTAAAATGGGGATTTCAAATGATTTTTTTTGTCTAAAATTTGGTTTATATAGGCGATCGAAACGACACCGTTTCGATGTCTGCCCATATCCTTCCCCAAGATCCGCCATATTTTTAGTAGGGGGATATTTCGGATTTAGTCCTTTCGCTTTTTCCACTGTTTTAATCTCGTCCTTATTTATTATTTTCAATTTATTTTTAATTTGCCCCTGCACTTTTGCTCCGTTTTCAATCTGGTCCTCGATCCAGCAATCCATGAGGGGTGACACGTGTATGAGAATTTGGGTTTATTACCCATTCAATCCCTGAACTTTTTCGAATCCAAATTTAGGTCCTTTTTTTGTATTCTACTTTAGATTTTTTTATTTCTTTTCATTTTAATTTAATCCATTCTTTTTAAAAAAAATTGAATAATTTGTTTTTTTTAAAAAGAAAGGTTGAAATCTTTATTCTATGTTTTCATTATTTATTTTTTATCTATTTTTAGATTAAAAATCGAATTAAATATCCTATTTTTTTCTATTTTTTTTCGTCAAATCAAATCCCTTTATCCCTTTTTAAAAAAGAATTTTAATCTTTTTCATTAACGATTTCTATCCTTTTTTAAATCTAATTCTTTTACTTTTTATATCTTTTAAAATAACCCCTTTATTTTTTAAAGATTTCAAATCCTTTTTTGTTAACCATCTCTACCCGTTTTTTTAAAATCTAATTCTTTTATTTTTTTATTTCTTTTAAAATAATCCCTTTATTTTTTTTAGATTTTAAATCTTTTTTATTAATCGTTTTTATCTGTTTTTTTTTTTTAAATTTAATTCTTTTACTTTTTTATCTCTTTCAAAATCCCCTTTTAATTTTGTGTTTTTTTAATCCTTTTATTTCTTTTTTTTAAACTCTTCATTTTATGTGTTTTACAATTTTACTACAATTTTATTTTATTTCAAACTTTTATTTATTTTCAATACATTTTTATTTTTATTTTTTTAAAATTTAAACTTTCATTTGTTTGTTTTATTATATCACATTTAATTTGTATTAAGCCTTTTAAGATCTAAAATTTATATTTTAGTATTTCATATTTTGTTTTTACTTTAGTTTTCGTATTTTATCATTTTACGTTATTACCGTGCCACTTTATTTATTTATTCTTGCCCTTACTATTATTGTCGTTATTATTTTTTTATTGCATTGTATATTATGTTTGGATACATTTGTTAATCCTCGTACAATTCTCGATTAAATTAATCATATGTCGAAAATAAAACTTGTATTTGGTTTTCACATAAAGAAAAGCGATTTTTAAAATCGAGGCAATATCCGTTTGTGTGAAAACTTCGAAGAATTATGCCCTAACGTGTTGGGTGTGATTTTTTTGTAGAATTTGCACAATCGAGTATCCTCTTTCAAATTTTTCAAAATGTCCTTTAATTTCGAAATCTCGAGAATGTCGTGCCCTAACGTGTTGGACAGGAGTTCAACTCCTTGAGAAATTTGAAACCATGGGCATTCTTCTCGTCAAATTTAATTTTTGAAAATCTCGCGAAATAAATCATGCATACAAGGATCGTATTTTAAATTTCATTTGAGTTTTCGACTTTTCAACAACTAAGACTGGAAATAATCGATAAGGTACCAATTTTGGGCGTGTGAGGGTGCTAATCCTTCCTCACACGTAATCAATTCCTGAACCTGTTTTTCCTGATTTCGAAGACCAAAACTTTTGTTAAAACAAATTTAAACGTTTTAATATACTCCAATCACACCAAATAAAAATGATTGGTGGCGACTCCCATTTTCGATTTAAAAATTTAAAAGTCGGAACGCGTCTCAAAAACGTTTCGACAATATGTATGTTTCTTTTTATCCAATATGGTACATGTATTTGACAAAACTTATATATTTTGATATATGAAACGTTTTAGTATTAAATTCGAGGTTTATAATTGATTTGCTGAAAATTCATGGTTAGGTAATAATACTGGCAATTATCTTCATCTAATCAATTCCAAAATATGAATTTAATCACATCTATCGGGTTGTATTTGGTAAATTAAATGCAAAATTAAACCAATTCACAATTAACATATTTATTCTATTAACAAAATCATGAAAAATTCGAAACTAATAATAGTTGCAATTAACTTTCATCAAATCAATCCTAAAGCCCGAATTAAATATTAAAAAGTTAACACAATTGGCATTAGTTACTTTCTATGTGTTTTCTTTATAAACTAGTTTTTTTTTCCTAATCATTTTGTCTAGGAGTTTAAGTTTTAAACGGGACCGACTGTGACCCCTTCAAATTTTTTTGGGAATTGTTCCTACTGTTATTTCTCGAGAAGAGCAGTACCAATTGAGTTTCATCTTCCATATTCGGGTGTACGAATATCGAAGGATCGTGTTAACCGTGGGGGATGATGTCCACTACACGATTACACCGATCAGAACGAATTCATTTCTAAGGCAGTGAATTTGTCATGAAATGGTAATTTCTAATTTCATATCTAATTATTTATTTTTCCCAGTCAGTGCTAACAAATTTGTTTTGTAGTAGGTTATATTTCTAACATTAGCTTTAGGTACTAAAATATATAAATTTTGTCAAATACATATACCACATTGGACTAAAATAACACATATACCATATTAGAAAAAAATGTCAAACTTATTGATCAAATGATATATTAATATTAATTAATTGTTAATTTTTCTTAATAATTAGAGTAAGGATAAGATTATTAGGGATTGAACCCAAGCTTTTATGAAACACAACATAATAAAATAATCACTAAATAAGGGGTTGTTGGGTATTTAATTAATGATTTGATAATTATTTAAGTAGAGATTTAGTTTTTCTGGTGAAGGATGCAACTGTTCTTAAATGCTAGCAAGAAGAGTAAGGAGGTGAAGGATACATCTGTTCTTAAATGCTAGCAAGAAGAGTAAGGATACATCTGTTCTTAAAATGACTAGATTATATTATTATTATAAGTTAGAACTCATAATACTTTTGAAGAATTTTGTGTTATGTTTTGAGGGTTCCTTGTTTTCGAGTTTCATGATTTAGTTTTTATTTCCATCTTTTGTACTCTTCGTTCTTTTGTCATTATAGTAAAATGATCTTTACCCGTGATTTTGTATCCTCTTTGGAGGGCTTTTTCCACGTTAATTTATTGTGTTCAATTTCTCAATTTCTTCCGCTATTTTTAATTTTTTCATTGCTTAATCGATGTTGAAGCCCAATTTGTCCGGGCCCAAACTGAACCCATTTTTAAATTTATTTTAAGTTTAAATTTAAAATAAACAATGTTCAAATTACAAACACTCAAACCCATGACCCAATTACCCAAACTAGAATCCAATTTACAAGATCCAGTTTTACAAACTCAATACCCAGGCCCGATTACAGCTACATTGGTCCAAACTCAAAACTATCCTAGGTCAAACCCTGAATCTACTACTTACATCACCAGCCACCCTCTTTTACCCACTCAACGCCCGCCACATCAACAGCAAGTTGCTCCACTTGCCCTTGCCATCGTTGAAGGCTGCACCACTGCCACTGGTACCTGCAAGGAGAAAAGACAGATTTTAAATAGCATGATTGTAATATAAGCTATAAAGCTTCATTCGAAATCAATTGTAAGGGTTACAGACCTTGGAGCATTTTTTTTTTGAGAGAAATCAAACACAGACCTTTTTAGCATTTGAAATTAATACGCAATCAGTGATTCAAAATAAAAAAAAAGGGAGCAACAAACGAAGCAATTACTATCAGAAGTCAAAGCAGATACCAAGTGTTAACACCTTCGGTATTATCAAGGAACATATTAAATACATATTTATTATTAATATATTTCATTTAATGTCCATTTGTTTTTTCTAAAAAAACTATGTGAAACGTTTTAATCCATTAAATATACTTATTCATGTCATCATTATCATCATGTATTATTATTTATTAAAAATGTTTCAATTAATTATAATATATAAAAAGGGAAGAGTAAAAAGCATATCTCGATTTGACTTGACGCCGACGGGGCTGCGAACGGAGCTTCTCCATTCGTCGAGGTTTTGACGGTCGTATTCCTGTTCAAACATGCAAAAAAATTGAATAAAGAATGATTTTAAAAAAGAAAAAAATAACAACAAGAAAAATTCAGATTTCAAAAAGGAAAATAAAAAAACGAAAATACAATAAAAACAAGCTTGAAACAAAAATTTAAGCTTCGTTTTTAAAATAAAACAGATCTAAACGCAAAGAAAAGAGAAAGAAATCCAAGTTTTTTCAAATAGAAAATACTTAGATCTGGGTTTTTTTCAAAACCAGATCTATTTGTTTTCTAGAAAAAAAAAGAAGGAACTAATAACAAAAAACTAAAACAAAGAGAAAATTTCAAAACTAAAAACTTAGACTTGCTTTAAAAGAAAAGTGAATAAAAAAGATTTTTTTTTTTACCTTTCGAACACCGTGCATGGCGGACGGCGACGGCGGTCGATGGCGGCGCGTGGTAGACCGGTGACTGGAACTTGGTAGGCCATGGAGGGGGGAAGAAAAAAGAGATTTTTTTGAATCTTTTTTGAAGATTGGAATGAAAAGTGAAAAAAAAGGCTTAAAATTGATATTTATAGAAAACCAAAACTGCGTCGTTTTGGTCTAGGCTCCTAAGCCCCAAAACGACGTCGTTATAGGCTGACCCGATCAGACCCGACCCGCTCCAGGCCAGGATCCGCGTGTTTTCACACAGAGGGACAATTTACCATTTCGGTCCTTCCGTATTTTTTTTAAATCTACAATCTCATCCTTTTTGTATTTTTGATTAATTTTAAAACTGTCCATTAATTTTATTTCATTTTCAATTTAGTCATTTAGCTTTTTTGAAGCCCAGGAAGCTGCCACGTGTCCTTTTTTGGGTTATTTATGTAATTGATTCTTTTTTTTATTTTGTTTCAATTTGATCCTTAATTCAAATTTTGATTTATTTTAAATTTGCCTAGTAATTTTAAAAGCTTTACAAATTGGTCCTTTGACTCCAGAATGCATAAAAAGCTACCACATGCCCTATTTTTTGGGTTTATTATGCATAAAGCCCCTATTTTGTTTAAAAATTACATTTTAACCCTCAAACTTTCAAAAAATTATATTTTAACCTCAAACTTCCAAAAATTACATTTTAATCCCTGAACTTTCCAAAAATTGTAGTTTCACCCCCAAACTTTTTCAAAATTACATTTTGACACTTGAACTTCTTTAAAATCCCATTTTGACCCCAAACTTCTCCAAAAATTATGATCTTACCCCCGAACATTCAAAAATTGCCATTTTACCCCTGAATATCTAAAAATTATCATTTTGCCCCCAAATTTCCTAAAATCAGATTTTCAACCTCAAATTTTCCAAGAGTTCGATTTTAATCCCAAATTTCCAAAAATTTCAATTTTGATCCTCAAATTCCTCGAAAATTACGTTTTCATTCCGAATTCTTTGAAACTCTTTTTTTGACCCCATTTGTTTTTTTTTCGATGTTCATGCACGAAATTTAATTGTTATTCTTTTGTATTTTGTATTCTATTAATTTTATGTTTAATTTTTGTGCATTTATTTATCTGCTTAATTATTTTGTTTCGTGTTATTTAATCATTGCTATTAACTACCCATTCATATTTAATTTACACGTTCGTTTTCAAAATTATTTTTACATACAAATAAACCTTTAAAACCAAAGCAAAATCCTTTTCCTGTGGAAATCTCGAAAAATCATACCCTAACGTGCTGGGTGTGATTTTTTGTATAATCTGCACGAATCGAATATCCTCTTCCAAACTTTTCAAATGTCCTTTAATTTCGAGATTCTGAAAATGTCATTCCCTAACGTATTGGACACGACTTCAATTCTCCGAGAAATTCAAAACATACGGGCATTTTTCTTAAAATCTAATTTTTTTTGAAATCACGTAAAATAAGTTATGTGTCCAAGGATCGTATTTTAAACTTATTTCAAAACTTCAAGTTCTCAAAAAAATATACAAATAATTTTAAATAAAAAACAAGACAATATCCTTTTGTGTGAACACTTCGGAAAATTATGTCCTAACGTGTTGGGTGTGATTTTTTTGTATAATCTGCACGAATCGAATATCCTCTTCCAAACTTTTCAAATGTCCTTTAATTTCGAAATTTCGAGAATGTCGTGCCCTAACTTGTTGGACACGACCTCAATGAAATTCGAAAAACACGGGCGTTTTGTTCCTCGTATTTTAAACTTCGCTCGAGATTTCAAAGTTTTAACAAACAAAATATTCGAAAGTAATTAACATGGTACCAATTTTGGGCGTGTGAGGGTGCTAATCCTTCCTCATACGTAACCGACTCCTGAACCCATTTTTTGGATTTCGAAGACCAAAATATTTTTCAAAATGGATTTTAAATGTTTTGTGGTGATCCAATCACACCATATAAAAAGATTGGTGGCGACTCCATATTTTGATTTTTAAAATTTTGTTTGAGACCTGTTTGTTTTCCCAAAAATAAACGTTTTGACAGCTTGGCAACTCCGCTGGGGACATTTTTTAAAATAAAAGAGAGTCAAGCCAAAAATTGATTATTTTCGGGTCTTTTTTGAAAAACTTTTAAACCTTCAGTTTTGTTTAATATACGATCCTTTGCATTTTTGTGTGATGCTATTTTATGTTAATATTGCTAGTATAACTTTGCACTCGTATGCATTTTGTTACTACCTTCTTAACTGGAATCGGGAAACTACTCCTTCGTGAGGTTTTCACCTTTGTGCAGGATAGTGATTTGCTTTCAGGATTACATCCGTACCCATGTTCGTGAAGTTTTCACTTCCGTGCAAACATGTGGAAAATGTATCCCCTTAAACCAAACTCATCCGTATGAGCCTGTAATGGGTGAGGATCGAGGAATCTGCTGGTTTGGGTACCCTTTACTCTAGAGCCTCAACCACATATAGTGAGCCGTAAGTACTTGCCTTAGAAGGAGTTATACCGAACCTTTTAGCAACTATCCAAGACAAGTTCTTAGGTTCTTTTTTTTATACTTGTATATTGATGTGTTTTGCTAACGTGTTTTGTTTTATCTCTTTTGCTTGCATTACATCATCATACAAGAAAAGGTGTTGATTTAAGTTCGATTACCAAATAGACAGTTTCATCATAGATGACGGATTTCTTGATAGAGTGGAAGATAACATGGTTGCGCGCTTATGGTCAGAGGAGCGTGAGAAAGGAGACAGTTTGAAGGAGGGGCATTTATCAGAATTTTGGGATTATACTCAGATTAAGGTAACACAAAATAATTTACAATAATTGAGAGACATCTTGGGTCAATGGGATAGTAAGATGAAGCAAATGTTCTATCAGGAATATGGAGACTTACCCTACTTGCTCGAAGTGAAGATAGACAAAAATCTCTTTCGAGCTCTCACCCAGCACTGGAATCCTGCACATAGCTGTTTCACCTTTGGAAACTTCGACAAGAAGCCCACAGTGGAAGAGAATATCGCATTGATTCATTGTCCCAGAATTCAAGTTAACAAGGCATACTCGAAAGATGCATGTGTCCCAACCTTTTTGAAAAGATTGATGACTGTAACCAGGATGAGTGAAAAGTGGGTTGTGTCTTGGATCAAAGTAAAAGGAGGCAATAAGTGTACCAATTGGAAAAGTCTGGGAGATCTAATACTGGCACACTCAGATGTGAAGAAACGCATTGACATTTTCGCTTTTGGCATATACAGTTTAGTCCTTTTTCCCAAAAGCACTAGGGCACGTGGAAGATGCAATTACGGTTCTGTTTGATCGGCTTAGTAAAGGAGTCACGCTCGTCCCAGCAATTCTTGCCGAGACCTTCAGATCATTAAACGCTTGTCGAAAAGAAAGGGAAAGGGAAGGGAGGTTCATTGGTTGTGCACCACTTCTAATGGTTTGGTTTCAAAGTCAATTCTAAAAGGTAGAAAAATTTTCATGCAAAGTATTCTCGGCTGATTTCTCGCCTTTGAGGGAATTTGTTGCCACACAAAGAGAACAATATATATCCGAGGAAAAATGGATGGCTATCCTTCAGAACCTTCAGGATGAAGACGTCGAATGGCGCACGCCTTAGTTTATCCCCGATAAGATCCTCTATCGTTGGGGCAGCTTTGATTGGGTCCCTTTACTCGGGTATAGGGTGCTATAGGATATGCCTCTCTGCTCGTGTTGAGACAATACAAGACAAGACAACTTATCCCTGTGACACATGGCCTAGCTTAGTGCGAGTTCTCATACAAAGGGAATGATTACAAGAAAAAGGTCCGAGAGGTAGCAAATGCATAGAAGAAAGTACATAGAATGAAGAAGTTCAGTGCAAGCCTATTGACGACATCAAACTATGATTGGTGGAGAAGTAAAAGAGTTAAAGATAACATTCCAGCACCAAGTACCGAAAATGTTTGGCCAATAGAGGAATATTTGCAGGAGGTCCCGTAAGAAATAGACATCATGAAACAAGACTTTGAGAAGAAGAGCACAAAATTCAGAAAAGAATAGAGGTTTTGGGAGAAGAAAAGATGAAGTTGGGACTGATCGTGGATATACATAGGTTAGAAGCTGAAAGATTAAGGAAAGTAAAAAAATAAAGTTGAAAAAGTCTTAGAAGACTTGAAGAAGGTTTATAAGAAGCTTTAATTGTCCATGAGAACCGCTGGATTAGGCAAGATGTCGGAACAATGGCGGTAAGAAATTCAGAAGCAAAAGGATCAAAGAAACAATGGCAAAGGAAATTTCAAGATGGTTAGGCTCGACAGAACGCCATGAAAGGAAAACTACTAGAAAAATAAGTCGAGAAGGCTGAATTGAAAGCCCAAATAACTGGGTTAGAAGCTAGAATAATGGAGTTAGAAGAGTCACTACGTAGACACCACAACCAGAACTCCGTCCTGAAGCATAAAGCAAGTATGGCTAAAAGTAAGGAATTAAGGGAAAGGGTGCAGGAATTGGAGGCTGCACTCCACAACAATGAGATTCGAATTGAGATCCTTGAAAGGAATCTAAAAACCAGCGAATGGCACTTTCGACAAACTTAGAGGCAGGTCGAAGAAAGAGATTATGCAACGGGAAAAGCACTAACCCAAATGAGAGAAGCCGCTGACCACATGCAAGAGTTAGCAGTCGAAGCTGATATTTTGAGCCTTCAATATGAATCGAAATCAGGACGATGCCAGAAATTAGCCGATCTTCTTAGGAATATCAAAGCTTTAGCCAATAAGGCAAAGCCATTTGTGTAATTTTGCTTTATGTAAAGAAGTTTTTCTTCTAGAGAAGTTGTTCTAATGGAATTGGATTCAAAGTCAATGCCTTTTCTTACATTGCATACATGCATTCATTCCCATCGCATCTTTACATATTTTAGCATGATAATTTTAACTAATTAAAACTTTAACAGATACATCAGTAATCATTGAAAATTCACATCACTATAACACTCGAAAAAAAAACCAAAGCCATGGAAAAAAGGCTAGAGTAAATTCAAAAAGAGATGCAGGATCAAATGCAAGAGCAGTTGCAGGAACAAATGACGATGATGTATAGGGAGATGAAAAATCAGTTCATGGAAGTGCAAAAGAGTTTGATGAATGAATTGGCCCAAATGAAACAAAGTGGGGTCGATAAGGGAAAAGGTCCTGCAATAAACCCAATCGAGGAAGACGAGGATCCTATTATACCTTCAGGCTTTACACCCCTCCATAACCAAGCTCCACACGAGGCACAAACACGGGAGGCAACCGTTATTGTAAGGGCACAAAAGCAGGCCACTGGCACATCAAGGCCAACCAATTATCCAGTAGGATCTAGATTAAACCCTGAAGATAATGTTACAAATCTGGGCATCCTGGATTTCGATGAGATGATGAAAGCAGATCTTCCTAGACAGATGGAAGAAAAATATAAGTGATTAGAAGAGAAGATAGAGGCGATGCAAGGAATTGAAAGCTCATACGGGATAGATGCTAAAGAGTTAAGCCTGGTCCCAGACCTAGTGCTCCCCCCGAAATTCAAGACACTGAATTTTGAAAAATACAACGGGACCAGCTGCCCCGAAGCACACATTACCATGTTCTGTAGGAAGATGACTGGGCATGTCCATAATGACCAGTTATTAATACACTATTTTCAAGATAATCTAACAGGATCTGCAGCCAAATGGTATAATCAGTTGAGTCGTGACAAGATAAGCTCATGGAAGGATCTGGCACAAGCATTTATGAAGTAATACAATCATGTAACTGACATGGCACCTAATAGACTAACCTTGCAGAGAATGGAGAAGAAGCCAAATGAGAGTTTCTAATAGTACGCTCAAAGATGGAGAGACATAGCAACCCAAGTACAGCTACCATTATTGGAAAAGGAAACAACTATGTTGTTCGTTAATACTCTAAAGGGCCCTTTCATTAACCATATGTTGGGAAGCGCTACCAAAAGTTTCTCTGACATGGTTATGTCAAGGGAGATGGTCGAGAATGCAATTCGAAGCAGAAAGATCGAGGCGGGAGAAGGTGTCAGAAGAACAGCTCCCAGAAAAAAAGAAAATGAGGTCAACAATGCAGACTCTTACAAGAAAAATTACTCAAGGCCAATGGTGATGGCGTTACCCAAGACCACGGAAGGAAACTATCAGAGAAATCCAAGGCAGAGGTTTGGTTCGAGGCCAAAAATGGAATTCACTCCTATTCTCATGACATATAGAGAACTTTATTCGAAATTATACGAGGAACGTCTCGTGTCGCCAATCCATGTAAAGTCATTGCTACTGCCATTCCCGAGTTGGTATGACACGAACGCACGATGTGAATATCACGCAGGGATAGCCAGACATTCAATTGAGAACTGCGCGGCCCTAAAAAGGCACGTATAACAGCCCAAGGTCCTGAAATTTGAGGATCTTGCGAATCCCAATATATCAGGGAATCTGCTACCCAAACATCCCGATCAAGGGGTGAATGTAATAGTTAGAGGAGAAGAAAGGAAGATCAAGACTCGCATTGAGGAAGTAAGATCACTCTTGAGATGGGTATGGCACGAAATGATAAAAGTGGGTTTAATTGCCCAAGATTTGGGAAAAGTAGTGAGAAAAATGCACTACTGTGAGTTCCACAATATGAAGGGCATGAGATTTAGGAATGCGATGAATTCAAAACTTTGGTATAAGGATTGATGGACAATAAGGAGTTAGAATTTTTAAAGAAAAAAGAAGAAGTGGAAGAAGTGTGTGCCTCCACAAAGGGTACAGCTAAGAAAACTTTTATGGTTAATAATCCAATGATAATCATTTCACGGCCAAGAAGTAACGAAACTAAAGCAAGAATTGCTCCCACAATAATAATTCAAAAACCCGTAACCTTTCCTTACAAGGATGACAAAAGGGTTCCTTGGAATTACAACTGTAATATAATGGTATCGAGAGGGAAAATTCCAAAGTTGGACCAGAAGGAGCTCAAGACATGAGTCTTGTCACGCGTAGTGGAAAAGACTATGGCCTTGCAATAATAGAAAATGAAACATTTGGAAAAAAACCTCGAAGAACTTAAAAGAGGAAATACTAGTGAACTGAAGTCACCAATTAATGAGCCAGTGATAGAAAAGAAGGCTAAGAAATTCTTGAAGTTCCTCAAGCACAGCGAATACAGCGTGATGGAGCAATTACACAAGCAGTTGGCTTGTATATCCATTTTAATGCTGTTACAAAACTCGGAAGCACATCGTAATGTGCTAATGAAAGTATTAAATGAGACTTATATAGCCAAGGACATTTCAATGAACAAACTAGATCGTTTGGTCAATAATGTTAGCGTCGATAATTTCATCTTTTTTAATGATAACGAAATACACCAAGAAGGTATGGGGTCAACAAAAGCGCTACATATCACCACCCGTTGTAAAGGTTACACACTACCTGGTGTATTGATTGACAACGATTCAACCTTGAACGTTCTGCCGTTGACAACGTTAAAGAGGTTACCGATCGATAGTTCTCATATGAAGACATGCCACAATGTAGTGAGAGCTTTCGATGGAACAAAAAGGAAAGTTATCAGTTAGATCGAGATACCATTGTTAATCGGTCCAAACTCATACGAAGTAAACTTCTTAGTAATGGATATCAAACCAAGCTATAACTGCTTGCTTGGAAGACTGTGGATCCATTCGGCAAGAGCAGTACCGTCATCATTACACCAGAAGCTGAAATTGGTGAGCGAAGGATGATTAATCACAATCAATGCTGAGGAAGACTTAATTGCGCCAATAGCAAATGATGTGACATACTTTGGAGCAGATGAAGAAGCCTTGGAATGTTCTTTCCAATCTTTGGAGTTCGTTAATGCAACCTTCATCGCCGAAAGAAGCAGAATCCCTGTACCCAAAATAACAAAAATCACGAAGATAGCCCTAAAAATGACAATTGGTAAAGGAGCCCTAACTGGAAAAGGACTAGGAAGGTTTCTCCAAGAGAGAATCAATGTGCCAATATTGGAAGAGAAACGATATCACTTTGGCCTAAGGTATAAACCAGAAGCGAAGGGAAAGAAAAATGAGTCGGAAAAGAAACAGGAATGAAGAAGAGCTCGATTAGCCGGGAAGGAGATCCAATAGGGGCCAAGGATTTTTCCCCATATATAAAAAAAACATTCATATCAGAAGGAATAATCAATCCAAGGCCAAAAGAAGAAGAGAGAGGGAAGACTAATTGAAGCAATGGGGACAATGAAGGGTTTGAGCATCAACGATGTATCCGAGGAAGGAAATGAAGGAAGAAACCTATGAAAAATTCGTCCTTTCGCCCTTGGGAGTACTCTCGATAATTGGACTGTAGAGGAGCCCATTGTAGTCCTTAAGGCTTCTTCAGAGTAATGCTCGAACACACCTATTGCTTTATGCTCGAAAATAATATAGATCTTTTTGTAAAAGGGCCTTTGATCATTATCTGGTTATTTTGAATGAAAATGCATTTTCTATCTTTCATGGCAAATCTTTCGCTAATTATTCTTTCATTCTTAATCCAACTCAACAAACTTTTCGTACATATCCAATAAACAAAATTAATCATTCTTTAATACATACATTCTTGACAAACCCATACTCATACCATATAATCAATCTTTCGTAAATTTATATTGTTCTTTGGACTTCCTTTTTATTCTTTTGACAGGTCTTTGAATATCAATAATATGAGTGACCCTGATGCTAACTTAGAGCCTCGTTTCGAGCAAGATATGTGTTTAGAAGAACTTCAAGACTTCGAAGATGATCAAGATTGTAATTTGTCTTCTGATCTGTTAAGAATGATGGAGCAAGAAGAAAAATAAATCTTGCCTCATTTAGAAACGGTGGAAGTTATAAGCATAGGGAACGAAGATGAAAAGAGAGAAGTAAAAATTGGGACAAGCATCTCCCTAGAAACCAGAAAAGATCTTATCAAGTTGCTTCAAGAGTTCCAAGATGTTTTGCATGGTCTTACCAAGACATGTCTGGCTTGAGTACTGACATCGTGATACATAAACTCCCCATAAAGAAAGAATGCAGGCCTGTTCAGCAAAAGCTCCGAAGGATGAGACCTGATGTGTTGTTGAAAATAAAAGAAAAGGTCAGAAAGTAATTTGACACTGGGTTTCTCCAAGTAGTTAAATAGTCAAAATGGGTAGCCAACATAGTCCCCGTTCCTAAAAAAGATGGGAAAGTGCGTATGTGTGTGGATTATCGAGATTTAAATAAAGCTAGCCCAAAGGATAACTTTTCATTACCTCACATCGACACCTTAGTAGATAATACAGTAGGTCACTCCTTATTTTCATTCATGGACGGTTTCTCTTGGTATAACCAGATAAGGATGGATCTTGAAGATATGGAGAAAATCACGTTTTTCAGGCAGTGAGGAACATTTTGTTACAAGGTGATGCCTTTTGGACTTAAAAACGCAGAGGCAACTTACCAAAGGGCCATGGTGACTTTGTTTCATGACATGATGCATAAAGAAATTGAAGTTTATGTCGACGACATGATTACGAAATCCCGAACAGAGGAAGAGCATGTAAGGATCTTGAGAAAGCTATTTGGGAGGCAAAAAAAAATATCAACTAAAGCCAAACCTAGCAAAGTGCACCTTCGGAGCCAATACGGGAAAGCTGTTAGGCTTTGTGGTCAACAAAAGGGGGATTCAAATTGACCCAGATAAAGTCAAAGCCATACAAGAGCTACCACAACCTAGTACGCAAAAAAGTTAGAGGGTTTTTAGGGAGATTAAATTACATTGCTTATTTAATCTCATAGCTGACTGAGAAATGTGATCCTATTTTCCGTTTGCTCAGGAAGCACAACCCAGGTGTATGGGATGATGAAAGTTAGGAAACTTTTAACAAGGTCAAAGATTATTTGTCCAATGCTCTCATCTTGGTGCCTCCAATTCCCAATAAACCATTGGTCTTGTATGTCAATTCCCATCTTGGTGCCTCTAATTCCCAATTCCCATCTATGTCAATCAAAAGGCGGAAAAAGAGAGTGCGATAGCAGACTTCCTAGCTAGCAGGGCTTTAGAGGACTATGAGCCAATGAACTTCGACTTCTCGAACGAGGGTTTAATGTATGTTGCAACCACTAAAGAAGGAACCATAGTAGAACATCCTTGGAGATTGAACTTTGATGGAGCTTCAAACGCCACGGGTAATGGAGTTGGGGCAGTCTTGGTATCATTAGAAGGAGGCCACTATCCTTTCACTAGTAAACTTAATTTTGATTGCACGAATAACATGGCAGAATACGAAGCATGTATCATGAGAATCCGTGCAGCCATAGAATGGGGAATCAGATGGTTGATGCTCTTGCCACTTTGGCTTCGATGATCAAAGTAAATAGATCAGAAGATATGAAACCCATTCAAATGAGCATCTATGAGGCTCCGGCTCATTGTTATGATATTGAAGAAGAATAAGAAGAAAGGGATAACCGTCCATGGTACCAAGATATTTTTCAGTATGTAAGAGATCGCAAATACCCTGAGCAAGCTTCTGAAAATGAAAAGAGGACATTGAGAAGACTTGCCAATGAATATGTCCTAGATAGGGAAATCTTGTACAAAAGGAGAAAAGATCAGGTGTTACTAAGATGTGTCGACGCAGTTAAAGCTAGGAGATCTTAGAAGAAGTTCACGAAGGAATTTGTGAAACACACACCAATGGTTTCACAATGGCCAGGCAAATAATGAGATTTGGGTATTACTAGTCTACCATGGAAAGCAATTGCATCAATTATGCCAAGAGATGCCATAAGTGACAAATCTATGGAGACAAGACTCATGTACCTCCATCACACCTTCATGTTATGACTTCTCCTTGGCCACTTTCTATGCGGGGCATGGATGTCATTGGGCCAATTTCTTCAAAGGCTTCTAATCGTCATAGATTTATCTTCATGGTTATTGATTATTTCACCAAATGGGTAGAAGCAGCTTCTTATGCTAACGTTACGAAATCTGTGGTTAGCAAATTCTTGAAAAATGAGATCCTTTGCCAATAAGGGATGCCAGAGAGGATCATATTCGACAATGCCTTGAATTTGAACAATAGCATAATAGCGGAAGTTTGCAAGCAATTCAAAATCAAGCATCACAATTCATCTCCCTATCGCCCAAAATGAATGGAGCTGTAGAGGCAACTAACAAAAACATCAAGAAGATCGTTGTGAAAATGACTGAGACATACAAAGACTGGCACGAAAAACTATCATTTGCCCTCTTTGCTTACAGAACTTCAATTAGAACTTTTACATATATGAACGGACATTCATCATGTGCATTCATGTAGTTAGGAGTATCTGATTCATTCTGATCATTGCATCCTGATAATTCGGGTCTAGATATGAGGTCTATAGAAGCATACTTCACAGGTCACATCCCCGCAAAATGGCAAGATAAACTAAGAAAACATTAGAGTTGATACCCTAAAGACGAAGAGGAATAGATCGAAGTTGTAATAGTAAATCTTCTACCTCGAAGTTACAATGGATCAGATCAAACTGCAATACCAAGTTTGCATCTCTTTGAAGTTGCAATAAGAGCAAAATGAAATCTCGACATCAAATTCTATCTTTCTGAAATTATAGTGGAGTTGGATTCAAACTACATCATTTTATTTTTACCCTCAATCAAGAAGGGCAGGTTAAAGATTCCGATCTCTTACCCCGAGCTTGAGGCAGATCATCATCAGCCAATCTCTTACCTCGAGCTTGGGGCAGATTGCAGCCGTCCAATCTTTTACCCTAAGCCTAGAACAAATCACCATTAACCAATCTCTTACCCTGAGCCTAGGGCAGATTGTAGTTATTTAATCTTTTGCCCCGAGCTTGGGGCAAATAACCATCAGCCAATCTTTTACCCCGAGCTTGGGGCAGATTGCAACCATTCGATCTTTTATCCCGAGCTTGGGGCAAATCACCATCAGTCAATCTCCTACACCGAGCTTGGGGTAAATTGTAGCTATTCGATCTTTTACCCCGAGTCTAGGGCAGATTACCATCAACCAATCTTTTACCCCGAGCTTGGGGCAGATTGCAGCCATTCCATCTTTTACCCTGAGCCTGAGACAGATCACCATTAGCCAATCTCTTACCCCGAGCTTGGGGCAGATTGTAGCCATCCGATCTCTTACCCCGAGCTAGGGCAGATCACCATCAGCCAATCTTTTACCCTGAGCCTAGGGCAGATTGCCTCGAGCTTGGGCCAGATCACCATCAACCAATCTCTTACCCCGAGCCTAGGGCAGATTGCATCCATTCGATCTTTTACCCTAAGCCTGGGGCAAATCACCATCAACCAATCTCTTACCCCGAGCCTGAGGCAGTTTGCAGCCATTTGATCTCTTACCCCGAGCCTGGGGCAGATCACCATCAGCTAATCTCTTACCCTGAGCCTGAGGTAGATTGCAACCATCCAATATCTTACCTAAAAAAAATCCTATCTTTTACCCTCAATTCAAGAAGGCAGAAAATCAATTTCTCTAAAGTTGTAGTGGAGTGAAGTAAAATTTCAAGTCCCATCTTCCTAGGGAAATACACAGAAGTGGACCAATATATGAAGCTACGACACCAATCCCCTGAAGTTGCAAGCAAATTGAGTGAAGTTACAGTAGCAAATTTTTTCTTTTTAAAAAGGCAAGATGGAATCACAACACCGAAGATGTAGAGAAGCGGATGCATCGAAGTTGAACGATCGACAAAATGAAAGGTGGTCCAAATGAAGAAAGAGCGTCAAAGAGATGGGACCTGACAAAATTGGGCTTCATTTTGGTCTTTGCTCCGTTCCTGTTACACAGCAACGACCAAAGAGGGGCAGCTATTGAAGTCCAATTTGTCCGGGCCCAAACTGAACCCATTTTTAAATTTATTTTAAGTTTAAAATAAATAATGTCCAAATTACAAACACTCAAACCCATGACCCAATTACCCAAACCAGAATCCAATTTACAAGACCTATTTTTACAAACTCAATACCCAGACCCGATTACAGCTACATTGGCCCAAACTCAAAACTACCCTTGGTCAAACCCTAAATCTGCTACTTGCATCACCAGCCACCCTCCTTTGCCCACTCAGTGCCCGCCACATCAGCAGCAAGTTGCTCCACTTGCCCTTGCCACTGTTTAAGGCTGCACCACCGCTACTAGTACTTGCAAGGAGAAAAGACAGATTTTAAATAGCAAGAAACAAAATAGCATGATTGTAATATAGGCTATAAAGCTTCATTCGAAATCAATTGTAAGGGTTACAAAACTTGGAGCATTTTTTTTAGAGAAATCAAGCACAGACCTTTTTAGCATTTGAAATTAATATGCAATCAGTGATTCAAAATAAAAAAAAAGGGGGCAACAAACGAAGCAATTACTATCAGAAGTCAAAGCAGATACCAAGTGTTAACACCTTTGGTATTATCAAGGTACATATTAAATACATATTTATTATTAATATATTTCATTTAATGTCCATTTGTTTTTTATAAAAAAAACTATGTGAAACGTTTTAATCTATTAAATATACTTATTCATGTCATCATTATCATCATTTATTATTATTTATTAAAAACATTTCAATTAATTATAATAAATAAAAAGGGAAGAGTAAAGGGCGTATCTCGATCTGACTTGACGCCAACGGGGCTGCAGACGGAGCTCCTCCGATCGTCGGGGTTTTGACGGTCGTATTCCTGTTCGAACATACAAAAAAATGGAATAAAGAACGATTTTAAAAAAGGAGGAAATAACAACAAGAAAAATTCAGATTTCAAAAAGGAAATAAAAAAAATACAATAAAAACAGGCTTGAAACAAAAATTTAAGCTTCGTTTTTAAAATAAAACAGATCTAAACGCAAAGAAAAGAGAAAGAAATCCAAGTTTTTTCAAATAGAAAATACTTAGATCTGGGTTTTTTTCAAAACCCGATCTGTTTGCTTTCTAGAAAAAAAGAAGGAACTAATAACAAAAAAGTAAAACAAAGAGAAAATTTCAAAACTAAAAACTCAGACTTGTTTTAAAAGAAAAGTGAATAAAAAGAATTTTTTTACCTTTCAAACACCGTGCACGGTGGACGGCGACGGCGATGAGTGGTAGACCGGTGACCGAAACTTGGCAGGCCATGAAGGGCCTTAAAGAAAGAGGGGGGGAGGAAAAGAGAGGTTTTTTTGAAGCTTTTTTGAAGATTGGAATGAAAAATGAAAAAAAGGCTTAAAATTGATATTTATAGAAAACCAAAACGACGTCGTTTCAAGCTAACCGACCCGACCTGCTCTTAATTATCTGTACATTTATTTTACGTTTAATATTTGTACATTTATTTATCTGCTTAATTATTTTGTTTCGTGTTATTTAATCTTTGCTATTAACTGTCCATTCATATTTAATTTATACGTTCCTTTTCAAAATTATTTTTACATACAAATAAACCTTTAAAACTAAGGCAATATCTTTTTCGTGTGGAAATTTCGAAAAATCATGCCCTAACGTCTGGGTGTGATTTTTCGTATAATCTGCACGAATCAAATATCCTCTTCCAAACTTTTCAAATGTCCTTTAATTTCGAGATTTCGAGAACGTCGTGCCCTAACGTGTTGGACACGACTTCAATTCTCTGAGAAATTCGAAACATACGGACATTTTTCTTCAAATCTAATTTTTTTTTTGAAATCACGTAAAATAAGTTATGTGTCCAAGGATTGCATTTTAAACTTAATTCGAAACTTCAAGTTCTCAAAAAAATATACAAATAATTTTAAACAAAAAACGAGGCAATATCCTTTTGTGTGAAAACTTCGAAAAATTATGTCCTAACGTTCTAGGTGTGATTTTTAGTATAATATGCACGAATCGAATATCCTCTTCCAAACTTTTCAAATGTCCTTTAATTTCGAAATTCCGAGAATGTCGTGTCCTAACGTGTTGGACACGACCGCAATGAAATTCGAAAAACACAGGTGTTTTTTTCCTCGTATTTTAAACTTCGCTCGAGATTTCAAAGTTTTAACAAACAAAAGACCCGAAAGTAATTAACATGGTACCAATTTTGGGCGTGTGAGGGTGCTAATCCTTCCCCGTACGTAATCGACTCCCGAACCCAATTTCTAGATTTCGAAGATCAAAATATTTTTCAAAACGGATTTTAAACGTTTTGTGGTGATCCAATCACACCATATAAAAAGATTGGTGGCGACTCCATATTTTGATTTTTAAAATATTGTTTGAGACCTGTTTGTTTTCCCAAAAATAAACGTTTCAACAATCGGGTCGATCCTCAATAGATAACTTGATAAAATATATTTTTAGATAATATTTCATTCCGTAAACTTAAGCATTAAAATCTTACTTTCTAATAAAATAGATTAAACAAAATAAAATGACATATTTGATAATATAGAAAATAATTTTACATTCTAGTCATTAATTTTATTAACAAAAATAATCTTACATAAATACTTGTCAAACACTTGAACCAATTTAAGTAACGTTATTAGTCCAAGATGAATGTGGCAACTAATGTTGAATATTGTCAAACACATGAACCAATTTGACTAACGTCATTAATCCAAGATGAAAGTGGCAACTAATGTTGAATAAGAAGCCCAAACATCATCTCAATATTTTCATATAATATAATTATTAAGTGCAATAATTGAACATTAAAAAAATTAAAAATATCAACTCGATATTTAAATCACTTTAGTAACTTGCTAATAGTTTACACATTGTCTAATTCATTGGTTTATGTTTAAAAGATGTGTTTTTGGGTAAATTTTAAAAGATGGTTTTTATTTATTAAAGATGTGTTTTTTGGGTAAATTTTAAAAGAAGATTTTTATTTTTCTTTTCTAATTTTATTTTCTTCCTTTTATATTCAAAAGATTTAATGATATAAAACATGTCACATCATCATTCTATCAAAGAATTAGTTGCAATAAATAGACGAACGATCAAAATATTATAAATAGATAACTTAATAATCATTTTATAACTTTTTATAGTTTGATGACTAAAACGAAAGTTTACTAATAGTTAGGTGATCACTAGTATAGTTTATCCTAAAAATTGTCCTCATAAATTTGGTGATGTTGTTTTCTTAATAGGTTAGGTCTATCTTTTTACATGTAATGTAATAAAAATTTGATCCACGAGTTTTATATATGCTTCACAAGTATTTAAGTTGGCATTTAATGTTCAAAGTGACTGAAGAACCTAATTCATATTATATTGATATTTTAAAATTTTAATTAATATGTTTTGAAGTTTAATGGGTACATTTCTAATTACATTTTTTTCTCAATATATTTCCCCCTTTAGTTTAATCAACTTGTTTATATTATTTCTATAATATCTATATTTTTTATACAACGTGATATATTTAAAGTTGAAATATTTAGGCAAATTGTGACACATTAATAATTTATCTAATATAAACCCATGCATATTGTTTAAAAAAAACCCATGCATTTGCAAAATGGTTGGAGAACACATACATAATTACATGAACTATTATTTTGAAAGAAAATAGAGAAATAAATGTAAGTGAAGCCACCGAATTACACACAATTTATCAAACATTATACAGTTGAAACGCGGAGACTAGGTAGGCTGCCCTCCCAATCTTCTTCTTAATGATTCCCTCTAAACCATCTTTTGTGGCTTTATTTGAATCACAATCTTCTCTTCTCCTGCAACAAAACAATGGTTTTTTTTTTTTGTATTCAACAAATTAAACATCAAAACAATGTGAAATAATGCACCTTCACGAGATGAAAAAAAAACATATATAAATGTATATTACCTTGGATTACGGTCAAAGCCGTTGTCACTTAGTAGTGGTGAGGAGGAGGAGGTGACGAGTAGACATAATGGGATGGTGGTGGTGGAGACTTGTACTTGTAAACTGGAGGTGGTGGGGGTGGAGACTTGTACTAGTAAGGGTGCTTGGGTGGGGATGGAGGTGGTGGTGGAGGAGACTTGTACTCGTAGGGATGCTTGGGTGGTGGTGGAGAATTGTAATGGTAGGGTGGTGGAGGAGAAGAATGAGTGTAATCTGCTAAGGTTTCAAAAGGGAGATTAAGAGACATCGCTAAAAGCAAAAGAGTGACACAGAGAGAGATCATGGATGATCCCATTGTCCCCATCTTTACTTCTAAAAATGGATTTAATTTGTTTATGCTCTTAGCCACCCTCTTCACTCCCTTTATATAGACTTTGTTTTAACCTTATAATCATGATAAAAGTTCATTTTAATATTGAATTTGGCAGCTTCTCTTGAGATAGTTGACTTTACATTTAGATACTTCTAGACTTGATTCTTTCGATGTTAAGTTATTCACAGTTATTAGTTCTATTTTAATGATTTACTATATTTTTAATAATGTATCAATTAAATCTACACCTAAAACTCCATATGACATATGGCATGGCAAGAAGCCCAACGTAAATCACTTTAGCATATAAGGATATCCAACACATATGACTTCTTTAAAAAAAATCTTAGCCTACTTGTGATGCTTGTTCATACGAGATCTTGATTATCAACTATTTGTATTTCGTAGAAACAAACAAGCAATACACAAATTAAGGAACAAAATTGAGGTTTTTAATTTATATTGGAAACTTAGGGTTTATTTTTATAACAAAAACAATTGTGAAGTGTCAAGGTGTCAATCACATACATTTGTCCAATTCAATTGTCACTTAGACACACCAAACCTTTTAGTATTTAATTCAGTGTCTGGTTGTTGTTGTATCATTATTATTTTTTGTATAAGTTGTATTGTCATTATCGAGTTTAAGAATTGATTAATTACTAACACCAGTAATTAAATAAATATTTAGTTTTAATTAAAGGTTTAATACATAATTTGATATCTGAGTTTAACATTTCTTTAATGTGGTACTTATGTTTCTTTTTATCCAATGTCGTAGATGTATTTGACAAAAATGATATATTTTGAGATACGAAGGTAACAATGTTAACGTTTTAGTATTAAATTCAGGGTTTATAATTGATTTGATAAAAATTCGTAATTAGCTAATAATATTAGCAATTATCTTCATCTAATCAATTCCAAAATATGAATTTAACCACATCGATTGAGCTGTATTTGGAAAATTAAACGCAAATTTAAACAAATTCACAGTTAACTTATTTATTCTATTAACAAAATCATGAAAAATTCAAAACTAATAATAATAGCAATTTACTTTCATCAAATCAACAGTGAAACCCGAATTAAACATTAAAAAGTTAACACAATTAATGTTAGGTACTAAAATAAAATTGTGTCACATCATCATTCTATTAAGGGATTAATTGTAGTCAATGGACGAGTGATTAAAATATTACAAATAGATACACTTTATAACTTTTTATAGTTTGATAACCAAAACAAAAGCTTACTAATAGTTGGGTGACCACTAGTGTAATTTATCCTAAAAATTGCCCTCATAATTTTGGTGATATTGTTTTCTTAATAGGTTAGATCTATCCTTTTACATGTAATGTAATGAAAATTTGATCCATGAGTTTTATATATGCTTCACACGTATTTAAGTTGGCATTTAATGTTCAAAACGACGGAAGAACCTAATTCATATTATATTGATATTTTAAAATTTTAATTAATATGTTTTGAAGTTTAATGGGTAAATATCTAATTACAATTTTTCCAATATATTTCCCCTTTAGTTTAATCAACTTGTTTATATTATTTCTGCCTTTTTTATATAACATCGCAAATTTTGACACATTATAATTTATATAATATAAACCCATGCATACGGTTTAAAAAAAACCCATGCATTTGCAAAATGGTTGGAGAACACATAAACAATTACATGTACTATTATTTTGAAAGAAAATAAAGAAATAAATACAGGTGAAGTTTTTTGGCATTCAACAAATAAAACATCAAACCAATGTGAAATAATGCACCTTCACGAGATGAAAAATGTAATGACCTAAATTCACGGGCACCGAAAAAAAAAATGAGTTATAGGGCCTCCGTCTTAGTAAACCGTATTCGTAAATAATTATTAGGAGTAATTATGAGTTTAGTAATGTGTTTAATTAAGCTTTGATTAGGTGAATTTAATTTAATTTAGAGTAATTAATAAAAAGGACTAAATTGAATAAAGGGTGAAAGTCTAATTATAGATTAAAAGAAAGAAAGAGGGACTAAAATGGCAATTATGCCTATTGCACAATTTGAGGCGGCAAATCATGAGAAAAATCATGATTTAAAATATTATAAATTAATATTAGAATATAATAATATAAATTATTATTTAATTGGTATTATTTTATTATTAATTAATGTATATATAATATAATATAAAAGAATAAAGAAAGAAACAAAAGAAACAAAAGAAGAAAGAACAGAGAGTTAAACGAAACAGGGGAAGAAGAAAAGGGAAGGAAAAAAAAAAAAGGGAAAACTAGGATTTTGAAGCTTTAATTTTTAAGTGGTAAGTCAATTAAGCCCTTTTTTCTTAAATTAGATGTTTTAGAAGCTTTAGAACAAAGTTTTGATGAAATTAAGTTGAGTTCTTGGAAGTTTTAAGGTTTTTGAACATAGTTCATGTTGAACAAAATAGTGAATTAGGGATTTAATTGAATGAATTTCAAGTTAGAATTGATAAAGGGATTAAATTGTAAAAGAAGCTATAAGTTTTGTGATAGAGGGATTAAATTGAAAGAAATTTTAAATTAGGGTTTTATTATGAACATTAGATAGTTAAGTAGAATATTGAAGGAAATTGAATAAAAATAAAGTATGAATTAAGTTAGAAAAATAAATGAGTTAATTAGGATTAAATTGGAATTAAGGTATAACTTGGATAGAAATTCAATTATCATTATAAATTAGTGTTGTAATTAATAGTGTAAATTATTATTACTATTATATTTGTAGCTAGCAAAGAACCCGAAGTATCGGCACAAAAAGGAAAGGAGAAAGTTATCGAGGAGTAATCGCAAAATCCGGGTTTGTATTACTATAATTTAAATTATTTATTATTTAATGTTTATTTAGATATTTATATTTAATAAGTGAAATTGAAATTGAAAGTGCTATGAGTTGTAAATTGAAAGTCCCTATTAACTAGTCGGGCTGAGTCGGATATAGTTGGCATGCCATAGGATTGGAAGAGTTCAGGGATACTTCGACCTTGAGTCGATGAGACACTGGTGTCATTATTTTACTTCGGATAGATTCGATGAGGTACTGGGTACCACTTTACTTCGGTTAGGCTGATGAGACACTGGGTGTCACTTTATTGCTTCGAACTATACGATGAGGCACTGGGTGCCATTCTGGTGTGTTTGGTTGGATCCGTGTATCCGCCAAGATCCGAGTCTTGTTAATAGGGGTAAACAATGTGAAAAAGAAAAATTGAATAGAAATGAAAGTTGAGACATATAAAGTGATATGTGATGAAATTTAGAAATGAGAATGAAATGGTTAAATTGATTTGATATTGATATGGAATGAAAGTGGTGTATAAATTAAGATGATACGTGTTCATGTATCATATGATTGATTATGTGAAATTTATTTTATTATTTATAATTTGAATTATAGTAATACCACTGAGTATGAAATACTCAACGTACGGTTGTTTCCGTGCGCAGGTTAGTAGAAATTAAGGTCCTGGTTCAGCATCCAGATCGATCCCGATCTCAGTATAAACTCGGTGATGTAATTCTCCTATTTTGGTAAAAGTGGCATGTACTAGGTGTTGTATAGGTTACATGTATATGCTTGTAGTGTTGGTTGTAAATATATATATACCATATTTTGATGTTTGTTTGAAGCAATGGGGACAATGAAGGGTTGAGCATCAACGTTGTATCCGAGGAAGGAAATGAAGGAAGAAACTTATGGGAAATTCGTCCTTTCGCCGTAGGGAGTACTCTCGATAACTGGACTGTAGAGCAGCTCCCTATAGTCTTTAGGGCTTCTTCAGAGTAATGCTCAAAACACACCTATTGCTTTAGGCTCGAAAGCAATATGATCTTTTTGTCAAAGGGCCTATGATCATTATCTGTTTATTTTGAATGAAAATGCATCTTCTATCTTACATGGCAAATCTTTCGCTAATTATTCTTTCATTCTTAATCCAACTCAACAAACTGTTCTTACATATCCAATATACAAAATTAATCATTCTTTAATACATACATTCTTGACAAACCCATACTCATACCATATAATCATTCTTTCGTAAATTTATTTTATTCTTTGGACCTCCTTTTTATTCTTTTGACAGGTCTTTGAATATCAATAATATGAGTGACCCTGATGCTAACTTAGAGCCTAGATGATCAAGATGTGTTTAGAAGAACTTCAGGACTTCGAATATGATCAAGATTGTAATTTGTCTCCTGATCTGTTAAGAATGATGGAGCAAGAAGAAAAACAAATCTTGCCTCATTCAGAAATAGTGGAAGTTATAAGCCTAGGGAACGAAGATGAAAATAGAGAAGTAAAAATTGGGACAAGCATCTCCCTAGAAACCAGAAAAGATCTTATCAAGTTGCTTCAAGAGTTCCAAGATGTTTTCGCATGGTCTTACCAAGACATGCCTGGCTTGAGTACTGACATCGTGGTACATAAACTCCCCATAAAGAAAGAATACAGGCCTGTTCAGCAAAAGCTCCGAACGATGAGACCTGATGTGTTGTTGAAAATAAAAGAAGAGGTCAGAAAGCAATTTGACGCTGGGTTTCTCCAAGTAGTTAAATACTCAAAATGGGTAGCCAACATAGTCCCCATTCCTAAAAAAGATGGGAAAGTGCGTATGTGTGTGGATTATCGGGATTTAAATAAAGCTAGCCCAAAGGATAACTTTCCATTACCTCACATCGACACCTTAGTAGATAATACAGCAGGTCACTCCTTATTTTCATTCATGGACGGTTTCTCCAGGTATAACCAGATAAGGATAGATCCTGAAGATATGGAGAAAATCACGTTTGTCACGTTGTGGGGAACATTTTGTTACAAGGTGATGCCTTTTGGACTTAAAAACGTAAGGGCAACTTACCAAAGGGTTATGGTGACTTTGTTTCATGACATGATGCATAAAGAAATTGAAGTTTATGTCGACGATATGATTGCGAAATCCTGAACATAGGAAGAGCATGTAAGGATCTTGAGAAAGCTATTTAAGAGGCTAAGAAAGTATCAACTAAAGCTAAACCCAGCAAAGTGCACTTTCGGAACCACTACGAGAAAGCTGTTAGGCTTTGTGGTCAGCAAAAGAGGGATTGAAATTGACCCAGATAAAGTTAGAGCCATACAAGACCTACCACCACCCAGTACGCAAAAAGTAGTTCGAGGGATTTTAGGGAGATTAAATTACATTGCTCGTTTCATCTCATAGCTGACTGAGAAATGTGATCCTATTTTTCGTTTGCTTAGGAAGCACAACCCAGGTGTATGGGATGGTGAATGTCAGGAAACTTTTAACAAGGTCAAAGATTATTTGTCCAATGCTCTCATCTAGGTGCCTCTAATTCCCAATAAACCATTGATCTTGTACTTGGCAGTCTTTGAAAATTTTATGGGATGCGTACTAGGCCAGCACGATGAGTCTGGAAAGAAGGAAAGGGCGATATATTATCTCAGCAAGAAATTCACCGATTGTGAGACTCGATACTTGCTAATTGAAAAACTATTGTGACACCTTATACCCGACCCAATTGTTGGATCCGAATATAAAATGTCACATTTCGTTGCCGAAGCAACTTACTTTTCTATTAATTTTTTTTAAATGAAAACGTGGTGGAAAAATATTTTATAAAAATTTCGGCAGCATTTCTGCTTATTTACGTAAAATCCCCCTGTAAAATTTTGCATTTCACAATTTATTCGCATTCAAATAATCTCCAAAATTAATTCCCAACACTTCAACTCCTCAAAGTATTTCAAATAACTTAATATCTACTTTTAACCATTTTATCAAAACATTGATTATAAAGTATTAGCAAAAGGAATATAATAAACATATATTTAAATTTAATTTATGACACAATATTGTATATATATAAGTCTATGTACATGCCATAAACATTTACCAAAAGTAAGCTTTTCACCAACTTTGTTTGAGCTGAATCTCGGTTTTTCGGATGCTGTTGGAATGATCTACCAAATCTAACTACCTGCGCACGGAAAAATAAACAAACCGTACGCTGAGCAACTTTTATGCTCAGTGGTGCTAATATCATATAAATCATTACATAAATATTAATGATAGATTAATTAATAAAAGTAAATAAATAACAATAAACTTTTTAATCAAATTTTCAAATCACATAATCAATTTAATTCATACAATAAAGAAATTCAATTATATTCAACTTTTGTTTTTACTTTTCATTCAATCTCAACCCCGTACCAAAGTTTAGACTCGTAACCAGATACACGAATCCGCCATCTCGAGTTGTTCGGCAACGATGGCTATCAGAGTAGTCCTCGACCCTCAGGGAATTGGGACTGCCCACGACCCTCTGGGAATTGGGGCTAATAACAATAAAAATCGACCACTTTGACCTTTTCTCCCTCTGATATAAAGACTCTATGGCATGCCAACTATATCTGATCTAGTCTAACTTAGTGTACCAGGGTAAAAATCATATTTCACTTCAATTCTATTTTCACATCATTCTCATTTTTGTCCCATATCACGATCAATTCACATATTTTGCCTGATGTAAAATTAGGCTTTCAATTCAAAAATATATTAATTTATTTTCTTGATCAATCATATAAAATCGCAATACTCAAATTCAAACAATAACTATGAATTTGCTAATTTAATCCTTTAAAAAATAAACATATTCCATCTCCATAATAATTTTATAAATATTGACTAATTCATTCAAATTCATATAAATAATATAAAAATAAAATTAATAGAATTAATTATAATAATCTAATTATTCTAAAACTTTATGTAATGAAAATAAGATATTAGCACAAATCGAATTTTGATCACTTTACTTCTTCTCTTCGTATTTCTCATTCAATGTGCTCGCTTCGTTTTTAGCTACAATATGAGCAATTCAATACAAAATAATATTATTTACTCATTTTAACACTAAAACTAATAAAAACAACATAAATATGCATGATTAATCAAATTAATATACTAAGCTTCCAAATTTGAAATTCTCATATCTTTCAACTCGATTATCCGTTTTCAATTTCGTCTTCACCGGAATACTTACTAATTTATAAGCTATCATTTAGCACCAATATCATTCAAAATAATCAATTTTTTTCTACCACCCCTTCAACTAAGCCAATTAAATCAAATAACTTTCCATCCAATTTCATTTCTTTTTCACACTTCTAATAAGCTAGAATTCATCTTCTAATCATTTTCTATCAAGAAAATATACCTATTTCACTTAAATTTCCTAAATTTCCATCAATGCTCTTTAATGGCAACTTTCAAAATACTTGATGAAATCAAAAATTATTGATATATATATGTAGAACAAGCTTTAAATATTCAAAATCTATGATAAATTTGAAGAAAAACCATACCTTATGCTTGAATTTTGAAGAAAAAGGGTGAAAGAAATTTTTTTCTCCCCTTTCACGAGAGAACCAGATAGCATGAACAAAATAGAAAGAAAGAAAGATGAGAACAAATGTTCTCTGACTTTCTTTTCTTTTATTTTATATTATATAATAAATTATTATTATTTATTATAATATTATTAATTAATATATCTTTTAATAATGTTAATAATGAAAATCTTTGATTTTTTTTAAAGTAATGGTAAAATTACCATTAGGTCCTTCCATCAAAATAAAAATAGAATATTTGCACTTTAATCCCTATACTTTTTCAACTTATTCAATTTAGTCTCTGAACTCAATAAAGAATTTTTTAAATAACCACATACTCGTAACAATAATTCTCTATTTTTCCATGTCTAATAATTTCCTCTAAAAACGATCAAAACTTCTTATACTACTATTTATTTATAAATTCTTGATTCAAGGACTTATACCCTAACTTTATATTTATTTATTTATTTTTTAAAGTGGGGATGTTACAACTATGTTGTGCTCTAGTTTGGACCACGCGAAGATTAAGGCAATACATGTCATACCACACCACTTGGTTAATCTCCAAACTAGATCCTCTGAAGTACATGATGGAGTCGGCTGCATTGAATGAAAGATTGGCTAGGTGGTAGATTTTGCTTTCTGAATTTGACATAGTCTATGTTAATCAAAAGGCGATAAAAGGGAGTGCGATAGCAGACTTCCTAGCTAGCAAGGCTTTAGAGGACTATGAGCCAATGAACTTCGACTACCCGAACGAGGATTTAATGTATGTTGCAACCACTGAAGAAGGAACCACAGTAGAACATCCTTGGAGATTGAACTTTGATGCGGGTAATGGAGTTAGGGCAGTCTTGGTATCACCAGAAAGAGACCACTATCCTTTCACCAGTAAACTCGATTTTGATTGCACGAATAACATGGCAGAATACAAAGCATGTATCATGGGAATCCGTGTAGCCATAGAACGGGGAATCAAAGTTTTAGAGATATATGAAGACTCCGCACTAGTAATCTATCAACTTAAAAGGGAATGGGAAACGATAGATTCTAAGCTAATTGATTATTGAAAATTGGTTCTCGAGTTAACGAAGGAGTTTGATAATGTCACAATCCATTATCTTCCACGAGAAGAAAATCAGATGGCTGATGCTCTTACAACTTTGGCTTCAATGATCAAAGTAAATAGACCAGAAGATATGAAACTCATACAAATGAGCATCTATGAGGCTCTGGCTCATTGTTATGATATTGAAGAAGAAGAAGAAGAAGAAGAAGAAGAAAGGGATAATCGTCCATGGTACCAAGATATTCTTCAGTATGTAAGAGATCACAAATACTCTAAGCAAGCTTTTGAAAATGAAAAGAGGACACTGAGAAGACTTGCCAATGAATATGTCCTAGTTTGGGAAATCTTCTACAAAAGGAGAAAAAATCAGGTGTTGTTAAGATGTGTCGACGCAGTTGAAGCAAGGAGGATCTTAGAAGAAGTTCACGAAGGCATTTGTGGGACACACGCCAATGGTTTCATAATGGCCAGGCAAATAATGAGATTTGGGTATTACTGGTCTACCATGGAAAGCGATTGCATCAATTATGCAAAGAGATGCCATAAGTGACAGATCTATGGAGACAAAATTCATGTACCCCCATCACACCTTCATGTCATGACTTCTCCTTGGCCATTTTCTATGTGGGGCATGGATGTCATTGGGCCAATTTCTCCAAAGGCTTCTAATGGTCATAGATTTATCTTCGTGGTTATCGACTATTTCACCAAATAGGTAGAAGCAGCTTCTTATACCAACGTTACAAAATCTGCAGTTAGGAAATTCTTGAAAAAAAGATCATTTGTCGATATGGGATGCTAGAGAGGATCATATTCAATAATGTCTTGAATTTGAACAATAGCACAATAGCGAAATTTTGCGAGCAATTCAAAATCAAGCATTACAATTCATATCCCTGTATTCCAAAAATAAATAGAGCTGTAGAGGTAGCTGACAAAAACATCAAGAAGATCCTTGTGAAAATGATTGAGACATATAAAGACTGGCACGAAAAACTACCATTTGCCCTCTTTGCTTATAGAACTTCTACTGGGGCAACACCATTCTTACTAGCATATGGTATGGAAGTAGTCTTACCTATTGAGGTTCAAATACCTTCTCTTTGAGTCTTGACTGAGTTACAGTTAGATGAGGCGGAATGGATTCAGGCCCGATATGATCAGTTGAATTTAGTTGAAGAAAAGAGGTTAAGAGCTATCTGCCATGGTCAGATATACCAAAAAAGAATAATGCGAGCTTATGACAAAAAGGTTCATCCTAGAGAATTCCATGAGGGAGATCTAGTTTTGAAAAAGATACTTCTTATACATAAAAACTTCCGAGGGAAATGGATGCCCAATTGGGAAGGGCCTTATGTGGTAAAGAAAGCTTTCTCAAGAGGAGCTCTCATTCTAATAGAAATGGACAACAAGGATCTGCATAACCCCGCCAACTCGGACTCAGTGAAAAATATTTTGCCTAAAAAAAAGGATCGAGATGAAAACCCGTAAAGGGCGTCTTGAAACCAAAGGAACTTTGAGTTGAAAACCCGCAAAAGGCGACTCAAATTCAAGAACGGGTTCGAAGTGATCGTTTCTCTCAATTGTAACAAGATGGAGGAAAATTACAACTTGAAGCATCAACAAAGCACTCCAGGTCTTCTAGACACATATTTAGGCTCGGAATGATTCTCAGCGAGTCAGCTCAGAGAAGCTCATCCTGCAATATTTGGGGCATCTAATTGTCTTTTGTTGTATATCTGGCAATTTCTTGAATAAAGTTTGCCTCCTATTGATCTTTTGAATTGTGTCTTCAATAAATTTCGACCTTATTCCTTCATAATCTCGTTCGAGCATTTTGCATTTAAAATAACGGATAATAAACTAATAATATGAATCATACAAAGATCTAATAGCATTACTCTAGAATTTCATAAATGGTACAGGGGCTCGAAACAGGACCACCAATTGGAAGACTTGAAAATAAGCAGTACAGGCTAAGCCTAAAAGGAGACAGGACAGCGTACCCATGACAGAATTTGGACAAGCGACAGGTTATGTTAACCCAAATAATAAACGGACATTCATCATGCACATTTATGTAGTTAGGAGCATTTAATTCATTCTGATCATTACATCTTGATAATTCGGGTCTACATATGAGGTCTATAGAAGCATACTTCACAGGTCACATCCCGCAAAATGGCGACATGAACCAAAGAAACATTAGAGTTGATACCCTAAAGACGAAAAGGAGTAGATCAAAACTGCAATAGTAAATCTTCTACCTCGAAGTTACAATGGATCAAATCAAACTACAATATCAAGTTTTCATCCCTTTGAAGTTACAATAAGAGTAAAATGAAATTTTGACATCAAATCCCATCTTCCTGAAATTGCAGTGGAGTTGGATTCAAACTACATCATTTTATTTTTCCCCTCAATCCAAGAAGGGCAGGTTGAAGATTCCGATCTCTTACCCCAAGCTTGGGTAGATCATCATCAGTAAATCTCCTACCTCGAGCCTGGAAAAGATTACAGCCGCCCGATCTTTTACCCTGAGCGTGGGACAAATCACCATCAACCAATCTCTTACCCTGAGCTTGGGGCAGATTACAGCCATTCGATCTTTTACCTCGAGCCTGGGGCAGATTGTGGCCATTTGATCTTTTACCCTGAGCTTGGGGTAGATCACTATCAGTCAATCTCTTACCCCGAGCCTAGGACAGATTGCAACCATTCGATCTTTTACCCCAAGCCTAGGGCAGATCACCATCAACCAATCTCTTACCCCGAGCTTGGGGCAGATTACAACAATTCGATCTTTTACCTCGAGCCTGGGACAGATCATCATCAGCCAATCTCTTACCCCAAGCCTGGGGCAGATTGCAGCCATCCGATCCGTTATCCCGAGCCAAGGTAGATCACCATCAGCCAATCTTTTACCTCGAGCTTGGGGTAGATTGCAACCACCTGATCTCTTACCTCGAGCTAGGGGCAGATCATCATCAGCCAATCTTTTACCCTGAGCTTGGGGCAGATTGCAGCCATCCGATCCCTTAACCCGAGCCAAGGCAGATCACCATCAACCAATCTTTTACCCCGAGCCTGGGGCAGATTGTAACCATCTGATCTTTTACCCCGAGCTAGGGGCAGATCATCATCAGCCAATCTCTTACCCCGAGCCTGGGGCAGATTGCAACCATTCAATCTTTTACTCCAAGCTTGGGGCAGATCACCATTAGCCAATCTCTTACCCCGAGCCTGAGGTAGATTGCAGTCATTCGATCTCTTACCCCGAGCCTAAGGCAGATCACCATCAGCTAATCTCTTACCCCAAGCCGGAGGCAGATTGCAACCATCCAATATCTTACCTAAAAAAATCCTATCTTTTACCCTCAAGTCAAGAAGGCAGAATATCAATTTCTCTAAAGTTGCAGTGGAGTGGTGTAAAATTTCAAGTCCCATCTTCCCAGAGAAATACAAAGAAGTGGACCAAGATATGAAGCTACGACACCAAACCCCTGAAGTTTCAAGCAAAATGAGTGAAGTTACAATAGCAAATTTTATCTTTTTGAAATTGCCTTTAGGCGAGATGGAATCACAACACCGAAGATGTAGAGAAGTGAATGCAGCAAAGTTGAATGACCGACAAAGCGAAAGTTGGGCCAAATGAAGAAGGAGCGTCAAAGAGATGAGACCTGACAAAATTGGGCCTCCTTTTGGTCTTTGCTCCGTTCCTGTTGCACAACAACGAGCAAAGAGCGGCAGCTGTTGAAGCCCACTTTGTCCGGGCCCAAATTGTTTATTTAAATTTAATATAAATAATGTCCAAATTACAAACACTCAAACTCATGACCCAATTACCTAAACCAGAATCCAATTTACAAGACCCATTTTTACAAACCCAATGCCCAAGCTCGATTACAGCTACATTGGCCCAAACTCAAAACTACCTTAAGTCAAACCCTAAATCTGCTACTTGCATCACCAGCCACCCTCTTTTGCCCACTCAGCGCCCGCCACGTCAGCAGCAAGTTGCTCCACTTGCCCTTGCCATCGTTGAAGGCTGCACCACCGCCACTGGTACCTGCAAGGAGAAAAGACAGATTTTATATAGCATGATTGTAATATAGGCTATAAAGCTTTATTCGAAATCAATTGTAAGGGTCACAGACCTTGGAGCATTTTTTCTAGAGAAATCAAACAAAGACCTTTTAGCATTTGAAATTAATACACAATCAGTGATTCAAAATAAAAAAAAAAGGGAGCAACAAATGAAGCAATTACTATCAGAAGTCAAAGCAGATACCAAGTGTTAACACCTTCGGTATTATCAAGGTACATATTAAATACATATTTATTATTATTATATTTCATTTAATGTCCATTTGTTTTTTATAAAAGAAAACTATGTGAAATGTTTTAATCCATTAAATATACTTATTCATGTCATCATTATCATCATTTATTATTATTTATTAAAAATGATTCAATTAATTATAATAAATAAAAAGGGAAGAGTAAAGGGCGTATCTCGATCTGACTTGACGCCGACGGGGCTGCGGACGGAGCTCCTCCATTCACCGGGGTTTTGACGGTCGTATTCCTGATCGAACATGCAAAAAAATGGAATAAAGAACTATTTTTAAAAAGGAGGAAATAACAACAAGAAAAATTCAGATTTTAAAAAGGAAAACAAAAAAAGGAAAATACAATAAAAACAGGCTTGAAACAAAAATTTAAGCCTCCTTTTTAAAATAAAACAGATCTAAACGCAAAGAAAAGAGAAAGAAATCCAAATTTTTTCAAATAGAAAATACTTAGACTTGGGTTTTTTTCAAAACCATATATGTTTGTTTCAGACTAACTCGATCCGACCCAACCCGCTCTAAGCCAGGATCCGCGTGTTTTCACACGGACGAGCAATTTACCATTTTGGTCCTACCGCATTTTTTCTAAATCTACAATCTCGTTTTTTTTTGTATTTTTGATTAATTTTAAAATTACCCATTAATTTTATTTCATTTTCAATTTAGTCCTTTAGCCTTTTTGAAGCCTAGGAAGGTGTCACGTGTCCTTTTTGGGTTATTTATGCAATTGATCCTTCTTTTTTTAGTTTATTTCAATTTGATTCTTAATTCAAATTTTAATTTATTTTAAATTTGTCCAGTAATTTAAAAGCTTTACAAGTTTGTCCTTTGACTCCAAAATGCGTAAGAAGCTACCATGTGTCCAATTTTTTGGGTTAATTATGCATAAATCCCCTATTTTGTTTAAAAATTACATTTTGACCCTTAAACTTTTCAAATATTACATTTTAACCCTTGAAATTTTCCAAAAATTACATTTTGACCCTCAAACTTTCAAAAATTATGTTTTGATTCTTAAACTTCCAAAAATTACATTTTCACCCTTAAACTTTTCCAAAGTCACATTTTCACCCCTAAACTTTTCCAAAATTACATTTTGAACCCCAAACTTCTCCAAAAATCCCATTTCAACCCCAAACTTCTCCAAAATTATGATCTTGCCCTCGAACATCAAAAAATTACCATTTTCCCCCGAACATCCAAAAATTACCATTTTGCCCTCAAATTTTCAAAAATCACATTTTCAACCTCAAAGTTTCCAAGAGTTCGATTTTAATCCCAAATTTCCAAAAATTTCAATTTTGATCTCCAAATTCCTCGAAAATTATGTTTTCATCCCAAATTCTCTGAAACTCTATTTTTGACCCCGTTTGTTTTGATTTTTTTCGATGTTCATACACGAAATTTAATTATTATTCTTTCGTATTTTGTATTCTATTAATTTTAAGTTTAATTTTTGTGCATTTATTTATCTCTTTAATTATTTTGTTTCGTGTTATTTAATCTTTGCTATTAACTGCCCATTCATATTTAATTTATGCGTTCGTTTTCAAAATTATTTTTACATACAAATAAACTTTTAAAACCGAGACAATATCCTTTTCATGTGGAAATCTCGGAAAATCATGCCCTAATGTGCTGGGTGTGAATTTTTGTATAATCTGCACGAATCGAATATTCTCTTCCAAACTTTTCAAATGTCCTTTAATTTTGAGATTTCGAGAACGTCATGCCCTAACGTGTTGGACACGACTTCAATTCTTCGAGAAATTCGAAACATATCGGCATTTTTCTTAAAATCTAATTTTTTTTTTGAAATCACGTAAAATAAGTTATGTGTCCAAGGATAGTATTTTAAACTTAATTCGAAACTTCAAGTTCTCAAAAAAATATACAAATAATTTTAAACAAAAAACGAGGCAATATCATTTTGTGTGAAAACTTCGAAAAATTATGCCCTAACGTGCTGGGTGTGATTTTTAGTATAATCTGCACGAATCAAATATCCTCTTCCAAACTTTTCAAATGTCCTTTAATTTCGAAATTCCTAGAATGTCGTGCCCTAACGTGTTGGATACGGCCTCAATGCAATTCGAAACACACGGGCATTTTTTCCTCGTGTTTTAAACTTCGCTCGAGATTTCAAAGTTTTAACAAACAAAAGATCCGAAAGTAATTAACATGGTACCGATTTTGGGCGTGTGAGGGTGCTAATCCTTCCCCATACGTAACCGACTCCCGAACCCATTTTCTGGATTTCGAAGACCAAAATATTTTTCAAAACGGATTTTAAATGTTTTATGGTGATCCAATCACGCCATATAAAAAGATTGGTGGCGACTCCATATTTCAATTTTTAAAATATTGTTCGAGACCTGTTTGTTTTTCCAAAGATAAACGTTTCAACAATCGGGTCGATTCTCAATAGATAAATTGATAAAATATATTTTTAGATAATATTTCATTCCGTAAACTTAAGCATTAAAATCTTACTTTCTAATAAAATAGATTAAACAAAATAAAATGACATATTTGATAATATAGAAAATAATCTTACATTCTAGTAATTAATTTTATTAACAAAAATAATCTTACATAAATACTTGTCAAACACATGAACCAATTTAAGTAACGTTATTAGTCCAAGATGAAAGTGGCAACTAATGTTGAATATTGTCAAACACATGAACCAATTTGACTAACGTCATTAATCCAAGATGAAAGTGGCAACTAATGTTGAATAAGAAGCCCAAACATCATCTCAATATTTTCATATAATATAATTATTAAGTGCAATAATTGAACATTAAAAAATTAAAAATATCAACTCGATATTTTAATCACTTTAGTAACTTGCTAATAGTTTACACATTATCTAATTCATTGGTTTATGTTTAAAAGATGTGTTTTTGGGTAAATTTTAAAAGATTGTTTTTATTTATCAAAGATGTGTTTTTTGGGTAAATTTTAAAAGAAGATTTTTATTTTTCTTTCCTAGTTTTATTTTCTTCCTTTTATATCAAAAAGATTTAATGATATAAAACGTGTCACATCATCACTCTATTAAAGAATTAGTTGTAATAAATGGGCGAACGATCAAAATATTACAAATAGATAACTTAATAATCATTTTATAACTTTTTATAGTTTGATGACTAAAATGAAAGCTTACTAATAGTTGGGTGATCACTAGTATAATTTATCCTAGAAATTGTCCTCATAAATTTGGTGATATTGTTTTCTTAATAAGTTAGATCTATCCTTTTACATGTAATGTAATGAAAATTTGATCCACGAGTTTTATATATGCTTCACGTATTTAAGTTGGCATTTAATGTTCAAAGTGACCGAAGAACCTAATTCATATTATATTGATATTTTAAAATTTTAATTTATATGTTTTGAAGTTTAATGGGTAAATTTCTAATTACATTTTTTCTCAATATATTTCCCCCTTTAGTTTAATCAACTTGTTTATATTATTTCTATCATATCTATATTTTTTATTCATTGTGACATATTTAAAGTTGAAATATTTAGGCAAATTGTGACACATTAATAATTTATATAATATAAACCCATGCATACTGTTTAAAAAAAACCCATGCATTTGTAAAATGTTGGACAACACATACACAATTACATGTACTATTATTTTGAAAGAAAATAGAGAAATAAATGTAAGTGAAGCCACCGAATTACACACATTTATCAAACATTATACAGTTGAAACGCGAAGACTAGGTAGGCTAGCCTCCCAATCTTCTTCTTTATGATTCCTTCTAAACCATCTTTAGTGGCTTTATTTGAATCACAATCTTCTCTTCTCCTGCAACAAAACAATGGTTTTTTTTTTTTGTATTCAACAAATTAAACATCAAAACAATGTGAAATAATGCACCTTCACGAAATGAAAAAAAAACATATATAAATGTATATTATCTTGGAGTACGGTCAAAGCTGTTGTCACTTAGTAGTGGTGAGGAGGAGGAGGAGACGAGTAGATATAATGGGGTGGTGGTGGTGGAGACTTGTACTTGTAAACTGGAGGTGGTGGGGGTGGAGACTTGTACTTGTAAGGGTGCTTGGGTGGGGATGAAAGTGGTGGTGGAGGAGACTTGTACTCGTAAGGATGCTTGGGTGGTGGTGGTGGAGACTTATACTTGTAAACTGGAGGTGGTGGGGGTGGAGAATTGTACTTGTAAGGGTGCTTGGGTGGTGATGGTAGGGGTGGGGATTTGTACTTGTAGGGGTGTTTCGGTGGTGATGGTGGTGGTGGGGACTCGTACTTGTAAGGATGCTTGGGTGGTGATGGTGAAGGAGGTGGTGGAGACTTATACTTGTAAACAGGGGTTGGTGGGGGAGGAGATTTGTACTTGTAAGGCTCCGTGTGTAGTGGTGGTGGTGGAGACTTGTAATGGTAGGGTGGTGGAGGAGAAGAATAAGTGTAATCTGCTGAGGTTTCAAAAGGGAGATTAAGAGACACCGCTAAAAGCAAAAGAGTGACACAGAAAGAGATCATGGATGATCCCATCGTCCTCATCTTTACTTCTAAGAATGGATTTAATTTGTTTATGCTCTTAGCCACCCTCTTCACTCCCTTTATATAGACTTTGTTTTAACCTTATAATCATGATAAAAGTTCATTTTAATATTGAATTTGGCAGCTTCTCTTGAGGTAGTTGACTTTACATTTAGATACTACTAGACATGATTCTTTCGATGTTAAGTTATTCAAAGTTATTGGTGCTATTTTGGGGATATGCATTACAAATGATTTACTATATTTTTAATAATGTATCAATTAAATCTACACCTAAAACTCCATATGACATATGGCATGGCAAGAAGCCCAACGTAAATCACTTTAGAATATAAGAATATCCAACACATGCATTGTAATATGCGTTATGCATTTACAATATTATATTAAGCATTCTTTTATTAATGATATGAAACATAAACCATAAAAGTGTAATTAATTTTATGTTAGATTATAATATATACAAATAGCATTACATAAGTTAAAAAAACCTTAAACCCAATTAGCATTATATAATTAAGGTACATTATTAATGGTAGGTAACCTAATAAACAATTATATTATTATAATTTTTTAATGAAAATTTTTTAATGGTATAATACTATAGTGATGTTAATGATATATAAGTTTAAACTCTAAACGTGTAATCAATTTTATGGAATTAATGATTGTAATGATGATTAAAAGTGGCATTTTGATGAAAAAAGAAAGGATGTAAAATCGCTTATACAATTTGGTTTTATTACATGTACGAAGTTTTGCTCAGTAAATAAATTTATTATTTTGAAACCTAATACAACAATGTTACATTTGGTAAGAATATTATTTTTTTATCATGTTTTAATTTATGAGTTTGCAATAAATTAATTTCAGTCGATAATTTTTAACCACTTACATGACTTGATTTGTGAAAAGAATAAAAAATTGTTCACTTTTTTTTTTTAATATTAAGACTAAATACATAAATTGAGATAATTTTTTTTAAGAGTTGCTTAGGTAAGAGTCAACTCTTTCAATAATTACTTGGTCGTAATCGTGTATTGTTGTTGTTTTTTTTTTTTTTTTTTTTTAATAATTTTTTTAGTGTTAAGTAAAAAACAGGACAACCATTTTTTAACATGTTCAAATAAGTGCATTTTGAGCACTTTACCCTATTTTATGGTCTAAAATTAGGTGGATATTACATGTTTAGAATAAAATACATAATTTAGAACTTAATATATAATATTTGAAAGTCTTTATTTAAGTATATTTCGAAAGATATTTTCAATGTCTATTTTACGGTTCATGAAGACTAATTCTTTTAGGGGATTTATGATTATCCCTTCCGATAATATGTTTTTAAAGTAAAAAAAACGCAATGTTCCATACAATTTGAAATATCAAGATTTACAAAAAATTTGAGTATATAAACAAATGTTAAATATGACTTCTTTAAAAAAAAAATTAAAAATTCGAAATTAATAAGAATATGTTTATTTTGAGTTTATTTAGATAATACTTTTATTCATTTTGATTTTATTTTTAATTTATAAAAAAATATAATTATTTAAATTGAAGTATTATTTTGGATAGTTCAAAAAAAACTATTATTTTTTATACACAGATCATACATTTTAAAAATATATTGTCTTTTACTTCAAATAAATTGAAATTGATATACTTAGCCTACTTGTGATGCTTGTTCATACGAGATATTGATTATCAACTATTTGTATTTCATAGAAACAAATAAGCAATACATAAATTAAGGAACAAAATTGAGGTTTTTAATTGATATTGGAAATTTAGGGTTTATTTTTATAACAAAAACAATTGTGAAGTGTCAAGGTGTCAATCACATACATTTGTCCAATTCAATTGTCAATTGTCACTTAGACACACCAAACCTTTTAGTATTTTAATTCAGTGTCTAGTTGTTGTTGTATCATTATTTTTTTTGTATAAGTTGTATTATCATTATCGAGTTTAAGAATTGATTAATTACTAACACTATTAATTAAATAATTATTTAGTTTTAATTAAAGGTTTAATACATAATTTGATATTTGAGTTTAACATTTCTTTAATGTGGTACTTATGTTTCTTTTTATCCAATGTCGTAGATGTATTTGACAAAAATTATATATTTTGAGATACGAAGGTAACAATGTTAACGTTTTAGTATTAAATTCAGGGTTTATAATTGATTTGATGAAAATTCGTAATTAGCTAATAATATTAGTAATTATCTTCACCTAATCAATTCCAAAATATGAATTTAACCACATCGATCGAGCTGTATTTGAAAAATTAAATGCAAATTTAAACAAATTTACTGTTAACTTATTTATTCTATTAACAAAATCATGAAAAATTCAAAACTAATAATAATAGCAGTTTACTTTCATCAAATCAACAATGAAATCTGAATTAAACATTAAAAAGTTAACACAATTAACGTTAGGTACTAAAATAATTTTTTGTCAAATACATATACCACATTGGACTAAAATAACACAGATACCATATTATAAAAAAAAGTCAAACTTATGTAGATAACGATATATTAGAGTAAGGATGAGATTATAAGTGGTTGTTGGGTATTTAATTAATGATTTGATAATTATTAAAGTAGAGATTTAGTTTTTCTGGTGAAGGATACATTTGTTCTTAAATGCTGGCAAAAAGAGTAAGGGGGTGCTCATGTCACTTGAGTCGAAAATTTTATATTTTCAATGTTAAGATTTCAGAATATAAATAGTAATCTCAATATAAAGAAATATAATATTTTCAATGTTAAGATTAGTCTAATTGATTGGTTTATGTTTAAAAGCAGTGTTTTTTGAGTAAATTTTAAAAGATGGTTTTTATTTATCAAAGAAAAATATATACAGCACCTAATTATGAGAAACAAGATCCAAATTAGATTCATCCTATGCAATTTTCTTTCCTAGTTTTATTTTCTTCCTTTTATACTGAAAAGATTTAATGATATAAAATGTATGTCACATCATCATTTTATTAAGGGATTAATTGTAGTCAATGGACGAGTGATCAAAATATTACAAATAGATATATTTTGTAACTTTTTATAGTTTGATAATCAAAACAAAAGCTTATTAATAGTTGGGTGATCACTAGTGTAATTTATCCTAAAAATTGCCCGCATAAATTTGGTGATATTGTTTTCTTAATAGGTTAGATCTATCCTTTTACATGTAATGTAATGAAAATTTGATCCATGAGTTTTATATATGCTTCACACGTATTTAAGTTGGCATTTAATGTTCAAAACGACGGAAGAACCTAATTCATATTATATTGATATTTTAAAATTTTAATTAATATGTTTTGAAGTTTAATGGGTAAATATCTAATTACAATTTTTCCAATATATTTCCCCTTTAGTTTAATCAACTTGTTTATATTATTTCTGTCTTTTTTATACAACGTAATATACTTAAGTTAGAAATATTTAGGTAAATTTTGACATTATAATTTATATAATATAAACCCATGCATACTGTTTAAAAAAAAACCCATGCATTTGCAAAATGGTTGGAGAACACATACACAATTACATGTACTATTATTTTGAAAGAAAATAGAGAAATAAATGCAAGTGAAGCCACCGAATTACACACAATTTATCAAACATTATACAGTTGAAACGCAGAGACTAGGTAGGTTGGCCTCCCAATCTTCTTCTTTATGATTCCCTCTAAACCATCTTTTGTGGCTTTATTTGAATCACAATCATCTCTTCTCCTGCAACAAACAATATTTTTTTTTTGGTATTCAACAAATTAAACATCAAAACAATGTGAAATAATGCACCTTCACGAGATGAAAAAAAACATATATAAATTTATATTACCTTGGAGTACGGTCAAAGCCGTTGTCACTTAGTAGTGGTGAGGAGGAGGAGGTGAAGAGTAGACATAATGGGGTGGTGGTGGAGACTTGTAAACGGGAGGAGGAGGTGGTGGAGACTTGTACTTGTAAGGGTGCTTCGATGGTGATGACGGTGGAGGCGGTGGAGACTTATAGTTGTAAACTAGAGGTGGTGGGGGTGGAGACTTGTACTCGTAGGGGTGTTTTGGCGGTGATGGTGGGGACTTGTACTTGTAGGGATGCTTGGGTGGTGATGGTGGTGTAGGAGACTTGTACTCGTAAGGATGCTTGGGTGGTGATGGTGGAGGAGGTGGTGGGGGTGGAGACTTGTACTCGTAGGGGTGTTTTGGCGGTGATGGTGGGGACTTGTACTTGTAGGGATGCTTGGGTGGTGATGGTGGTGTAGGAGACTTGTACTCGTAAGGATGCTTGGGTGGTGATGGTGGAGGAGGTGGTGGAGACTTATACTTGTAAACAGGAGTTGGTGGGGGAGGAGATTTGTACTTGTAAGGCTCCTTGTGTGGAGGTGGTGGTGGAGACTTGTAATGGTAGGGTGGTGGGGGGTATTTCTTAGAAGGTGGTGGAGGAGAGGAATAAGTGTAATCAGCTGAGGTTTCAAAAGGGAGATTGAGAGACACGACTAAAACTAAAAGAGTGACAAAGAGAGAGATCATTGATGATCCCATTGTCCCCATCTTTACTTCAAAAAAATGGGTTTAATTTGGTTATGCTCTTAGTCACCCTCTTCACTCCCTTTATATAGACTTTGTTTTAACCCTATAATCATGATAAAAAGATTTTAATCAATACTTTTCAATGATTACCAAACATTGTAAAGTAATTTCTTGAACAATGATATTCTCATCAATAAAATTTAGGAAATCACATTTCACTAGAATTTTAACATGGAAAATCACCAAAACGCCCCCTTAAAAATGAATGTTGATGATTAGAATCGTGAGAAGTCTAAATATTAAACTAAACTTAATTAGTTTCAATAGCACAAATCATATGCTACATTAGTTTTATAATTTGATTAATTTAACCACCGGCAGAGGAAATGTGTTAGTTCTAGCTGACAACAATTTCCTTTAAAATTATTATAAAAATCATTTTTACTTTTAATAATCCATATAACTACTTAAAGAAACATTGGTGATGTGCACATGGCATACAAGGCTAAGCAGAAAAAAGAACAAAAATGATTAAGTAGCTTTTTTCTAGCCCACTGAAAGACATTATGCTTTGTTTACAACATTGTTGCTCAGAGATCAGGTCTGAAGATGAATTCGGACGCATTTGGATTTTTACAAGACCAAAGTAAATATTAAAGGATGTCAGAACTTGTATTCCAATACGCTTTCTGATATTTCATTTAATCTAAAATCTTTATAATACAGAAAGCAAGTAATATGTGAATATGCATAATGGCTACGAAGCGAGGATATGATATGAGAAGATAAAAGATGAGGGATTGCACTTAGGGGGTTAATGTAACGTTCTATATCCGATTCGATTACGGAACTGAGTATAATATATTATAATGCTTACTTATATAGCTAAAGTTCTTAATCGCCAAAATTTTATACTGAATATATCTCTTGTTTATTTAAACATTTCTAAGACAATAAGTTTGAATAATACATTTACTATTTGTCACAAAACTTTCGAAGATAACATAAAACCTTTCAACAAATTGTTTAATTAAACAGATACGTTTGTAGCGGGTATTATTATTTTTCATTTGAAAAATATGTTTTTATAATATCCCTTTGTATGCATAATATTACCCTCGGTCTACCATCATGACGTACCTGATCTTCGTAATTCGGTGTAGCATATTAAACTAGTTTTCATACTTAAAGAGCTTCAAGACGAGCAATTTTATTATGTTTTAGTTAGTTTTTCAATCTTAGCTTTAAATTCAATAAAAAGTATAAATTGAGTCTTTTTATGACCTTAGGGACCGAATGAGACCTAAAGGTAGGCTAACGCACTTAGCGAGTTTGCAAGACACCATTCAAAGGCAGAGGAGCTCGAGGTTGGTCACCATGTTGCAACACGGAAGTCCAATGTCACAACATAGAAGACAAATTGTTCCGTTGTAACACACTATATTTATAACCTGACACGTATACTTGTGGAAGCTGAAAACATATACCAAACGGGAGTACGTTCAAAGTCGGTCAAGAGATCGCCACATTCAAACAGTTAGAAGGAGAAAGCTTCCAGAAAGCTTGGGAGCATTTCAAGATGTTAATCCAAATATGCCCACACCATGATTTACCCGAGTGGCTAAGACTATAGATATTCTACAATGGGTTGGATGAACATGCACGCATAGGACTTGATGGAGTTGCGAAAGAAGCCTTAATGAATAGAACATACGAGGATGCATATGACTTAATTGAGAATATGGTGATCAATCCCTGTCAATGGCCAAATGAAAGATATACTTACAACCAAAGACCATCTACGGTAAAAGTTATCCAAGATGATGACAAGTACCAATAGATTTTGGACAAACTCAACCGTATAAAGTCCTCATCCAGTGCATTGTCGATATTTGGCGGAGGTAAACCTCTTAGCCATTATCTCAATAACCCAGCTGAGGATGTGAATTACATTGGGAATAGGGGTGTAAACCCTTTGTTCAAACACTTATAATCCCGACTGGAGAAATCACCCACTTATTAAGACACATTAATTAACATTGCATAGAATAATTAAAGATAGCAATTTAGTTCATAATAACGGTTTTTCAGGTGCAACCATCATTAATATATCGGAAATCACAATAACAAATTTTCAGGATAATAAAATCATCATATTTGCCACAATAATCATATTTCATGCACATATAGACATATATGAATTCATGCATATGTTTCATAACACAGTTTTCCAAGTTTGCATGCACATGATTTAAATGATGCCATACAATAATCATATTTGGTTGTGGACACACAACAAGTCCCCGTGATTGGAATTTGCTTTTGGTTGTGGGTTCACAGCAAAAGTCTTGCAGATAAAATCTGCTTTTTGGCTGTAGATTTTACAACATAAACTCGTCGTTTAAATCGACCTTTGGTTGTGGATTCACCGCAGTACCTCGCAGTTTGAATTCGCCTCTAGTTGTGGGTACACACAATTTTAAATATAAGAACTGTCGCATGGCTATGCTCTGTACTTGTCATTTTTCTTGCAGATATATTGCTTGATCTTCCTTTGAATATATTGTTCCAACCCATGCAATGCATTATGGTATGTTAAATTCAAGCAAGATATGATAACATTTAATACATGTTAAATTAGCAACGATGTCATGCTTTTTATTCAAGTTAACAGAATCATGGTGCATGCCATACATACAGTCACAAGTATTTGTTCAATTTCAACATAATATATTCAAGTCTCATGCAAATACTCATAATTATAAATAAATACTGCAATAATTCAATCGTTGATGTCTTCTAGCATATCTCATATCATCAAGGACCTAATTGCATAATTAATTCATGAACATTAGTTTGGAACCTATTCAGGGACTAATTTGATCAAAACATAAAATTCTGAGTCAAAATTGCAAATTCTTAGTTATAAGGGACACACGGTCATACGATCGAACCGTGTGGGAAGCCCTAGACCGTGTGGATGAGGTACACAGTTGTATGGCTAAACTATGTGAGAGAATGTGGCCATGTGGTATTCGAAAATTCAACCTGCAAGGGAACAATTTCCAGCAAAAGAATGTAAAAAAATTTTATGAAAAGGAAAAATAAAAGAAGATTAATGTTTAAAAGGGGAAGAAAAAGAGTTCAATTTATGGTTGTAAAGGAAACTAAAATTCTAATATGATTAGGAAGGGGATTAAATGTCTAGGTTTAGTAAAATTTAGAGGGTTGTTTTGGTAAATTACCTTTATTGGCGAAAATGGGGAAAATAAGGGAGAGTGGCACGGATAAAACTCTGGAAACTAGGGAAAATAGAGTGATGCTTGACCATTGGGGCTACTGCCCATACTTGGTCAATTTATACCACATTTAATATATATATATATATACTAGATTGAGTTCATTCCTTAGTTGCTAAAAAATAATAGAGGAAAATAAAATAGTGGGGCTTAAACCTTAGCTCTCTAGGCAATCTACTAAGCTGTTATCCACCTAAACTAAAACTTCTTTCTTAAAAATGTTATTAATTCTAACCCTATGAATTTGGGGGTGTTACAGAATTACAACCATTTAAGTTATTATCTCTATGTAACGAATACTACTCTTGAAAGCTTAATTAATTTTCTCGTTTATTTATTATTCAGATTTCATTTATAATCTAGTAGTGGAAAAAAAATCATTTATATTTTTAATAAAAATCGAAGTTGATGCATAATTAATTAATATCTATATTTCAATATCCTAAAGTCCAATTAAATTTCATGAATGCTATATAAAAGAAAATAAATCCTAAGTCCCATGCCGCTCAAAAATAAGGGAATACAATCTCTGTATATTAAATAATAAATCTAAAATAATTTAAATAAAAATATATGTAAATTTGAGTTGAGTCCCTTTGAATGTCGTGCTTGCGTCCTAACTTGGTGGGTTACCTATAGAGATGGAAATAAAAAAATAGAGTGAGCTATCAAGCTCAATGTGAGTTCAATCACAAGAAAACCAGTGCAAACAATCGATAAAACATACAAACAATTACCAATTTAGAGTATCGGTTTTAGGAATCAACCATCAAAGTAATATCTCAAAGTTCACTGTTTATGTATGCACACGTTTGTGAATGGCAATGCAATTTCAATATATCAAAGAAAAATCATACCTAAGTCTGCTACACACCACAATAGGAGTTCCCTTGAACTCCAACAACCTACACATCAGGTTGTGGTTTAACCACCAATGGTTTGTAGATAGACTACCAATAGCTATGGACATAGCCAAATTTTCAGATGAGAACTGCCACTGTGTTGTGGATACACAACAAAAATATTGTAGATAGGCTATCGTTGGTTGTGGTTTGCATAACAAATTTGCAGATAAGCTTCCAATCTTCCTCCGTACATATCGTCTCACCCCATGCAATTCAATATGGCATGCTTATAACAGATCAACACGGTGGCAATTAATGTCCTTATAACATATCAATACAGTAGCAAATAATATGCTTATAACGAATCAATTCAGTAGCAAAGACATGCTTTATCATGTGATCAATTTAACAGTAACATAAGGCATATTGTTCATACAACTAGAAATACAGGTACAATATGCATATATTGTTCACATATCATTCATATACAGTAATAAATCAGACATTTAGACCATGATTTCTAATACTCATATTATCATGGGTTTAATTGAGAGAAATAAAACTCTAGAAATATTTCAAGGACTATTCAGGGACTAAAATGAACAAACCATAAATTCTAGGAAAACTGTAAAACAAAGGTCACACGATCGTATGAGAGGGTTGAAGATATGTGGAGGGTTACATTGTTGTGTGGCTAGACCGTGTAAGAGATTGTGGTCACGTGACAAATGCAAAAATAACCTACAAGGAAGACACGGTCGTATGGAAGGTTCTTGGTCGTGAGGTTCACGAACTACACTAGGGTCTCCAGTGTACATGGTCATGTCGAGGGTCGTGTGGTCCACACGCTTGTGTGGCCTTAATCTTGGGCACGATTTACCCCGATTCGCTTGGTAAAGAACACACAGCTTTCACCGAAAGCCCAACCGACATTCGTCGCGATCAAATCTAATCTGATACACCTAAGATAGGTCCTTCAAATGACATTTATACAAGAGCTAATACTTTATTTCAAGATTTATCAAGATCATCAAAAGTTACAACAAGAATCGTAAGAGATTGATTAGTTTCGTATAGAAGTATTAAAAAAATTCGAGATCTAAACCTTGAAACGAGATCTACTTACCGTTTCTTGGCAAAGATCGAGATTGTATTAACGATAATTCTAAAATCGATTGAAAAAGCGATCGAATGTTCTAATCTGGGAAAGCAAAATACTCGATGTTGAAGCCCAATTTTATCCGGGCCCAAGTGGTTGAATTTTTAGGTCCAGAGTTTACAAATTGGGCTAAATTGGCTAGCCCAAACCCTAAAGCCCAAATTGGGGCCCAATTACAAACAAACCCAATAGCCCAATTAGCCCAAACCCCAATCTAAACAGGGGTTATTCCCACTTGCACTGCTGACCGCACACATCAGCCAACCACAATGCGCCACGTCATCGTCTTCAGTTTCACCTCCAGCCAAGTTGCCACTGCCACCAACTGCTCCAACTGCTACTGTCACCGCCACTGCAGACCTGCAAAAGACAAGATGTACATTTAAATATGTAAAACAAAATTGAATGATTATGTACATGGCTATAAAAGCCAAAACAGAGTATGTACAAAGGGTTACAAACCCTATTCTTGAAATCAAAGAAACAGCCCTTTTTTCATTACAAAATAATACTCAACCAAATATCAACAGACAGCAAAAAAAGGTTCAATCCAATACTGAGTCATTCAAACATTAAAGGCAATCAGGTATCATTAATATTTTGTTTACTACCGATTCATGTCTCAAAAGTTGGAACTCATCAAATTCTGAATATGCATTCATACATGTATTTAATAATCTAGCCAGCATTCACTGTTTTGTTTAAATAAATTAATAAGTGTTCAAGAGTATTTTAATATTAATAATATTATTACTAACATTAATAACAATAATGACAGTTATGATAATAATAAATAATGGGTTTAATAATAAATATAATATTAATGATAATATTAACTAATAATGAAAAGAAAGCCAAAAGACGGAGGTGTTTCCCTGATCTTTGCTGCTGGAGATGAAGAACGGTCAGCCACCGAGACATCCGCCGCCGCGAAAGCCCCTCCGGGTTCGGACACCTAAAAACACAGAAAAAAGGATTTAGAAAAGGGTGTCTTTAACAAGTTTTTATTCTAGATCTAGAAAACCCATATCTAGACTTTCACAGAGGGCTCAAAAAAATAGAACAAGAAGGTGTTTCAAAACTCTATTTTTCAGATTTGGAAAATTCCATATCTGAGTTTTCAAAAATAGGTACTTTAAAAAAGGAGGAAAATAGAAAAGAAATCGAAAGAGAAAGAAAAGGAATGCTTTACCTCTGAAACTCTGACAGCGCGTGGAAGAACGGCGGTGTTACGCGGTGGCCGGCGATGTTTGAAGTGGCATGGGGCGTGTGTGGGGCCTCACGCGTGTCGAACGGCGACCGAAGTTAGGGCGCGTGGACGACGAGACGCCGTTGCGCGTTGAACAGCGAGCATCGTGGGCCGGCGCGTGTGGCAGTCACCGGGGCCGGAGCTTGGCCGGAGCATGGCTGGCCTTGGAGAGAGGGGGTGAGTTGAGACAATCTGGAGAGAAAGGGGGGCTGTTTTTTTAGAAAAATGAAAAAATATTTTAAAAAAAACCTAAATAACATTTATATACAACCCGTTGGCCCGACCCGATCTGACCCGAACCCGCCTCTAGGATCCGCGCGTTTTCGTTAATTGGTCTAATTACGCGATTGGTCCTTCCGTATTTTTATTTGTTTCAATTTAGTCCTTTTTGGTTTTTTAATTATTTTTAATTTTGCCCACTAATTTTAATTTCTTTTCAATTTAATCCTTTGACTGTTTGACTGCACCAAAGGCTGCCACGTGTCACTTTTTAGCTTATTTATGCATTTAGTCCCTGTCATTTTTAATTTATTTTAATTTAATCCTTAAATCAACTTTAGCTTAATTACAAAATTGACCCAGGAATTTTTTGAGATTTTTAAATTAGTCTTTTGACTTATGGATGCTTGTGGGGCTGCCACGTGTCACTTATTTTTGGTTTTATTGCTCTGTAGACCCCAAAACTTTCTAAAAATTATATTTTGACCCCGAAACTTTTCCAAAATTATATTTTGACCCTAAAACTTTTCCAAAATTACATTTTGACCCTAAAACTTTTCCAATATTACATTTTTGACCTCGATTTTGCCAAAATTTATCATTTTATCCCCCCGAACTTTCCAAAGTTCCATTTTTAGCCCCGATTTCACGAAAATTACCATTTTACCCCCGGGTATCCAAAAGCCCCGTTTTTAACCCCGATTTCGTCATTTTTTTTCTTGCTCACCAATATTCGCATTTATTTGCATCTGCATCTTATATTTTCGCATATTATTTATCTGCTTATTATATCGCTTCATATTTAATTTCTCTTATTAGTCGCTATTCGTATTTTAAACTATTGTATTCATTTTCAAAGCTATTTTAAAGAATCGAGGCAATATTTCGTTCGTGCGTAAACTTCGAAAAATCATGCCCTAACGTGTCGGGTGTGATTTCTTTGTATAACTCGCACGAATCGAATATCCTTTTCAATATTTTTGCGCCCGTTCACTTCGAGGCTCCGAGAATGTCGTGTCCTAACGTGTTGGTCGCGACTTTAATTCTTCGCGAAAATCGAAGTAAACAAGTAATCCATTTTTAAATCCTTCAAATCATATGTTCGAGGATTGTATTTTAAATTTAATATGAATTTTTTCAAATTCTCAAAATATATCTATATGCATATGTCAAATAATTTTAAAACGAGGCAATGTCCTTTGTGTGAAAACTTCGAAAAATCGTGCTTTAACATGTTAAGTGTGATTTTCGTAATTCATGCAAATCGGATATCCTTTTCAAAAGTTTTCCAAAATATTCTTCAATCTTATATATTTACAAAGGATTTTAAGACCAAAAAAGAAACAATGTTCTTTCGTGTGAAAACCTCGAGACACCATGCCCTAACGGGCTGGGTGTGAGTTTCGTATAATTCACGCGATAGAATACTCTCTTTAAAATTTCTCGAAACATCCTTCAATTTTGAAACTTCGAGAACATAGTGCCCCAATGTGTTGGACACGATTTCTAGTTCTCATAAGAGATTCGAAACACGAGGATGAAATTTCTTAAAAGAATTTGCTATGAGATTACAGAGCCTTTTAAAATAAACATCGCATTTTAAACTTGACTCGAGTTTTCATTGTTTTCATAAGAATAAGACCCGAAAATAATCATGTGGTACCAATTCTGGGCGTATGAGGGTGCTAATCCTTCCTCGTGCATAACCGACTCCCGAACCTGTTTCTCTGGATTTCGAAGACCAACTTTCTAAAGCGTTTTCAAACGTTTTGTGGTGATCCAATCACACCCGAAATAAAAGATTGGTGGCGACTCCCTTTTTATTCCCATTTTTAAAACATTTAAAAAAAAATTTCGAAGCCCCGTTCTCGAGGTGGTTTCGACACTCGATAGCAAAAAGATGTAAAATTTGATGTAAAAGAGAAGAAATAAAAGAAAAGATGAGAAGAAAGGGAAAAATTCTAATTGGAGTTGAAGAATAAACAAAATTCATGTGTAATTAGGAAAAATTGAACTAAATAACTAGCATTTGGAAGCCCTAGGGGTTGCATGGTAATTTACCTCTGGCTGCCGAAAATAAAAGGGAATGGAAGGGGTTTTGGGCAGCTCAAATTTGGGTATGCAAGGTGAGAAACAAGGTGTTAATCATTAGGCCTAAGGTTTATTTCTTATTTAGTTTCTGCTCCTAACCGTATTTATTTTAGTGCAGTTTTTATCCTAATTTGTCGAAAATAAAAGTACAAGAAATAAGAAAAAATGACTTAAACCCAAGACTTCTAAGAAATGCACTAAATACTCAACCATTAAGCCTAATACAACTTTTGTTTAATTATTTCAATTAATCTCCTAAATTTTGGGGCCTAACACAAGCCAACCAAACCAAACACCCAAAATCTACCATCATTTTCATTTTCATTTTTTTTTCTTTTGTCACAAAGTAGAAAGAAGATTCGGTTTGGATAAGCTGTACGTTATTAAGTCAAAAGAAGTTCAAGTAACTTTAATCATAAATTGATTTATTTGTTTATAATGCAAAACGATGACCCAATTAGTACAACACAGCTTTAACATTGTGGAAATTTTAGAGCAGTTGACAATTTCTTCGGACTTAGTTTTCACACTTCTTGTCCATATTCAATATATATTATTTCAAGAAATTAGGTTTAGAAAATTGCGTAATTCAACTATATTAAACAAAAATTGGGTGGAAAAAAAAACTTCCAAGTGTCTAATTAAAAACTAATCATATCAATCCAACAAGTGGCTTCAGTGGTTAAGAGGATGTTGTTCATCTTAGGAGACTTGAGTTCGAGCACTAGTGTGCACAAGCTATGTGTGTTGCCAAAGGGTTAAAAAATATGAATAGATACTATCATGTAATCACACTATAATATATTAAAAAAAAAAGTCAATCATATACTATTAATACAATTTATGATTAAATTGGTGTTACAAGTTAATCTAATTTTTTATTTTAATGTCATAAATATTTTATATTTTTATTATTAATTAATTTCAATTATATATTTCATTGTGTTATTTTAAACACATATATATTCTAAATACTCGATTTTCACATATGTATGATAGAATTTTTCGTACGAATAATTTTCTTTGGAAGTCTTGAATAAACAAAAGGGATAAGTAAAAAGTAGTTTTCATACAGAAATATTCAGAGTTGGTGTTTCCCTTTCGAATAATTAAATTAAGACTTAGGAAAAGATAAAATAAAATAAAATGAAAAGAAGCTAAAATGGAGCTTAATTTATTCAGTTTCATCTATCAGACTAATAATAAATCTTAAAACTGAGACACTTGACCTACATGTGATCTATACTAAATTAAAATAGTGAAAATTAGAGGAGATCTTGATTAGGAGCCATTTATTTATATTATAAGTCCCTGGAACATGTAAAACTTACATTTAAAAAATAATATATTTACGTTGTTGTTGTTGGAATATAGGGTTTGTTTTGGTGTGAAGTCAGCTGTTGACATTACCAACCAGATAATGGAAAGGAATCAAAGTTGGGAACGTGGCAATTATTCCATCCTAATTGTCACACCTAATTAAGTTAATCCAATAATTACCAAACCTATTTCAATGGAAAATTTAATTTTGGAAAATTAATTTTTATTTGTATAACTTTATCATTAGCAAAAGTAAATTATTGTCACGCATTTCAGCATGTAACTTTTGCAGCTCGAACCCGCAACGTATGTATGACCTTTGATTAATGAACAAATACTAAAGTTCAAGGTTTAGAATTAATTAAATATCAGAGCAATGATTGTAATAGTAATATCAGTTCTTTTTAGTTTTTTTTTTAATCGTTTAGTGTTGTTTCTTTACTATAAAAAAAATTGACAATTATTCTCACTTTAAGATTTGAAAGTTTTTTTTATCTAAATTAAACTATAAATTTGATAATTTTTCTCTCATTAAAACTTGAATTTTTTATTTGTCTAAATTAATACTTAAAAATCCTAAAATTCAATCTTAATGTGAGAAAATTGTCAAGTTAAATAAATAATAATAATTTTCAATGTGAAAATAATTTACTAACCCGTACCTTTAATATAAAAATAATTGTTAAGTTGAAAACTTAATTTAATAAAAAAATTCACACCCTTTGAAATAAGAGTAAGAATTGTTTTCTGTTAATGACTTAATAAATATTTAAGTTTACCTCATTTGTCAATTGTCAGGTGAAGAATATATACCCCTAAAGGCATAAAAAACGGGCCTATCTTTATCTATATATCTTAACTAATTTACTATTCATTTTTGTTGAAAATCTATAAATTATTGAAAACGCTATAGAAGAAAACTAGATGAACAAATCATGTGTAAAATTGAAATATCTTTTATATTCAGTGTTCATTACTTCAGGTGTGATTTGATTTCGAGCCGTATTAATCACGTTTGTTATTAGAGTTTTGTCTTATTATTGTAATTCACACAAAAAAAATACACTTTTAAGAGGAGAACTTAAGTTCGAATCCTAAAAATAATATTGTTGAGAGAGATAACTATAAACTCCAAATATGAACTAATATATTGCATTAAAGTTTTTAATTTTATTTTTTTATAAAATACTAATTAAAGGAACATAATGATTTGTTAGATTAAACAAGTTCTTTTAAATTTAAATTGGACGTTTTCATTTGAATAAAGTATCATAATATCTACATCCCTTATCTTATCCTTGAATGATTGTAACATTAAAATTTTTATGTGCAAATCATGGTAAGGTTAAAGTTTTATTATCTGTGTATTAAATAATTATTGGGATAAATTTTAAAATTGTACATGAATTTTGATTTAATGTCAATTGTATACATGAACTTTTATTTTATATAATTTCATATATGAAATTTCAATTCGATTCAGTTCTCATAAATTATTAACACAATTATTAATATAGCATCGTGTTATGTTTATATCCTGCATACAAAAATAATTATATTTATTCAATATAAAAATAAATTGATATACTTATTTTTCAAGCGTATATGATTGAATCAAAATTAAAGTCTCATATACACATTTGAACTACAATCAAAATTTTACGTGTATAATACACAAAATTACAATTCATATACATAATCACACATTAAATCAAAATTCAAATATAATTTTAAAATTTTTCTCAATAATTATCTAAAGCTAATTGATGAGAGTAAAAATAAAAGAAAAAAAAAATAACCCATCGTTACCATGGAAATTCAATGTACATAAGTAATTTATTGATAGGAACAGGCATGATGAAATCCATGATTGGGAAGAGAGAAGATTCAAAAACTGGAATGCCCCATGCTAATCCATGCAAATAAACTTTTTCTGTAGACATCATAATTCATTGAATTTTATTATTATCTCTATGCTATAATTATGTTTAAAGTAAAATATTTATATAAATTGGGACATTAATAATTCCTATTATATAATTTATTATATCCATATTATATTTTTATTATTTTTAAATTTTATATTATGAGAGCGTTTATTTCACAAAAAAATTATTTATGAAAAATATTTTTTACATTTTTTGTATTTGTTTCATAGAAAATAAGATGACTAATAAAAAATAACTTACAAATAAATGGAAAATAAGCTTTATATTAACTTATCCTTTTTGAAAAGTATAAGTTTTTTTAAAAATAAATTCTTTTATAAGTAATTTTATTTTTATAAACATTAATTTGAGTCAAACCTAATATTATTATATTATTAATATTTTTATTTTTAATTTTAAACTAATTAAAAATGTTAATATCAAATATTATAATGTTCAATATTAGTAACATGCATATTAAATTATTTAAATTATGTACTATTACAATTTTATTTTAATAATAAATTTTAACAACAACAATTTTAAATTTTAAATTTTAAATAACATTTTAGTATATTATTAAAAATATTTATATTAATATTTTAATAATAAATATATATTAAAATTTATAAATATTTAATAATAAATGTTTTATAGTTTAAAATTTTCAATTGTCAAAAAAGAAATGTTACTATAATATTTTATAACTAATATATTTAAGTTGTGTTTATTAAAATAATTTTAAAAAAATACCAAATAATGAAAAATATTTTAAGAAAAATAATTCAAACACAAAAAAATATAAACTTTTCCATAAAATCAATCCATTTAACAAAAGCAGCCTACATTTTATAGAGTATTTGAAAAATTATTGTATCTAGAATTATTATCTTAATTTTTTTTATTTTAGATCTAATTCTAAATTTCATCTTTTTATAAAATTGAAAAGTTAATTCTTCTATTTTAATTTATCAGAATATGGCTTTCGTGCTTGATTTTTATTAATTTGTTGCGTATAAATAGTTAAATTATTGATTTTAGTTAATTATTAGTATAAAAATTAGGGTTAAATTCTAAAATTATACATGAACTTTGATTTTGTGCAATTTTATACATGAAATTTTGATTCGATCACATTTTTGTAAATTGTTAACACAATTATTGATATAACATCATTTTATGTTTATATATTGCATACATAAATAATTATATTTTTTCAATAAAAAAATAAATTGATGTATTTATTTCTTTAAATGTGCATGACTAAATCAAAATTAAAGTTTCAAGTATACATTTGAACCACAATTAAAATTTTTCATGTATAATTCTACCAAATTAAAATTCACGTATACAATTATACATTAAATCAAAATTCATATATAATTTTAATAGTTTTATCCCTATCAATTATTAAACTACTTATTCTCGATTTGAGCTAACTTTTGAGGTTTTAAGGTTTATGAAGATTAATAATGTCGTCTCTAAATTTTGAATTTAAATTTTTTTCTTAAAAGTCCAATATGTTTTACCACTATATCTAATATTTGTTGATGTCTAATTTCTGAATTTTTGTAAAATATAAGAATTAAATTTTGGTAAATTAAAGTAAAATTAATTTCTAGATATTTTAAATTTATAATTTTTGATCAATCACATCACATCAAAACCAAAGAAGAAGAGAATCTAAGAGAAAACGTGGACCATTTATTTAGGAATGGACATTACATTTTATTAGTGACAAACTCATGCAAAATGGTTGGAAAACACAGACGATTATATATACTAATCATTTTTATTATGAAGCAGAATTGGAAATAAATAAATACGAGCGAAACTACAGAATAATTCAACATTGAAATGCAATTTGTCTACATCGTTATTTGCTCTTCACTTCAAACGCGGAGACTAGTCTTTTGCTTTCTCTCTCTAGATATATCCTTTTCAAACTATCTTTTTGTAGCTTTATTTGCATCACAGCATCATCTTTTCCTGCAAACCACTGTTTAAAGATTACAACATGCAAAAACTTTCTGAAATAATGTACCCTGACCAGATGACAGAAAAAGAAAGAGATTCTAATGTATGTTACCTTGGATTGGACTACGGTCGAAGCCGTGGCTTAGTAGTGGTGAGGAGGAGGGGGTGAAGCGTAGACATAATGGGGTGGTGGTGGTGGAGGAGACTTGTATTTGTAAACTGGAGGAGGAGGTGGTGGAGACTTGTACTTGTAAGGGTGCTTGGGGGGTGATGGTGGTGGTGGTGGGGACTTGTACTTATAAGGGTGCTTGGGGGGTGATGGTGGTGGTGGTGGAGGTGACTTGTACTTGTAGGGGTGCTTGGGTGGTGACGGTGGGGGTGGGGACTTGTACTTGTAAGGGTGCTTGGGTGGTGATGGTGGTGGTGGTGGAGGTGACTTGTACTTGTACGGGTGCTTGGGTGGTGATGGTGGGGGTGGGGACTTGTACTTGTAAGGGTGCTTGGGTGGTGATGGTGGTGGAGGGGGTGGAGACTTATACTTGTACACTGGAGGTGGTGGGGGTGGAGACTTGTACTTGTAAGGGTGCTTGGGTGGGGATGGTGGTGGTGGTGGGGACTTGTACTTGTAAGGATGCTTGGGTGGTGATGGTGGTGGTGGTGGTGGAGACTTGTATTTGTAAGGATGCTTTGGTGGTGATGGTGGTGGAGGTGGTGGAGACTTATACTTGTAAACTGGAGGTGGTGGGGGTGGAGACTTGTACTTGTAAGGGTGCTTGGGTGGTGATGGTGGGGGTGGGGGTGGGGACTTGTACTTGTAAGGATGCTTGGGTGGTGATGGTGGTGGAGGTGGAGGAGACTTGTACTTGTAAGGATGCTTGGGTGGTGATGGTGGAGGAGGTGGTGGAGACTTATACTTGTAAACAGGAGTTGGTGGGGGAGGAGATTTGTACTTGTAAGGCTTCTTGTGTGGTGGTGGTGGAGGAGAAGAATAAGTGTAGTGATCTGCTGAAGTTTCGAAAGGGAAACTGAGAGCCACTGCTAAAACTAAGACAGTGAGAAAGAGAGAGGTCATCGACCCCATTTTCCCCATCTTTACTTCAAAAAATGGGTTTGATCTGGTTATGCTCTTAGCCACCCTCTTCACTCCCTTTATATAGACTTGATTTTAACCTTTGTAATCATGATAAAAGTTTATCTAAATGTAGGAAAAAAGAAAAGAAAATAAAGAAAAGGGCACATTTTCACTTCTAGTATGTAATCAGAGAATAATTGAAGTTGGGTTATAATAATGAGATTGCAAGCTAAGCAGCGAATACAGTAACAGTGATGTGATGTGTATAAAATATGTGATTTAACTTATACGTATTTGGCCCCTACTTGACTTTACACATATAACTTTTTACATGTACGTACGAAATTGGACAGCATAATATTAATATTAAATGTGATACGATTTTAAATAATTAAATTATATAATGAATACCTCAATTCTTGTATAATTATTATGGTCAATTTCTACCGTCCGTTCCTCTAATTAAATAAATTTAATATTTTGATACCAATAAAATAAAATTAAATTTAAGATCTAATTCTTAAATTTAAAACGTTAAAAAAATAGTTTTGACTTAAACGAAGCTAAAGTTAAAATTCATACCAAATGAATTAAAATTTAATATCGATCTTTAATATTGTATAAAAATTTAAAAATTAAAAATTAAAAATTTCAATTTTTTTTTATTAAAATTATACCATTAACACACGTATGTAAATAAGTTTTGACAAAAAAATACTTAAACTATAATTATAATTATTAACCTCAAAATTTATAATATATATAATATTTTAAATACAATTATAATAACTTTAAAAATTAAATTTGATATTATACTTTAAAAGTATGATATACCAACACAACTTAAATACAAAATCTTCAAATCTATTCATAATTATCAAATTTTAAATCTCTGAAGCACAATATATAATATTGATAAATCCAAAATATATACATTAAAACACACTAATATCAGTACATATTAATATCATAACAAAAAAAATACATTCACCGATATGATAATATACTCCTCAATTCATTACCAAAATCACCTTAACAACATGAATTTTCATACTCCAAATAGAGGTAAAAATATCATAAAGGCCTTTTTAGTAGGAATCAGATTGTATTTTACCCATTCTATTAAAAATTACGTAAATTAGTTTATTTATATTAGATCAAAAAGTAAATTAGTACTTTTGTTAAAAATTTTATCTATTTTTACTGTTAAAAGCTTGTCTGTGTACAACAGCATGACGTACACGTGACATATCATGTGTCACTGCTTGATTATTTAGTCAGGTATATTAGTTTTTAATTGTATAAATAGATAAAAAAATTAACAAAAATAATTAATTTACTCTTTAATCTAACGTATATGGATTAATTTATTATTTTTAATAATAGAGACACCGATAGATAATTTGATTGTTATTAATAATTGGATTTCATTTCACTTTTGTTTTCCATGAATTTGAAAACATTGAAGATGGGTACCAAACTTTCCATGAAATTGCTTGGCTACGGGACCAGGCGGCTTAGACTTTCTTTGCCAGCCTACATTCTTCACTCTCTCTTCTTTGTCGTTTACATTTAATTTAAACTCCCCCTTTGCTTTTTTTTTTTATATTTCATTCCCTCTGTCAAATCCATCATCTTCAGTTAATTTTCATTTTACTAAAGATAATTAAATAGCTTTTGTCTTACTTTTTGTTTTAGTTAACGTCTCAATTGCCATCAATTCAAGAAAATTTGGTGGAAATTCATTTTATTATTTAAAATATATTAAAAAACATTGAGAAATGATGAATATTTTTGAGAGAAGTCTTCTAAAAAACACCGTTTCGGATCATCAATTCATCCCTTCTCATGGAGAATCATATACAATTCATGGAGAGGGTGCTTAACCAATTGGTATCATATGCCTCAATAGTTAACCTATTAGACATAAATTTTCTTGAGAACAATATCTTCCATTGTTAACAGTCCAGATCAATGTTTTAAAAAATGATACGTAAAAATTTTTTTCTAAAAAAATCGATTCTATCATCAACAAAAGTTACTTAAAAAAATATATTAATATTACATTAAAATAGAAACAAGTATAGCCTAAACCAAAATGGGATGAAAGTGTAGAAATCATGATTAATTTAATCACCGGCAAGGGATACCAATTAGTTCTTCAAACAAACCACAACTTAATTAATTCATTTACTATATGTTGAGATAAAATTAAATAGACTTTATAATAATTGATCCAATTGCCTAAAGAGACATTGGTGATGTGCACATGATATAGAAGCTTAACTGGAAAAACAAAACAAGATTGGCAAAATATCTGTCTCAAATAAATAGAGTTTTAAGAGAAACACTGATTATCAAAATATATATAAATTGCTCAGAAGAGGAAAAAAGTAAGTAGTGGTGTTTTTAAAGCAAATAGAGTGATCTGGATGGAATCTTTTACTTAAATCACTTTGATTATTTGCTTTACTGACATTGATGTTTTTAAACTATTTTTAGCAAATAAAAATTAAGCAAAAATTGAATTTGTATTAATCTAATGATCAAGAGTATTTATTATCTACATGTGATTTGGATTTGAGTCGCATCAGTTACGTTGCTGTAAAAGCTTTGTCCCTTCTGTTATAATTCACCCAAAAAAAAATTAAGCAAACATCTAATCAAATATATTGTGTCAAATTAAAAATTGAATATTAAATAATTATGTGTGGAATTTTTATAAATATTAAATTTATATTAGAAAATTATTTTGTGTATTAATACAAATTAAGTATTGAAATTTATAATATTGCTTGATAAAAGTAAATTATATTTTTTTAAAATTTAATTCTATTAATATAATATTTTATTATGTTTTGTATAGCTTTTTTTTTATACAATACCTAGAAACTACTTATAATTTTTTTCCAATCCTTAAATAAGAGAATCAACACAGTTTAACACTTGAACTTGCGGTCTCCTTCACTGACAATAATGTCAATGTAAACCAAGCTAAGACTTAGTATCCATGTTTTGTTTAGTTCTTTCGTTTGTACACCAGATATCAAATTATCCCCTATTTTACACCTTTTTTTGTTTCACATTAACCTCTTATATGTTAGTATTATCACATATACCTTAAATTGCATAATTAAATTTTTTTCCTGATCATTATGTTTTTCAGGATCTTCAAATAGGGAGGAAGATTGGCAATAGTAGATTACATGATGACCCATATCCACTAGAGAGAATTAACGGTTATGTTTCATCTCAAGCTTTCTTTGGAGGAAACAAGGTTATTAACTAATAAATAATGCAGTGGCACAACTAGTTAAGTCATCCATCATCTTCAATTCTATAAAAGTTATATTTGTCACACCTAGTTTTCATTAAGGTCTAGAAATTTAGGAAGGATTAGGAGTTAATTGAAAGAGATAGTATGTGTGGCGGCCTCTAGCAAAAACTTTAAGATTTTAGGGACTGAATGGCAAATAGTTGGAGTTCAATTCTAGTTCAATTAAGTTGGAATCGACTAGTTCCTTAGTGGGAAAAATTATTATTAATGGATGGTTATTTGAGGCTTTGGTAATTGTAACACTCGAAACTCGATACTGCCATCGGTTAGGGTCACGGTGTTCTTCCAATCATCTATCGTAGTTTACCTCACGTTTCTGTTTCATTTGACTATATTTTAATAGAGTAATGCAATAACCACGACATGAATCATCAATTGAAAATTAACATATCTCAGAAAGGGTAAAATTTTCATTTCCATGATTTTTCGAGACTTCTATTGATACCTATTGGTCAAGTATCGATAGTGGTCAAGTCAGTAAACAATTTAGAAACAGCGCAGATTTCTACCGATACTTGTGATAGTTCTATCGATATAAGTGTAACTTCTACCGAAATAAGTCATGCTTTTATCGATACTAAAAATTCTAATGAGCTAGGAAGTCCTATCCTAGAACTTCTACCGATACAAGCATCCTAACTACCGATACAATCTTGAACAGAAGTATCGATACTTGTTATGTAATTATCGATACAACCCAAGTCAGTAAACAACAGCTCTCTTACCCTATACCTATATCGATACATGTAAGAGTTCTACCGAAACAAGTATGCAGAATTCTAATATTCACACAAGTTCATCAACAAAACTTCATTTCACAGACATAAGGTGTAAATGGACAATACATTGTGTTCAAGTGCAACACTTAACATTACAGTTTAGTACTAGATGCCTACTTATAACATTGAGCAAGCATTCAAGAGTTCAACATTAAACAAGGTATTACAAGTATCATTTAATCCCAAAACAAGCATTTGCAAAAATAACATCATCCTAGTACATGCCATATAACCAAGTGACGTAAATACTACCGAACGAACTCCCGGGATAGTGTGATGTCTTCGAGGTAATCCAATCTTCAACTAGCAAAACGAAATCTGCAAAACAACAATAAATGCACAAGTAAGCTTTCTAAGCTTAATAAGTTCGCAGTCATTGTAACACAGTACAATATTAAGCTTTTCAACAACATAACCAATCGAGTCGTAAGTCTTCCTTTAAACAAAATCTCATGCTCATCTTGAGTCACGAGTCTTCCTTTTAAAACATAACCTCATACTCCTTCCGAGTCATGAGTCTTCCTTAAATCATAATCTCATGCTTTTCCCTAGTCATGAGTCTTCCTTTTTAACATAATCTCATGCTTATCCCGAGACATGAGTCTTCTTTTAATACACATCAAGTGGATTCAAGAATCTCCACAATAAGCAATAGATAGTAGTTCAAGTATGAAATTTGACAAACGAACTTACCGGACAAAATAGCAGTTCAGATGGAACTTTAGGGACTATTCTATGATTTTTCCCTTCCCACGATCTGTGTCTCGATCTTGATCTATCACATCAAATAAATCAATTCTCTGATTAAATCATGTAATTTAATCAATTTACACATATAAATCCTTTTTAGGGAAAAATTACGAAATTTCCCTTAACCTTTGCATTTCCATATAATTTAGTCCTTAGACCCAAAACATGCAAAACAACCATTTCTAAGTTTACCCATAGCCAACCAAATACTCTAGGGCACAATCTCAACTCATTCATACAATTCTTTCACATCAAGGGCATGTATTTTTACCATTTTCATAATCTAGTCCTTAAACCCTAAATTTATCAAAAAATTACTTTTCAAACATACTAAACCCAACCTTCAAACTTTTAAATCTTCCATACACATTCAAAGGCAAGCTTATTCATCAATGGAAAAATTTATAACATTTGACAAAATCACAAATTAGTCCTTGTATTAACTGGATTAAGCTAATACAGACTCAAAAACATAAAAAATTACTAAAAACGATTATCATTTGCTTACCCAAATCAAAGCTCAAATTTAGGAGTTGGAAACCCTAGTTCTTTATCTCCCTATCCGTATGGGAGAAGATGAAATAAGAGAAATTAGCCAATTTCTTCTTTTAATTTTTCTTATATAGCAAATGGTAATTTTGTAAATTTTGTGACTTTCATAATTAGCTTAATTATCCTCTTATTATACTCAATTAAACATGCTATATTCACCTAATTATTCATGCCATTCCACTAAGTTAATCCATTTGTTTAATTGACCATTTGGTCTTTCAACTTAAGCAAAGTTTACTTTTGTGACCTTTACAATTTAGTCCTTTTTACCCAATTAGCTACCTAAACATTAAAAATTTCATAAGTAATTTTTTAATACGATGCTAACGATGTCATAAATATTAAAATAACTAAATTTACGACTCGATTCATCGGATTTGTGATACCGAAATCACTATTTTCGACATCACTGAAAACTGGGTTGTTACAGTAATCGTGTTTGAAGGGTTATATATATATGAGCATGAGAAGGATTTTTTTTTCGCAGGAGAATTCTCCTCCTTTATGTTTTATTTCCTTCTCTTCTACATCATCTTCTTTAGTTACTCCGAATGAGAGAAAGTTGAGGAAAGCTCTGCATGAGGTTAAGAGATTTAAGTCTAGAAAGTAGAGAATCCGGTGAGTTGGTAAGCTTCTTCATCTCTCTATATTTGTGAAATTGAGAAAAAGAGAAGTAAATATTTCTGAAATCTTTGAAATATCTTTTACATGATAATGGATTTTGTGTTTAAGATTTAAAATACCTTCGATTTAATTGGTATGTGGGTTATCGTGCCTAGCTATCAGGACGAATGAGGTTTTGGCATTTGGAAAAGCTCAACTAGCAAGGACGATGGAGAGTAGGTGAGTTTTTATACTTTACCTTTGGTTGTTTACCGGTTATTGTGCTACTTGAATGTTTTGCTCTGAGTTTAGTTTGAGTTTTATGGTTGTATATGATTGAGTGAATGAGAAAGTTATGCATGCATAAAACTATGTAAATACATGAATATTTGCAAGTATGATATTTGATTTGTATGATAAAACTATGTATCGATGAACCGTATGTGGCGTACTCCATAATATAATATGAATTAGTAGTATTGGTTGTAATGATGTGTGTGTTATGCATGACTATAAAATGTGGAGTTTGGAGGGAAGTATTTGGCGGGTTAGTTGAAGATAGGAAAATTGACGTAAAGAAGGAATGTGCAGATTGAAAAGGGATTTGAGGAGGCTGGATTGGAAAATTTATCTACTGGCTCTATAGAGTGACACCATGAAAATGGTCTACAAGTGGCATCATGGAAAAATGATCTACTAGCTCTACGGAGCGACACCATGAAAATGGTCTACAGGTGGCATCATGGAAAAATGATCTACTAGCTCTACGAAGCGACACCATGTAAATGGTTTACTAACTCCTCAGAGTTGAAAGTCCACGGCTAGCCATGGCATGAACTAGTGGAGGACAAGTACGCTAAATGGCGAAATGAAGCCAGTCAAGACAGTAAACAAGGAAGCCCGTTGGGGAATATATGCGGAAACCATTATATGAATTACATGACGAAAAGTCAATTATAACAGTTATGGCATGTGGGAAAGCTAGAAAGCGTGTCACATCCCGAAAACTGGGTTAGTAGAAATCAGGTTATTAGAACCAAGAGTGATCACATCTAGTTTTTGAATTAAGTTTGTGGTAATTTTATCAAAGTGAATTAATTTGGTTTAGTGGTTAAGAGTTCTATTTATGTGCTTGAGATCCTATGTTCAACTCCCTTCACTTAAATTTTTGTTAATTTGGTTTGCACTCCTATCTTTGAGTATCTGGTCCAAAAACTATTTGTGTTCAACTAATGTCAAGGATGAGCCTACTGGTTTAGTCGTAAGGCTTTAGCTTTGTTTCCCAAAATCTCTCCCTCTCACGTTTCATGTCTCCACTATTCTGTCAATTTGGATTTTCATTTTTTCCCTCTATCATCTCTCTACCCAAAAATTTCCCCTTCTCCTATTTTTTTCTCCTTTTGGCTATCATAAAGCAAAGAAAACGCAATTCTATTTGTTCTTTTAAGATTATTTGTTAACTTTTTTATCTTGACTCTTTAATTCTCTTTGTGGTAACTGGGTGCACCTTGGACTTTCAGTAAGATCTTTTGCTTATTGGTAAGGTTGTGTTCTTGTTGGTTTGAGATTGAATTGCTCTTTTGGGTTAATTGGTTTTTATTGTGAGTTTTGTTAGGTGAGAATTTAGTAATGGTTAACCCTCTAGCAACTTGAAGTGCTTCGAGAATTGAATTAGCAAGGGTAAGTATTTGAATGTTTGATTTTGGGACTGTTTGGGCTGTTAGGGTCGAATACCCGACTGCTTTGGTAGAAATTGTAGGAATCGAGTGTCGTTTTCTTTTTAATCGAATCTCGTTTTGTCATTAATTTGCTTTGTGGGTGTCGTTTTAGGCGCTGGAATTGCTACCGTTATGTTGGCATCGAAAACCGATCAAGTGTGTAACCAAAAACTAAAAAAAATGAACGACGCGCTGTCGAAAAGTGTAATATCAACGTCACACGATCGTGTGGTAGGCCATGTGGCAGACCATGTAGGTCACACAACCGTGTGGTAGGCCGTGTAGGTCACATAGACGTGTGGCGGACCGTGTCGACCATACGAGCTAAGCTATTTGGGTCGTGTGGGCTACACGGGCATGTGTAGAAAGTGTGGGTCACACGGGTTGGGCCAAATGGGCAGTGTGGGCCCATTTTTTAAAAATTTCCACCTTTGCCCATTTGACTCTAAATTTTTTATTTAGACTTTTTGTGGGATCCATTCGGCTTAAATAAGACTTGAAATGTGACATTTGTTTATACGTATCTTTATGTGATTTAGGTAAGGTATGTGAAAAATGCATATACATTTTGTGTTTTAATAACTCCGAAAACATGATTACATATGAAAAGCATGCATGACATCTATTTGCGAGATATGTGTAAGTTTATTTATGCATGCGCATCAAGGTGGGTTTGATTTGTGATGGAGGATATTTTTGTAGTATTATTACAATTTTGACAGTTAAATCGCAATATTTTTCTAATAGCTCAATTGCACCTTTATGAGTGGCATACCATCACAACCCGATTTGATTAGATGGATGAATTCTTGTAGTCTTAATTGGTGTGATTGGTTGGACAAAGATGACGTGTAGAGGATGGGTGTAGGATTTGTTACTGCATCTGTATCTGAATCTATGTCTGCATTTGTATTAAAATTCGAATATGCATCTGTATCTAATTATGAAGATACTTCTGATTCTGTATATGAGAATATGTTTGAATATGTATCTGAAAACATATCTGTTTATTCATGTATATTTGATTTGTTGCTTGGGATGTGTTACACACTGAGCTCGTAAAGCTCACTCTTTGTTTGTTATCCTCTCAGGTAAGTAGCAAGTTTAGGATCAGAAGATGTGAGTGAGCTCGAATTGATTTTCCACACAATATGGTTTGAATTATTTTAATTAAGATTTTTGGACTTTTGAGTTTTGGGCTAAGTTTTCGGATTTGGTTTTGTTTTTGGGTTTTGATCTGTTCGTTAGTTTTTGGGTGATCATAAATGTAAAGCTGCAAAATTAGGTATCAACCAAATGCTTTTCTGTAAAATGAATAAGTTCTGCACATGAGTTTCTCTAAATAACAATGTAAAAGTTTTCCCAAAAATTAATATCTTCACATCACATGATTACTAAAGTTAGAGTGCAATGTCTGAAAGTTTTTGTTGTTATTATAAGTAAATGTTTAACAAATCATGTTGTGAAATAGGTGTTTTCAAACTTGAGAATTTTCCCAAAACTCATATGAGCATAGCTAAATTAAGATTTCAGATCACACGATTTCTAAGTTGGATTTTTAATTGATTTTTTTCAAACGAGTCTATGTAACTCCTCCAAATTTGACCATAAAGTCTAGGTCGGGTTTGGGGTGTTACAAAGTGTGTGGATAAGAGATCCAACCAAGATACGAAGGCAGAAGGAATATGTGAAAGCGCCTTGTGTGTAAATCTGCATGGATAAAGGGGCAGTCTTTCAAAATATGTGCGAATAAGTGTCTGCCATTAGAGTCCGCCAAAGTTGACGAATGAGCCAACATTGGTTATAAGCAAGTGAGGCGGTTCAGTAGACTTTATTTCTAAGTATTTATTGGTAAAGAGATCACCAGAAAAGGGGAAATCCGACAAAGACTATCTTAGGTGGAATGAGTCGGTTGAATTGAGATAAAATAAATAAATTGAACTAACGGTTGAACCAGTTGAGCCGATGGTTGAATTGACTAAACGAATTTGATAAATTTTAATTTTTAATTTTTTAATAACTTATTTAATTAAAATGGGACTGGTGATCCAATCAGTTAAATTGAAATCCAATAGCCTAACTAATTTGATCATTAATCTTATTCCAAAAACCATGGTTAAAATCGACTTGGTTTGAATTGGCTTAGTGCACACTTTAGCCCCTAAAGCATATTGCTTTTCTCACTTTGATGGTTAAAGTGTTTTTTTTTTTGGCCCACTTCAGTCCCTACCATTATCAGACGTTCACAACTTAGTCCCTAATATTATCAAACGTTCCCAATTCAATCTTTTGGAGGTTAAAAAATCAATCAACCAATCATATGCTGCCACGTGTTATGTAATGACATCAATATGGCATTATAATCTGAAAAACCTAAAAAAACTACAAATAATTATTTAAAAAATACAAAATTAAATTATTTAAAAATATGAAACTTTTTAAAAAAACATAAAAATTACAAAAAATATTTTAAAATTATTAATTTTAATAAAATTATTAAAATAGAAAAATTATAAAATTCCAAAAAATATAAAAAAATATAAAAAATACTAAAACAATTATTGTTTTTAGGTGAAAATTTTAGATAAGTTTTTTTTTTCAAGCTATTGTTTCAATATTAAAAATTTACCAATTATAAATTTAGATTGATTGAATTATAAAACAATTATCATAGGTGGTAACCTTCCAAGAGACAATGATCTTACATCACGTTTGGTTCGCTGTAATAGAATAGAGATGCAATGGAATAGAGCTGTAATGGAATAGAACTGTAATGGAATAGGGCTGTAATCAATAATTCAATTGTTTGGTTGAATGGAATGGAATAAGGCTGTAATAGTATTCTTGTGTTTGATTGAATGAAATGGTGCTGTAATAGCATAAGAAAAAAGGGTTAAATGACAAAAATACCCTTAACAGAATTTTGTTAAGTAGATGATTATTGCTATTAAAATTTAATAAGATTATTATTAAATATAATTTAATAAAAATAATAAATAATTTAATTATATTTTAACATAATTATTATTAAATATAATTTAATAAAATAATATATAATTTAATAACATTTTAAAAATAATTATTATTAAAATATGAATTAATAAAAATTATAATATATAAAATTAAAAAAAACAATACATAACCTACTTTATTAATTTTAAACTACAATGCATATATAATGTGCTTAAATATTATTAGAGAAATAAATAATTTAATTATCTTCTAAACTAAAAAGTAAAAGATTGGAAGTAATAAATAGCTCGAGAATTATATTTTACATTCAAACATAATATTCATTAACAAAAAATTACATGATGTCATTAGCTTATATGTAATAATTTATATGTTAAATTTTATAACATCAAAAAAGTTCCAATATTGAGCAAGTTGACCATATAAGCAACCAATGCAACATCTTCTTATGGAATTCGTTTCCTTTTGACTCATCAAATTGGAAATTAACACATCAACTTCAGCCACATATGTTGATCTCATTTTATTCCTTAATCGCAATATTAGAAATGACAAGTTTACTGTCTACACTTAAGGATATGTAACATTCCATCTTCTACAATTAAGAAAGGTAGAAAATGGTAATCTTATTTCACTAACTTAGGTATCCATTGTATCAAAAAACTTGATTTTCCTACATATGTATGAAGCTAACTCTGTACAACATCTATATAGGTTCAGATTGCCTGATTAAGGAACATTCAAAAATGAAAATCTTGTCAAAACTCTACTTTGTACAGTCTCATGCGTTATTCTGCTCTTGTCCTTGGAAATTAAACTCCCAACGCATCAAAGAAAATAGTCGGGCTGGTTCAGTAATTAGAAGAGCAAATAGAAAATAAGAAAGTCAAATGCTTTGTATAACCAAATGTGCTCCACATTTGTATAAGCCCTGAAAATAGCTGGGTTTTTCATTCTTTTATTGCTCTTCTATCTGAAATATGCCAAAGAGAGATAAAAACATATCAACTCTAGAACATAATGCAAACGAGAATCAGCAAAATGATCTGGAATGGAAAGCCAAGTACAAGCAATGGAAATCACAAAAATTCTGCATGTCCAACCTATGCATGTTTCTTTTCTATTTCCCTATCTTAGCTTGTGGATATCTAAGGATAACTACGAAAAAAGCACAATTGTATTTTTCCACTTACCTAAATGGACAACTAGAAAAAGAATGATGCATAGCTCAATGGTGAATGTCAAATAGGTTTGTTTTTTTTAACTAATGTAAACCCTTGCCATCGATTTCAAAGATGATAATTGCTAGAACAATCAACTTCACAATGTTGTTTAAGTAAAAATCAACAATGCAATCTGATCTAACTAGTCATCCTGGTAGGTAACTCTCCACAAACTGTTAAAAAGAAGAGTAAATAAGGCAACTAGAATTATAGCTCAAAATAACCAGCCTCAATTCCATTCAGAGCCATGCAATTCTAATAATCAATCTTAAGATACAAAAATTAAACACAAGGCAGCAGTCATCACTTGAAAGAATAGAATAGAGACAAACATTTGAGAATAAACAAATTTTGCAATGTTTCTTATCTTTTCAAGCCATCATCAAGTAAACTTGAAGAAATTGCAGGAAAACTAACTAGCAGTTAGAACGAAGCTTCAAGGTTAATTCTTGAAAATGTCACCAAAGCTAAAACCTAAACTATTAGAAATATTCTCTGCTTATTGCCATCACCACCAAAACTAGTATAAAGAAAGATCTAGTGTGATTATCACAAACTAGAATAATCCATATAGTGAAGAGAAAGAAACAGGATGCTCAACTTTGACGACCAGGACACTGCACATGTACACTATATGAAAGTCACAGTAATGTAATTCATGATGATTGCTTTGAACATAGAAGCCCAACAAGAGCATGATCAAAATCAGCCAATAGCAAGCCAGACAACAAAACTAGTAAATCCCATGTTTTACTCCCAAGTTACACATGAAATTTTACATTTAATGCAATCAAATTAATTGGAAACACCAATCAAAATATATGTACCAATGTGGCTTCATCAAGAACATCTTCCTTTCTTGAGCAACAGGTCTCTTCTTCAACGGTGTCAATTTGACTAATTTGATCAATATCTTCTTCCTGCACCAAAAAGAAAGAATAAAAATAAGAGAAAAATTACCTTTTGTTAAATAATCAAATATGATCCATTAAATGACTCGAGACTAGACCTCATTTGGCCTGGAAATGCATATCTTTTCCAGTGACAAGTAGCCCTCCTGCAAAAGTTAAAAACAAGTCGATTCCTTTAAAAGCGGTAAATGATTTTGCAACAAGAATTGGTCAAAAAAGAGTGAGAATGGTGGTAACCTCAAGAGGAGGAAGCCAAGGGTATTTAGGACAAGGAAGCCACGACCATGGGAGAAAAGCTAAGTTAGGACTTTCCCATTTTTGAGCAAACGCGAAAGCACCAATTCTGAAATGCTTTGAAGAAAGGGTTCCATCCCAATGTAAAACATCCAGCATTACTGTCCAAAAACAATTCTAATGTAAACAAATAAAACTAAAATTAAGAAATTGCAATTCAAATGAAATTTGTTGCCCAGGTGAAAGAAGTCGAAATTGAAGACTCACCTCCACAAATCTGGTGAACGGAAGGTTCCCGGCTAGAACTGCTTGGGGTTTAAGACAAGAAAAAAAGGAACATGAAAGAGAGGAAGATGAAACCTAAACCAATTTGTCGATAAGATAACAGATTAAGATAAATCTATACCTTTTTTCTCTTGCTCTCTCTCCTTCAGCTTGTTATTTTGGTCTGAGTTAATGCATGAAAGATTAAAAAGAAACAAACGAGAGAAGTGTGAAAGAGATGAGTGAGGGTAAAATTGGAGAGCTCTAAACATGGAATAGAGATTCAGTGGTGAGCAAAAGGAATAGAAACGGTGCTTTTTTCTGCATAAGGTTGTAATGGAATACACCTGTAATGGGTATTCCATCCAACCAAACAAAAGAATAAGGTGGGCCCATTGAATTGAACTGTAATGGCTATTCCATTACACTGAACCAAACATAGTGTTATATTTAAGCTCTACTAGATGTGATTTATAAAATTTTAAAATTTCTAATATTCTTTAAAAATTTTATTAAATTTTAGTATTTTTCATATTTTCTAATTTTTTTCTAATTTTAATTATTTTAATAAGTTTTGTAATTTTTGTAATTTTATGATTTTTACTAGTTTTAATTCTTCTATTTTTTAATAATTTTGTAAATCTTTAATTAATTTTTTTGTAATTTTTATAATTTTATATTTTTTTTATTTTTGAATGATTTTTTATAAAATTTTAAATCATATGATGATGATATAGTGACATCATTGTATGACACATGAAAACATATGATTGGCTGACTGATTTTTTTAGTGCCAAAAGATTGAATAAAAAATATCTGATTACATTAAAGACTAAACTGAGAACATCTGATAATATTAGGGATTAAAGTGTACATTAAGCATTTTGAAATTTGAAGAAACTTGAAAGCTTCACCAACGGCTGAGTTTTGAGTACGTTCTATTATTTTTAATTAAAAATTGTCCGTTTCTCACGTGCGATTGACATATAGTACCGGTTTCCTAATTGCTCCCGTACGGATCTATGAGGAGTTGGTAAAGACTAGAACTTTCAATTTATCTCCGTTTTTACTTTTATTATTGTTATCTAGAAACAACTAGATTTAACTTTCACTTAGCTGACCAAAAGATGGTTCTTTTCTTGAGGGGAGTTTGATTTCTTCCACACAAATTTAGGCAACTGTACTTTATCTTACTTTTCATCTTTATTGAAAATGTAATTACTTAAAAGAGACATCGATGATAAATTCATAAAATAAAACTTCGCCTGATAAACGTCGAATTTGAAAACTTCAAATTTTACTTTTTTTATTTCTTAAATAATTTTCATGCTATCCGTTTGCAACAAAACTCTTCCACAATACTTTTTTTTATAAAATATCCCAAAATTTTACCTCAAAAATAATATATTTTCCCAATTTCCGATTAAAACCCAATACCCAATCTCTCCAATCACCCTTATCAGTTTTTAAAGTGACCCATTTACCCATCTGATTTTGTTCCCCTCCCATCTGCTTATTTTGAAGCTAATAATTAATAATAATTCATAGATGACTTGACGGAGGGTTTAGAGAATCAGTCAATAATTAATTATTTTACTAAACGTAAAAAGAAATTCTCAATCTCTGAAATAGATCTACACTTTCCATTTCCATGAATTAGACAGCTAACGCAGTAATTCAAGTTCAACAATATTAAACAATGAAAACCCATATACTATAATTCAATGATTAGCCTTTATCATCTTCAACTTCTACTAGTCAAACTATTATTTATATTTTTTGTCTATGCTTTGGCACATTTTTCAATAACTACTGGTGATTAATTCTTAGGTGTCAATTCTGGCTTTCTTTCTTTCTTTTCAAAAGCAAGAAAAACCCAACACAACATCCTATTAATTTCATTCTTTACTATTCCTTAGTTGTCGATCTTGGCTTCTAATTAAAAGATGCAGTAAATATAATGGACACCTTAATTTAATGATTGAATATTTATATTAATTTCATTTATATAATTCTTAAATATCTGATTTGATTATTTTACGTAAAAACTTTTTAATCGTATAATAAATATTAATATATACTATTTTAAATCGATATGATAGAAATATTGAGTTGATTCGAATTATATCGATAATTTTAATTGTTGTGTAGTTAAAATATTAATTGTATAAAAAAGATATTAAAAAATGTAAAATTATTTTAATTTTACACTAGTGTAAGTAGATTTCACCTTACTAATAAAATTTTAATTTAATGATAATATTTAAGTTTTGAGAATTTTGAGATTTTATATTCAGATCCCACCATGAGTGACTATATCTCCTTATGTATAGATTATATCCAAATTCATCTTTATATATAGATCTTATTAATTTGATTGTAGTTATAATATTTAATTTTGGTTGTACATTATGATTATAATTAAAATCTCTAAAAACTTATATTAGTAGAAAAAAAATCATCTTAAATATTTATATTATTAATAGGGTAAATTTTACAAATTGTCACCCAATTATGCTCGTATTCTTGTTTTGATCATCTAATTTAAAAAAAAAACAAATCAATTTAGGTATTAACATTTGAATTCGTTCCTGTTTTGATCAGCCACGATTAATTTGATAATGGAAAGTATTTTTCTTACTAGTATAATAACATATTTCATCCTCAATACTTACATTTTATATCAATTTGATTTCAATTCTAAACAATTCAATAAAATTTATCTTTCACATTTACAAATTCTATCAATTTGATTTTCAAACTTTTTAATTAAAGTTTTTAGCTTTTAAAACTAAGGCATTCCATATTTATAAATCTGTAACCTCCTTCAAACTTAAAATTTTAGATATTAAATTTTTTTATCAATTAACCCAAAAAGTATATGATTTGTAAGCAATACAAGGGACATCTCAAGAAAACAAAGACACCCTTTTATTTCCTGTGCAATAAAATATACTCGTGCAATGCACGGGCTAGATGTGTGTGCATCAATTAAAATATATTTAATCATTTTACAATTTATAGATGTGAGTTTCTAAGTATTCTTTTAAAGGATAAACTATACTGATAACTATCCAACTATTAATAAATTAAAAATAATTTAATTTTTAAGTAGCGTGTTTGAATTTAAAATTGAAACTATATAAATAAAATATTTTGAAATGGATTAAGAAAAATTAAACAAAATTTAAAAATACTTTTTTAAAAAATATAAAATGTTTATTACAAATAGATTTCATAAATAAATAAATATTAATAGATTTTATAAACACTTTTCAAATATGTTTAATCTAAGAAATTATATATACCATATACATATAATAATGATTTAAGGCATTAATTTTATCAAATAAGACACTGAATTACAAAATATATAAAATTATTTAAACTGAATTAAAATATCAATTATAAAATTTATTCAAAATCATAAATATATTTTAATTATATATACAATCAAATTCATGCATCAATTAATTTATGTATCCAACTATTAAGATGAACTGTACGAGCTAAATGTGTGTATTAATTAAATATGTTTCTCTTTTTTTTTTTAGGTTTTACAAATTTACAGATTTGGAATGCTTCTATTTTAAATGCTAAAAATTTTGGTTAGGAAGTTTGAGGATCAAATTGATAGAATTTATAAATATGAAAGGTTATTTAGAATTAAGATCAAATTGATAAAATATTTAAGTATTGAAGATTAAAAAGTATTATTATACCTTTAGAAAAAAGCTTACTATCTTCAATTTAACGATGAATGGTCATAACATGAACGAATTCAAACGTTAATGCATAAATTAAAAAATTTTAAAATTGAATGACCAAAAACCGTTTATAAAACTTACCCTTATTAATAATAAAAGGGTTCGGATTAAATTAAGGTCGAGAGAAAAAACTCATACCCTAAACTTGATTTGTGTTTTAAATAAATCATATTTTTGGTCATTAAATAATGTAGTATTTTTTAATCCAGCACTCTCAATATCAAACAAAATTCTGAACTTAAAAAAAAAAAATCACCAAATTAACAAAATTGCCACATGCTTAAATTAGCCGCCCATGTCTTGTTTCTTTCTTTTGGGCAGTAAATCCTTAGTGCTTCCATCCTGGGGTAATGTTGAAGAATTCACTGTAAAAATCATTAAAAAAAAACTGTAAAATTGTTCTAACTTTGATTTTTTTTTACAAAGGATAAAAGTAGGGAGTTATCTAAATATTAAACTCGAGATTGATATTAATTAAAATTTAAACATAATTTTTCTATCCACTCCATTTAGGATAATAGTATTATAAAGATTCTTGTAATAATAGATAGATTACATTTTGTTTCATTTACTGAAAAAAATGATAAATTAATTCTTATATTTTAGATCAAAGAGCATATTGATTATTTTATTAAAAAATTCATCTATTTTTACTATTAAAAATTAGTTTATGTATGTCAACACGATTTATACGTGACACGTTACATGTCACTATCTGATTATTTTGTTATATACATCAGTTTTTAACAGTATAAATAGATGAATTTTTTGATAGAATTAAATTAATTTTTAATTTAATATACAATTATTAATTTATCTATTTCTTAAATATAAGAAACAAAATGTAATTTAACTTTTATTATAAAACCTCTATAATACTTTTACCAAATCTTAATTTAATAGAAAAAAATAAAATAATGTGAAGAAGGATAATAAAAAATAAAAAAAATCTGGTGCCAATTGGGGTTGCATTATTTATATTTATATTTTATTTTGTAATTGGATCAAATGTTTTTCGAATACTGACAAATATAAATGCATATTTAAACCACCGACAGAAAAACGATGGTAAACTTTGACTAATCAAACATTTGTTATCATTTTTATTGATAAGTTTTTGACAAAGTAAACTGTTACAATCGGACAGCTGTCATGGAATCTTATTAATTTTATTCAAAAAATTAATCTGCTATTTTTTTAACGTGGGGATAGAGGAATAAAAAGTCCAACCTATAATTTATCATCAACAAGTATTAAATATGATATTAAAATTATATGGACTCGAACTGTAAATTTTCTCGATAAAATAAATTGAATTAATTATTATCAAAATGATTCAGTCTACTCCAAAAAACTCAACAAGTATTTTTTATATAAATTTAAAAAAAAAATGAATTCGCATTCTCTAATTTATTATTGATATAGGAGCATTAGTAAAATGTTTCAAAAAGAGAAAGAATTATTTTAACTCTTGATCTATATCAATCTAATTATTCTTTCATAAAAAGAATTTAAATTTAAAAGCAACAGTTATAAATCTCGAAAGATTAATTTTTATAAATCATAAAATTAAAATACTTTAATGATTAATTTTCAACCCTACAGCTTTTGATAACGTTGAAATAATACTCTGAAAAAAATAACAAATATATTTGTCATTCTATGCCACCAACATGTTATTTTTCATACTTCTGACCAACAAGTTATCAAACAATTACCCAAAGCCGGAGTAACATTTTTAATATGTTAATATTTTATAATTCAGTTTTTTATTTAAATTCAGTGTTAATAATATATAAATATTGATATAAAAATAATATTTTAAGTAACTATTCCGTTCGAAATTCGGATTCAACTTTTAAGGACCTCTCTCTCTTCGAAAAAGATTTGTATTGAGAATTTTCATGTTTAAGTTAACAAAATTTAAGTTACCCATAAGAATAAAAATTTCGTATATTCAAATTGAATAACAATTTATATATTTAAAATTATTATTTAAATATATATATTTAAAAATAATTTAATAAATTTTAATATTTTCAAGAATCTAATTAATTATTTTATTTTTAATTATAATTAAGAAATATAAAAAATACAAGAAAAATATCATTTCGCTCTTTCTCAAAAATTTTATGCTTTTCTTTGGTTATAGTTTGTAATTATTTTTTATCATTGAAAGAAAGAAACTTAGATTTTCTAAGTAGATGAAACTCATACTACATTTTATTGAAATCAAGTATTGGCTTATATATAGTTTTACAATTGGAATCAAAATAAAATCTATGTCCAACAATCCTATAATCATGGAAAAACATTTTAGTCCTATAGATTAGGTCTTATTGGAACAGAAAATAAAACAACCTAATATTTGATTAATTCAAACAATTCCTCCCTTAAACTGTTCTGAATACTTGCAGTCAATTTACTTCTGTTGCTCCACACATTCCTAATTTCTTTCTAAGCTTCTCAAAAGTCTCTAGCTTTAATGCCTTGGTCACGATGTCTGCTGTTTGTTCCTCCGTTCGATAATGAACAAGCTCAATAACTTTATCATTAGACAACTCACGAAGAAAGTGGTACCTTACATGAATGTGTTTGCTCCTCCCGTGTAATACTACATTCTTTGAGAGTTTGATGGTGGAAGCATTGTCACAATACAACGTGATACTATCTTTCTGAGGATGTAAGAGCATTCAAGACTCTTCTCATCCAAACTTCTTGACATGCACATAATACTGCTGCTACGAACTCTGCCTCGGTGGTGGACAAGGTCACCATTGGTTGTTTCTTCGAAGACCATGCAATAACTCCTTCTTTAAACAGAAATGCATACCATGAAGTACTTTTTCTGTCATCTTGATCCTCAGCATAATCACTATCTATGTAGCCAACTAACTCTCTGGTTCCATCTTTCTTATACAAAATGCCTAGTTCTAAGGTTCCCTTTAGATATTAAAGGACCCTTTTTGCTGCACTAAGATGAAGTTCAGTAGGTTTCTCCATATACTGACTCACCAGTACAACCACATACGTCAAATCTGGTCTAGTCATAGTTAAATATTGAAGATTTCCCAGGATTTGCTTGTAACTAATGACATTCACTCTAACTCCATTTTCATCCTTCACAAGTTTTATTTTTGGAACAATAAGACTTCTAATAGAATTGTATCCACACATGTCGAATCTCTCAAGAACTTTGTTAGCATACTTTTTTTATTAATAAAAACGCCCTTTCTCATTTTGTAACACTTCAGCTCCAAGAAAATATCTCATCCTCCTAAGATTAGTAATTTCAAATTCTTGCATCATAGAATTCTTAAAAGCTTCAATCAATCCCTCATCATTTCCCGTAAATATGATATCATCAACATACAAATTGACAATCAGAATCCTACCTTTCAAATCAGCTTGAATGAAGAGAGTAGGTTCAAATGGGCACCTTTCAAAACCTTTCTTGGTAAAGAAGGACTCAATGCGACTATACCATGCTCTTGGTGCCTGCTTAAGATCATATAATGCTTTCTTCAACCTGTAGACTTTATGCTCCTGCCTTTCTTTCATAAAGCCACGTAGTTGATCAACAAAAACCTCCTCCACCAACTCTCCATGAAGGAAATCACTTTTAACATCAACTTGATAAATGCTCTAACCTTTCTGTGCAGCCATTGCAATCACCAATCAGATTGTATCCCATTTCGCAACCGGTGCAAAAACTTCATTGTAATCAATTCCATGTTTCTGGGAATATCCCTTTTCCACCAAGCATGCTTTATGTTTGTGAACCTTACCAATTTCATTTAACTTGGTTTTAAACACCCATTTTACTTCGATATTCTTTGCACCAGCCGACAATTCCACCAATTCCCATGTTCCATTTTTCTCATTGGCTTGAATATCAAGTTTCATAGCTTCAAGCCATTTTTCACTTCCAACAGCTTCTTCAAAAGTGATCGGGTCTAGTGTGGTGTATAGAACCAAGTTGTTGCCTTCTTTATCTTCATCAGAAAGGCCCAATCCTGCCCCACACACATAATCTTTTTGCCACTCCGAAGCTCGTCTAGTCCTCCCTTAAACCACGGGTGTTGCGTTCAGACTCGATGGTGATCCATTTGGAGAATTTTGAACTGCTTCCTCCATATTTGATTCTTCTTCAACTGTATCATCTTCAAAACCATTATCACTATCCTCAAAAATATTCTCTCCCCATTCCAGCTCTCTGCTTTTTCCTCTAAATTTCGACTCTAATCCCAGCATTTATCTTCTTCAAAGACAACATCGCGGCTTATCATAATACGCTTAGAAACTAGATTATGCAACCGATAATTCTTAGACTCATTGCTCACCCCAAAAAAAACATAAATGTAGCTCTTGTCATCTAACTTTGTTCTTCTTTGTTCAGGTATGTGTACATGAGCAACATATCCAAATACTCGAAATAGCCTACAGATGGTGTGACATTGCTCCATGCTTCCTCAGGTGTTTTTCCATTCACGGTTACTGTCAAGCTTTTGTTCATCACATGGGTACTTCATTGAACTGCTTCTGGCCAGAATTCTCTTAGAACCCTTTTCTCAAACAACATACTTTGAATTGAGTTCATAATGGTTCGATTCCTCCTCTCTGTTACCCTATTTTATTACGGGGTGTAAACTACAGTTAGTTATCTACGAATACCATTCTCCACACAAAAATTATTAAATTCATGAGAGGTGAACTCTTAACTATTATCTGTGCGTAAACATGCTATAAACTCACCACTTTCTTTTTCAACATATTTTTAAAATTTTGGAATACTCCAAATGTCTCTGATTTTTCACATAAGTAATAAACCAAAACTTTATGACTGAAATTATCAATAAAGCTGAGTAAATACCTTTTCCCACTTGTCGAGACTAGTGTGATAGGTTGACAAATATCGGAATCAACCAGTTACAAAATTCTTGATGCTCTCCGTGAACTTACTTTTGACATCTCCTCTCTATGTTCCTTTCAAACCAGACAATGAGTACAAACTTTGTTTGGAATGGTGATTGTTGGTAAGTCACGAACTAACTTTTGGGACTACATTGTAAACTTTTGTAGTTCAAACGATCAAACCTGCAATGCCATAGGTGAGAAACATCTTTTGTGATAGTTTGAAAGCATGATGGAATAAGCGGCTTCGAGTATGTGCTTGGTAAAACAGTTTCTAAAAGCACAAACATCTGATTGTTGGTCATTTTCATTGTCACCATGAGACCTATTTGTGGATGATATAACTTGCACTCTCCTCCTTGAATCAGAATATCAATCCTTTTCTCCTGGCACTGTCCCATGCTAAGCAAATTATTCTTTAGTTCTGGAACAAAATAAACTTTAGATATTACTTGTTTGATACCTCCAATCTCTAATCTTACACTCCCTTTTCCCATGACTTCCATTTTTGTACCATTTCTGAGTTTGACAGTGTGTCGAAAGCTTTGATCAAAATGTGAAAACCATTTCTTATTTCCACACATATGATTTGAACATCTTGAATTTGGTACATCAGGAGCAGCTCTTCTTCTTCACCTAGTTCCACAAAGTTGGCTTTACTCTCCCATCTTGGACATTCATACTGGAAATGCCTCAATTTGTGACATTTATAACACTCTACCAGAGCTTTGTCAAATGATCTTCTTCTACCTTTTCCACATCCTTTATATGCACTACGTCCTCTGTCTCCAAGCTTTTTATTTCCACTAACAGCTTTTAAAACCCTTCTCTATCCATCCTCTTTAACTCTTGTTCAAGCACAGATAAGGAGCTTTGTAACTCATCAATCGACATAGTACGTGTATCTTTTGCCTCTTCGATGGATACCACCATATAGGTGAATCGTTTTGTCAAGTTCCTTAAAATCTTCTATATGATCATAGAGTCAGGCATGCTTTCTCCGTTTCTCCACATCTGATTTGCTACAACCATTACTTTAGGAAAATATTCTTTGATCATTTCTCCTTTTTTCATCTCTAACACCTTAAATTCCCTTCTCAATGTAATGCCCTAAAAATTAAAATTTTTCTGTCTAAGTTGTGTAACTAAAATCATCTCTGATATTGTGGTTAAATGTTTTAACTGTTTATCTGAGTTTTGAGGTTCGAGTCGAAACTTTTGAAGTGTGGTATTTCTTTTTACTGAACTCTAGACCTTGTTGTTGTTCCATAAATTAAATTTTGTGCATGGTTGTGTTAACGATAAGCCTAGTGGTTCAATGGTCCCGCGTCTGTCATTTGCTTCATGGTTGTGGGTTCGAGTCTCTGTACGTGTATTGGGAAAATTATATTTTTTACACTTTGTCACAAAGATATCTTGAATTTGAATTGGTTTTATTTAAATGTGAAAACTTCCAAAAACTTAAAAAGAAAAGAGAAAAAATGTACTATTTTTCTTCCTTCTCTAATTGCCAATTTTCTTCATTTTGATTACTATCTTTTGGCTTTCAACTACACAATAGTGGTCGTCTGTTACATTAATCTTACTTCAACACAACTTAAGGTCAATAATGATTATTTTGCTTCATTGTTGCCATGTGTTTGGAAAAATCTAAAAGATTCAAAGTGACGAGTAAATATTTACTTGCTCTAATTGTCACTGCGTTTGGTGTTAGGCAAGGATTGGGAAGTGTCAAACTCATTTTCGATACTTAGAGTTTGATTACATACCACGAAAGTGCGGTGAGTAAGATTTTGTTCGGTTTGAGATTTGAGTTGTGGATTTTGACAAATGATGGTTTGAATTTGTTTGAATTGTGATTGATGGTTGGAATTGGATAATTAACTTGGTTTAGGTGTGAAAACTCTCGTTCGGGAGTGTTCTTTCGTTACTTAATAGGTAGGGTTGAAACTCTTTTACAATTTCTGCATTTTCCTGTGTTTTACCCAGATTTGGTTACTTTTCGAGCCATACGAGCATGTGTCCAGGTCGGGTGCCTTAGATAAAGGTGCAGGACACACACAAGCTGTACCCATGATCGTGTGTACATACTATTTAGTGACACACGGATGGAGCTCACGGGCGTGTGTCAAACCCTGTGTGCATATTGTTTTGGCATTTTATGTACAGGAGACACAAAGGCGGGAACCATGATCGTACTCCAGACCGTGTGTGCATATTTTTTTGTACCACACGGGCTGGGCACACGAGCATGGGTTAAGCCGTGTGAACATATTATTTTGCAATCATGGGTACAAGGGGTACACGGGCAAGACACACGGGCGTAGGCCAAGCTGTGGGTCACACACTGGTCGACACATGGTCGTGTGTCAGGCCGTGTGTAGTGTAGACTCGGATAGTAAACCCACGTCAAGTGACCATTCAAGAACCGTAATGCTTGCATGTCTTATGTTGAAATGTGGGAGTGGTTGCACGTGTATGCAACATGGTTCTGAGCATGAACTTGGGTAATTGAATATTGTTGAAGAGTGATAAGTGTTTATACTCAAGGACGTCGTTGAACTGAACGGGAAGGACTGAACTGAAATAATGGTTTGATCATCTTACTGGATTGGCAGTGACACTGTAAACACTACAATAATACTCCTGAATTGGCAATGAAACTGTGAGCTGCACTGTCAACACCGTACTAGCTGTAACACTGTGAGCATTGCTAGATTACTGATGGACTGTTATACAACCGTTGTATGGTTTATATTGTATGAACTTGATTGGAGTTCTGGTTATGATCCTAGTGAATATTGTTGATGAGATTTACTAAGTGTCGGATAAACTTACATTGACCTGTTTTGATGTTGTTTCAGGGGCTTTTCACACTTGATGAATGGCGGTGCGGGCACTCGATCACTCCGTTAGGATTTCTTAGGATGTTTGTTATGATAGTTGGTTTATATGTTAGGCATAAATGTTAAAACTAGGATGTTGACTTTTTTATGAAGGTTACTAACACTTGGGTTATTAGAACTTATTTATGTTTAAGGTCTTTGGGAGCTGCACTATGAACTCCTTTGCATTTTATTATTCTATGAAATAGACTTGGGAATTTGTCTTTATAAATTTTTGAATGTCTTACTTGGTGATATGATGTTTTGAGTTGGTTGTTTCATCTAGGTCGGGTTTAGGGTGTTACAATCAAGGTGTTGAGAAGAGATCTTTTCACTCTCTCATTTCCGCCAAATTTGCTCTTCAAGGAATCCCAAACAAATTTAGAAGTTCGTCTATCCAAAATCTGCTCAAAAGTCTCACGATCTATGTCTTGATATAGATAGTGCTTGACCTTGTGATCTTTCATCTTTGTTTCATCCACCTGCGCCTGTTGTGCGCTGGTCAACACAATCGACGATTTAGGCTCCTTGAACCCAATCTCAACCAGGTTCCATAACCCTTTGGATCTCAGCAGATTCTCCATCAACTCACTCCAATGGTTGTAGTGAAGACCATCAAAATGGGGAATTTTGGTAAGACTACCTTCATTTTTTTCTTCACTCATGTCGACTATTTTCCTCTCAACCTAGCTCTGAGGCCAAAATGAAAGAAACAAACTCAGGCTTTTTAAGTAGATGAAACTCACACTACATTTTATTGAAATCAAGGTACTTACTTATATATATTTTACAAATGGAATCAAAATAAAATATATGTCCAACAACCCTATAATCAAGGAAAAACAGTTTAGTCCTATGACTAGGTCTTATTGAAACAAAAAATAAAACAACCTAATATTTGACAAATTCAAACAGTAATTAGGGTTGTAAATGAACAAAACATTCGATGAACTTTGTGAATCGTTCGTTTATGTACGTTTACAAAGTTAAATAAACAATTAAATAAACAACTATGAACAAAATTTTTATGTTCGTTTAATAAACGAACAAACACGAATAGAGGGGTGTTCGATTCGTTTATGTTCACGAACAAGCTCGTTTATTGACTTATTTATAAGCTCATTTATTGACTTGTTTATTTATTAATGATATTTTCTTATAAAATATTAAAATATTATTTGTGTCTATGTATTTATTTATTTATTGTTTGTTTGTTTGTTTGTTTATTATTCATTAACATTGTTTGTGAGCATATTCAATTATATGTTCATGAACATGTTCATTTAATGTTCATGAACATATTCGATTAAGTTAAATGAACATGTTCATGAATATTGATAAGTGCCAAAAGTAACATGTTTTAGCCTCATTCTTAATGCGTTTTTGAATGATTAATCGATTTAAAATAATAAATTTTATGTTCATAATCCTTTAAATTCATGTTTCTATACTTAAGAAAGCATTTGAGAGTGAAAGGAGCGAAAAACAAGAACAAACCGGACAAAAAGAGCAGATTCTAGGAGCCACACGGGCTGGACAGATGGCCATAGACTAAATCGAAGACAAAAAGGAAAATTTGGGGTAAAAAGTGTGAATATGGAAGAGTTAGGAAGAGATTTATTGGACATAAGACTTTATTTAAATTTAAACTTTATTTTTTAGGATTAATATTTAGGATTATTATTATTATTATATTGTTTATGTTTATCTTTTAGGCTTTATAATTTAGAGTTTAATTTGGATCTAATTAGGGAATTATTGTTTAGCTTTAATTCAAATTATCTTTTTAGAATTTAATTTGGATCCAACTAGAAATTTTCAATATTATAAATAGGGGATGAATTGATATGAGTTAGGCACTTCCAATTTCTGTAAAATCTTTCATTCCCCAAACCCAAGCCGTTAGAGATTATTGAAGAAAACAACTAAAGAAACACCATAGAAGCCGTCTTTGAAGCAGATTTCCATAAAGATTGAAGACCTCTTTCTAAATTCTTTCGATTTTATTATGAGTTTTTTTTATCTTATGGTTATATTGTCTTTGAGATGTTTTCATTTATTAGCATGAACTAAATTCCTAAATACCTAGGGTAGATGAACCCTAGGATGAGTTCTGTCATTTGATTTCTGATTTTACGTAATAAATACTTAGATTTTGTTCTCAATTATGTGTGCTTAATTCTTGATTTAGTATTCTTGAGACATTAATTATTGTTTGATGTGCTTAAATCAGAGGAGGAATAGACCCTGTTTAAGAGTAGATTTAGCATAATTGAGTGGAGTTGCATGCAATCCTATAAATAGGACGACGTAAATCTACCGGATTAGAGTCAAATCTATTAAGGGTATCTATAGATTGAATTAACGCGACAATAGGAGTTTTAATTAGAAAGAAATTTTCTATTAATCAACCTAGAGTCAATTGCTTTTATGCTTGAATAGAAGTATTAACATAATTTAGGGATTTCTACGTATCAAAATACTAAGTGAATAAATTGCTTAATTCATAATGATAATGACAGATGAAATCTAGGTGGAGTCTTTCCTGGGTATTGTTTGCTTCTTGGTATTAAAACACTTGTTATTTCTTGCTTTAATCATTGTCGCACTTTTAGTTTATTAATTTAGTTAAATTAGTTTAAAACAATCACTTTATTCGATCGGTTAGATAATAGCAAGACAACTATTACTAGTACTTTTGGTTCTCGTGGGAACGATATCTGTGCTCACCGTAACTATACTATTAATTGATAGGTGCACTTGCCTTAGTCATATTTTTGGTTAGTTTCGACTGCATCAAGTTTTTGGTGCCATTGCTGGGGACTGAAATATTAGGAAAACTTTATTTCTATTAATTTAGCCATTTTTATTTTTATTTCATATTTTTTGTTTTTAATTTAATTTTTACATTTAATTTTTATTTTATTTTATAGGTTCTTTTAGAGGCAGCCCTTATTGAGGAGATGTCACTGAATAATTTTCAGTGGCAAGTCATGAGAACAAAATCGATGAAAGCAACCGGTGTTTTTAATATGGATGTAGTTTCTATGTTGGCTCATCAGATTGAAACTCTTAATAAAAAAATTGATGGTTTTAATTTTTCTAAACAGGTACATCCAGTGATGCAGTGCAATGAAAATGGAACAGGGATGATGAGTTCAGAATATTTCCATGAGCAAGCACACTTTTTGGGTAATAATTCTAGACCTCAAAATAATTCTTATAGTAATACTTATAATGCAGGTTGAAGAAATCATCCAAAATTTTCATGGGGTGGTCAAGAAAACCAAAGATCGCAAATCCCTTCGGGTTTTCAACAGCCTCATCAACAAGAAAAAAAATCGAACCTTGAAGACATGCTTACTAAATTTATTTCGCCTTCTGAAGCGAGATTTCAAATCAATGAGGCAGCTTTAAAAAATCAGCAAGTGTCAATTCATGGTCTCGAAAATCAAATCGGACAGCTTACAAAACTAGTTTCGAAAAGACCTCAGGGTAGCTTACCTAATAACACTAAAATTAACCCAAAAGAGCAAATCCATGCAATCATTGTTCAAAGCGTGGAAGGGTTAGTCGAGTCTGAACAGAAGCCGAAGCTAGAAGTTGTTGTGAAAAATAATAAGGTTGATGAAAGCAAGAAAGAGCATAAGCCGATGCTTAGAGAATACAAACCTCGAATTCCATATCCAGAAGCATTGAAGAGAGACCACGGAAAAGGAAAATATGGTAAATTTCTTGAGCTCTTAAAAAAATTAGATATTAACTTACCTTTTGTTGAAACTCTTTTGCAGATGTCGAAGTATGTAAAATTCTTAAAGGAGTTGTTAACAAATAAGAGGAAGTTAGATGACTTGTCAACTGTGGAGCTTAATACAGTTTGCTCAGTCATTCTCCAAAACATATTACCCAACAAACTTAAAGATCCAGGGAGTTTTACTATTCATTGTCTTATTGGTAGTTTACATGTTGATAAAGCTTTGGCTGATTTGGGTGCTAGTATAAATGTTATGCCTTATAAAATGTTCAAACAACTTGGTCTTGGGGAACCTAAACCCACTAGGATAAGTATTCAGTTAGCTGACAGATCAATTAGATATCTTAGGGGTATTATTGAAGATGTGTTTGTAAAAGTGGATAAATTTATATTCCCTATTGATTTTGTTGTATTAGACATGGATGAGGATGTTGAGGTACCTATGATATTAGGTCGACCCTTTTTAGCCACTGTTAGAGCTATCATTGATGTGGGTACTGGTGAACTTGTGCTTTATGTAGGTGATGAAAAGATTACTCTTAAAGCACATGATTTTGTTAGAGTTCTAAATGAGTATAATGATGATAATTGTTCTGTTAATGTTAATAACCATGTAACTTAACACTTTTTGCAGGAAATCACTAATGAAAACATGATGGAGCCAATTTTGATTCAAAGTGATAGAACTCGAGTGGTAAATGAAGATCGAATGTTGTAACTCGAGGAATTAGATGAATGGCAAACGAAGTTTGACGAGAACCCGAGGAAACCCAAGGAAGAACCAACATAAAATCATGAAGTGCATGTGAAGAGGATGAACATATTTAAAGTAGGAGACAAAGTGTTATTAGAAAAATCGGATCCACAAATGTTTCTTTCAGAATTCAAGTGGGTCTGATCCTTTTGTGGTAAAAATTGTTTTCCCTTATGGTACAGTTGAGGTAACACATCCTAATTACGACACATTCAAGGTAAACAATCAACGTCTCAAATTTTATTGAGTTGGTAATATTGATAACAAGAGAGAAAAACTTTGATTTCATGATCTGCTATAACTATGAGCTTAAATAGGAAAGTCGAGCTTAGACTTTAAACAAGCGCTTCTCGGGAGGCAACCCGAGTGTTTTTATTTTTATTTATTTATTTCACTTTCATGTTTTTTTAAAAAATGAAAAAAATGAAAAATTCAAAAAAATAGTATATTTATTTTCATTTTCATTTTTATTTTTATTTTATTTTATTTTAATTGTGTACTATTTTTATTCCTATGGTTGTTTTTTTAGTTATCTCTCTCTCTTACTTGTCTTTGTCTATTTTCTTATTTGTTTGCTCCGAAAATTGCACTTTCTTTAAACTCGTTGCATTCCCAGTTTTTTCCAATTCCGATGAATTCATCCTAATTCACGGAAGTTTAAGTTCCTTTCCTCTTTATGATATTGTGCTTATTCTGTTTATATCTATTTGTACATTGAGGACAATGTACATATTAAGTGTGGGGAGATCGATTGTGTATAATTGTGATAAAATCCCTGAATTACTTAATGTGTTTAAGTAATTTTCTCATACCCCATTAGAGTTAATTTTTGTTATTTGAAATTTTTATTTTGTTTTGAGATTGATTTGTGAATCTTTTATGTATTGGATGATTTAATCTTTAAGATATGAGAGAGTCACGCATGATGAGTTGTCTTCAGAATTAAATATTTTAGGTTGTCTCCGTAAATTGAATTATTATCTTCAAATTTTAAAATTATAGGTTTGACATTAAAACCATAATTTTTGTGAGCTTTTGAGCCTATAGAGCATACATTTTTTCGTGCTCATGCTATTTTTGATTGTGTGTATGTCAACTTGAGTTGTTATTCTAAAGCTTGCTTTGATTATGTATGTTGAGACCACATTACTGATTTGATATGTTGAGATGATAGAGACACTTAGGATTTAACCCCCTTTACCTATAAAAAGCTTACCTAAGAAATTAACCCTAGTGAATTCCATTGAGCCTAACACCGTTCTATTCATTAACCCATAATATTAACCCATGATCCATATATTTGTGGTATATTTACCCCTTTATCGGCTTCCTTTTTGTCGAGATTTGATTTGGTTTATTTGCCTAATTATGTTCTACTATTTAAATTGCTGAATTTTATTATTTAGAAAAAGAAAAAAAGTTGAAAAAAATTTTAAAAAAAAAAGAAAAAATTGGAAAAAAAGAAGAAGAAGAAGATAAAAATGTGTTTGAGTTAGAATCATTAGTGTCATATACTGTTGAAAAGCTCGTGTTTATTATTTATTATTCGTGTTGATGCACTTTTTTTTAATTCAACAATTGATTTTTTTTTTAGTTTGATAACTTATCAACTTGATCTCGATTTTAACCAATTCTTCTACCTTTTTCTATACCCTTAACCTTGGCCCCATTACAACCTTGTAAAGACCTCTTGATTGGCGTGTCATGTCATTTTTCAGTGATAGAGGTTTGATTTTCAAGCAAGCCTATGATAATAACATTTCATATTTTACTATTGAGTACTTATTTCATGAACCTTAAACAGTTTGAGTGCTTTGAGTAAATCTTTAGTGAGGATGTCAATTCTTATTAATTTTGAATTTAAGGTAATTATTTAGATAAAGGGAGACACTTATATTTTTGTGCTAAAAATTTTGTAGCTTAGATTGTTTGAATCTTTAGTGTTCTTTTAGATAAATTTCTAATGCATGATTGTTTACAACTTATCCTGAAACATTACTGATGAAAATGAAGCATTAAGAAAGTTAACTTGAATGTGGGTTGAGAATTTTACTTAAGGACAAGCAAATGCTTAAGTGTGGGGATATTTGATAAGTGCCAAAAGTAACATGTTTTAGCCTCATTTTTAATACCTTTTTGGATGATTAATCGATTTAATGAATTTTATATTCATAATCCTTTAAATTCATGTTTCTATACTTAGGAAAGCATTTGGGAGCGAAAGAAGCAAAAAAAGAAGAAGCAAAAACCGAACAAAAAGAGCAGATTCTAGGAGCCACATGGGCTGGACACATGACAATGGACTAAATCGAAGACAAAAAGAAAATTTTGGGGTAAAAAATGTGAATATGGAAGAGTTAGGAAGAGATTTATTGGACATAAGACTTTATTTAAATTTAAACTTTATTTTTTAGGATTAATATTTATTATTATTATTATTATATTGTTTATATTTATTTTTTAGGTTTTATAATTTAGAGTTTAATTTGGATCCAATTAGGCAATTATTGTTTAGATTTAATTAAAATTATCTTTTTAGAATTTAATTTGGATCCAACTAGAGATTTTCATGTATTATTAATAGGGGATGAAGTGATATGAATTAGACACTTCCAATTTTCTGTAAAATCCTCCATTCCTCAAATCCAAGCCGTCAAAGATTATTGAAGAAAACAACTGAAGAAACATCATATAAGCCGTCTTTGAAGCAGACTTCCATAAAGATTGAAGACCTCTTTCTAAATTCTTTTGATTTTATTATGAGTTTTTCTTTATCTTGTGATTATATTGTCTTTGATATGTTTTCATTTATTAGCATGAACTAAATTCCTAAGTACCTAGGGGAGATGAACCCTAGGATGAATTATGTCATTTGATTTCTGATTTTACGCAATAAATACTTAGATTTTGTTCTCAATTATGTGTGCTTAATTCTTGATTTAGTATTCCTGAAATATTAATTATTATTTGATGTGCTTAAATCAGAGGACGAATAAACTCTGTTTAAGAGTAGATCTAGTATAATTAAGTGGAGTTGCATGCAATCCTAGAAATAGGACGACATAGATCTACCGGATTAGAGTCAAATCTAATAAGGGTATCTATAGATCGAATTAACGCGACAATAGGGGTTTTAATTAGAAAGAAATTTCAATTAATCAACCTAGAGTCAGTTGCTTTTATGCTTGAATAGAGGCATTAGCATAATTTAGGGATTTCTACGGATCAAAATACTAAGTGAATAAATTGCTTAATTCATAATGATAATGGCAGATGAAATCTAGGTGGAGTCTTTCCTAGGTATTTTTTGCTTCTTGGTATTAAAACACTTGTTATTTCTTGCTTTAATCATTGTCGCACTTTTAGTTTATTAATTTAGTTAAATTAATTTAAAACAATCACTTTATTCGATCAGTTAGACAATAGCAAGACAACTATTACTAGTACTTTTGATCCTCGTGGGAATGATATCTGTGCTCACCGTAACTATACTATTAATTGATAGGTGCACTTGCTTTAGTTATATTTTTAGTTAGTTTCGACCGCATCAAATATTAAACAAACGAACATGAACACACATAATTTTAAATAAACGAATATGAACAAAAAATTGAAACTCTAACTAACACAAACTGAAGACGAACAAGCTTAAAAATAAACAAACGAATATGAACAAAATTTATTCATTTAAGCTTGACTCATTTACAGCCTTTGAAGTAATTCATCAACTTTGATTTCTACAAATAAAAAAAATGAAATTTTATTGATTAAAAACTCTAGGTAAACTTTAATTTAAGGATTTTTACCCTTATGTAAAATGATACATTTTTAAAAAGTAATAAATTTTTAATTAATTAATATTACAGAACTATAAATCAAATTTTTAATGAACATTTAAATAATTAATTATTATTGACTTAAAGTTTTAAACATTAAAAATACATTAATTAATTCCTTTTATTAATAATTTTCGTAATTGACTATTAATATGCTAATATGGCTAATAACAACCGTTGAGTCAGCTATTCTGATGCTAATGGGCTACCATGAGAGCCAAAAATTAAAAAAACATTCAAAAGAATATAAAAGTTATTGAAAATATTAAAGTTCATAAACAACCGAGACAAATTCACGTCCAAGTTCATTTGTTTTTCATTTTAAAAATTGTGACTATTAATTTTTTTATCGTAAGCGGTACAACTATGGCCCAATTAATTAATTGATTTAACATGGTATAATAAATTACAACTTTATTTTATAGAAAATGGGTACGATTATCATCCACATGGAATAATAATTAATGATGTGATTTTTATTACCATAATAATAATAATATGTGTTTGATAGGAATATGCCATTCAAGATGCCATGCAGGGATCAAAGGTTGATATGATATTTAGGATAGTGAATGGGACAGCCGCACTACTTTACATTTACCCCAACCGCAATTAACTGTACTTAATTTATTTTTTATTTCACATTGTAGTATTATTATAATTGTCAAAATCACCTCGCGAACGGGATTTCGAAAAATCATTTCAAAGTTTGAAAAAATAGGAGTAAAAAGAGAGTCGTCATCAATCTTTATTTTGGGTGTGATTGGATCATCACAAAACGTTTAAAACGTTTTTAAAAAAGTCGATCTTTGAAATCCAGAGAAATAGGCTCGGGAGTCGGTTACGCATGAGGAAGTACGCCCAGAATTGGTACCACATGATTATTTTCAGGTCTTATTTTATGAAAACAATGAAAACTCAAGTCAAGTTTAAAATGCGATGTTTATTTTAAAAGGATTTGTGTAATTTTTAAAGGAAATCTTTTTAAGAAAAATTTATCACCGTATTTCGATCCTCTATGAGAACTAGAAGACGTGTCCATCACATTAGGACACTATATTCTCGGAGTTTCAAAATTGAAGGACGTTTCGGGAAATTTTAAAGGGAGTATTCTATTGCGTGAATTATACGAAATTCACACCCAACACGTTAGGGCATGGTGTTTCGAGGTTTTCACACGAAAGAACATTGTTTCTTTTTTGGTTTTAAAATCCTTTGTAAATATATAAGATTGAAGAATATTTTGGAAAACTTTTGAAAAGGATATCCGATTTGCATGAATTACGAAAATCACACTTAACACGTTAAAGCACGATTTTTTTGAAGTTTTCATACAAAGGACATTGCCTCGTTTTAAATTTATTTGTGACATATGCATATAAATATATTTTGAGAATTTGAAAAATTCACATTAAATTTAAAATGCGATCCTCGAACATCTGCTTTGAAGGATTTTAAAGATTACCCGTTTACTTCGATTTTCACGAAGAATTAAAGTCGCGACCAACACGTTAGGACACGACATTCTCGGAGCCTCGAAGTGAATACGCATAAAAAACTTGAAAAGGATATTCGGTTCGCGCGAGTTATACGAAGAAATCACACCCGACACGTTAGGGCTTGATTTTTCGAAGTTTACGCTCGGACGGAATATTACCTCTATTTTTAAAATAACTTGTAAATGGATGCGTAAGTTTAAAACACGAATAGCGATTAATAAGAGAAGTTAAATACGAAGCAATATAATAAGCAGACAAATAATATGCGAAAATATAAAATGCAGATGCAAATAAATGCAAACATTGGCAAGGAAGAAGAAACCACGAAATCGAGGTTGAAAACGGTACTTTTGGGTACCCGGGGGCAAAATGTAATTTAAATCGAGGTCAAAAATGGAATTTTGGAAAGTTTATGGGCAAAATGGTAATTTTTGGTGAAATCGATGTCAAAAATGGAATTTTGGAAAGTTCGAGGGCAAAATGGTAATTTTTGATGAAATCGGGGTTAAAAATGGAATTTTGGAAAGTTCGGGGGTAAAATGGTAATTTTTAGATAGTCTAGGGACTTATAGAATAATAAAACCAAGAAAGGGTGACACGTGGTAGCCCCACAGGCATCCAAAAGTCAAAGGACTAATTTAAAAATCTCAAAAAATTCCTGGGTCAATTTTGTAATTAAGCAAAAGTTGATTTGAGGATTAATTAAAACAAATTAAACACAACAGGGACTAAATACATAAATAAGCCAAAAGTGACACGTGGCAGCCTCTGGTGCAGTCAAACAGTCAAAGGACTAATTTAAAAATCTCAAAAGATTCTAGGGTCAATCTTGTAATTAAGCAAAAGTTGATTTGAGGATAAAATTAAAACAAATTAAACACAATAGGGACTAATTGCAAAATAAGCCGAAAAAATGACACGTGGTAGCCTCTGGTGCAGTCACACAGTGGAGGGATTAAATTGAAAACCAATTAATAATGCCAGGCAAAATTACAAATAATTAAAAATGTAGAAAAGGCTAAATTGAAACAAATAAAAAATGCGGAAGGACCAAACGCACAAATAGACCATTAAGCAAAAACACGCGGATCCCAGAGCGGGTTCGGGTCGGACCGGGTCGGGTCTGCGGGTACTATAAATTTCATTTTTAGGGTTTTTTATTTCATTTTTTCATTTTTTAAAATCACCCTTTTCTTTTTTCTCTTTTCTCTCTCCTTTCCCCCCTCTTTTCCTTCGGCCGACCTTGCTCCGGCCATCGTCGATCGGTGGTCGCCCTGCGCGTAGGGCCTCACGCGCGTCATGGCTGGCCTTCTTACGTTGCTGGCGTCCACCTCGAGCCCTTCATCGCCCACAATGCGCCGCCGTCACGAACCTCCGATCGCCGTCCATACCAAACAAAGGTACCCTTTTTTCTTTTCTTTTCATTTTGTTCTTTATAAAAAAACACATTCTATTGTTAGTTTTTCAGATGCAACGATTTAGATCTGGAAATCCAGATCTGAGGATTTTCACGGTGTTTTCTCTTCGATTTTCATTTCGTTTCGGTATTGTTTTTAATCCTTTTTTTAACTTGGTTCTTTCTCTTTTTGCATATCCGCATACGATGGGGCACGGTCGGCGTCCGGTGGTGACTTTGCGGCAGTGAACGGCGGTGGTGCGGCTAGATGGCGTCCAGTGGAAACAGATAAACTCGTCCCTTCGTTTATTATTATTATTAATAATTAATATTTTAATAAATAATATATTTATTATTATTAGCATTTATTATAATAACTGCCATTAATACCATGAATATTTATTAATAACATTATTAATATTAATATGTCTTTTAAGACTTATTAAATACTTAAATAAAAACAATGAACATCCACTAAATATTAAATGCATGCATCCCTCATGTTTGGAATCTGATGAGTTATAATTTTGAGATATGAATGGCAGTAAGCATATACCAATATTACCTGGTTGCCCTTGATGCTTGAATGACTTGGTATTGGATTAAACTTTTTTTTTGCTGTCGGTCTGTTTGATATTTGGCTGAATACTATTTGGTGATTGTTCAAATGTATGTTTAAAAGAGGGTTTGTGTTGATTTCATGAACTGGGTTTGTAATCCTTTACAATTGAAACTAATTCGGCTTTTATAGCCAAATATCCATCATGCAATTTTGTTTTGTACATTTAAATGCTTGTCCTAATCTATCTATTCTTCTGCAGGTTCCATGGCAGTGGCAGTTGGTGCAGCTGGTGAAGATGATGGCCATGGCAGCAACTTGCTTGGAGGTGACCATCGGGCTGCTGACGTGGCATCATACCATTGGTGGGAGTGGAGGTGGGCAGTGCAAGTGGGACACTTGGGTCAGATGGCCTTCTGCTTAGATTTGGTTTAGGCCAATTGGGCTGCTGTAATTCTTTGTTCTTGGGTTTGGGCCTTATTCGGGCCATTGTGATTGTAATTGGGCCCAATCTGGGCTTTATTTTTGTAATGGGACTTTTGTAAATGGACTTTTAATTTTAGTTTTATTTTATTTTAAATTTGATTAAACTTAAATTTAAAGTAAATTTAAATAAGTAAATTTAAATTTAAAATAAATTTAAATTTAAATTTAAAATAAATTTAAAACCCATTTAAACTTGAATTAAAACCAAAAGCCCAAACCCGGTTAAAATTGGGCTTTAACAATAATATTTAATTTTATTGTTATTGCTGTTTTTATATTAACCGTAAATACACGTACTGTCTATTCAAACCTACCATTAGATACTTTTTTTATTTAGTAATGGGTATTTATCCGCATTGATTAAAATTTAGTAAATCTACTTTAATTGAAAAAAATTTACTCTATTTTTTTTATAAAAAATAACATCAATAATCTCAGTCTACAGTAGGGGTGAGCAAAACTCGATTCGATTCAAAAAATTTGAAAAGAAATTTGAATTTCAAATTAATTGAATCAAGTTATTCGAGTCAACTCGAATAAGAAATTTCGGATTTCGAGTTTGAGTTCAAGTTGAGTTGAATTTTTACAATTTGAATAACTCCAATAATTCGAATAACATATTAGAATAAATACCCTTTTGGTTCCTGTAAATTTTAAAAATGAGCAAATTGATCTCTCTTAAAAAAATTAAAAAAATAAAAATAATTTTCAAAAATTAAAAATAATTTTTAAAATTCAAAATATTTATAAAAATTCTAAAATTTGTACTTTTAAAAAAATATAAAAAAGTTAAAATTTTAAAAAAATTATGTAATAATAATTTTGTAATCTAAATAAGTGATTAATGATTAAACTTTATTATACTAAAATAATTTTTTTATTTTACTATAAAAAAGTTTTCAAATATATATGATTTCAAATTTATGTGCTTTAACATGAAAATAATTATATTGTAACAAGATTTTAATTTAACATTATTAATTTTTTTAATTTAACTCGAATAAGTTTTCTCGATTTGACCGAATGCTCACCCCTCATTCGAGTTATCTGAAAATCCAAATAAAAAAAGACGTAATTACGTTGTTTTGATAAATATTTACCCATTAGTCTTATTTTTCTTCCTGAATCGTCCCACTTTCCCTTTTCATTTACTCAAAATTAATCTAAAAGCGTGTACTTCGTCTATTAGTTAAATAATCGGTTCATGTAAACACAACATTGAGTATAAATAATAAGATTCCTTAACTCGACTCGAATTTTTTTGATTCAATTCGACTCAATTCGAAAAAAATTCAAATTGAGTTCGGTTGCTAAAATAGGATTCGTCAACTCGACTAACTCGAAATTTTTTTGATTCGATTTGACTCGACTCGATTGGATACTCACCATTAATCTACAATAATTAATATCATTCAATAATCTTCTAAAAGGTTATAAGTATAATTATGATAATTGATTACAATCATAATTAATTATTTTAATGGGCTTTTAACTTGGTTAGGTGCTTGAGATCAATGCGTATAAATTACTCTTATCTCAGCTAATTGTAATGAAGTTGGGCCAATTGCTTTCAAGTGTGGACTTAGGTAAGAGGACTTTTATCCAGAAGCCTAGGCCTAATCCCTTTAAATGGAAATTTTTTTATTTAAATCATTTTAAAAATTAAAAAATTTTATTTTAGCAAAAGTAAAATTATTTTTTACTCTTTAAAAATAATAAAAATTTAATTTAATTATTTTAAAATTATAAAGATATATATTAATGTTATTTAAATTTTTATTTATGAAATGGTTCCAAATTTGCCATTTGTATTTTAGAAAGGTAGAATTGGTGCTTTCACTTCTATAATTAAGTCTAAAACGTTATATTTTAAATGTTTTTTTACTTCATATTAATTTATTGTTATTATATATATCTATATATATCACGGGCGTATTTAAGGCGTTTCAAAAATGAAAAATTATTATTTTAGTTCCTTCATAAACAATAAAATTATAAATTAATATACGATGATATTTTATTGACTTTTTCAAAAATAAAAAAATCTTTTTACTCCATTAAAAATGATGAAAAATGTAAATTAATAAATGATAAAATTATGTTTTGACATTTTAAAATTAATTTTTGACTCCTAAATTTTTTTTCTAAATCCCCTCTAATATATATAGTGTCCTTTATAATAAAAAATATATGGGACATTTAATAACTAAAAAATATTTTTAAAAAGTCCGAATCACTTTTTCTTCTCTTCTTTGCAAGCTTGAAGTTCTACTTGCTGTGAGAGAATTATTTATTAGCCTCCAAGTTAATTCTTTACTCTCTTTTTTTTCTTAAATCACATCACACCTTATTTTTAGAGTTTTAATCATTTCATACCGGACGCAAAATTACGATGGAGTAGATTGCTTGTTGTTTGAAAATTCTAAATTAAAGATTGTGCTCCATCACACTAAAATTCGATGGAGCGGAAAACTTTTCTTCGCTAGTTTTCACTATATGCTCCAAACCATTCATTCTTCATTCAAAACCTACAATAAAAAGAGGAAAATAGCAAGTAAATCATAACTAATTCTAAAAATGATAAGAATAAAATAAAAAATGTTTAAGCTGAAAAAACTAAAAAAAGTGTTAAAACTAACCTAAATGTTAAAATTATCAATTTAAAAGCTATAAGACTAAACTAACATAACTCTAAATATGAGAGTTATCACACCCCAAACTTAGATTTTTGCTAGTCCCTAGCAAAAAACAAAGAAAAAACAAAATAAAAATCTAATCAACTCAAATTTAAATCCATTAAAACTAGATGTTCTTAAAAATTGCCTCAATATCTCGTATCAAAATCTAGTTAAGATAATCTCCAAATTTTAAGTCATTCCTTACAATCAATGTCAATGTGTGTGAGAATATTTCGAATCTAGAAATTAAAGCATATAAGATTATAGTGAGATAAAAATCACCAAAAAGGTCTCACAGCTCGGTTATGGCGGCATAGGTAGTCCACCGGGACAGCAAACGTGGGGAAGTTCGCCAAGACATAAAACATGGGGGTCTCAATTGGAAAGTCCGCAGTTGATGAAGGACGCCAAGGGATTTAAGTAGAGTTCACGGTGTGATTGGGGCAATAAGTCACAAGAATGAATGAGCTTGGTGTGTCTAAGGAACATAAACCATCAGGATAATGAGAGAATTCGCTAAGGACAACAATGAGTAATGCCAAGGATGCGTCTCAACCCAATTAAGGTGAAAAGAGGAAGAGACTCCATAGTTAAGGAGGTATACATAAAGTACAAGAAAACGAGTTTGCTAGGGAAGCTGCGGATCCCACATGGTTTAACTTGACAAAGAATAGGCTGTAACAAAATACAATCATAATTTGTAAGTCGACAAAGAGCCAGCCAAAAGGTTGAGTAGGCTGATAAGAGCCTTCGTGGGAGGAAAATACTACTCAAGGTTGAATGACCAATAAAGTCCGACGGAGAATAGAGGATAATGGAGGTTCTTCAGAACCATTAAAAGCGATAAAGATCGTGTTGCTCTACCCAAGGTAGAAGCTGTATGGAATGAAGCATCATTTCACCAAGGAAAAGAGAACGTATTTTGGTAAGGACTTGCGTTTACGATAATGTTTTGGGTAACGTTAAGTGTCGCCAGCCGAGAAAATTGAATACGAGAATTAAGGATGTGGGTCAAAAATAAATAGAGTGAGCCCCAAATGAGAAATCACAATTACAGCCAAATCAAGAATCTAAGTCCGCCAATAAATGGCTCAGAGCATCCAAGGCTTGGGCTTGGTCAATTAGGTTCACAGAATCTCCTATGAAATCCAGGGAGTTTAATTCTGAACTAGAAAACTCAATTTCTTAATATTTATGGGATTCCATATGCATATATACAAATCTCACTAAGTTCTCTCGAATTTATAAAAATTGTTGCTTGAATGCAAGTTAGATAGTTACCCAAACAAATCAAGAGGAACGAAGCTAGACTAAGCCAAGTTAAGTGGTGCGCAGTTGCTGTCCATGTATATAGAGGAGAACTCGTTGAGGCTTCGCCTCAAAGTCTAAGTTGACTATTTACGTTATCGAGCTTCCATCCTGAAATTGTAAGCATTTGTTAGAAACAAAGCCTTAAGAATTTATCACTAGTTTTGTACAAGTTGTATTAGCAATTAGAAATATAAATTTAAGTCGTTTAATTATATAATTAAATCGGGAATCAAAATTCGTTAAGTCCTTTGGGTTAGTATAGCATCTGGGACTCAGACCTAACGATCGGGTTAGGTATAGGGTGTTACAAGTAAGGTCGATCCCCAACATATATGCTCAAATTTCTTTTAACATTTAACATTATATCATTGTGTAGAAATTTATAGTGCATTGAATATAAAATCAGAGAAAGCCAGAAAAGCACATACACGATTCAATTTTATTACTAAGCATAAAGAAAGAAAACAAAGATAGCAGGTGAACCACTGAATAATAATACACTCACTAAATACAAACTTGTCTATATTATTATTCTTTTTATTATTGGATATCCTAGGCTAGGCCCCCAATTAATCTACTGCTTTATGATCTCTCTCTCTATATATACATATATATACACATATATATTATGGGTTCAAACCATCTATTGTAGCTTTATATTGATCATAGTCTTCTCTTCTTCGACAGGCTGCAATTGTCATTCAACTGTTAATGATCAAAACATGCAAAACAATGTCAAATGATGCAGCTTGAGGACAAGGAAAAAGAGATTTTAATGTATGTATGTTACCTAGGATTGTGTAGGTAGTTTTGATGTTAGTGGGAGATACTTAAAAACTAAGGGATGAAGTGTAGGATAATACAGTGGTACAAGAGGTGGCGGAGACTTAAACTTGTAAAGAGGAGCTCGTTGATGCGGGGGTGTGTTTATCGCTGGTGGTGGAGGAGGTGGAGTTGTACGAGCCGTGGGAGGGAATTTGTACTCATAAGGCTACTCGATTGGTGGGGGAGAGTAGAAGGGAGGAGGAGGCAATGGTGACTCGTAATGGTAGGGTGGTGGTGTGCTCTTCTCAAGAGTAGATAATTAAAGGTAAATAGTTGAGGTTTGAGAAGGAAAACTAAGAGACAATGCGAGCACTAAAAGGAGGATGACAAAGAGAGAGGCCATCATATTTACAACCAACAAATTGGGTTTAATTTGGTTATGCTCTTATCCACCCTCTTCACTCCCTTTATATACTCTTTTCCTTCATCAAATAACAGTGTGACATCCATTTAATCCTCGCATATGAAGCAGTTTTAAAACTCGCAGCTAGCACCCACCCCTTTATTGGACCTGCACAATGCAGAAGATTAATTATTGAGCTCGCTCCAAAAGATACTGATAAGTGCCAAAAGTAACATGTTTTAACCTCATTCTTAATGTGTTTTTGGATGATTAATCTATTTAAAATAATGAATTTTATGTTCATAATCCTTTAAATTCATGTTTCTATACTTAGGAAAGCATTTGGGAGCGAAAGGAGCAAAAATCGGACAAAAAGAGCAGATTTTAGGAGCCACACGGGCTAGACACATGGCCATGGACTAAATCAAAGATAAAAAAGAAATTTTGGGGCAAAAGTGTGAATGTAGAACAGTTAGGAAGAGATTTATTGGACATAAACTTTATTTAAATTTAAAATTTATTTTTTAGGATTAATATTTAGGATTATTATTATATTATTTTTATTTATCTTTTAGGCTTTATAATTTAGATTTTAATTTGGATCCAATTAGGGAATTATTATTTAGATTTAATTCAAATTATCTTTTTAGAATTTAATTTGGATCCAACTAGAGTTTTTTTTAAGTATTATAAATAGGGGATAGAGTGATATGAGAAGACACTTCCAATTTTCTACAAAATCCTCCATTCCCCAAACCCTAGCCGTCAGAGATTATTGAAGGAAACAATTGAAGAAACACCACAGAAGCCGTCTTTGAAAAAGATCTCCACAAAGATTGAAGACCTCTTTCTAAATCCTTTTGATTTTATTATAAGTTTTCTTCATCTTGTGGTTATATTGTCTTTGAGATGTTTTCATTTATTAGCATGAACTAAATTCCTAAATACCTAGGGGAGATGAACCCTAGGATGAATTCTGTCATTTGATTTCTGATTTTACGCAATAAATACTTAGATTTTGTTCTCAATTATGTGTGCTTAATTCTTGTTTTAGTATTCTTGATATATTAATTCTTATTTGATGTGCTTAAATCAGAGGAGGAATAGACCCTGTTTAAGAGTAGATCTAGCATAATTAAGTGGAGTTGTATGCAATCCTAGAAATAGGACGACATAGATCTACCGGATTAGAGTCAAATCTAATAGAAAAATCCATAGATCGAATTAATGCAAGAATAGGGGTTTTAATTAGAAAGAAATTTCAATTAATCAACCTAGAGTCAATTACTTTTATGCTTGAATAGAGGTATTAACATAATTTAGGGATTTCTACGGATCAAAATACTAAGTGAATAAATTGCTTAATTCATAATGATAATGGCAGATGAAATCTAGGTGGAGTCTTTCCTGGGTATTGTTTGCTTCTTGGTATTAAAACACTTGTTATTTCTTGCTTTAATCATTGTCGCACTTTTAGTTTATTAATTTAGTTAAATTAATTTAAAAAAATCGATTCAATTAATTCAGTTAAATTCGTTAATAATTGAACCAACTGTTGGAACACATCAGCATTTAATTAATTTTTTAAAATTAATTTTAAAAATAAAAAATTATTTAAAAGTATAAAAAATATGTAAAAATATTTTAACCAAATCGAATTAGCATTAGCCGAACTATATAATCTTTTAACCGTTAATTGAATTGATTTTTTTTTAAAAAAATTAACTGAATTGAAATATTTTGATTAACCGAATTAACCAAAATTCATATTTTTTGTTTTTTATTAAAACTAATATAAAACATAATTGATAATATTCATTTATCTTAAAAGTTAACCAAATTAATCAAACAAATGTTAGAAACTATTAAATCCGTACCCATTGAAAGTGATGAAAAATCCAATGAAAATGTGATGGATGGAAAAAAGTGAAACCAAAATTGAGATTTCAAAAGTATGGGGCAAACGGTAAATCGAAAAAAAGGAAAAAAAAGTAATTCAAGGGTTTTTTTTTCAGTTTCCACTAAGTGAACAATCCAAACAATTTGGGTCGAGGGGTATATTCAAAAGGACTGATAAGGGCTCGGCCATTTTAAAATGGAAATTTTACTATTTTAATTTTTGAAAAATTTTAAATTAATAAAAATAAAATTACACTTTAACATCTTTTAAAAATAATAAAATTATAAAGATATAAATTATTTAATTTTGTCTTTCTAAATATTATTTTTGACTTCGCCCCTTATTAGGTGGATGTAAAATTAAAAGGTGAAACAAGAACAATCCAAATGACATATCTTAACGGTCCCCTTTCGTGCTCCAAAGACTTGGTTTTTATTTTTTCCAGACTAATACAACTCATAGGCTGACCCATTATCCCTAATGAGTGCCCTCTCCTTGCATTGCATCTTTCTAATCCTCACCAAAAACTAAAAAAAGCAGATAAAAGAATATAACAATAACGCAATTTCATAATTCAAATACAACAAGACAAAGGGAAGAATGATTTTTTTTATCACAAAAAAAATATCTTTAATCTTAAAGATTAATCACAGAAAAAGTCCATTTCTAGTCAAAACATAAAGAAAAGATTTTTGACAAAAAATAGTTGAAAAATCCAAGGTGAGTGTCGGACGGTGGTGAGTGCAGTTGAACTCAAAGGTACATCATTACGTTGGGTTAGGGCGTGAAAGATAATGGCTAATGACGAACGAACGTCGAATGATGATGGTGATTTTATGGATGCCGAACGTGGTAACTAGCAGTAAGGATTTTGAGAGATTTCAAATTAGAGATTTTTAATTTTGGGAGATAAAGATTAAGGATTTTGGTATGTTATACTTAGTTTTTAGGATTTTTAGGTTTTTTTTATTAAATTATTTTTGATTTTTATGATTGGACTGGATTTATAAATGTATATTGAATTGGATTTATATTGGGTAAGACTTAAGAGTGTTAGGATAAGTCGGTGGTTGAGGCCTGGGTGGATAGTGGACAGTGGATTAATACATATAATATATAATATTAATTTTTAAGTTTGGTTAATTATCCAATTTAAAATTGAGTTAATCGATAATCGAAATTTCAAAAATCATTAACCGATCTTTGATTGAACTGAATTCGGTCACCAATCGATTAACCGAATTAGATCGGTTCGGTTGATTAATTCCGTTTTAATCGAAGTTTGAACACCCCTACACTTATTGCCACATCGACAAAGTTAACAAATATTAACTTTTCCATCTATTTTAGAGTGATTTGATAAAAAAATACAAATTTAAAAATTAAAAAAAGGCTAAAATAAATTATTTTATAAAGTTATTAAACATTTTTCTTCTCATAACGAGACTTAACATTATTAGTTTTCTCAGTTCAGTCCTTCTATTTAGGGGTGAGCAAAACTCGATTCAATTCTAAAAATTAAAATAAAATTTGAATTTCGAGTTATTCAATTTTTTGAGTCAACTTAAATAAGTAATTTGAGTTTAAAGTTTAAGTCGAGCTGAATTTTACAATTTGAATAACAGTTTGGTGTAAATACTCCTTATGGTTCCTATCAATTTTAAAAACAAGCAAATTGATCTCTCCCTACACAAAAATTACAAAATACATTCAAAATATTTAAAAAAAATCTAAAATTTATATATTTTTAAAAAATCATAATTTTAAAAAAATCTATAGTATATTAAAAAAATTCTAAAATAATAATTTTTATGATTTAAATAAGTTAATTAATGATTTAAGTTTATCATTTATTTTCTTATTTTGCGTTTTCAAATATATATGGTTTTAAATTTATGTATTTTAACATAAAATTAGTTATAGTGTAACAAGATTATATTTTGATATGTTTAATTTTTTTTAAATTTAACTTGAATAATTTCACTTGATTTTACTTGACTTGATTCAAAAAATTTTAAATCGAATTAAAGTGATAAAATAAGATTCATCAACTAGATTAACTCAAAATTTTTTTACTCGATTCGATTGAATACAGACACTAACTTTTATCATTAAAAAGAAACTATTAAGTCATCCCACCAATTATTTTCCACTGCATGTTATATAATCACAACAAAACAACATCATCATCTAAAATTCTTTTAAACTTATTAAAAAAACATAAAAATTATTATGGGACACCACTGACTTTTTTTTATGGCATTATTGTAAACTATCTGTTTATACTCCTTTTTTATTTTGCATGTTTTAATATTTGTTAAGGCTTATTTATCGGGAAAGAAAGGTTAAGGAGTTAAAAGCATGTGAAAAAGTAGTGAAAGTAGGAAAAATGTTAGTGTTGTCTATTCACTCTTATTTAATGTGAAAAATGGAGAATTCCATGTGATGATAATGATCTAATGGTTAAAGTGTTTATCATTTTAAATATCATCTGAGTTCGAGTTACGTTATTCGAATTTTGTCATGTTCTTTTTTAAAAAAAAAAAGGAAAGATGAAAGTTGCATATAGTGAACAAGTAAAAAGACATGAAATTTGTTGATGCTCCGAAATGTTAGATGTCGAAACGTTTTTTTAAAACAAGACTCGAAAATAATTTTAAAATCGAAATATAGAGTTGCCACCAATTTTTTTTATTTGGTGTGATTGGATCACCATAAAACATTTTAAATCCGTTTTGAAAAACATTTTGGTCTTCGAAAATCAGAAAACGGGTCCGGGAGTCGGTTATGTGTGAGGAAGGATTAACACCCTCACACGGCCAAAATTGGTACCATATCGACTTTTTTCTAGTCTTGATTGTCAAAGATTTGAAACTTCGAGTGGAATTTAAAATACGATCCTTGTACACATAATTTATTTCGCATGATTCTCAAAAGTCGAGTTTGAAGAAAAATGCCCGTGTGTCTCGAATTTCTTGGATAATTGAAGTCGTGTCCAACACGTTAGGGCACGATGTTCCCGAAAATTCGAAATTGAAGGACATTTTGAAAGGTTTAAAAGAGGATATTCGATTGTGCGAAATATATGAAAGATCACACCCAACATGTTAGGACATAATTTTCTGAAACTTTCACATGAAAGGATATTGCCTCAATTTTAAAATTATTAGGCCTCGATTATTTCGAGTTGAAGAGGAGAAAACATGCCTAGTAAGTTAAGACATGAATTTCTTGAATTCTCGTAAATAACGAGCATTCCTTCATTGTCGATTTCAAACCTTAAAAAGGATATTCGATTATTCTGGTTTGAAGAAAAAATCGCGCCTAGTAAGTTAAGGCACAATTTTTCAAAATCCGAAATAAAAGAATATTGCCTCGATTTTAGAATTATTTGTGCATATGTTTTGAGACAGAAAATAATTTTAATTTAAAGATGAGTGTGTAAATTAAATACAAATGCACAAATAATGGCAAAATTAAATAATCACAAAGAAAGAACAATTATACGATAAATAAATATGCAACAATAAACATGAAATACAAAATACAAAAAAGGCGAATCAGAAACATCGAATACAAGAAAAAACGGGATTAATTTAATATACGAAGAAAATAATTTTATTTTATTTACAAAGAATCGAAAAAGGAACGAAAAGAAAAAAGGGGTCAAAAATGATGTTTTTGAGAATTTCAAGGTAAACATGTAATTTTTGGAAGTTTAGGAGTCAAAATGTGATTTTTAGGAAAGTTTAGGGGTTAAAATGTAATTTTGAAAAATTTTAAGGGTCAAAATAAAATTTTGGAAAAGTTTAAGGGTCAAAATGAGATTTTAGAAAAATATAAGGTTAAAATGTGATTTTGGGTAAGTTTGGTGGTCAAAATGTGATTTTTATGAAAACAAGGGCTTCATATGCAAATAACCCTGAAAATGACACGTGGCAGCTTTCTGTGCTTTTAAAAGTCAAAGGATTGAATTAAAAAGGAATTAAAATTAAAGGGGCAATTTTGAAATAAATTGTAAAATATGAAAAGGATTAAATTATAAAAATTAAAAATGCAAAAGGACAAGGGGCATAAATATCCCCTGGTTGAAAAACACGCGGATCTTCAAGAGCGGGTCGAGTCCAAAAACGGGCAACGCAAAACGGCGTCGTTTTGGCATTTAAAAATCCCTTCCCAAAACGACGCCATTCCGATGAGGTATAAAAAGCAAAAAAAACCCTAAAAAATCATTTGCCTTCATTTCAAAATAAAAAAAATAAAAACAAACCCCTCATTTTCTCTCAACTCCCTCAAGATTAGCCCCATGTTCGGTCGTCGGTCATCCATGGCTCCGCCGCCTCCGACATCGTCTAACCGCTGCGCACAGCGGCTAGCTAAGTCAGAAATCTCCCTTTTTATTCTTTTCCTTTTTTTTTGAAACAAAATAGATCTAGGTTCGTATCGACTTAGATAGAACCTGGATCTAATGAATGTTTAGGTTTCCCTTTTTTTTATTTTTAGATTTGTTATTTTTTTAGATTTTTGTTTAAAATCTGTTCTAATTTTTTTGTTATTATTTACTTTTGAAAATAACCCCTTTTGTTTATTTTTTTTAATATGCTTCCTTTTTACTTCTTTTCCACTCTTTTTTAAGTAAATCCAGATCTAAAGTTAGATCTTTTCGAAATTTCAGAAAAAAATTTGATGATTCTCCATTGTATTTTTTTTTCAAAATTTGTTTTTATTCCATTTTGCTTACCATACTTTTTGGACAGAAAACCAAGCATCGAAGCCCCTCACAAACTGAGGAACTCCATCCGAACCGACGGCGGTGGCAAGTCAAGTACGACTCTTCAACTTTTCTTTTATTATTTTATTATTTTTTCTAAAATATTTCGAAATAAATGACTAATAAATGTTAGTAATGACAAAATAAACTAAATAAAAAATCATTTCGAAAATTGAAGGAAATAATAAATGAACAATAAATATTTATGTAACTTGTATACCTAGAAAATAGAAATTTGAATGCTTTTGATTTGATCTCTTATTGCTTGTAAAATCGAAGAGAGCCTCCTTTGAAAATTTGTTTACATGGCTTTATAGCCGAATGGGTACATGTATTTCCCTATTTCTATCTTGTCTTGCTTCTTGTCTTTGCAGGTGATGATGGTGGTAGTAGATCTGACATGGTGGCAGAGGCAAGTGGAGGGTGGTGCTGGTGGTGAAAGCTGACGTGGCAACACCCAAGTGGACAGGGCAGCGACGACAGCACATCCCTAGTAATTAGGGTTTTTTATTTTTTCTTAAATTTGGGCTTGTTGGGCCTTGTTTTAGGTTTGGTTTTTTTAGGGTTTGTAATTTGATGTAATTTATACATTTAAATTTAAATTTTGGGTTTTTAGTTGGGCCCGGACAAATTAGGCTCCAACAGTTGCCTCTCTTTGCTCTTTGCCGTTTAACGGGAATAAGGCAAAGAATTAAAGGAAGCCCAATTTCATCATGTCTCATATATTCGATGCTCTTTCTTTAATCAGCCCACCCCTCGCTTTATTGGTCGTTCAATTTTACTGCATCCGCTTCTCTACAACTTTAAGAAAGTAGGATTCAGTGATGTGATTCCATCTTGCCCTAAGGCAATTTCAAAAAGACAAAATTTGCTACTGTAACTTTACTCAATTCACTTGCAACTTCAAGGAGATTGAGGTTTGTCATCGTAGTCTTTTAATTCAATCCACTAACACTTCAGGTGTTTGGTGTTGTGGCTTCATCTCTTGGTCTACTTCTCTGTATCTCATCAGGAAGGTGACCGCTTTATTACTTTGACTCACTTCTCTGTATCTCATTAAGGAGATAGGATTTTGAAGTTTCACTCACATTGAGCTTTGCCTCTTTGATTTGGTCTACTTCTCTTTATCTCATCAGTAAGATGATCGCCTCATTGTTTCAATCCACTTCTCTGTCTCTCATCAGGAAGATGACCGCTTTATTGCTTTGAACCACTTCTCTGTATCTCATCAGGAAGATGACCGCTTTATTGCTTTGAACCACTTCTCTGTATCTCATCAGGAAGATGGGGTTTGAAGTCTCATTTGTATTGAGCTTCACTTCATTGATTTGGTCTACTTTTCTGTTTTTATCAGGAAGATGACCACCTCATTGTTTCAATCCACTTTTCTGTATCTTATCAAGAAGACAAATTTGGTCTACTTCTTTGTATCTTATCAGGAAGATGACTGCTTTAGTGCTTGAACCCACTTTTCTGTATCTCATCAAGAAGATGGGGTTTGAAGTCTCATTCGTATTGAGTTTCACTTCATTGATTTGGTCTACTTCTTTGTTCTCATCAGGACGATGGCCGCCTCATTGATTTAATCCACTTCTCTATATCTCATCAGGAAGGCGGATTTGGTCGGCTTCTCTGTATCTCATCAGGAAGGTGACCGCTTTATTGCTTTGACCCACTTATCCGTATCTCATCAAGAAGATGGGGTTTGAAGTCTCATTCATATTAAGCTTTGTTTCATTTATTTGGTCTACTTTTCTGTTCTAATCAAGAAGATGACCTCTTCATTATTTTATTTCACTTCTCTGTATCTCATAAAGAAGACGGATTTGGTTTACTTCTCTGCATCTCGTCAGGAAGATGACCACTTATTGGTTCGAATGACTGCAATCTACCCCATGATTGGGGTAAGAGATTAGATGATGACAGTAATTTACCTCGTAATCGGGGTAAGAGATTGGATGGCTACAATTTGCCCCATGATTGGGGTAAGAGATTAGATGGCTGCAATCTGCCCCATGATCGGTGTAAGAGATTGGATGATGGCTGTAATCTACCCTATGATCGAGGTAAGAGATTGGATGACGACTGTAATCTGCCCCATGGTCGAGGTAAAAGATTGGAAATGTTTTCAATCTACCCCTCTTGATTAGGGGTAAAAGATTGGAATCTTCAATCTGCCCCTTTTGACTTAGGGGTAAAAGATTAGAATGTGGCTTCGATTTGCCTTTCTTGACTTAGGGGTATAAGATTCGTCATTGTGGCCTCAATCTTTCCTGTCATATTTCTAAGGTACCGGGTTCGCCATTGCAGCATCAACCTTTCCTTTCATATCTTCATGGTAACGGGTTCGCCGTTACGGTATCAACCTTTTCCTTCATATCTTCATGGTATCGAGTTCGTCATTGCGGCATCAATCTTTCCCTTCAAATCTTCATGGTACCAGTTTCGTTGTTGCGACCTCATCCTTTCCCATCACATCTTTTAAGGTACCGAGTTCACCGTTGCGGCCTCAACCTTTCCCATCACATCTTCTAAGGTACCAAGCTCACCGTTGTGGCCTCAATCTTTCCCTTTTTCCTATGGTACCAGATCTGTCGTTGCGGCCTCGATCCTTCCCATCACATCTTCTAAGGTACTGGGTTCGTCGTTACAGCCTCAACCTTTCCCTTCATATCTTCATGTTTCCTTGGTTCATTTCGCCATTTCGCGGTAATGAAATCTGTAGAATATGCTTTGATGAGCCTCTATGTAGGCCAGATTATTAGGATACCATGATCAGAATGAATCAAAAGCTCCTAAACAGGTGAATATGAATGATGAATGTAAAAATGTCATCTTTGAGAAATGATTTTATTTTTAGTCCTTAGCCGACATCGTTCGTCATCTATCTAAGTCCTATCACTGATGGGTTATCATGTTCTTCTTTTGGTATGGTATCTCTGTTATAAAACCTAAAGAGGTAGTCGTAATTTGTTTCAAGACCCTTCTAACCCTCGAGTTTGGTTATTTCCAATTAGTGGTCCTGTTTTAAGTTCTTGTACTATTTAGAAATTTTTCAAAATGATAAGCAGAAATCCTTTTATTCCTTATATCGTTAGACCACTAACCGTTATTTCAAATGCAAAAAATGCTTGAATCAAGGTTATAAGATGTATGAAATTGAATTTGATTGAAAACAAAGGTCGCATAAATAAAAAGATAGTTGGTTCATTAATCACTATTTTGATGCAGAATTGCTTGAACATGGTCGTAAGGCGAATGGAATTTTACTAGAGGCAAAGCTCACATGACTGAAAAGATTAAAAAATGACCCATATTGGTCAAAAGTTGCCAAACATAAAGTGAGCAAAAAATAAAGTTAGGTGCCCCAGATATCAAAGTATGAGCTTCACTGAGGAAACTTGATGAGGACCATTCTGAGCTTGACATATGTTCATGAAACTTGGAGTATTTCGTGAGAGAAAAGACCATTTCACGCTTCTTTCTTCAAAATTTAGCCGCCCTTTCAGATTTTCAACTCAAGTCTCCTTAGGTTTCGAGATGCTCTTTACGAGTTTTCACCTCAACCTCTCCTTTTCTTTTTCCCTTTTTTTCCTTTTTTCCTGTTTTCTTTTTTTTTTAGTTTTTTTTCTTCTTTTTTTCTTTCTTTTTTTATTTATTTTTCTTCATCGAATCCGAGTTCACGAAGTTGGGCAGGTTTTTGTCATCCATTTCGATCAAAATCAAAGCTTATCCAAAAAGACTTTCTTCACCTCATGGGGCCTTTCCAAATTCGACATCCATTTTCCTTGAAGTTTTTTGTAAGCAAGATCCTTTTCAAAAGTAGAGCTCTCTCGTGAAATTCTATAGAGCAGATCCTTCTTTGTCGTAAACTCTTGTTATCTGAATCATGACAGATGACTTTTAGTATCTTTTCTTCAATCAAGTTTAGCTGACTGCATTTAGATTAGATCCATTCTACTTTAACAGCTCTAACAAAATCTAGAGGGAAAGAAACTCGACTTTAATGGGTAGGATGACTTTCATTCTAGTGAGAAAGGTGTTGCCCCGGTGGATGCACTGATAGAAGCCCGATAAGCCTCGAAGGCAAATGGTGATTTCTCATGTCGAGCTTTTGTAGGTCTCTGCTATGAATTGAGTTATTCAATTTTTTGAGTCAACTTAAATAAGTAATTTGAGTTTAAAGTTCGAGTCGAGCTGAATTTTACAATTTGAATAACAGTTTGGTGTAAATACACCTTTGGTCCCATCAATTTTAAAAACAAGCAAATTGGTTTCTCCCTACACAAAAATTACAAAATAAATTCAAAATAAATTTTAAAATTAAAAATATTTATTAAAAATCTAAAATTTATATATTTTTAAAAAAAATCATAATTTTAAAAAAAAATCTATAGTATATTAAAAAAGATTCTAAAATAATAATTTTTGACTTAAATAAGTTAATTAATTATTCAAGTTTATCATTTATTTTCTTGTTTTGCATTTTCAAATATATATGGTTTTAAATTTATGTATTTTAACATAAAATTAGTTATAGTGTAATAAGATTTTATTTTGATATGTTTAATTTTTTTTAATTTAACTTGAACAATTTCACTTGATTTTACTTGACTCGATTCAAAAAATTTTAAATCGAGTTAAAGTGATAAAATAGGATTCGTCAACTTGATTAACTCAAAAAATTTTACTCGATTCGATTGAATGCGGACACTAACTTCCATCATTAAAAAGAAACCATTAAATCATCCCACAAATCATTTTCCACTGCTTGTTATATAATCACAACAAAACAACATCATCATCTAACATTATTTTAAACTTATTAAAAAAACTATAAAAATTATTATGGGACACCACGGACTTTTTTTTATGGCATTATTGTAAACTATCTGTTTATACTCCTTTTTTATTTTGCATGTTTTATTATTTGTTAATGCTTATTTATTGGGAAAGAAAGGTTAAGGAGTAAAAGCATGTGAAAAAATAGTGAAAGTAGGAAAAATGTTAGTGTCGTCTCTTCACTCTTATTTAATGTGAAAGATGGAGAATCCCATATGATGACAATGATTTGATGGTTAAAGTATTTATCGTTTTAAATATTATTTGAGTTCGGGTTATGTTATTCGAATTTTGTCATGTTCTTGTATTTTTAAAAAAAAAAAGGAAAGATGAAAGTTGCATATAGTGAACAAGTAAAAAGACATGAAATTTGTTGATGCTCCGAAATGTTAGATGTCGAAACTTTTTTTTTAACAAGACTCGAAAATATTTTTAAAATCAAAATATGGAGTCGCCACCAATTTTTTTATTTGGTGTGATTGGATCACCACAAAACGTTTTAAATCCGTTTTGAAAAACTTTTTGGTCTTCGAAAATCAGAAAACGGGTCCAGGAGTCAGTTACGTGTGAGGAAGGATTAGCACCCTCACATGCCCAAAATTGGTACCATATCACTCTTTTCCGATCTTGATTGTCAAAGATTTGAAACCTCGAGTGAAATTTAAAATACGATCCTTATACACATAATTTATTTCACATATTCTCAAAAGTCGAGTTTGAAGAAAAATGCCTGTGTGTTTCGAATTTCTTGGAGAATTGAAGTCGTGTCCAACACGTTAGGGCACAACGTTCCCGAAATTTTGAAATTGAAGGACATTTTGAAAGGTTTAAAAGAGGATATTCGATTGTGCGAAATATATGAAAGATCACACCCACCACGTTAGGGCATAATTTTTCGAAATTTTAGCACAAAAGGATATTACCTCGGTTTTAAAATTATTAGGCACTCGGTTATTTTGAGTCGAAGAGGAGAAAACACGCCTAGTAAGTTAAGGCATGAATTTCTCGAATTCTCGTAAATAACGAGCGTTCCTTCGTTGTCGATTTCAAACCTTGAAAAGGGTATTCGATTATTCCGGTTTGAAGAAAAAATCGCGCCTAGTAAGTTAAGGCACAATTTTTTAAAATCCGAAATAAAAGAATATTGCCTCAATTTTAGAATTATTTGTGCATATGTTTTGAGACAGAAAACAATTTTAATTTAAAGATAAGTGTGTAAATTAAATACGAATGCACAAATAATGGCAAAATTAAATAATCACAAAGAAAGAACAATTATACAGATAAATAAATATGCAACAATAAACATGAAATACAAAATACAAAAAAATGAATCAAAAACATCGAATACAAGAAAAAAAGGGGATTAATTTTATATACGAAGAAAATAATTTAATTTTATTTACAAAGAATTGAAAAAGGAATGAAAAGAAAAAAAAAGGGGTCAAAAATGAAGTTTTTGAGAATTTCGGGGTAAAAATGTACTTTTTGGAAGTTTAGGGGTTAAAATATGATTTTTAGGAAAGTTTAGGGGTCAAAATGAAATTTTAAAAAAGTTTGAGGGTTAAAATGCAATTTTAGAAAAGTTTGGTGGTTAAAATGTAATTTTAGAAAAGTTTAAGAGTTAAAATGTGATTTCAAAAAAGTTTAAGGGTTAAAATGTGATACTAGAAAAATATGAAGGTTAAAATGTGATTTTTGGGAAAACAAGGGCTTCATGTGCAAATAACCTCGAAAAATGACACGTGACAGCTTTCTGTGCTTCTAAAAGTCAAAGGATTGAATTTAAAAGTAATTAAAACTAAAGGGGCAATTTTGAAATAAATTATAAAATATGAAAAGGACTAAATTATAAAAATTAAAGATGCGGAAGGAGCAGGGGCATAAATATCCCTTGGTTGAAAAACACGTGGATCCTCAAGAGCAGGTCGGGTCCAAAAACGGGCAATGCAAAACGGCGTCGCTTTGGCATTTAAAATCCCTTCCCAAAACGACGCCGTTCCGATGGGGTATAAAAAACAAAAAAACCCTAAAAAATCATTTGCCTTCATTTCAAAATAAAAAAAATAAAAACAAACCCCCCCATTTTCTCTCAACTCCCCTAAGATTGGCCTCATGTTCGGTCGTCGTTCCTTCATGGCTCTGTCGCCTCCGACGTTGTCTGACCATCGCGCACGACGGCTAGGTAAGTCTAAAATCTCCCTTTTTATTCTTTTCCTTTTCTTTTGAAACAAAATAGATCTAGGTTCGTATCGACTTAGATAGAACCTGGATCTAAAGAATGTTTAGGTTTTCCTTTTTTTTTAGAGCTGTTATTTTGTTTAGATTTTTGTTTAAAATCTGTTCTTATTTTTTGTTATTATTTACTTTTGAAAACATCCCTTTTTGTTTTTTTTTGAATATGCTTCCTTTTCGCTCTTTTTTAAGTAAATCCAAATCTAAAGTTAGATCTTTCAGAATTTCAGAAAAAAATTTGATGATTCTCCATTTTATATTATTTTATTTTTCAAAATTTGTTTTTATTCCATTTTGCTTACCATACTTTTTGGACAGAAAACCAATCATCGAAGCCCCTCATGAACTGAGGAACTCCGTCCGAGCCGACGGCGATGACAAGTCAAGTACGACTCTTCAACTTTCCTTTTTTTCTTTTTTTCTTTTTTTCTTTTCCTAAAAAAGTTTCGAAATAAATGACTAATAAATGTCAGTAATGACAAAATAAATAAAAATATTAATATATATTTAAATAAAAAATCATTTCGAAAATTGAAGGAAATAATAAATGAACAATAAATATAAATGTAAGTTGTATACCTAGAAAACGAAAATTTGAGTGCTTTTGGTCTGATCTCTTATTGCTTGTAAAATCGAAGAGAGCCTCCTTTGAAAATTTGTTTACATGGCTTTATAGCCGAATGATACATGTATTTCCCTATTTCTATCTTGTCTTGCTTCTTGTCTTTGCAGGTGATGATGGTGGTAGTAGATCTGACATGGTAGCAGAGGCAAGTGGGGGTGGTGCTGGTGGTGGAAGCTGACGTGGCAGCACCCAAGTCGATAAGGCAGCGGCGGCGGCACATCCCTAGCAACTAGAGTTTTCTATTTTTTCTTAGATTTGGGCTTGTTGGGCCTTGTTTTAGGTTTGGTTTTTTTAGGGTTTGTAATTTGGATGTAATTTGGACATTTAAATTTAAAATTTGGGTTTTGAGTTGGGCCCGGACAAATTAGGCTCCAACAACTGACCCTTTTTGCTCGTTGCCGTTTAACGGGAATAAGGCAAAGACTAAAAGGAAACCCAATTTCTTCATGTCTCATATGTTCGATGCTCTTTCTTCAATTAGCTCGCCCTTTGCTTTATTGGTCGTTCAATTTCACTGCATTCTCTTCTCTAGAACTTTAGGAAAGTAGGATTCAGTGTTGTGATTCCATCTTACCCTAAGGCAATTTCAAAAGGACAAAATTTGCTACTGTAACTTTACTCAATTCACTTTCAACTTCAAGGAGATTGAGGTTTGTCATCGTAGTCTTTTGATTCAATCCACTAACACTTCAAGTGTTTGGTGTTGTGGCTTCATCTCTTGGTCTACTTCTCTGTATCTCATCATGAAGATGACCGCTTCATTACTTCGACTCACTTCTTTGTATCTCATTAAGGAGATAGGGTTTGGAAGTTTCACTCACATTGAGTTTTGCGTCTTTGATTTGGTCTACTTCTCTGTATCTCATTAGTAAGATGACCGCCTCATTGTTTCAATCCACTTCTCTATCTCTCATCAGGAAGACGAATTTTGTCTACTTCTCTGTATCTCATCAAGAAGATGACCGCTTTATTACTTTAACCCACTTATCTGTATCTCATCAAGAAGATGGGGTTTGAAGTCTTATTCGTATTGAGATTTGCCTTATTGATTTGGTCTACTTCTCTGTTCTCATCAGGAAGATGGCCGCTTCATTGATTTAATCCACTTATCTGTATCTCATTAGGAAGATGATCGCTTTATTGCTTTGACCCTCTTATCTGTATCTCATCAGAAAGATGGGGTTTGAAGTCTCATTCATATTAAGTTTCATTTCATTGATTAGGTCTACTTTTTTGTTCTCATCAAGAAGATAACTGCTTATTATTTTAATCCCCTTCTTTGTATCTCATTAGGAAGACGAATTTTATTTACTTGTCTGCATCTCATCAGGAAGATGACCACTTATTGGTTCGAATGACTACAATCTGCCTCATGATCGGGGTAAGAGATTAGATGGCTGTAACCTGCCTCATGATCGGGGTAAGAGTAGATGGCTGTAACCTGCCCCATGATCGGGGTAAGAGTAGATGGCTGTAATTTGCCCCATGATCGGGGTAAGAGATTTGATGACGACTGTAATCTGCCCCATGGCCGAGGTAAAAGATTGGAAAGGTTTTCAATCTACCCCTCTTGATTAGGGGTAAAAGATTGGAATCTTCAATCAACCCCTCTTGACATAAGGGTAAAAGATTGGAATGTGGCTTCCATCTAACCCACTTGACTTAGGGGTATAAGATTCGCCGTTGCGGCCTCAACTTTTCCCTTTATATCTTCATGGTAACAGGTTCGTCGTTACGGCCTCAACCCTTTCCTTCATATCTTCACGGTACTGGGTTTACCGTTGTGACATTAACCTTTCCCTTCAAGTCTTCATGGTACCGGGTTTGCCGTTGTGACCTCAACCTTTCCCATCACATCTTCTAAGGTACCGGGTTTGCCATTGCGGCCTCAACCTTTCCCATTACATCTTTAAAGGTACCGGGCTTGCCGTTGCAGCCTCAATCTTTCCCTTTTTCCTATGGTACCAGATCCATCGTTGTGGCCTCAATCCTTCCTATCACATCTTCTAAGGTACCAAGTTCGCCGTTACAGCCTCAACCTTTCCCTTCATATCATCATGTTTCCTTGGTTCATTTCGCCATTTTGCGGTAATGAAATCTGTAGAATATGCTTTAATGAGCCTCTATGTAGGCCAAATTTTTAGGATTCCATGATCAGAATGAATTAAAAGCTCCTAAACAGGTGAATATGAATGATGAATGTAAAAATGTCATCTTTGAGAAATGGTTTTATTTTTAGTCCTTAGCCGACATCGTTCATCGTCTGTCTAAGTCCTATCACTGATGGGTTTTCATGTTCTTCTTTTGGTATGGTATCTCTGTTGTGAAACCTAAAGAGGTAGTCGTAATTTGTTTCAAGACCCTCTAACCCTCGGGTTTGGTTATTTCCAATTAGTGGTCCTGTTTCAGGTCCTTATACTATTTAAAAATTTTCCAAAATGATAAGCAGAAATCCTTTTATTCCTTATATCATTAGACCACTAACTGTTATTTCAAATGCAAAAAATGCTTGAATCAAGGTTATAAGATGGATGAAATTGAATTTGATTGAAAACAAATGTCACATGATTAAAAAGATCGTTGGTTCATTAATCACTATTTTAATGCAGAATTGCTTAAACATGGTCGTAAGACGAATGGAATTTTATTGGAGGCAAAGCTCACATGACTGAAAAGATTAAAAAATGACCCATATTGGTCAAAAGTTGCCAAACATAAAGTGAGCAAAAAATAAAGTTACGTGCCCCAGATATCAAAGTATGAGCTTCACTGAGCAAATTTGATGAGGACCATTCTGAGCTTGACATGTGCTCATGAAACTTGGAGTACTTCGTCAATGCTTCAAGGTGTAAAGTTTCTCAACCTTGCTACTTTTGAGAGAAAAGACCATTCACGCTCCTTTCTTCAAAATTGAGCCGCCCTTTCAGGTTTTCAACTCAAGTCTCCTTAGGTTTTGAGATGCCTTTTACGAGTTTTCACCTCGACCTCTCTTTTTCTTTTTCTTTTTCCTTTTTTATTTTACTTTTATTTTTCTTCTTTTTTTCTTTCTTTTATTTATTTATTTTTCTTCATCGAATTCGAGTTAACGAAGTTGGGCAGGTCTTTGTCATCCATTTCGATCAAAATCAAAGCTTCTCCAACAAGACTTTCTTCACCTTATGGGGCCTTTCCCCATTCGACATCCATTTTCCTTGGAAGTCTTTTGTAAGCAAGATCCTTTTCAAAACCAAAGCTCTCTCATGAAATTCTCTAGAGCAGATCCTTCTTTGTCGTAAACTCTTGTTATCTGAATCATGACGGATGACTTTTAGTATCTTTTCTTCAATCAAGTTTAGCTGACTGTATCTAGATTGGATTTATTCTATTTTAACAGCTCTAACAAAATCTAAAGGGAAAGAAACTCAACTTTAATGGGTAGGATGACTTTCATTCTAGTGAGATAGGTGTTGCCCCGGTGGATGTTTTGATAGAAGCGCGATAAGCCTCGAAGGCAAATGGTGATTTCTCATGCCAAGCCTTTGTAGGTCTCTGCTATAAATCCTTTTGATGTTCTTATTGGTCACCTCCAATGCCCCATTCACCTTTTTTGCGATTTGGTGCTGAATCGTGATACTTGTTCTTGAATTGGTTGTAGACTTTCCCTATCGTGCTGTTACTCAAATTCAAGTCATCGTCGGATATGATCCTTTTTGGCATTCCATATAGACATATAATCTCTCATTTTCAATAATCTGCTTAACCGCCGATTGTCATAAGAAGTAGTAATCAATGATCATGAGGACGAATTGATGCTCATTAGAAACTCTTTTGCAAAGTTGGCTTGATGGTGTCCATGCTTCACATAAAAAAGGCCATGACATAGAAAGATGAAGGAGAATAATAAATTTTCAAGATGCCCTTTATGGATTTTTCGACCCATCTTTTCTTCTTTTTCTTCTTTTTTTCTTGATTTTCTTTTTGATAGCATGTCAAGCCTCAATTTTTGAAGTTTCTATTGAATTGGATTGCGTTCTTCCTTTATGGGAGTCTCTGTGTGACGACATCAATTCCTTAAACCTGGCATGCTTTGATAGGATCATGCAAAGACCTTCAAATTCTTGAGGCAGCTTGTCTTGTTTTCGCAAAGACACATGTCTCGATTTTCACTTAAAATCACAACTCTTCGAGGTGATATTCATTTCCAGTCTTGTTCAAATATCCGTAGCAGATCGGGAGACAAGTCACATCCTTGATCATTTTCATAGTCTCAAATTTTTTCTAGACATATGCCTTACTCAAAAGCGACTAAGTCAACAGAAGTGTCACTCGTGTCCTTGATATCAAGGGATCCAACATATGAGTAAGTACGAGTATGGATGAAAAAGAAATGCAACATGTTTGCTAAGTGAGACACAAGAAATGCGTCATTTTCATCGAAATAAAAGACAGTGGTCATGTGCCCTTTATAAAAGAATCTCTATTACTCTCGGACTTAGAGTGATAAGTGTGTTCTGAATATTTTTCTGGAAAGGTCCTAAAAACTACAAGAAGCTCCTCTACAGTCTAATTGTCCAAAACACTTCCAAGGGTGTAGGGACAAATTCTCAATAGGTTCCACTCTCTACATGACTTTAGCTCAAATTTTCAGCATTCCCTATCTTGATTTATTATGCTTCCTCTAATTTTTCATTTAGGGTTGGTGATTCCCTTACACACGAATGTTTTAGATATGTGGATCTTATTAAAATTTAATGCATTACGTGCAGTGCAAATGAATGTAAAAAGGCATTGATTCTTTGTTCCATTCCATTAGAACAATTTTACTAGAAAACAAATTTCTGTACATAAGACAGATACAAGTATGATCGTGCCTCAATGCTCAAAGTCCTAATCTTCCAAGCTAATTTTTGCTCTGGCCCTGATTTCAAGTTCAAAATGTTGGTCTTGAATGGCTAAAGTCTGTAAGTGGTTAGTCGTTTCTTGCACTTGGTCGAGTCCATGCTTGTGACATGGTCCCTATCTTAGACTTGCCCCTAAGAGCGTTGGAGTCGTTCCTCATTTATTTCCAATTTCTTTGGCAAAATCATCTTGTCTTTTGATAGCCATAAATTCCTTCAACAGAGGGTAGTCATTAGAGAATACTCGATAAGAGACTTTTTCGACTTTCCAGAACTGCCCACGAAACCATACTAGCAAAAGTTATGCACCAATACACCTTTTTGCTTTTTCTTCAACAGGTGCTTAGTGGCTAAGATTGCTAGAACATGAGTGATTCTCTTATCAAATTGGTCAAACAAATCTGCATCCGCGCCCTCTACGTGTCCCAACACTTTAAGGAAGACGACTAACTCATACGAAGACGTCAACATTCGTTCTTGCATTTAAGTGCACTATGTTTTGCTTGTTTTTCAAAGTAATGTACTTGTTATCCCCTTTTTCCTTTATCAGGGCTACACCCAATGCTCGCTCTTTTAGAGTAGGCCTTATTATTTTGAATCCTCAGGCGACGTAACATATTCTTCTACCTCATATTCATGTTTCTGAAAGTGAAGCAGCTAAGCTTAAGGCAAATCAACATATTCGAATTGGAATATCCGCCACAGTTCGTCTTCCATACTTCTTTCAGCTCTTGCAAACAGTTATGGGTTTCATTTATTTGGGTGTAATCCCAAAACTCTGATATGTACCCTTTTGACAGGTAATCACTCTTTTGTTGTTGTATTTCTTTGACCACATATGTACGGCCACGTTGACTTCTACCTTATCAAGGAATCCGTTTTCTTATGACCAATTATTTATTTGGCAATAGCACATGAATCAACACCTTTTTTTTATGACAATGCAATGCAAACAAATTCAAAATATATTATAATTAAAAGCAAAAATTATAACCGTGTCTCTTGCCTTATTCGGGTAACCACTAAAGGTTTGGCACAGTTCCATTTAAGGTAGGCTCTCATGGGATTAAATGCAAGTTAAAATGTGCAGCTTATGAGTGCATGTATGCATAAGAAAAGGCATTTATTTTGAACTCAGTTCCATTAGAACAACTTCTCTAGAAGATAAATTTCTTTACATAAAGTGATTGACATAGACGGCTTTGCCTTATTGCCTAAAGTTTTGATCTTTTTAAGAAGTTCGACAAATTTTCTCCCCGCCCTGGTTTGATTTGTATTGCATGCTCAATATATCAGCTTCAACAGCTAATGTTTTCATGTAATCAACCGTTTCTCTCATTTGGGTGAGTGCTTTTCCCATTACATAGTCTTTTTCTTCAACCTGTCTCTTATCATGTCGAAAGTGGTGCACAACCGATGAACCTCCCTTCTCCTTCTCTTCGACAAGCGTTTAATGATCTGAAAGTCTCGACGAGGATTGCTGGGATCGGAGTGACTCCCTTGCTAAAAAGATTTACAACTGCATCTTCTACATGCCCTAATGCTTTTGGGAAAATGACTAATCCGTATATGCCTAAAATGAAAATGTCGATACGTTTCTTCTCATTTGGGTGTACCAGTATTAGATCTCGTAGACTTTTTCAATTGATACACTTATTATCTCCTTTTACCTTGATCCGGGATGCAACCCACTGTTTACTCATTCCGGTTATGTTCATCAGTCTTTTCTAAAAAGGTTAGGACACATGCATCTTTCGAATATGCCTTGTCGACTTGTATCCTTAGGCAATTAATCAGTGTAGTGTATTCTTCCACTGTGGGCGTCATGTTGAAGTTTCCAAAGGTGAAACAGCTATATGCAGGATTCCAGTGTTGGGTGAGAGCTCGAAAGAGGTGTTTATCTATCTTCACTTCGAGTAAGTAAGGTAGGTCTTCGAATTCCCTATAAAAGATTTGCTTCGTCTCATTATCCCAATGACCCCAGATGTCTCTTAATTCAGACTATCTTCTTCTTCACGTTGTTTTCCCTCTGTTGAAGCCCAATTTATCCGGGCTCAAATTCAAACCAAATTGGACCCAAACAGAATTTAAATTTAAATTTATTTTAAGTTTAAATTCATTTGAAATTTAAATTTATTGTAAATTTAAATTTACTAATGTCCAATTACAAAATTTTGAGCCCAATTACAAACTCCAAAATTTAACCCACATACTAAAACCCATGCCTAAAGCCCAATTAAAACCCAATGACCCAAAACCCTAATCTAGCCCACTACATTTTGAAAAAACAATAACCCTAGCAGCAAGTGGATCTGCAGCCACCCTTCTTCACCCAATCAGGATTTGCCACATCAGCACCAGCAACTTGGACTGCCACCACCGCCACTGCCAAGCCGAACCTGCAAAAGAAGAAAGACCAACATTTAGTTGTAAGGGACAAATTATCATGATTGTATAATCGATTATAAGAACCGAATTCAAACAATTGTAGAGGTTACAAATTTTCTGAAGAAATTAATACAAAGAAACAACAAAGATTTTCCAATATCTCACAATCAATATACAGGCACTTGGAATACTGATAATCGAAGCATTCAAGGCGTTCTGATCCCCAGGTACATATTCACAGATGCATTCATTTATTTTTTATACACTAGTAAAAATTCAAAAAATTCATATATAATAACTAGCATATTAATTCTGTCGTTGATTATTATTTATTATTACTAAGTTCTATTTTTTTTATAATAACTATGTAATAAATATAATAAATAATTTTATTAATAATAATAAATAAAATAATAAAAGGAAATTCGAAGGGTTTATACTCGGATTTGAACCGGCGCCGATGGAACCATGAGCGGAACTCCTCCAAGCAGTCGCCGTCGTCGCAGTTTCCAATGCTGTTGTGATCACAATTTCGAATATGGAAGATGAAAAGAAATTTATATAAAAAAACAAATAGAAAACTATTAAAATAAATTCAAAGAAGCAAATAAAAAAGGAATTTTTAAACTTTTTTTTTGCAGATCCGGGCTCGATCTAGTTAGATTAGAGCCTCGATCTGTAATTTTTGAAAAGAAAATAAGAAGAAAAGAACTTTTCATACTTGTTAACCACCGTGGATGGCGGTGTGTGACCACCGGAGTGCACAGCAGTCGACGGAGCGATGGTTGAACCCTAGGCCGACAACGCATAATGGTAACAGACGGCGAAGGCGCAACGGACGGACTGTGGACCAAGGCAGAACCCTTGATCAGATAGGGGAGCCCCGAGGAAAGAGAGGAGAGAAAAAGGTTGCTGGGAAATTTTTAAAAAAAAAACAAGTTAAAATGATTTCTTTTAACAATTTAGCCCTTTTATAGGCATTAAAAACGACACCGTTTTGAGGGCTGAGTTTCAGCTCCAAAACGACGTCGTTTCATGCCCAGACCTAAGCTCCGACCCGACTCGATCCAACCCAACTCAGTATCCACGTTTTTTAAAAAATTAGGATATTTATGCCTTTGATCCTTCCGTATTTTTTGATTATTCCAATTTCATCCTTTTCATATTTTTGATTAATTTTATTTGATTTTCAATTTAGTCCCTTAACCTTTTTGAAGCCCAAAAAGCTGCCACGTGTCTCTTAACCCATAAAATCAATTTTTATTTTATTTTAAATTTACACAAAAATTTTAAATTGTTTTCAATTTGGTCCTCTCACCTCTAGAAGCCTGAGAAGCTGCCACATGTCTCAATTTTTTGGTTTTATTGCACAGAAGACCCCTAAACTTTTTCACAATTAATTTTTTACCCTTAAACTTTTTTAAAATTGCATTTTAACCCTTAAAATTTTCAAAAATCACATTTTTACTCCAAACTTCAAAAAATCACATCTTTACCCCTGAACTTCTCAAAAATTACATTTTAGCCCAAACTTTCAAAAATCACATTTTTACCCTAAACTTTTCCAAAATCACATTTTTACCCCTAAATCTTTCCAAAAATTACGTTTAACCCCGAACTCTCTAAAACTTCATTTTCAATCCCTTTTTTTCTTTCTTCGATTTTCGTATATAAAATTTAATTTTTTTATTTTAATTAATTTTGTATTTTCTCATTTATTTCGATTTATAATTCGTATTTTATTTTCCTCATATTTATTTTCGTATATTTGCTCATTCTTTGTGTTATTTAACTTTATCATTAAGTGCATAGCTCGTATTTAATTTACATGCTCATTTTTATCTCTATATTTTAATTAAAGTCATTTTTTGATTTTTCTCCAAAATATAAATATTTAAAATCGATGCAATATTCTTTTATTTTGGGTTTTGAAAATTTGTGCCTTAACTTATTAGGCGCGATTTTTCTTCAAACCGGGATAATCGAATACCCTTTTTCAAGGTTTAAAGTTTACAACAAAGGAAAGCTCACTATTTTCGAATCTCGAAATATTATATCCTAACTCACTGGACGTGACTTTCTTCCTCGATCACCTTGGAATAGCAAGACTTCTAAACGAAAATCGATTTCTTTCTTAAACATGACTTATGCATTTAATGATCGTACTTTAAAACTTTATTCGAGTTTTCAAAATTTTACAAACAAGACCCAAAAATAATCGATGTGGTACCAATTTTGGGCGTGTGAGGGTGCTAATCCTTCCTCACACGTAACCGACTCCCGAACCCATTTTCTGGATTTCGAAGACCAAAAATATTTTTCAAAATGGATTTCAAACGTTTTATGGAATAAAAAGATTGGTGGCGACTCCTATTTTTCAATTTTTGATATTTTAAAAATATTGTTCGAGACCTGTTTGTTTTCCTAAAAATAAACGTTTCGACAGCTTGGCGACTCCACTAGGGACTTTAAAAAAATAAACGAGAGTCAAGCCAAAAGTTGATTATTTTTGGGTCTTTTTGTTAAAATTTTTAAATACTCGATTTTGTTTAATATACGATCCTTAAACATTCTGTCTGATACTATATTATGTCGATACTTGTTAGTCTAAGTTTGCATTCATATGCATCTGTTACTGTCCCTTTAAGTGGAAGTGAGAAACTACTCCTTCGTGAGGTTTTCACCTCCGTGCAGGATAGTGGATTGCTTTCGGGATTACATCCATACCCATGTTTTCGTGAAGTTTTCACTTTCGTGAAAACATGTGGGAAATGTGTCCCCCTAAACTGAACTTGTCTGCTTGTAATAGGTGAGGATCGAGGAATCTGCGAAGGAGTTATACTGAACCTTTTAGCAACTATCCAAGACAAGTTCTTAGGTTCTTTGTTTTATACCTGTATATTGATACTGATCTGTTTTGCTAACTTGTTCTATTTTGTCTCTTTTGCATTACATTTCATCATCATAAGGAAAGATATTGATCCAAAATTTTAATTACTGATAAGAGAATAGATAATGGAAAATAAGCACCTTGATAAGGTGGAAGACAATATGGTTGTGCGTATGTGGTCAGAGGAGAATCAACGCCAAAAAGGGTATAGCTTAGTAGAAGGACATGAGTCAGCTTTTAGGATTATAACAGGATTAGTACAGCTCAAAACAGTGTGCAAGAATTGAAAGAGATATGGGACAGTTGTGATAATGACATGAAGCAAACCTTTTACTAAGAGTACGGAGATTTACCATACTTGTTCGAGGTAAAGGTAGATAAGTACCTCTTCCGAGCCTTGGCATAGTATTGGAACCTAGCCTATAGTTGCTTCACCTTTTGGAATGTGGACATGACACCGACGATAGAAGAATACACCACTTTGCTCCGTTGCCCGAAGATCTCGGTAGATAGAGCTTATTTTAGAGCTCTATGTGTCCCGACTTTTGTCAAAAGATTAATAAACATTACTGGCGTGAGTGAGCAATGGGTTGCAGCTTGGGTTAAGGTGAAAGGTGACAAAAAATGCATTACGTGGAAGAGTTTACGAGATTTGATCCTGGCCCACCTAGATGCTAAGAAAAAGATTGACATCTTGGCTCTAGGTATATATGGGTTAGTCATTTTTCCTAAGGCTTTAGGACACATAGAAGATGCAATGACAGACTTGTTTGACCGATTGAATAAAAAGGTTACATCGATCCTGACAATATTGGCTGAAACTTTCAGATCTTTAAATGCGTGCAGAAAAGAGGGAGAAGGTTGGTTTATCGGTTGCGCACCATTGTTGATGGTATGGTTCCATAGTCACTTTTGGAAAACAGAAAAAGTCTCCTATCAGTACTTATCTAAAGATTATTCTCCTCTGAAAGAGTTTGTAGCGCAATACTTCAAAGTCTCCGAGACGAAGATATAGAATGGCGAGCACCATGGTTTGTTCTCGATGAAATTTTATATCGATGCGGAGACTTCAACTGGGTCCCATTGGCCAAAATTTTTAGAGCAATAGGATACGCGCCTTCATTGGTTTCAAGACAATATAAGTCGAGATAGTTCATACCAAAAACTCAAGGGTTAACTCAGTGTGAATTCGCATATAGAGGAAAAAATAATACGAAGAGGATTCAAGAGATCTCGAATGCATGGAACCAAGTTCGAAGGATGAAAGTGTTCAACGCCAATCCCATGACAACTGTAGAATATGATTGGTGGAGAAATAGAAGGATCAATGACACATTCCTATGCCAAACCCGGAGGTTGTCCGCCCAATTGAGGAAAACTTGTAGGTTGTCCCGACTGAACTAGAAATTATTAAACAAGATTTTGAGAGGAAGAATGCTGAAATGGAAAAGATGATAGAAAAATTGGAAGAAGAAAAGGTACTTTTGGGATTAGATGTTGATGTCTAGAAGTTAGAAGCAGAGAAATTGAGAAAATGGAAGAATAAGGCCGAAGAAGATCTCGATAGCCTAAAGAAGGACTATAAGAAGCTTCGCTTGTCAATGAGGACTGCCAGTTTAGGTAAGACATCGGAAAAATGGCAACAGTAAATCCATGAAAAGAAGAATAGAACAAATCAGAGGAAGAAAAATTTTCAAGGTGCTCAGATTTAAGAAAATGCCATGAAGAGCAGCCTGTTGGAAAGTCAAGCTGAGATGACCGAGTTAAAGGCCCGAATAAAGGAATTGGAGGAATCCTTGTATAGACATCGTAGCCAAAATTCAATGGTAGAGCTGAAAGCAAGTCGAGTCGAGATCGAGAGATTGAATAAGAGGGTGGAAGAATTGGAAGCCTCGTTGCTGAATAGCGAAATACGAATCGAGATTCTGAAAAGGACAATAAAAATAAATGATTGGAATTTTCAGCAAACTCAGAAGCAAGTTCGAGACAGGGATTACGTTATGAGTAAGGCTCTGAATCAGATACGGGGAGTAGCTGACCACGTGCAAACACTAGCAGTCGAAGCAGGTGAGTTGAGTATGCAATATAAGATAAAGACAGAACGGGGTCAAAAGCTAGTAAGACTTCTTAAGAAAATCAAAGCTCTGAGCATTAAGGAAAAATCGTTTATGTAATTTGCTTTATGTAAAGGAACTTGTTATCTAGTGAAGTTTTCTAATGGAAATTGAATTATAAGTCAAAACCTTTCTTTTGCAAACATGCACATTACATTTTCACATATTTTTGGCATGATAATTCTAACTAGTTAAAATTTTAACAGTTACTTCAGTAATCATTGAAAACCCACGTCACTATAACATTTGTAAAAAAAAAGGCCATGGAGTAAAGGCTAGAGCAAATTCAAAAGGAGATACAAGATCAAAGACAAGAGTAGTTGTAGGAACAAATGACGATGATGTGTAGGGAGATGAAAAATCAGTTCTTGGAAGTGCAAAAGAGTTTGATGAATGAATTGGCACAAATGAAGCAAAGTGTGGCCGGTAAGGGAAAATGTCCTGCAATTGAGGAAGACGAGGATCCTATTATTCCTCCAGGTTTTACACCCCACCATAACCAAGCTCCACATGAGGCACAAACATGGGAGGCAACTTTTACTATAAGGGCGCAACAGCAGGCCATTGGTACATCAGGGCCAGCTAACTATCCAGTAGAATCTGGATCAAACCCTGAAGATAATGTTACAAATTTAGGTGTCCCGAATTTTGATGAGATGATGAGAGCAGATCTTCATAGACAGATGAAAGAAAAATATAAGCGATTAGAAGAGAAGATAGAGGCGATACAAAGAATTGAAAGCTTATACGGGATAGACGCTAAAGAGTTAAGCCTGATCCCAGACCTAGTGCTCCCCCCAAAATTCAAGACACCGGATTTCGACAAATACAATGGGACCAATTGCCTTGAAGCACACATTACCATGTTCTGCAGGAATATGACTGGCATGTCCATAATGACTAGCAATTAATACACTGTTTTTAAGATAGTTTAACAGGACCTACAGCCAAATGGTATAATTAGTTGGGTCGTGCAAGATAAGCTCATGGAGAGATCTGGCACAAGCATTTATGAAGCAATACAGTCACGTAACTGACATGGCACCTGATAGACTGACCCTGCAAAGAATGGAGAATAAGCTAAATGAGAGTTTTTGACAATACGCTCAGAGATTGAGAGACATAGCAACCCAAGTACAGCCACCATTGTTGGAAAAGGAAATAATTATGTTGTTCGTTAATACTCTGAGGGCCCCTTTCATTAACCATATGTTGGGAAGCGCTACCAAAAGTTTCTCTGACATGGTTATGTCAGGAGAGATTGTCGAGAACACAATCTGAAGCGAAAAAATCAAGACGGGAGAAGGTGTCAGAAGAGTAGATCTCAAAAAAAAAGAAAATGAGATAAAAAAACACAGACTCTTACAAGACAAATTACTCAAAACCAATGGTGATGGCGTCCCACGGAATCACGGGTAGAAACTATTAAAGAAATACAAGGTAGAGGTTTGGTACGAGACAAAAAATAGAATTCACTCCTATTCCCATGACATATAGGAAACTTTATCCAAGATTGTACGAGAAACGTCTAGTATCACCAATCCATGTAAAGCCATTGTTACCGCCATTCTCGAGTTGGTACGATGTAAACGCACGATGTGAACGTCATGTAGGGATAGCTAGACATTCAATTGAGAATTGCGCGGCCCTAAAAAGGCATGTACAGCAGCTCATCAATGCCAATGTACTAAGATTCGAGAATCTTGTGAATCCCAATGTATCAGGGAATCCGCTACCTAAACATCCCGATCAATGGGTGAATGCAATAGTCGGAGGAGAAGGAAGGAAGATCAAGACTCGCATGGAGGTAAGATCACCCTTGAGATGGGTATGGCACGAAATGATAAAATCGGGCTTAATTGCCCAAGATTCGGGAAAAGCTGTGAGAAAAGGACGCTACTGTGAATTCCACAATAGTGAAGGGCATGAGATTCAGGAATACGATGAGTTCAAAACTATAGTACAGGGATTGATGGACAATAAGGAGTTAGAATTTTTTGAGGAAAAAAAGAAGTGGAAGAAGTGTGTGCCTCCGAAGAGGGCATAACTAAAAAAAATTTTGGGGTTAATAATTCAATGATAATCATCTCACGGCCAAAGAATGACGAAACTAAAGCAAGAGTTGCTCTCATAATAATAATTCAAAAACCCGTAGCCTTCCCTTACAAGGATGACAAAAGGGTACCTTGGAATTACAACTGTAATATAACGGTGTTAAGAGGGGAAAATTTCAAGGTTGAATCAGAAGGAGCTCAAGATGTGAGCATTTTCACACGTAGTGGGAAAGACTATGGCCTTGCAAGAATAGAAAATGAAACGTTTGGAAAAGACTTGGAAGAACTGAAAAAAAGAAGTACTAGTGAACTGAATTAACCAATTAATTAGCCAGTGATAGAAAAAGAGGCTAAAGAATTCTTGAAGTTCCTCAAGCACAACGAATACAGCATGGTGGAGCAATTAAACAAGCAGTCGACTCGTATATCCATTTTAACGTTGTTACAAAGCTCAGAAGCACATCGTAACGCACTGATGAAAGTATTAAATGAGACTTATGTAGCCAAGGACATTTCAGTGAACAAGCTAGACCGCTTGGTCAATAATGTCAGCGCCGATAATTTCATCTTTTTTAACGATGACGAAATACCCCTAGGAGGTATGGGGTCAACAAAAGCGCTACATATCATCATTCACTGTAAAGGTTACACACTATCTGGTGTAATGATTGACAACGGTTCAGCCTTGAGCGTTCTGTCGTTGACAACATTAAATAGGTTATCGATCGATAGTTCTCACATGAAGACATGCCACAATATAGTGAGAGCATTTGATGGAATAGAAAGGAAAGTTATGGGTCTAAACTCATACGAAGTAGACTTCTTGGTAATGGATATCACACCAAGCTACAATTGCTTGCTTGGAAGACCGTGGATCAATTCGGTAAGAGCAGTACCGTCATCATTACACCAGAAGTTAAAATTGGTGACCGAAGGACGATTAGTCACAATCAATGCTGAGAAGGACTTAATTACGTCAATAACGAATGATGTACCATACAATGGAGCAGATGAAGAAGATTTGAAATTTTCTTTCCAATCCTTGGAGTTCGTTAATACAACCTTCATCGTCGAAGGAACCAGAATCCCTATACCCAAAAATCAAAAATCACGAAAATGGCCCTAAAAATGATAATTAGTAAAGGCGCCCTAACTGGAAAAGGACTAGGAAGGTTTCTCCAAGGGATAATCAAGGTGCCAATGTTGGAAGAGAAACAAGATCACTTTGGCCTAGGGTATAAACCAGACGTGAAGGGAAAGAAAAGGGAGCTAAAAAGAAGCAGGAACGAATAAGGGCTCGATTAGCTGGAGAAGAGATCCAATAGGAGCCAATGGTTTTTCCCCATATATCAAAAACATTCGTATCAGGGGGAATAATCAACCAAAGGTTAAAGGAAGAAGAGAGAGAGTGAAGAATAATTGAAGCAAGGGGACAATGAAGGGTTTGAGCATAATGTTGTATTAGAAGAAGGAAATGAAGGAAGAAACCCATGGGAAATTCGCCCTTTCGCCTCTGAAAGTACTCTCGACAACTAAACTGTAGAAGAACTCTCTGTATTCTTTAGGGCTTCTACAGAGTAATGCTCAAAACACACCTATTGCTTAAGGCTCGAAAGTAATATGGATCTTTTTGTAAAAGGGCCCATGATCATTAACTAGTTATTTTAAATGAAAATGCATCTTCTATCTTATGGAAAATTTCTCGCTAGTTATTCTTTCATTCTTAATCCAACTCAACAAATTGTTCGTACATATCCAATAAACAAAATTAATCATTCTTTAATACATACATTCTTGTCCAATTTAACAAACATACTCATACTCATACCATATAATCATTCTTTCGTAAATTTATTTTGTTCTTTGGACCTCTTTTTTATTCCTTTGATAGGCACTTGAATATCAATAATATAGTAACCCTGATGCAAACTTACAGCCTTGTTTCTAGCAAGATATGTGTTTAGAAAAACTTCACGACTTCGAAGATGATCAAGATTATAATTTGGCTCTTGATCTATTAAGAATGGTGAAGCAAGAAGAAAAAAAATCTTGCCTTATTCAGACTCGGTGGAAGTTATAAGCCTGGGAATGAAGATGAAAAGGGAGAAGTAAAAATTGGAACAAGTATCTCCCTACAAACCAGAAAAAATCTTATCAAGTTACTTCAAGAGTTCCAAGATGTCTTCGCGTGGTCCTACCAAGACATGCTTGGCTTGAGTACTGACATCGTGGTACATAAATTTCCCATAAAAGAAGAATGCGGGCCTGTTCAGCAAAAGCTCCGAAGGACAAGACCTGATGTGTTATTAAAAATAAAGAGGAGGTCAGAAAGTAATTTGACGTTGGGTTTCTCTAAGTAGTTAAATACTCAGAATGGGTAGCCAATATAGTCTCCATTCCTAAAAAGGATGGGAAAGTGTGTATATGTGTGGATTATCGGGATTTAAATAAAGCTAGCCTAAAGGATAACTTTCCATTACCTCACATCGACACCTTAGTAGATAATACAGCAGGTCACTCCTTATTTTCATTCATGGACAGTTTCTTCGGGTATAACCAGATAAGGATGAATCCTGAAGATATGGAGAAAACCAGGTTTATCAAGCTGTGGGGAACATTCTGTTACAAGGTGATGCCTTTTGGACTAAAAAACGCAGGGGAAACTTATTAAAGGGTCATGGTGACTTTGTTTCATGACATGATGCATAAAGAAATTTAAGTTTATGTCGATGATATGATTACGAAATCCCAAACAGAGGAAGAGCATGTAAGAATCTTGAAAAAGTTATTTTGGAGGCTAAGAAAGTATCAACTAAAGCTAAACCCAGCAAAGTGTACCTTCAGAGCCACTTCGGGGAAGCTGTTAGGCTTTGTGGTCAGCAAAAAATGGATTGAAATTGACCCAGATAAAGTCAAAGCCATGCAAGAGCTACCACCACCCCGTACGCAAAAAGAAGTTTGAGGATTCTTAGGGAGATTGAATTACATTGCCTGTTTCATCTCACAGTTGATTGAGAAAAGTGATCCTATTTCCGTTTGCTTAGGAAACGCAACCCAAGTGTGTGGGATGATGAATGTCAGGAAACTTTTAACTGGGTCAAAGATTATTTGTCCAAAGCTCCCATCTTAGTGCCTCCAATTCCTAATAAACCATTGATCATGTACTTGGCAGTCTTTGAAAATTCTATGGGATGCGTACTAGGCCAGCATGATGAATCTAGAAAGAGGGAAAGGGTGATATATTATCTCAGCAAGAAATTCACTGATTGTGAGAATCGATATTCGCCAATTGAAAAATTATGTTGTGCTCTAGTTTGGACCACGTGAAGATTAAGGCAATACATGTTGTACCACACCACTTCGTTAATCTCAAAACTAGATCCTCTAAAGTAAATGATGGACTCGGCAACATTGAATGGAAGATTGGGTAGGTGGCAGATTTTGCTTTCTGAATTCGACATAGTCTATGTTAATCAACAGACAATAAAAGGGAGTGCAATAATAGACTTCCTAGCTAGCAGGGCTTTAGAGGACTATGAGCCAATAACTTTGACTTCCCGAACGAGGATTTAATGTATGTTTCAACCACTGAAGAGGGAACCACAGTAAAACATCCTTGGAGATTGAATTTTGATGGAGCTTCAAACGTCACGGGTAATGGAGTTGGGGCAGTCTTGGTATCACCAGAAGGAGACCACTATCCTTTTACTAGTAAACTCGATTTTGATTGCACAAACAACATGGTAGAATACAAGGCATGTATCATGGGAATCTGTGCAGCTATAGGACAGGGAATTAAAGTTTTGGAGATATATTGAGACTCCGCACTAGTAATCTATCAACTCAAAGGAGAATGGGAAACGAGAGATTCTAAGCTAGTTGATTACCGTAAATTGGTTCTCGAGTTAACCAAGGAGTTTGATGATGTCACATTCCATTATCTTTCACGAGAAGAAAATCAGATGGTTGATGCTCTTGCCACTTTAGCCTCGATAATTAAAATAAATAGACCGGAAGACATGAAACCTATTCAGATGAGCATCTATGAAGCTCCGACTCATTGTTATGATATTGAAGAAGAAGAAAGGAATGACCGCCCATGGTACCAAGATATTCTCTAGTATGTAAGCGATCGCAAGTACCCTGAGCAAGCTTCTAAAAATGAAAAGAGGATATTGAGAAGACTTACCAATGAATATGTCCTAGATAGGGAAATCTTGTATAAAAGGAGAAAAGATCAGGTGTTGCTAAGATGTATCGTCGCAGTTGAAGCTAGAAAGATCTTAGAGGAAGTTCATGAAGGCATTTGTGAGACACATACCAATGGTTTCACAATGGCTAAACAGATAATGAGATTTGGGTATTACTGGTCTATCATGGAAGGGGACTACATCAATTATGTTAAGAGGTGTCATAAGTGCCAGATCTATGGGAACAAGATTCATGTACCTCCATCACACCTTCATGTCATGACTTCTCCTTGGCCATTTTCTATTTGGGGCATGGATGTCATTGGGTCAATTTCTCCCAAGGCTTCTAATGGTCATAGATTTATCTTCGTGGTTATCGACTATTTCACCAAATGGGTAGAGGCAGCTTCTTACGCCAACATCACGAAATCTGTGATTAGTAAGTTCTTGAAAAAGGAGATCATCTGTTGATATGGGATGCCAGAGAGGACCATATCCGACAATGCATTGAATTTGAACAATAGCACAATAGCGAAAGTTTGAGAGCAATTCAAAATCAAGCATCACAATTTGTCTCTCTATCACCCGAAGATGAATGGAACTGTAAAGCCAGCTAACAAAAACTTCAAGAAGATCATTACGAAAATGACTGAGACCTACAAAGACTAGCAAGAAAAACTATCATTTGCCCTCTTCGCTTACAGAACTTCAATCAAAACTTCTACTTGGGCAACACCATTCTCACTAGCATATGGTATGGAAGCAGTCTTACCTATCGAGGTCGAAATACCTTCTCTCTGAGTCTTGACAGAGTTACAATTAGATGAGGCAAAATGGATTCAGGCCCGATATAATCAATTAAATTTAATCGAAGAAAAGAGGTTAAGAGCTATTCACCATAGTCAAATGTTTCAGAAAAGAATGATGTGAGCTTATGACAAAAAGGTTCATCCTAGAGAATTCCATAAGGGAGATCTAGTTTTGAAAAAGATACTTCCTATACATAAAGACTTTCGAGGGAAATGGATCCCTAACTAGGGAGGGCCTTATGTGGTAAAAAAAGCTTTCTCAAGAGGAGCTCTCATTCTGACAGAAATGGACTGCAAAGATCTGCACAACCTAGTCAATTCAGACTCGCTGAAAAAATATTTTATCTGAAAATGAGATGAAAACCCGCAAAGGGCGTCTCAAAAAAAAGGGTTCAAGATGAAAACCCGCAAAGGGCCCTTGAAACCAAAGGAATTTTGAGTTGAAAACCCGCAAAGGGCGACTGAAATTCGAGAATGGGTTTGAAGTGATCGTTTCTCCCTCAATTATAACAGGATGGAAGAAAATTACAGCTCGAGGCATCAACAAAGCACTCCAGGTCTTCTAGACACATATTTGGGCTCAGAATAATTCTCAGCAAGTCGGCTTAGAAAAGCTCATCCTGCGATATTCGAGGCATCTAATTGTCTTTTGTTGTATACTTGGTAATTTCTTGATTAAAATTTGCCTCCCACTGATCTTTTGAATTGTGTCTTCAATAAATTTGGACCTCATTCTTTCATAATCTCATTCAAGCATTTTGCATTTTTAATAACGGATAATGAACTAATAATATGAATCATACAAAGATCCATGAGCATTACTCTAGAATTTCCTAAATAGTAAAGGGGCCTGAAACAGGACCACCAATTGGAAGACTTGAAAACAAGCAATTTAGGTTGAGCCTAGAAGGAAACGGGACAGCACACCCATGACAGAATTTGGGCAAGTGATAGGTTATGTTAACCCAAATAATAAACGGACATTCATCATACGCATTCATGTAGTTAGGAGCATTTGATTCATTCTGATCATTGCGTCTTGATAATTCGGGCCTACATGTAAGGTCTATAGAAGCATACTTCATAGATCACATCCCCGTAAAATGGCGAGATGAACTAAGGAAACATTGGAGCTGATACCCCAAAGACGAAGAGGAGTAGATTGAAGCCATAACAGTAAATCATCTATCTCGAAGTTACAATGGATCAGATCAAACCACGATACCAAGTTTTTATCTCTCTGAAGTTGCAGTAAGAGCAAAATGGAATTTCGACATCAGATCTTATCCTCCTGAAATTGCAGTGGAGTTGGATTCAAACTACATCAATTTATTTTACCCTCAAGAAGGGCAACAAGTCGATCTTTTACCCCGAGCTTGGGGCAGATCATCATCAGCCAATCTCTTACCCCGAGCCTGGGGCAGATTGCAGAATTCAATCTTTTACCCCGAGCTTGAGACAGATTGCAGTAATTTCATCTCTTACCCCGAGCCTAGGGCAGATCACCATCATTCAATCTCTTACCCCGAACCTGGGGCAGATTACAGCAATTCGATCTTTTACCCCGAGCCTGGGGAAGATCAGCATCAGCCAATATTTTACCCTGAGCTTGGGGCAAATTGCAACCGTTCGATCTCTTACCCCGAGCCTGGGCCAGATCATCATCAGCCAATCTCACCTCGATCATGGGGTAGATGGTAGTCATTTGAAGCAATAAAGTGATCATCTTCCTGACGAGACGCAGAGAAGTGAACCAAATCCGTCTTCCTAGTAAAATACAAAGAAGTAGATCAAGATATGAAGCTACAACACCAAACACTTGAAGTGTCAGTAGATTAAATCAAAGACTACAATGACAAACCTCAATTTCCTTAAAGTTGCAAGTGAATCGAGTGAAGTCACAGTAGCAAATTTTGTCTTTTTGAAAATTGCTTCAAGGCAAGATGGAATCACAACCCCATAGACATAGAGAATCGGATGCAGTGAAGTTGAACGATTGATAAAGCGAAGGGTGGGCCAATTGAAGAAAGAACGTCAAAGAAACGAGACCTGATGAAATTGGGCGTCCTTTTGGTCTTTGCTCCGTCCCTGTTATACAGCAACAAGCAAAGAGGGGCAGCTGTTGAAGCCTAATTTACTCAGGCCCAAATTCAAACCAAATTGGACCCAAACAGAATTTAAATTTAAATTTAAATTTATTTTAAGTTTAAATTTATTTGAAATTTAAATTTATTATAAATTTAAGTTTAAATTTATTTAAATTTACTAATGTCCAATTACAAAATTTTGAGTCCAATTACAAACTCCAAAATTTAACCCACATACTAAAACCCATGCCTAAAGCCCAATTACAAACCCAATGACCTAAAACCCTAACCTAGCCCATTACATTTTGAAAAAACAGTAACCCTAGCAGTAAGTGGATCTGCAGCCACCCTCCTTCACCCAATCAGGAGTTGCCACGTCAGCACCAGCAACTTGGACTGCCACCACCGCTATTGCCAAGCCAAACCTACAAAAGAAGAAAAGACCATCATTTAGTTGTAAGGGACAACTTAACATGATTGTATAATCGGTTATAAGAGTCGAATTCAAACAATTGTAGAGGTTACGAATTTTTTGAAGAAATTAATACAAAGAAACAACACAGATTTTCCAGTATCTCGCAATCAATATACAGGCACTTGAAATACTGATAAACGAAGCATTCAAGGCGTTCTGATCCCTAGGTACATATTCACAGCTGCATTCATTTATTTTTTATACACTAGTAAAAATTCAAAACGTTCATATATAATAACTGGCATATTAATTCTGTCATTGATTATTATTTATTAGTACTAATTTCTAAATATTTTATAATAACTATGTAATAAATATAATAAATAAATTTAATAATAATAATAAATAAAATAATAAAAAGAAATTCGAAAGGTTTCTACTCGGATTTGGACCGGCACCGATGGAACCATGAGCGGAGCTCCTCCAAGCCACCGCTGTCGCCGCAGTCTCCAACGCTGCTGTCATCACGATTTCGAATAGGGCAGATCAAAAGAAATTTATATAAAAAACAAATAAAAAATTATTAAAACAGACTCAAAGAAGCAAATAAAAAAGGAATTTTTAAACTTTTTTTTGCAGACCCGGGCTCGATCTAGTTAGATCGGAGCCTGGATCTATGATTTTTGCAAAGAAAGTAAGAAGAAAAGAACTTTTCATACCTGTTAACCGCCGTGGATGGCGGTGTGTGACCACCGGAGTGCATCAGAGCCAGCGGAGCGATGGTTGAACCCTAGGCCGACGATGCGTAGTGGTAGCAAACGGTGTAGGCGCGACGGACAGACGGTGGACCAAGGTGGAACCCTTGATCGGAGAAGAGAGCCCCGAGGAAAGAGAGGAGAGGAAAAGGGGGCTAGGAATTTTTTTAAAAAAAATTCAACAATTTAGCCCTTTTATAGGCCTTAAAAACGATGCCATTTTGAGGGCTGAGTTTCAGCTCCAAAACGACGTCGTTTCATGCCCAAACCCAAGCTCTGATCCGACCCGATCCAACCCAACTCAAGATCCGCGTGTTTTCAAAAATTAGGATTTTTATACCTTTGGTCCTTCCTCATTTTTTATTATTCCAATTTCGTCCTTTTCACATTTTTGATTAATTTTAAAATTACCCATTAATTTTATTTCATTTTCAATTTAGTCCCTTAACCTTTTCGAAGCCCAAGAAGCTGCCACATGTCCTTTCTTTGGTTTATTTCTACAATTAGCCCTTTTCATTTTTCATTTGTTTTAATTTCATCCTTAAATCAATTTTCATTTTATTCTAAATTTACCCAAAAATTTTAAACTATTTTCAATTTGGTCCTCTCTCCTCTAGAAGCCTGAGAAGCTACCACGTGTCCCATCTTTTCAGTTTTATTACCGAAAAAAACCCCTAAACTTTTCCAAAATTACATTTTAATCCCTAAACTTTTTTAAAATTACATTTTAACCCCTAAAATTTTCAAAAATCACATTTTTACCTTGAACTTTCCAAAATCACATTTTTACCTTGAACTTTCCAAAATCACATTTTTACCCCTAAATTTTTCCAAAATTACGTTTAACCTTGAACTCTCTAAAACTTCATTTTCAACCCCTTTTTTTTCTTTCTTCGATTTTTGTATATAAAATTTTAACTTTTTTTATTTTTAATTAATTTTTTATTTTCTCATTTATTTCAATTCATAATTCATATTTTATTTTTCTCATATTTATTTTCGTATATTTACTCTTTCTTTGTGTTATTTAATTTTATCATTAATTGCATAGCTCGTATTTAATTTGCATGCTCATTTTTATCTCTATATTTTAATTAAATTCATTTTTTGATTTTTCTCCAAAATATAAATATTTAAAATTGAGGCAATATTCTTTTATCTCAGGTTTTGAAAATTTATGCCTTAACTTACTAGGCGCGATTTTTCTTCAAACTAAGATTATCGAATACCCTTTTTCAAGGTTTAAAGTTTACAATAAAGGAAAGCTCGTTATTTCTGAATCTTGAAACGTTATGTCTTAACTCACTGGACGTGACTTTCTTCCTCGATCACCTCGAAATAGCAAGACTTCCAAACGAAAATCGATTTCTTTCTTAAACATGACTTATGCATTTAAGGATCGTACTTTAAAACTTTATTCGAGTTTTCAAAATTTTACAAACAAGACCCGAAAATAATCGATGTGGTACCAATTTTGGGCATGTGAGGGTGCTAATCCTTCGTCACACGTAACCGACTCCCAAACCCGTTTTCTGGATTTCGAAGACCAAAATTATTTTTCAAAACAGATTTCAAAAGTTTTATGGTGATCCAATCACACCGAATAAAAAGATTGGTGGCGACTCTCATTTTTCCAATTTTTGATTTTTTAAAAATATTGTTCGAGACCTCTTTGTTTTCCTAAAAATAAACGTTTCGACACCCTCTAACCATAAACGCACGGCCATGTTATCTTCCACTTTATCAAATCCGTCTTCCATGACAAAACTGTCTATTTGGTAATCGAGCTTAAACCAATACCTTTATTTGAGAATGATGATGCAATGTAAGCCAAAAAGACAAAATAGAATAAGTTAGCCAAAACATCGATATTAGAATACAGGTATAGAACAAAGAACCTAAGAACTTGTCTTCGATAGTTTGCTAAAAGGTTCGGTATAACTCCTTCTAAGGCAAACACTTATGGCTCATTACATGTGATTTACTCTCTAGAGTAAAAAGGTACCCAAACCAGCAGATTTCTCGATCCTCACCCATTACAGCCTCATATGAATGAGTTCGATTTAGGGGGATACATTTCCCGCATGTTTGCACGGAAGTGAAAACTTCACAAAAACATGGGTAAGGATGTAATCCTGAAAGTGATCCACTATCCTGCACTGAGGTGAAAACCTCACGAAGGGTAGCTTCCCGCTTCCACTTAAAGGGGTAGTAACAAATGCATATGAATGCAAACTTAACTAGCAATATCGACATAATATAGCATCACACAAAAATGCAAATGATCGTATACTAAACAAAACTGAGTGTTTAAAAAATTTAACAGAAAGACTCGAAAATAATCTATTTTTGGCTTGACTTTCTTTTATTTTAAAAATGTCCCCAGTAGAGTCGCCAAGCTGTCGAAACGTTTTTTTAAACAAGACTCGAAAATATTTTTAAAATCGAAATATGGAGTCGTCAGCAATCTTTTTTTTTATTTGGTGTGATTGGATCACCACAAAACATTTTAAATCTATTTTGAAAAACATTTTGGTCTTCGAAAATCAGAAAATGGGTCCGGGCGTCGGTTACATGTGAGGAAGGATTAGCACCCTCACACGCCCAAAATTAGTACCATATCAACTCTTTTTCGGTCTTGATTGTCAAAGATTTGAAGCCTCGAGTGGAATTTAAAATACGATCCTTGTACACATAATTTATTTTGCATGATTCTTAAAAGTCAAGTTTGAAGAAAAATGCCCGTGTGTTTCGAATTTCTTGGAGAATTGAAGTCGTGTCCAACACGTTAGGGCACGATGTTCCCGGAATTTTGAAATTGAAGGACATTTTGAAAGGTTTAAAAGAGGATATTCGATTGTGCGAAATATATGAAAGATCACAACCAACACGTTAGGGCATAATTTTTCGAAATTTTCCCATGAAAGGATATTGCCTCGATTTTAAAATTATTAGGCACTCGATTATTTTGAGTCGAAGAGGAGAAAACACGCCTAATAAGTTAAGGCATGAATTTCTCGTATTCTTGTAAATAACGAGCGTTCCTTCATTGTCGATTTCAAACCTTGAAAAGGGTATTCGATTATTCCGATTTGAAGAAAAAATTGCGCTTAGTAAGTTAAGGCACAATTTTTCAAAATCTGAAATTAAGGAATATTATCTCGATTTTAGAATTATTTGTGCATATGTTTTGAGACAGAAAACAATTTTAATTTAAAGATGAGTGTGTAAATTAAATACGAATGCGCAAATAATGGCAAAATTAAATAATCACAAAGAAAGAACAATTATACGGATAAATAAATATGTAACAATAAACATGAAATACAAAATACAAAAAACGCGAATCAGAAACATCGAATACAAGAAAAAAAGGGATTAATTTAAGATATGAAGAAAATAATTTAATTTTATTTACAAAGAACCAAAAAAGGAACAAAAGAAAAAAGGGGGTCAAAAATGAAGTTTTTGAGAATTTCGAGGTGGAAATGTAATTTTGGGAAGTTTAAGAGGTCAAAATGTGATTTTTAGGAAAGTTTGAGGGTCAAAATGTGATTTTAGAAAGTTTAAGGGTCAAAATGCAATTTTGGAAAAAGTTTGAGGGCCAAAATGTGATTTTAGAAAGTTTAGGGGTCAAAATGTGATTTTGAAAATGAGCAATTGGTCTCTCTCTTAACAAAAATTACAAAAAAAATCAAAATAATTTTCAAAAATTGAAAATAATTTTTAAAATTCTAAAATTTGATTTTTTAAAAAATATATATAAATTTTTTAAAAATCTAAAAAAATTTAAAAAAAATTAAAATTTTAAAAAATTTATGTAATAATAATTTTGTAATCTAAATAAGTGATTAAAGTTTATCATACTAAAATATTTTTTTTATTTTACTTTAAATTTTTTTTTAAATATATATGGTTTCAAATTTATATACTCTAACATGGAAATAATTATATTGTAATAAGATTTTAATTTAACATTATTAATTTTTTTTAATTTAACTCGAACAATTTTTCTCGATTCGATCGATCGCTCACCCCTAATTCGAGTTATCCTAAAATCTAAATAAGAAAAGACATAATTACATTATTTTGATAAACGTTTATCCATTAGTCTTATTTTCCTTTTTTTTTTTTTTGTACAAGAGCATGAGCCTAACCTCTTTAAATGAGAAATTTTTAATTTAGATCATTTTAAAAATTTTAAAAATTTTATTTTAATAAAAATAAAATTATACTTTATCTTTAAAAATAATAATAATTTAATTTAATTCTTTTAAAACTAAAAAGATATATATTAATGTCATTTAAATTTCTATTTATGAAATGGTGCCAAATTTGCCATTTATATATATTTTTAAAGAAATTTATATTTTAGAAAGGTAGAATGGTGCTTTCACTTCTATAATTAAGTCTAAAACGTTATATTTTAAATGTTTTTTACTTCATATTAATTTATTGTTATTATATATATATATATCACGAGCGTATTTAAGGTGTCCAAAAATGAAAAATTATTATTTTGGTTCCTTCATAAATAATAAAATTATAAATTAATATACGATGATATTTTACTTTGACTTTTTTAAAAAAAAAAAAAAATATTTTTAATCCATTAAGAAATGATGAAAAATGTAAATTAATAAATGATAAAATTATGTTTTGACATTTTAAAATTTTAAAATTAATTTTCGACTCCTAAATTTTTTTCTAAATTTCCCCTAATATATAGTGTCCTTTATTATAAAATATATATTGGACATTTAATAACTACAAAATATTTTTTAAAAGGTCCGAATCACTTTTTCTTCTTGTCTTTGCAAGTTTGAAGTTCTACTTGCTGTGAGAGAATTATTTATTAGCCTCCAAGTTAATTCTTTTCTCTCTTCTCTTTTTCCACTTAAATCACATCACATCTTATTTTTAGAGTTCTAATCATTTCATACCGGACGCAAAATTACGGTGGAGCAGATTGCTTGTTGTTTGAAAATTCTAAATTAAAGATTGTGCTCCATCACACTAAAATTTGATGGAGCGGAAGACTTCTCTTCACTAGTTTTAACCATATGCTCCAAACCATCCATTCTTCATTCAAAACCTACAATAAAAAGCGGAGAATAGCAAGTAAATCTTAACTAATTCTAAAAATGATAAGAATAAAATAAAAAATGTTTAAACTGAAAAAACTAAAAAATATGTTAAAACTAACCTAAATGTTAAAATTATCAATTTAAAAGCTATAAGACTAAACTAACATAACTCTAAATATGAGAGTTATCACACCCCAAACTTAGATTTTTGCTAGTCCCTAACAGAAAACAAAGAAAAAACAAAATAAAAATTTAATCAACTCAAAATTTAAATCCATTAAATCTAGATGTTCTTAAAAATTGCCTCAATATCTTATATCAAAATCTAGTTAAGATAATTTCCAAATTTTAAGTCATTCCCTACAATCAATGTCAATGTGTGTGAGAATATTTCGAATCTAGCAACTAAAGCATAAAAGATTATAGTGAGATAAAAATCACCAAAAAGGTCTCACAGCTCGGTTATGGCGGCATAGGTAGTCCATCGGGACAATAAACGTAGGGAAGTTCGACAAGACATAAAACATGGGGGTCTCAATTGAAAAGTCCGCAGTTCATGAGGGACGCCAAGGGATTTAAGTAGAGTGAGCGGTGTGATTGGGGCAATAAGTCACAAGAATGAATGAGCTTGGTGTGTCTAAGGAACATAAACCATCAGGATAATGAGAGAATTCGCTAAGGGCAATAATAAGTGATGCCAAGGATGCGTCTCAACCCAATTAAGGTGAAAAGAGGAAGAGATTCCATAGTTAAGGAGATATATGTAAAGAACGAGAAAACGAGTCCGCTAGGGAAGCTGCGGATCCCACATGGTTTAACTTGACACAGAATAGGCTGTAACAAAATACAATCATAATTTGTAAGTCGACAAAGAGCCAGCCAAAAGGTTGAGTAGGCTGATAAGAGCCTTCATGGGAGGAAAATACTACTCAAGGTTGAATGACCAATAAAGTCCGACGAAGAATAGAGGATAACGGAGGTTCTTCAAAACCATGAAAAATGGTAGAGATCTTGTTGCTCTACCCAAGGTAGAAGCTGTATGGAATGAAGCATCATTTCCCCAAGGAAAAGAGAATGTATTTTGGTAAGGACTTGCATTTACGATAATGTTTTAGGTAATGTTAAGTGTCGCCAGCCGAGAAAATTGAATACGAGAATTAAGGATGTGGGTCAGAAATAAATAGAGTGAGCCCCAAATGAGAAATCACAATTACAGCCAAATCAAGAATCTAAGTCCGCCAATAAATGGCTCAGAGCACCCAAGGCATGGGCCTGGTCAATTAGGTTCACAAAATCTCCTATGAAATCCAAGGAGTTTAATTCTGAACTAGAAAACTCAATTTCTTAATATTTATGGGATTCCATATGCATGTATACAAATCTCACTAAGTTCTCTCGAACTTATAGAAAATGTTGCTTGAATGAAAGTTAGATAGTTACCCAAACAAATCAAGAGGAACCAAGCCAGACTAAGCCAAGTTAAGTGGTGCGCAATTGCTGTCCATGTATATAGAGGAGCACTCGTAGAGGCTTCACCTCAAAGTCTAAGTTGACTATTTATGTTATCGAGCTTCCATACTGAAATTGTAAGCATTTGTTGGAAACAAAGCCTTAAGAATTTATCACCAGTTTTGTACAAGTTGTATTAGCAATTAGAATTATAAAATTTAAGTCGTTTAATTATGTAATTAAATCGAAAATCAAATTTTCGTTAAGTCCTTCGGGTTAGTATAGCATCTGGTACTCAGACCTAAAAGTCGGGTTAGGTATAGGATGTTACAAGCAAGGTCAATCCCCAACATATATGCTCAAATTTTTTTTAATATTTAACATTATATCATTGTGTAGAAATTTATAGTGCATTAAATATAAAATCAGAGAAAGCCAGAAAAGCACATACACGATTCAATTTTATTACTAAGCATAAAGAAAGAAAACAAAGAGAGAACGTGAACCACTAAATAATAATACACTCACTAAGTACAAACTTGTCTACATTATTATTCTTTTTATTATTGGAGATCCTAGGCTAGGCCCCCAATTAATCTACTGCTTTATGATCTCTCTCTATATATACATATATATACACATATATATTATGGGTTCAAACCATCTATTGTAGCTTTATATTGATCACAGTCTTCTCTTCTTTGGCAGGCTGCAATTGTCATTCAACTGTTAATGATTAAAACATGCAAAACAATGTCAAATGATGCAGCTTGAGGACAAGGAAAAAGAGATTTTAATGTATGTATGTTACCTAGGATTGTGTAGGTAGTTTTGATGGAATTGGAAGATACTTAAAAACTAGGGGATGAAGTGTAGGATAATACAGTGGTGGAAGAGGTGGTGGAGACTTAAACTTGTAAAGAGGAGCTCGGTGATGCGGGGGTGTGTTTACCACTGGTGGTGGAGGAGGTGGAGTTGTACGAGTCGTGGGAGGGAATTTGTACTCATAAGGCTGCTCGATTGGTGGGGGAGAGTAGAAGGGAGGAGGAGGCGATGGTGGGTTCTTCTCAAGAGTAGGCGATGGTGGGTTCTTCTCAAGAGTAGATAAATAAAGGTAAATAGCTGAGGTTTGAGAAGGAAAACTAAGAGACAATATAAGCACTAAAGGGAGGATGACAAAGAGAGAGGCCATCATATTTACTACCAACAAATTGGGTTTAATTTGGTTATGATCTTATCCACCCTCCTCACTCCCTTTATATACTCTATTCCTTCACCATGTAACATCCACTTACAATTTGTTCAAATAAAATTTAGGAAAATGCATGAATTTTTTAGTCCTTTAATTTTAAAAGAAAATTTCATTTTACTTTTTATTTAATTTTTCGTATCTTTTAATATTTAAAATTACATTTTTTATCATATCACTTTTAAATGGATGGAAAAGTTAATGTTTGTGGGATGACATATTATCATTTAATTAATTTTTTAAAATTAATTTTAAAAAATTAATTAAATGCTTATGTATCATCCACATATATAGGGGTGTTCAAATAGTTGGTTCTATTATTAACCGAATCAAATTAGTATTAACTGAATTAACCGAATTGCATAATCCTCTAACCATTAATTGAATTGATTTTTTCTTAAAAAATTAACTGAATCGAAATATTTTGATTAATCGAATTATTTTAGTCTTTTAAAATTTTAAATTAATAAAAGTAAAATTACACTCTGACTTCTCCTAAAAATGATAAAAATTAATTTAATTTTTTAAAAATTATAAAGATATAAATTATTTAATTTCGACTCACTAAATTTCTTTTGACTTCATCCCAGATTGAGTCAATGTAAAATTAAAAGCTAAAACAAGAACAATCCAAATGACATAGGGTCCCCTTTCGTGCTCCAAGGACTAGGCTTTTATTTTTTCCATACTAATACAACTCAGAGGCTGACACATTATCTCTAATGAGTGCCTCTCCTTGCATGCATCTTTCTTCACCTCACAAAAAACTAAAAAAAGCAGATAAAAGAAAATAACAATATTTCATAATTTCAAATAAAAAGAGAAAGGGTATGAAATTTTTATCACAAAAAAATATCTTTAATCTTAAAGATTAATCACAGAAAAAGTCCATTTCTAAACAAAACATAAAGAAGAGATTTTTGACAAAAAGCAGTTAAAAATTCAAGGTGAGTGTTAGATGGTGGTGAGTGAAGTCGGACTCGAAGGTGTGTCATTGCATTGGGTTAGGGCGTGAAAGATGATGGTTGATGGCGAACGAACGTTTAACGATGATGATAACCTAGTGGATGCCGGATGTGGTGATTGGTAATAGGGTTTTTGAGAGATTTTTTAGAGATAAAAATTAGAGATTTCGATATGTTATACTTAATTTTTAGGATTTTTAGGTTTTCTTTATTAAATTATTTTAATCTTTAAACAATTTAATCCCTAACACCTTAGCTTGAATTTAACGATTTTCTCATCAAGCTTAACTTGACCGATTTTCTCCCTTGCTAACAACAACCCACATTTTCCTTATATTACAAAAATATACATAGGATATACTAATTAAACAATTTAATACCTATCTTAAATTTACTAAAATTTAATTAACAAACTATGCTCAACAATCATTTGGGTTCATTATCTAACTCATAACCTCCAAAAATACATAGATTTCATTCATAATAACTCCCTCAAGCTTTCACCATTTTGTAAATTAACCTTCAGGCTAAGTAAACCAAGCTAAAACAAGTATAAAAACATAAAAATCATTAAAAACAAAAATCAAACTCATGCAAGCCTTTGTCCTAGCTGAAATTTTGAGCTTAAAAAGTGGTGATTTTCTTGCCTTAAATTCGATGGTGAGAAAGAATAAAGAAAATCATGTGTTTTGTTATTTTTTACTTTAAATTATAATTACTTATTTACCAGTTTTAACCTTTAAAAATACTACATTTTACAACATCATAAATTCACCTAGATCCACTAACTATACTTTTGGAAATATTGACATGCAAGCTCATTATTTAACTCCTTTTTGCTATTTAGTTTGACAAGAAGTACTAACTTTTAAATCTTTTTTAATTTAGCCCCTTTTTCTTAACTTATTAATTATATCATCAAATTTTCTATTAAAAAATTTAATACTACTTTACCAATTACACAAAATATTTAATATGTAAAAATAAAATTAATTCATTCGCCGAAACCATGGTGACAAAACCACTATTTCAATCATCACTGAAAACGAGCTGTTATATCTCTTATCTTCCTTTTTATTATTTTAATCTCATCCATACATAACGCATATCTTTCGGTCTTTAACCAATGGCTGTAACAAGGCCTGCTAAATACCTACGTAGGTGATGGGCCCATGGTGGCGTCTAACTCTAGCAACTCACCAATTTTTAATTCCTTCTTTTTATATATATATTTATATATATATTGCCAAAATGTTAAATAACTCCTTTAAAATTAATTAGAAATATCAATTAATTTCCTCGTAAAAAAAATTGCACCTAATCCAACTTTTGAATTATAATTTATACCTAATGAACAATTCGTGAATTGTAATGTCAACACTTAACAATTTATCATGGGCTTCAACGAAAAAGATGAATTCAAGCATCTTAATCGAGTACAAAACATGATTTACAAACTTAAATTGATGTATTTTTTATATGAGATTATTTTAAATTATTTTCAAAGAGTTTATTTGACATTTTAACCTAAATTTTTACCAATTTAACCATTTTTAATTTTCCAATTCTCATATTAAAATTTTTTATTAACCAAAAAAAAAATTAAAAGCCTATATTCATGTGGAAAACTATATAAATAAAAATCTCCTAAACATTAAGTTAATTTCACCTTTATTCATTTTTCAAATTAAATTTGGTCTTAAATCTATTTATAAAAATAAATAAATTTCACCATCAATCTTTTAAAAAAAATTAAATTAATTTTTTAATGAAAATACTGATTAAAAGTTAAATTTTTAAACACGGTGACCTGCATGGCAATCCATATATACTTACTGTTAATTTCTTTTTGAAATTTTATGAACTTTTAATAATATTTTTAAAAATTTTGAATTGTTATTATTTTATGAAGATTTTTATAATTTTTAATTATTTGTTTATGTGGCATATAAGATAAATAGTATCATGTAATATGAAATGTTGGAAAATGGTATTATTTGGAAATTTTGAGACATTTTCTCGATAGGTAAAGGTAAAAGGTTGAATCATAAAATTATGGTTTTATATTCTACTCCATGAGACCTTTACAACGGTATATCATATGCTCAAAATGGATAAATGATGAATGAGAAATTGATGCTCAAAGTAAGTCATTTGTGAATAAGTTGAGGAAAAGAAAAGCTTAGATCCCACATTGGTTAGATACAAAGTGTGGGATATGTTTAAATCCTAACTCATTGGGTTATTGATTAACTAAGGTTATTGATTTTTTATTTGATTTGATTCTATTAAATTGATTTAAAGCTTTAGACACAACGGTTTTATTTTGTTTTCTCCAAATTTTCCAACGTTCCGGTGATAGAAGAAGGTAAAGGGATCATTTTGTTGTTGTATTCTAGGAGACAAACGATCAACGTTTCTCTAAGTACCATAAGAGCGGCCGAATTTATCTTAAGGAAACTATGAAAACAAGCCTCAATATCTAGTAAACTCGATTCTCTTATTCGATTTCTATTTTTTTTCAGATATGATGTTTTATATAAAATAAATATTTATTTCAATTTATTTTGTTTAGATCTACTGTTTTTACATAAACAAAAATATTTATTTATATTATTATGTACAGATATTGTATTTAATATAAATATTTATATTTATATATGTTCACTAACGTGTTTTATCCGACATGAAATACATGTGAAATATTATGCCAATACCATTAAAAATTAATATTTTAATTAAAATTTTTATTAAAAAAATCAATTTAACAGTTACATTCAAATTTAATTATTTCATGATTTAAATTTAAAGTTGTTTTTATATGTTAAGAAAGTTTCATTTAATAATACTAAAGAAAATTTTCTGAAATAAAATAGATATAGATTTAGATATCCGAATCTATTATTTACTAGAAAAGCATAATAATTTCGAATAATAGATACCCAAATTCCGGAATGATAAGATCATAATTTATCAAACAGCAATATGTCACAATTTATAAACAAATGAATGATTTTGTAAGATTAAAAGAAAAACCCTTCATTCCAAGCTTTGGGAGCTGACAATGGGGGTAGGACATGGAGGGTCAGCTATATTTACAGTCCCTTCCAGCATCAATATAACCTTCTTCATTGATGGTCTCGATGATGGTTCATCTTGCGTGCACCATAGCCCTACCTTAACCACCCTCTCTAGCTTCTTCTTATCCACTTCATCTTCAGGCACTAGCTTCTTCACCTCATTAGCCTTGAAACAATCATACACCCAATCCACAAGCACTGCTTCATTGTCCGGTACATTAGTTTCCGTTCTTCGACGACAACAAATGATCTCGAACAACATTACTCCGAAGCTATAAACATCGGCTTTCGCCGTTATAGGCATGTTTCGATGCCACTCCGGTGCAACATATCCCCTTGTCCCTCTTATCTCTGTAAATGTCTTGCTTTGGTTAGGCAGTAGTAGCTTGGCCAAACCGAAATCCGCAATTTTCGCATACCCTTTGTCATCCATCAGTATGTTTTCAGGTTTGATGTCACAGTGGATGATTTGGATGTGACATTCTTCATGTAAGTAAAAGATCCCTCTAGCTATGTTCAATATGATTGCAAGTCTACCTTCCCAATTTATCTTTAAATTGGACTTAAAGAGAAAATCTGCAAGTGACCCATTTTTCATGTACTCGTACACCAAGAGCCTATTCGTCCCATCACAGCAATAACCAAGTAATTGAACTAAGTTCCTATGATGAGTTTTCCCAATTGCTTTCATTTCATTTCTGAAATCTCTTTCTCCGTCATCCACCACTCTTTCTAGTCTCTTGATTGCTATGGTCCGCCTCCCGTTCGATATGATTCCTCTGAAAACCGTCCCATACGCGCCTCTACCGATGCAATCCCTGAAATTGTTAGTTGCATTCTTTAGCTCTTCATATGTGAACGATTTCAATGTGACATCCTCCACAAATCTGGCATCTCTTTGGTCAGAAATCATTTTGTACTGTTGAATCCGATGCCGGTATATAATAACGCCGGAGAGCCCTAAAACGAGAAACGAGACCGTCAAAGATGCAATGCCGGTAATGAAAAAGGCCAATCGGAGTTTACTCTTTTTAACTCGGCCTTCGTTTATTGTCTGAAAACCAGCTACCATTTTCACGAACGTTGTCACTCTGCCTCCTGTTCCGCCTCTCCCGAATCTTAATGGTAGTTTCAGCTTGTGGCAAACTTGCTTTAAGTTTTTATATATGGCAACTTCACAGTTACAATCTCTTCTGCATTCTTCTCTGCAATCGTCTTTGGATATCGATTCGAACGTAGCATAAGGATCTTCTTCCCAGGACAAACTGTTCATATCTTGAACATCAAAGTTTTGATCCTTTCTGATGCAGGCATCTTCTGAATAATTTCTTTGGCATCCCGAGTCAGTCCGGTCCAGATCAATGAAATTGAACCCGGGAAGACATTTGCATATAGGATTCCTATCCATCAAAGTACAGTAACTATTCACACCGCACAAGCCATAGGGATCACACTTATTCTCAGTGGATGACCATCGGATGGACCAATTACCAGATTGGTTAGAACTATGTGAATACACTCGAAATATGCCGTCTGCTTCCATAGTTGCTCGGTGGATGGGGTCACGAGAGACACTAACGGTCTCGGTGAAGTTTTTTATGATGAATCCGGTAGCATTCAGGAGGTAGAGCTGACCATTATTGTCAAGATTCATGGTCACATTATCTGCCGCAGTAAATGTTCCAGCACTCCAGTAAGCATTATCATTTTTTACTTCACCCATTGGATATTGCACCAGGTTCCCATCTGGCTGCATCACGATTTGAAACTTGCCACTCGTATGATTCGCTTCGGATACATCGGAAATCAGCCGGTGACCGGGGGAAAGCCGCTGACCGGGCAAAATGGTGTCTGTTGGGTAATCAAAACTCTGCCATATGATCTCTGAACTTGAATTAAACAGCACAAAGTTGCCAGTGTCAAGCATGGAAGCTGAGGAAGCAAAACTCGTATTTCCAATGATGCTTATCTCCCGTCCTTGATTCTCTTGCACAACAAGCCTACCTTCCGTGTTGAAAAGCAACGTGGCATGGCTCGAAAACGGCGGTTCCTCTCGGTTTGCCGTCCATACGACGGTTCTCGGCTGAATGTTTTGGAACCATATGCCGATAGCGAAGCCATTTCCATAAGGATAAAAACCAAAGGCGAACTGACCAGACTCTGATAACCAATGTGAATCACCGGTTGGCGAAAGAGAAGAAGCTAAAGAAATGTTGGAAACTGCTGTTTGAGCTTGTGTTGTGAAGATTATATAGGTTGTTACTAAAAGAAAAAGATAAAAGAGGAGAGCCATTTTTGGAGCTTTGGGACTTTAGTTTGTCTCTTTATGACTAGTTTTCAGCCATTTTTGAAAGCCTGGTTAAGTTTCACTATTCTGGGTCCTTTAGTTTTCATGGAACACGATGCATTCTGAAGAAAATAGTTTGTTCAGCAGCCATTGGCTTGTTGACTTTCCTTTCCAATTCTTTCTATATATCAAAATTCTTCATTCAGATTCAAAACTTAAAAAAAAAAAAAAATCAAATGATTTAGCCTTGAGAATGTTACTTTAATTTCTCCTATACCAAGTCTTTGAATAGTTCAAACCTTAATATAAAAAAGAAAATTATACAGCAGCCAAAGCTGACTTCATAGTTTTCAAATTATCAAATTTTACAGATTATTTTGAGGTTCCTTTTGGAAGGTTGCCATACATGACCATATGTTTTGACTCAAAACTTTTTGGGTTAATAACAACAAAAGTCTCCAAACCATGACATATGTTTTAAATTAACTTTTAAAATGTTTTAATTGAGTCGTAAAAGTATTAGTATGGTGTCAATCAATTTTTTCTTCTAACCTAGTCGTTAGCTTGAGCGCTAAAAGTTAGCTATGAAGCACGTTAAAGAAATAAATAGTCTTTTTAATTTTTTATGGTACTATTTATTTGTTTTTTAACATGTTAAATCCACGTTTCCATAAAATAGTATACATGTGATTTATATATGCTTTCACTTCGTATTTAACATTAATTATGCGATATCGATAATTTGAAGACTTAACTAGAATATTTAAAAGTTTAAGAATTAGTTTAGAATATAAGCTATAATTGATATTGCTAATGCAATTAACCCAAACCATTTTTTTAATGACTCTTGGAACTATGGCTAGGTTTAAACTTTATGTTAAATTCATCTGAATTTAGTCAGAGTGAAAAGGATTGAATCCCATCTATAGATCTGTTCTTATCGTTGAAAAGAATTCTTATTATTGACCCAAATAAACATACAATTCTTATTTTCTTAAATTTTAAATGACATAGAATTAATCTTATATTCTATGAACCAAACTCCTTTTTAAGATAAAAGAATATCCAAGCATAACAGTTAAAATAATTTATTTTTATTCTCATCCCATATATCTTTTGGGGAAACTTAACAATTGTTCAATATAAATATATATAACTCTAGAGTATCCCATTACAAAATAAGCTTTGAAATGGATTAAATATTTTGATGATTGAAACCTGAATCCAGTGGGAGAAGAATGGGAATTGTACACTTATTCCTTTTTCCCTTCAGCAGCATACAGTGCTTTAATTTCTTCAATGTCATCATAGCTGCCAAGAAATATTGGTGACCTATCATGTATCTTAGTTGGAACCAAGTCAAGTGCCTGCAAAAGTTACCAGGTTAAACAATCAGAGGTCACCATGAGCAAGATATTACCGATTTTACCGCCCACCATTCATTGTTGGCTACTATTACACGGATATCACTAGATCAGATTGGTACCAGAGAAGTTCAGTGTATGTACCCGTTGCTTTCCAGTGAACGCTTGACCTCCGGCATTTTCCATCAAAAAGGACATCGGAAAGACTTCATAGAGAACACTGGTTTACACAAAAACATGGTTAGAAACTAAGCCTGCAAGTAAATGGGAGCACAAACTGCATTTTAACATACCGCAGCTTCCCACTGGGGCTCTTCTTATCAGCAGGATACATAAATATCCCTCCATAGAGTAACGTGCGATGGACATCCGCTACCATGCTGTTCATCATAATGTCATTATCGCAAAACCAAGTCCGTGTTAGAAGAAGTGACAACAAAAACAGTTGAAAAACAATGCATCATCCTCGTAACCTCATACAAAATACCAGAAGGAACTCACAACTAGAGAGTAATTGTAGTTACTTGTTCGTGAAGTAAGAATTGTTCAATGGTATCAAACAGAACAGATATGACAGTCTCAAGATATGTCCATGATCAGATTCTTCAATTTCAGCTAAAATAGTAAATCTGCTTAGGTTTTTTCAACAATCTAGATTAAATATGTAGTTCTTACTGATCTCCTTTCTTCTGGATTGGTCACTCATACATTCAGTTACTTGTTTAATAATAGATGTCTCTCTTTTACAAGACTTGGACCTATTCCTACTCTGTTCAAACAGATGTTCAAGCTAATAGCACCAGAGTTCCCATAGCCACCGCCGTCGGCGGCACCACTTGAAGGAAGGGAAGTTGTTTTCTTTTTCTCTAAAGGAAACATTCATCATATCACAATCAATAAATGGTAGATTTCATTCTATGCCAGTATCAATATTCCAACACCATAAATGGAGATAAATCGGCACGGTAAGTTACCTTCCAATATATCTCAGAGACTTCGAAGGGGAACCATCCTTAGGGAACTTACAGTTTTCCACGTACCTGAAGTTGGAGAGAGATTATGGCAACTGCGTAGAAAAACAAATATAAAATAAGAAACTTGTAAACCGAACTAAAACATACTTGGCCGTTGCTCCATCCCAATTCTTGGCATTTCCTTCGTTAACAGAATAGATCTTCCCTTTCTTTGGAATCTGAGTGATAAACCAATTATTCTAAGGGTGTAAGAATCTGAACCATAAAAGAGATAATCATATGATTAATCCAAGTCAAAAAAAAGAATATACCTTGATATCTGGGTGAGTTAGTATGAACTCTCCAAGAGATGGATCAAGGGTGAATCCATTAACTCCTTTCCCAGTGCTCAACACGAGCTGCAATACCATTTCATTCAAGAATGAAGTACAAGGACATACAACAGAAATTACTCAACAAGTATATAAAAGCAAGTAAACATTATACCGTGCAAGAACTTCCATACATGCAATAACCAGCGGCTACCATTTGCTTCCCAGGTTGAAGCACATCAGCTAGTGTTGGTTCATGGTCATCTTTCACCATGTAAATCCCAAAAATCTAGATGAAACACAACACATTCAGTTGACCATTGCAATATCAAGTTATCTTAATATGGCATGCCGTTTTGGGATTAAGATTCATACTGTTCCAATAGAAACACCACAATCAATGTTGGAGGAACCGTCGAGTGGATCGAAAACTACACAGTACCTGCATTATTTAAGACCAAGTTCATAATGGAAGCAATTATTCATTAGAAACAGAGCAGAGAACAAGTGGAAGCACCTTCCACGCTTTGAGGGCTCCACAATAATTGCATCTTCATCTTCTTCCGAGACAAGGATGCACTGATACAACATTCAAAAATGTAACAAAGAAAAATCATAACATCTGCAATGTTTACTTGAAAAAAAGTTAATCCAAAATACTCACAGTTCTACCACTGCTCACTAAAGCCTTGATAAAAACTTCATTTGAAAGCACATCCAGTTTCTTTTGCTCCTCACCCTTTATTTAAAAGAACAAACTTGGAATGAAATATTAATACCAAGAATATAATAAACAAAGCATTCATTTGAACATGTACTTACCTGAATATTGGTCTCCCCAGCAAGTCCAATGAGCTTGGCAAGACCAGCCTATATGCCAATAAACGGAATATGAGCCAGAATTCATTTGGGAAGGAAACTTTAACCCCATTGAATGGAATAAAAGAAAGACCTTGTTAACAGAAGAGCAAACAAACTTGCAACCAAGAACGATGTGACTGAGCAAGATGGTGAAATCACCACGAGACTCAGGATATTTGGATTGCTCGTTCAACACGAAACGTGTTATGGTCATCAAATCAGTCCTGTGAGCATCTGCTGCATGATCCATGATCTCTCTTCTCCCTCAAAAACACAAAACAAAAGCAAATAAAAAAAAAAGTGACCCAACAGAGCAATGACTCTAACCAAAATCAGTCCTGTGAGCATCTGCTGCATGATCCATGATCTCTCTTCTCCCTCAAAAACACAAAACAAGAGCAAATAAAAAAAAAAAGTGACCCAACAGAGCAATGACTCTAACCAAAATCACTCTAAACGAGAAATTAGAGATTGGGTTTTGCCTTTTTCGAGGTGGAGTAGGATAACAATGGTTTTCCTGGGAAGGAAAGAGTGTATTTGATGGAAATGGGAGGTGTTGTCGTCACTGAAACAAACAAAAGTTAACAAATTTCGTTTTCTTTCTTATCTTTCAATTTCAAGATTTGACAGCTATCAGATTTTTTGCTTTTCAGTAAATAGCTAAGAGATTAATGTATCCTAGATCAGTGTCTCAAAAGTAATACCATATATATATATATATATAAGGGAATTCAGAAATTCTCCAAAATTATAAGAATTCAAGGCAAGTAGGACAATGCACGAGTCTTGGGTTTCGACAATTATAAGAAATTTCTCCAAAATTGGTGGTGGCATGGAGAAGGTTTTTATTCTCACTAATATATTTATATCAACCTTTTAGATTTCCCGTGAATCAAAATCTAAGGTCCTACAACATTTGCATCTGTTGTTAATTGATGGTATAAATAGGGAAGTAGAAATTAAATTATAATTTTTACTAAAAAAAATATAATTTTATCATTTTAATAAATTATATCGTTCTAATTTTTAAAGAATTAAATTAAATTTTTATATTTTAAAAGATCAAAGTATAATTTTATTTTTATTAATTTAAAATTTTAAAAAATTTAAAAAATATATATAAAAAAAATTATTTTAAAAGGGATAAGGCCCTTGCGAACCTCCCGTAATTTCGCCAATGGGTATAGAACATCCGAAAATGGCCTAGCTTACAATTAAAATAGTCATTTTTTACTCTCTTTTTTTAGAAATGAATGCATTTAATTTTCAATTTTTTTACATTGTTAGATATTAATATATTCATATTGGAATATATATAATATGAGTGTTGAATACTAATATTTTATAAGAAGATGAAGATTTAAAATTACAGAGATTATTCGTCCAAAAAAATCATATAGATTATAAGTTTTTTATTAGTACGATTGTATGTATTAATTAGACTATTTTTTTAATTATTTTTTAAATTTTTATTAAAAAATAACATTTCACAATCAATATGATTAAAAAATTAAAACATGTATTTAATTTTAAAATTTTGATAGTTGGCTAACGACATAAAAGAAGTAGTGATTAATGCTTTTGTTAGCATCTCAAAAATTAAAACTCAAATTAAGGATGACAAAATTCGAATCATCCGATGGATTCAGAATTGAATCGAATTTTTTTGTTTAAAAAATGGATGTGGGGTGGGGAAGATTTTTTTCTTTTGGATAGTGGGTATGAAGTGATTATGATAATTGTTTGTCCCGCACTAACCTACTCTACTATACAAAGTTACAATTTTATTCTTGTATATATAAACTATTAAAAGGGTAAAAATGTAATAACATAATATAGAAAAAAAACATATATTTTATGTTTTTTTTTGAAGAGTTATGTTTAAATATTTACTTTACTTAAAAAAAATTGAAAAAAATTAAAGATAAATAACAAAAATTAAATTAAAGCGAGACAAGATGGGACGGTGATGAATGAATCCAATATCTATGAAAGTGATAATGATTTTCACAATTATATATTCATAATGGAGAGGGGTGAAAGTGGAGCAGAGCATATCAATTACGAAACGTTAATGAATTTAATAATATCTGCCTTCACCTCGCTCCATTGTCATTCTTGGTTCAAAACTTTTAATTGTTATCTCCCTCTCCCAATTGTAATTTGTACCCAAAGAAAGATTTTTTTTATATATATATATAATAAATATTCAAACCCAAACTACTTTTGGAAAAGATGAATACTTGACGATTAGGCCACAACTTGGGATTCTCAAAAAATAAATGATGATAATTGATTTTGGAATAGTTTTCATTCTCGGTAAATTTATTTTTTTAAAGTAACAAAAAATGAAAAATAAAAGGGTACATCAAATATTGAAAACCTACTAATTACAAAAATAATTACTAAAAATAAGATCTATTTATCAATAATATAAAATAAAAAATACATCTGGTAGAATTGGTTCCAAACCTAAAACAAGAATTTATTCTAAAATTAATTGATAAAATTAAATTAATTTTAAAAATATATAAAAGTATTATTTATTACAATTAATAATATATCTTGATTTTTAGTTTAATATTCTAAAATATTGATGTGTGGGTAAATAGTTGGTTACGCAACTTAGATTCTAAGTTCTGATAGTCACACAATTATGATATTCAATACGATACTCGTGAGTTCTATCTCTCAAATATTTCTTTTCTTTTCTTTTTGTTGTTTTCTCAATAACTAAATAGATTACTTTTACATTAATATCGTAATCTTACATTATGATCATCCTGTGTAATTTCATTATAACTTCTTCCTTAAGTAATCGAAGACTCGGGACGGGATTTGAATTTTAGAGAAAAATTACCCTTTTTTTTTTGTATTTATCATTATAATTCTTTTTACTATATTTTAAATAAAAAGTTGTTCCTTGTTATCAACCATCTACCGCTCCTCAATCTCTTGAGATTTGATGGTTTTCTCCCTTCCCTTTTGGTTCAAGTTCCTTTTCTTTCTCCAATTTATTATCTAATGCCAGCTCTCATTTAAAAATATTTGGTTGCATGTGTTTTACTTCAGCTTCCTTCTTCTAAACTTCAATCACCTTGCTTCATCTAAAGATTTTCTCTTTTCATCAATTTCCAGCTCAAACTCATCCAGAATGTTAATAAATACAAAAATGTCAAAGACAAGATCCTATCATTACGGATGTAAATGAACAGAACATTCGATGAACTGTTCGTGAACTGTTCGTATAATGTTTGTCTATTAAGTTAAATAAACGAGTATGAACAAAATTTTTATGTTCATTTAATAAATGAACGAACACAAACAGAGGTGTGTTTGGTTCGTTTATGTTCACGAATAAGCTCGTTTATGACTCGTTTATTTATTAATAATATTTTCTTATAAAAATATTAAAATAATATATGTGTGTATGTATTTATTTATTGTTTGTTTGTTTATTATTTATTAATAGTGTTCGTAAACATACTCAATTATATGTTCATGAACATGTTCGATTAAATTAATTGAACATGTTCGTGAACATTAAACAAACGAACATGAACACACATAATTTTAAATAAACGAACACGAACCGAATATGAACAACTTCAAAAATAAATGAACAAACAAATACAAATAAAAATTTATTTGTCAAGCTCGATTCATTTATAGTCTTACCTGTCACTCTTAAGATCCCATTAACAATCAATAGTCCCACCCTCTTTGGGCCTAACTCCCAATACTGCAAAATATAGGCCAGTATGGGTTGCAAATAAAAGAGCCCAATCCTATTTAATGAAATCTGTAACTTTAGGCAGTTTGGGATTCAAGAATCATTGATTTCTTCAAGGATTCGTTGAAGCTTGTAATCATGCCTTTAAAAACACACCCAAAGGGAGAAAAAAAAAAACCACATTTGCTTTTAATTGGAATGTTTCCATTTTGTATTATTATTTTTCATTTATGATCTTTGAAGTTTGGTTGGCTGTGTTATGAAAGTAACCAAAGAAGGATTTGCCCAATGGTTTATTTTATTTGTTCTTTCTCTTTCTTTTCTGGGAAAATTATTAAGTTATTTTTTTATGGAAAAACTGAATAGCTTTGTTGTAATATTTTTTTAAAAAAAAAAGAAATTGGAATTTAATATATGTATGCGTGCATTAAATCGGATTGAAAGGCATTTTTTATAAAAACCTATCAACATTGTTATATACTTAATAGCAAAGCTATGTTATTAAATGGGGAATGTAACGTTAGTGATAACGGTACTGAATGCTACTGCTAACCAAATACTTCCATTTCAATCACTTTAAGATAAAAAAAAAATTCGAGTTTTATCATATATAATTTTTTTTTTAAATTTAATTGATTAATTTTAGTTAAAATTGTTGATATAATTATAACTTTAAAAAATTAATTACATAAAAATTATTTATCAAATAATCCAAATTACAAAAATCATATCTGGTAAGAGTTATGGAATGGGTAATAGGATTAGGGCATAAAGTGAGGAGGAGCATGAGATTTTGTAAGTTAGTAAGGGGGATTCACTTTGCATGTCATATTGCTTTCATTTCATGATAAATGAAAAAGAAAAGAAAAAGTGAAAAAGGCATAAAGGAAGAATATACACCAGCTTTTGTCTGGGGATTTCTTTTGTTCATGCTTCCTTCCTTTTCTTCTATTTCTTTATTCGAAAACATAAATTCATTAAACATTGTGAAATTACAATAGGTATGAAATGAATAGAAGCAGAGTGGTGAATCTGTGCCGATTGCAGTTCTTTTCGGCCTCCAGCCACTTCCATGATCAAAGTTAAAACAAATGCTACCAGCGCTTGTTGTTTGAGAGAGGATATCACCCACGACTCAAGATTTACGAACTTTTCCTTTTTGACATTTGGATAGCTTGAAAGCAGTCAGATTCCACAATCATATTTTCTCAATCATGACGATTTGTTGGAAGAATGTTTTTTTGTAACTTAAAGATTAGGAGAAAAATAAAATAAAATAATTGCTCGTAAAGAAATCAGTAAAATTTGTGTTAAAATTGTGTGATTCAAATTCTAAGAGATTGTTTGCAAGTCAAATTAAACAAAATTTAAGAAAATTGCTTGCAAGTCAAATTAAACAAAATATATTATCTTTCTAGAAGATTTAGTAGTATAATATATTTAGCATTTATTAGCATAATATATTTTGCATTAATTAGAATTAGGCTTTTTTAACCCATAAATAGATGTGGTTGAAATTCTTCTTGTATCATTCGAATTCGACATTAGTGAATTTTCTTCTCATCTGTTTATGGTTTTTTCCTAAAGGGTTTTTTACATAAAATCCATGTGTTTTTTTTCTTTGCAATCTTTCTACATTGTCGTTATCGACATTTGATTTTTTAACAAATTGGTATCAGAGCTTTTCGGGTTGTTAGTCTCGATCACGATAATGGCGACATTGAAGTATGATATTCTACTGTTGGATCGCAACACTAGATTCGCGTTGTGGCAGATAAAGATGCAGGCAATTATTGTGCAGATGGATTTGGAAGATACCTTGTTGGGTTTGGATAAAATGCCTTCGACTTTAGTGGATGAATAGAAGAAACGTAAAGATTGAAAAGCTTTGACACAATTACAGTTGCATTTGTCGAATGTAATTCTACAAGATGTGTTAAAGGAGAAGTTGTTGCATTATGGGCAAAATTACAGCAGTTATGTATGTCAAAAACTCAAACCAGTAAATTGCATATGAAGCAACGACTGTATTCTCATCGTTTGGAAGAAGATGCGTCTGTTCACGAACACTTGAATGTATTTAAAAAATTGTCTCGGATTTAGAGGTCATGGAGGTTCAGTATGATAAAGAGGATTTAGGGTTAATTTTTCTTTATTCGTTGTCACCGTCTTATTCAACCTTTAGAGTTACAATTTTGTATAGTCGCGAATCTCTCACAATTGATGAAGTATATGCTTCCTTAGCTTCGTATGACAAGATGAATCATCTTATGGCTGGATCTAATTCTCAAGGAGAAGGTCTCATTGTTTGTGGAAGACAAGAACGAAATTTTAAAAGATTAAATTGATTAGAGGTGTACTCCTTGCCATTATCAGATCTCAAAGCTTGAATTTTGTGCCCACTTTGTGTTTCAATCCATTACTTGAATTGCCAAAATACACCAGTAACATCTGACTTGAATCTGAGAAAATAGATCTGACACGTTCTGGAGTAGTCATTAATAAAGATAAAAAAAATACCTACTTCCACTGAGAGATGGAGTGTTGTGAGGTCCAGCCACATCAATGTGCATCAACTGTGACTTTTCAATAGCTTTCCAAGTTGCTTGAATGGGAAGTCTCAATTATTTTCTTTGTTGGTAAGCTTTACAATATGGAACTTCATATTCAAGATAAGGGAGACCTTGAACCAATTCCTTTATTTGCAAATTCACAACAGTTGGATGATTGAAATGCCCAAGCCTATTGTGCTAAACTTCAGCATGGACGTTTGTTGCAGAGTGTGCGACTTTCTCTTCCTCCAATGAATCAAGTGCAAAGCTCTTCCCTTTCATTTTTACTTTGAATACATCATTTTGATTTGCATTTTTTATTAAACATTGATTTGTTTCAAATGTAACTTTGAAACCCTTTTCATTAACTAGCCAAACACTCAACAAATTTTGACTGATGTTAGGTACAAATAACATATCTTTGATAAACTTTGTACCTGAAATGCTTTCAATTGCAACTGTGCCTTTTCCCATGACTGCAATGTACTCTTCATTGTCAATCTTTACTTGGGAAACTACTAAAGTATCCAATTCTTTAAAGAGATCATGATCAAAAGTCCTATGGTTGGTACAACCACTTTCAATGAGCCACTTCTCATTTGAATGTCAGATTGCAAAGTAAGTGGCCACAAAGAGTTGCTCTTCCTCTTCTCCGTCAGCAACTTGAGCAACATTCTTTTGCTGCAAATTCACTTGTGCGATAGTCTTTTCTTTGTATTACTTTTGCAAATTCTTTAATGAAGCCCTATCTTTTGACATTTTTATATTGTTCCTATATTTGTAATGAAAGAATCAGAGCTTGAATTTCCCTTTTTGTTCTTCTCATGTTTCTTTCCCTTTCCTCCTCAATTGTATTAAGCTTTTGCAGCTAATACACCTTCAACAGATCCTTCAGATCTCATGAGTCTTCTCGGCTCTTGTGCTTGCAAAGCGTTCATCAATTTTGCTTAACTAATATTCGATAGATCTTTAATGTTTTCCAACAGGGAGATGGTAGCTTCAAATCTTTTAGGAATAGCTACAAGAATTTTTTGAATTAATCTGAAATCAAGAAATTTAGATCCAAGTAATCTTACTTTGTTTGTGATTCCAAGCAATTTGTCAAGGTACTCCTTCACTGTCTCGAAGTCCTCCATCTTTTAAAGTTTAAACTCTCTAATCGGGTTCAACATTTTCATTCCTTTAATCTTTTCGTCTCCTTCATATTCCTCCTTCAAGAAATCCCAAACTTCAAAGGCTAACTTCATTGTCATGATTCTGAGAAAGATTTCAAATAAGATAACAACAAATAACGTAGCTCTTGCCTTTGATTTTCTTGATTTCCTCTCTTTGTGATTCTTGATTTGTGTCATGCTTGGATTGAAAGGTAGGACTGTAAATGAACCGAGCTTGAACGAACAAACCTCTGTTCGTGTTTGTTTGATTATTTTTGAAGTTGTTTATGTTCGGTTCGTGTTCCTTAAGAATTTCAAATGTTTTGTTCATATTCGTTTATTTAAAATTATGTGTGTTCATGTTTGTTTGTTTAATGTTCACGAATGTCTTCTTTGAACATATTCACGAACATGTCATGAACATATAATTAAACATGATCACGAACAATTTAATGAATAGTAAACAAACAAACAATAAATACATACATACACACATATACTATTTTAATATTTTTATAAGAAATTATCATTAATAAATAAACGAGCTTGTTCGTGAATATAAGCGAACCGAACACATCTTTGTTCGTGTTCGTTCATTTATTAAACGAACATAAAAATTTTGTTCATACTCGTTTATTTAGCTTAATAAACGAACATAAACAAACGTTATACGAACGGTTCACGAACAGTTCATCGAACGTTCTGTTCATTTACACCCCTATTGAAAGGTAATGGAGAAACTTCGTAATCTTCCTCCACAGCTTCCCAGAGGTAATTTGCCTCCATCCTTATTGCCCAAACATGGTAACCTTCACCATTGAAAACAGGTGGTGCAATTGCAATGAAAGGGATTTCTGAATCCATTGAAGAAGAATGAGGACAAAATATTTTCCCTTAGTTACAAGTCCCTCAAGAAGATAGCTCTTGATACCAAGTTGTTGGAATAAATATTGATGTCACTTAAAGAAACATATATAAAGACTAGGAGAAAAAAGAAGAAGATAGAAATAATTGTTGGTAAAGTCACATTTTTATTGAAATGAAGTGTTATTTAAATACATGAAAAAAATAACAACCTACAATAAATATCAAGCACTTAGTGTACCTTGGAGAACCAAAAAACCAAAGAACAAAGCCAAGAATAAGGAAACCCCAAAGAACCTTCACAACCAAACCAAAAAAATTAATAGATTGCAATAAGAAAACCACACTGAAAACAAACAAACTTGACAAAGTCAAACCTGAAGCTAGAATCACTCGCAACTCGAAGCTAGGAAGACTATAAAAAAGGTGAAGAGAGGTCAGCAAAATCTCTTTGATGAATGCTGACTAAAAAGGAAAACTCTTAAATCAATTCCTAGAAATTCGATTTTTCTTTTTGGGAATTGATTTTCCTAAATTATCAATCATGTTCTATTTACATACCTAAATAATCGATCTTATATCAATCATATCATTCTATTATTGAAACCGTTAATTTAACCTTAAATGATATGTAAAATCTTTTGCAACGTAATATAAAATAAAGGTTTTAAAGAAAAATAAATGTTGCCACATAACTTTTAAAACGAAAAAAAAACTAAAATAAAAAAAAAATAAAGAGTGAGATTGTTTTTGTAAAAGCTTTGAAAACCTCAAAACCAATATTTCTACCACACCCATTTTTACACTATTCATTTTGCTTTAAAATTTTCATTTTAAATTATATCACATATTAACAGTTAAATTGGTTATTTTAATAATGAAAAGATCAGTTCAAAGATATAATTAGAATATTTTAAACTTTAAAGATCAATTTAAGATGAGAATCATAATTTGAGAATATTCGGAACAATTAACACTGCAATTCCTATTTTCTCATATTTTGGCAAATGGCCAAATACAAGCATATATTTTGCCTCTTCAAAGTGGATATATACATACATAAGGCCAAGTAAAAGCATATAATTTGCCTCTTGAACGTGGAAATATCCCACTTCAATACAAAAATTAAAGCCAAAACTATGAGGATGGTGAGAAGCATAATTGAGGTTTGAATAGTGGCTTTTTGTTCCATTGTTCATGTTTTTATTTTTTTATTTTTGATAAATTCATGTTCTTCTTTTATAAACAATGGGAGAATAATTTACAAGCTAGATTCTTCCAAAACATTTTCTTTTTTGTGATTTTAAAGACTTTAAATTGAAAATGTCAATATAAATAACTTAAATTTATCCTTATTTCTTTCTTTAATCCTTTGCAATTATTCCTTAATGTGTAAATGGCCCCGAAATGCAAAGCAAGAGGCCGACCAGGCTAAGTAGGTGAAGTAATTGTGTCAAATAAAAAGAATTGCAAATGGCCCCCCACCTTAAAATATTGGCTTCTTGTCCACAAAAGTTAGCCTTTGGAACAATAGTTTAAGGTTAAAATAATTATTCAATAAAATAAGTTTTATAAAGTTTTATGTTATTTATTAGATTATTTAAGAATCATAAATTGCGAATAAAATTTTCGCATTGTTGGTTTAAGGCGAAGATTCGAGATATTTGAACACTTAAGTTTAAGTTTTATTATGTGTAATTATAACGTGTGAATCTCTAATCTCATCATATGCATATGATATGTATGAGTTTAGTTAGGATTATTTTTTATTTTGTTCAGTTCTTCACCTATTGTATTTTGTACTAATTTGATTTTACTTTATAATTGCTTGAAAATGTATTTATACTTATAAACACACTCTATTTGTAATAGTAACACTTTTAAAAAAAATCACAAATTTCCAATAACATAGAGATATACAACACAGAATATTAATTTATAAAAAGGTAAAAATTACGTAACTTGGTTGATTGAATTTTAGCTCAATTGGCATCGTCGTTTTTTTTTTGCACTGAAGCACATTATATTCCTATTTAAGTATTGTATAAAAAAATAAATATAATAAAAATTTATAATGAAATTGATGTAATTATTTAAAATTATGTAATTAGTTAGGATTGTGCATGAATTATGATACTTTATTAACAAAGTAACAAAGATCTAGCCTTGTGAATATCAAATATTGTAGTTTGCCAAGCACTCTTCTAAATTTGGTAGCATCACTGGAACTAATTCCATCATTTAAGACCAAAACTTCTACAGCAAGTTTGCTTCAATGGAATTGCAACACGGTTACGTCTAAATTCTGAGAGGGTCACTATTCTATTGTTTGGTTCAAATCTGTCTTGCAAATATCTAATCTTCATTCCGGCTCAATTCCTTAAAACGTTGAATGTGGATTCATCATTTACCCATATATTGACTATTTCGTGAATACAATGAATAGTTTAAATCACAAATTTACAAATTTATATAATATAAAAATTTGGGGACGTTATTCTTTTACCATTTTCTTCCAAACATTCACTTTTCATCTTTCTCTTAAATTGAGGGAAAAGAAAGCTCAAAACATCGAAGTCTTCTCTAAGTAATCATCAATTTTAATGGGAAAGATTCAAGCTTCTTGAAAATTCAATAATATGGGTCTTTGATACTTGGGTTTAATATGGGTTTGAATTGTTTTTTTCTTAAACTGTTCAAGAGCTTGAAAATTGAAAAATATGAGTCTTTAATGCTTGGGTTGATCTAGATTTTTTAAATTTCTTTCTCAAAGTATTGAACAGTTGGAAGGAGAACAACATGAGAATCAAGACAAAGGGCTAAAGGGAACAAAATAGGTTCACACCTGTTACAAAATGTTATTATTAAAAAAATAAAAGGTATATTTGTCATTTTAGCATTTAACACTTTTACTTTTTTAAATATTTTTACAAAAATAAAAATTTAATTTAATTTATTAAAAGATATATTCGTCATTCGAGTATTTTTTTTTTGTTATTATATATCTATTTCTCTCAACCAAACGCATGAATATTATTAGCATATTATTACATTAGATTTTGAGAGAGTGACACCGTTATAAAAAGGTTAAATTGTTTACGAAATCTCAAGTAAAGTATTAGTGTGGATTAGAAAAAAGTCAAGGAACCAATCAAAAAAAGGTGAATTATTTTTTCTTATTTATTTTTTATTTTTATATTTTAATTAAAATTTTCATTAAAATCTTTTAAATAAGGATAACTAGTTAAAATTACATAAAACAATTTAATGAATTCTTCACAAAGTTAATATATAATGGGATAAATCCCAAAATTATGTATGGACTAGGATTTAATGTGCAATTGTATACATGAATTTTGATTTTATGCAATTTTATATATGAATTTTTTATTTGGTCCAATTATTGTAAATTATTAACAAAATTATTGATATAACATCATTTTATGTTTATATATTGCATATATAAATAATTATATTTATTTAATATAAAAATAAATTGATGTATCTATTTCTTTAAATATGTATGATTAAATCAAAATTAAAGTTTCAAGTATACATTTGAACCACAATTAGAGTTTCATGTATATAATTGCACCAAATTAAAGTTCATATGTACAATTACACATTAAATCAAAATTTATATATAATTTTGAGATTTAACCCTTGAATTAAATATAAATTTAAAATATTTAAAATTAATTGAATTTATAATATATAAAATTGGAAAATAAATATAAGGCGGCTTTCAAGGTTCTTATTATGATTACTATAAGAATCATATTTGGTACAATTATTATAAGAATGATTACTACCACCTTTCACTCTCATATTTTTCTATTCCTAAAAGGAAAAACAAGTGTTTGTTGAACACCCTGTTCCTTTTGGGAACTTTTCTTTTTCTTAATGGAAACTTTCTCTTGGGATTTTAGTATTTATTTATTCATTCATTCATATATTCGTTACACCATAGTATTATTAAAATTACTTGTTAAGTTCTAACAACCCAATTTGATACAAAAGGGGTCACTCACCTTTATAAGCCTATGATAGGTAAATTAGTCTGTATTGTTAGATCAAAGAGTAGACTGGTCATTCTGTTAAAGGTTCTTGTACGTCAATTTGAGGTACACGTGGCATGTCACATGTTACTATCTGGTTATTTCATCAATTATTTCAGTTTTTAAAAGTACAAATAGATGAAATTTTTAACAGAAAGGATCAATTTGCTCTGTAATTTAATGTATAGGGACTAATTTACCTATTTTTTGAGTAAAAGAAACAAAATATAATCTAACTCTTAATACAAAGGTCTCAATGATTATTTTACCATCTATGATATTATATCTCTTTTTTCTCACCTTTATTTATCATAATCTGATTTCTCTTATTTTCTTTATTACAATGCCCTTGGACAAATTTAAGCATCAAAAAGTGCTTCTTTAACTTACTTTCATGAAAAAATAGATAAAAGAAAATAAAGAAATAAAAGAATGCAAGAGCCAATACTTGTTCCCTTAAGTAACAAGTATAATCATCACGAAACCAGTCCATCATTTCATAACTAAAATGGGCTTAATTTAAACACCTATCATTATTGCTCAAGATTTGTGTTTTTTACATGCATCATTCATTATTTTATTACAAGTAGATTGGAGGGCTTGATTATCCTCTAAGGACAAAATTAAAAATCAAAAAAAAAATTTGATGTATCATTTTTTTTATTGGAAAGGAATAAAAATGATGTGGAATCACAGTTTTTTACAATACTTTTCTTTTCGGAGTGAAGTGGAATCAAGGCAGAATATGGAGGTATTCTTTCAGAGGTGATTTTCAACTTTCCTATTGATGAGCTTTGAGGTAATGGACGGATGATGTGACGACTATACCATGGAAGGTAAACCTAATAATTGGAAATCTTTGTTTTCTCTTAATGCTAGTCAAACTATACAATTCTTTCCTCCTGAAGAAAAGAATGGGGAATTTGTAATGAGGCCCCTTAAAAATGTCCCAGCAAGCCTATGCCTGCTAAGAAATGGGTTACTAAAATTGTTGTAGAGGGACCTGAAGTAGTCATTCTTGCACCAGTACAGGACCAAGTTGTACAAAAAAGAGAGCTAAAAGAAGAAGTGGATGAACCAAGCAGGAATAACGAGAAGAGATTTATCGAAGATAAAGAGATATAATAATAAAAAGTGTTGGAAAGTGCCTACAAATTCGATTTCTTAATGTTATTATGGAAAAGGTGGCAAAATCTTGTTCACCAATAAAGAAGAAGGAAGAGGGGGGAAACAGAGGCAAGGTAAAACATCTCATAATGCTTAAAGGGGTAGGAAATCTCCCTCTAAATGAATATGCTAGTTTGGAATGCAAGGGGATACAATAACCCCTTAAAGCAAAGTAAGGCTCTTAGGAAAGCTAATAGATTTAGTGGTCCATTTTTTATGCATTTGAAACTAGAATAAGGTATATTAATGTTCCATTATTGCTAGAGAGGAAGTTTGAGTTGAATCTGGTGTCTTAAGTGTAATATTTTCGTCTATGTATATTTGTATTTTTTCGAATAGATTGGATTAATAAAATTATTCATGAATTGCATTAATACCCTTTGTATATTGTCCTCACGTGGTTTTTGTAGGTAAAGAAAAATAGAACCAAATATTAGCTCGCTGGTTGTCTAATTTTAACTAATACTAAGTGGTATTATGTAGTCAGATCGTAATACGGAAAGATAACTTATATTAGTAGACGAACCTAAACACGTCCTTAGTCTAATCGGAATGAGCAAACTGATTGAAAGACTAATATGTTGTCTATCAAGTTCAATTAGGGAGATGTTTTGTCTTGGGCATCGAAGCGGATGACTCTCAGAAGATAGAGACATTGATGTGATTGACTGTACTGACAGCACATCAGACAAAACCCAAGAAGAACAGATTTTGAATTCGTTTGTGGACTTATCCACTTGTGGCGTTCATAGTGTGACATACCTTAATCCTGAGTGGATGATGGACTATGTATTTCTGACTCGTATATTGATCATATATGTTCTTTTTGACACAATTCATAGAATTACACATAACCCCTCCCAACCCATAAATAGGAGGATAATGCGCTTCAATGCACTCGAACCCACATCTTCTTGCATTGACAACAATAACCATACCGATCGAGCTAAAACTCAATCGACCAAGAACTTATTTAACTTAACTTTGTAATTAATGAGGTCCAATATTGGAGGGTGTCAACTAAACCTCGTGCTACCTAAAGGATTTATTTCAAGATTAAAATTATTTATCTCAAACTTTTTGAACATGTCCTATGTAGTAGTATTTTAATATGAATTGTTTTATAATTTTTAAAAAATTTTAAGAGCTTAATTGCAACAAATTATTGTCTAGAGTTTTAAATTGGTCTTTAAAAGGATAATTGCAATAAATTATTGCCCATATTTTTAAATTAATCTTTAGACTTGAAAATGTTTTATTTGAATTTTCAAAATATTAGTATTGTATTAATCAAATCATTTTATTAATTCAGTTGTTAATTTAGGCATTAAATGATAGTTAGAAACTAACTTAAAATACATTTAATACACCCAAATTAAAATGTAATCATGTGTGTACCTATCGCAAAAGTATATTTGATTTGACATGTTAAAAGAACGATAGACTCAATAAAATTTAAAGGGATAATTTGTTTTTATTAAAGTTAAATCCAAATTATTTATGCAATTGTTATACATGTGTTTGTTTCAAATATGTTTTACGTTGATTTGAACTAATATTTAATACCTAAGCTAATGACTATGATGATAAATGAATCTATTGATATGATACTAATATATTTGATTTCAGAGACCAACTTAAAGTCTAATTGTAAGTTAAAGAATATTTGGTATAATTAATTTTAGAATTTATTGTACTAGACATCTTCAATTGTGACCTCATTTTAAATTGGTTTTCAAATTTTGTAATATTTTAATTACATCTTTAAACTACCGATGTTATATTAATCAAATTTTTTCATTATTAAAAACATTAAATGACATATCAAATTTTATGTAGCTAAAATTAAAATTAAAATTTTAAAGAGATAGAGCATTGTCCTATAACTTTGAAAAGTAAAAAATATAAGTTAAGTAAAACTAAAAAAGAAAAGTAAATGAAAGCTTCTGTAGAAGCTTAAAAATTCTCAAAACTAAGGTTTTTAAAACATCCATTTTATAATATTAATTTTTTCATAAATTTTCATTTTAACAATTAAAATAATGATTTTAGTAACGGGATGCTTTAATTGATATAACCTTGATAGTTTGGGGGTTTAATTAGAATAATTTAAAGCTTAGAAATCAATTAAGAATGAGGGTCATAGTTTTTTGGTGAATTACATGAGAAGGGCAAAACCCTAACAACAACACAACTAGTGTAACTCGAACCCAGACCACACCTAAGGTAATGAACACTCTAACCATCAGGTCAACATATATGGTTCAATGAGGATCATAGTTTAGGAATAATTGTTGCAATTAACTCTTAACTTTATTATAACTTATACCATTTTTACCTAAACTTTTTTTGGATCACAAGTGGTACTTAAACTACTTTTTTCCCAAGTTGGTATATTCGTTAATCAAACCATTAAGTCTATTAAAACAATCTTAACCCATAAATGAGTACCTAAACTATTCTTCTATTACTTATTTGACAACAAAATGTTATATCAGTTACAAAAGTTTCAACTAAATAATAATCTGTCATGCCATATAATTTTTTTAAAAAATATTTTTAATTCTTTTATTTCTCTCTCTTTATTTTTTCTATTTTCTTTTTTTTTTTCTACTTCCTTTATAACATCTAGCAATATCAGTAATGTTCAAAATTTCCCCTATTGAAGTTATACACTAGTGATTAGTTTTGTTTTCGAACTTCACTACTTGTTTGCTCGACTTGACGGGATCCAACAAGTTATTTCATCGATCAAAACTGATGTTTTTAGAACTGGACCAAACTAGTTGGATTGGAAATCGATTAAGGTATTGTCTGGAGATAGGGACTGAATTGATTGACCTGCAAACCAATATAGTCCAATTAAATTGGTTTTCTCAAAATTTTAAATATATTTTATTTTTTTATGAATTTTTAAATAATCTATTTGATCAAACCAGACTAACTGATCATACCGAGAATTAGGACGTGATTGATTTGACTTTATGAAGAAAAAAAAAAATATATATATATGAGAAAATGATTTTTTTTATCTTTTTTGTCACATGTCAATTTTTAATTGATTATATTTTAAAAACATAAACTTAACGATTTAACTAACTATTGAATTGATAAAGATACCGATTTGGAAAAAAAGTAGTTTAGGTATCACTTGTGGTTAAAAATGTTTACATATCAAAATAGAAAAATGCATAATTTAGGTATTAACTTGTGAATTAAGTTTTTTTTAATAGACTTAACGGTTTGATTAACGAATATATCAACTTAAAAAAATTATTTAAGTACCATTTGTGATAAAAAAATTTAAGTACCAAAATGAAAAAAAAATCTAATTTATCAGTTAAATCTAATTTATAATAAATACCCAATCAATATATAAATTGATGTAAAATACTAAAAATGGAATTTAGATAATTTAGGTGGAAACTTCAATTGTTATTATTAATATTATTATATAGATAAATAAATTAGAAAAAGAAAAAATTGATGTTACTCACATGATCACTAAAAAGATCCTACCACAGGTCATATGGTTTCACCTTACTCCTACATTCTCCTCAGTTCACTTCATTTTCCCAAAAGCGCCACCAAATCGCGGACCCACTCACGCGCCCCCGCACTCGCCTCCCCGTCTCACGTAATCTGCTCCCCTGCCGTAAAGTTTCATTTACACCTCTTCCACTCCTTGCCCGCCACGTAGTTATTATTAAAGGGCTTTTACGTCATTTACTAGTGAAATTACGGAAATCACCCTACTACGTGCTGCCCTCTCCCGGCCTCCATACATAGTATGACGTTTTCGGTTTTCCCGTACCCAATGTTCAAAAATGCGACCCCGTCTTCCTTGTGTAAGGCCTTGTTTGGCACGCACATTTAAACTTTCGAAATAGAAGCTTCCATTGCGTTTGGGTTTTTTAACATTTTATGTTCCACCCAAACACGGTCTTGAACATGTTTAAGTTTTTATTTGATTAAAAATAACATGTTTAAATATTTGTTCAATTCATTATGTTTAATTCAAAGTCAAATTTAGACCTAAATTAAGAATATTTTCTGGTGTTGCCAGATTGATTTTTAATCTTTAAAAATAAAAAAGTATTTTTTATTTTCGTATTAAAGATTGGGATGAAAGATATTGTAAATCAAAATATTAAAATGATAAGATTTTTTTTACCATTCATTTAGTGGCTTGGTTGAATAATAGATGTAATATTAATTACAATTTTTATTTGATTTTTTAATATTATATTATTTAAATATAATAAATTGGTGGATTATAAAAAACGAATTATTAATTTTGTTCAAATATTAATTACAGTTTTAGTGATAAATTAATTAATTAATTAGTGTCAAAATCTAAAAAGGCTGCAAGATTGCAAGTTGCAAGTTACAATTGTACTTTATTTTATTTGAAAGTGTTAAAGTCTATAAACTAAAGCCACAAAACAAATTTCTCTTTTAGTTCTGCCAAACAAACATAAAAAATTAATTAAAATAAAACAGGAAATATAAAAATTAGCAAATTTTAAATGCAATTAATTAAAAAATTAATTAAAATAACCAAAATTTAAAAAGTATTGTGAAAATAGATTCCTTTTCTTAAAAATTATATTTTTTTATCTGTATTTAAAAATTAAATGAAATGAAAAAAGTAATTTTGTTTAAATATGGTGAATTTTATTAAACCTATTAACATTTATATGATTTAGTTTTCTTTTTTAATTTTGAGTTATAACTAATAATTATATACTTAAACGGAATAATTAACTCAATAAATTAATTAAATTTAAATTTAAGATTCGAGTGCTTAAATTCGAGTCCTACCATATAAAATCCCATGAGTGGGCCCTCTCCCAATTATTTTGGGGTTTAAGTCACTTTATGTAGAATATGTCCATATTTATTTTGAGTTAGGTTCGAATGTATTTGAATTTTCAATTCATTGTTTATAGTTGATGGAATATGTATTACTTGTGATTTGTATTGTACTTATACTTATGAGTTTACTTGTATTATCTATGCTATATTTAACATTTTGATCGACTTTATATCATATTTATAATTTTGATTGAATTGATGTCATCCATTAACCAAGTCACAACTGAGTCGTAAAGTTACTAAAAGTCCATTATTTTTAGAGCAACTTATCTTTTTGTATAAAATCTAAAAAAATATTTGCACATGATGAGAATCAAACTTTAAATATTATGACATTTATGTTTAACATCTCAACATTATTATATCAATTAAAAAACTCGTTAAATAAAAACTTTATCTATATCATGAGTGTACTATAATTTGGTACTTACGGTTATAGACTCTTTAAAAAATTTAACTTAGCTCGAAATAACTTGCTTGCCTATTATCTGTACTATTTATAATATTTTTAATTGAGTTGGTGTCACCCGCGTATCATAATTCAATTGTGAACTTGCAAAAAGAAAATAATTTATTTTGAAAAGTTTAGGATATTATTGTCTTTTTATATTTTTATTTAGAAAAATAAATATATATGATACGATAAGATTTAAACTTGAATTTTTTTTCTTTTTGTAAACTTAACTTTATTATTTCAATAAATTTCACATTTAATTTTATAAATTTATTACATAATCTTTTAAAGAAAGGATCCCTTTCTAATAATTTAATGTTATATTAACTTTTTTCCCTTAATTTTGATTTTTTTAAAAAAAAATTAATTCCAACTGAAAATACGAGAAAAAATTTGATTTTAACTAATGTTTATTTTTCCACCAAAATTTAGGTGATACTTATTATATCTCTCATTTAAAATTTAAATATTTTTACAGTTGATCTAAGACCGAAATATATTAATAATAAGTGAGATGATTTTATTTTTTAAACATTTATTATTTCAACGTAATAAAACGAACATATTAATGTAATAAATAATTACGATTATTACAAGAATAATTAAAAAAAGAAGAAGAAGAAGGAAATGAGAAGAAAAGAAAAGAAGTGCATTGGAAATGTCTTAAATTCTTTTCAACCTCTCTCGGCTCAGGCGATTTGCTGCTTACCTTTCCCATCTTTGACTCTTCCCTTTAATTTTTATTTATTTATTTTTAATTTATTTTTTTTAAAAGCAAAGCAAAACAACACAAAGCCCCAGGCTTTTCCCTGCCGATTTTCTCTTTCTTTATCTCCGCCGGTAACTTATTCTCTGTCGGAACTTTCCGCTGCTCGCCGCCGCAGGGACACTTCTATTTTGACCTTTGAGTGGTTGCGCCGTTAGTCAAAGTTAAGGAGCGGACTTAGTCGTTGGTGGTTATTGGAGACGGCGGATGGTAGGATTTTGGTGTTGAAGGAGTAGAGATCACGTTAGATCTGCTAAAGGAATTGTTTTTGGTTTTGGTTAGCTGCTTGGGAATGGAGAGTTAAAACGTGTTTTTTTTTTTGGATGGTAAGCGTCGGAGGGAAAGAGGAGAGAAGTGAAGAGAAAGGAAGAGAGGTGGTAGTTGCTGATGATGAACGGAGCTCACGAGAGCGATCGTAGAGGGCGGTGGCGTTTTGGTAATTTCCTCACATGGAATGGCAGATCTTGTTAACTACGGTAATGCACAACGTGACATCGACCAGGTCTTCCCTTTTCCCTTTCTACTTTTCTTCATTACTCTCTGTTTTTTTTCCCTTTCTTTTATACTTTAAATTTAAGATTTTTTTATACATATATTTAGTTCTCAATTTCACTTTCAAATTTCCCCTCGATTTTTCTGATCACGGGAAGAAACGAGGGGTAATTTCTAATTTGGTGGAAATTTTTGGATTTTTCTGCTATTTTTATGGAATCTCTATGTGTAGTATTTGGTTTCTTATTTCTAGATTTTAGTAGGCTTTACAAAGCTAGGAAGAATGTCTTCTTTTGTAGCTAATTTAGGAAAATCTGAAGAATTGCGTTTGAGAATATTGAACTTTATGTTTTTTCTTGGTTATTAGAAACTTGAGGGCAAAAATGGTTGAGACTTTGGTAAATAAAATTGGAAGTTTCATGCTTTATTGGGCAGCGAAATTAAAGACTGGCTTGAAGACATGCAGTCCTATAAGTTTTCCAAATCTGACGGCCATGCCGATGTGCTTGCCATTGTGCATTGTGCAAACAATACATTGATTAATATATTAACCCTAGCTAAAATAGGGTGATGTTTATGAACATTAGACATATAAATGTGTATTAGTTAGGAACCCAATAAGGGGTGCTTAATTGTGCTGTGCGATGTTTCACAGTTATCAGTTTATGGTTTACGTGACATGTTAGGTTTCTTGATCATTAAATTACTTATGTTTTTATCCTTTTGCAAATTTTCTTTTGTAGGCATTAACAGCTTTGAAGAAGGGTGCTCAGCTTCTGAAATATGGTCGCAAGGGAAAGCCTAAGTTTTGTCCATTTAGACTTTCTAATGTAAGTTTGGTTCCTACTTTTGAAACCTTTCTGTTGCATTCCTTTCATGTGTGAATGTTACTCTTTTGTTCTTTGTTAGACAGTGTTAAGTTGAAATGTACACAAATACTAGGGGGGGACTTAATTGAAAACCCTGAATTAAAGTTCATTTGCTCTCATCATGTGGAACTAGTAATTATATTGACTATGAGAAAGTTACACATGATTTCACTGTCTGCCTTACATACTTTATCTTGGTAGGTACTAGACTTTTATATTTTATAGGCATGCCACTCAGAAAATGGAATCAAGTATGCAGTGAATGGCTTTTACATTTTGCTATTATAGAACTGTTTTGTTTAAACAAGTAATGCTGTTTTACATTTTGCTTGGCTTTTCATAATTTTTTTGTTTATCTAACAAACAAATTTCTGCACTTATGAACTGTTTTCTTCCAATTAAATTGCAGGATGAAACATCTTTAATTTGGATTTCAAGCAGTGGTGAAAGAAGTTTGAAGTTAGCCTCAGTCTCTAAAATTATTCCTGGACAAAGAACTGTGAGATGTTTTCTGTTCTTTTCTACATATGCATTTAGAATATTATCAGAAACATGCATACCCACTATCAAGGTCGTTTATGATAAGTAGGGTAATGTACTAAAGAGAATTGAGTTGTTTTTTAGAAACATGTACTTGTATTATGTTGGTGGAAGAAAAAAAAAAATATGGGAAATTGTTCTAGAAAAAGAAGGAAAAATACATAGGTAGTTTATTAAGGAGAAGTGGATGGTATTTTAAAATTTTGGTGCAACTTTTTGAATATAAAGTCTGTAAGTGAACTTAACATCATTGTTTTCAATATGTTTTTAAGTAATTTTCTTGATTGTGTTGGTGTTTGGTTAAATTGGGACACCAACTTAGTCAGGACTTGAATATTTGTATGGATATATAAACTCTACTTTTTGCTCTTTATTTATGTTACAGGATCTATTTTTCTTTCTGCCATGCTTGCTTTCTTCTTCTGAATTTATACTAAAGTATCCGCTTGAATTCTCTATCAGGCTGTTTTCCAGCGGTATCTCCGGCCTGAGAAGGACTATTTATCCTTTTCTCTTATATACAACAACGGGAAAAGGTCACTTGATCTGGTTTGTAATGGAACTTTGATATTCTGTTTGTAGATAGAGATCAAGCATTGTTGATATTTTTATCCCGTTACTTGTGTATGTTTTTAATTTAATGTTTGGTTGGCTCCTAGATTTGCAAGGACAAAGTTGAGGCAGAGGTGTGGATTGCAGGCCTAAAAGCATTAATATCATCTGGTCAGGGTGGACGCTCCAAAATTGATGGGTGGAGTGATGGAGGCTTCTACCTTGATGTAATTCCATCTCCATTACTCCTTTCCACTAGTCTTTTGTGGCTTTTCTGTTTCATGAAGTGCTTCATATAAGGATTCCTTTGTACATGTTTGAAATGTCACAAAGTTTTGCCCTTGAATTATCCATTTGTTGTGAATCAAGACCAAAACTCCCTTCTCAGCTCCTGTTGAACAAGAATAGAGTTCATATGCAGACACCATTACTTTGGTGGTTTGAAAAAATTTGGTGGTTTAGTTAACTTTGTTTGTATTTAAGGTTTCATTGCTTTATTCCTTTAGTTATGAAAGTTATTTCATTTATAGTCATAAAAATTTATGCTTGATGGTATTCTTTTAATTGTAGCTACATTTATAAATTGTGTTTACCATAAATGTTTATCGCTGATTGGTTTCAGGATGGCAGAGATCTGACATCAAATAGTGCAAGTGACAGTTCTGTTAGTGCTACTCGAGATATTAGCTCCCCTGAGGTTTTTGTCAGTTTTAACCCAAACACTTCTCCTAAGAGTTTACGGCCTGAGAATTCTTTTCATTCTGAAAGATCACATGTAGCATCAGAAGGCACAAATATGGATGTAAAAGGATCTGGTTCATTTGCTTTTCGTGTAAGTGTCTCTAGTGCCCCAAGTACTTCTAGTCATGGTTCTGCACCAGATGATTATGATGCTTTAGGGGATGTGTATATATGGGGTGAGGTTATCTGTGACAATGCTGTGAAGGTTGTAGCTGATAAGAATGCGAATTATTTGAGCATGAGAGCAGATGTACTTCTTCCCAGGCCTTTAGAGTATAATGTAGTTTTAGATGTACATCATGTAGCCTGTGGGGTCAAGCATGCTGCCCTAGTTACAAGGCAAGGTGAAGTTTTTACATGGGGTGAGGAATCTGGAGGACGACTTGGCCATGGTGTTGGGAAGGATGTTATCCAACCTCGGCTTGTTGAATCATTGGCTGTTACTAGTGTTGATTTTGTTGCCTGTGGTGAATTTCATACATGTGCTGTTACGATGGCTGGGGAACTTTACACATGGGGAGATGGAACTCACAATGCTGGGCTCCTTGGTCATGGCACTGATATCAGCCATTGGATACCAAAGAGAATTTCAGGTCCTCTTGAGGGACTTCAAGTTGCTTCAGTAACTTGTGGTCCATGGCATACAGCTTTGATAACATCAACAGGACAGCTGTTTACCTTTGGGGATGGTACATTTGGTGTACTGGGCCATGGTGACAGAGAAAGTGTTCCATATCCGAAAGAAGTAGAGTCTCTGTCAGGATTGAGAACGATTGCTGTGGCATGCGGAGTGTGGCATACTGCTGCCATTGTGGAGGTTATTGTCTCTCAGTCCAGTGCTAGTGTTTCATCAGGAAAATTATTCACATGGGGGGATGGGGACAAAAACCGTCTTGGACATGGAGACAAGGAACCCCGGCTTAAGCCCACATGCGTTCCAGCACTAATTGATTACAATTTTCACAAAGTTGCTTGCGGGCATAGCTTAACAGTTGGTTTAACAACATCAGGGCATGTTTTTACGATGGGGAGTACTGTGTATGGTCAACTTGGGAATCCCTTTGCTGATGGAAAAGTACCTTCTTTGGTAGAAGACAAGCTTTCAGGGGAATGTGTTGAAGAAATTGCCTGTGGTGCATATCATGTAGCGGTTTTAACATCCAGGAATGAAGTCTATACATGGGGAAAAGGAGCTAATGGTAGGTTGGGCCATGGAGATGTTGAAGATCGAAAAACTCCAACTTTGGTTGAAGGTTTGAAGGATAGGCATGTGAAATTTATTGCTTGTGGTTCAAACTATAGTGCTGCAATATGTCTTCATAAATGGGTATCTGGTGCTGAGCAATCTCAATGCTCAGCTTGCAGACAGGCTTTTGGGTTCACAAGAAAAAGGCATAATTGCTATAACTGTGGACTTGTGCATTGCCATTCATGCAGTTCAAAAAAAGCACTAGGAGCAGCTTTGGCTCCTAATCCTGGGAAACCTTATCGTGTCTGTGATTCCTGTTTTGCCAAACTGAACAAGGTTTCAGAAGCTGGTAATAACAGGAGGAATTCTGTACCTCGCCTTTCAGGTGAGAACAAGGACCGGTTGGATAAGGCTGAAATAAGATTATCCAAATCTGCTACTCCTAATATGGACTTGATTAAGCAGTTAGATAGCAAAGCAGCCAAACAAGGGAAAAAAACCGAAACATTCTCCTTGGTTCGCTCTGCTCAAGCACCTTCTTTGTTACAGTTGAAAGATGTTGTTTTGTCTAATCCTGTAGATTTGCGAAGGACAGTTCCTAAACCAATTCTTACGCCATCTGGAGTAAGTTCCAGATCTGTTTCACCTTTCTCAAGGAGACCTAGCCCTCCACGTTCTGCGACCCCAATTCCTACAACATCTGGACTTTCTTTCTCCAAAAGCATCACAGATAGTTTGAAAAAGACAAATGAACTTTTGAACCAAGAAGTGCTTAAGTTGCATGGACAGGTAAGAATGCTGTTTCTGCTGCTTTTAATATTGGTATTTTGTCGATGGGCCTTGTGGTCTATCAATGTAATTCTGACGATTGTGGATCTGTTCAAGGTTGAGACTCTGAGAAAGAGATGTGAACTCCAAGAATTGGAGCTTCAAAAATCCGCAAAGAAAACTCAGGAAGCTATGAAAGTGGCTGCAGATGAGTCTGCTAAATCTAAAGCTGCAAAAGAAGTTATAAAGTCGCTGACTGCACAGGTTATCTTCAGCTTTATTGTTTCTTTGAACTCTCTTTGCAGATCTGTTCTTATTAAATTGCAAATTAATGTTAACAACATCTCATATGCATAATGGTTTAGTCAAACATGATTATTAGCTTCCGAAGATAATGCATTGATTCTTTTCATTATCTTATGTGTTTTAAGGGCTTTAAAATTCAGTGATTATAAGATCCTTTGCATCCACATTTTGAGATTTGGTGTCACTTTGTAATCCTAGCCATTTCTTTGCCTCTCTTAATGCTTACAATGATTTATCTCTATACTGCTTCCCAGCTCAAGGATATGGCTGAAAGGTTGCCACCTGGAGTTTATGACACAGAGAGCATTAAACCAGCATACTTGCCAAATGGCTTGGAGCCAAATGGTGTTCACTATCCAGATGCGAACGGAGAGGGACATTTAAGATCTGAATCAATTGGTGGCTCTTTCCTTGCTTCCCCTACTGCTCTCGATTCTTCCGCAATCAATGGCAATCAGAGCCCTGGTCAATTACTTAGGGAGCCAACCGGAGCCAATGGTAGAGATGACCATTCTGGCACTAGACTGCTGAATGGTGGTGGGGGTTTACAGGCAGGTGGCAGTAGTGTGTCAGCAGCTGTTGATGAAAGGGAATCTGGGTCTTTTGGAGATGGAGAAAATGGTATGAAATCTAGAAATTCAGCATTGGCTGCTAATGGCAATCAAGTGGAGGCTGAGTGGATTGAACAGTATGAGCCTGGAGTCTATATAACTCTTGTAGCACTGCGGGATGGAACTAGGGATCTCAAACGAGTGCGCTTCAGGTACATTTTCTATGTTCTCTTATATCTCATTATTTATGCTTGCTTTGTTTAAATACAACATTAACAACATATATGGAAAGAAGATGAACGAGAAAACTAGCATTTGTTGATTTAACATCAGAAAAGGAAAGCCTTGTAAGGTGTAAAAAGAAAAACAGGAATCAAAAGTACCCATCTATCAGGGTCCATGTTGTTGATTTTTATGGATGTGGGATGTTAAGTGATGTTCATACATGCAGCCGAAGAAGATTCGGAGAGCACCAAGCAGAAACTTGGTGGTCGGAAAACCGCGAAAAGGTATACGAGCGGTACAACGTTCATGTATCAGACAAAGCATCGATTTCTGGGCAAACCGCCCGCAGATCAGAAGGAGCTCTGTCTCCCACATCTCAAGTGTAAGAGGAGGAGGAAAAGCGTGAGCTCATTTTGTGACAGTGCCAAGGCTAAGGAGCATGAAACCCCCTCCTTTTTGTCATCTCTCTTTTGCATATTTTGACTCCCCCTCTATAATTTATTTTATTGCATTTAATTTCTAGGTCTCTTTCACAGATATGTTGTATTGTAGTATATATAAAATCATCAATTTCCAGATAGTCCAGGCAACAAAGGTTTTGTTCATTGCTTTCTCTGTTTTAGTAAAATCAAATTCACATTTGTTTTTTTCAAAGAGTATGGCCCCATTTTCCTGTACCACTAAATTGGACAAAGGGCTAATTTGAAATTAATTCAATATTGGAGACACCTAATTTTGAAAGTAGACACTTATTCTTTTCATTTCATTGTTTTCATCTTTGGTAGGTTGGATTTAGTGGAGACGCGCATTTTTTAAATGTAACATTTTGGGTTTTGAACGTTGTTTTCAATCACCAAATCTCTTGGGGAAATATTAATTTATAATTAAAAATAATTTAATAAGTGTATCTTTTAAGTAATCTTATATTCCGTTAATTAAACGATATGGTTTTATATTCCGTTATTTAAAATCTATTTAATGAATAAATCTCGGGGGTTAATGATTTTTTTGTCAAACCGTAAATAAGTACAGATTTTTCAAATCATAGTAGGTAACCATTTAAAATTTTGAAGTATTTTATGAAAGAAAATGGAAAATAAAAAAAATAAACCTAGATTTTTAAATAAAAATTTTGAAAGTTGCCGTCCATAAGCAGGGTCAAGAGGCAAGTGGTGGTGGGCAAGATGACCACAATGACAGCCAGAGCCCGTTATTGATTTTGACTTGGTCTTTTTATTATAAATTAAAAGGATTCACAAATTCTACACCCAAAAGGAGTAGCCGGTTCGTGGTCGGTGACCATTGACTCACTCCACCACTTTCCCTCTCCAACCCCTTTTTACTTGATCAACAAGGAATACAATATCACCTCTCCAATCTTCAAATTAAACACCAATCTTATCTAAACCAACATGGAAACCTTGTTTTTTTTTTCTTTAATAATTATGGGTGTTTTTTTTTGTTTGAGTCGGATAATATTTAATTAAAAAATCTTTTCAAAATTGATAACAAACTTTGTTATGTATTTATGATCGTCGATTCTAAATCCGAATGAGGTTCAGATCGTCTATTCGCAGGAGCGAAACCAGAGTATTGGCAAGGGCTCGGGCCCCTCTTAAAATGAAAATTTTTCTATTTAGGCCCTTAAAATTTTTTAAAATTTTAAATTAGTAAAAGTAAAATTGCACTTTGGCCTCCTAAAAATGATAAAATTTTAATTTAATCCTTTAAAAATTGCACTTGTACTATCGTACAAATTACAATTTAACTTCAGCCCCCTCTAAAAAATTTTTTGGTTTCGCCCCTGTCTACTTGTGACTCGGTTGGATTCTACTAGTGGGATGTGTGCAGGTCTCGTGGTGGGAGTTCGTTAGAAGAGCTCATAAGGATGTTTCGTAGTCCTGGTTCGCATATACCACGGAGTTCGCATGTGGAGGCTACGAAGTACAACAAGCAAACTAGAACAATACACATGTCTATCATGCATGGAACTTACCAAGAACATCAATTCCATGAACAATAACATGCATAAATACCTAATGAAAAAGTTTATTGTCAAAATTTTCAACTATTTGTTGATTAGTTTTTTTTTTTGAATAATCTTATTATATGTTTTGATCATATTTATTTTTTTTACACAATGTCTAGAACTATTCATAGTCTCTTTCCAACCCATAAATAAGAGCGTAATACGCTTCAGCGCACTCAAACCCATATTTTCTTACATTAACAATAATACCCATACCAGTTAAGTTAAGACTCAATCAAAAACTATTTATTTATTGATTGTAAGGTATAAAAATGAATGTAATCATGTTGTTGGCATTTGACCCATAGCTAATGTTGATGAGAAGTTAAAACATGTTAAACATTTTAAAAATGAAAAGCAAAAGAGAAGAGGGATGAAGTTGGGGGATGCCAAACTCATTCAATTTCAAGCCTTCATATTTTGACTAAACCCTTGTAAATAAGTAAATGGTGAGGTGTATATGTATTCCTACTCTTTTCCAAAAGAAAAAATTGATTATTGTCCCCACAACCAAAATATTAAATTGTGACAATAACATCCCCTCATATTTCCATATAATAATCATTCAATTTTGTTAACAACTCTCTGTTTCAGTTTTTCTCTCTTCTTTTGCATTTGAGTCAAGCACATGATAATTTTTGTTTATATTTTCTTAATATTTTGACAACGTACACATATTTTGCAGACACAGATGCTCGAATTCGAATCTCCTAGAATGAACATCATTCTCTTTTCTACTAAAACCACTCGTTGAGTTCACTTATATTCTTTTTAAATAAGACATGAATTTTAGAAAAAAATTACACATGATGTTTGCATACTCTCCATTCTTTTAGGGCAAATTAAAAATAAATAAATAAAATCCATAAACCTTTTAAGGTTTTTAAAATATACATCTACCAACAAAAATCCATTTACTTTTGAAATTTGATGCAAAACAAATAAACTTTTTTGAGATTATTCACTAAATTTTTTTAAAATAAAAATTAATTATACCCTGGATTTTCTTAACTAGATCATTTATATTTACTTTTGTTAGATTTATTTAGTTTTAATTATTAAATAATTATCATATTGAGTTGGTAAAGTTATAGGTCATGGGTCTTAATTATTTAAGTTCGAGATCTACTATACGCAATTATATGTGTTGATTTTAAAATTTCATTATGTACAATTTTATGGGTCTATTGATCCTTGACAGAAGATACTTTTTAGATTTCTCTCTCTTATCCAAAAATGTCATATGAGGCATAAGTTTAAATCTCACAAAACAAATATTGAAATTTTCTTGGTAAGTGAAGGCTCACTTCTTCTGTAAATTCCTCGTGGCTCTCAACTCAAATTAGAGACATAACTCTTATTGATATCAATATCAGATCTATTGAGGGATATATTAACCCTCGACAGATTACACTTTATAGAATTTTTTTTGAATGAATCGACTTCTTAATTTTTTTTATAATTGAAGTTATAAAATAAAAACCTTGAAATTTATTAATGTAAAAGAAAAAGAAATTTTACTGCAAATTTGCAAATCCACATTATTAATGAGGCAGTAATGTTTGTTTTTGGAGAAAAAAGTCTGGTTTTGAAATGATTAAAAGTGTTCACTATTTCAGATGTAATTTAAATTCAAATCATATTAATCGTATTTATTATTTAAATATTATTATTATAATTCAAAAAAAAAAAGTCTGGCTTTTGCTCATACCTAATTTGGTTAATTATTCAAATATAGCATTTAAAGTCAAAAAATGAAAACTGCGACCACACGAATTTGATTATTTGACCAACGACCCTCATTAAAATAACACATTCAAACGACGTCATTTCACGTATACTTTGACTCCTCTGTCCTCTCCATATAAACAACTTTTCCCTTCTATTCAAAGCCAAGCCTAGCTTCTCTGCAAAAACAAACTTCTTTCTTTTAATAAAATTTTAAAAAATATGGTGAAGGAGGAACTGTACATAACCGTACCCAGCGTTTTCCGGTGTCCAATTTCTCTTGACGTGATGAAATCTCCGGTTAGCCTTTGTACGGGCGTTACCTACGATCGTTCCAGCATCCAAAAATGGCTCGAATCTGGTCACGACACCTGTCCAGCCACCATGCAGGTTCTTCCCTCCAAGGATTTCATCCCTAACCTTACTCTCCATCGTCTAATTAATCTCTGGATCCAGTCTTCTACTCTCCGGCCAGGCTCTAACTCTCCACGGCTTCTTCCAGCGACGCCTACGGCGATCTCCAAGATTCAGGCTAAGCTATTGATGGAGAAGGTTGAGAGCGAGAGCTGCGTCGATTCTTTGTCTAAGGTTGCCGAGTTCGTAAGCTGTTGCGAAGAGACCCGGAAATTTGTAGCTAGATTCGACGGTTTCGTTGAGGTAATCTCCGGAGTTTTGAAAAGGAAATGTGTGGAAATCAAAGCTTTGGAAACGGCGGTTAGGATTTTGGATTTGAGTTTGAGCGAAAATGGAGTCACAGAACGGTTAAACAAATTAATCCTGAAAAGCAATCAGGAAAGTAAATTTTTATCTGCAATCGTTTTAATTCTTCAACACGGAAGCCACAACTCGAAGATCGAGTCAGTCCGAGTTCTGGACTCACTAGCACTTGACTCGGAATCCAAACGCAGAATCTCCGACTCACAAGACCTTATATCCATCCTCCTTCAGCTCCTGAAAACAAACAACAACGAATCCTTAAACGACGCCGTTACTTCCATTTTAACCACCATTTCAATAACGCGTTCCATCAAATCCCGCCTCATCGAAAACGGCATCGTGGAAATCCTATCGAACTCGCTCACCGAAAAGTCGTTGAAGTTGTTAGCAACGCTTAGCACTTGCAGCGAAGGGAGGTCAGCAATCAGTTCGGAGCCAAAATGCGTGACGGCGATCGTAGAAAAGCTGTTGAAGGTGTCGAAAACGGCGACGGAGGACGCGGTAACGGTGTTGTGGAGCACTTGTTGCTTGAACAAAGACGAGAAAGTGAAAGAAGCGGTGGTAAAAGGGAATGGGGTGACGAAGATCTTAGTAATAATGCAAAGGGAAGGGGAAGGGAATGTGAAGATGATGTGCAGGGATCTGGTTAAGGCTCTAAGAGCTGTATGTAAAGATTGGTGTTTAGGCAGTTACGAAACCAAAACTACACATATTAGACCTTGTTGAGGAGATTCTTTATTTTTGGACATAATTCACACACAAGATTCATGTAATTACCACTTAGTTCGAAGGAAACACGATTCTATGCTTACTTTTGTTAAAGAAAATGAGAATTCATAGGAAACATTGCTTCATCTTTTTCTTCTTTTAATTCCCATCTGCTGCGCTAAACAGCCCTAGTAATGGTGAGCTTTCAACAGGTGGGCGAACCTCACTTGAGTTGACAGTCTGTACCATTCAACCATCGCGTTTGACCTATGAGTTTGTATGAGTTGGTTTTGTACCGGGGTTTAAAAATTTTCCACTTTGTTTGGTGAAATACAATAGGAGTGCGTAGCTTTAAAATAATGCGATTAGCGTGATTCGAATTCAAATTTTTTTTTAGAGTTGTTGAATACCCTGATCAACAGACCAGCACATGGGGGTCAAAATTTTCAATTTTTTTTGAATTATAACAGTTTGGATTCATGCTATATATTTACTTATGCGGCTTTTTTGATTGCCTCTACATCGGGCAAATTTGGTTAATTTCTTATGTTATGCGTTGTATCTGCGATAATATCATCTCTTTCGATGGGGAAGGGGTATGCCCTCTTCTATTTCGACATCTAGGATCCGACTTGTATCATTGATAATAATAAGATCTGAACCATTATGACAAAGAAAAGTTTGATTCATAGGAAGAAAAAAAGGCAAAAATTGGAACAAAAATATCATTTGATTTGTTGGTCCTAAAAAAAAAATAAGCAAAGTTCCGTCGTTGAGTGAGAAATGAAAAATTCATGAAAAGTTATAATTTTTACTGTGAAATATTGAACCCACACGTTTTCATCGACGTTGCTTTTTGAATGGAAGACCGAGAGCTAACTATCAAGACTTTAGACTATTCGGACATATACTTCATGAAATGGTTCATGCATGTTTGTTGCCGGGGGCAACAAGAAAGTTGGTAAGGATTAAAATATCCCTTCATTTTTCTATTTATTTATATGATGAGTTCTTTTTGGTTTATTTTGTATTAGAATTGATAATTAAAGTTAATAAGGTTAATTTTTTTAAATTTAAAATAAATTTAAATAAAAAATAAGTAAATTATTTAATTGATTTGAATTTATTATAAAATTAATGATTATTGAACTAAAATATCATAAATTATTTGGGTAAATTTACAAATTATTACTGAATTAAGATTACATTTTTACCACCAACTATCAAAAATTACATTATGACACCCACATTATCAGATTATTACATTATGATTATCCATAAATTATTTGGGTAAATTATCCATTTATTAGCTGTTGTTATGAAATGTTAAGTTGATCACCTATTTGCCATATATATTAAATATATTTAATTTAAAATATTCATACCTTCTGTTGAAGACCGTTATTGAGTCACCCGGTCTAGGCTGGACTTACAGGTTGTTTCATATGAAAATATTCAATCAATTCCGATTGTTATTTGAATCAGATTGAATCAATCAATTAGATTGAGAATTGGTTGGGTTATTTGTGTCGAGAAAGATATTAGACCAATTGATCTGAGAACTAATATGGAATGATTGAATGGTGTTAAAAATCTGTTGAATCGGATTTTTTTAAAATTTAAAGATATTTTTATGAATTTTTAATGATTTATTTAATCAAACCGGATGGATCGATGGTCTAGTCGTTTCGACCATCAGTTCAGTTTTAAAAACCTTGCTTATCACTTACTAAAGAACAATTAAGTGATTCTTTTTAATAAATTGAAAAATTAAATGATGAATGGTTAGTATTGAATTTTATAATCACTGAATTTATATTAGAAAATTATTTGATGAATTAGTAAAAATTAATTACAACATATAATTATGTTGTTTGATATAAGTAATTTTTTTTAAACTTATTTATTTCTTAATTATTGATCTTATTAATATAATAATTATGATTATTTGAATATTTATTTTAATATGAGATAATTTATTTCAAATATAATTTATTTAAAAATTTGAAATTAACATAACCATTTCAATATTAAGTGATAAGTAGTTGTCTACCTATTTTTCTTATTCAGTACTTTTTGTTGAAAATTTAATATTAAATAAAAAACAATATGATTATCATACACATTTTAAACAGGTTAAAATGTGCTATTAGTCCTTGTATTTGTATAAATTTGAGATTTGATCCTTGTAATTGAAAAGTTAAAAATTCTAATTCAATCATTATCGTTGTTGGTAATTTCTTTCAGAATTGTTAATTTAATATGCTTATTTTTTATTTAATCACATGCCATGCCATACGAAAACAATCTAATCAAAATTCCAGGTTGACAAAAAAATATTTGTGATTTTAATAACTAGACTAAGATTTTTAAATAAACTTAATTTTTAACTTTGAAATACATGAGCTAAATCTCAAATTTTGTAGAAATACAAGAATTAACAACACATTTTAATCTTTAAAATATTAAATATTAAAAAAATTTCAATAATGTATCAAACACCTCCTTGACCATACACAGAGGGTACAAGAAATAATCTGGAAAAGCTAGTAACACCCATCGCACTCCATAAAGGGAGAAATGGGCCATTATTGCTTGAATCTACCCTCCATATCAATAAATATGAGCAAGGAGAGAGCTCGGTATACTCAACCAGTCCAGCAAGGTGACCAAAACCTTTATGCAAACAATCTGTCTAAATCCGTGTAGTCCTGGCAATGGAAATATCTCTAAACCTGAAACAATACCTGCAATGGAAGCCCAACCGAAGGACAAGAAAAATCGAGTCACCACGAACTCCAGCATCTATCACCATCTGACGCCAAGGCATGGTCCAACCTATGTACCAAAAGTATATTATTTCGACAACCTCTCCACTTGCTGTGGGAAAAATGCTGGAGACAAGCTTCAGGGACATGGCTAGAAGTATATCATTCAATGGCCATACATCTGCATTTTGTACAAGGACTAATATGTTAAGACTGAATCCCAATCAGCTCTAAGGAAAATGAAGCTTACATCTGCGTTTTGTATTTTGTATGATGTCTAAAATCTCATTTATTTTTTTATATAATATATTCTTAGATATGTTTTCATTGAATGCCTCATAGTTTATATTTATTTATTTTAATAAATAAGTTGATATGGGGATAAAAAAAATTAAGGATGATAAAATGTTTATAATTCACTGCTTGGTTTGCTCTCATTCTGTCCTGGATTCCCGATGGTTGAAGTTGTAGATAAACTAGATTCATCAACAAACACAAACATGATGGAAGATCAACCAACCAACAAGTCTTCTTTTCCCCACTACTTTATTCCAAGATTTCACACTGTTTATCTCAAGAACTGATCACCATTTTCTTTTCACAATGCTACTTTCTTGTCTGTTTCTCTTCTGGGTCAACCTTTTTTCCCTCTTCAACTTCACTTTCCCTCTCCTCCCCCCAAATAATATCACCCTCTACGATGACGCGTTCTTTAGTACCGATGGCATTTGCCTCACTCAAGAAACCACCTGTCTCCCATCTTCTTCTTCACCTTCCCACATCGGACGAGCTCTCTACGCTTACCCCATCCGTTTCATTGATCTCCGTACCAGAGACAACGCCTCCTTCACTTGTCGTTTCTCTTTCTCCATCACCCCAAACCCCGTTTGTCCTTTCGGGGACGGCATCGTTTTCTTGGTCACTTCCCAACCCGATTCTTTCAGCTTCTTCAATGGCTACATGGGACTGCCACAACTCGATGACTTGAGCTCTCAAGATCCTTACTTTGCTGTGGAGTTCGATACCAGTTTCAACCCTTCACTGGGTGACATCAATGGTAATCATGTTGGTGTTGATGTTAACTCCATTGTTTCTTTGGCTGCAGTTGATGTTTTGTCAAAAGGGTTTGATCTTAAAAGAGGGAAAAAGATAACAGCTTGGATTGAGTATGGGGATTCAGCCAAGTTGGTTCAGATATGGCTTAGTTATTCATCAAGTAAGCCTCCAACTCCTCTTCTTGTTGCCCAAATAGACCTTTCCAAGCAATTCAAGGAATATATGCATGTTGGTTTCTCTGCTTCTAATGGACTAGGTTCATCAATGCACCTTGTTGATCATTGGCAGTTCAAAACATTCACCAGTTCTAACAATCCAATGGATTCAGTTGAGCTAGGCTATTGTTCCATGTGCTTTCCAGAGGATTCATCTAACACTAGCTCTCAGATTTATGGTACTCATAAAAGAGGTCTCAAGATTGGGAACATGGCACTTCTATTCGGATCCTTGGTTGTCTCGGTTGTCATTATAATAGTAGTCCCGGTCCTTTGTTTCGTTGCGGTGAGGAAAGAGAGGAGTGGTGGCAGAAGAAGCAAAAGAGAACAAACTAGAGTTGAAATGACTAATGTTCCAACAAGATGGTCACTTGCAGATATCAAATTAGCTACAATGGGATTTCATAGGAACAGAATTGTTGGTGAAGGTGCTTCAGCAGTTGTTTATAGAGGGTCTGTCGCTTCTGGTGGGGCTGTTGCAGTCAAGCGGTTCGATCAGTCCAACCGAAAAGCGTTCACTCATAATCCATTTACCACGGAGTTTGCCGCTATGGCGGGTTGCTTAAAGCATAAGAACTTGGTTCAACTTCAAGGGTGGTGCTGTGAGGGATCTGAGTTAGTGTTGGTCTATGAGTTTTTGGCCAATGGAAGTCTTGACAGACTCCTCCATAGAAACACAGAATCATCAACTTTCCTCTCATGGAGCTTAAGATTAAAGGTAGTTCTAGGCGTAGCTTCTGCTCTTACATTCCTACATGAAGAATGCCAAAGACAGATTATACATAGAGATGTGAAAAGCTGCAACATAATGCTTGATGATGAATTCAATGCCAAGCTTGGGGATTTCGGTTTAGCTGAAGTTTATGAACACAATTGTGGTTCAAGAGAAGCTACAATACCAGCAGGAACAATAGGATATCTCGCACCTGAGTATGTTTATTGTGGTATTCCAACTGTGAAAACTGACGTTTACAGCTTTGGCGTGGTGGTGCTTGAGGTGGCCACCGGGAAGAGGCCTGTGGATGATGATAAAACAGTGCTTGTTGACTGGGTTTGGGACCTATGGGCACAAAAGAAACTACTCCAGGCCGCTGATTCAAGACTTTCAGGGAGGTTTATTGTCTCAGAGATGGAGAGGATGCTTGTTGTCGGACTTTATTGTGTTCATCCCAACCATGAAAAACGACCCACAGTGAAAGAAGCTGCCAGGGTTCTCAGAGGTGAAGCACCACTTCCAGTTTTGCCATCAATGAGACCAACAGTGAGGATCAAATCGAATCTGTGTAAAGACAGTGAAGAGATTTTGAACATCGGTAGAGATAACAGTCCTAATGGTGAGGATGCTGGGTGGTTGACGCCTAAGAGCCATTTTAGCAAAGCTTAGCTTAGAAGGGGTGGGGGGGACTATATGAATGCATATGCAGGAAACACATTGTACCTCGAATAACAATTTATGTAAAGCTTTAAATTTTGGCAGAACTTTGATGGGTCATTTTTCCTTTTTAATTTCTCCCCTTCAGATCTTTGTATAATTGCGATGATGTTCTAATCTATATGATATTAGGGTTTGCTCATGAAACAACAGCAGTAAGTTATTTGAATGACATCTAAGAAGTATCATTTACAGATGTGCAAATTACAACAAAGCATACATGCTTTTACCTATGTATCCATGATCTCGACTTCAATGTCCCAGTTTTGTCTGTCTTTATATACAATTTTCGTTTAATAAAGCTTGTTGCGCTACCAATGGAGCCGGAAACTAGCTGCCTGCATTACTGGATGCAGGAAATATGCACCTAGTGTCATTGCAGTGATAGTCAAATAGGGCAATCGAATGAATTCTTTGTAGTAATCTTGGGGCAATTTTTGGCGGCCATCGAGGATTGCTGCAAAAGGAATGATGCTTGTTCGGTTCTTTACAACTTCGAAAGCCTCCCCATGTCGTACAGCTAGTCTCCTATCACCATTCCATATGCCAAATAGATGATGTCCGATCAAACCAACGGAGGCTGCAACGGCTACAGAGTTTCCAATCCAAATTGTGTGGGCCAAGCACCAGATTACCTGCCCTACCATCTGAAAAGAGAGGAAAATTACAACGGGTATAATATGGCAATATCGAAGAAGGAACAGAAAGTGTTCTATGAGAAGATGCCTGAAAATGGTAAACAAACAAATTATTCTATTTCTTATGGAAAATGACGTGCTTTAAGCTTTGGGGGGGGGGGGGAGAGGGGGAGTATACATATTCCAGTTCAAGACTATGTTCTACAATGGTGAACCACCTCTTCAGTTATGTATTTGCAGGAATATGGCAAATGGCCTTAAACATCAGTTTGATATTCACAACACAAAATGACTACGAAGATCCAACACACAAAAATGGACATTAATGCCCAGATAATATTGGTGAACCTGTGGATGCCGGGTGATTCTCATGATGCCAGTTTCCCACAGATGCACTTTCGGCTGGTCAACAGCTGCTACCTCTAATAGATTAAAGGTAGAAGGATATAGGAAAAAGAAGGAAATGAAATTCGAGAGCCATACAAGTTGATGGACTCCAGGACCATTTTGAAGCTGCCATAACTGCACTCCATCATACCTGTGGTTGATGAAGTACACCTGCAATGCAATCACAAAAAGTCAAAGCCAGAATGAACTCTACCATGCCCTTGAGAGGCCATGAATTTCAAACTAAAGCCACAAGACATCATGTCCCACAAAATCAACTCTAGATGAGAGTGCCATCATCCAGTGTAATATATTTGGAACTCACAACTGTGCTAACAGCCAACGGAAGGGATACACCAGCAAATAGAACACGGTATGCACGTTTTCCCAAGAGCTTCTCGCCCATGTCCCGAAAGCTAGCCAAGCCACTATGGACAGTGGCAAATATGAGAATGAGGACCAACATTACAATCTGCCAAAGAAGGTTTTCAGAATCAAATAGTGATTATCAAAGCCCTATTAAAGAAAATAACACAATCGAAAACAACAAAGCATGAAGCCGTTGATGGTTATTGACATAAAACAACTGTGTAACTTATGAGCTCATTCCAAGAACACTGTGAGGTAAAAGCTAATTCCACAGAAAAACGGGTAAATCCCTCGTAAAAGGTAGATATGAAAGCAAAAACTAATATCTGAATTGTTGGTACATAATTTAAGAAAATCTATCCAACTAGTGGACTGCTAAAGTGTTGAGACTATCTGAATTGTTGATACACGAACGAGTTCCAGCAGATAGAATTGCATCTCTATCACTTCAAACACTCAGATGCATCTTAACTTTTGTATCTTTACTTCAACAATTACAGGTGACAAAACCGATATTTCATCACAGATAGAGACCTTCAAGACCAGCACCAATTGTTTTAGAGCTCTAATTTCAAAACCAAAAGAAACAAAAACTAACCAGTGCTTTGTTGGACACACATTCTTCAGTATATTTGTCATGTATTTCAATGAAGTTTTCGCAAGCTTAATTGAACTCAATTATCAGTATAAACAATATGATCAAATTACACGTTTTGATGGAACAAGGCAAGGGCATGAATTTGGGAAACAATTATCCAAAACCAGAACTAGGTGAAGAAAAGCTAACCTCATGGCTGTCGGAGAGTGTCGAAACAGCATCAATAAAAGCCTTTCCAAAACCAGTAGAATTATCAATCCAGATAACATCAAGAACAAAAAGAACAACACCCAAAATAATAGTAAAATAAACCCAAGAAACAATGTTTTGGGTCCCCAAATCGAAGGCGGCAGAGTCTTCACCGACCAAAGGAAGGGGCTCGTCTAAGGAGGCATCGGTTTCCCCAAGGGAAGCTGGGGCAATAAATCGGAATCTGCAAGAATCTGAGTGGGACAAATGGGGTTTAAGGAAGGTGGAATTGAGGGGGGATTTGGGTAGGGAGTGACTGGAGATGGGTTGAAGAGGGAGGAGTTTATGGTGGAGGATGGGTTTGGGTGGCCGGAACAAGGAGTTGGCTACAACAAGACAAGTTGCCATTTTTACACGAGAAAGAGCTCGGAAGTAGATGGGGTTACTCAAAATGTCAACTCCCTGTGGACCAAACCTAACGGAATATTATTCATGTAAATCTATATAAACTTGTTTTTCTTGTTTCTTTTTTTTCTCAACTGTAGGCAGGTTGTTGAATTTTTTTTGGTTAAAATCGAATTAATCAATCGAATTGATTTAATTCAGTTAATGATTGGATAATTAATTTAATTAGATCGAAATTTAGTTAAAGGTTTTTTGAAATTTTGACTAACGGTTAATTAAGTTCGAAATCGAGCAATTAATCGAATTAACCGAACTTAATAAATAATATTATATATTATATGTATTAGATTATTATTAATTCGGATAATTCGACCAAATGAACTTTATCAAAATTTTTAATATGTTTTATACTTGTTTTAACTAGAAAAATAGGCTAATTTACTAAAATGACCCAAAAATTTTGATTATTTACGAAAATGACCCAAGTTCAAAAATATACACTAAAATGACCTGAAATGCACAGTAAAAGTAGAAAAGCACTTGGCCAATGATTAGTGTCAGACATTAAAGTTTGTGTACACAAGTATCGGCCATGCAATGGCCGACACTTGTGTATTTTTTTAAATACGATATTTTATTGATATATGAAAATACGAGAAATTGAAAAAAAAATTTGGGGTGTTGGCCATTGCATGGTCGACACCCCCTGTTTTAAAAAAATTTTAAAATTTTTGGTGTTGGCCATTAAACGGTTGACACCCCCTTTTCTCGAGAAACAAAATTACATTTTTGGGTGTTGGGCATCAAATGGCCGACACCTCCTGTTTCAGAAAAAAAAATTTAAATTTTTTTGGTGTTGGCCATCAAATGGTCGACACCCCCTATTTTTGAGAAAAAAATTTTAATTTTTTTTGTGTTGGCCATCAAATGGCCGACACCCTCTATGCTCGAGAAAATAATTTCAATTTTTTTTTGTTGGCCATCAAATGGCTGATCGATACCCCCTTTTCTCGAGAAAAAATTTCAAACTTTTTTCGTGTTGGCCATCAAATGGGCGACAGCCCCTGTTTCAGAAAAAAAAATTCAAATTTTTTTGGTGTTGGCCATCAAATTATCGACACCTCCTTTTCTCGAATAAAAAATTTTTAAATTTTTTTAGTGTTGGCCATCAAATGGTCGACACAACTTCTCCTCATTCTCTATAAATAGAGTTTAATTTTTTGATTTTAAAGTAAGTAAGAAATATTTCTCTCAAAATAACAAGAAAATGAGAGTGTTTTATTATTTATCATTAGATGAGTGTTTTGTTTTGGAGGATAATTGTGAAGTGTACAATCGAATTTCGGGGTTGAACTATATACTGTCATGTATTGCCGGAGTTAAATTATATACTGTCATATGAAGAGGCAAAGATATGTCTTCAGTGGTAAGACGATTTTCTGCGCCATTGAAGACTATCCGAGATATCCAACGCAGATGGACATTTATCTACGATGGAATAATTTGTTATCAGAAACAAAACTGTCGAATAGCTATTCCTATGCAGATATATTGTTGCTCTATGTAGGCGCTGCGCTGTGGTAAGACCGTAAAGGTTATGCTGTCAAAAGTCGGATGACTTTCTCCGTCATTTAATAGGTAACCGAGACTGACTGCATTGTGTTTGACAAATTGAAAAAGGTTGTGTTTAACTGCAACCCGAGTAAGTTTCTCGGTACTAATGTTTGCAACTCGGTTTTCAAGCAGATGGACATTATTTATGTTTGTATTTTGTTATATCTGTAAAAATTTATTTTTTTAAATTTCATGTATTAATATTAACAAATAATTGTAATTTATTGTATCTGTAAATTTAATTTGTTCCATATTATTATTCAAACGCAATATTTGTATTTTCTTGTATTAAAATAATTTTGAATTATATATAAAAATATTAAATATGTTGTCAAAATGTGGGGCCATAAATATTATTGACAAAGATGATATAAATTTTTAAAAAATAATAATTAGAATATACATGAAATTAAAAAGAAAAATTAAAATATACAAGAAATTCGAAATTAAATTTAAAATAAAAACGAAATTACAAATTAAATTTTAAAAGAAAAGGGAATCAAAATTGAGTAGATCCCGGCGATGTCCCCGGCGCTGGTGTGTAACAGTCCGGTGTCCTTCGGGCTTGGCGAGGCCGAGGCCATAGTACAGTTTGTTTAGGAGGTACTACATTGGTGTTCGTCGGCTCATCCTCGGTGGTGTCAACGTTGGGTGTCTCGATTGGTGTACGAAGAAAGTCGGTAAAATCGTACGTATCATCAACATCATCGAGGGTAGGTTGAGTGACCTGAGGTGCCGAGCCAAAAATATCCTCCATTGTTGGAGTACGTTCTTTCGGATGGATCTTCGGTTGATATGAGGAAGAACCGGAGTAATATGTATGTTGAAGGTCGGGGTCGATGCCAAAAATGTCCTCAATCGAACGATAATAATAATCGTGTAGCAAAAAAGACGAAGAGCCGGATGTTTGATATTGGGGATTGGGTTGGTGCTCCGACTGGTACTCGGGTTGGTCTTGAGGCTCGTAACCGGGCTGGTAATCGACCTCGTCCGAGGGCTCGTCCACGAGCTCGTCATTGGGCTCATCCTCGGGCTCGGAATCTGAACCGGGGATCCGACCACGACGTCCATATGCGTTATTCACCGAACCCTATCGGTTGCCTTCCGGAATAAGTCTCCTTAGGGTATACTCTCAAGAATCAAGCACCGACATGCCGTATGCAGTATATCATTGGTTGTAATATGGGGTACCGGAATAATCCTCATTACACCAATACAAGGATGAACACCTATTTGCCCGGTCATTCCAAAGCACAATATATGCTTGAAGATCGTGAGCCCAATTTATTCGATTTTTACCTTGTCCCTTTTTGTCGAGCTGGTAGACCTCACCGAGTTGGAAGGGAAGGTTCAGGATATGTTGTATACCACCAAACTGTCGTAAAACCCGATCCCCAGCGTGCCATTCCACCATATGAAAATTGAATACCGGCACATTACACGAAAAAAGTTGGTAATTGTGCTGGTAAACAAATTGTGGGATGAAAGGCGTAATTTCATCTAAAATATAAGGCTGCCACATGAACTGCACAATATAAAAACACGAATTTAGTTAACAAAAATATTGAAAATCTAAAAAACACGAATTTCGTCTAAAATGTATTTTTTATATTTCGAAAATGTAAAAAAATATTTGTAAAAAATATTAGATATTTTTTTTTTTAAAATTCGAAAATATAAAACACATTTTGAAAATAGAAAAAATCTTATAAAAAATTTGAAAATATATCTTACATCATCTCCTCCGTGTTTGTCTAACCAGCGACGTATATGGGGACATTTTTTCGTGTCGCCCATGTCCCGGAACTGAATGCCATCTGAAAAATTGAAAAATAATTAGAAAAAAAAACAATAATTAATAAAATTTAAAAAATATAAAATTGAGACATCGAGTCACCTATTAACTAGTGGCATCGAGTATGGCATGTGTTCTACGTTGACGATGGAAGGTAGTCGGGTTAGTATCCATGATTGGAGCAGATATGTGCAGCCTCCCATGGCATTAACTGCGGGATTTGTCACTCGACAAAGCTCCCGGTACAATGTCGCCAACACTGTTGAGCCCCAACTTAAATTCCCAGCTGCCTTGAAATCTTCCAATAATGGAAGGTAGATAATGCTTTTTCTATTTTGGCTGGTATTCGGAATAAGGATACTGCCTAGTAACTGTAGAAGAAAAGCGCGAGCATGGTAGATAATGTCCAGCTGCATTGGATTTTGCGGGAAATGTTTAAAGTTTTCGTGTAGCCACGTAAACTTTAAAAACAATAATTTTTAGTTTTCAGTATCCGGGGGCACCTTGCCAGGTAACCAGTAGCAAGTGCCACAAGGATCGTCTAGTATATCTGGACCCGTTACCGCTTCACCTTCAACGGGTAGCCCGAGCTGGATTGCAACGTCTTCTAAAGTTATTGTTGCCTCTCCACACGGGAGGTGAAACGTGTGAGTCTCGGGACCCCATCTTTCGACTAAGACCGTTATTAAATCGGCCCGAATATTATATTTTTAATGTGGGCAGCAATCCCGAACTCCGCATCTTCGATATATTGTCTAGCCAATCTATGGGGTTTGTAACCCGGATAATGATGCCGAGATCTAACCATCCTATAGAATTTCGGATTGGCTCGGATCGCGCCCACACGGTGATTGTCATTGTTGAAGCCCAATTTTAACCGGGCTTGGGCCTTTGGTTTTAATTGAAGTTTTAATGGGTTTTAAATTTATTTTAAATTTAAATTTACTTTAAATTTGGGGTTTAATCAAATTTAAAACAATATTGAACTAAAAATTAAAATTAAAGTGTCCCATTACAAAAATAAAGTCCAAATTGGGCCCAATTTCAATCCAAAGGCCCAATTACAAATGGCCCAAACCAAATTTAGGGACCCTAAGACTGCTAAATTGTTGCCTCCTTTTCGACCAATCACAGACTGCCACGTCAGCACCACTGCTTCAACTTGCTTCTGGCACTGCCACCACCGGCTGCTCCAACTGCTGCTGTCACTGCCATTGCTTGCACCTGCAAAAAGAAAGAAAGATTAGGACTAGCATTTAAGTTGTAAAAAACAAATTAGAATGATGAGAAACTTGGCTATAAAAAGCCAAGTCAAAATCTGTAGAGGGAGAGAGGGGACGAATCCGAGATTCGGGCTTCTTTTGTTCTCCAAAATTTACCAATTAATACAAAGCAAAAGCAGTTAGTAAGAAAGGAGATTTGAATAGGGATAAGATTTAAAATTGCAAGAGGAGAAGCAAACCAGATTCTCAGCATCCAAATATTAAATACTTAGGTACTTTAACATACATCCATTAACATTTATAACCGTTTCATATTCTTTGAATTTATAACATGTGTATTAAAATGCTGTAAATGTCTGACCAACACTATTTATTATAATACTCTGTTATTTTTAAATGTATTGATTGAATATTTAATATTATAACAAATTAATAATAGTAATATTGATAGCATTTATAATATTAAATATATTAATAAAATATTAATAATAAAATAGTAAAAAGAAATGAAAAGTCTGGGACTTATCTTTCAATTTCCTCGCCGGAGTCGCACGGTGGTCACTGCCAAACATCGCCGGTCCTCTATCGCGCAGGCCTGCAGGGAACGCAAACAACTTTAGATTGAAAACAATTTTTTAAAACAAAAGAATCAAACATTCTTTAAAAAATATGATGAAACAAAAGAGGGTTTCAATTTTTTTCTCACAGATCTGGAAAATCCAGATCTGAAAACTTCCTAATAAAGGATTCAAAATATAGAACAAAAATGAAAAAGGGAGAAAAGAGAGAGGAAACTCACCGACGAGGCGGCACGTGATCGGAGCAAGCGCGTGGGCGACAGAGGCTGGACGTCGCGGCGACGGGGAACCTTCGGGACCAGCGCATGTGGCGCGTTGCCCGGCAGTGGCCGGCGGCCAGAGCGTGGCCGGCCTTGGGGGGATGGAGAGAGGAGAGAAAAAAAATGGGTGAATTTGAAAAATGAAGAAAAATAATAAAAAAAAAATCTGAAATGATATTTATATACAACCCATTGGCCCGACCCGATCCGACCCGACCCGCCTCTAGGATCCGCGTGTTTTTGCTTAATGGTATATTTACGCGTTTGGTCCTTTCGCATTTTTTATTGTTTTAATTTAGTCCTTTTCATACTTTTAATTATTTTTAATTTGGCCCAGTAATTTTGTTCACTTTTTCAATTTAGTCCTTTGACTGTTTGACTGCACCAGAGGCTGCCACGTGTCACTTTTTGGCTTATTTATGTATCTAATCCCTGTCATTTTTAATTTGTTTTAATTTAATCCTTAAATAAACTTTTATTTAATTACATAATTGGCCCAAGAATTTTTCAAGATTTATATATTAGTCCTTTGACTGTTTGACTGCACCAAAGGCTGCCACGTGTCACTTTTTGGCTTATTTATGTATCTAGTCCTTGTCATTTTTAATTTGTTTTAATTTAATCCTTAAATTAACTTTTATTTAATTACAAAATTGGCGCAAGAATTTTTTAAAATTTATAAATTAGTCCTTTTGACTTCTGGGTACCTGTGGGCTGCCACGTGTCATCCTTTCTTGGTTTTATTATTTTATAAGTCCCCGGACTGTCTGAAAATTACCATTTTGCCCCTAAACTTTCCAAAATTCCATTTTTAACCTCGATTTCATCAAAAATTACCATTTTACCCCTGAATTTTCCAAAATTCCATTTTAACCCCAATTTTACCAAAATTACCATTTTACCCCTAAACTCTTTAAAATTCCATTTTTAACCCTGATTTTATCAAAAATTACCATTTTACCCCCCGAACTTTCCAAAATTCCATTTTTAACTCCGGTTTCACCAAAAATCACCATTTACCCCCTGAATTTTCCAAAATTCTATTTTTAACCTCGGTTTCACCAAAAATCACTATTTTGCCCTCGGGTATCTAAAAGTCCCGTTTTCAACCCCGATTTCCTCGTTTTTCTTCCTTACCAATGTTTGCATTTATTTGCACCTGCATTTTATATTTTTGCATATTATTTATCTGCTTATTATATTGCTTCGTATTTAACTTCTCTTATTAATCGCTATTCGTGTTTTAAATTTATGCATCCATTTACAAGTTATTTTAAAAAAATCGAGGCAATATTCGGTCCGAGCGTAAACTTCGAAAAATCATGCCCTAACGTGTCGGGTGTGATTTTTTCGTACAACTCGCGCGAACCGGATATCCTTTTCAAGTTTTTACGCCCGTTCACTTCGAGGCTCCGAGAATATCGTGTCCTAACGTGTTGGTCGCGACTTTAATTCTTCGTGAAAGTCGAAGTAAATGAGTAATCCTTTTAATCCTTCAAATCATATGTTCGAGGATTGCACTTTAAATTTAATACGAATTTTTTAGATTCTCAAAGTATATCTATATGCATATGTCACAAATAAATTTAAAACGAGGCAATATCCTTTGTATGAAAACTTCGAAAAATCATGCTTTAACGTGTTAAGTGTGATTTTCGTAGTTCACGCAAATCGGATATCCCTTTCAAAAGTTTTCCAAACTATTCTTCAATCTTATATATTTACAAAGGATTTTAAAACCAAAAAAGAAACAATGTTCTTTCGTGTGAAAATCTCGAAACACCATGCCCTAACGTGCTGGGTGTGAATTTCGTATAATCCACACGATAGAATACTCTCTTTAAAATTCCCCTAAATGCCCTTCAATTTCGAAGCTCCGAGAATATGGTGCCCTAATGTGTTGGACACGACTTTAGTTCTCATAGAGGCTCGGAACACAGGGACAAATGTTCTTAAAAAGATTCCTTAAAAAATGCACGAAACCTTTCAAAATAAACACCCCATTTTAAACTTTACTCGAATTTTCACTGTTTTCATAAAAAAAGACCCAAAATAATCATGTGGTACCAATTTTGGGCGTATGAGGGTGCTAATCTTTCGTCATGCGTAACCGACTCCCGAACCCATTTTTTTTGGATTTCGTAGACCGACATTTTAAACGTTTCAAACGTTTTGTGGTGATCCAAATATTAAAATGATTCTTCGAAGCCCCGTTACGAGGTGGTTTCGACAGTCATGACTACGTATGATGACGTTGGGATCCATAATATGATGGATGAAAATCGATCAACGACGGATAAAGTCGGTCAACGGCGATCAACGGTGGTCAACGGCAGTCTCAAGACGTTGTTGAGCTGAAATTTTGGTTTTGCTGAGCTGGAATAGGTTTAAGTGAGGTGGAAAGTGGGTGGTCCAATTGCCATTTATAGTAGGAGACCATTGATGGTATTTTTGTAATTTTTAGGTGGTCTAAGGTTATTTTGGTTAATAAATTTAAAATATGATAAAAATTGTAATATAATAAAAATTTTATTTAAAGATATAAAATTAATAAATAATGTATTGTCAAATCAACACATTATATGATAAAAATTGTAATATAATAAAAATTTTTATTTAAAGATATAAAATTAATAAATAATGTATTGTCAAATCAACACATTATATGATAAAAATTGTAATATAATAAAAAATTTTATTTAAAGATATAAAATTAATAAATAATGTTTTGTCAAATCAACACATTATATGATAAAAATTGTAATAAAATAAAATTTTTTATTTAAAGATATAAAATTAATAAATAATATATTGTCAAATCAACACATTATATGATAAAAATTATAATATAATAAAAATTTTTATTTAAAGATATAAAATTAATAAATAATATATTATCAAATCAATACATTATATGATAAAAATTATAATATAATAATAATTTTTACTTTAAATATGAAAATTTGATAAATAATGTATTGTCAAATTAATACAATATTTGATATAAATTGTAATATAATAACTATCTTTTTTAAATAATGTTAAATACATTTTAAATGTATTTTAAATTTCAACTTCAAATTTAAAGTAGAATTTTAAATTCAAACTTATATATTTATGAAGCTTAAATTATTTAAATATAAACATGTTCATTAATTTCCAAATTAATTTCAACTTAAATTAATTTTCAAATTAATTTTTACACAAATATACTTCGTGTATACTAGTGGACATGCGCTCATTCTTCGTCGGACAATCCGGCATTACGAGAGGATTGACCGGAAATATAGACGCGATGTGGGCAAGTGGATCGGTTATAGCCAGGCCTTCGGCAAACACTACACAATTTCGGTTCCCCAGTCTCCCTAATGTCCATATCAGAGCGAATCCTCGTCGAATGTGGTCGACCTCTAGGCTTTCTACGGAGGCTATGATCAAAAGCAACTGGTGTAACTTCCCAGTTGGATACATCGGGCATTACGGGAAATTCATTCTCCCATACACGCAATGTGCGTTGCAGCGTGTATACCTCGTCTATGAATTGGTCGACATTTAAATTTGCAATCGCACAAGCTGCATGAACATGCGCACAAGGATATCGAAGAGCTTGAAATCTAAAGCACTCGCATCGCTTGTTTGCCAGATCAACTGCGTACGACCTCGGTGGAACACCCGAGCGACGACCGGTGTACTCTGAAACCCGAAAAATCTCCAACTTCCGCGAATAAATTTCTGCATTCATCGTTCGAGCTCTCTGGCTGTTTGTCGCCATGGCCCTTCGAATGTCCTCAACGTACACGTGTTCGGCCTCTATCTGCGCCACTTGTCGCTGCCCCATCGTAGGCATCAATCTGGCCAACCTATAGAAGGTTGTCGAGAAAATAGCAGCAATTGGTAGATGACGTGTTCGCCTCAAGACAGAGTTAATTGACTCGACCAGGTTGGTCGTCATTTGGCCATACCGAGCCCCGTCATCATAACTTTGCGTCCATTGATACGTCTGGACGCTACCCAACCACCCACGAAGATTTTTGTCACTTGGTAAATGTTTCATCTTAGCTTCAAGCTTTGCGAACTTTTTTCTGAATCTCCGCGGTTCAAATTGATGAGCTGCATATGCATATGGAATTTCGAATAAATATTTTTTATATTTCACAAACTGATAAATTTTAAAATTAAATTTAATTGAATAAAAAATACAAACAATAATTATTACCCATTTCCACGAATTCTGCTTTCCATTCTTTAGTTTTATAATCACTTTGAAAGTTTGTCGACATGTGCCGGATGCAATAAACGGACCTTCACGGAACCTCCGATCGCCTTATTGCAGCAAGTAATCCCTTCGATCTGTCCGATATAAGGCAAATGCTGTCTTGCCTAACAAGGTGCCTCCTCAGATTTTTTAAGAAAAATTCTCACGACTCGAAGCACTCTTTTTCGACTATGGCGAATGCGATCGGAAGTACATTTCGGTTGCCGTCTTGTGCAACAGTAATTAGTAGTATTTGCGTGTATTTACCGTACAGTCAGGTTCCATCAACTTGCACCATCGGTTTGCAGTGAGGGAAGGCCTTAACACACGGGTCAAACGTCCAAAATAATAGGTGAAAACGTCGTTTTCCAGGGTCAATGACCTTGTCCGGACCTTCATATGGCAGTGTTTGTAAATCAGTTACAGTCCTCGGTACATACTCTCGCATCGCGGCTATCCACCCTTGGAGCTCGTTGTATGACGCATCCCAGTCACCATACAACTCCAGCATCGCCATTTGCTTCGCCCACCATGCCTTCCGGTACGAAACCTTATAATTGAAGCGAGCTTGCATGGCCGAAATATAGACCGATACCTTATTCAATGGAGACTCTTTGACCATAGGCATGATACAGTTACATATGGTCTTTGCATCTAACTTCTGATGGTCTTGCGTCATACGAGCCATGGTGCATGTGTGCGGACCTTCCATTTTCCTTATTGTCCATAGCTGAGTCCGCTGCATTAACGCGGCTCGGATACGCCACTTACACCCACTCTCGGCTTTCAAACATTCTCTGATGTACAAAGACTGTGACGACTTCATTGCTTTATAATCCACAACTAACTTTAAGCTGTATTGTTTTATTGCATTTAAGCAGTCCTTATTGTTCTCAAATTGTTGTCCTACGAACAACTCTTCTTCGTCGGTTTGTTCGTCGAGTAGGTGAGCTGGAACTATGTTTCTATATTCCGAAAACTCTCGAGCTCGACCCGCATCTGGGTCTACGTCGCTCATGAAGGCCCTCGGATTATTCCTAATAACTATACTCGTGCTCGTATTTCCTCCTAAATGGGTGTTAACATCATCACCCTCCACCGACCCCTCCTCATCTAAGACTTCGAGGATGTCATCCAAATCGGGGTCTTCCAAAGCTTTATTTTCTTCATTATCTTCTATTGGGGCCAGCACTTCTGGATGAAATTGTAGAAGATGACACGTGTTTTCGATGTTATACGAGCATCCATCGGTGTTTGGATTTTCTGGAGTAGACCCTCCATAACCCGATTGATCTTCCCAACATACATTAAGATCAATATCTATTCCAGAACGCTGGCTTATTGGATTTAAGACTTGAATTGGTTCGAGGTGTGATATCTCCGCGACCAACTCAATAGGGCATGGATTTTCGATCTCAGATGGGCAATAAATTTCAATCATTGTCCCTAGATCATCATTAGCAACAAGCTCCATTTCAGAGAATTTTATCGAATCTGATGAAACCGGAAATTTGTAAAACAGTCTCAACATTTGCTTCCCGCAACGAGTAGCTATCTTTGTACTGATCTTCCGTTTCAAATACACAACCTTCATCGTTTGTATTGATAATTTTTCCATCAAAATGAACATAAAAAAAGAAAATGTTGGAACTCATCTTGAAAAAACTTGAGATTAAAAAAAACTGAACATAAACAAAGAAATTGTTGCACTGTTAATGAGAACCAAAAACTCAAATTTTTAGTACTGACGGTTATATATATATATATATATATATATCTGGTGCTGGAGTTAAAAGTTGATCTCGGCCATTAGCTATACTTCTGTTATTTTCTTTTGATTATTTTCGTTTATTTAGTAAATTTAAATTTAATTAATATTTTTAATATATTTTTAATTTATAGATAATATTTATTCCTTAACATTTTTACAACAAAATATTTAATAAATCAAAATTATATTAATACGATCAAATATAAATCTTGTTGAATATTATAACAATACAAATTAAATTTACAGATAAAATAAATTATAAATAATTGTTAATATTAATACACGGAATTTTAAATTTTGAACAATAATACAAAATAACCTACACTACCCTAAACTTGCGCAACTCATCTCAGTTAGATAATGTCCATCTGCCTGAATACCTGGCCAATTTCAATAAATTCTTCTAACCCTCAAGTAATATGGGTCCATATTGCCTGAATACCCGGTCAAGTCATCTCGGTTGGCCGTTCGATGACAAAATTCCGTTTACCGACCTTTGATAGCATAACCTTTACGGTTATACCACATAGTTAAATTTAGCAGCAACTATATCATATACATATAGTATTTTGCTCCATGGCGCATAAAATCATCTAACCACTGAAGCCATATCTTTGTCGTTTCACATGACAGTATATAATTCAACTCCTAAAATACATGACAGTATATAGCTCAACCTTGAAATTCGATTGTACACTTCACAACTATCCTCCAAAACAAAATACTCATCTAATGATAAATAATAAAATACTCTCATTTTCTTGTTATTTTGAGAGAAATATTTCTTACTTCAAAATAAAAAAATTAAAACCTATTTATAGAGAATGAGGAGAAGTTGGTGTCGACCATTTGATGGCCAACACCAAAAAAAATTGAAATTTTTTTCTCGAGAATAGGGGGTGTCGGCCATTTGATGACCAACACCCAAAAATGCAATTTTTTTCGAGAAAAGGGAGTGTCGGCCATTTTATGGCCAACACGAAAAAATTTTGAAATTTTTTTCTCGAGAAAAGGGGGCTGTCGACCATGCAATGGCTAATACCCCAAATTTTTTTTCAAATTCTCGTATTTTCGTATATCAATAAAATATCGTATTTAAAAAAAATACACAGGTGTCAGCCATACTATCTACACAAACTTTAATGTCTGACACCAATCACTGGCCAGGTGCTTTTCCACTTTTACTGTTCATTTCAGGTCATTTTGGTGTATATTTTTGAACTTGGGTCATTTTCATAAATAATCAAAATTTTTGGGTCATTTTGGTAAATTAGCCTAAAAATAAAACATATAAATTTTTATTAATTCGATTAACCAACCGAATTAATCAAAATATATCGATTCGGTTAATTTTTTTTTGAAAAAAAATTGATTCAACTAACAGTTAAAGAATTAAAAAGTTTGATTAATTTAATTAATACTAATTTGGTTCGGTTAACTTGTCGATTAATCATTTGAACACTCCTAACGATAAGATATATTAATTAAATTATTTTTAATTAAAAAAAATATCATTTCACATATAATATAACGAAAATATTAAAATACAATAATATATGTTTTTAGTTTTAAAATAAAACAATAATATTAATATAATTATTTTTAATATATATGTGTGTGTTTAATTTTAAAAGGATGATAGTTGATATTAGAAAAAAATAATAATAAAATGATTCACCAAATAATTATCAATTCAGTAAAATTGAGGTACCCATTTATGATAATGTAAAATGAAAAAAATAATAATTGCAGGAGACAATTTTAAATTATGTTTTTTATTGTAAATTGGTCTCTAAATTTTAAAACATTTTAATTATATATTTAAATTATTGAAATTATATCAATCAAGTCTTTTTATTATTAAAATATAGATTTAACTATTTAATGACACAATAAATTTTCTGACATAATTTCTAAAAAAAATTAAAAAAATATAAAACATTACCCTATAACTTTTAAAAGTAAAAAGTAAAAAAAAAGTGAACCATAAAGCTGTTGTAAAAAATTTTGAAAATCTTAAAACTAATATTTTTACAACATCAATTTTTACAATATTAATTTTTCTTTAAATGTTTTATTTTAAATTATGTCATATAAGATTTGATATGTCACTTAATGGTTAAATTAATGAGTTTAGTAAAGGAATGACATGATTGACCTAACATTGATAGTTTGGGATATAATTAAAATGTTATAAAGTTTTGTGGACCAATTTAGAACGAGAGTCATAGTTTAAGGATGTCTAGTGCAATTAGCTCTAAAAAAAACCTAATAGAATTAATTCCAAAATTAAATAGAATTGATTCCAAATTTAAATTAATCCAAAAATAGATGAAAATATTATTTATTGTGATTAATAGTAGGCTTTCTTATTACTTTTTTTTTATTCTTCATCTTCGTTTTATGAGTTATATTTAGGGTTTATGATTATCCCTTCTCAATAATGTTATTTTCAAGATACGAACATTTATCTTTCATTAAAAATACAATATATTTTACCATTACACCCAATACATGTTGGTTAATGAGACGTACCACTTGCGGTAGTATCAACTCCTCCACCAAAGATCATTTACTATTTTACATGAAAACCCCACTTTTGATAAAATACACACACACATTATCTACTATAGATGTGCAAGAAGAACTGGAAAAAAGAGGGTTAAATATATAGATTTTGTAATGCCTCGGTGATCTTGGTATCGAAAATTTGTGTAATTACCGTAAGGTTTAAAGATTAGATTGAATGAAAAGAAAACTTGAGGAGCAAAAATGAACATCTAGGCAGTGAGTACTGATATCAAACTATGGGTGTCAACACTTCACCTTTAAATTGTGGGTATCGATACCTCTAGGTAAAAAAATCACAATAAATTTACTCTTTAATTATCTAAAAGATTAAAAAAACCTTAAGAATTAAAATTCAAAAGATTGAAAATTCAAATTTCCTAAAAAATTATAAAAATTGAAATTTTATATAATTTAAAAATAAAAAAATTGATTATGTTATGTTTATAAATTGAACTAGGTTGAAGTCCGTTTCCAAAAAGAAATAAGTTCAAGCTTAAGTTCAACTTGACCCAACCCACTCAAATGATACAAATGGGTTGGGTCCACTCGGTTGAGCAGGTTATCCGATCCATGAACACCTCTAGACCAAACTTTAACCAATTAATTTTTTGATTTCTTTTCTTTTCTTTAATTTTCTAAAATTTTAACTAAAATTTCTATATATCAATTGTCGAAACCACCTCGAGAACGAGACTTCGAAAAAAAAATTAAAATCACTTTAAAGTTTGGAAAATTGGGAGTAAAAAGGAGTCGCCACCAATCTTTTATTTTGGGTGTGATTGGATCACCACAATATGTTTAAAAATGTTTTAAACAGTTGGTCTTCGAAATCCAGAGAAATAGGTTCAGGAGTCGGTTACGCACGAGGAAGGATTAGCACCCTCGTACGCCCAGAATTGGTACCACATGATTATTTTCGGGTCTTTATATGAAAACTAATGAAAATTAAAGTGAAGTTTAAAATGCGATGTTTATTTTAGAAAGCTTTATATGAAAACTAATGAAAATTAAAGTGAAGTTTAAAATGCGATGTTTATTTTAGAAAGCTTTGTATAACTTCAGAGGCAAACTTTTAAGAAAAATTTGTCCCCGTATTTCGATTCTCTATGAGAACTAGAAGTCGTGCCCAACACATTAGGGCACTATATTCTCGAAGTTTCGAAATTGAAGGACGTTTCGGGAAATTTTAAAGAGAGTATTCTATCGCGTGAATTATGCGAAACTCACACCCAGCACGTTAGGGCATGGTATTTTGAGGTCTTCACACGAAAGGGCATTGCCTCGTTTTGTTTTAAAATTATTTGTGATATATAGATATATATTTTGAAAATTTGAAAATTTCGTATTGAATTTAAAATGCAATCCTCGGACATGTAGTTTAAAAGATTCAAATATGGAATACCCGTTTACTTCGATTTTCGCGGAATCGTGACCAACACGTTAGGACACGATGTTCTCGGAATCTCGGAGTTAACAGGTATAAAATCTTAAAAGAGGATACTCGACGCGTGTGAGTTTATACGAAAAAATCACACCTGACACGTTAGGGCGTGATTTCTCGAAGCTTTCACACGAGAGGAACATTGCCTCGTTTTTTAAAATCACTTTGAAAATGAACAATAAGTTTAAAATAGCAAATAGCAATTAATAAGAGAAATTAAATACGAAGCAATATAAACATGCAAAAATGCAAAATGCAGGTGTGTAATGACAAATGCAAATAATGATGAGGAAGAAAAGTGACGCAATCGGGAATGAAAAATGGGACCTTTGGATACCCGGGGGAAAAATGGTAATTTTGGACTTTTCGGGGGCAAAATGGTAATTTTGTGAAATCAGGGCTAAAAATGGAATTTTGGAAAGTTTGGGGGGTAAAATGGTAAATTTGGAAAAACTAAGGTTAAAAATGGAATTTTGGGAAGTTCGAGGGTAAAACGGTAAATTTTGGTGAAATCGAGGTTAAAAATAGAATTTTGGAAGGTTCGAGGGTAAAATGGTAATTTTTGGTGAAATTAGGGTTAAAAATGGAATTTTGGAAAGTTTAGGGGTAAAATGGTAATTTTTGAAAGTTTTGAGGTTAAAATGTAATTTTGGAAAAGTTTTAGGGTCAAAATGTAATTTTGGAAAAGTTTTGGGGTCAAAACATAATTTTGTAAAAGTTTAAGGGTTAAAATGTAATTTTCAAAAAGTTTTGGGGTTAAAATATAATTTTTGGATAGTTTAAGGACCTACTGTGCAATAAAACCAAAAAGATGACACGTGGTAGCCCCATAGGCATCCCAAAGTTAAAGGACTAATTTGTAAATCTAGAAAAATTATTAGACCAATTTTGTAATTAAATAAAAGTTGATTTAATGATTAAATTAAACCAAATTAAAAATGACAGGGACTAAATGCATAAATAAGCCAAAATTGACACGTGGTAGCATCTGGTGCATTCATAATGTTAAAGGATTAAATCAAAAAGGAAATGAAACTATTGAGTAAATTTAGAATGAATTAAAAAATGGCATTAAGGACGAAATTGAAGCAATTAAAAAATGTGGAAAGACCAAAATAAGAAATAGCTCAATTTTTAAAAGTAACCCAATATTTCCTCCCAAAACTGCAGCGTTTCATGTTGCTAAAAAAATGCAAATTTCCTTTATTAAATTCCATTTTTTATTTCTCCAAAAATGTTTCTTTCTCCTTTTTTAGTGCTATGGGCAGAGAGTTTCTTTTTCATTAAACCCCATTTTTCATTTCATAAAAAAAAAATTTGTTTCTTTCTTGTTAAGTGCTCTCGATGGAGAGCTTCCTTCTCCATTCACCACTTATCATTTACTTCGCCGACCCTCATCGACCACCATCCGCCACCGCAATCCGCCGTCGTCCATGTCGTCGCTAGATAGATCTCTTCTCTTTTTTTTATTTTTTGTTTTTCAAAAAATAAATCTGATTCGGATATTTCAAAATCGAGCTTCAAAAAGAACAAGAGTTCAATGTTTTTTCGTTTTTTTTAAACCTATCTGTCATTTTCTCCTTTTTTTTAAGACTTTTTTTTTCAAAAAAAAGAAGATCTGGAACAGATCTTTCAAAAGGGAGAAAAGGTTTCTATTTTCCTTCTTTTTTTAAACAAATCAATTTATTTTAAAAAAAAAAAAACAAATCTACATTACGCTTATTTTTTTTTAAAATTTGTTTCATTTGTTCTTTTTAATATACTGTTTTTGTAGATCGACCATGTTTGAATCACCCCTCGCATCTATGGGTGAGATCGGAGGGGCAGCGTTCGGAGCAACAGTGGCGGCTGGATCAGGTTCAGCTTTTCAACTCCTTTTATTATTATGCATTATGTATTTATTATTTATTAAAAGTTTTGGATATTAGTAATAATAATAATGATAGCAATAAACATATGTTAATAGGTATATTAATATATACTAAATAATATGCATGCATACATTAAACGTCTCTGGTAATTACTGTTAAGAAACAATTGAATACATATGTATTTATATCAAACAATAAATGCATAAATAATTGCAATACCTTTGGAATAAAAGTTTGCTTTGTAATCTGAATTTGGTTCTATTGATTCGTATTCCTTGTTGGTTTCAAATGTAATGTTTTGTTTTTTGTATTGATTTTTTTTTTGGTGTTCAAAAAACACAAAAAGGCCCCCCTTTTACAATGAAATGAATCTGGTTTTATAACCAGATTTTACAATCATGCTAAATTGTTTGTATGCCATTAAAGACTTGTCTTTTCTTTGCTTTTGCAGGTCAGCTATGGTGGCGTATGCAGTGGGCTGAAGCAGGTGATGGCAAGGTAAGGTGATGGCAGATGAAGTTGGTGGGCAACAGCAGAGGCACGTGGGGATCAGATTTAGGGTCTGATTTTAAGGTTACTGAGTTGAAAGAATTGGGCTTTGGGTCATGTAATGGGTTAAGAGAATTTGGGTTTGTATTTGGGTCCAAGTGGGCCTTGTAATTGGACATGGACATTTTAAATTTAAGTTTAAGTTTAAAACCATTTTAAATTTAATTAAATTTAAATTCAAAACAAATATAAATTCAAAAATCTCAAGTTCGGCCCGATCAAAATTGGGTTCCAACATCAATTATATATAGGGTAAATTACACCAACAATTACTCAATTTTGGAGTAGCTAAAAAAACAGTCATCTTAGTTTCATTTCAATCATTCAACTTTGAAAAAATGACAATACAGTTGCTAACGTTATCAAAAAGTGACAAAACAGTCACTAATTAACAATTTCAGTTAGGGGCTTAACAGGGCCGCTTATATGGCAAGTTAACTAGCTGATGTGGTCAGTAAACTTGCCACGTAGATGAAGCAGTTGAAGGGTCAATGTTTGGGGTGGGTTTATCAGGGATCCTTTGCAGAACCCCCAAAATCCAAAATTAGGATTCTTTAAATTTGAGAATTTTTACAGATTTTTTCATATATATTGTGAGAATTTTCTTAACTAACAAGCTTTTTCACCAACATCCACGAAACAATACATAGAAAAATCAACAAAAATTCCATTAAAGTGAACTAAATTCAACATCAAGCAAACAAAAACTCCAAGTCCCAAACAATCAAATTTCAAAAAACACACTGAAATCTACAAATATAAAGGAAAATAAAACAAATCCAGAGCTCAAAACCAAAGAAAAACTTGGGTTTTAACTTTGAGAAATTAAAACACACAAACAACAAATAAAATCATAAACCCAAAAAAGAAATGAAACCAAAATGTAAAAGGATAAAATTAGGTAATGTATAAACATTGAGAGCTAAATTTTTAAAAATTAAGATTAAATTGACACAACATGTAAGCGTTGAGGGTTAAAATTACTATTATGCCAATTTTAAAAGTTGACACATTATTTTTATGATAACCATTTCACGATTGATGACTAAAAATGAAAATTTTAAATAATTAAATAATCATCTTATAACTTTTCATAATTGAGCGGTGTTGATACACAGTATCAACAAGAGTAAAAAAGAGAAAAATAGTGATCTTGAAAAAGGTTTTGGAGTAGGGAGATAGAAGACTTGAGAAGAAAATGATAAGTCATGGATTCTTTTTCGTGTATTGTTATATACTTATAATAAAAATAACTTGAATCAAGGTTCGATCCGAAAGACTCATGATTGAAATAATCCTAAACAATTCATTTGGGAGAGGGGAGACACGAAAAAGAATCCATCGCTTATCTTTTTCTTCTCCAGAAAATCTTTCTATTCCAAAATCTTCTTTAAGGTCACTTTATCTTCTCTTCTTCACTTCTATTGATACTGTGTATCGACAAATAATAAAAAAAACTTAAATAATAATGTAGTGACTGCCGATATAATTTACTTTTTCAAATAAATTGTATTTTTCTCTTTTATGTAGAAACAAAATGGTTATCACAACTTTTAACTTACCTACAAAGCCCCAAAAAATTAGTCCTTTCACTGTTTAAACTCAGATGAAAATAAAAAGATGAATGATGTAATTTACCTTTTTCTTTTCTGGAGAATAACACCATAAGATGGATCACGTTGGGATGTTTTACGTTGCTTTCATGAAATGCATGTGAAAGTCGAGAAGGATTTGTAGAGACAAAATTAATTTCATCATCCTTCATTTTCTTTTTCTTTGCTTACAACCCCAAATATTTTCTGTATCTGTTTACTTCATCTTCAAAATTTTTATAGAATATATCTTAATTCGATCCGAAATTTAATAAAAAAAATTCCATTTATATACACTTTTAAAACTTTTAGAATAGAGTTTTCTAAACTCTCCATATTTTCCATCTTCTTCTCCACCAAAAAACCTATTCCTTCGTGCATTAATCACCTCATCAAAAAGAAGATAAATTAATTAATATTGTGAAAACATGAAATCTCAAATTTAGATACTAAATATTATATTATATATTTTTTAAAATAATAAAAAAGAAGTGAAAGGACGAAAAGGAGGACACGTATCCAGTGGTGCACGTGGAAACATGAAGAAGAGGTGAGTTTTGGATTGAAAAGTAAAGTGCAGTGTATTTAAGTTCATACTCGAAACGGTGAGTCAATGCTTGCCGACATCTCCCGCATCCTTTCTTCCTAATAAATTCCTATTTATGCTTCCCATGTGAATGGTTAGACTTTGTTCTTTCAAATTTCCCATTTTAAATATTTCTTTCTATCAATTTTAAGCTTAACCATGGTTTAATATATATTATGTTTGTGCCACTCAACTTGGATATTGTTGGTTACAGTAGAGATTTGAGTTAATCTCGTGTGTTGACATAATGATTATGATTAGATTGATTTAGGTTTAAGTCATGTTAGTTATATACTCATGTTTAACAAGTAAAAAGATAAAAATATCTTAAAATAATATTTATTAAAATTTGGATTTTAGCATTTTTCATAACTGGGTTTGGTATGAAGTTAATTCGTGATATTCAATTTAGTTAGACTCTTAAACAGCAACAATAATAATTTATACTAGACATCAATTCAATTGAAAAATGATTAAAAACTTATTATTTTTGCAAAAAAGTGATATTTTTATCTTTTTATTTTTATATAAATTTTTAATAAAATATTACTATAGGATTTCAACCTAAAAAATTATGAACTTTAAAATTTCAACTTAACCAATCAACTAAATCATCGTTAGATTTTTATATGAATTTTTTTTATAAATATATTTTTACATAATTTTTCACTAGCATCAATAAAATAATAATGAAAAGATCTTCATTATGTTCGCTCTTCTAAACTTATTAAATTGATTCAAGTTTTTGACTTAATTCAATTTGATCATAAAAAGTAGTCTTGAACTCAAATTAATTAGAATCCAAAAAATAACCTAAAATTGAAATAAATAACCTCAAATGACCCGAACTTGAAGCGATTAAACTCAAACAATCTAAATTCATAATAACTTAATTGAAAAATTCGAATGACTTAAACCTAAAAACAACTCCAACTTAAAATATTTCAAACTCAAAATATAAATCTAAATTGATATGAGCCAAAACTCACCTGAACCATTCAATCGATAGGGGATACCTAACGTTTGAATGCGAGATTAAATGTTAATTTAAAACATATACTAGCCCTAGTCATTTTCATTACATTAGGGGAATAATCAATATTACACTATATGTTACACCTCTGATGAGTGTACAAAACTTTTTTGATAAAATTTAATTATTAAAAAACATATAAAATTAAATAAAGCTTTTTTTAAAATAAGTAAATTAAAAATATAAAATCTCTTAATTTTATATAAAACTATAAAAAAACAAAACCACTCATTTTAGGTATAGATACATACATTTGTATATAAAATAAGTTTAAAAAATATATAAATGGGAGACGCACACGAACACGTTGGGAAGTGAACCTACCAAAAACACTCAACCTCATCACAATCGATCACGCGCGGCACTTGAAAGTAGAAAGAGACACACCTACGCCCACTTCCAACTCCCGACGGCTCGGCAACCGCCCACGTTTTTGCACCATCAATGCCATACAAACCTACATCCTACAACTATTACAAACTTCCTCTCACATGCCATTCCCACTAATCTAGATCTCTCTCTCTCTCTCCAAAATTCCTTATTGTCACTCTCTTTATATTTGAAAAGCAACTAGTCTTTGGTGTTTTTGCTTGTTTTGGGTGTGTTGTTATCAACAAAATGTTCATACTTGGTGACCAGATGTTGCAGAGTGATCCCAGGGTGCCACTATTGCCTATTGAGAGAAAGTGGAAATCCAACGTTGAAACTGCTCCCAATTGTCCACGTTGTGCCTCTGCCAACACCAAATTCTGTTATTACAACAACTATAGTTTGTCACAGCCTAGGTACTTTTGCAAAGGCTGTAGAAGGTATTGGACTAAAGGTGGTTCCCTTAGGAACGTGCCTGTCGGTGGTGGCTGTCGGAAGAGTCGAAGAGGCAAGCCTAGAAGGGAAAGGGTCGAGACAAGAGATCAAATTTCCATGACTGATAATAAGAATTCAACTAGTTCTTCTGATGGGGATTCGGGGAACCAACCGGATATTGATCTAGCACTTGTTTTTGCTAAATTCTTGAACCACAATACAAGCTTTGATCAGCCTGAAGTTGAAGAGAAGAACAGCAAGAAAGCAGTAGTTGGTTCAATTCCAGAGCCTTATATGCTTCAAGAAATGCCGGAAACTGGTCAGATGGAAGCGTTCGGGTTACAAAATTTGTTAGCAGGTGATGAAATGGTGCTGCATGAAAATTTGTGGTCGGATCATGATGTGGCTACGACTACACCAGACTTGGAATGGCAACCAATGGTGCAACTGCAACAGTTTGGGCCCTTTCCGGTGGATGAACAGCTAAAAGTTTCTGCAAATTTAATGAACGAAGATTGGGGTTCCTTTGATCTTTCTGGGTTTGGAATTTTTTCAAAACCTTCAACTTGAAGTAACATTTCCAATTTTATATAGTTACTAAAATAATTTGGTTGAATTTCTTTTTATTGGTTCTTAATCAACGATATATAATATTATGAATCTACGATTCCTAGGATTTTATTCAACCTTTTGCGCTGTAATCCTCAAATTTGATTGGAGTTTGCATATGAAGTGATTGAGCCAGGTGTAAACCTTCAAGTCTCCATTTACGCTCTCAACAGGACCAGATTGTGTCAATATACGCAACCACATCATTGTATTAATTGGAGAGAGTCTTAGAATATATGTAGCAGAAACAGTATAAGTGTTTCATTAAGATTGAAGATGGGATGGCATGAATGGAAAAGACTGTGTGAATGGGGTTGAGATAGAATTCAACGAATAAATTGAAGATGAAGATAATGTTGAAAGGATATTCTTATCACGAGACACTTAGAACATCATTTCTAGTTGGTCATTTAAAAACCTTTATCATGCTGACTCCAAATTCAGCCAAAATAGAATGAATTCTTTGTGGGAACTATTTCTCAAACTAATGTTATTCTTGAGTCACCAAGATACAACTACTGTTGTTTAGAGACTAGGTTGACTCTTAGTATAGTTATAAAATAGACCCAAACCTCTAAAAAAGGTGTGAATGGGCTGTCAAGTAATTAATCAAGTTTTATGTTGCGTTGTATGGGATAGCCTAATGCAATTGGATGCCATCAACTCATAGTTGGAAAGTGATTGGAAGTAGTACTTCATAGTATAGGTACAAGTTGTAAAGTTGATATTATTCCAATTGTTGTGCTCGCTTGAATTACCCCAACACAATTACAGATGAGCATGCATGATAGTATCCCACAATGGAGGAGGGATGCAAGGAATAATTAATGGTGGTCTCCATCACTCACATCACATGCGCATGAATAATAATAATAAATATATGAGGATTTATGCATCTGTAAGCATAGGCAAAGAAGAGAGAGGATAACACATGGAGGTAACGTACAAGATTAATGTAGCTTAGGGAAAGAACAGTTCGTGGGGGATTAATGTTGGTCGACTGTTGTAGTTAGGGGTGTGAGTCCCCCTCAGATCATTTCAATTCAGGAATTTCTTTGGAACTAGGAATATATTTATTTTTCTGATGTTCACCCATCACATGATGTTGTCGACTATATATACTTTTTATTGTAATGATTTTATTAAAATATTATGTTATTTCAACAGCAAGAGATTTTCTGATCAAATTATTGGATTCATAAAATCTAACTACAAAAAATATATTATATCTTAATTTATCAAATGTTTACCAAGGTATTATTCAATGGTGATATGAATTGAGAGGTAGCTTCATTTGAAAGTTCAAATTACTAAACTTAGGAGAATTGATCTTAAAGCTTTTGCCGTGTGTAAGGGTAAGATGACTATATATTTAATTGGATTCTTATTTTTCTCTTAATTTTTTGATTTGATGTAATTGTCTCTTTTTTACACCAACAAAAATAAAATATTTATACCCTTTTTTAACTCTTAAACAAGAAAATAAATCATACTCGAATCTATGTTCTATTGCACTAACAACAATATTGATATTCTGAAGGAGGATAATCATGAAATGAACATTTTGTCCCTATTGCTTCCATTAGATTTTGCAGAAAGTTCATGATCCTCTGCAAATACCAACATATAAAACATGGTTATTTTCATATTTAAATTACAAAAAAGGGGGGGGGGTTGAAAGAGGTGAAGGAAATACCTCTTTTCCACCAAAGGGAATGTAAAATTGAGGTCTTGGGATATACAATCATTTGAAAGAAGTTGTTCCAGTTTGTGTGTGTGCTTTGACATTGATGGCAGTATAGAATTCTTGGACCAAGTCTAACACTGAAGGGGTGGACCATTGGGGAGAAATCCCACATGAACCATCATCACTCCATTCATTTCCTTTGCTGTTGTACTTAATGTCATATGATATCGGTGAGAATTTGAGTGTATGGTTGGGGTGTCTTGTGACTAAGTTGATGGAATGCCTGCCATTATTGCCTGGTTGAACAATGGTTAATGGCCTGAATTCTCTGTATTGGGCCACCCAAGAAGCTGAAGAATATTGATAACGGGCTTACCTCGAAATCGAAGCCAGGTGAGACCTTTAACGCCGCTGGGGCGTTTGTTACAATAAAATACGAAGGATATTCCTTTTTTGGGTAATAATTTGAAGGATAATTGGTGAGAGAATTATTTTCGTGTTTGATATACAACAAAGTATTTTTTTGGGAATTACTTTTTTTTTTTCAATTATGAGAATATGGTTCTCCATAAAAATAATTATGAGAATATGATTCATTTGAATAATGGTGATTTTCATGTAGTTGAGAAGTTAATTTAAAAAAAATAAAATAAATTATTCTTATATTTATTTATTTTATTATTTTAATAAAATAATATTTTTCTAAAAATAATAAAATTATTTAATTTTAAATTTATATTGAATTAAATTTTAAAATCTAAAAACTATGGATGAGATAACTTTTATATTTATGATATCTTTTACATTTAGGATTTAATTTTTAAAGGGATCGCTGTATTTTTTTTTCGTTCTTGATTAGTTGGTGGCGATGTCAGCTTTAATGATGGTCATCGATCGCCGGTATTCTTTTCCCTTAATTTTTTATATTCAGTTCTTATTTCCTTTATATTTTAATTTTTTTTCTAGTTTTTATTTGCTTGTGGCATGCTTTTCTTCTACATTATGGCACGTTTTTGTCTACCTTTGTGGTAGATTTGCATTCGTGGATAGTTTTCTCACAACGCTTGACTCTGATTTGCGGTTATCGATGGTCTTTCAGTAGTTTGATCCCTTTTTGCAGTTCGTTTGCCAATGCAATCAGATTTGTTTTGTAAAGCAGCCTACAAGATTGTTGATTTCGCTCACCACTCCTACTTCGGTTATTAAGCGTGTACATGGAAGAAGACAAAGAGTTTGATTGCTTCTTTTGTTTTACTTCATGTTTGAACATTAGTTAGAACAATTGTCGGGGTTTAATCAAAATTTTTTATGTTGGCATATTTAACTTTTTTAATTACTTGACTTTTAATTTAATCTTGTGAACACATGAATAGCTAGGGATGTTTGAGATGAGATTAAGGAGAGTATTATTTATTCAAATGACTTGGAGAAGAAGTAAATAAATTTGAGATGATTAAGTATCTTAATCTTTATCTCCGTCCTTATTTCATAAAGGAGTTTAAAAATTGATTTATGGGGAGTTTTATTTGAATATAATTCTAGATAATCCAAGTGATAAATTCAACATTTAAAATTTTTTATTATTTTAAAAGATAAATTGCTAATCAGATTTAATTCATGTAGGACATAAAAATTTATTTGTACGGACCAAAATTAACTTCAAATTGGATTGAATTTATCAATGACTAACCTATCCACTTGAAGATGAGGTTATTTAAAGTCTATTTATAGGATAGTGATTGACATGTTAGGTTTGTGCTTTAGAATTTCCTAAGATCAATGATCACATCCTCCTTTGCTTCTAAAAACCGAGGACTTTTCAGTTCCTATTATCAAGAGTGAGGGTTGGGTTCTTACCCCAAATACAAGAAAAAGGGAAGAGAAGAGGTAAGCTGTCACAAGAGAACAAAATAATAAAAGAGGCCCCTACCCCCTACAACATTATTGCACAAGGTTTTCATGATTTCAAAACCCCATCCAAAATGACCAGAAAATGTAGCCACTTAACCCTCCCCCCACGCACACATCCTTCCAAAACCTTAATAGCACAAAAAACTTAGATTGAGTTTGGATGGACGGTGCGGTTCATTTAATTTACTTTTTATCTCACGTTACAGTATCGCTATATTATCACCGTCATTATTATTTTTACACTAATTGCAGGTAAAGATACCATCCATTACAAGGTTTTTGGATGGAGTTTACTATATATATATATATATGATATTAAATATGAGTATATATGTGAAAAAGAGTGGGTTTTAGTTTTGGTATTGATGTTGGAAGAGAGGTTGATGAACAGCTAGCTAGCTTTTGACTATGTGAAATAGAATAGATAGTAGATTGGTGTTGTTGAGGTATGGTTTTGTAGCAATGAAAAGCAGACAAGGACCACTGCAATGGAGATCCATCAACCATATCACACCACAAATGTTGCTGAGTATTCAAGGCAATTTGCAATTAAGCAAAACCAATCGAAATGAACAGTCCATGTTTATAAAACAAATTATTGAACGTAAACCATGTGGCTTATCTCATGCTGATGTCTCCATATGGACCAAAATTTTATCATCAATCATTCCTTTCTTTATTTGCTTTCTGTTTGATTTGCCCAAAAGCATCATATCTACAATTTGTGGTTAAAAACCGACTTTACTGTTTTATTTCATGTTGACAATTATGCATGAAATGCAAATGGCGGAGAAGAAAGTGAGTGATATTTGATATTTTACCAATTTCGTCTTCATCTCCAATTAAAAGTTTCAACTCGATTATGAAATTATCAAAAGTCCATTTATTTTATAAAGAAACAAATATCATTTTAAGGGTATTTATATCTTTTTACATCTATACTTACCATATATAAAATATTTAATTGAGTTGATGTCACTCTTAACTGAATCCCAATTCAATTATAAAATTTTCAAAAACTCATTCATTTTATCTTTATTTTTAATTTCACAAGCAATTTTACAAATTTTTTATGTCCTTGTTTTTAAAATATTTATCTTTTTAATATTTTACTGTACCTTACACTTGTCAATCCTAACCCTATTTGTAAAATCTAAATATTTTGCCAACAGTATCGAATATTTTTTCATATTATATTATAGGCTTAATATAACATTTGATACTTGAACTTGATACTTTTTTTGAATTTGGTACTTAAATTTTTTTGGGACTCAATTTGGTACCTGAACTTGACATTTTTTTCCTAATTTGGTACCTGAACTTGATATTTTTTCCTAATTTGGAACCTAAGCATTTTTTTAGATTCAATTTGGTACCTAAATTTTTTAAATATTATAAAAATTACGTAAAATAATAATAGTGTTGAAATTTTTTAGTTATGCTACAAAAATATTGTCAGTTTTAGAGAAAATTTATGTTAAGAATAAGTATTGAACTATGCTTACCGAATTAATATTAAAAAAGGATTAGGTACCAAATTAGGAAAAAAAGTCAATTTCAAGTACCAAATTGGACCCCAAAAAGTGTCAAGTTTAGATACCAAATTAGAAAAAAAATTTTAAGTTTGAGTACTAAATTGGATAAAAAAAATTTAAATACCAAATAAAGAAAATGGGTCAAGTTCAAATATCAAATGTTATATTAAACCTATATTATATTATTTTTCATATTGTTAAATATATTATTATAATCCATGTACTCAATGGCTTTGCATACTCCAAATGAAAATGTGGAGAAAATAAAAATAAAAGCAGTCGAGTAGTTAAGGTTAGGGCATCACTTGGCCCCGCCTTCTCTCCAACTTATTCCGTATATATTTTTATTCATTGAAAAACCAATTTACTTTTTGCTCTCTATTTGTTTGTTATTTAATGCCTTTCCAAAAATATTCCTCTCATTGTCTTCCTCATGGGGCCATTTCAAGATTTTCGTCACCATGAAAATTATACTTTTTTTAATTTTTTTGACAATGTTTATTGTTATTGTCAACAAAATATTTATTTTAAATATAATGTTATAAAAAGAATATATGTATTTAAATAATATTTAAATTTATTAATATTATAATATAGGGAATATAGAAATTGTTAAATATTATGATAAAAGTATTATAAATTAATTTACCAATTAATATTATGATATATGCAATGCATGGAATACATAAACTTAAATTCATTAATGTCATTATATATAAAATATATAAACTTAAATTATAATCACATAATGATAAATTTAGCTTTTAATGTTTACACTATTTATCAATTTAATTCTTGAAATTTTCAAAAAAAAAAAAAAGTCATTGAACTTTTTCAAGAAGAGTCAGATCGTTTTCTAATTTTAATGGAAATGTTAACTAATACATTAATTCTTTTTAAGATTTAAGGGTGTAAAAAGTCCTTGAACTTTTTCAAGATAAGCAATTAAGCTCTTGTTTTTTTTTCCACTCAATTGGGTACTTGAACTGTCAAAATGCATTAAAAAAAGTCATTTAACCGTTGACCGTTAAAGTTAACGGTCCCTAGTTTGTTTTTTCAAAAAACAATATAAGTTATAAAAAAATATTTAAAATTATATAAAATATTTAAAATTTATTAAAATAAAAAATTAAAAAAAATCATAAAGAATTTATATCAAAATATAAATTGTAAAAAAATATTATAAAAATTTATAAAAATCAAGTAGAGTAATGAGCTATATCAGTGAATAAATAGTTAGAAGCTGATGAAATTTTTAACATCAGAATTGATATGAGAGTTACTTCTACGGGGAGTATTGCATACATACATACATATTCACTATACATCATCACAAACATATGAAATCATATAGTTTTAAGATGCATCATTACAAACATTGACAAGGAATCAAAAGGTGCATGTTATGGAGTGACAAAATGCAGCAATAGCTACAAGGACTCCCACTTTTTCTAATATTTCTAAAGTTTGGGTAGGAATTGGTTTGATAAATAAAGCTAGCAAGAAAAGATTGAATGTAGGTAGGAGGAGAAGGGTAAGCAAAACTAAAAAAACATTGGGTTGATTATGATTGATTTGCGCGTATTGGAGAGACACGATAATGGGATACGATCATTTTTATAATTTTTTTTTTACAAATTTTATACTTTTTTACATTTTTTATAATTTCTTATCATTTTATAGAATTTTATAATTTTTTTTTCTATATTTCTATATATTTTATAATTTTTTAAGTTTTTTTTATTAAATTTACATTTTTATATATATTTTAAGATTCTTATAATTTTTTTTAATTTTTAATGACTTTTAAATATTTTTTTATATTTTTATTAAAATTTAGTAATTTTTATAACTTTTATTGATTTTTATTTTTTTGTCTTTTTTCACCACTTGGTGGTTTTAATTGAAAAAAATTAAGGGTGATTAACTTTAACGGTCAACCGTTAAAATTAATAGTCAAAAGGTCTTTTTGGTGCATTTTGAAAGAAAAAGGAGAGGCTTTTGCACCCTTAAACCATTTTTTTAATGATGTTAGTATGACAACTTATGTGACAGTGCACGTTTACTTCATACTAACATGACACCATTTGTCTTATATGATACGTTGCAAATAATTTTAAAATTAAAAATATAAAATATAAAAAATTATAAAAATTCAAAAAATAGTATGAAGTACATAATGATTGCCATGTGAGCTGCTATATTAAATATTTTAACATTTTAGTCAATATTTTTGTTAGAAAAACAACAAATTGACTTTTTTTAAAGGTTGATCAAAATTAACTCTTTTTAAAAAGTTGAGGGTCAAATTTAGCTCAAAAAGGGCCAAATTAACAAAAGATGTAAAATATGAGGGCTAAATTTGATATTATGCCAAAAAATATGATAAATCTTATAATAATATGCAATCAACCTGTCGAAATATTCATTTTTTGGAAAACAAACAGTTCTCGGACAATTTTTTTAAAAAAATAAAAAATTGGAAAAATGGGAGTCGCCACCAATCTTTTATTTGGTGTGATTGGATCACCACAAAACGTTTAAGATCCGTTTTAAAAAATATTTTGATCTTCGAAATCCAGAAAACGGGTTTAGGAGTCGATTACGTATGAGGAAGGATTAGCACTCTCACACGTCCAAAATTGGTACCACATCGATTATTTTCGGGTCTTGATTTGTTAAAAATTTGAAAACTCGAGTGAAATTTAAAATACGATCCTTAAATGCATGATTTATTTGATGTACGCGTTTGAGAAGGAAAATCGAATTTCATTCGGAAGTCTTGTTATTTTGAAATGATCGAGGAAGAAAGTCACGTCCAGTAAGTTAGGACACGACGTTTCGAGATCCAAAAATAACTAACTTTCCTTTGTTGTAAACCTTAAACCTTGAAAAAGGGTATTCAATTATCTCGATTTGAAGAAAAATCGCGCCTAGTAAGTTAAGGCACAAATTTTCAAAACCCGAGATAAAAGAATATTGTCTCGATTTTAAAATTTTATATTTTGGAGAAAAATCGAAAAATGACTTTAATTAAAATATAGAGATAAAAATGAGCATGCAAATTAAATACGAGCTATGCAATTAATGGTAAAGTTAAATAACACCAAGAATGAACAAATATACGAAAATAAATATGAGAAAAATAAAATACGAATTATGAATCAAAATAAATGAGAAAATACCAGATTAATTAAAAAATAAAAAAGGTTAAAAATTTATATACGAAAGTCGAAGAAAGAAAAGCGGGGTCGAAAATGATGCTTCGGAGAGTTTGGGGTTAAAATGTAATTTTGGAAAGTTTTAAGGGTAAAAGTGTCATTTTTGGAAAGTTCGAGGTAAAATGTGATTTTTGGAAGTTCGAGGGTAAAAATGTAATTTTTAGAAGTTTAAGGGCAAAAATGTGATTTTAGAAAAGTTTGGGGGCCTTCTGTGAAATAAAACCAAAAAGATGGGACACGTGGCAGCTTCTCAAGTATTCTGGGGTCAAAGGGCCAATTTGTAAAGCTTTTAAAATTATTGGGCTAATTTATAATAAAATAAAACTTAATTTAAGGATAATTTGAAACGAATGAAAAGTAAAAAGGGTCAATTGCACAAATAATAAAAATGACATGTGGCAACCTCTCAGACTTCCAGAGAGTTAAAAGACTAAATTGAAAATGATTCAAAAATGTTGGGCAAAATTAAAATAAATTAAAAATGCCATTAAGGACGAAATTGAAACAATCAAAAAATGCGAAAGGACCAAAAGGATAAATAGTCCAATTTTCAAAAACACGCGGATCCTGCTGGGTTGGATCGGTTCACGGATCGGGTCGTGCTCAAAACGATGTCGTTTTGGGGCTAAAACTCAACCCCCAAAACGATATCATTTCCCATTGGGTATTTAAACTAAAGTTTTAAAAATCATTTTAACCATTCTTTTTTTCTCTTAAAACCCTCCATGTCCGATCATCCTTAGATCGTTCGACCTCCGTGGCTCCGTCAAGCACCGCCGCGTCCCCGTTGCACGCGCCGTCTTCATGCGCCTCTCAGGTACAAAAAAACTCCTTTTCATTTCCTTTTTTATTTTTTCTCTTTTAAAAACTAGATCTAGGTCTAGATCTAAATAGATCTAGACTAAATCTTTAAAGAAACCAAGGTGAGATTTTTTCATATAAAAAAAAAATCAAATCTGACTTTGTTTCTTAACAAAAGCACCAGATCTAGGATTTGTGAACCAGATTTTCGAGATATTGATCCTTACTTTCTTCTTTTTTAATCCATTTTCATTTAGTTTCTAAATCTGTTCTTGTTTTCTTGTTAGTATTTTCTTTTGTTTGTTTTCTTTTTAAAAATTGTGTTACTATATATTTTTTGGATCTGTCATATTCGAAATTGGGATGACAACGGCTTCGGGGCTTGCAACGACGACGGCTCGGAGAGACTCCGCTTGCCGCGGCGACGACGGCACTTTGACTTCAGATAAGTCTCTTAAGCTTCCTCTTTTAATATTATTAAAACGTTATTTATTTATTAAATGCTTTGGAATTAATAATAATAGTAAAGGACAGTTAATAATAATAACAACAATAAATATATTAATGTGTATTTTAAAAGTAAAACGTTTAGAAATCTGAACAATAAATGACAGCAGATAAATAGTTAATACATATATTTATTATATATCTTGAAAACACTGAAATCTGCTTGAATCTTCAGAGTTTTTATTCTTTGATTTCGAATACTCTCTCTTTTTGTATTGAATTAAAGACTGTTTGGTGATTGTATTGATTTTTGAAAATTTTTTGTAACCCTTTACAATTGATTTTAATTTCGGCTTTATAGCCTAAAATACAACGATTCTCTTTTGTTCTTCTATCTTAATTGTTGTCTTTTCTCCCTTACAGGTGCAGACTCGATAGTGGCGGTGGTGCAAGTTGCTGGTGATGGTGGTGGTAGATGTTGACGTGTCAAACTCTGAGTGGTTGAGGGAGGGCGGCTGACAATGCAAGTGGTGGCAGAAGCAAGTTGCATGATTAGGGTTTTTGTTTAGGCTTGGGTGTATTGAGTTTGGGTCTGTTTGTAATTGGGTTAAGGATAATCGGGCTTGGTTTGGGTTTGTATTTTGGATATGAATTTATTGGGTTTGTAATTAAACATTAAAAATTTGTAAAAGGCACATTTTAAATTTTAAATTTATTTATTTTGGGTTTTAATCGAAATGGGCCCGATCAAATTGGGCCTACAACACAACCCTCTCTACAATAGTTCTATTTGTTTACTAAAATTTTGGATATTATAGAAAGGTAGTTGTTATACACTTATAACATTATTTGAAATTTAGATCATACTTGAATTATTTTTAATCTTTAGATTTACAACTATAATATATTAATATTAATTACTAAGATTAATACTTTTAATAAAATTTACAAATGTAATTCCATTTGTTAAAGATGATTTTCATTTAATAAAATATGATTAGTATATTTTTTATGTAAAAATTAAACATTTTTATTGAAATAATATCTTAACTAAAATTACTAATTTTTATTTTACTTGCGAATGGAACTAATTTTACTAAAATTTGAAAGAATGGGCTATTAAAGAGAATTAGTTTAGTAAATAGTGCGTTTCGTACTTTATTGTTATTATTATTATAAATGAGAATATTGACTAAAACATTAAATTTTAAATGGTGTCATTGTGACAACCTATGTGACAATTCATGTGTATTCATGTTGAATGTTATGACAATAAATAATTTTAAAATTATAAAAATATTCAAAGATTTAAAAATTCAAAATAAAAATATTTAAAAACTATTAAAAATTAACATGAAGTTCACGTGGATTGTCAAGCGGATTACCATATTTAAAAATGAATGATTCAGTCAAGATTTCCGACTCTTTTTTAAAAAGATAATAGTAAAATTTGACTCATTTTAAAGATTAAAAATTAAATTTAACTAAAAATAATAATAAGAAGCAAATTAACAGAAGATAACTCATAAAATCAATAGGTCATTTTCAAATATCTTAATGTGTGAGAATGTATGTTGTTGGGGGAAAGATAGGGACTTGGCACATTTTCTTTTTATTTTGATGGGGGCATTCCTATGTAACGTTCACGCAGTTGCAAGAATAATTTATAAGCTGGCCGACACATCCAAATTATCAACACATCATTTCATCTAACTCATTACCTTTTCTACAAATCCAACCAATTTTACCTATTCTTTCCTCCAACTTAATCGCTTCTATACAAATCCAACAAAAAGAAATGATGATTCTGTAAATTCATCATATTAAAATAAAATAAATATTTTTTATTATTTAACAATAATAATGACAAGTGGATCATAGAAATTACTTTGTCAAGGTTTGATCGCCGGAAAATGATTATATGAAACAATAACGTCACATCATTTGTATTTCTTTTCTAATAATTTAGTACCGCATCAATTGCGACATTAAACTATTAAAAATGAATAATATCCATATTTTATACAATCTTTTTTCTGATCGTGAACAAATGAACTAATAACTAATAAAAAACATATAAATTAACAAATTAATCACCTTTATTAACCCATAACTTGATTTAGAATTATTCTAAAACAGAGAGTCTACTTAATGTTATAATTTAAGCATAAAGCATAAAGTTGAGCAATTGCATCATATACCCTTTTGCTGTAAGTTATCATTTAATTTTACTTTTAAATTTATTTCTCTTATTTTTTTAGTTGATATACTATTTGTTAGTGAAGTATTTTAACTTCATACAGATTCCTTAAATATCGTTTTTTTTAATATTTAATTTTTTTACTACATTTTAAATAGAACATGGGGAGTTTACAAACTATACTCTTTCATTAAATATAGTTTAATTTATTATTTAATGAATACAAAATATTTTTATTTAATTTTGATTATAAAATTATTAAATATTAATATCAATTTTATTTTTAATATTCAAAAGTGAGGTATTCCTCCAAATTTGAAGTTCCGTCAGATATTTAAAAGAATTTGGATAAAATTTTAAACTAAAAAATGAGTTTCGATAAAAATAATAATAAATTTATTTAAAATATGGGCCGGGTTTGTATTACAATATTCAAAGATCAAATCTAACTCACTTACAAGTTTGTAGTATATTTTTTTCTTCTTTTATTTTGCATATGATGTAGTTGATGCCACAAGGAATTTAAATATACTATACTATAAACATTATGAGTTATTGAACAAAAAATATATAATTATAGTAAAATAAATGTGTACAAAAAATGATTTGTTATACTTATATCTCGCGAGCGCCTATGACAAGTCCACTACTCCACAAGTCATTACCTTTGATTAAGGAGACACCTTACGAGTTAGGACACCACGAACAAAACCTCACGAGCTCGAACTGAGGTACCATATGCTTGATAAGGACATGATATCTGCTATACACATTATACATTTCCATTTTCAAGACATGACAACTTATACCTATGATGATTGATCATCAATAGGTTAGCTAAATTCCAGAGAATCCAAAACCTATACATCGGCATCACATGATACCTTGGAAACTATAAAGAAAAACAATCCTTAAAGAACTTACTGTCATTAGGAAACGGGCTAAGACACTCTTCCTCTAGGACTTTCAGCTCTATCTTCTCTTCTCTAATCTCTTCTTAGATCTCATATTCTGATCACCTCAATTCTCTTATAGCTCTCTGCACACGGAATGAACTGTCACATACCTCCACAACCTCTTTCTTATATCAATATTATTGGATATTAAGTAAAATTAATACATCTTTTTTAAAAAATATGGGTGAACCTAAATGAAATCATATTAATCATTTAAAAATACAAAAAAAACTTGGAAAAAAATTGAAATGTCCATTCCGAATTAAATCGATCTTAAATAACCATATATGATAGTAATAATATCATGTACAAATCTAACTCTAATCCGATCCAATTCATGAACATGTGCGTACGAAAGCATGTGTGCAAATTAATAAATTCATTGGTACGATTACATCAACAATAATATTGATGTTTTGATTTTACTTTAATATTATTAACTATTCTATATATTAACAATATTTTCTTTTGTAATTACAAATAAATTTAATTATAAGATCATCGGTCAATTAGTAATTATCCTTAATTTATAATATTTTCTTAAATATAGTTTTTGGCCAAGTAATGTTATATTATTAATTATCTAATTTACCCATTTTTATATTCGCTATAAAACTTTTTGGTACAGTTTTTGTTACAATTTTGCAAATTAAAATCTTTACATAAATCATAAAGACATTATTACATTGATAAAAAGAAACTAATAATTGTCGATTGAGTCTAAACTTAATTGGTATAGATATTATTATTAATACAAGAAGACGTGGGGTCGAGTGCATTAAAACGTACTATCTTTCTATTTATGATTTGAGGAGGAATTCATAAAATCGAAGGTTTTGATACGTCGTTCGGGACGGTGGAAGGATTATGGTGTAGGAAAAGAAGAGGAATAATGGAACTTTATAACCGGACCGACTAACTGTTGTCCTCATCATTTTTCCCCCAAAGTAGGAACATTGACAACTGCTAAGATATGCAGGTGACCCAGCAGCATAAAGGAAGATATCAGAATGCCATCAAGCTGGTAGCCTATATATTCCAAATGACAGGATAATATACGATACTAAAGCTGAAATTGTTTTAAAAAAATGTTCACTCGTTTACTGTACATTTTACAAGACCAAAATTGTCATCAAGGGGGTCACTTCAACCCTCCAATAAAGCAAAGCTTTTCGTCAATGGCATAGATCACGGAAAGTAAACAATAATTTAGAAGTGGTATGGTACTAGAAAAATCAATCAAAAACCACGACTGTTCATCAGCTGCAGTTTTCAAGTAGGGGACCAATAGGGAAAAGGGTAGCTATCAAACCCCATTTCGGAGCTAAGCCAATGAAAAGACAAGGGTTTGGACATAATCTTGGTTGGCATGAACAAGATTGAACATGAAAATTATGGGGGATGCAGAAGGACCACTATCTCCATAAGCTTTCCCCCAACATCTGTTTCAGTAAAGATATAAAAAGATCTTCAAGTTCTATGTATCTTCTTGAAACCCAGTCATGCAACCCTTCTGAGTCCATCTGGGTTCAGCCATGCAATACTGATGTTTATATAAGCTATAAAACTAAATCAAATCACAACTCGCAAAGTAAACAGATTTAGAAGTAAAATCCAAATGTGAGAGATTGAGCAGTTTGTAGGAAATCTTAAGTCTAAATCTTTTGATTATCATGGAATTTAACGTATTATATTCCAGCTCATACATGATGTAAACAAGCAAGCAAATCATGTAAACTGACTTATGAACCAGAAGGGATCAGCTTAATTATAAAAGGGAGTAATGGGTTTTTCATCTAAAGAGTGCGTGTCATCAATCATTCAACAAACACTTACAAGACATTCTACTAAAAAAGACATAATCAATCTGAAACATGTCGATTATGATAGATTAATAGTGGTAACATACAGAACACACTTCCATATTGTGAAATCTTAGAATCTGCCATTTTACTACTATGTTCAGAAACCACACTAACAAATATATTAGTCATTTGGCATTCCAAAATGCCTATGATAAGTAGTTGTCGCAATAACGTACATAAATATATTCAGATTTATATAAACTGTATGCTTGTGCTTTTAATATGCTGGAGACTTCAGCATTAGCATGGTCAGTGCAAACCATCATGCACAATAGTTAAATTTTATCTGTCTTGATTTGAATACAACTGTTGTTCAAGTTTTTGTCAGAAACTCGTTTAATGCGGAATCAAATTGTATTATCCTACTCCCATTTTTTGTATTGTATAAAAAAAATTAAATTTTATTTAAGAGTTGATGATCCTAACAAAATTTAATATTATAAGTGAAATTAATAAATTATCATATATTCATATCATATTTATATTATTTTTAAGAATTTTACGTTTAAGAAACTTTTATCAAAATTTACCTCAACAGTAATCTTTTATATATATATATATATATATATTAATCTTATTGATAAGCGGATTCAATTACTAATTATTAACTAAGTCAAAAGTGTAATAAATAATAAATAAAAGTAAGTAAATTAAGTTTAAATTTCACCAATATAAAAAATAAATTTGATTTTACCAATTTATCAAATTTCTTATATTTTATACTCACTTAAATCGGTATATTTATTATTATTTAAGCTCTTGATTCAATTGGTCTCACAAGTAAGCAGACACCAACTCGGTTAGGGAAATTACAGAATACCCTTTTCTATTTAAAATAAATTATAATATTCGAGAGTACTTTAGTCTTTTTATTAAATAATAATAATATGCATATTGTGAGATTTGAACCATTGCTAATTGCATTGGTAAAACTTTAAATTTACCACTTAACCAAAGTTTTGTACACATTTTACTACCTTTATCAATTGTATACCTACACTTGTATACTTACTATATATAAAGATTCCTGGTGTAACCCATAAATGAGTCGCAACTCAGTTATTAATTTATCAAATTGCCCTTATTAACAAATCAATAAATATTAATTTAAAGATTTTTTAATCTTTTTATATAGAATTTTGAAAAAAAATTAATGCTTACGATAAGATTTGAGCCCAAAACACCAAACATACACTCCCCCAACTTTGTCATTTCAACTAAAGTAACATTTGGTTTTAATGTGAATTCTTAATAAATATATTACATAATTATTTTCACTCACATTGTGGGTATGCCATAATGTTATTGATAATTTCGTCGATTGAGTTAGTATCACAAGTTAATTTGATACCAACTCAAAAAATATGATAAACAATCAGATTGCATTTTATATTCTTAATATAATGTATTTATCTATTTAAATTTCCTTTTGCTTACAATTTAAATTTATTATTTATTTTAATTTCGTATATATTACATATGTGTTGTTATTATTCTTATTTTCAAAATTTACATTTCATTATTTATTGTATATTATTTATAAATACACCTACGTGTTCTAAATACATAATTTCCACACACATATCGATCAATTTCTATGTGACTATTAAGACTCTGTTTATCATTGAGTTTCAAATGTACTTTTCAAATCAAATCAATTTTTCAAATAAAAAAAAAGCAATAGTAAACATTCAACCAAAACTAATTTTTGAAATTGGCTTTTCAACCCAAACCAAAAAGCTTACGATTTTAGCTTTTTAAAAGTCGGTTTGGGTGATAAATTATAAATTTGCCCTTAATTTATATTAACTATAAAAGATAAATGTGATTTACATTCCAAACCAAATTTTACTAATAGTTTAAATTATTTAAGCTATATGACTATTAAATTTTCAAAAAGAGTCAATTCTCTTTTTGAACAAGAATGGTAACTAAAATATTAATTCTTTAATGATGATATTGTGGCAATCCATGTGTATTTCATGTTGACATGGCACTATTTATCTTATATGCCACATCAAAATAAAATTTAAAATTTATAAAAATATTCAAAGAAATAAAAAAATTAAAAATTAAAAAAAAAACATTAAAATTCAAAAATATTAGCATGAAGTATACCATATTTAAAAATTAATGTTTTCATTAAAAAATCAACGATTCAACTCTTTTTAAATATTGGGGTCAAATTTAGCTAATAAAAAGAATAAGAGCCGAATTAGCTGAAGATGTAAACGTTAAGGGTTAAATTTGATATTATAAATTTTTTTTTCAAAATTATAGTAATTTAGTTCTAATAAATAATAGAAGCTCGTAAGATCAATTTTGTAATATCTTAATGTTTGAGAATGTTGTTGGGAAAAGATAGGGACTTGGCACAATTTTCTTTTTCTTTCAATGAGGCATTCCTATGTAACGTTTACGCAAATTTCTACAAAAATAGATAAAATTATTAATGTGTTGCAAGAAATAATTTATAAGTTGGCCGACACATCAAAATTATTAAAACATTATTTCATCTAACTTATTAGCTTTTCTAGAAAAAAAAATGATGATTTCTATTAGCTATTCGTTCATCTAACTTAATTGCTTCTATACAAATCCAACGAAAAGAAATGATGATCTAATATCTATTCATTTCAAGCAATTGCTATTCATTCTATTTCTACATTCTGCATTATGAAAAATATTCTATAAATTCATCATTATAAAAATATATATTAAAATAAAATAAATATTTTATTATTGCACCATTTGTTGATGCGGTGTAATACAAGGAGGAGAATAAGGAGAAGGGTGTGGTAGTGTTAAGGAGGTTGATTCACCTTAAGAGGTGGAGAGCTGGGAAAGACAAGCCGACAAGGAGAAGGTTAAGGAGGAAATTGAGGAGGATAGGTGCTTAAGGGTTGCTAAAGGGCTCAAAAGATCTCTTTCTCATTGTTTGGAAGGGTATTTATAGGAGAGATCTTCTTGTCTGTTAGTGTGACGTGGCAGAATGTTGCAGAGAAGTTGCCATCATAGAGTACGTGAAGGATATGTACAGTGAGGCCCATTTTGTTATGGCAATATGAGGTTGTTATGCTCAAGTGAGGCCTAATGATCTTTAGAGGTGGGTTCACACCTAAAAAGCGGGTGCCTGTCTAGGATGCTTGGCAAGAGGTCCATGTCTTGACTTCTTATTGATTTTGGACAACTTAGATCGCTCTGGACAGTCTTTCATCATATGCAGACCACAACACAAGAAGCATTGTATTGACTTCTTTTCATTCTCATTGCCTTATATGGTTGTTGGGTTTCCTCTTCCCATTCTATGGTTTCCTTTTACCATCATTGTTATCATTTCCACCGTCTCCATTTTTATCTTGTTCTTCCTCACGGTCTCCTCCACCATTGCTTTTCTCTTTGGGTTTGAAAAACTCGAACTTGTCTTTCCTCGAACCAAGCTCAATAAAGGACTCTATCTCAGTCATGGCTTCGGTAAGCTCTTTGACCCCTTGTCGACGAAACTCTTGCTTCACCCAATTTCAACCCATCCTTGAACTATTAACGTGCCTCTTTCTCACTTAAATCAGAGATTTGGAGTAACAACTTATTGAGCTCCCAAACATACTCTTGAATTGTGTCTTTTTATGTAAATCAATGTAACTTAGCCTGAGCTTCTTCCTCACTATACTCAAGGTAAAATTGCTTCCTAAACACATTTTGGAACTCTACCCAAGTCCCAATAGTAGTACCGCTTTGTCTCTCATTTGTGGGCCTACAGCGCCACCATAATAAGAACATCAGTAAAATAAATTGAAGTAATGTTTACCCTAGTGGCATCATCCTCAATGTCTATCGCATGAAGTATTGTTCCATCCCCCATAAGAAGTTGTCCACATCTTTGGGAAAATCCCTCTTATGTTTTGGTGCTGCCCCCAACATCCCTTTAACCATGACAACTCTGCACACAACGAGCTCTCCCTTGAGCTCCTTAGTTTTTGTGTTCAAATTCGTTACCATGGCTTTAGTTTCCTCCTTCAAAGTCGTCATCACAGCTTTGAAAGCATCATTCCTCTCAGTCAACTTATTAACAGTGGAGTGGAGAACCCCTTGCATCTCCTCCACATTTGCGTTGATGGCACCCAACACCTGTTATTTGAGCTAATCTTTCCCTGAGTCCAACTTTGCAATGCGTCTCCCAACTACCTCAAGCCACTGTCCTTAGGCAAGAACTTAACTTCAAATTCACCTAAGTCAGTCTTACTCTCTAAATATGAGAATTCTCAAATAAAATTCTCTAAGGTATTGGAACTTTACAGAAACTAACACTCAAGCGAAGAAGCAAAAAGTGAACAAAAAAAAGCCACAAAAAGGAAATGCACTCCAAGTGTCCGAGTAAATGCTCTAAAAATATTTTATTACTTTGAAGAATTACAATTAAGTATAAGATGGAATGATTACAAATGAGGGGTAGACCTTTATTTATAATTGAGCTCCCCTAGATCCAACGGTATATTTTAAATTACATTGACTGTTGAGATTAAAACCTTTCTATAAGATGAAAATTCTAAGGGATTTAAACTCTATACAATCTTAGCCCTTAGGATTATAAATGTTCACCACCGTAACTCTAGTTTTATTGGAGTATTTAACTGAATCACCAAAGCTTCAAGTAGACGAGTTGCTTCATGTGTTCTGTGAATCGTGTCACTTCGTGTGAGTTAAATGAGTCTCATTTGATCAATTGACCTTTATGGGCGATTTTGTGCGCAATGGTCACAAGTTTTGATTCGCAGCCCATGCCATATGTCCGCATCAACAAAGTTAAACATATGTTAACTTTTCTATCCATTTTTGAGTGATTTGGTAAAAAGTGTAAATTCAAAAATTAAAAGAGACGGAAATTTAAATAGAAAACTAAAGTGATTTTTTTGTAATGTTAAAAAGTCAAATAAATCATTATGACTAAAGAAAAAATAAAATAAAATAAAATAAAAAACTATTCACCTTAATTAACCCATAATTTGATTAGAATTATTATAAAATAGAGCATCTATTTAATGTCATAATTTAAGCATAAAGTTGAGCAATTGCATCATATACTCTTTCGCTATAAGTTATCATTTAATTTAATTTAATATTTACTTCACTTAAATTTTTTTTATATTCTTAATGTCCATTTTACGGTTCATATTCAAGATTCATGACTATTTTTTCTAACAATATTGTTTCCAAGATTCGAAATTAAAATTTTCTTTTAAAAATATAATTTATTTTACCATTACACCTAATCAATTAATATTTAATTTTTTGATACATCTTAATTGAAACTTATCACATTTTAAACCGGGATTCTGTTAAAGATGTATGAAATATATTTCAAACTTTACTTTTTCATTAAATTTGGTTTAAATTATTATTTAATGAAAAAAATATTTTTATTTAATCTTACTTATAAAATTATTAAATATTATATCATTATTATTTTTAATATTCAAAAGTGAGGTTATACTCGAAACTTAAGTTTGCTAGATATTTGAAAGGTTTGGACAAAAGATTTGGTTAAAAAAAGCCTCGAAAAAAAAATTAAATTTATTTAAAATATGGATGAAATTTGGTTACAATAATTGAAATCGAGTTAGTTTGTGTACAGATTTGTAATGAGTTGTTTTTCTTTTCTTTTCTTTTTATATATTGGTAGTTTATATCACAAAAAAATTAAATATACTATACTATATTGTAAATTTTAACAAATATTATTAGATATTATAGAAGAAATATATAATGATAGTAAAAGAAACGTATACAGAAAACTATTTGTTTTAGCTACATCTTTCGAGCCACGACTTTACAAGTCAACACCGTTGATTAATTGACTAAGGAGACACCTCGCAAGCTAGGTCGCCAAAATATCACGAGTCCGGACCGAGGTACCACACGCTTGATAAGGACTGGATATCTATCATTCACACATTATATATATCTATTTTCTAGACATGAAAACCACACTTACGACAACTTGACATCATCAAATTAGCTAAATTTTGGAGAACCGGAAATATATACATGGCAACACATAGCATCTTGGATGGGCTTAAATGGAATTGAATTAGTCATTTATAAGCATAAACAAATTTGAAAAAAATTACTTTCGAAATAATTAATAATTGACGTGTAAATAGAGAAAGCCAAAAACATGTGTGCAAATTAATAAATTCATTGGTATGGTTACCATCAACAATAACATTATTGTCTTGATTTTACTTTAATATTATTAACTATTTTATATATCAACAATAATGTTTTTTGTAGTTACAAATAAATTTAATTATAAGATAATCGGTCATTTAGTAATTATTCATAATTTATAATGGTTTCTTATTTATAGTTTTTGGCCAAGTATTAATATATTATTAATTTACCTAATTTTACACTGGTGGTACAAATTTTGTTGCAAATTTGCTTTACATAAATCATAAAGACATTATTACACAATGATAATAACATACTAATAAATAGTAGAATGCAATATGGTAATAGTTATTACACAATCCCAACCAAACATCTACCTTGACAACCATTTCCCATCATTGTTTTAGGTAAAGTGAAGTTCTTAAAAGAAATTGATGAAATCGAAAGAAAGAAATAAAATTGATTAATCTAGGGAAAAAGTGATGAAAATTTCGAGTAGAAAAAGTTGGAAATAAATCAAAATTTATTTAGTTATTGAAGTTTATTAATAAAGGCAAAGTGCCAATAAGAAATAAGAGAATGGACAAATTTGGCATCATATTGTAGTGGCTTTTACCCAATATTGCATGTGGTGGGAAGAGAAGGTTCATGAATGAGAGAAAGAAATTGGGGCATACCCAATGTCTAATCCTTTGTTTCTAAGAACCTTTTCTATTTCAAACTGATCTTGAAACCTTACCAGTTCTCAAAAATTATAAACAAATAAATGAAAAAGCAGCTGTGGTGTCCACCATGTTTTGGTCTCTTTTGGTTTTTTGGTGTTGTTTTGTCATTTTCAGACACCCTCACGAGTTGTCATGCAACTCAGCTCAAGGAAGAAAAGATAGGCAATCTTTGTTTGAAAGTGTTTGGAAAATTACATGTAATTATCAATCCTTTTTTCATGTACATACATGTAATGAAAGTTACATTTTACGGTGTAGAAATACCAGTAGTAAAGCAAATTAAAGCATGCATGTCCAAAAACAACCATGAGATTGGATGTCTATAACTAGAGGGAGATAGAACAGTATTCGAATGCTATTCTCATCATGTCAAGCAATGGAATCGGTATTATTCTCTTGTTTCTCAACTTTGTTTCATCCATTTCTGGGTTGAACCATGAAGGTCTCTCTTTGCTTTCATGGCTTTCTACTTTCAATTCTTCTTCTGCTGCTGCTTTCTTCTCTTCATGGAATCCATCCCACTCGAATCCATGCACATGGGATTACATTAAGTGTAATCATGGAGGCTTCGTTTCTGAAATCACAATCTCCAACATCAATCTTCATACAACCTTTCCCACTCAGATCGTCTCTTTTCAGCATCTTACTGCTCTTGTTCTTTCACGTGTGAACCTCACTGGGGAAATTCCACCTTCAATAGGGAACCTCTCATCATTGGTCACCTTGAACCTTAGTTTTAATGCTATCTCTGGCAATATTCCAGCTCAGATTGGGATGTTGTCTGATTTGCAGTCATTGTCTCTGAATACAAATTCCTTACATGGTGGGATTCCAAGGGAAATTGGAAACTGTTCAAAGCTTCAGCTGCTTGAACTGTTTGATAATCATCTTTCTGGGAAGATTCCAACAGAGATAGGGCAGTTGGTGGCACTGGAGATTTTCCGAGCTGGGGGGAACTCAGGTATTGAAGGTGAAATCCCAACGCAGATATCGAATTGCAAACAACTAGCTTTTCTTGGGCTTGCAGACACTGGTATTTCAGGGCAAATTCCAACAAGTTTAGGGGAGCTGAAGAATCTCAAGACTCTTTCAATCTATACCAGCAAACTTAATGGTCACATCCCACCAGAAATAGGTAATTCATCAGCCTTGGAGGATTTGTTCCTTTATGGAAACCAACTTTCCGGTGAGATTCCTGAAGAAGTGGGTTCATTGAAGAATCTGAAGAGGGTGTTACTGTGGCAAAACCATCTGAGTGGGAGAATTCCAAACTCACTTGGGAACTGTTCAAGTTTGGTTATTATTGATATCTCATTGAATTATCTAAGTGGGGAGGTTCCTTCATCTCTTGCCAATTTAGTTGCATTGGAGGAGCTTCTTTTGTCTGGTAACAACCTTTCTGGTGAGATACCACCATTTATTGGCAACTTTTCAAGCCTAAAGCAGCTGGAGTTAGATAACAACAGATTCTCTGGTGAGATTCCAGCCACCATTGGACAACTGAAGGAGCTTTCACAGTTCTTTGCCTGGCAAAATCAGCTTTATGGAAGCATACCAACTGAGCTAGCCAACTGTGAGAAACTTCAACATTTGGATATATCACACAATTTCCTTACTGGTTCAGTTCCAAGTTCTCTGTTCAATTTGAAGAACTTGACCCAATTGTTGTTGTTATCAAACAGACTTTCTGGTGAAATCCCACAAACTCTGGGAAATTGCATTAGCTTGACCCGTTTAAGGATGGGATCAAATAACTTTAGTGGTCACATTCCATCAGCAATCGGGCTTTTGCATAGTTTGAGCTATCTTGAATTATCAGAAAATCAGTTCACTGGAGAAATTCCTCCTGATATTGGCAACTGCACTCATTTAGAAATGGTAGATTTGCGTGCAAATAAGCTCCAAGGTACAATTCCAGCGTCTTTTGAATTCCTTGCTGATCTTAACATCCTGGACCTTTCAATGAACAGCATAACAGGCACCATCCCTCACAACTTAGGCAAGCTGACATCGTTAAACAAGATGGTAATAAGTGGAAACTCCATAACAGGTTTCATCCCTAAGTCACTGGGAAACTGTAAGGATTTACAGTTGTTGGATATAAGCAGAAACAAGATTGCTGGTTCGATCCCGGAAGAGATCGGTCATCTGCAAGGACTCGATATACTCTTGAACTTGAGTTGGAATGCTTTAACTGGACCTATTCCAGAAAGCTTTTCAAATCTCTCAAAACTGGCCAACTTAGACCTTTCTCACAACATGCTAACTGGGAGCCTTATGGTCTTAGGAGACCTTGACAATCTTGTATCATTGGATGTCTCATTCAATAACTTTTCAGGTATCATTCCTGATACTAAGTTATTCCACAATCTCCCCAGCACTGCATTTTCTGGCAATCAAGAGCTCTGCATTAACCAAATCGAGTGCGGATCGAGTGGAAGTCCCCATTCGAAAAGATCAACCCGAAATCTTATCATGCGCACTCTTTTCAGTGTAACTGTAACCATTTTAGTAGTCATTGTTGCCGTGTATTTATTTATCAGAGTTCATGGAGCCAAACATGAAGATGATTTCTTGGACTGGCATTTTACCCCGTTCCAAAAGCTGAACTTCTCTGTGAATGACATATTGACGAGTCTGTCTGATTCAAACATCATTGGAAAGGGTTGTTCTGGTGTGGTTTATCGTGTTGAGACACCCACAAAGCAGGTGGTTGCAGTGAAGAAACTATGGCCAATCAAGAACGGTGAGTTTCCGGAGAGGGATTTGTTTTCTGCAGAAGTTCAGACCCTTGGGTCCATAAGGCATAAAAATATAGTGAGGCTACTGGGATGTTGTGACAATGGAAAAACCAGACTACTCTTGTTTGATTACATCAGTAACGGGAGCTTAGCTGGATTGCTACATGAGAAGAACATATTCTTGGACTGGGATGCAAGATATAAGATCATACTTGGAGCAGCTCAAGGTTTAGCTTATCTTCACCATGATTGTATTCCACCGATAGTTCATCGTGATATTAAATCCAACAACATCTTAGTTGGACCACAGTTTGAAGCTTTCTTGGCAGACTTTGGTCTGGCAAAGCTGATTGATGTTTCAGAGAGTCCAAGAGCTTCCAACATTATTGCAGGTTCTTATGGATATATTGCTCCAGGTAAGTACAAATATTTCAGTCTTTTAAATTATATGAATTTTTTCCCCAACATCTTCCTTTTATGTTCTAAACCTGTTTTTTCTTCAACAAGCTTTAAGATTTTTAGATACTTAGAGATATGCTCCCAGTTCCATCCTATATATGTTGAACACAGTTACCAGACAGGACCACTTCATTACTTCAACGTAGCAGCTAGCTTATCCCTAACACTATTATGACAATTTGCAGAGTATGGATACAACATGAGGATCACAGAGAAAAGTGATGTATACAGCTTTGGTGTAGTTCTCCTTGAAGTTTTAACAGGCATGGAACCAACTGACAACAGTATTCCAGAGGGCGTCCACATTATCACTTGGATCAACACTGAAGTTCGTGTAAAGAGGAAAGATTACACAACAATTCTTGACCAGATGCTCCTCATAAGATCAAGCACACAAATCCAAGAGATGCTTCAAGTGCTGGGGGTGGCTCTCTTATGTGTCAATCCGTGTCCCGAAGAACGACCCACCATGAAAGATGTAACAGCAATGCTGAAAGAGATCAGGAACGAGAATGATGATTCTGAGAAACCAAATCTTCTTTGTAAAAGAATAACAATCAACCCCAAAGCTACAGTTCAATGTTCTAGTTTCTCTAGATCATCTGAACCTCTCATTAGTTCACCATAGTTTATGTGCTTTAGTTTCCTTGGTATTTGCTTCTTAACAGCCATTTGCATAGGTCTGAATCCGGATAATTTGTAGCAAAAGTAGGCCTCAAACTGCTACTTCATTAATCTGATATGAACTCCTTAGCATTGCTATTTTTAGTTCTTTGATGCATATAAACAAAGGCCCTGATACGTCTCAGAAGACGACTATCGCGAGGCAGTGGGACGGTTGTCCTGTAGGAACAGAAGAGGAACAATGGATCTTTATAACCGGACTGACTAACTGTTCTCTTCATCATTTTCCCCCAAATCAGGAACATTGACAACTGCTAAGATATGCAGGTTACCCAGCAGCATAAAGGAACATATCTGACTGCCATCAAGCTGGTTGCCTATATATTCCAAATGACAGGATAATATAAGCTAGTAAAGCTGAAATTGTTTTAAAAAATTATCACTCATTGACTGTATATTTTACAAGACCAAAATTGTCATCAAGGCCTCCATTAAAGCAAAGCTTTTCATCAATGGCATACATCACGGAAAGTCACAATAATTTAAAAGTGGTCTTAACTTGAACACTCCCTTAGTAAGATGTTTTAGTAGGGCGCAGTGTATGCTAACTCATCAACAATTTTGTATTTGGGAGATGTAACTCGTGGAACAACAAATGTGTATATTATGTTGGTAATTAAATTGGTGTTACGAGTTAATTAAACATTAATTCAAATTGATAATGACTAAAATATTATTATTTGACAAATTGGATTGCATTATTTTGAAGGTGTTTTTTTGTATGTTTATATCATTTCTAAAAAAATGCATACACATACCAACAATTGGTTGGGTGCAATGGTAAGGCACATTGCGCTCCCAAGAGAAAGACCTAGGTTTGAACCTTGAAGACGATATTGTTGGGAGGGGCAGCCACGCATCCTAAACATGGACCGTAAAACGGACATGAATAATATAAAAAAAATGCATACACATAATCTCATTTGTTTTTATATATTTTTATAAATATATTTATTGTAAAAGCGGACCTGTTCTTAACATTTTTGGACCCTATGCGAAACAATAAATTAAATCTTTTTAAAAAATTATAAAATATAATACAATAAAAACTGAATATTTTTTGGGGCCCTAATAGATGAAACATATATGGTGAAAATTTGAAAGGGTTAGGCATTTAATTAATTTATTTTAATTTGAATTTTTTTCCTTGCATTAAAAGCTGAAAAAATATATTTTTAAGTCTCTTTCAGCCTTGAGCCCTAGACGATTGCACTCTCAAACAATCCCTAAGGTCAGGTTTGTATGGACAATGGCGAAGCTGAAAATTTTTTTTTGAGCGGAATTAAATTTTATATTTTTACTATAGTAAAAATGTAATTTAACTATTTTAATAGTCTATATCTTTATAATTTTTAAAAGATTAAATCAATTTTTTATTATTTTTAGGATAAAATATAATTTTACCATTACTAATATAAAATTTTATAAATTATAAAAGATCTAAATAAATTTTTTTTCATTTTAGAGGGATCATAGTCTCTACCAACCTTTTAACTTTTCCACTGCATGTGGATATGATGTATTTAGATTACATGTGTACATTTAAATATAACATATAATAAACAATTAAAATGTAAAGTTTAAAATTAATTAATAATAAATAAAATATATGGTGTTAAAGAAGTAAACAAATGGAACTTGTTTCGTTGGGCTTCAAATGGGCAAAACCCAAGAATTCAGTCCCTGTTGTTAGTCTTCTTCCCTTCGCCATCATCTCCGATATTTTTTTAATAAACAAAATCTCTGAAATCTTGGATCTGAATTTCTATCCTGCCAGACTTTCGGTGAGTTTACCCTTTCTACCTCTGCTTTGATATTGTTTTTCATGTAAGTCAAAACCCCATTTTGTTTATCTGCCTTAAAATTCATTTCTACTTTCCTAAGCTGCAAACGAGAAGTTCAACTTTGATGATCAAGATCTTCCTTTTCCAGTAGTTTATGCTTTGGCTTTGTTGAATTGAATCTCCAAAGTCTTGATCTTTAGTCGATAATCTGTTGAATTGCCTGTCTGGGTATGCTTTGTTTACATAAATCTCGAAGCTTTTCAGCTGGATTTCTGTTAGCATGAATAACTATCCATTTGGGTCAAATAGTCCTAAGTCCTTCAATGCCTATCCAAGGGGTGACTTTGATATTGAATCAGGTAATGTCAAAAGAACCAGAAGGTCTAAAGTTTCGTCGTTTTACCCTGTTAGAATGATCAAATCCTTGGCTAACAGGCTTCACTACTATTACAAGTTACATCCACTCCTTGTTTTCTTTGTTTCCTTGGCATTTGGGGTCACAATCCTCATAGGTTTATCTCTGTATGAGCACCACTATAGGATGCTGAGAAATTATAGGGAACTTGATGAGGGGTTCAGTAATTACTATCCGTATGCCAAGCTTAAGAATCTTGTAATGGTTGCTGGGCATTCAATTTATACAAGTAGTAGTTGTGAGAAAGTCGATAAGGAGGATTCTTGGTTTTTGGAGCCGTATCAGAAGAATCCAGGCCAAGCTGCTACCTTTTTGACTCATATAAAGGAAGGGGTCGAAAGCACCGCACAAGATGATGCGGCTTTGCTTCTGTTTAGTGGTGGAGAGACTCGGAAGGATGCTGGTCCTCGAAGTGAGGCGCAGAGTTATTGGACGGTTGCTGAGTCGAAAGGATGGTTTGGTATGTTCACTTTATTCAGTCCTCCATGCTGTCCTTACATACCTTATTTATACTTGCATGTTCCCATTGATTTGAAGTATGAAATGTAAACTGGAACAATTTATAATGATTGCATTGCACTGATTGTTTACCTAGTTTCTTCGAATATATTCGTGGTTCATACACGACATCAAATTTATTGATTTCTAGCTTTAGTTCCAGTTAGTTTGACCTTTAAATCCAAATATGCAACCCTTGTAGCACACTAGTGATAACTTATTTTGAGTTTGCTTTTCATTATCCAAGTGTCATTGTTATTATTTTCGATTGTTTTTCAGGAAAGGAAGAAAGTGTGAAGTGGAGGGCATTAACCGAGGAGCATGCAAGAGATAGCTTCGAAAATCTTCTCTTCAGCATTTGTCGGTTTCGAGAGCTTACTGGGACATACCCACAAAACATAACCGTAAGCAAATCCTACTCGAACCATTCTGCATTTCGTTAGTCTTTCTTACTTTTACTTCTCCCTCCCTACTCATCTTCTCTTATATCAGCATGTTTTGAGAAGGTGAAAGATTAAATGGTCGAGTTCGTCTTTGAGGCCACCATGGATTTCCCAAACCAAATATATTGTTTGTGTTCTCATCTAGAAGTTTTTTGTGATATGTACTTGCTACGTTCAAGTTTCAGAAAGAAAATTAATCCTAATCCTATTGCATTTGGATCAGGTTGTAAGTTATGATTTCAAGGAAGAGAGATTTGCAAACTTGCATCGCTCTGCAATCGGCTTTCCCGAGTCACAATTTTTTTACAGAGGCACCCCAGCTTCATCGACAGCAAAAGAAGCGGCTTTGAAAGGTGAGGCATTGGTGAGGACTCAGTTTCAGCATGATCCATATGGTTGTATCGGATTGCTTAAGAAGAAAAAAGTAGGCCGTGATCCTTTCCATCGGTCGATCCCGTATCCCAATGGATGCCCCGAAATTGAAGGTCTGTTTAGATACTGCGGGACTGCTCCTTACCAAGGTTCAGTCCCATGGGCATATCAAAATTAACCATAGCAAAAGACACTTGACCACATAATATTGTTATATAAATTTTCAATAACCAAGTTAATAATAGAGAAAGATGAATTTAGACCTAGTATCACTTATATCATTCTTGTGTTTGTGTTCCCTTTTCATATTATAGTCATGTTTTAAGTGTTATACGTTTATATAAATTTCAATTTTGTTTTTTTTTTTTGAACAATGGTCAAATTCCAATTTTGACTCCTATATTATGCTAAAAATTGGATTGAATCTATATAATTTAATTTTTTTTACGTGATTTAGTTCTACTTTTATAACATCATTAATTAATCTAAATAATTAATATTATTAACTACTTCAAATACAATGTTATTTTTTTTAAGAAAACTATTTTAATAAAAAATTATTTTATCATGATGAGTTTGAATGCGTGTTTTGTTAAAAAAATTTACATAAGTATTTTAAATATAATTTTTTTTATTACAACACTACTAAGTGAATTTTTTTAATATAAAAATGTCGTGCCATTGGATTTAATTGAAGAATTTTAATAATGGTAACAATTAAACTTAAATATTTAAATTTAAAAATTAAAACTAAATTTAATAAAATAAAAAGACTCTAATTTCAAATGTATGAAATGCATGGATTAAAATAATATTTTAACCTTTAAATTTTTATTTCATAATTTGATACAAACAAATAATATTAATGACTAACAGTAACAATTAATCTTTATTTTTATTATATATATATATATATATTTTTTTTTTTTTTTTTTTTTTTTTTTTTTTTTTTGTTCCATGAATATGGAACTTGTTTTTTTAACAACATACAAATTTGAACAAAGCAGAAGTAGGAATCAGCAAGTGGCGATTCATTTTAAGGGACAAAGAAGCAACCCCGAATGGTATTTATTTTACATAAAGTTGAAAAGAATTCTAGCCCGTGTTCCTCAGAATTGGACAACTTGAAGCTGCCTCCATAGCAGAGCTATCAATGGCAGCACCATTCAGGAGGCCTCCAAGCAATTCTCCCCGCTCATAGAAGAACTCCACCCTCCCAATTTTCATATCTTCATCCACCTGTTTCACAAAACATATAAGCAAATCGTCGTCTTATGTTTTATGGATGTAAATAAATTACCTGGTAGATGGCTATTCCGTAAAACTCCACCAAATCTCCAGTAGGGGCGTGACCTTTGAAAGGACCTTCGTTGTAACCCCAGTGTCTAAACTTGAGGACAATCTCAGGAGGTCCGGTATAAACCTTAAGAATCTCAAAGGCAAAGCCTCTTGGGAACGTTGTTACGAATGCCTTATGAGATGATTCATCTGTTTCCTTTTCAGGATCGTAACATCGTAGTTCTTCAGGGAGGGATGTTTGTAATTGTGGGTTGTATCCTCCTCCCAGCTTCTTTATTTCCATCATCGTCAATCCTTTCCGACCTGAAAAGCCATCATTAATGTTTTTATTTCACAACAGCAATTGTGAAAATCAATGTGTTTCAGCTTCTGGCTTTTCTTTTTTTCTTTTTTTAATACCATTTAAGCTAAATGTGTATTTGTTTACGTCAATTGATTTGAAATCTTCGAGGGATGCCTTGTGGAAAATCTCCATTTCCCATGTCTTTACAAGGTTCTGCACTTTCTCTTCCAAGGATCCAGGAGGCCATACCTTCCATTAACAGATTGAAAGTTCATTAAAATTTACTCCAACATGAATATAAGATAAAACAAGTAAAGTACAGAGAGAAAGAGGGAAAACCTTAGTTCTTTCGTCTTCGAAGAGCTTGTTTACAATATCATAATTTGGAGGTCCTCCATATCTCCAATTGGTGTTGAGCTCACCTTCTCCATGCAAATAAGAACGATATTTGTCTCCTTCCATGCCTGACATTGCTTGCTTCTCTGAAGTAATTGGTGGGGAGGGGGGGGGGGAGAGAATATAAAGGTGGACAAATCACCTAACATTTACACGTAGTTCTTCTGAATGGATCATTCAAAAGTTCAGAATATAATTGAATTTATAATATGAATGGTTTATAGTAAATTAGTAACACAAAAGCATCAAGCCGCCGTTCAATGCATGTGCAATTCAGAATATGATAATAATCTTTTAGTTGATTAGTCGCCTTCAAACGTATTGATCAATGTTTTTGGTCAGAATACGCTATCAGTTGTTGTATTTGATTCAAAATGTGCCCTTTTGTTGTTGAGGTAACTTCCCATAAGCAATCACTTGAACTCTCAACATAGATAGTTCAAGTGGTACCATACCAACCTGGGGTTTCAGCTAGCAATCCGATGGACCAACGAAAATTGAAATGTTTTCTTTAAAAGAGTCGGCCTTCCATCAACCATAAAAACAATACCTATCATAATTGAAAGTTTAGTTGATTTTCTAGAAAATAACACTTTGAAATTTTTTTCAAAAAGAATCGAAAGTATCTAATGACAATACATTCACTTTCAAAAGTGAAATGTGGGTTATACATAAATTGTTGCTCTCATACATTACTTTAGATTAATTAATGGTGTAAAAAGTGACATAATGTGGAATGACATACAGGGAGTGAAGCCAAAATTTTTTTTAAGAGGATTAGAATTAAATTTATATTTTTACGATAAAAAAAATATAATTTTATTATTTTATTAATTTACATCTTTATAATTTTTAAAAGATTATATCAAATTTCATCATTTTTAAAATGATCAAAATAAAATTTTATTATTACTAATTTAAAATTTTATAAATTATAAAAAAATTTAAATAATTTTTTTTTATTTTAAGAGAGGTTGAACGATTGAAAACCCTTAAATTCACCACTAGTGACATAAACAATATATTAATATTTATTGTTATTGTTATTATTATATTAGGGACTGATTTAAAAAGAAATGGTTAGCTCATAGCTGTTATCATAGCCAACTTAACTGAATTTGGTGGTCCGAGGTAGGTGAAAAGAATAAAACATATTTTAATTTACAGAATATTAGATTCAATATATAATGAAAACTAATATTTAATCTCTAAATTTAAAAATTCTTTCTCAACTTAATTCTTTTATATATATATATTAGATTTAAAAATGGTTCAGTTCTTTTATACAGCACCAATTAAAAAACTGATAACATCATATTTTAAAATTATTTTATATCATTACTTGAATTTAAAAATATATATATTTTTACAATTATAAATATTCAAATTATATATATTGGCGCATATATAATTAAGCATTTGTAGATCGTCATCGGCAACAACAAAAGGTGACGCATTCAAGAGTTTTGATAAGCAATATTTAGATGCTTACATTTTGTTGAATTGACCTTAGTTAGACGTACCATCAATAATATTATCATCATTGTTAGATTATGATTTTAATCTTATAAATTTTATCTCTTTCTTCTTCTTTTTTACATCAAAATATTTCTTCCTTAAAATATCTACAACAATGTAATTTTAAAAAAAAAAAGTTATCACAATGTAATTTATTTAAATATTGAAATTTGAAATATTAATTTTATGTCGACATCCAATCCCAATTCGATCTTTTCTTCTTCTAACGTATCTATCTTCTTTCCTAACTCTGAACTCTTCTTTTCAAAATCTTACCTTATGAATTCTAATTCTGATGGAACTATCTGCAAATGCTCCTCGATTGGATAGATATTTTTTGGATTCGACACGAGAATCTTATCGTTGATTCTCCTATTTCTCCACCAATCATACTCTGGGATTGCCATGGGATTTACAGCAAACGTCTTCTTCTTACGAACTTGGTTCTAAGCATTCGATACCTCTTAAACTTTCTTATTGTTCTCCCTCTTATATGCAAACTCACACTGAGCCAAACCCTGCGTTACTGAGATGAACTGTCTTGACCTATATTGTCTTAACACAAGCAAAGCGTTGTATCCTATAGCTCCCTATATCCCAAGCAATGGAACTCAATCAAAATCTCCATATCGATAAAAAAATTCATTAGGAATTAACCACGGTGCTCTCCATTCAATGTCTTTATCTCAAAGACATTGGAGTATCGCCATCCACTTCTCCGAGATGTTCACTTGCCTTTGCATTGTCACAAATTCTGTCAAAGGGGAATAATTCTCAGAAAACACTCAATAAGAGACCTTCTCCACCTTTCAAAAGTGGCTATGGAACAAAACCATCAATAGTGGTATGCAGCCAATAAATCTCCCTTCTCCTCTCTGACACGCGTTTAATGATCTAAAAATCTCGGCCAAGATCGCTGGAACAAGTGTGACCCTCTTATCAAGTCGATTGAATAGATTAGTGACCGTGTCCTCTATGTGCCCCAATGCCTTAAAAAAATAACCAATCCATACAAACTTAGAGTAAAAATGTCCACCTTTTTCCTTGCATCTGGATGCACTAAGATCAAATCACACCGACTCTTTCAAGGGATGCATTTGTTTTCGCCTTTTACCTTAATCCTAACTGTAACCCACTGCTCGCGTATCCCTGTGATGTTCATCAATTGCTTGAGAAAGGTTGGGACACTAATAGCTCTCGAGTAGACCTTGTTTACCTGAATCTTTGAACAACGAAGCAAAGCAATATATACCTCTATCGTGTGCACCATGTCCACATTTTCGAAGGTAAAACAACTATAGGTCAAATTCCAATGCTGTGCAAGGGCTCAAAAAAGATACTTGTCTACTTTAAACTCAAGTAGATACGATAGATCCCCATACTCACGGTAGAAAATTTGCTTCATTTTCGCCCCGTTAATCTCATATCTCTTTCCGCTCTTGAAGACTATTCTAAGTCACACTTATCCGGGGGTAATCCCAAAAATTTGATACATGTCCTTTAGTTAAACTATCACCCTTCTCGCGTTGCTTATCCTCTAACCAAATACGCATGGTCATATTATCATCTACTTTATTAAAATACCCTTTTTCCATGATCAATTTTCTACTAGTAATCGAGCTTAAATCAATACATTTTCTAATATAAGGATGTAATGCAAACAAAACAAAAAATAAAGTCAGTACAGTCATTATAAAACTTAACAATAAATTAAAAGCACAAAACAAAGAACAAATGCATCTATTTTGGGTAGAACTATGCCGAACTTTTAGCAATTATCCAAAATAGATGCATAGGTTCTTTGTTTTATGCTTTTAATTTGTTGTTAAGTTTTATAGTCATTGTACTGGCTTACTTTATTTTTATTTTATTTTCATTACATCCTTATATTAGGAAATGTATTAATTTGAACTTGATTACTAGAAGAAAACTGATCATGAAAAAGTGATATCTTAATAAGGTAAAGGACAAAGTGGTCGTGCGTATGCGGTCAGAGGATAAGCAACGCGAGAAGAGTGATAGCCTAACTGAAGGATATGTATCAAAATTTTTGGATTACATCTAAATAAGTGTAACCCAAAATAGTCTGCAGAAGTTGAAAGAGATATGGGATTAATGAGGCGATCAAATGAAACAAACTTTCTACCGTTAGTATGTGGATCTATCGTATCTACTCAAGAGTAGACAAGTATCTTTTGCGAGCCCTTGCATAGCAGTGAAATTCGGCCTATAGTTGCTTCACCTTCGAAAATGTGGACATGGTACCCACGAAAGAAAAGTATATTGCTTTGTTTTGTTGTCCAAATATTCAAGTAAACAAGGCCTACTCGAGGGCTTCTAGTGTCCCAACCTTTCTTAAGTGATTGATGAACACGAAGAAGAGCGAGAAATGGGTTACAGATATGATTAAGGTAAAAGGCGACAATAAATGCATCACTTGAAAAAGCTTGTGAGATTTGATCTTAGTGCATCTAGATGCAAGGAAAAAGGTGGACATTTTTCCTCTAAGTTTGTATGGATTGATCATTAATTTATTTGACCGGCTTAATAAGATCACACCTGTTCCAACGTCTTAGCTGAGACCTTTAGATCCTTAAACGTGTGTCGAAGGGAAGGAGAAGCGAAATTTATCGACTGTGTACCATTATTGATGGTTTGTTTCCACAGCCACTTTTGGAAGGTGGAAAAAGTCTCTTATCATGTGTTTTTTGAAAGTTATTCCCATTTGAGAGAATTTGTGACATGCAAAAGCAAGTGAATATCTTTGAGAAGAAGTGAATGACGATACTCCAAGGTCTCCGAGACGAAAACATTAAATGATGAACACCATGGTTAATTCTTGATGAAATTCTTTATAGATGCATAGATTTCAATTGGGTTCCATTGCTTGGGATATGAGGAGTTGTAAGATACGTCTCTCTACTTGTGCTGAGACAGTATAGGTCAGCGCAGTTCATCCTAACAATGTAAGGTCTGACTTAGTGCGAATTTGCATATAATGGGAAAAATAATAAGATGGCCTGAGAGATATTGAATGCCTAGAACCAAGTTCGTAAGATGAAGACATTCGTTGCAAATCTCATTGCAACCTTAGAGTATGATTAGTGTTGGAATAGGAGAATCAAGGATATGTCGAATCCAAAAATTATACGTCTAATTGAGGAGCATTTGCAGGTAGTCCCCTCAAAATTAAAACTCATAAAACAAGATTTTGAAAGGAAGAGTTCGAAATTGAAGAAGAAGATAAAAATGTTAGAAGAATAAAAGATGCAATTAAAATTAGATGTCGATATCCAAAGGTTAGAGATAGAGAAATTAAGGAAATAAAAGAATAAGGTCGAGGAGGACCTGAATAGTTTGAAGAAAGACTATAAAAAACTTCATCTATCAATGAGAATCGGCGGGTTGGGCAAGACATCAGAACAGTAACAACAAGAAATCCAAAGGAAAGAATTTGAACGGACCAATGAAAGAGAAAACTTCAAGATGTTGAAACCAAGAAGATACCATAAAAAGTAAGTTGTTAAAGAGTCTGGTCGCAAAATTTGAGTTAAGGGCCCGAATAGCTAAGTTAAAGGAGCCTTTGCACAGACACCCAGTTGTAACTCTTTTGATAGATTTAAATGCAAATCGAGCTGAAAATGAAGAGTTGAAAAAGAGAGTAAAAGAACTTGAAGTTTCTTTTCAATATTGCAAGATTCTGATCGAGTTCCTCGAAAGAACCTTGGAGACAAGTGATAGACAATTTTAACACTTAAAGACGAGTCAGAGATCGAAACAACGTCATGTGGGAAGCATTGACTCAAATGAGAGAAGTGGTAGGGCACTTACAGACGTTAGTTGTTCAAGCTGATGTTTTAAGCTTAAAGTACAAATTAGAGTCTAATCAAAGCCAATAATTAACCTGACTCCTTCGAAAGATTAAAACTTTAAGCATTAGAGCAAAGCCTTATATGTAATTTGTATTTATCTTATGTAAAAACATTTATTTTCTAGTAAAGTTATTCTATCAAAATTGAACTAAAAATTAATGCATTTCTTGCATATTCATTCATGCATTCATATAGCATTGCATTTTATTTCATGCGTTAAAATTTAAAAAAAAACTTCTTTAATTAATTAAATTTATGACAGTTATTCTTAAAAAGCAACAAATCCAACACTCATACGGTACTCGTGCTAAGTCTATAGCAATCGATCAAAGATGAAAAGATTAGAACAAATTCAAAAAGACATTCAAGATCAGCTGCAAGATCAACTGGTTCAAGTGCAGCAAAACATAAAAAATTAAATCGAATCTCAAATGGATATAATCAATCAATTAACCTAATTACTAACTAATAAGGGGGAAAGTCTTATAGTAAATCTTAGGGAAGAGTGTGAAGATCTTCCATATCATTCAAGTTTTACCCCTGTGCATGTCCAGGCTCAATAGGATGTATATGTGCAATGAGCATCTGTCACCAAAAGACTACAATTGTACTTGACCGGCACATCAAGATAAATGAATCACCCGATGGACTCTAATTCCAATTCAATAGATAACCCGGTTAACCTTGTAATACTATATTTTAATAAAATAATACAGATAAAAATAACAAAGGTAAAACTCTCGAATCAACTAAAAGAGCGCTGTAAATGGTTGACGAGAAGTTCAGGATGATGAAAGAAGCTGAAATTTTTTATGGGATTGATGTCAAAGAACTAACTTTAGTACAACTCTAGTGCTACCGCCCAAATTTAAGGTCCCAGAGTTTGAAAAATACAACGGGACAAATTGCCCAAAAGCACATATCACTATGTTTTGTAAAAAGATGAGATATGTCAATAACGATCAACTATTAATCTATTGTTTCCAAGACAGTTTGACGTGATCGACTATAAAGTGGTACAACTAATTAAGCCGTGTCAAGATCAATTCGTGTTAAGATTTAACATAAGCTTCTACGAAACAGTACAGCCACGTCACTAACATAACCCCTGATAAGATCACATTGCAAAATATGAAGAAAAAAATCAAATGAAAGCTTCAAATAATACGCTCAAAGGTAGAGAGATATGACAACACAAGTACAACCATCACTATCTACAAAAGAGACAATCATGCTATATGTTAATATCTTGAAAGCACCGTACATTCATCCCCTACTGAAAAGTGCTACCAAGAGCTATTCTGATATGATTATGTTTGAAGAAATGATTGCAAACATAATTAAGAGCGAAAAGACTGACGCTGAAAAAAAATGCCATGAGGTCTGCCTGTAAGAGAAAGGACAATGAAATGAACAATACAAGCTTATACAAGCCAAATTATTCGAAGCCGATTAAGATAACACAATCTAAAGCTCTGATAGTTAATTATAAAAGCACTCCGAAAGAGTTCAATTTACCCCCCATCCCGATGTGATATAAAAAGCTTTATCAAAACTTGTTCGACACTCATGTAAAATACACATGCTACTTAAAGTCATTACAACCTCCAAATGGAACAAGACACTCAATTAAAAATTGCATCGCTTTTAAGATATTAATCGAGAGGCTCATCCAAACGAAAATTGTAAGGTTCGATTAGCCAATAGAACCAAATATAATTGAAAATTCATTAATTATCTTGATCAAAGGGTAAATACAATAGCTAAAGAAAAAATGCAAGAGAATTAAAACTGATATTGGAGAGATAAAATCTCCATTAAAATGGGTTTACCAGTAGATGATCAGCATGAGCTTGATTGTAAAAGATTTGAAAGACGTAATAATAAAAACTAAAAATTATTGTGAATTTCATGCCACTGAAGGACATAAAATTCAAGAATGTATCGAATTCAAAGCATTAGTACAAAAACTGATAGATAATAAGGAGCTTGAAATTTTTAAAGAGATGAAAGATATAAGAAGAGAATATATTTGTGCTACTGAAGAAAGAAAATAAAAAAAAAAAACTTATAAAATCAATCTACCATTGGTAATCATATCCAAGCTCAAGGACAATGAGGTTAGAAAATAAATGACACACTCAAAAACTTGTTACATTTTTTATAGGGACTGTAAAAAAGTTTAATGAAATTATGAGTGCAATATGATGATACTAAAAGGGGAAGGATTAAAAAAAGTTATGAATCTCATCACACGTAATGCAAGATATTATAACCAGGCAAATGCAAAAAATGAAACAAATAAAAGAAAAGCCTTGATGGTTGAGTCTAAAAAAAAGACTAATAAACCCAAATCACCAATAAATGAGCCGATAACTATGGAGGTTTAAAAAATTTTGAAATTCCTAAAACATAATGAATATAATGCAATGAAACAGTTAAATAAGCAATCAACTCGCATATAAATCTTACCCTTGCTGTTAAGTTAAAAAATCTATCGCAACACTTTATGAAAGTGTTAAACGAGACATGTTATTAATAATATATTGATAAACAAGCTGAACCAATTGATCAATAACCTCAATACGAATAATTTCCTTTTTAATAATAATGAAATATCTCCGAAAGGCATGTATTATTGGTAATATATCGATAAATAAGTTGGACTGACTAATCAATAACCTCAGTGCAAATAATTTCATCTGTTTCAATGATAATGAAATACCTCCGAGAGACATGTGCTAAACAAAAACTCTACACAACAGGATCCGATGAAAAAAATATACAATTCCTGAAGTATTAATGGGTAATGACCCTGATTTGAACATGCTACAACATAATAATAGCATTTAATGAAATTAAAAAAAGAATGATGGAGTGAATTAAGATACCACTCCAAATCTATTCGAATAAGTATGAAGTGAATTTTTTTTGTGATTGATATCAAGTTTACTTATAATTGCATATTAAGAAATCGTAAATTCATTCAATAGAGATAGTACCGTTATCACTACATCAAAAATTAAAACTAGTAACAAAAAATCGTTTAATCACAATAAATGCAAAATAAATTATTGCATCATTAACTAATGATGTACCTTACATTGATACAAATAAAACTATGGAATATTCCTTCAAGTCTATAGAATTTGTAAATACTACTTTCGTGACAAAAGAAAATAAAATCCTCACGTCAAAGATGTCTACGATTACCAAGATGAGTCTAAAAATAAAAGTTAAAGGAGAAGCTTTACCTGAAAGAGAATTAGGAAAATTTCTTCAAGGAAGTGTCACTGCGACAATATTAACAGAGAAACAAAGACCATTTTGGCTTTAGATTCAAGCCAAAAGCACGACAAAGAAACAAAGAGTATTGCAAAAATAAAAATAAAAACACGAATAAATGAAAAATATATCAAATGAGAACCAATGATTCTCCCCATATACTAAAAACATTCATGTCGAGAATATTAACGAAAGATGATTAAAAGGATAATTTTTAGGAGATTTGAGAAAAAATAAACCGAGATGAAAACCAACAAAAAAATCTTGAAACCTAAAAAAATTTAAGTCAAAAACCTAAAAAACGACTCAAATTTGAAGCAAAGATGGGGCATAAATTGATCTACTCTCTCAAAAATAACAGGATAGAAGAATGTTATATCTTAAAGATCGACAAAATACTACAATTTTCGAGTACATATCAAGCTTAATATAATCCTAATTAAGTTTGCTTAAAAAAAGTTATACGTTGACATTTGTTATATTCCTTTTATTCACTTTAACAACTTTTAATTGAAGTTTGTTATTTTTATCAATATTTTCTATTTTTGACAAATATTTGTAATCTTTGACAATTATTTAATCTTTACTTAATTTTTTTTATCAATGTTTGATATTCTTAACCAATATTTACTATTATTTATTCTAAGTTTTGTCTACAATAATTTCAATCTTATCCATTTTTCAATCTTTTTAGACCTAATCAAAACACATAATTTGTACAATTTCCTCATATCATAAACAAAAAATAGTTGTAATACCAAAATAGTTGACAAGTTTTGTACTTTTGAAGTGCATTGACCAACCTCATGCATCAAATTTTGGACTAAAGAAAAAAAGTCTGGTGATTTCAGATTTCCAAGTTTATTTCTCTCAATCAAGGATTTAAATAACGATCGGGTAACGGAATGGCGGCTGCTATATAGCGATAGCGACACCATCCGAAATCATTATTGTCAAAAATAGCGGTGTGAAGCGAAATCACACCAATAGCGACGGATAACGGTCGTAATTTAACGGGTAACGGTCGATTGCAGTGATAACGAACCGCTATTCCTATTTTTTTCCCCGTTACACCGTAAAACTTTAAAAAAATAAATAAAAATGAAAAAGAAACCAGAAAAAGTAAAAGTAAAGTCTGTACACTGTAATACCAGAGGCAGAGAATATATTCTTGTAAAATCTCTCATCTTCAATCTTCAATCTTCATCTTCATCAAGAACCTCAATCACAAAAAGAAAAGAAAACAGGTGAAGCGGAGAAGAAACTTCTACTTTCAAAATAAACAGAAAAAGCACTTTGACGTTCGACATTCAACTTTTGAAGCTTTGGAGAATAAACTTACTGGAGATTTGAACTTGGAGATCGCCGGAGCAGCAGAGCCTTCAAAGGTAAGAGATCGAAGACGCTTTCAAAGGTAGGAGATTTGAACTTTAGACAGACACAAAGAAGTTTTCAAAGGGAGAGTTAGGGTTTGAATTTTTTTCATGTTTTATCATATGTTTATGGCTTTGTGCTTTGTGGTTGAAGTTGAAGAAAGTAGAAACAGGCAAACAGTAGAGGCAGAGTAATGGACGGTGAGAACTGGGAGGGGACTGGGCACCCTTTGATTTTTTCAGATAATTTATTGTGTTGTCTACTCTCTACTACTACTATGCTGGGTGATTGAGGGTCCCTAAGGCATGCCAAATGCCTCAGTTTTCAATGCTGTTGGCTGCCCTAAATGCTAATATTAATTTTAAATTAATGATATTTGTCAATTGTCATTAATGATTATTTTTTTATGCTTATCTTAATATTAAATTTTAAATTAATGATATTTACCCTAAATCTTAATATTTTACTATAATTTTTTGTTAAATTAGTTTTTTAAGAAAAATGGATTTTTTTCTCTAATATTTATTATCTTATAACTTAATACTAATATTTTTATCACTTCAATTTTTAGCTTTTTTTTGTCAAATTATTATTATTTTTTAAAAATTTGATTTGGCCACTAAATTTTAATAGTAGTATTATGATAATCTATGTGACAACTTATGTACTTCATAAAAACTAAATTAACATTATATAAAATGACAAATAAATACTATTTCAAAATAATTAAACAATAGCCATTGATTTTTTTTAGGATTAAATTCAATCTGTCACTAAGTTTAAGACTTTATTGTTCATTATAATATTTATTTAACGAGAATATGTATTAATTTAGTGAAAGAAGTTTAATATAAAGCTTAAATGTTTTAAATAGAATAAAATAGTAAATAAATTTAAAAAATCTATGTACTACCCTGTTTAAATATTCATCTAATTTGTTTTTGTCATCAATTCAATTGATTTTTCTAGTGTAGTATTTGAAAATTTAATTTTATATTACACGTGGAGTAAATAATTTATTGATTTTTTTTGGTGAAAATATTTTATTGATTTTCATTATACTTATGATTTAACTTATTTGATTTTAATAGTTGATAGGAAGTATTTTGATTTTTAATATGTTTTTGTTTTATATTGGTTTGATTATATTTTGTAGTTACTCGGGCACATATTTATTTTGGCATAATCACAAGTAATGATATATTGCTTTTATATTAGTGTTTTATATTATTTTGTTATTTAATAGCTTATGCAATAAATTTAATCTTTCAATGATATTGATGATTATTTTTTTGTATTATATTATTGATAACATAAGTAATGAATTGCTTATATTTCTAAATATAATTTTATGTTTCTTGCATATAAATAAAAATAAAGCATGTCGCCACGTGAAGAGTTCCCGACTAAAAGATTGGAGGGTGCACCAAGTAATGATATAGGTTGGCACTTTGGAACTCCAATGCCAAATACGAAAGGAAGTGTCGTATGTAAACTTTATGGTAAAGTTGTGAAAGGAGGAATAACACGATTTAAAGAGCACATTGCTCATAAAACTGGCAATGTTACACCATCCCCTAATGTTACTAGTATGTGATAGTGATACTTTATTATTAATTTTAAATGTTATTGCAAATTTATCAATAAAGATTAAAGATTATACATAATTGATAATAATATAAAAATATGGATTATTTTTATTTTATTAACAGGTGTCATTAGAGAAAGTATGATGAATATACTGAAAGAAAGCAACACAAAGAAAATAGACAAAAGAGGAGAACAAATGAATTCTTATCCCAAATAAGAGGAAAAGAGGATGATCACGAGGAATTCATTTATGAGGTTTTTGCTATAAGGCAAGCAACTCGAGAAAGTATCCAATCACAACAAGAGTGGCATAGAAGGGAAGAATTCAGACGAAGTACTAGTGGTTGGAGTAACACTTATGAAGAAGGGCAATCTTCTCATGGATCAGCTGGAGAATATCATAAAAAAAGAACAGGTAAATCCCTCTCAAGTGAGTCTGAGTTTACCTTAAGGGGAGCTATACCTGAATTGATTAGAAGCAAAAGCTCAAAGCAACCAAAGGTCAGTGGCTCTTTTTTAAAGACTTTACGCATGAAGATAAGTGAAGCGGTATCTAAATTTTTAATATATGAACGACTTCCTTTCCAATTAGCAAGCTCTCCATGGTTGTATAACCTAATTCAAGTGTCAATAGAACTTGGACAATGTGTAAAGCTCCCAACACCTTATGAGGTTTCAGATGTGTATTTGAAGTCAGAGTATCAACGAGTTCGTGATTGGGTACATGGACTAAAAACTCATTGGAAATAACTGGGTGTAACTCTAATGTGTGATGGTTGGACCAACAATTTGAATCAAATGCACATAATTAATTTCCTTATTTATTGCAATAAAGGAACTGTTTTTTGGAAATCTGTGGATGTCTCGAGTGTTTGTAGGAGAGATGCTGAATTCTACTACGATTTGTTAGATTCAATTGTAGAAGAAATTGGAGAAAGTTACATAGTCTAAATAGTGACTGATAATGAGACAGCAATGAAGGCCGCTAGAAAAAAATTAATGTTGAAAAGAAAGCATCTATATTGGACCTCATGTGCAACTCATTATTTAGATTTATGCCTTGAAGATATTGGGAAAAAACCCAGTGTAGCAAAAGTGTTAGATGAGGCTAAGAAAGTGACTTGCTTCATATACAATCACATCTGGACTGTTGATTTGATGAAGAAGTATACACAAGGGAAGCAAATACTTCGACCTACTCTTACTCGATTTGCAACTCATTTCATTCAACTTAAATAGATAACAAAGCAAAAGTAAAGTCTGAGAGAAATGTTTAATTCAAAGGTCAGTATTTTATAATTAGTTAATAAAATTACTTAAATATAATAACCTTTAATGATTTTATTAGTCCAAATAATTTAAATTATATTATTTTAAAAATTTTCTTATGAATATATAGGAATTTAAAGAATTAAAATGGGGACAACAAAAGTCAGGACCTGCTTATGAAGCCAAAAAAATTATAAAGATTTTTGAAAAAGGACTAATGATCTTATAAAAGTTTATGAGCCCTTAGTAATTGAGACTTGTGGATGGTTATGAAAAACCAACTATGGGCTTTATTTATGAGGTTGTTGATAGAGCTAAACGAGCAATTCAACAAAATTGTCGATATTTCACTGAGTACGAAAAGATTATCGACAATAGATGAAATTTTATACATTCCGACTTACATTTAACTGGTAAGATAAAATGTTTTATATAATGAAGAACTATTTTATATTTTATTATTTTAAGTTTTAGATTATTATTATTTGATGATATTATTATAAATTATACTTATGTTATTTTCTCAATCCTCAATTTCAATTTGGGGTGAAACATTCTGAAAATATACTAATAGAAACATTAAAAGGTACAAGATCAATAATTGAAAGATTAAAACCTTCTTTTGATACTCAAGTCAAAATGGTTAATCAGGTTAAATTTAAGTACTATTATTTGTAACTTAATTAGTTACATAATTTGAAATGAATTTTTTTATTTATTTTTACTATCTTTTATTTATGCAGTTGTTACTATTTAGAGATAAACATGAGACATTCGATACTCCACAAGCACAAAGAGCTTGGAAGCAAATGAATCCGGGTAAATAGTTAATTAAATTATTTAATTTAAATTAATTTATATTATTTAATTATATTGTACAGTTTGAAGTTATTTTCAAATTTAAATAATATCATGCAGTTGAATGGTGGATAATATATGTCACATGTGTTCCTGAGTTACAAAGATTAACAATTAAAGTGCTTAGTCAAACAATTTCTACATCAAATTACGAACGAAATTGGAGTATATTTAGTTATATTCACCCCAAGGCAAGAAATAGGTTGAAGTACAAAAAACTTGAGAAACTAATGTTTATCTACTATAACATGAGGCTTCAGATAATGCATCAAAAAAGAACGAGCATTGATGATATAAACACTAGTTTTAATCCTATCAACCTTGATCATATCTTTGAAGATGTTGATCCACTATCAAAAAGGCTTCAAGAGAAAGAGAATTCATTATTAGATGGTGAAAATGTCGTTGTGTTGCCTATGAATACCTCTGATGATGAAATGAATGTTAAACAATCTCAACAACAAAATTTGTCTCATTCAAGTTCTAGTACAACGCCAAGTCAAAATGGTGATGAACTTGATGATAATGGCTTAAGTCCAATTGATGACGATGATGGAAATAATGGTGATAGAGGTGAAATTAGGTCCTCTAGTCAATATGAAAGAGAATATGAGATTAGTACCACTAGTGGACATTTTCGTGATAGATCAGAATTTATTGAAAATATGTTTTTTGAATTTGGGAGGGATAAAAGTGAACCTAAAGTTCCATCAAAAGGAAATGGCAAGAAGCATACTTCTATAAAGCCTTCATCTAGTAAGAGATCGAATTCTAATAACCTTGGGTATAATGATTCATCTATTAACACTCAAGGTTTTCATCTACCGAAACAACCTTCATATTTTCAACCTTCACATGGTTATCCATAACCATATGGTTATTATCCACCATTTTCTAATTATGGTAATGCATCCTCCACCCCCAATATATCACCCACCTCCACCGTCGATGTATCCTTCACCTCAAATGTATCTTCCATATCAATTATATAAAAATCAAGGTGAAAATATTACTTTTTTTGATATATTTTTAAACAAAAACCACGAGAATCAAGTCAAGAACGCTTTGAAAGTGAAGGTGAAGGATCTGATCTTCCTCGTCATTCCACTATTTAATGAAAATTAAATTGTACCACTACCATTCTTTGTAAGGTATGATTTTTTTAAAGAAAACTTTTTTTAATATTTTTAATTTTAATGATATTAAAACATTTAAAATACATCTATAAATAAATAAATAGAGTATATTTTATGAAAACATAATTAAGAATTGAAGCATGTTAAATTATATATGAAAGTAAAATGTGAGTAAAAATAAATGGTAGGAAATAGAAATATTTTATAAGAATCTATACATTTATCTATTAATTTGTTTTCCTTTTGCTGCAACATAAAATATTTTAATATTTTATCATCTTCAAAATTATCAAAAAATACTAAAAACCTCTTTCATGTATAAATTTTTAATTGTTTTATTTATAAAAAATTTCAAACATGTTAAATATGATGAATGTTTAATACTTCCTATTTTTTTACTTTGTTATTAGTTAATATAATATTCTGAGAAAATTCGTAAATAAATATAAAAATAATTAATGATTGTAAAAATTGTGTTTTCATATTAATAAAAGTTTAGAAATGCTAATAACACTCTAACAGCCATTAAAAAAATTTTTTCACGACTACGATACCTGCAGTGACCGCAATAGCATCCATTATGTCCGCAATCACTATAAACGCAACGCAATCGAAAACGTGATTGCAACCGCAATTTAAATCCCTGCTCTCAATTATATAAGCAGCAACGAAAACCAAAACACTAGGTAAAATTTTAAGGACACAAGAAAAAATAATAGAAACAGAACACGCTACTTTATACAAAGCAGCAAGAAGGTTGTAGAAAAAATGAACCGTAAAGGTATCATTTTACCTGAGTTATCACCGTCAAAGAGGGAGAGATGCAGGCACTGAAACTGGGTTGTTTCTTCCACTTTTTGTTTCTTAAGTAAAGAAAATGAACAGAACTTTATCAGTTGAAAAATATTTTACCCAAAAAATTTTAATGAAATATTTTACGGGAATAAGAGGATAATATTCAGTAAAAACTTACATGAAATAAACGGAGACTAAAATATAAAGATGAACCATCAGAAACCAAAAATTATCCCCAGAAGCAAAATAGCCATACGGTCCGCATCATGGTTTAATCTTCTCTTTAAAGAAGATAGCATCATATGGTTCCTTTATTTTATTTTTTCTTTTAATCATGGGATTGAAAAACTGGAGGAAAAAAATAGTGTTTAACGAAGATAAAGCACTGTAAATAAATTTATTTCTGTAAAATAAATACTTATAATAGAAAAAATAATAGAGGAAAAAGGAGCTCAGAAAAATTTATGGGTAGAGAGACTTATCAGCACAAATTACAATCAGCGTGGTGCATGACATTCTCTAATTTTCTCATCATTGTCCAAATTCTACGATAGGAAATGAAATTTGAAAAGAAATTAATAAAAAAAGAAAACCCTGCAGACTGAACTGGGCGATCCAATGGAAGTAAGAAGGAAGCTCGTGGCGGAGGCACTTTGCTAGATTTCACACTTTATAAAGGGAAGAAGAAGAAACCTTATATATTTCGATTTTCCGAAAAGGAACTACAATTTATCAGTCAATACTTTTTCTTCATAAAACTAAATTATAAAAAGAGAGGAACCATCAGAAACCAAAAATTATCCCCAGTAACAAAATAGCTATACGGTCCGCATCATGGTTCAATCTTCTCTTCAAAGAAGATTGCATCATTTGGTTCCTTCATTTCAATTTTCCTTTTAACCTTTGGAACTGAAAAACTGAAGACAAAACTTTGTGCCTAACGAAGATAATGAAACACTGGTAAAAAAATTCCTTTTTTATTTCTAAAAAACAAAGATCGAGAAGGAAAAAATAGAATGAAAAAGAGCTCAGAAAAAAACTATGGGTAGAGAGACTTATCAGCACAAACTAAAATCAGCGTGGTGCATGACTTTCTCTAATTTTCTCATCATTGCCCAAATCATTTGATAAGAAATGAAATTTGAAACAAAATTAATAACAGAATCAAGAAATAAAGAACCTGTAGACTAATCTGAGCGATCCCATGGAAGTAAGAAGGAAGCTCTTGGCGGAGGCACTATGCTAGGTTTGACACTTTATAAAGGGAAGAAGGAGCTCTATAAAGAAAAACCCTAATCGCGCATCCCGCGTTTTAATTTTTATTGTCATGACAATATTACCCTCAATTACCCTTTCTATTTACTGTTTTGGGATAGTCGTGGGCTCAAAGGCCTTAAAGACTTCAATTCAAGGTTTCGGAAGAGTAGATAAATTATTCATATTGGCGCCAAAACCATGGTTGCTTTTCAACAGCCCAATTAACTCATTAACTCGTTCAAGCCATGCCAGAAGCGTTCCGACTCAATGAGTCTAAAGTTTCTCTCCAGAACTCTGCCAACCGCCGAGTCGAGCTCGTTTCTTCACCGCTCTTTCTTCTCAACGATTATTCCCCAGTCAACTCACTCGAGCGGGAGCCCACAACACGAGAGATACACCCAACTACTGAGGCTATGCTTACGACAATGCAGAGAAGTCAAAACTCATTACATGTTCGACGAAATGTCTCAGACAACAGAGCGGACTTTGAAAGCCGGCAAGATGATACACGCACAGGGTTTGGAACTTGGGTTTTGGTCAAAAGGGTTGTTGGGAAATGCAATTCTTGATCTTTATGCTAAATGTGGAGATGTGGGTTCTGCTGAGAAGGCGTTTCATAGCCTAGAAAAGAGAGATGTATTCTCTTGGAACTCAGTTATTTCGATGTATTCAAAACGAGGACTGGTAGATGAAGTGGTCAAGAGTATCGGACCTTTACTGAATAGTGGGGTCTTGCCAAATGAGTTCACATTATCCACTCTTTTATCTGCATGTGCCAGGTTGAAAGATATTGAATTTGGGAGACTGATGCATTGTTGTGTTGTTAAAATGGGGCTTGAAGCCAGTTCTTTCTGTGAAGGTGCTCTTATTGATATGTATAGCAAGTGTAATTATGTAACTGATGCTAGGAAGGTGTTTGATGGTTCAATGGATCTCGATACCGTTTCTTGGACATCAATGGTTGCGGGTTATGTTCAAGTTGGCTTGCTTGAGGAAGCATTAGAAGTGTGTGAAAGCATGCTGAAGGCTGGTCATGTTCCTGATCAGGTGGCTTTTGTCACTATCATAAATGCATTTGTTGGTTTAGGTAGACTTGACGATGCACAGGCCTTGTTTTCCCAGATGCCAAATCCGAATGTTGTAGCCTGGAATGTGATGATTTCAGGGCATGCCAAGAGAGGTTATGAGGTTGAGGCTATTAAAATTTTCCAAAACATGAGGGCATCTGGGGTTAAGTCCACACGCTCCACATTGGGAAGCATGTTCAGTGTGATTGCTAGTTTAGCATCTTTAGACTTTGGCTTATTACTTCATGGTGAGGCAATTAAACAAGGGTTGAATTCTAACGTTTATGTTGGAAGCTCTTTAATTAATATGTATGCTAAGTGTGACAAAATTGATGCTGCAAAGAAAGTATTTGATGAGTTGCATGAGAAAAATGTTGTCTTGTGGAATGCAATGCTCGGAGGTTATGCGCAAAATGGGTATGCTGATGAAGTAATTGAATTATTCTCTCAGATGAAGGGGTCTAATTCTGAGCCTGATGAATTTACCTATACCAGTATCTTGAGTGCATGTGCTTGGTTAGGATGTCTGGAAACAGGTCGCCTGTTTCATGCATTTATTATCAAGAACAAATTTGCATCAAATTTATTTGTGGTGAATGCATTGGTTGATATGTATGCAAAATCTGGGGCTCTAAAAGAAGCAAGGCAGCAATTTGAGATCATAAAAAATCGAGATAATGTTTCTTGGAATGCAATTATTGTTGGATATGTTCAAGATGAGAATGAGCTTGAGGCATTTAACATGTTCCGAAGAATGATTTTATATGGAGTTGTGCCTGATGAGGTGTCCTTGGCCAGTATACTCAGTGCTTGTGCGAATGTTCTGAGTCTTGAGCTGGGGAAGCAAGTCCATTGTCTTGCAGTCGAATCTGGTTTAGATAAGAGCCTCTACGCCGGAAGTTCCCTTATTGACATGTATGCCAAGTCTGGGGCCATTAGGGATGCACACAAAGTCCTCCATGGTATGCCTCAACGGAGTGTGGTCTCTGTTAATGCTATGATTGCTGGATATGCACCAAAAGATTTAGAAGAAGCAATTATCTTATTACAAGAGATGCAGGTTGATGGATTGAAACCATCTGAAGTAACATTTACAAGCCTTTTAGATGCTTGTAATGAACCTCATAAGTTGAACCTAGGAAAGCAAATCCATTGTTGTATAATAAAGAGAGGCCTTTTGTATGACGAAGAGTTCTTGGGGGTTTCACTCCTGTGCATGTACTTGAACTCCCTTAGAGATACAGATGCAAGAATTCTGTTTGAAGAGTTCCAAAACCGAAAAAGTGCAGTCTTATGGACTGCATTAATTTCGGGTCATACTCAAAATAATTGCAATGAGGAGGCCCTACGCTTATTCCGAGAGATGCGTAGCTACAACGTAATACCTGACCAAGCTACATTTGTTAGTGTCCTTAGAGCATGTGCTGTTTTGTCTTCTTTGCAAGAAGGCAGACAGATCCACACTCTAATTCATCACACCGGTTATGCTTTAGACGAGTTAACAACTAGTGCCCTTGTAGATATGTATGCTAAATGCGGGGAAGTTAAACATTCTGCACAAGTTTTCGAGGAAATGAATAGCAAGAACGGTATTAGTTGCTGGAACTCAATGATAGTTGGGCTTGCTAAAAACGGTTATGCAGAAGATGCATTGAGAATATTTTTTGAGATGAAGCAAGCACAAGTAATGCCTGATGATGTCACATTCCTCGGTGTTCTTACTGCATGTAGTCATGCAGGGAAGGTATATGAAGGTCGTCAAATTTTTGACATGATGGTTAATTATGGGATTCAGCCAAGAGTAGATCATTGTGCCTGCATCGTTGATCTTCTTGGACGATGGGGATTTCTTAAAGAAGCAGACGATTTCATTGACAGTTTAAAGTTTGAACCGGATGCTATGATTTGGGCTTCACTACTTGGTGCTTGTAGAATACATGGAGATGAAATTAGAGGACGGCGGGCTGCGGAGAAACTGATTGAATTGGAACCTGAAAATTCATCGCCCTATGTGCTGCTTTCTAACATATATGCTGCAACAGGGAACTGGGATGAGGTTAATGCATTGAGGAGGAAAATGAGAGAAAAAAGAGTCCAGAAGCACCCTGGTTGTAGCTGGATTGTGGTGGGACAGAAAACGAATTTGTTCATTGCAGGAGATAAGTCTCATCCTAAAGCAGATGAAATTGAAGAAATTTTGAAGGATTTGGTAGTATTGATGAGAGAAGATGGGTGTGCTCCAGAAGTGGATACATTGTTGTTGCATGAGGACGAGTAATAAAAGCCTCACTTTGCAGCACAGCTTCATGCCAAAGCAAACAGTCGAGTCATTGCTGTTTTGTAGAATTAGATTATAATTAGGGGTATGGATTTGGTTGGTTCGATTTTTATATATCAAAATGAAATAACAATTGATTTTTTTTTAAAGATTTATTTATAAAATAAATAAAAGAATTATCATTATAAAACATTTTAAAACTAGTATATTTGGGTTCCGTTATTTTATATTCGAGTTTTTAATTTTATATTTGGATAATTAATTGAGTTTAGTTATTTATTAAAAATGACGTTGTTGTTAGGGTTTTATCCTCCCTTTATAATTCACCAAAAATGTTAATCTGCTATATTATATTTTGGTAATAGAATTGGGTTAATTAATTGTGTTGAGTTATTTTATATTTAGTATGGTTTATATCAAGGTTGTTTGAATTAAATTAGTTTGATCGGGAACTAGTCTAAGAAAAAGAGTTGAACCAATTAATCTAAAAATCGGTACTGACAGACTGAATTAAATTTTTATGAATTTTGAATGATTTATTTAATCGAACCGAATGAATCGGTCGAACCAATCAAACCGATGAATCAGTGTCCTAACTAGTTTGACCGTCAGTGCAGTTTTGAAAACATTGGTTTATATATTGGTATCAAGCATTGTGTATTTGAATATTAAGTTGGGTTTAATGCTTAATCATTTATTTGATTAGGATATCCGAAATAAAAAATCAGTTGAATAAATTGTTTAAACCAAATAAGCTAATTGAATAAATTAAAAACTAAAAAAAAATCAATTTATTTGGTTCGAATTTTTTAGCTTGTTCGGTTCAACCAATGTTGGATGAAGTTATATGATTAATTTTAAAATTTTGAGGTAATATTTTTCAATTTTTTGTTCTTTTTATCTATATTTATATGATGTAATTGATTAAGTTGGTGTTATGAATCATTTTTACATTGACTTAGTTTAAGAAATTACTTAAAAATTAGTTTTTAATAATGAACCAATTTTAATAATATTTTTCACTTGGTAGTCATGTAACTAAAAAAATAAAGTTATAATAAATCTGAATTTAACAAAATATTTTAATAGATTAATGGTATTTTCGATTTTATTAATTTTATATTAATGTTTAAATAAAACTACTAAAATTGAAGTCTAAATATTCACCCGAATTTATAGAAAATTTAGTTGTGAGTACTTTATCACTCAACTTATAATTCAAGTATTAACTTCTTCTTTTTTACAAATATAATTTTAATATATATTTTTTCATCCATATTATAGGCGTGACAAAATATATTATGAATTGAAGTTTATATCTACCTTTAAAATTAAAGATAGTATGTTTAGAAAAGATTAATTTTATAAAGCAGAGTAGGGTTTTTCTTTTTCCTTTTTAAAAAATAGTTTTTTAGTTCCTTTTAAAAGATTTTGTATAAGGGGAAAATAATTGATATATTATCAGTGGAATTTTTATATTTACAAGTATAATTAAAGGAAGTTGATAAATATCTTATAAGAATATAATAAAATATTAAAAATAGATATTTAAAAAAAAGATATATGTTAATTTGTGACTAGTGTCTTTACCTATGGTAATCGGTACCGTACAAGTTGTACTAGTCGGTACATACTGTTTCGATCCTAAATTGGTATAAAGTAGTCTATGTTTCGTTCCAATCAAATTTTTGGTGCATCTCAATTATTTCGGTGTGTTTCGGCCCGTCTCGGTCAATACTAATTTGTACTAATGCGTACCAACCCATACCGATTGGTACAAAAATTTGATATTTTAAACTAATTTTAAATTTTTTATCTTAACCCTTTTAAAATTTCTATAATTATATTTAAAAATAAAAGTTATTAAATTAAACTATTGAACTTGAATAATAATTTTAAACTTATATTACATATAAATAAATCTATATGAATGTAATTGAGATATATTTACATGTATATGTAATATATAATTTATTTTTTTCAAAATAATATATAATTTATTAAGAAACTAAAAAATAGATTATATATATATATATATATGAAAATTATTTAAATATATATAATTTATCAAGAAATTAAAAATGAGACTATAAATATATATGTGAAAAATATTTCAAAACATCGATAAACCTGAAACGGTACATAGAAACATGTCGATATCGATACGTACTAATACCAAGACAAAAGAGATACGTCCACCAGTACGGTACTGACTACCTTGATCTTACTACTTCACCAAATGGTAATATTATTATCTTTTTAATAATATGACCATGTTTATTTATTTTTCTATTTATTTATTGTAGCTAAACAATTATTTTATCAAAAAAAAAAAAAACATACACAAGTATAAAAAAAAAGGTAAACTACATAAATGGTCACTCGATTATAAGAAATTTTCTTGTTAGGTCACCCGACTTTTAAAATTATAAAATGGTCACTCAACTTATCTTTTTATTTTTGTTAAGTCCAAAACCATTAAATACTTAAAAAATTGATTGATGTGGCTATTAAATTAATGAAATGTTTTTTTAACATTTATTTTTAATACACATCATTTTTATGTCATATAATAATTAAAAAATTATTAACCCAAATCATCCCACCCTCCCCCTCCCCCTCCCCCTCCCCCCATTATTCTAATAACAAATTACAATTAGCATAAATTAGAATAATTGCAACGAAAATTATTATCAATCACCTTAACTTGTATGAAAATGTAAGTAAAAAGGTATCAAAATACTTCAATAATTTAGAGTTATCACTCATCCCACAAAATCGGGATCCAATCCAAAATCTATGATCTAATGGATTGTTTTGGGTAATTTCAAACAAATTCGATCACCAATATAATATTTCCCAATTAATATGATCTTTCATAATAGGTTAAATATCAACCATTCAATCAACATAAATCAAATAAACAGTTCAATTGTCACTACCTTAAATATGAAAATTATTTTCATACAGATTTGGTGGGTAGAGAGGTGGGCACTCCTTCTATCATCAAAATGTCAATTTCATATTTTTCAACAATTATTATCATCAAGCATCAAAGAATAAAGGGATCATATTATGAAAGACAACTCTGAACCTTCCTTCGTATATCTTGTTTTTATTGTTGAAATTTTATGTTGCACCTTCTAGTTGCTTAGAAGTGAAATGTCCTCCACCAAGCAATGCAATAGGTTTTTATTTTTTTTTATGTTGTTAACAGTATACAGAAAAACAAATAAGAATCGTGTTAGCACCATGATTTAGTAGCTAAACCCTCAGCTAAATCTAGTTGATTTAATCTTTACCTTCATTGCCACGAAGGTAACCCATTTACCAAAGGCAAAACAAAACCAAAACCAAAACCAAGAATAGAACAATGGATCCTGAAATCCCAACAATGGCTAAAGGAGAAAGCTATTTGGCAAGTTTTACAGGTTTGAGAACCGCATTCAAACATGAAGTTGATAGTTGTTAAAAAGGGAAAGCTAGCATGAAAGTTTCTAACAGTTGAGTGACCATTTATAGAATTAACCCTAAAAAAACCTATCAGCAAAGTACAAATAAAACTAAACATTAAGCACCCTCACAACCTTACCCCAATTATTAATTGCAAAATCAATCATACTTATCATAGATAATATTATGGTAAATTATGGTAAATATCAATGAACTTTGTTTGCATAATGGCTTGCTTGCAACTTCTAATTATCCTTGTTTACTTAAGTAGTTGGCCAAATTGAAGTTAAGCCAATTTAGTCTTTCTTTTATAATTTCATTTCTTGCTTCTCCAGGGTGACCACTTCTATCCATATATATATATTCTATATATATATATATATATTTATCTTATGAGTTTGGATTTCTTATTATCATGGAAGTATAAGTGTTTTACAATGCAAACAAAGCCCCTGTTGCCCCAACTTCTCCAAACTTAGAATGAGAGTCAAGTTATTAAAAACTTCATATGATCTCTATTCCCCAAAAAAGAAGGCAAAACTTTCACTACAAATACACTTCCAAATGCTACCATTTTGTGCATCCATTTCTTTCTCGTATCTATTCCTCATATCCCAATGGCTTCTCCTATTAACTTCAACTTCCCTTATTTCCCTCCACCACCACCTCACCAGCCTTTCCAGCCACCTCCTCCTCCATACCATCCAACCTCACCACCACCCCACAATCCAGTTTCTCCACCACCACCACCCCACCATCCAATTTCTCCACCACCACCACCCTACCATCCAATCACCCCACCGCCACCTCATGTACATCCTCCACCACCAGCACCATCACCGAGTAACAATACAGTTATAATAATTGTATTCGTCTCATGCGGCGGCGTGTTCTTCCTAGCATTCCTGGCCGCCGCTCTCTTTTGCTTCCTTAAGAAGAAGAAGAAGAAGACAGTTGAAGAAATAGACAGGGTTCATATGGATGAACATTTGAAAGTGAAGGAGGCCATTGTTCCTGGTCCCGATGGACCTTGCGCTGTATTACTTGAGATTGAAGATGATATTCATATCGATGAAGATATTATAAAGACCCAGAAAACTGAAAAAGGTTCCAATCTCCATTCTACTCAGCAAAATCATAAAGACATTGAAGAAGGAAGTGAAGCTTCTTCAAGTTCTCATCATCATCAACTGGAACACAAAGCTTAGTCTTATTTCCGTTTCACTATAATCATTTTAATTGATATTTAACACAATTGTTGATAACGCTATTTCTGAATTCCACAATAAAATGTGATATGATGTAATTATAAGTTCATTTTCATTTTTCTGTTGTTTTTTTTCATGGATGTAATAAAATTTAGCAAAAAAAAAGATATTGCGATTGATTTATAAACTTATCACACATTTATATTTTATTAAATTTTTATATTTGATAATATAATTATACTATATATAATTTTAAATCTGTTTAATATCTATCTAATATATTTAACTTCTAACTTATCACACATTTTATACGTAAATTATATAATATATGAAAATCGGGTCCTATGGCATTGCCCTTAAACCTTAATCCAAGCATAATAGAGTTAAGGTAAGCTGTAACGATGATAATTGTCCTTAATTAGAAGCAAAGATATTGTCAGAAAACCTATTTTTTTATATACAAGATTTATTTAGAAAATTAAAAATTAAGGATACCATGTGACATCATTTCATGAAACCATTTTATAGGATGCTGCCATATGACATTCCAGCTAATTCCTTTTTGGAAAAGGATTGAATGAAACAGTGACACCACGTCATCTGTGTCCCTTTTCTAATAGTTTTATGCCACATCAATATTTTCATTCTTAATTTCAACATTTTCATCCTGAAAAAAATCAAATTACAATTAAAATCCTGAAGTTTAGGATGAAATTGTTGATGTGTCATAAAACTATTGGAAAGGGATAATATCCCTGTTTCATACAATCCTTTCTCTTTCTTTTTTTAGAAAACAATTTATCTTCTCACATTAGACAACAAAATTTTATTTCCTTAATCTATAGCAATACGAATGCAGAGAGACAGAGAATGAAAGGCACGAAAAAAGGACAAAGATTACCATTACAAACAGCAAATCCATGTACCATTATTTATTTATTTCCTTAATCACTCTTTCCACATGTGCATATACAGAAGGAAAAACTCAAGCTGAAAGTTTGTGAAATCTCAGACAAATTATTAAATATGTGGTGTATATTATGTCTGTAGACTATGAGGAAATCCAAACCCTATACAAAAGCCCTTCATCCATGGATGATAAATTCAGGCTATCCATTCCTTATGCATCCATGCGAATCACACATCTCAGTCCCTCACCCGCAAGCATTAACTCAAATGCCTTGTTGATCTTAGAGAAAGGTACCGTGTGTGTGATGAATTTATCCAGCTCAAGTTCCTGCAACATCAAAGATATCACAATCTTTACTGTCTCCTAGTATATTTGTATGGAAGAGAAAATATACTCATATCCAATACATATTCATGCATATATATCAAATACATTCTGTTTTGGTGTTCAACACTCACTCCTGGTTCCAGTAAACAGGAAGATCACCTCACCTTGTTCATATATTTCTCGACAACAGCAGGAATGTCAGACCGAGGTTTGTAGTTTCCAAAAAAAGTACCCTTGAGAGTCTTCTCATTCAGCAGATTTACTGGGTGAGTTTTGAATGCATCGTCTCTGTTTGGAACACCCACAAGCACCGCAACTCCCCACCCCTGAAAATCAACTCATTTCACCTAAACATGAAAATTGATATAATCTAACATCATTGATGAAGAGGATAATTTTGTGAAGCTTCTTACATCGTGGACGCATTCAAATGCAGAAATCATGGCCTGAATACTCCCCGTGCATTCAACACTGCGATCCACTCCTCCACCAGTCATCTCGACAATGACCTGATCATTAGAATCATGTCTTAATAAGGATCCCATAACAAGTCGACAGGTTTTACGCAAGGTGACCCTAGTAACTAATGGTTATGTTCGAATCAGAATTCAGCAGGATGCATATAGGAATGAATTTTCAAGTGGAAACCAACCTCTTGAACAGGTTTGTTGTAATCTTTTGGATTCACAAACTCTGTAACACCGAATTTCTTGGCTGCAACAAGTAATAAGAATAAACATGATCAGTTTTGTAACTTTGCTTAACCAGAAACATAACCGATCTTGGAATGTTTTGTTCAAGTAACTACAAAACCAATGCTACCTTGTTTGAATCTGTTAGGGTTCAAATCGACACCAATGATCCTCGAAGCCCCAGAAACTCTTGCTCCCTCAGCAGCCTAAATTGCAGAACAGAGAATTAAAGATAAATGAGTCCAACTGTCTTCAAGTTGCCATGAAGAAAAACTTGACAATTAAACAGGAGTAACTCACAGCAAGACCAACAGCGCCTAGTCCGAAAATTGCAACAGATTGACCCTTTTTGGGTTTAGCAACATTCACAGTGGCACCAAACCCTGCAATAACATAAGCAAAACAAGTTCTGACACAAGAACTTCCTCACTTTCATTTACATCGTTTACATTTCCCAAAGAAAGAAGACAAAAGTGAAATCCGAGTCCTGAACCTGTGGACATTCCGCAGCTTAGAACACAAACTTTATCAAGCGGAGCCTCCGGATTGATCTTGGCAACCTGGCCGACATGGACAACAGTGTATTCACTGAAAGTAGAGGTGCCGAGGAAGTGGTAGATAGGCTTCCCATTGATGGAAAACCTGGATTTTCCATCATGAATCATTTCACCCCTATCAGTGTTGATTCGGAGGAGATCACACATGTTACTTTCTTCTGACAAGCAATGGGGACACTCCTTGCATTCTCCGGTGAAGATGGGGAGAACATGATCGCCAGGCTTGAGATCAGTCACCCCTCACCTACACTCTCCACAATCCTAAATATTCAAAAGAAAAGGGTTGTGCATATACATATAATAAGAACGTATGAACATGAAAAAACATTCGGACATACGCATACCCTCCAGCTTCATGACCAAGTATGCGAGGAAACAGAGGATTTTGTCCCTACAATAACAGAAAAAATGTCAGAGTCAGATTGAAAATCTTTCTCCTAACAAGTTGAAGTAAGAAAAAAAGAGAAGTGTGAACCTTAGCATCCCAAAAGTAGACATCAGTGTGACATAAAGAAGTAAAGAGTATCTTGATACGGACTTCATCCTTCTGCGGTGGTGCCACTTCCACTTCCTCTATTGACAGTGGCTTCCCCGACTCCCATGCCACAGCAGCTGCAATAATACCACAACCACTGAATTAGAAAAATAATATCCAACCATAGAAGAAATTTCATCAAAGAAAGAGAGTTTTAAGTCAAAATCCCTGAAAAAAGAACCCAGTTATGATATAACCAGAAGCAATCGCATAAGAGAGGGAGAGAGTGGAAGGACCACCTCTGCAACGAATGACCTGACCAGCAGTACTCATAATGGCTGTTAACAATAAAGTGGTCTTTGGTTTGTCTGCTCACTAGTTTATGATGAAAGAAGAAAGGTAGCAAGAATCTATTTATAGATGTTGAATTGCAACACATTTCCAGGTCACTATATTACGCAAAGCACACCAAATGGTTTGGTTTTCCTTAAATGACAGTTTTGTTTCCAGGGGAATCTGTGTCTGGTTTTGGGTAGCAGTATTCACTGTTGTCGTGGTTTTGCATAGGCCGGTCAGCCGTCAACTAGAATTAGAATAATATTGTATTGTGTCCGTAATTTTTATCTATTATTTTTAATATGCCAATAAGTACTATTACATAGATTTTTAAGATATTAAAATATATAATTGATTTTATCAACGGATTGACCACCTTTGCAACGGATGACCTGACCAGCAGTACTCATAATGGCAGTTAACAGAAATTAAGTCTTTTATCAATCTGATTACTTGGTTTTATTTTCTTGTGTGTGGTTGATGAAGAAAGGAGAAAGGTAACAAGGTTGTAGTTATAGCTGCAGAAGCCATATCCAGGCGACTGCATTACGCAAAGCACACCAATGGTTTGCTTTTCTGTCAAATGACCGTTTTCTCTGCAGGTGAATCAGTGTCTGGTTTTATGTGGTAGCAGTATTCTGTTGTCGTGGGTTTGGATAGGCTGTTAGTTGACCTTATTTTATTGGTATAGTAGCGGAGTTTTTAGATACGTGGTTGACTTGAAAACTTGAAACGATTCACTCATAACCAGGGGGCGCCTCAGGGAACCCTCACTTTTATTTTAGTTAATGTTGTGATTGTCTGTCTCATTAACTGTTTTCCTTATAGGACAATAAGCAAGCAACGTGGGGTTGAAGAAAAGTGTGCCTTATGATTACAATACCACTTGCCCATTCAAAGTATTGCTCATAAACTCATACTACTATACAAGGATCCGCTGGTAGTTTAACCGAAATATCAAATCAGGAAAATCGATCCTTGGTCCGGCTAGGGAGCAATACGCAAGCAAATGACCCAGATGCTCTACCACGACTACCTCTCCAACCCCATTGGTCTTGACTACACGTCTTGGCGAAACTAGTTCGATATTCCAAAATAAACGAGCCGTTGCTAACAAATCACGGCTCGATTGTGACAATACTTGATATCCTAGCACCCACAAGTACCTTAAAGAAGTTAATCGGATCATGGCAACTGTTAGTGCATGCTCGCTGAAGAAGCAACCTCCCATTTCGAGTTTCTGCAATTTAGGGCATCCCTTGGAGAATTCCAAAAGCCCAGCATCCGACTCCCCAACGTAACCCAGAAGCATCCATCTTATGTTCCTACTATATTGCCCAATGTAACCGAGCCCCGCATCTGTCAAACCGCCAGGTCGGAGATGCAGTGCAAATCTTCTAAGCTTTCCACAGCCCCTTAGTAGAGCCCGGACTCCTTTGTCGACAGGCAAATCTGTTATCCTTTCTTTTTGATTAAGCAAGACTAGACGAAAATCACACATGTTTTTCAAGTAAGTCCCGATGTATTCCAATGATGCATTGGTGATGTCGGATACATAAACAGCCAAATGTTCCAATTCAAGACATCCCTGAGCTAAAGCCATCAGTCCTGTTTGTGAAACAAAACCTTCATCCTCCATTCCTTCCTCCTCAGCATCTGTCTCGATTCTAAGCCTCTTTAGTTGCTTACAACTTCGAGCAACAACTTCTAGTCCTCGATCTCCGATAACATTCCTTGTCTAGCCAATCAGAAAACACATATAATTAAAAATATATAATGAAAAAAAATAGAATACAGACAATGGTTTCGTGATTCAACCTTGAGGACTTCCAAGTTTGGGCATCTTTGTAATAACAAGCAGTGATCTTCTGTGTCGAGTAATGCATAAAGGAGATCCAATTCTTTAAACCACGATGCAAAAGGAAACATGATTGGCATTTCATTCTTCCCCAGGTAGGTTAAACCCAAACGGCATAACCTCGGGGGGAATGTTACAGCAGCATACCCATCAGGTTGGTCGTAGAAAGAACCACCGTAGAATTCTTCTAAAACAGCAGCAGCATGAAAGAAACCGACGAGATCTATTTCACAATCACTAATTTTCACAGAGACCAAATTACGACAATTTGTGGCAATAAGTTGGAGATCTTCAAAACTAACTTTGACAAGGTCCGTCATGTAAAAGTTTAAAGTCTCGAGAACTGAATTATTCATCGCAATCTCATGAATCCATCGACCATCTTTCTCAATAATTGAGCTCTCTTCTAAGAATAAGGTTCTTAATTGCCTACGCCAACATGTAAAGAAATAAATCATATGAAAGAACACAACCAATGTTTTTCCCCTGCAGTTTAGCTCCAACTGAGCTTCAACATCAAGTAATTGGAATTTGATTAAACCAAATACCGAATTAAAGAACAAATGCACTTATTAAGTAAAATTAACACCAGTATAGTAATTAATCATCCGCATTTTATAGAACCATTAAAGGGTAGATGCTAATAACAAATTTTAAAATTACTTCATACCTAGGGTGAGAATTGAACCATCGACCACTAATTAAAATAAAAAATCCCTTATCATCTCACTTAACTCTTGTGATTAAATAAATTTTTAATATTTAAGCATCTATGTTTGACCTTTTAGCCATAAATGTTCACCCCGCAATTTACGTTGTGGTTTGATTCATGGTGTGTCTAGCATTGATTTATTTCTACCAAGAACTGTAAAAAAAATGTAATATTTTTATAAAACCAAGTATTAATTTAAGCATATGAATTCACATATTGAAATAAGTTTACCGGCACAATCTTCCAACGTGCAAGAGTCCATCAGTAGAAAAACCAGAGCATTTATCGAGCTTCAAACACCGCAAAACTTCCCCTCTAGACCTACCCAATACTGCCAAATCTGAATCATTAACAATCATCCTCCTAAAATGCACCGATTTCAAGCAAGTCAAATTCTCGGTTATTTCCTTCACCCACGGCGTTACGTACCCTCCCCAATCTTCCGGTATCATATCAAACATCGCCGCCCGAGGCTTTCCTTTCAATTTCAACGATTCCAAGTGGGGGAACCGCCGCCCCAACCGTTCCGGACTCGTCGTGTAACAAAGCGCAATCGTTATGTGCTTACGTGTCAACGCGTCGAGCTCGTACCAACGCCGACAAACGAGGGAAGCGGCGTTCCGGTCTTCCGAGTCGTCGATGTATAGCATCACCCAGCCCAAAACAACGTCGGATAGACCGGTTTCTGAAGCCGTTGACTTTTTCGACTCGTTATAATTTTCCCCCATCCAAAAACTCAAATCGGATATTCAAAAGAGAAAACAAAAGCTTGATCTGGAGACCAGAATAAGAAGCAATAGGCGTTTCCTCAGTACTTGTTTTCTCCGGAAGTGGAAGAAAAGGAATGGATCCGCCAGCAGATACTACAAATCGGGTCAGACATGGGTCGGGTTGAGAAGACATGAAAGAAGAAGAGGAAGAAGCTAGAAATGAACAGGGGAGATTGGATGGATTATGGAATTAAACTCAGCTAGCGGCTCTCGAATTAAAAAGAAACTTGTTTTTGACAGGCTTAATTATCTGTACGATAGTTTGGGTAATTGAAAAACCATAAATTGTGAATCAAACCCATAAATATTTGGGGAAATTTGAAAACCCAGTTCTTCAAAGTCATGTGTGGGTACTTCTCCTAAGTTGAATTATCTTTTGAAGTCATGTGCTGGACTCCCTTTTTGATTCAAATACTGAACATTGAGAAGCTTGATTGAGTTTTTTTCTCATCAAACCAAGAATTAAAAAACTCTTTATTAAACATAATTATTTGCTTGTATAGAAAAAAAAGGGTAAAGTCTACAAATGCTCATTCAACTATGTTTACATTCTTAATTTGATCCACTCAACTATAAAAAATTTCAATTTAAGCACTAAATTTTATATTTATTCTTGTTTTGGTCACCTATCCTTAAATTAATAGCGAAAATAAAGACATGACTTTTTTTCTAACTGGTATAATAACATATTTAGTTCTCAATACTTTCATATTTTATCAATTTGACCCTAATTCTAAATTGTTCAATAAATTTAACTCTTTACATTTACAATTTTATCAAATTAATTCTCAAACTTTCTAACCGAAGCTTTCAAGTTTTAAAATAAAAGCATTCCACATTTATAAATTTGTAAAACCTGAAAAAAGAAAAAACCTTCCCCAATCGTGCAAATATAACATGTAATAAATAACACGTGTAAATATATTATTGCTTAAAAACCAAACAATTGGATCACCACTTAACATCCAAATCCAAAGAACCAAGCTTAAGGAAGATAAAATCTAGCAGTAGATACTAATTAATTCAATAAATCAAGAATCATTAACATCAAAGTTGCAGCTCTTCTTCATGGATGATTTAGTAGACAAAATAAAATCAATTAACAACAAAAAAATTCTATTTTTTTTTCAGTTTTTCCAGTATCAAAGAACCTATCTATGAGCTATGGAGTAAATTGGGTAACCATTAAATACAAGAAAAAATATAAATTTAAATGATCCAAAAACTAAAATCCATCTATAGTTTAGTTCTCAAGAAATTTTGTAAAGTATGTTATATTTACACAAAAAATTCATAAAGTATGTTATATTTGCACAATTGGAAAAGGTTTTTTTTTTTGGGGGGGGGGGTTTGGAATGCCTCTGTTGTTAAAGCTTTTGAAAGTTTTGGTTAGGATTTAGGAAGAGTGAGGATCAAGTTGATAAAATTTGTAAATGTAAATGATTAAATTTATTGAATTATTTAAAATTAAGATCAAATTGATAGAATATGCAAATATTGATGATTAAATGTGGTATTATACCAGTTAAAAAAATGTCATGTCATTATTTATGTTATCAATTTAACGACGGTTTATCAAAATAATATTGAATACAAAGTTTAGTGCCCAAATTGAAAATTTTTAAAGTTGAATGACCAAAACAAAAATAAGAAAATAGTTAGGTGACCGTTTGTACAATTTACCATTAAAAATAGTATAGTATTCAAGTATACATCATAAAGCAAATCTTAGGCAAAAGTACTACAAAATCTATTGTATTAAATCATGAATTGTATTTTAGTCCCTTACTAAAAAAAATGGCCAAGATAACCCTGTACGTTAGACAAGTGAACAGAACAGAACAGTTACTCTATTAAAATTGAAGAGTTAAATATTTGTTTTGGTATTTATATATAAGGCATAATAATAAATTTAGTCATTAATCTTTACACATCTATTCAATTTGACCTTCCAATCTTCACATCGAATCATCTCCGCATTCAATTTTCCCGTCATTCAATAAGATTTTGAGAAAGATGCAATCAAGTTTGGAATACATGATTGAGTCTCTTATTTATTGTGAAGCAGAATTCTATTCAAAAACAGCAAAACCATGTAGAATACATTTATTCATTTCCTTAATCACTCTTTGCACATATAAATATAAAAAAGAAAACTCCTTCATCCTTGTACGAACAATCCTGGCCAGCCATTCCTTATGCATCCATGCGAATCACACATCTCAGTCCCTCACCCGCCAGCATCAACTCAAATGCCTTGTTGATCTCTGAGAAAGGCACAGTGTGTGTGATGAATTTATCCAGCTCAAGTTCCTGCAACATCAAAGATATCACAATCTTTATTGTCTGCTAGAATATTTGTGTGGAAGAGAAAATATATTCATGTCCAATACATATTCATGTATAAATATCAAACACATTCTGTTTTGGTGTTCGACACTCACTCCTGGTTCCAATAAACAGGAAGATCACCTCACCTTGTTCATATATTTCTCGACAACAGCAGGAATGTCAAAACGAGGTTTGTAGTTTCCAAAGAAAGTACCCTTGAGAGTCTTCTCATTCAGCAGATTCACTGGGTGAGTTTTGAATGCATCGTCTCTGTTTGGAACACCCACAAGCACTGCAACTCCCCACCTCTGAAAATCAACTCATTTCACCTAAACATGAAAATTGATATAATCTAACATCATTGATGAAGAGGATAATGTTGTGAAGCTTCTTACATCGTGGACGCATTCAAATGCAGAAATCATGGCCTGAATACTCCCCGTGCATTCAACACTGCGATCCACTCCTCCACCAGTCATCTCGACAATGACCTGATCATTAGAATCGTGTCTTAATAAGGATCCCATAACAAGTTGACAGGTTTTACGCAAGGTGACCCTAGTAACTAATGGTTATGTTCGAATCAGAATTCAGCAGGATGCATATAGGAATGAATTTTCAAGTGGGAACCAACCTCTTGAACAGGTTTGTTGTATTCTTTTGGATTCACAAACTCTATAACACCGAATTTCTTGGCTGCAACAAGTAATAAGAATAAACATGATCAGTTTTGTAACTTTGCTTAACCAGAAACATAACCGATTTTGGAATGTTTTGTTCAAGTAACTACAAAACCAATGCTACCTTTTTCGAATCTGCTAGGGTTCAAATCGACACCAATGATCCTCGAAGCCCCAGAAACTCTTGCTCCCTCAGCAGCCTAAATTGCAGAACAGAGAATTAAAGATAAATGAGTCCAACTGTCTTCAAGTTGCCATGAAGAAAAACTTGACAATTAAACAGGAGTAACTCACAGCAAGACCAACAGCGCCTAGTCCGAAAATTGCAACAGATTGACCCTTTTTGGGTTTAGCAACATTCACAGTGGCACCAAAACCTGCAATAACATAAGCAAAACAAGTTGTGACACAAGAACTCCCTCACTTTCATTTACATCGTTTACATTTCCCAAAGAAAGAAGACAAAAGTGAAATCCGAGTCCAGAACCTGTGGACATTCCGCAGCTTAGAACACAAACTTTATCGAGCGGAGCCTCCGGATTGATCTTGGCAACCTGGCTGACATGGACAACAGTGTATTCACTGAAAGTAGAGGTGCCGAGGAAGTGGTAGATAGGCTTCCCATTGATGGAAAACCTGGATTTTCCATCATGAATCATTTCACCCCTATCAGTGTTGATTCGGAGGAGATCACACATGTTACTTTCTTCTGACAAGCAATGGGGACACTCCTTGCATTCTCAGTGAAGATGGGGAGAACATGATCGCCAGGCTTGAGATCAGTCACCCCCTCACCTACACTCTCCACAATCCTAAATATTCAAAAGAAAAGGGTTGTGCATATACATATAATAAGAACGTATGAACATGAAAAAACATTCGGACATACGCATACCCTCCAGCTTCATGACCAAGTATGCGAGGAAACAGAGGATTTTGTCCCTACAATAACAGAAAAAATGTCAGAGTCAGATTGAAAATCTTTCTCCTAACAAGTTGAAGTAAGAAAAAAGAGAAGTGTGAACCTTAGCATCCCAAAAGTAGACATCGGTGTGACATAAAGAAGTAAAGAGTATCTTGATACGGACTTCATCCTTCTGCGGTGGTGCCACTTCCACTTCCTCTATTGACAGTGGCTTCCCCGACTCCCATGCCACAGCAGCTGCAATAATACCACAACCACTGAATTGGAAAAACAATAGCCAACCATAGAAGAAATTTCATCAAAGAAAGAGAGTTTTAACATGCATCAAAACTGCGGAAGTCAAAATCCCAGAAAAAAGAACCCAGTTATGATATAACCAGAAGCAATCGCATAAGAGAGGGAGAGAGTGGAAGGATCACCTCTGCAACGAATGACCTGACCAGCAGTACTCATAATGGCTGTTAACAATAAAGTGGTCTTTGGTTTGTCTGCTCACTAGTTTATGATGAAAGAAGAAAGGTAGAAAGAATCTACTTATTGCTGTTGAATGGAAACACATTTCCAGGTCACTAGATTACGCAAAGCACACCAAATGGTTTGGTTTTCCTTAAATGACAGTTTTGTTTCCGGGGGAATCTGCGTCTGGTTTTGGGTAGCAGTATTTTCTGTTGGCGGCACATGGATCCTTGATTTGTTACAATTTATGTTATTGTCGTTTTCTTGATTGGGTAATATAAGGTATGAATGTGGGGTTCAAGAAAACTGGGCCTTTCCTTGTTCTTTTTCCTTATTTGGAAGAAAACAAGATTTTCTTTTTCCTGATTAGGTAGCCTATTTCCGAATTGATTTGGTATTAATACCAGTGTCCTGAAATTTTGTTTTAGCCGAAATAATTTGTATATTTAAAAGTATAATTTATTATTTTAATAGTTTATATGTTTATAATTTTTAAAAAGTTAAATTAAATTTGATTATTTTTAAGACAATCAAAATATAATTATATTATTATTAATTTAAAATTTTATAAATTATAAAATATTTAAATTAAAAAATATATCATTTTTGAGGGTCATAACTCCCTAATTTTTATAATGCTCCGTCATTGAACTCTTGCCATTTAAATTCAAGATTTACTACGACTAACAGAAGAAAGTGTCAGATGAATGATCAGGATAATAATCGAGTATGCACAACCACCCCCTAAACAGTGGTCTAAGCTGAATACGGATGGGGCTAGGCATTTGCACACAGGGAGGAGCTCAACTAGCGATTTGCTTTGAAATCATAAAGGTGAAAATAGAGAAATATTGGTATGCATTCTACAGTTGAAGCAGAACTTTGGGCTATTGTGGATGGGTTGGGACATAGCATGAAGGAGAGGAATAAAACAACTGTTAGTGGAGAGTGATAATATAGTTGCAGTGAATACAATGTGTGGTCAATCCGAAGAGGTTGGATTGAACTTAGTGCGAATCATCAAAGAACAATTAGCAAGGGATTGACATATAAAGGTTTCACACACTTCAAGAACAGCGAATATGATTGCATATTCTTTGGAGAGTTAAGCAAGAATAATCTTGTTGGTCTGAAAATTTATGAGTATCCTCCTAATTAAATTGTTATGGGTGTGTTACAAGAAAGCATTGGTGATTACTGCAAGTTTAATCACGGCTAGTTGTATTTAGCTTCTTTATTTACCAAAAAAAAGCACTTTGTATGCAATAAAATTATGGTTTAATGTAATATTTGGTATTTGAAGTTGCTATTTTTTTTTAATTTGACGCTTAAATTTTTTTATTCCAATTTAGTAATTAAACATTACATTTATTTATTTGATACCTAAATTTTTTTTGAGTCTAATTTGCTACCTGAACTTGATATTTTTCTTAATTTAATACCTAAATTTATTAAATGTTATAAAAATTATGCATAACACTGATGGTGTTAATTTTTTTGTTATGCTACAAAAAATATTATCAGTATTAGAGAAAATTCACGTTAAAAAAAAATAAGTATTGAGCTATACTTAACGAATTAATATTAAATAAGAAAAAAAGTTTTAAAAACTCAAATTAAAAGAAGTTCATTATTTTCAATTAATAATTAATTAATTAATTAATTAATTAATTAAAATTAAAAGTAATTGATCATATAAAATACAAAAAAAATATCATATCATTTGTCACATATTGATTATACATTGATTATTTTTGCAATTTCATAAAAAAAATTAACTTTATTAGTATATTGAAATAATTTATAAAATATTTGATAAGTTCAAATACCAAATCAAATAAAAAATCAAATTTATGTACCAAATTGATATAACACAATCGCTAAACGAGAATCCAAACTTCGAGACATCATGCAACGGGTGTGTCAAAGCATTCACAAGCACTTGACAGTCCGATTCAATAGTTACATTATCTAAGCGCAAAAATCTAATTATTAGTTTTTGAATTTTTATAATTTTTATTAATATAATATAATTTTTATTATTATTATTTTTAAAAATTTACCAATTGTGCATTTACAGACATTTTTTGCAGTTGATTGTTTTTTCTTTTGATCACCTTAACTGGTTAATTAGTTAAACCGATAATCCATGTGATGGTATAATAAAAAATAAAGCAAATTGTTGCAAATTGATAAATAAAAATAAATATAAGATAAAAAAATTGACGGTTTAATCTATTATTAATTTTTTATAATTATTTTTATTTTTTTAAAAAATAAAATTTTGTTTTTATAATTGTTTGGACTCAATTTCGTACCTGAATTTAATATTTTTTTTCTTGATTTGGCACCAAAATAATTTTTTTAGATTCAATTTGATACTAAAATTTATTAAATATTATAAAATTTAAGCAAAACAATAATGATGTTGAAAAAAATTGTGATGTTACAAAAATTCCATCAGTTTTAGAGAAAATACATATTAAAAATAAGTATTGAATTATGTTTAACGAATTAATATTAAAAAGAGATTACGTACCAAATTAAAAAAAATTAAATTTAAGTACTAAATTGGATCCAAAATATTTAATTATCAACTTAAAAAAAATGTCAAATTTAAATACCAAATGTTACATCAAGCCTTTTGAATTTGACTAAATTAGGATCTCCTAAATACTGATTCTTTAATTTTCGTAGCATTTGAACAATATTTTGATAATATAAGAATTATATTTGGTAGCAGGTAAAGAGTAGCCTTGGTTTATGGGGGTTGATTTCTGTGTTTGATGCCAAAAACAGCTTATTTGCTATCACCTTCTATTGTTTCAATGGAAAATTATTTTAAATGTAGATATAATCTTTCGTTTTAATTCCAACATCTCATCCATTTGTTTCGTTTAGACATCTTACACATATTTATGTTATTAGGGATTATCCCATCAAAATTAAAATGATTTTTTGAAAATTTTCTCTCCAACAAGAAGCAATCAGAGAGGATCCTAGAAATGCATGATGAGATACAAGTTTACCATTAAAAACAACAAAACGATGTAGCATTACATTATTTATTCCCTTGAATCACTCAAAATGCGCATATACTTAACAAAAACCCCTTCTTCCATGGCCAGTCAATCCTTATGCATCCATGCGAATCACGCACCTCAGGCTCTCGCCAGCAAGCATGAACTCAAATGCCTTGTTGATCTCAGAGAAGGGAACAGAGTGAGTGATGAACTTATCAAGTTCAAGTTCCTGCAACATCAGTCAGTGTCAGTCTTTATTGGACAAAGATAAAATGCTTAAACAGGAAGATAAACTCACCTTGTTCATGTATCTCTCAACCACAGCAGGAATATCAGTTCGAGGTTTGTAGTTGCCAAAGAAAGTACCCTTGAGAGTCCTTTCATTCAGTAGATTCACTGGGTGAGTTTTGAATGCATCGTCTTTGTTCGGAACCCCCACAAGCACCGCCACTCCCCAACCCTGAAAATTTATGTCATTTCAGCTACAAGGATGGCAACGTAAAAAGATACAATCTAACATCGAGATAATTACATCGTGGACACATTCAAATGCAGAAATCATGGCCTGGATGCTCCCGGTACATTCAACACTGCGGTCGACTCCTCCGCCAGTCATCTCAGCAATGACCTGATTATTAGAATCATTTTTATAATAAGGATCTCAAACAAGTTGATTATATATAATGCAGCTTTTATGCATGGTGACCCTACCTCTTGAACAGGTTTGTTGTGATCTTTCGGATTCACAAACTCCGTAACACCGAAGTTCTTGGCTGCAAGAAGTAATGAGAACAAGCATGATCAGTTTTGTGACTTTGCTTAGCCAGAAACATAACCATTCTTGCAAGCTTTTGTGTAAAATAACTACGAAACCAATGCTACCTAGTTCGAATCTGCTAGGGTTCAAATCGACACCAATGATCCTGGAAGCCCCAGAAACTCTTGCTCCTTCAGCAGCCTAAATATCAGAATAGAGAATTATAGATAAATCAGTCTAACCCTTCTTGTGTTGCCAAGGGGAAGAAAACATATAACATAAACGCGACAAGAACAACTCACAGCAAGACCGACAGCTCCTAGTCCAAATATTGCTACGGATTGACCCTTTTTGGGTTTAGCTACATTCACAGTGGCACCAAACCCTGCAATAAAAGTAGTGAAACAAGAACATCCCTCTGTCATCAACAACATTTATATCTCCCGAAGAAAGGAAAGACAAAAATGAAATCCAAGTCCCGGACCTGTGGACATTCCGCAGCTTAGAACACAAACTTTATCAAGCGGAGCCTCCGGATTGATCTTGGCAACCTGGCCGACATGGACAACAGTGTATTCACTGAAAGTAGAGGTGCCTAGGAAGTGGTAGATAGGCTTCCCATTGATGGAAAACCTGGATTTTCCATCACTAATCATTTCACCCCTATCAGTGTTAATTCTGAGGAGATCACACATGTTACTTTCTTCTGACAAGCAATGGGGACACTCCTTGCATTCCCCCGTGAAGATGGGGAGAACATGATCACCTGGCTTTAGATCAGTCACCCCCTCACCTACACTCTCCACAATCCTAAATATTCAAAAGAAAAGGGTTAATGTATATACATATAATGATAATATTGTAGGAACTGTAAACATTTAAACAGACATATACATACCCTCCAGCTTCATGACCAAGTATGCGAGGAAACAGAGGATTTTGTCCCTACAAAAAGAAAAAAAAATTGTTGTCAATCACAACGTGAGAGAAGAATTGGAGAATCATATCTAAGGAAAAAAAAAACAAACTGAAGAAATCAATCGAAGCAATTTATCAAAAAGAATCATCCTTTTATCCAATGTTGAGGATAAAATAAGAACTTCGGCTAAAAATAGATTAGACTCCCAACATCAATATGATCAAAATAATCAGCAATATTGAAGATTTACAGATTATTCAGGGATTTGTAAAAACTTTTACTTGTTCAACAGTTATAAACCAATCGACAAAAACAAGTTGAAGTAAAAAATAATAAAAGAGAGAGAGAGAGAGAGAGAGGTGTGTAAAACCTTAGCATCCCAGAAGTAGACATCGGTGTGACATAAAGAAGTGAAGAGTATCTTAATACGGACTTCATCCTTCTGCGGTGGTGCCACTTCCACTTCCTCCATTGACAGTGGCTTCCCCGACTCCCATGCCACCGCAGCTGCAATAATACCACAACCACGGATTTAGCAAAGCAATCGCCATAGAAGAATTTTAATCAAAGAAAGAGAAGCATCAAAACCAACAGAAAACATTCAAAGCCAGATCCCACAAAGAAAAGAAGGGGGTGGACCCAACAAAGAACAGTGATCATATAACCAGAAGCAATCTCATATCGGAGAAAGAGTGGATGGATCACCTTTGCATCGGATGACTTGACCAGCAGTACTCATAATGGATGTTAACAAAAATAAAGCCTTTGATTTATCTGCTCACTTGTTTTTCTTCTTGTGTATTTCTCTTATCGTGCTTGATGAAGAATGTAGAAAGCTAACAGGACTTTATAGCAGAACCCAAACCCAGCTGACCTTCTTATGCAAAGCACACGCCAGTGGTTTGCTTTTCTATCAAACGACAATTTAGCCAAGCAAATCTGTGTCTGGTTTTTTGTGTTAGTATTCCTTTTAGTCGTGGTTTTGGACAGGCCTCTCAATTTGTAATTAAAATTAAAATCGTGTCCCTAAATTTTATTGTATGATTTTTAATAATTATTTTTTTATCATTTTTAAGATAATAAACTATATTTATGTACTTTTTTAATATTGTTTTATGTTAATATTTTTTTTTTTGTAGGAGTTTTGATTTACTGGGCTGAGTTGAAAGGCGTTACCCATAACTAGGGGCGCCTGATGGAAGGTAGATTTGTGAGGGATTTTTCATGGGGTTCTTCCTGATAGGGCAAGAAGGCATCAGCTTGGGTCAGCCTCCGGATTTGGAAAAACCACTTGCCATTTAAAACCTGTATGGGGTTTTATCAAATAATCACCAAGGTTCCCTTTTTAGTTTTTTCTGCTCTTTAGGTTCCCCTTTTAAACGTAAGTTTTTGTTTTGTGTGAAAATTTATAAAGCAAATTTAAAGCATTAGCATTGGATACATTATTAAACAATATTTATATTTACTTATATATAACCGCGTATTTATGGGTTGGCATGTCCTGATCCTCTTTTCAAATGTAAAATAGTCTATTTAAGTTATTTTAAAATTTTAAAATTTTAAATTAATAAAAGTAAAATTATATTTTATTCCTTAAAAATGATAAAATTAATTTTTTAAAAATTATAAAGATATAAACTATTAAAAATTATAATTTAATAAAATAATAAATATTATTTTTATAATATATCTATATAATGGGATTTGGTGCTAAAACACTGTAGCATTCACTTTCTTAACTCTATCCTTTCAACCAAAATTATTTTTAATTTTTATTTCAATTTTTAATAATTTTATAACATAAAATTTTCCACCCACTACGTGAGTGTAACATAATATAGTTAAAATAGTGTTGCATGTTTTTATTTTTTATATTAAACTAATTTTTTACTGCAGTTTAAAGGAGTAAGTGTCATCCATCGTAGAGTTTTTAAACTTCATTAATAATATATATGAAATAATTTTCCATAAAATATTAGTTAAACTATTAATAAAATCTTTAAATTAAATTTATCCTGTACTTTATTTTATCCAAAGAAGTCTCTATCATTTTTCTGATCATTACATGACTGATAAAAAATTTATTTTTGAGGCCCTAAATAAAATGATAAATTGAATTTTTTTTAAAAAAATTTAAATCATAATATAATAAAATAAAAACATATTCTAGTTATAAAATAAAAAAATTGGGCTCTTTTTATTTTATTTCTTCGTTTTTTTTCTGCATAAAGCATTGATCAAAAAACTTAAAAAAATTCCACTTCAAAAGTCGAAGAAATTCTTTTTTTGAACCCTTTCTAATCTTGAGTCCTAAACAACCATACTTTTAAACTACTCCCAAATAGAGCCTAAACACTATAAGTCCAGCAAGAAGTCTCCATAAAAATAATAAAATAGCTATGTAAGGGTTAAAATATGCTTATTATTTCTACATTTTAAACTTAATTCTTTTACCTTTATTTTAAGTAATTTATTCTCTTCATTTTCAAATTTTAATATTCAAATATAATTGCTAAAAAGATTGCTTATTGCATAAGATAAGGGATTCAAGAAGGTTAAAGTTGAAAGCGACAATATTTTGTTGGTTGATTTGATCATATCAAGTGAAAGTGTCAATAGTAGCTTGGTTGAAGTGCGCTTATTACACCAAGTATTGCATCGTAAATGGGAAGTCTGTGTTCGTCACTTCCCAAGGAGTATAAATAAACTTGTAGATCATATGGCAAAATGTAGTGACTCAAGCAATTCTTTGATCGGAACTTTCAAAGTACCACTAGACTCAATTTTACATTTGCTTGATGAAGATTGATGAGGGACTAATTCTTGTTAATTATAGTTTTTTTTTTGTAATCACTTAATTTTGTCTCTTTCTACCAAAAAAATTTATCTTTTACTTGAATAATTTCTTTTAAATGTCAAAAAATAAAAAAAAATAAACATTATTAATAATTATATATGAATTTTGAAATTTAAAAATAATATATATATATATATATATATATATATATATAATTGCACAAACTTTAACCTTATATCATTATCAAAACTCAACTAATTTGATGTCACCGTCTAGACACTAATTTAATAGAAAAAAAAAGAGGCTCGTAACCAAAACAAAATATTAATTTTATAGTGAATTTTAAAAAATAGTGTTAATATTACTTTTATTTCCTTGGTAATCATGTCCAATTCAGTATCTGGTTTTTTTTTTTGTTCATTTCAGTAAGTTTATTTTAATTTTTGAACTTTATAAATGTAAAATTTTTTAAAACTAATAATTTTTAATTTTTTTTAAATAATACCTTTTTTTTTTTTGTGATTCAAAACCATTGCATTTTAAAAAAATGTCACGTCACCATTTTCAACGTAAAATACCATTTTACAAAAGAAGAGAACAATCTGTCACTTTTTTTTTCTTTAGTATCAAAGGGAGTTTGGCGTTTTCATTGTGATATTTTGAAAAGTTATTTTCATTTTGTTTTATATATTGAAAGAATTAAATTAAGTTTTAGTAAAGTTACGCTAATATGTTTAATTTGTTAAAAACTTTTTCTGAAAGAGGTATATATATATGGGGGCAAATCCAGTAGGGCGTTCTGGCCCTTAAAATAAAAATATTTTTATTTGATTTTTTGACATTTTTTAAAATTTTAAATTAATAAAGGTAAAATTATATTTTAACCTCTTTAAAAATAAAAAAATTTTGATTTAATATTTTAAAAATTATATTTTTATTACCATAAAAATTACAATTTAACTTCAACCCAAAAAAAAAATTCTGACTTCGGCCTTATATATATATATATATTTGGTAGAAAGGTAATGATATATTTTTATTAATTAAAAGATAATATTAATGTATTTTGTATAATATTGTTAAAAGATAATATTTTGTAAGATAATATTACAATCTATAATGAGATTATTCAAAAAAAATAATACTAAAATTTTCTTTTAATATTTTCTTTTCCATTCCTTTCTTCTGGCACGTAATATATATGTATGTATATTTTTTAAATAGGGTAAATTTCATATATAGTCACTCAATTATAAATAATTTTCATTTTAAGCATCCAGAATAAAAAAAAGTATGTAATTTAAACACTCACATTACATTATTTAATTATTTTAGTCACTCTCGTAAAATTATAAACGGCAAGTTGACGTGACAGTTAAAAGAATCAGTATAATAATAAATTTAACCCTCAACGTTCACATATTATATCAATTTAGTCATAAATTTTAAAAAAAATTAAACCTCAAAAAGTACAAATTATCTCAATTTGATCTTAATTCTAAAAAATTCAAGGAAATATTAAAAATACATAAATATTTTCAAAAAGTAAAATAATAAATTTAAATATATATAAATAAAAAATATTGTTCGCAATAAATAATATATAAAATTTTAAAGGTATAGAAATAAATAAATATTTTTAAAATATAATAATAAATATAAAATTTATATTTATAATAAATAAATAAAATTATATTAATAGTAAATAAAATAAATATTTTCTCTCTCCTACCCTTCCGGCGTAGTACTTAAAATATGCACATCATAAAATATGTACAAATAAAATGAAAAATTAAAACCTTTTTATTTTGAAAGAATCAATTAAAGTCTATCAATAACATATGGTAGAGATTAAATAACAATCGTAATTTTGTCAATTAAATTTTAGTTCGATTGATATTGGTATCATTGTCAGTGCAATAGGATTTGGGTTCGAGGACATTAAAACACACTATCCTTTTATTTAAAGGTTGAGGAACAATTATAAATAATTCTAAATATTATATAAAAAAATAAATATAATAAAAACCTATAATAAAATTAATATTAAAAAAATTGTACTTTTATATGCTGAATAAATTAATATTCTAAACTATAATAAATAAGAAAAAACTTTATTTTATCATTTTTATTTTACTTTCTATTTACCATAAAAGAAATCATTTTTAATATTTTATCTCCAAAATTTTACTCACCTATTTATTTTTTCTAAAAATCTTCGAAACTATTTATTTTCCTCCAAAACTTTTACTCTTTTTTACTTTCTCGCTAAAACTTGTACTTCCCTCCAATCCAACCCCCCATCTACTCCAAACTCATTCCTTCCTCTCAAATTTTTTTGAATATTTTTCCTCCAAAATTTTAATTTCCTTATTTATTTTTTCTCAAAATTTTACTCTCCAAAACTCCCAAAACTTTTTATTTTCCCCCTAAACTTTTACTTCTTACCCATTATCCCTAAATAAAAAATCAAAATCATCCAAAACATCTCTAAACTTAAATAATAATAATTTTATTTATTTACTATTTATATTATCAAATTAAAATTCACATTTTGTACTATTTATATTATTGAATTGTTTAATCATATTAAATATTTATATTAAAATTGAATTATTAATGATGTCATAAAATATTCGTGTTAAAATTTTATGTTAGTATCAATTTTACATTTTATCTTTAAAATAATGTTTATTAAAAAATCATAATTTTATATTTAATATATTTTTTAATTTCAAAATACGTAGTGACAAGAATTAGAAGATAATTGAAGCAAGTAAAGAAGTTAATTGTATATGAAAGATTAATAAATAAATTATGAGGTGATGAAAGTTAATAACAATTTTGATTACGATGGGTGACAGTAGTTTTAAGGACCCAAGTTTTTTTTAATTTAACTCGAATAAATATATTCGATTCAAATTTCATCACACTCGACTAGATTCGAGAAAATTCCAAATCGAATTATGATGATAAAATAGGATTCGTCAACTCGATTAACTCGAAATTTTTTCATTCGATTCGATCGAACGCTCACAATTTAAAAAAACAAAACTTTCTCTATTTTTTTAGTTTTAAAAGAATGTTAATATACTCAAATTTTAAATTTAAATTTTAACATAATTTAATACTTCAACTTTTATAATATCGCAATTAATTTAAATATTTCATTCAGGTTAAAAAGTTGATATACACATGTTTAAATACACAACTTTTTACTTCTTTTTGAGATTATTAATAATGGTCAAATTTTAATTTTTGTTCCTCTGTTATGTTCAAATTTAAAATTTAGTCTTTATATTTTAATTTTTTACATAATCAGTTACTTCTTTTTGAGATTATTCATAATGGCCAAATTTTAGTTTTGGTTCCTATATTAAGCTCAAATTTAAAATTTAATCTTTATATTTTAATTTTTTACATAATCAATTACCTCAACTTTTACAATGTCTTTATTAATCTAAATATTTCATTCTGATTAAAATATTGATATACATGTATCTAAATACATAGCCTTTTACTTTCTATTTTTGAGATTATATAAAAATTTGTACAATGCTAAAATTTGAAATTTAATATCTGCACTTTAATTTTTGATATAATTTGGTACTCCAATTTTTTTTAATGTCATTAGTTAATTTGAATACCTCTGATTGAAATATTGACGTAATTTTTTTAGAATTACTAATATTGTTAAATTAAAATATATTAGTTTTTTTTTTGTTATAAAACTACTAAATGAGTATTTCTTTTAAAATTTCAGCATAGCGCATCAATGAATTTAATAAAATAATTTTAATGGTATTAATAATTGGACTTAAATTTTAAATACAATAAATAAATAGACTAAATTCCTGAAAATATTATTGATATTAAATTTAAAATGTGCGAGGAGTAAATATATTTTGATATTCAAATTTTTACTCTAAAATTTGATAAAAGGGCGATAAATATCAACACTACACATTAACTTTGATCCAGTGTGCAATGTCATGCCTGAATTTTAATTTGTGCAACTGTATTATAGTGTTTTTAATTTAATTCAATTTTCACAAATCATTAACAATATTATCGATTTAGCATCATTTTACGTTGATAAAAAGAAAATAAATGTATGTATTCATTTCTTTAAATACGTACAATTGAATTAAAATTAAAGTTTCATGTATGCATAAGAACCATAATTCAAGTTTTCAGTGTATAATTGTACCAAATCAAAATTCATGTATCAAATTACATATTGGATAAAAGTTATATATAAATTTAATATTTATTCCTTTAGAAAAACTAATTGACAAATGCCAAACGTGATGAAACCATACTAGTACCTATATATTGAAGTAATGTCCATGACATCCTCCATGTGACATGTGTACTCTTTTTCTTTAGAAAGTACGTGAATTTTTTATTTGCATTATAGAAAAATATTAAATTTCAATTTTAGTCCCTCTATTATGCTTAAATTTGAGATTTAATCTTCATACTTCAATTTCGGTAAATTTACCAATGAAGTCCCTCTATTATAGGGTCTAAATCAAATTAATCCCTTTACTATTAAATGATGCAATTTAAAAAATGACATGATTTTTTTTTCATTTATAGTTCAACTCCAAACAAAATATTCAACAATGAAATCATAAAAAACTTTCAAAATTTAACGCTGTTGAACAATAAATGACGTTTTTAAATAGTAAATATCAACTTTGTCGAAATTTGGACTTACTTGATTCTTTTTAATAATAAATGAACTAAATTGATCCATTTAATTGTAAAGGGACTAATTTGATCCGGTTCTTATAATAGAGGGAATTGCTATGTACTTTCACCCTCTAATTTCTAATATAATTTGGTTCTATATTTTTATATGTTATTAGTTAGTGTAAATAGTTAATATCATTAAATTTTCAATTAAAATGTTACGTAATTATATATAATTTGAATGTCTTAAGGCTTTTAGAGACTGAAAGGTTTTTTTGAGCTTGCCTTGATTTTCATAAGAAAATGGTCAAATTTCAATTTTGACCCTAAACTATGCCAAAACATGGATTTAATCCATATACTTTAATTTTTTTAATAATTTAATCTCTACTTTTATAATGTCATTAGTTAATTTAAATAAGTAATATTATTAACCATTTCAATTGCAATGTTGTCATTTTTTTTTCTCAAGAACATAATTCCAACCAAAAATATTATTTTATTGTGATGAGTTCAAATAGGTGATTTCAAGAAAAAGAAATCCACATTAGCATTTTCAATGTTTTTTTCACATCACTATCAAGTGATTTTTTTTTAATTTTAAAATGTCAGGCTAATGAATTTAACAGAAAAACTTTAACTGTGGTAATAATTGAACCTAAAATTTTAAATTTGAAAAATAGAAGAACTAAATTCTTGAAAATAAAATTTAGGGATTAAATTTTATATCTGCAAAGTGTACAAGGACTTAAAACATATTTTAACCTTCAAAATTTTATTCTATAATTTAATACAAACAAATAATTGATCTAATATGAAGCATAAGGAACCACACTAGTAATATTAACAAATAATTATTTTATCCACTATTGGTGGAGTAAAAAAAACTTCAAAAATATGTCTAGGATGATGCCAAATGTCTTTTTTAATTATTTTATTATATTCTAAAAACAAATGACATCAACCCAAACTTGCTTGTGGAGTTTTTTTTACTCCACTAACAAGTGTATAAGATAATAATCCTTAATATTTTAACAATCCAATCGCTAGATTTCATGCTTTATTCATGTAAATCATGTATGTCAAATTTGGTATAAATTAAAAAATTTTAACTATTGCTTTTATGTAAAAAAAAAATATTCAACCGTTATATACACAATATTTTAATTCGATATGATAAAGATATCGAATCGATTAAAAATTTTACATGCATTTCAAGTAAAAATATATTGATAAATTCAATGAAAATATTAATCATATAAAAAAAATTACGTAAAACTATTTTAACTTTTTCATAAGCGTACGTGAATTCCTCTCTATTAAATTTTATTATTTTTCATCATTCTTTAAAAGGTCGGTATAATGGGCTCTAGTGTTTTTATTCGTAGGAAGAGAATGGGCTCTAATTATACATAATGGGCTTCTCTTGTGGCTATGATGGATAGGAATTTAGACTGCTAAGAGGCCCAATAATAGAAGTATTGGGATTACATTTTTCTTCGCTTATACTTTTTTGTTACTGATTTACAAGGTGTAAAAGAAAAAAAAAGTGTTATTTTTTTAATAAATAAAAGTTTAATTTAATACAATACTCTATCTATGAACTCAAAAGCACCATTGAATTCAGTAATTTTCAAAGGATGGTACTGAAATTTGAATCTTAATATCTGCCTTTGTTGTAATATATTTGATGTAATATTTTTAAAATTATATGGAGATGTAATACATATACTTTGAATTTTTTTTGCAAGTTTAAAAACGTTTAAAGAAAAAGAGAAAAACATATAAAATTTGTTTATCCGTACAAAATATATTAAAATACATATGTCATGTCATCACATGTTTATCCGTACAAAACAAATCACGTCAAATTATTTAACAAAACTAACGAATAAAATTGTCATAAAAAATTGAAAATACATATTTATAGAAACTAAAAGTATTCTAAGTAATAAAAACATAAAATTGACACATTTATATAAAATTATTTCGTGGTAGGAAATTACTTGTAGAAGGTGATTATTGAAACTGAATGATTAGGGGTTGCTTGGGAAATACACTTTCGACGACTCTTTTCAAGAAAATAAAGGCAATGTTTCGACAATTTTGCGTCTGTCAAATTCCAATTTGTAAGCAGGGAAGGAAACATCCCTCTAGTGAAGTTAATTTAGTTACTATTGATGTTCCTACATTTCATGATAGAAAATTAATTACTTTTAGAAGATAAATGTGACGATCCTCATATAAGAATAAATTGATCTAGAGTAACGTGATGCCTTATCTTATCTAAAAACAAAGTATTTTGGACAAAGGTGTGGCTAGTTTCTTGGAGGAACCCTCTAGATTATTGGCATATGTTAGATTTCATGGTGGATATGATTACTTGTGATGTAAATATAAGTCCAACTCAAAGCCTGAACTTTGAGCACATATCAAACATTTGGTAGAGGTTGGAAAACATGAGTGCGGTGGCTTTTGAACTTTGTAAGGAAAGAAAGTGAAGCTTTCACCCAAATTGTAGGCAGAATAATTATGGGTTTAAGCCTTTGTCCATAAGAATCCCATGTTTTATTAACTTTCAAAAATGCTTTGATGATGCCAAATTGCCTTCTTACTTTTTGGGATTATTGGCAGAACAACAATGCTTGTTCCTTTCTTGTAACCCAATCTTGGTCTTTGGTTTCATACATGAAAATCTACAATATTCAAACCCCAAAATATAAACAAATACAAACAAACTGTTTCTAATGGAATGAATTATAGGCTCCCAAAACATTGAAATGACAATAGGATGATTTTGCCTTTTTCTTCTTTTTTTCTCTTGAGTCAAACATGCTTGGTTGCACTTGCACCATCTTTTTACCCACCCACACCATCAAATACAAGTCTTCTAACTTAATCATGTGTCATCATTATTCTTTCTCTCTCTTTCGGCTACCACTAATCTATGTACTGTGAAATGCAGAAAGGAAAAAATTAGCCTAATATATGAAGGCACCATTAGGGGGAAATTATGGGTACATTATACTCTCGATGAACTTCATCACAAGCTAAATTGGAACATCTTCTCCATCTTCTTTTATTGAGGTTGTACTGTTTTTGTTTTTCCATACTTCATATGCCTAAAAGCACGTAATACAGAAGTGTCACAGGCAATGAAACCAACATGCCAAAAATAACCCTGCAAGAATATTGTTGTACATCGATGTGTTAGTACTGGAGTACTTATGTAATGTCAACATCCGACCATTTTTTTTTGAAAAAAAAAACCTAAAATACAGCAGATTTGATTGAAGGTCTCTATGAAAATGAAACATCAAAGACAGATGTTGGGTAACTTACCCTGTACTCAATATGTCGGGATGTAAACCGTATTCTCTTGCAAAGACGAATGGTACGATACCTTGGGGAAGGGCTGCCTGAGATAATTAAACAATTTTCCAGACCATGTTTCAGTGACAGTCTAAACCAATGTGTCATTATCTACCATGTAGTAAAACCACAATGAATGATGGTTTTACCTGTACGATGGCAGCATGTAGTTTGGCCCCCCTTAATCCCAGAGCTATCGATGCGGTGGACATTATTACAGGGCCGCACAGGAAACGAATCACCATCCCCATTGTTGCTCTTTTTGTTCCACATGCAATAATCCTTGGCTGAAGTGCCATAAATAGCCCTGCATTGTACATGTTACCCCGACTTTAAGTTCAAGGGTCGGATCATAGAGTATACTCAATCTTTTTTTCTTTTTTCTTTTTTTTTATGAAATTAACTGCTAAGACCCTCTATTTTACGGATTGATTCAAATTAGTATGTACCTAAACTGAACATTGCCATCCCAAGGCCAGCATCGGAGATTATTTTTATTGAATACTTGACCAAACTCGGCATCCCTACATTCCACCTACACAACCCATGAGATTTATGATTAGCAAGTCATTAATTTAGCTAGGGTTTTTAATTATGATATTTTGAAACTCACTTGAATGAGATGAGAGACCAAAGAAGCCCTAAGATGCTTGAGTAAGTATTAGGGTTTCGAGAAAGCTTCCTTCCAACAACAATTAAAATGAGTCTCACCATCACTATGGCCTTTGGCATTTCTTGTTTGCTCCCCACTTCACCTTCCTTCCCATCTCCATTAATCTCCGCCACTGTTATTTTGGTGTTGTCTCGAAAGCTAATTTCCTTCTCTAAACAAAGAAAGAACATTGAAATATCAAGTCTTGATAAATATTAAACTGTAAAAAGTATATAATGCAGGGTCTAAATTGCATATTAACCAAAAATCAAACCATGGGGAATGGGGTAAAACATGTGTAGCGGGGTTGATCACTATGGCAAATTTGTATTGATTAATTAGTAATAATATCAACGTGAAAATCATATTGTCATCCCTCTTATCATTACACACGTGCTCTAAGCTAATGATGTTATCTATCAAGTAAAGATCTGACTTTTCAATATAAGAAATTTTTTATTACTTTTGCAATAGTGCTTGGTGGGGTACAACTTGTCTAATAATGTTTAATAAAATGTGATACACTGGTAAACATAATAATAGTTCCAGTTTAAATTTTCATAAAATTAAAAATCGAAAAAACAAATTTATGATTAATACCAAAAGAAAAGACGAGAGTGAATAAAGAAAAAAAATTCAGACAGGCACGTGTCTCGACATTTGTGTTCGTAGTTTTGTAAGACAAAACATACATGTACACTCCTGCAAACTCTGCATGTCTCTTTGAATTGTTTCTCAATCTAAGGCAATTATTTCCAATGGTGCAATGTTTGTGCGACAAAAATATAGTAGGACCATTTTTGGAAACAAATTTATTTTGTTGTTATTAAATATTTCTTATGATCGTATTTAATCATTATATTGAATTTGGTAGTAAATGCAATAATTTCAAATAAAATGAAATATACAAATTATTATTGAAATAGTGAATGAAAATTCTTCAGTCCATTAGCAAAATATTAGACATTTTTTTTTTTATAATCTTAATTCTTCAAACAATATAGTGATATGAAATTTACTTTCTAAAATAGAAAATTATTTTTAAATAATATTAGAAGTTTTTGCATGCACTTACCACCAAGGTCTTTGAAGCCCTGCCTATGATCACCCCCATCACCATCTTGACAGTCCCAAACCATTTTTGTAGGAGGAACCACCGGAGACGGCTGCCGGAAAACTTTCCCACCAGCCACGGGAGACCTCATCCAGATTGGTGTATTCCCGGCTGCCGTAGTGATCACATCCATTTCATTAAAATTAGAAGCCCTTGGGGTCGGCTGCAAAGAGTAAGCATCCGACGAAGCGTACCCGGACAAACGGGGGCTAACGGCACGGTAACCGAACCCCAAGTCGCCGTTACAGAAGACAATCTCGTTATTGTTTGGTCCGCCGGGGGTGTTAACGGAAAAAATTTCGGCGTTAGAGAGGTTGGATGCTCTAGGGGTGAGGCAAATGGAGGATGATAGAGCCGATTCCGGAGCCGATGACGTGGACCGCCTGATTCGGACTCGAATACGGCCGTTGATGTCGGTTTCGGATTCTGTACGGAGAGGATCACGACCGTCCAATGAAATGACGTCGTTGTCGAGCTCGAATTTGGAAATGGTGGCAGCTGTGGGGCCCGGGAACTGGGTTTTGATTAAGAGCGTTGCCGCCCTGTATTCGAAGAGGAAAAGCAATAGAGTGTACCTGCACTTGAAACGACGTCGCATGAGTATGATTTTTATCTTATATAAGGTTTTAATTTTTAATTTTTATCTTTTTCAAACAATATTGAGCTGACTTTTGCTTAGAAAATCACTCCCTAGTTTTACACTGTCAACTTTTTATTTAATCCCCAAAAAAAACCATATAAAAATATTTTTAGTTTAAAATAAAAGCAAATGGTCAATTTTTCTAAAAAAAATAAAGACAAAAATAATAGTTTGTGTTTTATTCAGTTATATAAAATCATGCCACAATCAATTAAATGCAGAGACTATTTGAATGTCTAATCACTAAATATTTCAGGCACTTGAATCATGTTATTTGTTTTTGTAATAAAGATGGGGTAATTATTTTTTCATAATATAAAGATGAGATAATTATTTGCAATAGAAATCCCTAGCAATTATACCATTTTAATTGATATTTGTTAAAAAATATTAATCCAAAAAGATATATAAGGTTGGAGTTAATGTATACCAGATGATGCATTGAAGAACAACGAGTTGAACCATGAGACTTTGAGTGAAATCTCCATACATAGCATTAAGCAAAGGGATGCCCATGACGAGAGTGTTGGGCAAAGTGGCGAGGGAGAAAAGGGTGATGAGCCAATCGAGTGAGCCACCAGGGAAGAAGATAGCCCAAACCGAAAGCAATGCAAGGACCAACACCTTGGACACCGTGTCCGCTATGATGAACTTGGTGTCCATCTGGTACGGGTTGTTTTGAGCTATGAAATGGAATGACAACACCGGCACCGCGAAAACCGCCACGAACCGGTTGATCCCCGAACACTGCTCCGGGCTGAATATTCGCCACCATTTCACCGATCCGTACGCTACTATCATTGCGAAATACAGTGGAACCATCGCGCACATCACCTTGTAAAAATCACCCCCTGTTATCATCTTCACTCTTCTTCTGTGCTTCTAATTTTTTAAAGAGAAAATGGAAGTGTTTATATAGAGGATTTATGGACAAATTTGACCCTTGCAAACTTGGTAATTTACTTTGTAAGGTACTATAGGCAGCGGGAATTACGCTTCCAAATCTAATGATTTAACTTTCTAATATACATTTTCGTGCATGGGTTTAATAATTATATATATTTTTTATAATTTGACGTTTATATATATTATGAATGAATTATTGACATCTAATATTAAAAAATAAAGTTATGAGATATTTAATTCATATAAAATATGATATTAAATCATATGACAACCCAAATTTTGTAATATAGATTCTCTTAATATTACCGTACACGATGTTTGATGTTATAATGAGCTCCTATTTGACGTGATTTTGATTTTGCTATTATGCCATATATATTGTTGATTGAAGCCCAAAATAAATATTTTACTTTGATATTAAATTCATTTTTTAGTGGAAAACTAAATTATTTTTTACTTAAATAATAAATTTCTATATACTGTACTCTCACTCTAAATCAAATAATGAGATATAACTACGCTTTGAGCCAGTGGCCTTTCCACTGTATTGCAGTTCAGTAGAATTTGTATTTTAATTGAGCTGGCGTCGTTAATTAATTAAGTATTTATTTAATTTAAAATTTATTTTATATACAAAGTAGATTATATTGTTATAAGTGTATTTTTATATGAAATTAATGAAAACTTAATCATAATGAAATTTAGACATTTAATTTTACAGTTTCAAGTAAAATAGAAATAAAACCGAAAAATTCAAAAATAAAAGCAAAATAGTCTAATAATTTGGTTTTCAACAAATTTCTGTTACAATCATTACCATACGGCGTCGTTTCCGTCTACTGTTGACTATTTTTCCCAAATAAGAGCTGCAATCATGATTCAGGAAGTGCACTTAGGGAAAGTAAAATAAAGGGGGTAAACTCTCCATGATATATAGCCATGATCTTATGTAGACACTGTGCTTTCGTCCCACACTTATTAGCCAGGTTGTTAAGAAAGTCCACTTTTATCTTAAAAAATAGTATCAACGGGAATGAAAAAAAGAGAAGATAAGTTGGTATTGAAGAAAGTTATTAAGTAGGGAAATAGAATATTTTCTAGGGAAAAAGAATATAAACTATGGACTCTTTTGCGATCCGATCTGAAAGACCCATGATTTAAGTAATCTTAGGCACTTCAATTGGGGAGGGGAGAAGACACGCAAAAGAGTCCATGACTTATATTTTTCTTCTCCATAAAATTTTCTATCTCCCTACTCAAAAACCTTCTTCAAGACCATCATGTCTTCCCTTTTTTTCACTCTTGTTGTATCAACAATTAACTGTTATATAATTATAGTAAAAATAACCCAACCCGAAAGATCTATTGTTTAAGTAATTTCAAACACTCCATTTGAGAGGGGAGAGACACGCAAAAGAATCCATGACTTATATTCTTCTTCTCCAGAAAGTTTTCTGTCTCCTTACTCAAAAACTTTCTTCAAGATTACTCTGTCTTCCCTTTTTTCACTCCTGTTGATATACAGTATCAACATCAATAAAAAAAATTAAAATTATATATTTGACAAATATATGTAGATATGATGAAACATAGAGATGAACAATAGATTGGATGTATATGTATAAAGTGAAATAAAAAGGAGCTTTTGGTGGTCAATTTTTGCACGTATAAAGGGTACACATTATGCAGCAATTTACGAAGTGGTTTGGTTGATGAAGATGGGGTCGAGGGTAGGGGGGATCACACGATTGGCTGAGCCTGCCTCTGCCAAAGACAACGGGACCATATCAAGCCATGATTCATCCACAAACAGCCTATACTGAAAGCTGATGATTCTGCCTATCAATCATATATAAATGTGTCAAACCAACCGGGAACCAGCTTGCATGTTCTCATGTTTTCCATAATTTCTCTTTCTTTTTTATGATTACACGATTCAAATATAATATAATAATCAAAACATGTTGTAAATTAAGAAATCAATATAAATATATGAATAAATATGAAGTTGTTCAAATTTTTTAGGATTCATGCTAGGAAAGCCTATGAACCACCTCGCGTAGAGAGTAGCAAAATGGGGCTTGCTCGGTATCATATCTAGAAAGCAAACAAGATGGATCCTCTCACCAAACACCATTGAATCGTTGAAATACGAAGTTGAGTTTTAATCATATATAAGATTTGGAGACAGATTTTATCTTAAAGAGATTAATGCTATCTTACGAGGATAACACAAAAATGACAACATCATTAGACGAGCACTTGACTAGCTTTCGTAATGATATATAATGGGGGAGAGCACAGTCATGGTACCTTAGTGATGTGATCCAAGTTGAAGTAACAATCCTCGAAAACATAACATAAAAACTTAATTCACATGTTCAGTTTTACATATTATTACACATACACATACATTTTTGCAGTCTTTAGTGAGTCTTAGAGGAGTTCAATAATTTCGATACATTGCATAGATCTATGCCAAACACGAACTCTTGGCCTATGGTGAAACTTTGATAATGAGAACTCCAAAAATTTATATGGGAGCTCCAGTAAACACATCACACATAACCCAATACTCCTCTCCTAATCCCCTCCGAACCCCTATATCACCAACTAGATTCTCATCCGAACCCCCATCCCTCTCAACTCCAAAATCATGTCATTATCATATATCATATTTCTTCTGAATTTACTAAGGCATTTATTCACATATCACTTTCATATAACATACTTGATGTATCACACATATATCACTTTGTATCATATTAATTATTCACTTTGAATCACATAAACACATTCGGTACATTTTTATTTCACATATTCACTTTATTCACAATACAAACATATATAACATATATTCACCACACTTAACACTTTAGATTTCTATTCACTATCATTAAGTATACTTTCTTATAACACTTCACTTAAATATTTTATTTCAATACTTTAGCACACTTAGTAATTTTTTAACATTTTATAATTTAATCCCTAAATTCATGAAAATTCAATATTTACTTTTATAACACTTTAATATCACTATTCACTTCATTTAAACTTTTAATCGTAATATTTATTTCACATATAAAATTTTAAAATATTTACAATTTAGTCCTTTCTATAGCAATTTTACTATTCTACATCTATTCATGACAAATAAATAACTTTTCTCTCCTTATAATTTAATTCTTAGTTTCATAAAATTCACTAATCACTAAATTATCACTTTATCTTTTCTTACATTACAAACATACCTTTAATTAAATATTCACTACTAAATTCAATAATCTTAATCATATCTTATTTAATTATTTCATATTAAAATTTAAATACTCAAAGTATTCAGATTAAAATAAACTAACTTGAATCCAATTAAGTACTTACCTATTTTTTTAACTTGAACTTAATGTTTTTCTTTTCAATTCAAAGCTTTCCTTTACCTTGATCATCTTTCCGACATCTTCTCCTCTTTGTCTCCATGCATACATATACAAAACATAGCCATTATCTTGTAACCAACACAATCTTTTCATGATTTCATATCAAAATAACATGAACCTTAAGAAAAATCATCAAACCATACATTTATCCTTTACTTTATCTTCACTTTCACAAGCTTTTCCTTCTTTAACTAAGTAGTTTTCATGGTAGAAAATATTTCCAGAGCACTCTAGGATATGAAATTTGGCTATGATTTTAAGGGAAAACTCAAGAAAAATGCATGAAAAATTTCCCTCTTTCCTTTCTTTATGCCTCCTTTATTTTCTTTTCCTTTTTATCTTTGTTGTCCCAAGCTGCTGCGATTCAGCCTGCCACGTGTGTAGAAAATTCTACACTTTGCTTTTTATTTCAATTTAGTCCATATTTCAGCAACCAATCAAATTTCACCACATTTCAACCTTAATTTCCATAAATTCTCTCTCCTTTACACCTCAACACTTAGATATTCTAATATCATGATTATGTATCCAAATATCAATTAAAAATGAAACATTGCATTTAGGTCCCTCTTTAAAATGGAAAAATTGCACTTTAGTCCGTATCCTTTTTCACTTTCGTAACAATCGATTTTTAGTGGTATCGAAAAATGCGATTTCAGAACCTCATTTCCATAAATTGAGTCCGTAAATACAAAATAGGAATACTTACGGAGTTAAAATATAAATATATTGAAGAATAGTCAAGTAATTTAGCCGATAAAATAATTAATTAAAACTCCTAGACTAAATTGTAAAAGTCTAATTGCTATTGAGTTTTAATTAAGAAAAGGCTTGAGGACCTAGATAGAAATTATCCAATGGACCAAAATGATAAATAAATCAATAATAAATATATATATATATATATATATATATATTTTTTTTTTTTTTTGAATATACTGGTGTGATTACATGGTAGTATCTGTTCATACTTTCTTAACCCTTTGGCAACGCACACACACCTTCCACACACAGGCGCTCGAACCTGGGACCCCTAGATAGTGGATGATGATGGTGGAAATCACTAAGTGAGATTAATTGTTAATTTAAAGAATAATAAAGCTTAATTAAACTAATTAACTTATCTTATAATCTTAGTATAAAAGTTAAGTAAGTGCATGAACCTCCATTATCTTTCTTATTCTCACCATCCTCCATTGTAGAAAAGAGAGAAAGCTTCAAACTTTCCTTTATGCATTCTACGTACCACTAATTAGGTATGGTAACCAAACCCTTTTTCATGTAATTTTTTTATATATTTATGATCATGGGAGTTTGATTTATCCAGCTCATGTATCAATTTGATCAATTGTTGAATTTTTATCAAATTGTCATTATTGATAAATTGATGAATTATGCTTGGAATTGATAGATATTAAGCTTAGATCATGCTAAGGACTAAATTTGAAGTTGGGAAATGGTGCTACAGTTAAGGTCCAAGGCAAAGGTTCAATTTCTGTGAATACTCTACAAGGTAAAAGAACAATGTATAATGTTCTTTTTATTCCTGATTTAGATCAAAGTCTTTTGAGTATTCCTCAAATGATTAAAAGTGGTTTTAGTGTTCAATTTAAGGTTAATGTCTGTAACATGTTTGATGTTTGTGGTTATACATTTGCTGATTTGAAAATAAAAAATAATTATTTTTAGTTGAAGCTTGATGCTGGTTGTGAACGTGTGTGCTTTGCTAAGGACGACTTGTAATAGTTCGATTTGCAGTGGTGTCGAAAACAGTGGTTTCGGAGCAACAATTCCAACGAGTCGGGTCGTAAATTTATTTATTTTAATATTTAAGATGTTATATGCATCGTATTAAATTTTGATTGAGAAATTCTAACGTTTAAATAGTTAATTAAGTGAAAAGGATTAAATTGTAAAAAGTACGAAATTGAGTTCTATAATAACCTACCATAGGAAAATTATCAATTTACTACTTGAAAGTTGTATAATTATAAAAATATATCAAAATATAACAACCTAGAAAAGTTGTACACTTTTTTAAATCATAAAATTATTTAAAAATACTCTGTTAAACTAATAAAATTATTCAAAAATAAAATAAAAAACTTCCAAAAAAAACCTCTCAAAATTAAGATTTTTTTAATTATAAAAAATTTTAAAATTATAATCGCAATACAATGGTAAATTGATTCTTTTGAAAATTTTATAAAATTGTTTAAATATCTAAAAACTTATGTAAATTCTATACAATTGAAAATTTAAAAAAAAAAAAACTGAATTTTTTTTTCAGTGATATCTGATATTATAATAATGCAAACAAATTGTAAAAGAATTTTTAAAATTTCTTTATATATAGATATGGGGGTTTGTCAACAGTGTTGAGCTGATGAATAAAGTTGAAAAGCTTGTAAAGCTTTTTGGCTTTTCAGTAATGTTCAAACTTTTTCTCTTTTCTTATGAATCCCACAATTCTTTTGTGAACTTATTTTTTTTTTGTATTAAATGATTTTATTACCATAAAATAATAAACTTGAGGTCTAATTTTGAAATGCATCCCTCTACATTACTCAAATTGATAAGCTAATCCATTTACTTTAATTTATTAAACTTTAATCCTTGTACTTTACGAAGGTTGAAAAGTTAATCCAATTAAAATACATTGCCAAATTACTAACCTAGAAACCAATAGTTCTATTGTTTATATGAAAAGATTTAGAAAAAATAAATGGATTGTGTAACAATTTATATACTACAAATTAAGAAAACAACAATTTAAGTTTATCTATTTACGTCGATTGAGTCTTAGCTCAATTGATATGAGCATTATTGCCAAATGCAGGAGGATGTGGGTTCGAGTGCGTTGAAGTGCATTATTTTCCTATTTATGGGTCGAGAAGGGGTTATGAGTAATTTTGAAAAATTAGGGAATGATGTAAAATCTAAAATGATTATGTTGATGGAATGGGGTTAGGAGACTTAAGTTTGAAGTTAGAAGATTTAGTGATGATTTCAGCATGCAACCGAACTTTATATTAAGACCAATAGAAGCTAAGCGTTGGGTTACGCTGAAATGAACGATTTGTTTTGCTCCCTGGAGTAAAAGCTAGGCTTTGGTCCTTAACTTTGAGATTTGTTTGCTTTTGTTTTTTAATCTTTTCGACCTTGCATTGGATTGGAGTTACAATGATTGAGAAATATGGAAGTTTAAGTGCTTAAGGTAGGTTTTGAATTAGACAGAATTGAGGGTGAATCCCTGGTAAGAAAGAAGAAAGCCAGGAAAGGGAAAAAAGTGGAAAAGAAGAAAAGGGATGAGATGGCGAGGGCAGTGTCTGGGAAAATGGGGCAAAATTTTGAAATGGTCTGTGTAGAGATGAAAGCGATGGCATAGGATAGGAGGCGTGCGGTGGAGCCCATCCGAACACCCTGCCACCGCGTGCCTGCCCCTGCGCCTGCTCTCCATCAACCCTTCTCAACTCTCACCTTGACCCCACTTTCCTACATTGTTGCTTCCTGTCTTTTCTTTCTCACCCTCCCTTTTTTACTTTCATTTACATCAAAAGCCAACGCTTACCTTTTCTTTTTCTCCTTTCTACTTACTCCACAATCTCATCTTCATTTGTATAAATCCTATCGTCCTAATCATTTACCATATATAAACTAGGCACACGTAACAATATTTATGTAAAAAATAAATTTTAGTTTAAATGGGAACAAAAGTATTGTTATGGAAACACACATCAAAAGTTGGAATACATTTTTTTTTTTTTACTCAAAAAATAAATAGAGTATTTTTTATACATTAGATCAAAGAGTAAATTAATTTTTTTTTTTGTAAAAAAGATGTATTCATTTTTACTATTAAAAATTGTCCTGACTAACAAAATAATCAAATAGTTAGTTATGACATACCACATATATCTCGTGCCGATGTATAATTACCAATTTTTAACAATTGAAATGGATAAAATGATTAACATAATGACCAAATTACTTTTTGATTTAACGTGCAATGATTAATTTATCCATTTTTTTAACTAGAGTTGACAAAATAAAATCTTACGTCTAATATAAAAATCGCTATCATACTTTTACCTTTAAATGTAAAATTGAGACCTTAAAGCTGTGGCATGTCCCACTATGCGAGTATTTTTCTAAATTGATTTTTATAGTTTCATTTAAAAATATATAAAAATAATAATATTTTTCAACTTCCTAAAAACTATATTTTTAATTATTTCCAACTAAATTAATGTGGTTTATCACCAATTCAAGTAGACACTTAAATATACTATAAATAAATGCAAGACATGTTAAACTTATATTATCCGTGTTTAAAATGAGTTTAAACTTTTAACTAGCTTTAGCTTTATGATCACAATTTTTTTTGCACAAGTTGATTTATCAGATTGAATACGTAAAATTGTTAAACTCTTGTTAGATTGGTTCTTGGTATTATTTAAATAAATTGTGGCTAAAAATATTCAAACCAATATTTTTTAAACTAAAACTATAATCGAACCGATCAAACCACCAATTCAATTGGTCTAATTAATCCGATTAAAAAATTAAAAAATATTAAAAATTCAAAAATCCCAATTCGACAACTGATTCAACCAATTAAACAGTCAATTCAATCGATTCTTAATCAGTTTAACCTGTTTGTATAGATTCTTGATCTAATCAATCCAAAGTCACTTTTTAAACCGATTTCCCATTCGGTCCAATCCGGTTCAAATGAATATATACATTTTGTTAAAAAAAATAAGTATGTATTGAGCACATGAAAATGTTATCAAGAATTGGTATCGAATTTATTCCTTCTTGATAAAAACACCAAGGACTAAAAGAAAATTTTGACAAACTTAACAAAATAAGAAGAAAAAAGTAGAAAATTAAGGAATAGTATTGATGTAAAATACAAATGAAATAAATGATAACTTCTCCCAAGTAAAAAAAAAAATTAAAATAATCATAATATACATTTTTAACTTCAATTTTTAATTTTATAAGTAGTTTAACAGGTTGATCAGTGTAATTTTGCTAGTATAACCAAGTCTAATATCTTCACGTCAAGACTGTCATCTATCCTAACAATGCCATCCGTACCATCAACGCCAATTAACTTACCGGTTACACCGCGAAGCGAGCCACCCATGATTTTGATCTTGTCCGATTTCCTCGGTGGCACTATCTCCATCTCACTAGGCATCGCAATTACCGTATCACCGCCGCCATTTGGACCCAGAGCAACCTTACAGGACCCATCCTGTATCATGGTATATGAACCCATTAATCCTCAATATAAAATTCATTTTTGTAATATTATTTGAGACAGTATAATCTATGTTATCTGAACTCAGATGAATATCAGGTACATGTGTAGTACTTTAAAAGAAATGAAATTGTATTGGATAACACATCCGATGTATGATATGCATCATCCATGGTTTGAGGTTTCAACAAGAACATTGTCAACAAATGGATGGAAGACGTACCGAAAGCACTTCTTGGATGACTCCAAGAGACTCATCTCCAGATTTGCGCACGTTGACCAAAATATCTGGCATGAACCAAGGTCCTTCATTGTCAGCACCTGTAAGCAGCCAGATGTTAAATTGGTTGGAGGTATACCTAGAGTTCGCATTTTTCTGTTATTTTCTTGAGAATTTAGACTTTAAAGCCCTCAACAAATCCTACATAAGTACTCAGACCTAGTTTATTAATAACTATCAAAACTGGATCTCAAAGTTCACAACAAAAAGATAAAAAAATTTGCCAGGATAAGCTCTCATCAGCAACTGGCACCAAAATGTCTTCAATATAAAAAGTATGAATGAAGTACACGAGAAAATTTAAATCCCGTAAATTATCTACTAGAAAATTTGGATGAAGATTGTCCAGTCAAGGAAACAGAAATAGTACCTATTACTGGAAACATCATATCAAGACCAGTTCCTGGTGTCATCGGCTGCCCTCCAGGTGTACCCGGAATATAGGATCCTGAGCTTGGTGTCATAGGCTGCCCACTGGGAGTTGATGGCATATAAGGACTTGGAGCGTTGGCTACAGCAAACATTGAAAATGAGTAACAGTAAAGGACACTAAAAGATTCGAATAGAAAAAATACGATAAAATACTACCATAAGCTGAACTGTTATCTCTCAGTGTTCCAGCCTCACTGTAACTACCGCCAGGAGTACTAGCCCAACCTGAACCAGGAGTAGGTGCTTCATATGCCCTTGAAGGAGGACTTCCGGGCTGAAAGAAACATTATTACAATTAAAGAAAAAGAATAATCATATCATCGATAGCCCTTAATTGTGCAAGAATCCTTACCTGATACTGAGGACTGGTTCCCCAAGAGGCAGGGTTTCCTTCTTCCCAATTATCCCTATTTTGCAATCATCATTATAAAAAAATGAGACAAATTACAGCATTAACATAAACAATTATTAATTAATGTACAATTCTACAGATGAATGGAATCTTCAAAGGAACTTGGGTGGACTCATAGGTGCATAAGGATTCCAGGCCCTGTCACGCATAGGTGTTCTCATGCCATCATGGATAGGTGTTGCTGCGGAGAACATAGAAGTAACTATATTATTATTTTTATTATTATTGCTAAATAATAAAATAAGGTAAGATAGAAGCATCGTCATTACAAGCATAGGAAAACGCTGATTGCAATAAAAAGTACCTCCAGGATCTCTCATAGGAGTCATGTATGGATGTAATGGAGTTCGTGAAGGGTGCATAGGAGTTTCACTTCCCATACCATACCGGGATGACTCACTGGTGGAACAAAAGAAACATATAATGTCAGAGAGATATAGCAACATAGGTTTTCTCCAATAAACTTAGGAATTTTGAAGAAACCAAATTTACCGGTGGGGTGTTGAAATAGTCACGTTATCAGATATGGAATTGCGATCAACTGTAGACATAAAACAAGCTTTATAAGCAATAAAGATACTAAAACGAAGGAGAAAACATTTCAAATATTACCCTGGACTTGCCTGTAACAACCTTCATTTGAGACTCTAGCTCAACTCGAACTGATTGACCTTTAATATCTACAACACGTCCACGGTAACCCTTATAAGGACCCTGGCGAATTTTCACAGTAGTATCAACCAAAGCATCATGCCCTCCTCTTCCACCTCTGTGCCTTCCTCCAGCTGTTTTAAAGAGACAGAAGTTAATAGCTTCAGCCTTCTAGTGAAATTTAATCGCTTGACCCAATAAAATAACAATTCAATGACATTCAGTAACCATAAAAGTTTGTATAAACAAGGATGCTAAAACCATGAGCAACATACAATCAAATGGAGGACCTCCCCTAGAAAATCTCCTTGGTGAAGGTGGTACACGGGATGGAGCCTTGAAGCCACCAAATCTTGAGAGAGAACCACCCTAAAAGATTGAATCAAATATGCTAGAATGAGAATGATTCAAGTTATACATGAAATAACATTGAAAAGAACCAACAGAAAAAGCTTACATTTCTGTCACCATTGGAACGTGATCCTCCCACTATACAACAAGAATCAGCTTTAGCACATATAAAGCCAGCATGTTCAAGGTGATGCCGATCATACACGAAAAGGACTTCTTTATATATGTGCTCTACAGGATCTTGTTTCCCCTAATATGATAATGGAGGACAGTATGTATACTGTAAACAAGTAAAATAACTTACAGGACAAACCAAATTCAGAAAATCTTACTTTACAAGGACCTTCAAGGATCCTAACTACATCTTTCACAGCAACAGTATTCCTATATCTGTCTTGCACATTAAATTTCTTATCAAGCTTACATTTGATTTCCCTCAATTTGACAAGAGAAACCTCTGGTCTCTCTGGGACACCCTTAAGAACCTAAAAGAAAAAAGTACAACACTAAGAGCATATTCAAAAGAGGACCACTCAATATCATGCCATTCAAGAGAGGTTGATGCACCTGAAATGCTTCGCTTTCTACACGTATAATTACACCAAAGCTATTGTTACTGCACCAACAAAATGAATAAATTAGGCTCCAAAATTAACACTAAATAGAAATACTTCAGCAAGGAACTACTTACTCTAGTAGCACAAGATCATGAAGCTCATACTCTCCAATTTTTGTAATACCAGTAGTCACTTCAGAGCTCTCAACAACATCATCAGCAAAAACACGAATCTGATAAAACAAATGCAAATTTCTTTTTCTAATAAAATAATCCTTAGATCAGAACCAGACACAAATGGTACTTCACTCACATGTTCTTTGGTCGTATCTGATAAAATGATGAGCACATGCTGATCCACCTTAACAACCATGCCGGTTACACCTTCCTTTGTCCCAGACACAACCTTCACATGATTCCCAGGCTCAAAGTACTTACACAGCTCTTTTTCGTTAACAGCAAGTGTTTTCTGCAAAACATCATTAATGGCTAAGAATGAACTTGCATGCACACCAGTAACCAAAATCTTAATTCAAAGAACACAAATAATGACTGAATTCTTACTGGAAGACCTTTCATTTCTGGTCTGATATGGACATTCTCTTCCTCAACCTTTTCAACCCATCCCTTTAAATTTTTCAAATCCCCCTTGACAACAATAACAGCATCACCCTTCATGAAGTGGCCTTTCTTCCTGTTTGCGAACAAAGTTGACAAACCAACCATTTCAACTCCATTCGTGCTAGGTGCCCGGAACTTTTCAAGTTCATCAAAAGTCGGTTTTATGTTTTGAGCACTAATTGACTTCATGGACATTGTTTTGTACAAGAACCCATCTTTGAAAAGCATGCCACCAATATTCTCAAAGTAATCACCAGTAACCGGATCTCGCCTGCGTTCTACACGAATATGAAATTCCCTAGGAAAACAATTAATATAGGTTATTATAAAAGAAAACACAAGAGTAGCAGATTTTTCACCAAAGGTTGGAATCATTTGAGCCTACCTAGCCTCATCAACATTCAATAAACGAGGAGGGGGGACAAAGGCTTTCTTCTTTGCAACCTCTCTGCCTTCCTAAATAAAATAGTAGAAGAGTGGATCAAGTATAGCAGAACAAGGCAAGAGAACATTATCAGTTTAAATTTTTCCTAAATCTGCAATTTCATATATAGACAGATAAAGCTCAATGGCTGCATAAGAAGATTAAAACAAAATTCTATTGTAAGGTTTTAACATGCACAATGCATGAGATAAGCACCTAACATAAATGTAGTCTATTCCATACCAATTTATTTGCAAGAGCCTGTAAGTCAATCCTAGGGATCAATTTCACAGTGACTCTCTGCCGCACGTTATCCACATCAACTACCTACAAAATGGAAATTAGGATGTCAGATTATAAAGTTTAAGAGAAGAACTCATGAAGTGACATGGACAAAACTCATACTTGAGCAAGATCACCCTTATAGGTCCCAATCTTCATTCTGACCCAGGTATCTCTTGAAAGATCAATCGCTTTACTTTCAACTGATAAAACATCAGTCATTTCTCTTATTGGAACAAGCAAAATTGTTGCTGGAAATATATTACGTAGACCTTTGACAGCCTGAAGAAGATCAAAGCTGGTTAACAAAAACATGTTTAGACATCTAGCTATGCCACTCATGAAAAATAAAGCCGAAGAAGAAATAATCACATACCTCCCGTACATGGGCTTCCTTGTCTGCTTCAATGTAAATATAATTTTTGAGGTGATCAAGAGCAATAACAGACCTGATCTACAATTCAACTCCTTTATCAATGAACTTCTGCATGAGGCAAACAGCAGTCTCTCGTTCACGACCAATCTAGCATACAAAAAGATTACCTTAGTTAATTTCCATGAAAAAATGTCTCAATAGTCATTAACCATTTCAGTCCAATGAAAGAATTCCAAAACTTAAATTGCAGAGAAAATCATTAGCATACCGCACATTTCACCATCCACAGCTTTGGATCTCTTACTGATGGCAAAAGTGCTTGCTGTTCCACATCAGTTGTCTCCTCGTCATATTCTGTGTGACTTGATCTAGCATACCTAGCCTGAATGCTTCTCTCAAGAGCTTCAACATCTTCTTGTTCGTCCTCCCGCAGTGGTAATGGGCGACGGTGCATCCTTCTACCAACATCTTCATCAGGAAGATCAGCTCCAGTCTCAACTATGAAGTCTGCATTTCCAGTTGTCAATATACCAGCAACATACAGAAAATTGAGGATAAAGCGGCCAGCACAAATAGAAGATTGAACAGTCACCAAACTCAGATATGCCATCAGACCATTTAAAACCGTAATGAGGGAAACAGGTTGCCATGAAACAATCCCATAAAGGTTTATCAATCATTTAATTGGGTTGATAATGAAATGCCTCTCCAGCTAAACTAAGCCGCACTTATCTTTTTGAATCAGGGCAGAGTGTCTGATAATTGAAATTAATATAACTTTGGAAAGACATTAAAGAAGGTGAAGAACAAACGATATCAACCATGAGATACACATACATAGTTTCCACTCATCATTTCAAGCTGCTACTGCATGACCTTCTAATAACCAATTGATTTTAGGTGAAATTGTCATATATGGTAACCAAAAGATTCTCAAGCACAATTTTCTAAAGACCAAGAGGCTTAATAGGGGAGGAACAAGAAAGTAAACCAAATAATTTAAATTCCAAAACAAAGAAAAATTCTTAGAATTTGCAGAGAATGGGTACTAAGCATCCGAACAAATATGCAGCTTACAGCAATAGAACTGCCACACGAGCGAACCAAGAATTACAGAGAAATGATTTTTTTCCAGCCTGACTAGCATACAAATACGGGAGGAGAAAGAATGCAGACCAATGAGATTAAATAGAATGATTTAAATTCCAAAACAAAGAAAAATTCTTAGAATTTGCAGACGAAAGGGTGCTACATATCACATCAGAGGTACAACTTACAAATATAATGGAATTCTTCGCAGAAAAGTTCAGAAAAACAAAAAGTTGGAAAACTAAGAGCTCGTTCAGATTTTGATAATTACCAAAGTAGCAAACTTCAAAAGCATCAGATGCTCAGTATTCCAGCACAGTTAAAAATGAAACAGAACAGCAAAGAAATAGAGAAAGTAGAAGTATACACCCAGCAAAATAATTTTCCTGCCATGCCTGGCAAATAATAATCATACAAATGACAATGAATTCAATGAAATTGATCGGAATCTTTCATAAGAAAAGAGTTCAGAAGAAGAATTGTCGGAAAAATAGGAGCTAGTTAAGAATCAAATAATTACAACAAAAGGTACTACTGATATTACTACTGTGCTTCCATTCCATGATTGCATAGATATCAAAATGACATACAACCAAGTTAAAAAATTTACTCGGTAAACAGGCCTTTCAAGAAATGTGAAGGATGAGACACAAAATGGATTCGATAAAAAATTCAGGGAGAAATAAGGTTCAAACAAATCAATTTAAAATATAAGCCATTCATGACTTTCAGATCAAAATAAAAAATGCGAAATTTTTATATGCCAACAATAAAAATTTTCAGCTTACATATTTACAACTACAAATATTAGATTAATATCTCTAAAATGATTCTGAATTTGTCAAAAGTTACTACATACAAAATATAAATGCCACATGCATAACTAGAATGCAAACTTCAGCATCGTTTAGCAAACATAAAAGGAAAGAAATTATATTCAATGCTGTAGATACCCATTTTCGGTTATTAACATTCCTTTCAATAGTAATGATAGGAAATACTATCCCAACACTTCTTAAACAAGTTAGCCTTGGGAACAGCTTTCGTATTGGGTAACTTGTGGGGCTAAGCCTAAGAATATCGGCAGGATTCTTGGGTCTCCCCACTTTTGGGATGTCTTGGTCAGAATAGCTCGGAGGTTCAGATACAGACACTATTAAGAAGTCTATTTCTTAACCTTTCTCAAGAGTACAAGTTTTTTCTCCCTCTCCTCGTTGATTAAACCATGCACTTGCACTTAAGTTTGCAAGTAGCAATCTCATTGCCAAAATGAGTTACATGAATGAAACTTCCATGGAACTACCATTATATCCACTATCTTCATAACTCTCGTTACCCATCATTCATAGCACATTCTTATGAATTAACTCACATCTCTCCCACGTTCTATAAAATACACCATTTGTTTCATAAAAGTTCTTTTGAATATAGGGAATCCAAGGTTTCATTAAGGTGGACTTTTGGATTTTGATCTTTTGGTCAAATTTGAGCACTTCAAAATTCTCTGTGATTTTCTTTCTACAATTATGATAACCACCGTAGCTCTCACCTTTCTCACCCCACTATTGCTTCCATCACCATCACATTTCCTCGCTTAACCAAAAGAACCCTTTACAAATCCTAAGCGGATTCTAGAACCAGAATCAAGATAAAGAGATTCTTAGTGAACTAGCTTAAGCATAGAAAGTTGAAACTCATTTCTAAACAAGAATTAGATCGATTTCTTCCAAGATAAAGTCGGATTACAGCACACTAATCATCATTTCTTTTCACTTCACTAGCAATTTCGATCCCAATATGAATAAAAAGAAAAATAAAGAAGAGGACATTACCGTCTTCACCCTCCTCTTCTTCCTCTTCCTCATCGCTATCCACCTGCGCTTCAAGATCAAAAAATCGAGAGCCAACACGCGGAGCCTTGCTATGCTTTTTGCCACCGCCCCCATAAACCTCATCGTCGTCATCTTCATATTCATCTTCCTCATCGTCCTTCTCCGCCACGTCATCGATGAAATCAGATCTGCGTCGCTTCCTGCTTGAACCACCTCGACCTCTCCCTACGTCTTCGTCCTCGTCGTAATCCTCGTCGTCCACTAACTGGTCCTCCTCATCTTCGTACTCTTCATCATCAACATCATCATCTTCCTCGTCTCTTCGTCTCGCCATCGCAGTAACTTAATCAGAGCTCTGAGGTTTCTCTTCGTTGATGATATCAAGTTCTGAATTTCTGAAGAAATGGAGAAATGGAATCCTAGAAATGGAGGGGTAAGCTTGTAATTTTATTTTTAATTAATCAGAAAGGTGACAGTTTTTTTTTATAGAGAAAGGGGAAGGAGACAAAGCGTTATTTTTTTCCTTTTTCCGACTCCTATGAAATGGGCCAGGTGGATTTTAATTGGGCCGCTCTTACTTGAATTGTAGGTTAGATGTCAGTTGAAAACTAGAAATCCAAAAACTGCTTTGCTTGATAGTGTAGGACAAAATAGGAAAGATGAAAAATGAATTTAACCAAACTTAACTTTAAAAATTCAACTAAGGGCTTGTTTGGTTGGCTGTAATAGCCATTCTGTTACAGCCTTATTCAGCAGGCTTACTCATGCAGGTGTTTGGTTCAATGGAATGCCTGATTACAGGCTTATTCCATTCCTTTCATATTCAACAAAATCTCCCAAATTCTATTCCCTTCCAAAACCACCGATTACATCCTTCATACAACACCTCCCCACTTTACCCTCTAACACTAATTACAGCGTCTTCCTTCGACTTCGGCCGTAGCAGCCTTTACCGTTTAAGCTCATCTCATGCTGCTACTTCAATGGATGCTTTACAAGGTTAGCCTGACAAGGATTTTTCAGTCTCCAGTATTTTGCCGATCAAAATGGTTGAATTTCATGGATGTTATTTGTTATGCCATAAATGAAGGTACTGACATACCCAATCACCCATGCATGCACTAGTGAAGTAAAGCACAGAATAGGGGCTAATGTAATCAGTCCCTGTTTTATTTCGATTCCTCTTTTTTTTCTTTTCCCTTTTCCTTTGTCCAATTTTTCTTCCAAGTGAGTTTTGGAGAAAGATCCAATTGTAAGGGTATCAGATATGAGAGTGGAGATAGGAATTGAGAAGATTGTTGCAAGATTTCTTTTCAAAAGAATGGCTCCTTGAGTGATTGGGATTTAATTAGATGGTTAAGTTCAAAACCAAGGAGTCATTTGGTTTACTTTTTCCAGTTTTGTTAACTTGTTTATGTCTTGTTTCTTAACTTTCATTTGCAATGAATGACTGGTTAAAAATATAAAATCAATGATATAAATGCTATGGGGGGACAGTTCAAACAAAGAATCTCAGCCATCATTGTTCCATTACAAGCTTCGGTTTCCCTTCTTTTTTCATTCAATTTTTGGGGGTTCTTGGATTTTTCTCTGGTCAAATTAGTTATAATTAATCAGCATGTATGTTTGACAGCCTGTGATTTCAGGGAAATTTTTTATATGTGCTTTATATAAGCAATTAAAGAGGTTAATAGGAGAGATAATATCTTTGCGTTCTGCTCTGCAATTTGTTCATGGATTTTTGTTGTGACCTTTCAGTTTATTCTGCATTGATATTGAATTTCTTCATGTTATTTGATACTAGCAAATGTGGTGGTCGAAATTTGCAAGAAAATTGACTAGACTAGTGGCATCACCAAGGTTGGTTAGTTAGTGCTTGTGAATAGAAATAAATCTGATTTCATTTCTACTAAAATAGGCATACCTGTTCATCATGTGCCACAACATACTCTATGGCATCAAAATTGGAAAAAAGCATATTGTTTGCTGATGATAGTTACATCTTTTTTCATGTTAATATAGAAGAATGCAATGCAATCAAGAAGATTTTAAATGATTTTTGTAATTTGAACAAGTTAGAATTCATGGTCAGTGGAAATTGCCGCCTCAGATTACGAAATGAGACAATTACGTGATCGAACCGCTGCTTTTCTGATGAAACTTGGATATAATATAGTGGCGGATATTAATGCTTTATGGGTTCGTGTACTTAAAATATGGGATGAAAGAGTATGCCGGACGTGGGGTAGGAGTTCGTTCCTTTGGAGGTCTGGTCTTTACTTCGTGAAAATATAATCTGGTTAATGGGCGATGGAAATAACATTATGTGTTGAAAGGATCCTTGGCTTCCAAGTATAGGGCCCCTGATTAATCACATTCCTGCTTCTGTTAATTTAGTTTCAGATTGTTCTCTCAAGGATATGACTACAGAGGAAGGTGTATGAAACCTTGAACTTTTTCGTGTTTGGTTTTCGAATGACTTTTTGATATGTATTATGAGTATCCCACCTTCACACGACTACAAGTGTTTTTTTGTCAAAAGTGCGTACAAGATGTTGAAAGAAAACTCTTGGAACTCAAGAGAGGATAAATGGAAAATTGTATGGAATATCCAAGACCTCAAAAAGTTAGTTTCTTTATTTGGACCGCTTTTAAACAATGACTTCTTATGAATGTGGAAAGAGTTGAAAAGGGGATTGGGCCGACTCTTAATGTCTTATTTGTGGCCACGTCTTGGAAAATATCTTGCATGTTTTTAAAGATTGTTCAGTAGCAAAAGATGTTTGGCTGAGTGTTATATCTATAAATCGACAGAGGAATTTCTTTTTGGATAATTTACATAACTGGTTAGTTTCTAATTTGCAAGATCTTTCGAAAATGCATGTGGGGGAGCCAATTGGGCCTATCTATCTAGACTCCTTGCTTGGCGTATTTGGAAGAACCCTAATCTATTCATCTTTCAGGGTATAACTTGGAACTCGAATGAGATTTTCAAAGTTTCAAAGAGCTGAGCTAAGTAGTATTCTATGGTGTTTAGAGATGATTCAATCTGTTGTAAAGACTTTACCATTGGGCAACCGAAAACGAGGAATTGGATTATCCTAAATATTTATGAAGTTGTTTCGTTGGGTTTTGGTCGTGCTACTGTTAGGGGTGTTGCTTGAGATGAGATTGTATTCTTGGGTATAATCATCATTTGGGGAAGTGTTCAACTTTTAATACCATGTAAGGTTGATAATGATTTAAAGTAGAGTTGATACTTCTATTGCATGAATCCATGACCCTATGATGCCTCTAATTAAGTAGGTTATAGTATCTGATGGAACACCTTTTGAAGCTTTATGACATTAATCCTTGTTGTTTAGGTGGAAGATCAGGTTAGAACAGTCCAAGGAATTTCAAAGTACACTGAAAATATTTTGTTATGTTTTGGAGTTCCAATGATGACTTTAAAATATCTATTTCTTGTTGACGTCTCTGTTACTTAGTTATCTGGTGTTCAGATGATCCTGGAATCTTGCAAATCTAGTTCTGGAGTTCCTTTAGTTCTAAGGTTGTGTTTATGTTTATTTTCCTTTAAGCAGTGAGTTTACTTTTAGAGTTTATATTTGATGATCTGATAGTGGATATATACAGTTATTGTGTAAAGTGAATAATAATGTCTTCTCATTAAAAGTTTTTGAAAACCAATACAGATAATTATATTTTTAATGAGGTGTCATCATTTGATTCGCTGACAGTTTATATATTTATAGTTTTAGTGCATCAAATATAAATATTTATTTTCATGACCTTTCTTCAACCAAATTGCACTCGATGCATAGATTTTGTCTTTGAATGTTGTTGTGGCTATCTCATTTCCTTTCGCTGCAGTAAACTCTACCAAATACTTGTCGTTTAAAATTTTGATCTTCAATTTCTAGCAGTTGGTAATTGCATCAGGTTACGTGTTGTTGCTTTTAAGTGCCATTGAATGCACCGACATACTCATCCATGCACAAGAACGATTTTTAATTCTCTACCATGTCCTATGAGAACTCTGAATTTGGTCTCTTTCTTACCTCCTTTTCCTTGTTTCTACTATTGCTAACAATGATATTTGGTTTTTCCAGAATCCCTACTTTGTGAACATCCTTCTTGCTGGCTATGACAAAGAGACAGGCCCATCTCTGTTCTATATTGACTACATTGCTACACTTCATAAGGTTGATAAGGGAGCATTTGGTTATGGATCCTACTTTTCTCTCTCTATGATGGACAGGCGCTACCACAGTGGCATGACAGTGGAAGAAGCCATTGATTTAGTTGATAAATGCATAATGGAGATCAGATCAAGACTGGTTGTGGCACCACCAAACTTTGTCATCAAGATTGTTGATAAAGATGGAGCAAGAGAATATGCCTGGCGTGAATCCGTCAAGGATGCTGCAGTTCCTTCGGCGTGAAAGATTTTATTACGGACTTGACATTCCGTTCTGGATGTTTTAATTTGCATTTACCGATAGGAAATAATGTGTGTCGGCAGTGAACAGTAGTATAAGAAACTGTTTACTTTGATTTGATTATGTTCTGAAGTGGAAAAAGGATTGGAAATTTGATGATATTTTATCTTGGAATGGAAACCTTTTTATGTGCCTACAGCTAGAGGGAAGACCATGACAGTTTGGTGTTATTGAATGTCTCATCTAATTTTAATGATGCATTGCTGATAAAGCTAAGCTGGACCTTTGTGGGAAATGCTTGGAAACTATAGGCTTCCATCCTATAGTGGCATCACCAAGGTTGGTTAGTTAGTGCTTGTGAATAGAAATAAATCTGATTTCATTTCTACTAAAATAGGCATACCTGTTCATCATGTGCCACAACATACTCTATGGCATCAAAATTGGAAAAAAGCTTATTGTTTGCTGATGATAGTTACATCTTTTTTCATGCGTTGAGCAAACAATATTCATATTTCTAATCTTTTATTTTTTTAGTTTAGAAGATAATTAAATTATTTATTTTATTAATGATATTTAAGCTTAGTATATATGCATCATAATTTAAAACTAAAAAATAGGTTATATATTATTTTTCTAAAATTATATATATAATTTTTACTAATTCATATTTTAATAATAATTATATTAAAAATATTATTAAATTACATATTATTTTATTAAATTGTATTTAATAATAATTATGTTAAAATATAATTAAATAAATTAATATTTTTATTAAATTATATTTAATAATAATCATTAAAATTTAATAACAATAATCATCTAACTAAAAAAATTCTGTTAAGGGTACTTTAGTCATTTAAGCATTTTTCTTATGCTATTACAGCATCATTCCATTCAACCAAACACAAGAATATTATTACAGCTCTATTCCATTCCAATCAACCAAACAATTGAATTACTGATTACAGCTCTATTCCATTACAGCTCTATTCCATTACAGTTTTATTCCATTACACCTCTATTCCATTACAGCGAACCAAACGTACCGTAAGTGTCTCGAGACATTCAATTACATGTCTATTTCGCGGGCTCATCATATATAGCTGTTTGGTTTAATGGAATGCCTATTATAGGCTTATGTAGTAAAATGACCTGATTTTTATTCCCTCCCCTCAGCATCGATTACTGATTCGGTGCTTAAGGAGGTCTTTCACTCCCCACTTTACCCTCTCCCAGTTTCTCACCTCAAAAAACCTCTCAGGTAGCCACTGTCACTGCCTTACTTCCTTCGACTCCGGTGATAGCACTCCTCATCTTCATCGCAGCGTCCTTCAGGTAAACATTTTCTCCCTCTGTTCCTTTCATTTCCCTTTCTTCCAATTTTTTTGCTCTTTTTCTTTACTCTTTTTCTGCTTTCTTCCGTATCAAAATTCATTATTAATTGCCAAACCCACCCGTTTGGTTGGAGGAGACCCGTTCTTCTCCATTGCTTCCCTTGGTGCTTATGATCTATGGCTTTATTCTCGAATTGAAGAAAGAATAAATGGCTCTAGCAAAGAAGGGAAAAACCAAAACCCAAAAAGCAGAATCATCGTAGCCCACTGAAAATGACTCCAAGTTCCCATCTTCAATCTACTCGATTCCTCTTTCGTTTATTGCCATCACCATCCACGCCAAACCCGATGCCAAATCTTCCTCCATCACCGATTTCAGTGAGGATTCTGTAAGGGTCCAGATTGATGCGCTTGCCAAAGATGGTGAAGCTAACGCTACACTTCTTGATTATATCAGCTCGATTTTAGGGGTGAAAAGAAGGTAAGTATCAATAGGTTCAGGCTCTAAATTAAGAGATAAGGTGGCAGTTGTTGAGGAGATCACCCTCCAGAGTGTATTCCTTTGATACAAAAAGTTTCTTTTTTGGTGTTTTTAGTTCAACTTTGAGCTCTTTCTTTGGATACTTTGTTGTTGGATTTGCATGCATGGAAGGACTTTTGGGTTTGAGGTTATGTATAACTTATTTGACCAACAATCCATTTACCTTTCTCTGCCCATATGTTCTCCCCCCCTTCCTATTATCATTTTCTAAATATTTGGTGTTCTTGTATCAAACAATTCAATGTTAGGCACCTGATATTTTGTTTTCCTTATTACGCTTATGATTTAAAGTTGCTTCATTGTGAAATAGTTTCCATGCTGAGTGAGGTACTATTACCTCAAGATAAGATTTGTTTTAGATTTGTGGTATTTTTTTCCTTCATCTATATTTTTTTTCTTAGCAAGTGTCTTAGATTTTATATGCATGCTCAGATGGACTGACTTCTCTTATATTCTGATTAAATTGAGTAAAATAGAATAAGGGAGTTGCAAATCTATATGCAAAAGGAACTTTCAAGTTCCAGTGTACTACTTGGCTATAGATGTTAATATACTACTACATCTGTGGCAGAGCTTCCCTTAACACAATATTACTAATTCATATGTTAAAAGTAAAGGGTTCTTTTTCCTCTCTTGTCATCAGGTACATCTAATTAGCTGTTTTTAAATTTGCTCAGGCGGTAATGAAACGCACGAGAAGCTTGTTGGGGGTCATACTAAATTAGCCTCCTTAATAGGGACTCAGGAATATGTCCTCCCTCCTTCACAAGTTAACTATAGCAAATCGATTGTAAGTTATTAGTTAACTATTCATGTGGTTTGGCTGCTATGTGTTGTACATTGTATTATAGGCTTAGATATCATTTTCTATGCCGCAGGCTCATATTCCAAAAACACCATACATTATCCCCCCCTTTCTGTATCCACCTTTTAGGCTAAACAAGGGAAACTTATCCTCTCTAATATATGGTCTGTTGAGTTTTTTTTTTTTTTTTATATGCTAGCCATTTCCCAAATTTAAAGACCAAGCAAGTTAATCATTCCTCTTGTAGTCATCTGAAAGTTTCTCGTGCTTTTCATGCATGTGAAAATCACATTCGCCGAAGGTCACTTTTGTCTAGGCCATATTAACCTTTTTGTTATAGTTTTGCTTATTCTCTGTTGTTCGAGTATTTGGAGTGTATGAAGTTTAATATGCATATGGCTTATTCTGTATTGCTCTTTCAGTCCTTTTCTGAATTCATGCTATATATTACAGATATATATAGGAGAAAGAGGTCATTTTTTGAGCTTTATGGTTCTTGTCAGCTTCTCTTCTATTCAGTTAGTGATCGATGTAAAACTTAGCAATTTATATGTAGCTTTTAACAGTATGAAAATAATATTTGAGTAATAAATTTTAGGCTTTAAGTGTTCTATCTTGACATAATGTTTTTTAAGGCAAATACACATATAACTATTCTATCTTGACAATGATGCTTCTTAAGACAAATTCTTATTGCATGTCAGTGAATCACATAACCTGTTTTTTCTCTTTTGCAGGCTGTAATGGCCAGTGACTTCTCTGTCTCCCAATTTTGTTTCTTGGAAAGGCTTCTTTTTTTTTTATGCTGAATTAATTTTGGGGTATTTGCAATTTGTATCAGGTGTAACATTCACCATCAATGCATTTACAGGGCAAGCTTATATTTCGGGAAAAATAAGCCCTGTGTTGCAGTTGAAGTTGCTAGCAAGAGCTGAAGAAAACAAAGCTTGACTTTGCTGGTTATATTATGGATGTGAACATGACCCATGTAAACAATCTGTGGCCAAGGATGAGACCAACAGTAATCAAGCTCTTAGCTCCAAAACCAAAAATCTTTTTTAATGTTTGATGTAATATAAGCTTTGGTTTTTTCTTTTAAGGAGTTAGTATTGAAGTTTTTCTCTCATTTTTAATGGAGGAAAACATAGTATTTTTTTTATGGTTTTGTTTTGTTCTAAGGTTGCTTACATAGTTTTATGTTTGGAAGCAGCTAAAACAATTATCAGTTATCTAATATTTTCCAAATGTCTTTTTTATTTTCTCTTGATCTTTGATTTTATATATGCATTGTAGTTTAAAACTAATAAAGTAGGTTATATATTATTTTTCTAATATTATATATTATAATTTTTACTAATTCATATTTTAATAATAATTATATTAAAAATGTTATTAAATTAATTATTATTTTATTAAATTGTATTTAATAATAATTATGTTAAAATATAATTAAATTATTTATTATTTTTATTAAATTATATTAATAATAATCTTATTAAAATTTAATAACAAGAATCATCTACCTACAAAAATTTTATTAAGGGTATTTTAGTCATTTAAGCTTTTTTTTCTTATGCTATTACACATTCCATTCAACCAAACACAAGAATACTATTACAGCTCTATTCCATTCCATTTAACCAAACAATTGAATTACTAATTACAGCTCTATTTCATTATAGTTCTATTTTATTACAACTCTATTCCATTACATCGAACCAAACGTGGCATTAGTGTAATATACCATTTATTAATCAAGCATAATCATACTTATAAAAATCAAAATTAAATAGTTAAGTTCAACTTTAACGCACTCAAATGTCCAACAAGTACCAAAATATATCAAAAGACCCAAAAATACATTTAACTATATGACTCAACTTAGGTACCTTAAAGTATATCTTAATCTTTTATTACAATCACTTAATATATACAAAATATAACTATGTTACCTTAAAGTATTTTTACTTTAATAATATTTATATTTCGATATATCTTAATCTTTATATTACAATTACTTAATATATATAAATATTAACTAGATTCATATTTCATAGCCAAGAATCACATTTCAATGTTAATTTTTAACATAAAATCATAATTTTTGCCAATCTAATTATTAGAATCATTTCATATTCATTTTTACAATCAATATTGATTATCACCATAAAAATAACATTTTAGTATCAAAATTAAAATGATATTAAAATGACATATCATTGATTACTTTTAACCCCTATTAATTGAATGCTGACATAAGTATAGGTATATGGATTAATCCCTTAACACTCAACAATAAGCACTAAAATGCTGATCAGGCATAAATGCATTGATACTCCTAAATGAATTGCACTGAAGTGTTAGAATGCTTCCACCAATAACTTATACGAAACGTATGACATGTGAATTATATATTCACTGTGTCTAGCGTCATTTAATAAGGCGATTTCATAATTTCATAGCACCAATACGTGCAATATTCATAGTTTCAAATCTTTTATACCAACCATACACATATCATTTTCTCAGTATCATTTTATAACATTTAATCAACATGAACACATAATTTTAGATACTTCTCATCAAAATACCATAGTAGTTAAATTTATCTCAAGTGCTTTATAGTTCATATTTTACCTTATATCTACTCCAAGTGCTTTATATATATGTGTATATATATTATTAGACATGTTTTATATTTTTTCACCCAATGGTTACACCATAATCTAGTTAAAGTATACAAATATTTTTATATAATTTTTTTTAAATTTTGTTTTTAAAATAAGCTTTCAAATTTTATATTTGAAATTTTCTTTGTTTTTTTAAACATATTTTTTAATTGGCTTTCATTCACCAAATCATCAACCAAGTCCATATAAAAGTATTATGTTGCATGCATAAAAGCCTAGCTTCAATCCCAAGTAATTTTTTTTTTATTTAAGCAAAGAAAAAAAATTGTATTTTTATTTATCTAAAAGAGAAACGACACCGTTTCGATCACTGAAGCTACTATCGTCCAGTCTAGAAGGCTGGAAAGGCTTTAAGCTTCAGCTCAGGAAAATCAATTTGGTGCTCCACTCGACAGTTTGAGTCTGTTGGATTCCACTGTTTCTGAATCCAGATAATCGACGGAAAAAACTGTAAACAAAGCAAATGAGTCCCAAGCCTCGAATCTTCTCAGCGCATTCCCACACCGCTCCTTTATGCACTCGCACTCACCAGATCGCCGCTCTCATCCTCGTAACCGCCACTTTCTTCTTCACTCGTCTCTTCGACCAATCCTTCCCTCCGTCTCCCTGCTACCTCGATCGCCACCTCAATCTCCACGTCGCTAAAACCAATGACGCCGGCCACCTATTGTGGCCCGACCGAGGGTACGGCTCCCACCTTACTCTCAAGATCTATGTCTACGACGAGATCGAGATAGACGGCTTAAAAGACCTTTTGTACGGTAGAGACGGCTCCATTTCCGCCAATGCCTGTCTCAAAGGCCAGTGGGGTTCTCAGGTAATGTTCTCCTTTTGAGATTTTATTTACTTTAATGATCTTTGTTTTTAGGAATAATTTCTTTAATAATTGTTTGTAAAAAAAAATTGTAGGTTAAAATCCACAGGTTATTGCTTGAATCTCAATTTCGAACCAGAAAGAAAGAGGAAGCTGATTTATTCTTTGTACCAGCTTATGTTAAATGTGTTCGGATGTTGGGTGGTCTTAATGACAAAGAAATTAATCAAACTTATGTCAAGGTAAAACCTTCATTTTACTTGTTGAATATACATTAGATGATTCTTATTCATTTTTAGCAATAAATAACAGTTGTTTTATTTCAGGTTTTGAGTCAAATGCCGTATTTCAGGAGGTCAGGAGGGCGTGACCATATATTTGTTTTCCCAAGGTATATCTGTTAAAGTTTTGCTTCGTTAGGTTTGAATTTGATTAACTTTGATTCCAAGGTTGTTTGTTTTCTATATGTCAATCACAGTGGTGCTGGAGCTCACTTGTTTAGATCTTGGGCAACCTATATAAATCGATCTATAATTCTCACTCCTGAGGTATTGGTCTTTTCTATCCAATAGATCTTATGATTTGTGTTTACCATATGCATTTTATTTTTCTAGGTTGTGATCGGTTGTATTGGGTAAAGGTTCAATTTGGTGCCTATTAATATGCCTCTGAATCTGGGTCGCGGTCGGTTATGCTCAATGGTTGAGTGTATTGTCTCTCTTACATTCATAGGGCATAAAAGTGCCATATCATTAGTATGTCCCCAATTAAAGAAGCTGAACAAAATGCAAAGAACATGATTGATTGTAGGGTCATATAACCAACTTATGGAAAATTATCAAAATCTGTTTTCTTGTGGTTTGAGCTCCTGTGTTGGTTTAGATATTAGATTTTCTGTAAAGACAGTATGTATATATATATATATATATATTTGTTTATATGCACCTGGCAGCTTTGGCTTTGTCAAATCCAACCATAGTAACCGACTAGATGATTTCTTTTAAGGTCTTTAAGCAACAGAGCAAAACAGCAGAAATGAATCTCAAATTCTTTGAATTGCTATCAGTGGAAAATCCTTAGGTTCTAGAACTGAGGACTCTTATCTTGAAAATAGGTGTTAAAGTTAGTTGCATGGGAGAAAACATTCACCTTTCTTGGTGGAAGAATTATTTTGGTCCAGTCTTAACTGCCTATATATATATCCATTTCTTTCTGTTGAAATTGCCAGCCTCCCTTGTCGACCAGAAATTCTAAATGACTGTTGCTTATGTATTTGGTGGACGAAAACTAGTTTCATTGTTCCTTAATCTTTTAGGAGATGCAGAATTATTAAATGTGTTGTAGAATGATTATTAGCTATGCTTTCTAAGAGAGAAAAATGGAAACATGGAAAAACTGCTTTTCTTTACGTGCAGTAAGTTAATACTTTTCTTTTTCTTTCCAAATTGTAAACACTGCAGAAGGGAAGGAAAGAGGTTGAGTAAAGGATTATATATTTTTCCCCTTATTTTTGTAAATTTGTTTTTCTATCTTACAAATGGTATATGTTAAAAGCCATTTTGTCTCAATTTAAGTTATTCCTAATTTTTCACATTTCAATTTTTCTTACCAATTGAAGCCTTCAGAATTGAAGTTCTCTTGTGTTTTATGTTGACTTTCTTAACAAAAGAATGCTGATTTGTGTATTGTGCAGGGAGACCGTACTGATAAGAAAGACACAAGTGCTTTTAATACATGGAAAGATATCATCATTCCTGGAAATGTTGATGATGGGATGACGAAAACAGGGGCTACTGTTTTCCAGCCGTTGCCTCTATCTAAGAGAAAGTATTTGGCAAACTATTTAGGCCGGGCACAAAAGAAGGTTGGTCGTCTTAAGCTGATTGAGCTTGCAAAGCAATACCCAGATAAGGTATGCTTTCCTTCTTTGTCAGTTTAAGTTTTTTTTTTAAAAAAGCACCAGCCTGACTGGAATAAAGCACAATATGTATATTATGAGTTTTTTTTTCCCTTTATAACATGCAACTTTTCTATTGGTCAATATGCACGACTTCCTTATGGTTGAATCCTCGAATATTCAGAAGCATAGAGTTTGATACTATCCCTTTCTTTAAAGTAAAGGTGTATCTATGAAAAAGGTGAAAAATAGATGAAATAAAAGAGAAGCTGGGTCAGGCAGGCCGTTTTTTATAACTATTGCATTTCAGGAAAAGTGCGTAGGTGCCCCAGGCTTGTGCCTGACCAAATGAGCCTCACCTGAAAGGGTTTGAGGTGCTTTTGTTCTCTACTGCTAAGGAGTAAGGTGCAGGTGCACGACTATAGAACCTCAAAATAACAATTTAAAACCTTGGCATTGAACTTATAGTTCTGGGTAATGTCACTTTTAATTAATTAACCAATTTCTTTTTCCAGTTCTTTGGGTCCCTGATTACTATGTGCATTAAGTTGATCATATTTCATTCATATACCATAAAGAAATCCTATTAGATCCATTGTATTTTACTGATCTACTAAGAATCTTGTTAGAATCAAGGAATTCTATGTTCTTAATATTCCTCATATCGTTATTTCTTTACCCCTATTTTACTGTTAGTAGAAAATTGTTGCCCGTGCTTACTGTGGTTAAGTGTGTGTGAATGTGAGATAAGGCGAAGCTTCTTAATTCTTTCTGCATCCGATGATTGGTGTGAAGTATGAAATCTCATAACTCTATTAGCAGGCTTTCTTTTAAATACTAAATGGATTGATTTTTACTAGAATTTTCTCATTTATCTCGTGGAAAATATATGCAGTTGGAATGTCCAGAGTTACAGTTCAGTGGTCCTAACAAATTGGGAAGAGTGGAATATTTTCAGCACCTGGGCAATTCCAAATTTTGCCTCGCACCACGTGGGGAGTCATCTTGGACCCTCCGGTTTTATGAGTCGTTTTTTGTGGTCTCTCTCTCTCATTCTCAAACACATGCACACAAGCATTTTGAGGCTGATGGAACTATAGTAATTTGCTTTTATTTTTTCATGAACAGGAATGTGTTCCAGTCATCTTATCAGATCAAGTAGAATTACCTTTTCAAAATGTGATTGACTACACAGAGATATCAATCAAATGGCCATCCACATCAATAGGGCCTGAGCTTCTGGATTACCTGGCTTCGATACCAGGTCAGATATTCTATTTTTTGCTTCTTACTCTACTTACTGAGCTCTTTAGCATCATGAAACGACCGAACTTTGCATTTGTGTTTCAGATGAGGTCATAGAGCAGATAATAGGTCGTGGCAGGCAAGTAAGATGTTTGTGGGTTTATGCTCCAGATTCGGAGCCATGTTCTACAATGCGAGCGCTAATGTGGGAGCTTCAGAGGAAAGTGAGGCAATTTCACCAATCGGCTGAAACATTTTGGCTGCATAATGGATCCGTAGTGAATAGGAATCTTGTTGAATTTGCAAAGTGGAGACCTCCTATGCCTCTGCCTTAAAAACTGGCTGCCTCGTTTTGGTTGACCCAGTCCTCCTTTTGGCTTCAAATTTAACACATGCTGTCAACTTCCTGAATGGTTGTTGGGATTCACTATTTCTTCAATAGGTTGTAGAGCAATTCTATTTTCACCTTATTGTTGGCAACTTTAAAACAAAGTATTGCAATTCTAGATGTTGTAAAAATGTCACGAAATTAATTTGTACATTATATAGTATGATGAAAGTTGTTAATGATAATTTAGCTGATTGTTACAATTTAATTCAATCTCTTCCATATTTGTCTCTCTTTCTAGATTTACTACAATTTGTTACGAAAAACAAAATCAATGTAAATTTTGCATTTAAAAAATAATGCTTCATTTTGAGAAATGATTATTTTCTCTTCTTTTTTTTAAATGGTAGATAGTCTTTTTTTTAATGATGAGAAGTTTGGTGGTGAGTTTTTATGAAGTTATTCTTCTTTTTGTAAAAAATAAGATTGTTGGTATGTGATTTGCCTTTAGAAGTTCCCTTTTTGTTAGTCACGTTTGTAAATTTACTGAATTAGCAATATTTTTTTTGTTTAGATTGAAGATGCATAAATAACCTATAGTTTGATCGTCCGGCTATAAATTTATTAGATTTATTTAAAATGACACCTTTGCGTTGAATCAGTTAGATGGCTAGCTATATATATTGTTTTTTTAATTGGTTAAATAAGTTGTTTTTTAAGAAATTTAGGTAAAAAAATTAATTTCGAAAAGAATATGAAAAGCACATTCATTTTGCATAGTTATCAAAAAATCTCATCCAGTTGGACGAATTTTTCGTACTGTTGATAAGAAAATTGGACTAATTTTTACTAATATAACAGGAAAAATGCGTTCAACTGAATACATTTTTTTTTGAAATTTTTAAAAAATACTTCTAATTAGGTGAATTTTTTTAACATTTCAATAAAATTCATTTAATTAAACGTACTTTTGCACACTTTTTAAAATTAATATATTTTTCTAAATTTAAAAAGTAACTTATTTAACCAATTTAAAAAAATACATATATACTTAATTTAGCCCAGATAGGAAATAGCTCGGTAAAAGAAATTAAGGAAAATTAGTGGTTGAACCGAAGTTATATAACAAAGAAAATGTGTGCGGGAAAAATTATAGAGAAAAAGTAAATAAGATAATCCAGGTGTAAGGCTAAAAATGATGATATATTATCGGGAAGAATCCCAAAAATGCACTGACATGCCACCTCCTTCACAAATATACCAACTTGGCAATTTCCATACTCTTCTTCTTCTCTTCAAATCACAACTTCTCTACAACCTTCTTCTTATTGATTTCTAGATTCCGAGAGATTACTGTGTAGGAAGAAAGGGCTTCCTTTTTCTCTTAACTGGTTGAAGCTCAGCTCTATAAAAAAATGTGCACCACATTGTTTTCCGGCTGTCGTAGCTTTTCATGGCAGCAACTATCTCTTTCTTGCAGTCTGGCTCACTCTTCTTCATCAGAAAATGGGATTTCCAGGCCAAAAACTGTTCCCACTTCAAGAGGAAATGGGTTGGTTGATAAGGAGAAGGACAATTCATGGGGGATTTCGAGTAGACGATCCCTTTTGATCACTGGGATTTCTGTAGCGTCATCGTCTGTATTAGGATTTCCAGGTGAGGGAGTGGCAGTCGTCAAACAAGGTCTTCTAGCAGGAAGGATACCTGGCTTGTCTGAGCCCGATGAACAAGGTTAGTTCAACAGTTTCAATACATCATGCATATGATATCATTACGTTCCCCAGTCCCATCATCTAAATTTGTGAAGAAATTAAAAGGAGAACTACTGTTTCTTGCAACTACTTCCTATATTTGTGAGGATGATGAGAAAAAATCATTTTAATAACTTTCTTCAATCTCTATGGGTTCCTCTATAAATCAATCTACTAGAGATTTCTCAGTTTCTCGATGAATGAGCTTAAAAATGGGCGTTCTTGAAGAACCCCAATACTGCTTGGTGGGAAATCTACGAAATATTGTGTATCAGAGGTTGACATATTCCAGTTTTGTCTCACAATTCTATGGAGAGTGTTCAATATTTGATTTAGTGGCATTTGAACATATTTCCAGAGATGGGTGTCGGATATGATCCTAACCACACACCCATTTCAAGCACATGCTATGTACTTAAGTAACATAGCCAAGCAGACTTTGCTTACACTGAACCAAAAAAAAAAAAAAGAAGTGAATAGATAGATGTTAAAGACCTAGGCTAGTAGGGAGATAGAAGCAGGGCATATTCTGTATTTGTGGTTATAGTGAAACATCATCTTCACCAGCAGAAAATGTGCTCAGACAGGTTGGAGGACTTATCGAAGACCAGATGACAAGTCAGGAGGGCATGGTGTTGGATGGAGTCCTATCATCCCTTATTCCTTTTCAGTGCCTCAAGATTGGGAAGAGGTACTCAATTCAATTCCATTAACACATTCTCCCATTTCAATCTCTTGACTCTGAACCTTACTTTCATTATATATATCCCTGCAACAGGTTCCTGTATCTATAGCAGATTTAGGCGGTACAGAGATTGACTTGAGGTTTGCTAGCTCGAAAGAAGGACGGTTGTTTGTTATTGTTGCACCTGTTCTTAGATTTGCTGACTGTAAGATTTCCCAAATACTTAAAGAGTGCTTCTCTCTTTTCACTTCCATGCCTAGTTAAAAACATATGAAACTTGTCTGTCTTGTGATTGTATATAGATCTTGGTGACGATGCCACGATTCAAAAGATCGGACCTCCGGAGAAGGTGATCAGTGCATTTGGACCAGAAGTGATTGGTGAAAATGTAGAAGGCAAGGTTCTAAGCATGAACACAGTGGAGCACGATGGCAGAATGTATTACCAATATGAATTGGAGCCACCCCATGTACTGATTACCGCAACTGCAGCCGGTAATCGCCTTTACCTATTCAACATAACCGGAAGTGGTATGTACTTGTATCTTACTCCCCAGTACTGTTTTTCCATATCTGTAATCTTTGAAAGCTTGTTCAACATGCATTTACCTATATTGCTTCAAGTTTTCTTTATTTTTGCTGTTTTCGACAGGTCTTCAATGGAAAAGGCATTACCAGGATATAAAGAGGATATCCGAGTCTTTTCGTGTTGTCTAGTTTTGGATCTCCCTGGATTATGACATGAGTAGATTAGTAGTGATGGATATTTTTACTATAATTTAAAGTTGCGACAAAAATTAGAAAATGTGCAACTTTCTTCGAAGTAAGATTTTTGCAGAAAAGATATATAGCTTGCTAGAAGCCACTTATCTGAACTTGGGATTAGTGTCAGATCTGTGTATATATCCATTGTGGATGTACTCTATATATTTAAAAGACCATAATCTCATTTTCATATCAAATGTGTTGAACTTGAATGCCTTTGGACTCAATTGATAACTTTGGTTACTATTGTTAAAAAATTGAATGAATGGATTCGAACATGTCCTTAAGGATAATTTCTCCTTAGGGGTGATATGAATCTCACATAGGATCTCATGGTGTAGTGGTGAAGGGTGTGATTGAGTCATTAATTGCATGTTTTCTCTCTTTCTGTAATGTGCCAAGGTTAAGAAGCATGTGTAACTTAGGATGAAAGATAAATGTTAACTACAGAAAAAGAAAATTGAGGCCTTTGATTATTGTTGCAATTGCAGTGAGAGATGATTCTAATTCAGCCACGACCAACCTATGCATGGCATTGCCCACTGAGCTCAAATATCTCCAAATCAACCACATTGAGGGAGACTTGATTTTCTATATTTTTTCATGCATATGAATGGTTTTTAAAGTTGTAGTATCCTAATGACCATATCCAAACATGTGGAACAAAAGGAAATATGAAGGTTGGGATTAACATAACACCGGCCATTGGTTTGAGAAAGCAAATACCAGTGGAGTTGTTGAAATGTACACAAAATTACATTCTATCCTCGCTTGCTTGCTTGTTAGATTGCAACTCTTTCATAGGGAATGACCAAGAGAAACAGCAAAAGGCAATTGCTTGTTGATCAAATCAATGACAACCTAGTGTTACGGGCAATGGGTTAAAGTCCGTGATCATTGCGTATAAAATGTCTCATAAAAATTAACTTATTAAGTCGGATTCATTTGACTCACCTGAGTTAGCTTAATTCGTGAAACTCATGAAGATAGAGTTATTGGGATAATTAATGTAAATCCTAAGGGATAAATTTGCATAGAGTTTGAATCTTTTAGGACTCTCGTTGTGCTTTCCTTTTGAGTTCACTTCCGTTATATTTTTTGGTACCTTAAAAGAATTTTCAAAAAAATTCTTACTTTTTGAATGTTAGATCAACTTAGGTAAATGTAAAATAAAAAAGTTATTTAACTCGCACGATTTATCAAACTAAAGTTCAAGTCCCGTTATAAACCTACTGGATTTTCTTTTATCTACAAATATGTGTAATTGATAGCCCTGGATATGTATGAAAAAAGAAGATGAGGGAGGGAGGGAGGGAGGGGATAATTCCAAATCAATGGTAGTCATATAAAAGGCATAAATTCCATTAATCAAGACAGAGGTGTGATTGGTACATTTGGAATGGTTTTGGGGGTTGTAAAGATACGACACGTGAACATGACATGCGTCTGTTCTAACCTGCAATTCATATAAAATCAATAAAACTTTGGGTGGTAATGGATGAAATTGGAAATAATTGAGAGATGACAAAACTCAAAAAGAAGTTTATTTATGGAGGGAGAGGTTGGCCATCCTCTCTCATTTCTTTTCCATAATTTCACATCTCGAGATTTTAAGGGTTAATTTCACGTTACTTTTTCAGAAATATTTTTAGGACAATTTATTTTTTGAAATAAAAGCACTTACTAAATAAAATATTTTTGAGATTTTTAAAAATGTTTAGTTTTTGTTCAAAAATGTTTTTTTTAGCCCAAAAGTATTTCTTCTAAAGAACAAGATTGAACTAACCTTCAAGATTTCGGATGTGGCTTTGCCTCATGTTGTTTTTTATTTTTAAATATTCATATTTAAGAGAGTATGAAAGATTAATTTTTAAACATGTTTTAAATATATTAGCCTAATTCAAAAAATACCTCTTAAATTATATTTGTTTGTTCAAATAAGTACTTAAATTATAATTTTTTTCCACGATAGTCAGCTATTAGTCTATCATGGTGATGATGATGTGACTCAATCACCAATCGACACGTGACAAAAAATCACATAAATAAATTGTTTTATTATTTTTATAAAATAATTCTAAAAAATAGTAAAATAATTAAAATTAAAATTAATATAAAATTATAAAATCAGAAAAATAATTTAATTTTTTTTTCTATTTTTTGAAGTTATTTTATACAAATAATGAGGTGTAATGCATATGTGGTTTTTTTCACGTGTCAATTAGTGATTGGATCACATCATCATTGACCAAGGTTGATTAACGGCTTACAGCGGACCTACTAATGTGCGAAAAAAATTTAGTTTAGATACTCAAATTGACCAAAAATAAGTTTAGGAATCTATTAGGAAAAATGAGTATAATTAGGGAGTAAATTTTGAATTAAGCCAAATATATTAAATTATAATACACTCACAACATAGATGAAAAATAGAATTATGCATAAAATATATTTATATAAATTGATATAAATAATAAATAAAGTATTGGTTGAACCGATAAAATATAAAAGTTGAAAATTGAAAAAGCTTGAAAATAAATCTTATTATGTCTATATTTTTTATATGAAAAATGTAAAACAACAGAAGTAATCTCAAAATAATATAATTTAGTTTATAAAATAAATGTATTTCAATTATTATTCAACTGAATTGATATCCAATTAATTTATTACATAAGTTTAATTAAATACAGGGGTGTAATCAGGAGGTTGACAGGAGTCCGACTCCTCTAAAATGGAAAAATTTTCATTTAAGCTTTTTAAATTTTTTAAAATTTTAAATTTGTAAAGATAAAAATGTACTTACCTCTTAAAATTGATAAAAACTCGATTTAATCATTTAAAAATTATAAAAATATAAAATATTTAAATAATAAAATTATATTTTTACTATCATAAAAATTAAAATTTAATTTCGTGCCTTTAAAAATTTTTCTACCTTCACCCCTCATCAAATATTTAATATATAATATAGATATGTGAAAAAAAAATGTTAAAGAGTATCCCACGTTGACTAAGTAAGGTCCAAATCTGACCTAAAAAATGGAAGAAATGGAGCCAGAATTCATGGGACTTACAAAGAACACCACATATGATTTTACTACTTTTTCTTTTTTCCACTTCCCATGTTGCTTAAAATATAACAAAATGTTGGCTCAAGAAAATAATGTGACAATTTCAAAATTCGAATTAAATTTAAATATTTAGGGAAAAAATTCACTTTCATTTTTTTCAACTGTTTATTGATAGTTTTTTTTTCTTTTTTAATTACTATTTTCAGTCCGTAAATTCTATTTGATTCCCACGACCCATTAATAGTAGTAGTTGTTACAAAAGGTGTCTGACTACTACTGGTTCACATCGTATAGGGTGTGGGAAAGTTGCTAAATTGAGTGTATTTAACGCTGTGAAAGGTATAGAGAGCCGTTAAATCAGTGGCTTAGAAAGTTTTGGGGCGGAATATGGTAACCGAATCCATATCCTCTTAATTACTGTAATAGTAATGATGTTAATTAATATGAGACTGAATTTACTAATACAATTTACTTTAAGATTAGCTAAGAAAATACATGTGAGGTTTTTTATCTGAATCGTAAATTAAAAATTCACCGTTTATTTATCAAATACAATCTCTTTAAGACAGTGTCTGAAAAGTTGTATAGTAATTAAATTTGAGTGCAATTGTTTGTAATTACACATAGATAACATGTTTGAGTAACTGTTGTAATTGGTGGATTCCACTAAATTGGGTATAAATGGAACTCCCCAATTACACTTTTCAATTTGTAAGGGAGGGAGGGTGAAAATTAGAGTAATTACGTGAGTAATTACAGTTAAATCCAATTACCCTATGACATTTCAAACACTTATATATAATTTAACTTTAAAAAATCATATTATAAATCTTAAAAAAAAATTTAAAAATTATATTATAAATCTTAAAAAATTACATTATAAAAAAATTATGTATCTTTTATAAAGTTAGAAAATAATATATATTATTTAAATCCTAAAAATTCTAAAATTATGAAAAAAGGTATATTATAAAGCTTAGTTTATGTGGAATAAAATTGTTATAATTTACTTATTTATAAAAAGTTATGACCAAAAATATAAATATAACTTAATTACGTGGCCATGGTATATATTATAAATATTAATATATTTTTTATAGAAGATTTCTATAACTTTTTCCATAACTTATCTATAAAAAATAACTTTATAAAATGATGATAAAAAATTAAATTGTTTATAAAAAGTGTTATGAAGGTTATTAGACGCTTCATAAAATATTTTTGTAAATGTTATATATTATAAATTTTATATTATTTTTTTTTACTTAATTTGGATATTATAAAAAGATTCTAACTTATTTGTGTAAGTCTTTCTCCAAATTAAGTTTATATGAATTTTTATAATCAAAGCTATCAATTGTTTGCATCGTGAACCCAAATATTATATGATAGGTGCTAGTTGTGCAAATATAAAATATTTTTTTGCAGTATATCGTGGGTTTGATATCATTTGAGAGAATGGAGATAGACACAAATAACAAAGCCTACTCTGTGACCTCTTTTACACTTCCTAATTTCATTCGTAGGTAGAATTAGGATGATTCATATTTTGAAGAGTTAGAAAGAAGATATGTAGATAATTTTAATAATACATATTCAAATTCAAATGATGAAGAACTCGATTAAAAACCAATTGAAGTTTCAGCTTCGGTATGAATTGAAGTTTGAAGGAATTAATGCAAGAGGGACTTGCCCTTCATGCTAGGGAACTAAGAGATAACAAAAATCAAAGGGAAAATAAAGAAGAAGGTCATTGATTTAATACATGCATCCAATTGAGATGGTAGCTAGCCATGAATGTCCCACTCTCCCTCTCCACCGTTTCAATTATAAATTCCAATGGAGTTTTCCACTTCCTTCTCCAAACCATTGCTTAATATGGGTAAACTTCTTAATTGGTCATCCAACTTTCACAAGTTCTCAGTTGGGTACTGGAAATATTTTTTTTTCAAATTGAGTACTGCCATCAACAACTATTTTCATTTTAATCAACTAACTTTAATAAATTTTCATTTTAGTCACTCTTTTGATTTTTGAAAATTATTTTTTTAAAAATAAATTGGATTTTTACTGAAAATTGAGTTATTCTGTTGTGGGGATGAAACTTAAGTTTTTCTTTATAACTCAATTCTTTGTAAAAACTCACTTTTTTTCTTGGGAAACCTAGATTTTTCCCCTTTTTATGAAAAAAAAACTAAAAATTAATTTTAAAAAGGAAAAATAAAAAAATTAAAATGATAAAATGATTTTTCCCTGTAAAAGCCTAAGCAATCTTTTGTAAAACCCGAAGCTTTTGTTTTTTACTGAGAAAAAACTAAAATTAATTCTAAAAAAAAAAGAAAAATAAAGGAAATTAAAAAGAAAAATTGGCTTTATCCTATAAAACCTAGATAATTTCCTGTAAAAATAGAGGGAATTAATAAAATAAAATGGTTTTTCTATGTAAAAATCCAGGTTTTTTCCTTTTACTTAAAAAAATTAAAATTAATTTTTAAAAAGATACAATAAGTTACTAAAATGAAAATTTAGTAATATTGGGTGACTAAAATATATGTATAATAACATTGGATTAATAACGGTAACTAAAATAAAAATTTATTAAATTTGGGTGATTAAAATAAGAATAATTAATTGTTAGCGATAATTCTCAATTTGCAATTTTTTATTTCGGTGTTTAAAATAAAAACTTTTATGTATTTTACCCAAATAATATAGAGTAAAGAAAACTTTTGTTCATGTCTGGCAGTCTTTCAGCCATTAATCACTTTGGAAAGAGTCCTTCCTTGGAGGGTAATGTAATCTTCAAACCTACCGATACTATACTAGCCAACAAATTATAACATAATCAACCCCATTCATTTATTTCTCAAAATTTTAGTTCTTCATTCCTATCCCTCAAATATTTGAATTTTGGAATTGATATGGGTGGAAATAATTTATTTGAATATCATTCTCAATTCGAACAAGACTAGACTCAGATCGTAAAATAAATGAATTCACCTATGGTTATAATTTTTTTTTATAAATATAATTTAATTTATTAAAATTTATTTTCATTTATTAAAATATAATTAATAGATGTTTTATGTAAACTTTAAACATTTTATTGAAATAATATCTTAGCTAAATTGTATTATTTTTATTTTATTTAAGAATAAAATTAATTTTACTAAAATTTGAGACAAGATGTTCCTATAGAAAAGTAGTTTTACTAAAAAATGTACTTCATACTTTATGGTGGTTATTGTTATAGATGAAAAATTGTTGATGGGGAGATCAGCTCCTCCGAGAGAAGTCTTCGAAATGTTGTCATCGAGTAGTCGATCCGATTTCTCAATAATGAAAGGTATTGTCTCTCGAGGGGGGTTTTGCCCCCTCCACAAAGAGTTGTGTATCGTTCACGGAGGGAGGCGCCTCAACCATTTGTCCATGTACAACCACCCACCAAAAGGCAACATGAGCGTCTTGCCCTTAATGGGATTTGAACTCCTAACCTATGAAATATAAGTCACCTATTGGATATATGGTACTAAGGGGGACAAAACACTTCTCGAGAGATAATACCTTTCATTGTTGAGGGGTCGGGCAACGTTCCCAAAAATGACACTTGAAAGACTTCTCCCCAAAAATCCCTCTCCCTCAACAAAAATAAAACATAAAAAAATTAATCTACCAACTTAATTATTATAATAAAATTTATTAAAGAAGTTAGGTGGTGTATAGAAGAGTGAATGTAGTAATAGTGGGTTTTGAGTTAATGAAGTGTTGTGTTAATGTGATGCTGAGGGCGATCACACCATTGGAATTCAAAGGGTCTTTTGGTTTTGATATTTTGTGATATCAGCTATTTTGTTGGGCCTCCCGTGATATAGATGGATGCATGCATGCTGCATGAATTCTGGGTTTTCCAAAGCTGACACTTTCTTCATCCAATCAATAGGTTCCAAAATCAGTAATCACATTTCTGAATCACCATTGTTTCACTTTCCTAAATAGATTCCCCTTTCTGCTTGTCATTCAGTATAATCATTTACACGTGCCAATGTTTCTATTTTACATCATTCACACGAGCTCCCAACACCTTATTATATATCTTTCCTTATTATTATTATTTAAGTGTTTTATTGAGTTAGTGTTACTCTTAATCATATCACCAACATGGTTAGAGAAATTACAGAAATATTCTTTCACAATTAAAATAAATTATATTATTTAAAGGTATTTTAGTGTTTTCAATTTAATAAAACCTAATAAAAATATGCATATTGTGAGGTTTGAACTCACATAATTTAGATTAGTATAATTTTAAATTTACCACTTAATCAAAGTTTTATTTTATCATATTTTATATATTTTATCTTAATATACACAATTTATTATCTCCATCAATTATATATATTAATAATGTTGTTAATTGAGTTTGTGTCACAAATAGATCTGTTCTTGGGTCGAGCTACCTGCCTAGGCCCGAAGGCCGGTCCGTAATTTAGGAAGGTTTAAGAAAAAATATTAGGTTTGAAAATGGGCTTGAGTAAAAAATTAGGCTCGTTTAAAATGTGAGTTGGGCTCGAGCTTGAATGTTCAAGCCCGAACTCGAGCCAGCCCGACTTGTTTTAAGTTTATAATACTTTATATTATATTATTTTTATATATTATATAATTTAGAACACATTAAAAAATAAACATATACTAAATATACAATACTACTCTAATGTAAACATTAAAATTATGTTAAGATGATTATATAAAAGATTTCAATAAATAAAAAATATATAGAATTATTAAATATTAAAATAAAATAAAATAAATATTTTTCAAAAAAATTAAAAATAATATGGGTACGCCTAAAATGAGGCTTGGGGTAATCTTTTGCAAATATGGATGGGTTTGGGCAAAATTTTAGGCCTAGATTTTGGGTTGGGTCGGGCTTGGGCAAACATAAAGTATGTTAATATCATGCTTAGACCCGGCTCAAATCTGGCCTAAACCTGGCTCGACCCGACCCATGAACACCTCTAGTCACAAGTCAACTCAACACTAACTCATAATTAATGACAACACAATAATAAATAATTATAGTGTATTTGGTATTGTTAATATGATATATTTATGTATTTAAATTTTATTTATTATTATTGATAAATTATAATGTATTGGGTTCAAATCTTATCAACTTTATTTTATTAAATTTTATATAATTTAAAATGATAAAAATACCCTCATAGTAATGTTTAAAATTTTATAAAAGGAAGAGTTTTCATAATTGCTCTAAGTTGGGACTTAATTAATGGGTGACGCCAATTCAATTAGCCCTTTAAATATAGTATATAGATAGTCATTTATTTAACCCTATTAGTGAACTTAAATTTTTTTACTAACACCGGACACAATATTGCTATTGCAGTAATTAAGAAAACGTGAGTTTAAGTGCACCTAAACATGTCTTTTCTTCCAATTTAAGAGTGGGGAGAGAGAGTATGGGTAGAAGTGGGCTTTGTATAAAAAATTAATTTTCCTCTCCCATTATATTTGGCCAGAAAAAATAGTAGATGGGTCAAGAATATATGGTAAAATGTATAATATATTTCCTAAATCAAATTGAATTTGCCCAAAACACAGATTTTACCCTTGCTTTTCCTCTAAGGAAAGATCACTTTATAACATTCCTTTCGACTAGGGGACAATTGTTATACATAAATATATAGATCACAATATAAGTCCCACCAGAGATCATTTTATATACACTTCTTGGGATTAAGGCAAAGGGGTTCTTCCTCTTTTCACTCTTCAGACACAATACACATAATCTTAACTCCTTCTATCACGGGAGCTCTCTGTTACTTCTCCCCTTCATCTCAATCATTGATGGCTCTCTACCCTACATGAGTGAACTGTTCCAAACCCCTGACCACCTTCTCCTCCTTGTAATCCTCCCTTGTTGAAATATTTTATCAACAAAGATAAATAAATAAATAAATAAAATTTTTAGTTTCTTTCACCACATAGTAGATGGAGTGTAATCTAATACTATATATAATATTATTGATTGTGTTTGGTGTCATGAGTTGGTCACATTACTTATTACAATAAATAGACTTTAATTATTGGCCTTGGGGAATATAATAAGATCAAGAAGTCATTTTATGTGTGCATGTAAGCTTAGTCGACACACCCTTGGGGGCAAGATCTGATGAAGAAAAATAAAAAAAATGAGTTGATTATTAAACTAGACCTTGACAAACACTTAAATGCACTACGTTAATAATTTTTTTCCAAAGAAAAAAACCTATTTTTTAAAGATCATTTTTTTTGTTTATGTATTATGTGTAAATTGTGGATTTAGTCACTTGTTGATACAAAGAGGAAGTTATGGAGGCTTATGATTGTTCATAGGATGTGGTAGACAACCATAAGAGGATTGAGATGGTTAGAATGAATGGGTTGGAAAATGAGTGGAGAGGAGAAGGGAGAGTTGAGAGTGCAAGAGGGATGAGTGTCCTGGTGCTTTTTCTCGATGTCAGTAAGCCTTTAAGGTATTGTATTTGACAATTCTCAAGTGCTATGTCTCGTCTATGTATTGGTTCCAAATTCCCTAGAATTTAGTCGATCAACTGATGTTTTCTTGTCATATGTATGGATTTCCATGTTTGTGGAATGGATATGTGTGACGTGTAAATGGTATATATCATTCCCATGTCAAGCAAGTGGTTCCATCGATTCGAGCTTACATTGTCTTGTGCTTGCAAGGTCTTGGGCTCGCGAGGTGTCACCTTAGTCAAAAGTGTTGACTTACAAGATTGTGGACTTGCAAGGAGAACAATTGCCCCTAGTTGAAGGGGAGGCATATACTATTGTTCTCTGTGTTGGCAAGTTAACTTGTTAACTAATTGCTCTTGTTCTTGGTTAGACATTAGATACACATCATCATCTCCATTGAGGGACAAAGCAAAAAAAAATTACTTTAGAGGGAGGGAAGAGATGAATTATAAATGATTGGGGGGAAAAGTACAATTTTACCGTTATACTAACATGTAATTTCATAAAAAATTAAGGGACTAATTGCAAATCTACCATTTTTAGGGTTATCCCTATCTCCACCTACCTACCCATGTCAACGAGCAACTCAACCATTAACTATTGTATGTATTACCAAGGGAGCGATTGTTGTTGGCGGTCACACTTGTGTTGTTGTTGCTCGAATTTATGTTACTGTAGGAATTGTTCTTGTAAGTTCCAAAATTTTTCTTAGAGCCCTGAGACTTGTTTAGGTAAGAGTTCTAGTTCAGAACTTGGTGTCTTGGAGCTAGCAAAAGGCATCTGAAATAAGGATTGTAATATCATGGAAAATGATTGTACTAGGGATGTAACACCCCTACACCAGGTTCACACGTATAAACCCGGTATAAGAATATTACATACAGTGTCAGAGAATTAAAAACGAGTATAATAAAATTTTTCTTTCAATTCATGTAAATTTTTAAAACAACAGTAGTAACTCATTCATTAGAGACACATAGGTATACCATTTGTACATATCATTTCACACAAAATAAATATACCTTATCTTGCAATCTTTCGATGTTGATGTGATTTGATGAGAGGCACCTAATCCAACCTTAGCTTCTCAGAGGTCCTATACCTACACGTTGAAATAAACGCGTTAAGCCGGTGAAGGCTTAGTAAGTACTACAAGAGTCATTAATCATTCATCTTTTAATCACACATTTAAAACTCATTCATATAATTATTTATTCATGTAAAATACATACCTTTTATGTGTATAATATTTAACTTACAGTAGTGTTATGAATTTACATATTCTTCCTCATTTCACATTTTAGCCATTCCAATCTTTTAGCTTACTTAGTTTTATCATTATTTGATTTCTTATACATATATTGTACTTACCTTTCATGTGATTATCATTTCACTTACCTCAATGTCACAATTTGCACATTCTTTCTTTTTCACATTGTTTACCCTATTAACAAGACTCGGACCTTGGCGGATACACGGATCCAACCAAACACTCCAGAATGGAACCCAGTGCCTCATCAGATAGTTCGAAGCAATAAAGTGACACCCAGTGTCTCATCGGCCTAGCCGAAGTAAAGTGGTACCCAATATCTCATCGAATCTATCCGAAGTAAAATAATGACACCCAGTGTCTCATCCACTCAAGGTCGAAGTATCCCTAAACTTTTCCAATCCTATGACATGCTAACTATATCCGACTCAGCCTGACTAGTTAATAGGGATTTTCAATTTACAATTCATATCTATTTCAATTCCAATTTCACTTTCTCTTTCACTTTCACTTTCACTTTCACTTTCAATTTTGATCACAAATCATTCACAACTTATACATCATATATACATTTTTCTTCACATATACATAATTATGTATTTCTCACCTTTATTTCCTCAATGGCTTTTACAATATCACCATTTTATCATATAATCAATATTTATAATTAAACACATAACATTTCATATATACATTGTTCATCACATATATATCATCATATACCTCTTTATTCTTATTTTCACATTAATTTTCCTGTCCATTTGAGTCATAGTCACTAAATTATTTATATCTTGAGATAGAGAATTCGAAATTAAAATCCTCTTGATGATTTTGAAATTAGACTCAAATATATTTTTACCATAAAATTTTCAGAAATTTTACTTTAGCCAATTTGTACAGTAAATTTTTTCAATTTACCCTTTCTCTGCTGCCTAATAGTTTCGACCTTTCTTTACTAAAAATTATTTATCTTTTGGTACAGGAATCCAATAATATTCACGTTTGTTTCTTTTGAAAATAGACTCGTTAAGTATTTATCCATATAAATTTCAGTCTCTAATTATGTTTCTATATTTTTCTATGATTTTTCAAAGTCAGAACAGGGGAACTCGAACCTACTCTGACCTTATTACACAAAATCAGTTATAACTCAGAATATACAATTCTTTTTCTTTCACTGTTTCTTCCATATGAAACTAAACTCAATAATCTTTAATTACATATTTAATTCAACCTCTAACTCTTTTTATGCAATTTTTGGTGAATTTTCAAATTTGATCCTCTATTCTGTCCAAACTGTTTTAATGGACATGTTTCCTTTTTCATGTCTCTTTACCCTAAATTTCAATAAATTACATATAATCACCATACTTATAACTAAACATATCATTTTATTCATTTTTACCATCATTAATCATATACTAAAATTATAAACACATTAATTTAATTGTTACTAAGTCTTTTAATACTTGTAGTACTTACCTCACTTGTAGATAATTTCTTCTCACACCTTAGCTTTCTCCTTTCCTTTTTCCTCAATTTGGTCCTTCTTCTTCCTCCCTCTTTCTTCAATTTCATACAAACACATATATGCTTAAGACTAGAATTCAATACTTTTTCATGCTAGATTATGTAAATATACATGTATGTCATGAAAATTGAATCATCTCTTACCTTTGTTCTTGAATTTCCAAAATTCTAATTCAATCTCTATCCACTTTAACACTTCAAAGTGGACTCTATAAGGAAATTAAGGTATCTACTAGCTTCCTTCTATGCCTTTCTTAAGGAAATTTCAAAGAAAATGGAGGATTTTGAAACTTGGAAGGTTTAACAATGGTGGAAGGACTTAATTGAAATAAAAGCAAAAGTTGGAAATGGGGGAATATAGGCATGGACGGTTGGCTATGAGAAGAAAAGATGATATCCTCATTTTTTATTTAATTTTTCATCTTTCAAATTCTCTAGACTTTTCTTTAAAAATATCTCAATAAAATGGTAAAATTGCACTTTTAGTCCCTAAGCCTTCCAACTTTACTCTTTGGCCCAAAACTTTACCTCCAAAAATATCTTCCACCAAATTACTCTTTTACCCCTCCTTAATCAATCTAATTCTCATGATGTCTCATAATTCAATTTGGATAAATTACTATTTAGTCCTTCCTCCTTTCTCACAATTACTAATTAATCCTTAAATTTTCCTAATCTTCTTATTTTAGCTACATATTCTAATTCTTGACTCCTTCCCTTTACTGTTCCAACTCCAGTTCAAAAACACGGATGTTACAGGGGATATATTGTTGCTGACTAAATAGACTTCAAGGATCATGGTATTGTTGGCCAAAATTTTAGTTTTCTTAGGGTATTTGAATGCTTTGGCTAGCTTGGTTTTGGTAGCTAGGAAATCTTGGTTGTTGGGAAAGTTAGGGATGTTCAAATTGTTGGGGAAGTTGTTGTTAGGGGTAAACCACTCTCTTGATTGATTTTGAAGGTTGAGAGTGATACATGCTCATCGTACCAATTGTTGATACAATGAGGAGGTTATGGAGTTTTGTGACGATTCACATGGTGGGCGGAGAGCCATAAGAGGATTGAGCTGGTCAGAATGCGAGGGTTGAGAAAGGAGTGGAGAGAGGGAGAAAGGAGAGTTGGGAATGTTTGAGGGATGAGTGTCTTAGCTCTTTTCATAATGTTAACAAACCATTTAAGGGATTCTTTTGTTATAGTTCCCAAGGTACCAAATCTTATCTATGTATTAATTCTAGACTCTCTGAAATTTACTCCATTTATTGATGTTTTGTCATCGAAGGTATAACCTATCATGTCTAGGGATGGATATGTGTGATATGTGAATAATAAATGTCATGTCTATGTTAGGCATGTGATCCCATCAGTTCGGGTCGCAGGTGTTCTAGCTCGTGAGATGTCTTCTTAGTCAAAGGTGTTAACTTGTGGGGTTGTAGGCTTGCGAAAAGGGCTCGTGAGGTGTAGGTATACATCATTGTAGTCTAACTTGATTTCTTTTAGTATATATACTTTTCATGTTTTGAAATTTCAATCGTCATCCAAACATAATTATTAAAGTCATTAAGAAAAATTTTGGTATTTCAAAAATCTTATGTAACAAACATATTATCACATGCGTAATATTGTGTGAACTTGCTTTTTCCATATAATAGTTAGAAAAGAAGCTACATTATGTTAGTTAATGAATTTAACGATTACTACTTGAGTCAAGAATAAAAGTTCAAATTTTGAAAAGTATAGAGATTAAAGTTTATCAAATTAGAGCATAATCAATAAATCCACAATTAAGAATAGTATGAAACTAATTGTAGAATTTGACCTAACAAATTTAAGTGCTACCATTTAAGTTAGGATTGAAAGTTTAAAATTAAAAAACAATACCAAAACTAAAATAAATCAAATTAAAAAAAAAACTAAATCTCAAACTTTTAGTATAAAAATTAGTAACGTACATTCTAAAAGGATATATAAATCAAAAATATTTTTCAATAAATTACAGGTGAAGTGATAAAATAATTTCAAGTCTAAAATTATTATCAACATTACGTGTGTGATCTCTATGAAACTCATTCCTTCCCTTTTGTCACATCCAAATTTTGATATACAATGATAATTAAAATTCATCAATTTGTTGTTGGTTGATGTGATATTGATTTTACTTCATAAAAATGATAACAAAAGTTCAATTCTTGAAAAATACATTTGTTTAGAGATTTTAAATTTTAGCATTTTCGATGTGATAAGATTTACGATGGGTTTAGATGAACGGTGCGTTTACTTGTGATTAGTGTAAAAAGAACGGTGACAGTAAGATTAAATATTGTAATAATATTATAATGTGAGATAAAAAGTAAGTTAAACGCACAGTACCGCACCGTTTCGTACTACCCATTCAAACTTACACTTAGTGTTTACACAAAAAATAGACAAAAATGCACAATATTATGTTGTATAAATCCAAAATTAAGGAATCTACATGTAAAATCGAAATGTGAGGTTGTATTGAAGATGCATTGAAACGACCATGTTAAACAGAAAGAAGATTGTTGGTCCAAAATGGTGTTGAAGGTGTAATTAATAAACTTCAAGAAAAAAAAGCAAGAGAAAAGAAGAAAGAAAGGTGAGGTTAAAAAAGTTGGAGAGCAGTGAGTGAGAGTGGGTCCTTAAGTAAGAACAGAAACATGTCATAACTCATATGCATACATATATGATGACCAAACCGCACTGTTTCTAGCAGCCCATCCACGGCATGGCCATCTGGATAAATGGGGTCATTAATGCCGAGGAGATAGGGTTACTTCCCGCCCTATTCTCACTCCTCAATATTTCATCAACAACCGCAACCATAGCGATTAAAGTCCTTTAATGATCCCTCAATTTGCAATGTAAAAACACACACACACACAACAAAAATGGTAAATAATAATAAGATTATAGTTGTTGAAATCGGATAAGATATAAATCAATTGAATTGATCAGACTAATAATTGATTGATATAACGATATAAAACAGAAGAAAAATTCGATTGATTGCGAATCAATACGAACTAAGATAAAAAATTAATTCGGTAAATTACTGAAAAAAATTTATAATTTATTTAATTAAAATAAAATTAACAATCAAATCAAACCGATTCAACCATCTAAGAAATTAAAAAAAAAATCAAAGAAAGCACATGTCAAAGTTTCACTTTCTTAGAAGTGCTAGATTAATAATACAAATGTGATATAAATATTAAACTTATATGACATAAATTATTAATATATTAAATTTATATAAATGACATATTCACTATCTGGATGAAAATAATTGTCTAATAAATTTATTAGAAATTAGAATAGAAGTTAAATATAATTTTTTTTCAAATAGTAAAATTAAAAGAGTGAGCATTAAAGGCGTCTTTAGTTTAACCCATCAACATACATATAATTTTATAGATTTATCAAAATGTAAAAAGATATAATTACCTTTAAAATAATATTTATTTATTTATAAAAACAAATAAACTTTTGATAAATTCGTAAATGAGTTAGGATTCGGTTGAGGGTGAAACAAATGATGATCTTTGAACGGTTTTTGGTTTATAAATTAAAATATTATGATTACCTATGTTGAATCATAATTTCTTTTATTTTAATTTTTTATGATATAAAAATAAATATTATCTTGAGTTGTATAAATTTAGTGATTAAAGTTGTTGTCAAATATCCGTTTCACGTGAATTCAGCACACTTGAATCTATATCCTCCCATATTAATATCAATGTTCATGACAGTCGAGTCAAGACTCATTTATGTTTTTTTTTTTTACACAATGATTAAAACTATCCATAACCCTCTCCAACTCATAAATAAGAGGATAATGCATTTTAACGCAGTCGAATCCACATTCTCCTACATTGACAATAATGATGATACCAATCGAGCTAAGATTCCATTGACTAAAAATATAATTTTTTAAAAATTAGAAATAAAGTATATTTGTATATCAAAATTGCGCAATATTGTCATACTTGTTTTCCATTTAAAAAACTAAAAAAAAAAGAAAGAATGCATCAGAATTTCTTTCTCACCTACTTTGATGAGCGTAACATTATCCAAATGAAAGAAAATATAATTAATAAAGGGAAATTAATTGATTCCTTAAAACAACAAACCTTAGAGACTGTATTTGTTTGAGCTATGGGTTGTTCTTCACGTAACTTCATTTCTAGTCATCCTCTCCTAACTTTCCTCTTCATTTCTTTGTCCTTTTTTCTCCCTTTGCATAATTTATTCTTCCTTTTTCCAAATTCCCATTTCATTCAACTATAAATATTGCATATATTGTGGAACTACATCTGATTCAATCACTCCAATCTGATGTCACTATTCAAATCACATGGACTTGTTTTATGATTTGGTTTAATCATATGTAAAACCAAAACAAGTTAAAAGGGGGTAATGTGAATAAACTGAAAGTTTACGTCTTCGAATCCGTCCAATATCACTGTCAAGAAAACCGCCTATATCCAGGTTCCAGACTGATATCGATTTCACCATGGTTTCTCCAGTATAAGAAGCAAGCAGAAATGGACGCTTCTCCTTACTAAGGGGGGGTCCTTTGGATAAGATCAAAACCCACAGCATATATTTTCTTTTTTACCGTTTTCCAGTTAGTTTTCTACAGTTTCTCTCTCTCCCTTCTTCCCCTTCTTTTCTATATAAACCGCCTTGCCTTCCTTCTCCATTTGCTTCACTCTTCATATCTGGTTTCAACAATGGAGGTTTTGCATTTCGTGTTTGGTGTTTTTGGTGGGTTTTTTTTTTCAGTTTCTTTTCTTCAGCTTTGTTTAATGTTTTTTTTTTTTAATTTATGGTTTTTTTTTGGGTGCAGGAAATGCCACTGCTTTGTTCCTCTTCTTGTCTCCGACGTATGTATAACAAAGCAACTGTTAGATTATTTTCTCGGGAAACAAACATACAAAGACTAATCTTTTCTTTTACGAGTTTTGGTTTTAAATGTCAGAACTTTAAAGAAGAAGAACAAGTTTTTTCTTTTCTTCCTTAATTTTTTGGAAACAAATGCAAACAAAGACTAATTTTTTGCCAGTTTCTGGTTTTTGGAAACTAAGTTGAATCAACAAATATATTATTTTCCCCCCAAAGAAAGGTGAAACCATTTGTTTTCCTTAATGTAGAAATTCATGTTGTTTTTTTCTTTTTAAAAAATATAAATTTCCTCCATTCAAAGATTGATTTAAAACTAATTATTTTGTTGAATCATGTTTAAATTTTGAAGGATTACATTCAAGAGGATCATTAGAAGTAAGTCCACAGAGCAATTCTCTGGAATTCCCTATGTCATGACCTTGCTCAACTGTCTCCTCTCTGCCTGGTGTGTTTTTGTTTTTTTTATAGATGATGTCAAATTCATTTTTGAAACACCAAAAGTGTGAAGAACAAATCTTTTTAAGTGTGTTTTAATTTTGTAGAAAAAGTTAAAAAGCAGCCTTATCGTTCATTTATGGCAAATTTTCCTATAGGTATGGCCTTCCCTTCGTATCTAAAAACAACATCTTGGTATCAACAATCAATGGGACTGGTGCAGCAATTGAGTCCATTTATGTATTGATCTTCATCATCTATGCACCAAAGAAAGAGAAGGCTAAAATATTTGGGCTTTTCACTTTTGTTCTCACTGTTTTCACTGCTGTGGCACTCATCTCCCTCTTTGCCCTCCATGGGAATGGCAGAAAGCTCTTTTGTGGCCTTGCTGCCACCATTTTCTCCATCATTATGTATGCTTCTCCACTTTCAATCATGGTAAGCCTTCAAAATGCTCAACCTTACCCCCCCCCCAAAAAAAGGAAACCCTTTTTCTTTACTTGTGCTGATTCCATCCCTATTATTGCAGAGGCTGGTGATCAAGACCAAGAGTGTTGAGTTCATGCCATTTTTCTTGTCACTATTTGTGTTCCTCTGTGGTACTTCATGGTTTATCTATGGTCTCCTTGGTCGTGATGCTTTTGTTGCTGTAAGATATATGCCAAGTTCTTAAATCTCATATATATTGCTTGTGCATCAAAATTGAGAGGCCTGCCATTGTGGTGTTGTGTTTTTTCCAGGTCCCCAATGGGTTTGGGTGTGGGCTAGGGACCATGCAACTCATCCTTTACTTCATCTACCGCAACAACAAGGGGTCTCAAGAAATTAAGAAGCCAAGTGGTAGTGGAACAAGCATTGAGATAGGTGAGAAGAAACCCCACCAAGACAAGCAGCAACCCAATGGCAAAGTCCCTCAAGATGAACAAGTTTAAATCTTTTGTTCCAAATTTCTGTTCCCTGCATCTTAATTTCTTGTAATGAATTGCATAAAAACACACAAGTTAAGGATGTCAAAAATCGACAATTCCTTGTAATGAAATGCAAAATCAATTTGAATATGCCAAGCAATATATGAGAATGGGGTCGGTAAGCCTTGTTGATGTGAAGTGTTCAATTTCTTTGTTGAAAACGACCTTTGGATTCTCTGATAAATGGTTGGACGATTCAGGTCCATGTAATAATTGTCATGGTCCAACCACGGGGAATACCCTCAGTAGAATTAAACAGAATCTTGGGTCTATTTTCAACATCCCTTTGGACATAAGTATATGTGTTGAAATCATATTTTATATAAACAAATTAAGCTTTACATTTTTATATAATATGGTATATCATAATTTTTTGTCACAAAAATTCAATTTGGTCATGCTTCTTTGTGTTTACATTTTTTTTTATGAAATTTGGAGCAACTTCTGCCTGCTTTTCTGGGGGAAAAACTTCCATTTTTTAGTTTATTATAAAATTGAAGGCATGTGGTCCAAATATAATATATTGTCTAAATTATAATTAAAAAATTTTAACCCACCCTATAGATATATTCTGACATCTACAATATCCTTGAATCAATCAGGTTCGTTCTTGCATGATCAGTAAATTTAAAAAGTTGAGATTTTTTTTTACACGTTAAAAGTTAGAAAAAAAAATTTCAGTCTCATTCAGTTTTGGACCTTGAACAGCCGCATTCTCAAACTATTCTAAGAGTCGAGCTTGGAATCAAAAAATCTAAATATCCTAAAGATAAAAATGTTATTGAAATACATTATTATTATTATTATTATTTGTTTATTTAAACCGAAAAGCCACGAGCATAACATTAATAAGGTCATAAAATACTAATTAATTACTATAACATTAATTATAGTAATTATTAGTAACATTTCCCATGCTGCCAGACGTACCATACAACAAAGCCAACATGAAAATGAAAAGCAATACATAGGGATGTCGGATGACAGAATTAAGATAGAAAATTACAGGTTGAATTTAACGCATCCTTTGCTACCTACTTTCCCTGCAATTTTCTTCGCCTGCTTTTCACCAACCTGAAATTCATTCATTTTCATCAAATCAGGATAAATATATATATATATATATATATATATATATATATTGTAGTTTCCGGCATTACTTACTGGTGGCGCGGGAGCTTTTCCTTTTCCTTTGGCGGAGGCTTTCATCACGGCAGCCTGGAAAGGAAATGTAAATTTTAGGCTTCGAAAAGATTGAGTATATTGATAGATAGATAGATAGATAGATAGATATGATGTACCAATGCAGCTTGATATTGCTTCTTGGTTAAAGTGAGAGGTTCATCCATATCAAGCGATGATGCCCTTTCGAGACTCGGAGAGGGTTGCCTTTCCATTCTTCTCCTTTCACACAATGGATCACCCCACCAGCTACCCCTCTACTTCGACCTGTATGAACCACAAAACAAAAAAGACAATAACAACAGAAAACTTGGTTTTGCTAAGGAATTAATTGTGTTTTGTTTACTAATTTATTTGCTCTTTTAAAACAACAGTTTCAGAGGAGACAAAAGAGACAAAGAGACAAAGAATGCATCCAGCCAAACTCACCATGCAATCGACGTCGTGGCAAACATGAGCGACTGGTTTCAACATTTGGCACCTTTCTTTTTTATTATACGGATTTCGAGACTAAAAGAAAATATTATACATGAATCAATTGATTTAAATCTCGAGTTCGAATTTTGAAGAAATAATTTTAAATTTCAAAGGAAGTGAAATCGAAATCCAAGCATTGGTCCAGTTGTTTATTCTCTCTTTCAAAACGTATGAGAAACTTTATTTAGGTGGTCGGTTTCTCTAGCCAGCTTTTTCTTTTCAAATAAGGCCAAAAAAAATCTTTGAATGGCGACAACTTTAGCTCATGAAATACATACATGGCTAGAGCACTGCCAAATTTGAATTATTGTTAAATAAATTTTACCTTTATAGTCACACAAATATGTATGTAAGATTGTAGAGGGAAGTGTAACTGATAGTCTGATGATGGAATTACGCGGGATTTATCGAATGATGTGTCGAGGGTAAAAAAAAATATTTTTGTCATGTTTTAAGAACTCACAATGCAGTTGCTGATCATATAATTAAGGTTACGGCAACAAGATTAACAGAGATCTAAGTATTTGAAGTCTCAAAGTCTCACCTCATTCTGTGCGAGACTTAATTCAAATAAACTATATTAACTTTACAAAAGCGAATGTGCCAACTCAATAGTATCCCTCAATGCTGTTTATTTTTACTGAAAAAAAGTATTTACATACCAAAATAAATGGTAATTGGCATATCCGAACCCTATATTAAAGCATAGAAAATTAAACATTTTAAATAAGCATAATTAAAGAACTGTGGGTGAATTTTCACATAGTATATTCAAAAAAAAATTATGGGGGAAGTTCAGTGAGGGTAATTAAGATTAATAAGGAACAAAAATCTAATTATCCCAACATATTGTAAGAATATTTTAGATTTTACTTTGACATATATAGTATATGCAACAAATTAAATTTTTTTATACGTGACAAAATTTTCCTTTCGAGTTCGTCTCGACAAAATTTATATTTAACATATTCGACAAAATAGGTACGACAAAAAAGAATTCATTAACATACTCAACAAAATGTTCGTTAGTTTTTGTTTTCGTACCAACGTGTAAGAAATTCTTAATCGTAAAATTGTCGTATGTATTAATCGATAATGTTAAAAAAAAACTTTATAATAACATTTAAAAATGAAAAAGGAAAATTCACTAATGAACATTCATCACAATCATTTTCTTTTAAAAGATAATATGTATATATATTAACTCATCATAACGTATATGCTTAGCTCTTCCATAACGTCCATATGCATATATCATAAACAAATACAAAAGGCACAAACAACATGGTAGTGAAAGTTGAAATATTTAAGGCAAAGCTAGCTTCACTGATGAAGTGATATCATAAAGCAAAATTATAATAGAAGAACTAAGCTGGCCATGGGAATGGCACTTTGGGTTGAGTTCCTGCTGCTGCTTCATCAGATTTGGTGGCTGAAGTGCTTGCTTCCCCCTTTGCCTTGCTCCAAATAGACATCCATTATACAACATAATCAATAACAATATATGCTTCTATTTTATATCATATGTCTCTCTCAAATACATACCCTCTCAAGTTTCATTTTAAAAATGAATGAACGCATTTCCACCGCAGCTGCCGCCGCTGCTAGCGCCGCCGTCTGTACATTATATACAATGTAAAAAAGAAATGCAGTCACATAATATATATATATATATGCATGCATGCATGTAAAAAAAAAAAGCAGACCTGAGCTTGTTTGTATTGATTCTTGGGAAGGGTCTTAGGTTCAGGCTCTTCTATAAGTGGCAGCTTTCCAAAATCCTTCACAGGAGGTTGATTTTCCATTGGCTTAGCTTACGAAGATGGGCAGACAGGCAACAAGGTAAAATAGAAGATGAAGCTTGAGATTTTTGGAGTTTGGGTTTGGCTAAATGTACAATTGTTGAGGTGAGATGGTTAAGTAGAAGAAAACGTGGCGATTGATGAATTCAGCAGGGTATCTCTGCCACTATAAACTTCAACTTTTTCAACACTACTGATCCCATTTCTTTTGTCTTCTTCCTCAAATGTGTAACCGTATGTTTTTTTCCTCTTCCTTGCTAACCTACTTTTATCGAATTTCTTCTTTGATAACATATACCATCCATCACTCAACTCTATTCGAAGAGAGTGGGATACAGATCACTTGATGTCCTATCTGCTATAGATTAAGGGTTCGAAACTTGCCATGCTCAAATTCTTCAATTTTTTTTTTTTTTTATGATTTCACCATTTCTAGCACTACCGGGCACTCTATGAAGTCATTTCAGGAACATGAGCTTTATACAAAGTTTAAACGTGTTTAGGGAAATTGAGATAAAATTCTAAATTTTTGAGCGGACCAAATTATAAAAATTTATTTTATAGGGGCTTAGATTATGTAGTTACTTTTTTAGAGGGGCCAAAAATATGATTTTCCATTTATTGAAATGATTAAAGGGCTTAAATTGAGATTCTATTGCGACTATTTTAGGTTCCAACTAGTGATTCGGGTTTACTGCTTGCGATAGGAAAGAATAAAAGGTTAAATATAAATTTGGTATCGGAACTTATTTACTTTTCGAAAATTGGTACTTAAGGTTTTTTGTTCCAGATTGGTACTAGTTTGGTACTTTTTTTTAACGCCGTTAAATCTGAGACAAGTGGTCAAGGGCGGAGCTAAGAGGGGTTGGCAAGAGTCTTGATCTCCCTAAAATAAAATTTTTTCATTTATGCCCTTTAAAATTCATATTTAAATTAACAATAAAAAAATTGCATTTTACCTCCCAAAATGATAAAAATTTGATTTAATCTTTTAACATGTTATGAAATTGAGAGCAATACTTCTCATTTATATTCTCCTAATAAGGAAATTGAAAAATGAAGTAATATTAATGAAAAAATAGGTTGGTAAAAAAGACCATAAGTTGAAAGTATATGTGAACATGTTATGGGTTGGTAAAAATGGGATAAACCTTGGAAAAAAAGGTTAATTGGACCTTCAATAAGAATTCTAAACATGAAACTTCATAATATGAGTGAATCTTGAAATAATTACGATAAAGGGGATAAACATTAATAATGGAATGGGATAAATTAGATTATCCTTGAGTATTTACTGAGCTAGCTTTTTAAGCTCACGCATTAGTTGTTTAAATGTGTACATATCAGATTCGTCATGAAGCTATGGTTTCGATTTAGGAGCTTTGCATCACCTCTCATTTGAGGTTGTAATGTATTTATATTAGCTGTTATCGTATAAAAACTTTGGCATGTACTTAGAAACTTAAATTTTAATATTGTATTTGTAAAATTTAAATTGTGATTCAAGTCATTTATGTGTTTTTAATTAAGCTTTACTTCATTATTGGACTTCAATGTGTTTATGACTGGAATTTTGAGTCTAAATGTGTTTAGAAATTGAATTATAATGATTTTAAATTCAATGATATGCTATGGTAGTGTTTGAGGGTTATTTAGAGTGTTTTAGGACTAATTTTCACCTCTAAGAGTTTTCAAATACTTGACCTCAATGATATCGCAACAAGTCAAACAAAGAACAATTTGCTACAATGCAAGAAGACGTATCAGTACATTTCCCCACTTGTGCCGACACTATAATGTCTAGGTGAAGCCCATGAATTGTTTTGGGTAATTTTGACTTTCTGGGATCTATTTTAAGTATTGAACATCTTCAATCAATCTCGAACCTCTTTAAAATGATTTTAAATTGATTTTAAAGTCCTCAAAAAAATCTAAAATTTTATTTTATAATTTTGTTTAAATTGTTTTAATGTTAAGTTATTGAAAAACTCTTACTCCTCTCAACTTATATGACCTCGTTTAAAGCTAAGAAACTTCGAACGCTAATTCTATGAATTAGAAATGTCTCTATATGCTTTTAATGATCCGAAATGTTTTATAAGTGTAATTAAACTTATCTAAATTTCCAAAATTTATTTTAAAGAATATTAACATATTTCCAAATAGGTATTTTATTAAAAGAAATTTTTTCGTCAAAATTTGAAATTTTTTTATAGCAACTTTCATTCGTACCATATGTCGGAACAGGTATTTTATAATGTTCTAATGGGAAAAAAATCGATTAAAATATAAAAAAGAAAAGAAAAAAAGTCATCTCAAACTTAGCATATATAATTAAAATGTAAATAGTTAACATGTATTTGCATAAAATAAAAGAGAAGACAAAAATAAAATATACTTATCATTATATTGTGAAGGCCTTGAGAACTTTAAGATCTTAAGTTGAAGTTTTTCTTTACGTAAATCATGTGTGGGTTCATAGAGCATATTTATTTTTGTTTATGTCTCACCATATTTTGGTCTTATATAGATTTATTCTAATCCAAGTCGGGATATATTTTGATTATTAATTTGATCGTGCTTTAAAGTGATTAATTCTTAGTTATTCGAATCTATTCATTGTAATTGCAATATGACTGTACTTGTAACTTCAAAAAAAACTAACAAATATTAATTGAAAAGTATATTGCGTTTAACATATGATTATATTAGAATATAAAATAATTTATAATTTAATTTAATAATTAATTAATTTTTTTATTATTTTTAATTGAAATAATTAACACTAAAACTCCAACTCTAAATTTTGAGATACTATCAAGCACTTCTTGATAGGCAAGCTCAAATCTATTGTATATTTTTTTTAAGAAAACTAGCATGAACAGAACTCAATTAAAAGAAAATTCAAAGTACGAGTATTAATTTCAAACAACAACATAATCATGTTCATCTATAAAGTCTTCATCTTCGCTGTCTGACTCTGAAATCAATACCTCTTCCCGTATTGATCTCACTGATGTCTCTACCGGCTCCAATCCCTATCCGTAATCAAAACCCATTATCTTTTCTGTATATATATTGAATTATTTGTCCTATAAGACCCAATAAAACAATTCTGTCCACTAAATTCACGAAGAGGGGAAGAAAATTTTACCTGCAAAAATATCTTCAATGCTTGTTCTTGGGAATTATTGTTGATCACTTCCAGAGCTGCTTCCTGAAACCAAATCTTAAAGAATTAACTAAAACCCAAAGCATAAAATGGAAACAAATTTGTGTATTTGATGATCATCACTAACCCTGGCTAACTTCATTTCCTTATCAAACAAAGTTTTGGGTTCATTTTCAATAGGTAAATGCATCTCACCATGTTCAGGAGGTGATGATGATGAAGGAGAAGAAGAGGAAGAAGGATTCTCCATTCTACTTTCCCACCAAGAAGAAGGAAAAGAAAAAGAAAAAGGGTAGAGTCAAAGAAAAAGTGCAGAAACAAAGAAGTGAACGTAGGGTTCTTAGATATATATGAGGAAAGATGGACTCACCTGTGATTTCATTATAAGAATCATATATACAAATGTCAATAGCATAAGTCCATAGTCTAACCGTCTTCCTGGTGACGAGCAGTAAACTCCAAAACAGTCATTCAATCTCTGTGTTTGAAATAGTAGGAACCCAAATCAGATATAAATGAAATTTGCGTGCGTCATTGGCAATGCAAAAATTGTTGGTTGTCTATAAATTTTGATAATACATCACCAAATTTTATAGTAAATATTTTGACTTTGTTGTCGATTCACATGCTTCCTGGATATCAGATTTGCCTGTATTTCTCCATTAATGACACACAACTAACTTTGATCTTTCAAAGGGAATACTATGCCGCAATACGTATATGTTGGCGGAACTGAGATTGCGTATGTATGAGCTGTGGAGAGTAATTGTGGGAATCGTTGTTCATGGATTTCGTTGTTGATTCGATGCATTTAAGGTTTTATATTCGAAATATATTTGTGGATGATGAAATCTTTGAGTAAGATCCTCTTCTTGTTGACCCAATAATCGAGAGATTAATGTGATCTTATTAGAAATGGAGCTCTGCTACTGTTGTTGTCAACCCTCTTTACTAATTAAAATCAAATTTTAACATATATCTTGTGAAATTACTTTTTGTTGTAACAGATGTCCCATTTATCATTTCTTAGCTCCTAAGATTTCAAAAAGATAAAATTTGTTTAAAAAGGGATTGATTTTTGACACAATGATTAGAATTATTCATAGCGCCTTCCTAACCTATAATTAAGAAGATAATGTATTCTTGCGCACTCAAACTCACGTTCTCTCATATTAGCAATAATACTCATGCTAATGGAGCTAAAACTCAATAGACTAGTTCAAGTGAAATTACTTTCATTGGGTTTTATAAAAAGAAAAAACTAACACTAATCCCTTTAGATTTACTTACTGAGCTTCCATTGTTTCTAGGCGAACTTTAATGCGGTTTAGTCTCTTCCACAGCAGAAGGAGATTGCTCATCTTGTTTTTTAGGAGTCGGATCGTGTGTTTGTCAAAACACTCAATGCGGTTTAAATATGTGTGTATGATTTCTTGAATTTTCATGATGGTTTAATAAAACTTTTTTGATATTTCACCTTCAAATGGCAATGTCAAATCATTGAACTGTAATATGAAAGGACTATAGTTCTTCATCCAAACTACTCCCAACACCATATCATAGCCCCCCATAGGTAGTACCCTCAAATCATGATGAAATTGAAGTCCCTGCGTAGTCCATTTCAGCTTATTACACTTAGCTGTACTACATAATTTTTCTCCATTAGCAATAGTAATAGACATAGGGTTTGTGGTACTAATTCTCCCCTTACTTTTGTTCATCTTGGAGTTATGAAGTTGTGTGTGCTCCCACTATATATAGAGATACTCAGTGGTCTTCCTTTAAGACTACCATGTATCCTCAAGGTGTTATGCCCAACAATCCCATTGTGACCATTAATAGAGATTTCGAGGTAATTATCCAACATGTCAGCTTCCTTTTGTTCTGCCTACTCACTATATATCAACCATTTCTTCAATAGTCTCTATTGTTTAACCCTCTAGTTTAGTGTCTGAAATTGAAATTAATTGCTGTTTTGAACATACGTGGCCAGGAAGGAATTTTTCTCCACATTTGAAGCATAAGTTCTGAGCTCTTTTTTGTCCAATCCAGGTTGATTTAGCTCATAACTATACTTTCAGTGTTCATCAATTAAGGGCTCTTACCATCTCTTCTATTAGGAATAGCTACAGTGATTGAAGGCGGTTGGATGCTTGTATTAGCAGGTTCTTCGGCAGGCTCTAACATCACTATGGGTTCTCCTTTTTGCATCCTAGACGTGCAAAACTTGATTTTCAGAGCAGTTTAGCATTATTTTCAACTAACTTGGCCTCAATGCTTTTTCTTTGTTCTTCCCACCAAGCTACTATTGTATTCTCAATTGCCTTCATGCTATCAAACTGATTTTACAGTGCTTGCATTTGTTCCTGTAATGAGTTCAACCTGGTATTTTCTACCATTTCTTTCTTGTTTTTGGTTCTTGCCATACCAAATGTCACAGAATTTGCTGTGCAGATAAAATGTTCGAGGAAATGAGAAGAATGAAGAAAGGCTCAGAGAGCATGGAAGAATTTAGAAAGGAAAAAGGTCTTATATTTCATTCATAGAATTCTCAGTAAATTCGTGCACTATATGTAAATGCTAGAACAGACTCTCTGAAATCCTGAATTCTGCATCAACTGATGAGTGAAGTAGAAAAACAAGTTTGATACTTCAAACTAAACGTTGGTTATTAAGCTTTAGTTGGGGCTGTTGGTATTTTTATATAAATTGTTTAATAACACTTTCAATACTCGAGTTAGTGCTTGGTTGACTCATAATAGTAACTTAATCAAGTACTTGATATATAGTATAAATAAAAAAATGGGTAAACTACTTAATTAGCCACTGAATTTTTGCATGTTTCTATTTTTGTCATCTAACTATTAAAATTTTCAATTCTATTTGGATTTGTTTTTATTAATCACTATGTCGCTAAGTTTGAAACAACAAGATAGTGTAGCGGTTATAAACTACATGAATAGCCACTCAATTATAAGAGTGTTTCTGTTTTGATCATCTAACTATAAAAAAAAAATTATTTATTCACTAATATTTTCAAATTTAGATTTTTTAATACCATGCCGTTAAATTGATAACAAATGTTGGATGTGGCCTTTTCTTATTGGCCTAATTAACAAAATTTTCCATTCAACATTTATATGTTCTATTAATTTAGTCCTAATTCTAAAAAAATCAATAAATTTTTGCTCTAAACATTCTTACTAGTGTTTGGCACTGAAAGTTTTTAATAACTTTTTATTTGACGCTAGTAAGACTTGAGTTTTTGGGCGTTGAAAACTCATGATTTATAATAATAATAATAATAATTTTGACGATTTATAATCTTTCTAGCGTCGAAAACTAAAAATCTCTGAAATTTTTAATATCGAAAAAGTATCGTTTAATCCAAAGTGTTAAAGAAGTTTTACCAATAACATGATTTTTTGTGGCATAGAAAACTGAAAACCTTTGAACTTTATTGCGGTGAATATCACCACCTAAGAGTATAAAAGAGTAGGCAAAGAAAAAAATACAAAAATTAGGATGAAATTGATAAATTTTGTAAATATTAAAGGTTAAATTTATTAATTTTTTAAAAATTTGAACTAAATTTATAAAAAATATATATAAATATTAAATTACTAAATTTATTATTAAATTAATAAAAAACCATATTAACAGTCATTAAATAATTTAATTTCAAAAAATTTAATAAAAAAATACCAGAATAACGGTCATTAAAAGATATAAACTTCTTCAACTTAAAAGATATGGTGACTAAAATATTTAATTTCAAAAAATTTAATAAAAAAATACCAGAATAACGGTCATTAAAAGATATAAACTTCTTCAACTTAAAAGATATGGTGACTAAAATATTTAATTTCAAAAAATTTCAACCATTAATTCGATTATCAAAATAAAACACAAAAAATTCAGTATATTAGTTATACAAAGGACAAAGGTAATTAACATGGTATTCGTTTATCCTTTTTGGGGCAGTCGTATATTCACCGTTGATAAAAAGTCCGTATTTTGGATAACATATTAAGTAACGTAGTCCTCTCCACATGTTAACACCTCACCGCAGTCATCGGGAAGAAATAGGGTGCAGTGTAGTGCTTTTTGTCCCTGTGCATCCGTGAGCCACACATTAATTAACTTTTTTTTTTTTTTTTGAGAAAACACACATTAATTAACTTTATTTTTACCCTATTTTTACTCGTATTAAATTATAAGACACCTGCAACTTACGTTACAGAAAATACATAATAAAAGAAAACTGCTTCATATATAGATTTGCTCCTGAATTTGATTTTTTTTTAATATTTGTCCCTAAACTTTTTTATCATATTAATTCTGAAGGTTGGCATATGTTACACAAACTGACCTCTACATTAATACTGCTTTATCTTTTTAGGAATTTATTGATGTGGATAAGTATAGGGATTGAATTTTTATTTTTTATATATTCAATTTTTTAATTTTTTTAATTTATATTAAAATTTTTCAAAATTTTAAAGTTTTTTTTATGTTTTTTAAGAATGATTAAAAATGAACCAATGTGTCATCTCCTTATTTCTCCACATGTCGCCCTTATATTTGTCCACATCAATAAATTCTTCAAAATAAATTGTGTTAGTGTAGGGACCAATATGTGTAATGGATGTTGAAGCCTAATTTTGACTGGGCTCAAAGTTTTGGATTAAGCTTTTAATTTTAAAATTAGGTTTAAATTTATTTTAAATTTAAATTTGCTTTAAATTTGAATTTAATTAAATTTAAATTGATTTAAAAACTTGATATTAAATTAAAAAGGTCCAAAACAAATACAAAATAAAATGCCCAAATTACATGTCCAAATTTACAAGCCCAATTGGGCCAAGTTCGGTTAGCCCAATACCCAACTCAAAGCCCAAACTACACTCAAAATAGCCCAAACCCTATACTACCCTAAGATCAAATCCTAAGCCACTTGCACTGCTACCGTCCATCCCAGCCAACCAGGGCATGCCACGTCATCAATAGTGACATCACCAGCTTCAACTTGCTTTGCCACCACCCGCCTCAACTTACTGTGCCATCGCCACAGCCATAGCCGAACTTGCACCTGCAAAGAACAAGACAGATATTTAGTTGCATCAAACAAAAGATAATCATTGTAATTCTGATTATAAAAACCAGATTCAACCTTTTGCAAAAAAAAAATCTATTTTTTTTAAAAATTAATATACGAACCTTTGGTTACACACTCAAAAAATAAATACAGAAACAATTCTTAATCAATAGAGAAGTGATAAGCTATAAGTTAAAATAGGTAGCAGTAAATAGTGAGCAAAGGATAAATCGAAGTCAGTTCCAGGATACCCAAGCATTGAAGGCAATCAGGTACTATCAATATGTGTTTACTGCCATTCATGTTTCAAACTTCTAAACTCATCAGATTCTAAGTATGCATGTATGCATTATATTTAATACCCCTGTTGGCATTTATTGTTTTGTTTTAAAAAACGTATCAATAAATATATCAAATAACGTTTTAATATCATTAACTAATAATAATAATAATAGTATTAAATAATATTAATAATAAAAAAGAGAAATTGAAAAGTTGAGAAAATGTATTTGCATCAACCAGAATGCCGCGGTCGAACCTAACCGGTCACCGTCGCCGTTGCTCCGAACACCATCGTCGTGATATCGCCCTCTGGAACGCCATCTCTTCGATCTACAAAAAAGGAATAATGGGAATTAATAAAAAAATTTATAGAAAAAGGAGCAGAAGAACAAAAATGATTTCGATTTAATAAATAAGGGTTGAAATATTTTTTAAAAAAAGGAAAAGAAAAGACGATTGAAGAAAAGCGAGACTCGAACCCTTTTTTACAAATCTGGAAGTATTCAGATTTGGATTTCAAACCAGGATCTGTTGTTTTTTTAAAAAAAAGAAAGAAAAACAAAAGGGAAAGAAATAGGATATAATAAAAGGAGAAATGGGGTTTTTAAAAAAAGGAAAAAGAAAGGAGGAAAAGCAGGTATTTTTTACCTTACCGGTAGTCGATCAGTGCGTGGGAGGACCAACGACGATGGAGGCTCATGGTGAACAAACGCGGGGAGATCGGTACGACGATAGCACGACCGGTGGCCATTGGTCGGCCATGGAAAACCAGAGAAGAAAATAGGGGGAGAGAAGAGAGAAAACAAGAGGGGGTTTTGAAATTTTTGGAAAAATGAAATGAAAAAATAAACAAAAAAGGTTTAAAATGGGTATTTAAGGGCCACCAAAACGACGTCGTTTTGGGTGTGGCCAAATCACCCAAAACGGTACCGTTCACGCTTTAACCAATGGATCGACTCGATTTGACCCGATCGGTCTAAAGGATTCGCGTGTTTTCGATTAATGGTATATTTCTTCTTTTGGTCCTTCCGCTTTTTTTAAAATTTCTAATCAAGTCCTTTTCATACTTTTAATTAATTATAAATTGACCCAATAATTTTCATTGATTTTCAATTTAAGCCCTTGACCTTTTGAAAGCCCTAGTAGCTGCCACATGTCAACATTTTGGTTTATTTTTGCAAATAGTCCCACTTATTTTCAATTTGTTTTAATTTAATCCTTAAATCAAATTCTATTCAATTACAAAATTGGCCCAAAATTTTTCATGGTTTTCAAATTAGTCCTTTGACTTCAGGATGCTTTAGCGGCTGCCACGTGTCACTTGTTTTTGGTTTTATTGCCCTAGAGGTCCCTAAACTATTCAAAAATTATATTTTAACCCCGAAACATCCAAAAATTACATTATTACCCCTAAACTTCTAAAAATTCCATTTTTGACCTTGAAACTTTCAAAAATTACATTTTTACCCCCGAACTTCCAAAATTCCATTTTTGACCTTGAAACTTTAAAAAATTACTCTTTTACCCCCGAATATTCAAAAATTCTATTTTTGATCCTGATTTTTCTAAAAATTACCGTTTTGCCCCTCGAGAGTCCAAAATTACCATTTTACCCTCGGGTGTCCAAAAAGTCTCATTTTTTATTATTATGCACTCGTATTTTGTATTTTTGATTTTTTGCTTACCATTTATCTTCTTAATTATCTTACTTTATGTTATTTAATATCCATCATTAACTACTCATTCATATTAAACTCGAATGTTTATTTTCAAAATTGTTTTCATAAAAACTTTAAAATCGAGGCAATATTCTTTTATTTTGAGTTTCAAAAATATACGCCTTAACTTACTAGGTGCAATTTTTCTTCAAATCGAAATAATCGAATACCCTTAATCGAGGCAATGTTTCATTATCTTCGATTCTGAAAATTTGTACCTTAACTTATTAGGTGTAACCTTTCTACAAATCGAGATAAACGAACATCATTTTCCAAAATTTAAAAAGTTTTATAAAGGAAAGCTTGTTATTTCTAGATCTCGAAATGATGTGTCCTAACTCACTGGACGTAACTTTCTTCCCCGATCACTTCGAAATAGTGAGACTTCCAAAAATCAAATTTCTTTTAAATGTAGCTCATGCATTCAAGGATTGTATTTTAAACCTTATTCGAGTTTTTAAATTTTTACAAATTAAGATCCGAAAGTAATTAATGTGGTACCAATTTTGATCGTATGAGGGTGCTAATCCTTCCTCATGCCTAACCGACTCCCGAGCTTGTTTTCTGGATTACGAAGATCAAAATATTTTCAAAACGGATTTTAAACATTTTGTGATGATCCAATCACACCAAATAAAAGATTGGTGGCGACTCTCATTTTCTAACAATAAAATAATTTTCGAAACACGTCGTTTTCCGAAAAAAATAGTTTCGACAGCTTGGTGACTCCACTGGGGATTTTTTTTAAATAAACGAGAGTCAAGCCAAAATTGATTATTTTTAGGTCTTTTTTTTAAAAAACTTTTAAGCTTTGGTTTTGTTTAATATGCGCTCCTCGACATCTTTGTGTGGCATTATACTATGTGATATTACTAGTGTGATTTTGCATCCATATGCATTGTGTTATTACCTTTTTAAGTGGAAGCGAGAAACGACTCCTTCGTGAGGTCTTCACCTCCGTGCAGGATAGTGAATCGCTTTCGGGATTACAAAGCACCCTTGTTTTTGTGAAGTTTTCACTTCCGTGCAAGCATGTGAGAAATGTGTCCCCCTGAACCTAACTCATCCAAATGAGCCTATAATGGGTGAGGATCAAGGAATCTCCTGGTTTGAGTATCCTTTACTTTAGAACCTAAAACCATATTTAGTGAGCCATAAGTACTCGCCCTAGACAGAATTATGCCGAGCCTTTTAGTATTTACCCGAGATAATTTCTTAGGTTCTGTGTTATATACTTGTATGTTGGTTTCATTATTACGTCATGCTAACCGTGTTTTGTTTTGTCTCTTTTACTTGCATTTGCATCATCATACAAGAAAAGGTGTTGATTTAAATTCGGTTACCAAATAAGCAGTTTCATCATGGGGGACGGATTTTGTAATAACCGTGTCCATAAACTGGTGTTGGAACAATGTTAGTATAGAAATAAGAATTAGAATATGTAAAGAAAGTAAGAAAGGTTAGGAGAAATTTAAGGATTTAATAGTAAATGTGAGAAAATATGGGAGACTAAATAGTAATTTATTCAAATTGAATTATGAGTCATCATGGGAATTAGATTGATTGAGGAGGGGCAAAAGATTAATTTGGTGGAAGATATTTTTGGAGGCAATGAATTGGGCCAAAGTGTAAAGTTGGAAGGCCCAAGGACTAAAAGTGTAATTTTACCATTTTTATTAAGTGAGATATTTTAAGAGAAAATTCTAGAGAATTTGAGAGAAGGAAAAATTAATTAAAAAGCAAAAACATTAGCTCTCTCCATAAGCTAACCGTCCATGCCCTTTTCTTCCATTTCCAACTCTTGTTTTTATTCCAAATACGTCCTTCCATCATTTTTAAGCTTTCTAAATTCCAAAACCTTCCATTTTCTTTGGAATTTCTGAAAGAAAGTCATAAAAGAGAGCTAGTAGACACCTCAAATCTCAAATAGAGTTACTTTTGAGGTGTTAGAGAGATAAAGGACTAAATTGAGAAATTTTAAATTCAAGGGTTAAGGTAAGAAATGGTTAAATTCTCATGACATACATGTATTTTACTGTTATTTAGCATGAAAATTATTGAATTATAGCTTATAACTTATATGTGTTTATGTGAAATTGAAGAGAAAGAGATGAGAGGCAAGGATCAAATTGAAGAGAAAGGAAAAGAGAAGAGCAAAGAGTGGAAAGAGAAGAAAATTGAATTATAGCTTATAGCTTATATGTGTTTATGTGAAATTGAAGAAAAAGAGAAGAGAGACAAGGATCAAATTGAAGAGAAAGGAAAAGAGAAGAGCAAAGAGTGCAAAGAGAAGAAAACCAGCTTTTTTGTTGTAAGTACTACAAGAATTTTAGTTCATAGTCTATTCTTCATAATATATTTGAATTGCTAGCATGGAAATTGTTGTTTAATTATGTGTTATAAAGATGATTAAGTGAGGTTAGTGTAATAAAACATGAGAAAGAAAATGTTTTCATTGAAACAGATTGGACAGAATCAGAGGGTTAACTTTGAAAATTCACTAAAAATTGTGTATATTGAGTTAATGGTCTAATTATATATGTAATTAAAGAATATTGTGTTTAGTTTCATATGGAAGAAACAGTGAATTAAATGGATCTGTATATTCTGAGTTATAACTGATTTTGTGTAACAAGGTCAGAGTAGGTTCGAGTTCCCCTGTTCTGACTTTGAAAAATCATAGAAAAATTTATAAAAATCATTAGAGTCTGAAATTTATATGGATAAATCCTGAATGAGACTATTTTCAAAAGACATAGACGGGAATATTATTTGATCTCTGTGCAAAATGATTGATAATTTTTAGTAAAGAAAGGGCCAAACTGTCAGGCAGCAGAGAATGGGTAAATTGAAAGAATTTACTGTATAAATTGGCTAAAGTAAAAATTCTGGAAATTTTATGGTAAAAATATGATTGAGTCTAGTTTCAGAAACATTAAGAGGATTATAATTTTGAGTTCTGTAGCCCAAGATATAAATAATTGAGTGACTATGATGCAAGTGGACAGCTTTGAAAATTAATGTGAAAATAAAAGTAAGAGGTATATGATGATGAATATGTGTGAAATATTATGTGGTTAATTATGAAGATTGATTGTGTGATTAATTGGTGAAATTGTGGATTTATTTGAGAAAATAAAGGTGAGAAATACATGATTATGTATATGTGAAGAGAAATGTAAATGTGATGTATAAGCTGTGGATAATGATGTTAAATGAGATTATGCCCATGTAGACGAATTAGAACCGTTGTGATATTAGTGGCATGCCATTAAGCCTTCACCGGCTTAAAGCGTTTATTTTAACTCGTAGGTACAAAAGCTACTGAAAGCTAGAGTCGAGCAAGGGACCTCTCATCACATCACATAACTCTTGAAGCTCAAGTTTAGGTAATTTACTTTGAAGTAAATGGCATGTACAAATAATACTTACATATGACCCCAATGAAAGGAAAAATGTTGATTTGGGATGCTTTGAGTTGATAAAATTTTTTTACATGACTCAGTTTTTCTGTACTGAATTTTAATGTAATACTTCTATACCAGGTTTATACATAAGAATCGGGTATAAGGGTGTTACAGATTTCTTAATAAAGTGGAAGATAACATGGCTTTACGATTATGGTCGAAGGAAAGCACAAAGTCAAAGAAGATTTAGGAGACTTGAAGGAAGATTACGCAAATTTAGATCAAAATCCTTGAAAAGAATCAAGAAGCAAGTGAGGGGCACTTTCGATAAGATCAGAGACATGCAAGCATTAATCACCGAAGCTGATATGTTGAGCATGCAATATGAATCAAGATCGGAGTGGAGACGAAAATTAGCTAGAATTTTAGGAAGATCAAAAGCTTTGGGCCATAAGGCAAAGCCGTGTGTAATCCGTTCTATGTGGAGAATTTTGTCTTCTAAAGAAGTTGTCCTAATGGGATCGAATTCAAAATCAATGCCTTTTCTCATGCATACATGCATTCATGAGCTGCACATTTTATTAACTTGCACATAATTCCTTGAGAGCCTACTTCAAGTAGAATTGTGTCAAGCATTCAGTGGTTGCACGAAGAAAGTAAGAGACACAATTACATTCTTGCTTCCTTGCTTTTAATTGCAAGTTTTATTCCTGTATTAATTAACTAACTTGTTCCTTTCGAATCTATTTGCATTACATCCTCATACATAGAGAGGTATAGTTCTAAGCTCAATTACTAAATAGAAAAGCTGCTCATAAGAATACAAATACATTGATGAATAGAAGACAATATGGTCGGGCTTACATGTCAAAGAAAGAGAACGAAAATCGATGATTTGCCAGATGAGTAAGACGAAAACAAAGATCGTGTAATCATCTGAGTTTTGGCCTAAGTACGAGAAGTGACTGACCACTCAACCTTTTCAAAATGACATTGTGGATCGAAAATCAGGGATGAGCCAAGACTATTTGAATGACTTCCTGCGAAGATTAAGTCTTTTGAACACCGCGACATGACCATATACGTATCTGTTTTATGTAAAGGAATTTGATTTCTAGTAAGGTTTTTCTAATAGAATTGAGTTATAAGTCAATACCTTCCTTATGCATTCATGCATTCATAAGCAGCACATTTTATACAAGCCTACCTTGAGTGAGATTGTGCCAAACCTTCAGTGGTTACTCGAGCAATGTAAGAGACGGTTATATTTTGGCTTTTAATTGCAATATATTTTGAATCTGTTTGCATTGCATTCTCAAAAAAAAAGGTGTTGATTCATGTTCTATTATCAAATAGAGAACTGGTCATAAGAAAATGAATTCCTTAATGAGGTAAAAATCAACGTGGTCGTGCATATATGGTCAAAGATAAAGGTGATGACCTGTCAAAGGGATACATATCAGGGATTCAAGATTGCACCCAAGTACATGAAAGTCATAACAGTTTGCAAGAGTTGAATGAAGTATGGAAGACAAAACAAGGCAAATGTCCAATCACGAATATGTTGACATCAATTTCGACCTCTCACTTGGTATCGGAATCCAACCCCTAATGACTTCACATTTGGAAAGGAAGACATGATCCCGTGATGAAAGAGTACATCACTCTATCCTATTGTCCGAGGTTTCAAAATAATAATGTTTACTTCGAATATGATGACCGTCCTTAATTGCTTAAAGTTAAAGTAGAAATGCACCTTTTTCGAGTCCTAACACAGTATTGGGATTCAACTTAGTCGCTTCACCTTCAGAAACATAGACATACTGTAGAAGAATATATTACATTGCTCCATTGCCTGAGAACTCAAATTGATAAGGTCTACTCTAGACGAGCGAGCATTGGATTGCAATCCTGATTAAGGAAAGAGAAGAGAACAAGTACATTGCTTTGGAAAACCTGCAAGGTTTAGTACACTCAGATGCAAGAAAGAATGATGGCATCTTCATCTCAAACACGATGGAGTTAGGCGTTTTCCTTAAAGTGTCAGGGCACGTAGAGGATGCGATTGCAAATTCATTTTATCGACTTGACAAAAGAATCACTCATGTTCTAGCAGTCTTAGCCACTAAGCACCTGTCGAATAAGGGGCAAAAGAAGGTGTATTGGTTCATGACTTTTGGCCGTTTGAAAAGTCAAAAAAGTCTTATCGAGAATTCTCTGAAGACTACTCCCTGTTGACGGGATTTGTGACTGTTCGAAGACAAGATGACATTGCCAAAGATAACGGGAATAAACAAGAAATAATTTTAACACGCTTAGAGGCAAGTCTGAGATAAGGGTCATGTTGCAAGCAAAGATTTGACCCAAATGCGAGAAATGACTAATTGTTTGTAGACTTTAGCCATTCAAGACTGATGTTTTGAACCTGAAATCAGGGGCAAACCAGAGCAAAAATTAGGACTTTGAGTATTAAAGCACGACCATACATGCTTCTGCCTAATTTAAAAGAATTTGTCTTCTAGTAAAGTTGTCTAATGGAATGGAACCAAGAATCAACGCCTTGTCGCATGCATTTTATCATTTCATGTGCATTAGCATTTCCTGCATTAAATTTTAATAAAGATTCCACATATTTGAAACACTCGTGTGTGAGAGAGTCATTTACCCTAAAATGAAGGCTGAGAGATAACATGATAAATCAAGATAGGGGATGATAAAAATTTGAGAAAAAGTCACATGGAAAGTGGAACTTGTTGAGAGTTCGCCCCTACACCCTCGAAAGCATTTTGGACAACTAGACTGTGGAGGAGCTTCCTGTAGTTTTTAGGACTTTTTCCAAGAAAATATTCAGAATACACTTATCATTCTAAGCTCGAGAGTAATAGGGATCCTTTTATAAAGGGCAAATGACTATTATCTTTTATTTCAATAAAAATGATGCATTGTTTTTGTCCCATTTGGAAAATACTTTACCATTCTTCTCATTCGTTCATACCACAATTAATCATTCTTTCATTCAATTATTCTTTGGATCCCCTTTTTCTTTATGCTAGGATCCATTGATATCAAAGATACGAGCAACACTGCTATTGACTTAAACCTTTTGAGTGAGACATGTGTCTAGGAAAACTTTGAGGCTTTGAAAATGACCAAGAATGTAACTTGTCTCCAGATCTGCTACTGATGTTTGAGAAAGACACGAAACCAACATCATCTTGAAGAGTCGTGATTTTAGGCAAGAATGAGTCTTTGAAAAAAAAACAAGGCAAGCAACATCGAGCCAACTTTGCAAAAGAGTTTCTAATGTGCATAAATTCGTCTTCATGATCATTGATTACTACTTCCCAGGCCAATTGGCGGTTAAGAATGAGAGATTATACGCAGGAATGGAATGCCAAGAAAGAATCATATCTAATGATGACTTGAATTTGAGCAACAGCACGATAGTAAAGTCTGCTGTCAATTCAAGAACAAATATCACGACTCAGCACCACATCGCCAAAAATGGGGCATTGGCGGGAAACCAATAAAGACAACAAAGGATTGATTGGATTCATAGCAGAGACCTACAAAGGCTCGACATGAGAAATCACCATTTGTCTTCGAGACTTATCAGGCTTCTATCAGAACATCCACCGGGGTAACATTTTTCTCGCTCGAATGAAGGTCGTCCTACCAATTGAAGGCAAGTTTCTTTCCCTTCAGATTTTGTTAAAGCTAATGAAGCAAAATGGATCTAATCCAGATGCAGTCAACTAAAAATCCTAAAAGTCATGACCAGATGGCAAGGGTTTGCGACAAAGAATGATCCATTCTATAGAACTCCACGAGAGAGCTCTAGTTTTGAAAAGGATCTTGCTTACAAAAGACTTCAAAGGAAAAGGGATGTCAGATTTGGAAAGGCCCCATGAGGTGAAGAAAGTCTTTTTGGAGAAGCTTTAATTTTGGTCAAAATGGACGACAAAAGACATGCCCAACTTCGTGAACTCAAATATAATGAAGAAAAAATAAAGAAAAAAGAAGAAAAGAAAAAGAGAAAAAAGAAAAAGAAAAGGAGAGGTCGAGGTGAAAACTCGTAAAGGGCATCTGAAACCTAAGGAGACCTGAGTTGAAAACCTGAAAAAGCGGCTCAAATTCGAATAAGAGAAAAAGGGGCATGAGGTGGTCCTCTCTCTCAAAGGTAGCAAGATGAAGAAACTTTACACCTTGAGGCATTGACAAAGTACTTTAAGTTTCATAACACATGTCAAGCTCAGAATGGTCTTCGCCAAGTTACTCATTGAAGCTCATACTTTGATATCTGGGGCACCTAACTCCATTCTTTGTTCACCTTATATTTTGCAACTTTTGACCAATACATGTCATTTTTAATCCTTTTATGAGCCTTGCCTCAATGAAATTCATTCGCCTTGCGATCATGTCCAAGCATTTCTGCATCAAAACAATGATCAATTAGTCAATGACCTTTTCATTCATACAAGCTTTAGCCTTCAATCAAATTTAATTTCAATCTTTTCATTCATACGAGCTTTGCCTCCAATAAAATTCATCCACCTAACCCTATTCTTTGCTCACTTTGTGTTTGGCAATTCTTTGACCAATATGGGTCATTTTTTATCTTTTCATTCATATGAGCTTTGCCTCCAATAAAATTTCATTCACCTTGCAATCATGCTCAAGCAAATTCTGCGCCAAAATTGTGATTATTGAACCAACGATCTTTTCATTCTGCGACCTTTGTTTGCAATCAAATTCAATTTCATCCATATTATAGCCTTGTTGCAAGCATCTTTGCAATTGAAATAACGGTTAATGGTCAATAATATAAGGAATAAAAGGATTTCTGCATATTGTTTGAAAATTTTCTAAATAGTACAATGACCCGAAACGGGACCACTAGTTGGAAATAACCAAACCCAAGGGCTAGAAGGATCTCAAAACAAATAGTCCAAATTACGACTACTTCTTTAGGTTTCACGAAAAAAATACACATAAATAAAACATGATAACACATTAGTGATAGGACTTAGACAAACGAAGAACAATGTTGACCTAAGGACTAAAATAAAATCATTTCTCAAAGATGACATTTAGCATCCATCATTTATACTCACCTGCTTAGGAGCATTTGATTCATCCTGATCATGGCATCCTAACAATTTGGCCTACATAGAGGTCCAAGAAAGCATATTCTACAGGTTTGACAGGGAAAAATCTAAGCCTCGACGACGGATCCAGTACCACAAAAACACGAAGGGAAAGATCTAAGACCATAACGGCGGATCCAGTATCGCGAAGACACCAGGGAAAAATCTAAGCCTCGACGGCGGATCCAGTACCACAAAGATATAGAAGGGAAAGATCTAAGACCGCAACGACAGATCCAATACCACACAGATACAGGAGGGAAAGATCTAAGACCACAACGACGGATCCAATACCACGAAGACACAAGGGAAAGATCTAAATCGCGACGGCGGATCCAGTACCTTAAAAACACGACGGCGGATCCAGTACCTCAAAAACACGATGGGAAAGATCTAAAACCGTAATAGAGGATCCAGTATCGCGAAGACATAAGGGAAAGATCTAAGTCGCGACGATAGATCCAGTACCACGAAGACACAAGGGAAAGATCTAAGCCGCAACGGCGAATCCAGTACCATGAAGATTTGAAGGGAAAGGTTTAAGTCGCAATGGTGAACCCGGTACCTTAGAAACATGACGAGAAAGGACGAATCCACGATGGTGAAACTTCTACTTTGAAGTCATAGTGGATCAGATCAGAAAAACAATAGCAAGTTTTTATCTCTCTGAAGTTGTAGTAAGAGCAAGATGAAGCTTCAAAACATCAATTCCTATCCTCTTGAAGTTGCAATAAAGTTGGATTAAAAACAATAGCAAGTCTTTATCTCTCTGAAGTTGTAGTAACAGCAAGATGAAGCCTCGACATCAAACCTTATTTTTGAGACTGCAGCAAGTTAGATAACGGATCTCAATCTCTCTGAAGTTGCAGTGGAATGGAGTGAAGTTACACCATCAACCAATCTCTTACCCCGAGTCTAGGGTAGATTACCATTAGTCAATCTCTTACCTCGAGCCTGGGGCAGATTGAAGCCATTTGATCTTTTACTCCGAGCTTGGAGCAGATCATCATCAACCAATCTCCTACCCCGATCGCAGGGCGGATTGCGATTATTGAAACAAGTGATGTGGTCATCTTCCTGATGAGATACTGAGAAGAAGACCAAATCAAACCCACGCTCAATGTGAGCAAATCTTCGAACCCCAGCTTCCTAATGAGATACTAAGAAGCAGGTCGAAGCAAAGTGGACCAAATTCGTCTTCCTGATGAGATACAGAGAAGCGGATTGAAACAAGCAATGCGGTCATCTTCTTGATGAGATACTGAGAAGAAGACCAAATCAAACCCACGCTCGATGTGAGCAAATCTTCGAACCCCAGCTTCCTAATGAGATACTAAGAAGCAAGTTGAAGCAATAAAATGGTTAGCTTCCTGATGAGATACTGAGAAGTGGACCAAATTCGTCTTCCTGATGAGATACAAAAAAGCGGATTAAAACAAGCAATGCGGTCATCTTCTTGATGAGATACTGAGAAGAAGACCAAATCAAACTCACTCTCGATGTGAGCAAATCTTCGAACCCCAGCTTCCTGATAAGGTACTGAGAAGCAGGTCAAAGCAATAAAATGGTTAGCTTCCTGACGAGATACTAAGAAGTGGACCAAATTCATCTTCTTGATGAGATACTGAGAAGCAGGTCGAAGCAATAAAGTGGTTAGCTTCCTGATGAGATACGGAGAAGTGAACCAAATCCGTCTTCCTGATGAAACATAGAGAAGTAGATCAAAACAAGTGATGCGATCATCTTCCTAATGAGATACTAAGGAGAAGGCCAAGTCAATGAAACCAGACTCAAAGACTACGGTGACGAATTCCAATCTCCGTGAAATTTCAAAGAGAATGGAGTGAAATTACAGTAGTAAATTTTGTCTTTTTGGAAATTGCCTCAGGGCAAGATGGAATCATAATGTTGAAAATGCAGAGGTAGATGCGGCAAAATCGAACGGTCAACAAAGCGAAAGTTGGACTAGTGGAAGAAAGAGCAGCGAAGAAATGGAACTTGACAAAATTGGTCTTCTTTTGGTCTTTGCTCCATTCCTGTTACACAGCAACGAGCAAAGAGGGGCAATTGTTGAAGCCCAATTTTGATCGGGCCCAAAGTTTTGGATTAAGCTTTTAATTTTAAAATTAGGTTTAAATTAGTTTAAATTTATTTTAAATTTAAATTTATCTTAAATTGAAATTTATCCTTTTAAATTTAAATTTGCTTTAAATTTGAATTTAATTAAATTTAAATTGATTTAAAAACTTGATATTAAATTAAAAAGGTCTAAAACAAATACAATATAAAATGTCCAAATTACATGTCCAAATTTACAAGCCCAATTGGGCCAAGTTCGGTTAGCCCAATACCCAACTCAAAGCCTAAATTACACTTAAAATAGCCCAAACCCTATACTACCTTAAGGTCAAACCCTAAGCCACTTGCACTGCTGTCGTCCATCCCAGCCAACCAGGGCATGCCACGTCATCAACAGTGACATCACCAGCTTCAACTTGCTCTACCACCACCCGCCTCAACTTACTCTGCCACCGCCACTGCCATAGTCGAACCTGCACCTGCAAAGAACAAGACAGATATCTAGTTGCAATAAACAGAAGATAATCATTGTAGTTCTGGTTATAAAAACCAGATTCAACCTTTTGTAAAAAAAAATCTATTTTTTTGAAAAATCAATATACGAACCTTTGGTTACACATTCAAAAAATCAATACAGAAACAATTCTTAATCAATAGAGAAGTGATAAGCTATAAGTTAAAATAGGTAGCAGTAAATAATGAGCAAAGGATAGATCGAAGTCAGTTCCAAGATACCCAAGCATTGAAGGCAATCAGGTACTATCAATATGCGTTTACTGCCATTCATGTTTCAAACTTCTAAACTCATCAGATTCTAAGTATGCATGTATGCATTGCATTTAATACCCTTGTTGGCATTTATTGCTTTGTTTTTAAAAAACGTATTAATAAATATATCAAATAACGTTTTAATATCATTAATTAATTAATAATAATAATAGTATTAAAAAATATTAACAATAAAAAAAGAGAAATTGAAAAGTTGAGAAAACGTATCTGCATCAACCAGAATGTCGCGGTTGAACCTAACCGATCACCGTCGCCGTTTCTCCGAACATCGTCTCCGTGATATCGCCCTCTGGAACGCCATCTCTTCGATCTACAAAAAAGGAATAATAGGAATTAATAAAAAATTTTAGAGAAAAAGGAGCAGAAGAACAAAAGTGATTTCGATTTAATAAATAAGGGTTGAAATATTTTTTTTAAAAGGAAAAGAAAGGACGATTGAAGAAAAGCGAGACTCGAATCCTTTTTTACAAATCTGAAAGTATTCAGATCTGGATTTCAAACCAGGATATGTTGTTTTTAAAAAAAAGAAAAGGGAAAGAAATAGGATATAATAAAAGGAGAAATGGAGTTTTAATAAAAAGGAAAAAGAAAGAGGAAAAACAGGGATTTTTTACCTTACCGGAAGTCGATTGGCGCGTGGGAGGACCAGTGGTCGGCCATGGAAAACCAAAGAAGAAAGGAAGGGGAGAGAAGAGAGAAAACAAGAGGGGTTTTTGAAATTTTTGGAAAAATGAAATGAAAAAAATAAACAAAAAAGGTTTAAAATGGGTATTTAAGGGCCACCAAAACGACGTCGTTTTTGGTGTGGCCAAATCACCCCAAAACGATGCCGTTTCACGCTTTAATCAATGGTCTGAACCGATTTGACCCGACCCGTCTCAAGGATCCGCGTGTTTTCGATTAATGGTATATTTCTTCTTTTGGTCCTTCCGCTTTTTTTTAAAATTTCCAATCAAGTCATTTTCATACTTTTAATTAATTATAAATTGGCCCAATAATTTTCATTGATTTCCAATTTAATCTCTTGACGTTTTGAAAGTCCCAAAAGCTGCCATGTGTCAACATTTTGGCTTATTTCTACAAATAGTCCCTCTTATTTTCAATTTATTTTAATTTAATCCTTAAATCAAATTCTATTTAATTACAAAATTGGCCTAAAAAATTTTCATGGTTTTCAAATTAGTCCTTTGACTTCAGGATGCCTAAGGGGCTGCCATGTGTCACTTGCTTTTCGTTTTACTGCCTTGGAGGTCCCTAAACTATCCAAAAATTATATTTTGACCTCGAAACTTCTAAAAATTACATTTTTACCCCTGAACTGCCAAAAATTTCATTTTTAACCTCAAAACTTCCAAAAATTACATTTTTACCCCCGAACTTCCAAAAATTTCATTTATGACCTCGAAACTTTTAAAAATTACCCTTTTACCCTCGAATGTCCAAAAATTCCGTTTTTGATCCTGATTTTTCTAAAAATTACTATTTTACCGCCGGATGTCCAAAAATTTCATTTTTGTTCCCGATTTTTCTAAAAATTACAGTTTTGCCCCTTGAGAGTCTAAAATTACCATTTTACCCCGAGCGTCCAAAAAGTCTCATTTTCAACCCCGATTGCATCATTTTTCTTCCTCATCAATATTTTACATTTAATTTTGATTATTATGCACTCGTATTTTGTATTTTTGATTTTTTGGTTACCATTTATCTTCTTAATTATCTTACTTCGTGTTATTTAATATCCATCATTAATTGCTCATTCATATTAAACTCGAATGTTTTGTTTTCAAAATTATTTTATAAAAAATTTAAAATTGAGGCAATATTCTTTTATTTCGAGTTTCGTAAATATGCGCTTTAACTTACTAGGTGCAATTTTTCTTCAAATCGAAATAATCGTGTAACATCCGTGTTCTTGAACCGGTTTTGGAACAATGTTAGTGTAGAAATAAGAATTAGATTATGTAAAGAATGTAAGAAAGGTTAGGAGAAATTTAAGGATTTAATAGTAAAGGTGAGATAATATAGGGGACTAAATAACAATTTATTCAAATTGAATTATGAGTCATCATGGGAATTAGATTGATTGAGGAGAGGCAAAAGATTAATTTGGTGGAAGATATTTTTGGAGGCAATGAATTGGGCCAAAGTGTAAAGTTGGAAGGCCCAAGGACTAAAAGTGTAATTTTACCATTTTTATTAAGTGAGATATTTTAAGAGAAAATTCTAGAGAATTTGAGAGAAGGAAAAATCAATTAAAAGAAAAGATATCAGCTCTCCATAAGCTAACCGTCCATGCCCTTTTCTTCCATTTCCAACTTTTGCTTTTGTTCCAAATAGGTCCTTCCATCATTTTTAAGCTTTCCAAACTCCAAAACCTTCCATTTTCTTTGGAATTTCTGAAAGAAAGTCATAAAAGAGAGCTAGTAGACACCTCAAATCTCATATAGAATTATTTTTGGGGTGTTAGAAAGATAAAAGACTAAATTGAGAAATTTTTAATTCGAGGGTTAAGGTAAGAAATGGTTAAATTCTCATGATATACATGTATTTTACTGTTATTTAGCATGAAAATTATTGAATTATAGCTTATAGCTTGTATGTGTTTATGTGAAATTGAAGAGAAAGAGAAGAGAGGCAAGGATCAAATTGAAGAGAAAGGAAAAGAGAAGAAAATCAGCTTTTTTGTTGTAAGTACTACAAGGATTTTAGTTTATAGTCTATTCTTCATAATATATTTGAATTGTTAGCATGGAAATTTTTGTTTAGTTATGTGTTTTAAAGATGATTAAGTGAGGTTAGTGTAATAAAACATGAGAAAGAAAATGTTTTCATTGAAACAGATTGGACAGAATCAGAGGGTTAACTTTGAAAATTCACTAAAAATTTTTTATGTTGAGTTAATGATCGAATTATATATGTAATTAAAGCTTATTATGTTTAGTTTCATATGGAAGAAACAGTGAATTAAATGGATCTGTATATTCTGAGTTATAACTGATTTTGTGTAACAAGGTCAGAGTAGGTTTGAGTTCCCCTGTTCTGACTTTGAAAAATCATAGAAAAATGTATAAAAATCATTAGAGTCTGAAATTTATATGGATAAATCCTGAATGAGTCTATTTTCAAAAGAAACAGACAGAAACATTATTTGATCTCTGCGAAAAATGATTGATAATTTTTAGTAAAGAAAGGGCGAAACTGTCAGGCAGCAGAGAATGGGTAAATTGAAAGAATTTACTGTACAAATTGGCTAAAGTAAAAATTATGAAAATTTTATGGTAAAAATATGATTGAGTCTAGTTTCAGAAACATTAATAGGATTATAATTTTGAGTTCTGTAGCCCAAGATATAAATAATTGAGTGACTATGATGCAAGTGGACAGCTTTGAAAATTAATGTGAAAATAAAAGTAAGAGGTATATGATGATGAATATGTGTGAAATATTATGTGGTTTATTATAAAGATTGATTGTGTGATTAATTGGTGAAATTGTGGATTTATTTGAGAAAATAAAGGTGAGAAATACATGATTATGTATATGTGAAGAAAAATGTAAATGTGATGTATAAGCTGTGGATAATGATGTTAAATGAGATTGTGCCCATGTAGACGAATTAGAACCGTTGTGATATTAGTGGCATGCCATTAAGGAACACTTGCGTTCCTACTGTTTAGCACTATGTGTGCTTCTGTTCAGCACTGTGTGTGCTTCTATTTCCCCAGCACTGTGTGTGCTTCTGTTCAGCACTGTGTGTGCCTACTGTTTCCCAGCACTTACGTGCTTCTGTTTCCCTGCACTTATGTGCTTCTGTTAAGTACTTCGGTACTTTCTGCTTGTTCCGTTTATCCGATAGGTTCTATAAAGTCTACTATGGGCCAAGTGGATAAAAAAAACTGAGTTATGGTTAAGAAAGTTATGATGGCTAAATTGTGAAAAGTGAAAGAATGTGCAAAATTATGACATTGAGGTAAGTGAAATGATGAATACATGAAAGATAAGTACTATATGTGTATGGGTAATTAAATGTTGATAATTAAGTGAACTAATTTGGTTGAAATGACTAAGTTGTGAAAAAGGTGATGAAAATATAATATCTTCCATTGAGGTAAGTTGGTATATGAGAATGAATGTGTGTTATAGTGGCATTATGGTAAGTTAAATGTTACATGCAAGAAAGGTTAGAAATTTTATACACATGAGTATTGAAATGTTTGATAAAATTAAGCAATAAATAAATAATCATCTATTATGCTTGTAGTGCTTACTAAGCCTTTACCTGCTTAACGCGTTTATTTTAACGCCTAGGTACAAAAGCTACGGAAAGCTAGAGTCGAGCAAGGGATCTCTCATCACATCACATCACTCTTGAAGCTCAAGTTGAGGTAATTTACTTTGAAGTAAAATGGCATGTACAAATAATACTTACATGTGACCCCAATGAAAGGAAAAATGTTGATTTGGGATGCTTTGAGTTGATAAAAAAAATTACATGACTCAGCTTTTTTGTACTAAATTTTAATGTAATACTTCTATACCAGGTTTATACATAAGAATCGGTTATAGGGGTGTTACAAATCGAATGCCCTTAATCGGGGCAATGTTTCCTTATCTTCGATTCTTAAAATTTGCGCCTTAACTTACTAGGTGCAACCTTTCTTCAAATCGAGATAAACAAACATCCTTTTTCAAAATTTAAAAGTTTTACAAAGGAAATCTCATTATTTATAGATCTCGAAATATTGCGTCCTAACTCACTGGACGTAACTTTCTTCCTCGATCACTTTGAAATAGTGAGACTTTCAAAAATCAAATTTCTTTTAAACGTAGCTAATGCATTCAAGGATCGTATTTTAAACCTTATTCGAGTTTTTAAATTTTTATAAATTAAAACCCCAAAGTAATCAATGTGGTACCAATTTTGGGCATATGAGGGTGTTAATCCTTCCTCATGCGTAACCGACTCCCGAACTCATTTTCTAGATTGCGAAGATCAAAATATTTTCAAAATGGATTTTAAACGTTTTGTGGTGATCCAATTACACCAAATAAAAGATTGGTGGCGACTCCCATTTTTCAACAATAAAATAATTTTCGAAACACGTCGTTTTCATAAAAAGATGGTTTCGGCAATGAATGTCTATCTTGGAGACCAATATGACCCAAAAAAAGTTTAGAGGCCAGTCTATATATTAAACCTTAAAAAACTAACGGTGTTAACAATTATGTAACAAATACCAACATTAGGGACCAACGTGATCAAAAAAAGTTTAGGGTCAATTTGAAAAAAGTTACCAAATTTAGGGGTCAATCTATATATTAAGCCAAAAAAACTAATGCATAACATTCCTTTGAAGTATTTGTTTATAAGTTTAAAGTTTGACATTAAATTTTTTAAGTAGTTTTTAAATTTTTTTACATATATTATTAAATGACATAAATATTTATTATTTGTTTAAAGAAAAGAATATTTTAATTAATTTATAGTGACTTTGATCTGATTACACCTGAGATATATTATAGCAAAGATTATGCGCTCTTCTGATTGTAGCGTAGCCCACAGGATTATGATAAATAGTTCATTGTTTTTGGATTTATTCAAATTATCTTTTTTCTTCAAAAGAATTTGTATGATCCAAAAACAAAAATTAAAAATTCCTTTTTTGAGTTGGTACTGATTTGACTTGTGACACTAATGCAATTAACGACATCATCAATACTAAATTATGGCACATTCATAATGTAGGTGAAAAATAAAATTATATAATAAATATGTCTTTTTAAAAATTAATATAAATAAGAGTCATAAAAAATTATAAAAAGTTGTAAAAATTTATATAAATAATAAATGAGGCTTTAGCTTAATGGTAAAGTATAAATCATAAATGTGAAAAATTGAAGAGATATGTATTTAAATCTTGTAGTGTGTATATTTTTTTTTCTTTATAAAAGATAATACAATTCACTTTGTAAAGTGAGGATATTTTTGTCTTTTTCAAATTGAGATGATACTTGATTAGCTCATGATACCGATTTAATCAAGGGCTTTATAATAAATTAGAAATTTTATCACATGTGTATGCGTGTGTGAAAACCACATATTTAGAATACAAATATATATTTATAAATAACATACAATAAATAATGAAATGTATAGTTTAGAATTAATTAATAATAATACAAAAAATATGTATGATATTAAAATAAAAAATTAGATTAAATTGTAAGTAAAATTAAATTTAAACACATGAATATATCAAATTAAGAATATTAAATGAATAAAATTATTTATCACGGTATTATTATCGATGCTAAGTTGGTGTTATTAAAAAATTCTATTATATGTTTTTTATATCAAACATGTTTAAAAAATTAAATCAGTGAAATATTATTTTTAATTGATTAAACTTTTTCAATAAATTATCAAACAAGTCCTAATTTTTTTATAAATTCAAAAGTTTTTTTATAATTTTTGAAAGATTTTTTTACAGTTGAGTAAGTCCCTATTCTATTCTCTTTAATCCATGAACATCATTATTTTTTTGAAGGTAGAAGTAATAATATTTTAATTTTTAAATAATTCGGCATTTATGCTTATATGAGATTTTTATGACAAAAGGTAAAAAAATTTGCTTATTTGGATAAATTTTGAAGAAGATGTTATTATTAATAGAAATCACGAATAAAAATAATACAAATATATTATATATAGTACAAATTATAAATAAATTACTACAAATTAATGCGCAAATATCATGTTGTAAAATAATCCTAAAAAGGGAGAATGACAAATTAATAGTAACTACAACACTGGAATAATTCAAAAACAAACAAAAAATGTATTAACTTGATCAAATCATTGAAATTTGCATTATAGTCTCTTTATCATCAAATCAGCTTAATGAAAAACATTGATCAACAAGAAAAAAACTGCCAAAAGCCCCAAGAGACTCACCGCATCAATGATGCACAAAAGGTCAAGAAAAATCACAAAAAATATAGACAACCATGATACTGTGGACAAAATAAAACTATGAAACTGTGGGCAAAGCCACAATAATATGAACTAAAATTAAAAACAAAATAAAACTACAAAGATAAAAATTATTGAAAAATCGCAACCAACAACTAGCTCGAAAGTCGACGCTGTTACTACAATTTTATTTATTTATTTATTGTTACAATTACAAATTTATTGATTAAAAAAATCTCATCTAAATTTCTATCTAAACATATGGGATTAAAAAAATTTATCAAACAAAACTTAAAATTATATCAAAATTAAAACATTTTCTTCTCTATCAATTTAATTTTTGTATTTAAATTTTGATAGATTATATAAATTTTAATCACAAAGCAACACTTGGATGCTTAAAAATTTTCATATACTCTTAGTGGCTCCACAATAAAATTAAAAAAAAAATGACATGTGGGTATAAATCATAGAATATAGTTAAAAATTAAATACATAAAAATTAGACACGTTATTCTTTCAACTTTATGGAGTTACATAACATCCTCCATTTTAAAGATTAAAAGTTAGTTGGGAAATGAGATGTCATGTTCCATGAAATCTTAATTTTGTTTTCATTTTAACTAAAACTTTATTAATTTTCATATTTTTATATAAATTCGTCACTCACAATTTATTATTATAATTTTTGTATTTTAGAATTAATTTCAAGATATTATTTTCTAAATTTAATTTAATCAATTATCATTGAAAAATAATTAGTCTGTAAATATGATAAATCAATTTTGCTTAATGTTTGATTGTTGTTGTAGTTTGAACGAAACAAGTGGAATAAATAATAAAATTATAAAAGAATCAACACAACCGATATTTGTTAACGCGGATCAAACACAACAATCCCATGTCAGCAAAACTTTGCCCAATGAATAATTTTATTCAACAATTGTCTAGACCCAATCTATCATTACACAAAAAAATAATTACAGCTCTATACCAACCCTAATTGTCACAAACCACTCACCCAAATATCTTATAACATAATCAATAAACTCTTCATAAAAGAGTGTCACAAAACACAACAAAGTTGTTAACAAAAGACGCTCCAAAACTATTGTTGATGTGCGGCACAAAACAATCTATTTAGAGGCCTTTTCAAGTGGTCAATCAATAGTGTTTTGAGAGGCTTTAAACTCCTATTTAAAAGCTAAAATTATCCAATTAATTATCCCAGAGTATTGATCACACAAAAATCTTCATAAATCAATCTTTCAATGGCTCCAAAAACTCTCTTCAATAAATCCGAATTTTATCTCTAAAAAGTAGCACATCTAAGTGGGCCGAACTCAAGATAAACAAAACATATTAAAGACTCAAATCGAAGACCCAAGTAAAGAAACAATTTCGTTATAATAGGACATGAAACAAGCAACAACAACGTTCGCAACAATCATGATTTTAAAATTAAAATTATATATTATTGTATTTTAATTTCATAATCATATTTTGAAATATAACAAAGTTTATGAACAATTTTGAGAAATAATTACATTTAATTTAATTAATATATACAATCATGCACCTGTAAATAAAACTAAATTTTTTATTAGCATCTATCTCTTTAATGAATTTATAAAATACAAAACACTAATTACTGAACTCGTTACCGTATATACATTGAGAATGTATCCCTTATTTATATAAAAGGATTTAACTTGAAAATAAAAAATAAAAATAAAAATAAAATCCGGCTGAGTGTCAATGTATCTAGAATTAATTACGAATATTATAATGCTTCCGTGTGGTATTCAAAACTATAAAAGCACTTTAAAGTCAGTGTCCAACTGTCATCTGCTCTCAAAATATAGCCTTTGCTTTTAAACGGCCGTTATGCCTTTTCTCTCAATAACGGTGCCCTTTTCAGTTTTCCGTCAATTTCTACGTAACACGTGACTAAGCCACTCCCATCCATCATACTACATCTAATATCAGCATGCTTTTTCTCCTTTTCATTGCTCTATATAAATAATCTGATGATGACCATGTAGGCATGCACCATACATGATGATATATTCATTTTGGTTAGGGTTTCCTGTATCCAGCTATTCAACATGCCGTCACTTCAACTCAAATTACATTTATACCCTCTATGGTCCTCTTACCTAGTCTTTACCATTTTTTCATTCTTCAATATTTATAAGATTCCCTTTACGGGTATCTACCATTTTTTTTTTCAAAAATATTATATTATACAAAAGAATAATAAAGTAATTTTCTGATTCCATTACTTTTTTTAAAAAATTTCTGATTCCATTATTAGTTTAAGCGGTAATTTAAAATAAAAAATTAATTTATTAATAAATTTTTAATTTAATTATTACACTATTTTTTAGTGGATTGATATAACGTAACTCATGTTCTCTTAAAAATATAAATTAGTCTCTCTTTAGTCGTTGTTATTATTTAAAACTTATTATAAACAAAAAAAATTAAAATATATATTATAAAAACTTTGAATGAAGTAGTTTTTAAATATATTTTTTATAATTTATTTAATTAAATATTTAAGATCAAAATTCAAAAATTTGACCTAAAAAATGTCAACTTTGACAATTTAATTGGGGCAAAAGGACAAAGGGGGTAACATTTGATATATTCTTTATTAAATTTTTCTTTAAAAAATAATTTATCAATTATCATTATTATTATTTTATTATATGCTATCCAAATATATGTAATTTTTTTTAAATATATTAGTATGATTACATGGTAGTATCTGTTTATATTTTCTTATTCTTTTAACAACGCACACACACATTACACACATAGATGTTTGAACCCAATACCCCTAGGATGAAGAATATATTCTTTTTCATTGGAGCCACTTGTTGGGTTCCAAAGATATGTAATTCATGTTTGTTCAAGTTTGATTTAATTCAAATTATGATATTAAATTTTGTTCTAACTCATTCATATTTATAAATGATTCATTCAAACACTTTTAAGTTTATTCATTATTTTAAATGTTTTTTTAGTTTTATATTTTTTAAGAATTACAAATATAAACAATTTAATATATTTTTTAAAACTTAGCGTTATCATTGTACATGTGTAATGCTGTTTTCTTGCCTTTTTTTTTTTAAATAAATATATTTTTACTTATATGTCTTGGTGTTTTAATGTTTTTCCTTTGTTCATTTGGTGCATTCTTTTATAGCAATCGATTGCTGGGAGTTCATTTTTAAGAAATTTTTTATTAAAGAAATGTATTTTTTTAATCAATTTGGGTAGTTTAGTATTTATTTAAAATTCATTGTCTTAAAAATGAATTCGCTCTGATTAGTGTAATCGTGTAGTGGACGTTGTCCCTCAAAGTTAACATAGTGCTTCGATATTCGTACACTCAAATAAAAAAGATAGAACTCGATCGGTGTTACTCTTCTCAAGAAAATCATAGTAGGATCAATTTCCAAAAAAGTTTGGAGGTGTCACAGTTGCTCTCTCTTAAAACACAAACTCCTAAACAATATTTTTCTCTAAAATGATTCAAGGGAAAACCAATAGAGTTTATAAGAAAATCGAAAAGGAAGGAGGAGGAAAAAAGTGGTTTTCGGAGAGTATTGTGTTCTCTTTTCTATATAAAGGACGAGAAAATCAACATTCTATGTATACTAGATACGAAAGGGCAAAACGGTAAATAGACAATAACAAAAGTGTAAAAAACGTAGGAACAATTTTGTTAATTGTCCCACTATTTCCACGTCTGACAGCAAAAAAATATTTCAATTAGATTTTCTGGAACATGAAAACGAAAAAAATAAAATTGCTTAAAGATATTATTTTTTGGAAAAATAATAAAATTTTTATCAAAAAATATACACGTGTGTGATAAGCTTATGGCCCAATTACTCAATAAAAACAAGAAATAAAGTTAGATAAAAATTCTCTTGATAGCTTGTACTTAACCAATGTAGTAACAACAATCCTTTACATTACCAACAATATAAACATGAATTTTGCATTATGATATACGTGGGACTTTTAGGTCTAAAATTTATGATGTATGGTTTGAATTATGGATGTCAACTCTTACTGTCTTTTATCTTAGTTATTTTTCCAAATATTTTTTCTTTTTAGATATGGATTACATAATATGATTTAATATATTTTTTTCAAAGGAATAAAGACTTGTATTTTCTTCATATAGCACTCATAATGTCATCCAAATGGCTAAGAAGCTGTTAAGATGAATGAATGCATTTCAAAATCTCTATACTATAAATTAATAAATTATATAATGATTTAACAACAATATTGATTTACCAAAATTTATAAGATTTTATCAATATTTCCAAATTTTTTAAACCCTTATAAAATCTTAATAATTACCAAAATTTCTATATTTTCCCAATATTTATAAGACTTTATCAATTTTTCTAAACCTTATACCAAATCCTAACAATTACCAAAAGTTCAATGGCCTTATTAGAATATCTAAGAATTTACCTATATATCTAACCACTTATCAAAATATCTAATGATTTATCCAAATTTCTATCCTTTTACCAATATAATCTAACGATTTACCAAAATTTTTATCATTTTATCAATATTTATAAAACTATACCAAAATTTCAAATATTTTACCAATATTTCCAAATTTCCTAAACCCTATATCAAGTCTTAACCGTTACCAAGATTTTTAAAAAGTTACCAATAATGGTAAGGATTCCCAAAATATCTAACGATTTATTGAAATTTTTAAAGATTTTTCAAAATATTTGACGATTTACCAAAATTTCTATCATTTTACCAATATATCTAACAATTTACAAAAATTTGTAAAGATTTATCAAAATATCTAACGATTTACCAAAATTTTTATCGTTTTACTAATATTTATGAGACTTTACCAAAATTTTTAAGATTTTACCAACTTTTCTCAATTTTCTAAACCTTATACCAAGTATTAACAATTACCAAAATTTCTATAACTTTACCAAAATATATAAGGATCTACCAAAAATTCTACCTTTTTATCAATATTTCCAAATTTCTGAACACTATACCAAGCAGTTACTAAAATTTCTATGACTTTACCAAATTATTTAATAATTTACCAAAATTTTTAAGGATTTATCAATATATCTAATAATTTACCAAAATTTTTATCGATTTACTAATATTTCTAAGGATTTACCAAAATATCTAACGATTTACCAATATTTATGAAACATTACCAAAAATTTCTAAAATTTTACTAATATTTTCAATTTTTCTAAACCGTATACCAAGTTTTAACAAATACCAAAATTTATATGACTTTATCAAAAAATCTAAGTATTTACCAATGTATCTAACGATTTACTAATATATCTAACGTTTTCCAATATTTGTAAGGACGTATCAAAATTTTTAAGGATTTACTAATACATTTAACGATTCACCAAAATTTTTAAGAATTTATCAAAATATCTTACGATTTACCAATATTTTTAAAAATTTACCAATATTTCCAAAATTTCTAACCCTATACCAAGTCTTAACAATTACCAAATTTTTATTACTTTACTAAAATTTTTGTGGCTTTACCAATATTTCTAATAAATTTACCAAAATTTATATGAATTTACCATCATTTCTCCAAATTTATCAAAATATCTAACACTTTATCAATATTTTTTTCCATTTACCAATTTTTATATGGATATACTAAAATATATAATATTTTATCAAAATAATTAACAATTTGGACTTATCAAAATATCTAACACTTTATCAATATTTTTTTCCATTTACCAATTTTTATATGGATATACTAAAATATATAATATTTTATCAAAATAATTAACAATTTGGACTTATCAAAATATCTAAGACCCTTCAAATATTTCTATTAATTTACAAATGTTTATATGGATTTATCGAATATTTAACATTTTAATAAAATTCTTAAAATTAAACCCTTAAAAACTCTTTTTTAACCGGCAACCTACAAACTTTTTCCAAGTTTTTATGTAGAAGCGCCAAATTATTAATCATGAACAATTATTTTTAAAAAGCTGAGTAAATGGCAGAGGTAATGCCACGTGTAAGAAAAATAAATGCTAATAATTGATTTGCTTAAAAGGGCTATGATCTATCTTAATCATGGACTGTTGAAAGCTTTAAAACAAATATGTCAATCCGACGGTCTACAATCCCTGATCAGATGTATTGCACTTAATGAACATTCCCTTTGATGCTTCACTGTCGTAGGTGGAATGTTTGCAATTCAGGATGGCTTTTTATATTAGTATTCAAATAATTAATCTGGAAGTATATCAATTTATTTTTATTTTCATATTTTAGGTAAATAAATTTAAAATTAATTTTATTTATTTATGAAATTTATTCAAAATATGAGATAAATTAATAATTTAATATAGAAAAAAATAACTAAATAAAATATAACACAAATTTATGAATATGAAAAGAAAAGCAATGTAAAGCGATTATAATGCGTCAAAACTTATATAAAGATCATATATGCATAAAAAAACATAAAAATATTTTTTAAAATAATTGAATTAGTAACAGTGACGTATCTAAGAGGTTGGCAGGGTCTCCGATTCCCTTAAAATGAAAAATTATCCGTTTAAGTCATTTAAAAATTTTAAATTAATAAAAGTAAAATTACACTTTGACCATTCTAAAAATGATAAAAATTTGATTTAATCTTTTAAATATTATAAAAATATAGGCTATTAAAAATTAAAATTTAATTTCGATCCCTTCTAAAAAAGTTTCTGACAAGTGTTCAAACTCAAATCTCATAGGTTGAATAACATTCTCTTTATCGCGGGAACTACTCGTTGGGCTCCTTTTATAAATAGTTACATAATAATAAATTTATGTCATTTTTAGCTTGAAAAGTAAACTATTGTGGTCATCAATTTTTCGTTTTCCACTATTTGTAGATTTTGGGTTAGGATTTTTTCCATTAATGTTTCTGATAATTGTTATTTAATATAATTTTAATTACTAATTAAAATATAATTTCTTTTTAAATCTTATTTCCTAAATGCATTAAAGAAATTAATAAAATAGAGCGTAAAATAATCTTTGGTTTTTATTTTCATTTATGAAGTTGGTTTAAAAAGGGTGGTACACGTATTAATATTGTTTAATTTTCTCTTTTCTCAACTGTCTTCCTTGATTAAGGTGAGCGTTTATCGAATTGAATAAAAAAATTGAATTAATCGAGTTGATGAATCATATTTATTCTTCTAATTAAAATTGAGTTTTTTTCGAATCGAGTGAAATTGTTCGAGTTGAATTAAAAAATTAAACATAACAAATTAAAATCTTATTACAATATAATTAATTCAATGTTAGAGCACATTTTAAAATTTGAAAACTTTTTCAAAGCAAAATAAGAAGAAAAATGTTTTAATATGATAAACTTGAATCGTTAATTAACTTATTTAGATCCATAAATTATTGTTTAAAAAGTTAAAAATTTCTTTATATACTCTTTAGATTTTTTAAAAAAATATAAGTTTTGGAATTTTTTTAATATTTTTAGTTTTAATTTTTTTTTTATAATTTTTGTCTAGAGATAGATCAATTTGCTTATTTTCAAAACTGTATAGGATCAAAAAGGTATTTTCAAAATTGTTAACTGTTCCACTGATTTATAGTTTTTTTAGTGAATTACAAAAGGAGAATAAAACCTTAACAGCAATATCACTAGTGTGATTTGAATCCAGGCCACATCGAATTACAAAAGGAGAACAAAATCTTAACAGCAATATCACTAGTGTGATTTGAACCCAGGCCACATCTGGGACAATGAACATATATGTTAAAAAAAGATGGATCCACTTGCATTAGTATAACGTTTTACACATTTCCATTTTTTTATATGATCAATATTTTAAAAATTCAACTGTTATATTTCATACTCTATTTATATAGATCGTGCAAATCAAATTTAATTATTCAAAAACTTTCAATTGTTAAATATATTAATATAAAATATAAAAAAAAATCATTAACATCTAAAAAAAATTCATTAAACTTATAATAATATTTTAAACATAAAAAGAATACAAAAAATCATTAATTTTTTTTTTTTTTTTTTGTCTTTCCTTCCTTCTCCTCCTCCTTTCCTTTTCTCTTTGGTCCCTCCCTTTTCTTTTTTCTTTATTTTCACTCCCTCCTTTTTTTTTTTCTTATCTCTTCCCTCACCTAATGTCCCAAACTCTTTTAAGCAATTTCATGTGAATTGGGATAAGGAAGGTTCATAGAAAAAAAATCCACCACTAGCTAATTAATTAGTTAAATGGGGTTAAGACCAAGCTCACGAAATATGGTTGACTTCAATTTTCAAATATATATATATATATATATATTTTTTTTTTTTTTTGGTTTAGTCTTTCTATATTATATATAGATATTCAAAATTTTGAAATTCGTGATGTTTTCTTTCCATGAAAGTTACAATCAAAATTTAGATCGTATTAGATATTCAAACTTAATAAAATTTGAAGTTCTTGATAATAAAGGTTTGTATACCAAGATTTAATTTTTACACTCAATATTTTTTTTTCTTTTTTAGATCACCGATTATTAAATTTTACCCAGGTGAATAGGGTTCAAATATTTGTATAAGTACAGCAGACTTTAATGATAAATAAACGGAAAATTATTTGGTTTATTATCAATGGAGTTGAAAAACTTCACGAATTGAGTGAAATACTGTCATGTGTCTTTAAAAAATTAAACAGATGAAAGTTCGATCGGACAAACAGCATTAATAACGGCAAGTGAATTTTTTTGCTTTAGCAACTACACTTAAAAGTTCAATATCCACCGTCGACAATTTTTGTCTCTTGGCAACCTCCCTAATGGGGTTGGAAGAAATTGAATATGGATGGTTTGACTCATTGAAATCTTGGTAAGGCGGAGCAGGTGTGTAACACCCCTTATCTTATTCGAGTTATGAGATTTCATATTTGTTGCTTGAGCAACTTTAATTAAACAAACATAATTAGTCGGTGAGATCGAGAGATAATTCAGACTAATTTGTTTAATTTAGTTGAGATTGAGAGGTAAAACAAAACCACTTTAGAAGTTTAAACAATTTAGATCCTTAATTCAAGGATTGGTGAACCATATCGAAATCGATCAACCACCATTTGTTATTTCATTGGTTAATTTAATAACTTTACATATTTTATAATTTAGTCCATTCATTAATTAGTTAATAAATTAGTATAATTTTTTTTGACTTTATGGCTTGTCGTACTATAATGTTTAGCGATTAGTTAGTTGGACTCTTTATTGTGCATGTGTGTACCTAGAATTTGCTTAATCATCGACTTTCTTGGGTTCGATCCTCGAGTACTCCATATCCCGTTGTACAATTATATTACAACTGATCTGTCATACTTGCAGACACCGCACTTAGTATTTTATTCGATTGCTGTCTTTAATTGTTGATTTCCTCCCTTCATTCGTGAGGGTGATGAGAGGCGGTCAACGGACTGCTTATTGCCAAATTTTTTGAATTGAAGAACATGCTTCATTGAACGAATTAAATTCGGTGGAGTGGAAGGCTTCCCTTCACCACTTTTTACTCTATGTTTCAAATCTTCCATTTTTTATCTAAGACTTGCAACGGAAAAAAGAAAATAACAAATAAATCCAAACTCACTCTAAAAATGATAAAAATTAAACAAAATCCAAATAATATATAATTAATTCGAAAAACTATAAAATGTAATAGAAACTAATCTAAATATTAAAATTACCTTCTAAAATACTATGAAAACTATATTAAAATAACTCTAAATATAAGAGTTATCAAAATCTAATGAGCAATTTACAATCAAATTCTTAGAGGAATCCTCTATAAATGATTTTATTTATGATTGTAATAAGCCTCCTAGGCTTCAGTTTCTATTTTCTTGGTTGACGCTAAAGAATCCATATTTTAAGAATTTTGCGTAAACTTTATATTTAATCGAAGGTAGCGTTTGGTATGATGAAAAATAATATTTTTTTGAGAATTTAATCAGTTGAAAAGTGATTCCAACTTTTGATACGTCAAAAAAAATTTATTTTATTTGAAATCTAACTTTTTCTTGAAAATTACCTTTTCATAAACATGACAATATGATTCCCTTAATAAAAGGTGAAAAAATTACTTTATCATATATATAGATTGAAAAGTTAGAAAGATGTTAAAAATAAAATTAATCCTATTTTATTTTATTTTATTTTGGTTTAGGGTTTTGATTTATTAAACGTAAAAGAAATAGATATTACCTTTTTTCACTATCATCTCTTTTATTATTTCAATTTATTATTTGAAAGTAAAGTTTTTTTTTTCTAATTTTATTTTCGACATGCATATTTAATCATTTACATAGTATATTGTTTACATATAATATTTTTTTATTGTTTTTATCTCTTTCCCTTTCGATAGATTGATTGAAATTTCAATTATAGTATCCATTCCAAAACAAGTTTAATATATGCATTGTTATATTTAGGAATTTTGATTTCAATTAAAATTATAAATTATAATATTATTAAATATTTAATCCAAAGATTTATTACTGATAAAGTTTATTGTAAAATATTAGATACATGAATATTATTTTAATTCAATAGGAATAAATTTATAAATTATCATTATATTTTAGAAAAGCATTTAATGAACTAAATGTGATAATGTAATTTTTCAAAAATTTTAATCGATACTTTTTAATGTATATCAAACGTTATAAAATAAATTTTTTAACAATCACATTCTATTGAAATTATAATATGAAAAAAAACCCAATCAAATTGCTCATGCTTTAGCTTATCCTCTATGTCTGAAACTATTTGGATGGAATAATATCTGCAGGCTATTCATCAAGTTGCAATGGTGGATGTTATTCATATTACTAAATTTGATAATATTTTTCTTAAAAATTAAATTTATTAACTTTTTTATAAATTTTAAAATTGATATTATACTTTTATCATATTAATTCAAAATATTATTTTTTTTATAAATATATATTTAAGTGTTAGAAATTTTATACATAAAACAAATAATCAAATTCTTTTACATAACAATTTGACTCACATGATTTAAGTTAACGGAATATAAATATGAATATTTAAATTATTAAAATATGAATCACACATCATGAAAGGGTAAAGTTGTCATTTGAAAGAAAAATACGAGCAGAGATATTGGATATGTGGGCTATATTCATCATTAGAAATGATACAGTCGATAGCATTGAAGGATCAGCTGTCGGTTTGTGTTATGGCATTTTCGTCATTTCTCTCGGTCATTTATAAATCAATATTATTGAAATACTAAATTTTTTCACACTCACGATATAACTAAAAGAAAATATTAATATTAAAATTATATTTTTAAAAATATTTAAAAAATATTAAAAAAATTTAACAAGTAATTATTACATTAATAAATAAGTTTTTTTTACCCTCGATTCAATTTTTTTTGATAGAAATTAATAATATTAAGCGAATGTAATAAAATTAAACAATCTAATTAAGAATATCACTTTAGATTTCAAAATCTCTTGTATAAAAATTAGGGATCCTTGAAAAATGTCAGGCTCAGTGGATTATAATATACACATTTCGTAATTTGATCAGTAACCATATTCTGAGATTTAGGAATGTGTCGAATTCTTATTTTTCAATCCCGTTTGAGAGCTAGATTACTGCTGACAGCTCTACCTACTAGTAAGGTCTTTACCAGAAGTTCATTATCGCTTTCAATCGCCAACTGTCTATAACCTTTTTCCCATGCTATCCATAAACCTTCAAAAATTGCTCGAGCTTTAATACGAAATACTATTTCCTTGCTCATTTTCATTGAATATCCACATAATTATTTTCCATTTGCATCTCTATATACCCCTCCAATCGAAACATTATCATCATTAAATGACATTTTACATAAAAATAATAAAAGAGTTGAAATAATCATTGTATTAATTTTCAATACCTTATAAAAAATTATTTTTTTAAGACAAACACATTATACAAGTATAGATGATAATATATATTGTTTTTATCTTTAAAATATTATAATTATAATTATTGGATATATTTATAATTTGTATTATATAAATTTTGATAATTTATTTTTATTCAAATTATGTTTGTGTTTTTTTTCATTATAATTTATTTATATTTATTATATAATTATTGATTAAGTTGATCTCACAAGTTTATTATTGACCAACTCAATTAAGAAATGATTTAAAAATATTTTTTTAAAAATTAATAAATATTACTGCAACAACATTTTTATATTTTCATATTTTTATATAAAATCTATAAAAACAATTTAAACAACAAATAAATCTATAAAAAAACCGAGAATGATGGATTTTTTTAAAAATAATGTATTTAAAATCTATGACTCCATATTTTTTAACAACTCAATTTTATCATTTCAATCAAAATATTTTTATTTCTTTCGAAAAAATTATAAACATAAAAATACCATAAAATTGTGCCATAATCTACTTTTAATAAATTTACTTATATTATGTTTAAAATGATTAAATATTCAAGCATTATTTAAAAAAATGGAAAATACTATTGCCATTCAACTTTTACTTGAATTTAATTTTTTAATATATTTTTTATTGATTTGATGCATTTAAGATTCTCGACCCCTTTTTGAAATACAGAATCATGATTTAAAAAAAATTAAAATTAATATTTTTATTACCAACTACATATAATCGTCGCGGCTTAATGGAAAGAATATTATGTTATTTGATTTTAAATATAATTTTAAAAAGAAAAACTGATCAAATTAAAATTTAATGTCTACACGAATAAATAAAAATAAAGTATATGATAATACCCAAAAAGTAAGTTTCAGTAATTAACTTTTACTTTTCAGGAAAACAAATTCAAAAAGTTGGTACTATAATTCAAAAAGGAAAAAAAAAGAAGACATACAAGAGTAAATTTAAATGTATTATACTTTGATTATACTTAATATTCCTAAGAATAGGTTAAAAATACAAAATATGATATATATATATATTAAAAACAATTAATTATAACCCTTTTTTAAAAAAAATGAATGGGCAACACAAAGCATCAAATGACATTATGGCTTATGACAATACCGTATATACTACTCCAAAAAGCACTTTATAGTAAATAAATAAATTAATAAATGAGGTTTTAAAAAGTATTGGCGGAATGCGAGTATCTAGATTTAAGTTTTATTTTACGAAATATATGTAAATTTTTATTATTTAAATTTAATTATATATGAATTTTATTTTAATTTGAGTTTGATTAAATTTAAAATTTAATTGGATTATGATTTGTAGTAGTAGGTGTTAATATATTCGGATATCAATCTTATTATATTTACAATAAATAATAGTAATAATAGTTAACTTTAATGCTTGAAACTTCCTAAAAAAACCTTAAATATATAGGATGTACAGCAGGGAGGGTGGGCCTGGGACTCCTCAACGGCCACGATTGAGACCGCTAAACGAACAACATATTTTGTCTAATTTGTTCCTTTTTATTAGTGTAGTATGTGTATTGTTTTTGTTTTGACGTTATTTTGGGTTTTCGGACCATTTCTTTCAATTTATCTATATTAAAATATTACATACATTAAATTATTGCAAACTTGTAATACGAGATTGGTATTGAAGGTTCGTAATTAGATGGCGAGTGATTGGTAAAAAGAGATTTAGTATGTACCACGAACAACGAACATAGTTGTTGATGCTATAAATAAGGTGATAAGGTGTTGTCAAACAGGGTTTTATTTTCCTCACGATCGTCTTTAGTGATGCAAGATATAATGTTGAGTAATCGATCTATTATTATCGGTTGAATGCTATAATTCAACTTCCTTTCGTAACTAAAAAAAAAGTTGAGTACGATTTTGATTTAAAAGTAAAATTAAGATGTTAGATATCAATTTGTCAAGAATGAATTTTTTCAGGTATATTAATATTTTTTATATTTTTTAAGAAATTAAATTTTTAATTATTTTTCAATTGAATTAATGTAGGATTAATCTATCATATAAACTTAACTAAATTTTTAGTAAAATACAGAATATATATAAATACAAATACAGTTCAATTATATTTGCACATAAATATATTTATATACAATAGTAATTTAAATATTATAAATTATTAATTACATTAATACCTTAATATTAAAAAAAATTATGGAAAAAATAAATATGCTAGTAGTAGTAGTTGGTAAACTGCTACAAATATAGGCAGCTACTGATAAATAACAAGATCGAAGCGATAATCTGTTGAAAATCGAATTATTTAATTTATAATTTTGAATAATTCATTAAAAATTTAAATTTCAATTAATTTATCTTAGTCTCTCAAATATTACATTGATTGAATTGGATTAAATCAAATTTAAATTTAAATAAATTATATTAATTCTAATTTATATACATCCAACACACATTTTAGGGCAATAAAATTTTACTTTTAACCCCAAATTAAACTTATGGTAATTTATTTTTAAAATTTTACATGATAATCAATATTTGAAAAAAAAAATTGAAACAATCATGTGGCATAAGTGTAAGCATACACATGCAACGAAACAAGTGCGTCACTTTAATACATCCCATCATCCATAATTCATGATGGATGGATGGGATGCCATCCATCATAATCATCATCATTCCATGGAAACAAAGGAAGGGAGTGAAAAGGGAAAAATAAAAGAAAATTCAATCTAATGGAATGAAATTTTGACGTCCGCAAAGGACAATACAAACACTATCTTTCTCTCTCTAGATACAGCGAAGAAGAACAGGGCACGTACTGAGACAAGAAAAAAGAAAAAGCAGAAGAATTGATTTAAGAGGAGAGCAAAAAGAAGGTTTTTTTTTTGTTTGGTTTATTTTTTTTTTGGTGAAGTGTAAACATATTAATTGCTTCAGTTTGTTTATTGAAGCAAAAAAGGAAAAAAAAAAAAGAGGAGTAGAAGAATTGAAGAGAAAGAGAGTTTAAAAGACATTTTGGTATTTTTTGTTTTGGGTATGTTTTGATTGAAATCAAAGCTTTGGAGATTTGGGAAACTTTCTTTACTTTTTTATTTTCTTTCCCCTTCTTTGTTTATCTTTTGACAGTAACTGTGGGAAATTTTCAACGCTGGTAAGTCTTCTTAAAGTCTCTTTAGCTTTGACCCTTTTGCTATTTTTTTTTGGGGTTTAAGTCTGGATCATTGATTTCTGCTGTTAGTGGCTGGATCGAGTCTAGTTGCTTTTTTAATGTATTTGGTTAAACATTCGTTTTTCTTCTAATAAAGTTGCAATTTTTTGGGGGTTTGGAGGTTAAAAATTTCAGCTTAGTCAGTTGATTTTAGTGTCTTTCTCTAATTTTAAGTAATATTTTGTTTGAGTTTTTAATGAAATTTCTACGGTTTTGAGATTTGGGTTTTTGTTTAAGATTCGATTGGAGTTTGATTTTAGGAGTTATCGGATTTCAGTTTTACATTTTTGTTGTTGTTGAAAGTCTTATTTACTTTTTGTGCTGAATGTTAGTAAAATTATTTTTCGGATGATTTATGTTTCAGTGGATCTGAAAATTCTTATGTCTTTTTTTTTTTTTTAATAGAAATTCGAGGGAAAGCCATTCTAGTGTTGCTTGACTGTAAATGTTAGAATGCTCAGAATCAGAGCTTCTTCTTGGGCTTCGGTTTTCTTTGGTAATGGCCGCTTGTATGGTGGAACAGAAAGCTATATGCTCAGGCACAGAACTGATCCCTTGTTATTTGTCCACAATGAGGACTGGGAAGTTAAAGGCAGCCAAGTTGGGCTGATTTCTTGAACTCTGCGGCTGATTTTTTTGTGTTTTGTTCTATTAACTGTAGTTTATTTAGTTGAATTCATGTTGTTTTAGATAGTTGTTACAGTTTTGTGAGTGAGTGAGTGAGTTTTAGGTAGTTATTCTTGAAACATGGTGCCATTAGGGCCTTCTACTCCAATAGGTGGTGCGCAGTCTGTTCCGTCATCTCTTTTACGAACAAATTCAGGGATGCTAGGATCACAAGGCGGTGGTCTTCCTTCTCAATCTGGGTTTCCTTCATTAGTGTCTCCTCGTACTCAGTTTAATAATATGAATATGCTCGGGAACGTGCCTAATGTTTCTTCGTTTCTTAATCAGTCATTTGGGAATGGGGGTCCGAACCCTCAGCTTTCTGGTCCTGGGAATGGCCAGCGTGGAGGAATCGATTCAGGGGCTGAATCCGATCCACTTTCGAATGTGGGTACTGGGATGGGGTTTAATGCCCCTTCGTCATTTGTGCCATCGAACATGGCAAACCCTGGGTCATCTGGTCAAGTTCAAGGTCAGCAGTATTCTAGCCTTTCTGGTAACCATATTTTACCAGATCAACAACAGCCCCAACAACCGGAGTCACAGCAGTTCCAACATGGTCAACAAGGGATGCAGCAGGTCTCTGCCCCTCACAACACCCAACAAGGACAGCTGCAGCAGCAGCAGCAGCAACAGTTTCAATCTATTAGAGGAGGGATGGCTGGTGTTGGGGCTGTCAAATTGGAGCCACAACTGACTAATGATCAGCACAGCCAGCCACAGCAGTTGCAATCGCTGAGAAATCTTGCTCCTGTGAAATTGGAACCACAACAAATCCCGCCTTCGAGAACTTTGGCACAGGTAAAAATGGAACCTCAACATTCAGATCAGTCGTTTTTGCATCAGCAGCAACAACAGCAACAGCAGCAGCAGTTGCTCCAAATGTCACGGCAGCCCCCACAAAATGCTGCCGCTCAAATCAGTCTTTTGCATCAACAAAGACTCTTGCAGCTACAACAGCAACACCACCACCAACAACTTTTGAAAGCAATGCCCCAACAAAGGCCTCAATTGCCACAGCAGTTTCAACAGCAGAATTTGCCTTTGAGATCACCTGTGAAATCAGCATATGAGCCTGGGATGTGTGCCCGGCGACTGACACATTACATGTATCAGCAACAACATAGACCTGAAGTAAGATCTCCATGGTCGGAAGATCTATTTACACGTGTATTCAGTGGCTTTCTGGATGTAACATTTCTGTTTTTTCATGTAGGACAACAATATTGAATTCTGGAGAAAGTTTGTTGCTGAGTACTTTGCACCAAATGCCAAAAAGAAGTGGTGCGTTTCTATGTATGGAAATGGCCGTCAAACAACTGGTGTTTTCCCTCAGGTTTGCTGATAAAAACTTGACTATACTTCTCACTCTGAAACTTATTCAATTTGCATCTTATATAATTGAATGAAGTCAGTTATCTTTAGAACTTTACATCTTTGTTTGTTTGCTCACCTGATCATAAATATTTATACATTGAATTTCTCCTTGGGTTTTGGGTATATATTAATGGCAAAAGGATAATTGAACTGCTGTATAAATGTTACAGGATGTATGGCACTGTGAAATATGCAATAGGAAGCCAGGACGTGGTTTTGGTATGCCCTTTTCTTTTATGTCTCTTTTTGTTCCTGTTCCTCTTTCTTTTTTCGGGATACAGTAAATGTACTAGTTTTCCGTCTTATAATATTTGATTAACATGTATTAGTGCTTCTTATTGGGGTGTCAATATCCTATTACTGCGTAAATTGGTATATATTAAGTTTGTTGTGGCTTTTATTTATCCATTTCTACCGTATATCTAATCTTTCCCTGTTGTGCTTTCAGAGGCGACTGTTGAGGTTCTCCCTAGGCTTTTCAAAATTAAATATGAAAGTGGTACTTTGGAAGAACTTCTTTATGTTGATATGCCCCGTGAGTATCAGAATTCATCTGGACAAATTGTCCTGGACTATGCAAAAGCAATACAAGAAAGTGTTTTTGAGCAGCTTCGTGTTGTTCGTGATGGTCAGCTCAGGATAGTTTTCTCACCAGATCTGAAGGTTACAAATTGAAGTAGTGGCTTTCTTTTGACTCTCAAAGTTTTGGGATCTTATTAACTAAAGTTTGGCTCTTTCATTCTTTTTAGATTTGTTCTTGGGAATTTTGTGCTCGGCGTCACGAGGAACTCATCCCTAGAAGATTATTGATACCTCAGGTTGTGATTCTCTATAGCTTGAGAATGTCCGATATATGCTTTTGATCTGTGTGCATAGTATGTTTGAATCGTATGAAACCCGTGTTGACTTGTAATATTTCTTTTTATGTTGCTTTTATGAGATTATCATATCAAGAAGTTGGGATGTCTTTTTATTTTATGATTGGTTGCCTGAAATCTTCCTTTTGCGCATTCTTGCAATCTAGAAAATATCATATCAATGACAATGATGAATTCTCACCCTAAATCATGAGCAAATTGTTATATTTATTCTTTGGATTGTAAGAGTATGATTGCTTCTTCTCTGGTTTTTAGTTGTATTTGATGGTTGTAAGGTGGGTTGTACAGGTTAGTCAGCTTGGGGCTGCAGCTCAAAAGTATCAAGCTGCAACGCAAAACGCATCAACGAATTTATCTGCTCCAGATTTGCAGAATAACTGTAACTTGTATGTCTTTTTTTTTTAATATTGTAATTTTTTTGTAATCGAATCATTGGACCAATAGTTCATTTACTTAAAATCAGGGTCTGTTTCATATTCTTGAGATTTATACTTTTTCCTCTTTACAGTTATGATAGATGCTTCATTATGATAGATTTTGATTAGGATCTTGGTCACACACACGCACACGCACTTGGGTTGGGCACATCAAATTAACTTGCAGTATACCATTTACTTATTTTCGATTTATTAAATAATAATATTGCATTCATGTAATTCTAATTAGCTATGAATGAACTTTAGGTTTGTAGCATCGGCTCGGCAATTGGCTAAAGCCTTGGAAGTGCCATTGGTAAATGATTTGGGTTATACAAAGAGATATGTGAGGTGTCTTCAGGTAATTTCCTGCATCTGCTCTACCTATTTTCCAAAATTCTCATTTGTTTCTAGGGCAGATTTGTATCCTTTTAACACTTACTAGCTTGTAAGTTTCCACTACAAATTACTCTGTTCAACGATCTTCTCAAGTTTGTTTGGATCCAATGTTGAATGTACTTGCATCATCGGAATGCTCAAGCAGTTGCTTCTTTTGTAGTCTACGAGCAAATAAACAATATTATTGAAATGTAGTTAAAATGTTTTATTATCATGTTATGATAATGGGAAAAGCTAAAATGTGAAGATGAGTTTTACATTTGTATCTTTTCGAAAAAAAATTGCTTTTGAATCGTATTCAGACTACTCATGCACTGTTTCCTAATTTTATTGGGATTTTAACAGATATCTGAAGTGGTTAATAGTATGAAAGACTTGATTGATTACAGTAGAGAAACAAGGACGGGACCCATGGGTAAGTTTTGACAAGATTTCCATCGCTAAATCTATTTTTATTGTCATTGCTTTTTTTTTTTAAAGATACTTTGTAATGCTTGAAAGTACCAGTCAAGGCTTCCTGTAGTAACTAGTCTCAATGGGAGTTCTATAAGCTTGGTTGACAGTCTTGGATCTGGTAGCCCTTTTTGTAGCTTGTGACTGTATGAAAATGTTCTGATTTTTTGAGTTTTGATGGTGAAGGTTTGTGTTTTTTTACTGGTTATTAACAGCCACATGTATTCATTTAACTATATCATTGAAAGTAGCGTGTTCTATTTCACCATTTGCATTTTGGAAATAGTGTGAGAAATAATAACTTTACAAGTGTAGCTTCAAGATTCATTTGTTATTCATCTCATTTATTTGGTTTTTCCTCAGAGAGTTTGGCCAAGTTCCCTCGAAGATCAAGCACTTCGTCTGGTTTTCATGCACAATCTCAACAGCCTGAGGAACAGCATCAGCATCAGCAACAGCAGCAGACACCACAACAGCAAATGATGACCCAGAGCTCTAATGGTGATCAAGGTTCTGCCCAGGCTTCTGGGATGCAGCTTGCTGCTAACAATGGTGTGGCTAATGTAAATAACTCGCATAATGTAGCATCTGCATCAACATCTGCTGGCACCATTGCTGGGCCTCTACACCAGAATTCCATGAACTCAAGACAGCAAAATTCTATGAATAATGCAAGCAGTCCCTATGGTGGAAACTCTGTGCAGATTCCGTCCCCGGGTTCCTCTAGCACAATACCTCAAACACAAGCAAATCCTTCTCCATTTCAATCGCCAACACCTTCCTCATCTAATAATCCTCCTCAAGCTCCGCATGGTGCCTTAGCAGCTTCAAGTCACATGAGTTCTGCAAATTCTCCAGCAATGAACATGCCTATGCAGCAGTCAGCTCTTTCCAGTGAGGCGGATCCCAATGAATCCCAAAGCTCTGTTCAGAAAATCATTCATGAAATAATGTCTAGCCAACTTAATAACACTGGCGGCATGGTAGGCACTGGCACTCTAGGCAATGATGTGAAGAGTGTAAACGGAATGCTGCCACCGAGTAACAACACGGTTCTCAACGGTGGCAACACTTTGGTCGGTAATGGAACCATCAGCAATAATTCAGTTATTGGTGGTGTGGGGTTTGGTTCAATGAGTGGTGGACTAGGGCAGTCTGCTATGGTGAATGGAATCAGAGCCACAATGGGAAATAACCCTGTCATGAATGGAAGGATGGGAATGGCACAGATGGCTCGGGATCAGCTAATGAATCACCAACAACAGGATATGGGGAACCAGCTACTGAATGGGCTTGGAGCAGTTAATGGTTTTAATAATTATCAATTTGATTGGAAACCTTCCCCATGAAAGAAGGTGCAAAAAGCTGATGGTTCTTTGATTACAGCTGTGCTGTTGGGTGCAGCATGGGAATCGGCTGACTTGCCTGTGGCCCTGCCAGATTCGTGGTACGAACACTATAATGATAGATCAAGATCTTCCCCTCCCACTGTGTACTAATTTCAGGAAAAAAGTGAAAAAAAACATATAGCATAGTGTTTTTATCAATGAAATGTTAAAAGCAACTTTGAAGTTGCTCCAATTTCCTATTATTTTCTGTTCCCTAATTAATGACCATTAAATCCTGCAGCTTTGAATTTAAAAGAGCATTGGGGATGTCAAAATGAAAGGATCATTTTTGTTGCAGAACACTAATTAAATAATATTTACAAAATATATGAAAGAGGAAAATTCATAGATATGTCATTGTGAATGAATGGTACATAAAAAACTGGCAGAGCATGGCATGAACATGAAACCCTGATATCGTTTCATGTTCAGCTATCAACATATTTGTCAATAGTAGCAGCCAGGGTAGACTTGGGCACTGCACCAATGATACTCTCTTTCTTCTCCCCATTTTTGAAGAACAGCACGGTTGGGATGCTCCTGATGCCGAATTTTGTGGCAATATTTGGGCTGTCATCAGTGTTGAGCTTGTAACAAACAATCTTCCCAGCATATTCTTTGGCTAATTCGGCTATAACTGGTTCAATCACCCGACAGGGTCCGCACCATGGTGCCCAAAAATCCACTAAAACTGGTGTCTGACTGCCAACCACAAGCTCTTCCCAGTTTGCTTCTGTCACCACTTCAACTGCAGATTGCAGATTGCAGATTATGAATCTGTTTCTAACAATCACTAGTTTCTTCAAATTTTAAACAGGGTTTTCTTTTCTGGGACATTATCAACAATCCACCATTGAAACTCTGGAGCTTTCTCAACATAAACTTAAGGAAAATGCATATAGCATTAAGGGTAATAATAAGACTCGAAAAGAGTTAAGTAAAAAAGAAAGAGATGCATACCTTGAGCAACAGCCTCACTGGCTTTGCATATAAGCTTGGATTTTTGGCATCTACCAGCAGTGAACGATAAATTGGGTTTATTCAATTTCAACCCTTTAAATGTCTGGAAATGGATCTTGTCAACAGAAGAAACATGATGATGGTAGCTTTGAAGCACACTAGCTCGGGTGTTGCAAACTGAGGTCAACTGGAAACAATTTTTCAGAGCCATCCTTGATAGTCCGGTTGGAAGGGATGATAAGTGGCAATAAAATAATGGCCTTTCAAGACTGGATTTTTTGTTTTTATTCTTCTTCATTCTTGGATCTTATTCTGTCCTTTAGCTTTGGGTAAACTAAAAATATGAGGTGCTGGAAAGAGTATTACAAATTTCATTTGGATAACATTTCATAATTTTAGTGACTATTTTTATTTTGAGCAGAGGAAAATCATAGATTTTGCCATTTGTTTTTGTGTTTAAAATAACTTGTGAAGTTTCCTACACAAGTAGAAATTTGAAGTTAAAATCTTTATATTTTTCCTACATTTAAAATTTAATGATTATATATATTGAGAATTTAGTTTTTTTTTTTTAGGCTTAATATAACATTTGGTACTTGAACTTGACACTTTTTCTAATTTGGTACCTAAAATTTTTTGACCTAATTTAGTACATGAACTTGAAATTTTTTCCTAATTTGGTATCTAAAATTTTTTTGGACCAAATTTGATATCTGAAATTGGTATTTTTTTACTAATTTGGTATCTAAGCTTCTTTTTAGATTTAATTTGGTATCTAAATTTATTAAATATTGTAAAAATTACGCAAAACAATAATTATGTTGATTTTTTTTTGTTATGCTACAACAATGTTGTCAGTTTTAAAGAAAATTTATGTTAAAAATATGTATTGAGCTATGCTTAACGAATTAATATTAAAAAAAGATTAGGTGCCAAATTAGGAAAAAGAGTCAAGTTCAAATACCAAATTGGATCCCAAAAAGTTTAAGTACCAACTTAAAAAAAGTATCAAGTTTAGGTATCAAATTAAGAAAAAATGTTAAATTCAAGTATCAAATGTTATATTAAGCCTTTTTTTTAAATATAAATATCAACACCATTAAAAATTTTCTTTTAAATTCTCTAGTGTAACATAATGAAAAATAAAAACCTCACTTAATAATCAAGTAACAAAAACGGACATATAAAGACTTGAATTTAATATGTAACTTTGATGATATCAATAATTCTTAAAAATTCACTCAATATTTTAATCAAAATAAAATATTTAATAAAATATTTAAACTAACTATTCATATTATAACAATTGAGGTACTAAATTCTGTCAAAAAATAAACTATAGATATTAAATTTCAAATTTGAGAATAGTATAAGGATCTAAATTAAAATATGATCATTATTATATAATCTAAAAAAAATATTTTTTTGGACATGTATGAATAAGGAAGCCTTAGGATATTTTTATCCCTTTAAAAGGATATCAATCTTAACTTGACTCATGAATAAGTATATGGATCAAATTCTTCGAAAATATAATATAAAAAACTCTCTTGTAATCCACGTAATAAAAAAATGACATTATAATCGATTTGAATTTAATAGAGAAATTTAACGGTATTAACAATTCTTAAAAGTTCATGTAAGCATATAAACCAGAATAACATATTTAGACTAACTAATAACACTATAAAAATTGAGGCATCAAATTATGTTAAAATTAAAGTATAGAGATTAAATCTCAAATATGAGCGAATATAGAGACCAATAAATTAAAATTTAATCATTCTTATATAATCTTTAAAAAACAGATGAATTAGAACTGAAATTTAACTATTATTTTTTCATGTCAAAAGAAAAAAAAAAGAGAGTGGATAGGTGTCTAAATTATGTCAAAATGAAATTATAGAAATAAAATTTCAAATTTAAGCGAAATGTAGGAATCAAAATTAAAATTTAATTATTCTTATAAAATCTTAAAAAATTAGAGGATTATTTTCTCATGTAGAGGGATTAGAGCCTTTTCATATAATAATAATAATTAGATGTTGCATAATGTTATGTATAAATTAAAATGTTTATAAGGAGCATTCATATTCTCGCATTTGTAGCATTGTGTTTTATTATCATTAAACGAACTTCCCTTACAAGTGTTGCAAGCATTGTAATTCAATGATTCTATTTGATAATTGACTTGTCATAATAAATATCGATAATGATAATAAAACGTATTACTTTTTTTTTTTTTTGTATTTTTTATCGTGCTTGTTAAAAATGATTGGGATTGTAAACTCGTGACTCGTAATTCAACGCGAAGCAAGGTTGACGATAAAAAAAGGATAACGGGAGTGAAGCAACCCCATAGGGCAGAAAGGAACACTGGGTTCCAACAAAAGTAGAGGTCGAAAGACAACACGATGACCACCCCCCTCTGGCTAGTTTGCACAGCTTGACAGTGACGACTCTGGCAATGACCAACAACGCCTCCAAAACAACATCAATAGAAAAAGAAGAAAAGGATCAAATGCCGAAAGAGAGAAACCATAGAAGGGACCAACAATGGAAGCGGTAAAAGGGAGTGAGCAGTGCCGACTAGACGGATGGAGGACCACTCATGCGTCTTTGATGGTTTTCTCTCTCTAGCGGCGACTATAAAAAGAAGGGAGTCTCTTTTATCTACCGTCTTCTTCTATCTCTGCATTTTAATTTAGACTAGATTTGTTTAAGGGTCTAAAAGTCCGTTTAAAATTTGAGAGAATTTGAGTAAAATAATTAGGTTAAAAAGTAAGATCGGATAAAAAGATTAAATCCGTTTAAAATATGAATTAGGTTCGGGTTTTAATATTCAAGGCTCGAGCCCGGCCTAATTTAATCCGTTTTTAAGTATATAATAATTTATATTATGTTATTTTTATATATGATATAATTTAAAATATATTAAAAATAATAAATCTACACTAAATATGTAATATACTATATATGAACATGAAAATAATATTAAGATGGTTATATAAAAAATTTTAATAAATAAAAACCATGTAAAATTATTAAATATTAATATAATACAATATAAATATGTTTTAAAAATATTTAAAAATAATATGGGCTAGCCTATAATGGGTTTGCTTTAGTCTTTTGCAAATATGATCGAATTTGAACAAAATTTTAAACTTATATTTCGGGTTGAGTTGAGTCGGACTTGAATAAACATAAAATATATTAATATCATGCTTAGGCCCGACCCAAACCCAGCCCAACCCATGAACACTTCTAATTTAGACCAAACTATCATCCAAATTTCATAAGTTTTTATTTTGAGCATCGAAAATAAAAAAATATTTTAAATTAAGCATTATCATTCACAATTTGTCATCAAATTTTAATAAATTTTCATTTTGGTTACCCTGATTAATTTAATATTATTTTACACTAATTTTAATTATTCAACTTTAATAAATTTTTATTTTGGTCACTTATTTACATTTTTAAAAATTAATTTATTTTCCAAAGACAACTAGGTTTTTACAAGAAGTTGAGTTATTTTAAAAAGAAAAAAATAAAGGAAATTAAAAAAATAAAATTATTTTCCTTATAAAATCTCAAGTATTCCCCTTTTACAGAAAAAATTAAAAATAATTCTAAAAAAATAAAGGAAATTAAAAAGGTAAATTAGTTATAAAAATCCAAATAATTCCCTTAAAATCTCATGTTTCCTCCTTTTAAGAGGAAAAAAAAATTAAAATTAATTCTAAAAAAGAAAAAAAATAAAGTAAATCAAAAAGATAAAAATGATATTTCCTTGTAAAACTCCAAATTTTTCCTATAAAACCTAAATAATCCCGTATAAAACGGTTTTTCCCTTTTACGGGAAAAAAATCTAAAATTAATTTTAAAAAGAGAAAATAAAATTAATTTTTAAAAAGATAAAATGAAGATTAAAATGAAAAATTATTAAAGTTAGGTGATTAAAATGAGTGTACAGTAACATTAAATTAACTATGAGTGACCAAAATGAAAATTTATTAAAGCTGAGTGACTAAAATGAAAAATGTTATTAACAACAGTGCCTAATTTACATATTTTTATTTTTGATGCTTAAAATGAAAATTTATGAAAATTGGATGGCAATTTACCTTTAATTTATTTCATAAAAGGTCAATAAATAATTATGAATTAATATTTTAATTATTAAGAGCATTTTAATTGGGAGCTCCCAGTCCAGGCAACTGGCCCAAATTGGCGTTAATTGAATCAAATTAGTGTACCCCATTATTGATAGAAGGTTATATCCTGCAAAAGCAAATTAAGAGCGGAAAAAAAAAAAAACTAATGCTAACTGATATAATAATTAGCTTCAATGAAGCTAACTGGAATTTGGCATCACCTGGATGGTTCCCCAAACATTACTATAGTTGTCTGAATTTTAGGATAAATGTTTGACATTACCTTTAAAAATATTAGTAGAGATTTCATTACACGTGTATGTGTGTAAATTTAGAATATAAATGTATGTTTAAAATAACATATAAAAAAATAATGAACCTATAATTTGAAATTAATTAATAATGACACATAAAGTATATACGATGTTAAAATGAAAAAATAGATTACAAATATTTATCATGATGTTGTTATCAATTTTGAGTCGGTGTCGAATTAACATATAACACAAACTCGATCAGATGCATTAATACATATACACAATTGATGGAGATAATGAAATGTGCATAACAAAAATTGACATATATAAAAAAAATATATAAAAATAAAGCTTTAGCTTAATGGTGAAATATACATTACAGAGGCTGGGTAACTTTGACTTATCTCCATTAAAAATCATTTATCTCATAGTACCGATATTGTATAATATTTGCGCTTGTTACTATTTTAAATAAACTCAATAATCTTTTCAGGCATATAAAGATCAACTCCTAATTCTTTTTCAAAATCAAAATAGGAGAATACGAAATCGATTTGACCTTGTCTCACTTAAATTTACTTATCTCATAATATACAATTTCATTGCTTACTAGACTCAATAGGCTTCAATTTCATGCTTGTTTCAATATTTAACTCAATTTATACATTTTTTTGTGTGAATTTTTAAAGTTGAACTACTGCTGCTATCCAAAATTGTTTTAGTGAAAATTTTACTTATTATCATTCATATCACTCGTACCAACATTTAGCACTTATTTCACTTATCAACTATTCAATTTAATCCTATAAAGCTTACATGTAAATTTAATTACATCATCACTTCACATACTATAATTCATATCACTTTCTCTTCATAGTTAACAATATTTCTATTGTTTCTTCTTCATTCTCACTTCATGAACACATTAAAAAATAATTAATAACTGTACTAAAAATCACTTTCTTATGTGTTTAGTTTAATTAAACATAAATTTCATTAAAAAAACTTGAATTCTTACGTTGTCGGTTTAATCTCTTCACTTTTTTCACTTCAATCCCCCAATTTCTTACTTCCAATATGATATTTAAACTCTCTAAAGTCTCTACTACAACTTTCCTTTTGGGTGCCTAAGGAAATTTTCAAAATTTTAGGGCGAAATAATAAAAATGGATGACAATGAACCAAATTGTAAGAAAACGCAAATTTCCTTTCTAATTATAATGGCGGCTGCGTTGGAATGAAGAATTCTTCATATTTCTTCAAAAATATCTAAATTAATTAAATAATAAAATAATAAAAAATTAATAAAAAATATTCTAACCAAATACATTTTAACATCATTTCTCACTAATTATTATCATGATAATTAATGATAATTATATTCGAAAAATGATCATTTTGCTATTGTAATATCTCAGAATTTATTTTGGGGCCATTTCTCATTTTTTGTAAAATTACAGTCTAATTTCCTCACTTCTCCACTTATTCAATTTGATAATTACATGTCTAATTTATTTCACACTTTGGTCCTTTTCACCTTTGGGGTATTTTCACTTTTTGTCTCTCAACTTTTCTGTATTTATATTTTAGCCCCACAAATTTTGAATATTTACAATAAAACCACATTACTTTTCATGATTTTACAATTTAATTCCTACCTTAAATTAATACATGACCTACTTTTCGACTCTATTTCCTTTGGTGTTCATTAGCTTTCTCTTCTAACACTGATAAATTTCTACTTTATTTGCCATCGAGAATCTATCACATATTTTCTCCGAAATTACACTATTTATGATCAAGGGGGTTTTAGGATATTACAATGTGAGTCTTCAAGGTAGGATTTGTTCCTCCTACATAATGGGAGAAATATCTCAGGCCTCTTGATTGAGTGAGACTAAAAATACATGGTCATACTCAAATTAGTTATATGAGATATCACACTATTTGTTTATCTTAGTCTATTAAGAAATTAAGAAACAAGAGATTGGGCTATAAAAATGAGACTATTCGATGATTTATATTCAATCTAGATATAAATGATAAATGGGCATATTACATAATAATATTATCACAAAAGATATTGTCGAACCATGATTTCCTGCAACTTGGGTAGTAGTGATGCATTGCTAGATATCACTCTCTGTTTGTAACATTAGAATTGTTTTAATGTTATTGCCAACATTACAGAATCCTGTAGGGTCGACAATCTTAATGCAAAAAAATTAAATTTATTATGGAAAAGTTTTAATAATTAATTTAATTTACCAATATTAAAATTAAACATGATATGTGTATGTATTTGTTGCACATATGTAAAGGGTTCGATTAAAGTAATGTGAAAATATATTTCACATATTTTAATGTGAAAAATTTGCTTTATTTTATTTATTAAATATAGTATTTAATAAAATTCGATAAATAAAGATTAGTTTTGATTTTGAAATAAAATTAAAATGTCCATAGCAAATGAGCATATCACCTTTTTGGAAATAAATGGTAATGTTCCTCTAAGGTTTAAATTTTCATTCAAAACAGTTTTGAATAAATGGAAGGATTAAGCTTAATTTTAGGGTTATCCAAATTAAAACTATGACTAGAAAAAAGTTCAGATTTTTTAAAAAGGTTTTGTGAAATTTCTCTGATAAAAATTTTTGGATGAATCACGGAGAGATCGAGATTTTATGTTGCGGCTAGGATTCCGACATAAACAAAAGAATCGCTTTTATACTATTTCTATTTCCAGATTTTAAAGGTATATTTTTGACCCTTTTTAACTCAAATCGTTTCTCGCGCATGAAACCGTGACTTATGGTTGACAAAATTTATTTTTTCGCTACGCAAAAGGGTGGATTAGGGACCCAGCAGATTTGCCAGCAAGAACTAGCTTCCTGTTGCAACCCCAAGATCTTATCGAATTCCAGCTTATGTTACCAAAAGGAGTAACTTGTCACGGTGGAACGATTGATCATTTTATAAAAATTAAATAGTAATAAAAGCGAGGATACCCTATGTAAGGTTTTATGGTGCAGTGGTTAGCACTCTGGACCTTGAATCCAGCGACCTGGGTTCGACTCCTGGTAGGACCTTTTATAGTTCACTTTCCAATTATTTCAACTTTTTCCTTACACATGTACGTAATTCCAAGTGAAATTTTAGCTTTAATTTAGAAAATTTCATTCATGTTGATATAGATATAAGTAGTATCCAACCAACATCTCCAATTATTTCGACTTTTTTCTTATGTGTGTATAATGTGAATTGAAATTTGAGTTTTAATTTAAATTTTTTTATTTATGTTCGTATAAAATATTGGAGAAAGATGGTCACAATCTTTAAACATGGATTATAGAATGAACAAGAGAAATATATAAATTAACAAAAATATCTTTAGATTTGATAAATCCATATAATTTAAAATATTTATAATAAATAAATCTTTAAAATATAGGACTTGATCAATACATAATTGGACTTATACATAATAAAAAATTGAACTTAATATGACTTAAAGTTTATCTAAAGGGTAACCATTCTCGAATTTGGGTCATACAGAAAAATCTGTGTTATCTTTACTAAACAGTCCTAATTTGATCTATCAAATGTGAAATAATGTGATTCAAAGTGTATTTCAAACCCTTCAATTTATATGAAATCATCTCAATTTAACAATGTCTGGATTCTATAAAAAAATACGACGCAAAGGCAACTAATCTTCTTGACTTGAAAATTAACAACTTTCATAACTTTAATCGAATGAATTTGACCCATCCGTGCATGCAACAAACAAAGTTAGCTGTTTCTAGCACTATCTCTTCGATCTCGACCAGGCAAGAGTTTGGTGATAACATCGACGACTTAATGTATGAATGTATATCCAAACACTGTTAGAGAAGCAGCTAGTTGTACTATGTTCGATGAATCAGGCACCAAATAATGAGTTGTTTTTATTGATAAAGAAATTTTAGGAAGGGTTGGCAGGGAGACTGAAACAAGTTGCTTAACTATGAGTAGACAAGACAAAAGGACATCGAATTTGAGATTTTCATATTCATTTGCTCCATGAAAGGCAAAGCAAGCAGCTACGTTGTCCACTAAGGCCTTTTCTCTCCATGTTTCTCAGACTCGGATGGGAGAAGGGTATTTATCCAACTCGTACATGTTACCTCTTTTCCAGTTTTTTTTTTTTTCTTACACTCACGTTTAAAACGAAAAATCGTATTGTTGTAATCGATATGTAGAAAATTCAAATATGTAATGATATTTTAAGGTTGTTGTTAATATTTTAGCATTTAATAATAACTTATTTTATCGTAATAATCCATAACAACAAATCATGTTGTTACAATAAATAAGTATAAAATTAAATTACGTAATAATATTTTAAGGCTGTTATTAATATTTTAATGTTTAATGACTTATTTTGTCATTACAAATTTTATTAAAAATTCGTTTTGTCGTAACGACATTTTTAAGTTCTTGCTAATATCTTAAGGTTTAACAATAACTGATTCAATTGTTACATATTTTTATTAAGAACTCATCACGATAAATCATGTTATTACGATTAATAGATAGAATTACTTATATTAAAATATTTAGTAATAATTTATTTTATCATTGTGTATAAAATTAAAATATCCCAATGACAAATTTAGTTGTTGTAATTAGTATCTTAAAAATTAAATTTAACAACATCTACAAAATACCTACAAAATACTCGTTTTTCTTGTAGTGTATACGAGAATAACCAATTATCAGCTGAGTTTAAGCTCTTTGAAACAATGGCCAAAATTGTGAATTCTAATTAAGTGTGAGTATTCGATCAAATCGAGTAAAAAATTTTTGTCAAGTTGACGAATCTTATTTTAGCAACCGAATTCAATTTGAATTTTTTTTTCGAATTGAATCGAATCAAGTAAAAAAATCCGAGTAAAATCGAGTCGAGTTAACGAATTCTATTAATTTTACTCAATGTTGCGTTTACATGGACCGATTATTTAATTAATTGACGAAGTACAAGATTATTTAACTACATAAACAATATAATTATTTTGACTTTTAACTTAATGGTAAACATTTATCAAAACGACTTAGTTTTGTCTTTTTAACTTAAAAAAAGTAAACATATATCTTTTTTTATCTGAATTTTTGGATAACTCGAATTGTGTAATTCATATTTGAGTTAAACCGAAAAATTTGAATTTTTATTCGAGTTGATCCAAATAAATCGGTTAACTCGAATAACTCGAACTATTTAATTCAAAATTTAAAATTTTATAAAAATTTTCGAATCGAATCGGATTTTGTTAACCCTAGTTTCCATATGTTTTCATGCATAAGTAAAGGGTCCACCCTAAATAAGAAAACTAACATACATCATCATATAGGTTGTGGACATTTAACAGAAAATGAAAGGCAGCGGTTTTCCACCATAAGAGGGGGGGGGGGGGGAGGGTTGCTGGTTTTGCAAATTGTTTAGCTGTCAAAGACAATTCATCAATGCAGTAAGGTCCACTTTGGTTTTATTATAATGGGACACAAAACCAAATAATATCTCAAATGTAGCGGAGAGCATTTTGATGCCATTTATTTCATCAATAATTTATCCATTGCCATGTCCACCAGGGCGGCATGCATGTAGCTGAAGCCAAGTTGATGAGTACTGAATGTTGTCTTCGTGGCTTGCACTGCACTTGTTTGAATTTTCCATATATGTATTGGAGAGGTTGCAGATAAGTCAAATGTGCAGAAGAAGACAAAGCATTCAAACCAAGAAGCTTACGTCTGTTCTTTAAAAGGTGACATTTTATAAGTTAGGGTTGGAATTGTTGGGTTTTCTAACACTTTCTTCTATTAGCAAGTGTCCCTCCATTAACAAGTTACAATCCATTCCCATATAAAAAGAAACAGTTGTCTGATACGACAAGATGCAAGATCTTTGTTAATGGACGACTGTTAAACAAAAACAATGGTTAATGGTATATTTAAGGACAAGGTTGTGCAGCAGAAAAGATGCTTATACTTGAATGCATTTGATCTGCTCTGATATATTGTTTTAAAATGGAGAATTTAATAAGTGACAATATGTTTATCTGTTTTTCTTTGGAATCATAAAGTCGTCACTATTATGTAATAATCTGACCAATCTTTTGCTCTTATAATGAACATCTAAAGGAGGCCTTAGGACAGTCTACAAGCTAATTGCAGATAATCAAAGAGTCAAGTAGAGATATGCTTATTTTAGAAGTTTCTTCCAAGTAATATTGATTTCCTTTCCAAAAACAAACCAAAAATGGAGAAGACCTGATACCTATTTCAAGACTGGAGTTAATTTTATATCAAAAATGGATTGTCATGAAATTTTGACCGTAGGATTGGACGGACATTAAATCATTCCGAGCCAAGTAGGCAGTGGAAGGCCCCGGTTGATAAACGCACCCGTGTATATACAGGCAAGCACACGAAATCACATTAATGTTAACCACTATATAAACCAGTGGGTCACAGTGCTTTATTATATGGAAGAAAAGAGGATGAAGAAACCTTATGCAACAAGAAACAACAATAAACATAGCATGGAGAAGCCAAAAGGCTTGCATGAAGCAGCTGCAGTGAGTAAAAAATCTCCGAGAAACAGCTATGATACTGAAGTTCATCCAATCTCCTTTCATGGGTGTTCAGTGTTGTGGGATTCTGATTCAGATTTAGGAAGTAGAAGTAGGGAGAAGAAAGCTTATCCATTGCCACAGCCTTCAGCTTCTTCATGTAGGTCATCAATGGAGTCCCATCAAAGGGGTTCAAGTTTTGGTTCAGAAAGGGTGTCAGTTTCAAGTTTTACCTCAAATGAATCTTCTTCTTCTGATGATGATATTCATGGGGATTTCAGTTCCTTCAGGTTTGTGGCTTATATTGTCAAGTTCCTTAAAAAGCTTGTCTCATCTTCTGTTTTGCTCATGAAGATCAAATATTAACTATCATTTATGACAAATTGTATACTCATATTAAAATAAGATGTAATTTATAATTTAAGTGCCACATATAACATTAGAAATTAAAGCTATGTGCAGAAATGTGTCGGTTATCATCTACCAAACTTGCAATACTAATTAATGAAAAAATAAAGCAAATATAATAGCTGGATATTTATACAGGTCATCTGGTGGTTCTCCTGTTGTTAACATCATTAAAGCAACGGTGCTCACATGATTCTTTTAGAATATATTAATATAAAAAATCTGATATATAAGTGACAGTTTATGATTTGGTTGCAGAGTATATGAAGAAAATAACAGCAACTTATGGTCAAAAGGCTCAAATTCAGGATCAAAAGCTTCGTATATGCATCAATCACCTCGATATCTGTCACCATGGGATGCCAGTTTAGAGTCCCCAACTGAGAAACATCCATGTCATCGTCTTCCCCTTCCTCCTCCTACTTCACCTAATAAACCTCCAAAGAAATCTCCATCTAAATGGAAGAAAGGGAAGCTTCTAGGAAGAGGGACATTTGGACATGTTTATGCTGGTTTTAATAGGTAAAAAATTTGATATAATTTCATTGCCCTTTCATATGAATGAATTCAAAAGAAAAAGCTTTATATGTTACTTTTTCCAACAGTGAAAATGGAACAATGTGTGCAGTGAAGGAAGTTAAGGTCATTACAGATGATCAAACATCAAAAGAATGCCTCAAACAACTGAACCAGGTTGGTCTGGTTTTTACAAAACATCTGTTTCTTTCATGGCAATGTTTAGGGGCTATTGATTAGAATCTTTTTCTTCTAATGCAAAACAGGAAATATCCTTGCTTAGTGAGTTGTCTCATCCAAACATTGTCCAATATTATGGGAGTGAACTGGTTAGGCTTGGCAACCTTTACATGTCTATTAATCCAATATGTTTACAAGTTTGGCCAATAAGTTGAAACAATCCAAGTTTAATTTATGCAGGGACCAGACAAGCTCTCGGTTTACTTGGAATACGTTTCAGGGGGGTCAGTCCACAAATTACTAGATGAATATGGACCATTCAAGGAACCTGTTATCCGAAGTTACACAAGGCAAATACTTAGTGGCTTGGCTTTCTTACATGCAAGGAATACAGTACATAGAGATATAAAAGGAGCCAACATACTTGTAGATCCTAATGGTGAAATCAAGCTTGCTGATTTTGGAATGGCTAAACATGTACGGATTTATCCATTAACATTGTTTGTGTTTTTATTAAGGGGAAGATGTTTCTGATGAATTTATGTTTTAAAATCCAGATGACATCTTGTTCTTCAATGCTTTCTTTTAAAGGAAGCCCTTATTGGATGGCACCAGAGGTACCTATTCTTCCATATCTATTTTATACTATTTCCCCCCACCCCTCATGTTTTAGAAGTTGTTTAATCTTAACATCCACTGATCTTTCCAGGTTATCATGAATGCTCATGGATATAGCTTAGCTGTTGACATTTGGAGCTTAGGGTGTACAGTTCTTGAGATGGCAACATCAAAACCTCCCTGGAGCCAGTACGAAGGGGTACGGGCGCCGTTATCACCGATATTTATTGTAATTGATCATGATGACATCCATTACAATTATAACCAAGACCCCTAAATTTTGTTAATGTTGTTTTTAAACCAGGTTGCAGCAATATTTAAGATAGCAAACAGCAAGGGTTTTCCAGAAATCCCTAATAACCTTTCAAAGGATGCGCAGAATTTCATAAAACTTTGCTTGCAAAGGGAACCAACTGCACGCCCTACAGCGCTGCAACTGCTTCAGCATCCCTTTATCCAAGACCAATCTATGGTGGAACCAACAAAATTCAATTTGGTTGATGATAGAAGAAGACCTTCAAAGGGCTCATGGTAACTGCTAAACATCTCATGATCTTGTCCTTGTCTGTACTTACAGTTTTGTCTCACAAGTAGGAGAGTAAATTCATAGCTAACTTTGAAATCTTGTCATTGATTGCAGGGATGAAACATCACTTGCTTCTTCTTTACCCGAGTCACCTTGCTCGAACTCGACTCAACAATGCAAATCAGATTGCGGAAGCTCTCATCATTCATCTTATCAAACATCTTATTAGTTGGTTTCATTCAGCACCAATGTAGAAATCTCCTCGGATCCCACACAACTAGTGAAAGTTATGTAAATAAAGTAGAGGCATTATGTTAGAAAATTTCCAGAAATGAAGATATTGAAATAGAGGTGAGAAGCAAGAAATGAGCAGTCACCCCAAGATGATGGATTGTCAACTTTGAAGATGTAAAGTAGATTGCTTGTACATATTAGGAGGTTTTGTAGTTGTTAATATAATTATTTGTGTTCGGAAATGAATTATAAAAATTGAATTTACTATATAGTAATTCTTAAGAATGATTATATGCATCAAGAAGAAAGTGAAATTATGAATCAAAGTTTGTCTTACTCAAAATAAACCCTATAGCTATTGGAATTAGCTAAGAGTCAAATTGTAGCATTTATTTTGGGACTAACTCTAGAATGAAACAAACCTGCCTGGCAATTTCTAGGGAAAGGAACCACCGTGCTGAAATCATAGTCCAACCGCGCATCAATATGTACCCATCACTAAGGAATTTGATTAAATTATCTTGATTTCATCCAATGACTATTTTCATTAATTACATTGTTTTAATAAACTTAATTATAAATATTGATATTATTTTTTATATCGAAATGATTTATAAGATTTCATTTTATATTTGCATTTTTTTCCTATTTACTATAAAAATTATTTCATCCTAAATATTTATTAAATAAATATACCCTACATATCAGTACTAATATTAATAGAAAAACAATACGTTCACTAATATGATACTACATTGGCTTAAACGCAATTAAGAATATGCCTGTACACCACCAGTTTTATAAGCTAGATTCTTCAGATTAATATACTTAATCCATGTCCAATACATATCCAGTCACAGACATCCCTTAATAGAGATGTGCTCCTTCAAAAACCCTCTAAATAAAAAATCTTAAACAAAATTTGACAAACTACTCACACACGAATACCCGCATCTAATGGTTGTACCCAAGTAATACAAAGCCAAATTTACAACTGAGTTCATTCCAGCTGATCAAAACAACTAAAGATCGTAAAAGAAAAGAAATGGTATATGCACTCAAATTAGTCTTTAGCCCCAAATCAAAATGAATAATCCTGCAAATCCGATTTTGCGTCGCTCAATTCCACATCAGCTAAGCACTCTTCTGCAGTAAGAGGAGGAAGTTGCCTGGTTTTCCGTTTTAAATTATGCTTGTGCCACTCACTCTTAAAGTGATCCCTGTACTGTTTGGAATCCCCCACAAATGCATTGCATGTGCTGCACTTATGTTGCTTTGCCTCCCCTTCAGCATTCCCATTTCCTGAAGAGATGGTATGCTTTTGTATTTTCTCACTTAGTTGGACAACTGAATCAGAAGATTCTGGGGGTAAACGTGATGATGCTGACTCGGCTGAATCCTTGGGCAGCTGTGATGATATATCCTCATCATCGTAATTATCCACTTGCGTATCCCCCTCGGCGTGTACAGACACTGCAAGTATTTCTAATCTACCCTGTGAATTCCTAACAATGGAGTCACATTCTCGGAAAAGCCCTGGTTCTATTTCACAAATCTGAAAAACCAGCAAACAATATCTTAAGCACTTGAAAAAGAAAATCATAAGAAAAACGGTAAACCACACAGTTAAATGGATATCAACAGCCAGCTCAGTCACTTTGATAAACTAATTTAATCCCAAAAGCATTAAGAAATGATAAACACAGAAGTGATAGACAGGTAAACATAATGGTGCTAATTAGAAAGTTCTAGATATGCTTCTCAAATGTACTGATGCACATATAACTTTAGTGCTATGACCACTCGAGAGAAGGTCAATCGGAAATTATGGGTGCAAGAAGCATAGAGCTAAAATGAGAGTAAAATTCCCGATCGGGTACAAGCTTCTACCTGCTTGACAAAGTTTATGCTCATGCATGGTTAAATACACCTTCACATTACTTAGCTTCAATCAAGTAGTTATTACAATCAACAAAAAAAAAAGCATCAACACCAGTCAAGCATCCTTGCTTGACAAATTGTCCTAACTTCCAATTTTGATTTCATAGTAAACCATGCTGGCAGTCTGAAGAACAATTCTGATGGATTAAATTCATGGCATTCACATAACTAGCAAAACAATGATGCTTGAACTACCCAGATGGAGCATCCAGGCAAATACCTTTAAATGTTTCAGTAAATAATGCTAAAAATGTAGTGAACTTATAACCATTGTTAAGAGAAAATTAATAAAATGACTAAACCAAGAGTCAAATGCTTCTCCTTGAGAAAACAGAGGATACAGCTCACTTACAACTGACAGCTGAGTTCCAGATTCATCTTTTGAAACAACGGTAGCACCCCATTCATTCAGCTTCTCACAAAGAGAAAGAAAGTTCTGTCCAGGAACTATGAGTCGTAATCTCATGGGCGACCGTTTTATGGGGAAGTTCTTCTGAAGCTGACGAATAACCTCTAGAGCCTGAGAAATATAAACCATCAGGCAACTAAGAAAACACAAAAAGCCATCATATGATATATGAAATTCAACTAGAAGAATACTACTCCAATGAACAACTTTATGTCAGGCATAACCACGCTCATCTAAATATGAAATAAAGCAAAAAATAATAAATTTGATGCTAAATCAATTGGAGAAGCATTACTCAATATGGCATGAAAAATTCCATTGAACAAAGAAGATTCATCAGGTTCTTTTGCTAATCTATAACTAAATACTTTAACAACAACAATAAAACGACCTGCTTCTTGGAGCTACTATTGGGATCAACAGCGAAATGAATTTCATGCATTAGTCTCTCAATCATACTAATGGTGTAAGGGCGCTGAGTTTCAGGATTGATGGTCTTTTGCATAACAATCGTCGCTATATCCCGAAACTGACTCGAAAATTGCGATTCCCTTTCCTTCCCAGCAACTTGTAGCTCCCCTTTCTCCAAAATCTACCACCCAAACAAAAACCCACAATCAACAAACAGAGAATTAACCAAAAATAATTTTATCTTCGTAAAATAATTGAAATTTTAGAATTACCTCCAAACAAATTTTAGTCTGATCATCAGTCCCAAAAGCAGCAACCAAATCTTTGGTCTTAGCGAGAACCCCTTTCGAAACATTGGAGTAAACCGTATGGGACTGTAGAACCTCGTCCAAATCTTTCTCTCTGTTGCAATAAAATTCTTTTCCTTTTTAAATAAATTTAATCAAAATTCAATAACAACAATTAGTAAGTGAAATTTGTAAACAAAAACTTACACCCGGGAACGCCATGAGAGGACTTTGTTTTTGTAGCAAGCGATTTCAAATCGCATGCCGTGTTTCTTCAAACGCACGACGGCCACATTCGTTAGCCGCTTTTGCCCTATCGGTTGCACCAGCGTTTTCGACATTCTTCTTTTTCTATCTCTAACCCCCTCGCTTCTTTCCCTATTATTATATATCAGACTTTCCAGGTTATGTTTAGGTCAAATTTTACTACCAGTCCCTATACCATGCGTAAATTTTAGATTTAGTCTCTGTATTTGACATTTTTAATCGAGTATATATTAAATTCTTTAATCTCAATTCTCATATTTTTAAAATCTTATACATAAAATATATTATCAGACAATTATTCTCACATAATAATTATAAAATATAATTATTTTAATTAATAGATTTAACTATTACCTTCTAAATTAATATTAAAATTTGAAAACTATAAAAATTAAAAATGAGGAAATTAGAGAAAATATTTAAATCCAATAATTATTCTTATTATGGGATTAATATAAAAATTTAACATATTCGATTAATCAATTAATTGCTATCATTCAGGTTAAGAATTAAATTCGAAAAGTATAAATGATTAAATTGCAATTTACATATAGGATTAATAGCAAAATTTGACTTTATATTTAAAAGCCACAGAAGATTAAAAACGCACCGTTTGGACCTTAAAAGAAACCCGGTTGAACCCAAAGCCCCAACTTAGTTAGCAATTAGCACAAGGGTTCAGACTATTTTCCATTATTGTACTTTTCCAATTCCTTTCTCTGCCGATTTGCCCATACTTAATAAAAAGAATAGAAAAAGAAAAATCTTGTTTGGGTTCCCAGAAAAAAAAATTAAGAGAGTAACTAAGAAGATTAGTTTTTTTTTTTTAAAGAAGAAAATGGCGTCTCTAAAGGAAAAGAGAGAAGAGGCAATTCCAGAGGAGGAAAAGAAGGAGAGCTCTAACTATTTTGACATTTATGGACCTCAAGTACTCTTCCATTTTCTCTTGCTTTCAAATTTTTATGTACAGAATATATTGATTTTCTTTAGTATAATGGGGGAATGGAATGAAACTTGAAGCCTTCCCTTTTGCAGGCAAAAGCAGAACTTGTTTTCAACACGCCAGAAGCTGACAGGACTTTGAATTTGCAAGTAAGTTTCTTAAAACTGACATTATGAGGGGGAAAACCATTATTTATACTCTGAGAACATAGTTGATTTTTGGGGATATTTTTTTGGTACCAGGATGTTCAAGGACTTGTTACCTGGGTTCTTGCCGATGGATTCATGCCTTCCTGGGTCTTTATTAAGGTAAAGAATATAATTTTATGTATTAAACTTTATCATCGCTTTCCACATTAATGAGTGGAACAGTCTTTCATTGTTGGGTTTTATATAAAACATGTTCTTGTTTTACATTGTTTGCAGAATAAGCCGCTGATACCGAAAGTTGTTATGCTTTATGTCCCTGGCTTGGATGCAGCTTTGTACATAGCTCAATCTATGAAGCTTTCTGGTTTTAAACAAAGTTGTGGCAATCCTCGGGCACTTTTAGCACTTAGGTTCGTAATGATTTTTATTTCTGTATTTCTTGTCTATGAGAAATATGCTTAGTATAATTTGCAATGTGCTGTGTTTATGAGTTCTGTGGTTTTTATAGTTGTGTATCAGATGGGATGCAGACAATAGACGCGCTCCTAACGTGCAAAGTGAAGAGAAAGAGAAATGTAATTGATTCAGCGAGGGATCTAAGCCAATCAGCTGAACAAGGTGCAAAATCCGTCTTTGCACGGTCTACTTCTTTGTTTGCATAAATTTCTTACTTGTATGTTGGAATTAGGTGCTTGACAGTGTTAGTTGATTTTTGTTAGAGGATTGCTAAGCCAACTTGTGTGACTAGAAAAGAAAAGCTTTGGGGACCTTAAACATTTGCCATGTACTCTTCTGGCGGTCTTAACTAATTTTCATTGAGACAGAATGAAGGTATTTCAGTTGTTCCACACTTGTTGATAAATGGTGTTCCCAGTTCTTTACTATTTACGCAGAGTTGGGCTGCAATCCTTAAATCATGTTGGTTATTTATCATATCAAACAAGGCTATTGGGAGCGTAAATTCTCTGTGAGAAGGAACATATTCAAATAAGTAGAAATGCAAATTCGTAAACCATTATGTTCTGTTCCAGTTTCCTTTTCATATTTGTAAAATCAAAATCATAGTAATCACTCACTATCTTGATTAAAATTTTTTCTTTATAATGTCTAAAATTATCAAAAAGTTATATTTAGGAGATGAGATGGTTCCTATTATGTTGTATAGGTTATGTTGCCACTTGGCAATCCTTTTGTTGCTTTCAGCATCACAAAATTACAAGGTTATTATGCTTAATAACATCTTAACTTATTTGAGGATTTCTACCAACGCAATAACCTGTGATTATAAAATGACATCTTTATGCAGAAACATCCATCTCTTCAATGGACTCTGCAGAAATCTTGAAAGATATTCCTTTCCCCATTTCATATTATACGCTTACAGCAAAGGAACTAGAAGGCAATGGATTTTGTTATGATCAACCAGGTGTGCTTAATGTTCTCTGACTGTTACGTATACTTTTCTTAGCATCTTAATCTTGCTTCTTCATTGTTCAAATGTCCTTGGTTCATGCTTGGATTTGTTACATGTAGGTTTTCTTCCTACTTGTCCTGCTCCTGATGGATCTTCTCCTTATGAAATGTTGGCACTTGACTGTGAAATGGTAAATCCTGCGTGTCAGCTTATGACTAGATCATAATGACTTTTTGCTTTTTGTATCGTGAAATAAGATAAAATCATGTAAAGTATTAGTTGGAGAATGTACAGTGACAAGATATTGTTGCTTTCTTCTGAAGAAGTTAGATAAAATCCTACATAAAGCTTGAGAGCTTTGCCTAGAATTGCCTTGGTACACTAATTTTGTCTCCAGACCCACCTGTGGCTTAAAACGTTCATCTCTGATCTGAATTTATGTGATTGTTTGCTCAAGTAGAAAATAAATTCTTATCTACTCTGGACAATTGTGCTTCTTACCTTCTGCTCTGGCTATTAAGTTTTCTTTTATTTATGTAGTTAATTCTGTGTGCTCATCATGATGGACTTTGTTTTCTTTCTCTTATTTTTTTGTCTGCTTATGTTCATGCAGTGTATAACAAGTGAGGGCTTTGAGCTTACAAGAGTGACCCTGGTTGATATTAAAGGACAGGCATGTTGAATGGAATCTCCTCTCTTTTTTCTTTTCTTTTCTAATATTCCTTATCAGTTTCCTAGCCAACTATTTATCAGTTTCTTTTAGATAATTTTGCTAGTGGCCTATAATTGGCATTTAAGGCATACGAATAATACTCCTATATCTTTTTAATGAACTTTTACTCCCATAAGAAAGAGGGAAAGAAAAGAGTAAACCATCTTTTTATTGCTGCATCATGTAAATGATACAACACATTTACTAGATAAATTGGCTAAAAATGCAGTGATTTTTGTTGACAGGTTGTACTAGATAAATTGGTTAAACCATCAAACCCTATCACCGATTACAACACAAGGTAAATGATTTTTGGAACTGTTGAAGTTAGGTCCAAGTAGAGTTTCATGAAAACTATATTTCTTTTGTCTACTATCTCTTAGTGTCATTCAAACAAAAGGAAAAGATCTCTTAGTTGGTCAAGTTTATGCTGTTTTTTTTTTTTGTGTGTGTGTGTAAAAATTTCCCATGCTTCGAATTGCTCATCTCAATTTGTATCGACAGATTTGAAATCTTCAGTCATCCATCTCTGAGATCACTCTCCCTGTCTTTACACACATTATTATCTCTTATCATTAGGTCAATTTCATAATTTTCTCTATTGCTTAAGCAGGTTTAGTGGAATCACATACGAGATGTTGAGTGGAGTGACTACAACTCTTCAAAATGTTCAGGTTCATCTCCCTTTGTTGACTATCACTAATCATTGTCGTTATATTTTTACTGCACTATTGTTGAATTAATGTTCCATTAAAAAAAAGCTCATATATGAATTATTTATATTTTCTTCTTGTTTTCAGGAAGATTTTCTGACGTTGGTTCACAAAGATACCATCTTAGTCGGGCACTCCTTGGAGAATGACTTATTAGCTTTGAAGATTTCTCATGATCTGATAATTGACACATCTGTATTATACAAACACCCTCGCGGTGGATCTTATAAAAGTGCTCTTCGAGTTCTTGCGAAGAGATTTCTTTCTCGGGAAATACAGCAGTCGGGGAGTGGACATGATAGCATCGAAGATGCAAGAACTGCTATGGATTTGGCTCTGTTAAAGATTAGAAATGGCAAGTCCTTATTTTCTTTGCATTCGCATTGATTAGGTTCTTTTACGTCTAGAACTCAGATATACCTTGCATCAGAAGGTTTATCATATTATTATCTTTTTTATAATGTAGAAACGCATATGTAAATTCTTATAATGTCTTTGCTTCTTGTGTTAGGACCTGATTTTGGTTCGCCACCATCCTTTATGCGTAGAAAGCTCCTTACACTTCTGGGTGAGTGTGGCAAGACCTCCTCTTTCATTGATGATATTTCCATAGTGAAGCGATATGCTTCTGAGTCATCCCATGCAATCCCAGTTTGCTCTGATGATGAAGCACTTTTAAAGGCTAGAAAAGAGGTAAGGCTTCGTTATTGCTTTTCCGGTACACCTTCTTCTATCCAAGCTTGCTTATCAACTTCGTACATTTATCTGTTGTGGCAGGTCAAGAATGACCGTGTTCACTTTGTCTGGACACAGTTTTCAGAATTGAATTCCTATTTCAGAAAACAAGCTGAGGATGACGTAAAGTTGAATGGAAAGCTTGCGGAAATGATATCATTGCTTACATGTGATAAGAAACCTGCCAAACACAAAGGAGTAAAATACAATATTTCAACTGAGCTAAAGGAAATTTTAACACGCATCGACGCTAGGGTTCGTAGTCTCCACACTGCATTACCCACTAACTCGATGTTTATAATATGCACCGGACATGGGGACATAGCCATTGTTCATAGGTAAGTTTCACTTAACCTGTGTCACTCATACACTATGAAATGTACCTTTCTCTCTCTTAAATCTTTTGAATACTGTTACCCTGATCCATTCGTAAGTATTCAATTACTGTTGCATAAATATGGTTTGACATCAATGAGATTTTAGTTACCTGGTCTTGGAGGTGAGTGTCGCACCTAAATATGCGTCCAGAAACGGGTCTGCTCAATTTTTCTAAGTTTTTTCATATATTTAGAGGATTATATCCTTATGTTCATGTCCAAATATTAAGTGTCAAACATGAGTACTTTAAGAAAAATGAAAGTCCTTATAACATGTCAATAACTAGCTTTCCTTTCTCCATTGAATTTGCAATCATAATATTAATTTTGGCTTGTCCTTTTTCATGTGCATGGATGAAGATTGAGGAAAATGCTGACAGAGCAAAGTGAAACAATGATTCCACGTGAGAAAATTATTAAGGTTTTGGAAGAGCTGCAGGCCCAAGCTGAAGTAGCTTTATGTTTTGTTGGTATGAAGCATTAGATATACACACACACTAATTTGTCTTGCAATTTCCGAGAGCAATGAGGAATGCTCATGTAAGTTCACAGGCTGTTACAATTTTAACAAATTATAATCATTCTTTTGATGCTGTACTGGGAAAGTTTTGTAAAGAATGATCAAAATTCTATACTGCTAATGGTTATTAAAAGTTTTGTGCAGTTCTCTTTCTTGTTTCTCCTTTCTTTTTCAATTTATTTGGACTTGACTCCAAAAAACATATATTATTCAAGAAATATGTTAGATAATTAGCAATACCTACTCTTCTCTGGAATTTTACATAAGCACACAGAATTAAAAAGTCATTTTTCTGGAACAACTCTAGTTTACAATGAACATTCAGAGCTGAACTTCCTAACTCCATGCTGAAGCAACAATCAAGCTTTTGCCTTCCCAACCAAAATGAAGTGCACCTACATCCTCCTTCAGCTTGTACCTGTCACAGTATTCCTTGATAAGCTTCTGGATTGTATCAATTACATTCAAACTCATCGGACATGACTTGAAGCCAGCCATTATCATCCTTGCCCTCCACTTCCCTGCAACTTCGTATCGTTCTATCCTTTCCTCTCCTTCGCATGCAATGATGTTAACTATGTCCCGTGCCAGGCACTGTCTTTCAACGTTCATCCGATCCTGGCTCTCCCTAGGAAGGGTGGCGTCCAGGGAGTCAAAAACAGCAGAGTAGTAACTATAGGCTTCGATAAACCTTGGGAAGAATGGTGATGTGTTTGTGTTTACATCTTGCTCAACGACAGTAACAAGTTTTGGATTCATGCTCTTAACCATCCGAAGAAGCTGATCTCGCTGATTGATCGTTGAAACACTCTCATCAGGCATGTGGTGGAGTAGAAATGCAAAGTTCACTATAAGTGCTTCGCCTGGCTTGCAATCCAGCATAGATGGAGCAACAAGTGAAGTCCTTGAGGGAACTGCTCGAAACTCAAAAGGTACACCGAGTATTTCTGCTAGCTTCTCAAGTCTTAGTCCGACAATTTCGAGGCCTCCGTTAGGACGTTGAACTGACTCAGGGTCATCAACTCCGGTTAACCTCAAATGAGGTGGCTTACCCGGCAGCTTAGCTATTGTTTGAATCAGTGTAATATATTGACTACCTTGACTTATATCAAAATCTATTATATGTACTCTTTTCTCATCTTTAAATGCCTCAATAATTGCACCATTTGCTGCCAAAAATCCAAACTTGAAACAAGGGCACACTTCAAAGAGGATTTGCATTGCTGCAAGCCTATCAGAAGAAGGGGGCTCTTTGCATCTTAAAGCTTTGTAAAGATATTTCCCGGATGCTGCCATGCGAGCTGCAAGGCCTTCGACCATGTAGGCTGCAATTCTCTGGGCCGGATCTCCTTGAATTGAGACCTTCTGGCGAAGCTCATTTATTATGGCTGAAGCTTTTTCAATGTGACCTTCTGAGAGTATGGCAGCACATTCAATCAGCATTTGCTTAGGAGTCTGAGATGAAACATGTGAAACCTCTTTGTTACCACTAATGCTATCAAGATAAGAACCCGAGGATGACGACTCCTTTGGCGAGTCGTGATGAGAACCCATCCTGATAGGATCGGACCACTCACCATCTACTTCCATGCTTAGACCAGTGCCAAACATGTCATCATCCCCATCAACATCATTATCAGCAAGCAGAGCTCTCTCCAGTTCTAGAAGCTTCAGTTTCATCTTATCCGAATCAGAGTCTAGCGTGTCTGGGCTTTGGATTTCTGAGTAATCTTTAGAAAAAAATGGATTGGACAATATTAGAACATTCAATTAACGAAATAGAAGACTGCAATGGTTTTAGATCAGTCAGGGACAAAAATGAACTACCTCTTATCTGGCAAGAAGAGACATCTTGTAGGCGAACCGAACTTCCAGAAATTCCAGAACTAGATGAATGTATAAGCTCATCTGTAGGAGAATCAAGGAAGTACTTCTCGTAGCTCTCGCTGCTGTAAGAATCCGTAACATAAACAGGCTTATGCTTATCAGAACCAAACATTCGAATGGCCATGCCAGTACTGTCACTGCTATCCTGAATTGAATAGAGCTTTGTATTTCTACATGATGCAGTAGCTGGTTCCGCAGACCTTACTAAAGACATGGTTCCGACTCTCTGGACAGTCGAATTATAAAATGATTGCTGCAAAAAAAAAATCACAAATCAAACACCGATGCAAGATATGAACTCGAATAGCTTATGAGTAAGATGAAATAATCTGCATCATGTGACTGATCATTATTGGCAGCAAGAATTGTTAGCACAAAACAAGTTGCCCTATGTAAGAAATGGACCATGTCACCGCCGTATTTAGATTACAGAAAACCGGGAATTTGGGATCCCTTCATTGTTCAGATCAGGCTGGACAATACATGTGTGTATGGTGAAACAGCCAAAAATATAACTTATTTGGGTTTCAGCATTCCCAGACCAGAAAGATATTAGAAAGGTTGCCATAGACATGTTTGGCCATCATCCTTAACATACAAATAACAGAGAAAGCATTGATCCGGATGAAGATCCGTCAGCAAAAAATACTCGAAAGGACAAACATAGCAGAAAACCAAAACTCGTAAACAAGTCTACCAAATTCAAGGTTTTGAGAACTGATTTTGAGGGAAAAAGATCAACAGGCAACATACAGGACACAGCAAAACATTGAACAATTCAAAACAAGTTCTTGATGTTCCATTTCAGGGCTTAAAAAAAACTCATAAAAAAATTTTAAAAAAAAAGGCTTTTCCCTTTACCTGATGCATGAGAAAGGTCTTCAAGAAGCAGCAGCAAAGATCATTATTTTTACAGAAAAATCCTACAATTTCAACAGATAAAATTCCAGATAAAGCTGAACTTTATAGCACTTTGCTTCAATGGAGATGAAAACGATGGGATTGACCTTGTATTGAACTAATTAAATACCAATCCTAAAGCAAATATACATATTCTAAACACTTTAGATTATGCGGTTAGGTATGATTAAATAATCAACAAGGCACAAGGAAAAACACCCAACAAAGAAGTAAAAACAAAACCAAAATTGTAAGAAGAAAAACAAACAAACAAAGGACACCCAGATAAGGATATATATAGAGATATATAATATAATAAATGGGTAACTTCAAAGGACTACAAGAATCTGAACAGATCAATATTCCATCATGACCCAAGTTGTAATAATTAGGGGAGAAAGAAAAAGACCAGACATGAAAAAGCAAATTCAATTTTCTAGTGAGAAACTCACCCTCAAGCTGAAACTGAATGGGTGTTTCCTTTTTTTCTTAAACTGTTTATTGTGACTTTGTGTGTTTCTTCTATCTCATAAAATGGAAAACAGGTTTTATTTATTTAATTTTCTTTGTTTTGTCATAGTCTGCATGCTTATACCAACTTGTCTGACTCTGCGACGCTGTTTTGAGAGCGCAATGTGATGGTGCTTTGTGGCTCTCTCTCTCTTTATGTGGCGCCATCATTGGCTCTTCTTTTTCTAATCATTCAATCCTCGCCGTCTAATATATTTCAAACCCCCTGCACTAATACTTATATATTAAATTATTTGGGTAAATTTCAATAGTAGTCACTCAACTATTAATTTTTTTATCACTCAATTATAAAAAATTATAATAATAACTTTTATCCTAAATATTTATATATTATATCAATTTAATTTTGATTTTAAAATATTTAACTTTTAATATTTACATATTGTGTAAATTAATTTTTTACTGTTTATTTTTTGTGATACTTTCATTTAAAAAATTAAAAAATATATATTATTAGCTAAAATACCTTAAAGTTTTTTAAGTTTAAAGACTAATTAAATAAAAATAGATATCAATTAGTAATAAATTCAAGAGAAACTATACATGAACTCTTTTTCCATGGGTTAAATAATTTTTTTAATGTAAAAAAATTATTTACTTTTGATAGTTTTGTAGAACTTTTCGTTGCATATAAAAAAAATCATATTCCATCTTGTTTGAATTCTATGAAAATAAAATAAAATAAAATAGTAAAATTTTCTTCATACGTTTTCTCAATTTCCTTTAAAATTACATCATTTCTACATTTTCAATCATGTTAGGTTTCACTTTTCTTTCAAACACAATTAGATAAAAAAATAAAGAGTAAATTATTAAAATAATTATTTTTCTTTGTTTCAAGTTATATTTTAATTATTAATGTTTGAAATGTTACGTTTTAGTTATTTATGTTATCATTTTGTTAAGATCTGTTACCTCTCAAATGGCGATTCGATTTTACAGTGAAAATGAGTTTTATATGCAAACGGGAATGTCTAGTTGGGATGAGAAAAATTAATTTTTTTATGAAAATAAAATACAAAATTTTGGGATGTCCATCATGAATGATTTGAGTTTTAGGGCGAATTTTGTATTTTATTTTCATAAAAAAAATATTTTTTCCCATCTCAGCTGAATATCAATGTTGGCATTTTAAACTCATTTTAATTGCCATGTCATACCGTCAGTTGGGATGTAACATATCTTAATGACAGAGTGATGATTTCGTAACAAAATAATAACGTAAGTGACTAAAACGTAATATTTCACACATAGGTAACTAAAATGTAATTAGATAAATAAAAATAACTATTTTGATAGTTTACTCAAAAGTAAATCAGACCAAGGAAAAGTTTGAGTATCTATTCTATAAGCCACGAGGATAATCTATACGGTATTTATTATGCGAAAGTGAGGAACGTGATATTTTAACTTTTTTTAAAAAATTCAAAAAAAAATTGATGTCATCTATTAATTTTAACTTAATTATGAAATATTATTTTAAAGATATTTTTATATTTATTTATTTTTATATAAAAATTTAGAAAAAAAATATTTAAACCCAAAATATTAAAATCATCATTATCTCAAACATTAACATTTTAACTAAATCTAATTTTATTGAGTTATTATCTTAAACATATATATTTATATTAAAATAAAATTTCTATGTATTTTTCTTGTTATTTTATTAATTATATTAATTTTTTTGAACAATCTCATTATAAGTTCTGATTTTTTTGATATAATGCTTAGAATTACTCATAGTTATGATCCTCTTAAAATGATAAAATTTTAATTTAGGCTCTTTATAAGTTACAAAAATTTAAATTGATTTTTCAAAAATAATAAAAAATTATTTTAATCATTTAAAAATTATAAAAATATAGGTTATTAAAATGATGAGATTACATTTTTACGATATTTTTACTATCGTAAAAATAAACAATTTAATTTTTACTCTCATAAAAAATTTCAAGTTCTGCCACTATCCATAACTCTTCCTTACCTCATTCTCCTATAATACGTTTTTCGAATCTACATCATCTAATATAAATAATAATACTCATATCAATCAAATTAAAACTCAAATAAATTTCTTTACTAATAATTTTGTAGCATTATAAGATTCATACATTTGAATGACATTGAAAATAATAATTAATATAGTTTTAGCGTGTAAGGTAGTCGAAACGCGTGAAGGATAAAAAAGGCAGTCGTGAAAGTTCTCCACGACTACAATATTCAATCTTCGTGGCTATAACACGCTGTCCAGAAGGATATGTCAGAAATAGTCAGCCTCTTAACAACTTCCATGGCTTTTCTTTTTTCTCTTTATATTAGTATTTATTTAAAAAAAATTACTTTTTGGACTTTCAACCAACATACTATCTTTTTTTTTTTGATGACTATCCTTTCAATTATATAGACTATAAAAAGTTTTTTATATTATTTCGTTTTGATCATATCGATTAATTTTTACATAATGTTTAAAATTATTCATAATTTTTTCTTAATTTATAAATAAGAGAATAATATGATTAGACACATTTAAACCCACATTTTATTATACTGATAACAATATTCATATCAATCAAGTTAATATTTAATCAATAAATTTTTACATTTTAAATCAAGAAAAAATAGAGTTTTTTTCAATTTTTTAAAACTCTTTTTATTGAATTAAAAATATACATATTTTCAAAAGAGGAGTGAATTTTAAGTTTGGGCTGACTTCAATTGCTTCATTTATGTTAGTCTAATAATGTCAAATTTACCATTGAAGTTTAAAGAAGATGCAATGTGAAATGAATCAAAACCGAGTAGTGAGCAATCATAAGATAAGAAATAGGGAGACTTTGGCCTTGAATTTAGTAATCTGTCAAATCAATTGATAGTTATCCTAATTCCGTAGTTAGAAATTCCATTTATTGATTTTTTAAATATTGAATTTAGTAATTTTTTAATTTGATTTCTAAAAAACCAAATTAACATTTATTTTCATTTTGGTTTTTAAATTTGAATTCCATTTCAAAGTGATAATATGATATTATAGGATTAAAAGATGTTATCATTTAAAATATTATATAAAATTTAAAAATATACAAAAAAAATATTAAAAGTATAAAGAAATTCAAAATATATATTTATAAAATTTAAATAATAATGTAACACAAATTCAGAATGCCACTTCATCATTCTTTAACAAAATCAAACTCAAAGATCAAATTGGAAAGAAGCTATTAAATTTGAAGACTAATGTGAACTAACAAAATTTAAAAATCAAATTGAAAATTTTGTCATGTTGAAAGCAGGGGTGAGCGTTCGATCGAATTGAATCGAATCGAATAAAAGAATTGCAAGTTAATCGAGTTGATGAATCTTATTTTATCATCTTAATTCGATTTGCAATTTTCTCGAATCGAGTCGAGTGACATGGAATTTGAATCGAATATATTTATTCGAGTTAAATTTTAAAAAAAATGACTTTAAGTCCTTGTAACCACTGTCACCCACCGTAATCAAAATTTATTATTAACTTTCATCCCTTCATAATCTATTTATTAATTTTTTTATATATGAGTTAGCTTCTTTATTTGCTTAGTTGCTTAAATTATCTTCTGATTTTTATCACTATGTATTTTAAAATTAAAAATATATTAAAGGTAAAAAATGTGATTTTTTTAATAAAAATTATCTTCAAGATAAAATGTGAAAATGATAAAAATATAAAATTTTAACACGAATATTATATGGCATAATCAATAATTCAATAATTCTGACCTTTATGAATTGGAAAGTGTAGTTGGTGTGCTCCAATTATACTCAATTCGATAAAACCCATCAATTAAAATAGTTACCCAAACATACCCCTCTTCTGTGATTACAAGTAATTACACCAAAATCCAATTATTAGGTGGCTTTCCAAACACTACCTTAATCAAAACTTATAAAAGTCCCTATGCAAAAAATTATGTGGATTTGAAAAACCTACCTCATTCCTTAAAGATAAACCATCTAGTTTAATAATTAAAAAGGCTAGATTTAATTTATGATCATTAAATTATTAATAAATTTATATTTTAATCATTTAACTTTAAAAAGTTACAAAATAATCACAAAATCATTTGAAAGTTATAACTTGGTGACTTGCCTGTTAAGTTCCTAACTGCATTAGATGTGGGGACGGATAAGTCTACAATTTGATCACTCACTTATTAGTAAATTTATAATTTAATCACTCAATTATTAATAAATTTACAATTTAATCACTCTTGGCATGATTTAATATTTTTTCATCGATACAATAAAATAAAATGTGCTATTAAGTTATTTTATATATTCTCAACCAAATTAATATCCTAGAGTTTTTTTTTCCTTTTAATTTTCTCTGTCTCAAACTCTCACACCTGCACAAATACCCATTTAAATTATCACACAAGCACGATTTGCAAATCGATTCCTTAGGGCTATTTTATTAGTTAAACACACTATTGAGAATGATGATTTTTTTTTTTTGTATAGTTGATAGAATTTAAAGATAATAGTATTTGGTTGAGTATAAACACACTATTAAGATTTTTTTTTAGCAATTTAACGCATAAATGACTTACTTGTAACTTTTAAATAATTTAATGATTATTTATATATTTTTTTAAATAAATACAATGTTTTAAAGTTTAAATGGAACAAGAAATAGAAATAGAAAAGAGAAAATCGCAATCAATTTTTATATTGTTCGGTCATTGATGAAGTAATAATAATAAATAAAAAATTAAGTTCAATGACTAAAAAAGAGATAAAAAATTAAATGAATGGTTAAAATGATTTTTTTTATAAAATGACAGGGTCAAAAAATTCATTACGTCTAAATAAATAAGTAGCATGGAACTTGCTTCATACAAAACATGAATAGGGATAGAAAAAAAATCTAAATTGGATAGCTTGCTTGGCTGAAGAGGTTCATCTCGACTTGGGTTAGGTTTAGGTAAAAGCTTTTGCACCTCAAGTCGATCCTGCTCGAATTTAATTTAAATAATGTAAAAAGATTTTAAAATTTAAATTTAATTATAAATATATAAAACATCAATAAAAATATATTTTTTAAAATTTTTAGACAGTGAAACAAGTTTTTTGGGCGGATCAGGCCGACTTGAAAACGAGTATGGACTTGAAATTCTTTTTGAAACCGAGCCTCAACCTTGCCATGAAACCTCTAGGTTGGATGAACTTTAAATAATAGTCGAACCGGATCGGGATCGAATTTGAAGTAAATCTACCCACTCATTTGAGGCAATTCTTCGTGATTGAGTCCTCTGCATTAAGCATGTTTCAAGGATAGCCAATGGTGTGGCTGTTGCCATGACAAAGGTTATATCGGTGGGTGATTCACATATTCATCTCTTTTAAAGTCCGTCAGACGCTATTAAAGGTCTTCTCCAAAAGATGCTTATGCTGCTAGTATTGTTTCGACTTAACTTTATTCATGTAATGCTTAGTATTGTCATTCTCTAAATTTTTTTTTAAATTTTAAATCTAAACTCAAAAAAAATTAATCTTATTTAATTCAAAATAAAAAATAAAATAATTAAATTAAATTTGGACGGGGTAAAATCTCTTATTAAATTTCATGTTGGAATTTGAGACAAATTTTTTGTTTAAGAGTCAAGGTAGAAGCAGGATGGGATGGGACTTCATAAGAAAAAATTCCAACTCGAATTTTCTTAGCAAACTTCCTATGAATTTCTCTTTAGATATCAACACTATCACAGAGCTTTAAATTTACTAAGAAATTGTCTTCAGATACAGGACTTGATCAGAACAAGTTCCCTGTATAATGTTACATCACTCACTTCCTCCTTTTAATCACAACTTTGAAAACAACAATTCAACAGGGTTTTCTCTGCAACTTCGGTTACTGCTCCTATAACAACTATTGGATCTCTTAACAGACCAAATCCAAGAAATTAATTTGTTTTAATGCATAAAACTCATCGTCATCATCAGCATCATGACCTTCTTTATTTTCCTACTGCTTATTTCTTCCAAATTACTTGTTATAAATGCTTCTTGTCATGAACAAGAAAGAGAAGCGTTGATGAGCTTCAAATCAAACATGGCAGACCCTTCAAATCGTTTATCTTCATGGAAAGGCCAAAACTGTTGCAGCTGGTATGGAATCAATTGTTCGGACTCGTTTCATGTGGCAGCCATTGACCTTCGAAATCCCAAACCAGACAACCTTATTCTGGACATGAATTCCCAACTTGTTTCAACGTCTGATGTCCCATCTACTGCTCTTACTGGAACCATTCCCCCTTCTTTGTTCTCCCTGACTCATCTCAGATACCTTGACCTCAGTTTCAACAACTTCAGTTTCTCAAAGGTTCCTTTAGGATTCTCAAATCTCACTGGACTCACATATCTCAATCTATCGAATGTTATGTTCAATGGTTCCGTTACAACCCAGTTTTCTAACCTTACTTTCCTGATGGAACTTGATCTTTCGTGTTCTTCGAGCATTGACGACTACTCATCAATTTACTCTACCTTGTCATCTACCATGACAATTCATGAAGGTTCTCTATACTCATACATGAATGGAGGCAATTTGTATGCACCGAATTTGAGTTGGCTGCAGAGGTTGAATAATCTCAGAAAACTAAAACTGAGTGGTGTGGATTTATCCAAAGCATCTCGATCAAACCTGTGGGCTAAATCGATATCGACTCTTTCCAACCTGAGGTTGCTTGAGCTGTCTAATTGTAGGATTTTTGGGGAGGTTCCAGTTGAACAACTTCTCAACCTCACTAAATTATCTGAATTGTACATGGACTACAACTTCTTGGCATCGAAAATCCCGACTAAGTTGGCCAATCTCACCACTCTCTCAGTCCTAGACCTCACCAGATCGAACCTACAAGGTCATATCCCTTACCTTCCTCAAGTAAAGAAACTTCATGTTGGAAACAACTCTGATGTTATGGTTGATCTCCATTCAATGTTTGCAGTCCCCTGGCCTCGATTAGAATCAATCGACATATCATCTACTCATGTCATTGGATCCATCCCACCCTTCATCGCCAACATTACCTCACTAGTTGATTTCATAGCATACGACTGTTTGATTCAAGGACGGATACCTGCCTCTATGATGAACCTTTCAAGGTTGGAAATCTTACGTCTAGAGCTGAACAACCTAAGTGGTGAGATTTCGCCATCAATATCCAATTTAAAAAGCCTGCAACTTCTATCTTTGGTTCTGAACTCTTTTCATGGATTGGTACCGGACACAATTTGTAGCATCTCCTCTCTCAGGTATCTAATGTTAGCAGGCAACTCTTTTACCGGAAACTTTCCAAATTGCATAGGCCAGCTCTATGATCTCATCTACCTTGAGGTCAGTTCCAACAAGATGAATGGATCAATCCCTTCATTTTCATCTTTTTTCAGAAACTCAACTCCTTCTACGTTAATTCTAGGATTTAGTGGGCTAACTGTGAAAGTAGACCAACAACCATTTCCACCAAGGTTTCAACCACAAATATTGTCCCTTGATTCATGTAATATAGGAGGCAAAATCCCATATTTTATTTCAAACCTGACCAAACTAGTATTTTTAAGTTTGTCCAATAACAGCCTATCAGGGACAATTCCTTCTTGGTTGTTCAATCTTCCCAATTTAGGCTACTTAGATCTCTCTTTCAACAGGCTCCAAGGTGTCATCCCACCTAGCATTAAGCTAAAGTCATTTTTCTTTCAGACAACACTTAAATTAAGGAACAATCTGCTTCAAGGATTGATCCCTCAGCTGCTCGAGAATATTCAAGTTTTGGATTTATCAGCGAACAATTTCACAGGCAACGTTCCTGCAGAGGTTGGACTCGGCAACATTAGGTACTTGGCACTCTCTGATAATAAGCTTTTTGGTCGGATCCCATTCTCTTTATGTCAAGAAAACTGTAAGCTTATGCTGCTAGATCTTTCCAACAACAACTTGTTCGGAACCATTCCGACCAGCTTCGGAAATTGCAGCTCTTTACTGTATCTAAACCTCGGCTCCAACAATCTTACCGGTGGTATTCCAGAGGAACTGCAAGGTGCCAAAAGATTGAGCTTTTTAAATATTAGTGTCAATCATTTTGATGGTCCATTCCCTTCTGTTGTTCGTAGACTTGAGAGAATTTCGGTTATCGATATGGGAAACAACAAACTCAGTGGAAAGATCCCTGAATTCATTGGAGACCTCAAAGACCTCCGAATTCTTTTGTTGGAATTCAACTCGTTCAATGGTTCAATCCCGGAAGAGATCAATGCATTAGAAAATCTGCAATTCATTGGCTTTTCTAATAATCAACTGTCGGGTCCAATCCCTGAAAAGCTATCTGGTTTGAAGACAATCATAAACAGGCCAAAGGATGGAAATCTTCTTGGGTTTATCATCTCACTACGGTACATTGGTGTTCAACTGAACCTGGTCGCTAAAGGATTGTCAATGCAACTTGATGTGGTTCGAACGTATAATAATGGAATGGATCTTTCATGCAACAATCTTACTGGAAATCTTCCATCGGAATTAGGCCATCTGCAAGGGCTTTATGCACTCAATCTCTCCCATAATCGTCTCTCTGGTCCCATCCCAGCCGCCATCGGAAACATGAGTCTTTTGGAATCTCTCGACCTCAGTTACAACAATCTAAGCGGAGAGATCCCCGTATCGTTGGCTTTGTTGGATCCACTCTCAACTTTAAACTTGGCACACAACAATCTGAGTGGGGAAATCCCGACAAGCCCACACTTTGATACATTGAGCAGAGATGGGTTAGCCTATAGTGGCAACAAATTCTTGTGTGGAGCTCCTGATGGTATCCGCTGCGACAGCGAAGATTTCCCAACGCCAGCACCATCTGAGCATAGGGAAGAACAATGTGGAGAGTGGAAAATGGTGGTCGCACTGGCATTTGCAGGCTATGTAGTTGGTTTCTGGGGACTTTTCGGGGTTGTTTATTTGGTGAATGAGAAATGGAGGAAGGCTTATTGGGCGAGCGTTGATCGAATCGTAGATGGAATCATCAGATGCAGAAAAATCAGAGTATCATCTGTTAAGCCAGTGATTTTCTCTTCTTTTTATCTCTTTGTTTGTTAAATTAAGGAACGGTTGATCCCTTTTCCAAAGACTGTTTCAGTTCTTCTTTTAGACTCAATTTTTAATCTAAGATGTCCATGGGTAGTATGCTTGATCACATCCTCTCTCAAAGTTCTTTGACATTGATGTTTGGCATTGGTTAAAGGAGTTTCTCTTGTAAGCTTTGTGGTTTGCTTAAAATGTTTTTAGAGATTCCATTGTGGAGTTCGATAATCTTTTTAAGTATTACTGTTTTAGTGATTGAATTTTAGTTCAATTGACATGAATATTGTTGTCAATTAGTTTAAATGAACTTTAAAAATTAAAAAAATTAAATCCAATTAAAAAGAATGAAAGCAGGGGTGAGTATTCGATCGAATCGAATAAAATGAAACAATTTCAAGTTAATCGAGTTGATGAATCCTATTTTATCATCCTAATTCGATTTGAAATTTTCTCGAATTGAGTCAAGTGAGATAAAATTCGAATCGAATATATTTATTCGAGTTAAATTAAAAAATGATTTAAGTCCTTGGAACTATTGTTACCCACCGTAATCAAAATTTGTTAATAAATTTTATGCCTTCGTAATCTATTTGTTAATCTTTTATATAAAAGTTAGTTTTTTTGTTTGCTTAGTTACTTCAATTATCTTCTGATTTTTGTCATTATATATTTTGAAATTAAAAATATATTAAATGTAAAAAATGTGATTTTTTTAATGAAAGTTATCTTAAAGATAAAATGTGAAATTGATAAAAATAAAAAATTTTAACACGAATATTTTATGGCATCGTCAATAATTCAATAATGAAAAGAAGATTTGATGAATTATATAATGAAATAATAAATATTTTTTTGGTACATTAGAAGAATCTCAAACTCACATGCCCATACACGTACCAATTTAAATTATCATACGAGCACGATCTACAGATTGATCCCTCAATTTTGAAGATATAGCAAATATCCTTAACTAATAAGCCAAATGCTCGGATTCAAAATAATAAATCTTTAATTATAAGAGAACTAGTAGCACATCTCTTTAGTTATTACTTGGATAAACTAGTGATGTGTAGATACCAACAAGTAATTGAGTACAATGGTATGGTACATTGCACTCTTAAAGAAAGGATCTAAGTTTGAATCTTGAAGACGACATTATTGAGAGGGAAAATTATAAACCCTAAACATAAATTGTAAAAACGGACATAAAAAATATAAAAAAGCAATCACTATGAAAAATATTTTTTTTTCATGGTCAGAACCAAATCAATCAAAGATAAAATTTGTTAATTTCCTTCAAATATATTTATGTATTATCTAGGGCTATTTTCTTAGTTAACACACTATTGAGAATGATGATTTCTTTGTATGGTTGATAGAATTTAAAGATACGTTTATTTGGTTGAGAGTATAAAAAAAAACTTAATAGCATCTTTTATTTAATTGTATCAATTAAAATATTAAATTATGTTTAAAGAGATTAAATAGTAAATTTACATATCCCATATTTAACGTCTTTTTAGTAATTTAACAGATAAATGACTTACTTGTAACTTTTAAATAATTTAATGATCAATTTATATTTTTTTAAAATAATTATCGCGTTTAAAAGTTTAAATGGGGTAATAAATAGAAAAGAAAAAATGGAAGTCAATTTGTATATTGTTCGGTCATTGATGAAGTAATAATAATAAATAAATGGCACAATCACTTATTTGGTTTTCTAATGTGTTTTAATTTTGCTGAAAATATATGCACTTGAATTGTTATATGGATGACACATCAACATTAATTAGTTTTTTAAATTTTAAAAATTCAAAAAAAACTTTGTAAAAATTAAAAATCATTAAAGCTATTAGAAAATTATACAAATACAAAAAATATTTTTATATGTTTTTAAAATTTAAAAATAATTAAATGCTGACATGTCATCTACGTGGCAATCCACATATATGTTACATTAGTAAAGTTAAAAAACGTCAATTTTTTCATTTATTTTGAGGTGATTTGGTAAAAATATAAATTTAATGACTAAAAAAAACAAGAAATTAAATAAAATGTTAAAATGAACTTTTTGTAAAAATGGAGGGTCAAAAAATCATTATGGCTAAATAAATAAGTGGCATGGAGCTTGCTTCATACAAAACATGAACAGGGATAGAAAAAAATCTAAATCCAACGGGTTTTGATTTGACTCAATCCATTAGGGTTGGGTTTTTTAAAAAAAAAAATCGATTTCGGATCGGATTGGATTAGATTTATCTAAGGGTTGGGTAGCTTATTTGATCAAATAGGCTCGATTGGATTTGAGTCGGATTTGGATAAAAATTTTTGTATCTCGGGTCGACTCATCTTGAATTCAATTTAAATAATAGAAGATTATTTTTAAAATTTAATTTAATTATAAAATATATAAAACATCATTAAAATATATTTTTAATATTTTATTAATTTTTAAGCAATAAAATAAGTTTTTTGGGTGGATTAGACCAACTTGAAAACAGGCTTAGACTTGAAAATTTTTTTGGAACTGAATCTCAACTCGACCATGGAACTTCTAAATTGGATGTATTTTGAAAAATAATTGAATCAAATTGAGATTAAATTTGAAGTAAATTTATCTACTCGTTTCGAGATATTTATAAAAATGCCCTAATATATATATATATATATCGATTTTCTGCTTTCAATAAATATATAAATATAATTTTAAATCTAAACTCAAAAGAAAAAATCTATCTTATTTAATTCGAAATAAAAAATAAAATAATTAAATTAAATTTGGACGGAGTCTAAGTCCCTTATTAAATTTCGAGTTGAAATACATATGAGACCATTTTTTTTTTGTTTTAGGGTCGAGGTGGAAGCAGGATGTGAAGGGACTTCATCGGAAAAAATTCCAACTCGAAATTTCCTATGGATGTGTCTTTAGATATCAACACTATCACAAAGCTTTAAATTTCCTATGAAATTGTCTTTAGATACGGGACTTGATCAGAACAAGTTCCCTGTATAATGTTACATCACTCACTTCCCCCTTCCAATTACAACTTTGAAAACAACAATTCAACGGGGTTTCTCTGCAACTTCAGTTACTGCTCCTATAACAACTATTGGATCTCTTAACAGATCAAATCCAAGAAATTACTTAGTTTTAACGCATAAAACTCGTCATCATCATCATCATCATCATCATCATCATCATGCCCTTCTTTATTTTCCTACTGCTTATTTCTTCCAAATTACTTGTTATAAATGCTTCTTGTCATGAACAAGAAAGAGAAGCGTTGATGAGCTTCAAATCAAACATGGCAGACCCTTCAAATCGTTTATCTTCATGGAAAGGCCAAAACTGTTGCAGCTGGTATGGAATCAATTGTTCGGACTCGTTTCATGTGGCAGCCATTGACCTTCGAAATCCCAAACCAGACAACCTTATTCTGGACATGAATTCCCAACTTGTTTCAACGTCTGATGTCCCATCTACTGCTCTTACTGGAACCATTCCCCCTTCTTTGTTCTCCCTGACTCATCTCAGATACCTTGACCTCAGTTTCAACAACTTCAGTTTCTCAAAGGTTCCTTTAGGATTCTCAAATCTCACTGGACTCACATATCTCAATCTATCGAATGTTATGTTCAATGGTTCCGTTACAACCCAGTTTTCTAACCTTACTTTCCTGATGGAACTTGATCTTTCGTGTTCTTCGAGCATTGACGACTACTCATCAATTTACTCTACCTTGTCATCTACCATGACAATTCATGAAGGTTCTCTATACTCATACATGAATGGAGGCAATTTGTATGCACCGAATTTGAGTTGGCTGCAGAGGTTGAATAATCTCAGAAAACTAAAACTGAGTGGTGTGGATTTATCCAAAGCATCTCGATCAAACCTGTGGGCTAAATCGATATCGACTCTTTCCAACCTGAGGTTGCTTGAGCTGTCTAATTGTAGGATTTTGGGGAGGTTCCAGTTGAACAACTTCTCAACCTCACTAAATTATCTGAATTGTACATGGACTACAACTTCTTGGCATCGAAAATCCCGACTAAGTTGGCCAATCTCACCACTCTCTCAGTCCTAGACCTCACCAGATCGAACCTACAAGGTCATATCCCTTACCTTCCTCAAGTAAAGAAACTTCATGTTGGAAACAACTCTGATGTTATGGTTGATCTCCATTCAATGTTTGCAGTCCCCTGGCCTCGATTAGAATCAATCGACATATCATCTACTCATGTCATTGGATCCATCCCACCCTTCATCGCCAACATTACCTCACTAGTTGATTTCATAGCATACGACTGTTTGATTCAAGGACGGATACCTGCCTCTATGATGAACCTTTCAAGGTTGGAAATCTTACGTCTAGAGCTGAACAACCTAAGTGGTGAGATTTCGCCATCAATATCCAATTTAAAAAGCCTGCAACTTCTATCTTTGGTTCTGAAATCTTTTCATGGATTGGTACCGGACACAATTTGTAGCATCTCCTCTCTCAGGTATCTAATGTTAGCAGGCAACTCTTTTACCGGAAACTTTCCAAATTGCATAGGCCAGCTCTATGATCTCATCTACCTTGAGGTCAGTTCCAACAAGATGAATGGATCAATCCCTTCATTTTCATCTTTTTTCAGAAACTCAACTCCTTCTACGTTAATTCTAGGATTTAGTGGGCTAACTGTGAAAGTAGACCAACAACCATTTCCACCAAGGTTTCAACCACAAATATTGTCCCTTGATTCATGTAATATTGGAGGCAAAATCCCATATTTTATTTCAAACCTGACCAAACTAGTATTTTTAAGTTTGTCCAATAACAGCCTATCAGGGACAATTCCTTCTTGGTTGTTCAATCTTCCCAATTTAGGCTACTTAGATCTCTCTTTCAACAGGCTCCAAGGTGTCATCCACCTAGCATTAAGCTAAAGTCATTTTTCTTTCAGACAACACTTAAATTAAGGAACAATCTGCTTCAAGGATTGATCCCTCAGCTGCTCGAGAATATTCAAGTTTTGGATTTATCAGCGAACAATTTCACAGGCAACGTTCCTGCAGAGGTTGGACTCGGCAACATTAGGTACTTGGCACTCTCTGATAATAAGCTTTTTGGTCGGATCCCATTCTCTTTATGTCAAGAAAACTGTAAGCTTATGCTGCTAGATCTTTCCAACAACAACTTGTTCGGAACCATTCCGACCAGCTTCGGAAATTGCAGCTCTTTACTGTATCTAAACCTCGGCTCCAACAATCTTACCGGTGGTATTCCAGAGGAACTGCAAGGTGCCAAAAGATTGAGCTTTTTAAATATTAGTGTCAATCATTTTGATGGTCCATTCCCTTCTGTTGTTCGTAGACTTGAGAGAATTTCGGTTATCGATATGGGAAACAACAAACTCAGTGGAAAGATCCCTGAATTCATTGGAGACCTCAAAGACCTCCGAATTCTTTTGTTGGAATTCAACTCGTTCAATGGTTCAATCCCGGAAGAGATCAATGCATTAGAAAATCTGCAATTCATTGGCTTTTCTAATAATCAACTGTCGGGTCCAATCCCTGAAAAGCTATCTGGTTTGAAGACAATCATAAACAGGCCAAAGGATGGAAATCTTCTTGGGTTTATCATCTCACTACGGTACATTGGTGTTCAACTGAACCTGGTCGCTAAAGGATTGTCAATGCAACTTGATGTGGTTCGAACGTATAATAATGGAATGGATCTTTCATGCAACAATCTTACTGGAAATCTTCCATCGGAATTAGGCCATCTGCAAGGGCTTTATGCACTCAATCTCTCCCATAATCGTCTCTCTGGTCCCATCCCAGCCGCCATCGGAAACATGAGTCTTTTGGAATCTCTCGACCTCAGTTACAACAATCTAAGCGGAGAGATCCCCGTATCGTTGGCTTTGTTGGATCCACTCTCAACTTTAAACTTGGCACACAACAATCTGAGTGGGGAAATCCCGACAAGCCCACACTTTGATACATTGAGCAGAGATGGGTTAGCCTATAGTGGCAACAAATTCTTGTGTGGAGCTCCTGATGGTATCCGCTGCGACAGCGAAGATTTCCCAACGCCAGCACCATCTGAGCATAGGGAAGAACAATGTGGAGAGTGGAAAATGGTGGTCGCACTGGCATTTGCAGGCTATGTAGTTGGTTTCTGGGGACTTTTCGGGGTTGTTTATTTGGTGAATGAGAAATGGAGGAAGGCTTATTGGGCGAGCGTTGATCGAATCGTAGATGGAATCATCAGATGCAGAAAAATCAGAGTATCATCTGTTAAGCCAGTGATTTTCTCTTCTTTTTATCTCTTTGTTTGTTAAATTAAGGAACGGTTGATCCCTTTTCCAAAGACTGTTTCAGTTCTTCTTTTAGACTCAATTTTTAATCTAAGATGTCCATGGGTAGTATGCTTGATCACATCCTCTCTCAAAGTTCTTTGACATTGATGTTTGGCATTGGTTAAAGGAGTTTCTCTTGTAAGCTTTGTGGTTTGCTTAAAATGTTTTTAGAGATTCCATTGTGGAGTTCGATAATCTTTTTAAGTATTACTGTTTTAGTGATTGAATTTTAGTTCAATTGACATGAATATTGTTGTCAATTAGTTTAAATGAACTTTAAAAATTAAAAAAATTAAATCCAATTAAAAAGAATGAAAGCAGGGGTGAGTATTCGATCGAATCGAATAAAATGAAACAATTTCAAGTTAATCGAGTTGATGAATCCTATTTTATCATCCTAATTCGATTTGAAATTTTCTCGAATTGAGTCAAGTGAGATAAAATTCGAATCGAATATATTTATTCGAGTTAAATTAAAAAATGATTTAAGTCCTTGGAACTATTGTTACCCACCGTAATCAAAATTTGTTAATAAATTTTATGCCTTCGTAATCTATTTGTTAATCTTTTATATAAAAGTTAGTTTTTTTGTTTGCTTAGTTACTTCAATTATCTTCTGATTTTTGTCATTATATATTTTGAAATTAAAAATATATTAAATGTAAAAAATGTGATTTTTTTAATGAAAGTTATCTTAAAGATAAAATGTGAAATTGATAAAAATAAAAAATTTTAACACGAATATTTTATGGCATCGTCAATAATTCAATAATGAAAAGAAGATTTGATGAATTATATAATGAAATAATAAATATTTTTTTGGTACATTAGAAGAATCTCAAACTCACATGCCCATACACGTACCAATTTAAATTATCATACGAGCACGATCTACAGATTGATCCCTCAATTTTGAAGATATAGCAAATATCCTTAACTAATAAGCCAAATGCTCGGATTCAAAATAATAAATCTTTAATTATAAGAGAACTAGTAGCACATCTCTTTAGTTATTACTTGGATAAACTAGTGATGTGTAGATACCAACAAGTAATTGAGTACAATGGTATGGTACATTGCACTCTTAAAGAAAGGATCTAAGTTTGAATCTTGAAGACGACATTATTGAGAGGGAAAATTATAAACCCTAAACATAAATTGTAAAAACGGACATAAAAAATATAAAAAAGCAATCACTATGAAAAATATTTTTTTTTCATGGTCAGAACCAAATCAATCAAAGATAAAATTTGTTAATTTCCTTCAAATATATTTATGTATTATCTAGGGCTATTTTCTTAGTTAACACACTATTGAGAATGATGATTTCTTTGTATGGTTGATAGAATTTAAAGATACGTTTATTTGGTTGAGAGTATAAAAAAAACTTAATAGCATCTTTTATTTAATTGTATCAATTAAAATATTAAATTATGTTTAAAGAGATTAAATAGTAAATTTACATATCCCATATTTAACGTCTTTTTAGTAATTTAACAGATAAATGACTTACTTGTAACTTTTAAATAATTTAATGATCAATTTATATTTTTTTAAAATAATTATCGCGTTTAAAAGTTTAAATGGGGTAATAAATAGAAAAGAAAAAATGGAAGTCAATTTGTATATTGTTCGGTCATTGATGAAGTAATAATAATAAATAAATGGCACAATCACTTATTTGGTTTTCTAATGTGTTTTAATTTTGCTGAAAATATATGCACTTGAATTGTTATATGGATGACACATCAACATTAATTAGTTTTTTAAATTTTAAAAATTCAAAAAAAACTTTGTAAAAATTAAAAATCATTAAAGCTATTAGAAAATTATACAAATACAAAAAATATTTTTATATGTTTTTAAAATTTAAAAATAATTAAATGCTGACATGTCATCTACGTGGCAATCCACATATATGTTACATTAGTAAAGTTAAAAAACGTCAATTTTTTCATTTATTTTGAGGTGATTTGGTAAAAAATATAAATTTAATGACTAAAAAAAACAAGAAATTAAATAAAATGTTAAAATGAACTTTTTGTAAAAATGGAGGGTCAAAAAATCATTATGGCTAAATAAATAAGTGGCATGGAGCTTGCTTCATACAAAACATGAACAGGGATAGAAAAAAATCTAAATCCAACGGGTTTTGATTTGACTCAATCCATTAGGGTTGGGTTTTTAAAAAAAAAAATCGATTTCGGATCGGATTGGATTAGATTTATCTAAGGGTTGGGTAGCTTATTTGATCAAATAGGCTCGATTGGATTTGAGTCGGATTTGGATAAAAATTTTTGTATCTCGGGTCGACTCATCTTGAATTCAATTTAAATAATAGAAGATTATTTTTAAAATTTAATTTAATTATAAAATATATAAAACATCATTAAAATATATTTTTAATATTTTATTAATTTTTAAGCAATAAAATAAGTTTTTTGGGTGGATTAGACCAACTTGAAAACAGGCTTAGACTTGAAAATTTTTTTGGAACTGAATCTCAACTCGACCATGGAACTTCTAAATTGGATGTATTTTGAAAAATAATTGAATCAAATTGAGATTAAATTTGAAGTAAATTTATCTACTCGTTTCGAGATATTTATAAAAATGCCCTAATATATATATATATATATCGATTTTCTGCTTTCAATAAATATATAAATATAATTTTAAATCTAAACTCAAAAGAAAAAATCTATCTTATTTAATTCGAAATAAAAAATAAAATAATTAAATTAAATTTGGACGGAGTCTAAGTCCCTTATTAAATTTCGAGTTGAAATACATATGAGACCATTTTTTTTTTGTTTTAGGGTCGAGGTGGAAGCAGGATGTGAAGGGACTTCATCGGAAAAAATTCCAACTCGAAATTTCCTATGGATGTGTCTTTAGATATCAACACTATCACAAAGCTTTAAATTTCCTATGAAATTGTCTTTAGATACGGGACTTGATCAGAACAAGTTCCCTGTATAATGTTACATCACTCACTTCCCCCTTCCAATTACAACTTTGAAAACAACAATTCAACGGGGTTTCTCTGCAACTTCAGTTACTGCTCCTATAACAACTATTGGATCTCTTAACAGATCAAATCCAAGAAATTACTTAGTTTTAACGCATAAAACTCGTCATCATCATCATCATCATCATCATCATCATCATGCCCTTCTTTATTTTCCTACTGCTTATTTCTTCCAAATTACTTGTTATAAATGCTTCTTGTCATGAACAAGAAAGAGAAGCGTTGATGAGCTTCAAATCAAACATGGCAGACCCTTCAAATCGTTTATCTTCATGGAAAGGCCAAAACTGTTGCAGCTGGTATGGAATCAATTGTTCGGACTCGTTTCATGTGGCAGCCATTGACCTTCGAAATCCCAAACCAGACAACCTTATTCTGGACATGAATTCCCAACTTGTTTCAACGTCTGATGTCCCATCTACTGCTCTTACTGGAACCATTCCCCCTTCTTTGTTCTCCCTGACTCATCTCAGATACCTTGACCTCAGTTTCAACAACTTCAGTTTCTCAAAGGTTCCTTTAGGATTCTCAAATCTCACTGGACTCACATATCTCAATCTATCGAATGTTATGTTCAATGGTTCCGTTACAACCCAGTTTTCTAACCTTACTTTCCTGATGGAACTTGATCTTTCGTGTTCTTCGAGCATTGACGACTACTCATCAATTTACTCTACCTTGTCATCTACCATGACAATTCATGAAGGTTCTCTATACTCATACATGAATGGAGGCAATTTGTATGCACCGAATTTGAGTTGGCTGCAGAGGTTGAATAATCTCAGAAAACTAAAACTGAGTGGTGTGGATTTATCCAAAGCATCTCGATCAAACCTGTGGGCTAAATCGATATCGACTCTTTCCAACCTGAGGTTGCTTGAGCTGTCTAATTGTAGGATTTTTGGGGAGGTTCCAGTTGAACAACTTCTCAACCTCACTAAATTATCTGAATTGTACATGGACTACAACTTCTTGGCATCGAAAATCCCGACTAAGTTGGCCAATCTCACCACTCTCTCAGTCCTAGACCTCACCAGATCGAACCTACAAGGTCATATCCCTTACCTTCCTCAAGTAAAGAAACTTCATGTTGGAAACAACTCTGATGTTATGGTTGATCTCCATTCAATGTTTGCAGTCCCCTGGCCTCGATTAGAATCAATCGACATATCATCTACTCATGTCATTGGATCCATCCCACCCTTCATCGCCAACATTACCTCACTAGTTGATTTCATAGCATACGACTGTTTGATTCAAGGACGGATACCTGCCTCTATGATGAACCTTTCAAGGTTGGAAATCTTACGTCTAGAGCTGAACAACCTAAGTGGTGAGATTTCGCCATCAATATCCAATTTAAAAAGCCTGCAACTTCTATCTTTGGTTCTGAAATCTTTTCATGGATTGGTACCGGACACAATTTGTAGCATCTCCTCTCTCAGGTATCTAATGTTAGCAGGCAACTCTTTTACCGGAAACTTTCCAAATTGCATAGGCCAGCTCTATGATCTCATCTACCTTGAGGTCAGTTCCAACAAGATGAATGGATCAATCCCTTCATTTTCATCTTTTTTCAGAAACTCAACTCCTTCTACGTTAATTCTAGGATTTAGTGGGCTAACTGTGAAAGTAGACCAACAACCATTTCCACCAAGGTTTCAACCACAAATATTGTCCCTTGATTCATGTAATATTGGAGGCAAAATCCCATATTTTATTTCAAACCTGATCAAACTAGTATTTTTAAGTTTGTCCAATAACAGCCTATCAGGGACAATTCCTTCTTGGTTGTTCAATCTTCCCAATTTAGGCTACTTAGATCTCTCTTTCAACAGGCTCCAAGGTGTCATCCACCTAGCATTAAGCTAAAGTCATTTTTCTTTCAGACAACACTTAAATTAAGGAACAATCTGCTTCAAGGATTGATCCCTCAGCTGCTCGAGAATATTCAAGTTTTGGATTTATCAGCGAACAATTTCACAGGCAACGTTCCTGCAGAGGTTGGACTCGGCAACATTAGGTACTTGGCACTCTCTGATAATAAGCTTTTTGGTCGGATCCCATTCTCTTTATGTCAAGAAAACTGTAAGCTTATGCTGCTAGATCTTTCCAACAACAACTTGTTCGGAACCATTCCGACCAGCTTCGGAAATTGCAGCTCTTTACTGTATCTAAACCTCGGCTCCAACAATCTTACCGGTGGTATTCCAGAGGAACTGCAAGGTGCCAAAAGATTGAGCTTTTTAAATATTAGTGTCAATCATTTTGATGGTCCATTCCCTTCTGTTGTTCGTAGACTTGAGAGAATTTCGGTTATCGATATGGGAAACAACAAACTCAGTGGAAAGATCCCTGAATTCATTGGAGACCTCAAAGACCTCCGAATTCTTTTGTTGGAATTCAACTCGTTCAATGGTTCAATCCCGGAAGAGATCAATGCATTAGAAAATCTGCAATTCATTGGCTTTTCTAATAATCAACTGTCGGGTCCAATCCCTGAAAAGCTATCTGGTTTGAAGACAATCATAAACAGGCCAAAGGATGGAAATCTTCTTGGGTTTATCATCTCACTACGGTACATTGGTGTTCAACTGAACCTGGTCGCTAAAGGATTGTCAATGCAACTTGATGTGGTTCGAACGTATAATAATGGAATGGATCTTTCATGCAACAATCTTACTGGAAATCTTCCATCGGAATTAGGCCATCTGCAAGGGCTTTATGCACTCAATCTCTCCCATAATCGTCTCTCTGGTCCCATCCCAGCCGCCATCGGAAACATGAGTCTTTTGGAATCTCTCGACCTCAGTTACAACAATCTAAGCGGAGAGATCCCCGTATCGTTGGCTTTGTTGGATCCACTCTCAACTTTAAACTTGGCACACAACAATCTGAGTGGGGAAATCCCGACAAGCCCACACTTTGATACATTGAGCAGAGATGGGTTAGCCTATAGTGGCAACAAATTCTTGTGTGGAGCTCCTGATGGTATCCGCTGCGACAGCGAAGATTTCCCAACGCCAGCACCATCTGAGCATAGGGAAGAACAATGTGGAGAGTGGAAAATGGTGGTCGCACTGGCATTTGCAGGCTATGTAGTTGGTTTCTGGGGACTTTTCGGGGTTGTTTATTTGGTGAATGAGAAATGGAGGAAGGCTTATTGGGCGAGCGTTGATCGAATCGTAGATGGAATCATCAGATGCAGAAAAATCAGAGTATCATCTGTTAAGCCAGTGATTTTCTCTTCTTTTTATCTCTTTGTTTGTTAAATTAAGGAACGGTTGATCCCTTTTCCAAAGACTGTTTCAGTTCTTCTTTTAGACTCAATTTTTAATCTAAGATGTCCATGGGTAGTATGCTTGATCACATCCTCTCTCAAAGTTCTTTGACATTGATGTTTGGCATTGGTTAAAGGAGTTTCTCTTGTAAGCTTTGTGGTTTGCTTAAAATGTTTTTAGAGATTTCATTGTGTAGTTTAGTTAAAAATTGATTTATTATTCTTCTATTGAGAAGGGAAAAGGATACATGAAATTATTGTGTACTTGTTTTAAAAATATTTTTTTATTTTTTATTATTTACTGATATTGTATCTTTTAACAATCACATTAGCATTGTGATTAAATACTAAATGTCAATGTCAATCAAAGGATTTATTTAACCAATTTTGTTAGTTTAATGCTTAATTTAGTGTAAAAAATTTAAAAAGACTTAATTGATTTTTTTTAAAATTCGATGACTTATAATACCCTTAAGCCATCATTTAACACATTCGAAGAGTTTAACCCAACTTGATAAAGCAACTTTTAACATTTTTAAAAGAAAAGTTAAGTTTTGTTATTAGTCTCTATACTTTACGAAAAATTATGAATTTAGTTTTTATATTTTCATTTCATCATTTTTAATTTTAGTACTTTTCAAATTTTAAAAGTACAAGGACTAAAATTGATCAAATTAAAATATAAGGACTTACTTCATAACTTTTGCAAAGTGCAGAGACTAATAGCAAAATTTAACCTAAAAATGGCTTTGGGTCCATTGTCAGTTATCCAGTTATCCTTATCCAAAACGACAACATAAAGCAGAAAATCCCCGTCGTTCACGTGGATAATATTGCGCGCAGTCAATACCATAAAAACCGCACATCAAAACCCGACCAAACCCCAAGGCTACTTCCACTTCCAACTTCGAAAATGTCGACGATGACCACCATCATGCTAATGCCACCCAAAGCCACTTCGCTTCAACACTCCAACTTCAAACCTTCCACATTACGCTCAAGGTCGTCGCCTACCAAGTCTTCCTATCCGACGGTCAGAATGCAGACGCGGTTTCACCGTCTGATTGAGGACCAAGGCATCGTTCTAATGCCTGGCTGCTACGACGCTCTATCGGCTGCCATTGTTCAGCAGTCTGGTTTCACAGCTGGCTTCATCTCTGGATATGCTCTCTCTGCTTCTCTCCTTGGGAAACCTGACTTCGGCTTGCTCACGTGAGAACTCCGGACCCATCTTTTCTTTTTTGGGGCTGTAAAACTTTAAACAATGTGATAATTTTATTAGGCTATTGATGTTTTTTAAAGGCCACCGGAGATGGCGGCGACGGCTAGAACGGTTTGTGCGGCGGCTCCGATGATACCCATTATTGCAGATGCTGGTATTTATTTATCCTATTGCATTTCTATTTTACTTTTCATTATTGGTTTCATAGGTTAAAGCCCAACTCTCCAGGAAATGGAGCTTAACTGGTCATTAATCATTTCAATACTACATGGCTATGAAATGCATTGATTCAATATTTCAGTAATAATAATGCTATAATCTGCTTGTTTCAGATACTGGTGGTGGCAATGCTCTTAATGTTCAAAGGACTGTCAGGGATTTGATTGCAGCTGGTGCTGCTGGTTGCTTTATTGAGGTACAAAAGATCAGTTCTGCAAGTAAAAGGCTCATCTTTTTATATATATATTTCACCACGTTGGATCCTTGTTACCCTATATGCAAAGTAGAGATGGAAGTACGATTTTAGATGAACTTGATTTTATAGATTATAAGTTAGCTTTATCTTGCTATAAAATTATGTAAAAGCCCATTGTATTTGTTTGTTTGTGAAGAACCTGTTGCTTCCTCTTGTTAATTGGCTTACTTTCCTTCCAGGATCAAGCATGGCCAAAGAAGTGTGGTATGAACGATGAACTTCCACTTCATGTTTTCATATTAGACCGGGAAAAGATTCTACCAATAGTAACATTGTTATCATTCTTTATGTTTTCATATATTCTCTTGTTGCTTAGTGTACAGATTGTTCCTTTGCAATTGTATTCAACCAGGGCATATGCGTGGCAAGCAGGTACCTTTTTCGTATTCCCGTTTATTTGAAATAAGAGTTTCTTGATTGAAATTTCAGTCTCTGTTTTTGGTTATTTCCTCTGGTGATACTGATTAGATTTTATAATATGGAGAAGAGGTGTTTTTGGTTCATCTCTAATGCCTTTCCGTCCTACTGTTCCCCCTTACTCAACTTGTCCTTTTAGGTTATACCTGCAGAGGAGCATGCTGCAAAAATTGCATCCGCAAGAGATGCCATTGGAGATTCGGACTTTTTCCTAGTGGCTAGAACTGATGCACGTGCTACATCAGCAAAAACGGGCCTTTCTGATGCCATCGCGCGAGCTAATCTTTACATGGAGGTACTCCTCTTGCATTGACCTTGAATCATATTACCTTTCATACAATCTGCTAAAACCGCATTATCATTGTCTCCTCTTCCATCTGCTCCTTGTAGTTACCAAATCTTCTAAAACTAGATATAATTTTATCCGTGAATCACTACACCCTCCCCCATGTGAAAATTCTCACTTCTGTAGTAGATCCTGCAAGAGAGTGTTATTGATCAAGCATGAAAAGAGGCAATTATCATTCACCAAAAAAAAAAAAAAAAGAGGCAATTATCCATTAGCTACATTTACCTTTTCTTGCATTGTTAAGCAAATTTGAACTTTGTACTATGATGTGGCATGCCATATAGTTCTCTTCTAGATGATGTTGCTAAACTTTTTATCCTGGGATCAATGTACAGGCAGGAGCAGATGCTTGCTTTGTGGAGGCACCGAGGAACGATGACGAGCTTAAGGAGATCGGACAACATACAAAAGGTTACAGAGTTTGTAATATGATTGAAGGTGGGGTCACACCCTTGCACATGCCCGAGGAGCTTAGAGCAATGGGGTTTCATTTGATCGTGCATCCACTCACCGCCCTTTATGCTTCAGCTCGTGCGTTGGTGGATGTGCTCAAGAACCTGAAAGAAAACGGAACTACCAGAGATCACCTTCTCAAGATGGCTACGTTTGAAGAATTTAACCAACTAGTCAAGTTGGACTCGTGGTTTGAACTCGAAGCACGCTATTCAAATCAGAAGAGTCACGTTGGAGTAAAATCATGATAAGGAAGGAAGAAATATGTAGGATTTTCTTTTTCCTTTTTACCAAGAAAAGGGAGAATGTAAGTTTTGGGAACTAGATTTCATCCTTCTCTGAAGAACTTGTATGAAAATCCATGTGCATCGTTTAGTATCCGAGCTACCGGCTTGTGTTCAACAGTGCTGAAAATAATTATGCATCTTGATCATGATTTGGAGACAAAAGTTGGTCCATTATTAGTAAAATTATAGGCTAGCTAATTAAAGCTGGTAATGTTGCTTATATCATTAAGACTTAAAGTGTCTTATTCAGGTACCTTGCCTTTAATTTCCAAGGCATCATATGAAAAAGTTCTAAACATGTGTAGTTGCATCTATTTAAATATTTCATTATAGTTTTTAAATCAACTTCTATGGCTGATCGTGTCTCTGTTTTCTAATTACTCTATTGATTTTAAAAAAGATTTTCATTATAATAAAATCCCATCTTAGATCTTACTAAATATAAAAAATAATACTTCAAATATTTTTAAAAAGTTGAATATAATCGTATTTAGACCTGATCATGGGCAAGATCATTTGAAGATTCACTCGAAAAGTGAGAGGATTTGAGCAAAAATATATGCTCAAAAAATAGGTTTGGACAAAAAAAAAGGTTCGTTTTCTAAACAGATCAAGCTTTGGATAAGCCTTTTTGGCTCAAATTCGGCCCGACCTGAATTTGTAAAAAAAAAAAAAACCCTACTGTTGTTTTGTCACTATTTTGGTGCCATTTCCTTATTATGTTTCAATCATTTTGTTGTTATTGTTCGGATATTGTATAACTCTTATTTTATTATTAATTTTGAATATTGCAATCGAACTGAACCAGACTCAAATTTTAACATTTTTATCGAAATCGAATTTAAACGAAATTTTAAACCATTTTCAAACCAAATCCAAACTTAAAAAATGAACTTAAAACCTTATTAAGATCCGGTTCAAACCTGACCGACCCAAAATAAGAGAAGATGAACTCTACTCGTATTGAACATATTACATAGCTTTTATCGTTTAGCCCAAACCGTCCACCAACTCCAATCTTTTTAATTCACGGGCGGTGATTGCAATTTCTCTTCCATGTGAGTACCATAGTCAAGCACTTTCTATATAAGACCCATCACTACTGTCCTGTAGATGACACTCAAGCTAAACGTCTCTGTTCTAAACGGCTTATAAAAGCCTGAAACGTTAGCTTTCCCCACCTCACCCAAACGCAGCCTTCCACTCATAAAATACAGCTCCAATTTTTCCAGTTACAGTTTAAGCTTTTTTCTCAGAGATGGCGCAGGGAAGTGGCGGTGCAAGTCAAGCCAAGTTCTGGGTTGCATTGCTTTTTTGCTTTCTTTTTTCTGGGAAAATGTCGATGCAGCAACTTATACTGTTGGAGGCTCCAATGGTTGGACCTTTAACATGGCCACTTGGCCTCGAGGGAAGCGTTTCAGGGCCGGTGACACACTCTGTAAGCATATACATATACGATCTAAAATGGGTTTTGGAGTTACATCATTGTGAATTGGGAAACTTGGAACTATATATGATTGTGTTTTTTTTTTTCTTTGCAGTGTTCAAATACGATGCAACAATCCACAATGTGGTGGCGGTGAACCGGGGAGGTTACAGACGCTGCAGAACGCCGGCGGGAGCTAAAGTGTATAAGTCAGGGAAAGATGAGGTAAAACTAGGGAAAGGAATGAACTACTTCATATGCAACATTGCTGGTCACTGTGAATCTGGAATGAAGATAGCCATAAATGCAGTGTAAATCACCGGCGCCGGCGTACCATCTTGTTCTTAAGGAGTATGAAACTATGGTTTGTTGTTAAATCAGTTATAATGGGCAAATCTGAGCAGATCTAATGTCATATGATTATGCCCTTTGTCTTATTTTTGTGTTCACTTTCAGAGTTCAGTTGAACATGTAATTTTTTTGGTGATGTTTGTCTTACTTATCATTGTCCCTGCAGGGTTGTCTACTTGCATCGGATCGAGTTCCATTTAATTTAATTTTTTTGAAGATCTAATCAAATTAGAATATTATTTTAAAAAATGAAATATATATTAATAATTATTTTATTTTATTATAATAGAATATAGCTGCTAACTTGCAATAATTTTTTGCTTGATCAAATTAATGCACATTTTTCAATGTAGGTTTAGTATTCTTAAATTATGAATTTGAATTTTGATAGGTTAAAAGGTTTCACATCTATATCTTAAAAATTTTTGTGTTTCATTCAAAGACAAAGCACATTGATTAATTAGATGACTACTTGAGGAGAAAGGACAGTGTCGACATCTTAAAGAATTTTGTGTTTCATCTGGAGAAACCCTAAAATTATTTCTACAAGAACTGAAGAAGCTTTTCTTTCAAGCAAAACCACTTTTAAAATATCATCCAAAGGCTCGTTTGAAGAAAACCAAAACCCCCAACCCCGCAGTTTTTGAAAAATCATCTTCAAGATTTCCTTCTCTTAAACCATTAATTTTAAGAAAAAGATCAAGTGAAAAAAAATGAGGGAACTTCTTCCTCAGTACCTCATCTGGAAACTCTACAAGTTGATCCTATGCAAGAAAATCGTTTTAACGCATAGGTAGAAGATCGTTTTGAGAGTATTGTTTGGAGTTGACATTTGGAATCACATCTTCTTGAACAGTGTGGACTTTACATTTTGGTTCTTAGAATGGCATGTACATAGGTCTAGAGCTATGTGAATGTATGTAGTAAATTAGTTTGATACAAACCTATGCCTTGCATACTTGTTGGTATTATGAACTTTGTGATGTTTAAAATCTATGATGGAGCACACTTGCATTATATGATGTTTGGGTGATAAGTAGATGTATTTTATGGTTTAGAAATGTTGGACAAAGTTTGGAAGTGAATGGTGAACAATATGGCATGCTTTGGAGGTGTTTTAGGCTTGTTTTGACTTCCAAGTATCTTAGTATCGACTCAAGTAGGAGTTGTATCAGTACTTCCTTAGCAAAATGCAAAAAATTAACAGTTCCAGTGCCCAAGTACCGATACATCAGGTCAAGGTATCGATGCCTCTACCTTAACTTGCCTTGTTTGTTTCGTTTAACCTTGAACAAGCCCCAAACAACCCTTGAATGCAACTGAAGCATAAGGGAAGCTGAGAAATGGTTCAAATTACCTTAAATTACCTTAATAAAGTCAATATTAGGTAGGAAAGATGAACCTCAAGTTTAGTAAACTTAGTGTTCAAATGTGACATCTTTTGCTCGAATTATCGACTAATCTTGAGTTAAGGGACGTTCCATTTGTTTTGGTATCAAAGCCTAAATTTAATTTATTCTAGAGTTGTAAATGAGATTAGAAGTACATGCCATATAGGATATTTATAACACCTCTCGCCCGACCCGATCGTCGAATCTAGGCTATAGGATGCCACATTCGTTGCTGGAGTAACTACAGTCAGATTCATAATAAAATAATCATTTTCACAAGTATTCACGCATTAATCATGATTTAAATACAATAATATCTCATTTCAAAGTCTTAATCGAGCTTATGAAAGCTCTTAGTCAACCCATGTACAAAATAGGACCAAATTATAAAGTTTTTAAAATGTATGGATCGACGTTGCAACTTCATCTAGTGCTCGTCACGACGTGGCCATCTCAGCATGTCACGTTGCAATGACAAGCCCTAGCTCATCATGACGTCACTCACTATAATGGCAACGTTGTGACATCCAAAATCCAAAGTCGTGACATGGCACCTATTTTTGGTAAAAATGAATCATTTGGTACCTATTTCATACTCTCCAACCAACCTAACAATTTGAGCATCAAATACCAATTTCCTTTGGATAAAAAATACCAAAACAAGTCAGCTAATCATTTCAAATAATTTGTATTGCCCGATGAACTCCAGTAAATGGACTCGAAAACACAAGTATCTCTTATAACCATTTGCTCGTCCAAGCTTAACATATAATTGTGTCAGGTTACCAGATTAGGCTAAACTTTTATAATGACATATTTGATTTCTTGTCCAAACTGAAAATATACATGTCATGTTACTCGTCCGAGCTAAATCTTTAAAACGACATCAGGTTACCAGTTCAGGCTAAACCTGTGTCATATGTATTTTCGAGTTTGCAACAAATGCTGGATCTTGGTAACATTTGTAACCAATCTCGTACAAGCGTGCATCCATTACACACATTAACATTTCTTTACAATTTAGTCTAACTTTTTATACCAATTTACCACCAGTTAATTCACAACCAATTATACATATACAAATCAAACACATAAATACCATATAAACTTACCTAGTCAAAACAACAAGCAAATTGGATCCTCAAGGACTATTCGTCAATTTTGGTTTTTCCTCGATTATTTTTGGTTTGATTCAATTCTTAATCTAAACAATTATTTTAGACAATTCATGATCAATACCAAATATTTTTATAACATTCTATGATATGCATGAACCTATTTAAGTTTTGCATTTTGTTCAATTTAGTCTTTAAAATTGAAATATCTGTCAATTTTGAGATTCGATTTGAAAACTGATTTCAATCACATCCCTTAAGGGAATCCCTACCGTCTATTATTACTAAAATTTCACATCAATTTTAAAATTTATTCACTTTAGTCATTATGTACAAAACTAACAATTAAACTTTACAATCTAGTCTTTTTTTCATATTTAAGCTTAAAATCTATCAATTTAATACCAATTTATTCAAGAAATCAACAATGGAAACTTTCAAAAACTTTAACAGTTTTAAAAATTAGTATATGGGCTAGCTAAATCAAGCTCCCATGACCTCAAAAACATAAAAATTAAAAGAAAATGACTTAATTAAACTTACAAATTAGGGGTTGAATGTTTTAAGCTTCCTTAAGGGTTTTCTTTCTTTCCTTGTACGGTGGAGAAGAAGATGAATAGAAAAATGACCTTTTCTTTCTTCAATTTATCTTATATACTAAGATTAGTGGTTAATTAACTAGGTTTAATTAACTTAATTATATTTAGTTTAACTTAATCTATCTTTAACATTCATAAGTGGAATTTTACATCATAGGCCACTAACACATATTATACTATGGTTTAATTACCATTTTGGTTCTTTGGCTAATTAAAAATCTATAGTGGTAAGACTTTTACAATTTAGTTTGTGTACCTTAATTATTCAATTAATAGGAAAAATTGAAAGACTAAACTTTAATAAACTTTTATTCCAGCTCCATAAATATTTATATTTAATATTTACGGACCGGATTTACGAAAATGGGGTTCTGAAACCGTCTTTTCTTAACACCACTGAAAATTGGACTGTTACAATATTGATGTGATGAGATGTGATTTTGGTAATGATAAATGTATAAGTTGTGATTATAGATTGGAGATGTCAATTGATTCAAGACAAGTGGTTGACGAAGAAGTAGAAAGTCGTGCTTCAAATTTGAATAGAGAAGGGAATGTACCTACGACTGAAAATGATCTCATTGAGTCGGAAGGGTTAAGAAAGCCTGCAAGGGAATCAAGGCTCACACGAGAACAAGTACCTATCCCAGAAGAAAGGCCCACACAAGAGGCTTTCCTCTAAACAATGGATTAATTCTTTCAACAGTTCATGAGAGTTATTCCTCAAGTTCCTCCTCCACCACCTCCACTTGCTCCTCACGTGCAACCACTTACACTTGAACCTCAACCCCAGCCTCCTACCCAGAATCAATGATCTATTTTAGAGAGAATTAGAAAGCATAGGGCGAAAGAGTTTAGAGGGAGAAAAGAATATGATCCCACTGTTGCTGAATATTGGTTAGAAACAGTTAGCAAGTATTCGAAGAATTGCAATGCCCTTATGCAAAAAAGCTAAGATGCGATGTTTCTATATTAAAAGAAGAAGCCTACCAATGGTGGACTACTATAAGAAGTGTAAATCTGGCCTAAAGGATTAATTGGAACTTATTCTTGACATAGTTTAGGAAGAAATATGTTGGCCAGCTATATCTTGAAAAGAAGAAGAGGAAGTTCATTAATTTAAAGCAGAACAACTTGACACTGACAGAATACGAGAAAAAATTTGTTAAATTGAGTAAGTATGCAAGAGAATTAGTGGCAATAGAAGCTGAGAAGTGTGCAATATTTGAGTGGGGACTTAATGAAGACATTTTTGTTATTGTGACAACTTTGGGGTTAAGAGATTTTTTAACACTTGTTGAGAGAGGTTAGAGAATTGAAGAGGGTATTAATAGACAAAAAGAAAAGGGCCAGGTTAAGCGAGTAAGAACTAGTTCATTGCCACCACCTTCAGCCAAGAAAGCTAAAAACTTTCGAGGATCGAGGTACTCATCTCTCGTTCAAATACAAAGACAAAGGGGAGAAAGTAAACAAACTCAACAAGCTAACTTAGTTGCAAGTACTAGGATTCGAGGAAGAGACTTGTACCAACTTGTGAACATTGTGGAAAATTTCACATAGGTGAGTGTTGGACAATTTCTTGGCCATGTCTTAAATGTGATTTAAAGGAGCATATGATAAAGGATTGTCCGAGAATTACTGAGGACTCTGTAGAACAACATGTGAGAACTACTCCAATACAACAAAGGGGTAAAAGACCTAGTGCTAGTAGTGGGGTTAGTGAAAACCAGAGGTTGATAAGAGAAGCTACAAATAAACCCAAGTCTCGGATACCAAAACGAGCATATGTCATCAGAACCCGAAAATAGTACTCAATCAAGTTCGAGTGAAATTTCAAATAAAATACAAGTTCATACTTTTTGTTATTTAAACTCGACTCGATTCAATTACGATATTATTCAAACCAACCAATAAAATTGAATTGAATTAATAATGATTAATTTTATTATTTATTATAATTAAATTTAAACCTTGACTTTTTAGTTATATTAAAGACGATATTAATGAACTGTCCCCCAAATGAAATTCTCAACTTTGTCTATCATCATGATGGAGGAATGGTTTTTCCTAGAAAAATCATGTAATGTTGTTTTACTCCTTTGTCCCCACTCAAAAAAAAAACGATATTATTAAGTTAAATGTAATTTTTTTTAAATAGTGTTAGAAATTAATTGAGTATCCAGAGTAAAGCCAAAAATTTTTTTTAGGGGGACTGAAGTTAAATTGCAATTCTTATGATAGTAAAAATGTAATTTTTAAAGGATTAAATTAAAATTTTATTATTTTTAAGGGGACCAAAGTATATTTTACCTTTACTAATTTAAAATTTTAAAAAAATTTAAAGAGCTAAATGAAAATCTTTCCAATCTTAGTGAGGAGAGGGTCCTTGTCAGCCTCCTAGATTCACTCCTATGAGTATAATAAGAAGAACTTATTTTTTATTAAATGTTTATTATTTTAATGAAATTTTTGTGTTTTTATACTTTTATATAATTTTTAAATAAAAAAATTAAAATTAATATACTCAAATATTGAATATATGTTGGAAGGATTTATAAACAAGTTTTTAGCATTACACCAAGAATAAACATTAAGTGAATTTAAAAAATAGGCATAAGTGTAAAATTAGCCCCTAATGTTTGGTGTTTTTGTCACTTTGAACCTTATCATTTTTTTGGGTCATTTTCATACATAACCTTTGTTTTTTTGGTCAAATTGATCATTTTTTAACGGTCTTGCTGATGTGGCCATTAGTTGACTAACGGTGCTAATGTGGCAATTTTTTTCCATGTGGACATTGCCACGCATGCAACTGCTGACGTGGCATGTAAGACAAAATATGCCACATCAGCAAAAAATAATTATTTTTTAAATATAAAATTATTAAAATCATCACAGAAACATCATGACATCTGTATTTTGAATACATATCCATTAAAGCATTGCTCAAAACAATATTCTTTTCGCCCAAATTCACTTTCCTAACATAACCATGAACACTCCCACCAAAATAAAGACCCTCATTATCAGCACAGCAAGCAAGAACCGCTACAATGGTAACAATCTTAAGATTAACTTCCCATTGACTTCTCATTTCCTTAAAAAGCTTCATTCCAACCAATGGTTCCTTCCCTTTTACATACCCAAATATCAAAGCCGACCAAGAAACTGCATTTCTCACAGGCATTTTATCAAATACCTGGTGAGAAGCCTCCAAATCGTTGCTCAAAATAAAACCATTCAACTAACTGTTCCAAGAAGCAACATCTCTAACCAACATCCAATCAAACACTAGTTCAGCCACTATAATTTCACCATTTCTACTATACATATCAATAAGAGCATTTCCAATAATTTGAGACTATGTCTGGGTCGTGGATTTGGTTGAAGACTTTGGTTGCATCATTTGAAAAGTTGAGATTGGCGTAGGTGGTGGGTATTTTGTAGGACAAGGCTTGGTTGTGGTGTTGCGGGAGCCCTAAAGTTGTTGCCTGGGCATGGATTTTCTTCAGCTTTTTAAGATTTGGATATTTTTCTAAGACACAAAAACCTTAAACAGAAGGGAAAGAGGAAAGGGAAGGGGAGAAAGGGAAGGGGGAAGGTAACAAAAAAAACCCAGAAATTTAAAATGATGATGATTTAATATTTTTATATTTTAAATTAATTTTAAAATATTTTATATTTAAAAAAATAATTTTAATAATTTTAAAATTATTTATTGACGTGGCATATAAGACAATAGTGTCACGTCAACAGCTGCATATGTGGACTTGCCTAGGTGGAAAAAAAAATTCGCCATGTTAGCACCGTTAGTCAACTAACGGCCACGTCAGTAAAACCGTTAAAAATGACCAATTTGACCAAAAAAACAAAGGTTATGTATGAAAATGACCCAAAAAACGATAAGGGCCAAAGTGACAAAATCACTAAATGTTAGGGGCTAATTTTGCACTTATGCCTAAAAAATAATAATTTTTTACATAAAATACTTTCTCTCACCCACATCGTGTATCTATACTATTATTTAAATCCTTGATTGAGTTGCTATCATGAGTCAAGCAGACACCAACTCGATTAGAGAAATTACAGAAATTTCTTTTCGTATTTAAAATAAATTATATTTTAGGGTACTTTAGTCTTCTTATTTTGTTTTATAGAAAACCAATAAAAAATTACATATAGTGGGTTTTGAACCCATGCAATTTGGGTTCATAAAATATTAATTTTACCATTAAACCAAAATTTTAATTTAATATAATTTATACATTTAAATTTTATTATACATACTTTATTATCCCGGTCAATTTTATATCAATATTATTATTTAAACTCTTGATTGAGTTGGCAACACAAGTTAATCGAACACTAACTCGATTAAGGAAGATATGAAAATGACTTTTCATATTTAAAATAAATTAAAATTTTCAAGAATATATTTTTTTTATCTTTTATAAAAACCAATAAAAAATTGACATATATTGAGATTTAAACCCTTACCATTTGGATCGATAAAATTTTGACTTTACTAGTGAACCAAAGATTTAATTTGATATGGTTTATAAATTTTAATTTTATTATGCAGACCTTATTATATCTATCAATTATATATATATATTGATAATATTATTGATTGAGTTGGTGTTACAAATTAACTCGACATTAATTCAAAATTGATGACAACCATGATAAAAAAAAACTATAGTGCATTTAGTATTCTTGATACGATGAATTTACGTGTTTAAATTTCATTTTACTTACAATTTAAATTATTTTTTTGTTTTAAATACGTAGTTTCTACATGCATACTCATGTGATAGAATTTTTAGTATAGCTCATTTCATTGATTGAGTTTGTGCAACAAGTTAACTCGATATTTAATTTTCTATAATTAGATTTTTAATATTGAATTTTCTTTTCACCAACATGATAACTTATTGACGTGCTATAGAAAAATGACAATACCATAATAAACAATTGGAGTACATCTATTATCTTGATCTAATGTATTTACCTATTTAATTTTTTTTTCTCACAATTTAAACTTATTTTTCATTTAATTTCGTATATATTGCATATGTGTTATTATTAGTTTCAAACAACACATTTTCTTATTTGTTGTATGTTATTTTAAACATATACTTATATTCTAAATAGGTGATTTTCACGCATATACATGTGATAGAATTTTTAGTTTATAATATTTTTTACGCACTAATTTATTGAGTTGATGTCACCCTTAACCGTGTCATCAACTTAGTTGTAAATTACAAAAATAACCTTCTTTTAAATTATAATTAAGATTATTATGATATCACTTTTATCTTTTCATAATTTTATATCATCTTGAAATAAAAGAATTATAAATTATAAATCTAAATATAAAGATACAAATTTATTATTAAATAAATTTAAATATATATTTTTAACATAAATATTTTAGAAATCATTAAACTCGTCTAAACATTTCGATCCAATTTTTCAACATTTTGCATGATACGTTATCATTGAATGATATCTGTAATATTTCGACAAACTTTTATATCAAATATGGATTAATTTCTAAATTATTGCTTAAATTTTATATTCATTCTCAAACTCTAAAACATTTTAATTTAACTTTTAAAATATTAATTTGGATTTGATGTGAAGCGTTCTAAAATTAAATTGTAAATATGTGTATATTTATTTTATAGACAATTTAAATTTAATGTGTTAGAAAATAATATTATTAAAAATTGTAAAAATTTAACTTGTTCAGGAATTGGAGATGTTTGGTGAAATTAACCTAGGGGATAATTCGGTAATTTGAAGAAGGAAGAAAACTTGGTGGCGACCGAGCAAGAGAACAAAACCGTGTTGACTGAGCTCGATTGAAACGAGGACTTTCCCTGCGGAATAATTTGGCTTCGGCCAGCCATTTTGGCCTCAGCGTGGACGTAACGATTGGCCTAGTCTTTGCCGTCTTTTCAATGACGAACAAAAACTTCCACATTTCACTTTCCATGTCACTCTCTCCACCCTCCTTCAATTTCAATTCAAATAATCAAACAGCCTTTTCATTTACAAAGACCCAACTCATCTCTTCCATCTCCAATCCCTAAACTTTTTCTCTGCAACTCAAGGTTCACCATGGACAGAGAGCAAGAAGAGATGCAATTCCTTGGCTTCTTCGGCATCTACAAAGAGTCCTACAAACTCATCATTGCATGCAGAAAAATCTTCAGCAAAATCACACTGTCTCTAATCCTTCCCCTCTCTTTCATCTACCTCCTTCAAATGGAAGTTTCCAGTCTTCTCTTCAGGAAAATCATACACACCACGGTGGAACTCGATGAAACTCAATCACCCGCCAAAGCCCAGAAACTCCAAGACCTTATCTCCAACGAAATGGCTTACTTTTGGCTTTTCAAAGCTGCTTATCTCACCCTCTTTTTAATCTTCTCCCTTCTCTCAACTTCTGCCGTCGTTTACACCATCGCCTGCATATACACAGCTCGAGAACTCACCTATGACAAAGTGATGAGCGTCGTTCCCAAGGTCTGGAAAAGGCTGATGGTCACTTTCCTCTGTACTTTCCTCACCATGTTTGTCTATCATGTTGTGGCCATTTTCATCATGGTTATTTGCGTGATTTTATTACTAGGCACCCATGCGGTCAATGCGGTGTTGGCTATTTTACTGGTTTTGTACTTCGTGGGGTTCCTTTATATGACCATAATCTGGCACTTGGCTAGCGTTATCTCTGTCTTAGAAGAGTGTTATGGGTTCCAAGCCATGATGAAGGGCAAGAATCTCATCAAAGGAAAGTTATGGGTAGCCATAATCATCTTTTTGAAGCTGGTTATCAGCTTGGCCATCATCCAGGCAGCGTTTCAGAGTCTGGTTGTTCATGGAAGCAGCTTGGGGATGGCTATGAGGGTTTTGTATGCAATTATTTGCCTTTTGTTGCTTTCGAAGTTGATCCTGTTTGCATTAGTTATTCAGACAGTGATTTACTTTGTGTGCAAATCATACCACCATGAAAACATAGACAAATCAACCTTGTCGGATCACTTGGAAGTGTATTTGGGAGAGTATGAGCCATTGAAAGCCAAGGATGTTCAGCTTGAGCAATTTCAAGTGTAGGCTGACTCGATGATTCCAAGTCAATTAATAATAAAAGTAATTGAATGGGTCATGTCATGGTTTTTCATTGTAGGCCATAAGATACATGTAACTGTTGGCTTTTGAAAGCGTTTGTAATTTGATCATCAATGGTGTTTTTCTACTCTTAAAAATAAATATGTTAATCAAAAGATAAATTTTCTCCTTATTTTATGGACATTAAATGATTTTTGTTGAAACCTATGTTAGCCACTTTATCTTCTGTCTTATTATTTGACTTTATTTTAAAATTAAAATATTTAGAAATAAAAAAATTTCTAAATAATTAATTTTTAATGAAAAAGAATTTTAAACCATTTTAATATTTCCAAAATTATGAAAAATGTTCAAATTAAAAAACCAAAAATAATTTTTGATAATTTAGAAAATAAAAAAATAAAAAAAAGATGAAAAGCAAAAAAAAATTTAAAAATTATAAAAAATTCCAAAAAGTATGATAAAAAAATAAAATTTTTATAGTTAAACAATCAAAACAAAAAGGTGATTTTTTTTATGAAATATATATATTATTTAATATAAATAAATAAAAAGTCAAGGATTAATTAAAACCAAATAAAAAGTGTAAGATGCAAAATAACACATAAGGTAAAAGTTGAAGTTTAAATTTATTATTATATCAATTTTTTTGTTTAAGTAAATGGGTCGTAGGGTATTGCATTTAGATGTACAAGATCCATTCGTGAATTGTTAAAGTCCTTTTTTTAATCATGATTAAGCATATTAGCGTTGAGTTGCTTATCAATTATACGTTGAGTTCCAACTAAAGATACAACTAAAAGAGTAAATAGCAGAGATTGACAAAATAATTTATTACATAATTTGACACTTTTTCCTATGTTTACGAGACCTTATTAAGAAAATAATTAATTATAAATTAACAGTTTAAATCTACGATTTAACTTAAACTCACTCATTAAATTGCAACCTCACACCTATATATCAACTGACTAAAAGTTTAGTTGCAAACCCAACATCAAAACAGTTTGATATTAAAACATTTGAAGAGACTTTCTGAGAGTTCATAGTAAATTCATGGTTTGAGAGACTTCGTTAGCATGAGGAGATGACTCCAAAGGCATCAAATGTTTGGACATATTTGAAATAAGGCATCAAATTTTAAATCTATTTTTGGACACACTTGAAATAAGGCATCAAATTTTTCATTGTTGGCAAGCTGTGAAGGCTTTCCATCATAATCATCTTGTTGACCAATGGCATTGGTTAAATCTATTAACTTTGGGTTAATGCGAGCTCAAATATGATATGAAACATATTTAAAAAGGTTTATTAAATTACAAACATTTGTAGTTAATAATTTCTTGGCCCAATAGTAAGAGTATTATGTTGTAAGCATGAGAGTTTTAATTTGATACCAAGTAACCCCATTCCTCTCCCCCAAGTAGAGTATTTCTATGTTGAAAAAATCCCATTTAAAATGATTATTTGTCACAGCGGAAAATTAAAAATTTGAAAATCAAGTATGTTTGTGATATTTGTAGGAATAAACTTTTCCCGATAAGTAATTGTGCTTTGTGCGAGATGGATCCTTGATGTTCCCAACTTTCAATTGAATGACCTTCTTTGCTATCCTCAAACCACGAATCGCTTTGAGTGTGGGCTAACGGAGGGACCAATTGAACATATATAATTAATGCTCAAATGATTTATAATTAAGTTTCAGCTTTTTACTTATTAATTATAAACTCATTTAGTCACAAAGTGATTCCACTATAATATCGTGATTGAGCTCTCCCCAATTGCATATCATTATGAAAGTTACTCGATCAATGCTCGTCCAATGATCATGTCATAAGTGTGTTACTCTCCTAGGATATCTTTAATCTCTTTGGGATAAATTTGTCTTCTCAATATGATCCTATTTTATATTATGGTAATCATTGTATCTTCTTTTATGAAAAGTCAATTGCTATGCAATAGTAATTAAGTCATTTATAACAAAAACAAACGACAAGTGGTCACATTTACTTTTCATCTATCATGTAATGCTTATGAGCGGATATCATTTACCCATTTATTGGTCTATGAATTTCATTATTGTGAATTATGCTACAAATGGTAGAAGTTGTATACTCAACGCACCAGCTTTTAGTTTTTTATCTATTTGAACTCAAGCTTTTACTTACATCAAAGTATATGAGTCAAACATACATAGTCCATCATCCACTCAAGATTAAGGTATGTGATGGGTGTCGAATCCAACAAATATAAATATTCCTACGATATATAATACAAAACAGTAGTATAAGACAGTAGGGTCGATTTCACAGGGATTGGTTGCTGTAATCTACTCTCGTGTCTTCCTCTTGAACGTCGTGTCGAATGGCGTGCTCACGACTCATGACTGTCTCCTAAAAAAATAAAAATAAAAGAGTAGGGGTTTAGAGATAAAACGTCAAACTAAAATAAAACAAAAATAAAATAAACTAAGTGAAATAAATATTACTGCTAAACAATTAATCGAGATAAAAAAATGAGAAAAACTATATTTAATAAGCTTAGCCTCAGCCTCAGTTTTCTCCGAACTTGAATTGATCCTTGAAAATTAATCTTTCCTTTTTAATCGATAAGCTGGTTATAGCGCTCGAGAACGTTCCAATCGCCAACTTTTCCTCTAGTAGCCGGTTCCGATATAACCTACAAACCGACCCTTGCGGAATGTCTAACCATGTCACACGTGCTCGCGATTTAAGATTGCAACAGCCTTGCGTTCTGAAAAGCCCAACTCGAATTAACGGCCTTAACAGCGTGGGTCGTTTAAATCCGGTCTCTACCACCCTGAACGAAATCCAACTAGCTTCTTCCCGCTTGGACACACCAATTTGTTCACGAGAACTCAAATACAGCATGGTTGATTTGACTTTCCAACTGTACGCCAACCTATCTTGATCCAACGTGCACTTTTCGAATCGAAAGTAGAATTAGCTTTAAGGGGCGAATTTGTACTACCCTATAAACCGGAGTGATAGCGAGTACCGATAAAAAGGTTTTTAGCACGGTTTTGTTACTCACGATTATCTCTTGACGAAGTGATAACCAGGTTAAGACTAAAGAGAATTTAGTGACACATGATTTTAATCATGCTTGGTGGATGAAGATGGTGAATTGTTTGTGATTATGAAGGATGGAAAGGGGAGGGATTGAGATAGCAATTGGACAAATTTTCAAAGGAATTAAAATGTAAGTGGAAATGGCAGCAAGGTGACTACGAAATGAGAAGAAAATAATTAAATGATTAATTGCTTCTATTGCTCACAAAATCAAGTACATCTCAATTGAATCCAAGTAACCTTATTTATACACAATTGATTACTAAAAATAGCTTAAGTCCTATTAAACTAAATTACCCTATGTACTTAAAATAAATAATTTTAGTCAAAATGAAATTAGGAAAATAACAAATTTAATTAAAACAAAATTAATAAAATAAACAATTTTGACTAAGCTTATTTGACCATTTCAACCAAGAATTCCTTTTGCAATTCAACCCTCAATGTCCCTCAAATTCGAATATAGCTCGTTTTTTCACACATGTCTTCAATTTAATCCACTTTTGCTTTCTTTTAGGTAGAGAAACATCAATTTGTGTACCTAATAAGAAATTGTAGGAAATTAGAAGTACTTTCCTCATAATTAATCCAAAATACACAAATAAATTGCTTAAATAATTCACTTATCAGTATGTCACACTATGAACATCACAAGTAAATAAATTCATAAACAGATTTAGGATCTATTCTACTTGGTCCTTTTGATGTACTGTCAATCCGATCAGTCATATTTACGTCTCTATCTTTTCGGAGTCATCCACTTCGATGCTTAAGACAAAACATCTCCCCAATTTACTTGATAGACGATATATCAATCTTTCAATTGGTTTACTCATTTCTGATTAGACTAAGGACATGTGTAGGTTCATCTACTAATACAAGTTGTCTTTTCATATTACGATCTGACCACGTAATACCGCTTAGTATTAGTTAAACATTAGATAACCAATAGTTAATATTTGCTTTCATTTTGTTTTACGTGCAAAAACTATTAATATATATATATAAGGATATTAATATAATTCATGGATAATTTTATTAAACCAATCTGTTCGAAAAAATATAAGTGTACATAGACGAAAATACTACACTTAAGGCACCAGATGCAACATTCTAAACAAGTTCCTGGATAACAAGCTTAAAGGTTTTTTATTGATGCTACTGACGCTATTGATTGTGATCTTGATCCACCGGTCTATTAGTGAGCTATCTCTTCAAAGATTATGAAATATGCTCTATTAAAAATATTTTTGTTATTGCTTCAACTCATATTTCCCAAAAGTGGATCTCACTTTAATAATTTTGAATAAATTAAATACATATATATAAATATGAGGGTTTCTTATTCCACAACATACTTTCTCATTTTTTCAAATACTAAAATATTTCACTTCAAAAAGAAAATGTTTCATAACCGTGGTTCCAATGCACAGATCTTGTAGCTTTGGTGGAATTAATTCAATTTTAATGCCCATGATTGTTGTGCCTATCGTTACCTCATCATGCTTGGATAATTACACGTACAACATTGGGACAGTTCATCAAATAACCAGCAAGTTTAAATAAAAACAAATACATTATACTTATCATGCGCACAACCTTCCAAAATTTTAATTTTACCTATTAAAATTTAACGTTAATTACCTAATTGACCACTTAACTTTTAAGGTGTTTTTATTTTGATCGTTAAAATACAATTTTTGCAATTTTATTACTTGATTTTTAGGATATTTTCATTAATTGTACATGTCATATCATGTTTACACTTTCATTTTGGTTACTCAACTTCTAAGTCGCTTTCATTTTGATCAACGAAAAATATCTTTTTAAGTATTGATTGGGATAAAAAATTAAAAGTTAAAGTAAAAGAGGGATAAAAACTAAAATAATATACAAAAATGATCAAATTGTATTTGTTAATCCCATTGCCGAAAATTCTAAACTTTTTAATATTGAAAACTTAAATTTCAAAACATAAAAATAAATTAAATAAATTGTTAAATTTTTTTATCCCTTAATAAGTCAATCGGTTTGTTAGTAGAGTATTGACATTAATTAAATTAATCTCCTTCTAAATTTTTAAAATTTTATTTTATATTTCCAAATTATCCTTAACAGAATCAACTCAAATAACTCATAATTGTCTAAGGATTTTAATTTTTTTATTATATAATCTCGAATCTTCAATTCTAAGTTAAAAGTAAAGGAAAAAAATTCTTACAATTAATATAAGTTACTTGTTCTTCGTTTAGGTAAAGATGTGATGAAAAAAATTATGAGTTTTGTTTGGCATAGAAGATAAAATTAATTAATTTAATTGGTTGTGTAACATCAGCATTTTTAAAATCAAAGTTAAATAGCATTAGGATTAGAATATGTGATAAAAATAAAAAGATTAGAAAATTTAAGGAATAAATAGTAATTATTTAGAAAGAAGAAAAGGGTAAGCACAAAGTTAAGTGATGAGTCATCATAGAAATTATGGTGACTAGTTATGGGCAAAAGAGTAATTTAATTTATTAGATATTTTATGTGCAATGATTGATGAGTTAAATATATGATGGTAAAAGAGTCTAGGGACCTAAGGAGGAATTAAACCATTTTTGATTAGTTGAGATATCGCACTAGAAATGTCTGAAGAATTAAAGAAAGAATGATTTAATATCATCTGTTTCTTCTTGCTTTTGCCGTGAGACGCCCCCCAAACCACCCATCTTCTTCTCTTTTTCTTCTTTCATTTTCTTTATCATTTATCTACCATTTTTAAGACTTCTAAGCTTCAATCCTTTCATTTTCTTTGAGTTTTCTTCAAGAAGAACATAAGATTAAACTTCTAGCTACTTCAATTTCTTGAGAAAATCCATATTTGGAGTATTAAGGAGCATGAGCTCAAGTTAGTATTTTGGTGTTTATCAAGTGTCAAGAGAAAGAAAAGAAGAAGAAGGACCAAATTAAAGGAAAAGAAAAGAAGAAAGCCAAGGAGTAAAAAGAGATTATCTACAAGTGTTGTAAGTATTACAAGATTTTAAATTGAAAATTTATTCTCTTTAAAAGTATATAATTTTAGTATATAATTAATTGTGATAAAAATGAGTAAAATGATATGTTTAATTATAAATATGGTAATTATGTGTGATTGAATGAAACATAGTGCAAAGAAACATGAAATAGGAAATATTCACATTAAAATAGTTTAAACAGTAACAATGGACTAACTTCGAAAATTCACCAAAAATTATATAAACATAGTTAGAGGTTGAATTAACTATGTAATTAAAGATGATTGAGTATAGTTTCATATGGAAGAAACGGTGAAAGAAATAGAGTTGAATATTTTGAGATATATTAATTTTGTGTAATAAGGTCAAAGTAGATTCAGGTTTCTGTTTTGACTTTGAAAAATTATAAAAAAATATAGAAAAAATATTAGAGACTAAAATTTATATGTTTAAATCCTTAATAAGTCTATTTTCAAGAGAAACAAACAGGAACATCGTTTGATCCCTATTCTAATAGATAATTAATTTTTAGTAAAGAAAGGTCGAAACTGTCAGGCAGCAGAGAATGAGTAAATTTGAAGAATTTCTGTATGAATTGGTTGAAGTAAAAATTCTAAAAATTTTATGGTAAAAATATATTTGAATCTAGTTTCAGAAACATCAAGCGGATATTAATTTCGAATTCTGTAGTTCAAGATATAAATAATTTAGTGACTGTGACTCAAGTGGACAACTTTGTAAATTAATGTGAAAATAAAAGTAAGAAATATATGGTGATAAATATGAGAGAAAAATATAAGTGTGAAATATTTGATGATATATTTGTGATTAATTATTATGTGAGATATATCATTTATGAGAAATGATGCTAATTGAGATTTTGCCTAAGTAAACAAATTAGAACCACTGTGATATTAGTGACATGTCATTAAGAGACCTTAGCGAGCTCTCCGTTTAGCACTTTGTGTGCTCTACATTTTTATGATTTTTTTAAAGTCAAAACAGGGTATCCGAATTTACTCTGACCTTGTTACACAAAAACTAATATATCTCAAAATATACAACTCTGTTTCTTTCACCGTTTCTTCCATATGAAACTACACTCAATAATCTTTAATTACATAATTAATTCAACCTCTAACTATGTTTATATAATTTTTGGTGAATTTTCAAAGTTAGTTCACTGTTACTATCCAAACTGTTTTAATGTGAATATTTCCTATTTCATGTTTCTTTGCACTATGTTTCATTCAATCACACATAATTACCATACTTATAATTAAACATATCATTTTACTCATTTTTATCACAATTAATCATATACTAAAATCATATACTTTTAAAGAGAATAAATTTTCAATTTAAAATCTTGTAGTACTTACAACACTTGTAGATAATCTCTTTTTACTCATTGACTTTCTCCTTTCCTTTTCCTTCAATTTGGTCCTTCTCCTTTTCTTTCTCTTGACAACTTAGATACAAAGAAGTTCCATTTAATCTTCTCGGCAGGATGAATGTTCAACACAGTGGTCCACCACTAATACGCTTCACCTTTTAGCAAAGATACCGCACATTTCAATTTTTTCTCCCTAGTATACTGTAGCTCTTCAAAAACCCTCTAATTATTTTCTAACTATTCCTCAGCTTCAGCTGGGTTATCATCCTTCTTACCTCTAAATTCTTCAGCCCCATGTTTTCTCAGTCTCTCCAAGGGAGATCGATGACTAGATGCAAACAGTTATGGTTGTGGAACACTAACAGAGGGTGATGGAGGAACAGTCTGGACATTGCTAGTGTAGAAAAATTATAAGAGACTAAAATTTATATGTTTAAATCCTTAATGAGTCTATTTTCAAGAGAAACACGTTTGATCCCTGTACTAATAGATAATTAATTTTTAGTAAAGAAAGGTCGAAACTGTCAGGCAGTAGAGAATGAGTAAATTTGAAGAATTTTCTATACGAATTGACTGAAGTAAAAATTCTGAAATTTTTATGGTAAAAAGATATTTAAGTCTAGTTTCAGAAATATCAAGCGGATATTAATTTCAAATTCTGTAGCTCAAGATATAAATAATTTAGTGACTGTGACTCAAGTGGATAGCTTTGTAGATTAATGTGAAAATAAAAGTAAGAAATATATGGTGATAAATATGTGAGAAAAATATAAGTGTGAAATATTTGATGATGTATTTGTGATTAATTATTATGTGAGATATATTATTTATAAGAAATGATGCTAATTGAGATTTTGCCCAAGTAGACAAATTAGAACCATTGTGATATTAGTGGCATGCCATTAAGGGACCTTAGTGCGCTCTCTGTTTAGCACTTTGTGTGCTCTCCGTTTAGCACGTTTGTACTCTCTGTTCATTTGTGCATTGTTATGCACCTTTGTATTTGTTTCGTATATCTAATAGGTTCTACTATAATCCACTATGGGCCAAAGAAGCAATTAAAGTGTGGAAGATGAACATATAATGTTACGGTGAATTTAATAACTATTAAGGTACAGTTAGATATGGGAAGCTAAGGTCAAGCTAGGGGACCTCTCATCGCATCCCTTTTGGAAGGCTCAAGTTTAGGTAAAAATGACATGTAGATAAGTTGCTCAAAGTGGCTTAAGTCATTGGAATTGGATGTCATTTTGGAACTTTATAAACATGGTGATTGGTAACGGATTATTTTGGTTCATATAGGAGTTGGCAATACTATGGCACTTATGGTTGATCAAGTAACATGATGATAATTATAGTTGTGCACAATTTGGAGTCATTTGAGCAGATTTTGATGTTTTCTAATTAATTTAAAATGTTGCTTTGAGTTCAAATATTTGCAGGGGTTTTATTGAACTTTTTAAAAAAATTAATTCAGTATTTACCAAAGTAGCTTTGGCACTGTATGTAATATTTTTATACCGGGTTTATAAGCATGAATCGGGTGTAGGGGTGTTACAGATTGTAAGAATTTTTCTTTGCTTTTAGCTTACTATGAAATATTCAAGATCATATAATCAAAAGAAACTTGTGTTTTATAGACAATTATAAAAGCTAAGTTATTTGAGTGGATTTTAATTTGGAAACATAACATAAATTTTAAAGTTTTAGAAGGTAATTAAATTAATTAATTTCAATATTATAGTAACAAATCGGTTGATACTATCAAGGGATAAATTTTTCAATAACTCATTTAATTGATTTTGATGTTTTGAGATTTAAAATTTCAATATTTAAAAAAAAAAGAAATTTAGAATTTTCACTAAGGGGATAAACAAGTACAATTTGACAATTTTTAATGCATTATTTTAGTTTATATCATTTTTCACTTTAAATCCTTAATGCATTTTTACCTCGATCAATACTTAAAAAAAAAGATATTTTTTAGGTGATCAAAATGAAAGCGATCTAAAAGTTGGGTGACCGAAATAAAAATATAAACATGATATGATATATACAATTATCCGTGAATTGAAATTTAATTTTTGAGTGACTAAAATGAAAGTGTCTCACAAGTTAAATGATGAAATTGTAAGAATTTCAACTAAGATAGTTTGCCTAAAATTTAACTAAAATGTTGTAATATACAAATGGTAGGATTTAGCTGACCGGATACAAGAGAAACGATAAAATAAATGAACATTCACACTATTTACTAATCTTAATATCTTCATGGTTAAAATTTGTTGGTTAGTCACTGTACTTTGTCAAAATTTATGATCTAGTCTGTATGCTTAAAAAATTCAAAATCAAATCCTTGTACTTTTTAAATTTTACAAAACTTAGTCTAATTATTAAAATCATAAGTATTTTCTGTCAAAGTTGTGTCAAATTGGCATAGTGCCAAGTGTCCTTATGTGATGTGACATATGATTGATGAAAAATAAGTATGTTAAATTAATAAATTTTAACTGAAACTATCAACGATAAAGATTATTGGACTAAGATTTTTAAATTGAAAAAATAGAAGGATTGAATTTTAAACTTTTAATGTATAGAGACTAAATTTCAAATTTTATAGAAGTACAAGGACTATCAGCATATTTTAACCTATATTCATAATCTTAACTATTACTGGTCAACAGCTATAAAGGCAGGAGTAAATCAGCTAGCCTACTCTATACCACACCGAATCCAATCCCAAACCGCTTGAGCAAGTAATCGAGCAGGTTTTTTTTTTTTTTTTTTAATGGCTTATTTTAAGCTTTGTTATGGAGACCGACAGAAAGGAAGACTTATAGAAGATTTTAGATTCTTCTTTCTTACACTTTACTTTCTATTTCGCATTGATTTTCTCTGGAAACATACAAATCTTATTCCTCCATTCTTTTTTTTCCTGATCCAAATTGCAATATCAATATCGTAGTTTTAAGATATTGGGAAAAAGATGGAGGCATCGTCGACGAGTCAACCTGAGTTTGACTGTTTGTTTAAGTTGTTACTGATAGGGGATTCGGGTGTGGGGAAGAGTACTCTGCTCTTGAGTTTTACTTCCGATACCTTTGAGGAACTCAATCCTACCATTGGTAACCTTGCCTATCTTCCTTTTTCTTTTTTCTTTTTTGGTTAATTTGTTTTTAAAATGTTGAAGACTGAGTGATTTGATTTGTTTTTTCTTTTAGGTGTGGATTTTAAGGTGAAGCACGTTACCATTGGAGGGAAAAGGCTGAAGCTTGCCATCTGGGACACTGGTAAAACGTCGTCGGATCCTGTTTCTTTTTCCTGTTCCATTTTTTTTTTAGGATTTTTTCCCTTTGATGATTTAGATAGAAGATAGCATTAGATATTGAGTGGAAATTTTCAATGTTTATTGCTTTCGTTTTAAGTTCTTAGAACATTTGAATGTATTATGCATTAGATCATGATATTGGTGGAAGTTGCAAACTTCATACATTTACATATACATATAGGTATATATATACACACATGTATTTGACATGGTACTGCAAGTTAATTTGAAAGAGAGGACTGTCTAAGTTTGCAATCTGTTTCCATAGTTCATATCAACTGTAGACTAATTATGAATTATCTGCAAGGAGCTCTTATTCTCCTTGGCCACCTCCTATAGGATGTTTGTAGAATTTGGTATTGTTTATACATTGTGTTTGTTTCGTGTAAAATGAGTTGGTGATTTGAATAGAACAAGTTGTTATTCATAACTTCACTTTATGCAGCTGGACAGGAAAGATTTAGAACGCTAACAAGTTCATATTACAGAGGAGCACAAGGGATTATTATGGGTATGGGACTTCATTCATATATTGCTAGCGGTTTTCTATTTACTTCTGTGGCACATCAGTTGTTATAATTTGTATCTGTGTTGTTAAACATGATAAACATAATGATGCATGAGGTCTTGTGCTAAGAATTCGTTTCATTCGTGAAGTTTCTTTTCCTTCCTTCTTTGCTTCAATTTTTTTTATCATTTTTATCAGTAATCATACTTTTGAAGTTCTTATTGGTATTTGTTAGTTATCATCATTATTAGATATTCTGGGGTCATGCTTCCTATGATGAAATGAACTTCACAATGAGGGTAGATTGGGTCATTTGGGTGTAGGGGTTCTTTTGGTAAGGTGAGGAGACATTACAATTTAGCAGAACGAGATGTTGTGGAGAGATAGCAGAGGGGAAGATTGGAGCAGACTCTGGAAAACAAGTGCGGGGGCAAGTGGTGGTGATGGACACAAAGTGGTTTAGAAAGATGAGAGCTACAATGGTTGTGATTGTAGAAAGAAAGTTGCAGAGAACTTTAGAGTGCTAAGTTCGCCAAAATATCAAAAAGTTCCTAAGGAGACATTCAAACCTCTATTTATAGGCCTTGAAAAGGGAAGTTAAAAGGAAATGGTTATAAAGGAAAAGTGGGCATGAATGTGTTAAAATGGTGGATAATGGGATTGAGAGGGGTTACTTGAACATAGGAAAATGGAAGGTAAATTATACGGATAATGAATATAATGGCAATTACATAAAAGTTATACCCACTTAACTGTTTGTTCAATGAAGAGATGGGAAGGAAAACACTTGTATTCCAAAGAAGTTTAAGTGAACTTCTTAACATATCTGTATCTATGCCTCCACAAGTCATGCTTTCCAGGATATTCCAAAATTGGATCAACCTAGGAGTCATGCCAACCTTCCAAGGTTAGCTCCAATGTTGTTGTTCCCAACATAGGAACAAAGTGTTAGTAACTCAAAGCAAGCATCTACTAGTTCGTTTTAGGCCGGTTTGTTAGGTCATTCTACATAGGATTGAGAAACATTTTTTATCTTCTTGTTGAAGAGATGGGTGCAGAAAAGATGCTGCTTTAAAAACCTCAGATCTAGCTGCAGATTGATTTTCTACCCACTTTATTATTATTTTAGCAGTGCTTCTAATTTTTTGTTCTGCCAAAGTCATCTTTTCTCTTGCAAAAATTTTAGCCCAAGATTATTAGATCTCTGACCATAGACCAATTTAGCTACCAGACAGATTTAAATAAGTTATTCCCTTCAACTAAGGTAAGGGACTCCATGTTTCTATGTATTCAAATACTCAGCTGGTTTATTTATCGCTTCTGGTTCTCATCTTAGTGGCTGCTCATATGATGCTAATTATTACATTTGTACTATTACAGTTTATGATGTAACGCGGCGAGACACATTTACAGATTTATCTGACATATGGGCTAAAGAAATCGATCTGTACTCAACAAATCAGGACTGCATCAAGATGCTTGTTGGCAATAAAGTTGACAAGGTATAGTTTGAGAAGTGATTTATATTATTTAATCTCACCAAGGTCATTGGTTTTATGTTTCGGTATTGCTCTGGTTCCATGAACCCCTTCATGTATGCAGGAAAGTGAAAGAGTGGTCAGCAAAAAAGAGGGCATGGACTTCGCTCGGGAATACGGATGCCTTTTCATCGAGTGCAGTGCAAAAACACGAGTCAATGTGGAACAATGCTTCGAGGAGCTTGTCCTAAAGGTATTTACCAAGTAACTTCAACGTTGACGGGCATTTACAAGAATCCCTATGAATGCTCATTTACATAGACATGCTCAGACAGTTTAAACCCGGTGATTATGTTTGATATGCAGATATTGGAAACCCCAAGTCTCGTGGCTGAGGGATCATCTGGAGTGAAAAAGAACATCTTCAAACAGAATCCGCCTCAAAGCGGTGCCGCAACCAGCGGTTGTTGCTCATGGTGATTTTTATCGTTGAACGCATCGTTTACCTTTACAGCTTTACACCTGTTTATTTGAGCTTGTTCATGTGGGTGCCATACAGTGACATGTACATTAATCCTGAACTTAATAGTATTGAATAAGATCATGTTCCTGCCCATCTCTTGTCAGTAATATAGTGCCATATTTTATGTTTGGTTCCTTTATAGGTGGTATGTATTTCAATTTTCAAGTCAAATTGTAAGTGTGTATTGGGAATGGCCCTATTGAAGGTAAAAAGCATATTTCAAAAATGGTGAACTTGCCATTAATGAGATGCTTAGGAGATGAGAGGAGAGCACATGGCATGTACCAATCAGATAGAATCAATGATGTAAGGAATTTATTTATATTCTATGCAGAGTTTATTAAATGGTATTCCAGTAATTCTGTATGAAAAAAAAATCAAATCAATGGACTGGGAACGAATTTTCAGAGTGAAACAAATAGATAGATATGTTCCACAGCTAACCTAGTTTTGTCTAGTCTGAAAGGATAAGATCATTTGAAATTTATTTATAATATATAAATAAATAATTTTTATGAGACGAGTTCTCCATCCATTCATATTTATCCCAATTAAATAAAAAGTTTAAAGAATTTTATCGATTTTAATTATTTATATAAACAAGTGTTTGTTTTGAGGGTTTATATAAATAAATTATATTATCTATTATTTGCTGTTTGAATTTATAGTTTCTCTCCAAAAAAAATCTGAGTTAAATATAAATTCTGTATTCGAATTTGTCCATTTGTTTCATATTGATATTCGAATTTTTTCAATCAATTAAATTGATATTTGAATTCGACATTATGATGATGTAATATATTAAAAAATTAAAAAAATTATTTTTTGTTGAGCGTTTGATCAAAGTTGTTAAATCTTTAAAAAATTAACAGTATTAGATTTAGATGTCGATTTAATTGACAAAAAAAATTCAGATATCAATCTGAAATTTAAAAATAAATCTTAAATATTAATCTGGAAAAAATAAATAAATTTTTTTAAGATTTTCTAATTACTTATCTCAATTCACAAGCCAAGAAATAAATAAAAAAAAGTGCTGGTGGTGTAGATCTGAAACATTTCGGTTGGGGGGATTGAAGCATTTATGTCAATAGCAATTGAACAATATATAGGTTTATCTTTGAATTTTGAAATTTAAATTTCACTATTTTTATTTTAAAAATTTTAATTATTTACTTGTATAATTTGAAATTTCAAATCTAAGGGATCAAATTATTAATAATTTTTTTTGTTTAAGTTAAATATACGGTTAAAATTAAAGTACAACACATCTATATTCAATAAGGATTTATTTGAGAATTAAATCTCCATAAAAAATATAAATTTAAAATCCAAAAATATAAGGAGAGACAGAAGCATGACGACAAGGTTTTATTGAAATTCATGAAATTGATTATTATAATCATTAATCGCACTAATTTAATAAATATCTGCAGAACATCATTATCAAAACCTATGAAAATAGAAAACTGAAAAGTCAAAATTTGATCCAAATCGAATCCCGACATGCTATTATTATTGATGTTGTTGGCCCTACGATATTAAGCTTACTTCCATTTTTCTTACTATCTCTATTTTTGTGGGTGAAGTTTCAAAGTAAAGCTCCTCCTTCACCACACCTCTCTGCTTCCCTATCAAGACACGGCGGCGGCGCCACCTACTTTGAGCTGCTTCTAGTTGAAACCATCGAATACCAAATAACAAAAGAGGAAGAAATCTGACGGATCCATTCGTGGCCGCCTCCTCCTTCTCCCCGCCGCGTGGGGATGCCGATGTTGAGGCCCTTCGCCCTCCTGCATTGGCTGACCCACCGCAACTACCTCCGCTGCAACCACCTCAGTCAGACTCTATGATATCATCTAGGGACCCGCACGCGCTCTTCAGTGGCGGCGGCATAAGGTTCTCCAACTTCTCTCTCTCTCTTTTTTTTTTTTTGCTGTTTACTAAGTAGCCGTATAGCTTCATCAAACTAGAGTATCACACTGAAAAAAATTCTATTTTTCTTTGTGTTAATCATATAATCGTTTGGCTTGTTCTATTTTGAAGGATGACCCAATTAATTATACAATAAAAAAATTAATTCAAGTAAAATTACATTTCAAGGACCTTTGTTGTGTCTAATGACACTGCCGTGGATGCACTTGCTGGCTCTGATTGTATGCTAGAAGTTTACTGTTAGTAAGCATTTTATTTAAATTAATTGTGTTTTCTTAGGCTTTGCTTTTTTGCCTGTTAAATAACATAGTTATTCTTCTTTTATGGATTGATTGGTTTTGATTTTAATCAACCTAGCTTTGGTGTTATAGTTCTTAGTTCAGGGTGGAAGTTAAGATGCAAGAACAGTACATAGTACTTTTTTGTTTCAGTTATCATAATAACTAGGATCTGAATCTGTTTGTTTTCCAGTTTCTATCATGTATAAACATGAACTTGGATTTAATAACATGAAGATCCAATTAAATGGGATACTTGGTAATGGTTTCCCTTGGTTTCTAGATAGTGAATTGTGTGGATTATCAGATGTAAAGTTTTTGAAGGTTTAAATTTCTATGAAGTTCAGTAAAATTGCAGAAGCTGCATGAGTTTTTGTGCACAATACTGTGCATTAGATTTAGAGGCCCATTAAAGTTACAAAGTCGCTAAAATGCTTTGGTTCTTTTGCCAGCTTTCTCACCGGAAGTCGAGCTGCTAAATTCAGCTATGGATATTCCAGTTTCAAGGGCAAAAGACCTTCAATGGAGGATTTCTATGAAACGAGGATATCTGAAGTAGATGGTCAGATGGTTGCCTTTTTTGGTGTTTTCGATGGTATGCCATCATTTCTTTGCCTTTGTTGTCTCGACGCTGTTCTTTACTAGATGTATGTTATGGTTTCAATTTGCACCTTTTTTAAAATACAGGGAAAAGGAAATCGAGCAAGAATTAGGTGAGGGTGTATATAGCTGTTTATGATTTGATTTGGTTTCCCTTCTTTTATCTTTGCACAATAGGTCATGGAGGTCCAAGAACTGCAGAGTATCTTAAAAACAACCTCTTCAAGAATTTGAGCACCCACCCTGATTTTATCAAGGACACAAAAACAGCTATAGGTATGAAGTTGGCGAAGTTTTCACATCACTGTATGATGAGGAATTCCATGATTTTTTGTGTGTATATGTATTTGTTTACGACAATGTTGGTATTGCAGTTGAAACATTTAAACAAACTGATGCTGATTACCTCAATGAAGAGAAAGGCCAGCAAAAAGATGCTGGTTCAACTGCTTCAACTGCTGTATTATTGGGTGACCGGCTACTTGTTGCAAATGTTGGTGATTCTAGGGTGGTTGCTTCTAGAGCTGGATCAGGTTGCTTTCTTACCTGCTAATGTAGTCTAAGAATTTCTTTGGTTAGATCTTCAGATTGAAAAGCAATATATCAAAGAATATCAGAATAAAAATATTCACATCTGTGTCCCATATACTATCAAGTAGTAGCTTGATGGCTGTCATGTGTTGGAGATGCTATAACAGCCATTGACATGTTTTAAAAGGCTTTGTCTTAACTATTTCTCCTCCATTTAGAAGTACAAATGTAAGGTTTTGATTTAACTTATAAGATTAGCAATAAATGAAAAAAAAAAAGAAGCTAAATTCTGTGGTGTTTAAACAGCGGATGATTTACTTTTGTGCTTTCTGCAGCTGTCCCTCTGTCAATTGATCACAAGCCTGATAGATCCGATGAACGCCTAAGGATTGAAGATGCTGGAGGTTTCATCATTTGGGCTGGTAATATGCCTTTCACAGTCTTTCATGTCCTCATCTTTTCAATCAGAATGCACTCTCTTATGCTTGTATTGTCATGCTGATCTTTCCGCTATGAATAACGGTTTCTTGCATTCTAACTTTAATTATTTTTATTTGGCTTATAAATTGGGTTTGCACTTCGTTGCACTGAAGTAATATAAATTCAGTGAACTGTTTCTATTTGTTGCAGAATTGAATTAAACTGTGTTGCATTTTCTTTTTGGTGTTAGGGACGTGGAGGGTTGGCGGTGTTCTTGCTGTTTCACGTGCATTCGGTGATAAACTACTTAAACCATATGTAGTTGCTGAGCCGGAAATTCAGGTGGTATATTAGGGTTCATACTCGTAAAACTTATTCTTTTTCATTCGTTTAATCACTTTTTAAGTAGAATACTTGAGTGAAATAAATGTGTCAGCCAGTGTAAAAACATGTGATAATCGAACCATTGACCCCTGGTTTTCAACTGCTAAAGTTTCTTTCCTTCATGCTCTAAGGGTACTTACTAGGGTTCATACCCTTTCTATTTCTTAGGAAGAAGAAATCAACGGCGTTGATTTCATAATCATCGCCAGTGATGGGCTTTGGAATGTCTTATCGAATGAGGTGAGAACTTTTACCATGTTCATTTCTCATATTAAAAAAAAAAAAGGGAGAGACTTTATATTGATGTTTCCTGTATTTTCCCAGTAATTGTAAATGACTTCTATGGGAGCTAAGCATCTGGACTTGTTTCACTTGCAGGATGCTGTGGCCTTAGTGCAGCACGTACCTGATGCAGAAGCTGCAGCAAGAAAACTTATTAAAGAGGCATATGCACGAGGGAGCTCAGACAACATTACCTGCGTAGTTGTCCGGTTTGACAGCTCGTGAACTTGTTTGAGGTTTGTAATCTATCTGCAAATAATCATGTTTTCTATCTTGTTCATCCGGCGAACCACTTTCGTAATCGGTAATCTGTTTTTATTCCTTTTACAGGTATTGTAGACACTATTTAACAGAAGGCAGGAAAGAGGATTATGAATGGATGCAAGTTCTAAGCTCACTTTGGCTTGATTGGTTACAGCAAGTAGTAGTCATTTCAACTGGTTAGAATGTTGCATGTGTTTTAAGATTTAGTTGTTTCTCATAAGAAAATTTATGTTACACCATTAATGGAATTTTTAGATTCCGAAGGGGTTGGAAATTGAAAAATTCTTATTCTTATTTGCGAAGTTAAAAGATTACATTGTTAGTGTATCAAAGATGAACTCTTGTTATTGATCTTGCTTGAGGCATTGGGATGTTTTGATATTTGATTATTCAAACCCTAGGTAATCAATTTGTTTGTCGGTTTTTATCAAATAAATATAACCCTTTACTTGAATTCCTTCTTTTTCAATTTTTTTTTTAAATATATACTTCTTTTATAATTAAAATGAGGTGTTTGATTATAGTGAGATTTTATTATAATGGTATTTGGCAAGATTTAAAATTTTTTAAAAAAAGGCAATCATATATATGACATGGTTATAATTTTAGTCTCGTAATTCGTATAGTTTACACGTCAAGTGTTTGAATCTCGATAATAGAAGTATGCAATTGGTTAACCGATCGATTAATCGAATCGAATTAGTATTAATCGAATTAACTAAATATTAAAAAAATTTAATCGTTGATCGAATCAAAATTATTTTAAAAAAATTAATCGAACCGAACAATTTTAATTAATTTAGTTTGTTAGTTGAATTAATGGAAATTTTTATGTTTTTGTTTTTTGTTAAATAAGTACAAAATATAAAAAAATGATAATGTTTATTTAATCATCTAATAGAATTGGTGTAAGCTTATAAGTTCTAATTTGAGTGTTGATAAATATCAGTTATTTTGATTGTATAATATATTTAACTAAATTCGTTTTAAAATAATTAAATTTATCAACACTCATAAATTAGAACTTATAAGCTTATACCAATTCAATTTGATGATTAAATGATTAATTATGTAGTTTATTAAGTTCATGATTTGAGTAATTAATATTGATCAGTATTATTACTTTTATATTTACATCGATTCAAATTGATAAATGGTTATAAGATTAATCGTATAATTTATTTAATAAAATTTATGATTAGAATAATTGAAATTTATCTATATTCATAATTTTAAAAATGTCATTACTTGTATACTTACATCAATGATTATATGTCTAATTTTTTAATTCATTTAATCAAGTTCGTAAATAAAGCATTTGAAATTGATTAATATTTATAAATTATAACTTCATAAAATCAATATTATTACTTTTTTGGTTACATCGATTCAAATCAATCAATCAATGATTATATATTTCATTTGATTAATTTCATAATTAGAGTAGCTGAAATTAAACAATGCTAATAAATTTAAAAATTATAAGTTTAATATAATTTATTTTGTACTTACATTGATTCAATTCCATCAATGATTCTATAAATAATTGTGTTATTCATTCGTACTTTGAGTAATTAAATTATCAAATACTCATAAATTAAACATTTATTAGCTTAATGTCAGTAATTTGGGACTTTCATTGATTCAAATCTATCAATCATTCCATTCATCTAACAATTAATCTAATTAAGTTCACGATTAGATTTATTGAAAGGGATAAATATCAAAATTATACATGAAATTTGATTTAATGTGTAATTATATACATGAACTTTAATTTGATGCAATTATATACATGAAACTCTAATTGTGGTTCAAATGTATACTTGAAACTTTAATTTTGATTTAATCATATACATTTAAAAAAATAAATAATCAATTTATTTTTATAGTCGATAAATACAATTATTTATGTATGTAATATATAAACATTCAATGATATTATATCAATAATTGTGTTAATAATTTACAAGATTGGATCAAATCAAAATTTTATGTATAAAATTACACAAAATCAAAGTTCATGTATATAATTGCACATTAAACCATAGTTCATGTATAGTTTTGATATTTATCCCTTATTGAAATTAATGGATACTCATAAATTAGAAATTTATAAGCTTAATGTGATTACTTGTGTATAGAAGTTTTTATGGGTTGGGTTAGGTCGAATTCAATCAAAATCTTAAGCTCTTTTGTTAAAAATGGGCCTTAAATTTTGTCTAAGCTCGACCCGAATAAAAATATTAAAATTCGAGTCTGGCTAGCTCGTATTAATTTTTTATATTATTTTTAAAAAAAATTATACATCAAAAATATTAGAAAACAATAAAATAAATATTTCCAAACAACTTGAAACTAAATTAAAAAAAATATGTACACTTTTTCTAAACGGGCCTAAATTTTTATAGAAATCTTTTTTTTTTTTTTGCAATTTGGGCCAAGCCGGACTCGAACAAAAAAGTCTTACATTAGGCTTGACCTGTTTCTAAACGAGTCTTATTTTTTTCCAACCCATTTTTCGGCATATAATTTTACCCAAACTCTTTCACTTTTTAGGCAGGCATCCGACTCAACTCCATGGACAAGTCTACTTGCGTACTTGTCTCAATTCTGTTCGATTAATGATTATATGATTAATTAAAATTATAATTAGAGTAATTGAAATTAATCAATACCCATAAATTAAAATTTTATATGCTTGATGTCATTACTTCCGTTCTTACTCCGGTTCAATTCGATCAATTATTGTAGGATTAATTGTGTAATTCATTTGATTAGGTTCGTAAATAGAGTAAATGAAATTAATCAGTACTCAAGCCATTAGAAATTATAAAGCATAATTCCATTGCTTTTGTACTTATATCCATTAATTTAAAATACGAAAAGTAGAGGGATTGAATTTTAAAATTACAAAGAATTGAGGGAATTATATCCCATTCTTAGGCTCACTATTTTGATGGGCCAAATTTAGGCCCATAAATTTAGATGGAATAGGCCGCAATAATCTTTAGACAGAAAACCCCTTCCGAGGGTTTTAGGCAACCGATTCGTGAACAGAACAAAAGAAAAGAGCCAGCCTAGTCTGCCGCTTTCCTCTCTTGCTCTCTGTTTGTTTCCCCAGAAAAAACACTTTCCGGGAAAAAAGAAAACGAAAGCTGTAAACGTTCGATGGCTCCGGTAGACGAGCGTTTTGTAAGCTCCAAAGCGGAGCTTAAACGAAAACAGAAGGAAAAAAAGAAGGCAAAATCTGGTGGCTTCGAGTCGTTAAACCTAAGCCCTAATGTCTACAGAGGAATCAAGCGGAAGGGATACAGAGTCCCTACGCCGATTCAACGCAAGACCATGCCTCTTATTCTTGCTGGAAACGACGTCGTTGCCATGGCCCGGACTGGTTCTGGGAAGACGGCGGCTTTTTGGTCCCCATGCTGGAGAAACTGAAGCAGCACGTGCCTCAGGGCGGTGTCCGAGCTCTCATTTTGTCTCCGACCAGAGATTTGGCCTTGCAGACTTTGAAGTTTGCCAAGGAATTGGGAAAATTTACAGGTTCCTTTTTCTTATGATGTGGAATTTAACGTTAAATTTTCATTATTCATAATTTATCTTTTATGTTTTTGAATGATTACAGAATTAAAAATTTGAATTTTATGCAGCAAAATGCAGGATTTTAGTTTTATCGGTAACCATTACATTTGAATTCTTATTTTCTTTTTGTTCTAATCATTTGTTTATTTTTAATAAAACATGATCACGCATTTTAGCACTCTTTGAGGAAGACAAAAGCTATCAGTAAAACTAATAACCAAATGGAACATTAACTTTAGACTGTAACAGTTGAGTTTCAGAGACCACTGAGGATTTTAATCCCCTAACAAATCTACTTTGTCCTTTCATTATTGTAATATCGGTGATTTGTAGTAACTGAACAAGAATTTGGTTTTTATTGGCTTGCCTGCCTTGATGACAACTTATAGAAAATCTGTTGTGTTTATTTTAGATCTTCGGATTAGTTTGCTTGTCGGCGGTGATAGCATGGAAAGTCAGTTTGAAGAGTTGGCACAAAACCCTGATGTTATTATTGCTACTCCTGGTAGACTGATGCACCATCTAACTGAGGTTGATGATATGACACTTCATACAGTGGAATATGTGGTATTTGATGAAGCGGATTCTCTCTTTGGCATGGGTTTTGCTGAACAGTTGCATAAAATTTTTACCCAGCTTAGTGAAAACCGTCAGACCTTGCTCTTTAGTGCAACTTTACCAAGTGCCCTAGCAGAGTTTGCTAAGGCTGGTCTGCGAGACCCTCAACTTGTGCGGCTTGATTTAGAAACCAAGATTAGCCCCGACTTAAAGCTTGTTTTTTTCACCTTGCGTCAGGAAGAAAAACATGCCGCACTGTTGTATTTGGCAAGGGACCACATTAGTTCTGATCAGCAAACTTTGATATTTGTTTCCACTAAACATCATGTAGAGTTCCTTAATACTTTGTTTCGAGAGGAGGGTATCGAGCCTTCTGTGTGTTATGGTGATATGGATCAAGATGCTCGGAAAATTAATATTTCAAAATTCAGATCAAGAAAGACCATGTTGCTTATTGTGACAGACGTTGCTGCTAGGGGTATTGACATCCCTTTACTAGATAATGTTATTAACTGGGACTTCCCTCCAAAGCCCAAAATTTTTGTTCATCGTGTTGGACGAGCAGCAAGGGCAGGTAGGACTGGTACTGCCTTTTCCTTTGTGACATCTGAGGATATGCCGTACCTTTTAGATCTTCATCTATTTCTGTCAAGACCAATCAGGGCTGCGCCTACTGAAGTGGAGGTTTTTCAAGATATGGATGGGGCAATGAATAAAATTGATCAAGCAATTGCAAATGGAGAATCTGTTTACGGACGTTTCCCCCAAAACATTATTGATCTTATTTCAGATAGGGTTAGGGACATGATTGATTCATCTGCAGAACTAGATAATTTGCAGAGGACATGTACAAATGCTTTTCGTCTGTATTCCAAGACTAAACCATTGCCTGCAAGGGAGTCCATCAAAAGGGCAAAGGATTTGCCCCGTGAAGGTTTGCATCCTATCTTTAGAAATGTACTGGAAGGAGGTGAATTGGCGGCGCTTGCATTTTCTGAACGTCTGAAAGCTTTCAGGTAATTTCTAAAGCCTGTCATCCGGGATATACTGGGCTATGTGGTTAAGTGCTTCTGTCTTTTTTGGCTTCTCTGTGTTCTTCCAATTCAAATTGTTATTTGTAAGTTTCTTAAGCTGCAAAATTTTAACTTACTATCAATGATTTATGCTAGACCCAAGCAGACCATTCTGGAAGCTGAAAGTGAAGCCGCTAAATCAAAGCATTCTCAGGTAACTCTGCAATTTTTGTGGCATTTTCTTTCTATTATCAATGATTATTTTTTATTAAATTGGTTAACTTTATTGCCTTTGATTCTTACATTTTTCTTTATTCTGATTACTCCTCTTTTTCTTTATTTCTTTTGAATATCTTGCTTTCTTGCACTTCAAAACCTTGTATGAGAATTATGGCGCATTCCTTTGGTGATACAGTGGGTTGATGTGATGAAGAAGAAGAGAGATATACATGAGAAGATCATTAATTTGGTTCATAAGCAGCACATTAGCAATCATGTGGAAAAGGTAATTTTTGTTATTTAGTAATGATATCCATAACAATATCCTGTGAGTCTTCACCCCTACCAACCATGCACCCACGCACGGAAACTAAACTTCTGATATTGATATAGGGTTCTGTGCATTTGTCATTTTTGGAATTAGTTAAATAGTCACTTCTTTCTCCTGATCTATTTTCAAATTCTGTGGTGTTTAGAGGTTCCAAATACTATGGTTTTGGGAAAGAAGTTTATTTAGACCTATTTTATTTACAAAAACTGATTGATAATGAGTATTTTCTTTGTTTTCATTTTTTTTGGTCTTCAATTTTATTTATTGTCTCATAGCATCTGTTCTTTCTATTTAAGTCTATCTTTGATGCACGCAGGAAATCGAACCTGACATTACTTCTTCAAAGATAAATGGCACAAAAGGTATTTTCCTTACAAGTTTTTAATTTCTTCCTTCTTATTGGAGCTTTGTCTTCCTTCCTGACGAAGTCCTTAATGTTCAAGGAGTGTCTTATTTTATTTATTCTCTATTATTTAGAGTGGCAGACAGGCAGATGAAGAGGGTAACAGTAGCTATATTTTTTGGTTTTGAATGGTTGAAGCTATCGAAGCTCATAAGAAATAATCTAGGTCTTTTCTGCCACATTTGTTGGTCAAATGTGAGCTACCTCTTCAAGTGGGAGAAATAAAAATCAACAGTTAATCAATGAACAAGTCAGTAAAACTTGTTAACAAAAATGCATGTATCCAAGTGTATTTTTCCAAACAATTATATGTATTCGTTGATAACTGATGGTTCTTCTTGGAGCATTCATTATTTCTTGTTTTTCCAGTAACATTTTTTTTTCTTTTCTACGGTAGAGGCTCGTGGTTCTAAAAGAAAGGCAAGGAACTTCAAGGATGAGGAGTATTACATAAGTTCTGTGCCAACAAATCATGTATGTTAATTTATTATCTTCCGACACAATTCTTTTATATTATGGTTTCAATGTGTCTGATATTAAACCCTTTTAAATCTTATTGTCTAATTTGAGCTTTCTTTCAATTTGTTAACTTGCTAATGCCTAACAAGTTTGTGTTCATATTGCTATCATTATCAGCATACAGAGGCTGGTCTCTCAGTAAGAAGTAATGAAGGGTTTGGATCAAATAGGTAAATTTCAGATCCTGATACCTTAGCTCATTTTGCAATTTGGTTCTTTCCCCTTGCTAGTGAGGTGTTAATGATGTATAAATTTAAATTTCCTGGAATAGTTTGGAACATAACTTAGCATTTTTATGCTTGAGAATGTTTCATGATAAGTTTTTAACTTATCATGCTATCTAAAATCCTTGTATATTTGACCCTTTGCTGTCTCTAGCTCACTGCATATCTGGTTAGCACGTGTGCATTTGCATGCATTGCTGCAGAAAAGATTCTACTGTAATAAAGTTGTGCATCTATGCTCTTATAATGTGAAATGAAATTTGAAAATGACGTTTACTTTAGCATTCATGCTATTAATTTTTTTTATTTGCAGGTTGGAATCTGCTGTACTGGATCTTGTTGCTGACGATAGTGAAGGTTTGCAGAAACAAAAATCCAGATATCATTGGGATAAGGTGGATAGAACTATTTGAATACTGATTTTATCGTTATCCTAAACAAATTATGGTTTTAGTTCAACTCATATGAATCTTTTACATGCAGAGGGGTAAGAAGTATGTCAAATTGAATAATGGTGAACGCGTTACAGCTAGTGGAAAGGTACTTTTTACTGCCAATACTATTTGTGCTTGCCTTTCTGGATGTTCACTTCCCTTTAGTTTCTCCTTTCAAGCTTATTGGTTTAAGTTAAATTGGATGCTATCTCTGTATCTCTACTAGAGTCAGCGAACTATTCTGGTGCTTAATTGAGCTAGATGGCCATGCTTGTTCTTTCATTCATATACATCCCTGGCATTTGGCTTCAGTCTGCGATGACCTAGGTCCACTGCGTTTTTTCCCATTGTTCAGTGTGGTGCAACATGGAGTAAATTTGCTCCACTTGTTCATTTTTAATAACTTCTGCTTGATGTTTTTGTATTCCCAACATATAAGGCCTTCCAGGTTGCAAACCTGTTGTTTTGCCTAGACCTCAAAGTTTTTCTAAGTGATCCTATCAATTATCTTCCTAATGAATCTCTATTCTAGGCAATTCTTGACTTGTATAAAAGAATGGCAAGGGTTTAGATAAATAATATTGTCTATAATGGCCGTCTTAATGGAGGTGCTGTAGTGATTAGTAATGCAAAGTTGGTGAACTAGCTCAGTAGCGTATCTGGTCATTCGGGACAACTGACTTTCGTACTTTTCTGTTGTTTGCAGGTTAAGACAGAGAGTGGTGCCAAAGTAAAAACTGAGAAAACAGGAATATACAAGAAGTGGAAAGAACGATCTCACAAAAAGGTATATTTGAAGGGAACCACCAACGGAGAGAATGGCGAGGCAACAACAATTTCATCAGGTTGGATTATCAACTTTTTTCCCCCACTGGTTTGTATTGCTATTATTATTCTGATGATAGAAAGAATACATTATTTATTTCGGAAAATATCTCATGAAGGAGACTATCGGTCACGAGGTAATGGTAGAAACTTCAGAGGGAACAAGAAATCGCAGCATTCTGTGCCTAATGCTCATATACGTTCAGAGATCAAAGATTTCGAACAAGTGCGAAAGGAAAGACAGAAGAAGGAAAATAATAAACTGTCATATATGAAGGGCAAAGCCAACAAGAAAAAGGGTAAAAATTTCGGTAAAAGTGGTAAAAGAGGAAAGTCCAAGTAGCCGGTTCCATTGTTGCAGTGTCCTCGGGAGAGCATATACATATAGGTCAGTACTTGCTAACCAGAAGTGGATTCAAGAAGTTTTTGACCTTCCAAAACTTGTTTTAACAAGTTTCACATTATACCATTTATGATGCTCAAGTAAAATTGGGTGCTGGAAAGAAATTTTGAGTTGGCCACTGTATTGTTTGGTTGAGGCCTTGTGGCGCAAAAGAATGCGAGTAATAGTATAGGTTTTCTCAGTTCAACCCTGTCATTTCATTTCTTTCAGACTATTGTTGATGGATTAAAACTTTCATGTTACTTTCTTAATTTTACAAAATACATGTTGTTGATTCTTTCTTTTTCGATAATTCTCAATATATCCAAACAAATACTCATTCCATACATTGCCGAGTACAATGCAGATCATCAGGGATCTGTCAAATAGTACTTTTTAATATTTTTTTATAAAAAAAATATTTACAACGACAACGATTATTATCATGAGTTTAAAAGTTCCTCTGCATTGTTTTATGTGTATATATTAATATTTATAGATTTGAACATTGAACATACCCTTCAATGAGCTGTATGGAAAATAGTGTTGAAGGTCCGGTGAGCTTGAACCGCACAAGCACAATGCACGGAGGTTAAGTTCAAGCAACCACTCATAACAAGGGAGTGCCTTCCAGAGCAGGTATGAAGTGCAGGGAATGTATCACATAAAGCCTGAACTGCTGATGGAGTCAGTGCCGTACACTGGCTTATATTCAGACTTTTTAGACCATCATCTTCATATCTACCTTTCATCGACGACTCCCACATCGATCCTTTGTTCTTCACTCGGCTTTGAGCCAATGAGTACATCGCCCTGTCCGTGATGTTACGGCAATAGTACAGTCCGAGCGACCTCAAATGGAGACACTCGTTTGCTAAAGCAATCACGCTATCATCTGCACCAATAAGCCAATAAATGTTCTTTATAACATGCCATGCTTAAACCTTCAGCTTCTTTGATATGGTGAACATGCATAGTGTTGTTATTGAATCAACATATAATACTGTTATTGAGATCATGAATACTCTTTAGGTGTCTGTAAAACTTGGTCCAGGGATAGGTTGACAAAATTTTAGGGGAAAATACGACGGGCTTTCGTGCTAACCAAGATATTGAGGCTTCAAGGAAAAATGTAGGAGTGAACTGCTTCATGCATGTATGTTACATTGCATTATGAGATGCTGATAACCACCACTGTAAGGAATACCTGTTATACGAACACAACCACACAGGTCCAGGCATCGGAGATCATGGCATCCATATGCTAAACTCATGACTCCGAGATCACCAACATTGTCACACCATCCCAGATTCAAAGATTGCAACATGTTGCAGTTTCGTCCAATAGCCTATTATCAATTCAAGCGATTCATCATCTTCTCACAGACAAGCAACTGATTTTACATCAGCAAGTAAACAATAACCCATCATGATATTGTTCATACCTGCAGTGCATGGTCAGTCGCAGCTTTAACACATCCGCACAGATTTAATATTTTTAGTTTTCGACAAAAATTAGTCAAATACGCGAGAGCTTCGTCGCTGAACGATGTGCAGCCGCTGATGTTAAGCTTTTTAAGGTTAGGACAACCATTAGCCAATGCATACAAGGAGCGATCGCTAAGCTTGAAACTTTTGCTGAGGTCCAGGTCCTGCAGATCGTGACAAAACTTCGAAATAGTCTCAACAGCATTGTCCTCAAGCTGTGGATTCTCTTGGCGCAATATCAGAGTTTGCAGTCTGGTGAATTTAGGTGCAAGAGATAGAACCAAATTGTTCATGTTCTTTCTACACCTGAAGATTGTAGACAACACAGTTATTAGCAAGTAGGATACAAAGGAACAAGACACAAAGAGTAAGCCATCTGTTTATCTTTACCAAAGGAAAGACCAAAACATGAGATTAAAGATCGAGAAAGGCCAAAAACAGAGCAAATCTAAATGCAGTTAAGCAAGACAAGAAAGTATCTGGCCAACATGTTGTATCTCAAGATCTCTGTCCTAGCGATGCTGTCATCAAGGATAAAGCATTCAGAAGAAGATGGGACAACCTAGAAAAGAACCGCGGAATGACAATCCGGTACCACAAAAGGCCAGACAAATGAGTCAATAAGCTGCTATATGTCAGAAACTATAAAGGTTATATCTTAGAGCTATAGATAAACAAACACAGAACAGCAAATGTCCTTGTTTTTTGCATATTAAAAACTCTATCTACCACGAACATGAAAGCCTCATTGATTATCTTAGCACAATAAGAAGGTGTGAAAAAACATAACATGTGTTTGCCAGTTTCATCAGATACTTCACAAACTGTAAAACTTTTCATTATTCCAAAATTTTATAACCATTTGAGAGATAATAATAGCTAAAGCACACCAACAAGAAGCAAAACATAAACAAGGAAAGCTGAGAGACCATATATAGTATACCATGAGAGACACAGTTGTGTGAGGCCCAAGCAAATGGCATCCCTCCACCCACAACATACACTGGAAGCAACGATAGCGGTCTGATCATCGAGTAGTGAAACGATTCTCAACAGCAGCTCCACAGGGATATCTTTCCACTCAGTGATCCCCACACCATTCATCTTAACTCCCTCACTATTCCCAGCTGCAACCATCATCAGCTTCTCAAAGCATAAGTTCAAGTCTTCATTTCCCACTTTTGCTTCACCAATCATATTCACTCTCTCCTTCTCCCACCACCAACTCCACATAAACTTATATGCATATGTTTTCAGCTAGATTATAGGTCTTGATCCTATAACCAGACATAAAAAAAATAGTCAGAAGAGATTAAAAAACCAAAGAGAAACCATCGAATTCAGTGAGAAAAGACAAGTGCCAAGAAAGAAAAACGAAACCCATGTGCCAAAAAACTAGCATAAATGTAAAATAGGGACATAAAAACAATCAAAATCCAAAATCCTTTGAATTTTTCTCAAGTACCCCAAGCTAAAATTATACCATCCTTTCAGTTTAAACTCTTCTGGTCATATGATAAAACAAGTTACTCAAAAGAAAAAAAAAAGGAAACAATTTTAGCCATAATCAGTGAAAAAAGGAAACTAAAGCAAACCCAATTTATCTGATTGTATAGCCAAAGAAAAAAAAGAGTTGATAGCATAAAGAAGATGATCTTTTTCTTGTAAAAGATGGAAAATTTAACCTGCTTCAACATCAGCAGCTCAATCGTACAAGAAAAAAAAATCGATGAAACAAAAGTAAACAAGGGAAAATTCCCAATAACAAAATTTAATTAAAAAATGAAATTATGGAAGATAAAAGATTATGACCATATACCTTTTGTTGATTTTGCTGCATTCTTTTTTCTTTACATATTCATATGGCTTTTGTTTCCCGTTTAAGAGTTTATAAAGAAGACATAGAAGAGGGCGCAAAAAAAGAAAAAGCGAGGGAGTAATGTACGAGGAGAGGATTAGCGACGTCTATGCCGCCACGTGTATTGAATCAACGGTTAAGATTTAGTGGGTCCCACTTTATGACCCCACATAGAAGGTTTTTGATGATCATTACCTATTTAACAGTAAAGAAAGGGAATGGAGTCAAAATTCAATAACAAGTTACTGTTTTTTTTCTAAACCATTTGGGAAAAGCAGAAAAAGAATAAATATATAAAAATTTAGGGAATTTTGAAGCAATAATTTTCTTTTATATTTCTTAAAGGAAGAGACTTTGAGATTAATTTAGAAAGTTTTTTTTTTAAAGAAAAAAAATTGTTAAAGGTTTAATATAACATTTAATATTTAAATTTTTTTATTTAATTTGATATCTGAACTTGACACTTTTATTTGGTATATAAGTTTTTTTAGGTCTTATTTGATATCTGAACTTGATGTTTTTTTTAATTTGATACCTAAACTTTTTTTTTAGGTTTAATTTGGTACATAAACTTATCAAATGTTATACAAATTATCCCAAAGCACTAACACCCTCTTCATTGGGGTTGAAATTATTTTGATTGTTAATGGTAAAATTTATTCGAGAGGGACCACATACTTAAAAAATAATTTGATCTTCACAAAGCCCTCAATTTCATAAAAATATCATTAGTATTAAAAAAATTGTGTTGAAAAATTATACATTAAATGAAATAATATTGAATAAAAAAAAGAGTTATTAAAACTCAAAATACAAAAACCATTCTTTTAAATTAATAAAATAAATAAATAAAAATAATTACACATTTAAAATATAAAAAAGTAATTTCATGTGACTACCACATTTCAATCCTGCATTAATTTTTTTCTACCTTATTAATAAAAAATATTATTAGTATGTTTGAGTAATTTGTATAACATTTGACAAGTTTAGATATCAAATTGGATCCAAAAAATAGATTTTAAATTAGAAAAAAAATGTCAAATTTAATTATTAAATTAAACCTAAAAAAAGATTCAATATCAAATTAAGAATAAATGTCAAATTTAGATATAAATTAAAAAAAAAGTGAAGTTCATACTATATTAAACAAAAAAAATCTAGATATCAAATTACAAAAAAAAAATATAATTTCAAGTGACAAATGTTATATTAAATCTTGTTTAAAACAGAAGCCGCACGACAAGGAAGGAAAGGAGAACAAGTTTCTTTGTACTTTTTCTTTTTTTTTGTTCATTATTATTGGGTGGTGGCATATAGTAAAATTAAGGGAAATATAATTATCCTTTTTTGAGATAAAAAGAAGTGGGACTATGTGGGGTCGGGGTAGGGAAATGTAAATTCATGTCTACTTGGACTTGAAAATGACCTTAAAACTTTAATTAACTTAATTATGTTTTAGGTTGTCGATTGAGTCTTATCTTGATTGATATCGGTATTATTATTAGTATAAGAGAATGTGCGTTTGAATACACTGAAACGTATTATCTTTTTATTTAATGGTTGAAAAGGGATTATGAATAATTTTAGATATTGTATCAAAAATCCTCCAATATTTAAAGGGTTTAGGTAAGTATCTCAGCTCATAAATAGTTCCAGGGGGCATATGAGCACATTTTGAATAAGAATGGCAATGGAGCGGAGTAGGCAGATGTTGCTAAATCCACTATTGCTCCACAATTGATACGTTTTGCTCCATCATCTATCCTACTTCACTATGGATGTATAATTTTGAAAATCATTACCACCTTCATGGATGTTAGATGCATCCATTCTCATTCCGCCCCAATCCACCCCTCCTCGCTCTGCTTCAATATAATTCTTGTTATTCATCTTTAAAATTTTTAATATTTTTAAATGCAAATAAATCAAGTTGATAGTTCAGATACTACATTAGACATTTTAAAGCACAAGCATAAATATTTTATGAAAGTATAAGTATCAGCAGTAACATTTTATAAAAAATATTTAAACATAAAACATATAAATTTTACCATCTCTAATTTTAAAAATGTTACAATCAACTCCAATAGTTGCATGGGGTCATTGTCCAAGTCCACGTTTATGAATTTATATTTTATTAATTTTAATGTCGTTTTACATGAATTTATGATTATGCGAATCATGTCAATAATAATTTTAACAGTTAGTACTTTGTCCCCATGCCATGTTTTCTTTTAATACAATAATTTAGTTTATCTATAAAATTATTTTAATAAAATTTTGAGGCCATGATTCGAACTTATTGTTTTTCTGCATGAATTTATAGGTACGTGAAATATATCAATAATACAATTATATTAATTTTTTAAGAAAAATATTTAGTAAATGTAAATTTTGATTTTCAACATTTATAATTATTTTATACTCCAAGTTTTTGTTAAGAAAAATAAATATGAGTGTTGGAGCTCAATTTTGACCGGACCCAACATTAAACCCAACTTTTAATTTTTAAATCTTAATTTATTTTAAATTTAAATTCATTTAGAATTTAAATTTATGTTAAATTTGAATTTATTTTGAATTAAAATGATTTAAATATTAAAAATTAAAAAAAAATACAAACCCAAAATCCATTTACATGTTTAATTTACAAGCCCAACTGGGTCAAATTTGGTCAAGCCCAATTGACCTGAGCCCAATCCCAAAATTACAAAGGCTCAACTGGCCCAATTTGCCCCAAATAATAGCAGCCCAAACAGAAGCCACTTGCATTGACAACCTTCACTTCAGCCAATCGAAGAGCGCCACGTCAGCAACCAGTAGCACCATCACAGGCAATTTGCTCCTGCCATCGCCAGCTTCCACCTGCTACAGCCACCCTCGCCGACCTGCAAAAAAGAAAGACAAGATGTACATTTAAGAGAAAAAAACAAATTTTAATGATGTTGAAATTCGTTTTTAAAACCAGTTTTAGGTCTATGTAAAAGAAAAACCCTATTTGAAATCAATACAAAAAAAACTTTTTTGAAAAATCAATATACAAACTCTTCTTTGAGAATCAATACAAAAATCAGACTTTCAAAATGTTTTAAACCAAAGCAGAAGCAGTCAAAGAAAAGGGGCAATCGAATAACCATACCAACAGCAAGAACGAAATCAGAGTCAGAACTCTCAGGTTTTTAAGACACACAGGTATATTCAATGCATATTTATTTGTCACTAATAAATTGAAGCTTTAACCTATCAGCTACCTAATATATATTAAAGCATGCATTGAATATCTATGTTATTATTTATTACATTCTGTTTGTTTTCAAATAATATAATAAATGCATATATTAAATAATAATAGTAACGGCAGTAATAAGTATTAATAATTAATATTATTAATAACCGAGAAGAAAACTGAAGAGTCGATTGGGTCATCGTCTCTTTGGTTACGCCACCAGCACCGACGCCCGGAACATTGATTGTTGTCCGCCGTAAGAATGCCCATCGGATAAGTGCGTTCTACAAAGTTTTCCAAAAAAAAGGGGGAAACAGATTCAAAATGAGGACTAAAAATAGAATAAAACTTATGAAAATAAAAGGATTAATGAATCAAAATCTTGGCTTAATGAGGAAGAACAGCTTTGCTTCTAACAAGCACGTAATAACAGATCTGAAATAGGAGCTTGAAACCATTTTTTAGACTTTGAAACATAGAAGTTTAAAAGAAGGAAGATGATTTTAAAAATGATTTTGGATATGGATTTAAACACAGATCCGATTTTAAAAATAAAATAGAAACAGAGATGGGCTTTTAAAAAAATGAAATAAGAACAAAGGGGAAATGTTTTCGAAATTTCCAGATTTGGATTTTTCAGATCTGGGTTTTGTTTTAAAGAAAAAAGAGACAAGAAGAGAAGAAGTCTTACCTTCGATCGGGGCGTGAACGGTGACCGGACGGCCCAGGAATGGCGCGTGGCAGGCAGGATCGATGGCGCGTCGACCGGCGAGGAAGCGGCGATGGCGCGTGCCCATGGACACGCGGTGGACGGCAGGCCAAGGATCGGCAGGAGTTTGGCCGGCCATGAGAGAGTTTGAGAGAGGAGGAGAGAGTTTTTTGAAGTTTTTTAGAAAATGAAATGAAAATGAATAAAAAAAGGGGGTTTGTGTCTTTTATAATGTACCAAAACGACGCCGTTTTAGTCTAGGCATTTATGCCCCAAAACGGTGCCGTTTTACTTATTAAAGGCCATACACGTTCGACCCGACCCGATCCGACCCGTAGGATCCTCGTGTTTTCAAATTTTAGGATATTTATCACTTTGGTCCTTCCACATTTTTATTGTTTCAATTTAGTCTTTTTTGTACTTTTAAATAATTTTAAATTGGCCCAATAAATTTAAATGCTTTTTAATTTAATCCATTGACTTTTTGAATGCACCAGAGGTTGCCATGTGTCACTATTTTGGTTTATTTGTGCAATTGATCCTTTTTATTTTTAATTTATTTTAATTTAATCCTTAAATCAACTTCTGTTTAATTACAAAATTAGCCTAGTAATTTTTCAAGATTTACAAATTAGTCCTTTGACTTTTGGATGCCTATGGGGCTACCACGTGTCACCTTATTTTGGTTTTATTGCCCTAAAAGTCCCTAAACTATCCAAAAATAGTGTTTTGACCTCCAAACTTCTCCAAAATTATATTTTGACCCTAAAACTTTCTAAAAATTACATTTTGACCCCCAAGTTTTACAAAATTCCATTTTACCCCTAATTTCACCAAAATTACATTTTGACCCCTAAACTTTCTAAAATTCCATTTTAACCCTAATTTTACCAAAAGTACCATTTGACCCCTAAACTTTCTAAAATTTCATTTTGACCTTAATTTTACCAAAATTATCATTTTACCCCTAAACTTTCTAAAATTTCATTTTTGACCTCGATTTTTACCAAAAATTACCATTTTGCCCCCGAAAGTCCAAAATTACTATTTTGCCCTCAGGTATCCAAAAAGTCCCGTTTTCAATCCCGATTGCATCATTTTTCTTCCTTATTAATATTTGCATTTAACTTTAAGTATTATGCACTCGTATATCGTATATCGTATTCGTTTCGTTTTTTTTGCTTATCGTTTTATTTGCTTAGTTATTTTACTTCATGTTATTTAATATCTATCAATAATTGCTCATTAAACTTGCATAAACGTTTTCAAAATTGTTTTTCATGAAAAATTTTAAAATCGAGGCAATGTTCTTTTATTTCGAGTTTCAAAATTTTGCGCCTTAACTTACTAGGTGCGATTTTTCTTCAAATCGAAATTATCGACTACCCTTAATCGAGGCAACATTTCCTTATCTCCGATTATGAAAATTTGCCCCTTAACTTACTAGGTGCAACCTTTCTTTAAATCGAGATAATCTAACATCCTCTTTCAAAATTTAAAAAGTTTTACAAAGGAAAGCTTGTTATTTCTGGATCTCGAAATATTATGTCCTAACTCACTGGACGTAATTTTCTTCCCCGATCACTTTGAAATAGTGGGACTTCCAAACAAAAATCGATTTCTTTTAAACATAGCTCATGCATTAGAGGATCGTATTTTAAACTTTATTCGAGCTTTTGAGGTTTACAAATTAAGACCCGAAAATATTCAATACGGTACCGATTCTGGGCGTATGAGGGTGCTAATCCTTTCTCATGCGTAACCGACTCCCAAACTCATTTTTTGGATTTCGAAGACCAAAATTTAAAAAAAAATGTTTTAACGTTTTGTGGTAATCCAATCACACCCAAATAAAAGATTGGTGGTGACTCCCATTTTCTAAACTCCTATTTTTCCAAAAATTAAAATAATTTTTTGAAACTCCATTTTCGAGGTGGTTTCGACAATGAGTGTCACTTTTGCTTTTATTTTTAAATAATAACTATTAAAAAGGGCAGAATTTTTTTTGGTAGAAAAAAAATAACACTAGTCGATTACAAAAATAAAACTAAATTGGAACAAACCTATTATCAACATTATCTTTAAGGAGAATATTTTTAATTGCATCAGGCGAACTTTGGAAGAGCTGAAGCCTAGAATCACCCAATGATGTAATCTTTGCCATAGCATCAGCAATACAATTAGCAAATCGTGATGCAACTCTAATGCAGACAACCGAATCACGAAGGAGTAACTGATGTATGAGACGAACTTCTACCACACTACTATAACCCCCTCCCCCTGAAGTAAGGAGCTCAACTAACAAACAATTATCACACTCAACTTCAAGTTTCCGAATTCCTTTGTCCCATGCAAGAAATAGTCCTTCCAACATAGCTCTTGCTTCCACTTTAAAGATGGAATCTCCACTAAAAGACATTGAGAAGCCCCACACCCAAGAAGCAGCAGCATCTCGTATAATCCCTCCAATACCAGAGCTTTGACCATCTATTGACACGACACCATCAGTGTTAAGCTTACACCAACCTGATGGAGGAGGTTTCCAATAATTGACCAAATCTTTGCCCTTAAGCGCCTTCATTTTCGAATCATAATTGTAGTAACTCCTTGCTCATATGAACCCCATATCCACCACAGCACGACAGCACCTATGACTAGAAGTGAAAATGGCCTCATTTCGAGACTTCCAAATGAACCAGCAAATCACCGCAAACAACGTTTGCCATTCGAAATCAACTTTATCCAAGACACCTGCACTATGAATATTCCAACGCAACCAATCATGAAAAGCAAGAGAAAAGAACCTCTTCTGATCCTGAATTGGAACCACTATTTTTCAAACAGAACTGGCAAACATACAATCACGTAGAACATGCATTACTATTTCGAAATTCACTACACAAAAATGACAAAAAGCATTCTCAGTCACATGTCTCCTTTTTCTCTCATAATTAGTTAAAAGACGACCATGCCACACCACCCATAAGAACAACTGCACCCGTTGAGGAGCCTTAACTCCCCAAATCATACGCCAATGACCCTTCCCTCTACTATCATGCATGAACAGGTTCTTATACGAGCTGGAAGAAGAGAAACCATTTTTATCACTCCATTTCCACATCAGACGATCCGATCCCATATCAACACAAGGAGGCATAACCGAAGCAATATGGCGTAAAAAGAAACTAGGGACAAGAGTTGCAAGTTTATCCCAATCTCAAGATCCCGAAGGCGTGACCACATCACAAACTCATAGGGAATTACTATAATAATCCAAATTCAATCCAAAAGGACGCAAAGGTCCCACTTATTTCAACCAATGATCATCCTATAAGGAAACCAATTTACCATCTCCAATTCACCAATAGATATTACGAATAATCTCAAGCCAAACTTTCCTTAACGACTGCCAAATATAAGAACAACCACTTCGGTGAATAGAAGATGGAATCATTTCCTGGACATTATATTTCTTCTGGAGTACCTGCGCCCACAATGTTTTGGGATTTGATAGAAAACGAAACCCAAGTTTCATAAGAAAAATTTTGTTTTGATCCTGCAACTTTTGAATTCCTAAACCACCAGTATCAAGTGGTTTACAACAATTTTCCCATGACAGTAAAGCTACCTTTCTATCTTCAACCGTTGATCCCCAAATAAAATTACGGGCAATCCGTTTAATCTCCGTACAAACAGACACAGGGATTTTGACTGTATACATAAAATAATTAGGAATGGAGAGAAGGATTGACCTAGCCAGGGTAATCCAACCTGCCATTGAAAGCCTTTTTGCTTCCCAACCAGAAAGCTTTTGCTGAACTTTAGAGATAATAAACTCAAAAGTGCTTTTCGTGACCCTATTATGAAGCAAAAGCAAAACAAGATACACCCCAAGATTACCCACATTATTAACACCAAGGGTTGTACAAATTTGAGTAGCAACATCTGAAGGAGTGGATGAAGAAAAATAAACTTGCGATTTAGCAAAGTTAACTTTCTGTCCAGAGAAATAGCAAAAAGTATCCAAAACACTACGAATCACCGTTGCTTGCTCAAAGCTAGCTTCATAGAATAACATAAGGTCATCAGTAAAGAATAAATAAGACAAAAAAAGACCTCACCTTGATAACAAAAGAGGCTTCCATTTCCCATCCGCAATAGCATCCTTTATAAGATGGCCCAATCTCTCCATACACAAAACAAAAAGATAAGGCGAGAGGGGATCCCCTTGACGAATACCACGAGAAGCACGAAATTCTTCCGTTAAACAACTATTCCAAAGCACCTGGTACGAGGTCGAACAAACACAATTCATAATCACATTCACAATCATACTTGGTAAACCAACCAAGACTAGAGTATCCCGAAGAAAGTCTCAACTAATTCTGTCATAAGCCTTTTCCAGGTCAATCTTCAATACCATGCCCCGTTTTCTACCTTTAAAGGCCTTGAGAGAATGAATAACCTCTTGTGCCACCACAATGTTATTAGCTATATCTCACCCAGGAATGAAGCTAGACTGATGCAAATTAACAACTTTATACATAAGAGGTCGAAGCCGATGGACAAGAGTTTTAGTAAGAATTTTATAAACCACCGAGCAAAGGCTAATAGGTCTAAACTATGTAATCCGTTCTAGGTTTTGTATTTTGGGAATAAGAACTAACAACGTACGATTTAAACCCGGATCCAAACTCATCCCATTTAAGCTGCTACGAACAAATTCACATATAGATTGACCAACAATGTTCCATTGAGTCTAGAAAAATTTTGCCTGAAATTCATCAACCCCGGGAGCCTTAAGTGGAGCCATACTAAAGACAACATTCTTAACTTCATCATTAGTAGCTTCCACAGTCAGAGCATGAAAATCCACAGGAGAAATAGCAGGAAAATGGTGCCTACAAGGGAAAGTACCTAGCACTTGATAATCCATGGAATAAAGACCCACAAAAAAATCCCTAACATGAGTTTGCAACATCACATCATCAAAACACCATTCATTACCAATCAAAAAGCCCTCAATTTTATTACGTTTCCTTCGGATCAAAGCTCGATTATGAAAATAAGAAGTATTTCTATCCCTATAATTTAACCATTGAGCCCTTAATTTCTGGAACCACAGTAATTCCTCATGAGCAAGAACCTTTTCGATATCTGACCGTAAAACCTGCTCATGAGTAAGAAGAAACTGAGAAAACCTGAACTCAAGCACCCTTTGCACCCATTTCAACTCTTCAATCAAACGTCTCTTCTGCTAAAAAATATTCCCATAAACATGCTTATTCCACTCTTTAATCTTCGCGCTTGAGTTAGCTAGATTTTTCACAATTGATTTTCTGTTTACCTAACTACCCGAAACTACCTGGCCGAAATCATTGTGACAAAACCAACTGGCAAGACAACGTAAAGGCCTCTCCCTTTAATCTTTGAAGGTTGTAAAGAAATTAAAATCGGCCTATGATCCAATTTCAATCTATAGAGATTCTTCACCGAGCAATCAGGAGCAAATAAAGTCCAATCCACATTACATATAGCTCTATTCAAACGTTGTGATAGATCACCCCTATACCAAGTAAATTGAGCACTCGAAACACCCAAATCTCGCAACGCATGATCAAACATAAAATCACGAAACAACTGGTAACCAACATGAGCTAATGAAGCACCCCCCGACCTTTCAGAATTATCAACCACATAATTGAAATCCCCAGCAAGCATCCAAGGTCCTTCAACCAACCCAGATAACTCACTAAGAACAGGCCAAAGATTTTTACGTGACGCTGCATGAGGACTAGCATACACAGCCGTAAACATAAACTGCTTAGTCGAACTAACACAACCAACTCTTGCATGGATTAACTGAGGATGAAAATAGAAAATATCCACCAACACCTCCTCATCCCAACATAGCCAAATGCCACCTGTAAAACCATTCGCTTCAACACGAAAAGAATGCTTAAAACCCAGTTTCCCAATAATCTTATCCGCAGTACTAACACTAACACGAGGCTCCAATAAATAAAGAATATTTGGAAAAAATTCTTTCCTATATTCTTGCATAAAACTACGAAATCGAGGGTGTCCTGCTTCCTGACAGTTCCAACAAATGATATTAACATCCATAAAAAATAATAATAATAATAAGGAAATCCAAACCCGAAAAAACTACTGATCTGAAGGAACACCTTCCATGTTCGAAGAGCTCTCCCCATTTTATTGTCCCGAATTATTATGAACTACATTCAGATTGCATTCCAAAGAATGCATTAATCTTTCCATAGCCATGTCAAGATCCACCAGTTTTTGATCCTCCTTTCTAGTAATATTAGGTGGCTTACCATGATTATTATTTTTGGACAATATCGTGCTAGTAAATAAAAAAGTCGGCTCCTGCTGTGGATTATTAATCACAGAACTATCATTAGATAGAAACTTCACAGCTAAATGCATTTCTTTGTTCAAGGGCCCAGAAACTGCAACTGGAGTAAAATTTAATTTATTAGTTATAACCGAATGAAGCTGCTCTTTTAATTTCAATTTTTGACTTGTACTTCCTTAACCATTATTCTGTTGCAACCCAAATTTGCCAAGATTGGGTTTTAAAACTTTCAAAGCTTCACGAGGCCCACCAAGCACCACTTTTGTCTTATTAAGCTTACTCTTATTTTCTTTCCCTTTCATCCTTTGACCAGTAGAATGAATCCCTGAAAATTTACCACTAACAAGATCAACCAAATCCTTTCCCTTCCCTAAATTTGCCCCCAAATCACTTCCTTGATCAACACCCCCTTCCACTCCATTTTTCATATCCAGAACAGTGAATCTAGATCCCCCACTAACAGCACCGACGTTTCCTCCAACACCACTAACCTTAGTGCTCCGACCCTTATTCCTCCTCCGATCAACCACCATCCAAGACCCAAAAGCTTCCATCTCCACCTTTTTATCCAAACCAGAAACCACGGGCTCCGATCGGCTCCCTTTAGAGACATCCATGTCCGTCGGAATCCTTTCACCTAAACATCCATCCGAAGAATATCCAAAACGACCACATTTAAAACATATGTTAGGCAAACCCTCGTATTCGACTCGCTGAAGTTTACCATTAATCCAAAGCTTTGAAACAAGAGGCTTCCGAAGATCAACACAAACGGCCAAGCGAGCAAATCGCCCCCGTCGACCCCCGTTCATGTGTACATCAAGTTTAACTATAGAGCCAACCATTTTCCCAATGGCACGGAGAAGACAGTCAGAGAAATACCCTTCTGGTAATCCCGGCAATCTGATCCACACCACCTGTGATTCAATACCACTCTAAGTGGTCGAAAATTCTAGTGACCAAGGCCTAACCGATAGATTCTTTTCAAATATGACCCATGGCCCCTCTGTAAGCACCCGATTATAATCAACATCTTTTTGAAATCTGACAAGGTAAAAATCATTCTCTAAATCCATTAACTGAAACCGACCTTTGGGACACCACATAAGGTTTAATCTATTCAGCAGTGCATTAAACCCAATCTTCCCACCCAAAAGTTTAATCACCACTGTCCTGGCCTTTTTTCTGCTGATGAATTCCTTAACCCGATCAGAAAAAATTATTGCAGGCACCCCTTCAATCAATTCAGTAACCACATCATCATCCATCAAGACAAACTCCTCCTCAACAAACTTGTCTTGCAACTGCTCGATGGGTTCCCAAGGAAAGTGAACTTATAAGAAGGTTTAATCGACTCCGGCATAACTTTCTGACCATTTTTATCAACAATGGGATCGTCAAATTCGAACTGAGTCTCCGGACGCGTACGAACCTTCTTCGTAGCCCTACCAATACCTATATTCGAACCAAAACTGTTAGTTCCGACTACAGAGTCAACCGTCGGTACAGTACTCATTTCTTTTTTACTTTTAGTTCTATATCGATTTTTTATACACTACATTTATGGTAAAAAAAAAAAAGAAGAAAAAAAGATAGAATTTAACAAAGGAGGACAATTGAAAAAAAAATTAGGAAACAAATCATTTTCAGAAATTGGTTTTATTTTTCCTGTTATCTTCTCCTTTCCATTTTTTATTTACATTTTACTTTAACTCATTATCTTATCCTTTCTCATATTTTATCTAAAAAATACTAAAATACAAATCTTGATGGCCAAACCAATTTACTTTCTTAAAAATTATATCATAACAAATCATGATTTAGGACTATTACCTTTTTCATGATTTTATTTCAGTTTTGGTTTTTCTTCACTAAATTTAAATGGATTTTTGGACACATATATATGCTTGACAATCACCATTTCTTCCTTTTCTTTTTCCCTCTATTTTTAAAAAAAAATAAGATTTCATGCATTTTCTATAATCGATATATCATCAGTGGCGGAGTCTGAAATCTTTTAGGGTAGAATTAAATTTTATATTTTTATGATAGTAAAAATGTAATTTCATAATTTTAATAATCTATATCTTTATAATTTTTTTAAGAGTTAGATCAAATTTTTATCATTTTTGAGAGATGAAAGTGCAATTTTATAATTACTTATTTAAAATTTTTATAAAAGATTTAAATTAAAATTTCACCATTTTAAGGAGGCCATGGCAATTTAAATTCATTTTTTTACTTTTTCTTTTTCATATAAAGAAAAATTTGATTATTGAAAATGAATTTTTAATGAAATAAAGTTATAGCTATAATCAATGGGGGTGCTGTATGGTGTGGGGTACCAGTTACTCATTCCCATATCTAAATCCGATCTTGCTTTCTTGGCGGCGGTTATAATTGACTCATTCTTTTCTCTTTTTATTGGTTAATATAATTTTTAATCCTTAAATTTGGTAATTAAATTCACTTTGGTACTTGTATATCTTTTGTTTACTTTAATATTTTAACTTGATAATTAGATCCATTTTAATTCATGAACTTGGTAATTTTCAAGTAACAACGTAGCACAATCTCAAAATATTATGCGTTAAATTTTTACATTTGTCAAGTTCATCGATCAATTGTTTTTTTAATAAGGTTAATAAAACAAATTTGTTACATAAAAAATCATTATCATATTCATTAACATTGTATGTTGATTTAAAATATATATTAAAATATATAAAGTAGAAGAAGTAAAATGCAATTCTAACTCTTAATTAAAATCCATCCATATGCATACATCAGTAAACAAAAAGATTGGAAGGCTAATCTAGAATTATTAGAAGAGCTATGTATAGTTCTGAAATTTGTATAAAAAAAAAATATGATCAGAATATATAATAAAATTGTTAAAAAAATAAAAGGAAATTATTCAAAGACTATATTGACAATGGGATTAAATAATTAAAATGTAATTTATTTAATTGATTAATATGATCTTTTTTTTGGAGCTGTGTTTTAATTAATTGTACATGCTTTTCTCCATAATAGAATTAATATTTTGCTGCTGTTTTTATTTATTTATTATTTTAAAGCTGTGCCAATACTAATGCTTGAAGTTTAAAAGATAATTAAGTAATATAATTTATGCAAGGATGAAATTATTAAATTATTGAAGAAATCAATCTTTGCTCAAATTAAGGAAAGCCAGGGCTATTACAGCTAATACCAGATTTCATTAGGCTGTATTTTTAATAATTTTATAATTATATATTCTCTGATAATACAAGGGTCTGATTTTTTAACTATATGTCTCGTTTATTTATTTATTTTATTTTTTAAATATCTATTAATGATATTAGTATATTAATTAATTATCCTTATATATTTTAAATAGTGAAAGCATTTTTTGGAAAAATAATATTTAAATTTAATTCCGTCCAATATCACTAAGCATGACATGTCAAAATAATTATTTTAAATATACTTGACAAAATATGCTGTGAACACTCAATATTAAATTCTGTAATTTATATGGTGATTGTTGGATAATTATAATTACATCATTTATAATAACTTGTAATGACAGATAACTCCAAACAGAAGTAACCATATAGAATGAGATTTCTCCATTTTATATTTTTGTCTTTTTTCCCTATATTTATTTAGTTATTATAAACCCTAATTGTGAATCAACTAGATTCATGCATAAATGAATAACAACAAATAGGTTAAGATATGACTTAAGTCTCTATACTCTTCACAAATTAGGAATTAATCTCTGTACTTTTATTTTCACAAATTTAATTTCTATACTTTTCAGATTTCAAAATTCAAGTTCAACAGTTAATGTTATTTCTTTTTTGGTTAGATTTGTTATTGCGACATTTTGAAATAATAGAAAAACTCACTTGGTAACCGTATAACTAAAAAAATAACATTGTAATGAACTTGAATTTGACAAAAGAATTTTAATAGTGTTAACAATTAGACTTAAATTTTAAAATTTAAAAATTAAAGGGGGTTAAATTCTTTAAAAATAAAAAATATAGAAACTAAATTCCAAATTGAAAAAGAGCATATGGACTCATGGCATATTTTAACCTAACAAATATTTTCAGTTATCTATATGGCTTGGGGAAGTTTCACAAGGCAAGTAGGTGTCTTGACCTCTCAAACATGATAAATTAGCTATATGGTCTATTCAAATTTTATAAAGGATGATGTTCATCTTAGGAGGCTCGGGTTCGAGCACCTATGTGTGCAAGGTGCGTTAACAATCTCATTATACGTTCTGTCCATATATGCTCTTAGTGTGCTTCAGTGCACTCGAACTCATGTCTTTCTGCATTAGCAATAATGCCCATGCCAATTGAGATAAGACTCAATCGGCTAATCAAATTAAATTGATAAGAATTTTAGTTATTAGTTTAATTAGTCCAATAAAATTATAACAAATATTAGATATAGTAAAAATATTAATATTAGTTATATAGATATAACTTAAAAATATTTTTTTAGCCTATATATGAGTGGAATAAATAAATAAAAATAAATAGAGTGAAATGCAAGAAAACATTCATATTTGTTGTGCCTTTGGAGATTGTAATTCCGTCATCCCGATCCAAGTCAAACGCATGCTTGAACAACTGGTTAAGCCATTCAGAACTCAACCAAGAAGCATTCAAAATTCCCACCCATTTTTTATTCATGTAAATTGATTCCATTGGACTTGAATTTCGGCAGCTCAATTGGGTTTGTGGATGTAGTCAGAAATGAACTCACTGTTTTGGAGTTTGGATATTAGTATAATGTAAGAGTAATAGAAATGGATTAGGCTCACAAGCTTCACAATTCGCAAGCATTTATTTTTAAACAAACTAGGGATAACAAGTTCTTCCCATGGTTGATATGCAATACCTACCATTATTCTATACATGGACATTGATTGATGTTCTTCTTTCAAGCCAAGAACTTTTCCAATAAATTCCCGAAGAAGAAGCTTGTTTTAGCCCATCCGCTGGTCTCCGCCTCCCGTGCTTTCGTACTTGATGGATCCTTCTTTACGTTCAGCATCATTGTCTGTCCGATTTCTTTGCGAAGTGCTTCAATTGTCTTTGCATCTACAGGATTACCGTAAGCATCTCTAACATAGAAAACATTCACTGCTTTCTCCCCAACTGTTGACACCCCTGCTCTTCTAACTGACAATCCGTTCTCCCGGAGAATCCTTGTTACTTCCGACAACAACCCAACTCTGTCCTTTGCACAAAGCTCCAGGCTTAAACCCTGCATTCGTTACATGGATCATGTTTTTCTGCTTATTTTATGCACGAAACGCAACGTTTCAGTTGGCTACATTCTACTCACCTCACTCACTCTTCTATGAATGGCGGCTTCGAGACATTTAACAACCCTTTCTTTCTCTCCTTCAGTATCAAGCGTGCATCCATCCATGTGGCGAATAAAATATTCCTATGATTCGAAAGACATTACGATAACTTATGCACATATAACCTAATTTGATACAATACACGGACGGAAGTACTTCTGGTCCTTCCTGAAAGATTATGAGATATAATGGGTTTACCTGTGAAGCATAAGGACCATTGGATGAGATGTTAGCATGAAAAACTACATATTGCATGTCCGTGAGCGTGCAGACAATGTCAAACATGAGCTTAGCTCGATCTTTGCACTGGACAGTAACAACCGAGTATCCTTTCTCCTCACAGTGCTCAACTGTGATCTTTGGTTTGAAGGATGGAGGATAGTCAACCTCAGTTGTCACTCCACCACCTTCATAATCTCTATCAGCAAACAGCATTTGATGAAGCCGGCGATCAATATGTGTGAATCCCATGGAGAAGCTGGTACGAGCCACATTGTCATCGTCCTCACAACCACGCATGATGTGCTTAAGCTGCTCCTCCATAATAGACAGTCTGTTTGGATCATCCACAGACCCCCTCGTGGTATTATCATTGACATAGAGCACACATGCTATTCGTCTATTATGTGTCCATACTTCCGCAACAGTAACATTAAAGTGAAGGTTGGCAAGGACAGCCGAGATCTCTGATAAGAGACCAGGCCTGTCCCTTCCAATGAGTTCGACTGCAGTGTGATTACCAAAAGAGTGCACCCCGACACGTTTGCCAGGGCAGTCTTTCATCCCATCTGTAGTGTGGCCCTTAGGTCCTAGAACCTGTTAAAATAAAAATACTCAGTGGGCTATGAACGCATAACATGGTAGTAGGCCTCAAGAAGAGCGGAAAGAGAGGGAGAAATATATCATTTTACAAGAATCACAATTTAGCAAAAAAGAAAATAAGTTCGAGAGGAAAAGAAACCACATACCCTCTCTATGTAATCAATGGTTTTTCCGTCGGTGATCTTTTTCCCTTGTTGATCCGTGACGTGAAACACTGTTTGCAAAGAATAAAAAAGTGTCAAGTACTCAGTACTGGGAAGAGAAAAACAGAGGAGAGGAACATAATGCCATTTTCCTGCTACTGCTATAGCCATATACGTTGATGCTTATCCGCAATTGATCTGTTTAACAGTAAAGAAAAGGATGAAACTACGGTCTGCTTTATAGTTGAAAGGACCTCCATAATATAGAAACAAAGCTCTATCGCCTAACATAAACAGAACACATCTAGTATACATCATTATCCTACCATCCATGAACCATCCACCATCGGAGGAGACATAAGCTTTGGTAATAATGAAGTCAAGGTCCGATAGTATTTGCACAACTTCCAGCAATATTCCGGGTTTATTCACGCTGTCAACCTATGTGCAAATAATGATTTAACTGTTAGCACTAAGAATGATTGATACCACCCATTAAGTTTGTTTTGTATCGAAATTTACCTTTATAAGAGTACAGTCACTGCAACTCGTGTTATCGACGGACACCCTGCCGGAAAAGGTATGAGAAACAAAGAGTTACAACTATAGAAAGGCCTTCACTGCTAAATGTGCCTGAAATCTTCTCCAATGCTCTGTCCTTTTATATGGAAAAAAACCCCTTATGACACAGAAGTACAATTCGGTAGCATAACATTTGATTGATTTGCATATTTTTGCTAACTATAAATCCAAGGAATTATAGTGACTCGACCATCAAGGTTGTTGAATTTTGTTGCTTGTTTTGGGACAATATTGATAACAGACCTCAAAGAAGAAAAAGAAAAAAGGCATGTGGATAAAGAGGTAGAACCTTGGAGGATTTATTCTGACACTCAGGTTCTCATACTCGGGATCAAAGTATGGCCAACAAACTTTAGCCATTTAAACCGCAGCTTCACAATAATATGAATGTGTTTCTCTTTCTGTGTCATAGCAGAATAAGCTCAGTTATCAGGAGATATACATTAACTATTATGTAATAAAAAAAGTTTCATGTTCTCTCGAAAACAGATTGACTTAAACATGTAGATGCAAGACATTAAGATTCATCAAATCGGCCAGAAACATGTGAAATGTGTCTGAAGGTGCACTCTAATATTGCAAGCCACAGAAAACGAAGGAAATCTGTCCGAACATTTACCTAATATGAACAAACAAACTGAAAAGTCTAGCTTCACAAGTTCTATATCAAACGGCTTGTAGTTGAGGAGCAAGCAAAGGAGCTGTAAATTACAATGATAGATGATATCTTCAATCTTTGTGCATGACAAGAAGAGTAACTACCGTTTCTGAAGAAAACAAGAAAAGGTCTTCTTTGATGATTTAGCATGTAGTTAAGGTTGCCTAATTTGGCAATCCTATGTGGATGGAAATCAGGTTCACATTATGGCAACAAAAATCTGCAAATAAAGTGGAGGAAAAATTAATAATGCGAATACGGAGAATCCAAAATCATTTTAGCATCATTATATGTACTTATATATCAATGTATCTTTATAAACTTCATCGAGCAAAGAACATTAAAGTATTGAAACTAATACAACCTATGCAACAAACCTCAACTACTATATCCAGTAAAGATATTTCTCAAGCTCTTGCTTAGTAATTTTAACTCTACCAGTCATAAGACGGGTTTGCAACACTACTTATAACCGATCTTTCGACTTAAAGGATCAATCCCTCTAAGACTTCAACCCTGGAATAAATCATACAACAGAACAATGCATCCCCTCTGAATCACAGCTTTAAATGTTTGATACCTTTCAATTCTCATTCCTCCCTACGAAAATGCTTAGTTTGGATATGTTTGGTTCAAACCCGAAGACCCAAACCAATGGTAGTGCATGATTAGAATTAGTACTACCAATAAAAAAGCAAAGAACAAAATTGACCAAAACAACTATGAATTGGCATTAGGATTTGATTCTTAACATTTTCTTTTTCCCAAACATCCATATCAGGAACAGTCTATATACTGCCATTAAGCCTCACTATCAGCAGCATCACCACCGTCTGTTCCAAATTATCTTATCAAGGCCATCAATTCTTAAGAGGAATTAAAAGTAAATAATACTAGTAAAGTGGGAAACTGTATATGAACTTACTCCAATCTACTAATTAGTCATTATCACTAAGGAGTCATTATCACTATATTAATCCCACAAAGGAAAGAAATTTTAACAATCAATCAATTAATTAAAGCTTGAAAATAGTGAGAGGTTGCTGCAAAATTCATCCTATTAAAATACCAAAAGAGAAGCTGAATATTCCTTTATCCGAGTTGTACATCTCAGAAGGAAACCTGTAAATTCTCAGGAGAAAAACACAGAAAAACAAAATGAAAAGCAACATGAAAGGATACCCAACTCAGTAAAGAGGATGACATAACCGGAAAACCGAGCAAATTTATACGCAGCCATATATGGTAGTGATTGAAACAAGAACTCCATGCAAAGAAAACAAAAATAAAAAAGAACAAGAACAAAGAATTCAGATTACCCATCTCCGGGAGAGATGTTAAAAAAAGTACTCAACTAAATTACCTTTGAAAAACCCTTAACTTTTACAGCTTTGCTTCTTCTTCTCCTTCTTCTTCTTCTTCACATTCTATCTTAGTAACAGAAGGGAAAAGCGCAGAGAAAACTTTCTTTTTCTTTTTTCTTTTTGGTGAGTGAATGAATCTTTTAAAAGAGAGATTCTATGCTTTTCTACGTTGGAATACCACTTTCATAAAATCATCATGCTTTGCTTTCTGTATGTTTCAACCAAAATTCAAGCTTCTCTTTTTTTCTTGAGCAAATGGAAGCTGAGAAAAATGGGAGAGACCACTTGAAAAAAATATGACTGATAAGAACGGCGTTGGGATTTAAATAATACATAAAATAAAATGATTAAAATATTTTTTTATTACTCAGTAATGACACGAGGCGACAACATCAACCTTCTTCTTATATTTTGTGTAAGTTCAAGTTTAAACCCACTCTCAGATGTGCGCGTGACATTTAAATGATGCTGACGTGGATAATTGTAAAGTATTGCTAATATTTTATTTTAATTTTTTAAATATATTTTATTTTAATTCATACATCATTTATATCTAAATTTGATAATTTTTTTAAATTGTAATAACTATCACAAAATAATCAAATTAATAATTAATATAGTATAAACGGACTAAAAATTGGTACAATATCAAATTTGATAACTTTTTAAATATGATATTTGAGTTTTTTTCTTGACATGGTTCATATATTTGATAAAATTAATACTTAATTTTTATTAAATAAAGCTTAAAAGTTAAAAAACCATAGATTATATTTAATAAATTAAATAAAAATTTAAATAGATTTAAAATTAACCTTAAAATTATTTTGTTAACAAAATCAAGAAAATTTAAATTTAATAATATTGAAACTTAATATATAAATTGGTATCTAAATTATACAGTTTTTTTCATCTCGGTACCTAATTATTTTTTTCTTTTAAGTTGATACTTACATTAGTCAAACTGTTAAAGTCTATTTTAAAAGAGGATTAATTCACAAATTGGTACCTAAACTATATTTTTTTTCTCATTTTGATATCTGAACATTTTTTTTTGATTAAATCGTTAAACCTATTTTAAAAAAAACCAATTAAAAATTGATATATGACAAAAAAGTGAAAAATTATAAAAATAATCGAACTAGTCAAACAACAAATTTTTAATTTAATCAATCCCTTTGATTTGATAAAATAAATTATTAAAAAAATTATAAATTTTTATTTTAAAAATAAATCGATTTTTTAACTTGATTCATAAATCAATCAATTCAATTTACTTTTGAACCGACACCATAAATCTCGATCTAAATCTTGATCTAATTCTAAAAACACTAATTTTGAAAAATATTTTTAAACCGCAAGTACAACCGACAACAAGACCTAAATTTATGAAATTAACTTTTAAGGAGCGTGGAGCACGTCGTTTAGTGAGGCAGTGCAGCTTTGCCGGTGGCTATTGTCGCTTTTGGGTTGGGAAAATAATTATTAGGCACAAAAAAAAAAATTGAGGACCGTAGATTTGCTATGAGGGAACGTGGTGAGTAATGGATGATGATGGGATGGTTAGGGTCACTTAAGGTTGGTTCAGAATGTTTGTACAGTCAAAGTGGGGGAATTAAAAAAAAAAAAACTTGGGTGCCTTTCCACTTTATGATTAAAGAATGGTTTTACTACAAACTGGAATGGTAGCCTCATTATTCTAATCTTATAATCTTAAGTACGATATTAAACCGTTAACTGAAATTATGAAAAATATATATTTAATTTTTTAATATCAAATTCGAATTTAATTTTTGTTTAAATAATAACAAGATATATAAAGAAATTAATAAAAATAAAATGAGAAGATACAAAGAGGATGAAAGGAGATTTGGGGGTAAAGAAATTGGATAAGCAATTAGGGGTGCAGGTTAAAGAAAGGGTGCAAATGAATCAAACTTTTCCAATTAATTGGAACCAAGAGACACCGAATCTAATTCCGAACCTAAACGTCGATGGATTTTCACAATTTCATATATTTTTTTTCTCGAAGGAATCGGGATCACATGCTCCCAAACACCCCCCACCCCAATTTTCTTCCATAAAAAATGAAAATAAAAAGAGATTTGTAACTTGAAAACTGAAATATTAAGATTTTAATTTCAAAAATATTCATTATTTAAAGTGATTATATCACTCAATTGACTTACATTAAAAAAATATGATATTTTGGTTAAAATTAATTAAATAGTTTTTGGGCATCGTACAACATTGTTACGCTTAATTAATTATGATCAATGATAACTTATTAGAGGTAAGCATGAAATCTTAGGTTGATATCAAGTAATCTCATTCTCATCTTTAATTATATAAAAGAAATATTATCCCAATAAGGTAATTAATGGTTTAGAATCAATCGAAAAAGTGAAATCAAACATTGATGCTTAATCTTCGAAATCAATTTTGATGCTTGTAAATATGGTTGATTTGATTAAAAAAATTGTGTTTAATTTTTTAGTTGATATTATTTTAAATTTAATTTTTGAATATTTTTTTATTCTTAATTAAAAAAAATTAGATAAAAATCTTATTTCATATATTTTGAGAATTATTATTTTATCCAAGGAAAAATATTTGGTATATTATTAGTGTAGTTTTAAATTTTATAAGTAAAGTTAAAGTTGATAAAAGTTATTAAGGGTATAGTAATTTTTTTTTAATATTTTTAAAAAATACTTGTAAAATAAAAAAATATTATCAATATACCAAATTTTAATCCCTTATCTAATTTTAATAAAATTGAAAAACTTCACAACTAAAATTAATAATCCAGCCAGCGCCTTTGTGAAAAAAAAATTATTTTTCCAAAAGAACCCTAAGCAAAAAGGAAATTTGTTAGATTTTTAATGCTATTTGTAATTTTTAATTCTATTTTAGTAAGGATTTTTTAATTTTTATGAAATGATATATTTTTAAATATTCCGAAATATAAATCACTAAGGTAGGTGGGAGTAATAAACAAAATCGAATTAGTTTGATCCAAATAGAACGTTGACGTTTTCAAAAAATAATTTAGTTCAAATCATTATTGTACTAAAATAGAATTTAAATTTCATCCTTAAATATTTTCTATTTTTTTTTTATTAAAACCACTTATAATCTCTTTTCAACTTTTAAATAAGAAAAAGATGCATTTTAACGCACTCAAATTCACATCTTCTCTTACTAATGATAATATCGATGTCAATCGAAATATAAATAAAAAAAGCAAAAGTGATAAAAGAAAGAAGAGGTGGGTAATAAATAGAAGAGGGAAGGAAAGCAAGTTGGGGGCAAAAGTACGTGAGGACTGAGGATCGGGAAGGATGTTGGTTTGGGGAAGAATCGAGCACCACATGTGAGGGAGGCAATTGGCTGGAGGTCCCCACCAACAGCAACAGCAACACCAAACCAAACCAAACCAAACTAATGCGTTGACGCACGTCCCCAACTCCTTTTTGTAGTTTTGGTTGCATCATTCAGCTGTCGCTATGCTTTTCGGGCCCTAATCAAAACATACTAATAAACTACTACGATATTTCGTTTTCAACGAAATTTCAAACAAGATTCATTCGATTTCTCTATATTCATGAATCAACGACCCTGATGTACTGACAAATTTTTCATATCCTCTCTTCACTAAACACATGACGTTGACGCCTATGAGTGAATATATATTTTTTATTTTCTGCTTTTAAAATTGTAAGTATATAATTTATTTATTTATTATTTTAATAAAAAAGGTGTGGTGGTTTACTCAGTGTTATTTGAGTCGGATTAGATTGGTTGGTCGAATCAATTAAATTGAAAATCAGTTGAAATATTGATCCAGAGAAAGGCATTGAACTATTTACACCGAAAAAAGACCGATTGAATCAAATTTTAATATTTTTATCTTCATGAATTTTTTTTAATAATTTATTTAATCGAATCAAATAGATTAATGGACAATCTAATTGATTCAATCATCAATCCGATTCTAAAAATCGGTGGAAATCTCATGAAGTTAGGAAAATGTTTTGAGAGGAATTTGAAGGGGCTTTGGCCTATATCCAAGAGTCTTCCCTTCGTCCTGTGTTAAAGAGGGATTTTATATAAGAAGTGAAGGTTTGGCGTGAGTTCTGCTAAAATAATGCCTTGTTATAGAGAGTGGTTGTAGCACCATACATGCTTCATGATGTGATGGATAGTAATATCTTATTTCTTTTTGAAGAAAATATTATTATTAATAAAAATTATGAATAAAAAAAATACAATGACAGATATAAACTATAAATAAATCACATAAATTAATGCATAAAAGTCATGTTTGTAAAATAGTATAGAGATAAACTGATAATAACTCAACATTGGAATAATTAAAAAAACAAATAAAAAAGGTATCAATTTGATCAAATAGCTGAAATTTGCATCTTAGCTCCGTCATTATCAAATCAACTTGACAATTAGTATTGATCAACCAAGAAAAAATCAAACAATTGTCAATTGTCATAAATTTTAAGAGACCCACCACATTAGTGATGCATAAAAAACTAAATTTCAGATGTTTTATCTTCCTTCTCCTCATTTCGAATCTATCACCATCACTATAATCTATGATGATAAGACCTTTCGAGAAGGGTTCTTAATAGATTTGACAACATCCTTACAAAGAAAATATTATATATGCGAGAATGTTGGGGATCGATCCATATAAACAACGAAATAGTAAAAGTGGAGAAAAACAAACATAGATATTTTACGTGGAAAGTTCCTCCGAAGAGGATAAAAATCATGAGCAAAGGAGACTTGACCTTTCACTAAATGAATAAATAAACGAGAGTACAATATGGAGAAAATAAAAGAGGCTTCGCCCCTGCTCTTGCCTCAACAGATCGTCGCTTCGTCCCGACGACCCTCGTCGTGACATTACCCCTTTCTCTTCGCGTAGTTACAACGTCACATATCTCCTTGTCGTGACGTTGCGCGTTTGTTTTCGATAAGGCCTACAAAACGTCTGATAAATGCGAGACACACCCTACAAAGAACATGACTAGAAATTAAAAACTAAAAATAAAATCTTATATACTTTAAAAAAATATAACGGACAAAATAACACCACGAAATTATAAACAAAATTGCGATATTATGGACAGAAATTAAAAACGAAATAAAAACTAGAAAAAATAATATTGAAAAAACTGTGACCAACAACCAACACTAATATCGATATTGACAAAGCAAAAATTTAATTTGAAAAATTAAACCACTAAGATTTTTGGAAGAAAAAGCTTAATAATTTTATCTTATTCCTAATCAAACTTGTATACAGTCAAACAAATAAAAGTTTAAAAACACCAATAGATCAAATTTCTCAAAATTAATGGGTTTGACTCAAGTTTCAATTTAATCCAACTTGAATACAAATTGCTCAAAGTCTAAATTCATTGAATATTTTCTCTTTCTAACATTATTGAAAGAACTATTGAAGCACACGTATATGTTTATTATAGCATATAATATTTCCTACTTTTCCTTAGGCCAAACTTCTACTTTCCAAAATCCTCTTCACTTGATATATTGATTGTTATTTTTTTTTAATTATTACATATCCCTTAATAACTTTATATTTTAGATATATTTTAAAGGATTTTACTTAGATAATTATCATATATTCTTATTTATTTATATGATAAAAAAGATTATTTAATTGCAATTAAAAAGTAATTTTTTATAATTCTTTTTATGAATATTGTCATTTAAGGATTTAAAAAAAAAAATTTAAGCACATGTCTCATTTTGTTAATATTATTTTTTTTAAATATATATAAGAATTATTGTTACTCGAACTCAACAAGTGGCTCCAATGAAAAAAAGAATGTTCATTCTAGAGATCTCGAGTTCGAACGCCTGTGTGTACAAGATGTATGTCTTGTTAAAAGGTTAAAAAAATATGAATAGATATTATCATGTAATTATACCAGTATATTCAAAAAAAAATTTATTACAACTCTTTCCTCCAACAATTTGCAGAAGTTTTGGATAAATTATTGTTTTTTTCTCTCTCCAAGCAAGTGAATATTATAATGATGAGTGGCAAATTTCCACCATAGTTGGGAAACTTTGGTTTAAACTTTAAGGTCCACTATGGGCCTTGTCATGTTTCCAATATAATACATACTATGCAAAGAATTTAAGATTTAGAAATTTCGTGGATTGGCGTGATAATAAGGGTGTTGATTGTTTCAGGTATGATTTAGATTTGAGTCGTGTTAGTCGTGTTGCTATTAGAGTTTTATTTTTCTTTTGAAGTTCACTAAAAAAAAATTTAAAAATTTAAAAATTAAAAAATTCTATCATAAAAGAAAAGAAAGGGAAATGTAAGAAAAAGAAAAAGGTGTTTTAATCGTACATAAAACCTAGAGAGTTTAACTCACATAAGCTAAACTAAAAAATTATCATGTATTTTATTTTTAATTTTTTAAATTATGACAAGTTTTAATATTTTTATTCTTTTGAAATTTAAAATTTAGTCTCTATATTTTAATTTAAAGATATTGTATCCTTATATTTTTTATTTAAAAATCTTGATTCTTTCATCTAATTTTACTGTTAAAGTTATTGATGGATTAAGTACTAGACCAAAGGCAGCCATAGGGGAAATAGTGAGAGGACCGAATGGAGGATGGATGTGTGTTTTTCATATGGTAATAGGATTGTTCAATAATTTTTAGGTTGAAACTCGAGCACTACTCGAGAGGTTAAAGTTAGCTTGGGCGACAAGATACCTCCAAGTGGGGATCGAGAGCAATAATGCTATATTGATTTCCTTTGTACAAAATGGGTTAGCAATGAGCAACATTTACAGTGAAGTTCGGCTTATACATGATTGGTGCTTTAAAAATTGGAAGGTGACTTTTAGTCAAATTGTGAGGGACAATAATAAGGTGACATACTGTCTTGTACGTGTGAGCAAAACTCGATTCGAACCGAAAACTTCAAAAAAAATTTTGAATTTCGAATTATTCGAATCGAGTTATTCGAGTTAAACGAATCGAGTTGAATTTTTTTTTTCAAATTTCGAGTTCGAATCGAGTTAAATTTTCGAATTCGAATAACTCAAATAATTCGAATAAACCGAATAAAACTATATTATTTTTAATTTTAAATTTATATTACTTAAATTCAATTTACTTTACCCCATTTTCTCCCAAGCCCAAACATTTTATCTTACTCAATTTTTTTCCCTAAAGGTTAAAACTCATCCATAAACTAAACCCAAATATTTTTAATTTTTTATCTTTTACCTTTCCCAAATATAATTTCGTTCTTAAAAAAACTCATAAACTAAACCCAAAATTAATTTTCTCCAACTCTAAATTAAATAAAAATATATTTTTTTAAAATTATATAAAATTAAACAACACCAAATTAATTTTTTTAATTTAACTCGAACAAATATATTCGATTCGATTCGAATTTCATCTCACTCGACTCGATTCGTAAAAATTCAAATCGAGTTAAGATGATGAAATGTGATTCGAAAACTCGATTAACTCGAAAATTTTTCATTCAGTTCGATTCGATTCGATCGAATGCTCACCCCTATTGTCTTGCTAAAGAAGCTTAAGGCGGCATGGAGGAATTATTTATTCATGTGGATCCACCAATACATGTGAGGAACTTACTTGACATCTATCATGCGATGAGAATTTTACCTGCTGAAGATTAAGTTTAGTGTAGTTAACCTTGACTTTTCATATTTACCAAAAAGAAAATAATTAGTATAATTGAATAATGATTTGTATAATTGTAACTCATACAAAGCTCACCATTTCAATTGCATACGAATAATGACAGGGTCCATGAAAATTGGTAAGTAAACACTTTAGATGGCTCTCACGCCTTGGGTTCTTCTGGCTAATGGAAATGAAAAATGGTAATGATTTCCAAGCAAAGCCCCACCTTGTGGGAAGCACTGTACTTCGGTCTTAACATACAGAACCAAATTACATGTTTTCAATGTCTGATAAAAAGCCCTCTAAGCCTTATCTTATTCTTGTCTTGTTGGAACTTTCGAGACCAATCAAGGTAGCCAATACCCAGTACTGTTGTCACTATGCATGACCCATGAAATGACTTCACACCTCAAAACTTTGTTTTGCCTAGCAATGATCCTACCTGTTTGTAGGGCTATGGTTCTAATGCAGTACTCCTAATACGACAATTATATATATATATATGTGTGTGTGTATATATATATTGAGATGTTTTGACTATAACTGTGTTTTAAATGTCACTAAGATGGTGACTGCAAAAACAGTATATTACATTGGTTTGTTTACCCTTTTGACATCTGAGATGAAATTCTAAATGCAAGTAATTGAAGTAAATATTGTTCATCGTTTTGTAAATTGAGGAAATGGCTTTTCCTTCAAGTGGTGGAAATGATCGGCTTCTCCTTCCAGAAGGCGCAATACCTGTGGGACAACCCATCAATTCATTATTACTGTACAAACTGGGTGAACAAAATTCGATTTTATTTGAAAAAATCGAACAAAAATTCAAATTTTGAATTATTCAAATCGAATTAACTTGATTCGAATTTCATCTCACTCGACTCGATACGAGAAAATTTCAAAGGGTTATTACCTCCGCCATTGATGGCCTCATTTCAGGGTTCATTTGCACGCATAAGTAAGCTGTCTTAGCCATAAGGTAGAGTTGATAGGTGTCATATGACTCTTCAATACGAGGATCAATGAGCTCATGTAGTGCTAACTTTTCGATCAGTGGTTCTGCCTAAATGATCAAACACCATGACGGCAATGAGAACAAGTGTAAAACTGATCAATATTGCCAAAAAGAAAAAATATTATGAACACTCATTGAGACCTACATACCCATTGTCTCAAAGATACATGCTGTCCTTCGCTTTTGTAGTCAATTACTTTGCGACCTGATATTAGTTGTAGGAGAACTATCCCAAATGCATACACATCTGTCCTCACTGAAACAAACCCATTCTCTGCATACTCTGGAGCAAGGTATCTACATGAACCAAAGGTCCATTTTACACTAGTTGGCATATCAATGGTGTATGTATACAGTCTGAAAATGAATTGAGTGGTCATAGAATAGAAGTCTCCTACCCTAATGTTCCAAGAACTTGTGTCTGTAGTGTTTCATCATTTATCTTCCATCTGGCTAGACCAAAGTCACCTAGCTGTGTGTAGAAACACAATCATTTCAATGAGCATGCAGTTCCATAGAAAATCCTAATTATCATATAAATTTCTAAAACAGACAGCATTTACGGTTTTAACAATCTTTTGGCTTTAGCAGACAGTCTACTGTTATGTTACTCGAACTTGGGTTTGAAGATGTGATATGATAAAAGACACCTAAATTATATGGGCTAAGTAGTAAAGATTATTAGGCCGTAAAAATAGGACCAACCCAAGTTGATTAAAGGGCTTAACTGACCATAGGGACTAAGTCATGTGTGAGAAGTATGTTGCCTGGACGCATGTCCCTATGAATAATAGGACCACCACGGCATTCTTCATGCAGAAAACGTAAACCCTTTGCAGTGCCAATTGCAATAGCACGTCTTTGATGCCAATCAAGAACATTTTCTGTATTTTCTGTAGAAAAAAATCCACAATTCCAAATCATATAGAAAATTTTGTAAAGATGAAATGACACATAAATCAATACTTGGGTCTGTACAGATATGTTAAGTTTACCAAATAAATGCCAGTAAAGGGACTTGTTGCATATATACTCGTAAACCAAAATGTTGAGGTTCTCCTTGCAACAATAACCCAGCAGCATCACAATGTTCTTATGACGTGCGAAACTTAAGACAGATACCTCGGAATTGAACTCAGCAAATCCTTGTGTACTTTCTTGTTTCCGTACCTTTGCTGCAATCAGCTGTCCATCTTTGAGCTTACCCTTGTATACATGACCATATCCACCTTCCCCTAACAAGTTCTTCTTTGAGAAGTCTTCAGTGGCTTGTTGAATCTCAGTGTAAGTGAATGTCTTTGAATCTTGGATATACAGTTCAGTCCTTAGTCCACAAGCAACACAAAGAAGAGGTGATCCTGTGAATTTGTTGCGGAAGCCATATCTTTGCTGGCTTTGGATAATATTTGATGTGTCAAATAGCATACTTCCTCCTTTGGTATATGTATCCGAAAGGAAATGATGTTCCATTTTTATCAGATACATACTCGTAGCTAGTTTTCATAGTGTGTATTCATATAAAATTGTCAAGATTGCTTGCTTACCTGATATTTCCAGCTTAGAAGAAGAACCAAAATCAGATAAAAGGTTATGCTCTTCTGATTTCAATGTAGATGAAGGGGTGAAGAGGCTAGTCTTGGAGCTTTCCAAGTAACTCGTGGACAAGGAGTATCTTCTTGATGAGGTTTCCGAAGAATCTTTTTGTTCAGCAAAGTGAAAGTTGGACGGAGGTACAGGCTTGGACTTGGACATGGAGTACACCTTTTGGTCTCCAATATCTGTTTCACTTATTGTATGGTTTCTCAAAACATCCACGTTCAAGCTGTCTTGAACTAATGCAACTTTGCAAGGTATCTGCTTAAGGTATAACTTCAAATCCCGTCTGAGGTGTCTGCTAAGATAGATTGTCATCAGTAATGAAAAACCAGAGATATACCATACAATCAAATATCGTATCCAACACCAGACATGTTCAATATCATCATTAATCAAACTAAACCACAAAAGCCTTCAATTTCCAACGAAACAAATAATTATCATGAAACTATATATAAGGCAAATGATGGTTGCAAACTAATTACCTATCAAGTACAACCCATGCTGCCTTTGAGGCAATCACTTCTTGTAGAACAACATTCTTTATGGGAACCCCAGCTGTAATTTTAACTCCAATGCTCACCTAAACATGAGAAATACACAAAACCACTATTGAAGCACATGAACAGAGTTTGAATCTGATGTGAATATATATATATTGTATGTATACAAAAAATAAGAAGAAGAAATAAATAGTACTCCATGCTCTTCACATTCTTCAGCACTTTGGTGGAGCAAATGAACATATGCATCAACCTTGTTTGAGACTTCTTCCTCCATGGCACGAAGGCTTGTTCCAAAAGATTCTGGACTTGGTTTGCTTTGGTAACCCACTATACCAACCCAAGGAAAAGAAAAGGATAGAACAGTGAGTTAATTAGTTAGACTGATCAGATGTATCCCACTTTCATATTTTTTATTTTATGCAATTTCATCCAACAACTAATAGATTCAACAAAAATCTGTAGGCCATCACGATTGCTTTATCGCTTAAAGTATAAATCAATATACTCAAACACAAACACAAACACAAACATCAAAATCATCATTAATAGGTAAATCAGAAGAAAGATAAGAGTGCTTACTAGGGTGAGTGACTCTATGCAAAACTCCAAGCATAAGAAGCGTATCCCCACCATGCAGAATGTCACCTCTAACTCGTATATGATTGATGATAATTCTAAACTCACGTTCATTATGATCCTTAGTTGCATCGAATGCGATAACCACATAAGACGGTGTATGAGGAGTTTTATTGCCCTCCATTGTTGAGTCTGCAACTCTCTTGGAGTTCCAATGGTGTGTATATATATATGGCTTTCAAAAAAAGATTGAAAATCTTGATGGGGTTTGGTTTGATTCAAACATGAAACGTGGCCTGGGGGATAGAGATGTGTAATCCAATGATTGTATAGATTTAGTTTTGCTTTGAAGGAGGGTTTTAATTTCTTTTTTTCTTCTTTTTTTTTTCAATCCATGTAATTTAATTTGTCTTTTGTAGGGATTGAAGAAATCAGAGCAGATATACTTTTGGATATTCGGATCGTATACCTGAATTTGGAGGGAATTATGTGCCGTCCAAAAACAAAGACAATGGGAATATTATCAAGGTATAAGTTGAAGACCGGATCTGGATTTCTTTGTTTATTCATTCATATTATTCCTTAAAACCATGGGTTAGTCACACCAGTCTGTGCTTTAACCATACGTTACGTACAAGTGGCTTTGCTGTCTTCGGGTGGATTCCATTAGGGTTTATTTCTGACTTGGATCATTGGAATTTGATTTTTTTTAAGGTTTCAGTCCTTTTCTGTTGAAGTCCTTCATAGATTGAGCTCCTTTAAGTTTGAATTCTTTGGGATTTGTATTATTATTTTTTAGTTGTAACAGGGTATCCTCCATCGCCAGCGATAATTAATCTTGTTGAGTATTTTTCTGTGTGGTCTGCCTATTTATATGATACGGAATTGTTCATTGATAAGATAAATTAGGTAAGTTTCATGCATGTAGACACGTACTTTACTCTAGTTTAAACACGTGTTCACATGGTTTCTAGCTCATGTAACCTCGCAGTATAGGACCTCGCAATACAGAAACCAAGTCTGACTCGTCAACCTACAAACTTACCTCGCAAGCTTAATTCTTGGGTCAAGTTTGCGAGTTTAACCTTGATCTATGATCTTATCTTGCAAGCTCATTAGGATCTGGCCCAAGATCAAACCTGAGACAAGTTTGGGCCAATGATGATAATCACCCTAACAAATTTATATTATTTTGTATTATTTTGAGTTGGAGTTTGAATCGATTTTACATTTTTTTCATAAATTATATATTTGAATTTGAAATTAAATTATTTTGTTAAGTAAACTTTTATACGTAACTAGAGTGTAAGTGTTTTTTAACCAAAAAGAATTAGAGCACATGTGTTAAATATTCATTAGGCCACATGATGTCATTTAGTCTAGTTACTAAATTAAATATTGAGGCGAAATTCAGGTGCTAAATTGAGATAAAAAAAACTAAGTAACAACTTGAACATTAAAACTGAACTTAGGGTACAAAATGATATATTAATCTTTCTTAAAAGTTCATTTAACATTTTAATTAGATTAAAATATTTAAACTAACTAATATTATTATAAAAATTGAAGTATCAAATTATATAAAAAAAATTAAGATATACAAATTAAATCTCAAAATTCAACATAATATAAAAACTAAAATTAAAATTTGATAATTACTATATAATCTCTAAAAAAAATTGTTGATCTTAACACGTGTCAGATAAAGAATGCCCTAAAGTATTTTTACAGTCCCTTTTTAAGAGCGGATTTAATAGCAATATTGACTCATGGATGAAAGTATGAATCAATTCATTTAAAAATATAATTAAAAAAATTAAAACATATGAATCAACCTTTAAGCGCATCATTTAAAATTAAATTTAAAATAATAAATTAATAAATTTTTTTGTGCAGGTATATAAGAAAATATATTATTTAGAAATAAAAAACTAAAAAATAATATAGTAATATTCTTTTTTTTTGTTTAAGAAATTGGAAAACAAATAAGAAATTGATTTGTAAGTTGGCTCACTTTTAAATACATATTTGTAAAATAAAAATAAATAATAAAATGATTTTTAATTTAAAAAACTAAAAAAAAAAATTTAAATGTTGAGGTAGAGTTTTTTTTCTTTAAAATATGATTTAATAAAATAATACGATTTTTTTTGTATGCGTTAGAAATATGCTTTTAAGAAAAATTTATGTTAGCATTTTAATCGAAATAATTGAAGATAATAATTATTTAGATTAAATAATGATGTAGAAAACTAAATAATGTCAAATTAAAATATAGATATTAAATTTCAAATGTGATCATAGTAAAAGGATCAAAATTAAAAATTTGTTATTATCTTTTTAATGGCAAAAAAAAAAAGAGAAAAAAAGAAAAGAAAAGAGAGAAGTAAACATATGAGACCCTACTTGTGTTAAAAAGTTAACCCCTTACAGGCTTTTATTTGGTACATTACATCATTATAATAAAATAAAAAATTTAATATAAATACTCAAACTTGTTAAAATTTGTATACAAAAATTTATTTACTTATATATTTATCTTTCAATTCTATTGAGGGGAGGTTGGTCTCGGACCCTCAACGGAAGGTATTGTTTAAGTTGGGAGTTCTGTCTCTTGTAAAGAATGCGTCGATTGATGTAGATACGATTTACAAATTCATGGGAGAGGTATCAATGTTATTAGAAATTAATTTATGGAAAGTACGCCTATAAGCAGGGATGGATCCGAGGGTGCGGGGGAAGGGGGCAGTTGCTTCCTTGGATTTTCAGATTTTTGAATTTTATATATAAATTATCATTTATTTTAGATTTAGTGTCCACAATGTATAACATTGGGCTGTTGAATTTTATATATAAATTATCATGGAATTTTCAAAGTTGAAAATGTTTGTTCGGTTGTTGCAGTAGACACAGGAAAAATTAGCACAAGATGAATAATTCTATCAAGAAGAGAATATATACTTGACTTATTTATCTTAGCTCGCATTGACATAACTCGACAACTGTAGAAGCTTTCTGCAACTTTGTGCTTTGATAAGCATCAAGTTGAAAATGCTCCAATTGAATCTTCATGTGTATCTTTTCTTGCTTTGTAAAATCATCTGGACAAAAATCATTCATAAGCTTGCAAATATCTTCCACCCGAAAAGCTTTATAATTATCGTGTGGATTCAAAGCGGAGCTAAGAACAAGTAACTCCACTACCTCATCATTAAAGCGAGAATTTATCTCTGTTAGCAATGATTTGATACCAGCAATGAATATATTAAACTGATAGCAATGCTTAATTGTGAGGTTATCTCTCTGGATGCAAGACCGATCTCGACTAGCTTTGTACGGAGGACTTAAATTGGGGTCTTCTATCTCATGATCTTTACAAAATAACTTCATATTCTCAAACAAAGGATCCCACCGATGTTCTCTGAATTCCTAGAGAAGCATTTTAGTTAATGACACCAGCTTCACTGCATTTAGTATATCCTGCGATTTATACTGCAATGCTTGACAGAGATCATCAGTGATTTCAAGCATCTCAATCATGAAATGCAAGATGAAAACAAATTCAACGGATGTCATTGCACCATATATTCCATCAACTTCACTCCTTTGAGTAAGGTTGCCGGACTTGATGATATATTGTAATATATCCTGCAATTTATACTGCAATGCTTGACAAAGATCATCAGTGATTTCAAACATCTCAATCATGAAATGCAAGATGAAAACAAATTCAACATAGACGAAATCGAACATCATCATCAAGCTATTGAGAGAAGCAAAATGAGATCCCTATCGAGTATCGTCTGGACGTTGGACAATACCGACTTGATTTTTTCCCTTTGCACTTTCAAGCTCACCACAATCAATCAACTCCACAATATGAGATGCCTAAATGTCGCTTAATTAATCCTGTTGCTTGCTTAAAGAAGCAACCAAATTGATTATACTAGTCAAGTATAAAAAAATTGACAAATAGGAATAACCTCGGATGCAACTACTAGAGTTAATTAGAGACGATGAGCAAGACAATGAACATAGTATGCAAATCGACATTTTTAGCAAATAACGCTTGCAAGTTATTCCATTTGCCACGCATATTACTTGCACCATCGTATCCTTGACCACAAATATCTAATGCAATGATGTAAAAGACCTTCACAGATTGACGTACAAAATTAAGACAATAGAGTAAGAAAGATATAAATCCTTAAGAAAATAATAATCCAGTATCCATATTTTCTTTATTTTATTTTCATTAATCTAGTGGAGAGAAACATCAGAGGGGAAATCCTGTGGATATTTATCCACAGTTTGTCTGAGTAGTGTCTCTTGCTCAACAAGGTTAGATGGTGGAAGATCGTAAACATCCGTGAACAACTCCTTAAGTGGTGGTTTCTCCGTTCCCTCCGCCACTTGAATCGCTTTCAATATCTGAATTGAAAAAATTGCTCAAATTCTTTACATTTGCATACACCATTTTCGTCTCAACATATATGTATATACTTGCCTGTTTCTTTATGCTACTTCGTAGATCAGCTTCATCTCTTTCACTCCACCAACCATTGAATTCAACCCATTTTCTAAATCTATTTACCGGGTCTCGATCCGTTTTCCAGTGCTCGATTTCATTGAGAGATCGATATTTGGTCGAATCATCGGATGTGGAATGGTGTCCAACTCTATATGCAAGAGTCTGCAACATTTCTTAAAAGATTATTATTTGGTACATTGAGGGACATTCATTTAATCAGATATGAAGTTACCTCAACTAGGACCGGTCGTTGCTCACTTATAGCCATTTTACGAGCCGCAAGAATGGCGCTATAAACAGCAAGTGCATCAGTACCGTCAACTCGAATGCTTGGGATTCCATAAGCTTGGCCCTTAACAACAACACCGTCGCCTGCCAAAACACGATCATTTCGTTTCGTCAAGTCTATGGTTCAAGTAGTGTTTAAGTGAAAACAATTGATGAAAAGATACTTCGAAATTGATCTGATATTGGTGTACTAATGGCCCAGCCATTGTTGCGGCAAACAAATATAACCGGGGCTTCCATAACTGCTGCAAAGTTCAAACCAGCATGAAAATCTCCCTGAAGAAAAAAGGGCAGTTCATAATTAATAACAATTGTAAGAAAATGATCAAAAACCAATAAGGATCAAGCCTTAAAACCTCGCTGGTACCGCCATCGCCGATAAAGGCGACAACGCAAGCGTCTTTCTTATCCATCTTGAGAGAGTACGCCATGCCTGCAGCTTGAGGAAGCTGAGTTCTGTCAACCACAAATCCAACCAAACACTCAAACATGAAAACCAACGAGGGAAATTTCATTGTATCAATTCGTAGTTCGGAAACCGAGCAATCTTACGCAATCGGGGATGAAACAGTGACGAAGTTGTGCTTGATTGAGCCGTAATGAACCGGCATCTGCCTACCTTTCCCACCATCATCCTTGTTCCCAAAGCATTGGTTGGCAAATTCTTGCAATGTGAAACCACGCCACAAAAGAGCTCCTTGTTCCCGATACTGAGGCAAGATAATATCATCTTTGGTAAGTGCAGCAGCGGATGATATGGTAACCGCTTCTTCACCAAATGATGTCATATAGAACGATATCCGCCCTTGCCTTTGTGCTTCATACAAGAAAGTATCCATAATTTGCAGACTAACCATGTCACTGTACATTTTCACTGCCAATTCTTTGTTAACCTATCCATTTCATTTCCACATCAATTTCATAAATATTGAATTTTTCAGAAATCTTGAACGCAGTTATATTAAGTGTATTAAAATTTAAACATATCGTGTTAAAATTGGGTTTACCTTTTCAAAATCACTACCATCTTTGATTAGCTCTCCATCATCACCAAGAACTCGGTAGCAAGGTATTCTTGTATCATAAGACCCTGAAATGAATTTCATTTCTGAAGTATATGCAACCTTTCCTCCTGGGAAATCTAAAGCCTGCCGAAGTTTTAGTTAATAAGAATTGTTTAAAGTAAATGTAACTAAGAATTATTGACTGTATATTTAAAGAAAAAAAATCTTAAACAATAATTCAATAATTGTGTAAGCAGGGATATTGGGATTAAGTTTGTCAACTTATTAAAAAATTTTAATTAGAATTTTTTTTAAAAAATTAGGGGTATAATTAAATTTTTTAAAATTAATAAAAATTTTCAAACAGCTTAATTAATTTTTTAAAAAATTAAAAAATATAATAATTTTTTTAAAATTAAAAAATATAATAAAAATTTTCAAAATTTTGAAAGCTCTAGTTAAAATATTGAAAAATCAATATTTTCCAAAATTTTGATGGCCAAGTTTTTTTCTTTTAATATACTGGCGTGATTATATAATAGTATCTATTTCTTTAACTTTTTTATGGCCAAATTTTTCGTAAGGATCTACCTCTTTGTGAATAACATTACCAAACTTTTGCAATTCATTGAGTGTGCGAAGCTTTAATCACTACTTCATATAATTTTGATAAAAAAAAATTATTATGATTTATTGAGTTAGGTAACTTACATGTATAGATCTAGATTAAATTAAGTTGTTTATAGGTCAAGTTGAGCCAGATTTGAGTTTATCATGTGCAATGTATTAATACTATTTATAGTTGTCTAAGTCTAGGTCGGTCCAAAATTAATATATTAAATTTTATTAAAATTTGTCCACATTTGTAAATGGTTAATTCAAACATGTTTAAGCTTTCTCTCATTATCTTTATTTTAACATATATAATTATTTTTATTTAATAGTTAGTAAAATATATATTTTTTCTTTTATTAAATTAAATATACACAGTTTAACATACTTTTAATATTTACATTATAATATAATATATTTAACTTTTTTATGATATAAATTACATAATATATAAAAAATATATCATAAACTTGAAAGCGGACATGATCGAATTGAGATTGGGCTTTAAATAGTAAAACTTAAACTCAACCCATATTTTAAATTAATATTTTAAATTTTAAAAAAAATATTTTTATCCCAACCTTTTTAAATTTTAAATAAAATTTGAAATTGGTCGAATCTATCACCCATCAATAAATCTAATCTAAATGATATAAATTTATCACATGGATTTATATAAAAACAGATACTTTTCTTGGTTTCTCCCTGGTAAAACCTTGGTCTCTCTCCTCTCTATATTAAAAATTACCAAAACCATAAATTATCCAAATCCAAAATTGAATGGTTAGCTATAGTTTCAACATCAATCGCCACCATTGAGCACTGCTTGACGGCGGCCGTTCAACTCCAAATATCAACATAATGCTCTCCTCAGTCCTCACCTCTTCTTCCCGCCCATCGTAATTGATTTATCAAAACAAAAAGTATTCATCTTTTTATGAAAACTTCAATTTTTCGGTCCTGACACTTCACTACCACACAGTCTTACTAAATCTATATATCAAACTCTGGTCTTGGATATGGATGAACTCACTTCAACCAATCTGCCCTACTGCTCAAGTTCAGATGGATGGATATAGTTTACTGGTCGAGAAGGCTGTGACTGTAGGGGGAGGTCTGCTTGCAGATGCAGCCCCTAATCCTAATCCAAAACTAGGGTGGGCTTGCAAGGAGGGCTTTGTTACTAGATATGTAGAGAGGAGATTCTCTTGCGTGGTGGAAGTGATAATGTTTCCAAACAGAATAATTATTGCGAATCAAGAAGGGATGAATAAGTTGGTTTTAATACGGAAAATTCCATTATTACGGTGTTTGAGAAGGATGGTAGGCACCATTTTTAGCCAATGGTGTAGTGTAGCTACTAGTTTGGGCGCCATACCTGCGGTTTCCAGCTCCAATCTGGTTCATGCTTTTTGGCTATATTCCTAAAACTTACATATTTCTTTAGATAAGAGATTGGGAAACTGAGTGCTGAAAGGGTGTATTTATTTTGGAAGGCATACTAAAATAATCACAGGCCTAGTCTGGTTGGATAAGAAAATGAGATTCGTAAACTCAATTTTTACAATTTCCATAAATTTGTATTTCTTCCATTTATGCAAAGTCTTATGGCACAACTATGGGTCTATTAATCACTACTAACTATTAATTAATTTCAAATTATATGTTTCACTATTTATTGTATCTATGCCTATGTGAGAGTTTTTAATATTACTTTTCATCCACTAAATAGGTAACAAATTCTTTTATATCTTATAGTTATCTTCTTTGACTACAAATATTTTTTAAAAAAATATATAAATTAATTTTAAAAAATAATTTTATTTTTAGAAAAAAATAAAGAAGTTTTTCTAGTTGTTAGATTTTTTTTTTTTACTTTACTTAATTGAATTGATATTCAATCAAAATTTTTATATAAAGATATAGATAGATGAAAGAAATCTAATTTAAAGCTAAGTTAGCATCAAATTCAATAATATTTTGTTGAGGGATTCAACTTCTAATATATATATATATTCACTATCCTTGAAATGGATATTAGTAGAGATAGTCCACATAGCTGAAAGTATAATTAATGCAAATTTTTAGAAAAGCTTAAAAAATATTTTATTATTTTATCTATTCTTTATTAATTTTATATTTTAATGTCTATTAATCTAATACTATATATTTAATTTTTAATTTATAAATTACATTATAAAAAATTTATGTTTAAAATATGTTCTACTATTAGTAAATTTAGAATTTAATTGTATTTTTATTTCTAAAAAAATATTTCTAACTACTTTTTAGATCTTAAAATTTAGGTCGGTAACATTATTTTGTTAAATTTTGGTTTATTATTACATCATTTTATTAGTTACATTGTTACCATATGAGTATTTCTCTTATTGAAAATATTACACCAATAAATTTAACAAAAAAAAATTAACCGTATTTACAACTAGAGCTGAATTTTAAAAGTTTAAAAATAAAGGGATTAATTTTTTTTACAAATAAAAATACATAAACTAAATTTCAAGTTTAACCCGATTAATTCTCCAACAAAAATAAATAAATAAATAAATCAATTCTATATATACATTATAAAATCATATTGACCTTTTAAGTAACTGGAGAATCTAATGAATGAATGAGACAGTTAACAATCTGTCGAAATTTTAATGGTTTGTTTTATGCTTTTGTTTACCTCAAATTTCAGTGTTTATGATCATCCCTTTCTTTTTGGGATTAATAAAAATACAAATAGTAAGTAGGTAGGTACCTGATCCTCGTCGTCGTCTTCGACTTGTTTTTGAGGTAGGGAGGATTTGAAACGCTGAACCAAGAAATGGGAAGCCATGGTATGATTGCATGGCCATGAACGTGGGACTAAAGCTGAACCAACTCCAGGTGGCAAGGGATATCTCCACCACCCTCCTTTCATTTCACCTGCTTTGCCGCTCCGTTCCACCTTTGAAAGTGCCTTGATATGATGAACCATGCCACTTGATCTTCTTCCCCAACTCGCCATACTAATTTCAAACAACCTCTTCTTTTTCTTTCTGTTATTATTTTATATGTTTAAGCTGAAACTCTGGGCTAGTCTCAAAGAAAAATGGTGGTTAGAGAGAGATGGATAATCTATGCTGAAGAAAAAGAGAAGCAGATAAATTGAGAAATGAGTGACAGCAGAAATTTGTGTAATGTAGACTTCCCTCTCTTTGGTAAATGACGTGACAGTCCGACATAAAATGCATTGCCAACACAACATGTTTAAATACATGTAAAATCTTAACTAATATTTCTAACTCATCAATAAAAAATAAGACACTGTAGCACACTTAAATTCACGTTGTGTTAGAAATATTTGTTAAGATTTTATTAGAGATGATTCCAATGAAAAAGAGGATGTTGTTCATCCTAGGGGTCTCGAGTTCAAGCGCCTGTGTGTGCGTTGTCAAAAGATTAAGAAAGTATGAACATATATTACTATGTAATCACACCAGTATATATTCAAAAAAAAATGCTCATACAAACCGAGTTAAAGATTCAATCTACTGCAACTAAAAACATTAAATATGAATTATAAAGGGATTTTCCATTTTTCTGAATTAACTCTAGGTTTTGGGGGAGGATTAGTGTGGTAGTTTTCATTGATAGAGAACGTTACCTAATTAACTTTTTCTGGGCATTCGTTGTTGTGTAATTAATTAACTAGTTATAGTTTCAGTACAATTTGGGGGTATGCTTGTGGAAGGGGATATTTCAAATGGCCTAACAAACCCTTACATTCCTCCATTAATTAGCCCTTTCATTATAGCAATATTTCTTTACAGCTACACATGATTAGTAGCATTCTATAGTCACTGGATTATTGAAATTACGATAGTAAAAATTTAATTTTTAAAGAATTAAATTAAAATTTTATTATTTTTAATGGGTTAAAGTGTAATTTCATTTTTATTAATTTAAATTTTTAAAAGATTTAAATAAAAAAAATTATTTTAGGAGAGCTCACATAGCCCTCCGCGTCGCTCCTGTTTTTTATATACCAATTCATTTATATTCAAATTCATATATGAATACTAAGAAGTTTAATTTTAATTTAATTATTAAAACAACACATAGGACTTCAAGATATATGGTTTGAACTCGACTCAAGTTTGAAGAAAAAAATTAACCATGACTCGAACACATAAACATCTCTAATTTAAGGATTATAAGGGATAGCATAAGTCGATTTTAACCTACTTAATCAACCCATTCGATTAAGTTGGTTCTAGTTAACTTTATTTATCTCGGTTAAAATAGTTTTATCGGTTATTAATTAACTAACCAAGTTAACCAACTTATCTATATTATTTTTTAAAATATGTTTATATTATATAACAAAAATGTAATACATTATTTTTAATTATATTTATAAATATAATAAGTATACATAATACAAATCTGTTAATCAACATGATCAACTTATGTTAAGTGGTTAATACTATTAAAGTTGGCTATTCCAAGGTTTTTAAAATTGAACTGATAATCTAATCAATCAGAACATCAATTTTCTATTTAATTAATTTAAATGATAGTTTATTTTTAATTAAATAAATTATTAAAAGATTCATAAAACTAAAAAATAGATGAAATCAATTTGATCAACTTTTAATTCGATTCATTCAAAATCTGATTCAAAGCCAAATCAATCCATGACAAAATGGTAATCAATGTGGGCTACAGTACCTAAGCTTCTACATTGTCACACAGCTTATATTAGGTAATGATGCTTAGGTGATCTTGGAATGAAAATTGGCTTAACTTTGCCCACCGCCGTACCGGCAGCCGGCCTAACTGCTTTACGAGGCACACACATAAGCTAACAAATTCAAGACTCAAATAAATGAGAGAATTCCATATACTAACTTAATTTTCATAATATTACTCAGTTCTCTTTCTTCTTTTTTTTTTTTTACTGACTTCCAATTTTAGTAAAGTATTTTTTTGGTGAAAAAAAATGAAGATTATTTTGACTAAAATAAACCGATAGTAAAATCTCACTTAACGGAATATCATAAACCTGTAAGTCATCTTTTTTGTTAAGAGACATTTTGACTAAACAATCAACAATTTGATTATTTTTTCTAAAGGCACGTCTTAAACTCTAATGCTCTACATGCAATAAAATATATAGATTCATTTTGCGTAGATTGATCATTAAATGTAAACAAATATATGTTAAATTTTAAATAATAATTCTGGTTGAATCAAATTAACTCGAATTGATAACTAATCAAATCCTTTAAATATAGACATGGATGAAAAGAATGGAATCAAGAGTTGTATAACAAGTTAAAGGCACCATCATGGGAATACTAAAAGAAAAGAGAATCCAAATGCACGAAGTGAATCAAACATAAAGGAAGTACTGAAAAGACAAATAAAATGGGCTCCGCCATTGTTGGGGGGTTTTCAAGCTAAATTAAAGTTGAACAGTCATCTCATTCATATCATTTTCCATCCCCCAAAACCAACGGTTCATCATCATCCACCTGCCGTTCTAGATTCTACACTCTTGGCTCTTGAAAACAAAAACTTGATTTTCACCACCTTATCAAGACAAATATGTCTTAATCTTCTGACAGCAACTCATCATCTAAATGACCAACACAGGCTCAAAAGAAACACACCATTGCAAATCCTATGAACTAAACAATTAGATGGTATGATTATTCCTTGTATAATAGCTATTCATCACCTTGTATCAATAGTTCAAAACAAAAACATATACAAATCCTTCAAGGGGTTAAAAGCATGAAAAAACCATAATCATACAAAGGGTGCTTCTTTAACCTGTTAATTGAAGAACAATAGACACGGTCTTCAGTTATTTACCCCTCAGCACCCTCTAGCTCATGCTATACATGAATACTGCTATTTTCTTCCAACTCCCAAGTTAATAGTTCCAATATTAAATATATATCTTTTCCTCCCTCGTGCTGTAACCGATCTGCTTCGAACATGAATACATAGTTTTTGGTTCCAATCCAACTGCATCCGACGGTTTTCTTCAACCTCTGCTTCATGGCCTTCTTCACTCGAATTATACCTTCCCATTTACCACTCATCTCGTATGCACAATTCAACACTGAATAGGGTAAATATGACAGTGGTTTCAGTTCTATCATCTTCTCGGCTATTGTTTCAGTGATGTTCAGGTTGGTGTAAGTTGTAGTAGCCAGTGCTAGTGATTTCCAAACTAAAAAGCTAGGTTCAAAAGGCATTGTTTCTAAAGTATCAAATGCTTCTTTAAATTTACCAGCATGGCAAAGCATATCGATAACACATGCGTAATGCTCATCACGAGGCGTAACTCCGAATTCTTCCTCCATTGATGAAAATATTCTCATTCCTACATCAACAAAGCCACCACACCTGCAAGCTAACAGAATTCCAGAAAGTGTTATTCGATCCAGTGCCGGACCTTCTCTGAGTAGTTCTTTAAATAGTTCCAATGTCTCAACAGCTCTGCCGTTGTGAGCCAAACCCATAATTAAAGTATTCCAAGATATTAGATCTTTTACATGCATTTCAGAGAAAACCTGCATTGCAGAGTCAATTAATCCAATATTACTGTACATATCAACAAGTGAAGTGGCGACAATTAATTCCGACCAAAAACCAGATTTTATCACCAAAGAATGGACTTGAGGTCCTTGCTCAACTGAAAGAAAGTTTATACAGCTTAAAATACTACTTAGAGTGAACTCAGTAGGCCTACAATCCTCCCTAAAAGCAAGCAAAAAAAGTAACAAAACATCATCCTGTAAGCCATGCCTAGCATAACCTGAGATCATAGAATTGCAAACCAGAGAATCCCAACGTTGCACTTCTTCAAAATGCTTAACCGAGTCCTTCAATATGTTGCATTTCGAGAAAAGGTCAATAATGGCACTCGAAACAATGGGATTCGAGATGAACCCCATCTTGACACATAGAGCAAAGATTTGGTTACCCTTATCCAAATTTCTCAAATTAGTACAAACAGCAATCACATTGGACATTGTATATTCATCTGGGGAATAACCACACGATCTCATTTGATCAAATTGTTTCAATGCCAAGTCTTCATGACCTGACCTACAACAACCCGAAATCAATGAATTCCAAGACACAACATCCACCTCTTCCATACTTAACAACACACCAAAAGCATACTTTACCAAGCCAAGCTTACCATACATATCAATCAACGAATTGCCGATCACTAAATTGGACAAACAAACACCACTCGTAATCATGTTACAGTGAATTTCCTTCCCTTGTCTAGCACATGACACAAATGTTGTCAGAATTGAAAATGTGAACTTACTCGGTCTAACACCAAACTTCTGCATTTGCTTAAACACTTCCAATCCATGATCCCAAAATCCCAACAACCCACAACCCGAAATCATCGAGTTCCAACTAACAACATCTTTCTCGGGCATTTCGTCAAACAATGAACAGGCTTTCTTAAAATGACCAAACTTTAACAACCCATTCAACCAAATGTTCCAAGATATGACATTTTTGTCGTTTATCTCCTCAAACACTTTGGAAACATCATGAAAAGAGCCAACTTTAAGGTAAAGGTCCACAAAGCGATTACCCAGAAAAGTTGTGCCACTGAATCCGAATTTAATCAACAGAGCATGGATAGTTTGGGCAAACTTAATGGAGTTTAAGGATAAACAATGGTTTATGAGGTTGTTGTAATGTGAAAGTGTGGGTTTCTGAAACCAATAAATTGGTTTTAGGAAAGGGCGCATGCATGGAGCAAATGTTTCTTTATACGAAGCAAGCTTCGAAGTGTTACAAATGAAGCTGAGAAACTGATAAATGTCGCCCGAAATTTTTAATATTTTTATTATGAAATATTTATAATGCCACATGTTTATTTTTTGCTAAAATATACTGTTAGTCCCTATACTTTGAAACAATTCGAGGTCCCTGTACTTAAAATGTTAGAAATTTGGTCCTCCAACTATTTTGATTTAAAAATCTGTCCAATTATTAAAATCGTAAGTATTTTTATCAAAATTTATCAATTTGACATGTTGATTAAGCTGCTTTCGTGTGATTTATCATATGATTGATAAAAAATAATTATTTTAAGCCGGTAAATTTTAACAGAAATTACGGACCGTGATAATGATTGGACTAGAATTTTTTAAATTAAAAAAGTAAGGGGATTGAATTTCTAACTTTTAAAGTATAAGGACTAAATCTCAACTTCTATAGAGGTAGATTAGGGTTTGTAGCCACCTTGCTGCAGGACAGCCAATTCAGTCCAAACTAGTAGCTTGGCCCAATCTCTGTTCCGGAACAAAATGAACCAAGAGTTTTAGTTTGGTCATCCAGGCAGAGATGAAGGGAACTAACCTCTGAAACTCTAGTGCTAACAGGCACCATTGGTGACAAATCATGTTAAAATCGGCATCTGTGAAGTTAACACTCAGATATCTTCATTACTTTCTTTTTTTATCTTCATTTAGAGGGAAAATGGATTCCCAACTAGAGCTTTCTTTAATCCAATTGTATATCATGGAGGAGTAGAGATTATCTGAAGGAGGGATGCAGCATTCTGCAGTGAAACCAAAGTGATAAACCAGTTCATTGCAATGAGATAAAAATCAAACCAATTACAATCAAATCTTAAGTAACCTGTCAGAACACATACCTACAATCAATTGTCAAATACAATGTCACAGAAAAATCTTTTATCTCTCCCTGGAACTTGATGAGTGAAGCAAGTATAAGAAGCTAGCCCGACACAACCTTTGCCAGTTGCCACTACAAAGATGCTTGTTCAACTGTCAGCCCAACTGAAACCAGGATTCTTCTGAATTTGCTTTTCTCTCATTATCTTTCTAACAATAGCTGATGTTTCCCATTCACCTGAGGTTGCAAACAAGCTTGATAACTGTACGTAAGCACTGGAGTTTCCGGGATCAAGCTCGATAATCCGCTCTGCCACCTCCTTTCCAAGAGTTTTGTCTCCATGAGCAACACAGCCTCTCAAAACAGATAACCACAAACTTACATCCGCCTTAAAAGGTATTTCTCCAATGAGATTCATTGCTTCCTCAAGGCAACCAACACGGGCAAAAAGATCAACCATGCAAGAGTAGTGCTCTATCCCCGGATCATAATGATAGTCCCTTTTCATTGAGTTAAACCACTTTCGTCCCTCCTCTAGAAGTCCACAATGATCACAGGCAGACAGGACTGCTATAAATGTTATGTTAGTTGGCCCTACACCAGCATTTATCATTTCATTGAACAACAATAATGCTTCAAACCCATAACCATTAGTAGCATAACCCATCAGCATGGAATTCCAAGAGATTTCATCTGATTTTGTCATTGTGTCAAATATTTTTCGCCCATATTCAACTAAACCACATTTGCAGTAGAAATCAACAAGGGAGGTAGATATTATTTGATCAGATTCAAGTCCAATGCGAGTAGCTTTAGCAAATACTTGTTCACCAAGTTCAATACTGGAGATGCTAGCACAGGCACTGATGGCACTAGCCAAATTAAACTTGTCAATTCTCAGGTTTAATTCATTCATCTTGCAGAATAGATCTAATGCCTCAACTGGACAACCATTTTGACTCAGACCTACTATCATTGAATTCCATGATATCAGGCTTTTATTTGGTATTGTCGTGAAAATCTGCTTTGCATCTTCAATTCTTCCACAGGCGGAATACACAGTGATCATAGAGTTAAGCAAGATTGTATCATACGCTTGGAGCTCACTAAACAACTTGCAAGCATCATTAGGCCTTCCACACTTGGAGTAAGAATCAATCAGAGTACTGGCTACGATAACATCAGAGATCGCACCGACTTTATGAGCATGATCATGCATTTGTTTGACATGTTCCAAAATGTATAAACTACTGCAGGTCCTCAGAATAACTGCAATCGAAGAAAAGTCTTCCCGAACCCCCTTTTCCCGCATCTTATTAAAGAGAGCTAATGCTTTAATTTCCTCATTGTTCAAAACATGTCCTGAGATCAAAGAATTCCATAAAACAACAGATGGATCACTTTTTCTGTCAAATATTCTTCTTGCATCAGTCATTCTGCCACAGGTTGCATAACCCGAAATTAATGCAGACAAAGAAAATTCATCCGGTTCTGTCATCAAATTCAAAACACGACCTGCACCATCCAAATCACCACATTTCCCATATAAGTTTATCAGAGAACTGCACAACACTGGATCAAGCTCTATGCCCCCAACCACCATATGTGCATGAATCTGCTTCCCATATTCTATAGCTCCCAAATCAACGCATGCCCCAATAACAGTTGCCAACACAAATGCATCACCCAAAGATCCCGATTCTTTAAACAGCTCAATAGCCCTTTTTGCTTCCCCATTCCGAGCGTAACCGTGAATCATCGAATAGCAAGCAAACCCATTTTTCCTAGGCATGTCATCAAACAAAGCCCTTGCAACTTCTAACTTGCCCGCTTTGGCAAACCCGGAAATGACTAAGTTCCAGGAAAAATCGTTTTTATGTGGCATCAACTTGAACAACTCCAATGACATCTCTTTGTTTCCAGATTTCATGTACCCTTCAATCAGTGTATTCCAAGAAAAACAATTTCTCTGCGGCATTTCATCAAACAGTTTCCAAGTCTCAGCCATAGTACCGCACCGCGCATACATTTGGAGGAGGCGATTTCCTAATGTAAGAGTGGAGCCAAGGATACCCTTTTTGAGGAAAAAGAGGTGGAGCTGTTTCCCTAGGAGAATGGAGTTGCGGGTTGTACAAGATTGAAGCAAACGACCATAATATTGGTGATCTAGCTCCATGGTCATGGGAACTAGCTATTTGGTCTTTGGTAGATGACTTTATCAATGTGTTATGGTCATCACACAAAGGAAAAGACCATAAATTGTGCTTTACGAAACTGTAAAAACTATTATATATAACTTCTTGGTTGAGAACGTAAATGGATGTTAATGCTTATAGCCCAAAGCTCCAACATTCAGCTTTAATCACTTACTCTTTTAGATTATTGGTGAAAGCTTCATGTGTATAAGCCACAGTTGCATGAAGAAATTACATTAGCAATACCTTTTTGCAGTCATATATTTTTTATAAATTTTATTCATGTATTTGGAGAATTTTCAAAAAATCATATTTTCATCTGAGAATGTGTGAGACACCAATTTGGTATGAAACTTCATTGGTACTGCTGTTTTAATCATTTTCGTGTTGTTGTTGTGCTCATTGCAAGCAAACCTGGTAATTAAATGCAGCATCTTGGGGAAGCAAAATCATTGATTCATCTTCAATTTTAAGGGAAAGAAAGAAAACGCTTTAATTAGCATCTCTGAATATTATACAGTCGTAGCTGCATTTCTCTGCTGTAACAAATCTCCTGTATAAACTGAACCCTAAACATTTAACATTATTTGAGAAAGATAATTACATGTTGAACGCCATTTTTAAAGATGGCTCAACTCTGAGGGCTGCCCTCTTTTGACCTCAATGCTTTGGTTTTTTTAGGGAAGATAAAAGCCAAGCAACCACTTCTCCTATGCCTGCATTGCACAAAAAAGAACAATCATTTCAACTTTACTGTAATTTCAGCTTATTGATTCCTACAGCGATTATCGATTCCTAGATCTTCCCCTAATGTTTAACAATTTTAATATGCAAACTTAGGATCATTTGAATTGAGTAATAAGTTGTAACATACCTGCGGCTGGTAGTGCTGATGCTCCGGTAGCTTCTGCCGCTGCCACGGCTGCTGCTACGGATGCTTTTGGTGCTGCCACTTTTTATAGTCGATCCGCTGCTGTCGCTCTCGCTCGACCCCGATCTCTTCTTCCACCAATCTTTATCTACAGCCTTACCAGATGCATCTGCTACAGTCGGCTTTGGAGAAACTTTTGAATTACTATTCGTGTTAGAATCATTCTTCTTACTCTTATTCTTCTTCAATTTCTTCTTTTTCTTAGACCCTAACGAAACTGGAAACACCATTTTTAGAAGAAACCCTCCATTATCTGCTAAGCTCCCACTCCTACTAAGTTGCTGTTTCTGACTGTTCTGCTTCTCGTTCTTGTACTTGCGTTCATCGATCGAATTTGAACCTCTCCCTTCAGCGAAACTCTCCTGCTTCGGTTCCACAACAACGACAGGCTGACGTTCCACGAGATCTTTCAACGAAAGCTCGTAACAAGACTCGGGCATTTTACTAACCATTTCCATAAGCTCCTTTTGGCCTCTAGCTATGGCTTGAGCTCTGGACGACGGCGATAGACACCGGTAATTAACGTTGTTTTCATGTTGAGGACTAGATTTCCATAAAGGAGGACTGGAAATTCCGGACTCATCGTCCGCCATCAACGTTTCCGCTTCGAACCTCCCTTCCAAGGTGTTCCAAGTGCTGTAATTTGCGTAGTTTTGAGCTGTTTTTTGCACTTTGGGACCGTAGTTCATGGGACGATCATAACTGTCATTACAATCACTGAATCTTCCAGTGAAGTGATCCGATAAAGTGACATAAGATTTGGGCAGTTCTTTGGTAGGATCAAACATGTTTGGTTGGTAAGAAAATTGGGTGAAAGGCGAAGGAAGAGGCAGGGGAGCAATTGAAGATGGCTTAAAAGGTGGGTGTGGAGCCATTATCTTTCACCGAACCTTTGAGTCACTTTGTGATTTTCTAAACAAAACTTGGGTTTAATGGTGACGATTACCGAGATTATAAAGCAAGATATGTTACGTTATCTTAATTTTCTTAATAAAATTATATAGTAAAAATGAAAATATGAAGAAAATCCCATGGATTTTTGGCTCTAATGGGGGAGTTTAGGCTGATTAAGTCAAGAGATTCTAGAGGGGCATCCCTTTCTTCATTTTATTTTTAGTGATTTGATTTTGGATTTTGTTTTGTTTTATTTTAATTTTTATGTGGATTTAAAAAAATCCCTTGTCCCCCCTTGCTTTTAATGCTTTGACTTTTTTTAGTGAATATAATGTCATATTTAGTACTTAAAATTATTAATATATATTTTATTATAATATAAGTACATTCATAAAATAGCCGATATGATACTTATACTTAAAATTTTTTTATGTGATACATGAACTATCAATATGTGTTTTACTATAATACTTGATGTTAATATCACTAGTGAATTGCTAAACCAATCAATAAAAATATGACAGAACTTTTTTTAAATCATTAAGTCCACATGAATAATATAATATTATTTTAAAAATTAAATTAAAAGATGAATAGCTAATAAAAAAATAAATGCTATTGTTAACCATATGTTCATTGTTTTTGTTTTATTGTATTATTCTTGATAATTTGAAAAAAAAATTACGTATGAATTTTTATTGTCTGATTTTATTTGTGATTGAATTGAAGTTAATAAGAATTTCTTGGATGAACAACTCTTTTGCCTCCTTTTAACCTTTCAGGAAAGCTAAAATAATAGTTTCAAAAGTAGTGTACATTTTTTAAGTTATTAACATCAAGTATCAGTTTAAATCACCTTACCTCTGTTATGTTTCACCTGCCAATTCCAAAAATAAGTGTAAGTGAACTAAATTTGATAATGTAAGGTTCAGTTTTTTTATGTGATGTGTTAGGGGTAACTAGATGATATGCATAATGATATATTACCCCTTTAGGCTCGATACGTATCCTTAGAGATATCCCTATTGAGATCCTGAGATGTGCGAGGCGATGCCATGAGGTGTCGAGCTTGATAAGTGTTAAAAGTAACATGTTTTAATCTTGTTCTTAATACGTTTTTGGATGATTCGTTGATGTAGAATGGTGAATTTTATGCTCCTAATCCTTTAAATTCATGTTTTTATACTTAGGAGAGCATTTGGGAGCAAAATGAGCGAAAATAAAAAAATTCGAAACAAGTTTTAGGAGCCACACGAGTTTGGTCATTCCACACGAGCCAAAAATATGGTCATGTGAGCCCACAGGCTACCACATGGCCATGTGCTAGACCGTGTGAAAATCATGAATTGCACCCTAAACATGTGAGAAAACATAATTTTTAGGTTTTTCGAGCATTCTAAGACCTATATATCCATATATAAGAAAAGGAGAGTGAATCGTCAAAGGATACTCAAGAAAACAACTTGAAAAACACAATTGAAGCCGACTCCAAAACAGATTTCCATCAAGATTGAAGATATCCTCTTAATTTCTTTGAAGTTTATTATGAGTTTCTTCGTTTCTTATGGATTTACTGTCTTTTAGGATGTTTTTTATTTGTTAGCATGAACTAACTTTCTAAATACCTAAGGGAGATGAACCCTATGATGAATTCTATCTTTGATTTATATTTTACGCAATAAATACTTGGATCTTGTTCTCAATTATGTGTGTTTAATCTTGGTTTAATATTTCTAAGCTATTAATCCATGTTTGATGTGCTTAAATCAAAGGAGAAATATACCCTGTTTAATAGTAGGCCTAGTATAATTGAGTGGAGTTGCATGTAATCCTGGAAATAGGACGACATAAATCTACCAAATTAGAATAAAATCTAATTGAGAGATCCATAGATCGAGTTAATGTGACAATAGGGGTTTCAATTAGAAAGAAATTTCAATTAATCAATATAGAGTCAATTGCTCTTAGTCTTGAAGAGAGATATTAGCATAATTTAGGGATTTTTACGGATCAAAATACTAAATGAAGAAATTGTTTAATTCAGATTGATAATCACAGATGAAATCTAGTTGGATTCTTTCTTGAATATTGTTTCGCTTCTTGGTTGTTAATCGTTTGCTTTCCTTATTTATTATTTGTCCTGTTCTTTAGTTAACTAATTTTGTTAATTTTAGTTTTAATCATCACCCCAATTTATCGATTAAATAATAGAAAGACAATTATTACTAGTACTTTTAGTTCTCGTGAGAACGATATCTTTGCTTATTGTAGCTATACTATAAATTGATAGGTGCACTTGCCTTAGTCAGATTTTTAGTTAGTTTACAATTGCAACAGAGCTCTTGTCGAGAGGTAGCGAGCTAGGAGACAGCAAGCTGGTGAGCTGGAAGGTGAAGCTAGAAGACAACGAGCTGAAGGGTGGCGAGCCGAAAGGTGACAAGCTAGAAGGTGAAGTTAGAAGACAGTGAGCTGCGAAGTGGCTGGCAAGCTGGAAGGTGGCGATGTCATCTTTCCTTGATTGGGTCAAACTCCAAGTCACCAAGACAGATCGAACCTCGAGTCGAGTTATGATATATTCTATAACAAAAATAAATCCTATCATATTAATTGCATTTAAATGCATCATACTGTATTTATTATAGTATTTTTGTATTATTGAACATATTAAGCTTATATTGTTTTTTTTTGTTATTTTTATATCGATTCACTTTTGTAAATATGCTTTATTAATGTTATTAATGGTCATTTTAGGTTGATTTGTCTTTATAACTTGTCGCCATAAATATAAATTTAAAAGAAAAAGAAATTAGTGGACCACAAATAAAACAAAAAACTAGTGGCTAAGACTATACAAAGGCAATCCCTACAAGAAATTGCCAATATTGACATATATGACATTGCATTAAACAAGTTTACTATACTTAATTTGATTTTTTTCCCTTTTTTTTAATATACAAGTGTAATTATATAGTAGTATTTGTTCATTTTTTTAATCTTTTGACAACATATAAGTGCTCAAACTCGAGTTTCTTAGGATGAACATTATCTTTTTTTTCACTGAAATCACTGGTTGGATTTGATTTTTTTCCCCTTTATTCCATTTTTGTTTGTTTATTTTTCTCATCAAATTATATATTTAAATTTTAATTTAATATGTTATATGGTGAATTTTTTTATTTAATGTATAAAATAAATAAGAAATCTACCTTAATTTCAAAAATAAAAATTATTAAGTTAAGCCTACATATAAAAATTTAGTAAATTTTATTATACTACAAATTTCATTACTTAGCACATACAACAAAAATTACAATTATTTAAAATAAAAATAATATTTATTTTTTTAAAAATGTGTTAATGATTTTTAGGCATTTTAAATTATAATAACATTTAAATTTTATATAATAATTATTTGATACACATTTAATAGAGTTTGTTTACTTCGTTAAATAACTTAAAAAATTATCATATATCTTGATATTAAAAAAAAACATAAAAAAAAAACACGTGATAATTCTTTAATCTTATTTGTAAAATTAAAAACTTTCACCGTTAGTGTATTTAATAATAATTTATTTTTTAATAAAATTGATTTAAAATTTTAAAATATTTTTAATAATAAAATCAAAATTTAATGTGTGAACATTAATTAAATATCTCTATCATGTCATAGGCTAATGAAGCTTTGATTATATTGTTTATATGCTGAAGTCTTGAGATCTTAAATATCTTATAACAATTATGTGTGAATTAATTAATTTGATTCTTTTATAATAAAAAATTATATCTTTACATAAACATTCCATTACAAATTCACAGTGCTCTATTTAAAAACGAAAACTTGGAAAATATGGAGAAGATAAGAAGAAAATACTGACATAGTTTACGTGTTAAAGCTGTCGCACGCCACACGTGGGGTGGAGTTTAATTTGCTTCACGCACACTCTGCTTCCACACCTATTCTAGAAATGGATGAATTAAGTTATGATCAACAACTTCCCTAAATTTGTTTTCACATTAAACCTTTTAGAAACATCCAATTGTATTCAAAATTAACATAAACATTTATAATTCAAATTCAGTTTTCCACAATTTATAAACTTACCAATCTAACAATCAACTACAACTAATCATGGTCGGTAGCCTATCTATATTCGAAGGTTCGCTCGAAAAGTAAACATATTTGGGTAAAAATATAAAACAAAAATTGAGAACCGTTTTCTAAACAGGTTGGACCTCAAATAAAGTTTTTAGACCCAGGTCTAGCCTGACTCGAATTTGCTTAAATTTTTTTCATTATTGTTTACTGTTGTTTTGCTACAATTAGGGGTGAGTATTCGATCGAGTCGAGTCAAAAAATTTCGAGTTAGTCGAGTTGATGAATTTTATTTTAGCAACCGAACTCAATTTAAAATTTTTTTCGAATCGAGTCAAGTCAAGTCAAGTTAACGAATCCTACTATTTATACTCAATGTTGTAATTATATGGACCGATTATTTAACCGGTAGACGAAGTACAAGATTATTTAACTACATAAACAATATAATGGTTTTACCTTTTAACTTAATGGGTAAACATTTATCAAGATGACGTAGTTTTGCCTTTTAAATTACTGATTTTAACTTTTAACTTTAGAAAATGCAAACATTTATCAAAATGACGTAGTTTTGTCTTTTTTTATTCGGATTTTCGGATAATTCGAATTGTGTAATTCATATTCGAGTTAAACCGAAAAACTTAATTTTTTATTCGAGTTAATCTGAATAACTCGATTAACTAAAATAACTCAAACTATTTAATTCAAAATTTGAATTTTTTATCAAGTTTTTCGAGTCGAATCGGATTTTGCTCACCTCTAGCTACCATTTTAATATTATATTGCTATTATTTTATTGTTATTGTTTGGATATTCTATAACTCTTGTTTAATTGTTAATTTTACTATTATTTTAGAGATATTTACTTGTTAAATTGTAACTATTTTAGTGTTATTTAAATATAAATACTTTTTAAATGCATTTTTAATTTATTTACTTTAATATTCTCAGTGTATTTGATGTATTATTTTTTAAAAATATACTTTTTATATATAAAAATTTTAATATAAATAAATCGGATCAAACTTAAATTTAATATTTTTTTAATCGAATATAAATAAAATTTAAAATCTATTCTCCAAACCGAATCAAATTCAAATTTAAGAAACAAACCTAAAATTTCATACTAACTTAACTCAACCAGATCCATCCATAATAAATTTACAATGAAACGAGAAAGATATTTAAAAACGTAATTGCAATATCTTCATATAAATTTCCATTTGGTGGGACAATTGTAAATGAAAAAAAAAACATTTTTTTAATGTTATGTTAATTTAATATGATAACAGCTTGAAGGTGATATGTGAAGGGAAAAAAGGAGCTGTTGCTCCTTTCACTCTTTAATTTTGTCACTTTATGATTTAATATATCCTCTCTCCCTCACTATATTATAATATGATTTTTTCCGGCGACAATAAGCAAAAATTTCTTTGCTTTCTTTTTATATAATCATATTAAAGTTCTGAAATTCCAAATAATATCATTTTCTTCACATTATATTATGTAAGGACAATATATAATGCTATATTTTAAAAATGGGATAATATATAATTTGATTTTTGAATTTAGTTGATTTTTTAAAATTTTTGAATTTAATTGATCTATAAATTTATATTCTGTTAATCAAGTTAATACTTCATACTAATACCATGACATGATTAGTTAATCTATTGATGCCATGTGATAATCTTTTAAATATATTTATCACGTGGCGTTTTAATAAATTATCATGTGACATCGTTAGATTGCTAATAGTATCACAGATGTTAGTGTGAAAGTTAATAAACTATAAATCTAAAAATTAATTAGGTCTAAAAAATTTAAAAACGAATTAAATACAAATAAATAAATTTAGGGTGAAAGTATATATTATCATCAATTTTTTTTTATTTAATAAATTGTGTGAAATTAAATAAGATTAAATTTGATGTTGAAGATCTACTTATGGCATGGGGGGATTAAGTTTTGTAGAATAAAAGTTTAATCAACAATCATTGTTAACCATCATTATTGAATTTCTTTTTAAGATTCATAAAGAAAATAATAAAAATGCAGAATTTAAGGTGTGGGAATGGTTGAGATAAGGGCAAAATACTTTTCTAGAAAGTAAAGGGACATATCACACACAGCTTTGATTGTAATCACATACACATTTTGTCATCATTACTTATAATTAACAATTAATATTTTGGGGGTTAATGCAGAGCACAGCTCTATGTCTGCTTAATTATGATTTCTTGTAGTCAGATTTAAGGACTCTTTCTTGAATCCCACTCATAATGAAATTAGTATGGATTTGTTGAATCATTCAATTCAATAATAATGACCCTCAAGCTGTCATGTCTTACGTATAAGATATTTCAAATTATGTACATGGACCACGGTTCAATTATTACCAATTTTCAATAAGTTTGAGCCCAGGGTTCAATATTGTTATTTTAATATTTGACTCTAATTGCATCTTAATTTCAAAGTCAGTCATATTTCTTGTCATTTGAAGGACTCTTATGTTTTGTTGAGTTTGGAGGCCAAGTGGCCCAAGCTAAACATAGACCAGGGTCCTGCTCTATAAATTTAGAAAGCCTAAGGACTTAAGAATAATGGGTTATTTTCATGTTGGGCTTGAATTCTACAACTATTCATTTTGTGTTATGTTGGTTTTAATTTTTTTTTTTATGAATTATAAAATCCGAATAAGAACTTTCCACAAATACTTTAATTAACTTTGTCGGTGATCAAGATTAATTTTTGCACGTAAAATTACTTTGTGTTTCGACAAACCATCCGTATCCAAAACAACAAAACTGAAAATTGCTCTCAAAATTCCTTGCAAAGTTTCTTAATTTCATTTAATTTTGGAATTTATTTGATATGGCTTTTGCTTTTGGAATCTTTCACTCCCAGCTGTATTCTTCCTGGTGCGTGCTTGAAATTTTGTTTAAGGTTCAATTCATTCATTTTCTCGAATTGAATCGAATGAAGTCAACACGGATTGAATCAGATAATGTAGCAGATCTGACTTTATTCCAATAGAACCAAAATCGGATGGGATGATAAAGCATATTACTCAGAGCTTAAAACAAACATCACAAAGTAGAATGGTATGCTTAATAGGTATATACAGTAAGAAAATGCATGAATATCACAATGTATGTACGTATGAATTATGAATCTTTAACGCTTCATGAAGCTCGCAGGCTAACCTTCTCGACAACGATGAGCGATCTTTCGAATGGAGACTTTGAGAAGTCGAAAGAAACTACGGAAGATCCGACGTTTTATGTCGCCTCTTACAGGCGGAGCATTGCATTTCTTCTCCATCTTTGCGACTGATTACGTTTGCATGGGATTCACTATTTATATACATAATAATAAATATATAATTATTATGTATATTTAGTTGGAGAGTTTGATGAATAAAGTATACGTAATATTCTTTATTTTATATGTATGATATAAGGAATGAATGTCTTTGTCAAAGCCATGCCAATCACTCATCATCAAGACAGGTAGAAGAGGCAACTTCTTTTTAATTTCAGTCAATAGAGGTATCATTGTAAACATCGAATGCACTCCCTTGCTTAACTATCGAATGCTACAATTAGATAAATCCATACATTAACTTTTTGAAGAAGTTTACCATTCTAAAACCAAAGTGGTATTGGACTTGTTCCCTAAATATTTAAATTAAATTCGAGTTTTGAAGTCGACATTATTGAAAGAGTTTTACTTAAATATAATTTTGGCCCGAACAAAACTATATTCAAACCGTAAAATGGATGACCAAGAATATCGATCTGTACTTACTACTAGATTTTGTCTCACATACACTAGGTTTTGAAGTGGTAAAATACTTGTACTTAAGAATTGTCTAAGCATTGGTTCAATGCTTACATATTGTATTTTTAGTTGTTTTATTTAAGCACTTCATATAAAATTAATAAAAAATACAAAAAAACCTATTATATTAATTCAATCATTTACTAAATAAGAGTTTTTAAGTAATTTCCTGATCAACTCATGACACCAACATAATCAACACATTATATAACTATGCATTAATATAGGTTAACCAATAGTTTAATATTATTTTTTCTTTACCCTTTTTTGTTTCTAGTTGTGTTGTAACATATATACAGAATTTATCAAGTCAAGCACGTCATCAAATTTATTAAAAACCGTTATAAGAGGATTTTGTCATAACAAAGCATTATAGTGGTGATTGCAAGATTAGAGTTTGATACGAGGAGGATGCCATTTGAGATTTGGGAATGAGTATTTGGTTGATTAAAGTTCATTGTCAGGTTGGTCTGATGATAGTGGGTTAAAATGCAATTATTAATGATTAAAGTATCTGGAATATCATTATATTATAGGGATTGGATTAAATTAATATCTCTATTTGATTGTTAACGTTATTAGTTAATTATGAATTTTCATCAAATCAACTCAATTAAATACTGGGATATCAAAATATATAATTTTTGTAAAATATTAATACTAAATTAAATAAAAAATAACACGAATATCACATTAAAACAATGTCAAACTCAATTATCAAATTATAAATTAAAGCTTAAAAGAATACTTCCGAGTAAAAAATCCAATTAAAACACTATTAAATATTTAATTAAGCAAATAAGTAAGGTGGGACATCCAGGCCGGCAGCAAAATCTTGGTTCTACCACTTGTTTGGCGCTTGCAATGAAAATGACCATTTCATTTTAACCATCTTCTTTATTTATTTATTTATTAGCTGGCTTTGACGGGTATTAATTAAAAATGTCTACGGATAACTAATATTTTACCAATATTAATTTCTTTTTTGTATCTATTCTCACTCTCACTCAAGCCAACATTTATATTTTTGGCTAGAATAAAGTGAATTAATTTTTATTGGCGTGTGGCTATTAAAAAAATTAATTTTTATTAACATAATGATAATTTTAGTTCTTAATATTTATATTTTTTATTAATTTTTTAAAAAAATCAAATTTGACTATAAATATTTCAAAAAGAGTCTAATTATTTTTTTTAACGAAATAGTAATTGATGTGACCAAGGGCATAGTAAGAGGGGTTAGTAGAGATCCTGACCCTTTAAAATGAACTTTTTTTTTATTTAAATTTTTTAAAATTTTTAAAATTTTAAATTAGTAAAAGGTAAAATTGAACTTTGGCTCTTTAAAAATGATAAAAATTTAATTTAATATAAACTATTAAATGGTGAAATTACATTTTTATTATCGTAAAAATTACAATTTAGTTTCACTCCTAAAAAAATTTTCTGATTTCGTCCCTAAATGTGACGTATAAGACAAATAGTCTCATGTCAATATGAAGTATGCGTAGACAGTTACGTGGATTGACACGCCAACATCATTACAAAAATTAATGTTTTAATCAACATTTCTGTTAAAAAAAGTTTTAACTCGTTTTGAAAATTAAAAGTCAAATTTAGTTAAAAAAAAACAATGATTCAATTAATAGAATTTATATGTATTAAGAATTAAATTTATCATTATAAATTTTTAATTAGTAAATAAAAATATACGTATACAAGTGACGGTGGTCATGAGAATTCTTTTAAGACATTAAACTTTGAAATTAACTTTTACTTTATTCTTAAAAAATAAAAATATTTTTTGATAGAATAAAAAAAATATTTGAAACTATAATCATTCAAACACTGATTAAACATACATGCAATGGAAACCCTAAAAGGAGATATTTAATTTGGAGTGCTAAATACATATTTGTAATAAATGGTATGTAGAGTTATTTCCAAAAATAATAAATAAATTATTTTTTTTGATGAATTACAATAAAAAAAAAAAGCCTTAACAGAAACACGACTAACACGACTCGAATTCAGATTACATTTGATAGGACAGATTTAGTTTGCATCCATGGGTTTATTGTATTTAATATCGAAAATATATTTAACAAAAATTACATTTTTAATACTGAATAGATTTATAGTTAATATAATTTTGAAATTAAAAATAATAATTGATAACTAAGATCTAAAAAGTAAAAATTCCATAAAGAAATTAACCGTATTTAACAATCTTTTTATCTGTATGTTAAACCGTTTAAATTTAATAGAAAATATATTGCTTTCTTAATTATGTTTTAAAAACTTTGTAATTTTTACTATTTAAACCTTTGTTTTTGTTTTTATTTTAAACTGTTTTAATTTTGACTATATTTATATTTTCAATTTGTTGAAAAATATTTATTTTAATATTTTTAATTTATTTGATGTAATATATTTTTATATAAAAATAATAATTTAAAAAATTAATACGAACAAATCAGATTCGGTTTAACATTTTTAATTTAAACTAAACTTGATGAAAATTTTAAACTCATTTTTTTGAAATGAGCTGACCCTAGGCCTAAAACAGGTCTAAATCTTTGCGTAGCTCCAAGCGGACTTATGATGAAGTCTAATTGTGCCAAGTTTAGGCTATATATACACACCTTGTCCACCTACTGGATAGCAAATAAGTCAGATCCGAAAAGCTTACAATAAAAGTGTAATAACAGCTTTAATGTTGATTTACAAAGCAACAAAGAAAATAGCCATTAGTTAATGAATGAACAAATGGCCTTAGTTGCAGAAGAATTGTGCATTTTAGATTTTCAATAAATGCTTCAATCACATGCAAAGAATCAGAAGAAAATAAAACCCCTCTTTCCTGAAATGGATTCCTTGGCTTTTTGAGTCTCGAAATTCAACCCTTTTTTTTTTCTTTTATTGTATTGTTTATCCACTTGTCTTGTCTTTGGCTGGGTTGTGCTGCAGTTATATGAGACCAAGAAACCAGCATGTCGACCAGTAAACAAATCAAAGAAGGAAGGTAAATAAAGCTTGAAAGATGGATTTTGGACTTCTTCCCCATTTTGCCGGTGAAGATGAACTTTCTTTATCTGCAGTCAACAAACCTTTAACTTGATCTCCCGGTTTCCCCTGATCAACATAAAAAATACTAGATTTGTTTACTGGTTTGAAGTCCAGATGAACATCTTTTGAATATGTGATAAGTTATGAAGCCATTGAAATAAGGGTATGATATTTACCTCAGCAGCATCCTTAAGCGGTCCCCAACATTCCATGCGGTTGTACTTAGGCAAACTGGAATGGAAGTAAACACATACTAAAGCATCCGTTAGCTCAGGGTGTTCTGCGAAAAGGACTGAATCTCCATGAAGCACAGCTTTAAGTACCTGCAGCAAGAGTTCAGCAAGCATTACCATTTACCACCATCAAAATGGCTAGAGTTCGGACACCTGAATCATTTGGGGGAGGAAAACTTACCAAAGGTAATTCCTTTGAGAAAATGTGGTATCTAAACTCAGCAGCAACGTCAAGCAAGAGATTTGGACCGCTTACAAAACAATGCACATTCAGGAACATGGTTTCTTTCACTTTCTTCCACTCAGCAACCACATCATCATTGTTATACCACCCTTTCAACTGCCATGGAAAGCATGCAATTTGTAAAAGCACCACTGATTAGATGTCCCAAATCAAAGTTCTTATATTCGCAAAAAGGTTGCTGGCTTGCTGCATACTAAGAAACAAATGGAATTCGAACCTGATCAAGGTTGATGACATTTGAGATGGTCAATGTTAAGTTAGCAGTGAAGTCACAGTGGGAGAGGATGTAGGTTCTTGGGATTATTGCAGAATAACTTTTTAGCCCCTCTCCCATGAAGACAACTTTGAGTTTTGAAGCTTCGAAAATTGCTGTAGGAACCAAAAGCCTTGCAGCCTGGAAACAAAGAATGTCAAGTTGCTACTCATTTGGGAAATTAAGGACCTTTACTAATAATTGCAGCAGAGAAAGCATAATGAATGGTTTATATCTTCTAGAAGTCATTCAATGAAGTTGAACAAACACATAAGAACTCAATCAGATATTTTATATTTGCCATCACTGAATCGCCTAATATATGATATGGTTTGGTCACTGCAGACAGAACCTATGTGTTCACAAGGATGTCTATACCGGCAGAGATGAAAGGGTATTGTTCACTAACAGTCTAAGCAAAGTACCAGCAACCCAAATTGATAGAACAAATGATAGCCAAAGGCTCATGAACAAATTCTATGCAGATTTTAAAACTACAGCAAAAATGCCATTTTCACAACCAAATTGCAGGTCAAGAACAAACTAATTGTCATAATCCAAATAATTCTTATGTTGCTAGACTAAACTATCAAAATTCCAAATATACAACTCCATCTAACATCAATGCCGTTACAAAACAAGGGTTTCTAGATGAAAAAGGAAAGAAGAACACCTCAGAGACAAGGGTATTGTAGGAGGCTCTAGCAGGACTGCTAATGGAAGAAAGCTGTACTTGAAAAGGCCTGGATTCTCTGTTCTTGGCACCAAAGCCTCTCAATGTTACTGAAGGTGAAAAGGAAGCATAGTAAGCATAATGGCAGGCCATGGAACAAGCATAACCCACACTTTCTCTTCTTCTTCATTGTTCAAAACCCACCATTGTCTTCTCTGAGAGCTTGTTTCTTAGATAAAGAATGAAAATGAATGGTATGATTTGATGGGGTAATGTGGAGAAGTGATGTTCAGAGAATTTGGTTCTTTGGGTTCATGTGGATTTGTGATTCATAAGACCCCACTAGTCAAAAATCTGTCAAGGCCACCTTTCATCCACACGTATGTCTTATTGTTTTTTAAAAACATTGCCTACTGGGAATTGTGATTGGCTGTTGGAGTTGCGCCATGTCATCAACATTTCTTGAAATTTTGATAACTTTTGGATAATGTCATGACGTGGCCTTAGTTCATTGATTCAATTTTCCATAGCCTACCCAGCTGCTCAAAATCTAATTCTGGTGGAGAAAAGCTTGAGTTTTTTTGACTTTACAGTTTGATTTACAGAATCTTCTATTTTTAACAATAAAATAAATAAGTTTTGCGGAATAATTTCAATTAAATAATAAAAAGATAATAAAATTTGAAATGTTTATTTGTTTTATTAAAAATAATTTTTATAAAATATTTTCAAGAAATTTATCAAACAACATAAAATACTTTACATAAATTCATCCAAACACCAAAAAATATTAAACTTAAAAAAAAAAAGTAAATCATTTTAAATGAAACCAACTAACCTTATATTTCAAGTTTATATTTACACGTTATGGTTTCTAAGAAAATCCACTTTCTTTTTTAAGTTTAAAAACATCTTAAAAACTTTCCTCGGATATATTTACATAGCAAATTATAAATAAAAAATAATTATATAATTTTTATTTTTATTTATGTATTTTTTAAAGGTGATAAACGGACGGGCTCAGATTAGGCTTACTTCGGATTCATATGTTCTTGGGCTCAGATGAGCTCAGGCTCGAATTTTCTCAAGCTCAAATGTTTTCATACTCGGACTCGAATCAATTCGAACGAGCTATGATGGATTCAAATAATTTTGAATTTTCTAAATTATAAATATTTTAATTTCAAATATAATAATTCATTTTATTTTTATACAATAGCAACACAATTCAAAAATTTATCTTGTAAAAAACATAAATTATATATATAATTAATAGATCTCTTTTACATAAAATAATTGAACTGCTTATTGTATATAAATGTACTATTCTATGATATTATATGAATTGACGCAAACATCTTTTATTATTATTATTATATTATATTGATAATTAAATTTACACACCTAATTATTATTTTTTAAAATATTTATTTCAAAACTCAAATAATATACTCATTATTATTTAAACTTAAATTAATTAATTTACATTATAACCCAAACCTCAAATCTAAAAAAAAAAAAAATTCAATACCCAAATACGTCAAAGCCCATTTCAAAATCTAGTTCAATAAAAATAAATTTTTATTAAGATATTGAATTTTTAATAATATTTTATGTATTGCTAATTATAATTATAAATATGTATTTTAATATACTAAATTACCCATAGCTATTAATGCTATACCTTTTATTATAATCTATAATATAATAATATATATATTAATTATTATCATATATTATTGTTTATTATTATATTGTTTGAAAAATTATCTAAGTTTTTATAAATTTCGTACATTTGAAAGTTAACACTTTTATTATATTATATAGTGCTGTTAGTTTGTATACCTATGTACGATACACGGGTTGATGGTATGTATTAATCAGTATCAATTCAAATATATTAATTTATTTGTTTAAAAAAATTATAATGTTTTATAAATAATAATAATATTAAATAAGTAAAGAAAAATAATATAAATGTTTAATATTATGATGAACATAAAATAAATAAAAAATTTAACTTAAAAAAAAAAAACTTGTCAACTGTCCATATCCTTAGTCTTTGCCGTGAAAATTGTTTCAAAATAAAATTAAGTCCAATTTGGAAAATATTATTAATGATGTGTTATTGTGTGTAAATAATTTACATCTGAGTTAAAGCTTCAAACTGCAAAGTTTGACTGGAAAAATAAGAAAGGGCACAACCGCCTTTTCCAGTTGCAAATGTGAATTATGAAAAATGACTACTCAATCGAGACTTGTGGCACTATGGAGGCTAAATTTTATATTTTGTTGTTACTGTAAGATTAACTATATGATAATTAATTTCAACAATAAAAATAAAGTCTATTTAAACAATTTGTTTGATTAAATTATTGTTTGTTCAATGTGATCATTAAATCAAGAAAGGTTAATTGCCACAATAATTAGTATATAACTAATATTAATTTTGTTATTATCATATAATAGTTACTAATATATTTAAAAATAATTTAAATTTTAATTTATTAATATAATTAACAATAATTGATATTATATATTATAGATAAATTGATTGGCTTACAAAAACTAAAATCTAAACCATGCATACATATTAAGCTTCATTTGCTGAAATTTAACACAATTATTCTCTAGCACTAGCAACAAGGAAAAGTGGCAGCAAACTACTTAAAATAATAATGGCTATTTGTAAAAACAAAAGTCTGATTATATATAATCAGCGTGCACCTTCAAGTTCAAATCTGATTTTGTTTTTAATGCTGTCATACCCCATCGAGCTGCTGGTTGCACCTTCGCCATAAGAGCTTGGCAAGTCACTAAGCAAGTACTCAGCTTCTTCTCCTTTTAACTTACTTTCACTCCAAGGATGTTTAGGCATTGCTTGCAGTCCTGCTAATTCACGGGCAACTTCCTTCATTGTTGGCCTTTTCTCTCCCTTCACTCTCACACATCTCTTAGCTAAAGCTGCTACTTCCTTAAGTTGCTCAACATTTTCATCGTTAAGCACCCGAGGATCGAGAATGTCGAGCATGCAATCTTCTTTCATCAAAGAAACGAAGTACATAGCCAAAACTCGATTTTCTTCCGATCTTTTGAAACATACCACTTTTTGTCCTGTTAACAACTCCATAAGCACAACCCCGAAGCTGTAGACATCGCTCTTTTCAGTAAGAAGGCTTGTAAGCATGTATTCAGGATCCAAGTAACCGAACGTTCCTTGCACAATTGTAGTTATTTGTGCTTGGTCAGATGGGATCAATCTTGAAGCCCCGAAATCAGAAACTTTTGCTGTGTAATTGTCATCTAACAGTATGTTGGCCAACTTGATGTCCCGATGAATGATTGGAATAGAAGCTACAGAGTGCAAATAAGAAAGGGCTTCTGCTGTTTCAGTGGCTATTCTCAAACGGGTCTCCCACGAAAGATAAGAGGTAGCATCATCACTATGCAAATGGTGAAAAAGGGTTCCGTTGGTGATCTATTCATAAACTAATAGTGGAACTTGTGTCTCCAAACAACATCTGAGGAGTTTGACAACATTCTTGTGGTTGATTTGGTAGAGCACCATTATTTCATTAATGAATTGTTCAACTTGGCTAGGATCTCCAATTATTGACTTTTTAATGGCAACTATTCGATTATCCGCCAATATACCCTTGTACACTGTCCCTTGCCCTCCTTGTCCTAAAATTCTGCTTTCATGGTAATTGTTTGTTGCCCTCTCGAGTTCCTCAGCTGTAAATACTTTAACATCTTCACGGTACCCTTGTCGTTTCGAAAGTTGTTCCCGCAACAAATGGCCACCATTTTGCTGAAAGTTAGCTTCTCTTAATTTGGAAATCAGCCTTTGCCTGAGCATCCAACACAACAATACTATCCCCAAGAGAAGACCAAGAAACCCAATGCCAGCCCCTATGTGCAAAGCATAAAATAATAATAACAGTTATATTAGCCAATGACGAAGTCTGAAATTTTTTTTGGAGAGATTAGAATTGAATTGTATATTTTTACAATAGTAAAAATATAATTTAATTATTTTAATAATAATAATTAAGCTCTTGAAATTTTTTCACTCAATTGGGTATTTGAATTATCTTTAATTTTTTGCAGTTAAAACAACCAAGTGTCACAACCACAACGTGACAAGTGATAAAAAATGATAAAAAAAATAAAAATCAATAAGAGATATAAAAATTATTAAATTTTAATAAAAAAAATATAAAAAATATTTAAATTTTATTAAAAATTAGAAAATTTATATATATAGAAATATAGAAAAATTTTATAAAATTTTACAAAATTGTAAGAAAAATATAAAAAATGTAAAGAAAATATAAAATTCATTAATTTTTTTAAAAAAATATCGTGCGAAAAGCATTTTATAATTTTTCTATAACTTTTATTGATTTTTATTTTTTATTATTTTCTGTAGATGTCACGTTGTGTGGCAACACATGATGACTTTTACAGTTTCAATATATGATTAATGCTATAGTAAATCGATGGCTGAACAGAATAGCCAAAATCGTAGCTCAACTAAATATACACAATATCAACACATAATTTGTTTGTAAATTGAATCACGATGATAAACATTATAGCAGTAGGTGGCCTTTCTAGAACCTGCAATTTCATTGAAACATCACTAGAAACTTGAAGAGAACAAAGGCAAAGTAATAGTTATTACAGGCAGATGACAAGTCTGCTTTATGTATTGTATATATAATATAGGATTGTAGTAGTCAAAATGTATCGGACATAAGTGGATGAACATCTGATACAGATATAATGTTGGAATCTATGTAAGATCCGTTTGAGGATGAAGTGAAGTCCCCAATCTCAGTTGGTTTCGTGACGACAACCTCTACTTGTTTTGGCTGAGTGGGGAAGCAACCTCGAAGAACTCTAATTCTCTCCAGTTCCATGGCCACTTCTTTCATTGTTGGTCTATCTTTGCCATCTAAGTTTAAGCATCTTTTAGCAAGGTAAGCAACTGCAACTAGTTCCTCCTCTTGGCCATCCTTCAAAACTTGAGGGTCAAGTGTATCTAGAAAGTGGTTTTGGTCCACCGAGGAGATGAAATAGGAGACTAGGCCTTTCTTTTCTTGGGATCCAGATGTTAAGATCGGCTTTTTTCCTGTGAAGAGCTCGACCAGAACTACTCCAAAACTATAAACATCACTTTTCTCAGTGAGTTGACTTGACTGAAAGTATTCAGGGTCTAAATACCCAAAGGTTCCTTGAACTTGAGTTGTCAAGTGAGTTTGATCAATGCCAATTGATCTCGATGTTCCGAAATCTGATACCTTAGCTCGGAACTTTTCATCTAGTAGTATGTTGCTAGACTTTATATCTCTGTGATAAATGGGGACAGAAGCATACGAGTGCAAGTAAGAAACTGCATTTGAAACATCAGCTGCTATGCGTAATCGCATATCCCAAGATCTTGGGTATTCTTCATTTTGGTCATGGATTAGCTGAGAAAGGGTTCCATTTGGAATGAATTCATAAACGAGTAGAGGGACTTGGGTCTCTAAGCAACAGCCTAATAGTTTAACAACATTTCGGTGATCAATTTTGGCAAGAATAACGATCTCATTGATGAATGGGTCTAGATGCTCTTGGTCGACTATTTTGGACTTCTTTACGGCCACAATTCTCCCATCATGCAACATTCCTTTGTAAACCACGCCTTGGCCACCACGACCCAGGATTCTGTTCTCGTTATAGTGATCGGTTGCAGTTTGTAAGTCTTTGGAAGTGAAGAATTTAATATTCGCCACACCACCTTCTTCAGAAGACAACTTTTTCTCAAGCAGTAGACCACCATTTCTTTTAAAATGCTCTTGTTTCCGTTTTGTATTTCTTCTTTTCTCTAGTTTCCTATAAAGCCACCAAACTCCAGCAAGGAGCAACAACAACCCTCCAGCTAAGCAAAGACCTGCGATCAAAATGGAAGTCAGTCATCGATTAACTTCTCACATTCTTAATATCTCCATTTTAAGCTAAGATTTGAAATAAAAATTTCCGTTTTAAGTTGTGATGTAATACTATCCAAAGAGGAGAGCACGAAAGCCAATGCTAGTTCCTAACAATTAAATGAATAGGTTAAACTATTCTCGAGCAGAAAACAGAAATCTAATCTTTAGGCAGCTGTTCATGTAATACAATATAATTAAATGGAAACTTGTTTATGGGCAGTCGCGAAATTAGAAAAATAAAAAATTTAAAACTCACAATTAAATTATATATTTTTACAATAATAAAAATATAATTTTACAATTATAATTATTTATATTTTTATAATTTTTTAAAAAATTAAATAAATTTATATTACGATGAAAATATAATTTTATTATTACTAGTTTAAAATTTTATAAACTATAAAAAATTTAAATTTAAAATTTTTCATTTTGAGATGGACCATGCGAATTCCCTTGACTCCCCCACTGTTGGGCTAATAAATAACGAAATCATTTGTGTCAAGCAGATTCAATTGACTTGAAATAGAGTTGGGTAAGCAGATTCCACTTACAAAGTACTTCATAAAAATATAATTGATATTATTAATAGATATAAAATTAATTTCATAGTGGGAAATTGTGGTTTTGAGCATGGCCTCACGCCAAGGCAAGTTTATTGATTTTTATGTTTTAAATTATTTAGTTAGATTTAGAGAATAGATTAAATATAGATGGATGTATGATAATAATTGTATGTTTTTAAAATTAGTAGACGCAACAAAATTGTATTGATGTCTAAAAGATTTACATTTATATAAATTTGAATGAGGATATCAAATTTAATATTTGAAAAATCGTTGAAATTAAAAAAATATATTATTTAAATTTGTATGTGTTCAAATCAGGGTCAACTCATTTAAAGTTAAAAATCATTATTTTGATATTTTCTGTTTTACAAAACATTTTTAGTAGAAAAAGTTAATAATAACAAGATTTTTTTTTTTAAATTTTTACATATTTTCATACTTTTTCAAAAATTATTTTTAAAATTTTCAACTAAACAGAATATTTTTAATTTTTCAAGGAAATGATTCCCTAAAACCAAATGGAGTGTTATAATTATGCATATTTTGAGATTACTAACCTACAACAACAACAATAAGAGGATATGTCTTGGACTGAGCCTTGTTGGGTAAACTGCAACCTGTTCCACTTTTCTTACCATCGCCTTCATAACCCACCCGACATGAACACTTGTACGTCCCAGGCAAGTTGTTACATATTGCCGTTCCATTGCAAGGACTCATACTTTCACACTCGTTTATATCTGAAATTTGCAGATTGTATGCAAGTATTGAACAACACTATCTTTAATGTTAGAAACTACAAATACTGCTATGGGGTATATATATATATAGTTACCTTGACATCCATTAGGAAGGTAAGGGTTCCCCACGTAACCCTCAAGACACTTGCACAAATATCCAGAGTTATTTTCTGAATCAACGCATTTACTATTCTCTTTGCATGCAAAATTCTTTATATTCTTCTTGGCTTCGTTGCAACTCGTATTCCCGATTTTCCAATCAAGAGTGATTGGAAACTGCTTGCCTTGAAACTCAAAACCACGAAGATCTGAAGCAGAGAAGGTATAGTTATCGTCCTCAGCAACAAATGCATAGCTGCAGGGGTTATAGGGCAATACGTAGGAATGGTTGGCAAAGCTTGCGAGAGTTATGTTGTAGCTACTCACGCCATTTGGGATACTTGTCTGGCAGCAGCCAATCCCAGAGCAAGACCCGTTTGAAACATCAGTGATGTTGTTACACAAAGACGAACAACCGGTTGCATAACGTTGTCCTACAAAACCTTCCACGACAGCAAACGTGTCGCACCCGATTGCAGTAAACTTGTTCTTGGTATTGTTTATTGAAAATTCAGAAATTTGGAGCGCGTACAAGACCTCACTCACATGTCCTGAGCTGTCGTAACAATCATAGCTTGCACCAGAAAGGATGCGCAACTGACCATCGGTAGATATGTTGATGACTTTGATGTTACCCTTACCCAAGAACGCTTTGTGGGGTATGAAACTGGTGTTACAGGTGATGAGAAACTGTTCAGTGATGTTGCAATCGCCGCCGGTACCGAACGGGTATGGGATAATAACATCCCCGCAGCGGCTTCGGCAGCCGGTTTTGCTACCGCTGGTGTTGAAGCTTTGACCGTCAATATAACATCAAGGAAGATCATCAGCTGCATAAGCATTAGTGATCTGATGGAACCCATGGCTGTTTATTGTAGCTGTGGGATACCAATGCTTCAATTTACGAATTTGGAAGCATATAAGAAAGGTTAGGCAAGCTTGCTTGACCTTACTAAATACTGACAATGGGGAATATGAGCGTAGTCTGTCCTTAGGCTTTCGCTGTTGAATAACGCGCTGTGACTTTGGACATGTCCATAATTTCTTGGAATTCAAATGCTAACTTTGATTCTGTCAATTTATATTTAGTGCTTCCATCAAATATATATACATATCTAGTGCCTCGTGGCTTTCTATTGCAGATATAAAATTGCGTTAATAAGCAATGTTAGCTGGAAAAAAAAAAACATTTTACATAAATAAATATTGAAAAATTATTTGGTAAAGTGATTTTAAAATTCACAATCTTTAAAATTTGACATAAAAATATAAGTACTAAGAAAATTACATATGCAAATTGAGTTTTAATATGATTGTATCTGCTCTTATTTTCTTAACTTTTTAATAACGTGCACATACGCCATACACATACAAGTGCTCGAATCCAGATTTTCTAAGGTGAACAACATTCTCTTAATCACTAGAATCACTCGTTGGGTTCAATTTTGGGCAAGTTTTTGAAAGTAAATGAATGCTAACTTTGATTTGGTCAAATATAGCGCCTCATGTCCTTTTCTTGCATATGCGAAATTGTGTTAATTTGTTCACCAAAAATTCCTTGTACTTTTTATTAATGCTAAAACTACCACTATTGTAAATACAATAACTAAAATAAGTGAAATTGATTTTTTTTTTAAATGAAATTTGAATTCAGACTATTTTTTATAAAGGTGAACATTCTACTAATAAATCAAAAATTTTATGGAAAGATGACTATTCGATTAATAAATTATAAGTTGAGGTTTAAGTGAAATCGATTTTTTATATAAGGATTCCTTCCTCATAATCAACTAATATAAAATTTTAAACCGACCATCATTATTCAAATTAATTTTTATGCCATACATATGATAATAAAGTGACATAATTGTTTAGAGTTACAAAGCAAATATTTAAGATATATTTTTAAATATTTCCATAAAATAAAATATATTAAATAAAGTAGACGTTTTAAAAGTTTTGCCTTGAACCTAAAACACAGAGCTTTGAACATTGAACTTAAACCCTAAATCTTAAACCCTAAACTCCAAGATTCAAGATTTGGGTTTGGGATTTAAGGTTCAAAGTTTGTGTTTGAGTTTGAGTTTTGGATTCAATGTTCAAGGTTTAAGTTCAGGGTTTTTGGTTTTGAGGTTTAAAATTTAGGATTATGAGGTTTAAGATTTGAACATTGAACATTGAACTTTTTGTCCTGTTAACAACTCCATAAGCACAACCCCGAAGCTGTAGACATCGCTCTTTTCAGTAAGAAGGCTTGTAAGCATGTATTCAGGATCCAAGTAACCGAACGTTCCTTGCACAATTGTAGTTATTTGTGCTTGGTCAGATGGGATCAATCTTGAAGCCCCGAAATCAGAAACTTTTGCTGTGTAATTGTCATCTAACAGTATGTTGGCCAACTTGATGTCCCGATGAATGATTGGAATAGAAGCTACAGAGTGCAAATAAGAAAGGGCTTCTGCTGTTTCAGTGGCTATTCTCAAACGGGTCTCCCACGAAAGATAAGAGGTAGCATCATCACTATGCAAATGGTGAAAAAGGGTTCCGTTGGTGATCTATTCATAAACTAATAGTGGAACTTGTGTCTCCAAACAACATCTGAGGAGTTTGACAACATTCTTGTGGTTGATTTGGTAGAGCACCATTATTTCATTAATGAATTGTTCAACTTGGCTAGGATCTCCAATTATTGACTTTTTAATGGCAACTATTCGATTATCCGCCAATATACCCTTGTACACTGTCCCTTGCCCTCCTTGTCCTAAAATTCTGCTTTCATGGTAATTGTTTGTTGCCCTCTCGAGTTCCTCAGCTGTAAATACTTTAACATCTTCACGGTACCCTTGTCGTTTCGAAAGTTGTTCCCGCAACAAATGGCCACCATTTTGCTGAAAGTTAGCTTCTCTTAATTTGGAAATCAGCCTTTGCCTGAGCATCCAACACAACAATACTATCCCCAAGAGAAGACCAAGAAACCCAATGCCAGCCCCTATGTGCAAAGCATAAAATAATAATAACAGTTATATTAGCCAATGACGAAGTCTGAAATTTTTTTTGGAGAGATTAGAATTGAATTGTATATTTTTACAATAGTAAAAATATAATTTAATTATTTTAATAATAATAATTAAGCTCTTGAATTTTTTTCACTCAATTGGGTATTTGAATTATCTTTAATTTTTTGCAGTTAAAACCATCAAGTGTCACAACCACAACGTGACAAATGATAAAAAATGATAAAAAAAATAAAAATCAATAAGAGATATAAAAATTATTAAATTTTAATAAAAAAAATATAAAAAATATTTAAATTTTATTAAAAATTAGAAAAATTATATATATAGAAATATAGAAAAAATTTATAAAATTTTACAAAATTGTAAGAAAAATATAAAAAATGTAAAGAAAATATAAAATTCATTAATTTTTTTAAAAAAATATCGTACGAAAAGCATTTTATAATTTTTCTATAACTTTTATTGATTTTTATTTTTTATTATTTTTCTGTAGATGTCACGTTGTGTGGCAACACATGATGACTTTAACTGAAAAAAAATGGCGATCATTAACTTTAACGATCAATGGTTAAAAGGTATTTTTTTATGCATTTTATAATTTTTAATATATTTTTAATTAATTTTATTTTTTATTAAAATTTAATAATTTTTATTTTTATAGTTTTTTGCCCATGTCAGGTCATGATTGTGACACGGGGTGACTTTAACTAAAAATAATCAGGGACAATTAACTTTAAGGGTCAACAATTAAAGTTAACGACCAATTGACCTTTTGATGCATTTGACAGTTCAAGTACCCTATTGAGTAAAAAGAAAATCAATGACTTAATTATTTTTTTGAAAAAGTAGAATTTTTACAGTCTTAAACCTAAATAATTTAATTAGAGTAAGAGAATAGATTGAATATGGATAAGTGTATAATAACAATTTTATGCCTTTACAAATGGATCACATGGTAAAATTTTATTGATGTTTAAAATCCTCGACTTTGCTTAGTTTTTGAAAATATTTTCTATTTTAAAAAACAATTCTAATTTTTTAAAAATTAAAAAAAATGATAAATAGAAATAAAATTTTGTTTTCATTATTGAAAACATGGTTGGTAACTATTCTATAATAGAAAAATGAAAATTTAAAATATACATGGGTTCAAATGAGGATACCAGATCTAAGATTTAAAAAGCTATTGAATTTTAAAAAACGAATATTCTTAAATTTATATGAGCAAATCAATGTTAACTCATTTAAAGTTAAAAATAATTATTTTGATATTTTCAGTTTTGCAAAATATTTTTAGTGAATAATCAAAACAAGATTTTATCGTTTTTCTAATTATTACATATTTTCATATAGTTTTTGAAAATTTACTTTTAAAATTTTCTACTAAATAAATGTTTTCCATTTTGAAGGAAATGAAAATGAGGTCTATCTATCCCTAAAACTACGGAGTCTTAATTTTTAGGATGATTGATGTAAGATTCTTCTATAATTGTGCAAAATTTGGGATTACTAACCAAGAGCAACAACAATAAGAGTAGATGTCTTGGACTGAGCCTTGTTGGGTAAACTGCAACCTGTTCCACTTTTCTTACCATCGCCTTCATAACCCACCCGACATGAACACTTGTACGCCCCAGGTAAGTTGTTACTTATTACCGTTCCATTGCAAGGACTCATACTGTCACACTCGTTTATATCTGAAATTTGCAGATTGTATGCAAGTAATAAATAACTCTATCTTTCATGTTAGAAACTACAAATACAGCAATGGGGTATATATATAGTTACCTTGACATCCATTGGAGAGGTAAGGGTTCCCCTCGTAACCTTCAAAACACTTGCAGAAATATCCAGAGTTATTTTCTGAATCAAGGCATTTACTGTTCTCTTTGCATGCAAAATTCTTTATATTCTTCTTGGCTTCGTTGCAACTCGTATTCCCGATTTTCCAATCAAGAGTGATTGGAAACTGCTTGCCTTGAAACTCAAAACCACGAAGATCTGAAGCAGAGAAGGCATAGTTATCGTCCTCAGCAACAAATGCATAGCTGCAGGGGTTATAGGGCAATACGTAGGAATGGTTGGCAGAGCTTCCGAGAGTTATGTTGTAGCTCCTCACACCATTTGGGATACTTGTCTGGCAGCAGCCAATCCCAGAGCAAGACCCGTTTAAAACATCAGTGATGTTGTTACATAGCGACTGACAGCCAGTTGCGTAACGTTGTCCTACGAAACCTTCCACGACAGCAAACGTGTCGCACCCGATTGCAGTAAACTTGTTCTTGGTATTGTTTATTGAATATTCAGGAAGTTGGAGCGCGTACAATAACGAATACGTAGGTCCTGATCTGTTGTAACAATTATAGCTTGTATTAAAAAGGATGCGCAACTGACCATCGGTAGATATGTTGATGACTTCGATGTTACCGTAGAACGGTTTGTGGGGTATGAAACTGGTGTCACATGTGATGAGAAAGTGTTCAGTGATGCTGCAATGGCCGTCGCCGGTACCGAACGGGTATGGGATAATAACATCCCCGCAGCGGCTTTGGCAGCCGGGTTTTGCTACCGCTGGTGTTGAAGCTTTTACCGTCAATATAACATCAAGGAAGATCATCAGCTGCATAAGCACTAGTGATGTGATGGAACCCATGGCTGTTATTTCTAGACTGTGGGATACCAATGCTTCAATTTACAAATTTGGAAGCATATATATAAGAAAGGTTAGGCAAGCTTGCTTGACCTGACTAAATCCTGACAGTTGGGAATATGAGTGTAGTCTGTCCTTAGGCTTTCACTGTTGAATAACGCACAGTGACTTTGGACTGTCCATTATTTCTTGGAATTGAAATTGTAACTTTGTTTCTGTCAATTTAGAAGCAGTTGCAACTCAGAAACAGATATTAAATGATAGATTACAATTACAATTCATGCATGTGCAATATTTTGAGATTTAATAAGAGGGTTTTAAGCCGATTGATTATTTATGAAGCATTGAATTGTGGGCGTGACCCAAACCCAAGGCCAGAGTTTAAAGAAAAAAAAAAAAAAAAAACCAAGACTAGGGCATGCATGCATGCTGATCTAATCAAACCTATCACCATTTTTCCAAAATTAGTAGGCAGGGATGGATGGCTACTTTATACAATTACAATCCATGAATGTGCAAAATTTGCTGAATTAATAAGACGGTTGATGTTTACTTTAAGTCAATTGATTATTTATGAAGCATTTAACTGTGGGTGACCCAAAGCCAAAACCCAGACTTGAAAACCATCAAATCAACTTCCACAAGTTAATGTTCTATACGAGCTTATTGAGCGTTGGACGAGAATTCAGTACTCTTTCACTTCACGCATTAGTATCAAACACTTTACACTAGAATATATTTCATTTTCATTTTCATTTTATTTTTACAATACAATCAATTATTTAATCCAATTATATCCTTAAGATAAATTAATTAAATTATTTTTATGTAAAATAATTTAGTTAGAATAATTTAAAAACAAATGAAAACATAAAAAAAACAATATTAAAAGAAATAGAGAAGAAAGGAAAACAGAGGGAGAAGCAAAAGAGAAGAGAATGAAAAATATAGAAAAAAAAGTTAAAAGAATTAAATTGCTAAAAAAGAAAAAAAATATAGGGATCAAAATTTCAATTGAAATGTGATTTAACTTGCCGCATTAGCTTACTGTTATACCGTTAACGGTTATTAATGGCTCAATAACTAAAATGTTACAACACAATAACGTAAGTGACTAAAACATAATATTTCAAACATAAATGACTAGAATGTAACTTGACACAAACAAAAGTGATTATTTTGAGAGTTTACCCATATAAATATAACGTATTTATTAGGAATGACAGGTGTAGCGGATCAAATATTTGTATTTCTTGAATCATCTAAATTAGCGTTTGATGGGTGTCGAATCCAACAAATATAAACATTCCTACGATAAATAATACAAAACAGTAGTATAAGGCAGTAGAGTCGATTTCACAGGGACTGGTTGCTGTAATCTACTCTCGTGTATTCCTCTTAAATGTCGTGTCAAAGGGCATGCCCACGACTTGTGACTGTCTCCTATAAAATAAAATAAATGAGGGGGGTTTAGAGATAAAACGTTAAAAATAAAAGTGAAATAAAAACAGTAAAATAAATCTTGATAAAAAAATAATTAATAGAGATAAAAAGGTTAGACAAACTATATTTAATAAGCTTAGCCTCAGCCTCGGTTTCCTTCGATCTTGAATCGATCATTGAAAAATAATTTTTCCCTTTTTAATCGATAAGTTGGTTATAGCGCTTGAGAACGTCCCAACCGCCAACTTTTCCTCTAGTAGCCGGTTCCGGATACGACCTGCAAACCGACCCTTACCGAATGTCTAACCACGTCGCACGTGCTAGCGATTTAAGATTTCAACAGCTTTATGCTCTGAAAAGCTTAACTCGAATTAACAACCTCAACCGCGTAGGTCATTTAAATCTTGTCTCTACCACCCTTGACGGAATCTAATTAGCTTTTCCCACTTGGACATGCCAATTTGTTCGCGGGAACTCAAATACAGCACGGCCGATTTGACTTTCCAACTGTACGCCAACCTATCTCTATCCAACGTGCACTTTTCGAATCAAAAGTAGAATTAACTTTAAGGGGCGAATTTGTACTACCCCATAAACCGGATTGATAGCGAGTACCGATAAAAAAGTTTTTAGCATGATTTCGTAACTCACGATTATTTCTTGACGGAGTGATAACCGGACTAAGACTAAAAAGAATTTAGTGACGCTTGATTTTAATCATGCTTGGTAGATGGATATGGTGACAGATTGCTTATGAATATGAATGATGGAAAGGGGAGGGGTTAATGTAGTAATTGAATAAATTTATAAAATGGAATGAAATGGAGACAGAAATGGCAGATCAATCTGACGCAAAAAGACAAGAAAAATAGGAAAGAGATAATTGTTCAATTGCTTCCAAAGATATTCAAGTACCTCCCAATTGAATCCTAAGTAATCCCTATTTATATACAATTGGATTACTAAATATAGCTTAAGTCCTATTAAACTAAATTGCCAATTTGCTAAAAATAAATAATTTAGTCAAAAGAAAATAATAACTTATAATATAAAAATATAAACAAAAATAAGAAAATAACAATTTTGACTAAGTCTTATTTGACCATTTCAACTAAAAGTTTCTTTTTGCAATTCAGTCCTCAGTGTCTCTCAAATTCGAATCTAGCCAATCTCTTCATACATGTCTTCAATTTAATCATTCTTTTGCTTGCTTTTAAGTAGAGAAACATCAATTTGTGTACCTGATAAGAAATCGTAAGAAATTAGAAGTACTTTTCTCATAATTAATCTAAAATACACAAATAAATTGCTTAAATAATTCACTTATCAAAATCCCCCTACTTAGCCTATGCTTGTCGTCAAGCATAATGTTCAGTCTATATTAATGTTATTCGGTAATTTTTTTTTTCAAAATCAAACTTCATTCTTAAACCAAGTTTCATGCAAACAATTAGAAGATCAAAAATAGATAATCGCTCATGTCTAATCAACACACATTTTATAGACTTTCAACCATTATGAACAAAATCAACCACTTCACAAAAATTTAAGCTTAATTAAACTTGCTAATTGTACCCAAATTTACATATATATATTTTCTCTTTTCTTTTTTTTTTGAAATTTTTTTAAGACACAAGATAACTCGGTTAGCGGAGTGTTACAAGCTTCGGTTCATCACTCGAATCTTTTTACATGAATTGAGATGACAAGCCAAGTACCTCAACCCGGTTACTCAATTCAATCACATTTCCGAATCTTCACTCATAACCAAGGCACAATATATTTATTCACATCCACACTTTATTTATTTACAAAATTGAGTACTTATCAAGCAAGTCTAAAAAAGTTTCTAATTTAATGAAGTTTTCGACTTTTCTCATAATAATTTAAACTCTATAAAATGTGTATTGATAAAAAAACAATTATTATTCATGAACTTCTAATTATCTAGATGAACCAAGTATAAGAAAGAATTCAATCATGAAAATAATTATCAAATAATATTAATATCATAAGCAATATGCAAAGAGAAAAATCATGGCATGCATAATGAATCCCCCTACTTAATCCCACATTGCCCTCGATTTATAAATGTATATAATGGAAAAAGATTGGGCAAAGTGTACTCCTTGTGTTTTCTATGAGGTGGAGGATGGTTTAGGCAGTTCAGGTTGGTTCTGATTGGTTCCATCTTGGGTGTCTATTCAACACATGGCAACACTGAAATTTGACAAGGCGTGCCCACGCCATGACTGATACTGGATTTTCGTAAAATACCACGATACACCCTGAAAATGACACATGAAATGGATTAAACGACAATATTTATTCAACTAAAATTAAACTTGAAAATTAAAAATTAAAAATAGAAATGAATTTGGGTTGCCTCCCAAACAGCGCTTTTGTTTAACGTCGTTAGCTCGACGAACTTAAATGTTATCCGTTTGGTGTATTGTGGGTCAATCCTTTCGTTACATGCACTTGGAAGTTCTCGTAGAAAGGTTTCGACTTTTGTCAATTGTTCTCGAAGCCTTTCCTGAGTTCTTCCAGTTTTTTCATAATTTTGAGGTCTAAACTCCTTCATAAAACAATTTGTAACCCATCTACCTCACAAGATTCAAAATGCAATTTTGTCAATGGTTCAATATCAACACAAAAAACATTTAACATTGTACTAGGTCGACCCATTGCTTCATAAACATTAAATTTTACAACCTCACCATCAAATTCCATAGTGAGTGTCCCATTATGGACATCAATCTTCATATAAGCAGTGCTTAGGAACGGTCTTCCAAGTAAAATATCAGAAGAGTTCTTGAGTTATCGTCTTCCATGTCAATGATATAGAAATTTGCAGGAAAGATTAACTCATTTACCTTGACAAGAACATCCTCCAATACTCCTTTCGGATACACCACGGATCGATCTGCAAGCTGAAAAATTACACCCGCTTCTTTCAAAGGACCCGCATTAAGTAGTTTGTAAATAGAACAAGGCATAACGTTAATTGATGCACCTAAGTCTCACATGACCTTTTTAATACCTACACTACCTATTTTGCATGATATGGAAAACATACCTTGGTCCTTGCATTTTGAAGGTATCTTTTTTTTTTGCAACAAAGCGAAAACATTTTCTCCAACGCTTACCTTCTCATTATCGAGGAGCTTCTTCTTACTTGTGCATAATTCCTTTAAGAATTTTATGTAGCGTGGTATCTATTTGATCGCATCGAGAAGGGGAATGTTTATCTCTACTTTTTGAAAAGTGTCCAGAATCTCCTTTTCTTCTCGCTCCTTCTTATGGTTAACGAACCTTCCAGGAAATGGAGGTGGCATTGTAAATGATTTCTGTGGTGTTGACTCGGTTAGAGTCTCTGAATCGGGTTCCTTCTTTTTGCGTTCAGCGTCGTGGGCACGACTCGTGCCAGTCACGGGTTTCAAAACCGCATCACTTCTCAACGTCATAGCACTTACATTATTTCGAGGGTTGGATTCCATTTGGGACGGTAACCTTCCTTGAGACTCCAATCGGCTAATTGTGAGTGCCAGCTTTCTCATTTGTTTGTCTAACTCCTGCAAATGCATGTTAGTTTTTTCTTGAAATTTTTTAGTGCTAGTGACTAACCTTTTGACAATAGCTTCCAAAGATGTCTTTTGAGGTGGTAATTATTGATTTAAAGGCGACCTTTGCTGATACGGTTGATTGAATCGAGGATCCGATCCATAGCTTAGATTCGGATGGTCTCTCTACCTCGCATTGTATGTGATCGAATAAGGATCGTTTCGTCTTTGGGGTGGACCTGAAAAGTTTTCGAAAGCATTTGCTTGTTCTACTGAATCCTCATGTAAGATTGGACATGAGTCCGTTGAGTGATAGACATGGTACAAATTTCGCATAGCTTCGCTGGGTTTGACTTATCTGCAAGCAAACTCTAGACAATATTAGTGAGCTTATCTATTTTATTTTCCAAAGTCAGAGTACTTATCCCATGAACCCGTCTCGTGGGTTCTGTAGCCGGTCGAAATTGTTGAGAGTTCGCAGCCGGCATTGAAATCAACTCTCTTGCTCTTTGGGGAGTCATGTTGACAAGTGCTCCTCCACTGGCTACGTCGATTATCTTCATCTCCATGGGGAGTAGTCCCTCGAACAAATACCGCAACAGTGATTGTTCAGAAAGTCCGTGTTGTGGGCAACTTGCGCACAACTTTTTATACCGCTCCTAGTAGTCGTAGAGCGTTTCGGTCTCCTTTTGTCGAATTCCCACTATGTCTCGTCTCAACTCGGCTGCTCGTGCTGCTGGGAAAAACTTGTCAAGGAATAAACGAGACATATCAGCTCATGTGTTAACAGATCCTGAAGGTAAATAAAATAGCAATTCTCTAGCAGAGTCGGTTAATGAAAAAGGAAATGCACGAAGTTTAATTTAGTCTTCTGTTACTCCCTGAGGTTTCATGCTCGTGCACACCATGTGGAATTCCTTCAAGTGCTTGTGCAAATTCTCGTTTTGAATCCCATGAAAAGTGGGCAATAGATGGATTAAGCCCGACTTTAACTCGAATGGTGTTCCTTCCGTTGGGTAAGTTATACACAAAGGCTGTTGTTCGTTCGGTGCTGCTGCAACTTGTCGAACAGTCTGATTCTGATCTTCTATTTTCTTTGCTTCCTCGTCTCTGAATATTTCTTTAGTGAAAGCTTCTTCTTCAAACTCTATCTGTAGGCATTTTTCGTGAGCTTCTTTTCTCAACCTTCGGGCTAATTTCTCTATCTTCGGTTCAAAGTCGTTGAGAGGTGTCTGCTCAGATCTTGTCATAATGAAAACAAACGAAAGTTAGAAAAATGTTACCTGTCCCTAGTAACGGCACCAAAATTTGATAGGTGTCGAATCCAACAAATATAAATATTCCTACGATAAATAATACAAAACAGTAGTATAAGGCAGTAGGGTCGATACCACAGGGACTAGTTGCTGTAATCTACTCTCATGTCTTCCTCTTAAATGTCATGTCAAAGGGCGTGCCCACGTGTAACATCCGCGTGCTTGAATCGGATTTGGAACAGTGATAGAGTACAATTGAGAATTAGAATGTATGGTTGAATTTAGAAAGGTTTGGAGAAATCAAGGATGTATTAGTAAAGGTGAGAAAATAGGAAGGACTAAATAGCGAATTATTCAAGTTGAATTTTGAGTCATCATGGGAATTGGATTGCTTGAGGAGGGGCAAAAGAGTAATTTGATGGAAGATATTTTTGGAGACAAAGTTTTGGGCCAAAGTGTAAAGTCAGAAGGTCTAGGGACAAAAAGTGCAATTTTACCATTTTTATTAAGTGAGATATTTTAAGTGAGATTTCTAGAGAATTTGAGAAAGGTTAAAAATCAATTAAAATTAAAAAAATCAGCTCTTTTCATGTTCAACCGTTTATGCCATTCTCTCTTCCATCCAACTTTTGATTTTATTCCAAATAGGTCCTTCCATCATTTTTAAGCCCTCCAAGCTCCAAAATCTCCTATTTTCTTTGAAATTTCTGAAAGAAAAGTATAGAAGGGGGTTAGTAGACACCTCAAACTTCTTATAAAATTCATTTTGAGGTGTTAGAGAGCATAGGGACTAAATTGAGAAATTTTGAATTCAAGGGTTAAGGTAAGAAATGGTTAAATTTTCATGACATACATGTATTTTACTGTTATTTAGCATGAAAATTATTGAATTATAGCTTATAGATTATATGTGTTTATGTGAAATTGAAGAGAAAGAGAAGAGAGGCAATGACCAAATTGAAGACAAAAGAAAAGAATAGAGCAAGGGATAAAAAGAGAGGAAATTCAGCCTTTTTGTTGTAAGTACTACAAGAATTTTAGTTTATAGTCTCTTCTTCATAATATATTTGAGCTGTTAGCATGGAAATTGTTGTTTAATTAGGTGTTATAAAGATGATTAAGTGAGATTAGTGTAATAAAACATGAGAAAGAAAATGTTTTCATTGAAACAGATTGGACAGAATCAGAGGGTTAACTTTGAAAATTCACTAAAAATTGTACATATTGAGTTAAGGGTATAATTATATATGTAATTAAAGCTTATTGTGTTTAGTTTCATATGGAAGAAACAGTGAATTAAATGGATCTGTATATTTTGAGTTATAACTGATTTTGTGTAACAAGGTTAGAGCAGATACGAGTTCCCCTGTTCTGACTTTGAAAAATCATAGAAAAATATATAAAAATTATTAGAGGCTGAAATTTATATGGTTAATTCCTTAATGAGTCTATTTTCAATAGAAATAGATGGAAACATTATTTTATCTCTGTATTAAAAGATATATAATTTTTAGTGAAGAAAGGTCGAAACTGTCAAGCAGCAGCGAAGGAGTAAATTGAAAGAATTTACTGTATAAATTGGCTAAAGTAAAAATTCTGGAAATTTTATGGTAAAAATATAATTGAGTCTAGTTTCAGAAATATCAAGAGGATTATAATTTTGAATTCTGTAGCTCAAGATATAAATAATTTAGTAACTGTGACGCAAGTGGACAGCTTTTAAAATTAATGTGAAAATAAAAGTAAGAGTTATATGATGATATATATGCGATGAAAAATGTATACGTAAAATATTATGTGGTTGATTATAAAGATTGATTGTGTGAGTAATTGGTGAAATTGTGGAATTATTTGAGAAAATAAAGGTGAGAAATACATGATTATGTATAATGTGAAGAGAAATGTAAATGTGATGAATGAATTGTGGATAATGATGTTAAATGAGATTATGCCCATGTAGACGAATTAGAACCGTTGTGATATTAGTGGCATGCCATTAAGGAACACTAGCGCGCTCTCTGATTAGCACTCTGTGTGCTCTCTGTTCAGCACTGTGTGTGCTCTCTGTTTAGCACGTCTCGTGCTCTCTGTTATTAGCACTTTGTGTGCTCTCTGATTAGCACTTTGTGTGCTCAGTACTTTGTGTACTCTCTGTTTAGCACTTTGTGTGCTCTCTGTTTGTTCCGTTTATCCGATAGGTTCTATAAAAGTCTACTATGGGCCAAGTGGATAAATAAGCTAAGTGAGCTATGGTTAAGAAAGCTATGATGGCCAGATTGTGAAACGTGAAATAATGTGCAAATTATGATATTGAGGTAAGTGAAATAATGAATATATGAAAGATAAGTATTATATGCGCATGTGTAATTAAATGTTGATAATTAAGTGAACTAATGTGGCTGAAATGACTAAGTTGTGAAAAAGGGATGAAAATGTAATATCTACCATTGAGGTAAGTTGGTATATGAGAATAAATGTGTGATATGGTGGCATTAAGGTAAGTTAAGTGTTACATGCAAGAAAAGTTAGAAATTTTATACGCATGAGTATTGAAATGTTTGATAAAAATTAAGCAATAAATAAATAGTCATCTATTATGCTTGTAGTGCTTACTAAGCCTTCACCGGCTTAACGCGTTTGTTTTAATGCGTAGGTACAAAGTTACAAGGAGTAAAGTCGAGTTCAGGGACCTCTCATCACATCACATCATCCTTTGGAGGATTCCAAATATAGGTATTTTTTTTAAGGAAATGGCATGTACAATGGTACTTGTGTGAATCCCTAATGAGTGGAAAAAAATATTTCTCGAATATTATGAATTATGAAAATGAAATGATTAATATATGATATTTCGATTTGAATGGCCTTAAAAGACATCGATTTTTAAAGAAAATTTTCTATTACTCAACTTTCTGTGCCGTACTGTAATGTAATGCTCCTATATTGGGTTTATACGTATAAATCAAGTATAGGGGTGTTACACCATGACTTGTGACTGTCTCCTACAAAATAAAAATAAATGAGGGAGTTTTAGAGATAAAACGTTAAAAATGAAAGTGAAATAAAAACAGTAAAATAAATCTTGATAAAAAAATAATTAATTGAGATAAAAAGATGAAAGAAACTATATTTAATAAGCTTAGCCTCAGCCTCGGTTTCCTCCGATCTTGAATCGATCATTGAAAATTAATTTTTCCCTTTCTAATCGATAAGTTGGTTATAGCGCTTGAGAACGTCCCAACCGCCAACTTTTCCTCTAATAGTCGATTCCGGATACGACCTGCAAACCGACCCTTGCCGAATGTCTAATCACTCGCGATTTAAGATTTCATCAGCTTTGTGCTCTGAAAAGCCAACTCGAATTAACAACCTCAACTGCGTGGGTCATTTAAATCCAGTCTCTACCACCCTTGACGGAATCCAACTAGCTTTTCTCACTTGGACACGCCAATTTGTTCGCGGGAACTCGAATACAGCACGACCGATTTGACTTCCCAACTGTACACCAACCTATCTCTATCCAACGTGCACTTTTCGAATCGAAAGTAGAATTAACTTTAATGGGCGAATTTGTACTACCCCATAAACCGGACTGATAGCGAGTACCGATAAAAAAGTTTTTAGCATGGTTTCGTAACTCACGATTATTTCTTGACGGAGTGATAACCGGACTAAGGCTAAAAAGAATTTAGTGACGCATGATTTTAATCATGCTTGGTGGATGGATATGGTGATAGATTGCTTATGAATATGAATGATGGAAAGGGGAGGGGTTAATGTAGCAATTGAACAAATTTATAAAATGGAATGAAATGGAGATGGAAATGGCATATCAAACTGACGCAAAAAGACAAGAAAAATAGGAAAGAGATAATTGCTCAATTGCTTCCAAAGATATTCAAGTACCTCCCAATTGAATCCTAAGTAATCCCTATATATATACAATTGGATTACTAAATATAGCCTAAGTCCTATTAAACTAAATTACCCATTTGCTAAAAATAAATAATTTAGTCAAAAGAAAATAACAACTTATAATAAAAAAATATAAACAAAAATAAGAAAATAACAATTTTGACTAAGTCTTATTTGACCATTTCCACTAAAAGTTTCTTTTTGCAATTCAGTCCTCAGTGTCCCTCAAATTCGAATCTAGCCAATCTCTTCATACATGTCTTCAATTTAATCCTTCTTTTGCTTGCTTTTAAGTAGAGAAGCATCAATTTGTGTACCTGATAAGAAATCGTAAGAAATTAGAAGTATTTTCCTCATAATTAATCTAAAATACACAAATAAATTACTTAAATAATTCACTTATTAGTGTTTAATATTATAATATTAAAATTAATGATTATTAAATTGATAAAGTCAAAATATAATTTAAAAAGAACACATGTTAATAGCATCTATCAAATTAAATATATTTTTCAAATATAATAAGAGTTAAAAATATTAATTGATTAAAGTAGAGTAAGGATTTACAAAATATCAAATATTAACAATTTTAATATTAAAACAAATATTAAAGTAGTTTTAAGTATTGTGTCAAAAACAATAGATTTAATAAGAATCTATAACAAAATATTAAATATTAACAATTTAAATTATACTCTATTAATATTTGAACCATGATGAATTTTTCTATTATTTTAATTTTAATTATTATTAAAATTATTATTAAAATTAAATAGCATTAATATTACCCATTCTAAAATGATTAAATATTTTTTAAAAAATATTTTGTAATTACATCAATTTTTCAATTTTTTAATAATGTTTTTTTGAAGAGATTCATTAATTCTTTTAAAAATAATATTATAAAAATATTGTAAATTTGGTATACACAACGTCACACGAGAATACAAAGTTGTTAAATACTATTATCTACTAGATATCTAGTCCGAAAAAAAATAATTTAAAAAAAATTCAATATTTTTTAGATATCAAAATTCGCAAAAAAAAAAATTCTAAATTCTAATCTAGTAAAATTCATTATATGCATAAAATCAAAATTATAAGTACTTGGCAATTAGTGAATTTAAATATTAAAAACCACATCTATTATCTGAATGTGCGATGCATGTTTGGATAATGGACGTTCGAAGCATCATCTGCATCCGCATTAGATATTAATTTCAAATTAGAATATTACTCAAATCTGAAAAAAAAATTAGATATTTGGCTTCAACTTGAGTTAAGTATTTTAAATTTATATTTAATTAAGTTATATGTTAACCTTGAGACAAATTCATTAAATTATTTATTTTATGTAAAATTAATAATTACCATTATTTTTAATGCTTTAATGGAAAAATAAAAAATTAATTTTTAAAAAATTTAACTATAAAAATTATTAATATATATGAATGATATATTTATTTTCTTAAATGCTGGGTTACTTTTATGTCATGGATATTAAAAATGTTGAAGTGTTTCACCAAAAAAAAATTCAAGTTTTGTTTGATGACTGAAAAATTAAATATAAAAAATTTAATTGTCAAATTTAAGTTGCGAAATTTGTTTAATACATTTATTTAAATTAAGTGCAGAATATGATTAAACTATTTAATTAATGTATTTAAAATTTTAAATGTAAAGTGTTTAAACGATAATGTTAAAAAAATTAAAATTAATTGAAAAAATTCTACATTAGTGTAGTTATGTGATGAAAAATTTTATTTATTACATGTAAGGCATAAAATAAAAAATAGTTAATACAAATTTAAGCTTAAAATTAAAAATAGGAGTAAAAACTCTAGTAAAAAATAAGATATTTTCAAAATAAATAAAAAAATTTCTTTCTCTTTTCCAAAAGCAAGTCATGTGAGTGACTAAAAGTTACTGATTGAAATTAATTTATGATTAACTCATATATTAAAATAGAGTAAAAAATAGTATTCCTACTAAACGTAGCATGGGTATAAGTAACTCTCTAAAAAAATTAGATATTTATGTGTACTTGAGCGGTTAAAAGCTCTAATAATTACTTATAGTGCGCAGGTCTCAATTGAAGACTGAAATAATAGTAGCTCTAGGAGACAATTGACAATAACAAATTTAGAGATATTTTTGTGACTTATGGAGACAAATGAGTAAAAGAGAATTATGTTGATTACGTGTTATAAAATAAAAGGATAAAGTGTGAAGAACAAAGAAAATATGATAGCAAAAAGAACGTATTTTATTGATCAATAGAAATAATTTACAATGCTTCTCCAAAATTTATATTTAATAAAATATTCATAATATTAATCTATTTATTATTTTCACACTTTTTCATTCTGTCATTTGCCTTTTATGTTGGATTATCAAAAGGGCTTATAAATAACTGAAAATATTACTTTTAGATTATATTAATTATTTTCAATCGATTATCTAGGGGCCATGTTACTTTGATAATAACCAATTTTTTTTTTTTTATTTATAAAAGTGAATAAGTACAATGCAATGGAGAAAGGAGCAAAGGGTTTACAAATATAAGGATTGAATCTTGAATCTCATGTTAATTAACTTGAAATCCATATAAATTTATCGTTCGTGAATGATCTATAATAAATAAATAATTTTATCTTTTTATAATTTCAATATATGATTAATGCTATACTAAATATGCACAATATCAACACATAATTTGTTTGCAAATTGAATCACAATGATAAACATTATTGCAGTAGGTGGCCTTTTTAGAGCCTTCAATTTCATTTAAACAGCACTAGAAACTTGAAGAGAACAAAGGCAGAGTAATAGTTATTACAGGCAGATGACAAGTCTGCTTTATGTTTATATAATATTGGATTGTAGTAGTCAAAATGTGTCGGACATAAGTGGATGAACATCTGATACAGATGTAATGCTGGAATCCATGTAAGATCCGTTTGAGGATGAAGTGAAGTCCCCAATCTCAGTTGGTTTCGTGACGACAACGTCTGCTTGTTTTGGCTGAGTGGGGAAGCAACCTCGCAGAACTCTAATTCTCTCCAGTTCCATGGCCACTTCTTTCATTGTTGGTCTATCTTTGCCATCTAAGTTTAAGCATCTTTTAGCAAGGTAAGCAACTGCAACTAGTTCCTCCTCTTGGCCATCCTTCAAAACTTGAGGGTCAAGTGTATCTAGAAAGTGGTTTTGGTCCACCGAGGAGATGAAATAGGAGACTAGGCCTTTCTTTTCTTGGGATCCAGATGTTAAGATCGGCTTTTTTCCTGTTAAGAACTCGACCAGAACTACTCCAAAACTATAAACATCACTTTTCTCAGTGAGTTGACTTGACTGGAAGTATTCAGGGTCTAAATACCCAAAGGTTCCTTGAACTTGAGTTGTCAAGTGAGTTTGATCAATGCCGATTGATCTCGATGTTCCGAAATCTGATACCTTAGCTCGGAACTTTTCATCTAGTAGTATGTTGCTAGACTTTATATCTCTGTGATAAATGGGGACAGAAGCATACGAGTGCAAGTAAGAAACTGCATTTGAAACATCAGCTGCTATGCGTAATCGCATATCCCAAGATCTTGGGTATTCTTCATTTTGGTCATGGATTTGCTGAGAAAGGGTTCCATTTGGAATGAATCCATAAACGAGTAGAGGGACTTGGGTCTCTAAGCAACAGCCTAATAGTTTAACAACATTTCGGTGATCAATTTTGGCAAGAATAACGATCTCATTGATGAACGGGTCTAGATGCTCTTGGTCTACTATTTTGGACTTCTTTACGGCCACAATTCTCCCATCATGCAACATTCCTTTGTAAACCATGCCTTGGCCACCACGACCCAGGATTCTGTTCTCGTTATAGTGATCGGTTGCAGTTTATAAGTCTTTGGAAGTGAAGAATTTAATATTCTCCACACCACCTTTAGAAGACAACTTTTTCTCAAGCAGTAGACCACCATTTCTTTTAAAATGCTCTTGCTTCCGTTTTATATTTCTTCTTTTCTCTAGTTTCCTATAAAGCCACCAAACTCCAGCAAGGAGCAACAAGAACTCTGCAGCTAAGCAAAGACCTGCGATCAAATGAAAGTCAGTCATCGATTAACTTCTCACATTCTTAATATCTCCATTTTAAGGATCAATTCTTTTATAATTATGTATATTTTGAGATTGCTAACCTAGAGTAACAACAATAAGGGGAGATGTCCTGAACTGATCCTTGTTGCGTAAACTACAACCTGTTCCATTTTTCCAACCATCACCTGCATAGCCCACCGGTCATAAACAATTGTTCCTCCCAGTTAAGTTGATACATTTGCCGTTACATTGCAAGGACTCACAGTTTCACACTCGTTTATATCTGAAATTTGCAGATTGTATGTAAGTAATAAATAACACTATCTTTAATGTTAGAAACTACAAATACATCTATGGGGTATATATATTCATATAGTTACCTTGACCTCCATTGGGGAGGTAAGGGTCGAAACCCTCAAAACACTTGCAGAAAGTTATTTTCTGAGTCGACGCAATTACTATTCTTTCGGCATGCAAAATTCATGGTATCCATCTTCGCTTCCTTGAAACTCGTAATCCCTATTGTCCAATCAACAGTGACTAGAACCTGCTTGTCTTTAAAATTGAAACCACGAAGATCTGAAGCAGAGAAGGTATAGTTATCATTCTCTGCAACAAATGCAAAACTGCAAGAGTTTTCGGGCAATACATCGACATGTTTCTTACTGCTTCCAATAGTGATGTTATAGCTCTTCACACCCTTTGGAATACTTGTCTGACAGCAGCCAATCCCAGAGCAAGACCCGTTCGAAACATCAGTGATGTTGTTACACAACGACATACAACCAGTTGCGTAACTTTGTCCTTCGAAACCTTCCACGACAGCAATCGTGTCGCACCCGATTGCAGTAAACTTGTTCTTGGTATTGTTTATTGAAAATTCAGAAAGTTTGGAACCTGTACAATAACCCACCCGTATGTCCTGAGTTGTTGTAACAATCATAGCTTGTATTAGAAAGGATGCGCAACTGACCATCGGTAGATATGTTGATGACTTCGGCGTCACCGAAGAACGCTTTGTTGGGTGTCACATGTGATAAGAAACTGTTCAGTGATGCTGCAATCTCCGCCAGTACCGAACGGGTATGGGATAACAACATCCCCACAGCGGCTTTGGCAGCCGAGTTTTGTTACCGCTGGTGTTGAAGCTTTTACCGTCAATATAACATTAAGCAAGATCATTAGCTGCATAAGCACTAGTGATCTTCGGATAGGGGATTCCTTCTTCATAATCAAATCATAATCTTTGAGAGCGATAAATTTTTTACTTATATTCAAAATTAAATAAAGATCAAATATGAATATGTGCTCAAAATAAAGATATTTAATTAATAAATTTTTCTATGTATTTAAAAAGTTATTGAAAGGTTATATGTAAATAAATCAAGATTATATATGTTGAAGATAAATATTTAAAAAGAAAATTAAAGCAACATTAATTTTTACTACTCCAAAAAGAAAATATTAGTGATAGATGAGTGCAGGTACAACCCATTAATGTGCAATACAGTCACATGGATTATTTATTACAAATAGTAAAAGGGTTGAAATCAAAATCAAGTAGGTAAGTATGAATGTACAGCTTTGAACATGGATGTTGTAAACTCTTTTTCGCGTACTTTTCACATGGATTATTTATTAACTGCACGTGACTTTGAAAATGGATTTTTGAAATGTTGGTTTAAGGTTATGTATCCGGAGGTACGGTGCCGCAAGAGTCCGCAAAACCTACGAATTCTCACGTTAGGTATCGATGCTATCTGAAATTCTATCGGGTGATCAAAACCTGATATTTATCCAAGTAAATATATTTATCTGGATTAATTGGAAGATTTGACATGAATTGTGTTTGGTGATCGTCAAAGTCAGTAGAAAAATCATTCAAGATCAGTAGTATCCACATTAATATTATCTTGGGAAATGTATTTAACTACTATTTTCAAGAGAATGAAGAATAGATTTTCGACTAGGGGTGAAGTTTGTAATCAGGCATATAGTTATCCGCTTAGAATCAGAATTGTATTCTCCAAAGGAAGCCCAGAACTCTGAAATCCTACATCATCGTTAAAAGTAAAATTAGTTGAGACTCAATAAGTTCTATTCAACTTATGGGTGTTTGTATGCAATGCAGGTTATTAGGTTGAACCAGTTTGTCAGAGGAGGCTACGTTAGGAATGCGCCAATGTGAATGATCGTAGAGCGATATTATGCATAGAGAGAGACATTTTTGAAACTATGTTTTTAAATGAAAATAAAATTAACGTTTTAATGAAGTTTTAAGTGATACAGTCTTACATTATTATCGAGAATCAGTAATAATCAAACAAATAAACATTTATCTTTAGAATCTTTGGTTTAGAATAAAATTAAATAGGAAAGCAACATGTTCAGTAAAGTCTTCGCCCGTTTTAAAATTTTTGTTAAGTGTTTAAGTCTGGTAACATCTTAAATTCGGATACGGTAAATCAGGTCGAACTTTTAAAGGGTTCAGAGTTCGGGATTTAGGGTTCAAAGTTCGAAGTTTGGTATTCAAAGTAAAAAATTACCAAAATTATATATCAATGACATGGAAAAAGGTACTGAAATGTCATTAAATAATTGGAAAGGGATTGTAAATGATATGGTAATAAGAGTCCATAAAATAATTTCTCCAAGAGTAGATAAACATGGCACACCACGTGTAACTATTTAACTATTTTGTCAATCATATCCGTTTTTGACAATAGAAATAGATCAACGTTTTAAAAAAAAAACTAAATTAATCTTTAATCTAATATACAAAATGCAAAACCTCTTTTATCATCAAATAAGCGACACCCTTCCAATCGTGAATGTAGCGTCATTGCAATCTGTGATTGTTGCATATGCACCTTCTCTAACCAAATCATTTTAATTTAAACCCCAATGCCTATAATCAATAGGTGTGTTTAAACCTTGGTTAAAATCAAATTAATCGATCAAATTGATCTAATTTTGTTAATTGATCGGTTAATTGATCTAGTTCGGTCTGAGGTCGGTTAAAAGTTTTTTGGTACTTTAGTTGATTGTTAATTCGATTTGAAATCTGGTAATTAACCAAACTTAATAAATAATATTATATATTATATGTATTAAGCTATTACTAATTCGATTAATTCAGTCAAAGGAACATTATTAAATTTTTTTATATGTTTTATACTTATTTTAATAAAAAAATAAAACATATAAATTATGGTTAATTTGATTAACCGATTAAATTAATCAAAATATTTCGGGTTGATTAATTTTTTTTGAAAAGTTTTTTAGTTCAATTAACAATTAAAAAATTAAAAAAATTAATTAATTTTAATTAATACTAGTTGGATGTCGTTAATGGTTTGAATATCCTAATTATAAAAATGCATTAATTAAAGTTTTGATTACTGGTTCAATTCTTGAGTTGAATTAAATAATGCAAAGATTAAAAAATTAATAAAAATAGGGAATAAGATAATGGTGAGGGTAGGAAAAGTCCTTTTCATTCGTTTTGTGAAGGGAAGCTTAGGTGGGCCCAGGGGTCATGCTCTAATGAATGGGCTCTCATGCATCCTTAATCTTATTGTCGGTGCAGTATTTGGACTAATTCCCAAATAGCAACATCTACATCTCTCCTCTAAACAACCATCCACCTATGGGTTAATATATCTTTTGGTATACATCATACTTATTTATTTCAATGTAGTACTTATATTTAGAAAAACATACATTTTGGTATACTCATTCTTTTTAATATTTATTTCGATTTTTAAGATTGGTTTGAGGAGATAATATCTAATTTTTTAATAGCATACTCATTATTTCCATCTTTCACATTCTACAAAAAATAATTTTCTATTTTTATATATATATAAATATGATATGAATAATTTCATTTGCAAAATTGTGATAGAACATATTAATTTGAAAAGAAATTAAAAATAACTTATTAATATTTTAATTAAAAAAGAAAGATGGCATATTAGAAAATGTTGATGGGTTTTGAATTTAATATTTTTCGTCGTATTTTTGTCGGTGAAAAATAGCAAAATATATTTTGAAAAGAGAAGAGGATTTGAAAGAGAAGAATATTTTGAAACACAAGCATGTGTCACAAAGTCAGCTGCTGGCTGCATAAGTTGGACTATCAACTCCAGGCATTTAAAAACTTTATGTACTTTTATGCTAAATAAATATCTTTTGCTTCCATTGGAAGAGTTTTCATGTGAGAATGGAACTTGGTTATGTGGATTCTTAACCATATTTAGGGTGGATATTGTTTTCAAAGTTGAAGTAAGGGCGATATTTGACGATTTAAATTTTGTATGTGATAAGGGGTTTAGGTCATTGGAAATAGAATTTGATAATGACCTACTAGTGGAGATAATTTTAGCTGATGGAGCTACCGCTAGTAATTTGACGGAATTTCATCTTATTTATCTATTGATCAACTATAATTGGAAGGTTCGTATTCACAATATTTCAAGAATACATAATGAAAATATCGATCACTTGATCAAGTATACTGCTATAGGTTTCATGAGGCTACAACTGATTGAGGGGTCATCACCTTTAAAAAGAGATTTATTTTTGACGGATTATAATAATTCTATGTTAATTTAATTGATTTTATTATGCAACCGCTTAACTCTGATCTTATTCTACCAAAAAAAAAATAAAAAACTAAACTAACCCTCAATTGTATCTATAAAAAAAGAGTTAAATATTAAATTTATATAATAATTTTAATTTTTTAATCATACTATGTTCAAAATTACTAGATAAAAAATAGTTTTTTTTAATATATAGTAACGTGATTATATGATAGTATCTGTTCATACTTTTTTTAACAAGCCACACACAGGTGCTTGAACCCGAGACCCTAAGGATGAACAACATTTTCTTTTTCACTAAAATCACTTGTTGGGTTAAGATAAAAATTAGTTTAATACATGAATTTAAGGGTGATTATGGTTTGATTTGAAATAATTTTAAAAAATGGCAGTTACTTTTCAATAGGGTAAACTATAAAAATAATCATTTTTGTTTGCTTCAAGTTACATTTTAGTCATTTATGTTTGAAATGTTACATTTTAGTCACCTATGTTATTATTTTGTTACGAAGTGATCACTCTACCGTTAAGTTCCGTTATCTCCCTAACGATAATCCTACGTGGCAGTCCAATTAAATTTTAAGTGTCAACTTTGATTTTCAAATGGGATGAGAATAGATCTTTAATTAAATAAATTTAATTAGTTAAAACTTTTAAACCCTAAACCTTAACTAAAAAAAATCCTAAACTCATTTCCACACGCCTCTCTTCTTCATCTTCATATTCTTCGCTTTTGATTCCAATGTCTTTAGTTACAAATCTAGTTGGACTGTCATGTAGAATTTCTGTTAGGGAGATAACAGGACTTAACAGCAGAGTGATCACTTCATAACAAATAATAACATAAGTGACTAAAACGTAACATTTCAAACATAAGTGACTAACTTGAGACAAATAAAAGTGATTATTTTTATAATTTACTCTTTTCCAATATATTGATTTTTAAAAAAGTAAATAAAAATAGAATTGAATATGAATGACAACTAAATTGATGTCGGACGAATTAGATTTGGTCAATTAATTAATTTTAAAATTTTTTAAAAACTACATATATTTAAAATTATTTTCACTAATATATAATAACTTTTATGTCAATTAATTTTTAATTCAATTAGAATACCCATTATTATTATTAATGCAGAAAAGTTTAAGATTGAATCCGTTGAAATATATTTGATCTAAAAATTGAAATGATTCGAAAATTTGTATTAATTTTTTTAATTGTACGAACGAAAAGAGAATCTAATCAAATAAATTTAAATAATAATTAAATCCAATTTAATGGAATCAGACACTATGATTTAAATCGATATTGAATTTGTTGGATATTTTCCCTACCCTACCTGAATTCATGCAGTAGTCAAATGGGAAGTAATTAATATGCTTAATAATTACAGGAAAGGTATTCCCAGATCTGTATGGGTCACTCACTGGATCCAACTGTTCCACTTGCCTTTTAGTAAAGATAGAATCCAGACAACCAAAACCCAACAATAAAGTAGTCTTAATTATTTCTCTCTACTTTGCCTATAAATAAATGTCATCGTCACCTTCTGCTTCTGCTTCATTTCCACTCCCCACCTCCTTTCAACAAAGACGGTAAAAAAAAAAAAGAGCCAAAACGCGTAAATTCCTCCAAACCCAGATCCCTGCAACAATCCCATCAAAGGAAACCAAAAGGTTCTTTTTTTCTTTCGGGGTTTTTTTGAAACGTTGTTTTGTTATTCATGTTTTGATCTGTTATGGTAATGTGTTATTTATGATTTTTACATGCAACTAAAGTTGTTCAAAATGGTGGTTTTAAGTTACTGTTTATGCTTCGTTTTTGCTGATCATGCTTTAAGCTGAACTTCAATGGCCAAAGATTGAAAAAATTGCTTTGGAATGGACTATTTGGATCTGGGTTTCTTTCATAAAGTCAAGATTTAATTTTGAGAATAATGTTCTCAAGCTATTGATTTTTCTTGAAGTTCAGCTACCATTAGCCTTTTTTTGGCATGTATAACTGTGCTTTTGGATTGCTAGCTAAGAATTATCTATCAGTTTGATTCAATTGTCTGTATTTGACTGTCTAGATCTACTTGATTTTGCTCTCGCTTGCGGTGCTGCTATCTTTCAGTTTAATTTACTAGATTATAAGGATAACTTATGTATGGTTTCAAAAGTTGATTTGTGGTAATGATTGACTAGTGGTTATTGTTCTTCCAGCTATATGTAACAAGAAAAAGCATTTAAAAGAAACATGGCCATGGCGAAGTATTCGAGAGTTGATGGGAGGAAGTCGTCAAGTTACTGTTCGACTGCTGTTATAGTTGTGTTTGTCGCTTTTTGTTTGGTTGGGATTTGGATGTTCATGTCCTCGTCTGTTGTCCCGCTTGAGAATTCGGATTTGGCATCTCAGGAGACTAGAAATGAGGCGAAGCAAACACTGCAAGAAGGTGTTTCTAAGCAATTTGATGATACCTCGGGTGATATATCGGAGGATGCAACAAGAGAAGATGGCACTATGCCTGGTAAAGTATCCTTTAATACTGATGAGGAATCTCGGAAGTCAGTTGAGGAAAACCAGGAAGAAAATCATGGAAATGATAGTTCTGATGAGAAAATCGACTCTGAAAATGAACAAAAGACAGTGGATGGAGATGATGGGAGTGGAAATGGTAAAGACGGGGAGATGGATTCAAGAGAGGGAGAGTCAAATTTAGAGTCTGGACAAGCAGAGAATGAAGGTGGTGAAATGAATATCAATGTGCAGGCAGAATCAGAGGAGAACTCAGGTGAAATCAGATCCGAGTCAGCTGAGGGTGGTAAGAACAATGATGAAGAAGTAAGTGAAGATAAAATAAAACATGTTGACAAAAAGGATATTTCGACCGAGGAAAAGAACGAAAAGAATCAAGATGAGAACTCAGAACCAACTGCTGTTGAGAACAGTGCGGAAAGTGAGGAAAACAATCAAACTTCAAACGAGATTCTTCCCACTGCTGCTCAGTCAGAAATTTTGACCGAGTCTACAACTCAGAATGGAGCTTGGTTGACTCAAGCAGAAGAGTCACAAAATGAGAAGAAATCGCAACAAGCTTCAATATCCAATGAAGAAAATGATCACCAGTGGAAAGTTTGTAAATCGACTGCTGGGCCAGACTACATACCATGCCTAGACAATTGGCAAGTTATCCGAAAGCTTCCAAGCACAAAGCACTATGAACATCGAGAGAGGCACTGCCCTAGTGAACCTCCTACATGTCTTGTCCCACTACCTGAAGGATATAAGCGATCAATAAAGTGGCCTAAAAGCAGGGATAAAGTAATAACCTTTCTATCTACTATGTCAATAAGTGTGTGTTTTGTGTATTTTGGTTGAAATTTATCTTTTTGGTGGTTGGTGCAGATATGGTACTACAATGTCCCCCACACCAAGCTAGCAGAGGTTAAGGGGCATCAGAATTGGGTTAAAGTAACTGGTGAATACCTTACCTTTCCTGGTGGTGGAACTCAGTTTAAGAATGGGGCTCTTCATTATATTGATTTTCTTCAACAAGTAAGTACTATCATGTGTATATACATACGTATATATATTTGCTTCAATAATGCAAAGTATTATTTTATCAAACTGTGTATAGCTGACCACATATTTGCTTCAACAATGCAGGCTGTTCCTGATATTGCATGGGGAAAAAGAAGCCGTGTGATACTGGATGTTGGGTGTGGGGTGGCTAGCTTCGGTGGCTATCTCTTTGAAAGAGATGTTCTTGCAATGTCATTTGCTCCGAAGGACGAGCATGAAGCCCAAGTGCAGTTTGCACTTGAACGGGGAATTCCTGCAATACTAAATGTGATGGGCACCAAAAGGCTACCTTTTCCTAGTTCTGTCTTCGATGTTGTGCACTGTGCACGTTGCAGGGTTCCCTGGCATGTTGAAGGTGCAATTTCATTTTCGTATTTTTCAGTGTTACGTTATATACTGTTATATACCTTTTCTGACATGGAGACACATCGGAGGCATATTTCAGGTGGCAAACTTCTGTTAGAGCTCAATCGTGTCCTCCGACCTGGTGGGTACTTCATTTGGTCTGCTACTCCAGTTTACCAGAAGCTCCCTGAAGATGTTGGCATTTGGCAAGGTAAAATATTGTATAATCTAGTAATGCATGTCCAAAGAGGTAATGAGATATCAATTTATATTTAAAATTGTTTCGATTTTGGGGGCTGTGGTTTTTTTATGGCAGAGATGTCTCGGCTAACAAAATCGATGTGCTGGGATCTGGTGACTGTCAAAAAGGACAGACTGAATGCTGTTGGAGCTGCAATATATCAAAAGCCAGCTTCCAACGACTGCTACAACAAAAGGTCTAAAAATGTACCTCCACTTTGTGAAGAATCTGATGATCCTAATGCAGCCTGGTAAGTGTACTCCCAATTTTCACTAGATTAAAGGAGCTTTTTTCTTAATGAAAATTCACTCCGAATTTTCTTGATGAATAATGTTTGCAGTAATCTCATTGGATAATATATTTTCGGTTTGTGTCTTCAGGAATGTATCCCTTCAGGCATGCATGCATAAAGTACCTGAAGATTCAACAGAGCGGGGATCCCTTTGGCCCGCGCAATGGCCAGAACGGTTGGAACAACCTCCATACTGGTTGAATTCTCAGATCGGCGTTTATGGTAAGGCTGCTCAGGAGGATTTCACTGCAGACTACAATCACTGGAAAACCATTGTCTCTGAGTCGTATTTGAAAGGGATGGGAATCGACTGGTCTTCTGTGAGAAATGTCATGGATATGAAAGCTGTTTATGGAGGGTATTTCCATTTAACCTCTCTCTAGTTATGACAGTATTCGTTAGGTTTATAGGTTCTTATTTTTATTGTGCTTCTACGCCCGGTTTATAGGTTCGCAGCAGCCCTGAAAGACTTGAAAGTCTGGGTTATGAATGTAGTTCCAGTCGACTCTGCCGATACACTTCCAGTAATCTACGAACGTGGATTGTTCGGAATACATCACGATTGGTGTGAATCATTTAATACATACCCGAGAACGTACGATGTTCTTCATGCAGATCATCTCTTCTCCAGTATTCAAAACAGGTTTGCTATCTCCCATGCTATATTTCATGCAGATGTTATTTCTCAACCAAGATTATCTCATTGATATGACATTTGATTGACAATCCGCAGGTGCAAGTTGGTTACGGTCATCGCGGAAGTTGATCGAATCTTAAGGCCAGAAGGGAAGTTGATCGTACGAGACAAAGCTGAAACGATAAGCGCGGTGGAGAGCATGGCTAAATCTCTACAATGGGAGATCCGAATGATTTATTCGAAAGACGGTGAAGGATTGCTTTGTGTTCGCAAGAAATTCTGGCGTCCCACCGTGGAAGAACCTATTAAGTCAGCCATTGTTTGAACAAGATGCTAAACATCACTCCCATAATATTCTACATATTCTTTTTGGATTCACAAGCATGTTATAGTCTGTAATTGATCCAGTCATCCATTTTCGCAAGTGTAAAATTATATAGTCGACTACGTTAGAAAGAATCATAATTTTTGTGTCAATTTTCCTTGATCGAATAAAATAGCTAGTTTCATTACCATGAATCTTGATGAAAATCAATTTCATTCATCATTATTTTTGTCTTAGAATGGTTCATCATAAATGCAATTTCATATATGCTTTCCAATTTTGCAAGGACAGTCTGAACCCTATTGAATTGTTCCCGTTGATTGCTTGGTTGGGTCTAATTCAAAAGAACATAGATTCGAACTTTAGAGATAAGATTATTGGGAGAGACAATCACGAACATGAACTGTAAAACTATCATAATAATCACATAAATTTACTACAAGTGGTAGAGAATGGAGTTGTCCAAGTTTAAACCATGGACATGGTGTTATCAAGGACTTAAGAAATGAAAGCAATTTACCATTATTAACGCGCTATTAACTATCAACACATTACTAAAAACATATGAGAGAAAGCTCAGAAATTTTTACCAACTTATGCAGTATGGTTCTGATAATTAAGTTATTTGCATGGAGATTGGGTCGTTTTGATTCTGCTGATTTTAGTTTTGTAGCCCGGGCTGGTAAGCTTGTTCCCTTACTCGTTTAGGCCTTCAAATCTTGATGATTTACGGCTTGGGCTTGATTAACCTGCTGAGATTGATAGCCTTGAGTGATACCGGTTCAGTTCGGTCAGGTTTTTTAGATTTTTTAAACTGTCCATCATAATTTGATTCGGTTCAATTCGGTTCTCAATTTTTCCTATTAATTTTTTGGACTTGTTTTGATAAAATGAATTTTATTTTATGACTTTTGAATATTATTTGAAAAAATTTCAAAGTCTTTTTCATAAATATTTCTAAAAATAAAAAATAAATTTTCAAGATTTTTTAAATTGCTTTCAGTATTTTAAATTTAAAATATTTATTTTTATATCATAAAAAATTAAAATTAATATCAAACACTTATCAACCCTAAAACCCTGTTTGTGAAGTCTAAAAACTCCATTGATAGTGTATCAAATATTTTCTTCAAAGATAAATTCATTTCAAATTTCAAACTATTATCTTAATTTATTATTAAACTACATTCACAATAATATTTTACAACACAATGATAAACTACATTCACAATAATGTAAATATTATTAAAATCAAATAATAATAAAATTATCGAATATCAAATAATAATATAATGAAAATAATACTTTTTTTGGTGATGGGAAAAAGTATATTAAATAATGCTAAAATATATATTTTTTTCAATAATAGTGAAAATGCCTGGCTAATACATATATTGATAGTGCTAAATATTACTTTTAATTGGTACATAAATGTAACACTAATTAAATGATAATTAAACTAAAATAATAAATGTAATTTAATATGATCTAGAGTCTAATAAGTGATAATAATTATTACATTAATAATAATTATTTTAAATTAATAATTTGTTACGAAAGTAATTTTATATTCAATATTTATTAAAAATCTTATTAATATAATTATTCTTATATTATATTATTGATTTTATAGACTTAAAAAAATCGAGAAAGATAGATAATACAAAATATTAATTCTTAATTGATTAATTTTCATTATCTTAATTTCTCAAATAGATATGAACCATACTATTAATCAAATCGAGCTTTGAATTGAATTGAATTAGTTTAATTAATGCAATTAATATTTATAAAAAATAATACTTAATTTAACTATGAAATATATTCATTTTCTTTTAAGTTTTGACATGTATATATAAATAAATTTATATATAAGATATTAGATTACTTATATATTGATATTAATATTCTCACGCATCTAATTATTATTAATTATAAGAAATTGATTTAAACTTGATATTTAAAATAAAATCATATTTATATAGTTAAAAAACTTACAATTTTATTATTTTTAAATTATCCAATTATATTAAATGATTTTATAAATTTATAAATTAATTTCACAATAAATATTAAATTATTTTTAATTATAACTTTTTTTAATATACTGGTGTGATTACATGGTAATATCTATTCATACTTTCTTAACCCTTTGACAATGCACACACACAGATACTCAAACTCGGGTCTCTTAAGATGAGCATCATCCTCTTTTCCACTAGAACCACTCGTTGAGTTCTTTAATTAAACATAGGATCAAATTAATTTTACATTAACATACTATTATATTAATTAATATTCAATTAAAATTACTTTTTTTTATCATCACATAATATACTAATAAATTATTATTCCAATGCCAACTTAGTAATATAATTAATAATAACGGTTATTTTTATCAATTTAAAATTTTTTCAAACTCAGGCTTTTATATAAGGATAATGTAACTTTTGACCCTTGAACTTGGTAAGTAAGTTCACGTTGGCCCCTGAACTTTTTTTTATCCAATTTAGTAATATAATTAATAATAAAGGGCATATTTGTCAATTTAAAAGTTTTATCAAACTCAGGCTTTTATATAGGGATAATGTAACTTTTTGCCCTTGAACTTACCAAGTAAGTCCACATTGGCTCCTAAACTTTTTTTATCCACTTTGACACTTAAATTTGAAAACTATTATTCATTTAAGCCCATTATGTTAATCATCATGAAAAAAAAGGGATAATGTAATTGTTGGCCCCTGAACTTGATAAGTAGGTCCACATTGACTCCTAAACTTGACAACTAGGTTCCATTTGGTAATTGTACTTTTTTTGATCCATTTTGAACTTGACAACTAAGTCCATTTTGATTCTTAAACATAAAATCTAAAAGTTCATGATGTGGTACAATCATCATCCCTCGAGAAATAGAAAAATAGAAAAATTTTAGATTATGATGCGGTACAATCTCAAAGTGTCATATTCAATGTTTTAATAATCAAATTCATGGTTGAGCAGGTTAGATCACCAGTTCTCGATTCAACCGGTTCGATTATTGGACAAACAATAATTAAATAGATAATTAAAAATTCATAAAAATCTAAAAATCCAATTGAAATCACTTTGTTTTTTTACTTTTTTTAATTTTTAGGAATTTTTAGTTATTGTTGGTTTGACGATCAAATCGATCAAACTGGTGGTCTAACTTGTTCAACCACGAGTTCGATTATTAAAACACTGAATATGATGACACTTTGAGATTATATCACATCATTATTTTTTTTTCAAACTTAGAATGCCACATCATCAAACTTTTAAAATTTTCAAGTTCGAGATAAAAATAGACTTAATTGTAAAAAAATACAAATATCAAAGTAAACTTAGTTATCAAATTCAGGGGTTAATATGAACTTACTTATCAAATTTTGGGGCCAAAATTACATTATCCCTTTTATATATATATTATAGATAAGTAAAACATTTTCCATTTATTTATATTTTTAAATATTCAAACGTATAATCATACATCGGTTATGTCTCACTTATAAAAACTAATTCAATCATTTAGTAACTATTTTTCTTTTGTAAGAAAAATATGTAAACTGAAAATAATAAAAAGATAATAAATCCTATCAACTTAAAACACATTTATATAATTCTTTTTGAAAATTGAATTCAATGGTGAAAATATCTGAAAGTTTTTAAGTTGGATAGAGCTATTCGTAATTCATCTCAACTCTTAAATAAAAAGATAAACGCGTTTCAGCACGCTCAAATTCACGTCTTTCTGTATTGACAACAATAACAATCGAATTAAAAATCAATCAGCCTTTTAATAATCTTTTAAAAGTAAATAAATAAATAAATAAAGTTGAATCCAAGTAGATAGTTTAGTTTCGTTTAACGGAGTAGCCTTGCATGATCATGGACAACCCTTGGTCCTTAATGGGGCTTTTGACGAGCGAACTTCCGAGGAAGATATGGGCAAATCTTGTGTATTGGAAGGCGAGCAGGCATGCATTGCCACTGCTCAACCAAACAATATCATTTGGTACTGATCTCAAACTGGCATGATATTATCAGATCATGCCTGCCTTTCATGTGTTCAATATTCTAGCTTTTCTCATACTCCCTTTTTATTATTTTAAAACCTTTCTCTCACTCATACACATTGGTAATTCTAAATGTAAAACCAAAATGACAGGCTTTTCTTCATCACAAGCCATAGATTACCCATTTTGTTCATGCAGTGAGTCTTTCTGTAAAATTGAGCTCATTATGATTAGATCAAAGATGGGAAAAAAACCCTAATTTCTCTAACCATAATTGGTGAACAAGATTCAGACAACAATGATGTTGGATCATTTTCAAAATAGTAAATCACATGGCTTGCATATGATGATGAAAAGGTCACAATACAATTGTTTATTAAGAGCTGCATTGAATAATTATGTTTGCTCCAATAGCTATATTTAATTTGGATAGACGTGTTTATGCAAAAGAAGCATTTATTTCGATTTTATAGTGATATTTATATTAGGTCTATTTATGGACCGAATTGAACTAAGTTTATATTGATTTAAATTACTTACTTAGGTCAAAAATATATATTACCTTCACCCATATTCTATAATTTATATGAGAACTTGCAGGATATGCTATCATTTCTTCAAATTTGCAAAGTTGCAATCAGGCTTATCAAAATCCAGTGCCTTTTCAACTAGATATGAACCCTAAAGCTAACTCGACATAAGAAGGAACAGAACAAGTATGTACTATCTTTTCATTACAAAATATTGTCATGGCTTTAGTTGATCTGGTTAATGGATTTACTTAAAATATATAATGAATATAATTGTTATTTTAAAATATATATAATAAGTATATAAATTATGTCAGTGTATTCAAGGACCAGCTTGACTAAAAAATAAACCTTGATTTTTATCTAAATTTATTTTTATTTCTTGTATTTTTATCCAAACTTTCTTATATTTCAAACGGTTCTTGATGTTTGGGTGAAGTCAAGGTATTTAACACTTAAACATATCTAGTTTACACACAATATAAACAATTTGATTTTAATAGGCTTGGAATAGTAAAATTATTTTAAATCCTTTAAAAATCTATAATTTAATTTTGGCTCAGACATTTAATGATTGTACTCTTTTTATATATATAAAAAAAAGTTAACGTACCGAATCAATTAAATTTGTTTTTTCGCCATTAAGTATTCTAGAACTTATTTTAAAAATTAAAAAACACAATTAATCACTTTTATTTCGTTATATCTTTTAAGACATATATATAAAACATTTCTTATAAAAATATATATTCATAACTTTTTTTCACTCCAAATAATTTAGTGATGAGGAGGAATGAAACTTTAAATAAATTATCATTGAAGCCTTTAATTGAATTTTCATTATTTGCCTCCACCAGTTTAATAATATTTTTTTGCCTTTCACCCGACATTCTTCCAACTTCACCAATAATCTAGTTTATAGCAACAATAAAGAGGTTTAAATTTTGATTCAAAGCAACCCACCCATGTCCTTTTTGGTAAGGACATTATTGAAATATGCCAAGTTGCCCTTAGTTGGACCTTTGATTGTCCTTAAAGGACTACTTAGGTATAAGTTTTAAGTCTTTGGGTGCCTTAAAAACAACTGGTTTTGTCATAAAATATATCCACATCTCACTTGAGACCAGACCACCAGTGCTTAAACCACAAAAATTTATTGTAAATAAATTGTCTCAATGTTGGTAAAGTAGCATACAAAAGAGTCTAAGATGCTTCCTTTGAACTTACTTTTCTCATCTTCGTAACCCTTTTTTCTCTAATGTTGATATTAATTAAAAAAAAGGGCACTATCCTCATGTTTGCATGATTGAAATTCAAGAATAATAATGCTATGGGTTTAGGTAGGGTTCTTCCCAACCCTAATTTATAGGCAAATTCTTTTACTATATCAAATACGTCATGGGATCAATTTATATAAAGAATATGCATTCATATATTATGCACTAAATGTATTTATGTGCATGCATGATAACATGAGGGCATCATGCATGGTATATGTAGGGTTTTAAAATTAGCATAACTATATATATACTTTAGTAGTATTTTATTGTCAAAGTGGCATTACTGATTACAGCACTAGAGCAGCTCTGACAACAAAGATTTGTTACCAGACCAGGAAAGATCAAACATTAAAATAAATCAAAGACCCAGCTAATGTCTGGTCCCAGATCAATATATAAATCCCTTAAATTCCTCACTCAACATTCTCAGATTCTACTTCCTATTAGACAATGTGAGCAACAAGCATGAGCCGCTTAAAAGTTTTAGTAATATCAAATTCCCCCATTGTCTGCCACTGACATGTTTTTTCTCTTACAGACAAGTTGGCAGTCTCCATAGATTACTCAACATGTCTGCTGCAACACACCTTCTAAAACCATGTTTGAAAGTTAACTGGAGCTCTCCAGGCATCTCCTGATCATCATCAGACATCAATAACAACAATCAAACATGTTAGTTTCTTGGAGGCACAAGTGCTTGCTCTTCACTCTTCTTGCTTTCATTGTTCTCTCAGATTCATCAAGATTGCCTAAGGAATATTGGGAACAAATGCTTCCCAAGAAGTTCCCAACTCCATCCTCGTCTCCCTCTAAAGGTACAAATTCTGTAACAACATCGACACCGAAAGCAGTTAAAACCGATATAAGCCAGCCTTCATCCGACGGCAAGGTCTAGTCGCCATTGAAGAGCTCAAGTTTCAACTCGAGACTGCACCAATCCGAACTGAGCACACAGAGTTTTGCCAACTAATCTTCTGCAGTTTAAATGTATCATAGTGCTCGTGGACCAGATCACATATTCAAGTAGATTTGTTCAACTTGGTCTTAAAGGTATATAGTGAGTTAACTGTGTAGATTGAAGAATGAGGATGAATTCGCTGTATAACTAATAGATCCACTGATTTAGATTCATTAACTTAGCCTTCATATCATGCAGGATAAATAAAATTTTTACAGCTAAAAGTAAATTTTTTGTTCTTACTGTAATACTTATCTGGAGCATTTCCATGATATAATTTGCTCATACTTAGCTAGGAAAAGGGAATTTTTTTTTCCTTCTGTGTATGCTAAGTAGGATGATTTCTACCACATCATTATCATGTACCAAGCTTCCAATCTAGTTTCTTTTCAATTCAACAATACTTTAAATGTTTTTCAGACAAAAGTAAATGTTTTCAGACATTGATTATTATCGTATGGCATTCACAACATGACATCTAATGGTGAAGGAAAAAAAAGAAGAAGAAATATATTAGATAAAAAGGACATTATTGTATGTTGTCAACGTGCACCTTCAAGTTCAAACGTGACTCGATTATTTATGCTATCGTACACCAGTGAGCTGCTGGTTGCACCATTGCCATAAGTGTTGCTCAATTCACCAAGCAAATACTCTGTTTCTTCTGCCTGTGAATTACTATTGCCCCAAGGATGATTGATTGCTTGCAGTCCTGCTAATTCATGGGCTACTTCCTTCAAACTTGGCCTTTCCTCTCCCTTGATTCTCACATCTCTTCTTTAAGATGCTTCACGTTTCCATCATTCAACACCTTCGAATTGATAATTTTGAGCAATCGATTTTCTTTCATCGAAGAAACAAAGTGAATCGACAAAACTTTGTTTTCTTCTGATCTTTCAAAAAACCCACCTTTTGTGCTGTAAGTAACTCGATAAGAACAACCCGAAGTAGGGGTAAGCATTCGATCGAATCGAATCGAATGAAAAATTTTCGAGTTAATCGAGTTTTTGAATCATATTTCATTATCCTAATTCGATTTGAAATTTTTACGAATCGAGTCGAGTGAGACAGAATTCGAATCGAATCGAATATATTTGTTTGAGTTAAATTAAAAAATAATAATTTGGTGTTGTTTAATTTTTTATAATTTTTGTAAAAATATTTTTATTAAGGTAAAAGTAAAAAATTAAAAATATTTGGGTTTAGTTTATGAATGAGTTTTAACCTTTAAGGGGAAAACTTGGATAAAATTAAAAATTTGAGCTTTAGGGGAAAATGGGATAAAGTAAATTGGGAAAGAATAATATAAATTTAAAATTAAAAATAATATAATTTTATTCTGTTTATTCGAATTATTCGAGTTATTCGAATTTGAAAATTCAACTCAATTCGAACTCGAAATTTGAAAAAAAAATTCAACTCCATTTGTTTAACTCGAATAACTTGATTCGAATAATTTGAAATTCAATTTTTTTTTCGAATTTTTCGATTCGAATCGAGTTTTACTCACCCCCACCCCGAAGCTGTAAACATCGCTATTTTAGTTGACCTGTATACATGTATTCAGGATCTGTTAGATGATGTGTTTAGGCTACTGATTTGGATTTTAATGTTGTTTAGTTGTGTTTCAAGTGGTTGCTATTTTTTTAGGCATTTTGTTTATGATCATGGCTTAAGTTTAGGATTATGATGTTAGTGGATTGTTATTTTTTCTTTATTTAAATTGTAAATTTTACTTAACAACATTTCAATCCAATTTTCTTCCTTTCAAAATTTTTCTTTTTCTATTAAAATACCAACAATTTGGTATCCGAGCTTTCTTCTTAAGGGATCTGGATGAATGTTTGACGTATTATGGAAGTTGAAGTCAATTTCTCTTCAATTGCACCGCCAATTTTTTATGGAGACAACCATCATATTTAGGCCGTACGCATGGAGACATACTTAGAGGCTTTGGATATTTGGGAAGTAGTGGAAGAGGATTATGAGATTCCTCCATTACCAACCAACCCCGCCATGGCACAAATCAAAGCACAAAAAGAGAAGAAGACAAAGAAATCAAAGGCAAAAGCCTGTTTGTTTGTTGCAATTTCATCAACCATTTTTACCTGAATTATGTCTCTAAAGTCAGCAAAGGAGATGTGGGATTATCTCTAAACTGAGTATGAAAGAGATGATAGGATTCGTGGGATGCAAGTACTGAATCTTGTACGTGATTTTGAGTTGTTGAAGATGAAGGAGATTGAGACATTTAAGAAGTATTCTGACAGGTCCTTAGCATAGCCAATAAGGTTAAGCTGCTAGGTTCGTCTTTTGCAGATTCAAAGATTGTGGAGAAAATCCTTGTAACAGTGGTTGAGAGATTTGAGGCTACCATCACCACCTTAGAAAACACGAAGGATTTGTAAAAGATTGCTTTGGCAGAACTCTTAAGTGCTTTGCAAGCACAAGAGCAAAGACGTGTAATGAGGCAAGAAGGAGCTATCAAAGGAGCTTTACCAATCAAACATCAAGATAATGGAAAGAATATGAGGCCTAAGAACAAAAAATTTCAAGCTACAAGTGGAGAAAGCTCTGCACTTGGGAATAGAAGTGAAGCTGGAACTAGAAGATCAAGGGTAAAGAAGGATTGCCCTCCATGTCAACATTGTGACAAGAAAGGTTGTCGAAATGTTTTTGAAACGCGTCCCGAGTTTTAAATTTTTAAATCGAAAATGGGAGTCGTCACCAACCTTTTTATTTGGTGTGATTGGATCACCACAAAACATTTAAATCCGTTTTAACAAAAAGTTTTGGTCTTCGAAATTCAGAAAAACGGATTCGGGAGTCAGTTACGTGTAAGGAAGATTAGCACGCTCACACGCCCAAAATTAGTACCACATCAATTATTTTCCGGTCTTTATTGTTAAAAATTTGAAAACTCAAGTGAAATTTAAAGTACGATCTTTAAATACATAATTTATTTCGTGCAATTTCAAAAATTGAATTTGATGGAAAAATTCCCATTTATTTCGAATTAATCAAGAATTGAAGTCATGTCCAACACGTTAGGACACAATATTCTCGAAATTTCGAAATTGAAGGACATTTTGAAAATTTTAGAAGAGGGTATTCAATTGTGCAAATTCTATGAAAAATCATGTTCAACACGTTATGACACAATTTTTCGAAGTTTTCACACAAAAGGATATTGCCTCGATTTTATTTAAATCCTGTGTTTTATAAAAAAAGAATATTTGATTATTAAGATTCGAAGAAAGAACATACCTAGTAAGTTAAAGTATGTCTTTCAAGTAACGAAATATCAAATATAATCTCAATTTTGAAATTTATGACAATGTGTGCATATGCAATATATGACAAGGTACAAATACATATAACCGTAAATGCATGATGACATAAAATGACGACACATATTTAAAAAAAATACGAACTATCCTATTAGTGAATAAATAAAAAACAACAAACAAAATTAAGATAGTAACAAAAACTTAAGAAATTAACAGGTAAAAGAATTTAAAAGATTTCTATTTAAAAAAATTAAAATTCAAGGTGAAAGAAATTTTATTTAAAAAATGTTTAAAATAATAAAGGGAAATCACGTAAAAATAAAATGACAAAAGAGGTTGAAACGATAAAATTCCTATTCATTATTTTTTTTTAAAAAGGCTTGAGAATTAAATTAAAATAGAATCAAGATTTGTCTGCCAATTAAAAAACAATAAAATAGAACGGATTAAAAACAAAATATAAAGGGATTTAAAGGAAATTTTCCCTTTTATTTTAAAACACAAGTTCGAGGATTACAAATTAAGAAAATAAAAATTTACTTGCTAAATGTATAAAAAACAACTTTTAAAAGTAAATGAGCCAATTTTAAAATAGAATGAAACAAGGAGAGACCACGGAGGAAAAATTCCATTTTTTATTTTTGAAATCATGCTGCCAAACTCTTAAAACGGCAACATTACATTTTCATTCTTTTTCTAAAAAAAAAATTGCTGTCCTTTCCATTTTTCTCTCCGTGCTTGGCTTCAACAGAGACTGCTGGTCTACCGTTAATCCACTGCAGATCCGTCGTTCTCCGTTGCTCTACCGTTGCCCGAAACGCCGCGAGATGCCGTGCACGATAGTAGGTAAAAAATCTCTTTTTATTTCATTTTTATTTTCTAAAACGTAGATCTAGGTTTAGATCGAAGCCGATCTAGCCTAGATCTTTGAATAAGCACGAAATTTTTTTTTTTTGCTCAAATCGAAAACTGCTTCTCCTTCTTGATCGTTTTTTCTTTTAAACGAACTAGATCAAAAAAGGGATCCTTCCAGATCTAAAAAAAAAACTTTGATGATCTTTGTTGACTTTCAGAAAACTCTAGATCTGGGTTAGTTTTTTTTTTTTAAAAGCTTTGATTTTAAATCTTTACTTTCTCCTTTCAAATCTGTTTTATACCTTTAGTTTTTTCTATTTTTCGTTTTTTAAATAAAAGCTTTGTTAGCTGCACTACCAAACTCTAGATTTGATTTTATATATTTTGTTTATCAAATTTTTTGACAGATCCATGAGTTGGAGCCCCTCTCGAGTATAGGTGAACTCGAAGGGACTCCGTTCGCAGTCGATGGTGGCGGAGATCCGGGTAAGACTCTTCAACTTCTTTTTTTGATTCTTTTATATTAAATATTATATTTAATGTGCGTTAAATACTATTTTTGAAATAATAAATAATAAAAACTGAAACAATCAATGTTATAACGTATAAATATATAAATATATATAAATGAATACCTTGAGAATGCTGAGAAATTTGCTTCTAATATTTTGTATTCTGATTTGGTGTAAAAAAATTTTAAACCGAAGAGGAGAAGTCCTTTTAAAGGACAAATGAAGGCTTTTTTATAGCCAAGATACAAATCATGCTATTTTGTCTTTTCTGTTTGCTTCTTGCTTTTTGTCTCTGTGTTTTTGCGTCTGTCTTCTTCTTTGCGTGTGTAGGGGACGAAACAGTGGTGATGGCGATGTCAGGCGCATGCTGGTGGCCTCGAGAGCTAGTGTTGACGTGGTTGGGCACGAGGATGAGCGGCAGCAACTTGAAGAAGGTAGATTAGGGTCTTTTAGTTTTTGGGTAATTTGGGCTTATTTTGGCATTGGGCTAGGTTTAAGGTTTGGGTTTGATTTGGGGTGTAACTGGGTTTTGATGTAAATAAACATTTTAAACTAAATTAAATTAAATTTAAAAGGTTTATTTTTATTTTGGGTTTTATTTTCAAGTCCGGACAAAATTGGGCTTCTACAAAGGTCATCCTCCTTCCAAGTGTTGGAGAAGACCAGATGCAAAGTACAACAAGTGTAATTAAATGGGACATGAAGTTGTCACTTGCAAGAATAAAAATTAGTAACAAGGAGATGAAGCACAAGTGGCAAATAAAGAAGAAGAAGACCAGTTTTTCGTTGCAACTTGTTTCATGAGTCATGAAACTTGTGAAAGTTGGCTTATTAAGAGTTGTTGCACTAATTATATGACACATGATAAGGAGTTGTTCAAAGAATTGTAGAGCACCGAGTTCAAGAAGGTCAAAATTGAGAACGGTGAATATATTGCGGTCAAAGGAAAGGGCACCATAGCTATTGCAAGCTATTCAAGAACCAAGTTGATCACCGATGTTCTCTATGTACTATATATTTATCAAAACCTACTCAGTGTTGGTTAATTAATAGAGAAAGGATTCAAAGTGATGTTCATGGAAAAACATGTGTGATAGAGGATGCTATAGGCCAAAAGATATTTGAAATTAAGATGACAAGGAGGAATTTTTTACTCAATCCAATGCAGAAGGAGTAATAAGCTTTTCTAACCAAAGAAAGGCTCGGGCACTATCACCACCAAGGGATACTACAGATGAAGTCCAAAAGGGTGACATTTGATCTTCCTGAATTTGATGATCACATATCGACTTGCAAGGCTTGTCAATTTGGTAAGCAATTCAGAAAGCCATTTCCCAAGTCAGCATGGAGAGCCACCTGTAAGTTGTAGTTAATCCACACAGACATTTATGGACCTCAAAGAACTCCCTCATTAGTAGGTAGTCGATATTATGTTGCTTTTATTGATGATTTCACAAGAATGTGTTGGATTTTTTTTCATAAAATTCAAGTCAAAAGTGGTTGGAGTTTTTTTGAAAGTTCAAGAAGATTGTGGAAAATCAAAGTGGCAACCAAATTCAAATATTAAGGTATGATAATGGCAAGGAGTATACCATAAAAAATTTCAGTGCATTTTGTGAAGGAGTTGGCATTGAGCATCAATTAACATTCCTATACACTCCGCAACAAAATGGGTGTTAGTGAAAGGAGGAACAAGTACATATTAAAAATGATTAGATGTATGTTGCATGAGAAGAATCTTCCTAAACAGTTCTGGGCAGAGGCAGCTTATACTGCAATTTTCCTGTAGAATAGACTACCCACAAAAGCAATCAAGGATCAGACACCCTATGAGGATTGGTATGGTCATAAACCATCTCTAAGTTTTCTGAAAATTTTTGGTTGTTTGTGCTTCACTCATGTTCCACAGATCAAGAGAGACAAGTTAGACAAAAGAGCTCTTCTAGGCATCTTTATCTGCTATAACACTGTTGCAAAGGCTTATAAAATTTTCCAACCACAAATTGAGAAATTGTTAGAAGTAGAGATATTCATTTCGTGGAAGATGAAGAGTGGAATGGGATGAGGCAAAGAAAAATGGTCAAACAGTAGTAGACCTACAGCTTAAGTTTTTTGCTTTAACCACAAATGAAGATGGAAATTGGTAGAATGAGTTGGTGGATGATGCTCTTGTAAGTGGTACTAGATTACTCATTAACATTTATGCAAGATGCAATATAGTTGTGTGTGAACTTGCAAATTTTGAAGCAATGATGAAAGACAAAATTTGGATGGTTGCAATGAAAGAGGAGTTGTCTATGATTAAGAAAAACAAAACACGGGAGTTTGTTGATCGACCTCAAAATGGAAAGGTGATTGGAGCCAAGTGGGTGTACAAAACCAGGCTTAATGTTGATGGCTCAATTAACAAGCATAAAGCAAAACTTGTGGTGAAAGGCTATGCTCAAGGTTTTTTTCGTGCACTACTCTGACACCTTTGCACCAGGTGCTCTTTTGGACACCATAAGGCTTTTGTTTGCTATAATTGCTCAAATGAATTGGAGAGTGTATCAGCTTGATGTAAAATCAGCATTTTTAAATGGTGTTTTACAAGAAGAAATTTATGTTGAGTAGCTTGAAAGTTTTGTGAAAAAATACGAGGAAGGCAAGGTGTTTCTTCTCAATAATGCTCTTTATTTAAATTAATAATTTAAATAAATTATATTGTGATAAAATATGAAGTAGAGATTTTTGGGTTTTTGTAAATAAACCTACATAAATAAAAAAGACTTCGAAAATCTAAATTCTAAACTTAATCAAATGTAAACATGAGTGATTAGCTCGCTTCGGTGGTCATAACTAAATCCTATTTCAGGTTTCTATTCAATCAACTAGTCGCTATCCTAGCAGGATCTTCCGATACATCCTCTAAAATAACGAGTTAGCAAGAATTACTTATCTCTTGATCTCACAATCCAGATCGATTTAGGGCTAAAGTGTTCACGGATAGGCCATACCAATATTAGGATAATTCCCACCTAAATAACTACTTAGGGTCGTCAAGCCTAGGGTTTAAGTTCTTCCTTTCTCGAACAGTTGATCTGCTAAGAAAACCTTACACAACAATTAGTTAATCACACCTCCACTCGCTAATCCCCCATAAGAGGATTAGTTCCTCATGGAATCAATAAACATCATAAACTTGATAGGAAAGATATGCATAAAAAAAATCAAGAATAGAGTTTAGAGAATCATGTTTTGTATTCGATTGATGTAATGCATAAATCCTCAAATGTTTGATTACATTTACAAACCAAGTTCTTCGAAGAACATGAAAAGAAAAGAACTAAAAATAAACCTAAAGCCTTAGGGAAAGAAAAACTAAAAACTAAATTTACAAATAAAACTTAGAATATGAAAAGTTGTCTTTTAACAAGTGTTTAAGAGCCTATTTATAAAGTTAGGGTTGTTGTCGTCCTCAACCCTGAGTCAGCTGACGCTCTCGTGTTAAATATTTGATTGTGTAGACCAAAACGCCCCTGACTTGTAAATATCTCCTATATAGGATTGATGTTGCGACACCTTAATGCCCGTGTCACGACATTGAAGGTAATATGCTTAGGTTCAGGGTTGCTTCAAGGGTGTGTCGCGACATTCGATGGCTATGTCGCGACACCGAAGACAGGCTCTTGATTCTTGCATTCTGCTCCTTATGTTGTGACATCAAACTTCCCGTGTAGCAATCACAACAACTAGTATTGAGTTTGTACGTTGTTTGACGGTCTCCTACACACTCACTAAGTACATTAGCTCACCTTTAGGCCTTATTCGATCTTTAAGGTCAATAAGAGACTCAAAATACACCTTTTTATTGGATTTAACTTATAAACTATAAAAACTTAACTAAAACATAATGTAAATGCTTATATTCAAACACAAGTGCGAAAACTAGTTTAATCTGCTACACCGAATTACGACATATCAATAGTTACAGTGAGCAAATATCTTGTTCCCACGAAGACTAAAAGTACTAGTAATTACCATCTTTCTATTATTTAACCGAATAATTCAAGTGATCGATTAAAAACTAAAATTAACTAATTTAATTAACTAACAAACACAACAAAGAATAAAACACGAAATTAATCGAGTAAAAACCAAGAAGGGAAACAATACCAAGGAAAGAATTCACCTAGATTACATCTGTCACTATCAATCTAAATTACGCAATTTCTTTACGTAGCAACTTTATACGTAGAAATCCCTAAATTATGCTAATATCTCTTTCGAGAATAAGAGAAACTGACTCTAGGTTGATTAATTGAAATTTCTTTATAATAAAACCCCTTATTATCGTATTAACTCGTGCTATGAATTTCTCTATTAGATTTGACTCTAATCCGATAGATTTATGTCGTCATATTTCTAGGATTGCATGCAACTCTACTCAATTATGCAAGATCTACTCTTAAAAAAAGTCTATTCAACATTCGACTTAAGCACATGAAATATAATCTAGAAATATCGAACAAAGAATTCAACACATATAATTGAGAATATGATCTAAGTATTTATTGCTAAAAAAAATAAATAAATCAAACAACAGAATCCATCATAAGATTCATCTCCCCTAAATATTTAGAAAATTAGTTCATGCTTGAAAATAGAAACATCCAAGATACAAAATAACCGAAAGAAACAAAGAAACTTATTATAATCTCCTAAGAAATTAACTATGTATATTCAATTTTGACGGATATCTGCTTCAAAATTGGCTTTAATGGTATTTTTGGAGTTGTTTTCTTGAATATTCTATGACGGCTCCCTTCTATTTTCTTTTTTTGTCATATATACGTCTTAGGATGCCAAAAAACCTAAAAATCACGATTTTCTTCAGTTTAGAGTGTAAATCCGCGAAATCGACACTGCCTACCACATGGCAGTGTGCTAGCCCGTGTGGGTCATATGGTCGTGTGGCCAAGACATATGGAATGGGCCAGACCGTGTGGCTCCTGTAACTTGATCCAATTTTTGGTTTTGCTCGTTTTTTTTCTCCTTTTGCTCCCAAGTGCTCTATCAAGCATACAAACATGAATTTAAAAAATTAGGAGCATAAAATTCACAATTAACATCGAATAATCATCTAAAAACTTGTTAAGAATGAAATTAAAATATGTTATTTTTAGCTCTTATCATCAAATATAAGGTATATAGTTTAAATCCCTAGTTTCAACAAGTATAAAGGCTAAAACTGAAGTTTGATCATCATTTAATAATATATATAAGAAAGAAGGCATATCTAAAAACCATGTGTCGATCTCTAAAACCCTTAAGGTATTTAAATTATTATAATCAAGTAATATTTTAATTAAAAAATTAATTATATTAATTATTTAGACTAATTAATAACTACATTATAAAATTAGGACTAAATTACATTAAAAATTAAAATGTATCATATTTAAACACAATAGAGAGATCAAAATTAAAATATAACTATTTTTTTAAAACTGCCAAAAAAAAAAGGTAAGCAATTACATAAGCCTAAAAAAAAATAAAAAATCATGTGTTCATCTATAAGACTTTTTTAAGTTATTCAAATTTTTTCGTTTCCAACAGTGATTATAAAAGGGAAAGCCCACAGCCTGCTAGAAATTACGTCTCTTAACACAGGTGCCATCCAAAATTTAAGTCAATTATGTTGCGACGTAGTGCTAAAAGTTCGATCTGTCTGATGTTTTTGTTCTGTCTTTGCTCTTCGTCTTTTTTTTTTCTTAAACATCTTTGCTCTTTTATTTTGATGTTTTTGAATCGTTGTCAGTCTGATCAGTATGTGTGTTTGGGTCTGGTTGGTTATGGTATATTTAGTAAACAAGCTTCTGCAATAAAAAGTCATGAGGCATTAAACTATAATTTGACAAAATCAAAGTTAGTAGATTTCAATTTTAAGTTATTACTTATTGATTTTCATTTTTTTTATTCAAGTTTAAATTTTGACAAATCAACAATCACAAGAAGTTCCAAGCAATTTACAGCTAAGTTCAACAGCGAAAATACGAAAGGAAAGACTTGGTCAGTTATCGGAATTTTGGTCTGCAGACAGTGTAACGCGTTCCCATTATGATATTACTACAAGTCAAAGAAACCGGCCTAAAGGCGTGGTGGTCGTGGAAGAGTAAATTAAAGCATTGATCCATCTCTACGTATAATCCAGGAAAAATGGTGATGGGTTTGATCAGATCAGTACTACTTATGCAGCTGATGATCTTGTTTAATGTTATATTGACAGTAAAAGCTTCAACACCAGCGGTAGCAAAACCCGGCTGCCAAAGCCGCTGCGGTGATGTTATCATTCCATACCCGTTCGGAACTGGCGGCGATTGCAACATCACTGAACAATTGTTCATCAAATGTAACACCAGTTTCATGCCCAACAAAGCGTTCTTACAGGGCAGTAACATCGAAGTCATCAACGTATCCCTCGATGGTCAGTTACGCATCCTCAGTGGATCAAGCTATGATTGTTACGACACCTCAGGATCTAGGAGATGGTCATATTTCTGGCTCCAACTTTCTGGACTTTCAATAAACAGTAACAAGAACAAATTCACTGCAATCGGGTGCGACACCTACGCTCGGGTGGAAGGTTACCTCGGACAACGTTATGCAACCGGTTGTTTGTCGTTATGTAACAACATCACCGACGTTTCAAACGGGTCTTGCTCTGGGATTGGCTGCTGTCAAACAAGTATCCCAAAGGGTGTGAAGAGCTATAACATCACTATTGAAAGCTATGAGAACCATGTCAATGTATTGCCCGAAAATCCTTGCAGCTATGCATTTGTTGCAGAGAATGATAACTATATCTTCTCTACTTCAGATATTCGTGGTTTCGGTTTTCAAGGCAAGCAATTTCCGGTTACTCTTGATTGGACAATCGGGACTACTAGCTGCAACGAAGCGAAGATGGAAACCAAAAATTTTGCATGCCAAGAGAATAGTAATTGCGTCGACTCAGAAAATAACTCTGGATATTTCTGCAAGTGTTTTGACGGTTACGAAGGGAACCCTTACCTCCCCAACGGATGCCAAGGTAATTATATATATACCCCATAGTTGTATTTGTAGTTTCTATAATTAAAAATTGTGTTATTTATGATTTACATATATTCTGCAATTTTCAGATATAAATGAGTGCGAAACTACGAGTCCTTGCAATGGAACATGTATCAACTTACCTGGGACGTATAATTGTTCATGTCCGGTAGGCTATGAAGGCGATGGTAGGAAAAATGGAACAGGTTGCAGTTTACCCAACAAAGATCACTCCAAGAGATCACCCCTTACTGATGTTGCTCTAGGTTAGTAATTTTGATGCATAATTATAGGATTTTCTTTATATCTAAATATAATATCGATTATACTTTTATGAAATATTTTGCAAGCCAGAAGAACTACATTCACAATCACGACTCATGCTTAACTTTCCATCTCAAGGTTGAGTCAACTGGGTCGGCTAGACTCGTCATTTATTAACATACATTTTGTATGATTTTTCACTTTTTTATATTACTATGACCAATATAATTGCTATTAGTATTTAAAAAAACAATTATTTTATGCTTTGAACATAGGAACTAGCATTGGATTTCTTGGTCTCCTCTTGGGTATCGTATTGTTGTGTTGGATGCTGAGGCAAAAACAGATTTCCAGACTAAGAGAAGTTAACTTTCAACAAAATGGTGGCATTTTGTTGCGGGAAGAGCTTTCGAAACGACAAGGGTACCGTGAAGATGTTAAAGTATTTACAGCTGAGGAACTTGAGAAGGCAACAAACAATTACCATGAAAGCAGAATTTTAGGACAAGGAGGGCAGGGGACAGTCTACAAGGGAGTATTATCTGATAATCGAATAGTTGCCATTAAAAAATCAATAATTGGAGATCCTTGCCAAGTTGAACAATTCATTAATGAAATATTGGTGCTCTGCCAAATCAACCATAGGAATGTTGTCAAACTCCTCGGATGTTGTTTGGAGACACAAGTTCCATTGTTAGTATACGAATATATCACCAATGGAACCCTTTTTCACCATTTGCATAATGATGATGGTGCCTCATATCTTTCATGGGAGACTCGTTTGAGAATCGCCACTGAAACAGCAGAAGCCCTTTCTTACTTGCACTCTGCAACTTCTATTCCAGTCATTCATCGGGACATCAAGTTGGCTAACATACTGTTAGATGACAATTACACCACAAAAGTTTCTGATTTCGGGGCTTCCAGATTGATCCCATCCGACCAAGCACAGATAACTACAATTGTTCAAGGAACTTTCGGTTATTTGGATCCTGAATACATGCTTACAAGCCTTCTTACAGAAAAGAGCGATGTCTATAGCTTCGGGGTTGTGCTTATGGAGTTGCTGACAGGACAAAAAGTGGTCTGTTTCAAAAGATCGGAAGAAAATCGAGTTTTGGCTACGTACTTTGTTTCTTCGATGAAAGATAACCGCTTGCTCGACATCCTCGATCCTCGGGTGCTTAACGATGAAAATGTTGAGCAGCTTAAGGAAGTTGCAACTTTAGCTAGCAGATGCGTGAGGGTGAAGGGAGAGGAAAGACCAACAATGAAGGAAGTTGCCCATGAATTAGCAGGACTACGAGCAATGCCCAAGCATCCTTGGAGTAAAAGTAATTTAGTAGGAGAAGAATCTGAATACTTGCTTGGTAAGTTTCCCAGCACTTACGATGATGGAGTAACGAGCAGCTCGATGGGGATGGAGTATGATAGCATAAATAACAAAATCACATTTGAACTTGAAGGTGCTCGCTAAGTATGTGATCAGATTATCATTTGTACATAATCACATTTGAACTGAAAGCAGCTTTCTTCTACTTTTCCTAGTTTCAAGAGAAATATTTTGTTAAATTACAATAGATGATGCTGTATCAATATGCGTTGTTTCGAGTTATTTTTTCGGATTTATTTATTTTGTAACGAGAAATTAAGCTGTATTTTAAAAGCAAAATGCATATAAAGCAAAGGGAGATTACAATTTTTTTTAGATTATTTGTAGAATGAAAAAGTATACGGTTTCTGTATCAAATACCTACCTTTAAAGTTAATGTATTTTTAGACTCCACAAGTAGAATTAGGAGGTTGACAAATGTCCTAAAACATTAAAAAAAATAAGGGAAATTATTTTGTACACTTCCACGAGAGTTTTTAGACTCCGCAAGTAGGATCAAGTGTTTGACAAATGTCCTATAAAAGTATAATAAGTAAAATAGACACTTGTCAATTTCCAAAGCTGCTTGTGGAATAAAAAAAGTATATTACTAGTGCATTAAATACTTGCACAAAAATAAATATTTTTAAAAAAGAGCTCATGACAATTTTTTAAAATTACTTGTTGAATAGAGAAGTAAATTACAATGTCCCAAATACAAACCCTTCTTAATTTACTACGAGACCACATGTATTAAATAAGAGGAATTTTGAAAAACTCTCTTTAGATGAAATTTGAACGGGAAATTTAAGTTACTAAAACTCTTTTAAATCTCTTAAAAATTTAATATGTTTATCAAAAAAAAAAAGAGTAAATTTATGTTTAAGGAATTTTAGAAACCTGGCAAGAAATGAAAGCCCCCTCCAAATAGACTGAATTAAATATCCAAAAAATGCAAAAGGGATCTGGCCCCGTAAGATCTATGCAAAAGGGATTGGGATCTGTGGTGAAGTTATTTAGTCATGGTGCTCCTAATTAACAAAGGTTGGCTCCAAGACATTTGAGTCAAACAACTTCGTCCTTGGGTTGTGAACCAAATTAGAGTGTGTTTGCAAGAGTACACACAAAGTGAAGATATAGGTTAGAGCATGCATGTTTAAGTACTTTGTAGTTAATCATTTAGTTTGTATTCATATTTAAATAATAATACTTGGTTTTAATATGGATACTATCTCAATATAAATCTAAGTTGAATAAAATATTCAGATCCAATAAATATACAAATTTAATAAATAAATTAAATAAAATTTATTTTTATATCGGATAAATAAGAAACAATACTAAGCGATTACAATAGAATCATAAATCAAACACTCAAAATATCTTTTCGAATCAAACTCCGCACAACATGAGAAGGTATGAAAAACACCTGGGTACCTATTAATATATCAAATTAAAATGTCATATATAAAATAACACAAAACGAAACTTCATTTATAACATTGCACATTAAATCAAAATTCTTGTAACATTGCACATTTAACCGAAATTCATGTGTAATTCATGGATTTATCTTTCAACCTTATATTTAAAAATGTAAGTCATGTTTCAATTCACTTTCTTGCAATATTATATTATATTTAAAATTAAAATAAAAAGTAATTTCTTGAATGCTAAGATTTGTTTGGAATTTGGATAAGTTATTAAAAATTTTGCATCAATACACCCAACAATATAATTTTTCAGTAGATGGAGGGAAGCTCATTGACATTAGAGCGTTGAGGGTGAGAAAGGGATGCTGTGGAAGTGTTGAGGGTGTGAATCACAGCCTGGCTGGTGGAGTGTTCATTTGATTGCTTATTCCTTCAAACTAGTGAAGTTCCACTTTGAGTTTTATATGTTTGGGTGCTGATGATTGACCTGGTTATGTTTATTACGTGTCTACATTGCCGGGCAAAATATAGTAACAATAATTTTAAAGATATGACTTTGAATTTGTGACGGCCAGTGTTCTTACTCACGTTATATCCTATGATTTATTAAATAAAAATTGAGAATTTTGTTTTATTTTTTATTTTTAATGTATAAGCATAACATAACAAATTTACTTTCTTTAATACAAAAATCAGAAGTTCAAACCTATTACCGCTGACTTCAACAGCGAAAATTCAAAAGGAAAGACGTCAGTCATCGGCATTTTTTGCTATGCAGACAGAGTCTAACGCATCCCAGATACGATTTACTACATATCGAACAAGTCGGCTTATGAATCTTTCATTAAATGCGTGGTTACCGTGGAAGTAAATTAAAGCTTCGATCCATCTCTCCGTATAATCTAGGAAATATGGCGATGGGTTTGATCAGATCGGTACTACTTGTGCAGCTGATGATCTTCTTTGATGTTATATTGACAGTGAAAGCTTCAACACCAGCGGTAGCAAAACGTGGCTGCCAAAGCCGCTGCGGGGATGTTATTATCCCATACCCGTTCCGTACCAGCGGCGATTGCAACATCACTGCAGACTTTTTCATCAACTGTAACACCAGTTACATACCCAACAAAGCGTTCTTAGGCAACGGCAACCTCAAAGTCATCAACATATCCACTGATGGTCAGTTGCGCATCTTTGCGAATGCAAGCTATGATTGTTACAATACGTCATACAGGAATTGGTCATATTTCCGGCTTGAGCTTTATAAATTTTCAATAGACAATAACAAGAATAAGTTCACTGCAATCGGGTGTGACACCTATGTCGGGTGGAAGGTTACTTCGAACAACGTTATGCCACCGATTGTTTGTCCTTATGTAACAGCATTAACGATGTTTCAAACGGGTCTTGCTCTGGGATTGGCTGCTGTCAGACAAGTATGCCAAAGGGTGTGATGAGCTATAACATCACTATTGAAAGCTATGAGATGTATTGCCCGAAAACCCTTGCAGTTTTGCATTTGTTGCAGAGAATGATAACTATACCTTCTCTGCTTCAGATCTTCGTGGTTCCAATTTTTAAGACAAGCAGTTCCCAGTCACTGTTGATTGGACAATAGGGACTACGAGTTGCAAGGAAGCGAAGATGGATACCAAGAATTTTGCATGCCAAGAGAATAGTAATTGCGTCGATTCAGAAAATAACCCTGGATATTTCTGCAAGTGTTTTGAGGGTTACGAGGGGAACCCTTACCTCCCCAATGGTTGTCAAGGTAACTATATACCCCATAGCTGTACTTGTAGTTTCTAACATTAAAGATAGTGTTATTTATTACTTACATACAATCTGCAAATTTCAGATATAAATGAGTGTGAAACGATGAGTCCTTGCATTGGAACATGTATCAACTTACCGGGAACATATAATTGTTCATGTCTGGTGGGCAATGAAGGTGATGGTTGGAAAAATGGAATAGGTTGCAGTTTACCCAACAAGGATAAGTCCAAGAGATCTCTCCTTATTGATATTGCTCTAGGTTAGTAATTTGGATGCATAATTAACTTTTTATATTTAACTTAATATCGCTTATACTTTAAAGAAATATTTTGTAAGCTAGTAGAACTAGATTTACGAGAAGGACTCATACTCAACTTCCAATGTTGAGCAATTTGGGTCGGCTTGACACAAACAATTTCATCATTTATTAAGATACATTTTATATGATTTTTGGCTTTTAGTTTATATTAATATTACTATGACAAATATAACTGTCATTATTATTTTATGCTTTGAACGTAGGAACTAGCATTGGATTTCTTGGTCTCCTTCTGGGGATAATATTGTTCTGTTAGATGTTGAGGCAAAGACAGATTTCTAAACTAAAAGATGCTTTCGAAACGACAAGGGTACCGTGAAGATGTTAAAGTATTTACAGTTGAGGAACTCGAGAACGCAACAAACAATTACCATGAAAGTAGAATTTTAGGGCAAGGAGGGCAGGGGACAGTTCATTAACGAAATAATGGTGCTGTACCAAATCAACCAAAAAAATGTTGTCAAACTCATCGGATGTTGTTTGGAGACACAAGTTCCACTTTTAGTTTATGAATATATCACCAATGGAACCCTTTTTGACCATTTGCATAATGAAGATGCTGCATCTCATCTTCCGTGGGAGACGCGTTTGAGAATTGCCACTGAAACAGCAGAAGCCCTTTCTTATTTGCACTCAGCAGTTTCTAATTCAATCTTTCACTGGGATATCAAGTTGGCTAACATAGATGACAATTACACCGCAAAAGTTTCTGATTTTGGTGCTTTGAGATTGATCCCATCCGATCAAGCACAGATAACTACAATTGTGCAAGCAACATTTGGTTACTTAGATCCTGAATACATGCTTACAAGCCTTCTTATTGAAAAGAGTGATGTCTATAGCTTTGGGGTTGTGCTGATGGAGATGTTAACAAGACAAAAAGTTGTTTGTTTCAAAAGATCGGAAGAAAGTCAAGTTTTGGCAATGTACTTCATTTCTTTAATGAAAGAAAACCACCTGCTCGACATCCTTGATCCTCAGGTGTTTAACAATGAAAATGTTGAGCAACTTAAGGAAGTAGCAGCTTTAGCTTGCAGATGTGTGAGAGTGAAGGGAGAGGAAAGGCCAACAATGAAGGAAGTTGCTCATGAATTAGCAAGACTACAAGTAATGCCTAAACATCCTTGGAGTAAAAGAAATTTAGTAGGAGAAGAATCTGAATACTTTCTTAGTAAGTTTCCTAGCACTTACAATGATGGTATAACGAGCAGCTCGTTAGGGATGGAGTATGATAGCATAAATAACAAAATCACATTTGAAATTGAAGGTGCTCACTAAGTTTGTAATCAGATTATCATTTGTACAGTATAACATTTCAACCTGAAGCAACTCCATATTCGAATAATTTATAAAATTTCCAACCACTACTTATTCAAATAATTTTATCTTTATTTTAAAAAGTTTAAGGAATAACAACAAATTTAGTCCCTAATGTGTACCCATTTTATTACTTTAATCCTATTTTTTAGATCACTTTAACCCTCAACTTTCAATTTTTAGTTAAATTGTTTTTTGTGGACGGAAAAACTTATTGGAGTATAAAAGTGTTAATGGCACCAATGTTATAGCCTATATGATAGTTTATATGTACTTCATTTTAGAGGATAAATTACTGAACTTTTGAAATTTTAACAAAATTTTTAATTTTTTTTTAATGTTTTAAATTTTTATGAAGAGCATGTACATGGCACTAAAATTTTAATTGTTGAATCAACTTGTTCCTTAAAGAAAATGCAATTTGATTAAATTTTGAAAGATAAGGACCAAAGTATTTTAAAAAAAAAATTATGGCAATAACATCTAAAATCACTAAAAAAGGCATCGAGTTATTAACAAATTAAAATAATTATGATAATAAAACAACAATAATAATAAATAATAATATTAATGATGTACTAATAATGATATTCAATAATCTACAATTCTAGTAACTCGTTTTTTATTATATACATGCTGGCAGTATTAAACTCATTTCTCCATATAATTTCCATTTCTAAATGGTTCAATTTTTTAAATAACTTTGAAATCACTTTTCATATTTCTTTCATTTTAAATCCACATTTCTTAAATTTAGACAAAAGATTGGATACACAGATCCATCACCCTGCGTTATCCAACAACGATGACTTAAAGTATATGTCACTCTGTGTTATCTGACAACGGTGATTATCACAGTATTCGACCCTTTGTAAATTTGAAGATTATTTCTCCTATGACCCTTAAAGAATTGAGAAGTAAAAATCAATGATATACAAATCTTGATTCTAGATCTATCATCGATTTGCGAAAAAATCTCCAAATTTATGTAATTAAATCATAATTCATTATCATATTTCATTATTTCATAATTTCATATATATATATATATATATTTATTATAACTACTAATTCAATTATTTAAATTATCAAATATTTATAAACATACAAGTATTTCTACCATACTGAGACCTTTTAAGATTTAACTGATGTAATTGCGTTGAAGTTGAGGTGAGGAAGACGCTGAACTCTTTTTTTTTTTTTTCTATTGATTCGAGAGTGCTCTCTTTAGTATCTCAAAGGAACAGTGAGGCTGGGGTTGGGAGGAAGCAGGGTGGTGATTCTGCAAGAGAATGGAGAGGGATGCGGTGTCTTTACTGGAAGATGAACTTATTCAACTATCAATTAAGAGTTCAATGGTGATCCCGTCAGGAAAACATTCATTGGTATGTTCTATGTGGTCTAGGAAGACTTTCAATCCTGATAGTTTCCGGGCTCAACTAAAGTGCATATGGAAAACTAGGAAAAAAGTGGAGATTAGTATGGTGGGGTATAATCTCTTTTTGATCTCTTTTGAGAATGAAGAGGACTTGGAATCGATATTGAAGGGATGCCCTTGGTTTTTCCGACGCCAACTTATTATTTTTGAACGACTAAAGGCTCCGACAGAAAGGAAAAAGATTCGTCTGGTATTATCACAGTTTTGGTTGAAAGTAGGGCCTTGCCCACCGGAATGTGACAAAGATGATTTGATGAATGCGATTGGATCGACATTTGGTAGGCTAATTCGATCAGAAATTACAGGTGAATTCTGTCGCTTGAAGATAAACTTGGATGTTCAAAAACCGTTAAGGAGGGGCCTCTTTGTTTCGACTGAATATGAAGAAAGATTTTGGGTACCCTTCAAGTACGAAAATCTCCCAAATTTTTGCTTTGGTTGCGGACGGATAGGTCATGGCTTGGTAGATTGTGATGAAGTTTCTACGGAAGTTAAAAAAAAAATCGGAAGAGGAACTTCCGTATTCCTTTGCTCTTAAAGCTGAAACAAATTTAAGAGGAAAGGAAAGTTATCAATTTGGGATTTACAGCAAAAAGGCCAAAAAACAATGTTTTACACTGGGGTTTCGGAGGAGATGAGTGACACGGTGGTGGATCATGTGGTGGAAGCTCCGGCTGGACAGAATATAGAAAAGGAAAATGGAATGGCTCCCATGATTGTTGCGAATTCTGATATGGGGGAGAGGGATTTTCCAGATTTCCAGCAACATAAAGAAGGAAAGTTGACAAACGAGATAGTTATCAATCGTGAATCAGTGATAACAATCCTATTTTAAAGGGCATAATTACTGGGGATATGAGAGAGCATTTGGATAAGGAAGGAGAATCGGTGGAAGGAAGGCCAATTAATGCGTTGAAAAAATCAAGGAAACGAATTAAAAATGAGAATATGCTTTGTCTCTCCCACTTTGGATTGTAGCGCTGGCAAAAGGAAAGTGGGGCCAGCTGTTATTGAAGATGTGGAGTATTCTTTAGATTGCCTGCCACGTAGCAAGAAAGCAAAAAATGTTTGCACTGATGGTCCGTTTGTTGAGGTTTCTAACATTCAAGACGGGTTAGAAGATGGGTCATTCGGTCTAAACATGATGAGATCGGTGGCCGCCACATGCATCCCGATCGAAAACAATGAAAATGCTGTGCTGAAATGTCCGTGGATTGAAGAAGCCACGAACAGCCAAACATCTCAGGAATAAACTGAGAGATTTGTCCCCAAATTGTTTCTTATGGGGACAAAAATTTGTGCGCGTAAGAGGGCAACAATTAGAAGAAAGCGTGGTTTTAGCAACGGGGTTGATGTGGATTCAGTAGGTGCTAAGGGTGGTTTGTCATTGGGTTGGACGAATGGTGTTGTAGTTCAGTTACGAAGTTACTCCGAATTTCATATCAATGTCAATATACATGATGCGAATGTCGGTTGTATTTGGCGCTTCACAAGTTTTTACGGCCATCCAGAAGAACGACTCCGTATTAATTCATGGAACCTTTTGCGTCAGTTAAGTCGAGACCAATCCCTTCCTTGGCTTGGTGGAGGGGATTTTAATGAGATAGTTTATTCCTTTGAGAAAAAAGGGGACGTTTTTTTAGCTCAGAGGAATATGGCTGGCTTTCGTTCTGCTTTCAGGATTGCGAGCTCAATGATTTGGGTTTTACGGGATGTTGGTTCACTTGAGAGAGATTGTTTGGCCTCGAATAATATTCGGGAAAGGGTTAATAGGGGAGTGGCTAATTCTGGATGGTGGCAGCTTTTTCCTTATTATTCAGTGATTCATTGCACTAACTCTTTTTCGGACCACTGTCCGATTTTGATTGATACGAAAGGTCAAAGTCAACATGAAAGATTTGGGTCCAACAATTTTAGATTCAACGCAAATTGGATCTTAAGAGGCTCGTGTGAGGAGGTAATACAACATGCTTGGAATTTTAATAATAGGGACGTGCCTTCGAAATTGGTTGCTAGTGGTGCCGAATTAGTTCATTGGTATAACACTTGTAAAAAATCGCGACAGTCTCGCCGTAATCAATTGGAAGCTAGACTTGTTGAGCTATATGATAAAGAGCCGAATGATGATATCTTGAGCGAACTCACCGAAATTCAATTGGATCTTAATCTTGAAGCTGACAAAGACAATTGCTTTTGGAAGCAACGGGCTCAAGTCAACTGGTTAACTAATGGTGATTGAAACACAACATTTTTTCACAAAAAGGCCACTGATCGTAATCTACGCAAAAAGATAATAGGGTTGGAAGATAGTGATGGTAATTGGTTTACGGATGCGGAAGATTTGATGAACATTGCTAAGAAATATTTTGTTGATATTTTTACTGCCTCTTGTGCTATAGTATTTATGAGAAGGTTAGTTGGAAGGTTTCTCAACGTCGAAATGATGATCTGCTTTTGCCTTTCAGAGCTGAGGAAATTTGGGCTACTGTTAAGTCTATGGCCCTAGTTAAAGTATCGGGATTGGATGGCTACCCTACTTTTTTTTATAAAAAAATACTAGCATATTATTGGGTTAGATGTTACTCATTTTTGTCTTTCAATTTTATGTGAACAGACTTCTATTGCCGAAATCAATAAAACGCATATTGTTTTAATTTCGAAGGTTGGTAATCTGAGAAACATGCAGCAATTTAAACCCATTAGCTTTTGTAACGTTTTGTATAAAATTATTGCAAAGGTTATGATGAATAGGATGAGTCCCATTTTAGATAATTGTGTGGATGAAGCCCAAGGAGCTTTTATTCCGAGAAGACAGATCTCGAACAATGTTCCTGTCACTTACGAAATTTTGCATTCCCTTAAGTTTAAGAGATCGGGAAGATATGACAATTTTGCGCTTAAGCTCCATATGAGCAAAGCATATGACAGGATGGAATAAGGTTTCTTGGAAGGAATTATGCGAAAGTTAAGCTTCAATGATAGGTGGACTTCGTTGGTGATGACTTGTGCAACCTCTATTTCTTATTCTGTCGGGATTAATCGTGGTGCCAGTGATTTTTTTATTCCCTCGCGTGGTCTAAGGCAAGAGAACCCGTTAAATCCCTACCTATTTCTTTTATGTGCAGAGAGGTTTTCGATTATTCTTAATGATGCTAATTGGCAGAGAGAGATTGGGGATTAATCATTTGTTTTTTGCCGACGACAACATTCTATTTGAAAGAGCAACTAGAGAAGGCGCTTTGAATGTCCGAAATGCCATTTTGGAATATGAGAATGCTTTAAACCAAAAGGTAAATTTTGATAAAACCCTCATCTATTTTGGATCCAATGTGTTAGATAGGGAACGTGAAACAATAAGAAATTTATTAAGGGTTCGTATTTCTTTAAGCCCTTAAAAGTACCTTGGCCTTCCAATGATGGTGGGCAGAAGGAAACATGCATTCTCTCATTACTTGGATCGATTTTGCAAAAAAATTGAAAGTTGGAGTAAGAGGTTTTTGTCGATTGAGGGGAGAGATGTGTTCGTAAGATCTGTTTTGCAAGCGTTACCAGTATATGCAATGCAGTGTTTTTTATTCCCTAAGTTACAATGCCGACAATTAGAAGGGGTCTTTAATAAATTCTGGTGGAGAAATAATGTTTCTAAGAAGGGAATTTATTGGTCAAATTGACAATTACTTTGCTGGCCTAAAGCAAACGGCGGTCTAGGCTTTCGTGATTTTTCGAAGTTCAATATAGCGCTGTTTAGCTCATCAGAGTTGGCGTATTATTACTCGTCCAAATAATTTACTTGCAAAAGTATTAAAAGCTCACTACCATCCACAGTCAGATTTTATGTCGGCGAATTTAGGATCTTACCCGTCACTTACTTGGAAGAGCATTTTCAGTGCATGAGATTTGATTGAAAAGGGCTATGGGTGGAGAATTGGCACGGGAGAGCAGGTTAATATCTGGAACGATCCCTAGATACCTGGTTCAAAAAATAGCAGAATTCAATGTCAGCATATTGATAATCGCTACTCCACAGTTGCACAACTAATCGGTTTTGACTCACATACATGGAATATTGATAAGGTTCGTTCAATTTGTAATGGGGATCAGGCCAAATAAGTGCTTACCATTCCGATTGCGTAGTCTAGGCCTCCGGATGTTCGGGTGTGGAGATATGACGGGACAGGCGAATACTGGGTTAAAAGTGGGTACAAACTGCTGTTACATGAAGAGATCAACTCAAACAATCCTACCAATATTCCCTATACAAGCTCATACACAGATTTTTACAAACTCCTATGGAATTTACAAATCCCTAGTAAATTGCGAATTTTCATATGGCGGATGACTCTAAATTTTCTTCCAACATTTGATAAACTAAGTAAGCGAAATCTACAGGATGATGGACAGTGTGTTCCGTGCAAAGCGGAAGTTGATTCTGTTACAGTTAGATATGAATGTCAATTTATCTCAATCATTCCCATAGATTGGCTATCAGATTGTTTTAATCTTTTAGAAGATCATAAGAGGAAGATGTTGGTTATATCCTACTAGGCTATATGGCATTCTCACAACAGGATAATTCATGAAGGCATCAGACCTAGCGTTATAGAAGTGATGGGTTTTGTTAGAGGGTACCTTTTGGAACTAGATTCTCTGGAAGCACTTAAACTAACGCCTCCTACTACTGACCACGCGATTTGGGAACCCCCTGCACCAGGCACAGTAGAAGTCAATTGCGATGCATCCTTTCAGACTTCCACCAGAGCCTCTAGTTCTGGTATTTTGGTCAGAAATGATATGGGTCAAGTGATGGCAGCGTGTGTTTACCTTCATAATAATATTCCTGACGCCTTCACGGCTGAAGCGAGAGCTTGTGAACGTGCGGTGTCGTTTGCTGTGGAATTAGGTTTCCGATCCGTCCGGGTAGAGTCTGATTCGCTCACGGTGGTCAAGAAATTAAATTTATTAAAAGAAGATCGATCGTTTCTGAGCCCTATTATCAAGGATATAAAAGCAATGAAGGGTTTGTTTGAAAGCATTACCTTTGATTTTGTGAGACGTTCTGGTAATATGGCGGCACACACTCTTGCAGGGTTGGGTAGAAATTTTCCGGCTCCGCAATATTGGATTGAGGAAGCCCCTTTATCAGTTGAATGTATCGTGCAATCGGATTGGCAAAAGTGGCATTCTTCCAAGAACGATGCTTAGTACCTTATTTTGGGTATCTGGAATTTCTTTTCATCTAAATCTAGATGACACCCATACTAGCTCTTCCTGTTTTCGGCGCTTCACTGTTACATGCAGATCAATTTTCTGATGAGATTTGGGAGCCTTATGCTGGCTTTGTTCGTTGTTGTTTTTTTAGGAGAAGGGTTTTTTTTTTTTTTTCAGTTCTGATATCATCAAGGAGAGTAACTATGTTAAGTGCACTCTTCTCCTTTTATTAAATAAAGCCCGAATATTTGTTTCGAAAAGTATTTCTACCATACTAATTAGCTTAACTAATAAAAACTAAACTACTTAATGACATTATGTAATGAGTGAAAGTATATTAACATAAACTAAAGGTTACAATTGTTCAAACCTCATGCATTGACTTGATAGTCAAGGATATTTATTATTTCAAGTGTAATTTAAATTCGAGTCGCACTAGTCGTTTTGTTGTTATGGCTTTTGTCATCCCCTTGTAGTTCACCAAAAAAGATTTTCACTCGTTTAGCTCCTTCTCCTTTTCTTTTGTCTTTGAAGCATCAACCTCGTTTTTAGTTACAATTAATAGAATTCATTATAAATACAATCATTATTCATTCCAATTTTATAATTAAACATAACAGGAAGGGTTAACTTGCACGTTTTGAAATATATAATGATTAACTTACCCATTTTTTAATAGAGAAGTCGAATGCAATCCACCCTTAACTACAATGGTTCCACCTTTTTAGACCAATGTGAAGAAGCATTTTTTTAAACCATATTTATAGTAATAAGAAGTTTAATGATGGCATTAACAAAATCAATATATTTTAATTTTATTAAATTAATTACTATTTGGATATTTAATTCTAAAAATCATAAAGGTACAATTAAGGTTTGAATAGTATAAAAATTATCAAAAATATATATCCATCATTATTTGTAATTTTAAAGTTGGTAGATAAATAGAAATATTTTAAAAGCAAAATGCATATAAAGCAAAGGGGATTGACTTATGTCGCAACGATAGGCAAGAAGAGAAAGTCATTATTGGTAGCTGCTGCCTTACATTCCTTTCAAGCTATATTGGACGGACATGAGATGGGGAAACTCTGCTCACTTTTCCATATAAACCAGTTCTTTATTTATTTTTCATAATAATAAATCATTATTATTATTATTGCGGTATGAATAGAAAGCAAAAGCATTTGTGATTGAGGATGTTCCAAGTGATTGAAAATGGCAAAAATTCCAAAAGAAAAGACTTGGTAAAAAACTCTCTTTACGTGGAATTTGAATGGAAAATTTGAGTTACTCAAAAACCCTTTTTGAAACTTCTTAATTATTTTAAAATAATTTATTATGCTTACTCAAAAAAGTTGGTTTATGTTTAAACAATTTAAAAAAACCTTGTATAAAAAATGAAAATCCTCTACAAATCTTAAATTTTTAGGTATTTTCATTTTTATATTAGTTAGTGACAAAATAAAATAAAATTAAATAGTTGAGTGACTTTTTTATAATTTTTCATAATTGAATGATAAAAAAATTATTAAATAAACTAAATGTACAAAAAATAAATTATGAAATAATTAAATATTACCAATTGAATTAATTTATTATTAATTCATATACTAAAATATACATAAAATATAATACTCTAACTAAACTTATTGTTTGTAGGAAGTTGCGAGTAATTTACCACCGAGTACAACTGCAAACTAGCAAAAGGAAAGACTTGGTAAGCTATTGGATGGGTTTTTGTGTTTTTGATCTGATCAATAATTGCCTGCTCCCCTTTGTCATTGGTCTTTGGTGTTGGTCTCCATCTAGGCTTTGGGCCACCATAATTAGAAACTTCGAATGAAAACTACTTTTTTTTTAATTATAATAACACAGATAAAATTTAAATTCAGATCACATTTGAGATGATGAATATTTTTAATCATCAAATCATTACATGAAAATTCTCAATCAAAAGTATTTTTTGAGAATGGGAGTCTAGTTTCTTAATTTCATGCTTAACAATATAATTACTTTACTCAAGTGGGAAATAAATAATCTTAATTAATGTCCATAAAAGCCGGTCTACCCAATCTGTTGGCTGCACAACTCAGTCTTGGCCTTGGGCCGCCATACTTACCTGCTTGCGTTGAAGTCTTCAAGGGATTGATAACATGCACGTGAAAAATTCTGCACATCCATGGATTTTTATGTTAACGTAATCAATCAGCTTTAAGTAAACGTCAACCCTTTCATTAATTGTTATAAATTAATAATATATTATAATCCAGTATTGGACATTCATGATTGTGACTGGACTAATCAAAGTTACCATTCATGTATTTCCAAGAACTTGCCCACAGACAACGTGCTTCATTCAACAGAAAGACAAGATTGATATTCCTCACTGCACTCGTCTTTTGGGTTACTTCCTTGTCCCTACGAGGATTACCATATCCAACCCTTATTATATATATGCTTGGAAACTTGTAAATTAAAGCATTAATATCCTTGGTTATTTATAATCCAAGAAAAATAGTGATGGGTTTGATCAGATCAGTAGTACTAATTGTGCAGCTGATGATCTTGCTTAATGCCATATCGGCGGCAAAAGCAACGGCAGCGGTAGCTTATCAAGCAAACTCCAGCTGCCAAAATCGCTGCGGCGAAGTTAGCATCCCATATCCATTCGGTACCGGCGGTGATTGCAACGTCAGTAAAAATTTCTTCATCACATGTAACACCAGTTTCACACCCAGCAAAGCATTCTTAACCACCAGTTCCATTGAGGTCCTCGACATATCTCTCGATGGTCAGTTGCGCATCCTTGCTGATGGAAGCTATGATTGTTACAACAAATCAGGGGCTACACGGAATTTTACGTTCTGGCTCCAACTTGGTAAGTTTTTCATAAATAATACCAGGAACAAGTTCACTGCAATCGGGTGCGACACCTATGCTCGGGTGGAAGGTTTCTCCGGACAACGTTATGCAACTGGTTGTTTGTCGTTATGTAACAACATCAACGACGTTTCAAACGGGTCTTGCTCTGGGATTGGCTGCTGTCAAACAAGTATCCCAAAGGGTGTGAAGAGCTATAACATCAGTATTGAAAGCTATGAGAACCATGTCGATGTATTGCCCGGAAACCCTTGCAGCTATGCATTTGTTGCAGAGAACGATAACTATACCTTCTCTACAACAGATCTTCGTGGTTACGATTTTAAAGACAAGCTATTTCCAGTTACTCTTGATTGGACAATTGGGAAAAAGAGTTGCAAGGAAGCTAAGATGGATACCAAGAGTTTCGCATGCAAAAGGAATAGTAAATGCATTGATTCGGAACATAACTCTGGATATATCTGCAGGTGCTTGGAGGGTTACGAGGGGAACCCTTACCTCCCCAAAGGATGTGAAGGTAACTATACACACACACACATATTTATCCCATGGCTGTATTTGTAGTTTCTATCATTAAAAATAGTGTTATTTATTACTTGCATATAATCTGCAACTTGCAGACATAAATGAGTGTGAAACTATGATCCCTTGCAATGGAACGGCAACATGTAACAACTTACTTGGGACATATAATTGTTCATGTCCGGTAGGCTATGAAGGAGATGGTAGGAAAAATGGAACAGGTTGCAGTTTACCCAACAAGGATCAGTCCAAGAGATCTCCCCTTATCGATGTTGCTTTATGTTAGTAATTTCAAATTTTTTTATATCGTACTCTAATTTCGATTATATTTGTATGAAATATTTTGCAAACCGGTGAAACTGGATTCTCAAGCACTCATGCTTAACTTTCTCAACTCACTGTTCAGTCAATTGGGTCGGCTTGACCCATAAGCAATTTCATTATTTATTACTTTCAATACAATTTACTTGACTTTTCACTTTTAAATTATATTACCATGGTCATATATTTGTTTTTTTTTTCTTTTTTAAACAAGCTACTATTTTATGCTTTAAACATAGGGACTAGCATTGGGTTTCTTGGTCTCCTATTGGGGATAGTGTTGCTGTGTTGGATGCTGAAGCAAAGACAGATTTCTAAACTAAGAGAAGCTAACTTTCAGCAAAACGGTGGCATTTTGTTACGTGACCAACTTTCAAAACGACAAGGGTACCGAGAAGATGTTAAAGTATTTACGGCTGAGGAACTGGAGAAGGCAACAAATAATTACCATGAAAGCAGAATTTTAGGACAAGGAGGGCAGGGAACAGTGTATAAGGGAATATTGGCGGATAATCGAATTGTTGCCATTAAAAAGTCAATAATTGGAGATCCTAGCCAAGTTGAACAATTCATTAATGAAATAATGGTGCTCTATCAAATCAACCACAGGAATGTTGTCAAACTACTAGGATGTTGTTTGGAGACACAGGTTCCACTGTTAGTCTATGAATATATCACTAATGGAACCCTTTTTCACCATTTGCATGATGATGATGCTGCCCTTGATCTTCCATGGGAAACCCGTTTAAGAATCGCCACTGAAACTGCCGAAGCTCTTTCTTATTTGCACTCTGCAGCTTCTATTCCAATCATTCATCGGGAAATCAAGTTGGCTAACATATTGTTAGACAATAATTACAATGCAAAAGTTTCTGATTTTGGGGCTTCGAGATTGATCCCATCTGACGAGGCACAGATAACTACAATTGTGCAAGGAACTTTCGGTTACTTGGATCCTGAATACATGCATACAAGCCTTCTTACTGAAAAGAGCGATGTTTATAGCTTCGGAGTTGTGCTTATGGAGTTATTAACAGGACAAAAAGTTGTCTGTTTCAAAAGATCGGAAGAAAAGCGAGTTTTGGCTATGTACTTCGTTTCTTTGATGAAAGAAGACAACTTGCTCGATATTCTTGATCCTCGAGTGCTTACCGATAAAAATGTTGAGCAGCTTAAGGAAGTAGCAGTTTTAGCTAGCAGATGTGTAAGAATGAAAGGAGAGGAAAGGCCAACAATGAAGGAAGTTGCCCATGAATTAGCAGGACTGCAAGCAATGCCTAAACATCCTTGGAGTAAAAGTAATTTACAAGGAGAAGAGTCCGAATACTTGCTTGGTGACATGTGCAGCACTTATACTGATGGTGCAACGAGCAGCTCGATGGGGTATGATAGCATTAATAACAAAATAACATTTGAACTTGAAGGTGCACGCTGATTATGTCATCAGATTTTCATTTTTACAAAATACCCTTTATGATTTTAAGTAGTTTGCTTTCACTTTTCAGCACTAGATGGAGCTTAATCTGTATGCATTGTTTAGATTCTTTTTTTAAAATAATGATCGGTGCCCGCAACAACTTGGTCTTGACTTAATTATTTTCTTTGAAGCCTGCCTAAAAGAAGTCTCACACATGATCAAGTCAAGTCTCTACATATGCAGCAGAGTGTTCAAAAAACCAGTTGTTCTTTTAGTGCATTTTTACAAAATCTTTAGATCATGAACACTGTCATTTTGTTAGTCGGAGTTGAGGTGAGTGTACTCATTTCTTCATATATGTGAAGAATCATAATCTCGTCATTATGTCGGTATATACATGTTTAACATAGGTATTTTTGGGAAAATAATATCACAAAGAAAATGGAGGTTACAACCAAAGCTATGACAAACAAGAGAAGCCGTTAAAGGGAACCCTGTTAGTGAAGAAGAATAGACAAACATCTGCAACATTGTTACCGACCATGCAATATAATTTGCTGTCTACCACTGTCATTGTCCGACGGACTGCCGTCGTTACCTTGAGCATTCGCACCAGCGGGTTCACTGAGCAAATACTCGGTCTCCTTCGATTCATCTTTCACCCATGGATGCTTTGGATTTGATCTTAGACCCTCCAATTCCATTGCAACTTCCTTCATTGAAGGCCTCTCTTCTCCTCTAATTCTTAAGCACCTTTTTGCTAACATAGCAACTTCCTTTATCTGTGTAGTGTTTCCCTCAACAAGCACTTGATGATCAATAACTCTGAATAATTGGTCCTTCTTCAATGCGGAAACGAAATGCATTGCTAGATTCCGTTCTTCTTCCGGCATTTCAAAACAAAGTGCCTTTCTCTTGGTCAGTAACTCCACAAGGACAACTCCGAAGCTGTACACATCGCTCTTTTCAGTCAACTGGCTTGATTGAAAGTACTCCGGATCCAAGTAACCAAGTGTCCCTTGTACCAATGTGGTTAACTGTGTTTGATCCAAAGGAACTAACCTCGAAGCTCCGAAATCTGACACTTTTGCAGTGTAATGTTCATCTAAGAGAATGTTGGTAGACTTAACATCTCTATGAATAATGGGAGGATAAGCAGCTGAGTGCAGATACGAGAGTGCTCCAGCAGTCTCAGCTGCAATTCTCAACCTACATTCCCAAGACAAATACCCTTTGCCCGAACAATGCAGGCGCTGATAAAGGGTACCATTGGATATAAATTCGTAAACCAACAAAGGGACTTCGGTCTCTAAACAACATCCCAAGAGCTTCACAACATTTCTATGGTTAACCTGAGAAAGAACAATGACTTCATTAATGAACTGTTCAACTTGACTGTGATCTGCAATCATGGATTTTTTAATGGCGACAACCCGGTTGTCTTGCAATATTCCTTTATAAACTGTCCCATGGCCTCCTTTTCCGAGAATTCTAGTTTCATGGAAGTTGTTTGTTGCCTTTTTCAGCTCTTCTGAAGTGAATATTTTAGCTGAAACAGACCCTTTAAGCTTAGAAAATTCTTGTTGTAAGATAATTCCACCATTTTTTAGGAAGAACTTTTCTCTTTGTCTGATAAGCTTTCTTTGCCAAAGTCCCCAATATATCCAGGAAATGCTCAATACGAACACTAAAACGCTTATACTCACACCTAGTTTAACATGAAACAAGGTAACAAATTGAACCATTTTTATTGAATCTTTAGAACCCATAAATATTTTTACAATAAAAGTATAATAGTATAAATTAATGTTTTTACCTAAACCAATGTTAACAAAAGGAAGGCCATCAGGTGCATCCACAGGACTGCAACCAGTTCCATTTCTTTTGCCATCACCTTCATACCCACCTTTACAAATACATTTGAAACTTCCTGGTAAATTGTTGCATACTGCATTTTTGTCGCAGGGACTCCAAATCTTGCACTCATCGATATCTACAAAATCAAAAATCAATTAACAAGCAAAAAACCGAGTTGCAGACTTTCAGTATCTATTTAAATCCGATCTTGATTGACAGCAGATGTTAAAAGACATACCTAGGCAACCTTCTTGGAGGTATGGATTCCCATGGAAACCGTCTGGACACTTGCAAAGGTAGCCTGAACCAGTGTCAGGTTCGTGACACTCGCTCCGATTACATGCGTAATTCGATGGATTCTTAGCAGCTTCAACACACGTCTCGTTGCTTACAACCCAATCAAGGGACACCGGAAACTTGTAATCCTCAGATATGTACTGAACATAACGCGAAGAGAACCGAAATCGACTTTCTTCAACAATAAAAGCATAGCTGCAAGGATTAAAATCCGACACATTGACATGGCCGTTAAAGCTATAAGCTACCACTTCGATGGTTTTCAACCCATCAGGAATCTGTATCTGGCAACATCCGAATCCCGAACAAGATCCATCAACCAAGTCTTCGAACCGATTGCATAAGGACATACACCCCGCAGTATAACTTTTGTTTCCGAAAAGTCCATAAAGGTAAGCATAAGTGTCGCATCCAATTGCAGTAAACTTGTTTCGGGTATTTGAGACATTGTAAATCGAAAAGGGAGACAATGATATTATCTGCGGGACCATCATCTCATGGATCTGTGGAGCTCTGTAACAATCTCGAGCAACTGTGTTTAAGATTTGCAACTGACCTTCCATGGTGATATCGGTGACAATGTAATCAGTGTATGCTAAGTAAGCTTTGGAGGAGTCGGCTGTTTTAGTGCAGTTGATATAGAAGTTACTGTTTAGGTAACAGCCTTCCGTTGTGCCAAATGGGTATGGGATAGTTAAATCTCCACAATGAGTATGACAGCCATTTTTGGCCAACACTTGAGCTCTTGTCACTGGTATTACAGTTGCAGCCGTTACCAACAGTACGAGGATGCTTAGAGATAATCTCGTATATGAATCCATTACTGTCTCACTTTCTTAAACCTGCCACCAAAAGTTAGATTAAAAGAGGAAAAATATATACTAATTCTTTGGAGACTCCGAATGAATGCCGGCTTTGTATCATCTGGCTTACCTCTAGTTGAGGTTGTCTATTGGTTTTGAAACATGGGAACAGGGGAGAATCCAGGTGGCTAGCAGAGCGTGGCCCCCTAAAATATAAAATTTTTCATTTAAATCTTTAAAATTTTTTAAAATTTTAAATTAAAAATTACACTTTAACTTTTAAAAATAATAAAATTTTTATTTAATTTTTTAAAAATTATATTTTTATTATCGTAATAATCACCATTTAACTTCGATTCCTTAAAAATAAAAATTTGATTTCACTCCTGCATGGGAATATGTCTGAGTTCCGAAAAAAGCCTTAAAAAACACAAATGAATATGAACAAGCAGATGAAGCAAAGACTTGATAAAAATGGAGGACTCATTTGACGAACTTTGGTGATTTTCCTTTTGTTTTTGTTATAGTTTTCCACTTTTCGTTGGATACTTCCCCTGTGAGTTTGATGTGTCTGTTTTTGTTTGATTGATTCTGGTTGCTGCCGGCTTTACAATCAAAGCTGTTAACGCGTTTTAATTAATAAAATAACCAGAAATCCCTCAATTGGAAGGCTATTAATCAAAGTAAAATGACATGTTGAAACCGACAAGTGTGCAGTGCTCAATTCAATAGTAGGGGTGTAAATAAACAGAACATTCTATAAATTGTTCGTGAACCGTTCGTATAACGTTCGTTTATGTTCGTTTATTAAGTTAAATAAACGAGTATGAACAAAATTTTTATGTTCATTTAATAAACGAACGAACACGAACAAAAGTGTATTCGGTTCGTTTATGTTCACGAACAAACTCATTTATTGGCTCGTTTATAGCTCATTTATTTATTAATGATATTTTCTTATAAAAATATTAAAATAATATCTATGTGTATGTTTTTATTGTTTGCTTGTTTGTTTGTTTATTATCCATTAACATTATTCGTGAACTTGTTCAATTATATGTTCATTAACATGTTCGTTTACTATTTGTGAACATGTTCGATTAATGTTCATGAACATGTTTGATTAAGTTAAATGAACATGTTCGTGAACATTAAACAAACAAATATGAAAACACATAATTTTAAATAAACGAACACGAATAAAAATTTGAAATTCTTAACGAACACGAACCGAACATGAACAACTTCAAAAATAAATAAACGAACATGAACAAAAGTTTGTTCATTCAAGCTCGGTTCATTTACAGCCCTATTCAAGAGAGCATTCAAATCTTATAAACCATGAACGGATGTGTTGGACTGATGGTTAGCATGTTTGTTATTTCAAATGTGACCTGAATTTAAATTGTATTAATTACATTATCGATAAAACTTTATTTTTTTTTTATAATTCACAAAAAAAATTTTTAAAAACTCTTATAAAGAACTACAAACTATAAACTCCAGAATATATATTACATCCTTGTTAGTTTAAAATAGTTTTAGTAATTCAACTGATTTGATTGTAGTGATTATGTATTTAAAAGGTTTTTTTTATAGTTAAATAGACTTTTAAACTTTAATTTATATATTTAAATAAATTCTAATTAAATAATTTTTTAATTTAATAAATTATGATTTAAATCTAAACTATGACTGAATAATAATATAATACATTATCATTAAATTAAATAAAAAATGTAAATAAATATTAATAATTTTATTTAAACATTAATTATAACTATTATAAATAAATATTAATTACTTTGCAATTTAAACAAATTCAAGGGAAAATATAAAGAAAATTATGGAATTTGTGATTATGTTAATAAATTATAAAAATTATAGCGATAAAAGTGCAAGAAAAATTACATATCCCAAAAGTGACAAAGATCAGTTGCTCTAAATGCAGACAAACAACGAATTAAGTTCATTTAAGCCGGTAGTTGCCATTAAACAACATTGTTGTAATAAACATCGATAATAATAATAGGATAATCGCAAAGTAATTAAAAAATAAAAATAAAAATACATAAATTTTATGCGAAATTTTTTTATCGAGAAATATCATAAATAGAGGAGTAATTCAACTACACTTATTTTGACTATTTATTTTATATTTTTAACAAATAACGAGATTTGGATGACAGAATTCTAACAACCAACTAAAACAAACTAAAACATTATACTTGATCTTAACATTACATGCTGGAGAACACAGTTCCGTTGTCAATATTTATGTATAAAAGCTAAAATTAGAACCCAATACCTACCAACTGAGATTCGTATGACATTTACTACATTTGGTATGCAACTAGTTCCATCTTTTCTGCCATCCCCATGAAAACTTTTCCGGCATGAACAAGTATAATTTCCCTTGAATTTTTGCACTCATCGATATCTGAAAATCATTAAAAGAAAGTAGAAACTGGTAATCCCAAAATAGCAAAACAGGAGCAGATCGAACCATGATGAAAATGGTAATATGAGCATAAGATAGATATACCTTAGCAACCATTGAGAAGATACGGGTTTCCACGGTAGCCATCCTTGCACTTGCAGATATGACCAGACCTGTTTTTAGGATCATAGCATATGCTATTTTGTTTACAAGTATATTCAGGCTTATGCTCAGCTGCATTGCAACGTTCATTTCCAATCGCCCAATCAAGCACCATAGGAAGAGATTCTACGGTCACCAACTCATCAAAACTTTTATAGCTGAAACTGAACTTGCTCTCATCAGCAACAAATGCGTAGCTACAAGGATTGAAGTCCCACACAGTTGTATGATGTTACTGATACGTTAAGATTCTTGAGTCCACTAGGAATGGAGATCCGGTAGCATCCTATACCGGAGAAAGAACCATCAAGGGGATGTGTCCTTTTTGTCGCAATATGACATGCATCCGGTATAATATTCAGTATCAGTATCCTCACGTTCAGCCATGATAGTGGCGCAGCCAACAGCAGTGAATTTGTTTTTAGCCTTTGAGATAGTGAACATGGAAGCCGCAGCCAAGAGTACTACCGTTCCACATTTCTACCAAAGGCGTCGTAACAATCCCTAGCTACATAATGCAAGATTTCCAGTTGACCTTCAAGTGTTATTTCGGTGATAAACAAGTTACCATGTAGTTGTTGTGGTCTAGGGGGGCTGAAAGACTGGCTGCAATAGATTGAAAATTTCTGGTTCAAGTAACAGCTTGGGTTCATGCTGAAAGGATATGGATGCTCACGTTTCCAGACTTCTCCAAGCAACCTGGTAAGCCTCGACAATGAGAAGCCACTGATGCTGATGCGGCTGCAAGAAACCAGGCCCAGCTAAACAAGACTAATTGTAGAATTCCACCCTCCATAGCCATTGCAGAAGGTAACAATAGTTATTATATGCACTTGATATATAGTCCAATGCTTGAAACTTTTAATGGTTTTTTCCGTCTTCGATTTCATCTTAACAGAAAGATCAAGATTGAAGAATATAATGATTCAACTTGCTAAAAGCCAATTAAAGCTCATTGAAAATGATCCAAAGTTGCCGCGTATGATACAAAGCAGCCGTTTTATGAACCAAAGCTACCCTTACTAATTAAATCAGAAACAAACACATTTCGGAAAATCCGAACAAGAAAATTACTACAAAACCAAAAGGCTGCTTCATACAATATAGTTATAATTTAATATCTAAATATTTTTAAAATATAGTTAAACTACCTGATGTACCAGATCAAATTCATTTTTATTATTATTAAATAGATAAATTTAGTGTTTATATTATTAAAAAGAATGAAATAAATTTAAATTAAATTGAGTTAACATTTAGGTTAAACTATCAACATAGCCACTTTTGTTTATCCCAGGTTATATTTTAGTCATTTATATTTGAAATGATATGTTTTAATTACTTACGTTATCGTGTTGTAACATTTTAGTCACTGATACGTTAATTATCGTTAACAGTGTAACGGTAAGCTGACGTTACACATTAAGTTATTATTTCAAACGAAAATTTTAGGTTAAATTTTAGGTTACACATTAAATCATCATTTCAAACATCTTTATAATTTATAAAATTTAAATTAGTAATGATAAAATTACACTTTGACGTCTTCAAAAATGATAAAAATTAGATTTAACCTTTTAAAAATTATAAAGATATAGACTATTAAAATGAATAAATTGTATTTTAAATATGCATTTTAATTTCGACCCCAAACAAAAATTTCTAACTCCTCCACAGAATAATAATTAAGACTTTTTAATTTTGTTTGGTTTGAGGTATTTGAGAAGGTGTGGGATAATTTTTATATATATGTAGCTTTAAATTAAGTTTTAATTAGATATTGATTATTATTTAAATTTATATAAAATATTAGTTATTATAAAATATTATATTATTATAAAATAAATTTCTATTGTGAAAGAAAAAAAATGTTTATATAAAATTTTGTAATGAATATAATTTATGTTGGGTTTGTTTCATTTAAAATAGCATTAAATAATTATTGAGAAAAATCTTTCAAATAATAAAAATTAATTTACATATTGTTGTTCAAACATCATACAATATTAGTTTTTTTTTAAAAAAATTCATTTTCCAAAAATCAATTTTGGAAGTTTTTAGCGAAACAAACACAATATAAATGTAATTTCCTTGTAGCAAGAGGTTGGTTTTATAGAAATTTTTTATACAATGCTTAAATAATCTATAAAACTCAAATCAAAATATTATACACTAAAACACATTTGAATCCTATAAACTCAATTGTTGCAACAACAATAATATCATTGATTGTAACAACAGTATAAAAAAAAGGATACGATCAATCTCAAACACATTGGAAGTTTAGAAAGGATTACAACCAAAGACACGGTATTCACACTTGACATAAAGTCAAGCCATACCAGACAAAGCAAAGTACACTTGTAATAGGCCTTCATCACCCGAGGGAGAGCAAAGCAAGACTCAAACCACTCCTCGAACGAATCTAACACGCTGGGACAAAGGTTACCAACAAACAAAGCGAACACATCACTTTGAATCGTTGAACCCTTTTCCAAATCCTTACTTTGGTGGCGATGAACACAACTTAACGAACCTGAAAACGACAGATACACAATTCCTAGAAAGCAAAAATATTCAAAATGAACCATAAAAAGTTCTAGAAATCGGAACACATAGAACTCGAAAAACACAAACCTCTAAGGCTGAAAAAAATTGCAACTAATTACCATTGAGTTAAATAGCGAAAATTCAAAAAGGAAAGACTTGGTAAAGTTATGGGGATATTGGTGTTGAGACAAAGTCTACGGCACGTTCCTTTACTATTAGGCTACCTACCCTATATGCCTATGAATCTTACTAAATGACTGGTGGTGGAAGTGTAAACTGAAGCATGGATCCGTCGGAGCTGTGGTCCTGGTCCTGGCCTTGGCTTTGGGCCACCACAAGTAGATGTTGCTTCCTCTTCCATCCTTTAAAATTCCATCCACATTCAAAGCATAAGACCTGATCAAAGGGTGAATGAATATCTCCTTTTCAAGTGTAATAGTATTCTATTCACTGTCATGTCGACCTTGTTCTTGGACCACAAATTTAGCTGCTTGCTTTTGATTCTTCAAAGTCTCCACTTCCGAAGGGGAAAAAGGAAATCATTCCTCCTCCCCTCATTTATTCATTTATTTAAAAAAATAGTCTAATAGTTGCAGTTTTTGTATTTAGCAGTGATTAATTTAAATGGTATTATTACTCAAAATGAATAACATTTTACTCATTAAAAAGAGGGAAAAAAAGGGTTAGAATATTGTATGAAACCATATCAGCATATATCATTTAATTGTTACATTGTGCTATAAATAATTGAATATTTCTAAAAATAATAAATGAAAGTTATATATGTTAACAAAGTAAAAATCGTTGTCTTGAGTTTCAAAAAATACATGAATGGAATCTGTCTTTAGTAGTTGACCTCAAGTCACGACTAATAAATCCATTTGGCAAACAGCTGTAAGGACATGACCTGTGGAATGAGGATTCACTTGGGTTTTAAATCATTCAGTTTAACCAATTGAATGGAAGAAGGTGATCTTGGACTTGGCTTTTAAATTATTAACTTGTAGAAGGGGGGTTGGGGTCGTGGACTTGGTCTTATAGCAAGTCAATCATTGTAAAGAGACGGTTGCCTTGTTTATCAGTATAAAGAAGGCTTAGATTATCACCAAAAGTTGAGAAATCAACTAAACCAAAGTTTATTAAACAGTGTGAGTGTAAGGAGGGAGTGTGGGAATATTGTGTGCCAAGTGCCAAGTGCCAATCCCCATATGGCAACGTTGGCTCTGGTTAGGACTTCACTATTGATACTTTTCAGCTGTTTGCTTGCATCAGGAGCGTCGGTGGCCTCAAGCCTGGCCAGGTTGCAACCATGAGTGTGGAAACCTGAGCATTCCATATCCTTTCGGCATGACTCCAGGGTGTTACTTGAACAAGGACTTTCTAATCACTTGCAACACGTCTGTCAGCCCCCCTCGACCACAATTGATACAGAGTAACATAGAAGTCACTAGCATAACACTCGAAGGTCAGGTGGAAATATTGAATAATGTAGCTAAGGATTGTTACAACCGCAACGGAACAAGGGCGGACCATAATTTCCCTCAGCTTTGGGCGGCCATGTTTACCATCTCAAATGATAGAAACAAGTTCATTGCTGTTGGTTGTGACACTATGGCGCAAATTTGGGCTGAACGTGAGCATAACAATAGTACATATTTTACCGGCTGCATGGCATATTGCGACAAAACGGACGCTCTCCACCTTAATGGTTCTTGCTCAGGTGTAGGATGTTGCCAAGTCTCCATTCCTAGTGGACTTAAGAATCTTAACATGTCAGTAACAAGCTACTACAACCATACACATGTATGGGACTTCAATCCTTGTAGCTACGCCTTCGTTGTAGACGAGAGCAAGTTCAGGTTCAGCGATAAAAGTTTTGGTGAGTTGGCGCATAAAAAATTTCTTCCCATGGCGCTTGATTGGGCGATTGGAAATGAACCTTGTAATGTATCTGAGCATAAACCTGATTATGCTTGTAAAAATAATAGCATCTGCTACAACCCTGAAAACAGGTCCGGTTATCTATGCAAGTGTAAGGATGGCTACTATGGAAACTCATATCATCCCGATGGGTGCCAAGGTATCTATAATATGATCATATTACCATTTCTTTTTCATTGTTCTGCTCCTTTTTTTCCACTTTAGGAGTGATCTGTTTTCTTTTAATGATTTTCAGATATTGATGAGTGCAAAGATTCGAGCCTACACGATTGTATTTCTGAAAGGAATTGTTTTAATACGCCTGGAAGTTACTATTGTTTTTGCTCAAAAGGCTTTCATGGGGATGGCAAAAAAGATCGAAAGGGCTGCATGCGAAATCAAGCAAATGTCATAAAAATCTCTGTTGGTAGGTGTTTCAATGTATGCGTTTTTTAACGTATTGGATCGGTTCTAACTTTAGCTTTGAAATTACATATACTGATTAGATCATATCTAACATTTTAGCTTCTGTTTTATGGCAGTTTTTAGCTTATGCGTGCTGGTTGTTATCGTGGGATCTTCATGGTTGTTCTTCATAAACAAGAAAAGAAAGCTACTCAACATGAAAAAGAAGTTCTTTAAGCAAAATGGTGGCTTACTGTTACAGCAAGAGCTACATGAACGACGAGTATCAACTGAAACCGTCAAGATTTTCACTGCAGAAGCGCTTAAGAATGCAACCAAAAACTATGATGAGAGCCAAATTATTGGAAAGGGAGGGTTCGGTGGTACTGTTTACAAAGGTATCCTGAAGAATGACACTGAGGTAGCTATCAAGAAATCCAAAGTTGTTGATCAAAGCCAAATCAAGCAGTTCGTCAACGAGGTTATTATTCTCACCCAAATAAACCATAGAAATGTGGTCAAACTTTTAGGTTGTTGCTTGGAGACTGAGGTCCCTTTGTTGGTTTATGAATTTGTTTCCAATGGCACCTTGTCCGAACACATCCACTGTGAAGACAAAGCTTCTTCGATTTCTTGGGGAGTTCGGTTAAGGATAGCTACGGAATCAGCGCAAGTGTTGTCATATTTGCACTCTGCAGCTTCTATACCAATCATTCATAGAGATGTGAAGCCTACAAACATCCTCCTGGACGACAATTATACCGCAAAAGTTTCGGACTTCGGAGCTTCACGGTTAGTTCCGATGGATGAAACTCAGTTATCAACAATGGTGCAAGGAACTCTTGGATATTTAGACCCTGAATACTTGTGTACAGCACAACTGACAGAGAAAAGCGATGTCTACAGCTTTGGTGTAGTCCTAGTTGAGCTGCTAACGGGCAAAACTGCGCATTCTTTTGAAGGGCCTGAAGAAGAAAGAAACTTAGCAAACCATTTTGTTCTATGGTTGAAAAATGATCGATTGTTTGAGATTCTAGACGATAAAGTGGCGAAAGAAGGAGCGGTTGAGCAGATTAAAGAAGTTGCTAAACTAGCAAAGAAGTGTTTAAACGTAAAAGGTGAAGAGAGGCCTTCAATGAAGGAAGTTGCACAAGTGCTTGAGGATGTAAGAAAACTAAGGTGCGAACATCCATGGGCTGAAGTTGCTGTTAATTTGGAGGAGACAGAGTTTCTGCTTGGAGGAACATAGATGTTTCTACTAATAACAGCAGCCACAATGGCGGTGTAGTTGTTTAGCAAGAAATCAGATAACTATATATATATCTTTGTTGCTTATATGTAATATTCAGAAGTAAATAAAACAGCCCTGACGGTGTTTCATCTTCAGTAGTAAAATTTTGACACGAACATGATTAAAATAAATTATTTTACCTATATTAAGATCTGATAATCCTAAAGAACTTAGGATCATAATTATAATGATACATTGCATGGATATAGCAATTAAACCTAATTATATGTTAATTGTTTTCAAACTAGTTTTCTGTTTTGGGTAGCAGCAGCGCCTCTTCCGTCGACACTGAGCCGTCGTCACTACCCTGCTGCTTGTTGGACGTAGATCCTTGAGAGCCACAATGGAGGCATCTGCCACAGCAAGAAGAAACACATTGGACCATTTTATCCAACATCATTTTTTTCACTAGCTTTTTTTGTCCTGGAAACACAGTTGCCCTCCCTTTCTTTGCTTCTTTCAATGATCCATCTTCATGATTAAGCCCCATCTCTGAAATTCCGGTAGTCTTTGTAAGAGTTGAGATATGCCCTTAAGGTGTTCGATCAAAGTACTAGTTCATATATATAAGCCAAAAACAAAGGCATCAATGCTGCAGACTTGGCTAAGAATCCTTGACTGAAACAACTACAGGGAACTGCTTTTGGAATAGCTTCCGTTTTTATGGAAACAAAAAGAATCGGGGTTGGGTAAACTAGCGACTTCAAATGAGATCAGCAGATTAACATACGTAGTCTTGAACTTGATCTCTGCGATTCACTGACGTCATTTCATCATTGTACCTTATCATATAACTCCAACCAAGCTGCGTACGAGTGTCACATGCTTATATGTTTATAATTTCAAATATGAATGAATGCCCATATTTCAATTCCGTTGAATTTGAGTGGGTTTTTTACTACATGTTCATCTGCTGTACTTGTAAGTGATCATCAGCTCTTTCTGGAACCTATTATGTTTTGCTTTTGGACCAAAAAGAAGAAGAAGAAATTAATATTCTAAAACATGAGGAAGTGGAGAACAGAGAGCACATGAATCTTGGAATGTCTTGTATCTCACGTCTTAGGTAAAACATATGTTCAGACTACGACACTATGCTACCTACGTAGGACTATCTATTACCTCAATATCCTTTCACTCTCTTATCATCTGCTCCTTTTGGTCATTAAACACAAGACTTTGATTTAGTAGCCAATTATTCTTTCCCTTTTTCCCCGAATAAAGTACATATATTCATAAAAATATGAAAGATGCAAAGCATCATTCAACATATAGTGGTTTAGTTTAAAAAAAAAACAAACAATGTATCCAAATATAAGCACCATTGTCACTTTCAAAGAAGAATAATATAAGCACCATTGTCTAGAAGCATAATCTCAATACTGTTCTTGATCTTTTTGGTACATTAGGTAAAATAATAAAATGAAATTTTAGATTTAGAAAAAAAATAAATTTTGAGTCCCTTAAAAACTAAAAAACGATATTTCAAACTCCTTGTAACCTTGGACCTTAAACAATTACACCTCCAAACAACTCTCAAAATCGGGCCTACATTGCTACGTGCCCCACTCTGACGAAGGAGATCTGCAAGGGCCCAAAAAGTGAGCTCCAGCAACCCCCTCGCAGGCCCAATGCAAGTTGAATAGGGATCATGACATCCAATAATATATTTAAGTTAATAATCAATCTAGAGTTTCTAATTAGGTTGTTGTCATCATGGTATATGTATTTGAGTTGATGTATAATTTAGAGGTTTCTAACAAATATCTAAAGTTGGTATATAGTTTTATACCATCATCCAGTCACTATCTAGAGTTTCACGCATATAATTATATTAAATTAAAGTTACGTATATAATTGCACACTAAATCAAAGTTCATGTATAATTTTAAAATTTATCTTTTTATTTTGTTAAGCTCCTTTTCATAGTCAACTATTATCTCATATTTATAATTCTATTTACAATTATATTAATAAATATTTAAAAATATATTTTTCATGGTATTAATTTATGTTAAAATTAATAAAAAAAATTGATACATTACAAATTGGGAGAGGGTGTCATTGTAAAAAAAGTTGATAAAAATTCAAATATATACTTTTTATTGAATCGATTCAATTTAATATTAATATACTTTATCTATTTAAATATGTGGTTTTTATTAATTTATTTAAATTTAAATGAAGTAGATATTCAAAATAAATATATTACTTTAATTAAAATAATTGGGATAACTTACAATTAACCCATTAAATTTTAAACGGTTAGATTTATTTTTTAAAACAAATTACAACAAACATTAAAATATTTTTAACTTTTTTTATTTTATTTTATTTTTTAGGTAATTTGACAAATAACGTAAATTTGAGGATTAAAAAGATAAAAATAAAATAAAATGATATTTTTTGTAAAATTAGAGAACTAAATAAATTATTATATTTTTATGAATTATAAATAGAGGGCAAAACTCTAACAGCAACGCGACTCGAACTCAAACAACATCTAAGACGATGAACACTTTTTAACCATCAAACCAACACAGAGTTCAAATTATTATATTTTTTTTTGAAACTTCAAACAAAGCTAGTTTCCTAGCATTAGAAACCACAAAGGAACTTATTATTTGCATCAATCAGTCTCAATCTCCAATGGTCATTGATGAAGGGGAAAAGAAGTTCAAGTGAAAATGAAAGGTTGAGAAATAAGTTATTTTGAGTTTCATGTGGGTTGACGAAAGGTGGAATAATAACATATTTTGATATTTTTCTTTACTTCAATGTCATGCCCAATCTTATTTTATCAGAAAAAAGTTTAAGAAATTGACAAACTAACAGCTACTTGACTACATTGATATTTATATTTATAAATGTGTTCATTTTTATTTATTTTTTTATGAAAAATGTGTTCATATTATAGAATAAAAAGATCAAACCATGGGATATATACATACATATGTATGTTCACATTATAGAATAAAAGGGTCAACCATGAGATATATTATATCAGCATATGTTCACATTAGAAGCACATATGGGGCTGTCATGTGCTGTGTCCCATACTTAACGTAATTACTATGTTACTATCCTTTTACCATTCAATATTTTATTCTAATTTTGAGGTTGAATTTATTTTACTAATTCTATCAAAAAAAGAAAATATATAAAATAAGACGTATTTTTACATATTCATAAATTAGTCCGTATTTATTTGATTTTATAATTTTAAGTATTCCGTTATCCTTTCATTTAAAAGAAAGCATCACAAAAGGAACTGTATTTTTACATATTCATAAATTAGTCTGCACTCATTTGATCCTATAATTTTAAGTGTTCCGTTATCCTTTCATTTAAAAAAAATTAAGAAATTAATTAGGTTAAATATATATCTTAGTAGCGATATTTGATTTTAATGTTTATTTTGATATCTATGTGTTTTTTTTTTCAAATTGGTATTAATGTTTAGTTAATTTTTTTCATATTATCTAATGAATATTTGACACATGAATACGTGATGAATCTAATATTTAACGATAACGAAATCACACTCATATATCAATATATGTTAAAATTTCAAAATATTTTTGTATAACTTTCACAATGTTTTATAAAAAAATAAAAGGCATGATATTTTTTTTACTCGAAACTTAGCAATTAAGTCCATTTTAGTCCCTTGAACTTAGATTTTTCAAGATTTGATGATGTGACCAATTTTACTAGAACATGACTAAATCGGATAGACCAAGAACTGATCGATATAATGGTTCGAACAAAGGAGTTGAACTGATTGATTCGAAAACTGCTTGACATTGGTAAAATCAAAAATTAAAAAAAAAAACATCTACTGTTTAACAGGTTTAACCAGTTTAATAAAATTTATAAAAATTTTATTTTTAAAATTTTAATTATTTATTTAATTATTATTGGTTTGGTGGTCAAACCAATCGATTTGGTTGAATCGGAAACCATTGGTTTGACCTGTCAAATCAATTAATATTTTTAAATTTCATAAATCACATTTACTAAAACTTGAATATTAAATCATTGTCTCATGGAATGATATCACCTATGATAATTATTTTATAATTCAATCAATTGGAATTTATACTTGGTAGATCCTTTTGGGTGGTAAAATTTGAAATCAAAATATTTAAATAATGAAAAATAATAAATAACATTATTTTTTATCATTTAAATAATTTTAAAAAACTTATTATTTTATCATCTAAAAAGATCTACCAACTATAAATTTCGATTGATTAAATTGATTTATAATTATCATATCCTTTCAAGAGGCAACGATCTCATTTTCAATCTCTAATAAATGTAATTTATAAAACTTTAAAAATACTAAATTTTTTTTTGTATTTTTTTATTTTTATATTGCTTTTTGTAATTTCTATTATTTTTAGATCATCTTAATAATTTTTTATTTTTTTTTCATTTTTTAAGATTTTTTAAAGCTTTTTGGATGATGATGACACAATGAAATCATCATATATATATATATATATGATACGTGCATAGTGTATTGTTAGTTGAATATCCTAATGGTTAGTTTTTAAGGTTTAATGAATTAAACTGTTAAACGTTTAATAACTGAATAAAATGGAGAAAACTTTATAAATAACTTTGCATTAAATATATTAATTTTGATGAGAAACATAAGCGCCCAAAAATATGTATATTTACCTCTTTCATTGAATTAGATTAAATATTTTAAGTTATTGAAGCTGATCGAGCGAGTAATCTGTCTCCGCAGCTGACTCTTTTCTTTTTCTTTTTTCAGCTAATTTACTCCATGAAAGGCACTACTAAATTTGATAGAACAACACAAAATATCTTTTATCAAAAAGAAAAAAAAAAGAGCCTAATAATGGAGAAAGAATCGAAGAAAATACAAGAAAAAAGAAGGGTGATCTTCCATGTTTCTGAATCAATTAAAATGAATGTGAGGCACTGTGTTCATCCCAGAAATCGAAGAAACTAGAAAAATAATCACAGCAGCAACCATGCATCAGTAATATAGTTGATACTTCAATACATAAAAACACAGGCCATTACATAGAAAGCTACGACATACAACAACTATTACAGAAATCGGACATTCAGGTCCTTTTTATGAGATTATGAATGAAAAAGAGAAAGATAAAGGCACCTGACTATAGACTCCATCATTATCCTTTTCACTAACTTTCTCTTCTTTGGAAACAAACTCCCATCCTTGTGCTTAAACTTCATTTCAGCTGTGAACATTAACCCCATTTTCGGCTCCACTGGATTTGGATACACTTTCACACCCATTTCTTCTTCTCCCTCTAAATCTTGCCACCTTATTTCTTCTTTCGGAAAGACGTAGGCCTTGGGCAAAATGGGTTGTTATTTTGGCTTTCCTATACAATTGAAAGTTATTTCAGTTTGTACGAAAAGAAAGGGTCCCCCGTAATAAATGTAGTAGAAAACAAGAGCTAGCATAGCCAATAGGCAATCGCCATCAGCCAAACAAGCTTGGTTGCTACGGTTGCCCAGGTGTTATAGATAGCCACATGGCAGATTCTTGTCAGATTGTTTACCAATTACCATCACAGTTCACTTCTCCTGCAACTGCTGAACTCCCTGCCTTGGATGTAGCTTTTTACCTATTCTTTAGATTCGGATTTTTTTTTCCCGATTAGTATTACATAATAAATCATGTTTAATCATTTGCAATAATTTTATTTTAATTATATTGTAATGACTCCTTTCTTTGCTAATGAATGTTCTTTCCAAAATAGTCTTTGGCTACATCCATAAGATATCGACTGGAATCATTATTTTAAAATAATTTATTTTAAAAAAATCTGAGAAAAACAATAATATATTTCGAGTCAGGAGGACTGGATTGAAAAGTCTACACATATTAAAAGATAAATGGGTGTACCAATGGGATGGCCACCAAAATTGAAAAGGGTTAATCATGATTTATGACCATTTTCGATAGTCACTATTTGCCCTTTTCATTAGATTTTGTGGGCTTATTAATTCTTGGTGAAGGATGTTTGGTCTTTTCCAGTGCACTCGAAATTTTGCCAATTTTTGTCTATTAAATTGATTCTTTTTTTTTTCTTTTTGGATTCCTCAGAGTAACTTTTATAATCATTGAAATACTTGTAGATGATGTAGGTATCTAATTGTTTCCACTTTTGTGGTACAATTGTTATTTAATACCAAGCTATTTAGGAGAAAGGTGAATGTCCATCCACTTCACCACATCTTGGGTTCAATTATTTTCATTTTATATCATTGATAATTCAATTGAATTTGAATTTGGAACAATATTTATGAATGAAAAAATGTCGATAAAATTCATTGATTTCATGATCAATTTAACCATACAAGAATTAAATTTTGTGATAAGTTTTGTATACGTCAGAGTTGTTTTTTTTTTTAATAAAGATAATTGTCAATAATTTATGTGTAACATCCTAAATTCAGTCTAGATGGATAGATAAAATCTAGAATGTCACATGAAATTCCAAAACAAACAATCACACTTAAAGCTGGTTTAATCACCACATAGATAAGTCTTAAAATCATAATTCGTTCAACATAATTCAACCTAAAACTTAAAATCTAAAAACCAACAACAATCTAAACACGCATGCATAAGTTTAAAAATAAGTTCATTAAAATGACCGAGCCCCTCGTCCGTCGGTCATTCAATTCTGGGAAGTTCCTAAAATTCATTTAATCTAATTAGTACAATGAATATTAAAGTATTGCATAAATAAATAATTTATGCATACAGAAATAGTTCAGATATCATTGATAGTTCATATCGCATATTTAATCTTAGTCGATCAGATTAACAATTCTCTATGGTTTCGAATAAAGAATAATTCAGATGCACAGCAGATCAGATACAAAGATAGGTTCAGATGTAAGTACAGATACAAATGCAATTATCCTACCCCCATCCGTTACACACCATCTCCGACTAACCCAACACACCAGTACGTATATAATACCCGTCCAACCCCACACACCTCATAGTGTCGATATGACACATTGCAGTGTTTACAATCTCACTATCGGTTCAGATATAAGCATGGGTGGTTTATCCACCAAAACAGTACAAAATACTTCCTTCGATTTGTAACCCTATCCCATGTAGATGTAGGGAACAAACGATAGATGCATACTATTCATATGCAGATATAAATATGTAGTTTTAGTATAACAAAGGGTTGAAATTTTTACAATTTATTTTGTATAGATACTCAGAATCAATTTATAATCATGCTAAGACAGTTCATACAGCTCAGTTCAATTCATACAAGTCCTACAGACGACTTAAATTCGCCTTATATAGCAACTACAAACTAAACAGAAATTTTAGTTTCTTGGTTCACACGCCCGTGTGACCACTGCACCTTAAATCAAAAAACAATAGCCACACACGGTCTAGCACATGCCCATGTGACCACTGCACTTTATTTCTTGTCACACACGGCCTGCACACATGCCTGTGTGCCTGTAAACTCAAAAATATATAAAAATTTTCTATAGATTTTTATCACCTTTTTTCTTAAAATCGATGTTAAAACCGAGTAATTATTTAATAAATTAATGAAATATAGTTAAATATTAATTTAAGACATGTAAATTATTAAAGTGTGATTTTATGCTTTATTATATAGTTTTTATGCACAAAATGACTTATTTTATGGTTTGATTTAATATGTTGCATTTTAATGTATAAAGTAGGACATGTAAGATTTAATTAAATTTTAAAGCATGAAATTATATTTTATAATAAACATAAATTATTTCATTAATAATTGAGTTGATTAAAATATTATGAAATTGGGTTAATTAAATTAATTAATTTGGCCGAATATAAATTAAATTGCTTTGGACAGATCTCATTATTTTGCTGGGTCATTAAAACTGTCCAACCCAAGAGGATTTGAAGCCTAATTTCAGCAACACCATGGTTGCCCAATAAAGTATTTTTGATTTAATTGCAATGAGTCCCTAGAGTTGAAAAAAAATCAAAAATTGGCCTAAAAGGATGTTGTTGACTGAGTCTTGGTCTCTGCTTGATGTGGCAAGTTGAATGCTTCAAAATGAAGCAACCAAATCAATTCAAAATCCCCAAAGCATGGTCGACCAAGGAAGAGAGGAAAATAGGGAATTCAAACTCCCTATTTTTAGTAAATGTGACCTCCACCCTCACCTATAAATAAAGCCATTCCATCACACTTTCAAATCGTCCTTTCACCTCTCATCCCTATCACTCACATTCTCTCATTCTCTCATCCTCTCAAGTTCTTTTCATTTCCACGCCTAGCATTCATCTCTTTCATTGAGATTTTAGCTAATTAAGCCCCTTAAAGATCCCTTGATCGGCCACCTTAGAGAGCCATTAGCAAAGTAGCAAAGAAAGGATCGAAGGAGTCATCTTCAGTCGAAGTTTTGGGTGAAAGCCACTTCGATAGGGTTTATTCTTTCTTTTCTTATATTTAAGTTTATAATGTTTGCTATGTGTTATTCGATCTTGTTATCAACAATGATAGCTTAATTTTATTTAAGCTAAGATGATTGCTTTAATTAAATAATATTCATTTGATTTATGTTTATGATGTTTGTGCCTCAATAGATCATGCTTTCAATTAATATCAATCATATATTTCATTCATACGTGATTAGATGAATTAAAATTAGTTGAGAGATCTAAACCAAACATCAGCTAATATACACAATAATTGAAATGTGCTTGCTTAATTCATATTCGACCTATAATGAATTGAAGGTTCGTAATAACTTGACTGAGCTCTATTACCTTGCATGACTTTTAGGTTCATGAGATTAAATTGTTTCAAATAGATCCAGTCCCTGTTACTTCACATGAATACTAAAAAACTCTTAGTTTGATATGATCAGTAAAATGTGTATTTAACTAAGTAAGATTCTGAAAGGACTTAATTTGGTTTCCAAGCCCATAAAAGATCGAGTTGCCATGGAATGTTTTCCAAATGTTACTGAGCATGTTAATAATGAATTAAATTAATTAAAGTAGTTGTCCTAGTTTATTTATGTATTAATTGTTGTGAATTATGTTTAATATGTGCTAAAATCAAATCATTCACATAAATAAGTTGCATACTTAGATTAAAATCAAATCAAATCATTTGGCTATCCCTTCGGTTGTCTATCCTCCTGGCGAAAAGGATCACAAATCGCACTCTGTATGTCCTCTACTTTTGCGAATTTATGAACTCTCTCATAAAGGTCCGCCAAGTACTGTGGTCTGTTGTCCATGAACGAATATTGAGCATTCTCATTCAACACTCCCATGATGAAAGCATCAACATCCCACTAATCCTCCAAGGTTTTCGTATTTAGGGATGCCGCATGAATTTGCTTAATATATTCTTACAAGGACTCTCCTTCCCTCTGCTTGAATAACATTAGGCCTATCGAAGTATTCATTATTGCTCTGTGGGCCCGAAATCTTCCCAAAAACATTTGCCCTAGTTGCATGAAGCTCCTCACGGAGCTCTGAGGTAGATATAAGTACCAATCTATAACACTTCCCCTCAGACTCGTGGAGAAGGGTTTGCACTTCACGGCGTTCGATGCTCCCAAGACATTCATGTAATTTTTATACTGCATTAGATGTACCCGTGAGTTCCTTCTTCCTTTAAAAACGCTTTCGACACTTTAAACTCTGAAGGCAAGCTCACAATCGCTATTTCTAGGGCTAAGGGATTTTTAGAATAAAATATTCAGTCCATATCTTGGACATTAGGATGTAACACTTGGACGTCTCAACGTAAAGCGTCTACCTCTTGTTGCCATGGCTTTGCATGCACTCCATAGCCTTCCTCTTGTAAGGGCATGTTGCTTTCGTGATGGTCAGAATGGTCCAATTGCATCTTTTGCATCGTCTCTTTGTTCTGTTTAAGTTGCTCTTGGTGGAAAAGTTGTTGTTGCTCGCACCTAACATTTTGCTATAATATCTGCTCTTTTAAAATACATAACTGCTCCTGCTCCTGCAAGCTTATGAGCTATTGTTGGGAGGTCTCCTCGTTGGAAGGATTAGAAGTTCCCCTGTCTGAAGGAAAATTAAGGATGAAAGCCTAGTGTGCACCCTACTAGTCTGAGCCACTCAAGTTTTTCGGTCAGTTAGCAAACCAACCAACGAAATGATCAAGTTCTTGTAGATGGATGCTAGTCTCTTCTCTCTTGTTTTGTTTCGAAGATGGTTGGTTTGAGAATCTCTCGTTTGGGTGAGCCATACTGACTATTTGCTCAATCTAAAGGTCAAAGTGTTCCCACGCTCACCGCACCTATTGTTAATAGTCTTTTTTTGGTCCCTTTCCATGTATAAAGTATAGTTACCTGATATGACGTGCTAAGGGGTAACTAGATGATATGCATAATGACACGTTATCCCTCTTAGACTCAACACGTATCCTCAAAGATCTCCCGAACTGGCAAACTAGTGGGCTGACGAGCTGATGGGGGGTGGCGAGCTATTATGATCTTCCCTTGTTCGGATCAACAAACCAAATTTCGGGCCAAGTTGTGATGTATTCTATAATAAAAGTAAAACTCTTATTCTTTTTTATTGAATCGCATTATTTTAAACTTAACTAAATCTATAATTAAATAGTATTGTTTTTAACTTAAATCAATTTCGGGGTGAGTTTTGTTTAGAAGATGGTGGATTTCTAGCTAAGCATGTTCTATTCTACTCAAGATAATAACAGAAATACATTATATATTACATATATTTTTAAGTGAGACTTTATGATGTATTCCATTATTGAATGGAGGTCAAACATATCATTTACTTTGGGGACAAACAAAACTATCATGAAAATATTAAAATATAACCATCCCTATATTGAGTCAAAATGGAGGCATGCCAAAAACCACCAAATGTATGCAAGAGTTTTTGGAAGATGATATTCAACAACTGTTACTGACCACTAGTAGAACTTATTAGCAGATGATTAGAATTTCTGTCTAAATTTTATATGTAAAAAAAAAATAATAATAATAATAATCCTACTCTGCCCACCTCCTTGCAATCTCTGTCAATGTGAGCGAAGGACGTCCAACACTCAATGAAATCAACTTCCAACCTTTGTTTCTCTCCTCGAAGTTTCCCTTGCAATTAAACACTTATGATTAATTTTATTTTATATTAACCTATATATTTATTCACTTTCATTAGATCATGGTGTCTTTTTTTTATAAATAAAATTATTCTTTTTAGCCAAATATAAATTCTTAATATTAAAAGCAAAAAAGATAAAATTGAAATTTGACTAAATTGTCAAAGGGATCGTGGTCCATCCCAGTAAGCTTGCCTGGCCAATAGTTAATCATTTGATGCTGACAGAATAAAATTTTAAAACATAATAATATAATTTTTAAATTAGGTTAAAATATAACATAAATTATTATATTTTTCAGAAATTTAAAATTTTAATTTTATTAGTGTAATATTTGTCATGAATAGCTGTATTTGTCAGAATTCTTAGAATCATGAATAGCTGTATTTGTCAGAATTCTTAGACATTCGGATTACCCGTAAAAGGAAAGCAAAAAACAAAAGCCAAACACTATCACTTCATTGTATGGTTGAATTCATTGAATTAAAAAGAGCGAGCAGCAATGTTTAAAAGTGCTATGAGATTTGCAGGGAATAATAAAATGGAAACTCCCAATCAATTTGTGCAGAATCAGAGACAAATCGAGAAGCTAGCCATAAACTCTAAGAATGTTTTTGGATTGTAAGCACCCAAAGCAGAGCTCATCATAAAACCCCAAACCCACAATAATCTCAGACTTACAAGAACAAGAGAGAGTATGAAATCGAAATACTAGAGGGTGATGGTGGTAGTACAAGTTGATGCTGGTTTTAGGGAAGATAAAGAATTGATGAGGGAATGGAGCATCATCTTCTTCACAGATCTCTTCTTCTTTGGAAATAAGCTTCCACTCTTTGCCTTCAAATTCATGATTTGTTGGGCAGGATTCACTCCCTCTGGGAAAACCTTCATCTCTCAATTTTACTAACAAATAAATGTAAGTAAATAGTATTATAGTAAGCCTGGCTTCTATTGATTGAGTAATGGCTGAGTTCATCCTCAATTCCTCTCATACGTCACACCCGGCCCCACCTTTCTTCCTCCACATTGCCACCGCTCCGGATTTTGATTCTTTTCTTTTTACTTTTAAGCACTTTTTATTATTTTTTTATTTTTAAAATAGAATATCAATAATTAATAAATTTAAATATTTAAATTACACGTTGTGCTGTGCATGCGTGTTATAAAATTGATAAAATTTTAACAATTAAATATTTGATTTTTTTTAGCTAATATTATTTCAAAGATATAAACTATTTAGAAATTTAAAATAATTTTATTATTAATTAAAATTATATTGGAGAAGATATCAATAATAAAAGATTTTATTTAAGTATAAAATTAAATTTAAATTTTAAATAATTATTAAAAATAATCTAGGATAAATTCTCAAAAGCTTTGAAATGTTAGTTACATGATGGTCAAACCTCTCAAAATATCAAATATAGGTCTAACATTTATAGAAGTGCTCAAATAAGAGCTTTTCTTGTATTTTAGCTTAATTTGTAGAAAAAATTAAGTAAATGCTGATTGTTTAGGATAAACACATAACATCTAAATCAGATATAACTTGAAAGAAAAAAAATAATCAAAACATAATTTAAAACTTGATATAAGACATTTGAAAAGTTTTTATTTGAACATTTTTTTAAAAGCTCTTTTTCTTATTTAAGCACTTTCGAAAAAATTAAACCCTTATTTGATTATTTTAAAATTTTTGACCTTCATTTCAATACTTTTATAAAAATTAAATCATTATATGATCATTTTAAAAGATTTAATTTTTACATGAGCAATTCTTAAAAAACTGGACTCTAATTTGAGTAATTAGCCACTAATTTACCCAAATCAAAAAAATTAACCATTCCCAAGTCTTTGATTGATTCGAATCATAACATGAACATATACAAAAGAAAAGGAAAAGGAAAAACCCATTTCAATAAAAAAAGCATTTCAATAAAAAGGATTTGGAATGGGTAATTTTTGGGTAGATTAATTTCGGTAATTAAATTTTTTTAACTCTTTTCCTATTTTCATTTTTTCAAATTTTTATTAACGTAATAATTATAATTTAAAGATGATGTGTGGCAGGCTCTGATTGGCTGGTGGAGGGTTTTTTTTTTTTTTTTGGAGGTAACTGGTGGAGTTATTTTTAAATGGTAGCTAAAGGAAGGGTAAATTGTGTTAACATGATGAAAGTCTACATACTTAACATTAGCAAAAAAAAATTAGGTACCTAACTGGGAAAAGCATTATAGTTTGAGGGCTTTTTTTTATTTAAGTCTTTATTTAAAAATCAAATTCAAGTTAAGGTAAAATGTAAAATTATCGGAATATAATTCTATTTATTTGATTTATTTTATTAGAATATATATAAAAGTATTTAAAAGTACAATTTATTAAACTTCTTTGTTATTTTTTTAAAAAAATTAAAACTGTGAGGCTTTATTAAAACTTTCAAAGGGAAACATATGTTCAACCACCAACAATCAAAAACACGTGTCCAAACATCAACCATAACACATAAACTTAAAAAAAATAAAAAAAACAGAAATTAAAGAAACCTTGGTAAAACTGGTGACGATTCCTGTTCTTCATCAGAGAGAGTGATTTTTGCAGCACCCTCAAAGACTAAAACTTCACAGAGATAGCAGATATGTCAACCATTGTAAGTAAAGTCCTTCCTTCACAGAGCTTTAGAGATAGATGTTCATCCGCAATCTGTCTTTTAAAATCAAATCCATAGCCTCAGCAGGTACTTCTTCAATCCAAAAAGTGTCTGTGTTAAGCTTGAACCCAATACGTGCAATTGTATGCGCCACTGTATTGGCTTTCCAATCTGCATGTGTAAATATATTAGAATTAAATTTCATGGCTAATTCTCTGATCTCAGCAACATAAATCCCTATTTCAGATCTATCAACAGTGCTCTTTTGGGCTTTGATGATAATTGTTCTCGAGTCCCCTTCCACTTCTATATGTTGGAAACCCATATCATTTGCGAATTTGAGACCTTGACCGCAGGCGAGAGCTTCAGCCGAGAAGGCGTCCACCACTTGTTTGTTGATTTGTATTCCACTGCCCATCACTAGACCCATGTTGTTCCTTATGACAAAACTCGAGCAAGATAAGTTATTCTCCTGCTTAAAAGCCGCATCAAAATTCAACTTTACAAAATCTGCTTTAGGAGGTTGCCAAACATTAATAGAAGTTTTCTATTGAACAGGCAATTTTTTAGTCGCTTCCTCCATCTCACTAAGAGTACTGACAATTTTTACAACAATTTCCTGGGCTGACTGCCTCTTTCCTTCCATCACATGACGATTATGAGCGTACCATAGGGACCACATAGTCAGCATAACTTGTCTACAGGTATTGTCTTCCTTTAGTTTAACAGTCTCTGAAAACCAATTCCAAATGTCTTCCATAGTCAAATCATATTGCCAATCAGATCTCATATATTTCCATACCTCTCTCGCAGGACCACAAGCTGTGATAGCATGCATAGAAGTCTTAGGAGCGCTACAGCAACGTGGGCACACCGAGGAAGTGCCAATCCTTCTGTTATATAACATGTAGGCTATAGGAATAAAATCGTGAATGATTCGTCAAATTGTAATTTTAACTTTAGAGGGTATTTGTTGTTTCCATAATTTGTTGTAAATTTGCTTTATTTCCCCTGTATCATTCAAAGAATTATGCTGGGTCTTTAGGGATCTATAACCACTACGAATGGTATATTCTCCGAACTTGTCACCTTTCCAAACTATCCTATCAATCCTACTAACATGGGACAAAGGAATACATCGAATCGCCTCTGCCTCCTCCGCATCAAAAACACTAGTAAGAAGCTCTTCCTTCCAACTATTATCCTCTTGATTAATCAAATCACTTACATAAGTAATGAAGAATTAATAGCTGTTTTTCATATCATACCACCAAAAATATTAAGGAGCCATTTATCCCTCCATATTGAGATAGATGATCCTTATCCCACAAGTTAACCCATTCCTTCATCCAATAATCTCCGAGCTGCATAAATGCTCCGTCAAGCGTAAGATGGGTGAGTACCTAATTGAGCATTTTTAAAATCGTTCCGAGGAAAGTATTTGGCTTTATAAATTCTAGTAACCAATGACTCAAGGTTGGTAAGAAATCGCCACCCTTGTTTTGCAAGCATGGCCACATTAAATTTGCATAAATCTCTGAAACCCATACCCTCTATATCTTTCGAATGACAAAGAGTCCTCTAGCTACATCAGTGTATACCTTTTCTGCTAGAATTTTTCTGCCACCAGAAACGACTCATTATCTGTTCAAGTTCATAACAAAGAGTCTTAGGCAAGAGAAAACACGACATCGAATACGTAGGGAGCGCCTGAAGAATAGACTTGATAAAAACCTCCTTCCCTCCCTGAGAAAGGAACTGGGTGCTCCAATTATTAATTTTAACACGCATTCTATCACAAATCATCGAGAACGCTTCTTTTTTCCTCTTGCTAACCAATATAAGAAGCCCCAAATATCTTTCAATATTTTAAGAATAACGAACCCCCAATATGTTAGTCACAATATTGACCTCATTACCATTCGTATTTGAACTAAAAAATATCACTGATTTGTCAAAAATTACTTTCTGCCCCGACGCTGCTTTATACTTTGCTAAAATATTTTTGATACATTGCTCGCCTTTCTCCGTAGCCTTTCCGAAAACAATACTGTCATCCGCAAAAAATAAATATGTCACTGATAGACCACCCCTACTCGCTCGAACCCCCTTCATATATCCATTTTGTTTAGCACGCTTTAACAGAGTGAAAAAACCTTTCGTACAAATCAGAAAGAGATAAGGACTCAAGGGATAACCTTATCTCAACCCTCTATTCGGTTTGAAAGAATTAGTAGCCACTCCATTCACCAACACCGAATAGGATACCATCGTTACACAATTCATAATTAGGCTCACCATTTTTGAAGCAAAACCAAGTCGTTGTAACATTCCTTCAATAAAAGGCCACTCAACCCTGTCTTATGCTTTACTCATATCGAGTTTAAGAGCAAACGACCCCTTCTTTTCATTCCTCCTTTTCTTCAATGTATGCATCAACTTATATGCAGTAAGGACATTGTCCGTAATGAGACAACCAGGAACAAAGGCTCCCTAAGCCTCATCTATACAATCTTTCAGAACCATCTTAATCCGATTCGCAATAATCTTTGCCATAATTTTATACAATACTGAACACAAGCTTATAGGACGAAATCCTGTCATAGAATTAGCATTAGTCGACTTGAGAATTAACACAATTTGTGTGTAATTAACATCATTAATCGAAATCTCCGGATTAAGAGTCGAAATGCAAAATTCTGAAATTTTATTCCCAATAATATTCCAAAATCTTTAGAAAAAAATCGTCGGGAATCCATCAAAATCGAGCACCTTAGTAGAACCCAAATAAAAAACGGCCCTTTTAATTTCATCCTTAGTAAATTCCTTTTCAAGAGTCACATTCTAACTTTGACTGATCTTTATATCAACATGTTGAAAAATCTCTTGAGTGTTATTACATCCATGGCTGCCAAACAAATGTTGAAAATACTCCATTGCCACCTATCTTTTATCCTCTACCTCTTCCCACATAATGTCATTATCATCTTTTAAACAGCGAATCGTGTTTATTTTCCTTCTAAAATTAGCAAAATGATGAAAAATTGAATGTTTTGATCCCTATACCTTAGCCAGTTAGCTCTGGATCGTTGCTCCCAATGAAGTTCTTCTTTATTGATCTCAAAATTCAGAGCAAGCTTCACATCAATCAATTCTTCAAGTGCCGCATCATCAACATCAATTCTAGAGAGGTCATCCAACCGAGCTTTCATATTGTTGATAATCTTCTTACTCTCACGCCTTTTAGTCAAGGCCCACCTCTTAAGTTATGTTCCCAAATTCGCCAATCTGTCCAAAATATTTAAGTGGGAATACTCATGCCATAACTGAGCAACTACTTGTTCGCAATCTTCTTCCAAGAGCCATGTTTTTTCAAATTTGAAAGTCGAAACCACATTCTCACATCACACCACCGGAGAAGTATCCAATAATATCGGACAAGATTTGAGAGAGAATTATTCAAATGAGACATGGAATAATTAGGAAAACCATTATACCAGTCAATCGATGCAACTCCACGATCAAGACGTTCACGTATATTAGTAGAGGCAAAATTACCCCTCTCCCATGTATACCACCGTCCCTGAAAACCTATATCCGTAAAGCCACAAATCATCCAAAGTTCTTCTAAATTCCTCTATCTGCCGACTGTCTCTAGTTCTACCTTCTTGTTTTTCTTGAATAGATAGAAGCTCGTTAAAATCACCCATAACCACCCACGGTATATTACCACGTCTACCAAGATTATTAAGAATCTCTCAAGATTCCAAACGCCTTCTTCCATCTGGCTCACCGTAAAATCTTGTGAACCGCCAATCAAAGCCTCTCTCAATATCCGTAATCACAACATCAATATGATTTTTATTATAACTTTTTAAGGTAACCGAGTAACCCTCACACCACCCTAAGCGCAAACCGCCCCTTGAACCATCAGTAGGAACATCTATGCCATTGATAAAACCAAATCTACGTCTAACATTTTCCATTCTTCTTATATCAATCTTCGTTTCACATAAGAACATAATATGGGGACGATAATCTCTCCGCCAATGCTGAATTCTACGAACGCGCCGCGAATTCCCTAATCCATGGACGTTCCAGCTCAAAATTTTCATAATTCTCGGTTGACCTGTTCCACAGGTTCAGCCGGTTGGAGATGTGCCGCCTCTAAATTTTGGGCTTCCGAAGAAGCACTAGGCCCATAAGCGCTGGACCCATCATCAGACTTGTGTAACCTTGGTCGTTTTTTTCCCATCCGAAGTCAACATAGGCCGATTTTCATTTAAGGAATCTGTATCAAAAGCATCAATTACCTCCTCATCCATTTTAGGAATATTAGATCTTCCAATCAAATTAATTCCTAAATTACTACCGGCATCTTGCATAATATAAGCCAAATTAATATTTGTATTTTTTCCTTTTACACCCCTTGATTTTCCACCATTGTCACCCCAAATCACGCCTGGCTCTCTAAGCCAAACGCTGCCACCAGCCATCGTTTTCCTCACCGAAGCTTTGAGGGAAAGATCCCATCCTAACGGAAGTTCTTGACTCCCTTTCACCATTCGAATAGGACAAATACTCTCTCCATGTCCTTATCTTCTAGATAAAAAGTAAAATGTGGACAACCTCTCATACTTGAATTCCGCAAACAGTTCCTTCTTCTTAGCAATGATGAGCTTCTTCCTCTTTTTCAATGGTTACCGAATATCCACTAAGACACGGATCCGCATAAAATTCCTGAGCCTTGCAGCCACAGCCTTAGCATCATAGTCAACAAACTCACCAATAAAACCACCAAATTGTTTGACCATCTGTTCATTATACATTCCATTCGGTAAATTGTAAATCTGAACCCAAAAGGCAGCTTTTAACAATGGGACCTCAAACGGGTCCATTCCTTCACTTAAAGTAGAAAAAATTAACAAATGGTTGTTGAGTTTCCATGAGGAACCGTTAATGATTCGGGTCAAATCTGCCTCATAGTAAAACTGGAAAAGAAATCTCTTTTCTCCTATATCCGTAATGGTAATACCCCCCAAAGGATGCCAAAGATTGGCCAGCATCATTTTCATGGACTGGAAATTGATAGAAGTCGTTGTAAGAAAACAGCCCACTATACACAGATCAAAACTCTCCTCTGTCGTTTCAACTTCCGCTTTAACCTCCCATCGATCCCCTTCTCCATTCCCCTCATCATCCTCCAACCGTAAATCCGCCAAAGCTTTCTCCATACAGACAAAAACCAGATCTAAAAAACCTTTAAACTCTTAAAACAATAAAACAATGCTACAATAGAACATACAGAGACAATGCTACCTTAGAGCATACCTTTTAATACAAGATTGATACATTAAATACTCAATTAGGTGCTATTGAAATTTGCTATAAAAAATGTTTAACTTCTTTGTTATTAGTTTTTGGAATAAATATAATATTTATACATAAATTTTAATTTAATGCATAATTTAATACATTAATTTTGATTTGATGTTAATATATACATAAAACTTGAATTATAGTTCTTATATACATAAATAATTCAATATAAGGATTAACAAAAAGAAGGAATAAAAAAAAATTATATTAGGAATCGTTAAAGAACAGCCAATAGCAAAAGCCGCACGTTCTTTCCCTTAGAGCCAAAAAGGAAAAATGAGAAGGCATCGGTGTCACCGGGCGGCCCGATCGGAGTCGGAGACGGAGAGCGAGAGCGACACCGAGACGATGAGATGCATATCGTGCAAGGAAATGTACGGGGCGCGTGACGCCGGCACGTGCAAGGAGTGTTACGAGGAAGCTAGCGAGACCGAGGAAGAACTGAAGCGAGAGATTGAAGATCTCAAAGCCAAAGTTGCCTTTTTACGTTTTTGGTCTCCGCTCGATCACGCCCACCGTGGTGCCTCCACCTCCCCTGGCCCCCTCTTCCCCGACGTCGTTTTGGTCGCTTCCGATGATGGCTTGACCCCTGTTCCTGTACCCGCCCATAAAGCCGTTTTGGTACTATTCCTATTACCACTCCCAACAATTTGTTTCCTCTGCTCTAATTTCAATTTCCAATGAAAAAATTGAAATGTTAATGTGACCCAAACTTGAAATTTTCGAAAATTACATTTGGATGATGGCTATTTGCTTTTACAGTAGCTAAGAAACTGGACCTAAGTCAGGAAATGTGTCTTTTAGGAGCATTAATTGTTTGATTCTTGTTATATGTATGAATATTTGGATGTGAAACCAGGTGAACCGTTCACCAGTATTCAAAGCAATGCTTGAAAATGAGATGGTAGAAAGCAGAAGTGGAACAATCAAGATCAGTGACGTATCATACGATTCTCTGCGAGGATTTGTGAACTATTTGTACACTGCAGAAGCATGGCTTGATGAGCAAATGGCTTGTGATCTTCTTGTTTTGGCTGAAAAATACCAGGTGAAGCATCTCAAAGGCTTCTGCGAGAAGTTCCTGGTATCAAAATTGAACTGGGATAATTCACTCATGACCTATGCCTTCGCTCACCAGCACGGCGCCAAGCTCGTGCTCGATGCAGCTTTGTGTTTGATCAAGGACAACATGGATAAGCTTACGAAAAAGGAAGAGTATATGGAACTTGTCGAAAAGGATCCCCGACTCGTTGTGGAAATATATGAAGCTTATCTCTCTAAACAGGTTAATACTGCTGTTCTCAAGGATACTTCAGTAAAATCATAGTTAATTGTGATCAAGGATTTTGCTTTGTTTATCATTTGGATAGTGTGAGTTTGTAATCTTTGTTCATGGATGAACTTTTAGGATGATATGAAAGAAAAAAAAAAGTTTTATGATCATTGATTGGTGAAATCCTGGGTTACAAGTTGTCAATGGATGGATCTTTTTGTCTCCTTTTATCCCACAAAAACGATTGGTAAAATTGTTGTCTCCTTCGTAATACATTCTCTAAAAGTTCCTGGCATGATGAAATCACCACATATTCCTTCAACTGAAGCATGGAACAGTTTCCTAAAGAGAATCAGTAAGACATGAAGGTTACATTGACAACTTCAGTATGTACTAAAATGGCAAACTTTGTAATGTACAATTACACTTGGAATACAACAGAGAAAAATGAAATCCTCTAGTGTTCGTCCAAATATAGTAATACAATAGATTATACTTATATTATTTGGAACGAGTTGCAGCTCTTACTTTTTAGTTCAAGGAGTTGCAGCTTCTTTCTATGTGTGATTTTGATATACTTCCAAAAGGTGTGAAGTGACATGGTTTTACGGATATTCATCAAACAAGCACATCACATTCGTTTCTCAGAGATCAAAATTTTCCAGCTCGCGTGTGGACCTTCACCAGTTTCGTGCAGCACAGCCACCCATCCCATTGCAGTCGCTATTTCTTGAAGTTCACCCATAACAGAGATTGAATCTCGTATATATACACGTCCACCAGGTCTCAGCATGCGATCCATCTCTAGCATGATGGTTGACATATTACACCTATATCAACCAGAGAAGGAAAATGACAAACCGTAACTTAAGAATGTGCATTATTATCATAAACTAGGACACAACAGGCAAAGAGGATGAATAATACCTCTTTTTCTCAACAGAGAAAAGACCTGCTGCATGTAATAGGTCATAGGTTCTAGGATAAGTATCGAATGGTTCACACCTGGGAAAGAAATTAAGAATCATAAGTATAAAGCAAGAGGAATATGAAATCATATGTAGAAATTCTACATATGAGCTTAAAAGCATTCATAAACTCAGTAATGAATGAGCTACAAAAGAAACCCAAGGATGACCATGAAAGGTCCTCTTACTTGGTTCAAGTACTATCACTTATATAAACATGGTAGAAGGTCCTCTTACTTCACAGCCAAAAAGGTTTAAAGGTTTTGCAGACTGGTGTTACTAAGTGCTATGTTGACAGCTGCTTGACTTACTTCAAGGCTCATCCTGGTTCATTCTAATTTACTGGATGTGCTAACTGCCATATGGCTTAGCTAAACATAGATTAAGCCTCAAGCCAAAGTTCAAAGAAGCTGAGTTTTTGGAAATCTATGTATTGAACCTTAAATATTGGAGAGAGGAAAGGTTTTCCCTTGCCCAAATCAAACATGATGGATTCCATAAAATACATCTGAGTAGAAATTTCGATGATGACATCAAAATGATTTCCTTCTCTCATTTAGATGTATTTTACCATTGTTTCCTCCAGGTCAAGCACAGAAGGTGAATAATTTACTCTGCAAAATTTCATTGTGGTCTCAAAAGCAATACGCTTGGTGGGATTCATGGTCCAAATAGTAGCTTCATGTATTTTATATACGAGGGTAAATATAATCTGAATAGATGCTAAATACCACCAAGCACATGATGTTGGAAGAAGAATATGAAAACCAGAGCAAAGTGAACGTTGTCTATACCAGTCATGCGTAACTCCTATAAGCCCACGATCATAAATAACAGGCAAGGTATTGAACCCACTAACAGGAACAACATTCATAACCCAGCAATCAATCTGAAGATCATGTAATGCTGCTGCAAACCTGTCAAGAGTCGAAATAAACAAAAATTTCAAAATAATGCAAACATTCTTTTCCATTCTTATCAAATAAAAAGCATTCTAAAATCAGAAAAGTGTATGCGGTAGCATTTTATATAAGATGTTACCCGCCAAGTCCAGCTCTCATGTCCATCACATTCCGTAGTTTCATATCTTTCCAGCGAAAAGCACGTATGTAACTGTCTATTATTTCATTCCAGTATTTTGATTCAGCTCTAAAGATTTCCTTTCTGGATATATAGGCATCCATTTCTATGCTTTGAAGCCTGTCAGGTGTATCATGAAGACGTGCAGGCCATGTGCTAACATTAGAGCCATAACCATTCACTGGCAATTGAGTGATGCAGGCGCTCAAATCAACATACCTGCAAACATGTTACACTGCAACTTGTTATGAGCTGTTCAACTCTGGCTGGTTAAACCTCCTTGAGCTTTTCTGCCATATGCCATATCAAAGTTCTTTTAATGAGCAGAGAAAGGTAAGAAGAAAGCACCCAGCTTACTCCTGAAAATGGTCTAAGCATTCTCAACTTTTAACTGATCTCTCAATTCTTCTGCTAAGCTATTCTTTCAAGTACTTTATTTATCAGGTTTAATTTTTTATATGAAAATGGAAGAGAATGGTCTAAGCACTTGGTGAATTCTTGCTGATTTGTAAGTAATGTAAATGGCTACAGAAGTCAAATATTTTCTATTTTCTGCAGCACTAACTACAGGTACCAACATCTGACAACGATTCTTTAAAAACATTAAGATAGTGATTTGGCATACAAGTAAAAGAAAACACACAGATTTTCAACTCATAGGTGGTTTCAAAAGTCTAACCCCTCAAGCTATTGATGCTTCATTACACTAGGGCCATGATCTGAAGAGCAATTTAAACAAAATATTGCAGGATATGGAGTCTGAAAGAATGGCCCAGTACCAATATAATGAAATCATTCATCTAAGATTTTTATCATCATTTAAATGTGGACCTTTATGTATTGAAGCAGGACATACCAAACATTGTCTGAATTATCATTGGAGTTACAAAGGGGTGGTAGCACTCCAGTATCACGATTAAGATAGTAGCTATTGTTCAAAGGCTTCCGCCATATGGCAATATATCCTTCCTTCTTTACTAGTTCCCAGCATATGCGAGCAGTAAGATCCTCCATTTCTGTAGATAAATCAGCTTGCAAATAAGTCTGAGCTACTTCAATGTATCGATCTTATTTTCATTGAACACAATAGAAAAATGATAAAGGTGGAATGGAAAGTCGTAGTTGATCAAGGTATTCTACATGCAACTCATGTTTTGGTTCATTCTTATTATTCAATTAAGAAAAGTATTCAAAGCATCTAAAACACTATATTGCAATATCAAGCACCATAAAGAAAAAGTGTCTTGGTGTGTGTGTGGAGAGAGAAAGGGGGGGGAGGGGGGCAGTAAAAACATGACATGAGGGGGCTACCTTTCCATTGCTCTTGTAGAATCTCTTCATGTTTATATACAGGCTGTGCAGCCCAGACAAAATAGCCTCCAGCTCTAAGCATCCTGTTGACCTCGAGAAGCAAAATTCCATCTTCACCATAAGAAAAAATAGAAAGAAGCATCAAGATCAAAGAGCTAGGATTTACATTATAGCATATACAATCCTACTAATTCAACCTACTAAGCCTGCAAACACGTACAGACACAGGATACACACCTGCATACATACAATCCTAACAACTAAAAGATTTAATGCTCAAATAACCATGAAAGAATGCCGTCGGAAGAATTTAAATTTCATTATTGGGTTGCAATAGTCAATTATAGACAACTGAATCTTAATCAGTTGCAAACAGTTTTCAAATAATTCAAGATATAGCAGCTGTTTAGGATATGTCCAAATAAAAAAGAACTTACCATCACGGGTCCAATTAATTCTACATCTTGAACAATGTATCAAGTCAAAAGCCTGACTTGGATACAACAAGCGATGAGTAGCAAATACCGCAACCATGGCAGGTACCCCACGCTCTAGTGCAAATTGAATTTGGTTTTCATGAACGTCTTTTGGTGCTATTGATAAAGTGGTGACATTGCGTTGAAGAAGAAAGGCACCAAAACTGGCAACTCCACAACCAATATCTAATGCAACACGAACATGGTGGCCAAAAGAAATTTCAGGAACCATCTGCATGCAGAAAGCTGATTATCAAACCCATGTCAAAAACAAGTACTAGAAACAAGAAGAGATTGGAAAAGCAGACAACCTGTGAAATCTGATTCAAATATTGATCAGCACCGTGAATAAATTGTGTTCCACCTCCTGGAAAAATGAACTTATCTTTCTTTATTGATATCCAATTTTGCCCACCTTTATCTTCAACTAGATAAGTATGTGGCACATTGCTGAACCAAACCTGCAATTATAACACACAATTAGACAAAAGAACCGTCAATGAAATTTTGACAAGGTAAAATAGTTACTTTGAGATATAGAACCAAAAGAAAGTTGTAATATCAAATTTGTTTCCATTATAGCTGCAACAATAATAACTAGATAATGCATGAGACAGTTTATAGAGAATGACAAGGCTTTAACCCAATAAATTCCTAGAAGAAGGATATTAAAATATCATAACATCTATGTTCAGGGTAAATAGGTCAAAGTCAAGAAATTTCCTCAACAGACAAAAAAATTTTAACTCATTTGAAAGAAATTTACTTGCACAATAACTAAGAAGTCAAAGACCACAAATCTGATGAATCCAACCACTAGCAAAGTATCAATAATTAAACCAACTCAGAGGCTAAAGATGGTTACTTCCAGGTCTAAGCTAAACTTATCTCATTGTGTTGTAGCTATCATCTTTCATTAAAATAGCGGTCACTAGTTCCGTTATTCCTATGTCATAAAGTCTAGAAATCAAACGCTATTATCCATTCAATACTCTCCATTCTCAAAGTTCTGCAATGCACCAAAAATCAATTCACCTGCATTTCCATTGTGGTGGGGGGAGGGGGGATTACAACAAAAACTGAGCTAAACTTAAGAAAAAAGTCCGTCCATGAAGGTCTCTTCCTTCACTTGATACCTTAGGCAATCACCCAAGCTCACTAAACGCCTTTTGCCTACCTAGTTCAACTCCAGCCCTCTGCACAGGCATTTGACATCTAATTTCTTAGCTAACCACCCATCAACAGAACAACCACCTCCTTGACACCCCAAAATGCATTTACTTGAAACCAAGACCCAAACCAAGCTCCCATCTACACCTTACTAAAATCATCAAAGACTCCTACAAGAAAGCTTTGTTACAAGTCAATTTATTTTTTTCTTCAATAGTAAATAAAATCGAAAGTTTTTCAGGTAAAAACTTACCTCATCACGACTCTGAGGCCAAGATATAGATCTCTGGTACCCTTCCGGCCTTGGAATCACACAATCCAACATCTCATCTTTTCCAGGACAATGCCTCTCGTATTTCTCCCCTTTTTCACTCTTACTAAACAGCTGAATTGCTTCCTTGTTATCCAAACACGGCATATAATCAACTTTACTCTTATCACATACCTTAAATTTCTCAATCCCAACGCTAACGTCACCGTTGCTCTTACTCTTACTTTCCTCCTCTTCTTGTTCTCGTCCTTCATCATCGCCATCACTGAACTCCGTAAAACCAGTCGTAGAGTTCGAACCTGACTCTCCGACAAAGAATTCGTCCGACATTGCTCCATTCTCGTCAATTATCCCCGTCCTTCGCACTGCCGGCGGTGGAGGAGATGGTGGCGGCGGAGGAGGCGGAGAAGGGGGAGGAGGTGGTGGTGGAAAAACCGGAGGCGACGCTTGCGGAGTTAGTAACGAGTAATTGATCGAGAAGGAAGAAGAAGAAGAGTAGGAGGATAAGTGAGTAACAAGGAAAACAAGGGAAACAGAGAGGACAACAATGGCTACAAGTTTAACAAACTTGAGGGTTTTAAGGGCCTCAATCGCCGTCGAAGATGGCGTGACGGTTGCTATAGTACTGGTTATTGGAGTTGTCGATTTCATTTTGTTTAAAACTATTTTAATTCGTAATTTTCTCAGGAAGAAAAAAGCTCACCAGAGAAACAGAGAGGTTTGATTTGCAGAAGAAAGTAAAAGATCGGCGGAAGAGAGAGAGGATAAGTGGAGAAGGAGAGCGTGCAGTACACGCTTCAAAGGTGGAAATATTTAATAAAATAAAATAAATAAATCCATAAATAAATCCAATTGTAATTAATGTCCGCTGAGATTTAGAAGCAGAAGGAAGAGGAAATATCGAAATAGAAGATATAGTCACGTAGCTTGCGTTTCTCTTTGCCGACGCTTCTCTCTACTTTTCTATTACTTTACTATATTTTGTTGGGAAAATTTAATGAAATTTAATATGTTTTATTCATCCATCCTATAATGAAATAATTCTATTTTTTACAATATTTAATTTGAAATTTATAAATATTGAGACTAAATTTATTAAATTTTTTAAAGTTGAAATTAAAATAATAAATTTTATAAATATTGAAAGATAAATTTATTAAATATTTTATATTTAAGATCAAATTGATAAAATGTTTAAATATTGGAGGGTTTAAACCAAAAAGACTTACTTTAACTCCCCATCACTCATCTAATTAGAGTAGTGATCAAAATGTTTGATTTCAAAAATTTTAATGGCAAAATTGAAAAAATTAATAGTTGAGTTCTCAAGGGACAATATCTTTCGTTGTTGAGGGTCTAGATCGACGTCCCGAGAACAACACTTCGAGGAATCAACCCCCCTTCTACATAGTCGAATTTGAGCATTAAAATACTTAATTCGAATGATAACCGAGCTTTTCCTTTTTTTAGTATATTTTAATTTTATAAATATATTTTTATTTTTGTTATATAGGAAGAGCTTTGATTACAAACGAGTTTTAACTTAAATATGAATGAGTTTAATTGAACTTAAGTTCAAAAATTAAATAAACTAATTTAATTAAACCTATAAAAATATTAGGGTTTAGATTATTAAATATGAGCTTGACTCAACTTCCCTCACACAAAATTATTAGGGTTGAGTTACATTATTAAAGGGCCCAAGGCAATGATTGGAATGAAAAGGCTGGCTTTGATTATTTTGGTAACCGGAAGCAGCTTATGTAGTTGCCTATGCTCCACGGGCTTTTAATTGGGCCCCAATCTTTAAAGAATCAATTTTCACAATCTTAAATCTTAAGGCCCATTTTCTGTTTCTTTTACAATTTCTTTTTGTTCATTGTTTTTATGTGTTTAAAGACATTACATTCTGATTATTTTCTCTTTTTCTTTTCAACAAATTTATTATTTTCTTTTTTTTTGCCAGATTATTTTCTAAACTTATGCATTTATTAAATTTTCATCAATACTTATAATAATTGTATTTATTTTCCTTAATAGTTTATATAAAAAATCTTAAAATAATTAATTTAAAAATACAATACTAAGATAATTGCAAAAAAAAACTAAAATACTAGTTTTTAATCAACAAAAAAAAAAGAAAAAATAGGTGATATCGTATGACACATTAACAACACAGGTGAATTTAAAAAATATAAAAAAAATTATTTGCAGTTTCAACACCAAATAATAAATTTTTCTCTACGTTTAATGCCTTAAAAATTTTCCATACATTTAATATCTTAATGTCTTTTCTCTTCATTTAATCTTTTTTTTTGGTATAAAAAAACTAGCAAATGCGATTACACTAAAAGATTAAGTAGAAAATAAATTAGGAATAACACTGTCCTGCTGTAGGAGGTGCCAAACAGGCGAGGGAGGGTCTTGAAAAAACTGCAGCATTAAATCAGTAAAACTTGTCAACTTTGCCATGGCATCTGCAACCTTGTTAAGGTTCCTGGATACGTGCCTGAGACGAACCTTTCAATTCCTCTGTATAATCTGATGAAAAAGACGAACTAATTCGATTTGTCTATATTCTTTGTCCCATGCTAGGAGCAGTCCTTCGATCATTGCACATACTTCAACTTTAAAGATTGATTCACTCGTCATTCTCATGTTGTAACCCCAAATCCAGTAGCCAATGGAGTCCCGATAGACACCACCTATAGCTGCATGGCTCCCATCCAACGAGACGGCACCATCTGAATTGAGCTTGAGCCATCCCGTATTCGGAGGCGACCAAACGGTATGCAAGCTTGTTGATTGAAGTTTTTTCAATTTTTCTTCTAGAGAAAAGTAACTTCGAGCCCAAGTATAACCCATGGTAATAACTGAATGGGAATTTCTATAGGAATTTGAGAAAATAGTCTCATTCCTAGTCTTCCAAACCAGCCAGCATATGACCATAAAAAACGTTTGCCAATCCATATCAATAGACTTTAAGTAACCTTTTTCCTGCAAATTCCAGGTTAGCCATTCATGTAAAGGTAAGGAAAATAAAATAGAATGAACCTGCTTTGGTAGCACAACCTTCCAAATATTGGTTGCAAATGAGCAATCTCGTAAGGCATGCACAATAGATTTCAAAGAAATGGCACATAAGGGGCAGGTATCATCCTCAGTCATATGCCTTCTCTTCCTCTCGATATTATTTAACAATTTCTCCTACCATAATAACCACAGAAAAACACGAATCCTTTACAGAGCACATACAGCCCAAATCATTCTCCAAATAGCCGAACCTTCATTACCTTAAGTAAACATATTCTTGAACAATTTTGAAGATGAAAAGCCCCCCTTATCACTCCATTTCCAAGCTAATAAGTTAAGGCAAGATGCGTTATGTGGTGGTATGATAGCAGCAATATGTTTCATGACATGATGAGGGAACAGATTTTGAATACGGTCCCAATCCCATGCGCCAGAAACAGTAACAAGATCACAAACCCACAAGCTCAGATCTTGTGAGCCTCCTCCCCTTCAAAATGCTTTCAATGGACCAATATTATGGAGCCAAATATCATCCCATGCATTTATAAATTGACCGTTACTAACCGACCAGTAGACATTACTAATGACATCAGGCCAAATCCTCATTAGAGACTTCCAATTGAAAGAAGAATTACTTCTGTTGATAAACGTTGGAAGAATTTCTTGAATATTGTACTTTTTTCTAAGTACCTGAACCCAAAGTGAATCAGGATTGGAAAGCATACGGAAACCCAGCTTCATAAGAAAAAGTCTATTTTGATCGCTTAACTTCCGAATACCCAAACCACCATTGTCCATAGGTTGACAACAACTATCCCAAGAGAGAATAGACACTTTTCTATCTTCACTAGAAGAGCCCTAAATAAAATTTCGAGCAATTTTTTCGATTTCCCTACAAACAAATGGAGGAATTCTAATAGTATACATGAAATAATTGGGTAAGGAAAGAAGTACTGACTTAGCTAAAATGATACGTCCTACAAGAGAAAGCTTTTTTTGTCTCCCACCCTGAAAGTTTCTGTCTAACTTTATTTATAATAAACTTGAACGTACTCGAAGTGACTCTGTTATGAAAAAGAGGTAACCCCAAATACATTCCAAGATTCTCAACTCTACTGAAACCAATCATGGAACAAATCTGATCCGCAACCGCAGAGGGCGTAGATGGAGAGAAAAAATTTGAGATTTCGAGAAATTGATCTTTTGCCCCGAAAAATAACAAAAAGAATCCAAAACAGTACGAATCACATTAGCTTGAACCATAGATGCTTCTGAGAAAAGCATTAGGTCATCAACAAAAAAGAGATGAGATAACTTAAAAACCCCTTCGAGACAAGGATAAAGGCTTCCAACTACCCAACTCAATAGCGTCATCTATGAGATGACCCAATCGCTCCATAAAAAGAACGAACAGATAGGGAGACAATGGATCCCCTTGTAAAACTCCATGAGAAGCTTGAAAACCCTCAGTCATGCCCACGTTTCATAAGACTTGAGAGGACGTTGAAGTGACACACCCCATAATAACACGAACAAACTGATCAGGAAACCCAACAATTGTTAAAGTATCTCGTAAGAAATCCCAACTGATTCTGTCATAAGCCTTTTCAAGATCAATTTTCAGAACCATAACAGTCTTGGTTCCTCTAAATCTTTTTAAAGAATGCACCACCTCCTGCGCTACAACAATATTATCTACAATATCCCTACCTGGAACAAAACTAGACTGATTCTGACTAATCAAATGAACCATGAGATTCCTCAATCTATGAACAATTATTTTAGTAAGAATCTTATACAAGATAGAGCAAAGACTGATCGGACGAAATTGAGAAATTCTCCCCGAGCTCTGAACCTTAGGAATGAGAACAAGAAGGGTTCTATTCAAACTAGGATCCAAAGGAATACCTCTCAAACTTTCACGAACAAAACTACAAACTAAAGATCCCACAACATTTAACTGAGACTGAAAGAATTTGGCATGAAAACCATCAACTCTTGGAGCCTTCAAAGGAGCCATATTGAAGACAGCTCTACGAATTTCCCCATCAGATGCAACAGCAAGTAGACCAGTCCTATCAGCCTCAGATAAAACCGAAAATCCGTTGTGACAATGAAGGGCCCCAATAATTTGAATATCCATGGTATAAAGATCCTTAAAGAAAACCTGCACATAATGCTTAAGCTCCTCATCTTCGTAGTTCCAATCATTACCAATCTTCAACCCCTCAATTATATTCCTCTTGCGTCTAATCAAGGCACGGTTATGAAAATAAGCAGTGTTCCTGTCATCAAATTTTAACCAATAAGCTCTAGACTTTTGAAACCATAAAAGTTCTTCATGAGAAAGAACCTCCTCTAACTCACCTCTCAAAACAGTTTTACAATTTTGAAGACCATGAGAGAAACGATAGTTAAGGATTTTTTGAACTCTTTTTAATTCAGCAATCAACTTTCTCTTTCTCTCAAAAATATTACCATATACATTTTTATTCCAGTCAAAGATGATGTCTTTAAATTTCTCTAAGCTTTGAAGAATAGGATTGTTATTATCCCAACTACTTCGAATAACAGTGTTAAAATCATTATGAAGAAACCAGCTAGCAAGGCAACGAAATGGTCGATCCCCTCTGGCTCTTTTCGGACTAAGAGAAATAAAGATAAGCCTGTGATCAGACTTCAAGCTATGAACATTATGAACTGAGCATTCAGGTGGAAAAGAATCCCAAAGTACATTACAAATAGCCCTATCTAACCTTTGTGATAACCCACCACGATACCAAGTAAACCGTGCTCCTGAAGCCTTCATATCTCTAAGACCATTATCAAATAAAAATTGTTGGAACCGTTTACACCCCGGATAAGAGATATTAGCACCCCAAGACCGTTCACTATTATCCAAAATACAATTGAAATCCCCGGTAAGGATCCAAGACTTATCGACTGATGTAGGGAAAGAACCAAGAAAAGACCAAAGCTCCTTGCGCAACGTCGCCTTAAGACTACCATAGACAATGGAGCATAAAAACGACAACGAACTATTACTACCACTGAAACGAATGTGCACAACCTGAGGATGAAAATTCAGGATCCCCATCCAAATATCCTCATTCCAGCATAGCCAAACTCCTCCTTTGAAATCATTTACTTCAACTCGAAAAGATTTAGAGAACCCCAATTTGGCAATAATGTTATCACCCCATACACAACTAACCCGAGGTTCCAAGGAAAAAAATAAGTTTGGCCTAAACTCCATCTGATATTCTTTAACAAAATTATGAAAGCTCCCTGACAATTCCAACATAAAATATTAATATCCATAAATATAAATAGAAAAAAAAATACCTGGAGGCAAGATTAAGTCATGGATGAGACCAACTACATCATCCACCGTTCGAATCACGTCCCCAACATGGGCACTATCCATAGAACTTGGATCTCGACCCAATTCATTAACAATGCCTTTCATAGCAACATCCAAATCCAAGGAGTTTTGAGAAACAGTAGTAAGATTTGGTGGCTTCTTAGGCTTGGTGATGTCACATGCATTTGCTCCCATTAAATTTCTCTAACTAACACCTGAACTATCGAAAAGAAAAATATTATTTTCTTCATTAACATTTAATTGAGCTTTTTCCTTAGTCATAAAAGGCACAGCACAATGAGAATCTTTAAGTAATTTTTCAGTCACAGTGACATGCTCGAATTCCACATTTTGACCCTTCTCCAAAATTGTTTTATTTTTATTAATAAGATTTAAGGAAACCTGGGCTCTATTCTGGTTGGTACCCAATTTACCCACATTGGGCTTGTGAATCATAATAGCTGAAATGGGTCCTCCAACCACAACACCATTTTTTTTACCCAGCCTGTCACTTTGCTTATCCTTCCCCTTTGACTGGCATTCTTTAGTCATTAAATTTGCCCCTAAATCTTCTTTTTCTAAAATTGGAACAGCACCTAAATTGCTCCCTTCAATTCCTCCATTGTTCCCTCCTAAATTACTACCTTCAATTCTACCACTGTTCCCACCAAAATGCAGATTTTCCTCCTCCATCAACATTGAGAATTTGGATCCACCCGCAACGATACTAACAGCTCCTCCGGTGTTCTCTTTGGAAACTCGTCCCCGCCTCTTCCGGCGTTCAACCACCATCCATGTCCCAAAAGATTCTTCAGCCACCTTCTTCTCCAAACCGAAAGCTTTCTTGACCGGAACCCCGCCCTCCGAAACATCCATGTCCGCCATTGTTGTCCCCAAACATGTCTCCGTAAGATGACCGACCATCTCACATTTTAAGCAAATATTTGGTAGAGCTTCATATTCTATACATTGAAGCTTGCCATTAATCCATAATTTTCAAATCAATGGCTTCCTTAGATCAACACTCACAGCTAGGCGAGAAAAACGGCCCCGTTGGCCACCGTCGATGTGAGCCTCAAGTTTGATAACTGACCCTACAGCTTGACCGGTGACACGGAGAAGACAATCGAAATAATATCCCTCGGGTAAACCAGGTAAACGAATCCAAACTGTCTAAGACTCTATACTGTCTTGTGATGTTGAAAATTATGGGGTCCAAGGTCTAACGGAGAGATATTTCCTGTAAATAATCCATGGTCCCTCAGTAAGTGCATACTTATAGTCATCCTCATCCTGAAATCGAACCAAGTAAAAATCATTCTCTAAGTCCATTTACTAAAACTTACCTATCGGACTCCAAATCAGAGAAAGCTTATTCATAAGTGCATTGAAGCCGATCTTGCCACCTAATAATTTCACAACAATGGTTTTCACCATTCGTCGTTTGATGAATTCTTGGACTCGATCAGAAAACGTAATAAAGGGTACCCCTTCGATTACTTCTGCAACAGCATCACCATCCTTCAATGAAAACTCTTCCTCAAAAGGAACAGATTCATTATTTCCTGATCCAACTCCTAGAAGGGTGGACTTGTAAGAAGGTTTGAGACCCTCTGGAGAAACTTTTTGACCATTGGAATCTACATTCGGATCATCGAAATCATAGGGTGAATCTGTCCGAGTACGGACTTTTTTTGTCACCCTACTGATTCCAAGATTGGAATCGACACTATTTGCACCGGTCATTGGATCCATCGTAGGCAAAATTCCGGTAAACATTTCAGACTCTTCATTTAATCTTTAAAACAACAATTATTTATTTATTTAATCAAAAGGTGTCGTCTCACCAATTAAAATTTTTTATTTTACTTTTTCAAATTTTTATTAGATTTTTTAATTAATATATTTTCCACTTTATTTTGCTGATTAATATTATTTTTATCTTTTGATTATAAATACATTAATTGTCTTTTCATTTTTCAAATGTCAATTGTCAGTCTTCAGTATTAGCACCTTCCAGGATCCATCCGTAATTTATGTTTCAACAATGAGTTAATTACATTTTTCGTCCTTTCTTTTTTTTCAATTTAATTGTTGATTCAAGCATTATAAGTCTTTAACTCTAGCGTATAAAATTTTCTTAGATCCTCAACAGAAGAGTTGACATAAAAATTAAAAAAATATATATTAAATAGTTAAATATTTTTTAAAAAATATAATATAAGTTTATTAATTTTTAGGATCTAAAACGGTTTTTTATAAAAATAACTCAAAAAATTGATTAATTATGTAAATGATCTATTTTTTTGATATGTAAATGATCTATTTTTTTGATAAAATACGTAAATGATCTAAAATCTACCGTAAATATGGTAGAGCCAAATAATATGGCGACACCAACATGCCACATCAGCAATGCAGTTAAAAAATTAATTTTTTGGTGGAGTAATGTAGAATGACGTCACCTATATAAATACGAAAGAAATACTGCAATTACTAAAAAAATTTCTTTTTTTTTGAGCCATTTTAAATGACGTCACCAGTTTCCAAGATGCGTTAGCCTTTTATTATTATTATTTTTTTCATTTATAAAACAATATTATTTATATTTTAAAACTCTAAGCATTTTTCTTTTTTGCTCAAATTTTCTTAACCCTATAAAACAATATTATTTATATTTTAAAACTCTAAACATTTTTATTTTTTGCTCAAATTTTTTTAACCCTAAATTTTTTCTTTTTTCTATAATTTTCCTAACCCTAAGTTTGAGCAGCAACTATTGCAAGAATATGCTCCCGGAGACAAGTGGCGTCGATGACGATGATGACGCTAAAGCCGACGTCGATGACGACTCCCATGCTATTAGTGAGGTCAATTTTTCTTGTTTTTCGTAAAATCTGCTCGTCTATTATTTGACCTTGGTACGATTAGGAGAGGCCATTTAGAATATTATTGTTTATGCTTTGATAAAGTTCTTTGATGAATTTTGAGTTGAGTTACTACATGAAATTTGGGTTCAAACAAAATGTGCTGGTCGATCCACAACAATTTGTTGATATCCACGGCAAGACTATGAGGGAAAAGACAGAACGGATTGAGCTGTCGAACATCAGCAGTATATAACACTATGGAACAACTGATACAACAGGCAGCCTGATATGCACTCTTTTATGAATGACTTTAGTCCCTCGATTAAGTACATGCAATGGTACATGGCTTGATGGCGCGCTTATTTATATGGTGGGTAACTTATGATGGTTTCAAAATATGGTTACAGACGTGGAAATCAACCTATAACGGAGCTCGACTGGAGGATCAACCTATGGTAGAGCCTGACTCGGAAATCAACTTTCGAACACACACACTTCATCGAGCCAATGGGTTGGGCCTTTAGGTGAGAGGTCTCAAAGCAATGCATATCAATTGGACATCAACATTTCACCAGACTTAACATTTGATATGTTTGGTGATACCATCTACTTCACCCCGCCTCAGGCAACGTTCAATCTGGCGCCAGATCCTCATGATGTGTACTGTACACTTCAATTTTCACCCCGTCAACGGAGGCCCATAAATCGCTATACCCTGGACAACAGTACCACTCCCGATTCATTCCAATTTTGGTACATGTAAATTTCAAGTGTTATGTCATATTTATTCAAGTCGTTTATAATTTCAGAACTTATGTATTATTCATTTTTAAATTGTGAAAAATAAAATATGTATAAGTTAATTTTAAATCAAACTTAATACTAAATATTTATATTGTGAAATTTAAACTTAACACGAATTTTATTTCCATAAAACCATAAAATGCAAACATCAGATACAACATTTAATTTCCTTCAGATCGTGAAGATTGGCCAGAATAGATGTTTCCATGGGGACACTTGCTCCGATTATGGCTAACTGTTCTATATGGTGCAATGCTTTGGACCAACCTCTTCTCTGGTATCCATGTCATCCTAAATTTGGATCGTTGCCGGTCGACCTCTGACTTTCCTACATAATGACCTATCTGGCAACATCTCGAGTACAGGTGGTTGCACTTCTCACGTCGATGCATCCTTTAATACGGAGAACTCGTTACCCTAAATACCCAACGTACGTTCAAGCGTGTATACATCGTCAATATATTGTTCGACATTCAAATCGAATGTTGCACATGCTGTAACCACATGCGCACACGAGTACTATAGTGTTTGGAACCTTTTGCACTCACACTGCCTATTTTAAAGGTCAATTTTGTAGGACCGTGACGGGATAGCAGATCGACGATCGATGTACTCTGTCACTTGGAAAATTTCCAAGTTTCGAGAATATATTTCTACATTCATTGACCTAGCCATACGAGAATTCTCTTCCATGGCATCCCTAAGTTCTTCGAAGTGCACATGTCCAGCCTCCATCTGTTTTGCTTGTCTAAAACCATTTTTGGCATTAATGTTGCTAGCATGTAATATGTGACTGAGAAAACTGATGAAATTGGCAAGTGACGCGTACGCCTCAAGACGGAATTAACGGCCTAAATGCGGTTGTCGTCATATGACCATATCGGTACCCATCATCAAAACATTGAGCTTGTAACACTCCTATACCCGGTTTATACATATAAACCTAATATAAGAGCATTACATTACAGTATGACATAGAAAATTGAGTAACAGAAAATTTTCTTTAAAAATCGATATCTTTTGAGGCCATTTAAGTCGAAATATCGTATATTAATCATTTCATTTTCATAATTCATAACATTCAAGATAACATTTTTCCCACTCATTAGGGATTCACACCAGCACCATTGTACATGTCATTTCCTTAAAAAAAACCTATATTTGGAATCCTCCAAAGGATGATGTGATGTGATGAGAGGTCCCTGAACTCAACTTTACTCCTTGTAACTTTGTACCTACGTGTTAAAATAAACGCGTTAAGCCGGTGAAGGCTTAGTAAGCACTACAAGCATAATAGATGACTATTTATTTATTGCTTAATTTTATCAAACATTTCAATACTCATGCGTATAAAATTTCTAACCTTTCTTACATGTAACATTTAACTTACCTTAATACCACCATAACACACATTCATTCTCATATACCAACTTACCTCGATGGTAGATATTACATTTTCATCCCTTTTTCACAACTTAGTCATTTCAGCCACATTAGTTCACTTAATTATCAACATTTAATTACACATACACATATAGTACTTATCTTTCATATATTCATCATTTCACTTACCTCAATGTCATAATTTGCACATTCTTTTACTTTTCACAATCTGGCCATCATAGCTTTCTTAACCATATCTCACTTAGCTTATTTATCCACTTGGCCCATAGTAGACTTTTATAGAACCTATCGGATAAACGGAACAAACGGAGAGTACCGAAGTACTGAACAGAGAGCACATAAGTGTTGGGCAACAGAGAGCACACACAGTGCTAAACAGAGAGTACACAAAGTGCTAATCAGATAGCACACACAGTGCTAATCAGAGAGCACACACAGTGCTAATAACAGAGAGCACGAGACGTGCTAAATAGAGAGCGCGCTAGTGTTCCTTAATGGCATGCCACTAATATCACAACGGTTCTAATTCATCTACATGGGCATAATCTCATTTAACATCATTATCCATAATTCATTCATCACATTTACATTTCTCTTCACATTATACATAATCATGTATTTCTCACCTTTATTTTCTCAAATAAATCCAAAATTTCACCAATTACTCACACAATCAATCTTTATAATTAACCACATAATATTTCACATATACATTTTTCATCACATATATATATCATCGTATACCTCTTACTTTTATTTTCACATTAATTTTCAAAGCTGTCTACTTGCATCACAGTCACTAAATTATTTATATCTTGAGCTACAGAATTCGAAATTTTAATCTTCTTGATGTTTCTAAAACTAGACCCAATCCTCTTTTTACCATAAAATTTCCAGAATTTTTAATTTAGCCAATTTGTACAGTAAATTCTTTCAAGTTACTCCTTCTCTGCTGCCTGACAGTTTCGACCTTTCTTCACTAAAATTTATCTATATTTTAGTACAGATATCATGTCTGTTTCTTTTGAAAATAGACTCATTAAGGATTCAGCCATATAAATTTCAGTCTCTAATAATTTTTCTATATTTTTCTATGATTTTTCAAAGTCAGAACAGGGGAACTCGAACCTACTCTGACCTTGTTACACAAAAACTAGTATATCTCGAAATATACAATTCTTTTTAATTCACTGTTTCTTCCATATGAAACTACACACAATAATATTTACCCTTAACTCAATATATACAATTTTTAGTGAATTTTCGAAGTTAACCCTCTAATTCTGTCCAATCTGTTTCAATAAAAACATTTTCTTTCTCATGTTTTATTACACTAACCTCACTTAATCATCTTTATAACACATAATTAAACAACAATTTCCATGCTAACAATTCAAATATATTATGAAGAATAGACTATAAACTAAAATTCTTGTAGTACTTACAACAAAAAGGCTGATTTCCTTCTCTTTTCACTCTTTGCTCTTCTCTTTTCCTTTCTCTTCAATTTGATCCTTGCCTCTCTTCTCTTTCTCTTCAATTTCACATAAACACATATAAGCTATAAGGTATAATTCAATAGTTTTCATGCTAAATAACAGTAAAATACATGTATGTCATGAGAATTTAACCATTTCTTACCTTAACCATTGAATTCAAAATTTCTCAATTTAGTCTCCATGCTCTCTAACACCTCAAAATGAATTCTATAAGAAGTTTGAGGTGTCTACTAACCCTCTTCTATACTTTTATTTAAGAAATTTCAAAGAAAATAGGAGATTTTGGAGCTTGGAAGGCTTAAAAATGATGGAAGGACCTATTTGGAATAAAATTAAAAGTTGGATGGAAGAGAGAATGGCATGAACGGTTGAACAATGAAAAGAGCTGATTTTTTTACTTTTAATTGATTTTTAACCTTTCTCAAATTGTCTAGAAATCTCACTTAAAATATCTCACTTAATAAAAATGGTAAAATTGCACTTTTAGTCCATAGACCTTCCAACTTTACACTTTGACCCAAAACTTTGCCTCCAAAAATATCTTTCACAAAATTACTCATTTGTCCCTCCTCAATCAATCCAATTCCCATGATGACTCAAAATTCAGTTTGAATAATTTACTATTTAGTCCCCCATATTTTCTCTCCTTTAGTATTTAATCCTTAAAATTTTCTAACCTTCCTTACTTCAATTAAACATTTCTAATTCTCAATTCTATTTTATCACTTAAATTCGGTTCAAGAACGCGGATGTTACAGAGCTCATTGCCAAGGCTCATATACTACCCAATCATTGTTTGAGAAAAGGCTTGGACCCCGCCATTTCAATCTCCGACCTCGTTAGCTTATGTTTGAATTGGTCTGGTTCCAGCTCGTACCTTACGTATGTATTCAAACAAAACATGTTATTATCGCTTTTAGTAAATAGACTCGAAATATTCACAGATACAAATTTAAATACGATATTTTTACCCATGCTTACGATTGCTTTCCGTCCATCTTTGTTCTTGTACTCCTTGTGGAAGTTGATAGCGATGTGATAAATGCAGTAGATGAACCTCCACAGAACCTCAAATTTTCGAATCGCAACAAAAAAAACCCTTGGATTTGTCGGAGACAATGCAAATATTGTCTTGCTTGACAACATGCCTCCGCAAGTTCCTAATGAAAAATTCCCACAATTCGGAGGCATGTTGTCAAGCAAGACAATATTTGTATTGTCTCCGACAAATCCAAGGGTTCTTTTGTTGCGATTCGACAATCAGAGGTTCTGTGGAGGTTCGTCTACTACATTCGTCACATCGCTATCAACTTTCATAAAGTCACGTTCCATGAATCGAAATCAGTATTACCTGTATGTACTTTCCATAAAGTCACGTTCCATCAACCTATACAACCGGTTTGCAAGGGAGAAGGCCTTAACACATGGATCAAACATTCAGAATAATCGACGAAAAACTCTTCTTCGTGGTTGATGTTGTCCATTCGGGGCTCTTTAAGGCAACGTTTGCAAGTCCACGACAGTTCTTGGCACATACTCCACCATCGCTAAAATCCACCCTTGAAGTTCATTGTATGACTCATCCCAATCGCCGTACAATTGCTACATGGTCATTTGTTTCACCCATCATGCTTTCTTGTACAACACTCGGTACTGGAAATGAGCTTGTATGTCCGCAATCAATGTCGACACAAGAATGATTGAGCTATCTTTTACTAGTGGCATGACGAAGTTACAAATACTTTTGGCATCCGATTTTCAATGGTCTTGAGTTATACGTGCGACAGTGCAGGTATGGCTCCCTTCCAATTTTCGTATTTACCACTGTTGACTCCTCTGTGTAAATGCAGTCTGAACTCGCTAGCCACACACATCGTCGGCTCTCTAACATTCCCTAACATATAATGTCGGTGTAGATTTTGTGACCTTATAATCAATCGACTGCTTCAAGCTATACTGTTTGATGGCAAACACATAGTCCGCCTTGTTCTCGAACCGTTACCCAATAAACAACTCTTCCAACTACGAATTTGACGACAATATGTGAGCAGGGACTATAACGGCATACTCGGGGAACTCGGATGCATGCGCTGCATCTGGATCTATGCTGAACATGTCGCCCTCAAGGTTATTCCGTAAAACAATACCACGACTCGGATTACTGAGAGAAAGGGCATGAGCATCTTTAACCTCCTCCAAGCCTTCATCGTCGATATCGATCGGAACCTGATCAATATTGGGGTTACTACATTCTTCAACGTCTTGATCAGAATCTTCATAATTATTGGTCCCTTTTTCGATATCTACCTTGGTGCCTATCACCTCTGGATGTACTTGTAGACGGGGACTCGGGGGAAGGTTGTTATACGAACTCCCATCATAATTTGGATTTTTGGGTATCTGCGATGTCCCTCCGTAGTTTGGCTAATCTGTCCATTAGACATTAAGATCAAAGTCAAACCCGTAATGTTGACTTATTGGACTAACATTCTCAATGGGCTCTGAGTCGGTTAACTTAGCAAATAATTCAATTGGTTGAGGGTTCTCACTCCCAGTCGACCATCATATTTCCATCATAGTGCCCAAGTCATCATCATCATCTAACAGTTGCATCTTGTAAAATTTCAATGGATCTGTAGAGATTGAAAACTTGTAAAATAATCTGGACATTGCTCTTCCATAATAGATAACTATTTTCACAGTTATCTTTCTTTTCATTTCTTCCAGCTTCACAATTTTATTGAATCACAACCTTACTCTCTACCGATCTTGAAATACACAACCAATATCACCTTCTACAATTTCATCATAAAAAATAACGTACACCAAAAATACCGAGTTATCCATCTTCACAAGAATTTTTGAGCTCTCCTACTAAACATACCAATTTCTTTCATTTCTTCTCTTCTACTTCAACAATATCTATATATATTGAGACAACCAATGTGGTGCTCCACCAAAACAAAATAATATTTTTTTATTTTTAAATTTAAAAAAAATTAAATTTAGAAAAAACGTACATGAAGGATGGTGGTGCCATTTAGAATGGATCCACCAAAAAGAAATAAATTTAAATTTTTAAAAAATAAATGATAAACAAAAAAAATATCATTGAGAATTGGTGACGAAATTTAAAATGGCTCCACAAAAAATAAAATATACATTTAAATTAAACTATATATTTAAATATTATATAATAAATAATAAAATAATAAAAAATCAATTGGGTGACTCATTTAGAATGATTCCATCAAAAAAAGTAAATTTAATTTTTTTTAAAAATAAATAATAGTACAAACATTGAGAGTTGGTGATGACATTTAGAATGGCTCTATCAGAAAAAAGAAATTTTTTTAAAAGTCTTTTCATTTTTCAAAAATTTCAGTATTTTTATGATATTTATACAGGTGACGTTATTCTATATAACTTCATAAAAAATTAATTTTTTTATCTGCATTACTGACATGACATATTGATAGCGTCATATTATTTAATTCCACCAATTTTCATGATAAATTTTAAATTATTTACTTATTTTATCAAAAAAATAAATTATTTACATAATTAATCAAATTTTATTTTTTTGGATTATTCTAATAAAAAAGCCGATACAAAACTCTAACATGTCCCCACTGCGCCGCCCCTTGGTCTTGAGGAACTTCGCCGAACGTACCAAAAGGTACATTACCGTACCTTCTATGTTTAATGTTAAGTCCTTTTCAAATAGTCGTTTGTGTTTTTAAAGTATTTCAATTTTTGTAATTTTTAAATATTTTTAATTTATGGTCGGTGAAAACATCTTCTGATTAAAAAACTAATCTTTAATTTATATAAAAAAATAAATGCCAATTTTTTTAAAAAATAATTATTAAAAAGCCAAAGAAAGTAAATTGAAATTGTGACTCTACTTTTATTTTATTTAGACGGTCGACCAATGAATTTTGTTCTTCAGTTTTCTTTTTTTTTTAAAATAAATTGTGGTGAAATTTAATTGTTATTAGTCAACATTTTACTTCTTTTTTTTCTTATAAAATGACATTTCAGAGATGAAAATCAAAGATTGAGGCAAGTGGCTCCCCAATTTCACTAAAGTCCATACATAATTCTTATTGCAACTGGAAGGAAATTGATAAAAGAAAATTTTCTGACTAAATATTAGACTTTACTTATCTAATCTAATTTGTTTTTTTACCCAAACACAGTCTTATATATAGTCAACTAAATATTAATTTGATTAGGTAATGATGAAAATATTATTTTTTTATAAAGTAAATTGTATTATTTTGAAGGTATTTTTTATTTTATATATTTTATATAAAAATATTAGAAATTCTATCACACTTGTATGCATATGAAACTATAAATATAGAACACAAATATGTGTTTAAAAATAGCAAACAATAGAACCTAACGAGTGGCTCCAAAATTCATTATATTTATATTTATATTGGTTTTTAAATGAAAAAAATTAAAGTACCTTGAATAATATAACTTAATTTACATACAAAAGGGCATTTTCATAATTTAACAACTAAATTGATTATTCGATTGAGAGTGACATCAACTTAGTAAAATACTTAAATAAAAAGTATTGATACACATAATAAAATTTTAACATAAGAGTAGTCGACATAAATATAATCATAATTAGTCCTCCATTTACTTTTAGTATAAGAGTATTCAACACTTTTAAATTATTTCATTTTTAGAACTACAAATATAATCATAATTATTGACTATTATTACAAGTAAAACTAATTTAAGTCTAATTAATTCTAAACATAATCTATACATCATGAATTTTGAATCAGAATAAATTTAAACAAAATTCAACATCATAAAATAAAATTCAAAACTGAATATAAAATCCCAAAAACTCAGCATTAACGACACAAACCAATATTTCATTAGTATGTCACATCCCTTCTTCAACTTGAACCTAGTTGCACTCTCTACTGGATCACCCAGACTTCACTGAATGCCATAATTGGGTAAAAATCATCATTCTCCTATAAATATTCAAAAATATCAACATTGTAAAGAGACTCTTCTTTCCTAAAACCCTAACAAACTAAGCTCTCGCCCTTTTTTTACCTGAATCTTCTACTTTTTCAATTGTCGACCCTAAAATAGATGAATCGATCTTCCTCAACATCATCCCTCTCCTCTATCTCCATTAATACTATGTATCAATAATTAACAATCTTATTGTTTATTTGGTCCAAACTTTTTTTAAAAAAAAATTGTTGTCAAAAAAATATTAGATTCATAAAAGGACAATTACAATAAAATTGGCCATTAATGAAAAGGGGTGAAAAGTTTAATATAAGATCCACTCGTTTCCGCTAAGTACTTGACCGTACTTTTAGCGTGTGGAGCTCTTTGCCCCATTCATTTTCTATTTGTTAGGACAAAGTTGACCATATATCCTTTAAAGTATTAAGTTATATATGAGATTTAATGATAATTTTATTTTTTAAATTCAATTTTTATTTTTATTATTTAAATTTGATCATTAATATTTTTAAAAAAGTTAAATTTTATTTTTTCAACGAAAATATTGACTAAAAAATATATTTTTTTTAACGATGTTAGTGCGACAATTCATGTGACAGATCATGTATATTTTACGCTGATATGATACTATTTATCTTATATGTCAACTAAAAATTTAAAATTATAAAAAGAAAAAAGTTCATAAAGTTTAAAAAGAATGAAGCATAGGTAAATTACCATACAGATTGTTATGTTTAAAATTTTAATATTTTAATTAGTATTTCTATTAAAAAATAGCAATACAATTCTTTCTAATAAATTGATGAACAAATTTAATTTTTTTAAAAGGTTAAAAGTCAAATTTAACTAAAAAATAATTGTCAATTTAACAAAAATATAAACAAAAAAAATTAAATTTATTATTATACCTATTGAAGAAGTTCTAAATAAATAAATATATGAATTATTATTTTATACATTGTTAAAAGGTTTAACCTTACAAGAAAAAAAATTGTCATATGTCTTTTAAATAATATAAAAAATAATCAAAATCAACATGGTTTTTTTTTTTTTTTACTTTTATTTGTAAAGTATTTTTCACTAGAAACTTACCAAATAATTTTCTATCCAGTATATATATTTTTGTTCAACTAACATACTCAAATTCTTTGTATTTTTCATATATTTACTTTGTAGTATCCTACTATTAGTTTAAGGAATTTAGTTTATATATATATATATATAATTTTGAATTTAAAATTTATAAAGTTTTAAATTAGTATATGGCAAAATAACACTTTAGCCTCCTAAAAATGATAAATATTTTTATTTAATCTTTTAAAAAATTATAAAAATATAAACTATTAAAATGGTGAAATTACATTTTAATTCTCATAAATTATACAACTTAATTCCAGCCCCATAAAAAAAAATTGGCTTCGCCATGAGTGTATATATTATTTCAAAATGTCACACATTGGTGAATTTAACAAATTATTTTAATGGTATCAACAATTAGACCTAAATCTTGAAATTTGAAAAAAATAGAAAAGTTAAATTCTTGAAATAAAAATAAAAAAGATTAAACTCCAAATATATAAAGAATATAGGTACTTAGATTATGTTTTAAGCTAACATAAAAAGAAGTTGAGTTACAACTCGCTCAAAACAAAAGGAAACAAACAAAGAACAAAAAGAAATGGAGAAATGATTGTATGAAACGGAGATATTATCTTTTTTCAATAGTTTAATGTCACATCAGTAATTTCATCTTAAATTTCAAGATTTTCATTTGGAACTAATTTTTTTAAGATGAAAATATATTAAATTACTGAAAAAACGATACAAGTAACATGATGTCACTGTTTCGTACAATCTCTAATAAATAAGGGAACGGAAAGTTGTAGCACATTCATACATTATGATTGCATGAAGCATCCTCATATGGATATTAATTAAAATATTTTAAATATACAAAATTTACAATATTATTATTTGTATAGTTATTAATATTTATAGCAATGAAAAAATTGAAAATCCCTTATAGCATAGAAGCAAGAAACACTCGTAGCTCAAAAATGGTAATGAAATGAAACATATTTATTTATTCAGACATGGGGATGTTTGAGAATAAATCAAGAACTGGAATGCAACATCATGTTTTTGAATTCTTGAAAATCAACCATGCCGTCTAAATTGGTGTCGTAATACCAAATCATGCTTCGGCAATCTTTCCCACTCTTTTCATCCCACAAACCCAGTCTTCCCAGCACGTATTCAAGCTCCTCACATGAAATAAACCCATCGCCATTCAAGTCAAACACTTTGAAAGCCTTCGCAAGGTCACTTTCTTCTTCTTCTTCTTCTTCTTCTTCTTCTTCGCCGCCGTGAACGACCAACTCCTCCTCCCCATCCTCTTCGTCGCCAGCGTGTGCTGGTGGGTTCGAGATGGATTCATAAAAGAACAAGAATTCATCCAAGTTTAAACATGGTTTTCCCACTAATTGCTCCAATTCTTCAAGGCTGAATTGGACGAACCCGATTCTCTGGAGCAACCAGTTGAGCTCCTCCAGACTAACGAAGCCATCTCCATTCTTGTCGAGCTTCTCGAATACGCGTTGCAAGTCGGACTTACTAAGGGGAAACATTTTACTGCCAAAGAGGATATGATTACCATTAACATCTAATGTTGAAGCTTCACAAATTAGGGCTTCTTGCAGATACGATGATGATGAAGACAACATAATGATGAAGGGAGCTGGGGAGGTTGCTTTGTAGTTATATACGAAAATGGCTAAAGAAGAAAGTGGATTAATGCTTTTCTTTTTTCTTTTCATTACGGAATCTTTTATAGGGGAAAGAGGATAGACATGCAAGGAAGCTTGCAAGAAGTTTCCCCATATAGATTAATATCAAATTGAATTTTCTTTTTCAACCCTAAACCCTTAGCTAATATAGGACTAAATTTCCTTTATATTTTATTTCTTTAATCATATCAATATCATCATCATTTTCCTTTTAGAATTTAATTAATGTAAGATTTAATTAATATTGATTAAATCTTAGTTCGATTGATATACATATTACTGTCAACATAAAAGGATGTGAATTTGAGTATCCTAAAACGTCTCCTATTTATGAATTTGAAAAGGATTATAAATAATTTTAGAAATTAAGAACAACATCATTAACAATAAAGTTTTTAATAAAAGAATTTTGATTAATTGTTCAAAATTTGATAATAAAATGATAATCTCAATGAAGCCTAATTAAGGAAAAATAAACCGAGTTAGATGATAATACTAAATAATGACTAATATATTCTTTAAATATTCCCAATAAGAAAACCATCATAGTGATTTTGTAGATGAGATTGAAACACGTGTCTTACAGCAATCAATGCCAAATAATAGTGGACCCATTTCTGTTTATATATATTTGCTTTATGCTTGATTGGTTATAAATCATTATAACAGGTGAAAAATAGAGACACGTGGATACAGAAGAATCCCAAGTTACCTGAGAAGGTTACATACTATATTCATTATATGGTTTTCTATATTGAGGGTCCAAAATTCGATTTAAATTAAAAAAATATTTAAATTAATTGAATCGAATTATTTGAGTACGAATCAAATTAAATTTTATAACTCGAATAATAATAATTTATTAATTTTAAAATTGAATAAATTAATTTGTAAAAAAGTGAAACAATTTAGTTGTTATCAATATCAAAACCAAGCAATTAAGAACAATAATTAATGGTATTAATATTTTCCATCCAAAAATCTAACATGACAAATTTGAAAATAAATATTAAAAATAAAAATAAACACTTGTTGAATTCTTATTGGATCATCTAATCTAAAATTAACACATATATTTTCACCTAATAAAAACCTTAAAAAGATCTCCCAACGCAACCGGGTTCACACCCACCCAGACCCATTTTCCCCGTCATTACAATAGCTGAAAAAGTTTTCTAAGAAACCAAACATGTCCGTAACATTATCATAAAACTTTCTTAGCCAGCGCTTTCACACCGAAAGCCCAAAACAAAGCTTCCCAATTCCCCTACTTTCATCACTTGCAGGTTCTACGAAGATTCCTCCTGGTAATAATACTTCATTTCCATGGCCACTCTGTTCTTTCATTCTCAGAATCTTGCTGTTCATTTGAGGTTTAGAGCTATATTTTTAATATACGTGTAAGTTTGGGTTTAATCACTCTACTGTGTTGAACTTTAGAATTTAATCCTGCACTTTGTTAAGTTTTTTTAGATTGTGTTTAATTTTGGATTTGATTTTTTTTTTTTTAAGATTTTGTTAAGTTCTTTTTCTAGGTTGATTCAATGGGTTCGGGTGCGTTGGGATATTTTTTTATTTTATTTTGAGTTTTTATTATGTGGAAATATATGTGTTAACTTTAGATTTATGGTCTAATAAGAACTTAACACGTGTATATTTTATTTTTTATATATATATATTTTTAAATTTACATTTAAAATTAACAAAGATTAAATTATTTTAATTTTTTTATAAGAATTAATTTATTCAATTTCATTAAAAGGAATGTGAAAGTTTTTTTTAGCTCATTTAACCAGTTTGTGACTCAAATCTACAAGAAACAGTTCCATGATAATTTGACCAAGAATTTTATGTTTCATTCCAAATAGTTTCACAATTTGCAATCCCTAAGTATTTAAAATATTATATATATATATATATATATATATATTTAAGTTTTGATAATAATTATTTTTTGAAATATAGATTTTTTAAATAAATATAATTATTATAATTTTTGATACCTTTATGTAATAATTAAAATAGCACAAGTTTTTTAACAAAAACTTTTAAATTCAAAAAACAAAAAAAAAATATTGGTAAACCCAATTTGCTACCTTTGAAAACCTCCTTTCAATCTAATTCAAATGTCAACAACAGTTTTATAAGAGAATGGAAAGATGAATGAGTTAATGAGGAAAGTGACTTGTTCTGATATGCCACATTAAAGCTTTCTGATAACAAGAATCAAATTCATGGCTTTAAGTTGTACTTGCCAGGTTTCCTCCATTCTGAAACCTCGGATCCTCAGTCCCTCCGGGAATGCTGTATCTTTGTAATCGGTTCTCTCAATCAGTCAGCCCTTGTTCTTTATTGATCCTCCACTTGGACACCCGCCTAGCAAACGGATAAAAATGGTTGTTTAACGATAAGATGAGAGACAGAATAAGAGTGAAAAACATCCTAAAGCATGAGAAAATATAGAGCTGAGTTGAGCAGAACAACAACATGCTCACCTTTTTAAGGATGAGCATTGTGATATGGGTTCCCTTTGGGTACCTTAGCAGCATCCTCAGGGTTGTTTTTCACTGGTGCATAAGCAAGCCATGTATCCATTACCTACACAGTCGGGTTACATCAGGTTAAGGATGAGTATATATTTACATTAGTAGCAAATTCATTCACAGAACCGCAAGAGAAGTAGGATCCTATCTGACCTAAGACAGGCTATTAACACTAAAAGACTCGAGTGAAATTATAAGAAAGGATTCAAACCACCCATTACCGACTCTTGCTGATGGAGGAAATGTTTTAGGATAGTCTTGCATCTCACTCTACTTGAGTTGAGGGCTTAAATGATGTTTTACTAGCATCTTTTTACCTGCAGTAACATAGGGCAAAACAGATGACATTTTCACTCGCTGTCTTCTTTATAAATGATAATGAAGATTTCAGCAGGTGTAAAAGAGTGATTCTCTGTACTTCCAACCATATCAATTACAAAAGTAAAGAATCCTCCTTAGTCCTTATCACACTAGACATCTTCCTAGAAGTGAAACATCTAAATAATGATTTTGAGCTGGAAAAATTAATTGGTTTATATTTCCTGGAAAAGGAGAATAACATCTCCATCTGGATGTCCGGTGGCTCTAAGCAGAGGATCAAGCTGATCGTATTCCACGTTGATCACCATCGATCTCCCTGAAGTTAATTTCATGGTGCATTACTAATAATGAAGCATGAATCATAGGGTCTTTGATGCCCAAAATACCTATCGTAGAACAGTATTTGAGAGACATATCATACATTCAGAAGGCCGCTAGAATATAAAAGTGAGTGTACATCACCATGGCCATGAGTTTTTGTCTAAAAAGACCAGAAAAGAATAAAGAGAAGAACCTAACCCCTAGGATAGCTTCATTACCGAAGGTGGGAAGCCGTCATATTGGTTCTTCCCAGATTTCGAGTCGGCTAAGAGCTCCCTAGTGGTTTTAATATATGATGCCAAACCCCTAGGATAGCTTGAATCTAGCTTAGCTACCTATATTAAAGGGAAAAAAATCAGTACTCTTAAAGATGTACAATACTAAAACTCATTTAGGCTCTGTTAGTTTCAATTTAAAAGTTTTTTACGAAAAATATTTTTAGTTTTACCTAATGCTTGTTTTATATAAAATAGGATGGTTAATGTAAAATATTTTTCAATGAACTTAAAATTAACCCTTTATTCCGTAAAATGTCTTACCATGAGACATTTTTCAAATTGATTACATTCTCTATTACATGCTTCAGTTATCAAATATTTTTTTATAAATTTTCATAATTTTTTAATTTAGTCTCTTTTTATCATAAAAGTTCAATATTCAGTAATTAATCATATTAAATTAATTTTCTTTCTTATTAGATTTTAATCACATAATTCGGTTATATTTTTATGTTTGGAAATAAAAATTTCATTCTTGATCATAAGGATGTTCAAATTTTGGTTAAAATTGAATTAACCGACGGAATGGATCTAATTCGATTAATCGGTCGGTGAACCGATCTAATTCAATCGAAGATCGATTAATGATTTTTTGAAAGTTCGGTTATCGATTAATTCAATTTGAAATCGAATAATTAACCGAATTTAATAATTAATATATCATATTAACACTGTAGACTGCCCATTCAGCCCCCAACCACTGGCCCACCCCCAGCACTCCTAAGTTCTACCCAATATAAACCCAACCCAATCCTAAAAAGTAAAAACTACAAATAATTTAATAAACAAAACCCAAACCCAAAATCCTAAAAACTAAAAATAACCCACAAAATGACCGAAACCCTTAACCCTAATTTGATATCCCGAAATTGAAAATCCCTAATCTGTCCAACACGCTCACCAGTCAGGTAGTCACCACCATCCGGCTCCGGTGTCCACCAGGTCTCCACTCACCATGTTTTTTTAAAATCTTCGATACGATCTCTAAATCTTTGGTCCAATCTCTGAATATCGACTTGTTTTTCTTTTGTAATTTTCAAATGCTTTTTTCTTTTTCAAATTACGTAGAGAAATTAGTTATTCCTGAGAAAGTATTGTAATAGCATAATACCTCTCCTACAATTTAATTTCTTTGCCCTTTTACACATTGTCATATTAACAGTGACATGCATTTTTGAAGCTACCTTTCTTTGCATCTTCTTTAGCTTCAGTTTTGCGTGGTCCCCAATAATAGCTTCAAAATGTTTTGCAATAATTTTTGTAAGGATCTAAAAATTAGGGGTGTCAAAAAGTGTATTTTAATGACTCCGTAATTGTAAATCGGACTCGTAAATATTTATATTTAATAAAAATATTTACGGAATTGATTTATAGGTTAATTGATTTTTCGAATAAGTAATTTTAATTGTGTAATACTTAAATTAAGTACGAGTGTTAAATTGCATAAGAGATAAAAGTGCAATTTATAAAATAATTATAATTGAAAATAAATAGGAAGGACTAAAATGAAAATAACGACAAAAGTGGTTAATGCCTTAGGTGATAACGTGTATGAATATAAACATGTATATAATAATGTAAAAGAAAAAAAAGAAAGAAAATGATAAAGAATTAAAAAAGGAAAGAAAATAATAAAAGAATAAAAAAGAAAGAAAGAAAGAAAGACAAATGGGTGGTGGTGAGTAAAGGTAATCATGGGCTGGATCGGATCGGATTCGGGTCGGGTTTCAATAAAATTTTAAATTTATTTTTTAGATTTGGGCCCATCTCGACCCGAAAAATGGGCCTAAAATTAACCCAAACCCGACCCATATTATAATAGTTAAATTCGAGCCCGGCCCGGTCCGATCGATATTAATTTTTTTAAGATTATTTTATTATATAAATAATTTTAAAATATGATATATCAAATACACTTAAAAATATTAAAACAAATATTAAAACAACAAACAAATTAAAAACGATATTAAAACAATTCGTAAAACAATAAACAAATTGAAAATACAATAAGCACTCCTTATATTAAGATAGTTACAACTAAAATAGTAGCAAAATTAATGATAAAATAAATTTTTTTAAATATCCAAGTAATATTAATAATGGATGCCAAATAATAATAAAAACGGCAGCAAAATAACATAAACAAACAAAAAATTAGAAGATTTACAAATTGAAAACTTTCATTATTCAAATATCAAAACACAGAGTATCAAATAAACAAGAGAATCAGTTTAATTTTAAGTTAAAACACAAAAGCTTCATGGCTTTTGTTAACAAGAGAGCTAACTTTTTTTTTGGATAGATTTGACAAGCAATTGATGAGATTTGGGAGATTCGTTTTGCCTTTGTCAAATTTAAATATCCATGCATAGAGAAGTTGAAGGAGAAGATGCTAATCTTTTTTTTTTTATGGATTTGACAAGCAATTGATGAGATTTGGATGATCAAGTGGAAGGGGAGAGATGGACCCTTAGACGTGGGATTAGTCAGTGAGGTGTACTATTAGGAGGTTGAGGGAGCAAATCGAGATTTGGGAGATTTGTTTTGCCTTTTTTAAATTTGTTTGCATGTATTGCATGCTTTTATCTTTTTATTAGAATTTATTTCGTTTGTTTTATTTGCTTTATCTTTCAATTCAATCATTATTATAAGCAAAAAAAATTAGTATTAAAAATAAAAATAAAATTATTATTATAAATCCGGGTCGAGTCAGGCCGGGCTCAGGTCAAGAAAATAAAAAACAAGGCCCGACCCATTTTAAAAATAGGCCTCGCTTTTTGTTCAAGCCTATTTTTCGAGCCTACATTTTTACCTAAACCAACCCATTTTTCGAGAGGGCCTTTGGGTCGAGCCCATGATCACCTCTAGTGGTGGGTGAGAAAAGAAATAGAATGTTTCTTTCTTTCTCAGCCTTCGAACGCAAGGGAGAAAATGGGGAGAAAACTTAGGGTTTTCAAGGTTCAAACTTTAATTGGTAAGCTTAAACTAGTTATTTTCTTGTAATTTTTTATATTTTTGGAATCTCAGTAACTTGATCTAGTTAACTCAAGGGTTAATTTGTAAAATTGTTAAAAGTTTTAGGACTTACCATGAATGATATATGGGTGTTTGTGAGTTTAGTTGCTAGATCCTTGAGTTTGATGGTTAATTATAAGTATTTTGTTAAGTGATTTTAATAAATTTGTGTGCAAGGACTTATTTGAGAAAATAGTGAAATTCAATGAGAATAATATGAAATGAAGGAAGCTTTGGGCTGTAATGAAACCATAGAAAATTCGAATAGCTTGGTACTTCATAGATTGTGGCTAAATTGTGAGTTTTGATTTAGGGATTTAATTTCATGAAAGTTAAGATGTTAGAGATAATTTTATAATATTATATTAAAATGGGTCGTAAGCTAGAATTAATATTTTTAAATTATTGGAATGATTAAATTGATGAGAATTATTATCTATATCAAAAAATGAAGCAATCGGATTTAATTCGAGGAAAAGTTAAAGTTTTGTATAGTCGTCGATTTTGTTTGGCAACCATTTTAGTCGAGGTAAGTTCGTATTTCACTTTAAAAGTTTATAAGTGAATTTATAATTTTAATTGAAATCGTTATATAAATTGTATTTATATCATATTTGGTCATGATATTCTTGAAAAAGAAAAAGACCATGGTTGAAAGACACCATGGCAATATATTCGGTATTTTCGAATAGATGAAAAAGTTGAAAAGAATATTTTTCGGAATGATAATAAATGAAATGGTCGAAAAGGTAAATTTATTAAATTAATTATTTAATATTTTGTAATATAATACGTATCTATTTAGGCTGTAATCGAGTTTATTTGCTTGAGATCAGTATCATATGATTTAGATTATGAGATAATGATATTTAAGTTGATTACTATATTTGGAAAAATATGAAATATGATGGATGAAATATATACTTAATATATTATTATTACATGTTACATTAATTATTGAATTATATGTTTTAATATTATATCCGTTAGTCTAGAGATATTGTATTATGAAAGAAAGAAAGATATGTATAAGGTTTTATAACCATTATGTGTTAACTTGTATAATGGAAGGAGTTGCGAAGTTAATTAAAAATCAAGTATAAATATAGGAAAAATATGAACTTCATATAATGTATAATGGAATGGTACAACGGATTGAAAGGAAAAAGTTTGGATATGTACCAAGATCCCGTTCGAACCATGTGAATATTTAGGATTCAAATGACACGTCATTAAGGGTTATTTACAGTTCCGAGTGTTGATCTTAGATGTCTTACCGATGGCTAAGGTCCTGCATTAGTTGCGGATTCTCCACAGCTCGTGTGAGCAGCATCGTGTAGCCTAACATCCCGACCCACAGCTCGTGTAAGCAGACCCACTTCACAGCTCGTGTGAGCATATATGGTTACATGTTACAGTTACAGCTCGTGTGAGCATATATGGTTACATGTTACAGTTACAGCTCGTGTGAGCATTACAGGTTATATGAGTGCTAGTCTTAGATGTCCTACCGATGGCTGAAGTCCTACATTAGTTGTGGATTCTCCACAGCTCGTGTGAGTAGCATCGTTGTAACACCCCTATACGCGATTTATACGTATAAACCCGGCATAAAAATATTACATACAGTATCGGAGATTTTAACGAGAGTATAATAATTTTTTTTAAACGATGTGTTTTAAGTTATTTTATTCAAAATACATCATTTCAATTCATCAACTCGTAGTAATCAAAAACAACATTTATAACCGTCCATTGGAGACACATAATAGTACCATTTATACATGCCATTCTTACCAAAAGTAATGTACCTAAACTGAAGTCTTCCAATAGTGATGTGATGTGATGAGAGGTCCCCTTAACTTGACTTCAACTTCTTGTAGCTTTTGTACCTACGCATTAAAATAAATGCGTTAAGCCGGTGAAGGCTTAGTAAGCACTACAAAAGTAATGAATGATTATTTAAGTACTCATGCATATAAACTTCTTGCCTTACTTACATGTAACCTGTAACTTACCACAATGGCACAACTTACACTTTTATCCACTTTCTGTAGTTTAGCCCATAGTAGACTTTCATAGAACCGTTAGGATATACGGAACAAACAGAGAGTACCAAAGTACTAACAGAGAGCACATAAGTGCTGGGTAACAGAGAGCACACACAGCGCTAAACAGAGAGTACACAAAGTACTAATCAGAGAGCACACAAAGTGCTAATCAGAGAGCACACACAGTGCTAATAACAGAGAGCACGAGACGTGCTAAACAGAGAGTGCGCTAGTGTTCCTTAATGGCATGCCACTAATATCACAATGGTTCTAATTTGTCTACTTGGGCACAATCTCAATTAGCATCATTTCTCATAAATGATATATCTCACATAAATACACCATCAAATACTTCACATTTATATTTTCCAAACTGTCCACTTGCATTACAGTCACTAAATTATTTATATCTTGAGCTACAGAATTTGAAATCATAATCCGCTTGATGTTTCTGAAACTAGACCCAATCCTATTTTTATCATAAAATTTTCAGAATTTTTACTTTAGCCAATTTGTACAGTAAATTCTTTCAAGTTACCCCTTCTCTGCTGCCTGACAGTTTCGACCTTTCTTCACTAAAAATTATCTATCTTTTAGTACAGAAATCAAATGATGTTCATGTCTGTTCCTTTTGAAGATAGACTCATTAAGGAATTAAACATATAAATTTCAGTCTCTAATAATTTTTATATATTTTTCTATGATTTTTCAAAGTCAGAACAGGGGAACTCGAACCTACTCTGACCTTGTTACACAAAAACTAGTATATCTCGAAATATACAATTCCTTTTAATTCACTATTTCTTCCATATGAAACTAAACTCAATAAGATTTAATTAAATATATAATTAAAGCCTTAACTCATTATATACAATTTTTGGTGAATTTTCGAAGTTAATCCTCTGTTCTGTCCAAAACTGTTTTACTAAATCACACATTAATCCCTTCATTTTATCATTGTAAACATTCAAATTATGTACCTATATAACAATTTTTATGCTAATAATTCACAGATCCATTTAATTCACTGTTTCTTCCATATGAAACTAAACACAATAAGATTTAATTACATATATAATTTGACCCTTAACTCAATATACACAATTTTTAGTGAATTTTCAGAGTTAACCCTCTGATTCTGTCCAATCTGTTTCAATGAAAACATTTTCTTTCTCATGTTTTATTACACTAATCTCACTTAATCATCTTTATAACGCCTAATTAAACAACAATTTCCATGCTAACAACTCAAATATATTATGAAGAATAGACTATAAACTAAAATTCTTGTAGTACTTACAACAAAAAGGCTGATTTCCTTCTCTTTTTACTCTTTGCTCTTCCCTTTTCCTTTGTCTTGAATTTGATCCTTGTCTCTCTTCTCTTTTTCTTCAATTTCACATAAACACATATAAGCTATAAGCTATAATTCAATAGTTTTCATGCTAAATAACAGTAAAATACATGTATGTCATGAGAATTTAACCATTTCTTACCTTAACCCTTGAATTCAAAATTTCTCAATTTACTCCCTATGCTCTCTAACACCTCAATATAAATTCTATAAGAAGTTTGAGGTGTCTACTAACCCCTTTCTATACTTTTCTTTCAGAAATTTCAAAGAAAATAGGAGATTTTGGAGTTTGGAGGGCTTAAAAATGATGGAAGGACCTATTTGGAATAAAATCAAAAGTTGGATGGAAGAGAGAATGGTATGAACGGTTGAACTATGAAAGAACTGATATTTTTGACTTTTAATTGATTTTTTTCCTCTCTCAAATTCTCTAGAATTTTCTCTTAAAATATCTCACTTAATAAAAATGGTAAAATTGCACTTTTAGTCCCTAGACCTTCCAACTTTACACTTTGGCCCAAAATTTTGCCTCCAAAAATATCTTCCACCAAATTACTCTTTTGTCCCTCCTTAATCAATCTAATTCTCATGATAACTCATAAATCAAATTGGACAGATTGTTATTTAGTCCTTCTTTCTTTTTCACAATTACTAATTAATCCTTAATTTTTTTTCTAATTCTCCTTACTTCAACTAAACATTTCTAATTCTCAATTCTATTTTATCACTCAAATCCGGTTCAAGAACACGGATGTTACAATTCTTTCCCCCTAAAATAAATTTCGTCCTCGAAATTTACCTGTATTAAACAATTGTGGATATTGTTGTCTCATTGTTTCTTCTCTTTCCCATGTGGCTTCCTCTAAGTTATGATGTCTCCATAAAAATTTTACTAAAGGAATCTTTTTATTTCTCAACTCCTTTACTTCTCGAGCTAAAATCTTTATCGGTTCCTCTTCATAAGTCAAATCCGGTTGTATTTCTATAACCTCCGGAGTAATCACATGAGATGGATCGATATCTTCGTAACATGGACACATGAAAAACATTATAAATCTTGTCTAATTCTGGAGGGAGAGCTAATCGATAAGCCATAGGACCAACTCGTTCTAATATCTCATATGGGCCGATAAATCTTGGACTTAATTTTCCCTTTTTACCAAACCGGAGAACTTTCTTCCATGGAGACACTTTCAAGAAAACTTTTTCACCCACATCGTACCAGATCAGCATATGATTTCTGTCTATCTGAAGCAACTTTTAATCGGTCTCGTATCAACTTTACTTTCTCTTCAGTCTTTTGAATTAGATTAGGACCCACTAACTTACGTTCACTCAGTTCTGTCCAACACACAGGAGTCCTACACTTTCTTCCATATAGTGCTTCATACGGTGCCATCTGAATACTTGACTGATAACTGTTATTATAAGTGAATTCAATCAATGGCAAATATTTTTCCCAATTACCTTCAAACTCAATAATACAGCTTCTCAACATGTCTTCTAGAATCTGAATCACTTGTTCTGATTGCCCATCTGTCTGAGGATGATATGCTGTACTAAAATTCAATTGAGTACCCAAAGCTTCATGTAATCTTTCCCAAAACTTTGAAGTAAATCTAAGATCCAGATCAGAAATAATAGATACAAGCACACCATGAAGTCTAACTATTTCATCTATATACAATTGTGCATACTTATCCATTGAGAAATCAGTTCTTACCGGGAGAAAATGAGCAGACTTGGTTAATCGATCAATTATCACCCAAATAGCATCTTTCTTCTTTGGTGAAAGTGGCAATCACGTGACAAAATCCATTGTAATTTTTTCCCATTTTCACTCTGGAATAGTTATCGTTTGAAGCAACCCCAATGGCACTTGATGCTCTGCTTTTACCTTCTGACATATCAAGCACTTGGAAACATACTCAACTATATTCCGTTTCATCCCTTTCCACCAATAAAATGGCTTTAAGTCATGATACATCTTGTTACTTCCCGGATGTACAGCAAATGAACTATGATGAGCTTCATCCAAAATTCTTCGTTTCAAATCTTCTTGATTAGGCACACATAACCGATTATGAAATCTTAAATTCCTTCACTATCAATTTCAAATTCATTACCTTTGCCTTCTTCAAGTTATTTTTTTATCTTTATCAACTCTTCATCGTCTTTTTGTGCATTTTTCACTTCTTGCAATAGAGTCAGTTTTACTCTGAATTCAACTAATAACACACCCTTTTGTTGCATTTCCAAATGTGCATTCATTGCCTTTAAAGCTGCCATTGACTTTCTGCTCAAAGCATCAGCTACTACATTCGCTTTCCCGGGATGATAATCAATGATGCAGTCATAATCCTTAATCAACTCAATCCACCTCCTTCGTCTCAAATTCAGCTCTTTCTGAGTTAGCAAATATTTCAAACTTTTGTGATTTGTATAAATATAACACTTTTCTCCATATCAATAATGTCTCCAAATTTCAATGCAAACACCACCGCAGCCAATTCAAGATCATGTGTTGGATAATTCTTCTCATTTGACTTCAATTGCCTTGACGCATATGCAACTACCTTTCCATCTTGCATTAATACACAACCCAAACCATTATAAGATGCATCACTGTAAATCACAAATTCTTTACCAGATTCTGGTTGAATTAATACCGGAGCTTCAGTCAGAGCTGCTTTTAACTTATCAAAACTTTGTTGGCATCTTTCTTCTGACATCTTCAATCTATAAAACAAAACAAAAAATTAGGTCAGCATCCAAAGATCCCGACTTTTTTTTGACCCAGAAGTGGCATGTACTTCTAAACTTAATTTTCGAGCTTGATTAGTCCGAGAGTCGGCTAAACCTAATAGCTCTGATACTAATAATTGTAATACCCCTTAACCTTAAATCGTCATCGAAACAGGATTACAGGGTATTACCAGACATATCGGATAACTTACAAATAATAAATAGATAATTAATGAACATACTATAAAATAATCATAAAATTCCTTAATTGGACCCTCGAGACTCAAAATACGTATTAGAAGGAAATTAGGACTTGTTCTAGTACTCCGTAAATTTTTAGTAAATTTTTATTTCGAACGCGATATAACCCCCTTTATAAATATCTAACTTTCTCTGCAATTTCAACCCGCAACCCAAAACAATTTATACTCAAATTCACTTAAATCATAATCATTCCATTAACATATTAATTCAATAATTAAACATTCTTAATATTATTCAAAATTTACTAAATATTTTATTCATTTTTCATTCAAACATAATGCCAAATTTTATAATATACTTTATACCATTTTACTAAACTAATATCAAAATATAGTATATATATAACTTTGTAACCAACATTACAAGCATATGTATATAACCTATACAACACCTAGTACATGCCACTTTTACAAAAAGAGGAGAATTACATCACCGAGTTTATACTGAGATCGGGATCGATCTGGATGCTGAACCAGAACCTTAATTTCTACAATCCTGCGCACGAAAAAAACCATACGCTGAGTATTTCATACTCAGTGGTATTACTATAATTCAAATTATAAATAATCAAATAATTTTCACATAATTGATCATATAATACATGAACACATAATATCTTAATTTATACATCACTTTCATTCCATATCAATATCAAACCAATTTAATCCATTTCATTCTCATTTCTCAATTTCATCACATATCACTTTATATGTCTCAATTTTTCATTTCTATTCAATTTTTCTTTTTTTACATTGTTTATCCCTATTAACAAGACTCGGACCTTAGCGGATAAACGGATCCAACCAAACACACCAGAATGGCACTAAGTGCCTCATCGGATAGTTCGAAGCAATTAAGTGACACCCAGTGTCTCATCGGCCTAGCCGAAGTAAAGTGGTACCCAATACCTCATCAAATCTATCCGAAGTAAAATAATGACACCCAGTATCTCATCGGCCTAGCCGAAGTAAAGTGGTACCCAGTACCACATCAAATCTATCCGAAGTAAAATAATGACACCCAGTGTCTCATCGACTCAAGGTCGAAGTATTCCTGAACTCTTCCAATCCTATGACATGCCAACTATATCCAACTCAGCCCGATTAGTTAATAGGGACTTTCAATTTACAATTCATAGCACTTTCAATTTCAATTTCACTTATAAAATATAAATATCGAAATAAACATTTAATAATGAATAATTTGAATTATAGTAATACAAACCCGGATTTTGCGATTATTCCTCGATAACTTTCTCCTTTCTTTTTTGTGCCGATGCTTCGGGTTCTTTCCTAGCTACAAAAATAATAATAATAATTTACACTATTAATTACAACACTAATTTATAATAATAATTGAATTTCTATCCAATTTATACTTTAATTCCAATTTAATCCTAATTAACTCATTTATTTTTTTCTAACTTAATTCATACTTTATTTTTATTCAATTTCCTTCCATATTCTACTTAACTATCTAATGTTCATAATGAAACCCTAATTTAAAATTTCTTTCAATTCAATCCCTCTATCACAAAACTTATAGGTTCTTTTACAATTTAATCCCTTTATCAATTCTAACTTGAAATTCATTCAATTAAATCCCTAATTCACTATTTTATTCAACATGAACTATGTTCAAAACCTTAAAACTTCCAAGAACTCAACTTAATTCCATCAAAAATTTGTTCTAAAGCTTCTAAAACATCTAATTTAAGAGAAAATGACTTAATTGAGTTACCACTTAAAGATTAAAGCTTCAAAATCTTAGTTTTCCCTTTTTTTTTCCTTCCCTGTTCTTCTTCCCCCGTTTCGTGAGCCTCTGTTCTTTCTTCTTTTGTTTTTTCTTTCTTTATTCTTTTTTTTCATATATATATATATTAGTTAATAATAATAAAATAATACTAATTAAATAATAATTTATATTATTATATTATAATATTAATTAATAATAAATTAAATTCAAGAAAAATCTTTAGATTTTTCTTTGTTTTGCCGCCTCAATTTACGTAATAGGCATAATTTTCATTTTAGTCCCTCTTTCTTTCTTTTAATCTATAATTAGACTTTCACCCTTTTTTCAATTTAGTCTTTTTTATTAATTACTCTAAATTAAATTAAATTCACCTAATCAAAGCTTAATTAAATACACTACTAAACTCATAATTACTCCTAATAATTTACGAACACGGTTTACTAAGACGGAGGCTCTATAACTCACTTTTTCGGTGCCCATGAATTTAGGTCATTACAGTTCTCCCCTCTTAATAAATTTCGTCCTCGAAATTTACCTAAAAATAAATAGGGGTACTGTGCTCTCATAGTTTCTTCCGGTTCCCAAGTCGTTTCTTCCATACTATGACTTCTCCATAAGACTTTTACTAAGGGAACTCGTTTATTTCTTAATTCCTTTACCTCTCGTGCTAAAATCTGAACCGGCTCTTCTTCGTAGGACAAATCAGGTTGAACTTCAATGTCTTCAGTAGAAATGATATGAGAAGGATCTGATCTATATTTTCGTAGCATAGAAACATGAAAACATCGTGAATTTTCTGCAATTCTGGAGGTAAAGCTAACCGATAAGAGACTGGCCCGATTCTTTCAACGATTTCATATGGCCCAATATAACGAAGACTTAACTTTCCTTTTCGGCCAAATCTCAACACTTTCTTCCAAGGAGAGACTTTGAGAAATACTTTATCCCCGATTGAATCCTCAATGTCCCGACGCTTCAAATCGGCATAAGATTTTTGTCTATCAAAGGCTGCTTTTAATCTATCTTTAATCTTCTTAACCATTTCCTTTGTCTCTTGAATTAATTCTGGCCCAATCACTTTTTTTTTCATTCAATTCTGTCCAGCACACTGGTGATCTACATCTTCGACCATATAGTGCTTCATACAGGGCCATTTGTATACTAGATTGGAAACTATTTTTATAGACAAACTCAGCTAATGACAAATAACGTTCCCAACCTGATTCAAAATCGATGATACAAGCCCGAAGCATATCTTCTAGTATCTGAATTACCCGTTCGGACTGTCCATCTTTTGCGGATGAAAAGTCGTACTAAAGTTAAGTTTAGTACCTAGAGAATCATGCAATTGCTTCCAAAACCTTGATGTAAATCGAGGATCCCGATCTGAAATTATTGATACCGGAATACCATGTAATCTTACAATTTCTCAGATATAAACCTCAGCAAGCTTCTGCAATGACCAGTCGGTTCTGACTGCTATGAAATGTGCTGACTTGGTAAGTCTATCAACTATCACCCAAATGACATTTTTTTTACTTGCTGACAACTGTAATCCTGTAACAAAATCCATCGTGATGCGATCCCATTTCCACTCAGGAATATGAATAGGCTGAAGTAATCCAGTAGGAACCTGATGTTCTGCTTTTACCCGTTGACAAGTTAAACATTTACTCACAAAATCAACTATGTCTCTTTTCATTCCTGGCCACCAATATAGTTCTCGTAAATTCCAGTACATCTTCGTACCTCCGGGGTGCAAAGCGAATGGACTGTCATAAGCTTCTCGAAGAATCGATGCCTTTAACTCAGAATTAGTTGGAACACAAATCCGATTTTGATATCTCAAACATCCATAATCATTAATACTAAAACTCTCTGCTGTACCATTCTGTACCATCTCTCTTTTCTTGAACAATTTGTCGTCTTCCAATTATGCTGATCTGATCTGATCAAACATTATCGGCTTTATCCTCAACTCGACCAAAAGACTCCCACCATTACTGATTCTGAGCTGTGCAAACATCGCTCTCAATTCAATTGCAGCTTTTCTACTTAGTGCATCAACTACAACATTAGCTTTTCCCGGATGGTAGTTATAACACAATCATAATCCTTTAGGAGCTCTATCCACCGTCTTTGTCTCAAGTTCAATTCTTTTTGAGAAAGAAGGTATTTCAAACTTTTATGATCGATGTAGATGTAACATTTCTCACCGTACAAATAATGTCTCCAAGTCTTAAAAGCAAAAATCACAGCTGCTAGTTCCAAATCATGAGTCGGATAGTTACGTTCGTGTGGCTTCAATTGACGAGATGTATAGGCTATTACTTTTCTGTCCTGCATTAATACACAATCCAGACCACTCAAAGAAGCATCACTGTACACTACAAAATCTTTCCCCGACTCTGGTAATGTTAGAACTGGTGCCTCTGTCAACATTTGCTTCAAGGCTTCAAAACTTCTCTAGCACTGATCATCCTAGATAAAAGGAACATTCTTCTGTAGTAATTTAGTCATTGGCAAAGCTATCTTCGAAAATCCATTCACAAATCTTCTATAATACCCAGCTAAACCAAGAAAACTTCGTACCTCAGATACATTCTTCGGTACTTTCCACTGAACAATTGCTTCAATCTTTTTCGGATCAACTCTGATTCCATCTTCCGATACCACATGTCCCAAAATACAACTTCTGATAGCCAGAACTCACATTTGCTAAGCTTTCCATACAACTGCTTCTTCCGTAATATCTGTAATACAATTCTGAGATGCTGATCATGTTTTGACTCTGACTTTGTAACATCCGTGTTCTTAAACCAGATTTGGAACAATGTTAGTGTAGAAATAAAAATTAGAATATGTAAAGAAAGTGAGAAAGGTTAGGAGAAATTTAAGGATTTAATAGTAAAGGTGAGAAAATATAGAGGACTAAATAGCGAATTATCCAAATTGAATTTTGAGTCATCATGGGAATTAGATTGATTGAGGAGGGGAAAAAGAGTAATTTGGTGGAAGATATTTTTGGAGGCAAAGTTTTGCGTCAAAGTGTAAAGTTGGAAGGCTCAAGGACTAAAAGTGCAATTTTACCATTTTTATTAAGTGAGATATTTTAAGAGAAAATTCTAGAGAATTTGAGAGAGGAAAAAATCAATTAAAAGTCAAAAATATCAGTTCTTTCATAGTTCAACCGTTCATACCATTCTCTCTTCCATCCAACTTTTGATTTTATTCCAAATAGGTCCTTTCATCATTTTTAAGCCCTCCAAGCTCCAAAATCTCCTAATTTTTTAAAATTTCTGAAAGAAAAGTATAGAAAGGGGTTAGTAGACACCTCAAACTTCTTATAGAATTTATATTGAGGTGTTAAAGAGCATAGGGAGTAAATTGAGAAATTTTGAATTCAAGGGTTAAGGTAAGAAATGGTTAAATTCTCATGACATACATGTATTTTACTGTTATTTAGCATGAAAACTATTGAATTATAGCTTATAGCTTATATGTGTTTATGTGAAATTGAAGAAAAAGAGAAGAGAGGCAAGGATCAAATTGAAGACAAAGGAAAAGGGAAGAGCAAAGAGTAAAAAGAGAAGGAAATCAGCCTTTTTGTTGTAAGTACTACAAGAATTTTAGTTTATAGTCTATTCTTCATAATATATTTGAGTTGTTAGCATGGAAATTGTTGTTTAATTAGGTGTTATAAAGATGATTAAGTGAGATTAGTGTAATAAAACATGAGAAAGAAAATGTTTTCATTGAAACAGGTTGGACAGAATCAGAGGGTTAACTCTGAAAATTCACTAAAAATTGTGTATATTGAGTTAAGGGTCAAATTATATATGTAATTAAATCTTATTGTGTTTAGTTTCATATGGAAGAAACAGTGAATTAAATGGATCTGTATATTCTGAGTTATGAGTAGGTTCGAGTTCCCCTGTTTTGACTTTGAAAAATCATAGAAAAATTTTATTAAAATAAGTAGAGTCTGAAATTTATATGGATAAATCCTTAATGAGTCTATTTTCAAAAGAAACAGACAGAAACATCATTTGATCTCTTTAAAAAATATTGATAATTTTTAGTAAAGAAAGGTCGAAACTGTCAAGCAACAGAGAAGGGGTAAATTGAAAGAATTTACTGTACAAATTGGCTAAAGTAAAAATTCTAAAAATTTTATGGTAAAAATATGATTGAGTCTAGTTTCAGAAACTTCAAGCGGATTATAATTTCAAGTTCTGTAGCTCACGATATAAATAATTTAGTGACTGTGACGCAAGTGAACAGCTTTGAAAATATAAATGTGAAGTATATGATGATGAATATGTGAGAAAAATATATGTGTGAAATATTATGTGGTTAATTATAAAGATTGATTGTGTGATTAATTGGTGAAATTGTGGATTTATTTGAGAAAATAAAGGTGAGAAATATATGATTATGTATATGTGAAGAAAAATGTATATATGATGTATAAGTTGTGGATAATGATGTTAAATGAGATTGTGCCCGTGTAGACGAATTAGAACCGTTGTGATATTAGTGGCATGCCATTAAGGAACACTAGCGCGCTCTCTGATTAGCACTGTGTGTGCTCTCTGATCAGCAGCACTATGTGTGCTTATGTTCAGCACTGTGTGTGCTTCTGTTACCCAGCATTGTGTGTGCTTCTGTTTCCCAGCACTTATGTACCTATGTTAAGGAACTTTCTGCATGTTCCGTATATCCGATAGGTTCTATGAAAGTCTACAATGGGCTAAAATGAGAAAAAGGTGAATCACAATATGAAATGTGTCATGGTGGTAAGCCATATGATACAAATGAGTAAAAGTAAAAGCTTATAAACAAGAGTATTTACATGATTTTACATTACTTTTTGGTACTTACTAAGCCTTCACCGGCTTAACGCGTTTGTTTCAACGTGTAGGTACGAAGTTACAAGGAGTAAAGTCGAGTTCAAGGACCTCTAATCACATCACATCATCCTTTGGAGGACTCCAAATATAGGTATTTATTTTAAAGGAAATGACATGTACAATGGTACTTTTATGAGTCGCTAATGAGTGGGAAAAATGTTATCTCGAATGTTATGAATTATGAAATGAAATGATTAGTATACGATATTTTAACTCGAATGGTCTTAAAAGACATCGATTTTTAAAGAAAATTTTCTATTACTCGACTTTCTATGTCGTACTGTAATGTAATGCTTCTATATTGGGTTTATACGTATAAATCGGGTATAGGAGTGTTACAGACTTTGAATAAACCAGTATATCATCGATAAAAACCACTACAAACTGGTCTAAATACGGCTGAAAGATACGATTCATGAGATCCATAAAAGCAGTTGGGGCATTAGTCAATCCGAATGGCATTACCAAGAACTCATAGTGACCATACCTCGTATGAAAAGCTGTCTTCAGAACGTCACTTTCTTTTACTTTCAACTGGTAGTAACCTGACCTTAAGTCAATCTTCGAAAATACAGAAGCTCCTCTCAACTGATCAAACAAATCATCAATGCGAGGCAATGGATATTTATTCTTGATTGTTACCTTATTCAACTGTCGGTAGTCAATACAAAGTCGCATCGAGCCATCTTTCTTCTTAACAAATAATACTGGAGCTCTCCACGGTGATATGCTCGGTCGAATAAAATCACGATCTAATAAATCTTGTAACTGTATCTTCAGCTCTTTTAATTTTGTAGGTGACATTCGATACGGGGGTATAGATATCAGAGCTGTACCCGGATAAACCTCTATAGCAAACTCAACCTCTCTGTCTGGTGGCAAACTCGATAATTATTCGGGAAATACATCAGAAAACTCACAAACTGTCCAAACTTTACTGCATTGACTTCCAACTAAATCTGAATTAATGACATAGGCCAAGTATGCTAAACAGTCATGCTGAAGTAACTTATTAACCTTTATTGTTGAAATAAGACGTGCTGGCCCATTAGTACAGATACCATTTACCTCAATCCGACCTCCATCTTCTATCTGAATACTGAATTTCTTTTTATAGCAGTCCAAAATCACTCCATATTTAGATAACCAATCCATTCCCAATATTATATCAAAGTCCCCAAATGGCATAATCAACAAGTCGATAGGAAAAGTTTTATTCTGTATAATCAACGGGCATCTCGGACACACTTGATTTACTAACACTGTTTACCCTAATGGACTCGACACCTCTATTAACACTCTAGACACCATAGACTTTATTTTCCCCAACTCAGCTAGTTTTGAATTTATATATGAATGTGAAGATCCGGGATCAATCAAAGTATAAACAAGCTCAGAATACAATAAAAATATACCTGTTACTACATCGTGGGTATCGCCTTCTTCCCGTGTTCTAACCACATAGGCTCTGGGCGGTACTTTAGCTTCAGACTGTTGAGTAGCAATATCACTGCTTCTTCTAACACCTCTTTCTTTGAAAATCGAACCACCTCTACCAGATCCTCTGCCTCTAGCTGTAGATACTGATCTCTGTGATGTTACCGGTGTAGCACTATCAATTTTCGAGCAATCTCTGATGAAATGATTTGTAGAACCACATCGGAAGCAACCCTTAGTTAATTTCCAGCATTTTTCTCTGTGTTTCTTCCCACAGTGCTGACAATCTGGAATTTCTATTTCCCGAGATGAACCTCTCACACTGCCAGTGGATACCATCATCTGTTTACCCCTACTTCTTCCACTTCTATCCGGTCCAAAATTGGATCTCCATCCACCTTGAGATTCCTTTGATCTTTTTGGTTGATGATTCAAACTGGTAGTTCCCATACGTTTCCCGTTGGTCTAACACTTTCAGTCTTTTTATCGAGGCCTAAAACTTGCTCTACCATTTTGGCCCATTCAATCAAATCTACAAACTCAGTAATACGGTGAGATACCAACTGTACCTTGATCTCGTCTCGCAAACCCCGTAAAAATCTTTTGCAACTATTGATTTCTGTTGGTATAAATTTTGAGGCATATCTGCTGAGTCTCGAGAATTCCCTCTCATAATCTATTACTGACATGTCACCTTGTTGCAACATTAAAAACTCTTACTTCTTGTCTTCGATATACATTTCTCCAATATATTTCTTTTGAAATTCTTTCTAAAATAAGTCTCATGTTATCTGATCTTCCGGTAGATGTCGAACCACTGATTCCCACCATAAATAAGCTTCCCCTTGTAGCAATGATACAACACAAATCAAACATTCTCGGGGGGTATATTCCAATTGCTATAAAATTCTTTTGATCGACTCCATCCAATTTTCAACTGTGGATGGATCAACTCCTTTCAGACCCATAAATTCAGTGGCACCATATTTTTTCAATTCTTTTATCGAGGCCCTTCTTTGAGTTGGTATTGAAGTCGTTGCAGGAGCAGTCCCCGCTACTCTTTGTAATGCATCGGTAATTACTCTTAGTATATCAGAATCATCTCTATCATTTCTTCTATCTACTCTAGGAGGTGGACTTATTACTGGGTTTACACTAGGTGTTACTGACTCTGTTTCATTTAATCCATACGACTCTTCATCTCCAGTGTCTATTTCTTGGTCAGTATTATCTATTCTGTCTTCTGACATCTTCAATCTATAAAACAAAACAAAAAAATAGGTCAGCATCCAAAGATCCTGGCTTAGTTTTGACCCAGAAGTGACATGTACTTCTAAACTTAATTTTCGAGCTCGATTTAGTCTGAGAATCAACTAAACCTGATAGCTCTGATACCAATAATTATAATACCTCCTAACCCTAAATTGTCATCGAAACAGGATTACAGGGCATTACCAGACATATCGGATAACTTACAAATGATAAATAGATAATTAATGAACATACTATAAAATAATCATAAAATTCCTTAATTGGACCATCGAGACTCAAAATACGTATTAGAAGGAAATTAGGACTTGTTCTAGTACTCCACAGATTTTTAGTAAATTTTTATTTCGAACGCGATATAACCCTCTTTATAAACATCTAACCTTCCCTACAATTTCAACCCGCAACCTAAAATAATTTATACTCAAATTCACTTAAATCATAATCATTCCATTAACATATTAATTCAATAATTAAACATTCTTAATATTATTCAAAATTTACTAAATATTTTATTCATTTTTCATTCAAACATAATGCCAAATTTTATAATATACTTTATACTATTTTACTAAACTAATATCAAAATATATATATATATATATCTTTGTAACCAACATTACAGTCATATGCATATAACCTATACAACACCTAGTACATGTCACTTTTACAAAAAGAGGAGAATTACATCACCGAGTTTATACTGAGATCGGGATCGATCTGGATGCTGAACCAGGACCTTAATTTCTACAATCTTGTGCACGGAAACAACCGTATGCTGAGTATTTCATACTCAATGGTATTACTATAATTCAAATTATAAATAATCAAATAATTTTCACATAATTGATCATATAATACATGAACACATAATATCTTAATTTATACATCACTTTCTTTCCATATCAATATCAAACCAATTCAATCCATTTCATTCTCATTTCTCAATTTCATCACATATCACTTTATATGTTTCAATTTTTCATTTCTATTCAATTTTTTCTTTTTTTACATTGTTTACCCCTATTAACAAGACTCGGACCTTAACGGATACACGGATCCAACCAAACACACCAAAATGGCACCCAGTGCCTCATCGGATAGTTCGAAGCAATAAAGTGACACCAGTGTCTCATCAGCCTAGCCGAAGTAAAGTGGTACCCAGTACCTCATCGAATCTATCCAAAGTAAAATAATGACACTCAGTGTCTCATCGACTCAAGGTCGAAGTATCCCTGAACTCTTCCAATCCTATGGCATGCCAACTATATCCGACTCAGCCCGACTAGTTAATAGGGACTTTCAATTTACAATTCATAGCACTCTCAATTTCAATTTCACTTATTAAATATAAATATCGAAATAAACATTTAATAATGAATAATTTGAATTATAATAATACAAACCCGGATTTCGCGATTATTCCTCGATAACTTTCTCCTTTCCTTTTTGTGCCGATGCTTCGGGTTCTTTCCTAGCTACAAAAATAATAATAATAATTTACACTATTAATTACAACACTAATTTATAATAATAATTGAATTTCTATCCAATTTATACCTTAATTCCAGTTTAATCCTAATTAACTCATTTATTTTTTTCTAACTTAATTCATACTTTATTTTTATTCAATTTCATTCCATATTCTACTTAACTATCTAATGTTCATAATAAAACCCTAATTTAAAATTTCTTTCAATTCAATCCCTCTATCACAAAACTTATAGCTTTTTTTATAATTTAATCCTTTTATCAATTCTAACTTGAAATTCATTCAATTAAATCCCTAATTCACTATTTTGTTCAACATGAACTATGTTCAAAAACCTTAAAACTTCCAAGAACTCAACTTAATTCCATCAAAAATTTGTTCTAAAGCTTCTAAAACATCTAATTTAAGAGAAAATGGCTTAATTGACTTACCACTTAAAGATTAAAGCTTTAAAATCTGAGTTTTCTCTTTTTCTTTTTCCTTCCCTGTTCTTCTTCCCTTGTTTCGTGAGCCTCTGTTCTTTCTTCTTTTGTTTCTTTTGTTTTTTCTTTCTTTATTCTTTTATTTCATATATATATATATTAGTTAATAATAATAATAAAATAATACTAATTAAATAATAATTTATATTATTATATTAATTAATAATAAATTAAATTCAAGAAAAATCTTTAGATTTTTCTTTGTTTTGCCGCCTCAATTTAAGCAATAGTCATAATTCCCATTTTAGTCCCTCTTTCTTTCTTTTAATCTATAATTAGACTTTCACCTTTTATTCAATTTAGTCCTTTTTATTAATTGCTCTAAATTAAATTAAATTCACCTAATCAAAGCTTAATTAAATATACTACTAAACTCATAATCACTCCTAATAATTATTTACGAACACGATTTACTAAGACAGAGGCCCTATAACTCACTTTTTCGATGCCCGTGAATTTAGGTCATTATATAAATCAATTTATATATATATATATATATATATATATGAGATGTTATATGATCAAGGTAGGTGAGTTGAAATACGTTGATACATGTGTTTGAAATAGGAATGTATGATTATTGAGTATATGATGGATTAATTGTTGAATCAAAATGTATAGTATAGAGCGATTATGTGTTATATATGTAAATGAAATGATTATAAGGTATGGTTTTAGGGAATGAATTTATGTAATGGTTATGTGAAATGGCTATGTGCAAATGTGTTTTGAGACATTGAAAATAGATATTTGAAATGTATTATGAACGTTAAAAGCAAATATGATGATTGGTTTATATACCAAGTGTGTCTTCCATGAATGAGTTTAATATCAAGATAAATTTATTTGTATTACATATGAACTCACTAACCTTGTGAGATTGATGGCGTATAGGTAATTTAATGAACTTATGATCAAGATATTGAATTATCTTGTAAAATATTTAAAAATACATCCTTTATGGTAAGTTGAAGTTTATTAAGAATTTACTAAGCTTTAAGCAAGCTTACCTCGTTTGATTTTCTTCCTTGCAGATCGTTGAACTTGAGCTGTCGATTAGATTACTCTTGGAGGTCACACTATCTGGTAATTAATCGTTTATGTTGGTCCAGTTATAAGTGGCATGTAATTAAGTTGTTATCTACATATGTTATAAGCCTTATAGATATGTTTTATTTCAATTGAAGCATGATATTTGAATATAGATGTATTTCTGAAGTAATTTTGACTATTGCCTAGGGTTGTTTCGGTAGAAACCAATAGGGTATCGGTAGAAGTACAGGGGATACTAAACTTTGGTTACTGACTTGGCTTGTTTCGGTAGTTGGTACCCAAATATCGGTAGTTTTCTGTGTTGTATCGATATAACTTAGACTTATATCGATAGAACTACCAGTTCTACTGGTAGGTCTCTGTAGCTGTTTTCAAAAATTTTACTCCTTGAGTTCTACCGATACTTGCTCAATTAAGTATAGGTAAAAGTCCCTAAAACTTTAGAAACTCAATTTTAAATTGAGATAATTCAAGGTATATGAAAAGGTTGATTTTGCTCAATATTTAATAAAAAAGGGGGTTTTAAATATCATTAAATTATTTTCGAATGTATACTGTAAGTTGTAACAACCACTTGCTCGGGTCCGGTGGCTGGACTGGATGAGGGGTATTACAACTTTCACATTAACCATTTTGTTTCTAAAACTAACACAACAATTGTGCTCATCATGAGAACTTTTCCCTTGCATGCATCTGGCCATGTTACTGTAACTTGCAAATATTCCCTATTGACACTTTTTTGATGCAATACACTTAACTCTAACCCTATTTGATTCATTCTTGATTATCTTAAGTTCCCTTCTACAACACATTGAGTACATACAAATTGCGGATTTGAATTGCTGACCATATTTAAACAACATCCTAATACAGAAGTGTGAAGTTGCTGAGTTTGGATTGTATGTGAGAAACCTACTCCTTCTTCTACAAACAACATCAGTATTGTCATCATCATCATCTTCTGACCCAAGTATGCTCCTGTGATCATCATTATCAAAATATTCAGTCTCATTTCCATCTTCTTCCCTACCAACACTATCATTTAGTCCTTCACCCTCAACTTCTTCAGAGACCTCAACCTCAAACTGCTTTCTAGTGCTTTCACTTTCAGTCTCATCAAGCATTGTTTCTTTACCTTTCCCATTGGTTTTCCCCTCCACTTCCCTCACCTTTTGCCTAGCTTCTTGAAGCTCCTCATCATCATCACCACCTCTATTACTAACAGCAACATCAACCTCACCCTGACCCTCAACACCCTCAACATCTTCACTAACAACACCTTTACCTGAACCCTCATCACCTCCCTCACCTTCAACACCCTCATCCTTACCTGAACCCTCTCCACTTCCCTCACCTTCAACACCCTCAACACCCTCATCCTTACTCGAACCCTCACCAACTCCCTCACCTTCACCCTCACCACCCTTACTGCCAGCATCTAAACCCTCACCACCTTTACTGCCAACAACCTTACCACCCTCATCCTCACCATCACCACCTTTATTACCATCACCCTTACTACCTTTATTACCATCAGCATAATATTCCAAACATGCTATAGCTAATATTTCTTCATCATCGACAAAAACAGCAATGTCAATCTCATGCTTTACATATAAGTCTATCTCCTTATGCTTAACCAGTAGTTTATCATGTCAATAGTGCTACTACCATTCCACACAACCCTAAGGTTATCTTACAAAGTGCTACTGCCAGGTACATAGAAATAAATTAGTTGCATTGTATTAAACCCTTACCCATCTTTAACTATTTTACACAATTCAAAATATGATATCGTATCTGGGTCCTCTTTAAGCCTCACAATCTCACCACTTAAATACCTAACATAAGAATCACGTACAAATCTACCCTCAACATGCAAATTTATGTAGTATTCCTCCTCTACAAATATCTGCAGTTTAAAGAATTTAAAAAAAAAACATCAACATACTGACAAACAACATGTAGCCAAAAAAGGTATATACAAACAAATTATTAAATAATATAAATCATAAAAAATTCATATACAGTTAAATGATTTAATAATTATATATATGTCATAACAACACAATAATAAAACATGGAGGGACCACTTCCACTCCTTGTGCTTTTCTGGTATTATGAGGACTACTTGAAGTAGAGATATTTTAACTTTTTTTTTTAAACTCAGAATTCAATATATTAATTTAAGCATATGTATGGTTTATTATTCCTATTAGTAGGCTCCCTGTAAACTGACCATGCAAGCATTAGTTGATTAAGGGTTATTTTTGTATGTGCATAGCTTGCCTGCACTTGTTAATAACCGAATATGTGAGAGAAAACTTATTGCTCTTACAATCCTGATTGGTTAAAATTAACTCAAACCCCCAAAGTTTGCTCAGCCCATTCTAAATTGAAACCTAATCTAATTCAATTTGACCACGATTAAGTTAACAACTTAAATAGTACCATGAATCTGAGTTAACCTGTCAAAATAATCCAAAATGAAATATCCAAAGTCTACCTCAAAATTCTTAACTAATTTGATCCCCCTCGTGCTTTTGTCAATAATAGGAAGCAAGTTAGAGATCTGAAAAATAATTCAATTTTCCATTCTTAAAGTCTTACTATTGATAGAAACACTAATTAAAATCATATTAATTATGAAACATACATTTATACATACTAACTAAGTCTTACTGTTGATAGAGACATTTACACATACATTTATTAGATTTGTGAGTTATTTACTGTACATTGAAGACAAAAGAAGCAAGTTGCAGAAATATACAATTGTATAATCAAGTGGGGTTGATTACCTATTCTCTTGACTACACTACTAACAACCACAACCACACACGCACTATCCTGCTTTCAGAACCAACTTATCCTCTTTTCTTGTTTTTGACTAAAACTATTATCTCAAATAGTTAATAGACAAAAAACCACTATCACTTTCGAGGGGAATCTTCCATTATTTAACTAAAAAAATTTTAACAACTTGCTATAAAGAAAAAAACAAAAGCAAATCCTAACAAATATAAAAAGAACCCTAAATCACTATCGAGGGGAATCTACCTTTTCTTCTTTATGATTTGGAGCATGTAGTTTCACCAATCTTCACTGCAAAAGACAAAAAACATGTTATAAAGTAACCTTAAACCCGAAATTCTCCAAAATCAAATATCCCATAACTCGAAAATCCCTAAAAATCCCTAAAATTTTAAAACCTAAACAAAAATCCCCAAATCTAAGAACCCTAACCCTCACCCGAAATAACATATATAATAGATTGAAAGTGAAACATACCTCAATTTCTTCCTTTCACGATTTAAGGTTTTAATCTTTTTTCTGAGTAATCATGATTCAAAATTTAGAGATTTGATTTTTTTCGATCGGGCTTGCTTGTTTTTTTTGTTTATGTTAAAGTTGTTTTAATTATTTTAATTGTGGAGTAAACCCAAAATTTTTTTACTATTTTTTTAAATTTAATTTATATTTTAACTTTAAAATTTTTTTATTGACGTGACATATTTTTATCTTATATATCATGTCAGCAGATGCTTACGTGAACGCGTCCAGCTGAAAAAAAGAAATTGTCACGTCAGTGTTATTAGTTAACAAATGATCAATTTGAAAAAAAAAATTAAGTATGAAAGTGAGAAAAAAAATCATAAAGACCAAAGTGACAAAACACCCAAATATTAGGGGTTAATTTTGTTATTATGCCAAAATATAAAAAAAATCGATTTCGAAAAAATAATATACAGGCCCAGTTTAAGTTTGTTTCCTCGCGAATAATTTATGTTTCTTTGCCTATTTGCAGTATCACCGACTTTCTTTTCTTTGAAAATAAAATTGAAAGGATCTGGGTTGAACAAGGGCATATGTTTACTAAATTGTAGGCCAACTGGTTCTAAGACTTTGAAGAATCTTGTATATGAATAAAAATACCGCAACTTTTGTGTAATGCAGGTATGAATGGCAGAATTTGACCCCTTTTTTCCTCTTGTAATGCAGGTAGAGAGCGGTTGGTTCTTAGAGGGCTGAGATAAAAACGGAAAGGTTCTTTTCTTTTCTTAAAATTTGTCTTGTTGTAATGGGGAAAGTGAAGAATGTTAAATGTTATGATGGAGGTTCTGAAATGTTGGAGGACTTAAGGTTTGATAACCTGTTAGAGGAAGCAAGAAGCGAAAGTTTTAGAGTTAGAAATATAAAGGAAATCAACAAGCAATTTAGTGAAATTGACATGGAAGATGTTGATTCAGATTATGGAATGTTTTGGAGTTCTCTTATCGATTATATTTCTGTACTTGCTCATAAATCAGATGTACAACCTTCAAAGAAGATCAAGTGATGGTAAAATAGATGAAAGCTTGGAAGAGCTTCTAGGTTCTCTGGATAAGTTCGAAAAGTATCCGGAATTTATCTTTGGAACTTACCACACAAATATGCGTAGGAAGTATGATGAAGGTTGTGAGCAACCTTCTAAGGAGAGGAGATAAATTGTGATAGTGTGGTAGATGAAAGCTTGGAAGAGTTTCTAGGTTCTTTGGATAAGATCCCGGAATTCATCCATGGAACTTACAATACAAATGTGAATCGGAAGTATGACGGAAGTTGTTCTGATTTGAATATCCTCACATTGGATGATACTCATGAAGAGGGTTATGCACCATTTGTACCATCAACATCATTGGTATGCATATTTTCTTTGCAACTCTTTGAATTACATTTGTTCCTTCCTCCAAAGGGAAAAAAAAAAACCTTAAACAAAGACAGTTTTTATATGTTCTAACCCCATCCGGAGGTTCATGAAATGTTTTGTTTTATTACATTTCCCCCCTTTATATGGTGCTGATTCTTTTACTGTTGTTTTCTTGTTGACTGTGCATATTGCCTATGAAAAGGCTGCAGCAGAGTGTAAGGATGCCATTAGGACTCCTAGCCGGCCTCAGTTTAGGGAGAAGGTTATGGCTCTTCTTAGAACTCCTTATGACCAAAAGGAGTTTGATAATCTTTGGCGAGAAGTAACTTACTGTAAACCAATTCAAGGTGCTGGAAATTTATGCCACAGACTAATCAAGAACTATTCAACCAAAACTAAAGAAAAATCACTCCTTGATTTGTACCAAGGCAAGTCTGGTTTCTCCAACTTCTGTTGGTGTTTACTTGTTTGTTTTTTTTTAAATATGCTTGTTATGTCTAAAGCATGCACATAGTAATTGAGACCATTGCCCCTTGCAACTGTTTATTCCACTTGAAATATAATTCAGTGTTTACTATTACACGATTGCTATCCGATATTCTTCAAAGTACAGCTCTCATCAAAGACAAATTTCATTCGAAAGTATTTTGAGTGTGCCTACCTTTTCTTTGGCCCATCAGATTTTGCATGATTGCTTTGGTTCCATGGTTTTGGTTGAGCAGAACTTGTCGAGCTTGTTAACAGTTGTGGTCTGTTGTTTCAGTATTTTCTCAAATATTTTAAATGAAGTTTACTAAACAATGTTAGCTTTAATGTTTATTTCGTTACTCTTGCAGAACTAAAGATGAAAATTGATGAATATAGGTCAGACCGCCGCAAACTTTTATGTCTCTTACGGGGATTTTTCTTTTGGTTGGAGGTGAGTGTTTTATATTATTGGTGCATTGTCTAATGATCCTTTGTTTCATCCTGCCATGGTCCTCGTTAACTGCTAACATGGTCTCCTAGCAAATTTAGAACAGGGAAAAGAGCAGGTTTATGATGGAATTATTGCAAAATTTAAAAAAAAGCATACCACCCAGAAAGACCCTTTTAATAGTTTGTGCATATAAAACTAATTAATCTAAACATTTACTGCCTTTATGTGCATTCCATGAAATTTTCTGGCTTTGAAGTCATATTTATGAAACTGGAACTCTATGTTAATAAATTCCATGATTTCTTGGTGCAAGTGGCACAAACTACTGTGGGGTTGTTTTTTTGAGCAAAGCTTCCAGATATCTAACTGTGTATATTTGATCAGAAACTGCCTAGTTATGAAGATGCATTTCAACCATGGTTGGACACCTTGAATTTGAATGCCTTGGATGAGATGAGTGGAGGTTAGATTTTATCTGAACCAGCATTGATAAGGTAAATGTTAACACTGTTTCAACAGTAGCATCGTGTATGAAATGATTTAAATCCTGGAACTTTATTTTATATAATATAACCATAGAAATGTCGAAACTAATGATTTATGTCTTTCATTTACATTGGTACATACCAGCATTTGTATAAGCTGTGATTGATTGGTATAACGGAATAATGATGCAAACAATGTTGAATCGTAATATATTGTTTTTTGTAGTTTTAATGGACAAATCATAAAAGTTGGGGTGCCTAGTTTTGAATGGAATTGAAATCGACAGGTGAGGTGTCAAGGGAGAACCATGTCTTAGTGTTCTTTTATGAATCATCGTTACATTAATTTTGTAAAAGGTGTGGATGAAGAATTAAAGCTCAACTTAGTGTCCACTCTTTTAATAGGTTAAAAAGGGTTAAAAATTAATTATTGAAATTATTCTAGCGGATATTTTAAAAATATGAAATTATTGTCACTTAATAATTGAATTTGAGTGTAATTATTTGTAATTACTTCAATACTCACCTTCGCATTTAATTTAGTGAGATCTCTTAATTACATTGGTTGCTCAAACATATCAAAGATATGTAATTATAAATAATTACACTCAAATTCAATTACTAAACGACTTTTGAAATTTTTCATAAATAGAATACTCAACTAAATTTGGTATCATGAGTAAATTGACACCAACTCAATAATTAAGAGTGTAAATGAATTGAGTTCAAACGAACAAAACTTTGGTTTTGTTCTTGTCCGTTTGTTTGTTTTTTAAGTTGTTCACATTCGATTCATGTTTGTTTAAATTTTCAACATCATATTTGAAATCGATTCATTTATTATTTAATATGTTCAAACTCGATTCATTTAACGTTAACATTCACGAACATATAAACATTGAATAAAGATATTTACAAACAATAAACTAAACAAACCAACAAAATTAAACTAGCATTTCAACAATCATGAGATTTATTGAGTTTCAAATTTGGGAGAAGCATTTGTAATACCATAAAAAATCTAGTAAAGCATGTTGAGTGTAGTGAATGTTTTCTCAAATTGTCAATGATTGCAAATATATAATTTTTCTTGGATAAAGAATCTAAATTTAAATATGAAAATAAAGAGAATAATATTATTAAAGTATATTTTATAGAAAAATATTATATTTAAATAAACTAAATAAATAAATAAATGCGTTTATTCTTGAATATAAACAAATAGAATAATCTTTATTCAAACTCATTCACTTAATAAATGAACATAAATTTTCTGTTTATACTTATTTATTTAATTTAATAGACGAACATTATACAAATAATTTATTGAATGCTATATTAATTTACAACCCTAGTATACCAATAATATTTCTCTCTTTAGAAAACAATTATGCACTTTCTAAAAAAAACTTCCACCCTTAAAAAGTCTCTTTAAAAATTTTACTATTTTCTTAAAAAAGTTAATAATATATATTTAAAATTTTTTAAATATTTATTTAAGATTTTTTTCATGGTGTTGTTTATTTAAAGGTTAATATTTAATTAGATTATATCACATGTTTGATGTGAACGAAAGAAAATATTATATGTAAAAATTATTTCCTTTAAAATTTATTTAACAATGATTATAGTTAAAGTCATAAAAACTTAATAAATTTTATTAAACATGTATTTGATCTAAACATAATCATGGGTTGGGTCACTTGATCTGATCCAAATGTCTAGTCCAAAAGTGAGAGAGTTTAGATCAAAATATAGGCCCGAAAGTGTTTTAGGGAAAAATGAGACCCGTTTTCTAAACAAGATGGGCCTTTAGTAAGCTTTTTTTGACTTAGGCCCAATTCGAATTTGTTAAAAAAAACCTACTGTTGTCTTCACTATTTTTGTTGTTATTTTGTCACTGTTTTGGTGTTATTTCACTATTATATTGCTACTATTTTATTGTTTATTGTATAACTCTTATTTTATTGTTAATTTTGCTACTATTTTAGAGTTATTTACCTGTTAAGTTGTAATTATCTTTGTGTTATTTTAAAGTATAAATAAATTTTTAAATTTATTTTCAATTTGTTAGGCGGGTCGAGTCGGGCATGAGTAAAATTTTAAATCTATTTTTCGAGTTGGGCTGGGCCCTATCCTAAAAACGAGTCTAAATTCTATTGATGCTCGATTTGAATCCGATCTGGTCCATGATCACCTCTAGTTCAATCAGTAGATATGTGATTTTTAGTTATTTTATTTAAAAATTATATAAAAGTATTAAAAGACAAGCACTATCTTATCATTTAGAAGAAAGAATGTTAATCTTTTTCCCAATTGAATTGGTACCCTTTTAGCTCGTGATACCAACTCGGTTATATACTTTGTAATAAGTATAGATACATTGGTAATAGTAGAAAATTTATATTTCACATGTATTTTTTCTTCAAAGAGTTTATTAGTACAGTTATAGATACAAATCATGAATAATACATATTCAATCAACTAAACATGAAATTAACTTCATGCAAAATTAGAACACGAGAGCAGTTTACGAGTAGTGCTCATTGGGAGTGTCACAACAACAAAAACAAAGAACACAAACAAGTTGTTTACACATCTCGGTTTTCCTACATCGTAAGGCATTGTTTAGATTGATAATCCACTATCTTAAATCTCCTACAAACAGGGATTTAAGTCTTATCACACATCGGTGTAGCAAACTCACTTTTGCATTTAAAATTTAGATCTCTCTCCACTAAATTCCCCGTCCTAGAAAATATGGTTCATAAGCCATGTGACTCATTTGTTTACTTACAAAATGCACTCACAATAATGAATTCCTAACGAACATACTCTCCACCCTTTTGACTGACACAAGCCTTCAAAATCTATATAAGAGTTTAAGGCTTGCAATGATAAAAATTAATTACAATCAAGATCCCACTAAAATAGCTTCATAAAAATATTTATAAATGTCCTCGTAAAGTTTAGAATAAGTTAAAGATTTCCAAGATAAGTTTTTAAATCAGCCAAGCCAATTTCCATGAGACAAGAGATTCGATTTGCTTTATCTTAATCGATTAAATCTTCAAAGATTTGTTATTCCACAAGATCGATCTTCAAATCTAGATCAGGACATGCTCATAATATCATTTAAGTCATAACCCCAATTGTTTTAGTACAAAAGGTTTTCAATTCTAAATAAGGTAAGTTATGTGACTTGCACAATATCAAGAGTAGTGGACACTGCTCATATAATTGCCTCAATAATTACCTATTTCAAGGTTAAACAAGACTTTCATATTTAGTTCATGAATTCATCTTTACCAAATCACTTTGAATTTATCATGATTTGCCACAAATCTCATTAAATCGACGCATAATCATAAGGCAAGTAGATCACATTAAGATGCTTGAAAAATAATTGCACGTAATTCAATTTTTTCTCTAATTATAAACACAAGATTATTTGCACAAAATTTTTAAAAAATGCAAGTTAATAATAAAAATATTTTGATCAAATATCTCAATAAATAAAAAGTAGTCAAGAGTAGCCAACAATGTCGGAGGCTAAGGGTGAGCAAAAATCGATTCGATTAAAAAAAATTTGAATTTTGAGTTATTCAATTTTTTCAAGTCAACTCGAATAGGTAATTTGAGTTTCGAGCTTAAATTTAGTTAAATTTTTCGAGCTTAAATTGAGTTGAATTTTACAATTAATAATAGATTGAGGCAAATACCCCTTTGATCCTTGTTAATTTTGAAAATGATCAAATTGATCCCTCCCAACAAAAATTAAAAAATTCAAAATAATTTTTAAATTTCAAAATATTTATAAGAAATTCAAAATTTATATTTTAAAAAAGTATAAAAATATATTAAAAAATTAAAATTTTTCTAAAATAATAATTTTGACATCTAAATAAGTTAATTGATTGTGAAGTTTATCATACTAAAATAGTTTTTTTCTTATTTTATTTTGAAAAAATAATCAAATATATATAATTTCAAATTTATGTATTCTTATTATAATAAAATTTTAATTTAAAATATTTAATTTTTTAAATTTAATCTAAACAATTTTGTTCCATTTAAAAAAAAAAATTCGTTAAAAAGATAATAGAAAATTCACACCTAACGAAATTGATGCAAGCCAAGATGAACAAATGGGCCAAGCAAAATTGTTTCAAGCCTTTTCTAATTAAAAAAGAAAGACAAAGTGAGTAAATTCCAGTTTAAATTCAATGTTTTCGTGTCTCTCTCAGTTCTAAGCTGTTGGTTACTTCCACTCAACAAAAGCGACCTAAGAGAAACCGACAGTAAACGAAGGAAACCAGACTTTCCGGTATGCTCTGCTCCACTGCTTTACTCTTTTCTGTTTGTTTCTGAGAAAGCTTAACAAAACAGAATCAAGCCACTGTGCGATTTCTGTTTTTGCATTTTTTTCTTTTTCTTTTTTTTTGGTTCTTATAGCTAAAAGTAGCCTCGATTAACTCGTAGCAGTTTTATGAAGGGAGAAAGATGGTTTCTTTTTTATGTTTGGAAATAAAAATCTTCATTCTTTGGTTGTTATAGTACAATGCACGGCCTTTTTATTTTTTTAATTTGTAATTGCATGCACAATGTGATCGACTGGTAGAGATCTGAGAGCAAAAATGAGAGGTTTTTTGTTCTTTGTTTATTTGTTTTATTATTATAGGGAAACTGAATAATGTTACATGTTATGATGAAGTTGCAGAGCTGTTGAAGGATTCAAGGCTTATAGTCTATTGAAGAAAAACCACCGGTTTTTTTTTTTTGAACTCGTAAGGAATTTGAAAAGGAAATTATGGATCAGTATAATGAAATTGACATGGAAGATTCTGAATATAGACATTTTTTAAACAATCTTGAGCGGTTTGATTTTCATCCTGATGGCAATGATGATGGTGATCATGATGTTGCTGTTGCTGCTGCTGTTGCTGGTAGTGGTGACGACGACGACGATGACAACGATGATGAGGAAGAAGAGCTGAAGAAGAATCCTGAATATAATTGTTTTTTGGAGAATTTAAAACTGGATGAGAATGGGGAATCATACACAGTCCAAATTCCAATTAGTTCTGATATCTCACTTGTACTGAAGTATGAGGGAAAGGAAGAAGAGTCCTTTGAGAATGTGGATAGGCAGACAAATTCCAAGAGTAATTTGAAAAGAGAAAAGGCTAAGGTTTCTGATATTTTGGGTGGTTTTTCAAGGAAAGCAAGGCCTGATACTGTGAAGAGACCTTTGGAGATCAGAGATGAAAGGAGTAAGAAAATATTAAGAAATTCTCCTTGCCAGGAAAGACAAAGTGGAGATAGTGAAAACAAACTAGAAGAGGAAGTTGAGGCTGATCCAGTTGCTTGTAAATCAAGTGGAGACCCTTCGAAGATGATGAATTATGCTATTAAAGGTGAAAACTGCACTCAGTTTCTGGATTCACTTGATAAGTCTGGCACCAAAACTGAACCGAGCTATGAAAAGGGTCATCAAAGTACACATCAGAAAAATGATGGAAGTTGTCCTGATGTAGAAGTATTTACATTGGATAATATGCCTGTATGCAAAGGAGATTATACACCATTTGTGCCATCAAAATGCTATCAATCATTGGTATGTATATATATATCTTTGCTTTGTAACTCTCTATATTGCTTTTGTTCTTATTTTCCTTTATCTTTGCTTTGTAACTCTCTAACCTCATCTGGATGTTCAAGAAAGGGATTTCTAGTATGTTTTGTTTCTTCAGTTTTGTATGTTGCTGATTCATTTACCTTCTTTTTTTTCCTGGTTCCATGATGCTTATTGCTGGAAAAAAAAGGCTGGTGAAGAGTGTGGGGATGGCATCAGAAGTTCTAGTTCGTCTCAGTTCAGGGAGCAGCTTATGGATCTTCTTAAAACTCACTATAACCAAGAGGAGTTTGTAAATCTTTGGCGAGATGTAACTCAAAGAAAACCAGTGCAGGGTGTTAAAGACTTGCGCCGTGGAAGAATGAAATCATATTCAACTAAAACCGTTGGAAAATCGTACCTTGATTGGTACAAAGGTACATTTGGTTTCTCCAAGTTTATTGATTGGTACCAGAGAAGATATTGTTTTTGCAAGTGATTTTAGTGGTCCTTCACTTTCAGATTTTGCAAGACTATTTTGCATTGGTTCTAAAGTTTTTGGTTAAGCAGAACTTATTGACCTTGATAATTGTTTCCTTCTGTAGTTTCAGTATTTATTCAGCCATTATACAAGTTAAGTGAAATTCTGAAACAATATTAGCTTTCATAACCATTTTGTTCCTCTTGCAGATCTAAGAACGACAGTTGATTTATTCAGGCCTGATCAATGTAAAGTTTTATATCTCTTACGTGCATTTTTCTTTTGGTTGAAGGTGAGTGTTTTATCCTTGGTACGTCATCTCAGTGAAAGGGACAAACTGGCTTTGTAAATAATTTGAATGAGGTTAGCTAGTAGATTCCTGCTGAAATAATAGAAGATATAATGCTTATATGAATAATGAAACTCTAATGACTTAAACATAGAGAGGCATTTTGTGCATTTCAATAGTTTCTAGTTTCCTAAGCAACTTATTACGTATGAAGTTAAGCTTTTACGAGTATTTTGTCAGAATACAGCTCATGAAGGTGCATTTAAACCATGGACGGACCGGTCGTTTTTGAAAGCTTTGGCTGACCGGAGAAATATCTCAACTGAATCAATATTATAAAGCAAAGTATGGAAGCAGCTGTAGCTATGGGCAGGAATGCATACTGCTGAGGATTTTGACAATGAATGAATGGTATGGCATTCAGGCTTCTTAAAGTAAGTTTTTGTGTTTGGTGCTTTTGAAACCGACGCTTATTACATGTGGCCAGTCTCTGTCTATGCTATCACAACCTACCATTGTTGTTGCATAGTAGTTTCCTTTCATGTCTGCATTAATTGAATTTCAATATATATATATATATATATGATGTAGATGTAGTACAGTAGTTGCCTAGTTTTGATATTTCCTTTCATGGCTGCATTAATTGAATTTCAATATATATATATATATATGATGTAGATGTAGTACAGTAGTTGCCTAGTTTTGATAGCTGACTCGGTTAAAGAGGGGATTGAAAAATTGGACCTAACCACAGAGATGTGTGGAGAGATTTGGCATTTGCTTAAAATAAGCAACTACAGCGTGATCTAAAATGATCTCAGCCATTGATCTGATGCAAAAAATTGAAGTCATGTCAACTCAATACTCAACTGGTTACCACATCTTAAAGTTTCTTTTTTTTTCGTTGGAAAATGAGTTTTTGAATCATTATATATATATATTAAATGCAAGTAGGTTGGGATCTAAATCATTAAATATCTATAATGATGACCTCTTTTTCTTTTCAATTTGTTAGATTTTTTTAATTCAATTGTTAGTTTAAAAATGAAGTTCATCTATTCAATTATTTTAAAAATCATCGTAATTAACTTGTAATATTTTATATTTATAATAAAATTATTTAAGACATTTGATTTTATATAATAAATTATTTTTTATAATTTTTATGCTAACAAGTAACAATAACAAATATTAATTTTAATAAAAATATAATTAAAATATTTCATTACAATAATAATTTACTTAATATATAATAAATTAATAATTTATATTGAAATCAAAGTTTTTCGAATTGAATCAATGGTTGAATCAATCATGCAATTGGTTTTTGGTTCAACAATTATTATGAATTATTAAAAATCATAAAAAAGAAATAATCATTTAAAAAAATATAAATCCAGTTTAATCAATCTGTATTAATTTGCAATCAATCTAATTTTCGCCTTGTTTTGAATTGGTGTGCAAGCTAATTGGCTATTCAATTGATTTGATTGATCGATCAGATTTAATTTTGAAAACATTGATTGAGATATAAACATTTACGTTATATACATATATAATAACATCAAATATAAAATAAATTTGAACTCGAAATTAAACTTAAAATAACTTGAACTTGAAAAGATCCAAATCCAAAATAACCTGATTTGAACTCATCTAAACCCACTTGATTGTCACTTCTACTATTAATCATACAATCACTAATTATATGAACTTAATCAAATGAATTATAATTACTTGTACATTCAATGATCCAATTGAATCGTTTCTATACAAGTGTTATAGCATTACTTGCATTTGTATTTACCTAATTATGATCGTAATCGAATGGATTGTAATATTAATCATATAATCATTGATCTAATAAAATTGGTGTATAATTGAAATCGAATAAATTTTACTATTAATCATAAAATCATTAATTATACGAACATAATCAAATGATTTATATAATTAATCGCACATTCAATGATGTAATTGAATCATGTAATTACTAGTATAATGGCATTATGTGCATACGCATTTTTTTAATACGAACCTAATTGAATGAATTATAAAATTAAATGTACAATTATTAATTCAGTTGAATTAATCTATTTATGAATGTAATTTTAAGAGCATTGATCTATTGTACATTCCTTAAATTGCTAGTACAGCTGAATGAATTGTTATTACATTAATACTACAATTATTTATCAAATTGAATTATATATAAATGATTTTAAGAGTTTTGAGAAATTAAAATGTATTTCAATTTGAATTCGAATTATTTCTTAAGTTTAGTTCCATTTCGAGTTGCTATAACTAATTCATATTTAGTCCCATAACGAAACAGATTGTCCGATGCTGCTGATGGATAAGCCGGCAAACACCATATCTTTTCTTGATAAGCCAAAACATTTAATAAGATGGACAGCCTGTCTCAGAATTGAATCAAGAAGGCAAACACCATTAATCGCAAAGAACCTGAGATTAATTACCTTCACAAGTTGGTAATCGAATAAAAGTTACACATTTCCACTGGAACTTGAACCCAGGAAACAAAGAATTGAGGGAAAATACATCAAATGTATGAAATGAAAGAAAATCCAGTTCTTTTCAGAAAATTTTTCTATAAATCAATAATGTTGATTTGGATTGGCACTGATTCCAGATAAAAAGATCTTTGGGACCTTCTTTCCAGTTCTACTGGTTTGTATCATCCAAGTAATATGAATTTCGGGGCTCATTGTTTATATTTCCTACATCTATGGAGCATATCTCACCCGTATGGTTGTTTCCCAAGCTTTCAGATTTATCCCATGGCAGTCCTTTTCGTTTCTGTTGTCTGAAGTACTTCCTACCCAAATCATACGAGGATTCTCTCGTTCTTTTCAATGTCTGTTGGATGTCAGTACCTGGAATGTCCGAATCTGGGTGGTTTCCACCAGCTGTGCTTGCAACGCTCTCATCAGGACAACTAGGGGAAGGTCGACGGCTCTCCTGTTGCCCTTCCTTTGAGTCGGCATTCATTCCAGTGGAGTTAGCAGCAGAAACTGGTTGAGTGTCTTTCTTATCGGGGGGGCATGGAGGTAAAGGTGGAAACGGGTGAAAAGGAATGCCAGGGGCTATTGCCCAAGTTTCTAGACTTTCACCTTCTGGTGATCCGAACTGCTGCAAAATGGGCAGTGGGATTCCGTATGAAACGGGCAAACGTGAAATGAATCTCTTCTGTGGATGAGCAATAACCACATCAGGGCACTTCAACTGACAAACTTTAGGTGTAGGGAAACCTGTAGCAGATGATGGAGCAGTAGGTGACACCAAAGATGCATTGAGAGGAGACGAGAACCCTGGTGGAGCATCCTGCTGAAAGCTTTGGTTTCCATTCTCAAAGTTAATAGCTTCACCTTTGGAAATACTGTCTTGGCATTTGTTATCCCCACTGTTCATCTTCTCTATCTGATCTGGTGTTGCTTGACCTAAAGCAGATAATGAGCTACATTCGCGTTTCTTTGGTGACTGAGAATCAATTTTCTCTGTATCCGCTGGCTGATCCCAGCGGCTTTTCCGCTTGCGAATTCTGGTACTGTTGGTTTGGGAAACACCAACTGATGATGAGGAACCACCCTCTCGGGTGGAAGTATCCGCTGAAGTTGTTCCAACCACAGATTGCATGATGCAATTAATTGCTTCAGTAGATCGAGTGGCCTGGTCACGCCAATGATTGTGAGATGCTGAAACCCTGTTACAGTCCAAACCCCTAAAAAACTCCATCCTGCCCTCATCCTTGTCCCTGTAGCCAAGCTTTCTAACAGGTTTTCGAATCCACTTATCTCGAAAATTTCGGGCTATTTGATGGACCTGTATGACAGGTTACAATTAGATCCGAAATACATCCAAGGAAAGAAGACTAGTCCATAGATTAGAGAAGCTATACTATTAAACAATAAAAGAGAATGTTAAATGAAATGTCAGTCAATACCTGTTTGTCATCATGCTCTGTGAATGACAGTATCGACTCCCTAAAGCTGTGCATGAGAAAGCATGGTTTTCATGTAAAGATACAGAAAAGGCACAAAAGAATGTTCAATCGAAACAAAACTTAGTTATATTCTCTAACCTCTCCCTTCCAGCACAGTGAGGACCTCCATTAATATGCTCCTGGGTAAGAATTCCCCGGCCTGCCAAATACTCTAAAACCTGCAGAAGTAAGTTGCAAGCTGTATTCTTGTCATATTTTCCACAGAATTTTGTTATTTAATTTCAAGTTCGCACGACACTTTATCATCATAGCTTGAAACTTCCAGATTACCAGCTTAAGAATGGCAACTCAGTGGACCTAACTGCAAACTTTTTTTATTGTCCAAAATAGTGAGATATTCAGATAAACCATCCTTACACGCACACAAGTGCACATATATACTCAATGAATCTTATGCGAAACTTTCTGCCACGAAATGTAGTGGCAGACTAGGCAAAAGGCATTCATATTGCTCTGTTTTTTATTTTTTAGTTTTCCTCCTACATAAAGGAACCTTACCCTTTGGGGTGCACCATTTACCGTCCTAAAAGAGCTGCTTAAATAATATCCTTACACTTAAAATGAAGGCAAAGATTATCCAAAAAAGACAATTATGCACAAGAGGTGTGGGAAACTAAAAAGATGACCTAAATGTACTACCACCGACTTAACCAGGGACAGCAGCAGATTTTTCATCATTTAATTTAGAATTACAGGTGAATCAATGCTGCCAAACTGTTTTTTCTTTCAAAGCAAACTACTTAAGCATTGAGGCCATTTCATTCAGCAGTAAAATGCAAATACTACTGTTGAAAATAACCATTAAAGGAAAGCACTTAACCCATGATAATGAATGCTTTCCTCAATAGTTTTTTCCCTGAAAATAGGAAAAGGGGATTACATCCTTTTCACTACCATTGAAAATACTATGATGCATCTTAAATTCCAAGAAGCAATACTAGAAATGGCATGCACAGCATATTCACAAATATCATTATATAATCCCACAAAATAATAATGCAACAACACAGTTTCCACACTGCACCTTTAGAAGCTTCCGAAGAATAGGTATCTTTTTAAAGTCCTTTCTGTATTTCTTCATTATGTTGTGTAGCATCTGCAAACCTGAAAACCAAAGCAACAGCAATTATTTGCAAGCCAACAGAGACACAACTGCAGTGACGTACCCATAATTGGATGCGGCAAAAGTTAGGAAAGAATACCATTCTTGTTAATTATATCGGTCAGCACATGTCCGGATTTTGTTTTTAAAAGTGCATCAAGAATCATTGAAAGCTCTCGATTGCTGCACAAGGAGAAAGCTAGAATCACATACTGGAAACTTACACAGTGTGCACACAAGTATAATGTTATTAAGGTATCTAAAAGAAGAGAAACTAAATTGACCTTTGAATTGCTTCACCACTGCCACTATCACCGGAAGTAGCTGTGAGAAGCAGAAGCTTCAAGTAGCCTTTAGAAGCATCCTGTCACAAATCAAAATGTCCAATGAAATTATCGAGTATAAAACTAAGAAATAAGGAAGCATGATGCAGTACAAGAAAATCCACATAATTTCCTCATCAAAATAAGTATCTTAGTATGACTTGAAGAGATGCCAAAGCAGAGAGCAAGCTAGTTAAAATGCTGGGAAAAAAGGAATAGAAATGCTAATTTAAAAACTTAACAACTAACCTTTCGTTTTGTTATTCCCCCCTCAGAATCCAGCAACTCATTAAGTTTCTCCTCCACTGTAAGCATCCAATTGTATGTATCAGTAAAAAGAAAAATTATAAACATCTCATTCTAAAGATAAGAGGTTTCTTAACCTGCTTCAAAACGGCAAGTACTAGAATTTTCCGAGAATTTTCTGGGCTTGACAGTTGACACTTGAAATTTGTTGGATGTTGTCTGAACCTTATTTCCACTCAGAGAATTATTACTAATCTTCCCCTTCTTAATAGAACTGGATGAACGAGAAGTCTTCATCAGGGGGCGTGATTTTGCAGAAACCTGTTTGTCTTCTGCGGCATCAGACTTTGACTTCTTATTAGCATCAATAACATTGGAAGATAATCTATTATCTGACATATCTTGAGAAGCATCTAATTTCTGAATGGAACATGAGGTTTTGTTCATAGCCTTCTGTTCCTCGGTACCATCTGCCTGAACAGCTTCACTGGCAATTGTCACAGGTGAAGCTTCTTCTGGCTGAATGGCTAATTGGAAATTTCCCTTCAAATCTTCAGTTTCAACTGAGTTCAATTCTGATGTGGCAGAAACAGAACGGTTCACAAAGTCCTCAGCTTCTGGCATATTCTCAGGCTTCAGTACACCATCAGTTATTACACTCTCCACAGATTGCATTGCTGCACCATCAGAGGAACTTGATCTAGATATAACATCTTTAACACCAGTCCAGGTTTCACCATCTTCAAGCATCATGGGTTCAGGAGATTCTTCATCTGAATCATCATGAACAATGACTTCAGCACTAAGTGGATCACCACCTATATAACCCCGACAATGAGGTGAACCACAGTGACATTTTTTTGCAGCAGCTCCAAATACCCTCACATAGTTGTAGTCAAATGTAACCTCTTCACCCTAACAAATATACCAAGCATGTCACATATATACAAAGATGACATCTCATGCAACAGAAAGACAAGACACAGACACACAGACACACAGACATATATACACGCACATAAACGTGTATATATGTGTGTATGTGTTTGTGTCTGTGAAATGACATAACAATTTCTTCAAGTTCAGTCCATGTACCCTATACCCTCCAAAAATTCTCTGCCTAAACATCAGATTCGGCTGGCTCCAGTTTAGCCTTTAAGCTACTATCTTGACTATTGAGGTTTTCCCCTGTTTTTGGTTTATTTAAATCTTCAGCAGAAATGACTGCAACTTTGACATTGGGGATTCATCAATCATGCATGGCTACTATGAAGTATACTGATCAACTTATTGTTTCTCAACTCGCTAATTAAGTATTTCGTCTTGTTATGAGGAAGTGCATCTAGAATAGGCATTTTATCATTTATCTTTGTATTCTGCCAGCCACTCAACATGGCAGCAGGACCAAGTCATTAGCCTCAATAAAAGGCTAACCAGCTAATATATGGCAGAAATCTACTAACAGGTTGTCGGGAACTTAGGAGTCAGGCTAAACAAAACTAAATTTTTGGGGTTTATGTTTGGAAAAAGAAAAGAGTTCAAACTTTTAAGACTTGAGCAGACAACTTGAACTAGAAGCTCAAAATCTCAACTATCTCAACTTAAAAGGAATTCGGTAGATCAGTTATGTGAAATTCAAGTTGAATGTATGAGCCAAACCACAAAAAAGAAAAGTAAATGCAAGATCCCATATTATGCTTGGCATCAGTAACATAAACTGCAAACTTACCTTTTTTATATCTCTCAATGCAAACAGTCCAATACAAATTTCACCATTCACCATCCACTGCTCATGAGAAAGATAAAGACAACGGAAACAAGGTTAGCCGTATTTATATTCAGGAAACATAAACAAGGAAAACATCAAAATATGATTGACCAAATGATATACAGAGGAAAACCCCAAACACATATAAAGGTACAGAAGTCACCAAGGGAGAAAGGCAAAACAAGCAGCTAACTTTATTACACCCTTATAATCTAAGTCTGACTTAACATAATGATATATTATTAATATAAAAAAATAGTTTGAAACCATGGTCAGTTGACGAACAAAGCCTAAAAAGGCAAAGATGACTGTGATACTAGAAGATTTGGCAAATCAAATTCTAAAAGAAAAGTTCATAACAGAAATCCCCAAAATAAATTTATTAATCTAGCTTTTAATTAGGTTTCCATATAGTGCAGATATCCTTGCATTATAAAAGGAGGTGGAAATCACCTTTTCAGTACGACAATTAGGATCACAGCTATGGTTAATGAAGCGCCCCAGATTTCCTTTCACATATGCATCTATTACCTGGAAGAAGGGAAAACTATCCTTGAAACCAAACCATCGAAGTAATAAATTGGCCAAAAAAATATACAACATAGTGGATTTTATTGATAAACAAAATAAACTGAGAATTCTAACGAAAATATCATTCAGGACAAATGGATAATTACAAGTATGAGCAAACATGGGGCTGCAAAGGCATATAAAGCATGAATTTTAAAAGGCAAAGCTAAAGCTGCAAGGAAGCATCCGCTGTTTCTCTCGAGTACTTTCAGTGATAAAAGGGTTTATAATGAAGAATAAATAAAAGCTACTATTTAAATAAGTCACAAAACTATGTGTCTAGCTATGTACGCATACATGTAATAAGCGTTTAATAATAAAATTAACAAAACCAAATACAGGAAGGAGATGGTTAAACTTTCTTCACTTGCTACAGCCTTCTCTACTATCAGTGTTGTATGCTAGATGATGGTCATATTTGTTTGTAAAATATGAATGGAAAAGGATATCATCCAAACCTCACTGCCATTCAATGTCATGAAATAGAAATGCCTCTGACCCCTAGAAGCATACTCCTTTTGCCGAGCCTCATAAGCTTGCAGATCAAGCACCTGATGAACCAAATAATTCAAATGCCACCCATAATTATACATATATATATATAGTGACTACAAAAGTAGAGTCAGCATAATATACATCTCCACTCTACTCCAGACACCTGGACAATCTGAATTATTTCATGCATGAATTATGGATCAGACAACAACAGGCCTTCAACAAAAATGACTTTCTTTCTTGTACAACAAAAAATGTAGCTTTTGAATACATGAAAAATATGAGAAAGTTTCAGATGAGTACGAAAGGAATTGGTTAACTTGCTATCGAATTTGGAAAATGCTTGCACAAAAAACCAACAGTCAACATGATATCATATGACTCAAAATAATTGATAGATCATAATAATAACTAGATATACCGAACTTTACCCTTCCTCTAGGATATGAATCCTTAATTTCCACTGAAGAAAGTTGAAAAGAAACAGACTTTACTGCTTCAGACAGTGCATAGATTATATAAACTAGATAATGAAGCTCACCCATGACACAGCAGAACAATGCCTTAAGCATGCTTACTCAGCAAACCCATTTGACAATACATTAGGTGCTTTTAACTAAGCAGTCAGGTGAGGAGTGGAACCCTCAATTACAGTGTTCATTATGGCTGTGGTTTACTTAAAGGTTTTACTTAAACAATTACAAAACTGAAATATAAAAAAGCCATAACTTGAATTTGACTATAAGTTCAACAAGTCTGTCAAGATCAACAAGCATAAAAGTACTATAAAACAAATCATGTGCTTACCTCTCCAACGTATTCAATAAGGAAACGACCAGCAGATATATTCTCTTGCATCCTCAGCCCAAAACCTTTCTTACCAAATCTATCCCACTTCATTGTCGCATATTTGCGCTTCTGGAACTGCAAAATAGATGTTTGGAAGAAAATAATATTCTCTTAAAAAGAAGTCTTCTTAGAAGTTAGAAACAAAGACAACCGAATATATACTGCAAAAATATTGTATATTGTCATCTACTAAGAACAGTGAAGAACCTGTTGATTTGAACAGAGGTCCCCGCAAGGACAAGTGCCTTGAACACATTCAATATTCAGCATCCGATTTAGGCATTCATCCCCACAACCAAGCTTACCGTCTGGCGGTCGTTTGCACTGGCAAACCATTATCTGCTTAAAATTTAACTGTGTTAATTACAGGAAGAGAAACACAAGAGCAAACAATATAACCACAAAAGCTATCAATCTGACAATGAAAGAATGGAATCAGAGAGAAAAAGTTAAGTTGTTCTTTTCTCCAATTCAGTTAAAGTTTATATTACATGTCAATATTTGTGATGCACTGAAAGAAAATTAAAGCAAGGAAAGAGAGAAGTCAAAGAGCTTAACGTATAAAGTTATTTATCCAAGACATGAGATCAAATTCTACCACCAAGGCCTTACTTGGGGAGATTAAGTAATTCAAAACTCTAACCTTAGTAGTGTAGCCTAGACCTAAAGCCCTAAACATTAAACAATAATACGTGAAGAAGGTGATGTAGTTAAAACATAGGAAATAATTCCCGCCACAACCCCCTCCCCTTAAAGTAAGAAGCAATAGAGGATCCATCCATTAGTTCTTATGCTGACATAGTGAGCTCACATGATACTTTAATGTAGTTTCAATAAATAAAAACTACATTATATTATCACATGAATCGCTATGTCATCATAAAATCTATAGGAAGGAAAAGGTGGAAATAAATAAGAATCAAAAGACCTGAAAAGATTAATAAGCTTCCTCTCCACGATAAAGGCAGTAATAACCAAGCAAGATGTACTTTTAATATTATCTCCCTGTTTGTAGCATTTACTTTGAATCATGACTAACAGATCTTCTAACTGATGTTGGTTAATAATCTTTAGAAGCACCATTCATTTGTTAGAACTTAAGACTGAAATGTTGCATCTTACAGTAATACCTATTTTTTCACATTGAGTTATGAGAGGAAGCCCCTCCGATCATTATTAGCATCACAACAAAATGGAATGAATATACTGACAAGATGAAAAATCCAAACGCAAACTCAATAGCATGTAAAAATATAACGGAATCAAATTAGGCTCAGAGTTGGACCTCATCAATGGTTTGAGTTTTCCGGCCCCGGTGCAAAAATTGGTTACTATCAATACGCCAAAAATGTGAATGTGGCGACACTGCAATAAATTGGAATGTGAGTATGAAACGGAGATCAAAAAGGAAAATAATAATTATACTAATACAGTGTCTATCTACAAGTCATTCATGCAGTTTGGCTATCAATAACAAACATTATACCTGTCATAAGTTTAGTTTCAAATCCCTTTTCCAATTCCTTATAATTGAAACCATCACAACCATCTTCCTCAGCATCAGATATGCCCAACTCAGCATTAATATCTGCATTGGACTTCTCTTGTGCGATTGAACAATCAGCAAATGCTTTATCCACATTGTCCCCACAGACCCTTCCAAGTAAATGACAAAATAGAAATATTCTAAGACATCAGATTGCTTTACTCGGTGCAACAAGACAAAAGTCACCAATGTCTTAAGTCAAAAACTTGAGCAAAGTAAAGAGATTACATTTTGTATGTATCTAAGCTTATGAAAAGACACAAAATGAGAACAGAAGTGAAATGGAGAACATATTATGCAACACAGCTCAATCAGAAGATAAAACATTCGATCAGATAGTAAGATGCCGTGGTTTATGAAGACTGTGATCATTAGAAGAACAATTACGTTTCAACAAATTGATAACGTATTGCCTCAGACTCAAGAGAAACACAACAAACAATTAGCAATAGAGGTCAGTAAGTCTTGCACACCTCTCCTGAAGGCTAAGGAACCTGAAATCATAAAGAAGACTTCCATGGATAAAAAGTGGACTTCACAGAGATAGGATAAACAGCATCCTTCTCATACAGATTCCACCATTAAAATCTTAAAAGGCAGTTAAAAATCCAGTGAGATGGAAATTTCTTCCCAATAAAATGGTTCAAAGTAGAATCTGAATTGAATAGAGACCAGATCTCGAAAAGCCATGCACAGTAACTGTTCATATATTTCCTTTTACTTTAAAATAATAATAATACATTAGCCATAGATGTTAAAATCGTCCTGATTTACCTCAATTAAAATGTGACTTTTCTGCCTTTTGTCTTACATATAAGCAGTAACATGCAACAATTAGAATCTTCTGTGAAAGAAATTAAGGTGGTCAGGCAATTTCCATAAATTCACTACTGTGGAAGCAACACAGCCCCCAAAACCTATTTAGAACCTGGATGGAAGCGACATTCTATTCCAAATTGCATAGATATCATCATACCAGAATCAGGCTGAGAAAAGCATAAATTAACTGACTATTCAAGCAATCCTTCCTAAATCAAATTTGTGATGTGTTTGGACAAGTGGTTGACTGTTCTAAAACATTTAAGAGTTAACAAAACAACCATGGAACCACCAGCATTTGATAAAAATTTTCACATAAATTGCATTCTAAGATAATAAAGAGGTGTATGAAATGATAGATACCAACGGTATGCCTCATCAATTGACTTTACAAGTGAAACTGGTATTCGCCGCCATTTATGACAATCATCACAACGCACCCAAGCATTATCAGGCTGTGTATGCTGCTCCATGACACCATCTCGTACCAAGTCAACATTAACCATGTTTGCAGATTCAATATTGTTTCCAGTATTTAAGTCCTCATTATCATCTGAAATCTGATTTCCTGCAGCACCAACTACTGCAAAAATAGTTAAAACAGTCTCCAACTTCTATTCTGAATCAATTTATCCCAATGGGAAGGAAGAAGAATGGCAACTGATATGTGAAAATTATTAGAGATTAATTATAACAATAACATGAGAAGAACAGAGAAGGAGGGAAGAAATAGTTACATAAATCCTTAAAGTTCCAGTACCTGTTACTGGGCTCTTTCCTCCTCTGGCTACAATCTCCTCATCAGAGCATTTCTCCTTTACTTTGCTATTACTAACTGACTTCGACTCATCCCCCTTCTGCTTAGAACCATTTCCTTTCCTGCTCCTGACAGAATCAGAGACTCTGGACTTTCCCTTGCTCGCTCCTGGAGATCTTGAAGTTTTGGAAAGTTGATTACGCTTGCTATTAGAGGAAGAGAAATTCCTAGTGTTCTTTGTATCTGGAACATCAGAACTGCAACAATCTTTAATACCCATACTATTTTCCTTTTCTGTTGCCTCTTTGGAGACTCCAATCCAGTTCTCTCTTGAAGAATTTGCAGCAGATGATGAAATAAGAGCTTCGCTGGAGACAAGTCCATTACCTGTTGTTTTTTCTCTGCTTCGGCGACTCTTAGATGATTTAGCTTTCCTAGTGCTGGCTGCACCAGGAGATCTATGATTATCCTTCTTTCCCCTCTTGCTACCCTTGCTAGTCTTAGCACCTCTAGGAGAAGCTAAAGCCCCAGAAGTATTCAAAACAGTATCAAGCGACTCTTCTTGGTGTATTAACCCAATTTGTGCATCAGAAATTGTATTGATTACTTCTGAATCTGGTGAAGTTCCAGGGTCCATACACTTGTTCTCTATTGCTTCTTGAGATGCTTCAGCAACTGCATCAGACTGACTTATAAGGGAACTATCTGTAGCATCTTCAGAAATCCTCTCAAGATTTTCAGAACACCTGACAGCCTTATTTGCTAGTTTTACTTTCGTAAGAAAAGCATCTGAGCATGTTTTCACCATTTCTTGATCCTCCTTGGACTGAAACTGCATTTCACTACCCAGTTCTACTTTATCTTCAACAACATTTGCTACTGTTGGATATTGTAAATTGGTTTCCTTCCCATAATTACTAAAAGAAGAATCAATAAGAACTGATGGGTCAACCACTTCTGCAACCAAAGTATTCACATTACTTGGAGCAACTTCCTTGCCCACTTTAATCTTCAGACGCAGGCAACTGGTTAAACTGTTACTTAGCCCACTTGACTCTTTTCTGTTTTGCCCAGCTCGGTTTTTGCTTCGTTTCCCACTTCCTCGGCCACCCCTAGCTTTAGAAGGTTCCTGATTCTGCACTCCATTACATGAAGGATCAGGACATGGCTCAATAAATTTGGCAATGTTACTGAACAATCCCCAAATGGAAGAACGAGCTGGTTTTGATGAACAGCTTCTCTTCCTTCTTGAAGCTTTGAAAAGGAATTCAATACTTTCGTGTGGGCGATGCAGCTTTGTGCTACTGCAGTTCCTAGCACCCCTTTTGGCAGGAGTCTTTCGGCTTGATTTACTTTTCTGTCTGCCCTTTCGAGAAGAGGAAGATGTGGTTGGACAATTTTTGGTTTCTAAAACACAATCAGCCTTGACAATATCCTTCCCTTCATTTTCTCTTTGTCCAGAACAGTCAATTGAACTGCTAGAACTAATTGCAGCACAAGCATCCTTTGCCAAAAGATCTAGTGGATCCAACCTACCAGACAAGCCATTGTCAACAACTTCAACGGGCTGAAATGACAAAGAAGTTGATTTATCACTAAGACAGTTTGCACCTGGCTCAAAAGAATCCCTGTTCGAGTTGCAGGCCTTTCCTTTGGCATTTATTATTATTTCACTGAAAATCTCAGCCTTTGTATATGCAAGAAAATCAGTCCTCCCCTCAGAAACCTCTGCAACACCAACTCCTGACGAACCACTAATATCATTACCAACAGTGTGTGCATTCTTCTGTGTGGCAAAGAATCTCCTTGAAGCTAGCAACTCAATGCATAAATCATCATTACATTTAGTTTCCACAGGTTTGGTAAAACTTTCCAATGAGAGACCACTGCTACTGGGATCATCTTTCTGGTTATGCCCGTCACAACTACCCACTGAATCACCTGTCTGTTGTAAGTTGGAAATTGTCTCAACACAACATGAAGTAGATATCTTGCCGCGCATATCAGATTCTATCATGGGTGAAGCACCACTTTCCCCATCCAGAGAAGGACCCATGATAGTGTTACTATCCTTCGGATCATCTTGTCGGGGACAATCACTCCTGCAATCACCAATGCCTATTGCTGTTGCAGCCAAGTGACTACCCTGAATAGATGACATGTGGCTGCAAATATTAGCCTCAACCTCAGTTAATACCTCTCGTTTTTCTTCCATAGCTACTTCCAAAGACGAACAATAGGTACCCGTACCATCCTTACTCTTGTGTTCACCAGTTGCATCTATTAACTCAAAGGGCCCTTTAAAGTTCTCAGAAGGCAATATTTGGTTCAGAACATCAGTCCCTTTCCTCTTTACTGCATCATTTTTCTCTTCAAACTTCTTTTCCCCATATGCCACAATCCTTAGTAGAATGGAACCGTTGACCCTCTCATCATCATCCTGCTTATCCAGTTTAACAGAATTTCTAGGTGAAGTAGACACTGTGTTTGGTTCTGATGGCATTTCCCCATTCTGTGAAACATCATTTTCTGAGTCGTGATGATCACCTATACCCATATTCTCAGTCAAACAAATCCTACCTTGGTTATTGCCCATACATTCTTTAAACATCAGACCAACCACATTTTCATTGTCACCCTTCATCTGATCTTCACATTTAGTAGAAATCTCCAGGCCACTGCTCAAAGAAGCAGTGTCTTTGTCCTGAGACAAGCCTAGTGATCCTTTTGCAGCAATTGAACCATCCTCTCCAGAAGCTCCACTTTTTTCCAAGCACACATCAGTTACTGAATAATGAATGTCAACATCATCCTGATTCTCACTCAAACCAACCCCATGATCACTGATCCTATCACCCTTCAGTTCATTCAAACCAGAAGCTACATTTTCACACTGAATTTCATTTGAATAACCTGTATTATCAACATAACCCATCAATTCCTCTGGCCCAGAGCAATCTGGATTTTCATCTTGATTATGATTAAAACAAACCATAGCATCACCGCAAATATCACCCATCAATTCCTTCGAGCTAGCACCATCTACATTCTCACCCTGATTTCCAATGGAGCAAACTGTACTATCACCATATGTATCACTCCTCAAGTCATGTGGAGAAGAACCATCCACTTTTTCACCTTGATTTTCAATTGAGTAAACTATACAATCCCTGCACCCATCATCCATCAATTCCTTCAAACCAGAATCACCCATAAGTTCACCCTGATTATTTTCCAAACAAACCACACTATCACCGTACATATCACCTACCAATGCTTTGGAACAAGAAGCATCGGCAATTTCACCCCCATTTTTCTTCAAACGAACTGAGTTTTCATAACATTCACCACCCATCAAACCCTTCATACCAGAACCAACAATTTGGGCCTCACCCTTTATTCCAACTTTGCAATCAATATCCCCAGACCTTTTGCAAGCACTGTTTTCATCTTCACCTGGTCCACTAGCACAATCTCCATTAGAATCAATCACAACGCAATCCCGTTGCTCAGAGACAAGTTTCCCCATTGACTCAGAGCACAAATGTTGCTCTGCAGCAGCAGCAGCAGCAGCAGAAGCAACTTCACGCGAAGGTTCGTCAACAAAAGTCATATTCCCACACGAACCCATCTCAGTTGTTTCCAAACAAATTATCAACAATGCTGCAATCTCATTACTCCAAACCTACACAAGAGTGAAAAAAAAAGGAAAAAAAAAGTTTGACCCAATAATCAAAATCAAAATCAAGCATATCCCCCTTCACCAATACAATGCAACCTCAAATTCACCGCCAACGAATCCCTAGCTCCCTTTTAATCATATCGTTCCCAATAAAACCTTAATAAAAAATATACATATAAAAACATTACCTTATCAAAGCTCTCTCTGAGAAGAACCTCGGAGAAAACCCTAGAATCCCTTTCTCTGCACAATCGAAAAACCCTTCATCTCAGAATCTAAACACTAATGCATATATCCCAAAAATAATAATAATAAAAAGGATAATACATTGAAATAATTAACCACGAAGAAAAAAATTAAATTCAACAAAAAAAGAAAAAAGAAAAAAAATACTTTGTTAGAGAGAAGAGGAACGAGGCCGTTGAAGATGGAAGAAAAAGGTCGTTTTTATATCTTTTTATTTTTATTAAAAAAAAGAATAATTTTTTGTAAACCTGTTTGGGAGAAAGGAATATGAGTGAGAAAAATTGAAAAGAAAAAAAAAGGAAAAAAAAAAAAGAAAGAAGGAAAGGAAGACGAGATATTAAAATATCAATTTTGACCTTTCCTTCTTTAATTTGTAAGCCGAGTTTGATTAGGACACCGATACTGTATGCTCTCCCATTTGACACGTGTATTTCTCATGGGTGTTGTTGCCATTTCCTATTAGAATTTTGTTTTTTTTTTCCCTTATCATATATATCTATTTTCGTTGGGAAATGTGTTCAGACGATTTTTTTTTTTTTGGGTGTGAATTAGAATATTAATAAAGGTTTGGCGATCAAAGTACAAATTTTAATATTTTATTTACTACTTGTAGTATTTTATTTTTATATTAAAAATACTCAAATTTATTTCACAATAAAAAAATAGATTTTTTTCCCTTTACATTAGCTTAAGCAAAGGAACAAGTAATGGTTAAGAGCAAGTATACGATATTCATGGGTAGAAAATAGATTTAGAAATTTTAGTTCATTTCATATTTAATTTAGCTTGTTTTCAACGTGAAAATGTTTAAATATTTTTAGATATTAGTGTTTTAAGTGAATTTTTAATGTTTTTATGCTTAATTGCTAATAAAGTAGAGTAGACGTAGATTTAAAGTAGTCAAGAATTCCACTTAACAGCTTAACTCGGATATGTCCTATTATCTCCTTTATATCTATACAGAAATTTTGAATTAAATGGCATGTATTTGGGATATTTATGTCTTGGTGTTGAGTTTGCATTCCGGTATATTTAGTATTTGACCTAAAAGATTTATAAAAGTGAATTTCATCTTTGAATTAGTAGATAATTATGCTAGATTATATGCGTTTGAATATGTGAATTAATCGGTTAGGCAATAATACATTGATGGTTATGGTTTGATGATGTTTTTGTTGTGTTTATGTGTTAAAATGATGATTTTGCATTGAGGTAAAGTTTAGGTGCGTTTAAGGTATATTTTTGTAAGGTTTAAACTCTTGAAATGTGCATTTATGATTTTTTTGCTTGTGAGTCTTGAGACAAAACATGAATATGTCTCGAGACTATAAGAGCAAAATTTATCTTATTGTCTAGTTATATATTTAATGTCTCGAGACTTCATCTAATTAGTTTCGAGATAATTTTATTTAGGCCTCGAGGCAAAGTGATCTTTATTTTTGTTTCGAGACATTCAAACATCGAAGCTAAAATAAAAAAATAGGAGAGATTGATCTAGAGACCTAGCCTCAAGACAATTTCTAATGTCTCAAGGCAGATAATTTTGAAAAAAAAAATACCTAAAATAAAATGAAGTCTATCTCGAGATCTCGAGACAAGAAATCCTCTATCTCGAGACATAACATAGAAATTTGGTAGTTAAATTTGGAATCAAGTTCTAACTCTAAATTTGATCCTACATAACCTCGTAACATGATAAATTGAATCTTAGACATTGTGAATGTATATGTGTGAATATGATTGATGATTAAATTGATTTGAATGATAAGTATGATTTAAATTTTAGGCATAATGCCAAAAATAACCTGTAACATTTGACTGTTTGGTCACTTTGATCCATCTCTTTTTTTGAAGCATTTTAACCCCTAACGTTTATTTTTTTGTTAAATTGGTCTATTTTTAACGGACATGTTGACGTGATCGTTAATTGACTAACTATCAACATTAACTGCTGACGTGACACTATTTTGTTTTATATACCACATCGATAAATTAATTTAAAATTATTAAAATTATTTTAAAATCATCATCATCATTCCCGTTTCTTCTTCTCCGTTATTTCTTTCCTTTGTTCACCATCATCATCATCATCGCATCCTTTCACCGTCACTATTGTTTAATGTCGTTCAAGCCGCCTTGCTCCAAAATACTATCCTATTTCCCTTCTTTCAAGTTCTCCAATTTGTTTTCTCAAAAAAAGTCATTGAAACCTCAAAATCCATCCTTTAGCCTTGATTTTTCTTGACTTCGATCTTCTTTTATGTTCGTCAGATGGCTTCCATTTTTTAGCATGTATTTCCTCTCACTTAACTCTTTCTTCTCACTGTTAAGATTGTCGAACGGACACCTGAAAACCCAGAAATTTAAAAGCGAAAAAACCCTCCACAAATGGAATGATTTATTACAGGAGACATCGACATTAAGGTCGATGGGCTAGTCAAAGTTGGAAAGCCAAAGCTTAGAATGGTGGAGGCAATGGTGCAAAGCGTTGTGAGACAAACTAGACCGATGACGTCACGGATGAACTTGGTGTCACATTTGGCATGGTGGAATTCAACGCCAACAATGTTACAAGTAATGTAAATGTAACAGTTTAGGTCTGTGTAAAGACAGTCAGCCAGAGGAGGGAAAAAACGACAGCGTCTTGGATAAGGATTTTTTGAGAAGGGAAATCAGTAAATTAATGGGGATTGAAGGACGAGTAAAATGACAACCTTTTTTTAATGTAATGACAAGACAACATAGGAAGATCAGAAATTGAAAGCTTGAGGACTTTAAGGTTTGATTTTTGGTTTGGGAAAATCATGGTTTTTGAGATAAGAATCAATAGAGAAGAAGACATTTTTTTGTCTTTAAAATTCTGGGTTTTCTTTTTGTAGTTCACTCGTATATTTGATTGAAGGTTATGGGTTTTCTTTTTAATTGATTGATTGAAAAATGAGATGGATTGTTTTATTCTATAATTTGACAGGGGAAGATCAGATTGATTGAAGAAACGGTGATGATAATGATTTTAAAATAATTTTAATAATTTTACAATCATTTGCTAATGTGACATATAAGATAAAATAGTATCACATCAGCATTTAATTATATTTGGACCGTCACTTAGCGATTAATGTTGACCGTTAGTCAACTAACGACTAATTCATCATGTCCGTTAAAAATAGATTAATTTGATAAAAAAATAAACGTCAAGGGTTAAAGTGCTCAAGAAAAAGATAAAAGGTCAAAGTGACCAAACAATCAAACGTTAGGGGCTACTTTTGGCATTATGCCTAAATTTTATGATTATATAATGAGATAGCATGAGTTGCTTCAACAATGTAATGTGACATCATACATTCAGATCCAACGATGGGTCGAGTGTGGAGTGTTACATTTAGTGGGAGCAGAACTAGAGTTTAATCGATTCACGAGCTAAACCAAACCCTATAATTGAGTTTAATGGCAAATGCCATGATTGGTCTCAATACCAAGCTGAGTTTGGATGCTGAGTCTATTTTTAAATTGTTTATGTAGATTGAGAAGCTAGTATAAGTAGCATGTTTATTAATACCTTGTGGGTGAGATATAGTTGATAATTGGTCCCTTGAGGATGAGAAGTGATTAATGAAAATCACGTAAGCACTGTTCCCTAGTGTTTTACGAAGAAATGATGTTAGAGATATATAAAGGTAATGGATGCTCAAGAAAGGATAATGGTATCGAGCTTTTGATGACTTGGTACTGAAAAATGCATGGTTAGATTATCTATCATATGAATAAGTATTATAATTGTGAATACAGGGGTGTATAATGCTATGTTGGTTATGTTATATGCTTGTTGAACGTGTACATACTTAATAAGTGTTAGTTCAAAAGTTGAAAGTGTGATGCATATTATGTAAACCGAGATTATAAATAGTAATAAATGAACAGTGACATGAGTTAATGGTTCTAATTGTTAAAATTGGATAAAAATAAATATATAATAAACCTAGGTGATGTTAATGATATTGTCATGCTGAGATATTATGCTACATTAGTGATAGTTGATAACAAGGTGTGTATCATGTCTGATAGAATTACAAACATAAAAGTTAAATGATTGAGTAAGAGTATAAAGATCTAGATATGAGGTTTAAAATTAATTATATTAGATAGCTTGAAATGAATTCATTGAGTTGTGTTAAATTGTTGAATAAGACTATCACGAAGTTCAGCATAATGAATATACCTTTGAATAGATTGTTAGATCTGGTGCCCAAAGCATATTCAATTGTATACTTTTATTTTTTCAAACAGATTAGTTTAATAAAGTATTATATTTTATTTAATAAAGTTATTTTACTTGAATTTATACGCCATATGATTTAAAAGTTAATTTTAATATGTTAATGGTTTCATTCAAACTCGAAAGTTTTGTAAAGCTTAGTAGTGGCACATAATACTGGAATTCTTTTAAAGGATTGGGTTTAACGTGTTATAATATGAGTAAAAGTTGACATTGTCTGGAAGTAGAGATCGTGAAATAGAAATAGTAATAACAGTATAGAAAAGAAAACTTTGAGGACTCTACAACTCACTTGAATTGATAGATGGATTACTCCCTTGACATTAAGGAAATGGAGTACATACATGTATATTCATATATTGAAGTGAATTTGACCTGGATAAGTATGACTGAAACATGAGCTTTTGATAATGTTTAGAAGTGATAAGAACATGAAATTTTGGTATGATTTATGGTTGGATGTGGGATAGAATGTAAGAATTCAAGATAACTATGAATTATTACGGATGCAGTTAAAGAAAGTTTTGAAAGGATTTTCGAATGTTAATGGATTAGTTATGAGATTGACGAGCATGAACTAACGTGTGTTTAGGGTTGACACCTAAAACTAAATATGAGTTGTGTAGTAAACGATCAAATGAAGGAGTACAAGAATGATAATTATGAAGTAATAACCAAAATGAATTAAAAAGGTGTTTAACCAAACCATAAAGAAATGAAACAAAAACATTGCAGTAACTCTTATAGTATTCAGATAAAGAGTAAGAATACGAGTACCCAGATTCGAAAAAGATTCAGAAAGTATTCAGGTGTGTTACTAAAATTAAGTGAAGTTTGGAGTGTCAGATGTGAACAAAAATCGAGAAGTAATTGAATAAGTGGGAACGAGAATAGGAACTGGTCATACTGTGAGGCAAGTATTCAAAGACGTTGAACAATTAAATTATATGTGAATGCATCAATAATTAGGAACTTTCAAGAATTGTATTTTAGGCATCGTGATAAGTATGACGATCATGAAAGTTAGTAATAGGTTTAAATTTGTAAAAATCATGAGAATGCACCATCAACTATAGGATATTTCATAGTATTGAATTCAAGGTATGATCAGTGATATGAGATTCAATATTAAATGGGATGTAACTTTGGGTATCGTGAGTGAGATGGAATAAGAATATGAAAATTCTAAAATTTATATTTAATTAAATTCAAATATGATATATGTGAAGATAAGAAAAGATTGATGTGAAGACACAACAATGAGACGAAATCACGAGTGTTATAAGATTGAATTCAATGTGAACAATGATCACTAAGGAAGGAATTAATAAACGTATGTGAATAAGTTAATGAATAAAAGATATCGTTGAGTTTTGAATGTTTTTATTCATTTAGAAAGCTTAGTAGGTGACACATTCTAATGGAAAACGTTGGATTGGTATTGGAAGCTAATACACTAGTAGACAGTCAAACATATACTCAAGTATTTACGGAGAACAGGGGATTATATGCTTGTGTATTCCGGAGAAGATCTTACTCCTATCGGATATATTGATTCTAATTTCCAAACATGTCGAGATTTGAGGAAATTGACATCAGGTTGTGTTTTTGTCCTAAGTGATGGGTCCATTGTATGGAGAAGTGTAAATCAAAGTTGTACTACTGACTCCACTATGGAGGTCGAATATGTGACGACTTTTGAGGCTATTAAAGAAGCAATATGGCTTCAAAAGCTCCTTACAGGTCTTGAAATAATTCCTAGTATGGAAGAAGCTATCACATTGTATTGTGACAACAATGCGACAATAGCTAATACCAATGAGACAAGAAACCATAATAGGAAAAAACATATTGATCGAAAGTATCATATCATAAGGGAGACAATTGCAGACGAAATCGTGGATGTACTTAAGCTTTCATTTGAGGACAACCTTGCAGACCTATTTACCAAGACTTACTAGCTAAGAGTTTTGAGAAACACGTAGAGAGCATGGGTTTACGGGATGTGACTCATCTACTTCACTATGGCAAGTGAGAGACTATTGGATCTAGTGCCCTAAATGTAGTATTTTCGTCTAAATACACTTGTAATTTTTCGAGCAGATTGATAATAAAATTATTCATGAATTACATTAACACTTTGTATAATTGTCCTCATATGAGTTTTGCACACAAAGCAAAATAGAAGAAAATGTTGCTCATTGGTTGTCTAATGTTTAACTAATACTAAGCGGTATTATGTGGTCTGATCATATGAAAAGACAACTTATATTAGTAAATAAACCGGAAAATGTCCTTAGTCTAATCAGAAATGAGCAAATCGATTCAAAAACTAATATATTGTCTATCAAGTCCAATTGTGGAGATGCTTTGTCTTGGGCATTGGAGCTGATAACTCCCAAAAGATAGAGACATAGATATTACTGACTAGACTGACAGTTCATCGAACTAAACCCAAGAAGAATAAATCATGAATCCATTTATGGGTTTATTCACTTGTGACGTTCATAGTGTGACATACGTAAATCTTGAGTAGATGATAGACTATGTATGTGTGAGTCATACACTTTGATGTAAAAGCCTAAATTTGAATAGATAAAGAACCGAAAGTTGGTGCGTTGGGTGTACAACTTCTATAGTATGTAGAGTCATTCACAACAGTGGAATTTATAGCCCGAGACATGGGTAAATGATAGTATCTCATTAGCATTACACAGTTGGTGAAAAGTAAATATGGCCACATGTTGTTCTTTTTTGTGATGAATGGCTTGAATACTATTTGATAGTATATTGATTTTTCATATAGGAAGATGTAATGGTTACCATGAGATATAATAAGATTATATGGAGAGAAGGAATATTTCCTAAAGAGATTAAGAATATCCTATGAGGGTAACATGCTTATAACAAGGTCATTAGACGAGCATAGATCAACTTGCTTTCGTAATGGTATGCTATTGGGGAGAGTTCAGCCACAATACTATAGTGGAAAAATTTTGTGACTAAATGAGTTTATAATTAATTGGTGAAAAGCTGGAACTTAATTATAAATCATTTGAGCCTTAATTGCATATTTTCAATCGAAATTATTATCCACTTGATGTTCCTGAAACTAGACTCAAATATCTTTCTACCATAAAAATTTTAAAATTTTTACTTTAGCCAATTAGTACAGAAAATTCTTCCAATTTATTCCTTCTCTGCAGCATGACAGTTTCGACCTTTCCTTACTAAAAATTAATTATCTTTTAATACAGAGATATAACAATGTTCCCATCTATTTCTTTTGAAAATAGACTCATTAAGGATTTAACTACATAAATTTAAATCTCTAATAATTTTTCTATATTTTTCTATGATTTTTCAAAGTCAGAATAGGGGAACTCGAATCTACTCTAACATTGTTACACAAAAACTAGTATATCTCAAAATATACAATTCATTTTCTTTCACCATTTCTTCCATATGAAACTATACTCAATAAGATTTAATTACATGTTTAATTCGACCCTTAACTCTTTTTATACAATTTTTGGTGAATTTTCGAAGTTAGTCCTCTGATTCTATCCAAACTGTTTTAATGAGAATATTTCCTTTCTCATGTTCCTTTGCACTAAGCTTCATTCAATCACACATAATCAACACTTATAATTAAACATATTATTTTTATCATGTTTAATCATATATATTAAAATTATAAACACTTTAAATTAATTATTTCTAAGTCTTTTAATACTTGTAGTACTTACAACACTTGTAGATAATCCCTTTTCACTCCTTAGATTTCTCCTTCCCTTTTTTCTTCAATTTGGTCCTTCTTCTTCTTTTCTTTCTCTTCAATTTCATACAAAACACATATATTCACATTAAAATCATTCTAACATATCATAATCTATGTTTCTAAACCAAAACTAACATATATTTAAAGAGGTGTTTAACTTTCTTACCTTAATCACTTGTATTCAACACTAATTTCCATTTTCTTTCTCCTCCAAGACAAGTATGGATGCATTTATTTTAACAATTGGATAGCTACTACACTTCTCTATTAATTTTATTCACTAATCTTGAAGAAATTTGGAAGAAACTAGCTTAATTGATTTGTATTTGGTGAAAATGACTAATTTGAAAGAAGAAATAAAAGTTGAAATGGTGGAAAAAAATTGTGGCTGACGTGAAGCACAATGGCTGATGGCTTTTATAGCCTTTTCATCATTTCTTTTCTTCATTTCTCTAGATTTTTCTATCAATTTCTCTTTATAAAAATATCTTTCTTAATAAAAATGGTAAAATTGCACTTTTAGTCCCTAGACCATCCAACATTACACTTTGGCCCAAAATCATTGCCTCCAAAAATATCTTCCATCTAATTACTCTTTTGCCCCTCCTTAATCACTATAATTCCCATAATGATTCATAATTCATTTTTGGCTAAATTTTTATTTAGTCCTTCCTTCTTTCTCATCATTACTAATTAATCCTTAAATTTTTCTAATCTTCTTATTTTAGCTACATATTTTAATTCTTGACTCCTTCCCAATACTGTTCCAACTCCGGTTCAAAAACGCGGATGTTACAAGGCCCAACTCCTCTCATATGGAATGCATAGACACAAACCCTAGTATTCCTATCTAGAGTTGCCACCCCACTCCCTAAATAATAGAGAATTGGGGATTTTTTCTATCAAAAAAAATATTCTTTCTGTCTACCACTTCAACTAAGATTCTACCAACTCTCCATAGATGACAATGGTAGACTTCAAATCACACCAACTGAAAGAGAAAACATAAGTTTCTCTAAAGTTTTTAATATTGCTATTCTGGCAGAAAGTAGTGAAAATTTATTTTAAGAATAATTTCTCTTTTCGAAGAATTGCAATTTGATCGGTTTCTATTTAAGAGAGATTCACTAAAAGTAAAAAAAAAATATTTCTAGTTCTATATTTGATTCGAGTTGATCAAGCCCACACTCGAAGCAGTTCGTGGTATGAGAATAACAGATAAGATCGTTTGGTTGAAACCTAGGAGCAACAACGATCCGCCTATCCGAAAACACGTGTACGAATTCGATCTAGGGTTTATTGTTATAAATATCACAAACTGGGTCGATTTTCAAAATTTTAATTTTTTACTGTGTAAGAAACTATTTTTGAACCAGTTTTTTTTCTAACATCTATTTGAAAAGAGAATTTTTGTTTCACACTAAAAGTTAATAAAACTATTTCTAGTTATGTGTTTTGATTCGAACCATTCGATCCCATACTAGAAACAGTTCGTGGTACGAGAATAGTGGAGAATATTGTTTGGTTGAAAGTCGAAAACAACAAGGATTCATCTATATGAAAACATAAGTGCAAATTCGGTCTAAAGTTTATTGCTATAAATATTACAAACTGAGTCGGTTTTCAAAATTTTCATTTTCCGCTATGCAAGAAAACTGTTTTCGAACCATCTTCCTTGGTAATTTCACCCTCTTGCAACTAAAGCTGCAACTTGCAATGCAATACTTTTCTCAACATTGCCTTTGTTCTTTTGTATCTTATCAATGTTCATCTCAAAGGTTTGCAATGAACCAATGAATCACTATTTGACTCCGATTTTTTGAACTATAAGAAGAAATTATGAGAGGAGGTGAAGAAAGCATTGGAACTCAAAAAGAAATTGGGTTTACGTGTAATGGGTATGAAAAAGAGGTGATAAAAGAACTAGTGCAGATTGAAGGAAATAGATTTAATTTGGACGTTTGAATGGATGCTTTAATCTATGTTTGATTGAGCTTCAACATTTCCTTAATGGTCCTATGCTTTAAAATGTAGTTATTTCATTACTGGTTTTTGGACAAGATCTTTTGTTGGTGTGACAATTGAGTGGTGTCAATGAGAGTTGTTGTCTCTTATTTGTTGGTGTTTTGGCTGGAGTTTCTTGTCTGTTGATATGGGAGTTTTGTGTGTTATTTCCTTTTTGTAGGTTCTGTTATTAGGAGTTGTGTTTTGTATGACTGTGGCCATGTTCGATAGTGTTTTATAGGTGTTGCTTTTGTTGTCTTTCTGTATGATTGACCTTTTAGTTAAGATCCTTTTTTGGGTTAATAAAATGGTTTTTGATTGAGTAAAAAAATAAAGTTGAGCACTAAGCTTTTTCATCATGGACTTGATAAAAGCCCTCAACCTTGTCTTTCAATAAGCCCAATTCATGTCATCCAACATAAGGGGTCTTGTTATTGATGGTCACTCCATTTCAACAACAAATCAACAATAGGATCTCCACTTAGTGCGTCAAGTGTTTTGCTTTGATACTAATTGAGAATTCATTGATTTTGCCTTTCAAATGTTCATTCAATTGCAACAAAACTAACTTATAAACAATTATAAAATAGGAGATGAACACTAAAGTTTGGTTGTGCAGGTCATAAACTTCTTATGTTTGTGGGGCTTTACCCAGAGATTAATCTATTATAGATCAATAAGTACAAATTGTAATTTAAGTCTAGCTCGCTCACCTAACTAGTTGTAACATTTCTCCTATACTCAATCTAGATTACTTTTTCCACTAAAATTTTATCCTTGAAAGTTTAGTTGTAAACTGAACAACAAGAACAATTTACTTACAATAAATAGTTTTGCACTAGAATAGATTCCTCACACAAACAAGATAAGTTCTCTCTTAATCTCGTGCATAAAACTAAAATAAGTCTTCTCTCAAATAGCCGTTTAATAGTTTGCACAAACTACAATTAATACGAGTTCTAATTTTTCAAAAATAGCCTTTAATTAAGTCTTCAATATCGAATGAAGTGGCAAAGATTTTCTCGATATGAGGTTTCTTGTAGACTAAATCTCTTCAAACATGAAAACTTCAATCACATTGAAAATCTTTATAATGTCCTTATTTGATTTGACAAATATTACATGATGAATTCACTGATAATATACATGAAATGTTAATATTTAATATATTGGTTGCGTATAATTTTAATTAAATATTTTAAAAATTAAACATTATCAATGTATTAAACGTAAATTCATATATAAATGTACATAAATAAAATGAAAATGAATTAAATATAAAATTATTATGTGATACGCTAATGAAGTTTTTTTTTTTTATCTCCACAAGCAAAGTTAAAAAATCGTTTTGTACACAATATATTTATTCATTTTTTAATTATCAATTAAGGATATGTGACGACTTTTTAACCTGCTCGGAATGAAAAAAAACTTCACCGCTAATGTATCAAATAATTATCTTTAAAATTCAAAATAAACAATATCAAATTAATAACACACAAATATGGTAAAGTCATTGAGATTTGAGGAACATAAGTTACTCGAAGTAGATACAATATCATTGTTCATAATATCAAATTCAATATCTATATTACTAAGATTGTCACAAACACTGGAATACTCGTAGAACTTAAAAGTTATTATCATTCAGAAATTTAGCACCCCCTCCATTTTTGAGCTTCTAGCTCATATAGGCAGCTTTAGCTATTGGATAACTGCAGCCCTTAACTCCCTCACAATGTTCATCACATCCTCTCTTGTAAGTTTGGTTGCATCGGCTGCACTCGGAATGCGAAAGGCATCTGCGAGTTGAAGTCGGCACGAGCAGCTCGGTGGTATCCCTGGTGATCCATATGCTCTCTCACATTTTCATAAGTCAGTTGCTGTTGATTCTGCAAAATTTCATAGCATGCATGTTAATAGGGAAAATATCCAAATATTCATATATGTATAAACCATTCTAATGATTGAAGCTCGATGTTAGCAGCTTAAGGTCTAAGATTCAAGCCCGAAAATGAAATCTACCCAAATTTGTAATGTACCAAAAGGAAAATGTATGAACCATTCATGAACATCAAACAACAACGAGAATAGCATTATTATGTATGTACCTATGTATGTATCGCCTTGGAAAGATGAGACTAGGAATGTCTAAATGGAAAAGAGGAAGAACTGGATGGCATTTAGTCCTTTACTAATCATGTAGCAAGATATTTATATGCATATATATACACACATGATACATCATCTTACTAAATATGTGAGTGGAACATATTTATGACCTGTTTCGAAACTACGATTTTGGTAAAAAAATTTGAATTTGGATAGTAAATAAAAATTTGGATTTGAATTTGGACAAATTTAAATCTAATTTCATAACAGTTAAATTTAGTATTTCAAAATCCATTTTAAAACTTGGAATTTTCAAAATGCAAATTTGATTAAAAAAACATGAGTACTTTTTTGTTTTCTCTTCTTTCACACTTATAATATATTATCAACGAAGATCAATGTTTTCAGAATTAAAACGGTAGGTGAACCTGATAGATTATCAATTCCCGATTCAACTGGTCTAATGCCTTTATTCAAACTGATCCAGTTTGGTTCAAACAACAATATTCAAAATCCTCCTAAGAATTATACATTTAAAAAAAATATTTTTAAGTATTAGTTGAAATCCAAATCTAAAATTGAATTATCCAAACAATGAATTTGGATTAATTCGAAATCTTGAATTTCAAATATTTTAATTCCCAAACAAAAAATTTGAAAATAATGAATTCATAATTCATAAATTTCAAAGCTACAATTTTGGAATCCAATTAGATAAGTTTTCGATAAAAGTATCATGTAAACCCATGTACTAGGAGTCATATTGCATTTTACATCTTGTACACAAAAAAATGAGTAAATTAATTTTTATACATTAAATCAAAGATCAAACAAGTCCTTTCTATTAAAATTTTCATCCATTTTTATTGTTAAAAACTAGTGTAGCTGATGGAATGACCAAACAATTACACTTGGTGTGCCAGGTGTACCTCATTTCGATGTACATGGACCAACTTTTAATAATAATAATTGATGAAATTTTTAACAAAAGGACCAGTTTGCTCTGTGGTCTAATGTACAGAGATTAATTTACTTATTTTTTAATAGAAGAGGCAAAATTGCAATCCAACTCCTAATACAAGGGACTCTATGATACTTTTTATCGTATCTTTCATATATGATACATATCATATATGAGATTAATATTCTTCCCTCCATTCAGATATATACATATATACTCATACATAGGCCAACAAGTAGAGATTAAACTGTTTTTCTGAAACTTGGATAAGAAAAGCAAATACGAGGGAAAAGAAAACAATACCACAATGAAATTGAGTTGCTTATTGTCCTCCTCCAAGAATTTCGTCTGAAAAGAATACCCAAAAGTGTACAGAGTTTAGGCAAATCATTAGCAAATAAAGTTCAATTAACAAATGTTAGCCAACTGAAGAAGTGGGAGTTCTATCTTCAATTTAAACCCAATTACAGTCACAAATATGCATACATTTTTCTTTGCCATATCAAGAACATCCATCTGCACACAAAGAAATAACAACAGGAACCAAAATCATCAGATTCATAAGAAGCTTTAACTTAAATATATACATATATACATGTAAGTAAGTATTTGTGTGTGTGCGCCTATATATACTGGCCTGCTTGGCACGGACACAGGTAAGGCCATTCTCGAGGGCATCCTCTAAAGCCATCAGCTCCTTGTAAGGCAAAGATGTGATATCCTCCCCTTTCAAATGCCTAATTTAAGGGCAGGAAAATATGTTGATACGATTTTTACATGTCATAACTGTGTTTAAGGTTTATATATATACCTGAGCTCAATCTGCATGCTATCATTCTCTTTCTTGATTCTATCTATTTCATTGCTGAGATTCTGCAGTGAGTTTTTTTGTTTATGACAAAAGAAAAGAAAAGAAAAGAACTGTTAGTTTATCTTTCACAAGAAAACTATAGCAATGTGTATATTATATAAATGAACTATGAGCGTACGTATTGGCATGCTGGTTAAAGTTATGCTTTTGACCAGGAAACCCTAAAACTACCATTATGAACTAGGTAGATCTTACTGGATTTCTGTCCAGGGAAAAAATTACATTTAATTGTTATATATATATATATATATTCTTTTAAAACTGACTCCCATGTATACATAGATCTTCAAATTTTGCAAGGAAAAGGAAGGTGGAGAATAACATTATTTTTACCAGATCTGTTCATAGACGATGTTACATATCAGATTTTAGAATTTAGATAGTTTTGAACTTTTTACTTTTCTTTTTCAACAAATATGATGAATTAATAACATCCCATTTGTAGATCTATTCAAAGATTTAATATTTCATGTTTGTTTTTCTATATTTTTACCCCAAGAAAAGGTCATTTTCCTTGTACTCGCAAGAAAATATCAAAAAATGAAAGGAAAAATAAAAGAATAAAAAACCTACCTCATGTTTAGCATCCCATAACTTTTTCCCAGAAGTTTTCTGATATTGGTCCAAGATATCAATCAACCTTCACCACCAAAAAGATGAACTTTATTTTTTATTTTCACCCTCAAAGGAAATCAAAAGAAAATCCCCATGAAAAAAAAAAGTTGAAAAAACAAAAAGAAAGTAACAAGGTTTCGTACTTAGTAGAAGGGCTGCAATATTCATGCATCTTCCCAGAACTAGCAAAGATGATAAGAGAAACTTTAGCATCGCAAAGAACAGTAATCTCTTTAGCTTTCTTCATGATTCCATTCCTTCTCTTTGAGTAAGTGACCTGCCTGTTACTTGAGTTCTCAATCCTCTTGATCTCAATCTTGCCTCTCCCCATTTTTGATTTCTCTCTTCGTTCTTCTTCTTCTTCTTTGGTGTTTTTTGGTTGTAAAATGGTGAGGAATGGAGCACAAAATGAGGTTTAAAGACAAGAGCCAAGAGAGGAAAACTAACAGTTTCAGACACTCTATTTCAGGTTTGGAGATGAGCATACTTTCTAAGTGTCACAGTACGGACATGTTTGTTTAGGGTTATTGGTATTGCATACACAGAGTCATGGGTCCGTTCGAATCCGGCCTCTTCAAATAATCAAAACTTTATTTGTCTGAAATTCGGTCTAGTTTATCAAACTCCGAAAAATATATTAACTAATTTAAATTAAATTTACGGTATGTTCAAAGAAAACTTAAAAAAATGTGTAAAAGAATTAAATTATTATTTAAAAAACCCAAAAATACAATTGATATATTGAATGAAAGGCTAAAAAAATTAATATTTTAATTTCTAAAACACCAAAATCGTTTAAATTTTTTTATAATTAATTTTTATTAATTTATTATATTAAAAAAACAAAAATCCCTTTATAAAAAGATAACTTAATTTGTACACACAAAAAATTTTAGTAATTATATAATCTAAATGTGAAAACGTAGTAGGAGAATAGAATAGAATCGTAAATGAGGGGGGAGATTTCTAGGGTTAGGTATTTCTTTTTAATGGGAATTTGGACAAGACTTGGGAAACTGATGAGAGGCGGCTAGCTTTGATGTGTTTGATACGTTAAAAGAAATGAATTTTAGGTGCATGATATCATGACACGTGTCAGCACATGAAGCCTTTGAAATCTAATAAAAAATTAAATAATAGTCTTGTCTAGGGTTAAGTGATGGAACTAAACATTTTACTCTCCTATTATTAAAACCATATCTTAACCATCAAATCTACATATTAAAAAAAACAGTGTTTTATTTCTTTTATTCCTAAATTTTAAATGAAATGAAAATTCTAACATTTAATCTTTGAATTTACTAATTTTTTTTAATTTTTTGAGTCCTCATAAGTTGGCATTTTTTTTCAATTTAATTCTTGAACTTGAATTCGATTAAAATATGATATGACACTTTGAAATTGTATCATGTTATTATTTGAAAATTTGAAAAAAAACTAAAATCTGAAAAACAATATAATGTAGTAAGAAATTATAATGAAATCATATGTTTTTTAAAAAAATTTAAGTGATAATATGAAATAATCTCAAAACGACAAATTATCATGCGTTAATTCAGGGATCAAATTGAAATGGATAAGGGTAAAAAGGAAAAGAAAAGTTGGTAAAAATAGAAAGCGTATGATTTTCCAAGAGTCAAAATCAAAATCTCTCGTTGTCTTAAAATTAGATTTGTCCTAGTGGAATTTGTTTTTTTTTGTTTTGTCTAGACTTGTTTTGTTTTTTTTTTCTTATTTACATTAATTTTGGATTCTAGTTTTTTTTTTTAATTTAGTTTTCGAATTTGAATTAAATTAAGATGTGATGACATGATATTTTAAAATTGTGTCATGCCATACCTAAAAATTAAAAATTTTATATAAAATCTAAAAGTTTTTTAAATTTTTAAAAAAATTAAAAAATAATAATTGTTTAAATGATGTGACATAATTTCAAAGCAATACGTTTTCATATATCAACGAAATGCATGTTTAAAAATTAAATTAAGAAAAAATTATCAAATTTTGATACTAACGTAAAACAAAAATTATTAAATTCAAGAACTAAATATATTTCAAATATTAAACAGTGGTGAGTAAAGAGTAACTGCCAAAAAAAAGTTAGTAAAAATAGAAAGCATAAGATTTCCAAGAGTCAAGATTAAAATTACAAGTAGAATTATGGTCCACGTAAGTAAAAGAATTAAAGAAAAGCAAAAAAGAAAATTAAATATTTTTTTTTTTTTTTTGAAAAGTGATATTTATTAATAGGGTAAACTGTTAAAATAGTAACTTTTGTTTTCTTTATATTATATTTTAGTCACTTATGTTTAAAATGTTACGTTTTAGTCACTTATATTAACGTGTTGTAACATATTAGTCACTGAACCATTAATTGTCGTTAACGGTGTAACGGTAAGTTGACGTGACAAGTTCAATCATCATTTTGAATAAAAATCTTAGGTTAAATTATTCAATTAGTCCTCATATTTTTTCGTTTTAAGCAATTTAATTTTTTTATTTATGTTCTTTTAATTTTTCTTTTTTTTTCTTTATTTTCCATTCTCTTTTGCTTCTCCCTCTATTTTTCTCCCTTCTCCATCTCTTTTGATGTAGTTTAACAAATGAAAAACATAGAAAAGCTATTTAAAAGAGATGGGGAAGGGGGGAAAACATAGGGAGAAGCAAAAGAGAATGAAAAATAAAGAAAAATATGAAAGTTAAAAAAACATAAAAGAAAAAAATTTAAATAGCTTAAAACCAAAAATATGGGGACCAATTGGATAATTTAACCTAAAAGTTTTATTTGAAATAATGATTTAACGTGTCACATCAGCTTACCGTTACACCGTTTACAGTAATTAATGGCTCAGTGACTAAAATGTTACAACACATTAACGTAAGTGACTAAAATATAACATTTCAAACATAAGTGACTAAAAAATAATCTGAGGTAAACAAAAATGACCATTTTGATAGTTTACCGTTATTAATAAAATAATAAAAATAGAACAGTTGTTAGTAAAATTTTAATTGTGTTGGTAAAGTTGAGATCTTAATTCTTTCAAGTGCTCAAGATCAAGTTTTTTTAAAAAAAGTAATTTTTTTATTCAAAAAAAATCATTTAATTTTCTAAAAAAATTAAATTACATTTATAGCCCTACTAATATATTATATTTGTTATATAAATTTGACTTACTTGTATTTTTTCAATTGAGTTGATGTTCAGTTAATTCATGACATTAACTTACCCAAGCACTTTATTTATAATTAAATTATGGCACACCCACAATGATGTGGGTGAAAACAATTATTTAAAAAAATTTTAAAAATGATATCGAAATTAAATATATTTTGGTGGAGATGGTAAAGTTGATAGAATAAAAATTATGATGTTTTGGGTTAGAACCCCGTTATATGTATATATTTTCTAGATTTTATATAAAGAGATAAAAACACTTTTAAAATAATATTTACTTCTTTATACAAAAAATTAGGGGGTTTCAATAAATTCATAATTGAGTTGGGGCCCGGTGGTGACATCGACTCATTCAAAATACTAAATAATAGTATTGATATAGATTATAATAATAAAATATAAGATTATTTCACAATGTAGATGAAAAAATTATGCAAAAATATATTTATTAAAAATTTACCAACAAATGTTGAATGCAAAGGTAAGATACATTGTACTCTCAATAAGAGAATGCAAATTTGAACATTGTGGATGACATTATAACCACGAACCCTGAACATAACCCATAAACCGAACATGAAAGATACCAAAAATTTTATGTAAAAAAATAAATGAGGTTTTAAAGGAAACAACAAAACTAAAATTTTGGTAATTTTGATGTCCTAAGATCAAGTCCCACCATTTGTGGATTTTTTTAGGGCTAAATTTGTTTTTATAGATTATATATAAAATCCAAAACCGCGATCATAATAATATTTGATAAATTTTAAATATAAGGGTGTTTTAATCATTTATCAATTGAATTGATGTTTGATTGATTCGTGATATCAATTCAATCAGACATTTTAATCGGGTAAAGATTAAAAATTAATATTATATCAATATATATGTTATTAGGCTTAATTTAAGATTTAACCCTAAAGTAAATTTATTTTTCCATTTTAATACCTAAATTTTTTTTCTCATTTTAATACCTAAAGTATTATTCTATTATAGGTTTTGGTCCAATTTTTTAACACCATTATTTAAAAAAATCCACATGGCACAAAATATACATAAGTATTATTATATATTATTTATATCAAAATGATCCAAAAAATTTTAGAAAACTAAAATATATATTTATAAAAAATTATTTTTTATAATATACTAATTATATAAAAATGTAAAAAGAATGTGATGTGATGTGATATGACCTACTACCCTGTAGACCTTGATTATTGGTATGTTTGTTATATTGGTGCTTTTGATCAACAAATTTGTTCATATTGGAACATCCAATTCTTTTTTATAATTAAGGTATTTTATTATTTATTGTTTATAAAATGATAATGAGTTCTAACTTTTACATAAATGTATTTTAGTTTTTTATTTTATTTTTTTATTTTTTTAATCTTTAAATTTGCATGGTTTGTTAGAGCATCCCAAAATAGATCGTACAATTAATGTTTGTTAATTTTGTTGATGTGTTATTTATGTAACAGTCCACATGTATAAAATTTTTAATTTTTTTAAAAATAATTTATATTTTTTTGAATTTTAAAAATTTTAAAAAGTAATTATTGATGTGATATTTATGTCGGTAAAATTAACAAACATTAATTTTTTTATGCATTTTAGAATGTTTTGATGAACAATGCAAATCTAAAAGTTAAAAGAAATGAACAATTAAAATGATTCTTTTTTATAAAATTAAAGAGCCAAATAAATTATTATACTTTCATAAAAGTACTTCAAAATTCATTACTATTCTTCCTATTAATAATGTGATATTGAAAGTTCCAACCTAAGACATTAAAATTATGTTTCTTGCTAAGCTTCGCTCTCTTTATTGGGTAAAGGCATCCAAGGAAGGGTTTATTGTAATTGAATTCTAATGGTGGTCAAATCCAAGATTGTGTTTGCCGTGTTGGAATGGGTGCGATCTAGGCTCATTTTTTATATTTTTAGGGTTTTAGTTGAAATAATAAATTAGACACGTGTTAAAAAATATAATATAATAATAGTTAAAAAGAATTTGAACCCTAAAATATGAAGTATTTATGATAAAAAATTGAAAGTTCTATTAATTTATTTTAGTCTGAATTTTTTTCTCATATTAAAAACTAAAAAAATATTTATTTTGAATCCCTTTCAACCTTGAGCTCTTAACGGCTGCACTCTCAAATAACCTAAGAGCCAGGCCTGATTGGGACCTAGGTTGGAGATTGTATGGCATGGTCCTCCTTATGGTGTTATCAAGTTTAACGGCAATGGAGCAGCGTGTCGACCTGTTGGCTGCGGAGGGGTTCTACGCGATCATAGTGGCAAGATTCTAGTAATTTTTCAAGGTTTTTGTTATTTTGAAGTAGAAAAATGCACAAAAAAAGTGTGGAATCAAATTCTAAGGTGGTGGTTTCGTGGAGTACGGGTACTGAAGAAAGATTGTTAAAATATTGGGATTGCCTTAAATTGCTAGATAATATTTGTAAGAGTCTCAATTTATGTGTATTTTTCGTGGTACATGCAATGCAAGAGAACTCGAGATGCCCTTTGTTTAACGGATTAAAATAAACACTCATATTTAGGATCCAACATTAGAGGAGAATAAAATTCGATTCGATTTAGAAAAATAGAAAAAAATTTAAAATTTCAAGTTAAACGAATTGAGTTATTCGAGTCAACTTGAATCTTTTTTCTGAATTTCGAGTTCGAATCGAGTTGAGTTTTCGAATTCGAATAAACCGAATATCAAACCATAATTTTTTATATTTTTACCCCAAACCTTTTTATTATCCCAAAAACTTTTATTCCCTCTCACTTTCCTCCCAAAACTTTTACTCCTCTCCAATCTCACCCCCAATCTACTTCAAGCCCATTTCTCCCCAATTTTTTTTAAAATATTTTCTCTCCAAAATTTTACTCTCCTCATTTATTTTCTTCTAAAATTTTACTCTCCAAAACACCTCAAGCTTTTTTATTTTCTCCATAAACTTTTATTTCTCACCATTTACCCCCAAATCAAAAATCAAAATCATCCAAAAAAATCTTTAAACCTAAATAGTAATAATTTTATTTATATCTACTATTTATGTTATTAAATTAAATTTCACATTTTGTTTAATCATATTGAATTTTTATATTAAAATTAAATTATTGATGATGTCATAAAATATATTTTATCTTTAAAATAATATTTATTAAAAAATTACATTTTTACATTTAATATATTTTTTAATTTTAAATTACATATTGACGAGAATTAGAAGATAATTGAAGTAACTAACTAAGCAAGCAAAAAAACTAACTTGTATATAAAAATTATTAAATAAATTATGAGGTGATGAAAGTTAATAAGAAATTTGATTAGTGTGGGTGACAATGGTTACAAGGATCTAAAATTATTTTTTTAAAATTTAACTTGAACAAATTATTCGATTTGATTCGAATTCCATCTTGAATTAGGATGATAAATTAAAATTTATCAACTCGATTAATTCAAAATTTTTTCATTCGATTCGATTAAACGCTTAACATATCCAATACCTTCTCTCCTGTAGCCTTGTGATGTTTGATCTAAAACATCAATCAATCTCTGCAAAAGAAGACTTTTTTTATTTCAGAATAAAGAGCAACAAGAAAACAAGTACAAAAACAAATTTAATCTTTTCTAATTAGTCAAATTAGAATGAAGGAAAGCCAGAAAGTTTTTGAGAAAAACAAGGGAAACAGCAACCTTTCATATATTCTGAGTATACAACAGCTTCGTATGCATATTTTTCCCAGAAACGGCAAAGATAAAAAAGAGAAACTTTAGCATCACACGACAGTAGTAACAGCAAAGCATTCTATTTAGGGTTTAAAATAAAGTAAACTTTCAAGGTGACAGTAAGGGGACATGTTTGTTTCAGGGTTATTGACAAGTGTGACAGATATTGTTTTCTGGGTTTTGGCAAGAAATGGGTTTAATCTCTTTGTTTTCGGCTTCACCCGCTTAACCCTTGGGTCTCCATTGTCCCTTCTTAATGGTATAAGTGGTGTCTATATATGTAGTAAATCAAGGAGATCAGTTAGGGTTAGCGTTAGGGCATTAGGGTTTTTATATATGGAAATTTGGACAAGACATTAAAGGCCGGCTTAGGAACCTAATCAACCTTAGAGTATTCGGTTTACATGATTGACATCCACAATACCGACGCACCCTCAAGGAATTAGCGCCTTGTTTTACATAACATAGTTCATTCACAATACTCATGCTTTTAATATAATCAATTGTCATCTACAATTCACATCCATTTCATTATCATCGCCCCCTATTAACTTACTCAGTTTTGAGAACGGATACATGGGACAATCCGTCAACACACCAGTATACGCCTTAAGGAATTGAGCTGACGATACGTTCTCGACCCTTAGGGGATTAGAGAACTATCCCAATATAACACACATTAAGCGTTGAATCAAATCTAACACGCATTAAGTGCTGAATCAAATATAACATGCATTAAGCATTGAATCTCCCATCTATCAAACGGACATTATGACATGCCAATTATACTCATAACTCTATTTGACACCATCCACTATCATTATTCTATTTATGGCTCAATTAAACATAAGGCCGTGGCTTAATTGCAAAACAAGGATCTACTAAATTCTTCCATTAATTCTTTCTATTTTATTTACCTTACCAATTAGTCCCTGAGTTGTAACTAACAACCGATCTAATTTAGTTTCTGTTGAAGCACAATTTATCCGGATCCAGCAAAGCTTAAATTTATTTTAAAATTAAGTTTATTTTAAATTTAAATTGAAAATTTTAAATTTATTATAAATTTGAATTTAAGATATATTTAATAAATGTCCATTTACAAAGAAAAGGTCCAAATTACAAGTCCAAGTTTACAAGCCCAATCGGGCTAAGTTTGGCTGGCCCAAATCCAAGTACAAACAGCCCAAATACAAGCCTAAATGACCCAAGTCAAATGTGCAGAGCAAATTTGAACCTGCCACCTCCATCTCAGCCTCTCAAAATGCGCCACGTCATCTCCAACAATGCCACAGCTCCAACCTGCTCTGCACTGCCACCGCCACTGCTTCGGGCCGCCATCGTCGGACCTGCAAAAAAGAAGAATAGACAGGTATTAATTTGTAAACAACAAATTGTAATGATAGTTTTTTAGGCTTTAAAAGGCTAATTTGAGACCGATTGTAGGTTACAAACCCTTTTCGAGAAATAAATACAAAACCAATTTCAAGTTCAAACATCCAAACAAACAAACTGCATTCAAAATTACAGGCAGGAAACAGTGGAAACAACAAAAATCCCTTCTTTCCAACTCATCTGAACAAACAAAAGGCTTAAATAAGAACAGAGGCGAATCAGATTCACTGTACTCAGGTATTAAGTACCCAGATATTCCCAATAAACATTTATTATCATGTATAACCCCTTTTTTATTCTTTGAATTTATAACATGCATTAATATACCTTAACTATTTGACTGCTTCCATTCAATATCACTTTCAGTTACTTTCAAAATGCATTGAATGCATCATTTTAATAATAACTATTTTCAGTAATAACAATAATAGTAATAAATATTTTTGGTAATAATAAATAATAATAATAAAAAAGATTTGAAAGGACTCATCTTGAACCGATCGACTTTCGTCGGAGCAGTCGTCGGAGCCCGCCGATCTGTCGCCGTTACACCTTCATGGTCGGGATCTGCGAGAAACTCAAAACAAAGATTAAACTTGAAGTAATAAAACAGAATAAAGAAAGAAATCAAGGAAATGGAAGACCAAGTTTGGTTTTTTTTAAATCTGATCTTCAAACTCAGATTTTGGGTTTCAACATTTCGAAAGGCTTTTAAAATAAAAGGATCTAAACTTTTTTAAGGGAAAAAGATTTTTAAAATGAAGTACAAAAGAAAAAAGGAGGAAAAGAAATGGCTTTTACCTGCGTTAATCGGCCCGTGGAAGGCGGAACGACGGCGCAAGGACTGGAGGGCTAGGACTGGTGGGTCGCGGTGAACGGATGTGGCAATCGGTGAGGCCTGTGGTTACGGACGCGCGTTGTACGACAAGCCAAAGCTCGACCGGAGCTTGGCCGGATGAGAAAGGGGAGAGTGGGTTGAGAAAAGGGAATGATTTTTTTTAAAGTAAGGAAACAACTTTTTTTTGTCAAATTGTTGAAATTTATAGCCCACATAAAACTATGTTGTTTTGAGCACAAGTGATTGGTGCCAAAACGGCACCGTTTTGCCCAATCCAACCCATGCCCGACCCGACCTGACCTGGACAACCTAGGATCCGCGTGTTTTTAAAAAATGCTAGATTTATGCATTCAGTCCTTCCGCATTTTTTAATTGTTTCAATTTAGTTATTTTTGTACTTTTAATTAATTATAAATTGGCCCAATAATTTTCATTGCTTTTCAATTTAATCCCTTGACTTTTTGAAAGCACCAGAGGCTGCCACGTGTCGCCATTTTGGTTTATTTATGCAATTAATCCTTCTTATTTTTAATTTGTTTTTATTTAATCCTTAAATCAAGTTCTGGTCAATTACAAAATTGACCCAGGAATTTTTCATGATTTTCAAATTATTCCTTTGACTTCAGAATGCCTGTGGAGCTACCACGTGTCACATTGTTTTTGGTTTTATTACCCTGGAGGTCCCTAAACTGTCCAGAAACTATATTTTGACCCCCCGAACTTCTAAAAATTACATTTTTGACCTTAAAACTTTTGAAAATTACATTTTTTACCCTTAAACTTCCAAAATTTCATTTTTAACCCTAAAACTTCCAAAAATTACATCTTTACCCCCAAAATTTTAAAAATTCCATTTTGACCCCAAAACTTGTAAAAATTACCATTTTACCCCTGAATGTCCAAAAACTCCGTTTTTGATCTAGATTTTTCTAAAGATTACTGTTTTACCCCAGTATGTTCAAAATATCATTTTTACCATCGAATTTTCCCAAAATTTTCATTTTTGCCCCCGAGAGTCCAAAATTACTATTTTACCCCAGGGTATCCAAAAAGTCTTATTTTCAACCCTGATCGCTCTATTTTTCTTCCTTATTAATATTTGCATTTTTTAAAATTATTATGCACTTGCATTTTATATTTTTGCATACCTTTTATCTGCTTATTTTATTTCATATTATTTAATATTCATCATTAATTGCTCATTCATGTTAAACCTGCATATTCATTTTCAAAATTATTTTCATAAAAACTTTAAAATCGAGGCAATATTCTTTTATTTCGAGTTTCGAAATTTTGCGCCTTAACTTACTAGGTACGATTTTTCTTCAAATCGAAATAATCGAATACCCTTAATCGAGGCAATGTTTCCTTATCTTCGATTATGAAAATTTGCTCCTTAACTCACTAGGTGCAACATTTTTTCAAATCGAGATAATCAAATATCCTTCTTCAAAATTTAAAAAAGTTTTATGAAGGAAAGCTCGTTATTTTTGGATCTCGAAATGTTGTGTCCTAACTCACTGGACGTAACTCTCTTCCCTGATCACTTTGAAATAGCGGGACTTCTAAACAAAATTGATTTCTCTAAACATAACTCATGCATTCAAAGATCGTATATTTAAACTTTATTCGAGCTTTCAAGGTTTACAAATTAAGACCCGAAAGTAATCATGTGGTACCAATTTTGGGCATATGAGGGTGCTAATCCTTCCTCATGCGTAACCGACTCTCGAACCTATTTTTCTGGATTTCGAAGACCAATATTTTTAAACGTATTTTAAACGTTTTATAGTGTTTCATTCACACCTAACAAAAGATTGGTGGCGACTCCCATTTTTCCAAATTTTTTAAAATATTTTTTTGAAACTTCTTCGTTTTTAAAGTGGTTTCGACAGCTGGCGACTTCGCTGGGGACTTATTTTCAAACGAGAGTCAAGCCAAATTTGATTATTTTTGGGTCTTTTTAGAAACTTTTAAAGTTTCAATTTTTGTTTAATATATGATCCTCGACATCCTTTGTGCGACATTTTATGTTAGATTGCTAGTGTAAATATGCATACATTTGCATATAATATAACCCTTTTAAGTGGAAGCTAGAAACTACTCCTTCGTGAGGTCTTCACCTCCGTGTAGGATAGTGGATCGCTTTCGGGATTACAAAGTACCCTTGTTTTCGTGAAGTTTTCACTTCCGTGTAAACATGTGAGAAATGCGTCCTCCTAAATCGAACTCGTCTATATGAGCCTGTAATGGGTGAGGATCGAGGAACCTGCTGGTTTGGGTACCTTTTACTTTAGAGCCTAAAACCTCATATAGTGAGCTGTAAGGACACACCTTAGAAGGGGTTATGTTTAACCTTTTAAGCAACCTTCCGAGACAAACTCTTAGGTTCTGTGCTCTATACTTGTATATTGATGTTACTGTGTTTTGCTAACTCGTTCATTTTGTCTTCTTTTTACATTGCATTTCATCATCATATAAAGGAAAGGTATAGACTAAAAGTTCAGTTACCAACAAAAGAATCGATCATGGAAAACAAGTACCTAGATAAAGTGGAGGACAATATGGTCGTGCGCATGTGGTCGGAGGAGACTGAACGCCAAAAGGGGGACAGCTAAGCAGAAGGATATGAGTTAGAGCTTTGGGATTATACCAGGATCAGTACGGCTCTAAACAATGTGCTAGAATTGAAAGAGATATGGGACAGTTGGGATAATAGCATGAAACAGACCTTTTACCAAGAATATGAAGATTTGCCATACTTGTTCGAGTTAAGGTAGACAAATTCCTCTTTCAAGCATTAACACAGTATTGGAACCCAGCCTACAGTTACTTCACCTTCGAGAATATAGACATGACACCCACAATAGAGGAATATACCACGCTACTTCGCTGTCCGAAAATCTCGATGGATAAAGCCTACTCCAGAGCTTCAAATCTCTCGACCATTGTCAAAAGATTGATAAACATCACAGGCATGAGCGAACAGTGGGTTGCAACTCGAGTTAAGGTCAAAGGCGATAACATGTGCATCACGTGGAAAAGTTTACGGGATTTGATACTGGCTCATCCAGATGAAAAGAAGAAAATCGATATTCTGGCTCTGAGTATCTGCGGGTTGGTCATCTTTCCAAAAGCTTTGGGGCATATAGAAGACGCGGTGATAGACTTATTTGATCGATTGAGTAAAAGAGTTACACCCGTCCCAACTATACTAGCTGAAACTGTTAGATCCCTAAATGCATGTAGAAAGGAGGGAGAAGGACGATTTGTCGCTTGTGCACCGCTACTGATGGTATGGTTTCATAGTCACTTCTAGAAAACCGAAAAGTCTCGTATCAGTACTTGTCTAAAGATTATTCCTCACTGAAAGATTTTGTAACTTTGCAAAGACAAGTGAATTTCTCAGAGGAAAAGTAGATGGGCATACTCCAGAGTCTTAAAGACGAAGATATAGAATGGCGAGTACCGTGGTTCACTCTTGATGAAATACTATACCGATACGGAGACTTCGACTGGGTCCCATTAGCGGGAATATGAGGAGCTACAGGATATACACCTTTGATGGTTTCAAGACAATACAGATCGAGACAGTTCATACCCGCGACTCAAGGGTTAGCTCAATGTGAATTCGCGTACCGGGGAGAAAACAATAAGAAGAGGATTCGAGAAATCTCAAATGCATGGAATCAGGTTCGAAGAATGAAAGCATTCGATGTCAATCCCATGATAACTGCGAAATATGAGTGGTGGAGAAATAGAAAGATCAAGGATAATATTCCCGTGCCAAACCCAGAGATTGTTCGCCCGATTGAAGAACACCTACAGGTCGTCCCGACTGAACTAGAGATAATTAAACAGGATTTCGAGAGGAAGAATGCTGAGGTAGAAAAAATGATAGAAAAACTGGAAGAAGAGAAGGTGCTTTTAGGATTGGACGTTGATGTTCAAAGGCTAGAAGCAAAAAAATTGAGAAAAGGAAAGAATAAGGCTGAAGAAAATCTCAGCAGTCTGAAAAAGGACTACAAGAAGCTTCGTTTATCAATGAGGACTGCCGGTTTAGGTAAAACTTCAGAGTAGTGGTAGTAGGAAATCCGCAAAGAGAAGAATAAAAAGTCATTGGAAAAATAAATTTCAAGACACCCAGGTTCAGGAAAATGCTATGAAAAGTAGCCTTCTGGAAAGCCAAGCTGAGGTGGCCGAATTAAAAGCTCGAGTACGAGAATTGGAGGAATCCTTGTATAGGCACCGTAGCAGAAATTCACTAATGGAATTAAAGGCAAGTCGAGCTGAGATCGAGAGATTGAATAAGAGAGCGGAAGAGTTAGAAGTATCTTTGCAAAATAGTGAAATACGAACTGAGATTTTGGAAAGGACATTGGAGATAAAATTATTGGCATCTTCAACATGCCCAGAATGAAGTCAGAGAAAGGGATTATGTTATGGGTAAAGCCTTAAATCAAATTCGTGGAGTAGCTGATCATGTGCAAACACTGGCAGTAGAAGCAGAAGAATTGAGCATACAGTATGAGACGAAGACAGAACGTGGTCAAAAGCTAACAGGACTCCTTAAGAAAGTCAAGGCTCTGAGCATCAAAGCAAAACCATTTATGAAATTTGCTTTATGTTAAGGAACTTGTTATCCAAATGAAGTTTTCTAAAATGGAAAGTGAATTATAAGTCAATACCTTTCTTTTGCATGCATTCATCTTATTCGCATTACATTTTTGCATATTTTTTGCATGACAATCCAAACTAATTAAAATTTATTAACCAGTTACACCAGTAACCATTGAAAACTCACATCGTTATAATACTCGAAAGAAGACTAAGGCCATGGAACAAAGGCTCGAACAAATCCAGAAAGAATTACATGATCAAGTGCAAGAACAAATGGCAATGATGTGCAGAGAAATGAAAAACAAATTTATGGAGGTACAAAAAGTTTAATGAGTGAATTAGCACAAGTAAAACAGAGTATGATCGACAAAGGGAAAGGCCCTGCCATTGAGGAGAACGAAGACCCAGTTGTTCCCTCGGGCTTTACACCCCTACATAACCCGACTTCACATGAAATATAGGTAAGAGAGGCCACTGTCACTATAAGACCGCAGCAATAGGCCATGAGCATGTCGAGACCAGTCATTATCCAATTGGATCGGGATTAAACCCAGAGGATAATGTTACGAAATTAAGTGTCCCGAACTTCGACGAAATGATAAAAGAAGATCTCCCTAAACAAATTGAGGAAAAATATAGACGATTAGAAGAGAAAATTGAAACGATGCAGGAAATTACAAATTCTTATGAGGTGGATGCCAAGGAGTTAAGTCTGGTTCCGGATCTGATTCTCCCTCTCAAGTTCAAGGTCCCTGAATTCGAAAAGTATAATGGGACGAGTTGTCCTGAAGCTCATCTAACCATGTTCTGTAGAAAGATGGCGGGGCACGGTCACAACGACCAATTATTGATTCATTGCTTTCAAGATAGTCTGGCCAGCTCGGCAATCAGATGGTACAATCAATTGAGTAGAGCAAAAATCCATTCTTGGAAAGATCTAGCGCAAGCCTTCTTAAAGCAGTACAATCACGTGACAGAAAAAGCCCCTGATCGACTTACATTGCAGAATATAGAGAAGAGATCGAACGAAAATTTTAGACAATATGCATAGCGATGGTGAAAGATGGCAACCCAGGTGCAGCCACTACTAACGGAGAAGGAGACAACAATGTTGTTTGTCAATACCCTCAAAGCTCCTTACCTTAATCACCTGTTAGGAAATGCCACCAAGAGTTTCTCTGATATGGTCATCTCAAGAGAGATGATTGAAAATGCAATCAAGACGGGCAAGATTAAAGCCGGGGAAAGCACTAAAAGACCTACCTCTAGAATGAGGGACAATAAAGTCAATAACACAAGCATGTACAGACCTAGTTACACCAAACCCCTCAAGACAAGTCAACCCAAAGCCCCAATGATCAATTACCAAAATGCCCCAAGAAAGGAATCGGGCGTCAGGCCAAATAAAGGCAGAGTTCAGTACACTCCCCTTCCGGTGTCATATGGAGAGCTCTATAAGTTACTATACGATGCGTATGAGATAACTCCTCAGCGTGTGAAACCATATGAACCCCCATTCCTGGCCTGGTATGACGCAAGTGCTCATTGTGAATATCATGCAGGGGCGGATGGCCATTCGATTGAAAATTGCGCTGCTTTTAAAAGACGAGTCGAGGAACTCATAAAGTTTGGGGTTATAAAATTAAAAGACCCAGTAAAGCACAATGTAGTTGGGAACCCTCTGTCTAATCACCCAGATCAAGGGGTGAAGCCTTGTTGGAGGAAGAAACACGAAAAATTAAGAGAAATATTGAAGAAGTCAGGTCTCCACTTCGGTGGGTGTGGCAACAGATGGTCAAAGACGAGATAATCGTGAAGGATAAAAAGAGTATGATAATAGGGGCTAATGTCTATTAAGAGTTTCATGCCGTTGAGGGGCATGAAATCCATGATTGCACCGAGTTTAAAACTATAGTGCAGACGTTGATGGACAACTGAGAGCTGGAATTTTTTGAAGAAAGAGAAGAAGTTAATGATGTATGTGCCTCCGAGGAAGGGGCAGCTAATCGCCTAAAGGTGATTATTTGTAAACCAACAAATGGTGCGGCTAGAAGACAGACAACCCATCGTATTATCATACAAAAACCTACAGTATTCCCTTTCAGGGATAGCAAGACGGTCCCATGGAACTACAATTGTAATGTGACCATACCAAGAGAATGGGGGGCCTAGGAAGGACGTAAATTTGGTTACCCGAAGTGGTAAAAATTATGATCTGGTGGAAAAAGCAAAAGAGATCAGCAAAGGGAAAGTAATAATGTGCGAGCCCGAGGAAGAGATAGCTAGTAGGCCTGAGGTACCCACCAACGAGCCCATGTTTGAAAAGGAGGCAAAAGAGTTTCTGAAGTTCTTACGGACTAGCGAGTACAGTGTAGTTGAACAACTACACAAACAGCCTGCCCGAATATCGATCTTGTCATTGCTCCTAAGCTCAGAAGCGCACCGCAATGCATTAATGAAGGTGCTTAACGAAACGTATGTGACCAATGACATATCAGTATGCAAGTTAGACCGCTTGATTAATAATATTAGTGCTGATAATTTTATCTTCTTCAGTGATGATAAGATCCCGTCCGGGGGGATGGAGTCGACGAAAGCTTTGCACATCACCACCCGTTGTAAGGGATATACGCTACCAGGAGTACTTATAGACAATGGGTCAGCCTTGAATGTGCTTCCGCTAGCTACACTGCAAAGATTGCTGGTTGATAGCTCTCATATGAAGGGGTGCAATAACATAGTGAGAGCATTCGATGGGACAGAGAGAAAAGTAACGGGAAAGATTGAAATACCTCTGCAAATCGGGCCGAATACATATGAAGTGGATTTCCTCATGATGAATATTAGGCCTACTTACAACTATATGTTAGGAAGGCCATGGATCCACTCGGTCGGAGCGGTGCCTTCTTCTCTGCATCAGAAAGTGAAGCTAGTAAATAAAGAAAGATTAATTATAATCAACACTGAAGAGGAAATAATCGCCTTCATAACAAGCGATTCGCCCTACGTGGGAATAGACGAGGAAGCTTTGGAATGCTCATTCCACTCACTGGAGTTTGTCAATGCAACTTTCATTTCGAAAGGGAGAAAGATACCTGTACCTATAATATCATCGACCACCAAAATGAGCTTACGGTTAATGGTCGAAAAATGAGCTATGCCAGGGAAAGGACTTGGGAAATACCTCCAGGGAAGAGTTGATGTGCCGACATTGATAGAAAAGCGGGATCGCTATGGCCGGGGGTATAAGTCAGATGCAAAGCAAAAGAAGAAGGAACTAGAAAAGAGGCAAGAAAGAAGGAGAGCCAAACTGTCTGGAAGGGAAGTCTCGTGGGAACCCATGGTTTTCCCACACATTTATGAGACTTTTGTCTTGGGAGGAGTAATTAACTAGAAGGTAAGGCATGAAAAGGAGCAAGCAACAATGAGAATTGGAGGAAGCATCACGATGGACCTAAGCATCAATGCTATATCGAAAGAAGGAAAGGAAGGGAACCTATCGAGAATTGGTCTGTGTGCACCGGGAAGTACCCTAGACAATTGGACCATGGAGGAACTTCCTGTAATTTTTAAGATTTCCTCAGAGTAATGCTCGAAAACACCTATTGCTTTAGGCTCGAAAGCAATATGGATCTTTTTGTAAAAAGGGCTCATGTTCATTACTTAGTTATTTTGAATGAAAATGCATTTCCCGTTTTATATTCTTCTTCCAAATTATTCTTTCATCTCTTAATTCAGCTTAATAAACCACTCGTACATATCAAATAAACAAGATTAATTATTCTTTCAATACATACATACTCATACACTTACCACATAGTCATTCTTTCATAAATTTATTTTATTCTTTGGACCTTCCTTTTATCCCTTGACAGGTCCTCGAATATTAATAATATGAGTAACTCTAACGCTAACTTATAACTTCACTTTGAGTAAGACATGTGACTGGAAGAGCTTCAGAACTTTGAAGAAAATCAAGATAGTGATCTGCCTCCAGATCTGTTAAGAATGATAGGGTAAGAAGAAAAACAAATCCTGCCTCATTCGGACCCAAGAGAAGTGATTAATTTGGGGAGCGAAGACGAAAAGAAAGAAGTAAAAATTGGGACATACACCTCTATGGAAACCAGAAAGAATCTCATCGAGTTGCTCCAAGAATTCCAAGAGATCTTTGCATGGTCGTACCGAGATATGCCCGGTTTGAGCACCGACGTTGTAGTGTACAAACTCCCTATAAGAGAAGGATGCAGACCCGTGCAGTAAAAGCTCCGAAGAATAAGACCGAACGTGTTGTTAAAAATAAAAGAAGTCAAGAAACAATTCGACACCGATTTTCTCCAAGTAGTTAAATATTCCGAAGGGGTAGCTAATATAGTCCCTGTTCCTAAAAAAGACGGAAAGGTGGGAATGTGTGTGGACTATCGAGATTTAAATAAAGCTAGCCCAAAGGACAACTTCCCCTTACCTCATATCGACACTTTGGTCGATAATACAGCAGGTCATTCTCTGTTCTCCTTCATGGATGGCTTCTCTAGGTATAATCAAATAAGGATGGACCCTGAGGATATGATTAAAACCACCTTCGTCACGCTATGAGGAACGTTTTGCTACAAGGTAATGCCCTTCGGACTCAAAAATGCAGGGGCAACCTATCAAAGGGCCATGGTGACCCTGTTCCATGACATGATGCACAAGGAAATCAAAATTTATGTTGATGATATGCTTGCAAAATCCCAAACAGATGAGGAGCATGTAAGAATCCTGAGGAAGTTATTTGTAAGGTTAAGGAAATATCAATTAAAGTTAAACCCGGTAAAGTGCACTTTCGGGGCTACATCAAGAAAACTGTTGGGCTTTGTGGTCAGCAAAAGAGGAATTAAAATCGACCCAGACAAAGTCAAAGCCATATAGGAGCTACCACCACCCAGCACGCAAAAAGAAGTTCGGGGATTTTTAGGAAGATTAAATTACATTACTCGGTTCATCTCACAATTGACTGAGAAGTGTGACCCTATCTTCCGCCTACTTAAAAAGAGTAACCCTGGTGTATAGGGTGATGAGTGCCAAGAAACCCTTAACAAGGTCAAAGACTATTTGTCCAAAGCTCTCATCCTGTTACCTCCAATTCCTGATAAGCCATTGATTCTGTACTTGACAGTCTTTGAAAATTCCATGGGATGCATGCTAGGCCAGCATGACGAATCTGGAAAGAAGGAGAGAGCGATATATTATCTCAGCAAGAAATTCACTGATTACGAGACTCGATATTCGTCAATCGAAAAATTATGTTATGCGCTAGTCTGGACCACACGCAGATTAAGACAGTACATGCTATACCATACAACTTGGTTAATTTCGAAATTAGATCCTCTAAAGTACCTGATGGAATCAGTTGCATTGAATGGAAGGTTGGCTCGATGGCAAATCTTTCCCTCGGAATTTGACATCGCCTATGTTAATCAAAAGGCAGTAAAAGGGAGTGCGATAGCAAACTTCCTAGCAAGTAGGGCCTTAGAAGATTATGAACCGATAAACTTCGATTTCCCGAATGAAGATTTGCAACAGCCGAAGAGGCAACCACAATGGAACAACCCTGGAGATTGAATTTTGACGGAGCTTCAAATGGCACAGGTAATGGGGTTGGCGCAGTCTTGGTATCACCAGAAGGAGATCACTACCCTTTTATCAGCAAACTCGATTTTGACTGCACTAACAACATAACTGAATATGAAGCATGCATCTTGGGAATCCGTGCGGCCATAGAGCGGGGAATCAAAACTCTGGAGATTTATGTAGACTCTACACTGGTAATTTATCAACTCAAAGGACAGTGGGAAACAAGGGATCCTAAGTTAGTGGATTACCGCAGATTGGTTCTCGAGTTGATTACGAAGTTCGATGACGTCACATTCCATTATCTCTCATAAGAAGAAAATCAGATGGCAGATGCTCTTGCTACTTTAGCCTTGATGATTAAAGTGAATAGGCCAGAAGATGTGAGGCCCAAATCCAAGTACAAGCAGCCCAAATGCAAGCCTAAATGACTCAAGTCAAATGTGCTGAGCAATTTGAACCTGCCACCTCCATCTCAGCCTCTCAAAATGCATCAAGTCAGCTCCAACAATGCCACAGCTCCAACCTGCTCTGCACTGCCACCGCCACTGCTTCGGGCCGCCATCACCGGACCTGCAAAAAAAGAAGAATAGATAGGCATTAATTTGTAAACAACAAATTGTAATGATAGTTTTTTAGGCTTTAAAAGGCCAATTTGAGACCGATTGTAGGTTACGAACCCTTTTCGAGAAATAAATACAAAACCAATTTCAAGTTCAAACATCCAAACAAACAAACTGCATTCAGAATTACAGGCGGGAAACAGTGGAAACAACAAAGATCCCTTCTTTCCAACTCATCTGAACACACAAAAGGCTTAAAACTATAAGAACAGAGGGGAATCAGATTCACTGTACTTAGGTATTAAGTACCCAGATATTCCCAATAAACATTTATTATCATGTATAACCCCTTTTTTATTCTTTGAATTTATAACATGCATTAATATACCTTAATTATTTGACTGCTTCCATTCAATATCACATTCGGTTACTTTCAAAATGCATTGAATGCATCATTTAAAAATAACTATTTTCAGTAATAACAATAATAGTAATAAATATTTTTTTATAATAATATTTTTGGTAATAATAAATAATAATAATAAAAAAGATTCGAAAAGACTCATCTTGAACCGATCGACTTCTGTCAGAGCAGTCACCGGAGCCCGCCGATCTGTCGCCGTTACACCTCCATGGCCGGGATCTGCGAGAAACTCAAAACAAAGATTAAACTTGAAGTAATAAAACGGAATAAAGAAAGAAATCAAGGAAATGGAAGACCAAGTTTGGTTTTTTTTTAAATCTGATCTTCAAACTCAGATTTTGGGTTTCAACGTTTCGAAAGGCTTTTAAAATAAAAGGGAAAAATGTTTTTTAAAATGAAGTACAAAAGAAAAAAAGAGGAAAAGAGATGGCTTTTACCTGCGTTGATCAGCGTGTGGAAGGCGGAACGACGACGCGAGGATTGGAGGGCGACGACCGGTGGTTCGCGGTGAATGGATGTGGCGACCGGTGAGGCGCGTGGCTGCGGACGCGCGTTGGATGGCAAGCCAAAGCTTGGCCGGAGCTTGGCCGGATGAGAAAGGGGAGAGTGCTTGAGAAAAGGGAATGATTCTTTTTTTAAAAATAAGGAAACAACTTTTTTTTTGTCAAATTGTTGAAATTTATAGCCCACATAAAACTATGCCATTTTGAGCACAAGTGATTAGTGCCAAAACGGCACCGTTTTGCCCAATCCAACCCATGCCCGACCTGGACAACCTAGGATCCGCGTGTTTTTAAAAAATGCTAGATTTATGCATTCAGTCCTTCCGCATTTTTTAATTGTTTCAATTTAGTCATTTTTGTACTTTTAATTAATTATAAATTGGCCCAATAATTTTCATTGCTTTTCAATTTAATCCCTTGACTTTTTGAAAGCACCAGAGGCTGCCACGTGTCACCTTGTTTTTGGTTTTATTGCCCTGGAGGTTCTTAAACTATCCAGAAACTATATTTTGACCCCCCGAACTTCCAAAAATTACATTTTTAACCTTGAAACTTCTAAAAATTATATTTTGACCCCCCAAACTTCTAAAAAATACATTATTAACCCTAAAACTTCCAAAAATTACATTTTTACCCCAAACTTTCAAAAATTACATTTTAACCCTAAAACTTCCAAAAATTATATTTTTACCCCTAAAATTTCAAAAATTCCATTTTTAACCTTAAAACTTCCAAAAATTACATTTTACCCCCAAACTTCCAAAAAGTCTATTTTCGACCCCAAAACTTGCTAAAAATACCATTTTACCCCCGAATGTCCAAAAACTCCGTTTTTTATCTCGATTTTTCTAAAGATTACCATTTTACCCCTGGATGTTCAAAATATCATTTTTTACCCCCGAATTTTCCCAAAATTATCATTTTTTCCCACGAGAGTCCAAAATTACCATTTTGCCCCTCGGTATCCAAAAAGTCTTATTTTCAACCCCGATCGCTGTATTTTTCTTCCTTATCAATATTTGCATTTTTTTTAAAATTATTATGCACTTGCATTTTATATTTTTGCATACCTTTTATCTGCTTATTTTATTTCGTGTTATTTAATATCCATCATTAATTGCTCATTCATGTTAATCTCGCATATTCGTTTTCAAAATTATTTTCATAAAAACTTTAAAATCGAGGCAATATTCTTTTATTTTGAGTTTCAAAATTTTGCTCCTTAACTTACTAGGTGCGATTTTTCTTCAAATCGAAATAATCGAATACCCTTAATCGAGGCAATGTTTCCTTATCTTCGGTTATGAAAATTTGCGCCTTAACTCACTAGGTGCAACATTTCTTCAAATCGAGATAATCAAATATCCTTATTCGAAATTTAAAAAAGTTTTAAGAAGGAAAGCTCGTTATTTCTGAATCTCGAAATGTTGTGTCATAACTCATTATACGTAACTTTCTTTCCCGATCACTTTGAAATAGCAGGACTTCCAAACAAAATTGATTTCTCTAAATATAACTTATGCATTCAATGATCGTATCTTTAAACTTTATTCGAGCTTTCAAGGTTTACAAATTAAGATCCGAAAGTAATCATGTGGTACCAATTTTGGGCGTATGAGGGTGCTAATCCTTTCTCATGCGTAACCGACTCCCGAACTTATTTTTCTAGATTTCGAAGACCAACATTTTTAAACGTTTTATGGTATTCCAATCACACCTAATAAAAAATTGGTGGCGACTCCCATTTTTTCAAATTTTTTAAAATATTTTTTCGAAACTTCTTCGTTTTTAAAGTGGTTTCGACAGTTTCATTTAACAATTTGACCCTACAATTCTATATTCTACACGTAACTGTTAAATTCCAACTTTGGGTTAACTCAATTTAATAAATTCAACCTTAAAATTGAATTTTCGACTAGGTTGAAAATAGTCAAAAATCTAATTGTCACATATTGCTTGTTGATTATCTATAAAGAATATTCTAAAAAAATAATAAAGTATGACATCTTAAAATTTATGTTTTAATCATGTTGAATTTGATTTTTTAATTATGCACGATAAATGATTCATTTTAATTTAGATTTGACCGGTTTACTCTGGTAACCAATGTGACATTTTATATCCAAATCCACCATTCAAAGGGTGTAAGGTGTCACAACTAAATTAGGAAAGTTGCTAAGTTTCGGAACTAATGTAAATAAAAAAAATAGTGTTAAAATATCAGTGCTCTTCAAAGAGAACATTTAGCCATGAAACGTGTTTCATTCCTCTGAGTGAGGATTAAACCTCTAACCTCATAATCAAGAGATGAACAATCACCACATCATGCCTCGTGATTTTTCATTTTATCATATACGTGTCATATAATCATATCATGTCGAAAATCCAAAAGAAAAATCATGCTTACTTGGTTAGACTTACATACCGAGTAGAAAAATAAGTTAAGTTCTTATGCTCAATCTCAAATTCAATTATATTCAATCTTAAGATCGAATTTAAATTAAAATTTTTAAATACTAAATTAAAATAATAATATTATATTTCAAATATAAAATGCTCAACTAGAACTTGGGTAGATAAAATTCAAACCGATTTTTTTCCTTCTAATATAACTAACTTCATTCCTTGAAATTAAAAAATAAGCATAAATAAATTGAATTTTTATTATAAGATATTAAACATTTTAAGATTTTTAAATAAATTTAAAATTAAGATAGATTGAGATAAAACAAAAATATGATAAAAAAAATAACATGAAAACAAAATGAATCCATGATTAGCATAACCAGTTTAAACAATGTTGTCAAATCCATATAAATAATTTAAATAATGTTATCCAATCCAATAAACAAACAATTTAAATCACAATAATAATTAAAACCAATTCTATAAATATACCATTCAAAATTAAATAAAATAATTTTAATAATATTATGTTTTTATATGATGTTTTGAAAAGTCCCCATATCTAATTTATATTATATATTTCAATATATGTTTTTTTTAAAGTATTTTTTCAATATATGTTATTGATATGAGCAAGTTGCAAGCAGAAATATATCATATGCGGTTGGACCAGAAGAGGCCAGCCCTTTCTAATAGAGAACATGTTATTAAATGGGCTTAGTGAAAGAATTTTCCAAGTAAAAGTGACCAATACGCCAATTATACGAGAGAAGAAAAGATCAAATTACAAGTTCTAACAAAATTGAACACGCCAATTGCCTGGCTAATGCCAACAACATCAACCATTTTCAGCTTCAGCTAGGAACCATTGGTGAAGAAAGTGAATTTCCTAATCCTAATCCTAAGTCCCAAGTTTTGATTTTATAAGTTCATCCTTCATTTTCTCACCATGCTGATAAATCCAGACAATCTTCATGAAACAACCTCGTTGTTCGATTAGAACCAATTCGAAATGCTGAAATCTCGTAGCTTCCTGAGATGTCTTTCCATGTCTTGTCTGGTTTTGTCCCATTCTTCCCTTTCGATTACAGTTGTAGGATCATCTCTTTCACTCTGAGAGCACAGAAAAGTAAATTAGGTAATGCAAAAAGAGGGAGTATGGCAGAAATTTATATGGAGCACGGATAGTCACCGAATGAATTATTTTGAAGGAGTTTCCGTTATCACGTATAACAAGTAGGTCATTCTTTCTATCCCGGTTTCTTCCTCCTGGAACAGTGACCTACAGAAAGAATCAATTAACATGGTAAATCACTGAACGAGTAACAAACATCTGATAAGGATCAGAAAGTCAACTTGCAAGCATCGATAAAAGATAGGATAAGAGGATTCCTTTGTGACTGACTACCCCAACTTCAATTTATGCTCAGAAAGAACCACAGCTAAGAGGAGAAATATGGAATCATTATGAAATTTAGTTTCTTTTTTGTTTTTCGCTCGAAGCAGCATCAATTGTTTGATATGTTCTGATGTTCATTGTTGAAGTTGTGCTTGAAATAAGTTCTGGAGCAAGCTCAAATATATCGGAAAGAGAATGAAACGCAAGTCATCTTCTAGCCACATATGCAGTAGAACTGTATTCAATGTATATTTAAATACAGAGTTTCTTACCAAAACCTTTGCTCTGGTAATCGACTTGGTCTTTGAATCAATCACATATATTTCCTCAAAGTCTAGCACAAATTCGGGGTCACCTAATCTCCTGTTCCTATAATGTTTTGTTAAGAAAACCTGCAATAAGAAAGCAATCAGCTCATAATATTGCTCAAAGGTAACTACTGGTCATCCTTGCCCCCCCCCCTTCCTTTCCCCAAATTGAGATCACAAACACATTTCTAAAAATCATAAATGAGAAGAAGGTTTTTTATTTGTTATGAATTCCGAAATTCTGTAATTTTTTTTAACCAGTATAACCCAGTTTTGCAATCACGACAACGGTAAATTAAGACTTCATTGGCATTTGCAATTAGCATACCAGTATAAGCTTTCCCCCTATTTCTCCTCCTTTAATGGTTCTTCCGGCATGTGGGGTTATACAAAGTTTTCTTTTATTTCTCAATAAATCCAAAATCATAACTGTAGCAGTGCTATAAAGAGCATACTAACTTGGTTATTCAACAAAGGTTAAACAACAAGGCAGGCTGCAATTGACAATACAAAGGAAATAGGGGAAACAATTTGGATTTTATCTCTTTGATAAAAATTTTAAACTAGTTGAACCTCACATAATTGTTGAGGATTTGCAGAGTTAGATTCGCTGAAGATGAGATTGGAGCATGCTTGCAGAGAACAATAGAGACAGATAACCAAATTTTCTAAAGATCATAACCACCTGATAATTGCATTTAAACATCTTGGTAGAGTGCTTGCTGGAGGAGGGATTAGATTCAGGGAGAGTAAAAACTAGAAGGCTAACAGATTCACGTTTTAAATAAATGAAACACTTTTCAGAAATAGACAACTCATACCTTCATGACCTCTCGCTCGGTTTTATAAAGTGGGTCTCGAGGTGCATCAATGGGTGGCTCAGTAACATTGTAGCAGCCATAATCACTCATTGCACAGCGGATGTACTGCAAGTTTGACATGCAGACAGTTGCGCTCATTATCGAAAACAAATCAAAATACCAATTCAAAGGATGTCAATTTCAACTAGCAGTGGAAAAAAGTCAAATGATGAACAAATACAATGAGACAGAGTACAATACACAGCTCAAATCTATAACGTTATAGATGCAGTAACTTCATATAAGGAATCAGATATTGTATGCCTTATGAGGAAAAAGTAAAACGACTACACTACTTACTTTTTGAGGCATTGGAGCCAAAACTTTGGGAATAGAATACACGTCCGTATCTGGTGGAGAGACATACATCTAAGGAAATCATACAAACAATAGAAATAATAATCAGATCAAAGTTAAAGACCGCAAATAGCAAGGTGGAATATCCTCAAGTCAATTAACTAATATAATTCAGGAGATAGTAACAAGGGATATTGCAAGAAAATTTACAGCACATGAAATTGAGATAATTTGTGCAATCCTACCAAGTAAATTCATTTTGCCATATGTGAGAGTGTGGCACTATGAAAAGAAGGGTTTTAAAACTGAAAAGCAGATTTAGAGTGCTTTATAGCTACTAGCAAAGGGATGGGAGCAACTACAGCAAGAACGACTAGAGGCAATCTTCAAATCAGTCAATTAATAGACTACAGACAAATACGGAAGTCAGGACAATTGCAAGGAAATTCACACCACTCGAAGCTGAGTCTATTTGTGCAATCTCACTATGAAAAATTTGGTTTGCTTAGATTTATGAGTATGGCCCTGCGAAAGAAGGGTTTTTACACTGAGAGGAGTTGATATGTAGTTATGAGCGAAGGGATGAGAGCAACTTGGACAAGAACGAAGCAAATGAGAACACATACACAAGAAAAATATTCCAACTATTGGACCTAAGAGTGGGAAGCCATGTAGAAAGCAGCTATTATGGTTATGCAGGTTTTTCAGACGCACACAAGGCCTCCACTAAATGAAGCTTTCACATGGGATATCAAAACATAACCTTAAATATTCAGGAAGACAAAATTTCTAGTTCGAGAATGTCCTGATTAAAACTGTTCTTTATAAACTCATATTGTCATCTTCTTCATAAAGGCTAACCAAAAATAAATAAGCTAAAACCAACGAAAGTGCATCAAAATGAGCAGAAATTACAATGAAAGTGCATCAAAACCCATATATATTGAGAAAATAAGTAAGAGGACAAGTCACTAACCTCCCTGAAATCATAAACATCATTATCCGGGTCAGGTGGTTTCCGAATAAAAAAATCACAATCCATCAAGCTAATCTTATGAAACTCCTCCTCATTTATCCTATAGTCTACCACCATATCCGAGTCCCACCCTTGAGTTGACACGAAGCTCTTGCTTTCAGTAATTTGAATGTCGACGTCAATAGTAGCAGACGAAGCGGTGGCAGCAGAGGCGGCAGCTAAAGGGTCGTATTCAACATCGAAGTCTTTCTTGTTGTCCAGCTCTTCGACTTCTTCTTCGTCCATGTCGTAGTCATCGGGTCCTCCGCCATCGGCGTCGGCGTCGTCGACTCGGACGAGGAAGGAGGGTTTAAGGGTTGGAGTTGAGGGGGAGTGGAGGGGTTTTGGTTTGAGAGAAGGGAAGGGAAGGAGGGAGTGGTTGAGGCGGAGGGAGGAGGAGGAGTATTTTGCAGTGAACAGTGGTGGGGAGAGGAAGAGGGTGGCGGTGGTAGTGGTGGCCATGGTGGCGGGAGAACGGGGGTGAACAGAGTTCCGAGTTTGGATTAGATTTTTGGAACAACAACTATCTTAAAAATCTCCTCTTTTTTCATTTTGAGTGACACATTTTTTTTAATATATCATTTATCTATTCTTACTATTATTTAACTTTTAAGTGAGTTGTTCCCTGAAATTATTAAAAATTTATTCCTTATATAAAGTATTGTTATTAAAGTGTTTATGTTTTTTTATATTTTATAATTATTTTGAGAGTATTTTATTTTTATATTTTATAATATTTAGAAAAAAAACTATTTTTAATTTAATAATTATTTATGTTTATTATTATTTAATGTTTTTTTACTGAGTTGGTATCTATTATGATTTATATTTAATTGTAAAATTATCAAAAAAATTCTTTTACAATTTAAAAAATAATACTATAAGGATATTTATATCTTTTTATATTTTATATAAAATAAAAAAATCATACACATAATGTGATTTAAACCAAAACATTACTATATTTATCTTTTCAATTTATTATTTTAACCAAAGTAACGTTTTGTTTTATATTATTATTTTTTATAAATTTATACATAAATCTAATCTATTTATCTATAAGCACGAAAAAAACTTTTGAACTAATGTAAATATATTTTATTTTCCATCGTAATATTAAAGTTGTTAGGACTTAGTGTCCTTAATACATTGATTTCATCATTATGTTAGTAATTTTTTAAACAAATTAGTTAAATAAAATTTAACTAATATTAAGTTTTATCATAACGATAGACTATTATGCAATAAGAAAATTTATATTAGTAAGTAAATTGAGGATATTATGGCTTTTATTAGATAATTTAAATCAAAGAATTAGTGGTGTATTTGGATCAAAGCCATCAAAATAATGGATTAGTTACGGGATTTATTGAATACGAAAAATTAATTATATACTTATTTCATTAGATTCTTTAAATAAATAAATAAACATCTCTAAATATAAAGATTAGTGGTGTTTATGCTACAAAATATCGAGTATTTAGTAGAGATTATTTTTGAAATGCGACAAATTTACATGGATGGATTTAATAATTAAATGATTTTAAATGGATAATGGTATTTTTGTAGATAAACTGAATATTTTATTAGATAAATTGATTTTAATAATTAATAATAAAGGGAATTTTTGTGAAGACTTAGACTCTTGCCTTCAGGATTTTTTTTTAAGTGTACTTGGACTAATCCTTCAATATTGTGTATGAAAAAAAAGATATGGGCTGTTTTTCTTTGTTATCAATTTTGATTGTATCCATTTCTCTCGGTCCCTCTTGGTCTTCTTCTATATGCAAGGTCAGTCGGCTGTTCGAGGGTTCCCTTTTCTCACAAGTATTCGCAGTTAAGTTTTCTTCCTAGCTCAGTTCTCAGCTTTGCTTGTATTGACGACTCATTGAATTTGTATTGATGCTAGTATCATCATCTTGGAAAGGGATTGGAATTTCTTTCCGAAGTTGACTTAACTCGAGCATCAATAATCGCTGGTTCTCTTGAATCTCCCATTTTTCATAGACTCCTTCATAGACGTTATCATCATAATCTAAGTCCTCATCCGACCAAATGTAATCTAAGTTATCCATAGGTTGTGCTAAACTGGTCTTTATGATCACTACTACGGATATTCTTGCTGAGAATGTACACTAAGGTTCCTTGAGAGCAGACAATTGTCAGTAATGTTAAAGAGTAATAAGATAAAATAAACCAAAAATCGTATCTATAATTTAAAAAAGTAAATTAGTGACATTGCCTCCCCGATAACGGCACCAATAACTTGACTATCTCCGGACTTACCAACGTCCAGAGTAAGAAACCGGCACAAAAGATACTAAATAGACGGTGTCCGCAAGTATAAGGGTCAGGTTATAATATAATTACAACAGGGTAGGTGAGTACTTCGAGGATTGTACCCAAGGGAGGCGAGCACTAAGCCAACTCTAACCCAAGCACCAATAGATCTAATTAGTACTTGAAATAGATTATATTACGAAGAAATAAAGGAGAGAAGTTTTTTAGGGTTTTGTAATAATAATAAAAATAGCGAAAGCAAATAGATATCGAGAAATTGAATATTGTAATTTATCAAATCTGATAATGGGTGATTAGTTCACTTCGGTAATCATAATCAACTCTTGCTTCGGGCTCCTTGTTCAATCAACTAGTCGATACCTTAACAGGATCTTCCAATACGTCCACTAGAATAATGAGTTGGCAAGAACTACGTATCTTCCGACCTTATAGTCCAGACCGATTCAGGGTTTAGGTGTTCATGGATAAGCCATACCAATTTTGGGTTAATTTTCACCTTGATAACTTCCTAGGGTTGTCAAGCTTAGGATTTAGGTTCTTCTTTTTCCAAACAATTGATCTGTTAAGAAACCTACAAAATAGTTAATTTCACTCACTAATCCTCCATAGAAAGATTAGTTCCTCATGGATCTCATAAACATTATAAATGTGATATAAAGAATAGACATGAAGACTAAAGCATGAATATAAAGTTTCAAGAAGGCCTGATTTGTATTGAGCAAATTGCTGAACCTTCATAGAGTTTTATTAAATTCTCAAGTCAAATCTCGCGATTAAATGAAAAGAACGAAACTGAAATAAATATTAAAACCTAAGAAAAGGAAAAACTAAAATTAAAATTACAAGAGAAAATTCTAAGCTATGGAAAAGGTCCTCCTAACATGTGTTAGTTGGGCCTATTTATAGACTTAGAGTGGTCGTCATCCTCAACCCTAGGTCAACTGACGCTCCTAAGCTTAAAGTTTGATTGTGCGGACCAAAATACCTCTGGCTCGTATTAATTTCCCATATAGAGTCGATGTCGCGACACATTAGAGCTTGTGTCGTGACATTGAAGATAATATGCTCTTCTTTAGGGTATCTTTTGGGGGGTGTCGTGACGTCCTTAGCCTTTGTTGCGACATGGAAGGCAGTTTTAGAATTCTTCTATTTTGCTCTCTATATTGCGACATCGAACCCTCCGTGTTGCGACATAGTGACCAGTATCGAATTAGTACACCTTCTAATGGTCTGCTGCATGCTTTCAAAGTATATTAGCTCACCCTTAGACCTCATTCAGCCCCTAAGGTTAATAAAAGACTCAAATGACACAATTTATTGAATCTAAATAAATATAAGCAAACTTAACTAAATCCTAACTAAAATGCTCGTATTCAAGCTCCTTAAATGTGAAAACTAGTTTAATCTACTACATCGAATTATGGTAAATCAATACCTCTATGCCCCAATCAAAAGACTTGGAGGTGACGTTCATTACAGAGCCCCCGTCAATTACGGGTGTGGTGATTCATGACACGGGCTTGAGTGAACGAGCGGGCCACCCAATCCAGGGCGCATACATGAAAACCTTGGCGAGGAAGGATAAAGGGAATATGATCGTTGCCGCACAGACAAACTTCGACGAGGATTAAAGTTACATTTATTTGCATTTTATTTTTGTGAAATGTAACTTAATGATATTTGAACATTTTCGAATTTGAACTTTTCTTTTGATTTTTATTATATTATTTTATACCTTTGTTTTCGTTGTGTTTGTTTTTGTTTTCTGTATAGGCTACCTACTCGAGGATTACACAACAATTTTGAGCTGCAACGAAGAGGCGGACGACCTTGACTTTCCCTTACACACGTTCATGATAATCGGGAAAGTCCTTAAACCTCTTATATTTTCTTAGGAAACACATTGAGAATAATGTGTAATTTAAGTGTGCGGCTACACAAATTTGCTTTTTTTTCGTTGTTAATTGCATGTTTTTTTAAAAAAAATCAATTTTTTTCTATTTTGTGCATGATGTTTGAGCATTTTGTAGGTGATATTTGGTTGATTTAATGTGATATTTTGTGATTGATTCTTTGATTCATATAAATTTGGGATGATGGTAGATAAATATTAATTAGTTCATTTAGTTACAGTAACATTCGTGTTCTTGAACCGGCTTTGGAACAATGTTAGTGTAGAAATAAGAATTAGAATATGTAAAGAAAGTAAGAAAGGTTAGGAGAAATTTAAGGATTTAATAGTAAAGGTGAGAAAATATGAGGGACTAAATAGTAATTTATTCAAATTAAATTATGAGTCATCATGGGAATTAGATTGATTGAGGAGGGACAAAAGATTAATTTGGTGAAAGATATTTTTGGAGGCAATGAATTGGGCCAAAGTGTAAAGTTGGAAGGCTCAGGGACTAAAAGTGTAATTTTACCATTTTTATTAAGTGAGATATTTTAAGAGAAAATTCTAGAGAATTTGAGAGGGGGAAAAATCAATTAAAAAGCAAAGATATCAGCTCTCTCCATAAGCTAACCGTCCATGCCCTTTTCTTCCATTTCCAACTTTTGCTTTTATTCCAAATAGGTCCTTCCATCATTTTTAAGCTTTCCAAACTCCAAAACCTTCCATTTTCTTTGGAATTTCTGAAAGAAAGTCATAAAATAGAGCTAGTAGACATCAAATCTCATATAGAGTTACTTTTGAGGTGTTATAGAGATAAAGGACTAAATTGAGAAATTTTGAATTCAAGGGTTAAGATAAGAAATGGTTAAATTCTCATGACATACATGTATTTTACTGTTATTTAGCATGAAAATTATTGAATTATAGCTTATAGCTTATATGTGTTTATGTGAAATTGAAGAGAAAGAGAAGAGAGGCAAGGATCAAATTGAAGAGAAAGGAAAAGAGAAGAGCAAAGAGTGAAAAGAGAAGAAAATCAGCTTTTTTGTTGTAAGTACTACAAGAGTTTTGAATTATAGTTTAATTTCTCTAATGGTATATGAATTATTAGCATAAAAATTGTTATATAGGTACATAATTTGAATGTTTACAATGATAAAATGAAGGGATTAATGTGTGATTGAGTAAAACAGCTTGGACAGAACAGAGGATTAACTTCGAAAATTTACCAAAAATAGTGTATAATGAGTTAAGGGTCAAATTATATATGTAATTAAATATTATTGAGTGTAGTTTCATATGGAAGAAACAGTGAAAGAAAAAGAATTGTATATTTTGAGATATACTAGTTTTAGTGTAACAAGGTCAGAGTAGATTCGAGTTCCCCTGTTCTGACTTTGAAAAATCATGGAAAAATATAGAAAAATTATTAGAGACTGAAATTTATATGTCTGAATCCTTAATGAGTATATTTTCAAAATAAACAGACATGAACATCATTTGATCTCTGTACAAAAATATAAATAATTTTTAATGAAGAAAGGTCGAAACTGTCAGGCAACAGAGAAAGGGTAAATTGAAAGAATTTACTGTACAAATTGGCTAAATTAAAAATTCTGGAAATTTTATAGTAAAAATATGATTGAGTCTAGTTTCAAAAGCATCAAGCGGATTATAATTTTGAGTTCTGTAGCCCAAGATATAAACAATTTAGTGACTGTGACGCAAGTGGACAGCTTTGAAAATTAATGTGAAAATAAAAGTAAGAGGTATATGACGATGAAAATGTGTGAAATATTATGTGGTTAATTATAAAGATTGATTGTGTGATTAATTGGTGAAATTGTGGATTTATTTGAGAAAATAAAGGTGAGAAATATATGATTATGTATATGTGAAGAGAAATGTAAATGTGATGTTTAAGCTGTGGATAATGATGTTAAATGAGATTGTGCCCATGTAGACGAATTAGAACCGTTGTGATATTAGTGGCATGCCATTAAGGGACACTTACGCGCCTACTGTTTAGCACTATGTGTGCTTCTGTTCAGCACTGTATGTGCTTCTGTTTCCCCAGCACTGTGTGTGCTTCTATTCAACACTGTGTGTGCTTCTGTTCAGCATTGTTTGTGCCTACTGTTTCCTAGCACTTACGTGCTTCTATTTCCCAGCACTTATGCGCTTCTGTTAAGTACTTCAGTACTTTCTGCTTGTTCTGTTTATCCGATAGGTTCTATAAAGTCTACTATGGGCCAAGTGGATAAAAAAACTAAGTGAGTTATGGTTAAGAAAGTTATGATGGCTAAATTGTGAAAAGTGAAAGAATGTGCAAAATTATGACATTGAGGTAAGTGAAATGATGAATACATGAAAGATAAGTAATATATGTGTATGGGTAATTAAATGTTGATAATTAAGTGAACTAATGTGGTTGAAATGACTAAGTTGTGAAAAAGGGATGAAAATGTAATATCTTCCATTGAGGTAAGTTGGTATATGAGAATGAATGTGTGTTATGGTGGCATTATGGTAAGTTAAATGTTACATGCAAGAAAGGTTAGAAATTTTATATGCATGAGTATTGAAATGTTTGATAAAATTAAGCAATAAATAAATAATCATCTATTATGCTTGTAGTGCTTACTAAGCCTTCACTAGCTTAACGCGTTTATTTTAACGCGTAGATACAAAAGCTACGGAAAGCTAGAGTCGAGCAAGGGACCTCTCATCACATCACTCTTGAAGCTCAAGTTTAGGTAATTTACTTTGAAGTAAAATGGCATGTACAAATAATACTTACATGTGACCCTAATGAAAGGAAAAATGTTGATTTGGGATGCTTTGAGTTGATAAATTTTTTTTACATGACTCAGTTTTTCTGTACTGAATTTTAATGTAATACTCCTATACCATGTTTATACATAAGAATCGGGTATAGGGGTGTTACAGTTACATTGCGTAATATAGTAGAGGTGATCATCATATGTTGAAAGATTTGACTTTATGCCATGTGATAAATAGGCATGTAGATTGATATATATGTACACATGTTTGAGATTTGATATTATTCATAGAATTGCATTGAGAAGCATGTTGGATTTATATTCATTAAGATGTTTAGGAATGACCTAAGGCATTGTTTGACTAGCCAATAGCTTAAATGACAAACCTTTATGCCATGTATCCCTAGTTCCCATAATTTGACCCTTTATTAATCCTTTTTAATGAACCTCTATTCTTTGAAACCTTATGCTTAAATTGAGTATGAAACTTAAACCCTCTATGTCCTATACTTGATTTGCATTATGGAATGGACGTTGGTCCATGAATATTGAGGGTTAGATATATTATGGTGGTTTCAAAATATGTACATAAGTGAAAAGTAAGGAAATGGTTCAATGTGGTAAGTGTAAGCCATTGCTGAAAATATGCTTAAATGGAAAATTCTTTGAGTGAATAAAAGCAATGTGAGGGTTAAGAGAATAGTGAGTGGTATAAAAGCATAGAACATGTTAAAAGTATTGTGAGTAAAAGAACTACAATTTTAAAAAATTCCTACTTTCATAATGCACTTAGGCTTGCAAGCTTTTTTACTTACTAATATTGAATTGTATCCTCCATAAATTTAGAGATAAAAGGCATGTGAGAGGATGAGAGATAAGGAGATGAACATAATGATAAAATTGAGGAAGAAAATGGAACAATGTCATGTGCTCTATTATGTCTAGTGCTTGAAACTATTTTCATGGTACTTTTTCTTTGAACTCAAACCGTCATTTAGCCTCATAACATTACAAGCCTAGAAGTCCTATGTGACCTTGACATCTCTATTTATAAATTCTTAACTTGTGATACTTATATAAGAAATGAATGAATTGAATTCTCTCTTGTGTATATACATTATATCTACATAGGTTGTTTTGATGGAATAATATGAACAATGGTATTTTTACATGATTGTCTCTATATTTGTCCGTTTTGTAATTTTGTGAACTAATTTGATTTACTTTCAAAGTTGTGAGTTTTCTATTCATCATTTTTAAGTTATATGTTGGAAGAATTGATTGAATTGTACATATCTATTAACTAATTACCATGTCTCACCATTGCTTAAGGGTTGTCTAGATGCATGTGTTAGTGTCTTAAGTGTTTGCTTGAGGACAAGTGAAGACTTAAGTGTGAGGGAGTTTGAACTGTTGTAATTTGATACATCAAATTAGACTCTTTAATGTACTTAATGAGCTTGTTCTCAAGTAGTTTAAGAGTCTTTTCAATACTTTTATCAATTCTTAGATTTTAGTTTTAATGATAGTTTTTTTATTACATTTTATTGCTTTTAAGAACCAATATGGCAAAACTATACCATTAGAAGTCTAATGTTTGACTTGAGTTTGTTTAAGGGATTAACTAAGGCAAAATCATAAGGAGGGCCTCCACTATGGCCAAGGTCACGACACCGATACTTTTATCACCTTTCAAGGACTTAGATTTCACCAATTTACAACTCAAGTAGACTATCGAGGGTGTCGTGACATTGAGCCTTATGGTCACGACTTTAAGCTCTTGAGGTCGCAACTCCAATCCAAACATCAAAGTGAAGGAAGCCAAGCTTATTGTGCTCAAAGTTGCGACATTAGCAAGATAATGTCGCGACACTGAAGCTTCTGAACACCTCCTTTAAGCCCACTGTCTTAGGGGTTACGACACTAAAGCCTAGGTGTCGCGACACTAGAGCCTGATGAGTGAAAATCTGCAAGGGCAATTTTGTGTCCAAACAAGCTCAAGTCATCCACATTTCGAAGGGCATTTTTGTCAATATTAAGGTTGAAACGTCAAACTAATTAAACCCCCCTTATGACACAAAAGTTAAGATATTCAATATACCTATCATCATCTTTTTTGTTTCCTCAATTATTTAAGATTCTTAGGTTTTTCCTTTTATAGGTTAGACTTTATTTTGCCATATTCTTTATTTTTTTTACACTTTTCTTCTTTAACTGAAAAAAGGTACAATAACTTTTTGTCTTTTTTTGGTGAATTACAATAGGAGGGCAAAGCCTTAATAGAAACGTGACTAACGCGACTTGAACCCAAGTCACACTTGGGACAGTAAACACCTTGACCATCAGACCAACACACGGGGTTTAGAACCTTTTGTGTCATTTTGGGTTCTTCTTCATAATCAATAAATTTAAATGTTTTGGTTATTCAAAGTTGCAAAGTATTAATTTGGCATGTGGATTTATGGATTCTTCTTGCTTGTTATCAATTTCATCAAGTACCTTTTCAAGATTTACTAAACATTTATTAACCCTTACCTCTTTTGTGATTATTTGATGATTCATTTGAGCATGAAATCGGTTAGACTTTATGTTTTGATGATGAGTAGGAACTAAACTTTATTTTGGTCGATTGATTGAAATGTTGAATGATTAATTTTAGGGTTAGGGACTTAGATTATAAAAATAGGATTAAATCGAATAAACTTAAAAATTTAGAATTGGCAACTCTAAGGGAACATTTAGATAAGTGAGTCCAAAAGGAGATTCTATTGTGAATAAATTCGATTTTGCCGATTTAGTTTAGTGAGGTCGAGAGATAAATTGGACTAAATTATCTAATTAAGTAAAATTGTGATCGAGAGGTAAAACTAAACCAATTAGAAGTTTAAGTAATTTAGATCCCTGATCTGAGAGCTAAATGATCAACATGGATATTAATTGACAACTCTATTTTATGTGATTAATTTTTTTTATTTTGGTGTTTATTCAATTTAATTTTTTAGATATAATTTAATTTAATTCACCTCATTTTTTGGATTGTCGTAATATACTATTTAGCCATTAGCTAGCTAGACTTCCTAATTCCATTCTTAATCGTTATCCATTCACCATATAACTCGATCTCCTTTAGGTTAGATCCTTGAAATACTTTAAGTGTTCCATTATACACTTACAAATATTACAATTGACTTGTCATATTTATATTCAAAGTCGCTTTTAAATCTCTTTAGTTTGCGCTAATCCTCTGTCCAGTGTTTGTACACTAGCGTGCAGTCAAATCCATGGTACATGCTTTGTTGGCCAATGCTTTTCCTGTTTTCTCATATTTACCCTAGAAAGCCGATCGATGTTTTAAAGGTGTTTTAAAATATCTTACACAAAGTCAAACTATCGTTTCACTTGGTCAAGATGCTAGCACTCCCTGTTGTGGAAACAAATGACAAGCACCCACGCCTTAAATAACACTTATTGCTTAAATATTGTCCTAATTATGATAGTGAACACTTTTTTCTAGGCACATACCATCCACAAAAATTGTAAATATATGCAAATACATTCATTAACAAGAATAACGAATTGTATTGGATGTGAGCACAATATCAACATACCTCTTAATTGGCTTGTTGATCGGCTTCTCGTCACATCCAAGTAAGGTCCATTGTATAACACGTATGATCCGAATAACTCCTAAATCTATTTAAATATTCAATGCTATAGCGGATTATAAATATTGGCAATTAAGTACATTTTAAATTATTATATATAATTATATTTTTATCTTATATTAAGAGAGAATTTCTATTATTGGGAAGGGATTAGTGCTAACCATGACATAGGTAACTATGCTCATGTTTACGGACGTAACAATAATCATTTACTTCATCGATTGATTCTCGAGTTGCCTACAAAACACCCGTTACAAATATGACGGAATCGTTGAACCGTAATTAAATGTATCGATCATCTCAAAAGATTTTAGTAGAAGAAGATACATGATATGAATCTTGTTGCGAAACTTGTCTGACAACAACATTCCTCCTATCATTGAAAGTATCATAACTTCGGCATATCAATCCGTCTCCTCCAAAGTTGCATGTGATGGAGTGATTGGTTTGAGACGCCTCTTCAACCATGTGCATTTCATCTAATTTTTATCTAATTCATTTTTCTTTTTAAATGACTTGACACTTAGCAACTACTCACACTTACTCCCCACGTCAATATTATTAATTTTGATTACTGCACGCCCATCGATAAAAATATAAAAGCAGAAACAGGATTTGCTAAAAAAAATTATTAAAAACTTCATCAGTGATACTAAATAAGATCACCAAAAATTCTATTAAAAATACTGAATTTACTATACAAAATATAAAAAAAAATCATTAAAATACAAAATAAAAGAACTAAATTAAGACTTAAATTTCTACACAACCTCCAAAGATTTACCTAAATTACATTATTTCTTATCTCATCTGTGAAAAAAAAATATCCAAAGAAAAAAAATCAGAAAGTTAAGTTCCCAATTCTTTTTTCTTTTGAAATTCTCTCTTTGCATTTGCCTCTCTTTTATGTGATCATGATTAAAAGCAAATCTTGTTAATGTTCTAAACTCGGCCAGCAGCGTCTCTGCTCCCAAATAATTCAACCCACTGGGTTTTACACGACCCGGAATTGATTATGGAAGATAATACTGGCGGTGAGCCCTCCGGAGTGGTCGCACCCAAGGTGATGAAGGCTGGTGACCGGCAAGTTTTCACGGTTGAGCTCCGACCAGGAGAGACAACATATGTTTCGTGGAGGAAGCTTGTCAAAGACGCCAACCGGGCCCGTGGATCTTCTGCCGCTTCTGCGTCTGTAGTGGCGGCGCCGGCACCGGCACCGGCACCTGAGCCTCCTCCTAATGCCCACCCTAATCTCCAGTCTCGCATCGCTCCTGTAAGAGCTGCTTATTCAATCCCTAATTTTCACTTTTACTTTTTCCCTTATTTTTAATGTTCTTAAAATGCATGATTACACCGATTTTGACTTAGTAGTTTTGTTGTAGTTTATTCAATAAATTGTGCTTGAATTTTGTTTTATGTATATTTGAATGCGTTAGTATTTACTCTTTTCTTTTTGTGAATATACTGGTGTGAGATTACATGGTAGTATCTACCACGTCCACTTGGTTCCCTAGAAAATGTGGGAAACTGAAAGAAATTTTGGTAATTGCTTTTTCCCCTTTTCACCCGTTCTTAAACATTATCAGGGACAAACGGCTGAAAAAGAAGAGAAAGACGAGCCAGCCCCAAATCGTTTCAGTGCTGTTATTGAGAAGATTGAACGTCTTTACATGGTATTTATATATTTTATTATGTTTGCGAGAATTGTGAGCTGCACTTTTAATATGTTAATGTGAAGTGAAATTCTTTTTCAGGGTAAAGATAGCAGTGATGAGGAAGAACTGGATGAGACGCCAGATGATGATCAATATGATACAGAAGACTCTTTTATCGATGATGCCGAGCTGGTAAACACTAAAATCTTTTACTTCTATCTTTTATGTGTCTTGTTGGTTTTATGCAACTGTAGTTAGTGCTATTCTTATTGTAACAAGGAGGGCAGAATGTATTTTTATTGGTTCATAATGTTGCTTCATTGTTTGTTATGCAGGATGAGTATTTTGAAGTTGATAATTCAGCTATAAAACATGATGGATTCTTTGTTAATAGGGGAAAATTGGAAAGAATGTGAGTTTCTTTGAACCGTTCTTATTCTGCTTCTTCTCCACCTATTGGTGACAAGGTTTTAGTAAGGATCCTGTTTAGATGCCTATACATATGCATCCTATGGCATACCAGGAGCAGCTGTACACCACACATCTCTTATTGGTTAAAGCTGGGTTAATTTATGAACTGTTTTCTCTTAAATAGGCACAATTGTGGGTAGAAGATAAAAAATAAAATTGGATTCACAGTTAGGCTGACGAGTTCATTTCCTGATATCATGAATGTTTTAATTTTAGTGGTTCTCACGCCCTCCTTGCACATTTTATTCCATATTTATTTTATGTTTCTTTCTAATTGCAACTTGGGCTAAGCTTTATTTTACATTACCAAATTCTAGCTTTTAATGTTGAAAGTCCATTTGTAGTGGATTTCTTCTAACTTTGCTTTACTGATTTCTTTTCATTCTTTCTTCAAGAAATGAACCTCCTGTAATACCTAACCAGCAGCCCAAGAAACGGCGAAGAAAAGAGGCTGCAAAACCTCCTAGTGAGAGTTATGACGGTCATGTGTCAAATAAACATGCGAAGGCAGCAAAGATGGTTGCTGGGAGGGCTGAACCATCTCTGGGGAAGAATAATTCTAGTTCTCAGAATTTGACTGCAGTAGATGAACAATACAGGGATGGAAAATTTCTAAATCAATTATCGGTTTCTGGTGTTTCTTCCAAGAAGAAATCTTCTGAGACAAGACTAGCATTGGATTCTTCTTCATATATGAAAGATCCAAATAGTGACACTTCTGCACCTTTGGCAGATGTCAAGGATATTGAGAATTTGAAGATGGGATTTCTGCAGTCAAAAGGTGTTGTCAGTAACAAATTGAAAGATGCAACTGGATCCTCTGATGTATTGCATCAGAAATACCATGATAAAAGTGATCTTGCTCAATCGAAATCCCAACATGGAAAACTAAGCAGCAATGTTGATAAGCTTGAACAATCAGTTCGACTGAGAGAAAACAATGGCATCCATGAGTTGCCAGACATTAATGCTTCTGATGGCATACATGCTATGCATACAGCAGTAATTCTCTTTAAATCTTCAAACTTTTTTTAAATAATTTGTTCCATTTCTCAACTTTCCATTGGCTGGTTTCTGTTAGTCATAGTTAGTAGCTGCATAACCTAGTTGGAGTTTTGACATGAAGACGGTTTCTGTTAATAACAACCTACAATATCTGAAACACTAGGAATTAAGTGGCTTTTTGTGTATGCATTATGGTAATAGAAAGCTCTAATATAGATTTACATGAGATCTATTCAACTGAAAGATGGTGCTTCTTATTTGCCATAGATATGGAGACAACAGAAACAATTTTGAGCTAATTTTTTACAGTCCCTCAAATTTCATTTAAATGGTGTGTGGAGTGTGGACTATAGGAAGCACCCTAGAACGTTCAGGGACCACTTAGACTTCTCTTTGTTAGTGTGCGTGCACCTTGGGTCTTGCAAGAAATTGGAGTAGAGGCTTCTGCTCTGTCCAAATTATTGAACATCACAGGGACATGAGAAACTAATTTTGCATTAGATATTATCGCTATCATTTTGATTTTGGTTTTATTTGTTATGTGCAGAAATCTTCACACATGCTGAAAAAGGATGGTTCTACTCTTAGGCCCAAAAGTTCCGTGCTTGAAAAGGCCATTAGGGAGCTAGAGAAGATAGTTGCAGAATGTAAGTGTGTATGAGTTTTGTACAATATAATTATGAAATAGTTCCTTCTAAAGTAATATTCTTTTTCCTTCCTGTCTAAAATATCACAGCAAGGCCACCTTCTATGGAAAATCAAGAGGCAGATGCTTCATCCCAGGGGATTAAGAGGAGATTGCCTAGAGAAATAAAGCTCAAGCTTGCTAAAGTTGCTAGATTAGCGGTATGAAATTGTTAGACATGATTTGTCCTGTAAAGTAACTCATTTTCATATTGTCAATTTTGTTTCAATGGTGTGATGCCTTCAGGAAAGGTTAAGTTTTACCAATTTCATTTTGATATTTGTGGCAGGCAAGCCAGGGGAAAGTTTCCAAGGAGTTACTAAATCGCCTTATGAGCATCCTTGGTCATTTAATACAGCTAAGAACACTTAAGGTATCTTCCCTTGTTTATGAATGAGTAAAAATTTTCAATCACAATTCCAACATTTTGCACTTACTAAATTAGGTTTGTAAAGGCCTGGAATATTACCATGTAGTGCATGCCAACATACCAATAACACCCAAGCCTAGAAATATTTTCTGTTAAATCTCCCTTTCTACTGACATGACATTTGCTTTTAGTTCATGTGATGTAGTTCCTTTTGTTTCAGTGAAGAAACTTTTGTATGCCTTGCATTTGACTATTTGTGACCATTGGAATTGCAATTATGGTGGTTTAAGTTGTTGCATATATTTTGGTTTTGAATCATGCAAATAAATTTGTGAGATCATGAAGACATTTTTTTTCTTGTGGTCAAAATCCATGTTCTTTAGGGAGCCTATTTTAGAACAATTGTTGCTTGAGAGACTGTTTGTTGGCTGTCAAATATGTGATGAATATTTCTGAATTTTGGAAGGGATTCCTTTGCTTTTATTATCTCCATGCCTTGAAATGCAGCACTGGTAAAAGTAATGAACAGGGCAAAACCGTTTAAACATTCTGTGCATTATTATATATTTTATTTATGAAAGATTAGATCCTTGTGTTTTCTCTCAATTATCCTTTCCAATAAATTTGTTTTGCCAATTTGGATCACCTTTGTCAACTACTCATCTACGAATTTTGAGACTATTTTGGATGCAGAGGAACCTAAAAATCATGATTAATATGGGTGTGTCACCAACAGCAAAGCAAGAAAAAGATGCTAGATTTCAACAGATCAAGAAGGAAGCCATTGAGATGATAAAGACAAGAATTCCTTCTTTTGAGACAAAGGTTTGTCATCATTTCATTTTCTTTACCCTCTCTTAGTTGCTCCTGATTTAACAGTCTTTGACCCTTTTTTTTCCCCTCTCTGTAATAAATATAGCTTTTATTCAGTTTTTCTTATGATCAAAAGCACCAAAAAAAAAAAAAAAATCCTACACTGTTCCATGCCTGCAACTTTGCCCACATTTACTTCATTTTTTATCCTTATTTTGAATTTTCTTTTCTAGATTCTTCTTCATTGTAGATTCCATGACTATTCTTCTCTCTCCATCCTGGTATATAAGATCATGGGTTTTTATCTTGTTCATAGTACTCTATATTATAAACTGAAGTTAGAAAATTTTGCCATTCTTGATGAAAAAAATGCTTAATTGTTTTTCAGATATTGGAGCCACAAGCTAGAGCTTCTGATGATTTTCAAGAAATTGGTTCTGAAGAAAGAGCTTTTAGAAGAAAATTTAACATGGACGCACCAATGGAGAACAAGATTTGTGAACTTTATGACCTTTATGTTGATGTAATCACATGTCCTATTTTGACCTTTGACAAAATTCATCCTGGGAAAATCTTATTCGTAATGGATCTGATCTTTGCATTTCTATCGTTTTATTTCCTGCAGGGATTAGATGAAGATGCTGGTCCGCAAATCAGAAAGTTTTATGTAGAGGTTGGGCACTTATCAATTCTTTCTGTACTCTCAAAGCTACTGTAATCATAACAGAAATCTTTATATTGTTGGCTTTAGGTGTCTGAATGTGGACAAATATGTCTCTGCAGTTATTGTTTCATGATAGCTTTTGATAGTATTATTCTCTTGCCATTTGGATGGGAGTCGTGCATGAGAGTACTCTTGCCTTTTCTCTTCTGTCTTTCCCTATCTCTTCTTTTCTTTTTCTACAATTACACTCTATTCCCGTTATTTATACCTAAAAGATGCATTGAAATTATTGCTTGTTGCACAACAGAGTTCATTCTACTTGGTTACTATTGTTCCTTTTCAAATAATTTTAATTGATCTTGTAGTTTTTCTGGCGCTCATATCTTGCTGTTAACCTTAAACGGTCTTTCGTTCTTTGTTTAGATCATGTTCCTTTTGCTTTTAGTTTGTTAGTGATAAAGCTATCGATTATTGTTCTTAATGCTCGACTATGGTTCTACTTCTTCTGTTATATTTTCATCTTACATTTGGAGTTTATCTTTGAACAGCTTGCACAGCTCTGGCCAGATGGTATGATGAACAACCATGAGATTAAACATGCGATTTGTAGGGCGAAAGAAAGGCGGAGAGCAAGATACAATAGACGGAAGGTATGCACACTTCTGGTCATTTTGCCCTTGTTTCGGTATATATACTTTATATTACTGGCGTGCATAACTTTTCAATTTAAGTGGTAAGTCTTCTGCAGACTAAATGCAATCCATCTCAAAACTTTTATGTACTTGTGAGCTTCGAAGTTTCCTTAGGCAGCCCATTTTTGCTATTATTGTTAGGGTTTTGATTCTCAGATGAACCAGTACCGGGTGTACTTGCCATTTGATGGGTCTCTGATTTATTGATTGTTGATTTCCATTCTCCTTTTGTCTGATTTATCTCAGCTTGATTGATGTTTGCTTATTGTGTTCAATTTTTTTGGTCATTTTTAAAAGGATCAAGAGAAAATGAAGAGGGAAAAGATGTTGACACTAGGACTGGAGGAGAGTGTTCGAGCGGACTCTGCCTCAAGTGCACAGTCACAACACACACGAGAGAGGTCGGCCAGTGATTCTGGTACTCAAGCTTTACTTTCAACTAATACATCGACTTCGCACACAACTGCAGCAGCTGCTGTTCCAGTTCCAAGTCCTTCAACAAATGATTCCAGTTTTGACAGAGTAAAACAGGATAAATTAAAGGGGATTTCAAGCAGTGCCATGGACGATGAAATCAAGGTGGCAGTAGCCTCACTGCCAAAGAAAAAGGTGAAAAGGAAACCAGAAATGCAGTTGGATGAATCTCATATGCAGCCGGAAAAGTTACCTCCGCAACAGGGCAGCAACGACCGAAACAAGTCCATCAAATAGCCTATGAATCTTTGTCCGAAATCACTAACATAAACACTCACATTCTCAGCTTTTTAATTTTATTTATCTTTACATTGCGGAGAGCTTCATTGTTTCTGAGTTCCATTTTTGTAATTAAATTTTCTTTCTCAATAACTGGTGTTAAAAAGGAGAGAGCGAAAAGGTTGTAATATTCTCCTACACATGTAATTCTCTAGGCTTAGGAAACTCTTCTTTTAGCTTTTACTTTTTTAGATTTCTCAACTTTATTAGTTTAAATTTTTATATTTTCATTGCCTCCATAAAAAGTTCTTAATATTTTAATTTCCCATTAAATGATTTTTTAGTTTGTATTTAAATAAGTTCGTAACTTTTAATATTTAAGTTTTTAATATATATATATTGTATTATATTTTATAAGACATTTGTTAACTCTTGATCTTGTTTATTTGTGAAGTCTAAAAGCACTACTTACAGTGTACTAAATATTATTTTCATTTAAAATATGAAAAAAAAAGCTTTTTAAGCTTGTATTTAAGTAATTTTGAGATTATATTTTTATAAATTACGTTTTAAATACCTTAATTGATCAGGTTGCCTCCTATCATTATTTAATTTGTGCAGCCTTGAAGTAAATCTAAATCAATCCTACTTCCTTTAAATTAATCCTCCAAATAATAGCAGATAACATCTTCTTATCATTGCAAATATACCCCTCGGTTTCCAAAGTGATTGGCTATAAGCTTGAGAGAGTCCTCGATACAAACTCTGTCAATGAAGCTATCTATAACCATCTGCAATTTGTTCATTTTCGAGGAAGGAGTTTGACTGGTTCTTTGAAATTTTACTTCACTATCGTTTTTGCGAGTTTTTTTATCAGCGTAAGAGGAAAATGTTGTCTTTCGTGTATGTCGAAACATTTTCAATATATATATATAGTGTTCTAATAGTTGAAAATGAAAAGTTATAACTTTTAGTCGAGAGTTGTCACTATTTATAGTGATAGTAATGTCTCTTGAATATTAAAAGTTATGTTACTTGGTTATTAATCTAGAGTTGTCACTATTTATAGTGACGAGTTATGTATCTTGTTACTAAAAATTATGCCATTTAATTATTAACAAAGTGTCGTAATTATTCAATTAGTTATATAAAATTTTTTATTTGAGTAGATATTTATTGCTAAAAGATATGACTATCCATTTGTATAATTATGTTTGTATGAAAATACATGAGAGCTCTATAAATAGGAGTCATATTTCATTTATTTAGTACACGAGAAGCATATTAATTTTTTATTATTATTCTTCTCCATCTTCTAATATTTTGATATTGGAAGACAAACATGATACTATAAGGAAGGCTATTGACAATAAAAGAACATTGAGGTAATGATCCAGTCAAATTTTGATTTTAAAGAAATCTTTATTGCGAGGAAAGGTATGTCAAATTTATTGTTTTACTCATGTTGCATGAATAAGATTTCAACAATTAAGTTATATTGATTGTAATTATATTATGCAAAAAAGTATGACTGTCTCATGGAATATTTATTTGATAGAAAGTTTATCATATGCATAATTATTATTATATATCAATGTATCATGCAAAAAAAAAAGAAAAGAAAAGAAAGGAAATGGATGGAATGCATGGATGAAATGAAAATGAATGGTTCAAACGTTAGTTGAAGTTTGGAAGGAATATAGGTTGTTGTTTGGTTTTACTTCGGAGTTGTGGGTTTAGGGTTTGATTGACTTCGCCTGAAGGATTTCATGAATTAGAGGAATTTTATTGGTATATAGAGAACTATATATTATATCTTCATCAATCAAAATAAGCAAACAACCTAGAATATGCTGCATTCTCAATCCTTCCCTATACTTTTATGTTTAAGAAAAAGGAAGGGCTCTCCATAAACTGAACCAAAGTAAAATCTAGAGTTAAAAAGAAAAAAAGAAAAAAGAGATCGCATGTAATTTCATGTTCTAGAGCTTATTATCTTCACATGGCCGATACAGCTTGGAACCTTGGTTCTTTTGGGTGGAACTTTTGCTGATAATAGACAGACATATAATCACCAAACACAAATTTTGCTGATAATAGACAGACATATAATCACCAAACACAAATTTGGGATAAGCTTGATTCCTTTCTTCCTTCCCTTTCATCATCAGTTGTGGCAGGAGCAATGGTGGCTTTATGTGAAGGATTATAATACGAAGCAACGGATCGCCTGTTGCTATCAGTGGTGCTCAAAATACGGTGCCAAGTGCTCTTATATCGCCCATTGCTAATCACCTCGATCTGATCACCGATGCACATCACGATCGTGTTCTTCAACGGCTCCACATCGATCCATTCCCCACCTTTCCATATTTGAAGGCCGCCCACTTCATCGTCTTGAAAGAGTAAGATGAGGCCGCCGGCATCGGTGTGGGGTCGAAGACCAATGACCCTTTCAGGGTTCGGGCATGGCGGATAGTGACTCACCTTTGTGCCAAAGAAGGCATTGTTTTCACCTTCTTCACCGTCGAAAGCCTTCTTAATGTGTCCTTTTGGTAACCCCAAGTTTTCATCCAATACTTCCAAGAATTTTTCAGCCAATTTCTTCAGCTCATATCTGAATTCCTTAAAGGTTTCCCTGTCATCAACATCAACACACATATATATATATATAATAAAAAACCAACCATTTTAATGAATGTTTAAGAAGATATATATTGTTGCTCCTGGTGTTTGAGATGGCCATTCATTTACATTATCATCCGTCAAAGTTCTAATATCTTCCCAATCCACATTCTCCAACTTTTTATCACCAGTTTCATTCAACAATTTCACCACTTCGGAGTTCTTGAAATTCTCTTGCCTTTCCAGCTTATAAAAATCTGTTGAAACCTTCTTCACTCTCTCCAGCAGATCCTCTGCAATCCCATGGTTCACCAGCTACAACAAATTACGCATAAAACTAATATAGTCTTTGCTCACCATCTTACTCAAATTAGGATGTTAATGTCATTTAGAAAGTTTTTAAAGGATAATATAATGATGCACATATGATCCAATTAATGTTCAACATGAATATTAAGAAAAAGAGGTGAGAAAAGGGTACATGAAAAAATCCCCAATCCTCGCATGCATTAGCAATTTGAGCCAGTGTGTTGGCCCTTTCGTGGCCATTGAGCTTAGAGTAATCAATCACCGGAATCGCCATTGAAACGTTGAACAACAAAAAGAAGAAGAAAAGGATCGCCATTGAAAAGAGATGAGTGCAGATGATTACTTAGCTAAGTTTCTTCTTTTTATTTGTTTATTTGTGGTTAAATAACAATTGTTGGCTACCATTTATAGCAAAGCAAAAGCAAGACTGCCCATCGGATTCGTCAAACCATTGATTTTTGTTTCTATTAGCAACCATTAATGGTGTAGGCGGCGTGAGGTGTGGTGGATGGTCACACGTTAATTGATTAAAGGTCCAAACTTATGACCTTACAAATTCATTCACTTCTTTATAAATTGTGATATATTGCTATTTGATAAATGTTGGATTCCCTTGCCAATGCTAATTAAAATATTAATTTTTTAATGGTGTTGGCATTATAGTTCACGTGTATTTTATATTACATGAGATTTAGAGACGAAGTCAAAAAATTATTTTAGAGGTCGAAATTAAATTTTAATTTTTATGATAGTAAAAAATGTAATTTCACTATTTTAATAATTTATATATTTATGATTTTTAAAATATGAAATCAAATTTTTATCTTTTTTAAGGGGTTAAAGTGTAATTTTATCTTTATTAATTTAAAATTTTAAAATTTTTAAAAAGGCTTAAATGAAATTTTTTTTATTTTATGGGTCTAGGACCTTGTCAGTACCCTAACTACGCCTCTGATGACACTATTTATCTTTTTTTTATAAACTATTTATCTTATATGCTATACATTAATTTAAAATTTATAAAAATCTTCATAAAATAATAACAATTCAAAATTTTTAAAAATATTATTAAAAATTCATAAAATTTCAAAAAAATAATAATAAGTACGTGTGGATTGCTATGCAGATCACCATATTTAAAATTTTAACGGTTTAGTCAATATTTTTTTTTAAAAATTTTAATTTTTTTGAAAGATTAATAGTCAAATTTATTTTTTAAATAAGTTTAAAATGAAATTTGGTTTGAAAAATAAATGTCAAATTAACAAAAGAATGAAATTTAGTTTGACTTCTATTATTTTTCACACATCATTTATGATCCTATCCAATTAAAAAAGGACATATCATTTTTTTTATAATTAAGTTACTATTTTATAATTTTTAATAATTAAGTAATTAATTTATCGCATATAATATAATATAATATAGCTTAACGGCATGCAAAATTGAACAAACCATGATAACTGATTTGACCAAACGTACTCAAAATTATTAAAACTTATTTAATTGAGTAAGTTTGGTTGATTTTAAAGTTATTTGTATTAGATAGAATTAAAATTTGATTAGGTTATTATATGAAATAAACCATTTAATTAGTTAATTTAGGAATGAACAAATTGGATCGGATGAAAATCTGATTAAATATTTTTTGTTTATACAAATTTTATTAATAATTTATTTAATTAAATCGATAATTTAATAATTTATGAAAGAGTTCCGTAGATGAAAAAGAAATATGTGGCACAAGCAGAACAATAAAATCAACTTTGGATGAGATTAGACCGACTAATCTTCCACCTCAGCACCACCCAAGTTGCTTCTCTACCTCCACCTAATTTTTTTGCCGCGCATCACTTCTCAACGGCTAGTTTCTAATTTAACAGCCACTTCACGCATTATCTTCCCCCATCACATGGGTGAAAGTTAAAAAAAAGAAGATTTATCCTCTTTCACTGATATTTTCAGTAATTTTTAGAGGTAAAAACAACTAAGGAATAAAAAAACGCGTAGATATTTAATTTATTTTTTTTATTGGTATATTGTTAGAAGCGTAATAAAAAAAATTACTAATTGAAATACTAATTTTTTATTATATATAAATAAATAGCAGTACAGATACAAACTCTATTTTTTTCTCTCTATACTAACTACTGCTAATTTTTATTTTTCTCTTCACTCACAACACTTTTTTTTTTTTCTCTCAAGGCTCACTCACATTTCAGTACACACTCATTAACTAAAACACCATGAGCTGATTGGACAATGGAATGGTGAAGTCGATATTCTAGAGGATTTTTAAAAAAAAAATATGCTTGGGCCTTATATTTGGACTTATTTGGCTTATAATGCTTTTTAATTCTATAAACCTTATTTGAATTATGTTTGCTTTGATTTTGGAAGAAATAAAACACAATATATTTAAATAAAAAAAACTTCTTAAAACTACTTACATATTTAGAAGCTTAATAAATCAACTTAATTTTATCAATCATTGTCGTCTAAGACTATTCATTTCTTACCATCATTATTGATTTTTCATGAAACTTTCAGTATGATAATGCTTATCCTTTTATAGACCAACTTACAAAGTTGCAGGCCACTTTGTATTTCAATTTGAAAGTCACGTTTGAAGTTGGAAGTCAATTTGAATATAAATTTTTGGTTGCAATTTTTATATTGATTTTGAGAGTCGATTTGACTTCAACATATACATATAAGGAGGAGTTTACATTGTTAAAGCAACTTTGTTTATCAAAGCCAACTTCTTTCTTTCCTATTTAAACAAAAAATTGTTATCTTCACTCAAATTTAGAAATTTTAGGGAGATTTTCTTTTTGTGTTTCAAGATTTAAGGTATTATTTCACAAAAAAAATAGTAATCTTTTTTAGGTTTTATTTATCCTCTTCTATGAATTTTACTATGTTGGAAACTCGATGAGCCAACACATTTATTATAAAAGGCTTAAGACCTACAAGTAATATTACACTAGCTCTTTGAAGTCGGTTAACCTTTTATTTTCTAACTTTTTAGTGCACTATAATACTCAGGCAATAGGGTCGACCATATATTATTCAGGCGGCAGAGTCGACCATATATAGAAGCTAATCCAAGTGCACTAAATGCTTAGAAATCTAAGGTTTAATCGAGACTTGTAATTACAAGAGAAAAAAATATTTTTATTAATGCACAACACAATTACAATATGGCACACTCTTTTATATTGCACATACTCACCAAAAATGAAAGTTCCTATCCGTATTTATAAATTTAGTGACAGCTAGATTGTTGACATATGTCAACATCCTTACCATTAATTTTACAAATATCTAATAATTATAATGTTCATGTATAATATATAATCTTCTAGAAATATCCTATTTCTTTATTATATATATATATATATATTCAAGAATCTTTCAAAGAAAATATATCTTAAAGAATAAATTTGATTTTTATCTAGAAGTTGCATTGGCTTTCAACACTCCCCTCAATGTAAACTTCTTTCCACCGATAATTTGCAGACCAAGTGCTTCTCTGAACTTCTCAAACTTTGGTCAACTCAAATTTTTTGTGAATATGTCTACAACTTGCTCATCTATCTTTGTTGGCACCATCTTAATCTCCCCTTCAAGGACCTTCTCACGAATATAATGATAGTGCACTTCTATATGTTTTGTCCTAGCATGCATGAAAGATCGGATTCTCTACTAAACTTATGACTAATAAATTATCATAGAAAAGCCTTACTTGATAGTCCGTTGTTTACTTCTATCCATAATTTTTAAGTTTCTAAAACAAGTATACGTTAGCAATGATAATGATATTAATTGTTTACTTATATCTCACGCAGCGACAGACACAAAACTGATGAACAAACTCCCATGCTTACCGAAAGGTGAACCCAGTTACTTCAACAATGATCATTTTGACTAAAGCCATATGAACATTTTATGTAAATATATATTCATAGGACAACAGTCTTTCAACTTTAATATTTTTGTATAAAACCAACTCACCTTCAGCTTTAATATTTTATATGAATCCTTGAGTAAATGTGTTTTTGTAAATAGCACTTTTCTACAAGTACGCAAGGTAAGGAAACTGAAACTGCTGAAAGTTGCTTTATTCCTTAATGTAGAAATCGAGCACAATTTTTTTTATTTTTTATAATCACACATGTTTTCGTTCGTTTTATTGTATATATTTAATCCTGTTTGGACCAAAATTCGACATTTTTTTCTTAATTTGATATCTAAATTTGACTTTTTTTCTAATTTGGTACATAAACTTTTTTTGATCAAATTTAGTACTTGAAATTGACACTTTTTCTTAATTTGGTACTTAAACTTGACATTTTTTTTAAGTTGATACTTAACCATTTTGGGGTCTAGTTTGGTGCGTAAACTTAACTCTTTTTCTTAATTTGGTACCTAATATTTTTTTAATATTAATTCGTTAAGTATAGTTAAATACCTATTGTTAACATTAATTTTCTCTAAAATTGACAATATTTTTTGTAGCATAACAAAAAAAATTTCAACACCGTTATTGTTTTGTGTAATTTTTATAATATTAATAAATTTAGGTACCAAATTGAATCTAAAAAAAATCTTGGATACCAAATTAGGAAAAAATGTCAAGTTCATGTACCAAATTGGTTCCAAAAAAAGTTTAGGTATCAAATTAGGAAAAAGTGTCAAGTTCAAGTATCAAATTGGGTCAAAAAAAAGTTTAAGTACCAAATTAGGAAAAATGTCAAGTTCAAGTTTAGGTACCAAATTAGGAAAAAATGTCAAGTTCAGATACCAAATGTTTTATTAAGCCTTTGAAAAATATGCTTGGATAAAAAAATAGGCCGCAATATAAAATATAGATCGGACTCATGTTTGAACATTCAAGGCTTGAGCCCACAAGCTTAAACCTAGCTCATTTTTAAAGTTTGCAATATATATTTTTTTATTTTTATGTATTATGTAATTTATAACATATAAAAAATTAAATTTATAGTAATATATGATATTATAATGTAAGCATTAAAAATGTTAAGATACATATATATAATTTTAATAAATGAAAAAATAAAATTATTAAATATATTAAATTAAAAATCATATAAATTTTTTTTCAAAAGAAATTAAAAATAATATAGACATGTCTAAAATAGATTTGGATTAATTATTTACAAATATGAACTAGTTTTGATAAAATTTTATACACATATTTTTGGTTGGCCAGACTTGAAAAAACATAAATATATTAATATTATATTTAAACCTGATTTGAACGTGGTCTGACGCGAACTATGAACACCTCTAGAGTTAGGCATGACTTGATATTTTAAGAGGTATTACCTTAATGACAACAACCTTATGGAGCAATTGGTTAAAAGCTTTTTGTTAGGCACCTCAAAATCCAAGGTTTGTCTTGGTTATTACATCTTGTTCTCAATTTATAAGGCTTCTTTTGGATGGGTGTAATGAGATTGATTTTGATGACATTAAAATTAAATATTGTAGCAGTGAGATTAAAATTAATTATCGGATATGTATTTGGATTCAATCACATTCATATATTAAATTATTAAAATAATTTTATAGTAAATAATAAATCATAATTATGATAATAAATATTATTATTAATTTTTATATAATAATAAAATTTATAATGTTGGGTTATATGTACTAAAAACAAAGCAAGATAAATTTTTTATAACACTATCAAAAACACCTCCCATAAAAACAAAGCAGGGTTAGATTTGTCAAATATAATAGTTAGTGGGTTCATTGAAACAAAACTGTAACACTCAAATCCTGAGTACCGTCGTCGATTAGGATTTCGGTGTCTTCTATTCATTTTATACTGTTCATTTTTTACACATATCCAACTATTTACATCTTTATTCAATACAAAAAAAAATCATTTCTCACAATTTAAAACAATATCTAAACATAACATAATTTTGTCAAGGGTAAAAATAGTATTTCCAACATTTTAGGGGACTTTTACTGGTACCTGATGGTTAAGTATCGGTAGTAGTCAATTCAATGAACAATTCTAAACAGTGCAGATTTCTACCGGTACCTGTACTAGTTCTACCGATACAAGTATAATTTCTACCGATACATGTCATGCATCTACCGATGCTAAAAACTCCAGAGAGCTAAAATTTCCAACCTGCAACTTCTACCGATACAAACATGTAATCTACCAATATTTCTATACATACAACTATCGATACTCACAATTTAACTACCGATATAACTCAAGTCAGTGTACAACCTCTCTTCTACTCTGCACTTCTACCGAAACATACATGGGTTCTACCGAAACAAGTATGCTAAATCACAAGAATTATTACAAACACAAGTTCTTTGATCTCATACAAGCACAAATTTTAACTATGCATTCAAAACAATACAAATACAATATTTATGTCAATACAAGATACTTAAAACTACATCCAACATTTCATCAAAACATAACAAAGTTTTTCACAAACTCATTGTATAAAGAAAAATGTAATATCATCCTAATACATGCCATATTAACCAAGTGATGTAAAGGTATTGTTGGAGCCCAATTTTGATCGGGCTTGGACTTTTTGTTTTAATTTGGAGTTAAATTGATTTTAAATTTATTTAAATTTAAATTTATCTTAAATTTAAATTTACTTTAAATTTAAATTAAAATACTAAACATTAAAAATTAAAAGTCCAATGTCCAATTACATTTGGCCCATTTTAGCCCACTTCCCTTAACCCATTTACACCCATTTTCAAGCCCAAATTACAGTAGCCCAAATCAGACCCAAAATCTGATCCCCATTTTGCACCAGCTACCAGCCACTCCATCTCATCCAATGGGAAGCCGCCACATCAGCACCAGCAGCTTCAACTTGCACCGCCACTGCTACCAGTCACCCTCGCCGACCTGCAAAAAAGAAAGAAGAAATGACAAGCATTGAGTTAGAACAAATAATTTAGCATGATTGTAAAATCTGGTTATAAAACCAGATTCAAGTCAATGTAAAAGGGTTATTTTTTAAGGGAGGAGAATGAATAAAAAAGGATCAAACTTTCAAAATATTTGAAAATCAAGAAATAAGTATAGTAAACGGCAAGCAAAGATTCGAACAGGTACATTACACCAGGATAGAAGCAAAAATAAATCAGATTCACAGCATTCAAAGGAAGTATCTAGGTATTCCCACATACATCCATTATCACTGATGACTGCTTTTTATATTCTTTGAACTTATAGCATGCATTAAAATGCATTAAATACTTGACTGTTACTATTTATTATCATACTCGGTTATTTTCAAATACATTGGTAATACTAATAATAATAATAAATAATAATGAATTTTTTAAATAATAATAAAAGTTTTAATAAAAATAAATATTATTGAATAATAAAAAGAGGAAAGGGAAGGGTCGGTTATTGACCTTTGGTTGAGCCACTGTGCACCGCCGCTGCCGGAGCCGAAATCCATCACAGTTGCCGTTCCCTTTCCCAACGCCGGAATCTGCAAAACACATGAAAGAAGTTTTAACAAAGGGCGAATATAAAGCTTTCAAAAAGAAAGGGGAAATCAAAAGTTTTTTTTAAAACAATCAAAAGATTTAAAAATATAATGAAAGGTTTTTTTTTTTTAAAAAAAAATGAGATGTGTTGAAAATCCCAGATCTGGATCCAGATCTGGGTTTTGGTTTCAAATACAAAAATGGGGTTTTCAAAATTAAAAAGAAACAGAATGTTTTCTTTTTTTAAAATAAAATATAAAAACAAAGTACAAAAGAAAAGAGGGAAAGAAAGAGAATAAGAAGAAGGGGAGGCTGTTTACCTTCCAACGACGGCGACCGGACGACCCAGGAGCGGCACGTAGCAGGCGGGATCGATGGAGCGTGGGACGGCGATCACCCGGCGGTGGCTCGTGGCCCTGGACGCACGGCGGATGGCGGGCTAGGGACCGGCCAAAGTTTGGTCGGCAAGAAGCAAGAGAAGAGAGGAGAGAAATGGTGGGGGTCTTTTTTTTTTTTTTTGAAATTAAATGAAATAATAAAAAAAGCTTTAAAATTAATATTTATACAAACTCATGGGCCGATCCGACCCGACCCGAACCTGCCTCAGGATCCGCGTGTTTTCAAGTATTGGTCTATTTTGCAATTGGTCCTTTCGCATTTTTATTTGCTTCAATTTAATCCCTTTTGCATTTTTTAATTATTTGCAATTTTGCCCTGTAATTTTAATTAGTCTTCAATTTAATACTTTGACTGTTTGACTGCACCAGAGGCTGCCACGTGTCATTTTTGGCTTATTTATTCATTTAGTCCCTGACATTTTGAATTTGTTTTCATTTAATCCCTAAATCAACTCTTATTTAATTATAAAATTGGCCCAAGAATTTTTCAAGGTTTACAATTTAATCCTTTGACTGCTGGATGCCTGTGGGGCTGCCACGTGTCACCCACTCTTTGGTATTATTGTTTATAGGTCCCCGAAACTTCCAAAATTACCATTTTACGCCCAAACCTTATAAAATTCCATTTTTAATCCCGAAACTTCCAAAAATTATCATTTTAACCCCGAACCTTCTAAAATTCCATTTTTAACCCCGATTTCACCAAAATTACCATTTTACCCCCAAACCTTTTAAAATTCCATTTTTAACCCTGAAACTTCCAAAAATTACCATTTACCCCCCAAACCTTTTAAAATTCCATTTTTAACCCCGAAACTTCCAAAAATTACCATTTTACCCCCAAATCTTTTAAAATTCCATTTTTAACCTTGAAACTTCCAAAAATTACCATTTTAACCCCGAACCTTCTAAAATTCCATTTTTAACCCCGATTTCACCAAAAATTACCATTTTACCCTTAAACTTTCAAAAATTCCATTTTTAACCCCAAAACTTCCAAAAATTACCATTTTACCCCCAAACTTTCCAAAATTCCATTTTTAACCTCGATTTCACCAAAAATTACCATTTTACCCCTGAACTTTCAAAAATTCCATTTTTAACCCCGATTTCACCAAAACATACCATTTTACCCTCGAAGCCTCAAAAATTCCATTTTAACCCCGATTTCACCAAAATTACCATTTTGCACCCGGGTATCCAAAAGTCCCGTTTTCCACCCCGATTTCATCGTTTCTTATTCCTTATCAATATTTGCATTTGTTTGCACTTGCATTTTATATTTTCGCATATTGCTTACCTACTTATTATATTGCTTCGTATTTAATTTCTCTTATTAATCGCTACTCATGTTTTTAAACTTACACTTTCATTTACAAATTACTTTAAAAAATCGAGGCAATGTTCGGTTCAAGCGTAAATTCAAAAAATCACGCCCTAACGTGTCGGGTGTGATTTATTCGTATAATTCGCGCGAACCGAATATCCTTTTCAAGTTTTTCGAGGCTCCGAGAATGTCGTGTCCTAACGTGTTGGTCGCGACTTTAATTCTTCGTGAAAATCGAAGTAAACGAGTATTCCTTTTAATCCTTCAAATCATGTGTTCGAGGATTGCATTTTAACCTTCATACGAAATTTTCAAGTTCTCAAAATATATATACGAAGGATTTTCATGACAAAAACGAGGCAATATTATTTCGTGTGAAAACTTCGAAAATCGTGCCCTAACGTGCGGGGTGTGATTTTCGTAATTCGTGCGAAAGAAATATCCTCTTCAAAAGTTTTTTTAAACACACCCTTATCCATATCCAAATTTTTAAGTAAACGAGACAATGTTCCTTCACGTGGAAACCTTGAAAAATCGTGTCTTAACGTGCTGGGTATGATTTTCGTACAAATCACGCGAACGAATACTCTCTTCAAAAGCTCCCTAAACGTCCTTCAATTTTGAAACTCCGAGAATATAGTGCCCTAACGTGTTGGACACGTCTTCTAATTCTCTTAAGAGGATCAAAATGCGGGGACGAGTTTTCCTAAAAAGGTCTCCTTTAAAATCACACAGAGCCTTTCAAAATAAACATCGCATTTTAAACTTAACTCGAGCTTTTATTATTTTCATGAAACAAGACCCGAAAATGATCATGTGGTACCAATTCTGGGCGTACGAGGGTGCTAATCCTTCCTCGTGCGTAACCGACTCCCGAATCTATTTTTTTGGATTTCGTATACCGACGTTTTAGCGTTTTAAACTTTTTATGGTGATCCAATCACACCCAAATAAAAGATTGGAGGCGACTCCCTTTTTACTTCTTATTTTCCAAATTTCAAAATAATTTTTTTCGAAACCTTCGTTTTCGAGGTGGTTTCGACAGGTATACTGAACAACTCCGGGATAGTGTGATACTTCAAGATAATCTGATCTCCGAACAGCAAAATTGAATCTACAAAACAAATGCAAATCCAAGGGTAAGCACTTTAAGGCTTAGTAAGTTCATAAAGTTAACTAGATTTATCGAACTTCAAGAGTTGTAAAAATCTAATTAACCGAATGGAATACTGTGTAAATCCGAGGTAAGTCTCACTCGCATTTATTACTCACGATGACACAAAGTCATCGGACCCTTGTTCCACATTGAAACTCATTTCATTTAATACTCACGATGATATATAGTCATCGGACCTCTTGTTCCATATAGGAATCCATAAACTCACGATGACACTTAGTCATCGGACCTTTAATCCATAAAGGATTCATTTACTCACAATGACACTTAGTCATCGGACCTTTAATCCATAAAGGATTCATTTGCTCACGATGACACTTAGTCATCGAACCCTTTCATTTATAGCTCGAACTCGTTTATCCTCCGTATTTCCTTCATTCTCGTCTTCCACAAGTTCAATTATCAATTCATCTCACTACAATAGTTTACATTACAAGAATATGCAATTTAAGTTAGAATTTAACTATACGAACTTACCAGACTGGGTTGCAGTTGTGAATGGATTTCAGGGATTATTCCACTAATTTTCTTTTTCCACGATCGGTGGCACGGTCGTAGTCTACATTCATAAATCATTCAATTCTCACATTAAATTACATAATTTAGTCAATCAACACAATTTAGTCCTTTTTGTAAAATTACAATTTTACCCTTAATAGTTTCCTTTTATTCAATCTAGTCCTTTCAACACAAAACATGCAAAACACCCATTCTCTCACACAACTAACCATATTCGAATTCTCTTGGGTACCTATCCAACCCATTTACATATCTATTTTCACAACAATACATATAATTTCACCAATTTTACATTTTAGTCCTTTAACCTTAATTTCATCAAAAATCACTTTACAAAAGGATTTAACCCAAGTATCAAACATTCAAATACATCAAAAGCTTTCAAAAACAAGCAATTTCAACAATGGAAAGTTTTCTAACATTTGACAGATTCACAAATTAGTCCTTGCATAAGCTAGATCAAGCTAATACGGACTCAAAAACATAAAAATTATTAAAAACGATCAAGGTTTACTTACTCAAATCAAAGCTCAAAGATTGAATGTGCAAACCCTAGTTTTCTTCCTTCTTTTTCGTGGAGAAGATGAAGAAATAGTGAATTTCTTCATTTTTTTCTATTTTAATTCATATATATAGTCAATGGCAATTTTGTAAATATTAATACTTTCATTATTAAGCTTTAATTAATCATTTTTAACCCATACCAAAATCTATTTACTCTTAATTTAACCCATACCAATCCACTAACTTATATTCCTTTGGTTAATTTACTTATTAAGTCCTTCTAATTTAACAACTATACTTTTTTCTTTTTTATAATTTAGTCCTTTCTATTCAATTAACTATATAATCAATGATATTTTCGAATCATAATTCATACGATGCATATATTGCCAAGAACATTTAAAATAAATAATTTTACGACTCGACTTGTCGGAGTTGTGGTCTCAAAACCACTGTTTTCGACACCACTGAAAATCAGTCTGTTACAAAAATGCTCTAGTCAAGGGATTATTATGCTGTTTATATCCAAGTAGAGGGATATCTTGTCTTGAGTGTCGGAGCAAATGACTCTTGAAAAGATAGAAACACAAGTGTAATTGTTTGGATTGACAAAACATTGGGCAAGATCCAAATAGAATTTATCCTATATTCATTTATGGATTTATTCACTTGTGACGTTCATGATGTGACTTACCTAAATCTTAAGTATCAAACCATATGCATGTGACTCATATAATTTGATATGTTGAAAGTTTGTGTTCCATTGGTCTCGAGATTGGAAGCTAGTATATTTGGCATATGAATTATATATGGCATGATTTCATTCACAACAATGGAATTTATAACTCGATAAAGAATAAATGGTATTCTCTCAATGACATTGGATAGTTTATGAAAAACAAACATTTTCATGGGTCATTTGTCTAGACGAATGATTTTAATTATTATTTGTTAATAATGATCTTTTTCATTGAGAAAGATGTAATGGTTACCATAAGACAAAATAGGATAATATTGGGTGAATGAATTTTAACTCAAAGAGAAAATATATCCTATGACGATAACATACTAATGATAAGGTCATTAGACGTGAAAAATTATAAGTTGCTTTCGTAATGATATATAATAAGAGAGGGTTGAAGCATGATACTTTTAGTAAATTAACTCCATGGCTAAATAATATTTTAATTAATAGAGGCTAAACAATGTTCTAATTAAGAAATGAAGATTTGAAGCTTAATTACCCTAATTATGTATGTCCAATTAGTTTCTCCGCTTGTTCAACACAAACCTATTTGGATTGCAATTACAATTGTTATGTTAAATAAACGAAAACGATGAAAAGAGAAATAGATTGCATATATTACTATTAGCAGTAAATGCATTTTTTCACAAGGAACAAGAGATGACTTGTAAATTAATTTACTTTTTTTGTATTATTATTTAATTGATTATGATTAATTAATTGCGTTCAAAGTAAGAATTATATTAATTAGTCATCGCAGTTATACAAAACGAGACAATTGAATTTATTTTACTCATAGATTCTATTACGGTAAAATTATCATGATTTTAACGGAATTAGAATTAGGTTGAGAAAATAATTTAATTGAAAGAATTAATTAAAGGTTTAATGGAGTAAAAAACCCTCAAACTTAAAAAAAAAAAAGAGCAATTAAGGCTCTATTCTTTTTTGCACTCACTTGAGTACTTGAACTTTCAAAATGCACCAAAAAGCCCTCAAACTTTTTTTAAAAAAAGCAATTAAGCTCTTGCTTTTTTTTTTTTACACTGAATTGGGTACTTGAATTGCCCTTAATTTTTTCAGTTAAAGCTACCACATGTCACAACCATAGCTTTGGAGAGCTTGTTTTACAAATTCCATTTCTATTTTTTGTGAAGTGCATGCACTCTTGTGTTCTTGTATTCTTTGAAGAGTAAAAGTTGTTTGCAAGTGAGATGTTTGGGGTGAGTGATTGTAACATTGGGTTCTTTGTTGAGAATGCAATTATCTCACAATGTAAAGATTGATTGGGTTATAATCAATAGGATTCATGATTCATTATTAAATAAAATAATTCATTGAGTAAGATTCCGCAGAGTAAAATTATTATATGAACTATGTTAACAAATCTTGTCTACCACTCTATTGTTTTGCTGTACTCTCTTTCAATCTACTTGCTATACTACCCAATTCTAGTATGTGTTAGAACATTATTTGGGACATTGAGTTAGGACATACATCAAACCGATAACTTTTTCAGAAATGTTGAAGTTTTGCTGTTTTTGTCTCAAACATCCCACCAAAAATGCAATGGAAAGAATTATGGAAGGTCTTTGAATTTCCAAGAGAAGATCATATATATATATATATATGTAAAGCTTTTTTTTTTTCTTTTAAAAGAAAGATCATATATAATTTCAAGTTTTACAGCTTATTATCTTCTTCCTATTACACGGCCCTTACAGCTTGGAACCTCGGTTCTTTAGGGAGAAATTTTTTTTGAACATAAACAGACATATAATCACCAAACACAAACTTGGGATAAGTTTGATCCATTTCTTCATTCGTTTCCTTCACCAGTTGTGGTGCAGGAGCAATGGTGGCTTTAAGTGAAGGATTATAAAACGAAGCAATGGATAGCCTGTTGCCATCAATGGTGCTCAAAACACGGTGCCAAGCACTCTTATATCGCCCATTGCTGAGGACTTCGATTTGGTCACCAGTGTTGATGACAATCGTGTTCTTCAATGGCTGAACATCGATCCATTTCCCATCTTTAAGTACTTGAAGGCCGCCTACTTCGTCATCTTGGAAGAGTAAGATGACACCACCGGCATCGGTGTGGGCTCGAAGACCAGTGACCTTCTCAGGGTTCGGGCATGGTGGATAGTGGCACAACTTGGTGCCGAAGAATGCATTGTTTTCACCTCCTTCACCATTGAAAGTTTTCTTCATGTACCCCTTTGGTAACCCCAAGTTTTCATCCATTACTTCCATGATTTTTTCAGCCAATATTTTCAACTCATATCTGAATTCTTTCATGGTTTCCCTGTCATCAACAAGAACACACACATATATATATAATCATAAACCAAAGCAATTTAATGAATATTTAGCTTGTTAAGAACTGATTAATCTTGCTTACTGAAATCCCGATGTTCGATATGACCATTCATTTACATTATCATCCGTCAAAGTTATAACATCTTCCCAATCCACATTCTCCAACTTTTCATCGCCACTTTCATTCAACAAATTCACCACCTTCGAGTTCTTGAAATTCTCTTCCCTTTCCACCTTATAGAACTCCGATGAAACCTTCTTCACCCTCTCCAGCAGCTCCTCTGCAATCCCATTGTTCACCAACTACAACAAATACACATATTTACACACACATAGATCAAACCCAATTTGCAGCACGATGTAGGTTAAAGATAAGAAAAAAGGTACCTGAAAGAAGCCCCATTCCTCGCATGCATTTGCAATCTCAGCCAATGTCTTGGCCCTCTCATCGCCATTGAGCTTAGAAAAATCAATCACCGGAATCGCCATTGAAAAGAAAAAGAGTGGAAAAGCTTACTTAGCAAAGTTTGCACTAGTTTTCTGGTGGTTAAATTAACAATGGGAAAAGGGGTTGTGACCCAATTTATAGCAAAGCAAAAGCAAGGGGTTTCTTCCTCCCGACATGTTGGATTTGACAGATAACTATTGTTATTGTTTCTGGAAGCAACCATTAATGGCGTTGGGGTGAGGTGTAGCCGGCGGACGGTGACACAATTATTAATAAAAGCAAGGTCAATGCTTTGAGATGTTTACGGGTAATTAATGCACGACAAAAGCATATTTTTCCTGGGGATTAATCATTTGCTAATATAAGTTATCATCATCTAAAGTGATTAAATATTGTAAATTTCGTATTCAAATATGAATGTCTTGTATGACCTAATCAAAGTTCTGAATCATCATACTCAACTGTTAATCATAAATACGCTTAGCCTTGGGGAATTAGTTTTTTTTACTAAGTTATTGAGTAAAATTTTAAAAATTGTAATATGATCATAGTTTTTGTACAATTAGTATATTTGGAGTTTATTTTCTATATTTTTATTTTTAGGTATTTAGTTTTATTTTTCAAATCTAAAAATTTAGGTACATTTGTTAACACGATTCTTCTATTAAATTTTTTGGTGTGTCATTTGATTTTTTTTTTAAAATAACTTTATATACATGTAACAAACAATGACATTTTAATGAACTAGAATTTAATTGAAAATTATAACGGTGTTAACAATTTTTACGAATTCAATTTAGACTAATTAATGACATTATAAAAGTTAAGATACCAAATTATGTCAAGATTAAAGTGTAAAGATTAAATTTCAAATTTGAAAAAAAAATAGGGATTAAATATGGAATTTAACCATTCTTTATAATTTCAAAAAAGTAGAAGGATCAGAATTGATATTTGGCCATTAAAAAAAAATAAAGAAAACAATTGTTGGACAGGTCTCATGTAAGGAAGGCCGTAGAGCCTCCCTTTTAATTATATGTAGTATAGATTAAGCAAATTTCCTTTTTTGAAATTTAGTAATTTATTTTTATTTTTAAAAATTTAATTTTTTTTATTTTCAGAATTTAAATTCAATGATTAACCCCGTCAAATTTTTTTTATTTATTATATATGTAACAATTTAAAAATAAAAAATATATCGTTTGATAACCATGTAAGAAAATGATGTTGTCATTAAAGATCCAATATAATATTTTTTTTTAGTGTTCAATTGATTTTTTTTTCATTTTTATTAAGGGTCATTAAGTTTTTTATTAAAAATAAATTATTCGAATGATTATATTTAACTTTTATCTAAAACTATTCAAATAATATAATTATATAAATACATAATTTCACAAATCTAAACTTAACGAGCAACATAATTATACAACGTGAATTATAATAAAAAAAATTAATAATTAAATTTAAACAATACCAAAATTCAAAGTTGAAATATTCCAAAAAGAAATGTAAAAATTATATAATTAAATCCAAGTGGCATGATATAAGCGTCAATCATGTGCAATACATTCTCTATTTTCTTGGTTAAAATATCATAAATTCTTTTTTTAAAATAAATTTTTTTTATGTTTGATTGAGTTTTAGTTGATTAGTATGGATATTGTTGTCAATGCAGGAGGACGTGAGTTCGAGTACGTTAAAGCATATTATACTCTTATTTATATCTTGGAAAGAAGCTGTGAGTAATTCTAAATATTATCTCAAAATTTATAATAAAATTATTAAAAAGAAAAAAAAAACTTATTTATTTGTGTAGTTTTAAATCATTGCCGACTCTCACCCCATTTGCCTTAATGTTTTGACTCATCCCACACATGAACATGTTACCCCTTAAACCCATTGTTTATAGGCTAAGCAAAGCATATATTTTAAACAATGTCAAGCTATCATTAATTTATAATATTCACATTGTCAACTCCATTTACTAATATAATCAATCAAAGCCTTTAATTTATTTTATTTATATAATTAAATTTAAGCGCATACAATCTCTTGGATTAAAACATAAAAAAAAAAAACTAAAAATCTTCAAACATAAAATTTAATTCAATTAATTCATACAATTATTTTTTAAAAGTAATATTCAACAGGATTAGAATTCGAATGCGATCAAATATTATCTTTCACATAAACATTCTTTATTCAAAAATTAAAAAAAATCTTTAAGCGTTCGATTAAATCAAGTCAAATCAATTGAAACAGTGTCAAGTTAATCGAATTGATGAATATTATTTTATTCTTAATTCAATTTGAATTTTTTTCAAATCGAGTCGAATGAAATGAAATTCAAATTGAGTTGGATCGAGTGAAATACTTCGAGTTAAATTAAAAAATTAAAGATGTCAAATTAAAAATTTTATTAATAAAATTAAAATAATGTATATTTGAATTTTTTTTTAAAAGAAAAATAAGAAAAAGATATTTTAATATGATAAACTTGAATCATTAATAAACTTATTTAGATCCAAAAAAATATTATTTTAGAAATTTCTAAATTTTTAAATTCCTTTATATATTCTTTATTTTTTTTACATTTTTATAATTTTTTAAAAAATATAAATTTTGGATTTTTTATAAATATTTTGAATTTAAAAATCAATTTGAATTTTTTTGTTGAGAGAGACCAATTTGCTCATTTTCAAAATTGAAAAAGACCAAATGAGTATTTATACCAATCTATTATTTAAATTATTCAAGTTATTCGAATTGTAAAATCAACTCGAAACTTGAATTACTTATTCGAGTTAACTCAAAAAAATTAAATAACTTAAACTTTTTTTTCGAATCGAATCTTGCTCACCCCTAATTTATTATAACATTCTTTACCAAAAATTATTATATATTCGCTTTCTAAGTTGTGTAAGGCTTACCAAAATAAACTTTTTTATACATGTAATTTTTTTTTATAACTATAGTTTACTTAACCACAAATGAAGTGACAATAACTTTGTGTAAGTTTTCAATTAGCACTAGCCTCAAATTTAATTAATGAATAATCCTTACCTTTTTTTGGTGAATTATAAGAGGAGAATAAAGTCTTAATAGTAGCGCGACTCAAATTTAGACCACACTTGAGATGATGAACACCCTGATCATCAGGCAAACACGAGGATTCATATAACTCTTAACTTTTTTTTTGGTGACAATAAGACAGTACCTAACTAATTATATAGCAATATTCTAAAAAGAGAAATCACCCTTAGACTTATTCATTTCGAGAAATGTGCGAACATTCGTGGGGAGAAAATAAAAAACATGTAAGTCATTTTTTCCGGTCAAGGTTTGTTTAGCTAAGTAATCCGCAACTTAATTATGTTCTCTCAGGATGTATCGCAATAACCATTGGTTTTCTTAAGATAAAATACTTTGAATTCTTCTAATCAAGGCAAAATTCGAGATGATGGAGGTACTTCCAAAAATGGCTTTAACAACTTCCAAACTATCAGATTGGATGATAATTTTGCCATGACCTCTACATCAAAAAAAGCCCCAAAATTCAGTATCAAAGATCAACATTTTTTTTAGATGTCGATTATATCTAAAGATCCAGTCTCTATGTTGATCACGTACAACTCCCCCGTCGACAGCATTTCCTGAATCCAATAAATGAAAACATAATACGTTAATTAATATAACAAATTAATATATAGAGTTAAATTTGAAATTACTGGTAATTACAATTTTTTTGGTAGTTTAGGGGAAATGAACTGTAACTGAAGCCTCTTTGACCATTAATTGTGATCATTATTCCATAAAACGTCTGAAAGATAGGATGCAGCATTGAAGAAACTAGCCACAAAATTAATTAATTTAATCCATACATCAAAGCATTAATTTGCTTTTAATATTCCAATATCTTATATTCAAAATTAAAAAAAAAAATTATTCAATTGAGTAACCTACTGCTCTTGGATATATCGAAATACAAGAGTAATTAAAGTTGAATTTCTAATTTTTTTAATTACAATAACAGGGTAAAACTCGAATAATAAATATAATTAATACGATTCGAACTCAGACCATGAGACAGTGAATACTCTTGATCATTAGACCATCACATGGGTTAAAATTTCAAACTATTTTAATTAAATACATCAAACAAATATTAATAACAAATCATTGAGATTGTTGGTAATAGTTTTTTAGAAACATTAAGCGTAGAAAATTTCAACTATTAATTAAAAAATATATAATGTCCTTCTAATCTAACTCATTAGTACATGATGACCATGACTTCAATTAATTAATTATTAATTTTGTTAATTAAGTATTGATAGAATATGGGTTTGTCGTCGATTGTCAACAAATTAATTTGCAATTTAAAAAAACTAATTATGCATGACTAATTAAATGAAGAAATCTCCGGTCCTTTTGAAATTTCCATTTTTTTTTTGTTCATTATCTTCTATCACATTGACAAAGAAATTAATCAACAAATTATTAATTAATTTCGTCTAAATTAATATTTTAATCACATTTCTATTAAAATAAAGTGACTTGTTAATGGTCAAATTTAGCTCTAAAAAAGAATAAAAGTCAAATTGATAGAAAATGTAAATGTTGAGGGCTAAATTATGATTATTTCTTTTTAAGTATCAAAGAATATTCGTATGAAAATAAAATTAGTTAGGAACATGGATTTGATTGATTCTGAGCTTTACACTTCCTGGAATAGTCACATTTTTTTTTTTGTGAATTATAAAGGGATAGCAAAGTCTTAACAACAACGCGACTGACGCGATTCGAATCCAGACCACACTTGAGGAATGAACACCCTTGATCATCTAACCAATATATGGGGTTTCGAGTAGTCACATTTAAATAGTCTTTTAATTAAGCTAATAATTATAATGTAAAAGAAGCAACTTCTCTTTAAGTAGCTGCTAAAAAGGTTAAACTGCTGAAAGAAGTCCCCAATACTTGTATTGTACTCAAATAAGCCCTTATTTAAAATGAAATGTTGATTTAGGTTGAGTTTACGTATAAATTAAAGGTGAGGGGTTCATTTGAGTATAAGTGATTCAAAATAAATACTAAAGGCGTGCAAAGTCCGAGAGGAAAAGTGACACATTTTTTAATAATTGTAAGAATTAATTATAATACAATGCATGACTGTTGATATTTAATTTGAGTTCATTCCCCCAAGACTTTGTCTTTGGATTGAAGTGTGAATTGCAAGAAAATTCAAATTTAGTTAAATTCTAATATTAGATACTTTGTAATTTGTGGATTTAGCACTTGTATTTTAATTTGGTCGTTTTCAGTTTCTATATTTTTAGAAATTTGAAAGCTTTAACCCTAACCAAATGAAAATTATTAAATTCATTAAGTTAGGTTCTATTATTTTTAAATTTTATTATGTCAAACATATTATCACATGTGTAAAGCTATGTTTGTTTGTTATTTTCGCATATTACTCTGCAAAAAAAATCAGTTAATAGATTTAACGACTATAGTTTGCATTAAGACTAAAATTTTGAAATTAAAAAAAATAGAGCCACTAAGAATGATCCTATTGGTGAACATGGGCTAAGTCTATAACTTTATACATAATACAAGACTAATGACATAATTTAGCCAAACAAATTTAATTACTACCATTAGGTCAACACTAAAATTTAAAATTTTGAAAATAACAGAGCTAAAATTGATCAAATTAAAGTATATGTACTAAATCCAGAATTTATACAAAATACAATATTTGATATCATAATTTGACTTAAAAAATTTATTATTGATATAATTGGGGTTATGTACGAATAAAGGCCCATTTCCAAAATTATTTACGGAAATGGATCGTTTTGGTCTATTATTACGGGAATGGATCGATTTTACAAAACTGTGCTAAGCTATCGTCGTTTTTAGGGGAAATTCAGAAAAGCACGTCCAGCTCAGCGCTTTTTTTCTTGTCACAAGCAAAAACGCGTAGGCAAGGAAGCGCTTTACTAAAGAGCGCTGACGTGGACGAGCTTTTGCTCGTGTTTCCCCAGTGGGTTAATTGCTAATTAGGACCTAGGTTTTTGGGTTTAGGATTTTGAAAATTTTAAATTAGGGTTTAGAGTTAGGATTTTATTTTATTTTTAATTGCTTATTATGGTTGCGGAAAAAATAATTTTGACGAGATGGGTTCTGAAAAATAATTTTGACGAAATGATTTTGTTTTGTAGAAAAAAGCTCTAAGTAGGATGCATAGTCAGTAATAGTTCTAAAATAACTTCCAGCTGGAAGCTTTTTTAGTACTGATGCTTCTGAAAAAATAAATTTGAAAAGATGGTTCTGAAAAATATCTCGATATTCCCTTGAAATCTGCATATGTAAAATGCTCCAAATAGTGGGGTTGAAATTTGTAGGGGAAAAACGCTCCAAGTAGGATGCACTATCAACTGCAGTACTTAAAAAGGTGTTTAGCTAGGAGATTTTTTAGTACATAAGCCTAATAAATATGCATGCTATTATAAAATACAAGTAAACTTTAGTCACTAAACCATGGGTAAATTTTTGCTTTATTTACTTAACTAAAAAAGTTATAATTTGATCATTGAACTATTCAAAAGTTTTTATTTAAGTCACTATGTAACAGCCCGATTTTCAGTGGTGTCGAAAATAGTGATTTCGGGATTACAACTCCGACTAATCGAGTTGTAAATATTATTTATTAAATATTTATGATGTCATTAGTAGCATATTAAATTTTGGTTAAGAGATTTCATCATATAAATAGTCAATTATGTAAAAAGGATTAAATTGTAAAAGGTGTAGAAGTTGAGTTCTAATGTTAAAGGTGTTATATGTCAATTAAATAGAAAGCGGAGGTATTTAGATGGTAATTATACCATATTAAGGGTGAGTGGACGTTAAGGGACATGAAACATATGAAATTTACTTATATTTAAGCAAAGGTAATTTGGTAAATAAAGATTATAATGGAAAAAGGCATAATTTTAAGTCATCTTCTTCATTTTAAACAAAGGAAAAGAAGAAAGAAACCCTAAAACACCATAACAGGATTCGATCAAGCTAGGTTTCATCATTTGTCTACGACCGTGCCACCGATCGCGAAAAAGAAAAATTAGCGGAATAATCCGTAAAAACCATATACAACTGCAATCCAGTCCGATAAGTTCGCATGGTTAAATTCCAATTTAAATTTCATATTCTTGTGTTATAAACAATTGTTGTAAGTTGAACGACGAGCAGAAGTGTGGAAGACGGGAACAAAGGAAAGAAAAAGTTAACAAGCTTGAACCATAAATGACAAAGGTCTGATGACTATGTGTCATCGTGAGTATATGAATCCTTTACGGATTATGAGGTCCCATGACTATGTGTCATCATGAGTATATGAATCCTTTACGGATTATGAGGTCCAATGATTATGTGTCATCGTGAGTGTATGATTCCTTTATAGAACAGGAGGTCCAATGATTATCTGTCATTGTGAGTATTAAATGAAATGAATCCCATTGCGGATTAAGGGTCCGATGACTCTGTGTTATCGTGAGTATTAAATATGCTTAAAACCTACCTCGAATGTATACAGCTTATTCTATTCAGTTGGTTAGATTTTACAACTATTGAAGTTTGGTAAATCTATTTAACTTTGTGAATTTACTAAGCTTTGAAATGCTTACCTGTGAAATTGTTATTGTTTTGTATATTCAACTTTGCTGTTCAAAGATCGGATCATCTTGGAGCATCACACTATCCCGGAGTTGTTCAGTAGTTATTACATCACTTGGTTATATGACATATACTAGGATGATATTTTCTTTTGCTTTATGTACATTGAGATTGTGAAAACCTTGCTATGTTTGATGAAATGTTGAAAGTAGAAATGTATGGTTGTGCAAAGTAGAATATAAACTCAAAAGTAGAAATGTATAGTTGTGCAAAGTAGAATATAAACTCAAAAATACCTTGTAATGACTTGGAAACTATGTATTTTGTGTTAGCTTAATGCATAACTAAGTTGTGAATGATTTGAGTTGATGAACTTGTGTTTGGTATGATTCTTGAGATTCTGCATACTTGTTTCGGTAGAACCCATGCATGTTTCGGTAGAAGTGCAAGGTAGGAGAGAGGTTGCTCACTGACTTGGGTTGTATCGGTAGTTGAATAGTAAGTATCGATAGTTCTGTATGGGGAAGTATCGGTAGATTGTGTGCTTGTATCGGTACAAGTTACATGGTAGGATTTCTCAACTCTCTGGAGTATTTAGTATCGGTAGTTGCCTCGCTTGTATCGATAGAACTATCAAGGGTATCGATAGATGTCTACACTGTTTCATGAATTATTTACTGACTTGGCAACTACCGATACTTGTCCTTCAGGTATCGGTAGAAGTCTCCAAAAATCTTGGAAATGACTTTTTTACTCTTGTTGAATCGCGATTATAAGTAAATGATGTAATATGATGTGTTGGGAACATTCCCTTGATAAAATAAGGTTGAATATCATGATATTTAAGAATGAACAGTGATAGATGATTTATGTGACATCGAAATCCTTACCGATAATGATGTTCGGGTTTTGGGTGTTATATTTAATGGTATCAGAGCCTACGATTTAACCGTTTCTTGGACTAGATTGATTATGTTTGATGATTTAAAAGTACATGCCATATGAACCTATGATAGTGTGATATGGATAAATCCGATCTAACTATGATTTTTGCAGATAAATACAGAATGCCTAACACGAAACAAGATGAAACTAATGAGGTAAACAACAATGTTCCGACTGATGACTCTAGGGCTAATCACAGTGCATTAATTCTACCGATGACAAAAATGAAGCAAAGAATATGTTCTTTGGCTTGATGGGGCAGTGGTTCACGAAATTCATGAGAAATAATTCGATAGCATCACCTCCTCCGCCTCCTGTTACACAGCCAACTGCCCGACCGGTAGCACCCTTAGCTAGACCTCCAACACCTCTAGTGGTAGAATCGAGGCGTGGCATCCCTACAGATAGGGTTAGAAAATATGGGTTGAAGTCTACCAAGAAAGTGTAGATGACGATCTTTCCAGAGCTGAATATTAGTTGGAAAATACACTAAGAGTTTTGAATGAGATGGCTTGTCCTACGGAAGACTATGCAAGGTGTTCCGCGTCACTACTGAAAGATGAGGCTTACAACTGGTGGGCTATAATCATGGCAATGATGCCTGAAAAAGAAGTTACCTGTGATTTCTTTCAAACAGAATTCAAGAAGAAATATGTCAGCAAGCGATACCTGGATAAAAAGAAGAAATAATTTATAGAATTGAGACAGGGAAATAAAACAGTGACAAAATACGAACCAGAATTTGTACACCTTAGCAAGTTGCTAGAGAAGTTGTACCGACTGATGAAGCTCTGTGTGTCTATTTCGAAGAGACGCTAAACGATGAGATCAGAATGATGGTGGGTGATTCTGAAATCTGACCGTTGGTAGTTTTAACAGATAGAGCTCAAAAGATAGAAGAAATCTACAACAGCAAGAGACAGAAAGAAAGGAGGTTTCAAGAATTTAGAAAGAAGAATATTGTCAGGACTTTCTTCATGCCATCGTTGAAGAGATTCAGAGAAGAGGCTAGTTGAGGGCCAGTTTTTTAGGATTTCTGAGCAGGAGTAAGTCGGGACCATTAAAATTTAAATTTCAAAACAGACCCACAGATAGTGTACCTAGTGTTCGTAATATACCTACTCCGATATGCGGGTATTGTAAGAGGAGCCATGTGACTGAGTATCGCAAGATGAAAGAGATATGCTATCGATGCGGAAGTACATATCATTTTCTTAGGAACTGTCCGATGAGATCTGAAGCAAAGGAGGAATAGAGTGTAAAACCTCCTGCTACAGCACAAAACAGTAGACGTTCGAGGTAGGGTAGTGGTACAAGTGGAAACCATGGAGATAACAAGGATAATGTAGGCAGATCTGAGGTTCGAGTACCTGCACGGACTTATGCCATCCAAGCCCGAGAAGAGGTTACCGCTCCAGATGTTGTGACTAGTATATTTTATCTTTTTAATGATATTGTGTATGCACTAATTGACCCAGGATCGACTCATTAATATATTTGTACTGCATTAGCTACTGAAAAAAAATTATCTGTTGAGTTAACTGAGTTTGGTGTACAAGTTACAAACCCATGGATTATAGTGTCATTGTTAATCTGATATGTCATAAATGCCCACTGAAAGTTCAAGGTTGTAAATTCCCACTGATTTGATGCTATTACAATTTATTGAGTTAGATGTAATTTTGGGAATGGACTGGTTAACTGAGAATGGCGTAGTGGTTAATTGTAAACGAAGATGGATTGACTTGAAACATCCGATAGGGGAAGTAATCACAATTGAGTCTGGGAAATTAAACAGTAGCTCTAGAGTAATCTCGGCTTTATCAGCACAGAAGATGGTTCGTAAAGGTTGCGAAGCATTTTTGGCTTATATACTTGACACTCGGGGTACAGGAACAGAGTTAGAACATTTACCTATTATTAAGGAATTTACAGATGTGTTTCAAGAGGAGTTACCAGGTTTACTGTTGATCAGAGAAGTAGAGTTTAGCATTGATTTAATACCCGGTACCGTACCAATTTCAGCTCCACCGTACAGAATGACATCTACTGAATTAAAAGAGTTAAAGGCGCAGTTGTAAAAGTTGTTAGACAGATTTTATCCGATCGAGCGTATCACCCCTTGGGGCGTACTAGTATTGTTTGTGAAAAAGAAGGATGGTTCGATTAGAATGAGTATAGACTTCAGATAGTTAAATAAGGTTACAATAAAGAATAAATATCCATTGCCTCGTATTGATAAGTTATTTGATCAGTTGAGAGGTACGACAGTTTTCTCTAAAATAGATCTCCGATCGTGTTAGTATCAGATGCGGGTAAAGGACTATGATCTACAGAAGACTGCATTTCGAACTCGATACGGACATTATGAGTTTTTAGTAATGTCGTTTGGGTTAACTAACACTCTAGCAGAATTCATGGATTTGATGAATCGGGTCTTTAAACCCTAGTTGGATAGATTCGTAGTTGTATTCATTGATGATATATTGATTTATTCCAGGATGGAGACAAAGCATTTTCAACATCTGAGGGAAGTTTTACAAATATTACGAGAAAAGCAATTGTATTCATAGTTCAGCAAGTACGAGTTTTAGGTACGAAAAGTGGGATTTCTAGGTCATGTGGTATCATCGGAGGGCATTCGAGTTGATCTAAGTAAAGTGTCGGCTATTCTCGATTGGAAGGTACCCAAGAATGTTTCCAAGGTACGTAGCTTCCAAGGATTAGCAGGTTATAATCGTTGGTTCATGAAAAACTTCTCTATCATAGCCTTATCGATGACAAAATTACTACAAAAGAATATCTAGTTTGTGTGGTCAGAGAGGTGTTAGTAGAGTTTTGATCAATTAAAGAAATTGTTGACAGAAGCTCTGGTATTAACGTAACCTGAAACAGGTAAAGAGTTTGTCGTATATAGTGATGCGTCTTTGAATGGCTTGGTTTGTGTGTTAATGTGAGCAGGAAAGGTGATAGCTTATGCCTCTCGATAATTAAAGCCGCATGAACGAAATTATCTGATCCACGACTTAGAGTTAGCTGCCATTGTGTCTGCTTTGAAGATTTGGCGACATTATTTATACGGTGAGAGGTGTCACATATTCACAGATCATAAAAGTTTAAGGTATCTGATGACTCAGAAGGAACTGAATTTGAGGCAATGTCGGTGGTTAGAATTATTAAAAGACTATGATTTGGTAATTGAATACCATCCAGGAAAGGCTAATGTTGTTGCTGATGCTTTGAGCCGGAAATCATTATTTGCTTTGAGAGCAATAAATACTCAATTGTCACTTGAGAGTAGTGGTTCTGTTACAGTAAAACTTCGGACGAAACCGTTATTCTTACAGCAGATACGAGAGTTGCAAAAAGATGACTCAAAGCTTAAAGCTAAGAGGGGACAGATGCAGAATGATGCAACTATTGAATTTACTACCGATGATGATGGTATGTTGTATTTCTGGGACAAAGTATACATTCCCACTAATTCTGACTTGAGACGGGACATTTTGACAAAGGCTCATAGTAGTACTTACTCCATTCATTCGAGCAGCATGAAAATGTATAACGACCTAAGGAAGATATATTGGTGGCCGGGTATGAAACGGGAAATCTCAGAGTTCATGACTAAATGTTTAGTATGTCAGCAAGTAAAAGCCGAACACCAGGTATCGTCTAGACTGTTGCAACTTATTACTATTCTTGAGTGAAAATGGGAACGGGTCACTATGGATTTTGTTATAAGATTACCTGTGACGCCGAGGAAGAAAGACTCGATTTGGGTTATAGTAGACAGATTGACGAAATAGGCTCACTTTATTCCTATCCGAGTGGACTTTCCACTAGAGAAGTTGGCTGAATTGTATGTATCTAAGATAGTATGACTACAAGATCTATTATATCTGACAGAGATCAAAGTTTCACCTCGAGGATTTGGGGTAAGTTGCATAAAGCTTTGGGAACCAGACTGAATTTCAATACTGCATATCATCTAGAGACAGATGGCCAGTCAGAACGGGTGATACAGATTCTTAAAGACATGCTACGATGTTGTATACTTGAGTTTGAAGGTAGCTGAGAAAGGTATCTACCATTGGTGGAGTTCGCATATAACAACAACAACTATCAGACCAGTATTAAAATGGCTCCGTTTGAAGCATTATACGGTAGAAAAAGCAAAACACCTTTGTATTGGTCAGAGTTGAGCGAATGTCTGACCGGCAGAAGTCGTTTGCCGATCTCAAAAGGAAAGATATAGAATTTACAGTGGGAGACCGAGTCTTCTTGAGAGTTTCACCTTGGAAGAAAGTGTTAAGGTTTGGCAGAAAAGGAAAGCTGAATCCACGATTTATCAGACCGTATGAGAGCATTGAACGAGTTGGCCCTATAGCATATAAGCTGGCTTCACCACCAGAATTAGTGAAGATTCATAATGTATTTCATGTTTCGATGCTGAGACGGTACAGATCAAATCCTTCACATGTGATTACATCTTGTGAGGTTGAGATACAATCGAATTTGTCATATTCAGAAGAACCAGTTAAGATTCTGGCTCGCGAGGTAAAAGAGCTGCGAAACAAAAAGGTACCATTGGTAAAGGTACTGTGGAACCAACATAGGCTTGAATAAGCTACATGGGAGACAGAGGCTTTAATGAGATCATAGTACCATAATCTGTTCACTAGTATGAAATTTCGGGATGAAATTTCCCTAAGATAGGGAGAGTTGTAACAGTCTGATTTTTAGTGGTGTCGAAAAGAGTGATTTCGGGATTGCAACTCCGACGAGTCGAGTCGTAAATATTATTTATTAAATATTTATGATGTCATTAGCAGCGTAGTAAATTTTGGTTAAAAGATTTTATCGTATAAATAGTCAATTAAGTAAAAAGGATTAAATTGTAAAAGGTGTGGAAGTTGAGTTCTAATGTTAAAGGTGTTAGATGTCAATTAAATAGAAAGGGGAGGTATTTAGATGGTAATTATACCATATTAAGGGTGAGTGGACATTAAGGGACATGAAACATATGAAATTTACTTATATTTATGTAAGGGTAATTTGGTAAATTGGTAAATAAAGATTATAATGGAAAAACACATAATTTTAAGTCGTCTTCTTCATTTTAAACAAAGGAAAAAAAAGAAACCCTAAAACATCATAAGAGGATTCGACCAAGCTAGGTTTCATCATTTGACTACGATTGTGCCACCGATCCCGAAAAAAGAAAATTAGTGGAATAGTCCCTAGAATCCATTCACAACTGCAATCTAGTCCGATAAGTTTGCATGGTTAAATTCCAATTTAAATTTCACATTCTTGTGTTATAAACAATTGTTGTAAGTTGAACGATGAGCAGAAGTGTGGAAGACGAGAACAAAGGAAAGGAAAAGTTAATAGGCTTGAGCCATAAATGACAAAGGTCCGATGACTATACGTCATCGTGAGTATATGAATTCTTTACGGATCATGAGGTCTGATGACTATGTGTCATCGTGAGTATATGAATCCTTTATGGATTATGAGGTCCGATGACTATGTGTCATCGTGAGTGTATGATTCCTTTACAGAACAAGAGGCCCGATGACTATGTGTCATCATGAGTATTAAATGAAATGAATCCCATTGCGGATTAAGGGTCTGATGACTGTGTTATCGTGAGTATTAAATATGCTTAAAACATACCTCGAATGTGTATAGCTTATTCTATTCAGTTGATTAGATTTTATAACTCTTGAAGTTTGGTAAATCTATTTAACTTTGTGAACTTACTAAGCTTTGAAATGCTTACCTGTGAAATTGTTATTGTTTTGTATATTCAACTTTGCTATTCGAAGATCGGATCATCTTAAAGTAACACACTATCCCGGAGTTGTTCGGTAGTTATTACATCACTTGGTTATATGGCATGTACTAAGATGATATTATCTTTTGCTTTATGTACATTGAGATTGTGAAAACCTTGCTATGTTTGATGAAATGTTGAAAGTAGAAATGTATGGTTGTGCAATGTAGAATATAGACTCAAAAGTACCTTGTAATGACTTGGAAACCATGTATTTTGTGTTAGCTTAATGCATAACTAAGTTGTGAATGATTTGAGTTGATGAACTTGTGTTTGGCATGATTCTTAAGATTTTGTATACTTGTTTCGGTAGAATCCATGCATGTTTCGGTAGAAGTGCAGGGTAGGAGAGAGATTGCTCACGGGTTGTATCGATAGTTGAATAGTAAGTATTGATAGTTCTGTATGTGGAAGTATCGGTAGATTGTGTGCTTGTATCGGTAGAAGTTGTAGGGTAGGATTTCTCAACTCTCAGGAGTTTTTAGTATCAGTAGTAGTATGACTTGTATCGGTAGTTGCCTCGCTTGTATCGATAGAACTGTCAAGGGTATTGGTAGAAGTCTGCACAGTTTCATGAATTGTTTACTAACTTGACAACTACCGAGTCCTTCAAGTATCGGTAAAAAGTCTCCAAAAATCTTAGGAATGACCTTTTTACTCTTGTTGAATCGCGATTATAATTAAATGATGTAATATGATGTGTTGGGAACATTCTCTTGATAAAATAAGGTTGAATGTCATGATATTTAAGAATGAACAGTGATAGATGATTTATGTGACATCAGAATCCTTACCAGCAACAGTGTTCGGGTTTTGGGTGTTACACACTAAATTATTTAAAAGTTGCTATTTAAGTCACTGAGTTATTAAGTTGTTTTTTTTTTTAAAAAAAGAGTTCTGCCAACGAGCTCCAATCGACAATTTGATGATCGATATGGTGGATTAATACCCATCAGCAAGTAGAAGAACATACCTTAGATCCAAATCGATCTAACGGTAAATATCGAAGATCGAAGAAATAAAAACTATTTAAATTTTGGTTCGTAGATTCATGACATTCAAAGCTATTTCATGAAAAAAATTGAATTGTAAAAGAGAAGAGGAAAAAGAGCTTTCGATTGGTGTAGGTAGTACGAATAGAGAAAGCGATATAACATCTATTTTAACAGTCCAACAACTAAAATAAAAAACTTTTGAATAGTTCAGTGAACTGACCAAATTGTAACTTTTTATAGTTAAGCGACCAAAACGAAAACTTACCCATAATTTAGTGACTAATGATGTAGTTTACCCATTATCCTACAATAAATTTTTTTTTTTGTGAATTATAAGAGGAGGGTAAAGTCCTAACAATAATGTGACTAACAAGACTCAAATCCAAACCACACCTGAAACGTGAACACTCTAACCTTCAAACCAACATACGGGATTCTATGCTATAATAATTTAATTAGTCTTAGAATCACTATTACGACACCTGTTAGCATAAATTGGTAATAAATTTAAATTTATAAGTCTCTTTTAATTTTCATTGCTTAAAATTAAAGAAAAGTCTTTCTTCTATCACATGGTGCTGACTGGCTAAGAAAACGGTCTAGGGAGTCTGTACATAGATTTGGTTTTATGGTATATGTTTTCCACTTTGTATATTTAATAATCAAGTTTATTTAATTTTTATATATTCTTATTTAAAGAAAATGTTTTTAATTAATTTAGTTTAAATTTTTATGAACGTATAACTCAAATATTATTTAATTTAATTTATGAATTTAATATATTTGGTTTGGATTATATCTTCAATATTATTTAACTCAGCGTATTGAGATGATGGTCAAAAATATTTATTGTCTTAAGTATGATCTGAATCTTGATTCGTTGATAATTATTAAGACACAAAACTATTTATTAGCTAATTAGATAATAACTAATTATAAATTGGATATATTATCCCAATGTTAAAATTGAACTTTTATTATTTCTTAAAAAAACAATATATCATGTCGCATTCAATTATATATCCAAAACTCTAAATTAAAATACACATAACATGATAGAATGAATAAGTAGATAAAAGTATTTTATGAAATATTTCTTAAATTAGTCGTCAATCTTTAGCCAATTCGATTAAATTAAATAAGTTTTCCAAATTAATCATCGTTTTTAACCAAATAATTAGGGTAAGCAAAATCATTTTAGATTTGGAAAAATAATCTGTTAAATTTTAATTTTCAAATTATGTAGTTGAAGTTATTTAAATTTTCGACTTAAATAGCTTAACTTAGATTTTGATAGATATATCCATAGGTTGGATCATAATCCGATTTCAAAAAAATTTTAAATTTAAGTTTGAATTCAACTCGATCGGAAAATTCATTTATTTGTTCATATATTTATAAAATGTTAATTGTACTTTTTATATAGGTGAATATTTGGTACATTAGTAGTACATTCTTTAACTCCACAAGTAGAATTGTAAATTTGCCACGTGTCCATGGGAGGCGTGCTTGGTACCCCTGATTCATCATTGGAACATTTTGAATCCCAAAGAGTTCAAGGGTTCTAGAGACACCAAGGATGTGGACAATTCCTTGAGGAGCATGGAGCAGCATGACCAAGCCATAGGCATCAACAACAAACCAACCAAGCTGCGAGTAACGCTTGAGTTGCAACGTCGAGGTGTCCAAGACATTACACGAGTAATGGCATTGGCTGAGTCCTTAGTAAAACTCAAGAAGGATCAATTTGAGTCCCTCGAGTGTCAGAGCTCAAGATTGAGTGGGGGAGTATCGAAAGAATTCAAGGGTAAGGATTCCTTGAGAAGAGACAAGGTTGACGAAGGGAAGCACACGAAAAGAGGGGCAAGACAAGGACAACTACGAGAAAGGGCAAGCAAAGATCCTTGAACAAGTTCTTGTGTGATGGGCTGCCCTGAGTTAGGGAGTGCCTAAGGCGGGCGAGGTTATCAACCACAGTAAAGTCCTATGAGAAATTAGATGTCAAGGGTGAGCATTATGAGAAGCCATAGAGGCTAGGTGCTATTCGATTGTATCGAGAGGAGTCGATCGAGACAATACAAGTGGCTACAGAGTGTCACAAGTCGAGCCACAGAGACATCAACAAAGATGGGATCAAGAGGTAGCATTCCATCGAGCAAAGCATTTGCTCGATGGTGGTCATGAGAACCAACATGTGGCATTAGAATAGGTTCAGACAAAAGACAAAGTTGCAAACCTATTAAAAAAGGCTTGTGTGGCAACAAGCTCAAAAGCTTCTATCTTCGGTTTGGCATGGTGAAAGTTAGTGTTGAGGGGAAGTGTTGAATATCAACACTAACTTATTGAAAAATATATTTTGTTAGTGTTTATGTTGTAAAATGATTAACTTTATGAGTAATCTTTAGGAACTAATTACTTTGTTAATAAGAGAATGAATCCCACATCCCACATTGCTTAAAATAACATAGTAAAACCTTAGATCTATATAAAAACCTATATAGTAAAAATTATTTGCATCTCTAATTTTTTCCTTTCATTTTTATTTTGGAGTGTTAGGAACTATAATAAAATATTAATTTTACAATGTCGCATGCATAAATGTCTTACATAATTAACTCGAATAATTCAAAATTTTCACTCAATTTAATTCTATCAAATATACACCTTACAAATAATCATTAAACGTCCACACTCAATAAACAATCCAATTAGTTGCTTCATGTTGTTTCTTTTAGACACAAAATATGATAATAATATAATTAATTTATTAAGTAGAGGGTTAGAGTGAAAACAAATTGATTAGTAATAAAACTTTAAAAACGATTATTTTATTTAAGGATAAATATCAAAATTAGGGATATCAATTGGACAGGACAAGTGTGAGGGTGCTTCTTCTGCACCCATCCCTGCAAAAAATTTTGATCTCTATCCCCGTCCCGCGACCCGCTATCGGTATAAAACCCAAAATCATCCCCGCCCCACAACCCGCAAGAATAAAACCATCACCGTCCCATCACTCACGTGGTTCCTTAAACTCACCTAATTCCCATCATACCCACCCCACGATCCACTTCATATTATATATTTATAAGTATCTGTTAGACTTGGATGACTAGAATTTTTGTTAAAATAAAATACAGTGGTAAAATAAAATAAAAGTAAAGTCCAAATAAACTAGACTTCTTTTATTTTATTTAATTAGAATAGGTCATCTATTTTATTTTAATTAGAATAAGGTATTTCAACCTTATTACGTTACTTCTATTAGTTGTTGATTGGAATAAGGTTTTTCAACCTATAAATAGACATAGTCATCTCCTCTTGTAATCATTCGATTTTCGACATTAGTGAATCTTCTTCTCCTCTGCCCGTGGTTTTTTTCCCGAAAGGGTTTTCACGTAAAATCTTTGTGTTTTTTTCCCGTTTTCTTTGCAATATTTCTTTATTATCGATATTTAATTTTATCAAATTGATATCAAAGCTTTTCGGGTTACTAGTCTCGATCACGATAATGGCGACATTGAAGTATGATATTCCGCTGTTGGATCGCAACACCAGATTCGCGTTATGGCAGGTAAAGATGCAAGCAGTTCTTGCGCAGATGGATTTAGAGGATGCTCTGTTAGGGTTAGATAAGATGTCTTCGAATTTGATAGATGAAGAGAAGAAGCGTAAAGATCGGAAGGCTTTGACGTAATTACAGCTGCATCTGTCGAATGAAATTCTACAAGATGTGTTAAAAGAGAAGACTACTGTTGTATTATGGGAAAAATTACATTAGTTATGTATGTCGAAAACCCTAACCAGTAAATTGCATATGAAGCAGCATCTGTATTCTTATCGTTTGGAAGAAGGTGCGTCTATGCACGAACACTTGAATGTGTTTAAAGAAATTATCTCGAATTTGGAGGCCATGGAGGTTCAGTATGATAAAGAGGATTTAGGGTTAATTCTCCTTTGTTCGTTGCCACCGTCGTATTCAACCTTCTGAGATACAATTTTGTATAGCCGTGAATATCTCACAGTTGATGAAGTATATACTTCCTTAGCCTCGTATGACAAGATGAAGCATCTTGTGGCTAGATTTGACTCTCAAGGAAAGGGTATCATTGTTCATGGGAGACAAGATCGAAACAGTGATGATAATCATGGGAGGACACAGGAACGAAATCCCCGTAGTAAATCTAAAGGTAGATCGAGATCTTCAAACAGAGGTAAAACTTGTAACTTCTGCAAGAAGAAAGGGCACATTAAGAAAGAGTGCTACAAGTTACAAAATAAGATCAAAAGGGAGGCAGAAAATCAAAAGGGAAAACAATCAGAACAATCTGGTGAAGCTGATATAGTAGAAGACTACAGTGATAGTGACCTCCTAGTTGCTTCTATCGACAATTCTAAAGTGAGCGAGGAGTGGATCCTTGATTCTAGTTGCACCTTCCATATGAGTCCCAATCGGGATTGGTTTACAACATATAAAATTGTGTCTGAAGGTGTTGTTTTGATGGAAAATAATGCTTCATGTAAAATCGTAGGTGTTGGCACAATCAAAATAAAGATGTTTGATAGGGTCGTTAGAACTCTTAATGGCGTAAGACATATGCCAGAATTGAAAAGGAATTTGATTACATTGAGTACTCCTGATTCAAAAGGACACAGGTACACAGTTGAAAGTGGGGTTCTAAAGATTAGCAATGGTTCCCTCGTTGTGATGAAAGGGCAGAGAAAGACTGTTAAATTATATGTTTTGCAAGGTTCAACTATTACTGGTAATGCTGCAGTTGATTCCTCTTCCTTGTCAGATGATGATATTACTAGACTTTGGCATATGCGTCTAAGGCATATGAGTGAAAATGGCATGGCAGAATTGAGTAAAAAAGGACTTCTTGATAGGCAAGGCATTAGTAAATTGAAGTTTTGTGAGCATTGTGTTTTTGGGAAGCAAAAGAGAGTTCGATTCACCAGAGGAATCCATAACATGAAGGGAATATTAGATTATATTCATTCTGATCTTTGGGGACCATCTAAAGTGCCTTCGAGAGGTGGAGCTAATTATATGCTAACTCTTATTGACGATTTTTCCAGAAAAGTTTGGGCATTCTTTCTGAAGCAGAAAAGCGGTGTGTTTTTCGCATTCAAGTCTTGAAAAATTATGGTTGAAAAACAGATAGAAAAGCAAATAAAACACCTCCGCGCAGATAATGGCTTGGAGTTCTGTTCTGATGAGTTTAATGAATTGTGCAACTCAGAAGGGATCGTGAGATATTTGACAGTTCGTCATACTCCACAGCAAAATGGCGTTGCAGAACGAATGAACAGAACGATCATGGAGAAGGTTCGAAGTATGTTGTCGAATGCTAATTTACCAAAGTCGTTTTGGGCTAAAGCAGCCTCTACTGCATGTTTTTTGATTAACCGATCTCCATCCGTTGCCATTGAGAAAAAGACTTCACAAGAGATATGGTCTGGTAAGCCTACTGATTATTCTAATACAAAGATTTTTGGGTGTCCTGCATATGCTCATGTTGATAATGGAAAATTGAAATCAAGATCCATTAAATGTGCTTTTCTTGGTTTTAAGGCTGGTGTAAAAGGGTATAAGTTATGGCGCCTGAAAATAGAAAAGTTGTTATTAGCAGAGATGTTTTTGATGAAACTACTATGTTACCTAACTTATCTCTTAAAGACTCTTCCAGTAAAGAACAACAAAAACAGGTGAAGTTTCAAATTGATCTAGTATCTACAACAGAGTCAATATTCTATTACCAAAAATAGACTTAGAAGAGAAATTAAACCTCCGAAGAGGTACGTCGAGGCTGATCTAGTAGCTTATGCTTTAAACATGGCTGGAGATATTGATGCAAATCAAGAGCCATCTACTTATTCCGAGGCATTTAGCTGTGAAGACTCAGAAAAGTGGATGATTGCCACGCAAGAAGAGATGAAATCACTCCATAAAAATAAAATGTGGGACTTAGTGAAGCTTCAAAAGGGTAAAAAAGTTGTTCGTTGTAAATGAGTATTCAAGAGGAAAGAAGGGATTCCAAGAATTGAAAAACCTAGATATAAAGCAAGACTTGTTGCAAAATGTTACAATCAGATTCCTGGTATAGACTTCACAGACGTGTTTTCTCCAGTTGTGAAACACAGTTCTATTCGAGCCTTACTTGGTATTGTGGCCATGTATGATTTGGACCTTGATCAGTTAGATGTAAAAACAACGTTCTTGCATGAAGAACTTGAAGAAGATATTTACATGCAACAACCAGAGGGCTTTATAGTCTCAGAAAAGGAGGACTATGTTTGCTTGCTGAAAAAGTCTCTTTATGATTTGAAACAGTCACCAAAGCAATGGTACAAGAGGATTGATTCTTTTATGACTACCCATGATTTCAAAAGAAGCGGTTTTGATAGTTGTGTTTATTTTAAGAAAAACGATGATAGTTCTTTTGTGTATCTACTCTTTTATGTTGATGACATGTTGATAGCAGCAAAAGATAAAGAAGAGATAAGAAAGGTTAAAGCCTAACTTAGTGAAGAATTTGAGATGAAAGATTTGGAGTAACAAAGAAGATGCTTGGGATGAAGATTTTTAGAGATAGAAAGGCATGTAAGTTGTACCTAAGTCAGAAAGGGTACATTGAGAAAGTTCTTTGCAGGTTTAATATGCAGAGTGCCAAGCCTGTTAGTACTTCATTAGCAGCCCACTTCAGAATTTCATATGCTTTGTCTCCACAATCAGATGATGAGATTGATTACATGTCACGTGTTCCATATTCTAGTGCAGTGGGTTCTCTAATGTATGCTATGGTTTGCTCACGTCCAGATTTATCATATACAATCAGTGCAGTTAGTAGATACATGGCGAATTCCGATAAAGAACACTGGAAAGTAGTTCAGTGGATTTTGAGATACTTACGAGGTACCACTGATGTTTGCTTACAGTTTGGAAGAACTAGAGATGGAGTCATTGGGTATGTTGATGCTGATTTTGCTGGAGACCTAGATAGGAGAAGATCTCTTATAGGGTATGTCTTTATAATTGGGGGTTGTGCAATTAGTTGGAAAGCTACTTTGCAAACTACAGATGCTTTGTCTACCACTGAAGCTGAGTACATGGCGATTACCGAGGCTTGTAAAGAAGCTATTTGGTTAAAATGACTCTTTGGTGAATTCAATAAAGATCTTCAGATTGGTACAATATTTTGTGACAGTCAAAGTGTCATTTTCCTTACGAAAGATCAAATATTTCATGAAAGAACAAAGCACATTGATATTCATTATCATTTTGTGCGTGATATTATTGCTCGTGGAGATGTTGTTGTGAGCAAAGTTAGTACTCATGAAAATCTTGCAGATATGATGACTAAGTCACTTCCCATAACCAAGTTTGAGTATTGCTTGGACTTGGTTGGTGTTCATTGTTGAAGAATACCCCTCAAGGGGTTTTGTGGAAGAGGTGAAAAACTTGTTCGTTGAGAGTTCTTGTTCGTAGAGAATTTTTGTCAAGGTGGAGATTATTAGAATTGGGTGATTAGAATTCTTGTTAAAATAAAATAAAAGTAAAGTCCAAATAAACTAAACTTCTTTTATTTTATTTTAATTAGAATATATCATCTATTTTATTCTAATTAGAATAAGGTGTTTCAACCTTACTACGTTACTTCTATTAGTTGTTGATTGGAATAAGGTTTTTCAATCTATAAATAGGTGTAGTCATCTCTTCTTGTAATCATTCGATTTTCGACATTAGTGAATCTTCTTCTCCTCTGCCCGTAGTTTTTTCCCGAAAGGATTTCCACGTAAAATCTGTGTGTTTTTTTCTCGTTTTCTTTGCGATATTTCCTCATTATCAATATTTAATTTTATCAATATCAATTAAATAAATATAAATTAAATTTTTTATGAAAAAAATATGAAATATCTATCTTCCGAACTCCCACCACATATGTGACATTATTACAACTATCATCATTAAAAAATTCAAAAAATTAAGTCCTTACATAGTATCCAAATACAAACAATGTCTCAAATATATCATAAGTGTCTTCAAATGCAACACAAGTGTAAAAATTCCAAAAATCAATCAATACATGTCACTCTTGAATAGGGAGATTTTAAAGAGTTCAACTATGATTAAACTTAATAATTTAATATTAAATTAATATAATACTTATCAAGATAAATATTAGATTAAATTTAATATTAAATCTTATTAAATTAATAAAATATTTATATACAAGATAAACATTAAATTAAATTTAGTATTAAAACAATCACTTTAATATTAAATAAAAAAATATTATTAAGATAATTATTAAATTAAATTTTTATAAATATTTATTTTTTAAATATGCTTATTATATTATGCGGGGCGAGCAGAGATGAGACAGATACAATGTCATACCCACACTTGCCCCACCACTCACGACAGATCTAATTTTTGTCCCCATCCTCACCCATCACCCGTGAAACCTGCACCCATCCCCGCCCAATTGGGTGCGAAGTGGGGCAGAACCCTACGAAACCCACCCCACTGACATCTCTAATCAAAACTATACATTAATTTTGATTTGATGTTTAATATTAAACGTAAACTTTATTTTTGTGCAATTTTATACAATAATTTTTTATTTAATTCAATTTTCACAAATCATGAACAATATTATCGAATTAACACCACTTTACGTTAATATATTGCATATAGAATTATATTAATCCAATATTAAAGTAAACCTATATACTCATTTCTTAAATGTGTACAACTCAATCAAAATCAAAGCTTCATATATACATATGAATCACAATTCAAGTTCCGTGTGTATAATTGCAACAAATCAAAGTTCCTATATTAAATTACACATGAAACAAAATTCATTTATAAATTATTTAGTACGCTAGTAGTTGAAAGTTTTAACTCTATAAACAATGCTAAAATTTTGTCATGTATTCTTAAATTGTATTTTTTTTTAAAAAATTAAAAATCTCAACCCCACTTATAGAATAAAACTTTCCATTATATATCAAATAATTACTCTTTTATTAAATATATATCTTGTAATGTTTTAAAATACAAGATTTAAGTTTTCTTTTTTGCTTTTCCTTGAATGGTTACTAGATAAACTATAAAAATAATCACTTTTGTTTGTCTCAGATTATATTTTAGTCACTTATGTTTGAAATTTTATGTTTTAGTCACTTACGTTATCGTTTTGTTACGAAGTGATCACTCTACTGTTAAGCTCCGTTACCTCCCTAATGGCAATCCTACGTGGTTTTAAATGCCAACTTGGATGTCCAACTAAGACGAAAATAGGTTTTTAATTAAATAAATTTAAATAATTAAAAATTTTAAATTAATTATACCTTGAACTGAAAAAGAAAAACCGTTCGTCTCTTTTTTCTTTTAATTTTCTTTTCTATTTTAACTGAAAAATTATTCTCATTCTAGTTAAGCATCCAAGTTGACATTTAAAACTCATTTGGACTGCCACATAGGATTACTGTTAAGAAGATAATGAAACTTAATGACAAAATGACTACTTTGTAATAAAACAATAAAGTAAATAATTAAAACATAACATTTCAAACATAAATGACTAAAATGTAATCCAAAGTAAACAAAAGTGACTATTTTTGTAGCTTACTCTTTATTAAATATATATCATGTAATGTTTTAAAATACAAGATTTAAGTTTTCTTTTTTGCTTTTCCTATGGCTGCTGGGTTGACATGGGCTGGTAGGCGAGCTTCTAAGCCCAAAGCAACATACAGTGAAAGCCTTACTAGGGCTAATGTTACAAAACCAAGAAGTATGCCTCTCATTTCAACACAGTGGAACCAGAATTCTAATATTTTACATTATATACATTATCTGAAGCCTTTATTTTCTTAAGACATTTGTATTTGGGATGTGTTTGACATAAACATACCCACCTACTGTCATTATACTTAGCTTGAGAAGAACTTGAACATGAGTTGAGAGTGTCTACTCACCCCCTGTAAACATGTATTGGCATATTTTCTGTACAAAGGTCACCAACCCGTTGCCTGTCATATACCACTCCATCAAAACCTTGGGGGTCCTAGAAATGCAAGCCAATGAGGCTTTGATCACTTCCCATGATAGTATACCTGCAAGTTGAGATCAGTGTTAACTAATTGAGCAGTTCATCCATGGTTGGTCGGAAACTGAAAACGAAAAACAAACAGATAAAGAATAGCAAATCTCGTTTTTGTTGTTGGTTATCATCAACATGCCAAGGTCTTAAAGCCTGGCAAGGGAAACACAGGAATTCTCTGTCGAATTGAAAGAATCGAAATAAAATAAAATAAAAAAGTTATCAAATGAAAAAATGTATGTGATGTCAATTATAACAAATGCCAGGCAAACAAAGAATAAAGTGACTATTTGTGTAAAATACATATTGGATTGTTACCTCATGAGAAATGACATAAAAGGAGCAAATTCTCATGAAAAACTACAAAAAGGTATGTAACATACCTTAATGGTCCGATCACCAAAACCGACAAAAAGCTTCCCTTCTGAGTATGATAAAGCTGTTATAACAGAATCACAAGGAATCGATCCAATATGTCGAACATCTACTTCAACATCATCTCCTGCTAGTTCCTGCAAATCACTATATCAATGACATCTGTACATCTAAACATGAATAAAATGCTCCTGAATAGAATTATAGAATAAAGTGGACAAAGGTTTTCTCATCTTAGCAGCCTGCTTCTCAGGCAAACAAAGATTAATTAGTCAAGCCTGTGTTCAAACCTGTGCCTTGATGGTTCTGTCCCAACTTCCTGTAAAAAGCCATTTTCCATCCAAGCTAACAGTGAAAATGGCACCATTGTGTATTTGCATCGATTTCCTAAGCACATCATGCCTCCAGATCTGGAAAGAAGCATGAAAGACAGAAATGATTTATTATCAAACTCAAGAGAATGATAGAAAAAGGAAAGGAAGAGGGGTTGGCAAGAACAGCATATCCACATGTGGCCTTTTTCAAATGGACAGGAGAAGCTAAATAGCAAAATTCATTTCAGTACTGTGGCATAAATTCATTTCCAGGAAACAAGTAAACGCACAAATGAGAATACGAGAATAAAAGACAAATTTGACAGCAGTTTGAAGAACAAAGAACCTTCACAGAGCCATTTTCATAAGTAGCAATAAGTGTATGCTGGTCAGCTGCAAGAGACAAGACAGTGGACACAGCTCTTGGCATGTCTTCCCCTAAAACAGTCAAAAGACTATGATCACTTAGACTCCATAATCGAACAGTTCCATCCCAACTCCCGCTGTAAAGAACTCCATTATTCACTTCTATGGCAGAAACTACCGATTTATGGCCAGTCATAGTGCCTGACAGGGTGCCATCCTGGAAGAAAAAAGGAAAGCAAAGTTCCAAATTATTATCATCTAGCATTTCAAAAGGTTAAGAAATAAGCAGCACACATGAAATGATAAATCAAAGAAATATACTTGCAATGACCATTCTTTAATCAATTTATCTCCACTTCCAGTGTATAAATAGCCATTTTCTGAAACTGCCAAAGCATGGATTCCGCTATAGCGCCAATCCTTTTCCTCGTACCATTTCTTTAACGGCTCTTGTCCGAAAGGGATATTAATGCTCCATAAAAATATGCCACCTCCACTATCGCCACTAATGCATAATGGCTGTTCTTCATCCACAAAAACAACAGCCATTACCTTATGCTCATGACCTCTGAACGTATGCACATGAGAGTAATCCTGTAAATAGATGCAGGAAGAAACTGATTCAAAACGAGCCAATATTCCAAACTAAATTACTCACAGAACAGTTACACTTGCGGAGTATGATTGAATTTAAATCGTAATACAGCCACTTGAATAAATGATAATTTAGGAGAGCATACCTGTAGAGACCATACTTTGACTGATTTATCGAAGGAGGAGCTAAACAGATAACCCCCTAGAACAGCAAAAAGAAAATCTGAATACATTTCCTAAATTTACCTAAGATTCATGATATCATTTAAAACTATATATGTCAAGAAGAAGATCCAGCATACCATTAACATCGAAAAGGAAAAGAGAAGGGTAAAGCAACATAGTTTAACCGGATATGATGCAGCTTAAGATTCGAAGAATCATGGTCCAGTCTCTGTGACACGCAATTGTGTAATGGAATAAACTCTGTTTCAATGATCAAAATGCAAATCACCAAAGCCCTCCCACCCAGGCCTCAAAACACCCACCCTATTAACAAAAGGAATCCTTGTAACGTGGATAATAACTATACTAGGACTAGCACCATGCAACAGCGAATGCTAAGATGAAAATTTTTATTGCATTTTATAGAACTGGCAGCAAACTACCAAATATTCACAGGCCTTATGCTTGTAAAGTTCCTAAATACAAAAGCCATAACAAGGTATCAACTACTAAGAACCCTTTCCACAATTTGGCCAGGAGAGATACCTTTAAATTTCATTGGTAGAAAGGGAATTTCCCATTTATCGATTACTTAGCATTGAAACAATTAGGCCATGATGTTTGAGAATTAATAAAGATAGCTATGCATTTAACTGTAAGTTTCAGCAATACCTTGCAGTTTCTTCTATAACAAAATTAGTAGTCAGAAGTATCAAAATTGAAACAGCATATGTTAAAGACAGATAAGAAACCATACCTCCTACAGCTAGTCCAGTAACACAATCAAGATGGCCTTGCAAATCTTTCCATTTAATTCTACCCTCTGTAAGACCATTAACCATGTCCATTGCACCATTTGCTTCGTTTCCTTGTAACTCATCTTTTTCCTGTGTTTCCGTTCTTTCCCTGGACAACAGACACAATTTCCCAACAACCATACATAGACCTCCATTCTCATCATAACTTGCACCATCCAATTTCACCATTTTATCAAACTGAGGTTTAATAACTAGCTCCCTAATACATTTCCACACATCTCCCGCAAGTGAACGATTCTCAGGATCAAGATCCAAGCATTTACATAGAATCAGCTGCAAAGACACACATTCGGCACCAAATTTAGTTCCCAATAAAGAACTCACTTTCTCCATCAAACTTGTATAGACACTAGAACAATCTATTTCACTATTTTCACTTCCTTTCACGGTAATATGGCACATATATTCAACCCACTCATCACTAAAGACATCCCCATTGACAATCCTAAGAATAATACAACTTAACAACCAAGCATCCGAGCTATATCTTATTGGATATTTCAAGCTACAACACTCTACCCCAATACCCTCTTTCTCTAACAGCTTAAGCAACACCTCAGGGCTAACAAACACATCCCTTTTCAACAAATCTTTAAACAACATACCGATTTCTCCATCACCAATCTTTTTCCCACTAAATCCAACATTTGCAACAAGATCTTGAATTCCCCTTCCAGTCAATAACACCTCATTCAGATCAAGATATATATGCCCAAAATCATTCATCTGAAAGCAAGAAAAGCTTAAGCAACCAGCAATCAACCCTTCTTTATGTAAAGCAATGATTGCCTCACACATTTCCATACCCATCAGTGCAAAATTAAAAACCGCTTCTTTCTCAAAACACCCCAAGTTCTTATCCAAAAAGTTCCCCCATTTTTGGTTCTCACTCACTAAATACAAAACCCCATCCCCAAGATCACCCCACAGACCCAAAACTCTACAAATTCTAGAATTTTGCTTAGTAAAAGCTCTTAAAACTAAACCCAATTCCTCTCTTTCCTGTTCTTTCATTTCACGCAAACAATCCATAACTCTCACGAGATATCCAGCCTTAAACAAAGAACCATCCTCCCCGCCACTAGAAAAAGACCCAACAGGCAAAAGGCTCACTTGGTCTCTCTGAACGGTATCGCCACGGAGAAGGTAGCTTTTCCAGATGGAATAAAACTCGTCGGACCAAGAACGAGGAAGGAAAGGGAGATTGGAGACATTTTTGGATTTGTTGACGGGTTTTCGGGGATTTTCAGAGCCGCCGGGGATGAGTCTAAGGAGGTCGATGTTTTTGGGAGAGTTGTGGGGCCCTCCGGTGGGTACTTGACGAGCACCGTACACGCTGGGCATCGGATTGCTCCTGGGAGTTTTTTAGGGAGGTTTAATAGGCATGACTCGCACACCGTGTGGCCACACGCGAGCACACGCGGGATCGTGCACGAGCCGTCGTACGGTTGCAGGCAGACTGGACATTCCGGTAACTCCTGCGACTCCATCGCCGCCGGACAGAAAAAAAAGAAAGAAGTTTCGTCTTCTTAAAACACTGTACCCTCCCAAAAAACACGTCGTTTCACTTTGACCAAAACCTACCTTCTGACATTTTTACCCTTACAGTTTCAAAATAATACCAAAATCACTCTCCTTTACCAGCAGTTCGTTTTCTCTGAATACATCTTTCTCTGAAATTTTGACGCATCGATATCGCAACGGAGAGGGACAGGAGGCGCACGGCAGCTCATTGAGGGTTTGATGAGCATAGCAGGATCAGGAAATTCAATGTTCTATTCGTTTCTTCTATTTACCGTCATTCTTTCACTCCAAGTGATGTATCGAGGGAAATTAGCGTCCACAGAACTGTTCACCATTCTAGGTGGATTCATCAGCTCATTCTTGTTTCTCGTGTCACTATCAGTGAGTCGTAGAAGTCCCGAATTGGATCCTTGTTCTTAAAAACTCATCGCCTGGATTCGCAATCCACTGTTTTATACGATGCATTCGCCATTGTTGTAAGCTCCAACAGAAGTCTGAAAATCTGACGTTATTCCAGTTTGAGACTTATATAACATGATTTAGCATGATAATATCTTTTTCCCTTGGTTATTTCTGTTCATTGGAATTTCCAGGAAGCATTTGGGATGAGAACTGGCTGGGGAGCTGGTGAGTATACCTAGATATATAACATGATTTAGCATGATAATATCTTTTTCCCTTGGTTATTTCTGTTCATTGGAATTTCCAGGAAGCATTTGGGATGAGAACTGGCTGGGGAGCTGGTGAGTATACCTAGCTACTTTCCTTTTTTTCCTTTCTAATTATTTATGATGAGATTTTATTCAGAAAGGTTAGGAGGATGAAGAAAGATGTGACATATCACAATATAAAAACATGAACACAATATGCTTAAGAAATATACAAAGTGAGTAATAGACATGACGGCATGACAAGTTCAATGCATATTTAAACATGTTAGCATATCCATACCATTGTGCTCAATCTAAAGCATTTATCACAATCTATGTTAACTTCTGCACTCATGTTTAACATATATTTTGCTCTTACTGTTTTCGTTTTGGCAGTTATATTAGCAAAGGTGATTGCAGTGATTACTGCTAGTACTGTTCATCGAGTTTATATCACAACATGCCAATGCTAAGATGCTTGACTCATTATCTGCTTTTTACTGTATGCTTCATGAGAAAATTTTCAGTTCATTGACAGCATGGGTTGGTAAGTTTAACCATGTTGAAACAAACATGTTTGAGCAAGTTCATTTACGATTGCGAAGCAACTTGATGTCCAAGACTGAGAGAAGCTGGTACTTGTTGTTAAATGTCTCTTATAGACTCGTAATGCGGCCAGGCTGATGAGTTTGAATCTTAGACTTGGTTTTTACGACAGCAATTAGAGCTTCCTTAGTCGGAAGCATTCAGTTTATGAAAATAAATATTACTAGTTATCTGGACTCTGGTGAGTTATGTTGCTCTAACATTCATTTTTCTTGAAGTATTCATGTCAAACGCTTATCCAGACATGAGTATGGGAATATAACTTCTAAAAATTTAGACAGATCCATAATGGACACATACCCGTATCAGTCACTTGAACTTATTAGAGTTTTGAGTAATATAGAGGTTGAGTGTCAAATATGAATATGTTTATCCAAAATAGATATACTTAATTTTTTTTCCTTTCTAAGTTTAGTTTTTCTTTTCATATATTTTAAGGATCATTCCTATTCTTATATCCGAACATGTTGAATTCTTTTTTTCAAATAAAGAATCCGGATATCATAGATAATATACATACTAATAACTGCTCTTAAATTGTTTTTATTCGAGGCAGTTTCTTGTTCTCAGCTGGATCACTTTATGAGGTCAACAAGATTTGAGGAGTGATACTTTCTAAAAGTAAACCAAAAGCAAAGAGGCACTGAGGTGAAACGATATTCCTTTTTTCCATAACTGTTATCTGATTAGAATGTTACCTTTTCGTGCTGTAAGGCCTACATGTATTCAACAGTCATCAGTGATTGAACTTTGAAATTTTTTTGCGGATTTTACTGTTAGTAACATGTTTTGGCTCCAAGTTAAAAGAAGAACTTTGAGAATTGTTATTATTTTGTTGTCCATTTTTGTAATGTTTCCATTTGTGCTTGCTGTAGTAATTTATGCAATCAATTATGTGCTTGTTCATGCTGGTATCACATCGTCCATAGCGATGTGAACATAGGTTGATGAACTCCAGTCTTGGAACTGTAAAATGATGCGTGTAAGCTATATGACTGTGATTTGAGAGTGATTGAATGTTAGATACAGGTATGTTAGAGGGGATTATCAATGTACCATTAATTGTCAATACAAGAAAGGTATTATTTCATTAGTAAAAATGATCAAATATTGCACAAAGAACACATGTAATTAAGTACTTTTAATTACTCTAGAAATTGTCTAATATTTTTGAGAATAACTGGACACCTTTGACCTCATGGTTAATTGAAACCAAGCCAATCTAGAAACGCAAACAAAAAATCATCTTTGAAAGTTTGAATTGAAGAATCACAAGTGACTTGCTTGGTTGGAAATTTATGAACAATACAATGTATAGCAGCAAAAAATGTTGTTCACACTATTAGTTAATCAATTTGACTAGTTACCATATCCTTTTTCTACAAAAGGAAACTATATTTACTTTTTTAAGAATAACTACATGAACTAACTAGGGTCTAAATTTAACCCTGAATGAAACAATTTTTGGGTTTTTCTCCTAAGCCTAGCCCCAAGAATATAGAATCAATCTATACTATAGACATATTTGAGTTATATTTTGATGTACTTGTTGATGCAATTCCTCCCAAGGATGATTTGAATGACTCGTGACTGAGTGGCAATGGCCTATCTGGTAACTTGGGAATGTCAATATCACCTTCTAACATCTTGAGAGCCTCTGCAATTTTTGGCCTGAAAGCTACCATTACATGTGCACAGAGAATCCCAACTTGAACAAACCTTTCCATCACACCTTTTGGTCCTTCCTCTCTTATCGATTCATCGAAAATTTCCTGCACATTGCCTGATTTCGCAAGCTTCCAAGCCCAATCTGTGATCATTAGATAGGATGAATTTGATGTGTCAATCACTTTTCTCCCACTCATGACCTCAAGGATCACAATTCCAAAGCTGTAAACATCACTTTTCTCTGTTAATTGTCCGTAGAGTGCATATTCTGGTGCTAAATAACCATGTGTGCCTGCAACTCTGGTGGTAAGATGAGACTGCCCCTCCAAACTCTGCTTTGCCAATCCGAAATCTGCAACTTTCGCTTTCATTTCTGAATCTAATAGTATGTTGGTGGCCTTTATGTCTCGATGATAAATCGATGGTTTGATTCCATAGTGTAAGTAAGCTAGACCCTGGGCTACATCAAGAATTATGTTCTTCCGTTGAGGCCAACTCAGTTTTTGCCTAGTGAAATCATTGAATAGATGGTCACCAAGGCTGCCATTTGACATGAAATCATGGACCAGATATCTTCTTCTGCCTTTCATTATGTCACTCGTAACACAACAACCTCGGAGCGAAAGAAGGTTTCGGTGTCTGATTTTGCTTATGATCTCGACTTCATTTGAGAAATCTTCGTCGCCTTCTGAATCCAAATCAAGAATCTGTTTCACAGCAACCAAAGTACCATCTGCAAGTGTTCCTTTGTATACAACTCCATATGCACCTCGACCTATCAAATTCCTCTGAGAAAATCCATCGGTGGCTTGTTCGAGCTCTGATAAATGAAACCATTTGGCACCTGAATTCGGCAACACACTCGCCCTGAAACTGCTCACAAATCTTCTATGTGGAGCATTTCTCTTGTTCTTCTTATCCCATTTCCTATACAAAACTATCAGTGCAAAAGCAACCAAAACACCAACAAAAGCACCCAAGAAACCAAATACCAATTTTAACACGGTTTCATTGCTTAATTTTCTCTTTGATTTCTCATTTACAGAGCTATCCAATGGCAAGCCAAGTATGCAACCAGCTGCCCCTGGATCTTTTGGACCAAATTCATTGATTACACCAATGGCATACAAAACAGTGAAATCAAAACACTTGGTGGAATTTGGATCAAGACTAAATAACTTTGAGAAAACATTGTAACCAGCTTCAATACAGGGTCTGCAATTCAAACCAGTCATATCACCTTTACAAGCAGTATCTAATGTAGTGACTGGACCAACTTTTTGAACCCAGTCTTGGACCGTTATAATCCCAGCACAGTTTGAAACATTGCTGACAAATTGGGTCGAGTTCTTAAAGCAAGAAGTGACCAGAGATGGGTGGATGGACCTGGCGGCAACCTTGGTCTGAAAACCAGAGAGACAAGAAGAAGCAACCGTGGGATTCGGCAGCCGAAAAACGGAGGTGTCTTTAAGATATTGGGCCATCCCTATGCCGAAGAGACTGATGAGCGTTTGGCAGCACTGGTTGCCTTGAGGGTCGAGACATGTGGTTTGGTTCCATGGGAAGGTTTCGACGTAACTTAGATCGATGGGGCATGAAGAATCGTTTGAATCAATGGCGGAAGTGGTGGAGAAAGGGGGGATGATGAAGATGAAGAAGAAGAAAAGGTAGCTTCCCATGGTGAGTTTTTGTTGTCTGTGATGCTGTAAATCAATGGCGGCTTTGGGGGACATTTTGGAGTTGTTTTTGATCGTATAAAGGCTTTGGTTTTCAGCAGTGAATTATCAATCTTGGCTGGCGCTGGTCAAACTTCACGTTCCGGCTTTTGTAATAGTTTATTAAGAGTTTTGACTTTTATTGGTAAAGTTTTGAGCACCTTCTAAAATTAGAGGTGTAGGTGCTCATATTAAATATAAACTTTGTTTTTTAAGATTAAAAAGTTTTCGTTTTGTTTATAATTATCAAAATATCAAATTATAATTATTTTTAAATATCAATTTAATAATATGATAGAAAAAATGAATATTTTCATCAATTCAAAAAAGGGCAAATTGTAAAAATAGTCACTTTTGTTTGACTCAAGTTACATTTTAGTCACTTATGTTTGTAATGTTACGTTTTAGTCACTTATGTTATTATTTTGTTACGAAGTAATTACTCTACCATTAAGTTCCGTTATGTCCCTAACGGTAATCTTATGTGGCAGTCCAATTAGATTTTAAGTGCCAACTTGAATTTCCAAATGGGATTAGAATAGATTTTTAATTAAATAAATTTAATTAATTAAAATTTTTAAACCTTAAATCTTAACTGAAAAAACCCTAAACCCATTTCCACACACCTCTTTTCTTCAACTTCATCTTCTTTCCTTTTGATTCCAATATCTTTAGTTACAAATCTGTCTCAAAGCTTGAATCTTGGGTTAATGGATTTTAAATATTCAAGTTTTGAGACATATTTGTAACTAAAGATATTGGAATCATAAAGGAATGAGATGAAGATGAAGAAGAAAGGTGTGTGAAAATGGATTTAGGGTTTTTTCAGTTAAGATTTAGGTTTAAAATTTTAATTAATTAAATTTATTTAATTAAATATTTATTCTCATTCCATTTGGAAATCCAAGTTGACACTTAAAATCTAGTTGGACTGTCACATAAGATTACCGTTAGGGAGATAACGAAACTTAACAGCACAGTAATCATTTCGTAACAAAATACTAACATAAGTGACTAAAACATAACATTACAAATATAGGTGACTAAAATGTAACTTGAGGCAAACAAAATTGATTATTTTTATAATTTACCCTTCAAAAAAATTCATTTTTATATATACACTAAACCCAACTCATCCTAAAATAAAACAAATGAAAAATATAAAGTCCAAAAATTATTGAAGGCAGATGTAATCCTAGTGTCAGTCAATATACCCCTAAACCAAAACAGAAGCTTTACTCTTTCTTTCGCCTTTGTTGTTGCTATGGTTTGTGTTGCATTTGTTCTAGTGTTCTCGTCAGCTCTTATTTCAACTCAAGTCTCAACCTTTACTCTGCCATGTGGAGTGTGTCTCGCATTTCGAATGAAATAGAACTAATATTGTGATGATGAAGAGTAGTCGACACGATACATCACGTCCCAACGAGAAGAATCCTTCGTCTCGACAACACGATATCTGGCGCCCCAACAAGCCGAACGCGATGTCATGATGTAGCAAATGTGTTTTCCACTTAATCGAGTTTAATTTTCTAGTTAAATTTTCGTATCTTTTCTCAGTCTAACTCTGATTATTCTAGAGATGTTTTAGTCATATTTGTACATGAAATTCAGCTTATAAATAGGCCTTTTAGCAATCCTAGAAATTTAGAATAACAACATCAAAATTAAGAGAGAGCTTGTGTGAATTTCGGGAAAATATTATATTTTGGATTCAAGGTTTTATTTGTTTCTCTATCTTGTACTCTCCTTTTGATTATTTTTCATTTTAGTGAATTTTTCTTTAATCATGATTTTTTATCCTCTTCAATGAGATTTTTTCACGTAAATATTTATATCCAATTTTCTCGATTTTCATTTGTGTTTGTTGCATAATTCGGATTTGACTCCAACATCCCCAATGAATATTATTGTTATTTAAATGTGTATTTATTTTTTCCTATTTTTTTCTTATTTCTTTTTTTAAAATTTATATTATTTTAATAATAAACCGGTTAAATCAATAACTAGATCAAGAATAAAAAATTTGATCCATACAATTAGGTAAAAACAATATAAAAGATTATGTTTGTATTAGTATTTAGGGTAAACTATTAAAATAGTCATTTTTATTTACCTCAGGTTACATTTTAGTTACTTGTGTTTGAAATGTTACGTTTTAGTCACTTATGTTAAAGTGTTGTAACATTTTAATCACTTAGCCGTTAATTATTGTTAACGGTGTAATTGTAAGCTGACGTGGCACATTAAATCATCATTTAAAACTAAAATTTTAAATTAAATTATACAATTGATCCCATATTTTTTTGTTTTGAGCAATTTAATTTTTTTTCTTTTATATGCTTTTAACTTTCCCTTTTTTCTTTTATTTTTCATTCTCTTTTGTTTTTCCTTTTGTTTTTCTCCCTTCTTCATCTCTTTTAACGTAATGCTTTTATGTTTTCAATTTGTTAAAACTAAAGGGGAAGAAGAAAAGGAAAATAAAGAAAAAAAATAAATTGTTCAAAAAACATAAAAGTATAGAGACTAGTTTTAACAAATGAAAAATATAGAAAAACTACATTAGAAGAGATGGAAAAGAGAAGAAAATAGAGAGAGAAGCAGAAAAGAAAGAAAAAAAAAAGGACAGTTAAAAAAAATAAAAGATAAAAACTAAATTACTCAAAACAAAAAAAATATGAGGACCAATTGTATAATTTAACCTAAAATTTTTGTTTTAAATGATGATTCAACGTACCACGTCAGCTTAGTGTTACGCTATTAATGGTAATTTATGGTTCAATGACTAAAATATTACAACACATTAACGTAAGTGACTAAAACATAACATTTCAAACATGAGTGATTAAAATGTAATCAAAGGTAAACAAAAGTGACCATTTTATTAATTTACCCTAGTATTTATATATTTCCTTGAAAGAGGTTGTGGTAAAGCTTAGGTTTGAAATGCCGTGATTTCAATAATAAGTTTAAATTATCAAAGCGTCGGAGTTTTCAATGCTTAAATAAAATAAATGTAAGAACCCAACGAGTGGTTCCAGTAGAAAAGAGAATGATGTTCATCTTAGGAGATCCTGGTTCGAGCACTTATGTGTGCAGGGTATATGTACGCTGTATAACATATGTGTGTTTGAACTGGATTTGGAACAGTGATAAAATAGAATTGAGAATTAGAAATGTTTAGTTGAAGTAAGGAAGGTTAGAAAATTTTAAGGATTAAATAGTAAAGGATAGAAAATATGGGGGACTAAATAGCGAATTATCCAAATTGAATTTTGAGTCATCATGGGAATTAGATTGATTGAGAGGGGCAAAAGAGTAATTTGGTGGAAGATATTTATGGAGGCAAAGTTTGGGCTAAAGTGTAAAGTTGGAAGGCTCAAGGACTAAAAGTGTAATTTTACCATTTTTTTAAGTGAGATATTTTAAGTGAAAATTCTAGAGAATTTGAGAGAAGAAAAAGTGATTAAAAAGATGAAAATATCATCTTTTTCATTATGTTAGCCGTCCATGCCTTTTTCTTCCATTTTTAACATAGGTCCTTCCATCATTTTTAAGCTTTCCAAACTCCAAAACCTTCCATTTTCTTTGGAATTTCTGAAAGAAAGTCATAAAAGAGAGCTAGTAGACACCTCAAATTTCATATAGAGTTACTTTTAGGGTGTTAGAGAGATAAAGGACTAAATTGAGAAATTTTGAATTCAAGGGTTAAGGTAAGAAATGGTTAAATTCTCATGACATACATGTATTTTACTGTTATTTAGCATGAAAATTATTGAATTATAACTTATATCTTATATGTGTTTATGTGAAATTGAAGAGAAAGAGAAGAGAGGCAAGGATCAAATTGAAGAGAAAGGAAAAGAGAAGAGCAAAGAGTGAAAAGAGAAGAAAATCAGCTTTTTTGTTGTAAGTACTACAAAAATTTTAGTTTATAGTCTATTTTCCATAATATATTACGGAACAGAAGCACACGCAGTGCTGAACAACACTTTATAACACATAACTAAACAACACTTTCCATGCTACCAGTTCAAATATATTATGGAAAATAGACTATAAACTAAAATTTTTGTAGTACTTACAACAAAAAAGCTGATTTTCTTCTCTTTTCACTCTTTGCTCTTCTCTTTTCCTTTCTCTTCAATTTGATCCTTGCCTCTCTTTTTCTTTCTCTTCAATTTCACATAAACACATATAAGCTATAAGTTATAATTCAATAATTTTCATGCTAAATAACAGTAAAATACATGTATGTCATGAGAATTTAACCATTTCTTACCTTAACCCTTGAATTCAAAATTTCTCAATTTAGTCCCTTATCTCTCTAACACTCCAAAAGTAACTCTATATGAGATTTGAGGTGTCTACTAGCTCTCTTTTATGACTTTCTTTCAGAAATTCCAAACAAAATGGAAGGTTTTGGAGTTTGGAAAGCTTAAAAATGATGGAAGGACCTATTTGGAATAAAAGCAAAAGTTGAAAATGGAAGAAAAAGGCATGTACGGGTAACATAATGAAAAAGATGATATTTTCATCTTTTTAATCACTCTTTATTTTCATCTTTTTAATCACTTTTTCTTCTCTCAAATTCTCTAGAATTTTCACTTAAAATATCTCACTTAAAAAATGGTAAAATTGCACTTTTAGTCCTTGGGCCTTCCAACTTTACACTTTAACCCAAAACTTTGCCTCCAAAAATATCTTCCACCAAATTACTCTTTTGCCCCTACTCAATCAATCTAATTCCCATGATGACTTAAAATTCAATTTGGATAATTCGCTATTTAGTCTCCCATATTTTCTCTCTTTTACTATTTAATCCTTAAATTTTCCTAACTTTCCTTACTTCAACTAAACATTTCTAATTCTCAATTCTATTTTATCACTGATCCAAATCCAGTTCAAATACATGGATGTTACACGCTGTTAAAGGGTTAAAAAAATATAAACAGATATTATCATGTAACCACACCCGTATATTAAAAAATAAAATAAATATAAAAGAATTGTTGATTCTTTCACACGCATACAATGCTTGAGTCACCTAAGTTTATTTTATTCTTTAAAATAATTTTAAAAAATTAATTTGTATAATTAATGAAATGGTTGAAGAGAGTCTCCAACTACCTTATGAAAAGAGCTTTCTTAAATGCATCTGATTGAGTAGCGGATGTTGTTTGGAAGAAAGCATCTACTAAAAGAATGATTTGTAACCGATTAATTATAATAATATATGAAATATGTATTATATTAAAATAAAAAATAAATTAAAATATTAATAAAATAAATTTTAAAAATATAACTACATCAAATAATAATAATAAATGCACTATAATTATTTATTTTGATTTTATCATCCATTGTGAGATAGTGTTAAGTTGATCTGCGACACCAACTCAATTAACAACATTATTAATACTAAAAATCTTATCACAAATTTAAAACACAAATATCTGTTTAAAATAACATATAATAAATAATAAAATGTATGGTTTGAAGCTAATTAATAATAACACATGAAATATATATGTTATTAAAATAAAAAATTAGATTAAATTGTTTATCATCATGTGTCGATCTCGAATTAACTTGTGACACCAACTCAATCAAATAAATTATTAATATTAAAAATCCTATCACACGTGTATGTGTGTGGAGATCACAAATTTAGAACATTGATTTCTGTTTAAAAATAACATACAATAAATAATGAAACGTATGGTTTGAAACTAATCAATAATAACACTTGACATATGTAAAATTAAATTAAATTGTTACGATGGTGTTGTCATCAATCTTAAGTCAGTGTCGAATTAACTTGTGACACAAACTCAATCAAATACATTATTAATATATACGACTAATTGGTGTAATAAAGTGTGCATAATAAAATTAAAATGTATAAAAATATTAAAATAAAGCTTTAATTGAGTGGTAAATTAAAAAATTTACTAATACAATTGGCGAAAATTCAAATCTCACTATATGTATATTTTTATTGGCTTTTTTAAAGTAAAAAGACTAAATTGTCCTCAAATAATATTATTTATTTTAATTACAGAAGGACATTCCCGTAACTTTTTAACCAAGTTGGTGACCCTGTTAAGGGTGACACCAACTCAATTAAAGGTTTTATTAATAGTATAGATATACAACTGATGAAAAATTAAAATAAAAATGTATAAAATAGATTAAAGATACAGTTTTGGTTTGGTGGAAAATTTAAGATTTCACTAATTTCATTCGTGTTAGTTCAAATCTCATCACATGTGTATTTTTATCGATTTTTTAAATAAAAAGACTAAATTACTGCCGAATAATATAATTTATTTTAATTACAGAAGAATATTTCTATAATTTTCCTAACCGAGTTGGTAGTGATACCAACTCAATCAGGAACTTAAACAATAGTAAGTATGGATATACAACTTATAAAGATAATAATTTGTGCATATTATAAAAAAAGTATAAAATATTTTAAAATGAAGTTTTAGTTGAATAGTAAAAATAAAATTTTACTATTCTCATTGATGTAAGTCCAAATCTCATTATATGTATATTTTTATTAGTTTTTTGTTAAAAAGATTAAAGTACCCTCGAATGATTTATTTTAATTACAAAAGAATATTTTCGTAATTTTTCTAATCAAGTTGCTGCCTAATTGATTTGTGACAGCAATATTCAAGAGCTTAAATAATAATATAGATATTTAATTAGTATTACATGCGTAAGTATCATGGAAATTTATTTTTTAAGAGTCAGATTACATTTTGTATCTTTACTTAAAAAATGGGTAATTTAATTCATGCGCATTAAATTAAAGAGCAAATTGATTCTTGTTAAAATTTTCATTCATTTCTATTGTTAAAAATTAGAGTGACTGACAAAATAACCTTATGGTGACATAAATGAACTAATTTTTAATAGTAAAAATAGATAATTTTTTAACAGAAAGATTCAATTTACTTTCTAATCTAATGTATATTAATTAATTTACTTGTTTTAAATAAATAAATAAAAATACAATCAAATTCTTAATAAAAAAAATTGTATGATACTTTTATTGAATTACACATGTAATACTCCTTTATAAATTGAAAAATCATGGTTCCCTCATCAATTTTTTACCTTTTTTTTCTTTTGAGAAGAAAAACAATACAACTCTTTGGAATACATGAATTTAAATTGAATTTTAAATGTTTAAAATGTTTTTAATATTAGATAAATATTATATAATAAATTATTAATAAAGATATGAATTTGATTTTAAGGGTATAATCTTAATTTTAAAATGCTTTAGATTTGTTAATTGAATTTTAATTCGATTGGTATGAGCATTATTGTCAATACAAGAGGATGTGGGTTTAAGTGCGCTGAAGCGCATTGTCCTCCTATGTATGTGTTGAGGAGAGATTATGAATAGTTATAAATATATATAAAAAAACAGATATGATCAGAACTTATAAAGATATTGTTAAAAAAATTTAGATTTAGAACCCCATATATTGACATAATGATCAAGAGTGTTCACCGTCTTAAGTGTAATTTGGGTTCGAGTTGCGCTAATCACTATTTGTAATTCATCAAAAAAAATTAAATTTAAATCTTACCATTTATAAATAAAAAGTATTTTTTTAAAAATAAAAAAATTAAAAGAGTTTTAAATCCATCTAAATGAATTTTTACATTGAATTAAACCAAACAAAACTTTGATTTTCAACTAAATCGGATCACCAAGGTGTGCTAATTGGCTGGAAATTGCCTAAAAGTCTAAATTTTAGGCTGCCAACTCCCAACTAGTTATTTTCTTAATAAAGAATATTTGGAAAAATTATAAATAAATAAAAAAAGTCATCCAAAGAGGTTCCAAAAATTTCTTAACTAACATTATCTGCTTTAATATTTTTAATTTTAGACTATTTTGTTCTATTTCTATCCTCTCTTTTTTGTCTCATTCCCTCGTCCGGTTGATGATGGAATAAAACCCCAATATTATATAATTAATCATTTAAAATTGTTATAAATATTTTATTATTAAGTGAATATCTATAAAAATAAAGATAAGTTTAATGTATTTTAAGATTTTAATATTCGATTTTATATCATATATATTTTTATTCACATGCAAACGATTTAGGGGGATTGATAAAACCTTGACCTTTTAAAATAAAAATTTTATTATTTTAATTTTTTAAAATTTTAAAAATTTTAAATTAGTAAAGATAAAATTGTACTTTGACTTTAAAAATGATAAAATTTTAATTTAATTTTTTAAAAATTATAAAAATATAAACAATTTAATTTTCTCTTGTATTTTAATTACATGGAAGTATCTGTTTATACTTTCTTAATCTTTTGACAACGCATACACACTTTGCACACACAAGTGCTCGAAACCGAATCTCCTAAGATGAATAACATTTTCTTTACTACTGGAGCCACTCGTTGAGTTTCAATACTTTTAATTTTAACGTGCTATGAAATTATAAATCTCTTTTTATTCAAATGTGATTAAATTTATTATTTAAAATCGAAGATTAGATTTAATCTCTATATTTTTAGACACGAGATGTAGGGATTTTCAGGAAGTTTTTATTTAATATAAAGAATTCAATCAAATTTATGAATAGTTTGAAGTAGGTGCTTGTCGATGAAGCATTCATAAATTATATATATTTGTTATTTGGAGTAGGTGCTTTTGGACGAAGCATTAAGAAATTATATATATTTTTATATTATTATGAATTATGTGATTTAATTATAGGTTATGATTGGATAAAGAAAGATAAGATATGACCATGAGAATGTGATAGCTTTATGATTCGATGCACTGAAGTTGTAAGATTTTTCATCTAAAGTTTGTTATAGTTGGATGCACTTGAAGTTATAAGATTTTGAAACTGTGATTATAACTTTACAGTATTCAAGATAAATTTTCAATTAAAATTATGTGAATATTTCTAATGAGAACTTGCAAGAGAAAACTTATTCAACTTTTCATACTTCACAAAACGTATCCATTCCTAGAAAGAATGTAGCAATATGTAATAAATTCGAAAGACATAATCTTGAACGTTGATGTGTCACAGAGCTAGAACTTTAATCTTGATAATCATGAGGCTTTAGGCGGTTTCTTAGGTTCAAATCCGCCTAATTTAGCATTACTCTTGAAGGACGAGAATTTTCGTAGAAGTTCTCTAAGTCACCGAAACAAAGTAAAAGCAAACTCGAAAGAGAAAGAAGCCAAGAACGAACAGAAAAGCCACAAAAAAATAGCGCACACCAAGTGTTTGAATAAATACTCTCAAAAGTATTCTATTACTTCGAAGGTTTACAATTGAGTGATTACGAACGAGGGAAATACCTCTATTTATAGTTAAGTTCCTTTAAATCCAATAATACAGATTGAATCACATCAATGACTAATATATTAGTGTCTATCTACAATATGAAAGTCCTAAAAGATTTAAACTTTATACATTTTTATCCATTAGAAATTACATTAATTACCTTGGTAGCTCTAATTTTACTGCAGTATTCTACTAAGGCTTCAAATAGATAGACTTCTCCATGAATTCCACGAACCGAACCAATCAAAAGAGTCTGTAACCTCCTTAACTCGACCCAAACATTAAAGTCGAACAAAAACGATCAGATTCTCATAAATTTCCTTTTTGAATCATTTGCTTAGTTTTCAAAAAAACTGTAGTGGCCTACTCTTGGTTTTATAAAAACATTAACTTGTTCCAAGTCTGATTAAGATCCAGTTATAAAAGTTCTTGTTACTTTTGAAAACTTTTTTTTTATTTTTAATTTACTTTCCAGAAATTCAAATGCAAATTTGAAGCAGAAAATACGTTGACCTTAGTCTATTATTTGTTTTAATAAAAAAAATTTACATGCCTATAACACCAATGTGTAGGTTCATCCAACTATTTAACCTAACCAGTTTTAACGATAATGCATGCAAAATACCAAAATAACCTAGAATATCAAACCCATGCCACAATCCGTATAGAGATTATTACAGTCCCAAATAGTAATAAAAATTATAATATTAAATAGAAAAGTCGAGACGAGACCTCTAAATATCAAGTCCGACCTTAAGATCAAGGATTATATAAATGGATTAAATTATGGAGTGAGCTTTAAAAAGTTTAGTGTAAGTCTTAACAGAACAAACAGTAGATTTGCAAATAATCAAACAATCACAGTAAGGCACATAGCCAACAATAACAACGTCCATAGTAGATCATGGTAGTTTGGTAAACAATATTTATGCATGGCATGTTTGAATGTAAAACAGTGCAAAGATCCTACCGATCCATCCGCTATACATTACGAGTTCCCTAGAGCCTGTCATCCGAACACAAAAAATAAATGTAAACACACAGATTGAGACACGATCGTGTGGTTCTAGTCAATAAATTACACGGTTTGTGACACGAGCGTGTGACTCAAGTTAATGAATTACAAGATTTTTTTATGAAAAGAGGAGAGAAATGAATTAAAGCGTGTGTCTATATAGAAGTGAAAGTCAACTCTCATGATTGATGATTTCTATGCATTAAATATTTGATTGGACAAAGGAACAAATAAGTTTCATAGTCAAACTTCACAATCCACAAACTCTAACACCCATAAGAGTCGAGATTTTGTTGATTGTATTCTGTAGTTCTTTTGCTTTTGCCATACCAAGTGCATACTCCTATGATGATTTAATATTATCCTAAACTCGACAATCATGTCATCATAATCCAAAAAAATTAAAAAAGTTAAACTTTTGAAAATAGATATTACAGTAAACAATTGTAGGAAAATATGGAATGACAGAGATATATCCGAGGAAGTCTCATTTTCATATTTAGGTGATTGGTAATTTATTGAATTGAAGTTTTGGATTGTATTGATATTGTGGATTATATCTAACCAATCAATTAAAATCACATCACTTTGGGAAACAAGTTTGAATAATTGGACCAGATCATATTATATAATCCCTTGGATCGACAAAGTTGGATTGGATTGGAACGTTGAAAACTTAGTTGTCAACAATACTTGTTTACCTTATTTTTTATTATTATATTATATTCAATAAGTTTGGATGTTGTTTAATAGGGATTGATTTAAATCACATTATGTTGATAAATATCGAAATTTCTATTTAATTGAGAGACTTATATAGGTTATTGTGTTGATTAAGAGAACACTTAATTTGTTTAAGAGATGAACATTATTTGTGAGACTGCATTTTGATTACAAAAGTGAAGAAATTGTCACTAGAATGTAATAGATTTAGGTTTTCATGTTCTAAATGTTAAAAAATAAATAAACTAAACACTACAAAAATTGAAGAATCAATATATCCCTTATTTTTATCTTTATTTCAGAGTGTTTGAAAAAAGGCATAATTTTAAAAAAACCCTCAATGTTTAAGGATTTTTGGATATATGCCCTTAATATTTTTTTATTGACATCTTTAACATTACAATTTTTTATAAATCAATCCAATTTTAAAGGTCAAACATAAGTTGATCGTTAATCAAATTGTAGGTCAACATAATAGTCCATGTGGCCTGCCATATAAGCGCATGACGTCATCTATTTAACAATTTTTTTCATTTTGTTTCATCTTCTTTCTTCCTCCTCTTTCTCTAAAGCCCAATTTTTTCTCTCATTTTCTCTCTTGCCAAACACCATTTATCATTGCCGAGCAAGTTTTTATTGATTTGAAATTTGATCTAGGTAATTAAAATTAGAAACCTCTATATTTTTTGTTGTTCAAAATCTATCGCTTATATTTTTTTTCTCGCTTTGCTATTTTTGGATTCTTTTTATCAATTTTCGATTTTTAAGAGATTCTTGATAGATATTATAATCGAGTTTGGTTTTGTCTGTTTTCTTTTTCCTATTCATTTGCTGAAGATTCTGATAGATTATCACCGAAGGAATTCAAAAACGAATCTCCGACGAGAGAAGCTGAGCTTAGGTAAATTTTCTTTGAATTTTGAAACTGACATTTGGCTTTCTTTTAATAGAAATGTAGGATTACGCTGTTTTAATTTCATTATTATTGATTAAAAAAATGTCTTTTAAAAGAAATTTTGGAACTTTGTTTGGCTGCTGAGAAAACAAAGTACAGTGTAGAATTCTTTGTTTTTGAATTTCTTTATGTTTGACTTATTAAGTATTGAATTCGAAGGGTTTAGCTTGGTTTGCATGGAATCGAATTCGAAGGATTTTTTTTGGAGTTTGTCCAGTTGCACGGTATTTTGCAGCCATTTCCTCCACCTTGAGAACCTCTTCTCCTCGTTTGGCTTCAACCATTGCCCTCTTTTCTTTTGCTTCCTTGTGAAGCAAAGAGTGTGTATGGCAAGAGACAACCATTTATTAATTATTCCTGAAAAGTAGAAAAAGTTTTTGAAAAAGAAAAATAATGTTTGGCAAAAGAGAAAATGAGAGAAAAAAATGGCAATAGATAGTGGGGTGAAGTTTTGAAGAATAAAAATGATGTTTGATAAGAGAAAGAAAAATGACAACTGACAGTGGGAGGAAGTTTTGAAGAAGAAAAATAATGTTTGACAAGAGAAAAAATGAGAGAAAAAAATGGGGGAAAAGGAAAAGTTAGAAGAAGAAAGAAGATGAAACAAAATAAAGAAATTTGTTAAATAGATACGTCATTTATGATGTCATGAACTTATGTGGCATATCATATGAACTATTATGTTGACCTGCAATTTGTTTAATAATCAACTCACGTTTGATCGTTAAAATTGAATTGATTTATGAAAAATTGTAACGTTAAGAGTGTCAATAAAAAAAGTTAGAGATATATATCCAAAAGCCCCAAATATTGAGGGCTTTTTTTGCAATTATGCCTTGAAAATATATCAATTTCTCCAATTACTTCTGCCTATCTTTAACCCTAGTTTAAGAATTCTCTCAAAAGTGCTTTTGAAAAAAAAATTGAGAGAAAGTTAAAATTTTCAACTTTTAAAAAAGATAATTCTCGATCAATTTTTTATTTTGGAGAAACATTTTTTCTCTCAAAAAGTAATTTGTTTAAAAATATTTTTGTTCCAAAAATATTTTTTAAAAATAATACTAAACAGATCTTTAATGTACTAATTAACTAAGGGTTTGAAATTAATAACAATAAACAAAATCACAGTAATTGAATCCTGTATGATGACTAAATGATCAAGAACATTCATCGTTTCAGATGTGATCTAAATTCAAATCGCGTTAATTATATTTATTATTTAGGCTTTACCTATTATTGTAATTTATCCAAGAAAAATCACAATAATCCCATTAAAAAACTAGTTTTAAACATGAATAGCATCTTCTCGACTCTTGTGGATAAAAATTGACAACATCCGCCCCATTGACAGAAGACCCCAAAATCAAAATCACATATCTGATTTAACGACTCTTCTTCTACCACGCGTCGGTCGTCGGTATACTAAAATATGTGGGATCCACAAATTTTTCAAACAACGTCATCCCTTACCACATAAAATGAAACGAATGAAAAAAAAAAATCAAACCTTAAAGTTAAGGTCTTAATTTACTTTCCGTCCTCTTACTCTTTAAACTTCTGAAATTTTGAAGAAAAAGGAACTTCTGAAATTTTTAACATTGGATAACTAAAAGGTATAAATTGATAATTCCAGTGGCCGAAACGTAAAAAATTAAAGTTTAGTGGCTAAAACATAATTTAAACCATATATAAGTGGCTATTTTTATATAGTTTATCCAAATTGAAAATAAAGAGACTAAATTTTAAAATTTTGAAAATACAAAGAGTAGAAGCAGAATTAAATCTAAAATTAAACATCTCATCCAATAAATACTAACAGCTTCCCACTCAGAAAAGCCAGTGCAGTGTCTTAGTAAAGCTAAGCTATGAAACCCCAATCGCTTTGCATCTTCTTTCTTCTCCATTTCTTCGCTTTGCTATGCACGGCGGAGTCGGAGAATGAAGCTCCGAGCATCGGCGGAACCATCGTTTTCACTACACTTGGCCGATCAAATTACGAGTGGGACATCTATACTCTTCCAACTTCCGACCCACCAAGCCCTTCAAATGAACTTCAGGTTAGCGACGGCGAATCTGTCAACTTCAACGGCCACTTCCCGTCAACCTCACCGTCCTCTGTTCTCTCGCTGCTACATAACCGAAGCCTAATTCGAACCCCAGGTCCACAAGCTCCGCCGCCGCTCCAGGTCGTCTACGTGACGGAACGCAACGGGATGCCGAATATTTACTACGACGCGCTTTATTACGGTGCGCCAGGAAGTACTAGATCGAGATCGGCACTTGAAGTTCCCGTCCGACTTCAGGCTCCGTTGTTGGGTTTAGAAGAAAGCAAGAATCGGGTTTCGATGAAAGATAGGCCGACTTTGAGTGGAGAGAATTTGATTTACGTGTCAACTCATGAGGACCCAGGTGAACCTAGGACGAGTTGGGCTGCTGTGTACTCGACTCATTTAGGAACCGGGTTGACTCGACGACTCACTCCTTACGGAATCGCCGACTTTAGCCCTGCCGTGTCTCCGTCTGGGGTTTGGACAGCTGTGGCTTCGTATGGGAAAGAAGGGTGGGGTGGGGAAGTGGAAGAACTGAGTACTGATATTTATGTTTTCTTGACTCGTGATGGGACACACCGAGTCAAGGTTGTTGAACACGGTGGGTGGCCGTGTTGGGTTGATGACTCAACTCTGTACTTCCATAGGAGAAGTGAAGACCAGTGGATAAGCGTTTACAAAGCAACTTTCCCTAAAAACAAACCCGTTTCTACCGAGTCAGTGACGATTCAGCGAGTCACACCACCGGGTCTCCACGCTTTCACCCCAGCTACATCCCCAGGTAACCATAAGTTCATAGCAGTAGCTACAAGAAGACCCAATTCAAGTTTTCGCCACATAGAACTGTTTGACACTGTTAAAAACGAGTTTATTGAGCTAACTCGGCATGTTTCTCCTACAACCCATCACTTAAACCCGTTCATATCACCCGACTCAGCCCGAGTTGGGTACCATAAGTGTAGGGGGAAAAGTAATGGAGCAAAAACGACTCAATTATTGCTTGAAAATATTAAAAGCCCAGTGCCGAATCTCTCTCTTTTCAGAACGTACGGTTCATTCCCTTCTTTCTCACCCGCGGGGGACCGAATAGCCTACGTGGATTTCCCCGGTATTTATGTAGTGAACCGGGACGGTTCGAACCTGCGCCAGGTTTTCCACTTGAATGCTTTTGGAAGCGCTTGGGACCGGATCCGAAAGGGAATTGTATACACAAGTGCTGGACCGGAGTTTTCAAGTGTGAGTACTGAAGTTGATATTGTATCCATCGACGTTGATGATGTTGGGCAATCCAATTATAAAAGGTTGACCATAGATGGTAAGAACAATGCATTTCCCTCGCCATCACCCGACGGGAAACGGATTGTATTCAGGTCAGGTCGGTCGGGTTACAAGAACTTATATATAATGGATGCAATCGAAGGGGAGACGAGTTGGATCGAAAGACTAACAGATGGTCCGTGGACGGACACAATGTGTAATTGGTCACCAGATGGTGATTGGATTGCATTTTCTTCGGATCGACATAATCCAGGTTCAGGTAGTTTCGAGTTATATATGATTCATCCGAACGGTACCGGGTTAAGAAGGTTGCTTAGGAGTGGTTCATCCGGACGGGTCAACCATCCGATATTTCGTCCGGATGGAAAGTTATTGGCATTCACTACGGATTACGCTGGAATATCAGCAGAGCCTATCTCAAACCCACATCACTACCAACCATATGGTGAGATATTCACGATGAAATTGGACGGTTCTGATTTGAAGAGGCTGACCCACAATTCTTATGAAGATGGGACCCCTACGTGGGCCCCATTGTACATCGATCCAGTTGACGTGGAATGGCCGAGGAAGGGCGAATGTGCATTTCAGGATTGTCATTGGCTGAATGAAATGCCAGGGCGTGGAACCAAGGTGGTCGGACCATGGGGGTTTGCCAAGCCCCAATGCGGTGCACGATTCTAAGCATTTCTTTCGTAACATTTAAGAGTATAATTATGTGCTGCTTTGGAGTGTTGTAAATTTGTATGGTGAAAATGGTTTTGGTGTAGCTAATCTTTGTTTTCTTTTTCTTGGCGAAAGAAATAATGAGCATATATATATATATATGCCCTTTCCCATGTAATTATCTTATGGAATCCGGAAAGTTGGAAGCACATGTTGAAAGGTGGATATTCTATTCCACTGCTAATATAAAATTCACTGGTATTAAATGGCTGGGTTGGGTTACTATACTTGTACAAAACCCAAACCATAGATGAAAATTTTATCCGAACATTTGTAAATAAGCAATCTGTAAAACCCTTTACTCCTTTGTATTTTAGTTGTGTATGTCTATGCTTCCTTTTTATTAAGGCCTTTTAGTTTCGATCTTAGCTGGGGGTTAATTACAACCTTACTATCAAAGCATGTTAAGGATGACTGTGGCAGGATTTGCGGTAATTAATCTCAAGGAATTCATAATTAAAATCCAAATGCTACCTTAACTCATATGATGTTACACAAGCCCTAAACATTGGTTCAGGTAACTTCTATGCATAGAAGAAGCTGCATGAGGCTTCACTGTTTACCCATGCTACCTGTTCTCTTCTAAGGGCGGAAACCCAGCATCAATGCCAATGTAAATCAACCCTACAAATCCAAATTTACACTCCCGTCTTCCATTTCAACCTTAACCAGAGCTAGTCCCCGATGCTGACCTCATTAATGGATGGTTAATAGTGGGTTGTGTATTCCCCGGGGAGTTGAACATGACATTTGGAGATCCCGAAGTGGATGCCTGCATGGCTGTAAGGGGTAACCTCGGGCCCATCGGAAACATTGGTTGACGTTGCATGAATGGCACATGGGGATTTACTGGCTGGTTGCCGCCATATCCAGAAACGCTCGGTTGTGGCTGTGAAGGCGAGGTTGACATTACCTGTTGCCTGTTGTTGCTGATGTTATTGTTAGCCATGGAAGAAGCAACACCAGGAAGACTCATTTGTGATGTGACACCAACAGGACTGAATCTAGTTGATACAATGCGGGCCCTCTCTGCAGCAAACCTTTGTCTTGTTTTCTCCACTTGGTCACATTCTTTCATGAGTAAGCTTTCTACTTCTGCAAACTGCTTCAGCTTCAGCTCCATTCTCTTCAACTGCAAAGCAGCTTGAAAATAAGTTTATCTACAATACAAATCAAAGGTACGGAAAAGTAGAATGTTTAGGATGTCCTAGGGGTATCAATTTTCAGTGGAAGCTCCAAACATCTAGTAGGTGCATTTTCCAACATCCACCAGAATCACACAATCTTATAATAATTATAAAAGGTACTTGTTAGGGAAGCTAAAGAGGCACTGGCATCGCGATATAGAACTATGATATATAACACCAAATCTATCAAATCTCCCAGCACAGGAAACCTAGTATATACACAGGTGTGACATACATGAGAACCAAGAGCTAAAGTAAATTTCAACTTAGAAGCAGAAGCCAAAGACAGGTTTGCTGGCCAAGCAGCAGAATACAGATGTTGAACTTCTCAATGAATCTTTCAATTTAAGGCATATAAAAGTTTATAGTTTCAGAGCAAGCGACATGCCACTTTGGGTTTTCCTTTGTTCCATTTTTTACGGTGAATAACATCATGCAATAAATATAACACAATAAGTCCTCATTCTACCAGGTTTTGAGTCTTTAAAAGATGGTCAAATCATTTTTCAGTAACAATTGTTCAGCATATTTCCGGGAATATATGTGGAAATAAGATGCATGTGAACAAGACAAAAGAAAACCTGATGGTTTATGATATTAGCTGACAGTCTTTGAATTTCTCGTTCCTCATGATCTGCAAATAGTTTCGCCTTCATAGCTGCTGCAGCAAGACCAGCTTTGGCAGCAACTTTAGTTTTTTCTGGAGGTAGTGGATGAACCTCCGCCTCATTTTGACCAACAGATCCATTTGTTGCTGAGTTCTCACCTTCAGACAAAGCTGCCAATGATGCATGGGCACAAGCTGCAGCAACTCTGGGTCCAACAGCAGAGGCCAGAAAAGCAACCTAGAATATTTTCCACTAGTTAGAGCCATGCAAGAAAAAGCTAGCAACACAATTAGATCCATCATTGTTTAAATTTCATCACTATCTCTCGGGGCAAAAATTCTCTTGCATGGAAATTATTAATGATGAAATGAGATTCGCCAAAATACGAAATGCCTAATTGGGAAATTTGTAAAGAAAGCAATTCAACCCTCGTCAGCTTTTATCATGCTTTTTAATCTGTTTACAGCTTTTCTCATCCCATCTACCTGTTGCAGTAAGGAAACAAGATTTCAACGCAACTTTGTTATGACACCAAAACCTGTCCTAATACTAATCATGATTCTTATCCGTCTGACCAAAAAGATAATTCCAATATTAGCAACTTTTGCATCTTCCCTATTTCTCTTGTGCCAAAAGATGGTTATCCAGGATACCAGCAGAATAGATGAAGTATCATTAATTAATATAGTTTAATTGAGGCCATTATTAGAGAAAAAAACAATAACTGATTCTATGCTCACTCTCCAAAGTAATATTTTCATAAATAAAAATCCCAAAGTTACGATAAAAGACTGAAAGAGTAATTGGTGCCTGAATAAGCTAGCAGCATACCATAGCCATTACTGGATTCCCAGAATTCGCAAAAGGAAGCCTGCTTCCAGAATCTGCATCTTGAAGGCTGGGCCCTAAAAAGCATGCAAAATTTAGGGGGGAAATAAGGACTTAATATTTTCATTTCCATAAAGGATAAATACTAAAGACACTAAGTAAATAACAAACCTGGTAGGCTCCCATTCATATTTGAGTGCAATCTTCCACGGCCATCTCCATTTGAAACGATCATTGATTTGGGCATGCTTGGGACTTCCATATCTTCCAATAGACCCTCCTCCATTGGTAGACGTAAAAAATGAAGTATGCATTGTGCTTTTGATTTAGTACCAACATGCTCAGCTATTTCATTCCAGTTCTCACTGTAAATTTCCAATGCCTCAAGCAGCATTAGCGTTTCCTGATCACTCCAACTTTCTCCATCTAGGTCACCATAATCTTTTGTTGACTCTACCTTAACAAAATCTATGCTTGAATGACCAGATATAAATCTCCCATCATGGAAGCAATCAGAACAAAGTAGCGTATCAACCTGTCAAATAGCAACAAATGAGTTTTATTAACATAAAGATTTCGGTAAATCAACATCTTAAAAGACAAAGTTTATGAACTCCCAAAGCACTTCACGTTCACATACAACCTTAACATTTCAGATTAAGCAACAAAACTTTAAACTTAGCTCCACTATGATGCACTTATCAAAGTTTAGTCCTTTTACACTGGAACCAGACCAATGTTCACCTCGTGATTCAATTCTCAGAATACTTTTAAGCAAGTAATCATTCTAACTAATTTGTATGATATGTCTGACTTACTTTTTTATGCCTTGTAGCCACCACAAATTATTAAATCCAAAAATACACCCAGAAGTAACCTAAGCTACTCACTGAAAGAGTATATATGATCAGAAACCAAATAAAATCAAGTCAAACCAAAAGCTAAAACTCATCTTTGTAAAACACATCGTATGGTGAACAAGAATTAGTTGCCATAAACAAGTGCTTACTTCTAGCAATAAACTTCATTGTCTACAAGTAAAGATAGAAATCTATAGTCGTTCATTTCTTGACCACCAAAACCAAATAGAAACTACCTAACATAGACTTTCAGTGACTTCCATTTTGTATAGGAAACAGTAATCAATATCATATATGACAAATATCTTGGAAAAGTACACCAGGTCCTAGTGTTCCTAACATTATGGAACTGCCAGATGAATGATCAGATAAAAGTTTTTGAGCTCCAAACTCAAAGGTGGCATGGCCTTGGAGTGACCATGCTGATATAGAGAAAGCTGCCAAAATCCTAAGCGAAATGGGTTTTCTCTAACAATTTCAAGAATGGTATTATTCTCCCAAAAACAAAAAGGGAAAAACTATTAATAAATATTGCACCCATCCCTTCATACATGGTGTGCAGTTCATTAAATTTGCAAGGTAGAATTTGTACATATGCAGCAAGGAATTGGTCAGATGAACATCAGAAAGAAGAACTATCAAGGCTTACCATGAAAAATATAATTATTAAGATGGCCATTAAGTCACATACCTCCTTTTGTGACTGATAATATGAGGTGGGAATAGGCTGAGAACAAGAACTGCAATAGTTTTCAGATAAGCGCTCTCGTATTCTGTTGTCCAAGTCAGAGACATCATTATCATGACATGACAATGGGGAATAAACATCCGCTGCCTTAAGCCTACATTTCGGCTTGTCAAATTTGATCAAACTATCAATAGACTTTAAAGCAGCTGATGGCACATGAACCTCACCATTTGACTCCTCCCTTAAGTAGGATCCAACTTTCCATGTCTCATGATTTGGTGCAGCTGCACAATAATTGATGATTCCCCAATGATCAAGAAACCGAAAAATCCGAGTTAAATCCTCATTATTGATACCATTTATCAACCCCTGACAATCAGAAACTGTAATTCTCTTCCCTGGAGTATCCATGTATTTGACAACTATTTGGTTTCTACATTCAATATATCTTTCTGGCGTGTGTTCAGGTGATTTCCCAGAGAAGAAAAGTGGCACAACTTGTCTTTCTAGCCGATGCACTGTGGCTGGTGAAAACCACTCTGCTTGCAAGGAAACCCACAAACACAACCCCATATTAATACACGAATAAGAAGATTTTAGTGCAGAAAGAGAGAGGGTGCAACATAAGCTTGGAATTTATAAAGTGCGTTTCTTCTACTAATGCTACAGACATGACATGACACACATATCCTGTAAATAAAACCAACCCAAGTTTAAATTGCTTAACTTTTGTTTTATTTTAGATTACATCTCTTGTCTGAAGTAGTTCAAGATTCAAGACATTTCTCAGAGTCCAATCAAAAGAAGGTCTACTCTAGGTACTAATCAACTGACATAAAAAAACCATATAAAGTTCCCCAGATACAAAAAGGAACTTAAATTATATACTCTCTCAAAAGACTTTTCCAACAGTGCATCTTAAAATTCAAGCTGACAAAGAAAGAACTTTTTTTTGAAAGGTACAAAGAAATAACATTCACCAAATATTAGCAGCGTACGTTCACTAAGAGAAACAGAAGAAAGTCAAACCTTTGAAACTCTTCAATCCTACATCTTAATACCACTTACAGTCATTTAATATAAATAAGCTCCATCTATTTATACCCTTGATTTATAAGAAACTCGTTGAAATTAAAACCCCTAGACTTGTTTCCAGATTATCCTTTCGGCTAGCCAAAGTCACTCAAAATTGAAACCAGGCAAAAGTTTAAAGCATGAAGATATTAAAGAGACAGCGGAACCGAACCTGAATGCATAGGCAGGACATGAACCCTACTCCCAAACCTCTTGACAACCCCACGACCCTCCATTATATGAGGAGGGGAGATCACATACTTCTCCGGATCAACAACGGGAGCTTCCGTAGAAACCGACTGCATCTGCCCGTGCGAAACATTCTCCAAAACCGCCAGCTCAACCTGCTGATGTCCCTTACTATCCCCAATCAAACCCGCCCGTTCAGATGCCACGATCGCCATTACGGAACCGTGAGGACGGTTCACGGTTCTCTTCACCACGGGAGGGAACTCCGAGATGCGAAATCCACCGTCGGCCAGGACCTCATTCTCGCTGGAGCCCGGTAAGGATGGATCAGTAGCGACACCGGCGGCATCGTCCCCGGAGTTGTCAAGGTCATCGTTGTTGTTCTCTTCTTCATCGTCTTCCTCCGGAACCACATCCTTTTCTTCCAGCTGGTGCTTCAATCTTCGCTCTCGCTTCCGCCGCTTCCATCTACCTCGACCATCTATCCCAAAAAACAATTAAAAAATAATAATTCTAGGTAAAATGAAAAACGTAATTAGGTTAACTTAAATTTAATTATCATTGGATACGGAAAATGAGAAAATAATTAAAAGAAAAAGAGGGATGAGAGATTGCCTGAAGAAGAAGCAGGCATTGGATTGATTATTAGTGAAAGGTGAAATTACAGAGAGGAAGTGTGTAAAATGGCGAAAGAATTTTGTGGGGTGGGGGGTTAAAATTGCAGGGCAGGGAAAGGTGTAAGAGTAGTAGTAGTAGTAGTATATTAGTAGAAGAGAAGGAGAAAGAGAAAGGGAATAGGGAATAGGGAATAGGGAATAGGGAATAAGGAATTTTCTTTTCTTTTCTTTTCTTTTCTCTTCTCCTCTTTCTCTTCTTTGTTTTGGTTTTGCCCTCTGTTTCTTAACTTTTTCCCCTCCCGCACTTCAGAGTTTTTCCTTTGGGATCTTGGCATGAGTAGGCTTATTGGGCTCACTCCGTCACCCACCAACGTTTAGTCAATGTTTTAAAAGTAAAATTGATGTCGGATTCAGTTATACCATTGATTTTCGATTTAATCTTACGCTTGGAGATCCATATATTTTCTTTATTTGGATTGATATATTGACAAGTTCTTAATTCAATCGACCAATTTAATCCAGCTTCAATAATATTGGATTTTGTCAATATTTTTTTAACCGAACCAACCGGTCAAGGTACAAGTCCAATAAAAAGTTAAAAACTCGTTGATCAACGAACTTAGCTAAAACTGATTTTTATAACTATTTAATTATTTTTTAAATCATATATATTATAGGAATACAAGTAAAAATGAAAATTTTGAGTTTTAATTTAGTTAGTTGAGTTACATGTGTCACAAATAATTGTCAAAGTATAAATTACTTTCAATTATAAACAATTTTTATTGAGTTGATGAGCTTCTACGAATTCAATAGAAAGAGCTAATTGTTTTGCTATATAGAGATCACTTATAAAAAATTTAGGATTTTCTTAAAACTAATTTGATGTGGTCATTGGGATGGCACTGTGATGCGGTTTTGGTCTGACATTTGGATATAATAATTAGGTCTTCTTAGAGATTCATGTGATGGTAATGTGATTATTGATGGACGTTTGTGTAGATGGTAAAAATTTTTGGATCAATTACAAAGCGTCACATATTAAGTCGAAGTTATTGTAAGTCAAGTTAAATTTATCATGGTGAAAAATTGATGACATCATAATTATTTTTCTTTAATTAGTTTAAGTTAATTAATAGATAAATATTAAAAAGTTATATTATCACTAATTAAAAATAAAATAATTAAGTGATAATATTAAATGATTATTTTATCTTTAATTAATTAATAAAAGAAAAATAATAAATAAAAAAGTTTAATTTCTTGTAGAACTATTAGATGAAGTAGTCAAATTCTACAAAACTTTCTTTTATTCAAGTAATTAACACTATAAGAAGAAGTCACCCTAAATCATTATATAAATTCACAAGTTCAAAAAGCTCAAAAGATCTATCAAAATTATCTGAAGAAGTTGAATAAATTTTGACAAACATCATAACCTTTTTGAAGGAAATTATGACACCCCAAATTTGGAGGGTCTAAGATTTGGCATATAGTATTTAAATAATTTGTTTGGCATAGTGTAATCCGTCCAATTGTTTCTTTTGGCGCATATGTCTGGACGAATAGTAATCGACACATAAGTAAGTAAAGATTCTATTTCAAGGTATTCTACTATTTAAAGAAAAATATTGTGTCAAGCAAAAAAGGGATAAGTATAGTATGAGTTATGATCAAATGTATAGTATGCCTAGTTCGTTTGAATGTTGTGTTAATTGGTTTGTAAAGTAATCTAGTTGGAATCCAACTAAATTGGCTGGCTAAATATTATTCGTTCAGAATTCTCATTTATATTTCCTTTAGAGTCTGTAGGCCATGAAGAAAGACAAGTTCTGAAATTGTGACATTTGTTAAGTTCCACTTAGTAGGATGGGTCATATTTATTTGTGTGGGAAGGGTTCTGAAAAAAAAAGGTTCTCCTTCTTCTTCCTTTAATGTTACTCTTTGATTCTTTTTTCTTAAGTCAAATGGTATCTCTTCCTCATTAAACTAAAAGCTATGGTTCTGGATCTAATCAGAGGTTATTCCATCTCCGAGTAAGTATTTCAGCTTTGCATGTTAAGTGTTTTGAATGAGTACGTTTGTAAGAGGTATATGAACAGTAAGGTTGTAAGAACAAGGCTTTGCATGAGATTGTCAAAGATTAGGATAATAAGTAAATTGTATGTATAAGAGTTGTAATAGTGAAATAATGATCTTTAAGCAGTTGTTATTGCTGGTTTAAGGAGGATGGATGAGTTTGGGGTTTTGAATTGCAGTAGGTGAGTATCAAGTGAGTCTTTGTTTTGACTTTGCATATGCACTGTTCAAATAGAAGTTTATTTAATTAAAAATGATATCTGTCATGAGTGGTAAGATTAAGAAGCAAATTAAAAATGTTATACGTCTTATATGGTATGTATGGGGTTCTGTTTGGAAAGTATGTTAATAGATAAGTAAGTAGGTATATTTTGGTGTAGCAAAGGTACAAATCAGTCAAAGATAGGAACAAATTTTGGGTAATGAATGTTGTGTAAATGACCCTCTGTGATATCTCTGGTAGGGCAACTATATTGTTAACAAGATTGGTTGATCACAATATGAAAATAAGTGTAAGACCATGAGGTTAAGACCCATGACATCTTAATATGTTTTTGAAACACTCATAGTGCAGCCTCCAGTAAGATGAAAACTGGACTGGTAGATCATGATACATGAATGTGCGTAAGACCATGTGGTTGAGACCATGGCAAGATATGTCTATATGTATGTTCATAGTGTAGTATTTGATAATCTGTAAATCGAATTGGCAGATCATGATACATGAAATTATGTATAAGTCCATGAGGAAGAAATCCATGACATCTTTTGTGAAAGTCCGTCGGGATAGTAAAAACGTGATTCTGTATGATACCTCTGTGGCATATTCTGTTTGGCCCTTGTGGCACACTCTGTTAAGTCTGTCAGACAAAAATGTACTTATCCACCCTTATGGTAAATTCTAGATAAATATTGATTGTTCTGTAATAAGTATTACTAAGATAAAGTTATAATATGTCTAAGGTTATTTTGGTTGAATTAGATCTATGAAGTAAATAAATAAGTTTTTAAGGAAGTTCTTGAAAAGAATTGTGTATCTGTATGTTAAAACATATATATCTACCATATTTGAGTTGTATTATGTTTTCTTCTGAAATCATATGGAACCTGAATTATCGTTATCATGAGTATTTGGGGTCTTGAAATAAAATGGTGTGAAATTCATCTGAATGATCCGTGTAGTACATTATCAATGTGCGTTGTATAGTATTGAACCAGGGTATGATTTGATTAGTAGTTTGATGGTATTCAGATCTGTGTAAGTATTCGCCAGATGTGTATATATCAACTAGTGATTAGTATCTTTGAAAAACTATTATGGAATAAGTGGAAATGTTAAGAGATAGTCTGTATGAAGTGGGCTATGAAGGTATGTTCTTTTAAGAAGTATCTATGTAACAATGAGAATTATGAAACATCTGGAAAGATCTCTAGTTAGTTAGTTAAGAAAGATTTGGTACATTAAGAGTTAGGTAGTTGGCATGTAACTGTAAACCAAATTATATTAGTATCTGCCCAATACAAAGGAAAGTGGTTTAGAAAGATAGTTGGTGCATAGACGATATACAAATATTATTAAGTATTCGTCAAGGCATTCTGTTAACTTTCAGTTCTTTTGAACTCACAAGCGTTATGGTTATGTTTCAGGTATTGTGGTTCGAGTTTGTGCTAAGAGGGATAAAGCCAAAGTAGCGATGAAAAGGGTTATTATGCATACAGTGAAAAAGTTGTGTACTATAGTATTCACCCTAGGAGTCAGTCCTTAGTAAATGTTTGTATTGTAATGAATTGAATTCAGTCTGTTGTAATATTTTCTTCCTAAACACTATCTTTTATTTCTTTGATAATGAGTCTTTAAATAAAATAATAAGTAAAATGTTTTAGTTAAAGAGTGTTTGTCAATTGTTTAATATTTTTGTTAAGTGTTATGTGCTATAACACCCAAGATTCGGATCCAGCAAATCGGGTCGAGTTGAGGGCTTTACAAAAACCCACATTCCAATCTAGTTCAATCGTGGAGAAAACGACAAAAGTCATTTCTGAAAAAAGTTGCCTTTCGATCCAAATCAACTAAAGAAATAAGATCCAAACTCGTTTCAAGAGCAAGTCAACATGACCCTTGAAGCAATTGCATCCATCCAAGACCAAGTGTAGACAATCCTTGGATCACAACCAAATTGAAGAGAAGAATCAAAGAAGTTTTCTTTGTAAAGAAATCCAGAGATTGTAACTTTTTTTTCAAAGTTATCAATAAATTTGATTCAGAACTTTCATGTCAACTTTAGACTCGATATTTGTATGTATATTTTGTTAATCAAAGATTTGGTGGACTTTAATAATAATTGACAGTGAGATTTACTAGAAAATTGGTTGAGTCTAGATCAACTGAGACATTTGCAGAGAATGTAAGGTTGCCTTTACATCATGAGGTGCAAGATAAATGTGTTTGGAAAAAAGATCCACAACATCGTTTAACTCAGATATGCTTATAATAGTTTGATGGAAGATCTTTGGGGTGAAAAAGAATGTAAATGGAAGATTGTTTGGGAATGCCCTATACCTCAGCGTGTTTGGGTTTTCTTATGTTAGTTTTTATTTTCAAATATTTTGATATAACATAATATTTCCTTAATTAAATTTTATAAGGTCTCATGTTAAACCTTAAAAAATTATTTTCAAGTAATTTTCAAAATTGTTTAAACCCCTAGAAAAAATTATAAAGATTAGAAGCTTCAAAAAAATACTTCTTAACTTATTCTAGCATAACTTGGGTTATGGTCCAATACCGTTATTAAGGATATTATAACACAACTTACTGACTTCAAGGGTATCGAACCCTTTGGGAATAAGTGTCGATATATATTTCTATGCATTGGACCCAAGCTTGTGTGGTCTAGAACTTGGGGTGCCAAACCAATTTTTGAACATTCGGGGCTATTGAACCCCAAGAGGAATCAAACCCCAAAGCAAGAGGCATCTAAACATAACCTTAGAGTATGGTACCTACAGCTTTTACGGTTACTTTATTTAAGTAGGGTATCGAAACCTAAAGTCTAGGTATTGAAACATAGGCCCCTACAACTACATTTAATGCTCAAGTAAATGTCTTCAACGACTCGATTTTCCCTTTAATTACTCTAAACTACTAGAAATCAATGAGAGAGTATAAATACAACTTAAGAACATCAAGAAGAAGACAAGAAACAAGTTCATATAGCTTATTGTGTAAAAATCCAATCTTTCACTTGTAATTTTCATATTTCTCTTGTTCACACTTGGGGTTTTATTTTCTTTCATTATTTTCAAGTGTTAGTAACTCATTTAAGTGAGCTTGATTATTGTATATAAGCCTTTGAGAGGTATTTCTTTTTAACTATTCATTTCTAAAATTTGTGAACTTAAGGTTGTGGGTAGAAAACTTTAATGGGAAATGGACCTATCTCGTTTATTCAAAAGATAGTGTTGTAAAAGTTAAACCTTGTCCTTAAAAAGTTTTATGGATTTAAGAAACCCTTAATCGTGAATAGCTAAGGTAATGAATGTAAGTAATTGGGTCGACTACTATATATCATTGTGTTAATTTTTATTCGTAATCTTTCTTGTAAAGTTATTAATCACCAATTCACCCCTTTTAGCACAATGAAAAATGGATTGTTAATGAATGTCGGTTGATACAGAGGAGGTATGGTGGAGGATCCAACATGTTCAATTTGTAGAGTAATGGAGGAACTAGTCTTACACGTTTTGAGAGTATGTCGTGCGATCACTAGACTTTAGAGAAGTTTAGTAGTATCCAATGGAGTTAATAGTCTTCTTCATGCTTCTATGGTTGAATGGATTACTGGTAATTTGAGGATTAATGTTGGTTTTAATATGGATAGTGTGAGCTCATTGAGGATTCGATTGACATGTTTCAAAATTCAAAATCTACAAGAGAAAGAAAAGCAACAGGATAAGCATTACGAAATGCTTAGTAAGCTCATATGTAATAAACAATTATCTTACCTCATATAACAAGCACTTAGGTTAAACTAATGCATATAACTCAATTACCTAACATAATAAAACACAATCACAACAAGATGAGCTTGATTCATATTCAATTGTATAACATTCAAATACTAAACATAACAATTTATAACTTTGAAACTCAATTCATCCAGCTTTCAATCACATATGTATATACAAGCTTGTCACTAAGTCTTACACTTTGCTACATTTTATTGTTAAGCGCATAACTTGTAATTCAATTCCACATTTAGCATCTTGTGAACTACGTGATGAAACATCGCAAAAGAACTCGAATACATAGGTACTAATCATATTTAATACTCATCCAAGCTAATCATATGCATTAGTGTCAGGTTACCCGTCCGGGCTAAACCTTTTATCGACACATCAAATAGCCTAGCCAAGGTTGTATATACATGTAACGTTACCCGTTCAGGCTAAACCTATAAAATGACATCAGGTTACTCGTCCGAGCTGAACCTATGTCACATGTATCTTCGAGTCTACAACAAATGCTGGATCTAAGAATAATAAAAAATTAACTTGTAACCATGGTATGATAAATTTATGAAGTTTTATTGGGGTAATTTCCCTCATGTAAGCTCATGTATTTATTCTTTTCAATTTATCCCTATCTCACCCATTAGTACTAAATTGCAATTTACTTTGAAATTCTACAAAGCATTTATAAATTCAAAATATAGCATAAATAGGGATTTAAACATAATTATACCATATTAACTTACTTGGAGAAAATAATGATCGATAAGGTGTCAAGGACTAATCCTCAATTTTCTTTTTTTTTGCAATTACTCTCCGATTAGTTCAAATCCCAATCTAAATAATAATTTAATTCAATTATCAATTCAAAACACTATTTAACAGCATACTATAACTATAAATCAATTCAATTTCATTTATCGAATATTTCTTCAAGTCTTGTATTTTATTCAATTTATTCCTTAAAACTGAAATTGCCATAGCTTTCAAATTTGAGATTTGATTTCAAAACCAATATCAATTTCATCCTTCTACATCCCTATAATATTTATAATTACAAAAATTTCCTAAAATTTCAAAATATTTACACTTTAGTCCCTAAGCTCAAAATTAACAATTTCACTTGACAAACTAGTCCTTTTTCATATCTAAGCTCAAAATCTTTTAATTTAGTACCAAAAGATTCAAGATTCAATAATGGAAACTTTTATAAACTTTAACATTTTTGCAAAATAGTCCCAAAACTAGTTAAATCAAGCTCCCGGGATCTCAAAAACAAAAAAAATTACAAGAAATAACTTGAAATTCCTTACCAATTGAAGGAATAAAGCTTGGACAAAACCCTTGGTCTCTCTTCAATGGTGGAATAGTTGGGAAAGATAATAAATGAGATGAAGATGACATCTTTTTCTTTTTGTTTTATGCTTTATCATTTTATAATTAAAATTTTAACATAATTTACTTAATAAAAATTGCTCTAACCATCCATCGTTAATCCAAAATGGCTTAACTTCCATTTTAGACCCCTATTAACTAACAACTAAGCTTTTTAGTCATTAAAAATCTATAGCGATTTACTTTTATCACCTTTACGATTTAGTCCTTATACCTTAATTAACTATCCATTCAATAAAATTACTAAACTGAAATTCAATATAACACTATTATAGACTCGTAAATATTATATTATATAATATTTATGGACTTGATAATCAAAAAAAGAGATTTCAAAACCACTGATTTCGACACCATTGAAAAATGGGTTGTTACAATTTTTACAATATCTCTTTTGTAAACAATCTGTAATTATTCCAAACCAATTCTAAACACATTTAGATCTCATTCAACAATCATATGTATAGCTTTTAACACCAATTCATGAACATATAAGCTTTATTCACAATATGGAAATGCTTCATCTCCCAAAAGCCAACTTCTAATGCAAATCCATAAACATTCATACCTACTTCACTAAGATCATTATCATTTCAGTATTTGTACCATTTCAATCCCATATTCATTTCTAATTTACAAGGTACTAACAAATTAAACAAACACATACATCAACATTTAAAATCAAAAGAGTATATTGACATAGTTTGGTATCAAAATTGACACAACCTAGGTACATGCAAAATAACAAGTGAAAGAGGTACACAAGCATCGTTGAGTCTGGGATCTTTGATTGGAGGTTGAAGTCAACGCTCGAGATCTCAATTTTTACCCAACTTGCACACTTAAGAACAAACTATATGTTGAGTGATAAAACTCAGTGGTATTTTTATAATTCAAGTTAATATAATATAAATGTTATTCAAATGCGAATAATCAATTCAAGTCTATTATTCAACAAATTCATATACCAAATTGTAGTACAAACCTAGTGATCAATTCATTTGGTTATTTCATATCTTACTTTATAACACCTATCTAACCATTTTTCCACATATTTCATTTCATACATGTTTGATCATTTCATATTGTAACAGCCCGATTTTCAGTGGTGTTGGAAACAGTGGTTTCGAGACCACAACTCTGATGATTCAGGTCATAAATTTTATTTATTTAATGTTTATGATGTCATTAACATCATATTAAATTTTGGTTAAGAAATTCTAACGTTTAGATAGCTAATTGTATAGAAGGGATTAAATCGTAAAAGGGATGAAAGTTAAATCTTATTAGTCAAGGACATTAAATAGCTTAAGGGAGCTAAGTTTAAGGGTTTATATGACAATTAACCCATGTAATGAAGGAGTGGATGGTTAAGGGCTAGTAATTATTGAATTTGAAAGTTTATAATAAGGGTAAAATGGTAAATAGGTATTAAAGGTAATTAAAGTAAAAATTAAGAAGAAAATAAGCCATTTTCTTCATCTTCTTCAATCTAAAATACTAAAAACCCTAAAAGAAGAGGAAGTACACGGTCAGCTAGGTTCTTCGATTTGGTGAGTGAAATCTCGCCCGTTTTTAATGATTTTTATGTTTTTGAATCCGTATTAGCTTAATCTAGCTAACCCAAGGACCAATTTGTGAATTTGTCAAATGTTATAAATTTTTCCATTGATGAATACGCTTATTCTTGAAATTTTATGAAAGTTTTAGGAGCTTGGTTGTTAGATTGGTTGATTTTGTAAAGTGATTTTTGGTGATTTTAGGATTTAGGGACTAAAATGTTAAAATTATGAAATTACATGTATTTGTTGTGAAATAATTGGTTGAAGGAATTTGTATGAAGGTTTTTGATATTCAGCTAGTTTGGATTGGAAGAAAAATGGTTATTTTGCATGTTTTGTGTTTAAGGACTAAATTGACTAAAAATGAAAAGTATAGGGGTAATTTTGTAAATTTCCTAAAAAGGTTTAAAATGCAACAACTGTTTAAATTTCATGATTTAATATGGAAAAATTGAATGATTTATTGATTTAGATCATGAAAGAAAGCTGCAGATCGAGGAAAAGAAAAAATAGTGGAGTAGTCCCTCTTAACTACAATCTCGTCCGGTAAGTTCATGTAACTATATTTCCATTTGATAGTTCTAACTTTACTTGTCTTGGTAATATTTTGGATGTTGGAACGAAGTGGAAGACGCAGAAGAAACATACAATACTGACTCGTAAGAGCAATATTGGCTTGTAAAAGCATTACTAGCCCGTAAGAGCAATACTGGCTCATGAGAGCAATATGCTGTATTGGCTCGTAAGAGAAAATTACTAACTGAGTTCGTATGAGCTATATTTACTGGAAGACTAGAAAAGTTCATGGATACGAATGTGGAAAGAATGGAGATGATTGTTCACTCTCTTTTCATTCAAATAAACTATTTTTAATTTACTTGTTCAACGGACTTACTAAGCTCTATAAGCTTATTTGTGTATTGTTTACTGTTTTGTAGATTCGTTTTGCTATTGAAGATTGAATTTCCAAGAAGAATCACACTATCCCGGGAGCTCGTTCGGTAGACCTTAATCACTTGGTTAAATATGGCATGTATTAGGATGATGAATTTTGTAACTTTGCTTAAGTTGTTATTCTCTAGAACGTACTTAGTTGGTTAATGTATACATCTTGAAGGATGATGAACTTTTACTTGCTTGCCTTGTATGTTTTGGTATGTTGTTATATGATGATGAGCTTATTCAATTATTCAATGCATAACTAATTTTTTGGCTTGATTTGGGGTATAAGTTACATTATTCTTGCTGTATAATTATAAGTTGATGAGCTATACCAAGTTAGGTATAAGTAGAGGGCTTATTAGTAATTTTGCATATTATTTTATAACTTTTCGCAAGTACACACGGCCTGAAACACGAGCCAGCCCACGAGCGTGTGCCATAGGTAAAATAGGTGCAAGGTGCACACGGGTTGGGACACAGCCGTGTGGCCCTATTTCGAACAGACACACAGTCCAGCACACGGTTTCACACACGGGCGTGTGCGATATTGCGCATGTTCACACGGCCTGTCACATGGTTTGTGACACGACCGTGCAAGGGTGTTTCGTGATCTGTTTCACGTTGTTTAATCAAGTCTTTATAGATTGAATTGATAAGCTAGGTGTGAATGAAGATTTAGAAGAGAATGTATAATTATATCATGAATGTTATTAAAATGAGATGTGATTTGTAATTGTGTTGAGACAAAGATGTTAGTAGCCTCGGAACCCTAACCGACAACGGTGACAGATTTTGGGTGTTACACATATCACCATTTATAAGCATACACTCGTATATATATACATTCAACAATTTACATATTCAATCATTTTCGAGTCTATTGGCTCGTAAATGTTCAATCGATCCTCAAGGCTAGTTTTCGACTCATATTGCATGTTCTTTTATATACTATCACATATCACTTTTCATAAGTACGCAATTATACCAAATCAATTCACATTTCATATCCTATCTACCATATAGTCAAATCATATTAATATAAATCCTATTAACTTGAAGTAGATTTTCAAGTCAGGTACTCAAATTAGTCAATTTGCATCTCAAACTGGCACCTTACTACATCATCGGGTGGATTAAAGAACATATACTAGAATGTAAGTACATCATTAAATGTACTGAAAAACACCTAGAAGTTGGATGACCAAAATAAAAGTGTGAACATGATGTGCTGTGTACAAGTTAACTACCCTTAAAGATTTAACGGCTGGATGACTAAAATAAAAAGTCCTAACAGTTGAGTGATGAAATTGCAATAATTTCATTTCGGACGACTAAAATAAAAGCATCCTAAATATTGGGTGACCAACTAAGTAGTTTACCCTAAAAATAAATGCAAAGGTTGGACCCTTGGAAACTGGAGTGATCTCCAAGCCATCTCTCTTCAGTCTTTTAAGCTCCGCTTCTGCTAAAATCAAATCAGTTTCTCCCCTAAATTTACTGAAATTTTATAGTAGAAACCCTTAATTCTCCGATGTCGGTATGTCATTTCTTTTTCTTCTGAATCTCTTTTTTTTCTTCCCCTATGTTGAAACCCTATTTTAATTTAAATAACGTATTGTTTTGGTGGTGGATGACGATGGCAGATCTTCGAGTACAATGGGAGTGCTCTAATTGCCATGGTAGGCAAGAACTGCTTCGCCATTGCCAGCGATCGGAGACTCGGAGTTCAACTCCAAACTATCGCCACCGATTTCCAGAGGATTTATAAAGTCCACGATCGCCTCTTCCTCGGTCTCTCCGGCCTCGCCACCGATGCTCAAACCTTGTATACCCTTTATTTTTCCCTTTATGCTTTCTTGTTTTTTCCCTATAAAAAACAATGATTTATCCTAATATTTGGGTTTTCTATTCCTTTTAAATGATAATAATTGAAGGTATCAAAGGCTTGTCTTTCGGCACAAACTGTATCAGCTAAGAGAAGAAAGAGACATGAAGCCTGAGACTTTTGCAAACCTTGTTTCTGCGATTCTTTACGAGAAAAGGTCTGTTTAACATCTCCCTTCCTATCACCCCTCTAATATTGGGCTAAGTTAGATTTTTATTTTTATTTTTTACATTTCAGCTGTCAACTTAGTTCTTAAGATTATTAGAAGAAATAGCAAGATGTAGTTTTGTTTTATACAGCCAAATACTAACTGTTGATTAATTTGGCATTCTAATTAATTTCAAAAGAGAAGTCTTAGGAGAGAAATTGATCAATCAATAATAGCTTGTGAAATAAGATCGATGGATTAGCTTGGGGTAGAGGATGGGTGGCAAATTCCTGGATTTGAGCTCCGAACTTGGATGTCACCTCTTGTAGATGGTTGCGTTAACCAACTGAGCTAAGCTCAGGGTTTGCTATAGTGTACTCTTGAATAATACTGGTTACCAGTTCAGGAGAGGAAAAAGGCCTTGCTTATGTCCTTGAAGGGGAATAGTCCACTTACCTTATGACAAGAAACTGAGCATCAAAGATATTCATGGCCCAACCTTAATTTCATGTTTAGCCTTCAAACCTAACAGAGGGACTCTTCTTTTACTAATAAACTCCAGCCGTTCCTTTATGATATGTCTAGCTAGAAGGAATTTCTAGGAAACAATAGATTTGGAGTGAGGATTACACTTGAACGGGTGCACCATTTTATATGTCTGTGATAAGTTTTGTGGCATTTTTTTCCCATAGGTTTGGTCCATACTTCTGCCAACCTGTAATTGCTGGATTAGGAGATGAAGACAAGCCCTTCATTTGCACCATGGATTCGATCGGAGCCAAGTAAGTTGACTTCATTCTCTTGTAATTTTTGAAGCAAAAAAGCATGAAGTTGTCTTAGTTGCTAAGCACATCCGTATTACCTTTACTTACAGTATTTACCTAACCAAGAGTGTTGTTCCTGTAAACCTAATGCATGTACCTTTCTACTTGGTAAATATAAGCTCTGCCAATCGAATCTCCTCCATGGACACGGATTTTTCTTTCATATGTCAACCAAAATCTAAAGAAAGTAGACTTTTTCTCTATGTTGACATGTTGCGTAGAGGCCTGTGTCATCTAAGAGAGAACCTGAAACTTGAACACTTGTTACTAAAAGAACTCACTATTATTCCAAATCTGAAATTTGAGCCCTTTTTTGGGATTTAAATAACCTGCATTTATTTAAAACCAGTAATTTGGGAACTGATTGATATAAGAATCCGAATATCATTCCAATTCGGTCTTAAACAACTCATTTAAGCATGATCCTTGACATTTGACAAACTAGGGGCTTTAGTTGTCCATCTGTAATCACATGATTAGCAAATTAAGAGCTATGCCCCCCTATGCATTCTTTTGTGTCTCCTTGTGCACGTGATAAACAAGAACCATCCCCTAGCCACCAATTATGTATAATAATTTTCTTTTATAGAAGATATTTTATTATTAATATGTTGATATTAATAGTTTTAATAACTATCTTCATTCTTGCAAAGAAGGAAGTAGTTCTAAAATTTTTTAATCCAGTTCTATATTTCACAGTTTTTCATGTGTTATTTTCCTTGTGTCTATCTCTCTTCTGAAAGATTTGACTTATAAATGCCCATTAGTGTAGCCTTACAATCTTTGCCGTGACTAACCCTCATGTTGTGTTTATCCATATTTTGGGTCAATGAATTGGATTATTGCCTGACAATCCTATTCTAACTCGTATGGTTATAATGATCTCTTTATATTCATTGTTTTGGTTAGTAAAAGCCTTTTGAAGCAAATGCTGAGATTATCGCAAATGTTATGTTATCTTTCTTGTAAATGCAGGGAGCTCGCAAAAGATTTTGTTGTAGCTGGCACGGCCTCAGAGTCTCTCTATGGTGCCTGTGAATCGATGTTCAAGGAGGGCATGGTTTGTTATTTTGTTTATTTCCCATGCTCAAATTGGAACACATTCACATTCACATTATTTCCTAAAAACTAAAACATGGTGCACATTTTTGAAGTAGATAAGGTCACAGTGTATTGACTCATAAGTTAAAAAGTATTATGGTTGTTTTCTATTAAATATTCATGCCAGAAATACATATTCATTCTTCACTGACTCAATGCTTTCTTTTCCAGGAACCTGAGGAATTGTTTGAGACGGTTTCCCAAGCTCTCCTTTCATCAGTAGATCGTGACTGTCTGAGTGGTTGGGGAGGACATGTCTATGTTGTGTAAGCATTTACAAATGTTTTTCATATGCGTGTGTGTGCATTCCTAGCAGTTTATTCCTAGATTATATTTGTTATATAATGTTTGCAGAAAAGAATCTGGCTGTTTATAGAGAAAATGCAGTATATGTTCATTTCTTGAATGATGATTGGTGGATAGCTAGACACCCTTAGGCTTTACATGATAAGGAGGAAATAAAATTGAAAATATGGAAATGTGAAGGAGTTAAAAAGTAGAAAGATAGAAAATGTATTTTTCTTTCCATTAGTTTGCTTGATCGGAAAGATGGCAAAATTAAAAGACAGCTAATTTCGTTCCATTAATGCTCGGTAGAGTTGAAAAATAAGAGAAAAAAAAAAGATTTTAAAAATGCATAATTTTGTACACTTAACTTGCATCTGTCTTATTTTCTCTCATCTTATCATTACAAATTTGAATGATTTGTTTATATTCAAGAGGAAAGAAAATGATCATGTTTCCTATTTTTTCCCTTGACTTTTCCTACTGAGCACACTCAAAGTTGATTTTCTTCACTTTTTCACTCTTTCAAGCACACCTTAAATATTTGCAGTAGAGATAACACTAATGTCCGATGCATGACCATAGCGATATGATCTTCTTGAGATCCATCATATGCATAGAGAAAGAGTTGAAAATGCTCTCATGAGACCCTCATACTTGAGTCCAGTTAACACAGCTGTGATGTTTTTGATATATGTATACGATTTGCAGGACGCCTACTGAAGTAAAGGAAAGGATCTTGAAGGGAAGGATGGATTGAATGCCGCCAACTGGTTCATTCCCAAACTCTTTTTAAACATTTTCAGTCAATTTGTGACTCTAGAGTGTTGCTGGATTCTGATGTACTCTTTATAAATTTGACAGACCAACTTCGACATTATTGAGAGCAATGATGGATTTGTAGTGCATTTCCCGAGTTAAATTTGTTTTTTCCTATTGTTTCATTAAAGATAAGATGCATGGGAATTTTAGACTTACAACTAAGCTAAAAGAAAATTCGAAATTCTCGGTTTTATTAAAGAACAAGTGAGTTTGATTTCATATTCGATTTTAAACTAAAATGTAAATTTGAATTGAAATTTTTTATTTTTTTAAAAAAGGGTCGGTACTCATGGGTTTTTCTTATTTTGATAATTCTAAATTTTTATTCTCAATGTAATTACTGAATTAATTATTGTGGTTAAAAATTTTGTCTTCTACTGAGCACAGTCAACCGTTTCTACAAAATCCAACTCTTCCTTGCTTTGGCTTTATCAACTCAAATTTATCTTCCAATCCTCACATCACTGTCACTTCAATGTCGGCACTAACATTGATCTTAAGCACGTGGACAATGAGTGGCTTGTGCCTGTAATTTTATCCTCCTTCCCATACGCACCGTTTGCTGTTTTAATCACTACATAACTCGAACCCCAGCTCACCGTTTAACTAACGTCAAAATGCAGCGTACTGATCAAAGAAATAAAACAAAACCAACAAACATAATAGAATTTTAAGTGCACCAGACTGTTAAGAATTCGGCTAATTTATCAAAATGACTCAAAAATTTAATTATTTACAAAAATGATTCAAGTTTAAAAATATAAATCAAAATGACTCGAAATGAACAGTAAAAGATGAACAGGACTCGGTCAATGATTGGTGTCAGACATAAAAGTTTGTGTTTGTCAGTATTGGTCATGCATGGCTGACATGTGTGTATTTTTTTTAAATACGATATTTTTTTAATATACAAAAATACGAGAAAATGAAAAAAAAATTTGGGGTGTTGGTCATGCAATGGCCGACACCCTCTTTTTGTCAGGAAAAAAATTTCAAAATTTTGGGGTGTTGACAATCAAATGGCCGATACCCCCTACTTCAAAAAAAAAATTGTATTTTTTGGGTGTTGGCCATTGCATGACCGACACCCCCTATTTCTCGAGAAAAAAATTCAAATTTTTTTAGTGTTGGCCATGCAATGGCCGACACCCCCTGTTCTCGAGAAAAAAAATTTAAATTTTTTTGGTGTTAGCCATCAAATGGCCGACACCCCCTGTTCTCGAGAAAAAAATTCAAATTTTTTGGTGTTGGTCATCAAAAGGCCGACACCCCCCTTTCTCGAGAAAAAAATTCAAATTTTTTGGTGTTGGCCATCAAATGACCGACACCCCCTGTTCTCGAGAAAAAAATTCAATTTTTTTTGTGTTGGCCATCAAATGGTCGACACCCCCCGTTCTTGAGAAAAAAATTCGAGAAAAAAATTTCAAATTTTTTTATGTTGGCCATCAAATCGCCGACACCCCTTTTCTCGAATAAAAAATTTCAAATTTTTTTGGTGTTGGCCATCAAATGGCCGACACCAACTTCTCCTCATTCTTTATAAATAGGGTTTAATTTTTTGATTTTGAAGTAAGTAAGAAATATTTCTCTCAAAATAACAAGAAAATGAGAATATTTTATTATTTATCATTAAATGAGTATTTTGTTTTGGACGATAGTTGTGAAGTGTACAATCGAATTTCGGGGTTGAGCTATATACTGTCATGTATTTTAGGAGTTGAATTATATACTGTCATGTGAAGCGGCAAAGATATGGCTTCAGTGGTTAGATGATTTTCGGCGCCATTGAGCAAAATACTATATGTATATATGATATAGTTCCCGCTAAATTTAACTATGTGGTATAACCATAAAGGTTATGCTATCAAAGGTCGATTAACGAAATTCTGTCATCGATCGGCCAACCGAGATGACTTGGCCGGGTATTCAGGCAATATGGACCCATATTAATTGAGGGTTAGAAGAATTTATTGAAGTCGACCAGGTATTCAGGCAGATGGACATTATCTAACCGAGATAAGTTGTGCAAGTTTAGGGTATTGTAGGTTATTTTGTATTATTGTTCAAAATTTAAAATTCCGTGTATTAATATAGTTCAATTATTTATGATTTATTTTATCTGTAAATTTAATTTGTATTGTTGTAATATTCAACAAGATTTATATTTTATCGTATTAATATAATTTTGATTTATTAAATATTTTGTTGTGAAAATGTTAAGGAATAAATATTATCTACAAATTAAAAATATATTAAAAATGTTAATTAAAATTAAATTTACGAAATAAACGAAAATAATCAAAAGAAAATAACACAATTATAGTTAATGGCCGAGATCGACTTTTAACTCCAGCACCAGATATATATATAGATAGAACCGTCAGTACTAAAAATTTGAGTTTTTTGTTCTCATTAACAGTGCAACAATTTCTTTGTTTATGTTCAGTTTTTTTTAATCTTAAGTTTTTTCAATATGAGTTCTAACATTTTCTTTGTTTATGTTCATTTTGATGGAAAAATTATCAATACAGACGATGAAGGTTGTGTATTTGAAAGCAGAGAAAAATTCGGAATGAGACTGAACAAGCGTGTTTCGTTGGATGAATTGAAACGGAAGATCAGGACAAAGATAGCTACTCGTTGCGGGAAGCAAATGTTGAGACTGTTTTACAAATTTTCGATTTCATCAGATCCGATAAAATTCTCCGAAATGGAGCTTGTTGATGATGATGATCTAAGGACAATGATTGAAATTTATTGCCCATTTGAGATCGAAAATCTATACCCTATTGAGTTGTTCGCGGAGATATCACACCTCGAACCAATTCAAGTCTTAAATCCAATAAGCCAGCGTTCTGGAATAGATATTGATCTTAATGTATGCTGGGAAGATCAATCAGATTATGGAGGGTCTACTCCAGAAAATCCAAACACTGGTGGATGCTCGTATAACATCGAAAACACGTGTCATCTTCTACAATTTCATCCGGAAGTATTGACCCCAATAGAAGATGATAAAGAAAATGAAGCTTTGGAAGATTCCAATTTGGATGACATCCCCGAAGACTTAGATGAGGAGGGGGCTTTCATGAGCGACGTAGACCCAGATGCGGGTCGAGCTTGAGAGTTTCCGGAATATAGAAACATAGTTCTGGCTCACCTACTCAACGAACAAACCGACGAAGAAGAGTTGTTCGTTGGACAACAATTTGAGAACAAGAAGGACTGCTTAAATGCAATAAAACAATACAGCTTAAAGTTAGCTGTGGATTATAAAGCAACGAAGTCGTCGCAGTCTTTGTACATCGGAGAATGTTTGAAAGCCGAGAGTGGGTGTAAGTGGCGTATTCGAGCCGCGTTAATGCAGCAGACTCAGCTATGGACAATAAGGAAAATGGAAGGTCCACACACATGCACCGTGGCTCGTATGACACAAAACCATCGGAAGTTAGATGTAAAGACCATATGCAACTGTATCATGCCTATGGTCAAAGAGTCTCCATTGAATAAGGTATCGGTCTATATTTCGGCCATGCAAGCTCGCTTCAATTATAAGGTTTCGTACCGGAAGGCATGATAGGCGAAGCAAATGACGATGCAGAAGTTGTATGGTGACTGGGATGCGTCATACAACGAGCTCTAAGGGTGGATAGCCGCGATGCGAGAGTATGTGTCGGGGACTATAACTGATTTACAAACACTGCCATATGAAGGTCCAGACGGGGTCATTGACCCGGGGAAACGACGTTTTCACCGATTATTTTGGACGTTTGACCCGTGTGTTAATGCCTTCCCTCACTGCAAACCGATGGTGCAAGTTGATGGGACCTGGCTGTACGGTAAATACACGTAAATACTATTGATTGCTGTTGCACAAGACGGCAACCAAAATGTACTTCCGATCGAATTCGCCATAGTCGAGAAAGAGTGCTTCGAGTCGTGGGAATCTTTCTTAAAAAATCTGAGGAGGCACGTTGTTAGGCAAGACAACATTTGCCTTATATCGGACAGATCGAAGGGACTACTTGCTGCAATAAGGTGATCGGAGGTTCCGTGGAGGTCCGTTTATTGCATCCGGCACATGTCGGTAAACTTTCATAGTGATTATAAAAATAAAGAATGGAAAGCAGAATTCGTGGAAATGGGTAATAATTATTGTTTGTATTTTTTTATTCAATTCAATTTAATTTTAAATTTTATCAGCTTGTGAAATATAAAAAATACTTATTCGAAATTTCATATGCATATGCAGCTCATCAATTTGAACCGTGGAGATTCAGACAAAAGTTCACAAAGCTTGAAGCTAAGATGAAGCATTTACCAAGTGACAAAAATCTTCGTGGGTGGTTGGGTAGCGTCCAGACGTATCAATGGACACAAAGTTACAATGACGGGGCTCGGTATGGCCAGATGACGACCAACCTGGTCGAGTCAGTTAACTCTATCTTGAGGCAAACACGACATCTACCAATTGCTGCTGTTTTCTCGGTAACCTTTTATAGGTTGGCCACATTGATGCCTACGATGGGGCAGCGACAAGTGGCGCAGATGGGGGCCGGACACGTGTACGTTGAGGACATTCGAAGGGCCATAGGGACAAACAGTCAGAGAGCTCGAACGATGAATGTAGAAATTTATTCGCGGGAGTTGGAGATTTTTCGGGTTTCAGAGTACATCGATCGTCGCTCAGGTGTTCCACCGAGGTCGTACGCAGTTGATCTGGCAAACAAGCGATGCAAGTGCTTTAGATTTCAAGCTCTTCGATATCCTTGTGCGCATGTTCATGCAGCTTGTGCAACTGCAAATTTAAATGTCGACCAATTCATAGACGAGGTGTACACGCTGCAACACACATTGCGTGTATGGGAGAATGAATTTCCCGTAATGCCCAATGTATCCAATTGGGAAGTTCCACTGGTTGCTTTTGAGATGCTACCAGATTATAGTCTCCGTAGAAAGCCTAGAGGTCAACCACATTCGACGAGGATTCGCTCTGATATGGACATTAGGGAGACTGGGGAACCAAAATTGTGCAGTGTTTACCGAAGGCTTGGCCATAACCGATCCACTTGCCCACATCGCGTCTATATTTCCGGTCAATCCTCTCGTAATGCCGGATTGTCCGACGAAGAATGAGCGCATGTCCACTAGTATACACGAAGTATATTTGTGTAAAAATTAATTTAAAAATTAATTTAAGTTGAAATTAATTTGGAAGTTAATGAACATATTTAAATTTAAATAATTTAAACTTCATAATTATATAAGTTTGAATTTAAAATTCTACTTTAAATTTGAAGTTGAAATTTAAAATAAATTTAAAATGTATTTAACATTATTTAAAAAAAGATAGTTATTATATTACAATTTATATCAAATATTGTATTAATTTGACAATACATTATTTATCAAATTTTCATATTTAAAGTACAAATTATTATTATATTATAATTTTTATCATATAATGTATTGATTTGACAATACAATATTTATTAATTTTATATCTTTAAATAAAAAATTTTATTATATTACAATTTTTATCATATAATGTGTTGATTTGATAATACAATATTTATTAATTTTATATCTTTAAATAAAATTTTTATTATATTACAATTTTTATAATCTAATGTGTTGATTTGGTAATACAATATTTATTAATTTTATATCTTTAAATAAAAATTTTAATTATATTACAATTTTTATCATATAATGTGTTGATTTGACAATACAATATTTATTAATTTTATATCTTTAAATAAAAATTTTTATTATATTACAATTTTTATCATATAATGTGTTGATTTGACAATACAATATTTATTAATTTTATATCTTTAAATAAAAAATTTTATTATATTACAATTTTTATCATATAATGTGTTGATTTGATAATACAATATTTATTAATTTTACATCTTTAAATAAAATTTTTTATTATTTTACAATTTTTATCATATAATGTATTGATTTGACAATACAATATTTATTAATTTTATATCTTTAAATAAAAAATTTTATTATTTTACAATTTTTATCATATAATGTGTTGATTTGACAATACAATATTTATTAATTTTATATCTTTAAATAAAAATTTTAATTATATTACAATTTTTATCATATAATGTGTTGATTTGACAATACAATATTTATTAATTTTATATCTTTAAATAAAAAATTTTATTATATTACAATTTTTATCATATAATGTGTTGATTTGACAATACAATATTTATTAATTTTATATCTTTAAATAAAAAATTTTATTATATTACAATTTTTATCATATAATGTGTTGATTTGATAATACAATATTTATTAATTTTACATCTTTAAATAAAATTTTTTATTATTTTACAATTTTTATCATATAATGTATTGATTTGACAATACAATATTTATTAATTTTATATCTTTAAATAAAAAATTTTATTATTTTACAATTTTTATCATATAATGTGTTGATTTGACAATACAATATTTATTAATTTTATATCTTTAAATAAAAAATTTTATTATTTTACAATTTTTATCATATAATATGTTGATTTGACAATATAATATTTATTAATTTTATATCTTTAAATAAATTTTTTTATTATATTACAATTTTTATCATATTTTATATTTATTAACCAAAATAACCTTGGACCATCCAAAAATTACAAAAATGCCATCAATAGTCCCCTACTATAAATAGCAATTGGACCACCCACTTTCCACCTCACTTAAACCTATTCCAGCTCAGCTAAACCAAAATTCCAGCTTACCAAAGTCCCGAGACCACCGTTGACCGACTTTGTCCGCCGTTGATCGACTTTCATCTATCATATTATGGATCCCAATGTTATCATACGTAGTCATGAGAATCACCGTGATGGCGCGATCCGAGCCAATCTAGAATTCTATAGGATGGTTAGATCCCGGCATTATCATTCGGGTTACAAACCCTATAGATTGACTCAACAATATATCGAAGATGCGAGGTTCGGGATTGCTACCCGTATTAAAAATATGACTATTCGGGCCGATTTAATAACGGTATTAGTCGAAAGATGGCGTCTCGAGACTCACACGTTTCACCTCCCATGTGGAGTGGTAACAATAACTTTAGACGATGTTGCAATCCAGCTCGGGCTACCCGTTGAAGGTGAAGCGGTAACGGGTCCGGGTGTACCAGACGATCCTTGTGGCACTTGCTACCGGTTACTTGGCAAGGTGCCACCGAATACTGAAAACAGAAAATTACCGTTTTTAAAGTTTACGTGGCTACACGAAAACTTTAGACATCTCCCACAAAATCCAACGCAGTTGGACATTATCTACCACGCTCGCCCTTTTCTTCTACAGTTACTAGGCGGTATCCTTATTCCGGATACCAGCCAAAATAGAATAAGTATTATCTACCTTCCGTTATTTGAAGATTTCAAGGCAGCCGAGAATTTAAGTTGAGGCTCAGCAGTGTTGGCGACACTGTATCGGGAGCTTTGTCGAGTGACAAATCCCGCAGTTAATGCCATGGGAGGCTGCACATATCTGCTCCAATCATGGATACTAACCCGACTGCCTTCCATCACCAACGTAGAACACATGCCATACTCGATGCCACTAGTTAATAGGTGACTCGGTGACTCGATGTCTCGATTTTATATTTTTAAAATTTATTAATTATTATTATTTATTTATTTTTCAATTTTGCAGATGGCATTCAATTCCGGGACTTGGGTGACCCGAAAAATGTCCTCATATACGTCGCTGGTTAGACAAACACGGAGGAGATGATGTAAGATATATTTTCGAATTTTTTATAAGATTTTTTCTATTTTCGAAATGTGTTTTATATTTTCGAATTTTTAAAAAAATAAATATCTGATATTTTTTTCAAATATTTTTTTTACATTTTCGAAATATAAAAAACACATTTTAGACGAAATTCGCGTTTTTTGGATTTTCAATATTTTTGTTAACTAAATTCGTGTTTTTATATTGTGCAGTTCGTGTGGCAGCCTTATATTTTAGACGAAATTACGCCTTTCATCCTACCATTTGTTTACCAGCACAATTACCAACTTTTTTCGTGTAATGTGCCGGTATTCAATTTTCATATGGTGGAATGGCATGCTGGGGATCGAGTTTTACGACAGTTTGGTGGTATACAACATATCCCGAACCTTTCCTTCCAACTCGATGAGGTCCACCAGCTCGAGAAAAAGGGACCAGGTAAAAATCGAATAAATTAGGCTCACGATCTTCAAGCATATATCGTGCTTTGGAATGACCGGGCATTTAGATGTTCATCCTTATATGGGTGTAATGGGGATTATTTCGGTACCCCATATTACAACCAATGGTATACTGCATACGAGATGCCGGTGCTTGATTCCCGAGAGTATACCTCAAGGAGACTTATTCCGGAAGGCAATTGATGGGGTTCGGCGAATAACGCATATGGACGTCGTGGTCGGATCCCCGGTTCAGATTTCGAGCCCGAGGATGAGCCCAATGTCGACCCCGTGTACGAGGCCGATTACTAGCCCGGTTACAAGCCTCAAGACCAACTCAAGTACCAGCCGGAGCACCAACTCGATCCCAGTATCAAACATCCGGCTGTTCGTCTTTTTTGCTACACGATTATTATAATCGTTCGATTGAGGATATTTTTGGTGTCAACCCCGACCTTCAACATACATATTACTCCGGTTCTTCCTCATATCAACCGGAGATCCATCCGGAAGAATATACTCTAACAACAGAGGATATTTTTGGCTCAGCACCTCAGGTCACTCAACCTACTGTCGATGACGTTGATGATACGTACGATTTTACCGACTTTCTTCGTACACCAATCGAGACACCCAACATTGACACCACCGAGGATGAGCCGACGAACACCAATGTAGCGCCTCCTGAACAAACTGTACTACGACCTCAGCCTCACCGAGCCCGAAGGAAGCCGGACTGTTACACACCAGCGCCGAGGACGTTGCCGGGATCTACTCAATTTTGATTTTTTTCCCTTTACTTTTTAAATTTAATTTGTAATTTCGTTTTTATTTTAAATTTAATTTCGAATTTCTTGTATATTTTAATTTTTCTTTCTAATTTCATATATATTCTAATTATTATTTTTTAAAAATTTATATCATCTTTGTCAATAAATATTTATTGCCCCACATTTTGACAACATATTTAATATTTTTATATATAATTCGAAATTATTTTAATACAAGAAAATACAAATATTGTGTTTGAATAATAATATGCAACAAATTAAATTTACAGATACAATAAAATATAATTATTTGTTAATATTAATACACGAAATTAAAAAAATTACAAATATAACAAAATACAAATATAGATAATGTTCTTCTGCTTGAAAATCGAGCTGCAAACATTAGTACCGAGAAACTTACTCAGGTTGCAGTTAAACACAACCTTTTTCAATTTGTCATACACAATGCAGTTGGTCTCGGTTACTTGTTAAATGACGGAGAAAGTCATCCGACTTTTGACAGCATAACCTTTACGGCCTTACCACAGCGTAGCGCCTACATAGAGCAACAATATATCTACGTTGGAATAGCTATTTGACAGTATTTTCTGTGAGAACAAATTATTCCAATGTAGATAATGTCCATCTGCATTGGGTATCTCGGATAGTCTTCAATGGTGCAGAAAATCGTCTTACCACTGAAGACATATCTTTGTTACTTCACATGACAGTATATAATTTAACTCCGGCAATACATGACAGTATATAATTCAACCCCGAAATTTGATTGTATACTTTACAACTATCCTCCAGAACAAAACACTCATCTAATGATAAAAAATGAAATACTCTCATTTTTTTGTTATTTTGAGAGAAATAATTCTTACTTAATTCAAAATCAAAAAACCCCTATTTATAGAGAATGAGGGGAAGTTGGTGTCGGCCATTACAAGGCCAACACTAAAAAAATTGCAAAATTTGCTATTTTTTTAATCCGAGGAAAGTGACCAACACCAAAAAAATTTGAATTTTTTTTCTCGATAACAGGGGGTGTCGGCCATTTGATGGCCAACACCCAAAAAAAATTGAATTTTTTTCTTGAGAACAGGAGGTGTCAGCCATTTGATGGCCAACACAAAAAAATTTTGAATTTTTTTCTCGAAAATGGCCGACACCAAAAAAATTTGAATTTTTTTCTCGGGAACAAGGGGTGTCAGCCATTGCATGGCCAACAGCAAAAAAATTTGAATTTTTTTCTCGAGAAATGGGGGGTGTCGGCCATGCAATGACCAACACTCAAAAATGCAAATTTTTTTTGAAATAGGAGGTGTCGGCCATTTGATGGCCAGCACCCCAAAATTTTGAAATTTTTTTCCTGACAAAAAGGGGATGTCGGCCATTGCATGGTCAACACCCCAAATTTTTTTTTCATTTTCTCGTATTTTGTATATCAAGAAAATACCGTATTTAAAAAAAAATACACACGTGTCAGCCATGCATGGCCAATACTGACAAACACAAACTTTTATGTCTGACACCAATCATTGGCTGAGTCCTATTCACCTTTTACTGTTCATTTCGGGTCATTTTGGTGTATATTTTTGAACTTGGGTCATTTTCGTAGATAATCAAATTTTTTGGGTCATTTTGGTAAATTAGCCTAAGAATTCCCTCCCATAATCATTTTTAAGTCCATCCATGCAGGAAGCAAAAGACCATTGCAAGAATACATAAATCAACATATAATCAATAACATGCAAGAAACAAATTAAAAATATGGGTTTAAGATAGAAAATAAAACTCCAAACTTTGAAGAAAACTCAAAAGCAAGTGTCATACCTTTGTCAAGGTTCTTGCCTTTGAAATTGACCTCCTCCTTGTCTAACTGATTGAAAGGGTCTTCATCCTTCAATGGGTTAGTTTAGGGTATGGTGAGGCGATGATTTGAGAAGAGGTAAGTGACGGTGGTGAGTTGGGAAGCAGAAGCCAGGAGTTATAAAAATGAAACAAATTAAAGAGGAGAAAGGGGACAACTGTGGTGATTAGATCTGTTCATGGATCGAACTATCCGTCTAGGTTTGAAAGTTCGTTCGAATTTCGAGAGGGTTTAGGGAAAAATTTTAGGCCCGAAAAATGGGTTTACGCAAAAAAATAATCCATTTAAAATATGGGTCAAGCTCGAGCTTGAGCATTCAATGCTTGAATCTGAACGGGCTCGACCAATTTTAAGTTTATAATATTTTATATTATGTTATTTTTATATATTATGTAATTTAGAGCACATTAAAAAAATAAACCTATATTAAATATATAGTACTACTCTAATGTAAATATTAAAATAATGTTAAGATGATTATATAAAAATTTTCACGATTGGTTACTATGGAACATGCAAGATAAAGGAGGTCTAACTACTTCGGGTAGGATTTAGCCAACGTTGTTTGCTATCTTATACTGGTTTATCTGGAAAGCTAGGAATGAATCAATTTTTTTCAGGAAATCATAAAAATTCTCAAACGGTTGTGGACAGTGGGCTGTTATGGGCAAGAAGCTATAATGAACTTGAGGGCAAGATGAATTTGATTAGTACTCCCAGTAAGAAATCGAGATGGATTCCACCAATAGAGTGTTGGATTAAACTGAACTTTGACGGGGCTATTGCTTTGGATAGTCATCGAGCATCAGTTGGCAGTGTGCTACGGGATTCGGAGAGACGATGGTTGTGGGGGTATGCCATGAACTTCGGCAGTGAATCAATCTTCAAAGTGGAAGCAAGTGCTATGCTTGAGGAATTGTTAATTGCTTGGGACAAAGGGTTTAGACGTGTTAAAGTCGAGAGTGACAATGCCTTATTGGTGAAGCTTCTCCATTTCGGGGGTGGACTTGATAGCAACTTGGTAGAGGTGTGCCTTCAACAGTTATTACAACGGCATTGGGAGATTCGTATTAGACATGTCCCAAGAATTGCTAATATTGTTGCGGATTCATTAGCAAAACATTTGAATTTTGGAGATTTTTTGCTTCATCTCTTTTAATATCCACCATCTTCAGTGGCTCATTACCTCCTTGAGGATATCTGTGATATTGGTGGTCATTTGATATAGTAATCTTTGTAATCGTTTAATTGCTGTCTTTTCTACCAAAAAAATTAATAAATAAAAAATGTATAAAATTATTAAATATTAAAATAATATAATATGAATATTTAAAAAATTAAAAAATAATATGGATGAACCTAAAATGGATTTGAGTTAGCTTTTTTGCAAATATGAGTGGATTTAGATAAAATTTTAAACTCAGATTTCGAGTCAAATCGAATTTAAACAAAAATAAAATATGTTAATATTATACTTAAATCTAATCTAAATTCGACCCAACTTGACTCATAACACCTCTAGCGGTGATCATGATCAAAGAAAATAATCAGAGGTCAAATGATAGTGCAGGAGCTTAGATGACGACAAAAAAGGGATTTTAAAACTTTAAGATCGATAGAATATTTAATATCAATTACTAATTCGCATAACTACATTAAAAAATTAAAGTTACCGAAATAAAAAAAATTATTTTAAAGTGAGCGTGTAATTTACCTTTTCTAAAATATTGTTTTCTTATTATAATAATGGTCGAAGTGATACGGGGGGATGCTTTGGATGAGAACCGAAATGGCATTGAACATCGCGAGGGCGTGAAAACTCTAGTACTGCATGCCGACATTTTTGTTTGGATTCGGCGCCGCCGTCGCACAATCTGCACAAACATTGTGCCTCTGGTGTATGAATTTTTCACTTGTCAAATATTCGCTTTTTATAAAATTAACTTAAAAAAATTATTAATTATGTAAATAATTTATTTTTTAATTAAATACAAAAATAACCTAAAATTTATAGTGAAAGCTGTTGGAGCCATATAATATGACGTCACCAATGTGCCACATCATTATCTCAAGTAAAAAATTAACTTTTTGTTGGAGTCATTTAAAATGACGTCACCTGTACAAATATTATAAAAATACTAAAATATATGAAAAATAAAAGAACTTGAAAACATTTTTACCTTTTTTTAGGTGCTATATTAAATGGCGTCATGACTTCTCAAAATTTGTCAAGTCTTTCTTTTCATGATTTATCATTTATTTTTTTAAATTTAAAATTTTTTAGTGATGTCATATTAAATAGCGTTATCACTTTCTTAAATAAACTTCTTTTTTAAATGACTTATTATTTATTTTTTAAAAAAATTTAAATTTTTTTGTGGTACTATATTAAATGGCGCCATATTAAATGGTGTGACCACTTAAAACATATCTTTATTTATTTATTATTTAATTTTTAAAAATTTATTTTTTGATGGAGTCGTGTCACCTAATTGATTTTTTATTTTTTATTTATTATATAATATTTAAATATATAATTTAATTAATTTATATATTTTATTTTTGATGGAGTCATTAAATAGCATCACCTGATTAATTTTTTTATTATTTATTATTTAATATTTAAATATATAGTTTAATTTAAATATATATTTAAAAAATAAAAATAATAATGTTTTATTTGAGTAAAAAAACTTTTTGAGTTTAAAAAATCAATAATAATGTTTTATTATAAAATATAATAATAAAATTAAATAATGAAAAAAAATTGATACTTTTGGGGAGTGGTAACGTCATTTAATATGGCACCAAAAAAAAGGTAATATTGCTTTCAAGTTTTTTCATTTTTAAATTTTTTTAATATTTTTATGATATTTATACAAGTGACGTCATTTTATATGACTCCACCAAAAAATTAATTTTTTATCCTGAGATGATGATGTGGCACGTTGGTGACGCTATATTATATGACTCTACCAACTTTCAGGATAGATTTTAAATTATTTTCGTATTAATAAAAAAATAAATTATTTACGTAATTAATTAATTTTTTTAAATTAATTTTATAAAAAAGCATCAAATATTTTTATTCAGCAAATTTGCCAGGTATATATATGATCATAAAATCTGACAAATTGTTAACTTTTAATCGTTGACATCTTTTATTGTTTTAACTAAAATGTGCCAATTTTTCTTTTAATTTATTTTCCAACGTGTCCATTTACAGACTCAATGCTTCCTTTAATCTCGTGGCTGTCATGGACATTGGGTCATTTAGCTACCAATAAGTTACACAGAGCGGCCACGACAAGAAAGTGATGAGACCGGTTCTGACAACCTTAACGTGTCACCATTTTATTGGTTTTATGGATATCAGCATCTTTGACTTTGGACACAGACATGGTGTTTTTCCGTAACGGCCACCGAAATTAAAATGTGATACTGCCACGTCGGTAGCAAACTTTTAACTCCGGGATTGTAGGTAAGTTACGGTGAAAGATTTAGGAGTGTGGAAGAAGACAAAACGGGGTGGAGTGGAAGAAGCAGGAAAAAAGTAAAAAGGGGGACGGTTTCGGCGCATGCCGAGCAACTTCCTTCATCCTTATCCAACTGGACCGACCTTGACACCGAATGGTCTTGCCATTTATTTTTGGTGTAAAACGAGTAAAATGATTAATCAAATTTTCAAATAACAAACCTACAATTCTGGTTGAAAATTCATCAATTTGACCAAGAAAATTAAGAGGTGTGTGATTGTAAGGAAAGTGTCGAGCATTCTTTTTATAAATAGTTTATAGATTTTGAAATAATGGAACATAATAATATTATTCGTGATAATTGTCCAATCAAAATTTTATCATAATTATTATTTTATAATTTATTTGTAAAATGTATTTATTTTTAATGTTCTTTCAATCCAAATGTTGTAATAATCATTCGGAATTTGTAAAATTGTGTTCAACCATTTTTGCAGTAATAATTTTCCAAGTCAACAAATAAGGATTTGGTTTTATTACCAAAAAAAGGGAAAAAGAAAATACAAAGGTTCACGTGTTTTCGGGATAGGCATGATTCATGTTCTTTCTTTGAAACGTCATCCTATGATTAAGACACTACCACATATTAGAACGTGCACTCACTAAGCTTTTTATGCCAAAATAATTATTCTTTTAATTCATAAAAATGCAAATTTTCAGATAATATCATAATTTTAGAAAAAAAAGTACAAGAATTTATATTTCATACTTTTATTTTATAATTATTAAATTATTTTGTATTTGAACTATGGGAGACGGTATAGTTCTGGTCCTACTCGTACCGATTAAAATGTTTAGTCTAGATAGTAAATTAGAACAATAAATTTTAGATTTTGTCTCGATGTAAATTTCGATCAGTATGATTGATTTTACTCATACCACCCGATACCAAAAAATTTATTTTAAAATATGTTTTAAAATAAAAAATTTATTATTGATTTTGGGTTTGTTGAATTATGAATAGCTATATGCATAGTATGAAATGATCTTATTATTAAATTTATGGAATAATTTTTATTTATTTATTTTGAGTTTGTTTAATCATGGATAGTATTTTTTAAGCTTATTGAACTATATTTTGTACAATTGATGAGTATTTTTTCTTTTGTATCTTAAAATTTAAGTATGGTGAGATTTGAACCTATGCCACCAACATTTTTAAAATATTTTCTTTGCATTTCAACAAAAACTTTAATTTTTATGAGTATTTTATATTTGTGATTTTTTAATCTCATTATTTGATATTTGTAAATACTTTCATACACATATATAATAAAATATTTTTCAAAAACAGCGATAAATTTAAAACAGTACATTGAAACAGGTCGATATCAATACTCACCAATATCAATAGAAAAAAATACATCTATTGATACAATACTGACTATCTTAATTTGAACGGCTAATCGGACAAATTTAAGGGCAAGCAGGGGTTGTGGCCTTCTCAAAAAGTGAAAAATTCTCAATTTAGTCTCTTCATAAATAATGGAATTATATATTAATAAATGATAAAATTATGTTTTAACCTCTCAAAAAATTATAATTAAATTTCAAACCCTAAAAAATTCCAAATTTACCCCTGATAATTGAGTTGGTGTGGTTTGATTAATTACACTAAAGTAGGGATTATATAACAAAATACATACATATTTTTGTAGTTTGACTGTATGTATTAAGGCAAAAAATTTGACTAAAATAAGAAGAAAGAAAGTGGCTTATAGTTGTCTTACTTCTTTAACAAAACATGTTAAAAAATATAACTAATTTGATAAATAAATCCTTTAACTTTGCCATTTGTTTAGATAAAATTTTATACTTCTATTATAGTTAAATAAGTCTTTAAATTTTAATTAGTACTCAAATAAGTTCTTAAATTTTAAGTGACATTTAAATTATAAGTTGTTAATATTTAATTTGTATCTAAATTAGGAGTATTCATTCGGTTAGTTCAGTTATTATTAAATTTGTTAACTAGTGAGGTGAACAAGAGATGAAGACAATATCGGAAGGGAGAAACGTAAGGTGAATGTTGGGGAAGAGATTTGTTTGAAGAAGAGTTCAATAGTTGGAGGGGAGGAAGTGAATACGTAGGGTCTATAACTAATTTGTATGGCCCTTTTATAGTGGTGATAAACTTAGCTATATGTCTTGAGGCATTGACACTGAAATATGATTTGATACTCTTGACAAGGACAGTGATGTTGTTTTTTAGGATAAGACGTTTTCGAACGACTAGCAATAAATTACCTTGAGTCTCCACGTGGTCCTCATATAAATTCACCAACCTAAAGTTTGCAAATTAACCTAAAGTCTTTCATGTTATTAGCTTAATTGAGAGACATATCAAGTTCTCTATGGGTACATTGTCAAGTTTGCGAGGCTTGTTACATAAGTTATAATAATTGTCCCTCATGCGAGAGACCTTTGCGAGCTTGCTAGGGAAGGTCGCACTATAGGTGTAGATGGTGAAAGTTTAAATTCATGTGGGTGGCTCCTAGGCAATTGATGGGCTATTCATGGTGGACTGTAATGACTTTAGATTGTGAGTTGCATGCAGAAGAAGATTCTGTGAACATATTTAGGAGGATATACATGGTAACTCTTGCCAGTGAAAGTAATCAGAAGGGGTTTGTGATGTTTACTACTCAAGAGAGGGGGGAAAGGCTATCCTTGATAACACCACACAAGTAATATGCTTCTCATGAGAGATAAATACATCAAGATAATATAAACACTTAAAATATATTTTAATTTTCAAATATTTACTCTATATTTTAATTCAACATCAAATGTAATAGTAACCATAGAGTATAAAAGCTTAGATACAGCAAACAAAAATATATCTTGTTGTTTATGTATAAAATTCTTCTCTTTTTTTTTTCTAAGTTTTCTATGAATTTTAACAATTTATATATTGTTTATGTTATTTTATAAATATATATTCTTGTTATAGTGCTAGCCACCATTCGTCCTGATTCAACATGCTGTTCGATTAAGATTGACCTGATCGATTCTTGTTTATGATTATGTAGCTCGTTTACCACACCGTTCGCCTATAGACTTCTCTAACATGCAGTTCGCCTGCATGCTGGTAAATTTATTCTAGAAGGTATGTGTTAATCTTAAGAGAAAGTTCGTGTTGCCATGCATAAAACCAATTTAAATCTAGTACGTCACATTAAAAAACTATACCTTATAAATATGAAAATGGACCCTCAACTTGAATTTTAGTTTTCATTGTCCAATAACATTGCTATCAAATTTTGAATTTTTTTTATATTTTAATATTTTAATAAACTACAAATATTGAAACTAATTTTGTTTATGTTTGAACTTTGAAAGATGTGATTCAACTTTGGTTATCATTAATGCATAAAAAATGTTTGAATAAAAAGTTAAAAAGCTCATTTAGGTGCCAATTAAAATTTAAAAGCTTATTCAAGTACCAATTATAGTTTAAAAACTTGTTTAGGTATAATAAAAGTATAAAGATTTATTTAACATATTTCTCAATCAATATTTTTCATTTATTTTTTTAATTCATTTAATAAAAAAATATTTCTCAATCAGAAATTTCAAACAACAATTAGATTCGAACATGCATCTACTACATTTTAATAAAGTTTTATTCTTACAAAAACATCATTCATGTTGTCATAAATGTCTTGTTAAAAAAATTACTTACAAACTATTTTACGAATTTCTTGTAAAGGTTTCATAAAAAAGCTATATCTTTAAGAAAAAAAAATTATAATATAAACTAAAATTTCAAACAAATACTAATAATGTAGTTGGTAGTTAATAAAAAAAAAATCCAACTTTAAATCCCATGTGTTAGTTTGTTGGTTAAAGATGTTCACTTTTTCGAGTGTGACTTGGATTCGAGTCGCGTTAATCGTATTTATTATTTGGACTTTGCTATGTTATTGTAATTCATCAAAAAAATTCAACTTTATGCATTAGTTTATGTCAAATATAATTAAAATTTAATTTTATCATTAAATTTGGCGAAACTAATTATATATTTTATTTTTTAATTGATCAAATAGGTCATTTTTTTTAATTTAAGGAAATAGATCGATTTTGGAGAGAGAGTATGAAAAGCACGTCCAGTTGGGCGAGCTTTCCGAATAATTGGCAGGAAATCTCGTTTAGTTGGATGAGTTTTTACTGATATGACAAGAAAAATGCACCTAATTAGACGTGTTTTCTTTGAAATTTTCAGAAAACACTTCTAACTGAACACACTTTCCGAACATGTTAGTAAAAACTCGTCTAGTTGAATGCGCTTTTACACTCTCTAAAATTAATCTATTTGTTTAAATCTTTTAAAAATACCTATTTAATCAATTAAAAAATGATATATATAACTAATTTAGCCATTAAATTATGCATGTTTTATTTTTTGAAGGGCGGTCCTCGCCGGCACGTAAACAGGTGCACTATGAAGTCAAAATAATAGGTAAACTAATAGCGATGACTGGGCGAGCGAGCCGACTTTGTTAGTCCGAATCCATGGTTAAAATGTCGGCTCGAGTTTCAACGTAACCTAAACCCTTCAAAAATAGACTAAAAAAAAAACATACCCATCTCATTAAACAAATCTCCAGGGGTGTTTTGTGTTAATGTCGCTTAATTCTGAGAACTCCCGTCCAAAACTAATAGCGTAAGCAGTGACAAAATCACGCGCACGTGAGATGTCCACACGCACGCACTTCACTTCCACCTCCTCCACGTGTCCCTTCACGCTTTCATCACTCCATGATTTAAAACATTAGAACCTCATCACCCACGTCGATACTCTAGAACCACTCTCCATCTCTCTACGCCACGTGTCCCTCCTTTTCTCCTATAAATTCCTCCTTCTCCCTTATGTTCTAAAGTTTCAAGCGCCGTCGCCACATAAAAGATTGGAGAGAGGAGAAAAAAATAAAAGTGGTCAGGCATACCTGAAAGGTTAAAAACGTCAGAAAAAAATGACTGCAACGGAGTTACAGTTACGGTTACCCGCTGGCTTTCGGTTCCATCCAACGGATGAGGAACTGGTGATGCACTATCTCTGCCGTAAATGTTCGTCGCAGTCTATCGCCGTCCCTATTATCGCCGAACTCGATCTTTACAAATACGATCCTTGGGATCTTCCTGGTAATTTTTCATCTTTGCTTTAATTTCCGTAAAACATTTTCATTTTCCGTTTGGTTTTATATTAATTTGATTTGTAATTTATAGATTTGGCGTTGTACGGCGAGAAAGAGTGGTATTTCTTTTCACCGAGAGACAGGAAATATCCGAACGGTTCAAGGCCGAACCGTGCGGCCGGGTCTGGGTACTGGAAGGCAACCGGAGCTGATAAGCCGATTGGGCAACCGAAACCGGTCGGTATTAAAAAGGCTTTGGTGTTTTACTCCGGGAAAGCTCCGAAAGGGGAGAAAACTAATTGGATTATGCATGAGTATCGATTAGCCAACGTAGACCGGTCGGTTCGCAAGAAGAACAGCCTAAGGGTACAATACAAATACACTTTCTCACCTCAATGGTTAAAATATTAGGGGTAAAGCGGTGATTTACATGCATGAAAATTGTTTGGACCGGGACGTGAAGGCGAACTGACCGTTTTGACCTTACCCTACTTGAACCACACAAAGAAAACGCTAGTCGTACGGAGTGTGGTCCAGCACATACAAAAACAGACCAAACAATTATTAGTCCAATTAAATTATTAATAATAATAACAGTAGTTAGTTAATTAATCAAATGCTTTGTTTTTTTTTCCTTCAGTTGGACGATTGGGTGCTCTGCCGGATTTACAATAAGAAAGGTTGCATCAAAAAACAACCACCTCCAGGAAGCGTTACGAAAAAAGCTAGCGTGACGGAGATTCAGGAGAGTAAGCCGGATATCGGGACACTTGGCGTGGATACGTGTGAATTTCCGCCGGCAGCGACGGCGATGGGTAACGATTACGTGTATTTCGACTCGTCGGAGTCAGTCCCGAGGGTTCACACGGACTCGAGCTGTTCGGAACATACGGTGTCTCGGGAATTCACGACTGAGGTTCAAAGCCTTCCCAAATGGAAGGAAGAATTGGGAATGGACAACAATAATGCCCTGGATTTCGCTTATAATTACTTGGATGCCAGTATGGACATCGGATTTGCTTCACAGATGCGGAGTAGTAATCAGCTGTCACCATACCAGGATATATTTATGTACCTGCAGAAGCCGTTTTAGAGGAGAAAATAAATTGGGCGTTGAAATTGACGGGATGCTGTGTTTTGGCGTATCGCTGGGTAACACGAGACTGAAAGTCCATGAGTGTACCGGTGGGCGTGCGCGTAGATAAAAAGAAGCTGCTTAAAATTTGAAATTGGTAGATAGAACGGAAAGCCGGGGGGTGCTTTAATTATTAACCAGTGTGGGTTGTTGATTATTTGTTTATATAAAATAAAAGAGTTAAAATTTGAAGATTAAAATATATTTTAAATTTTAATATTTGTATCTTTGAAATTTAGTTTTTTTTTAAAAAAAATTTTTAAATTTAAGTCATAGTTATTATTATTGTTAATTTTTTATTAATTCAATTGGTTTAACATTTTGAAATAAAAAAAATCACTGAATAATTATATGATAAAATAAAATAATAAAACAAATTGATGTTTTTAACAAAAATTGATATCAACATTAAAAGTGGAAGGACCAAATTGCATCAAAATTAAAATATATTGATTGAATTCAAAGTTAAACACAGTATAGGCGTCAAAACAAAAATTTGACATTTTCTTATAATATGAAAAGAAAAGAGCAAAGTAAATCCAAAAAATATGTTGACTTTTTTAAGGCACTTTAAAATATTTAAATTATATTTAAACATTTAACATATAAATTAAAAAGTTAACCATTTAACTGTATGAAATAACTAAAAATATTATAAAAATATAGAATCAATACTATAATTAAGCATAATAAAAAAATTGAAACTTAGATTTAATCATTTTCTTAAAATGTGATGTATATTTATAAGAATTGATCTAAAAAAGCAAAAATACTTTGGTTGAAATAGAAAAATTAAAAATTTTGGAGACTATAGCTTTCTAGGTTAAGTGTGAGTATTCTTTTCTAAATTCATTTTGTTTTTGTTTTTAAATTAATTTTTTTTATAAATTTTATATAAAAAGATAAAAATTATATTTGTTACTTTGCAAAATGAATGAATTTTTAATTATTTTCATTTGAATTGATATTCAATTAACTCGTGATACTAATTTAGTCGAGTATTTAAATATTATTAGATTATGATATAACCATGATGTGAGTGAAAAGAAATTACGTAGAAAATGTATTTATAAAAAACAAATGAGATTTTGGTTGAAATGGTGAAGTTAAAATATCAAAGATCATAATATTTTGGGTTCAAAATTCATTAGTGTATTTTTTTAATTATATATAAATATAAAAATACAAAAAAATCTCATAGTATATTGTATATGTGTGTGCATATGAGGTGAGATCCACTTACATTGGTGTATAACTAAAGTGCTTTTACACCATTTCATAACTTGCTTTAATATTTATATTTTAACAATTCAATTGTCATATATCATGCTCTATTCATGTGGATCATTCATGTTAAGATTGAAATAAATTAAAAATTTTTAACTATTTATTTTGTGTAAAAAAGACCCAATTGTTATATACATATATAGACAATATCTTCGATCGATATGATAAAAATATCAAATCGATTCAAAATGTTATATGCATAAAAAGTGTAAATATCTTAATGAATTCAATAGTTGAATACTTGAATTGCTAAAATATTATTACGTATATTAAAATTTGGTGTTAATATTTTATGAAAATTGAAAAATTAATTCAATTGAGTAACATTGTTAAATTTATTGTTAAACTATTGATTAAAAAAAAAATTCAACAATTCATATATAAGGAATTAATAATAATATATAAATTAGTAAAATTTATGGGCTCTATCTCACTGAAACTAAACTACTTTTGGGCTTCTTAGGCCCTTAAAAAGCCTATATATTAATATGTAATATCCATTCATTCAATTACATATTATGAGAATATAATGCTCCAATTATATAAAAGGAATTTACAAGCCAATTAAACACAGTGATGCATATTTCAAATATTGCAACTTCTTGTATCTAAATTCCACAAGAACACATCAAGGTTTCTAGTAATATATATATAAACAAAAATTACTATTTCCTTTTTGTATTTGCCATTAATACATTTACATTGTTATACCTTGTATCTAGCTTGTATTACCGAACAAATGTATGTATTCCCAACATACTTTTTGCCCTACCTTTTACAACTTTTTTTGGTATCAGAGCTCTCGGTTGAGTACCCGAGCATTCCTCTCGCTTGAAACTTGTGTTTTAGGATGATTATCTTCTAAAATACCAAAATTTGCAGCATATGGTTGTTGAATATATTCTTTGTAATTACTGTCCAAACTGTCACTGCCAAAAAGAAAAAGGGTAAGAAAATGATGAATGCAATTATGAGAGAATGCTAAGAGAAGGAGAGGGTTTCAGGATTACGGAAGCCGATCGCAATCTGCTGATATCCAACTAATCCGCTGCTTCTCATTGTCGTAGACCACCATTTTGCCTAACAACGAGATGTCTGAGGAGAAAAAACAATGAATGAGGAAGAGTTAGATAACAAAGGACCACGAAAACGGTGGAAACCGATTCTAAATATTATTTATCACCTCCAATTACGTTCAAGTCTCCCAATCCTGCTTCTGTGCCATTCAAAATTCCAAAGCAAGCATTGCCATCTTCCTGAGAACGGAAGAGCATGTTAGCAGTGTTGTAATCATTTTGTTGGAAAACCAGGGATCTGCTTACCGTGACAATAAGATACGCTTCCGGCTGTAACTCTAGCTGAATATTCTGGGTGTCTTTAAACTTCAGAGTCAAGGTGCTGAAATAGTTCTTGACATCATGAATAGATGTGAAAGGTTTCGTTCCTTTCCAGCAGATCGGGAGAGCTTTATCCTGCACTGTTTCCAACGGCTTGTTGGTTAAGCCTTTCCTTACCTGAGACATGAAATACGAGATCAGTTCCTTAAGAAGCTTAAAGATTACTCCCAACGGGAACACTCCCACTCGTTTACTTACCAGATTGAGCACTGCTTCGTAAACTTGGAAGCCAAAGTAAGTGTAGGAACTCCCACTGTCGAATACTACTTTAAGGTCCTCTATACCAGTCGGCTTTCCATCAAAAAAGACTTCTGCTGGACTTGACAAATAATGTTTACTGAAACAAATTGATCAAGGAAACATAGATGAGAAAACAAATGTTAAGGGTACAAGGAGTGGCTAGAACTTAATAGTACATACGAGTTGGCCGATATGGGCATCCAAGACATTCCAGAAGGGACAAGATCATCTCCTAGGAACAAAAATCCTCCACCTTTCCCACTTAAACAATGGCCTAATACATTTCTCGTGAGATCAAAGCTTCGCAGCTGTGACAATATGCTTGCTTTTCCATTGCTAAGCCCGAGGACTCCAGCTGCTGGAGGATCGTATGGGCCGGGATTTTTCAGATCATAAGCACATCTGTAGAAGGTTAAGAAAATACAATATTCCGCAACCATTTCAATATATCAGGAAACTATATTCATTATGGTTTAGGTTTCTTATTGACGTAGAGAGCAAAAAATACACACCCGAAAGTCAAACGGAGATGAACAAGAGAGCCATTCATAAACCTAAGAGAAAAGACATCAGAGACCACCACACCAAGAACAGAACCATGATCAACGTAGTCAATCTCAAAGTCACATTGGTCATCCGGTTTCTCGCAGTGAGGACTTTCAGGGAAGTGAACCACGTCGCAGGAAGGATGCTCACAGTTTACAAGGATGTGTTTTTGGGGCTTGTAAAGATGTTCAATTGGCTACAGAGACAAAGACATAGTAAGATATAATTCAGGGCATGATAGGATTCAACATCTATTGAAAAGTTTACCTTGGTGCAACCGGTGCAAGGCGCATCGCATTGGACCCATGTGAGGTCACTGCCGGTATCAATATCGAACTCGAAAACCTTGGGTGGATTGCCTATGGACAGTGATATAGAATAGTACCTGCACAAAAGCATGATTTTCAATCATTTGAGACAATGGCAAAACAATAGCACTAAAGATTCTAGAGTCAAACAGAGGAACTATATTTCAATGAAACTACACTCTCATAGACCCTAAGATCAATAACCAGGAAGTTTTTCAATAATTTCTTCCAAAAGGTTAAATAATCTCTAAAAAGAGACCAATTTATAGCCAAATTAATATACATATAAAGCCATACATGCACAAAAATTAACATACTTCAAGAAACCTAATTCAAAGAAAGAGCTTACCCGAGAACTAATCAAGTTGATCAAATGGCACTGAGATTTCTCAGTAGAAAACAAGGACTGAGAAGAAAAATCAATAAAGAATCTCATTCATGCAATAAAACAAACAATTACCAGACTTAAAAAATATTTTTTTTTAAAAACCCCAAAGATCGAGCGAAGCAAACATAAACAAATTTCACATATCAAAGAAAATGAAAACGTACCCAAGAGGATAAACATTCCCAGTGACAGGAAAAAGAAAAGATGAACGAAACCCATTATGAGGCTTAAGATGGATTGACTTTTTATTGTTGGGTTGCTGACTGGCAGCTGAAAAACACCCTGGAAAATTTACAAGAAACAACATCATGAACATCATCATCAGTGGCACTGTTGCTTTGCTTTTCATTACATCCATCTTCTTTTTTTAAAAAAAACTTGGACAGAAAGTTGGATTCTCACGAATCTAACAAGCTAAAAAGGTAAAAGAGAGCAAAAAGAAAAAAAAAATTAAAGCAAAAGGGCTTTTTGTTTGGATTAAAAAAGGAGATTTTTGTGAAAGAAAGGATTTAGGAAACAGCTAAAAAAGGAATTTAATTTCTGGGCTTGAAGTGAGTTTGCAGCTTCCTACAGCTTCCACGTTTCTTTTTTACAAATAAAATATTTGTTTTTTAGTCAGACAAATCGATTTTCGGAACTTTGTGGAAAATATACACTGTTTTATGGAAAAACCAATTATTATTATTATTATTATTATTATTATTATTAAAAGAGTGATTGATAAAAAAACATATTAATAAACATTTAAAAAAATACATATAAAATTCAAATTATTTTATTTTAGATTGGCGTGAAAAATGGATGTAAATATATGTTGAATATAAATATATTTAATTTCTTTTAAGTTCATAAAAATGTCACAAAATATATTAATCATTAATATATTTTTTAATATGGCAATGATGTTTTTTTATTAAAAATAAATAAAAATATAAAAACTGATTATTGGAATATGCATAAAATTTTTATTAGAATATGCAAGAAGATTTGAGTTTGAATGTGTTAAAGTGAATTAATCTCTTATTTATTGAAACTGAATACTTGAGTCTTGATAGGTTTTTTTGTTAGAACATTATTTTTAAAAAAATATTTTTAACATTATAGAATTATCGTTTATATTTTGATTTATTATTTTTGAAAGTATTTTAGTAATTTAATTCATGACATAATATATTTTTGATAATTACTCAATTTCTTGTAAATGACCAAACTGTAAAGAAATCATGGAAATAAGAGATGCTTGATTATAATGTACCCTCCGGCCTCTGCTAAATGAAGAAGCTATGTATTTTTTTTCTGCATTTTATTTAGTTTTTTTCCCCAAACAAGCTCCTATAGCATATTACAAGAGAGAAAGATTGAAAATCAGCGAAACTTGCGATTACAATCCGCATTAGCCCATCCTATCATCTGATTCTCGTTGTCGTATATCACCAGTTTGCCTAGCAATGAAATATCTGCACAGCACATACAAGCCAATGTTCATATATTCCAAGTAACATGAATATATACACATACAGCTCATATTACCTCCAATCACATTGGTAGTTCCTAGTCCGGCTTCGGTGCCATTCAGAATTCCAAGGCAAACATTTCCTTGTTCCTGAGAAGCATGAACTTGTTAACTTGGATCTTCTGGATTTATTATCTTACTTCCGCTAAGTTTCGATTGTTTGCAGGGGGGTTTTCAGGTACTTACAGTGACAATGAGATAATTTTCAGGTGGTAGTTGTAACTGAACGTTACTCGAGCCTGTAAAACTCAATGCAAAGGTGTTGAAATAGTTCCGAGCATCTCGAACGGATTTGAAAGGCTTAGTGCCTTTCCAGCAGATCGGTAGAGCTTTATCTTTCACATCATGTAGTTGCTTTCCACTGAGATCTTTCCTTATCTGAAAAATGAACTGAGCAATCAAATTCCCTTAATGTGTTTGCATTCATAAGGTTTTATGCATTGATGTTTGTTAATGTCTCACCAGATTAAGTACTGTTTCATAAACTTTCAAATTCAAGTAAGTGAAAGTGGAACCAGTATCGAAGATAACGTTAACGCCCTTAATACCAGTAGGCTTCCCACCGAAAAGAAGTTCTGCCGGACCAGAAGAATAATGTTTACTGAAATGAAAATCAAGAAGAAATAAACATATGTTAAAGGCAATAAGAAAGAACCAGTCTATTGATTCTTTGTGCTTACTCAGTGGAACTTTGTAACATCCGTGTCCAAGTCATTCCCGATTTTGGGACGAAATCGGCCCCAAAGAACAAAAACCCTCTATTATCACCGAGACAATGGCCAAGTGCATTTTTGGTTACACCCATGCTACTCAATTGTGATGAGATGCTTGCTTTACTTTTGCCAAGCCCGAGGACTCCGGCAGTAGGAGTTGGAGGATGAGGACCACGGTTTTGAAGACGATTTCCACACCTATGGATGAGGGAAAATAACACAGATGGTTGAAATCACTTCCAGAATTCGTAAATGAGAGGAAGAGTTCGAAATAACTACCCGAAGGCCAAATGAGGTTTAGAAAAGGTGCCATCGACAAGTCGTAGGGGAAAGGTGTCTAAGACAATGAAACCAAGAACTGAACCCTGATCAGCATACTGAACTTGAAAGCTACATTTTTCATTAGGGTTCTTGCATTGATGTGGATTGGGAGAGTTAACTGCAAGACATATGGGGTCCTTGCAATCCACAAAGGTGCTCTTAGCTGGATTGTAAAGTTGATTACTAGGCTGCAAATCATGAAGATCAAAGGCATTAATCATCATAAGAACCTAGCAGTGCATATCATCATAATGATATGATCATATTTTGAGTGAGAAATTTTACCAAGGTGCAACCAATACAAGGAGCATCACATTGGACCCAAGTGAGGTCACTGCCAGTATCAATATCAAGTTGAAATGGCTTAGGTGGGTTGCCTATACCAATTGTCACAGAATAATACCTGATGATTGATAGAAACACAAATTCCATGAATTTCAGTAATGTTGTACTCTACAAAAGAGCAAATTCAAGCTCAAATTATGATGAACAATCAAATTGCAAAACAACTAGAAACCCGAGAAAGCCATCAACTTATAATGAGGAATTGGTGATTTGGCCAAAGAATTCAGCTTGGAAAAACAAAGGATCCAAAATGACAAATCTTTAAACAAAATTAACCAACATATCTATCAGATGATCAAATTCAGAACAAAAGCAGCATATAGATGAAACCAACAAAACAAATAAACTTGGAAAAATCCAAGAAACTAGAGAAAACCAACATTTCAAGAGAATAAAATATTTACAATAATTAAAAAAAAGAAAGCAGTACCCAAGAGGATAGACATTGCCAGAAACAGGAAGAAAAACAGAGGAGCGAACACCGTCCCTAGGATGGATTGGGGTAGGCTTCCTAGGAGGTTGACCTTGACCTTTTACTGCAAAACAGCCATGAAGAGATGCAGAAAGAACCTGAAAGATCAACACCATGATCATCAATGACACTCTTATTCTCCCTTTCATTTTCTGATCAGCCATTTCAGCTATAGAATCGAAAAAAAATCCCCCCCCAAAAAAAAAAAACAAGAATGAATGAAAATTTGGGAATCAGAGACGAAAAGGGTAGTTAAAAAACCATTGAAAAGTCTGGGAGAACTTGGCCAGGAAGGTGTGAAAGATGACTGCTTGGGCTCCTCTTGACTTTATACGCGCGCTCTTTTCAATTTATTTTCTTTTATAAATAAAAAATATTAATATTTTAAGAAAATGGAAAATGAGAGAGGATTTAGAAAGGGGAAAGGGAATCTTTAGGGGTTTGGTAGTTTCGATTCAATTCAATGCAACTGGTTTATGCCTTACGCGTTTCTCCACGCGGAAAGCTTGTCAGATGAAAAATAAAATAAAAATTAAATTATCACTCAATTTTAATATAAAAAATAAAAAGTTACTTAATTTACATTTCAATTACTGAACTTCCAAAATGTGATAAAATAATTTTTTTTTACGTTTTTTGTCACAGACGTTACAAAACAGTGATATAACAGTTGATGGCATCGGTGGAGTGTGAAAAAACATCCAACTAGTCGGTTACATTTAACACAATAGTCATTCAATTTTGAAAATGTGACAAAACAGTCACTAACGTTATCGAAAAATAATAAAATAATCACTGAAATATCACTCAAAAAAATTAATTTTTTGATGGAATCAATCTATTTGACGCTACTTATATAAATACAAAAAAAATACCGATATTTTTTTGAATATTTTGAAAGCTTAAAAATAAATAATAATGATGAAATTCTAGAGAATGACGTCACACTTTTAACATGTCCATTTGGAACTTTGCTTTCTAGGGGTTACAGCACGTGAAAAAGAATAATTGGAAATATAGCTCTACTTCATCTCATCATCACTCACATTTTTATTTTTATTTTAGAAATCAAAATACTAATAACTTTTTTTTTCAAAATAAAAATCAATAAGGTAGGTGAAAACATTCATGTAATATATATATAAATTAAATGTGATTTTGGTTGAAAGGATAAAATTAATTTTAAAAAAATATTATGGTTTGGGTTCAAATTCCTTCTATTATATACATAACTCTATTTTATCAAAATACAAAAAAAAATATAGACATTTTCAAAATAATATTTGTTACTTTATAAAAAAAAAAATTTGATAATTATTTAATTAAGTTGAGACTTGATTAATTCAGTCAGTCTCTTAATATTTAGTATAAATAATTTTATTTTAATAGTAATACAAATTTAATTTTATTTTGATAATAATACAAATTTTCTCCGACCTATAAATAATTATGTTAATAATTTTATATAAATTATTAATATGTTAAATTTTATATAAATATATAACACATTAAATTCAATCATATTCAATGATCGAATTTGGTCAAACTATCGGTTCATCGTTTTAATCGGTCTGTTCGGTTTGATAAAAAAAAGTATTAAAAAATTTATAAAAAATAAAATTAAAAATTTTATTCAATACCCTTTTCTAAAACATACTCTGATTGATTCTCAATCCAATTGATTCGATCCATCATTTCGTTTCAATTCAAACAACCTGGATATAACATGTAAAAATAAGAAATTAATAATTATATTTGCTCTTGATGAAGATGGGCATTTGGTCTTTAACTTGGGGATTAAGGAGCTGACTTGGAGTGTTGACTTGGATACACTGTTTGCTGAAATAACAATTTAATCAGTTTTGAAACAATAATTTCCTTTGTTTTTGAAATCATTTGCAATAAAAGTGTTATGGTTGGACCACATGACAAGTGACTAAAACTTTTATATATATACCAACTTACCAAGTAATCGGGACACATGCACACACATGTTATTAATTGCTACAAAAACTCTTTTCCAAAAAAAGTAATGAAATATTCTTTGTTCAAATTCACTCCAAGTGAACATGTGTATTCCGATAAATTTAGTGGGTTTGTCCAATGCAATTTATACAAAGTGAATTCTATTGACAAAATCATACATGATTAATAAATCCCATACACATACTTGTGGAATCGCATTCGTAGTTTTATGTCTGCGAACACGTACCTACGGACTTAGGTTTTCAGATCCGTACCTGCCCTCGTATATACAAATCTATTCTTAAAGATAATTCTTGCGGACTCTCGTTCAATAAATATTTCTGGTGCAACCATGCTTGGAGAACTTAGACTCATAGATTCGCACTATGTGAACTTGTTAGCGTGGACTTATTTCCGTTAATTTGAGTCCCAGAGAATTGACTTAGTTTAGGAGCTTGAGGATAAGTCCTACAGACTGCCTTAGCTTGTAATATAGTCCTTACGGACTCTTGATTGAGGATGGTCTTGGCGGACTCTCACACCCACTAAATTTCATTTGAAGGAACCAGATTTGCAAATACCTACTTGTGCGTTTTAAGGCAAGCCATTGTGGACTGTCATAACTTGCTACTTGAGGACAAATCCCAGTCCTTTTTCAATCAACATCCCGCCACAACACCAACACACTATTCATCTAACATCCCGTCACAACACCGATACATTCGTTTAACATCCCGCCACAACACCGATACTTTATTCGTTTAACATCCCGCCACAACATCGATACTTTATTCATAATATATCTTAATCCTGGAGGCAACTTTAAATGTTAAGAAGGCATACGCCATCCTTAATTAACCTGCATTCCACTTCAAATTTTACGGTTCGCCAACATAAAAGCAATTCATATACAATCTAATCAAATTCATTCGACAACCATAAACTCTTAAACAAACAATAGTTCATTACCGATTATTACTTCACAGCTTATGCGGACAATAATTATACACATATTCACTTTCAAAACAGAACAACATCGACATCACTTTCACATAGCAGCCTCAAGGTCCTACATCTCTAGATTGTGCAGTTACGTTTTCCAACAAACATACCCCTGCCACATGCAAAATGAAAACTAAAAATCAGAGTCTAGAAACTCACCCGTAAAACAACCAAATGCTAAAACCCTACATCAGTCTAGCTTTTCCTTTGTCTTTTCGGTCTCCTCCTTGGTTAACTAACACAATAACCCAATCAAAACGACAGCTTTCAAAAGTGAGAAACAAAATCCATTAACATGCATAACGTTTTTATGGGCTACCTAATGAGTTTATGTTCACAACCATGAACTATACCGTAGCTTATCATTTTCTTACTTTTTACCTTAAAATAAAAAAGGTACAGGAAGGTTTAGAAAGTTTACCAACTCGCTAGATTCTTACTCTTTCAAGCTAATACGCCTACTTTCCCTTCGTGCGGATTGCTCCTTACTTCCTTACTATTCCAGAAAAGAAGAGAAAAATAAAGAAGATGATTTCCAGAATAAAAGAGAATGCCCCCTTAGCATCTTCAGTTCTCCTCCTTATAGCCCTCTCACTTTCATTCACTAATTCCCACATTCAAATATAAAATATTTAAGTTGTAATCATGTTGTTCCCCACTCAATCTATCTAGTTCAACTGCAATGGAATCAAAATTGAAACTCAACTATCTACCAAATGTGTTCACAAAATTCCATAAATCACACTAAGGCCCTCACGATGATTATTCAAATCATCAATGAATATTATTAATCTATTGTCTCGTTTGTCAAGTTGTAGCCTAAATTTCGTTAATCGAAATTTAAAAAAATTTAACAATCAAGTTTCTTAAATAATCTTTCAAATAATTCCATAATATTTTATTTTTTTTAAAATTTAGTGACCAAAACATAAATTTACTTGTGATTTACTAATATGGGGTGTAATTTACTTTAAAAAAAACTACAAAATATTTAAATAAAAAATATGGATTGAATGCAATTTTTTAATAAAAGACCATGTCATTAATAGGAACATGAATGATTGTTAATACACATACACGCCATAGATTACAGATCACGGAACACTATAAACTATTACACAAATGTCGTAAATAACCCAATGGAAAAGGGTACAAACCAATAGTAACCGTTTATACAAAACTTGAAGTTCAATCCCAAACCAATGTTTTTAAAGAGGAATGATTAAAAAATTATTAAAAATTCAAAAAAAAAAACTCAGTTCAATTGTTGGTTTAATCGATTCGTAATAATTTCTAATTAAACCAGTTCAAAATCACTCTTTGAACCAATATCTCAATCGATTTCCGATCCAACCGGTCCGATTGACCAATCCGATTCAATTCAAACAACATTGTTCGAAACCCAATAAACCCAGTCTGACCCATAGACCCTTCATAAACACTATATTTGAACATAATACTGATTTAAAAAAAAAAGCAAAAAAAGAAATCATTTACTTATTTTCCTGTCCTGTAAACAACCTACCTTGATAAAGCTGAATTGATGATTATATATATAATACATTGAAATTGAGTGCCTTAAATTACATCATGAAAATCTACAACAAAAAGAAACCATACCTGTTGTCATTCAAGCCCTGGACCATCCCAGCAAAGCGCGGATGATGCCTAAGATGCTGCCATCAAAAAGCGCCCGCAACAATCCCAGCTTTCCCCTCGTGTATGGTGGGTATCTGACAAATGCATCACAAGCGAAACCTCTGTAAAGAACAGCTTTCTTATGGCTAAAAGCATCGAAGGAGAATTTCCCGTGGTATGCACCCATTCCACTGTCCCCGACTCCTCCGAATGGTAGTGTGGGTTCAGCCAGCTGAAATAATATTAGGTACGTATCACAATATGTGACTTCTCATATTAAATAAAAATGAATTTGTCAGACTGCATTTTTCAACAAGTAGTACCATATGTGTTCAACTGATTTCAACATTGTTAAGTAATCAAAAAGAACAAATTAGTAATTGCTGCTAATAGAACTTCATTAGAACATTCATTAATTCTTGAAATCAAAATCTAGTTAAAGATACCCGGATTCATGATGAGCGTCAAATACGATTATGTATAATTTTTTTTTATATATTTAGAACAACATACTCTCGTATCCAAATCTGAAAATGAGTAGGACACAAGTGTTAGAGACAAGTCCCTTAGAAATTACCCGTGCTCAACACTTGTATTTGACACATAATCCAACATAGGCATAAGGTATAGTTTTCCAAATATATGAAAAAATTAGGAAAAATATGAGCATACTTGTATCTGAGACTCACATTCAGTTCAAGTAATATAGTCCAAAACCCATACGTACAACCTATCAGCTAATTCCAAATACAATGCTCAAGAGCACCAAATCCATGTATGAGCTTATGAAAGGTACAAGTATCAAATGAAACAACTTTCCATGAATCAATGCTTTTGACCAGCAAATAAGAAAATAAAAAAGTTGGAGCAACATACGTAAAATATGTCTAAAATTTAAACTGTAATAATGCATGAATGTGGATATCAAGTCAATAAGTTAGAAGTACAATTACATGTACAGTAGTGTCGTTAATGACCAAACCCCCTGCGGAGACTGTTGCAACAAACTTCTCTTTCAGCTGCTTCTTATTAGTAAATAGATATGCTGCTAGTGGCTTTGTTCCTGAATTTATCACATCAAAGCTGTCTTCCACTTTGTCAACCTGTTAAAACCAACCACAAGAAAGTTATGGTAAATGTCCTATATTGAATCTCTAGAATTGAAGTAGAAGGGTGCCGAGCTAATTATTCATTTTGATTTCCCAAATGGAATAAATGATTTCGTTTGTTTCTCCTAGGCAATTTTTCATCTAGAACATTCATAAACTGGGCTTTTCAAGGACAATGCTACAAACAGGAACAACAGAAAATTAAAAAGTAAATAGCCAAATGTTGTTCCTTTTGGTTCCTACCAGGAAAACTGGAAGCAACGGACCAAATATCTCTTCATTCATGATTAAATAATCTCGTGGGACATCAAGCAAGATAGTGGGAGCGATCTTCCTGCCATCGGAAGAAAGAAATGCATATTAACAATGTAAAACGCACAGGGAACTTGAAATGCAAAGAAGCAAGACCCTTGTTAGAAAGAACTCACAAGTTTTCTTCGTCTCTTTCACCTCCATGGATGATCTTACTAGAAACCTTATCCTCATCCAAGAGCTTTGACAAGCGAGCAAAGTGGTTAGAATTCACTATGCGAGACAAGTCTTTTGAATCCAACGGATTCGTTCCATAAAACCGCTCCAATTCACACTTGAAAGAATCTATCTGTAGGATGAAAAATGCTTAAGAATGATTGAGAATAAAAGGATAACAAATGTCAACATATACAGGCAACCTTACCAGCTTCTGAGCATAATCTTTCATTGTAATAATGTAATCAGGAGAAATACATGCTTGCCCATTATTACACCCCCACTTTCCCGCAATTATCCGCCTAGTTGCAACCTGACAATAAACAAAAACAAGTCAGTAAGCAAGTCAACAGACCTGGTAGCAAACTAAATGCTATATCGCTATGCCTACCTGTAAATTTATGTCTGAATCAACAATGACAGGACACTTTCCTCCAAGTTCCATAACAACTGGTGTTAAGTGCTTTGCAGCAGCTGCCATCACAATGCGTGCAACTCTTCCATTGCCTAAAGATTCAAGTATGTTTTAGTTTATAAGACTTTTTATCAGATCTGAGATGAGAACAGAAATACCATCAGCGTGGCAATGTCTAAAGCATCTATTAATAACCACGCACTGAAAATTAGAACTTTGGGGGGAGCACTAAAACTTTGCAAAATGTTTCATCTTTATGAAAAAAGGAGAAAAAAATCAATTTAAGACATTGTGAAATTACATGGCTGAGAAAAGAATCTGAAGAGAGCATAATAATAGAGGATCCAATTAATAAACCAAAGCAAACCCCAGATAAATCCCTCAAAAACTGCTTCAGTTCTTTCCATATTCCATAGTGAAAAATTACATGTTCCAATAAAGTCTAGATAGTCTCAATGCCAATTCTCTATAACCACCACCAGGGGAACACATTAGCTTTTGCCAACCAAGGGTCTATACAATTATCTTATAAATGTCCATTAATTTCTGTTTGTGTGTGCGTCTAATCAGCTAACCAAGGATGTGAAAATGTTCATGTTGAAGAGAGATTTCAGTGGAAAGAGCCAAACTCACTAAGCCCTGAAGTTTTCTGCTTCATACTGCTTCCAAACCAGACAAGGGATAAAAGTTACAGTATGTTGGCCAGGGAGCCAGTGCTGAATCATAACCACAAATCATCACAATAAATCCTAGAGAGAGAAAAAGATAGCCAGGAGAATCTAGAACGACTGTTTATAACATAAGCTATTGAAAAAAAATTCCGAGTTATATACTGGCCAAAAATGAATAAGACCTGATTTTGTATATAACACTGCATTCATTCATAGAGTCATCTAAACTAGATCAAAGCTACAGGTAAACATCTAAACTAAATGCTAAAAAGGAAACACTGTTAAATGACCTATGTCACCATGACACCATATGGCTCCTCACCATGAATCTATGATAAATAAAGAGTCCCAAAACCACACAGAATACATTTAAGATTTCAAATCTAATCCTTCACCCAAACTGGGGTTTGATAACAAGTAATAGAAAGATAACATCCCCTTTGATAACAAACTTCTAGAAGCATACACATATGAACCAAAGTTGCCCAAGTGTATTAAGACATAAAAGATTGAACTGGAGGAGAAGAACAATAATAAGCAAGGACCTGTATACAGTATTTTGTCCCACTTTTGCTCAAGTAGTGCTGCTGTTTCAGGAACAGCCCCTTCAACAACCTTTATGCAAGAGCTATCCAAATACTCAGCTAATAGCCTTGCAAGCAACAATGATGTGGCTGGAGCAATTTCTGATGGCTTTAAGACTATAGCATTACCAGCTGCAATAGCTCCAACAATTGGATCTAGAGACAACACTGAAAGAAGATATACAATTGTAGTCATCATTCCGACAAAATTTAGGAATTAAAAGAAAAAGGAAAACATGACTGTAAACAAGTTCACCAGGGAGTTTAACATACAAAAAGGATAATTCCAAGCTGAGATTACTAATACCACACCCAATGGTTCAGATACAATTTCAGCAGAGGAAGGAAATGTAACCAATGAAGTTTTTGCCTGCAAAGAAAGGCAGGTTAATCATATTCAACTCTTTAATGCCAAAAAGAAAACTCAAAGAAAGCTTCCACCCAGTTGAGAGGTATCCAAAATATTTACCTTTTCTGGCATCATCCAATGCTTCATGTTCTTGACTGCCAATCTACAAGAGTTCTTTAACATGGCTATCTGAAGTGTCAACCATGTCAATATCAGAGGAAAAAAGATTACTTATTTTATGTGGGAGTTCCACAGAAAAGAAGAGCACACTCGGGAGGCCAAATATAAATAACTCAAATCTTGTTGCCTTCTCCATAGTTCTTGTTTTCTAATTAGTGTGACATTTAGAGTTAAAACAAAGATATCAACTATCAAGAATTACACAAACTTAACAAAAGGATGAGATCTCAAAATAAACTTGCCTGTATGACAAAAATAAATTGCTCCAGAACAATAGTCAACTAATATATTAATTTTCCAAGTTAAAACCCTAAAAGTAACCGACTTTTATCTTCAGCCAAAAAGTGACACTTACACCAAGAACAACCATTTAGGAAACCTCAAAATTGCTTACTGTCCAACATTCATTATCATTGGCTCTTAAATCTAATCAACGTAACACAAAAGGTTGACTTAAATGATGCATATAACCATCTTAAAGTAAACCACACTAACCACCACATTTAAATCCAAAGACTGAATATATATAATTTAGGCATTTGGCTCAAATAATGTTGCTTTCAAACAAGTGGCAAAACAGATGACAATTTTCAAAAACCTCCTTAAGTATTCATTGGCGATAATCAAAGTCTAGGTTTCATGCCATTATAAAGTATCCCCACATTAATTAATCAAAACTACAATTATCCTCACAGCAGTGGTCTAACTTAGTCAAAGCTCCAATCACCAAATTATAATTATTCAAATTAACATTAAATAGCAAGACATCTCTCTATCTCTTTCTTTTTCCTAAATCCTGTCCACCTACTGATATACACTCCTGCATTGAAGTTCAACCGTTGCTTATTATTCTTAATCCTGATTTCTACTAAATAAGGGCAAACGCAGGGCCTATATACCCCAAAGTCCAGACATATTCCAAATAATTAATAATTTTGAAGAATCTTCACTGATAAAAGTATATCCACAATAACTATAGACTGAACAAAAAAAAAAAAAAAAGAAGGCCAAAAAGAAAATATTTCTTACGATACTTACATCATGTGGCTGCAGATTTTAACCATGTGAGCAAGTTGGATTAGCAATAAATATTCAAGTATTAGTTCTAGTAGTTTGGAATACTGCATATATCTAGCAATCATTTAAAGTCAGAAAAATGATCAACCATTTCCACGACAAAGTTAACTGTTAGCATGTCATAAATGCTACTTGTGCCCAACAAGATTTCAATTTTGTCACGTATTTGAACACTTCTAAACCTTTGCACACCAGCAACAATAGAGAGAGGATTCCTAAAACTTCCCAACTGTTCTCTTCATGTATTTCACGATTCTCGAGTTGGAGCTTGACACGAAACAAGGTCTCCCATAAAATTTTATAATATTAATACAAATGTATATCTAGATATATGAAAAACTAAATAAACCCCCAAAACAGCACCGTTAGCTTTAAAGACAAAGTAGTTGAAGTTGTTTATCAGTAACCAAATATAGCCATCAAATCTATTTTATGAATATTCTGATCTGGAGACTGGTAAATAATTAATAACAAAGTTTTAATAATTTTAAATTGAAATTCAGATTCATTCAATAACCAAGTCCAACAGTAAAGTTTTTATTATTAGATATAATTAAATGCGAATCAGGAATTGTCCAGAGCTGACTTACTGCCGTGTACATACTCTGCACTAAACGACTAATACCATAATTCAGTACGTGAAATAACTTCATTGAATTCTACTTTTCATCCATTTTAAAATTTAATTAAATAAAAAACGAATCCAAGATCAATTTAGAAAAAAAAAAAAAAAGAATAACAGGAAAAAAATTCAAAACTAAAAAGAAATAAAAAGGTTTGACCTCATAGATGGAGGATTCGAGTTCCGGCTTGGAAAGATCATCGCGAAGAGCGGCAACGATTTGCGGCTCCTTCTCTTCCATCATCTTCACCATGGCATTCAACTGAGTCAATCTCCATTTGTAGCTTTTAGTCTTTCCGGTTGCGAAGCTAGCTCTCAACTCCTTCACCAACTCCTTCGCCGACTCCGCACAAAAAACCGGCTTGTTCTCCACTTCGCTCGTCATTATCGTCCAAATAATCAATCAATTTACGCTCCAACTATGAACCTTAAAAGGAACCACCGAGAACAAGAAAATAAAATGAGGATTTTGGATTGATTGGACTTTGCCGCCGTTGATAATGATGATGTCTTACGTCACCTTTTCTTTTTCCTGCGAATATACTCAAAAGCAACGAAATTGCGTATAATCGTATATAGATATAGCACAAGAGCCGGTGACCCGGGCCATACATCTGGCGTTTTCGTCAGCTGTGATCTATTAAGGTAAACCATCACCTTCAGATGGGGAGCTATACAACCGATTAAAAAGATAAATTATTTTTTCCTTTTACTTTGGACTTTTCAGATTTAATTTTGAATTTAAAAATGTAAATAAATCATACCTGGAATGCTAAGTTGACGTGAATTTCAAGATAATTCTTCTCTTTATAAGAAAACAAGATTTAAAAATATAAAAAGAAAATTAACGGTAAATTCCATCTTTAGTTAGTATTTCTCATTTTGTAAGACCATACTTGTTAACAAGGAGTTATTCTTTAGATCCGAAAGTTCATCCGATTTAGAAGCATATGAGTAAAAATATTAAGTTTAAAAAATTGGTTTGAGTAAAATAATTAGGTCCGTTTAAAATATGAGTTAAGCTCAGGCTTGAACATTTAAAGCTCGAGTCCAGTTCGATCTGACCTATTTTTAAGTTTATAATATATTATATTATATTATTTTTATATATTATGTAATTTAAGACACATAAAAAATAAATATATACTAAATATATAATATTACTGTAATGTAAAAATTAAAATAATGTTAAATAATTATACAAAAAAATTCAATAAATAAAAAATGTATAAAATTATTAAATATTAAAATAATATAACATAAATATTTTTTTAAAATATATAAAAAGTTATACAGGTGGGCCTAAAATGGGCTTAGATTAATTTTTTTACAAATATGGACAGGTTTGGACAAAATTTTAAGTTAATATTTTGGGTCGAACCGAGCTTGAACAAGCATGAAATATATTAATATCATCATTATGCTCGACCCGAAACCGACTTGACTCATGAGCACCTCTAATAAAGACTTCCAATTTCTCCACTAACATTTTCTGTTTGGTTTTGTTATGATGTAAAATGTTTTTGGATATGATGATGTCATATATTTTTAATTGTTATAATAATATATTTAGTTTTCAATATTTACATATTTTAACATTTTGATTTTAATTTTAAATAAATACCACATCAAATTAAAAAAAATTCAATTTCGTCACTAATTATATCATATTATATATTATATTACAAGGTCTTGAGAAATAATCTTATGTGGCATGCTTAAAATGATGACAAGTGGATAGTGTCTTTACTTAACACTAAGCATTTTATTTGTAACACCTCATTACTCAACCCAATCGTCGGGTCTGAGTTACAAGGTGTCACATTCATTACTAAAAAAACTACAATCGGTAACATCCAATTCAATGTCAAAATACATTTAAGTACAAGTAATTCATGCTAATTAAACAATGTATTATCATTTCTAGGCCTTATACGAATAGCTAAGATCGCGTGAAGGCAGTGGCGAGACAAGTGATCCAAGCAAGGCTAAAGTCAAGATAGGTACTAGCGAACCCTGGGCAAAAGGCAATGTGGAAATTTCCTTGGGTTTAGAAATATTATGTTTAATGACTTCGCCATAGTTATAAGACTTAATTTTTCCCTTATGTTTGCTTTATTTTCAATTTTATGAACCACTAAAGCCATGTAGTGAAATACTCATTAGTTTGATTATGTTAATTTTTCTTTCAGTATGAACAAAATACCATGTCACATTATTCTTCCTTACATGCATGCCCATGTTTGCGTGCCTATGTTCATGTTCCTAAAATCTTAATCGTTTCATGCCTTAACCTCATATGCGAGCCTAACATGTTGTGAAGTATTTATGCATGCGACCCTCTATATGTTTGCGAACCTAGTTAAGTATGCGAACCCTTACATGTATGAATCTTCTGTTTGCAAACCTAGGTTGATATGTGAACCCTAAAAGTAAGTTCCATTTTCTTACAAAATCTTGTATGATTGTGAGAACTTTGAATTTTTTTTTGTTTGTTGCCATCTTGATATATGAACCCTTTCACCTTATGCAAGGTGTATGTTGTGAGTTCGCATGTCTTATGCTCTTTACATACATGTTTGTGAGTCCGCTGCATTATGATAACACTTTGCATACTTTCTTTATGCAATTGATACTGTGTGCTCACATGTTCTATGTTTCATGCATGATGTTATGTCATTTCGCTGCATTTTGATAACTTAGCAAAAACTTTATGTTGTATAAAAGTGGTGTGTTGAAGGATCGATTGGGAGTTAAACGAAGAGTCACTTTGATGGCTAATGCGGCATGCCAAATTCAGGTCAAACCAACTCAGTTGGGCTTGAGGTGTTACAGCTCTGGTGAGCGATGAAGGATCTCATTTTTGTAGTAAATAGTTTGAATCAAATTTGGCCAAATACAATGTAAGGCACCGAATAACGACAACATACCATTCTCAAGCCAATAGACAAGTAGAAGTGTCTAAGCGAAAAGTTAAACTAATTTTAGAGAAAACAATCAATCTAAACAGGAAAGATTAGGCACTTAGATAAGACGACGCACTATGGGCATACAGAACATCATATAAAACCTCATTAGGTATGTCTCCTTATAAACTTGTATATGGTAAAAATTGTCATTTGCCTATAGAATTAGAAAATAAGGCATATTGGTAAATAAAATAATTAAATTTATATCCACTTTTACCCAAGAAAGAAAGATTATTCCAACTGCAAAAATTAGAATACTTTCGATTTATGGCCTATGAGAATGCAAATACTATACAAGGAAAGGAGAAAAATCAAGCATGATGCAAGGATAAAGAAAAGAGACCTCTTGCCAAGACAGAAGGTGATTTTATTTAATTCAAGGTTAAAATTTTTTCTCGAAAAATTAAAATCACGATGGACAAGATCTTACAACATAAGTTAGGTTTCACCTCATGATGCAATCGAACTTACCGAAAAGGGGGGATAAATTTTCCTTGTCAACGGATAGAGGGTAAAACATTATTTTGGAGGGATAGCTAAAGAGATCATTGAAACACAAGATTTGTAGTGCAAAGTTATCTGGGAGAAAGATGAAGAGAGAAAACCTCGGAGGAAAATTGGGAAGTAAATAGTTTATTATCACAAGATGATGACCCTAATCCTTGCACGGGGAGAACTGAAGTAAGAAATAAGTGCTCTACTGAAATAATAAAAAAAACTCAATATGCCTGTAAACTGTGTTGAATGTCGCGACATCGACTTACTGTGTCACGACATCGGAACAAATTCAATGCAAGCAAATTGCCTTTGATATCACCACACCCCATCGTAAACACCATTCTCATTATGCTAACTTATGATGTAACTATAGAGATGTTTTAGTAGGATTTAAACATGTAACATAGGATATTTTTTAATTAACATAGGATATTTTTATTATAAAAGGAGATATTTGTAACAGCCCAGTTTTCAATGGTGTCATAAACAATGGTTTCGGGACCATAGCTCCGACGAGTCAAGTCGTAAATTTAGTTATTTTAAATGTTTTTGGTGATATATGCATCGTATGAATTATGATTCAAAAATAGTATTGATTAGATAGTTAATTGAATAGAAAAGACTAAATCATAAAAAGGATAAAAGTATAAATGTTTAATTAGAATGACCAAATGAGTAAATTAACCAAAGCGTATTAGTTAGTGGATTAGTATGATTTATATTGTTTATAAATAGGTTTAATAAAGGTTAAACAATAGTTAATTAAAGCTTAATGGTGAAAGTCTCAATAATTACAAAATTACCATTATATATATAAGAATTAAAAGAAAAGAAATTGATTTTTCATTCCATTTTCATCTTCTTTCTTCTTCACACGACAATAAGGATAAAAAGTTAAGGTTTTCAAATCAAACCTTTGGGCTTTGATTTGGGTAAGCACACCTTGATCGTTTTTAGTAATTTTTATGTTTTTGAGTTCGTATCAACTTAAATTAGCTTATGCAAGGACTAATTTGTAAATCTGTCAAATGTTAGAACACTTGCCATTGTTGAAATTTCTTGTTCTTGGAAGTTTTTGACGTATTTGAATGTTTGATACTTGGGTTAAATCTTTTTGTAAAGTGCTTTTTGATGAAATTAGAGTTAAAGGACTAAAATATGAAATTGGTGAAAATTCATGTATTGTTGTGAAAATGGATATGTGAATGGGTTAGATAAGTACCCAAGAAAATTTGGCTATGGTTTTTGTGTAAGAGAATGGTTATTTTGTATGTTTTGTGTTGAAAGGACTAGATTGAATAAAGAGAAACTAGTAAGGGTAAATTTGTAATTTTCCTAAAAAGAACTAAATTGTGTTGGATGACTAAATTATGTAATTTAATATGAAAATTGAATGATTTGTGAAAGTAGATTATGATCGTGCTACTGACCGTGAAAAAGAGAAATTAACGGATTATCCCTTAAGTCTTTCCAAAATGTAAACCAGTCCGGTAAGTTTGTAGTGTAAATCTTACTTAATATTCCTTGTATATGTATATATGTTGTCAATGTACAGAATATTGAAAGCATTCAGTATTGAAGATGATTGAAGAAATGAAACGCAAGAGACAGTAGGCTTTATGCCGTTGAACTAGTACTGACACGATGGCTGGGGTACCGTATGTGTTGCTAGTCCTTGACAGCTCGTGTAAGCAGCATCGTGATTTAGAAAAAGAGATATGGATCCTATATGGATTACAGGTCCTACGATGGCTGAGACTTATGCTTTATGCATACTCTAACAGCTCGTGTGAGTAGCATCGTTAGGAAACAGTGTATAATACAGATAGACACCGTACCGATAGTTGGGGTATCGCATACGTTGCGAGTCTTCGACAGCTCGTGTGAGCAGCATTGGGTACTGGTGACAGAAAGTTAAGAACAGGAAGAGAAGTTGTAAATACTCAAAGAGCAATGGAATTTCGTTGGCTTGATGAAGTCATTGTTGCTTATTACCATGTTGGTATTTCTTAACTATCGAACTTACTAAGCTATAAAGCTTACCACAGTTATTGTTATTGTTTTGTAGATCATTTTACTGACTGAAGATCGGATCATCGTCCTCACTTGAAGTCACACTATTGCGGAGTTTGTCGGTAGATTTTGCATCACTTGGTCTTATGACATGTACTAGGATGTTATTAACCTTTGATATGGAACCAAAGATATTGAAATCTTACTATTTTGATTTTGTAAATGCATGGAGTATAACTTTGATGCCTAGGCTTATAATGCATGTAAAGACTTTGAAGTTATGTGTGTCTTGTGATGTTTTAATACATAACTTATATTGGTTGTGTTTGAGGTATTAAACTTGTGCCTTGGCATCAGTCTTGAAATTCTGCATACTTGTTTCGGTAGAATTATTACATGTATCGATAGAAGTATAGGGTAGGAGAGAGGTTGCTCCTTGACTTGGATTGTATCGGTAGTTGAATTGTAATTATCGATAGTTCATGGTACTGATGTATCGGTAGTATGTAAGCTTATATCACAGGGTGTGGATTTTTGCTCTCTGGAGTTTTTGGTATCGATAGTTACATGACTTGTATCTGTAAAAATCATACTTGTATCGGTAGAACTAGTACAGGTACCGATAAAAATCTGTACAGTTCTAAATTGTTCATTGAATTTACTACTATCGATACTTGTTCATTTGGTGCTAGTAGAAGTCCTCTAAAATGTTGAAAATACCATGTTTACCCTTGATAAAATTGTGTTGTATTTAAATATTGTTTTAATTTGTGAGAAATGATTTTTGTATTGAATTGAAGATGCAAATAGTCGGATATGTGTAAAAGATTAACAGTATAAAATGAATAAAAGACATTGAAATCCTAACCGATGACGGTTCTCAAGATTTAGATGTTACATTTAATGGTATCAAAGCTTTTTTTAGCCATTTTTTGGACAGTTATTGTTGTATTAGATGATTTCATAGTACATGCCATATGAACCTGTGATAGTGTGATACAGATGAATCCGATCTAATCATAGTTTTTACAGATAAAAGTAAATATACTGGAATCTAAAAGAGAGGAGACTAACGAAGTAAATAATAATGACCTGAGAAATGATTTTGGGTTAGTCATGGGGTTCCTATTATACCAATGATAGAAAGTGAAGCTAAAAACATGTTCTTCGGCCTAATGGGACAGTGGTTCTCGAAATTTATGCAAAATAACCGAATGGCTCCACCTCCTCCACCCCTAGTTACATAGCCTACTGCTCGGCCTACAGTACCTTCTGTAATGTGTCCACCTTCCTCGGTAATTGAACAAAGGCATCATATTCCAACAGATAGGGTAAGAAAGTATGGGGCAGAGGAATTTCGTGGAAATGCAGAGAATGATCCGTCTAGGATCGAGTATTGATTGGAAAACACTTTAAGAGTGCTGAATGAAATGGTTTGTCCACCCTAAGATTTTGTGAGGTGTGCTGTTTTGATACTAAAAGATGAAGATTGTTGTTCAAGAGTATACAGATGTATTTTCGAAAGAATTACCGGGTTTACCGCCAATTAGGGAGGTAGAGTTCGGTATTGATTTATTACTAGGTACTGCTTCGATCTCTATTCTACCGTACAGAATGGCGCCGATTGAATTGAAAGAGTTGAAAGCTCAGCTGCAAGAATTGTTAGATAGAGGATTCATACGACCCAATGTATCACCATGGGGTACACTAGTATTATTCGTGAAAAAGAAAGATGGATCGATGCAGATGTGTATAAACTACAGGCAGCTATATAAAGTGACGATCAAGAACAAGTATCTGTTGTCTCGGATCAATGAGTTATTCGACCAGTTAAAAGGTGCAACCGTGTTCTCCAAAATAGACCTTCGGTCAAGTTACAATCAAATGTGGGTGAAAGATGGTGATATAATGAAGACGACATTTAAGACTCGGTACGGACATTATGAGTTTTTAGTTATGCCATTTGGGTTAACTAACGCCCCCGCAGTTTTTATGGATCTGATGAACAAAATATTTCATCCCATTTGGAAAGGTTTGTGGTTGTGTTTATTGATGACATATTAATTTACTCCAACACAAAATCAGAGCATACTCAGCATCTGAGAGAGGTGTTATGGATTTTGTTTGAGAGAGGTGTTATGGATTTTGCGAGAAAAGCAGTTGTATGCAAAATTCAATAAATGTGAATTCTAGTTACGAGAAGTTGGATTCTTGGATCACGTAGAATCTTCGGAAGGAATACGTATTGATCCGAGCAAAGTTTCAGCTATTCTTAAGTGGAAGATACCGAAGAATGTCTCTAAGGTACGCAGCTTCTTAGGATTAGCAGGATATTACCGTCAGTTTGTGAAAGACTTCTCCATTAGAACCTTGCCATTGACGAGATTGCTATAGAAAAATATTCAGTTCGTATGGTCTAAAAAGTGTCAGCAAAGTTTCGATTAGTTGAAAAAGTTGATAACTAAAGCCCCGATCTTGACACAACCAGAGACGGGAAAAGAGTTTGTTGTTTATAGTGACGCATCTTTAGGTGGATTGGGTTGTGTTTTGATGCAAGATGGTAAAGTGGTAGCTTATGCTTCTCGAAAATTGAAACGTATGAAAAAAATTATCCGACTCATGATTTGGAGCTAGCTGCAGTAGTTTTTGCATTGAAGATTTGGCGACACTACCTCTATGAGGAGAGATGGCACATATTTACAGCTTACAAAAGTTTGAGATATTTGATGACACAAAAGGAGTTGAATCTGCCACAACGTTAATGGTTGGAGCTGTTAAAAGACTATGACTTGGTGATTGATTATCATCCGGGTAAGGCTAATGTTGTAGCTGATGCCCTGAGTCAAAAATCGATGTTTGCATTGAGATCAGTGAATGCTCATCTGTCATTAGAAGGTGATGGTTCTATCACCGTGGAACTTAGGGCGAGACCGTTATTTCTACAGCAGATTCAAGAATTACAGAGAAATGATCCAAAGCTTATAGCTAAAAGAGAACAGATACAGGGTGATGCCACTATGGAGTTTACAGTTGATACAAATGGCTTGTTTTACTACAAAGGCAGAGTATGTATTCCGAACGATTCAGATCTGAGACGAGACATTCTGATAGAGGCTCATAGCAACACTTATTCCATACACCTGGGGAGTGTGAAAATGTATAATTACTTGAAGAAATTGTATTGGTGGTCAGGTATGAGACGAGAAATTTTAGAATTTGTGACTAGATGCCATATATGTCAGTAAGTGAAAGTCGAGCACCAGGTGCCATCCGAATTACTACAGCCGATTACCATTCCAGAGTGGAAATGGGAACGAGTCACAATGGATTCTGTCTATAATAACCCGATTTTCAGTGGTGTCAGAAACAGTGATTTCGAGATCACAACTCCGATGAGTCGAGTCGTTAATTTATTTATTTAAATAATTATGACTTCGTTAGCATCGTATTAAAATTTGGTTATGAAATTTTAATGTTTAGATAGGTTAATTGAGTAAAAGGGATTAAATCGTAAAAGGTGCAAAAGTGGAGTTGGTTAATTGAAGGGATCAAGAGAGAAAATTTGCCTAAAGCATATTAGTGGGTGGATTATGATGGAATATATTGATTATGAAAAGGATTAATTAAGGTTAATTAAATGGTTTATTAAGTTAACCATAAAAGTTTTAAAATTTACAAGTTTGTCATTAGGTATATATATGAATTAAAAGAAAGAAAATGAGAAACATTTGTAACACCTCATAATCCTAAACCATCGTCGGAACAGGGTTACAGGATATTACTGGACATATCAAACAATTTACAAATAATAAATAATTAATTAATGAACATACTATAAAATAATCATAAAATCCCTTAATTGAACCCTCGAGGCTCAAAATACGTATTAGAAGGGAATTGAGACTTGTTTTGGTGCTCTGCAGATTTTTCGTAAATTTTTTTCGAACTCGATATAACCCCCTTTATAAATATCTAACCTTCCCTGCAAATTTCAACCCGCAACCAAAATAATTTATACTCAAATTCACTTAAATCATAATCAACTCATTAACATATTAATTTTAATAATTAAACATTCTTAATATTACTCAAAATTTACTAATAACTTTATTCATTTTTCATTCAAACTTAATGCCAAATTTTATAATATACTCTTTACCATTTTATTAAACTAATATCAAAATATTGTTTTTTTTACAACCAACATTACAAGCATATACATGTAACTTTTACAACACTTAGTACATGCCACTTTTACCAAAAGGGAAAGATTACATCACCGAATTTATATTGAGGTCGGGATAGATCTGGATGCTGAACTAGGACCTTAATTTCTACTAACCTGCGCACAGAAACAACCGTACGCTGAGTATTTCATACTCAGTGGTATTACTATAATTCAAATTATAAATAACCAAATAAATTTCACATAATCAATCATATAATACATGAACACATATTATCTTAATTTATACACCACTTTCTTTCCATATCATTAACAAATCAATTTAACCAATTAACAACCAAATATCATAAACAATTAGGTACTAATAACTTTTAAAACCTTTGATTTATCCATTTCATTCTCATTTTTTTTCAACTTCATCACATAGCACTTTATATGCCTCAATTTTTTCATTTCTATTCAATTTTTCTTTTTCACATTATTTACCCCTATTAACAAGACTCGGACCTTGGAGGATACACAGATCCAACCAAACACACCAGAATGACACTCAATGCCTCATCGGATAGTTCGAAGCAATAAATTGACACCTAGTGTCTCATCGGCCTAGCTGAAGTAAAGTGGTACCCAGTACCTCATCGAATCTATCCGAAGTAAAATAATGACACCCAGTGTCTCATCAACTCAAGGTCGAAGTATCCCTGAACTCTTCCAATCCTATGGCATGCCAACTATATCCGACTCAACCCGACTAGTTATTAGGGATTTTCAATTTACAATTCATATCACTTTCAATTCCAATTTCACTTTCACTTTCAACTTTGATCACAAATCATTCAAATTCAATTCAAATATACTATTAATTCAATATCAATTTTCATTCATCTTAATATTCATTTATTAAATATAAATATCGAAATAAATATTAAATAATGAATAATGCAAATTATAGTAATACAAATCCGGATTTCGCGATTACTTCTCAATAACGTTCTCCTTTCCTTTTTGTGCCGATGCTTCGGGTTCTTTGCTAGCTACGAAAATAATAATAATTTACACTATTAATTACAACACTAATTTATAATAATAATTGAATTTCTATCCAATTTATACCCTAATTCCAATTTAATCCTAATTAACTCATTTATTTTTTCTAACTCAATTCATACTTTATTTTTATTCAATTTCCTTCCATATTCTACTTAACTATCTAATGTTCATAATAAAACCCTAATTTAAAATTTCTTTCAATTTAATCCCTCTATCACAAAACTTATAACTTCTTTTACAATTTAATCTCTTTATCAATTTTAACTTGAAATTCATTCAATTAAGTCCCTAATTCACTATTTTGTTCAACATGAACTATGTTCAAAAACCTTAAAACTTCCAATACCTCAACTTAATTTCATCAAAACTTTATTCTAAAGCTTCTAAAACATCTAATTTAAGAAAAAAAGACTTAATTGACTTACCAATTAAAGCTTAAAGCTTCAAAATTCTAGTTTCCCCTTTTTTTTTCCTTCCCTTTTCTTCCTTCCCTTTTTCGTTTAAGCCTCTGTTCTTCTCCTTCTTTTGTTTCTTTTTTCTTTTCTTTATTCTTTTATATATATATATTAATTAGTAATAACATTAATAAATTATAAATAATCTATTTACTTAAATAATAAGTAAATTAATATTTATTTTACAAATGTACAAATATAATTTTACACATGCATATTTTATTACCATACATTTGGCTTTAATTTATATATATATATATATATATATATATCTAATAAAATAATACCAATTAAATAATAATTTATATTATTATATTCTAATATTAATTAATAATAACTAAAATTATGAAAAATCTTTAGATTTTTCTCATTGTTTGCCGCCTCAAATTATGCAATAGGCATAATTGCCATTTTAGTCTCTCTTTCTTTCTTTTAATATATAATTAGACTTTCACCCCTTATTCAATTTAGTGCTTTTTACTAATTACTCTAAATTAAATTAAATTAACCTAATCAAAGCCTAATTAAACACACTACTAGACTCATAATTACTCCTAATAATTATTTACGAACTCGATTTACTAAGATGGTGGCCCTATAACTCACTTTTTCAGTGCCCGTGAATTTAGGTCATTAAAAAATTCCTCTAATTTCTCATCATCTTCTTCTTCATTCGGCTAGAAGGAAACATTTTAAGGTTTCTTCATTCTCAAACTTTAAGCCTTGATTTGGGTAAGCAAATGTTAACCGTTTTTAGTAATTTTTATATTTTTTATTCCGTAGCTTAATCTAGCTAATCCAAGGGCCAATTTGTGATTCTGTCAAATGTTAAATATTTTACCATTGTTGGAAATGATTATTCTTCAAATATTAAGATGGATTTGTATGATTGGTGGTTGGGTTTGATATTTTGTAAAGTGATTTTTGATGAAATTAGGGTTTAAGGACTAAAATGCTAAAATGGTGATATTATTGTACTTGTTGTAAAATAAATGGATTTGTATGGGTTTTTATGATGATTATGAATGTTTGATTGGTATGGATTGAGGAGGAATGGGGTATTTTGCATGTTTTGTGTTGAAAGGACTAAACTGAATAAAATGAAAGTATTAGGGGTAAAATATAATTTTACCAAAAAGGATTTGATTATGTTAAATAATTGATTGTGTGATTTAATATGAGAAATTGAATGATTTGTGAATGTAAAATACGAACGTGCCACCGATCGTGAAAAGGGAAAATTAGCAAAATAGTCTCTAGGATCCACTCAGAACTGCAATCCAAACTGGTAAGTTCGTATGGTTAAATTCCAACTTAAATTGCTTATTCTTATAATATGACTATTGTAGTGAGATGAAATGATAATCGAAATTGTGGAAGATGAGTATGAATGAAATATGAAGGACAAACAGGTTCGAGTTATAAACGAAAAGGTCCGATGACTAAGAGTCATCGTGAGTAAATGAATCCTTTACGGATTAAAGGTCCGATGACTAAGTGTCATCGTGAGTAAATAATGAATAAATGAATCCTTTACGGATTAAAGGTTCGATGACTAAATGTCATCGTGAGTAAATGAATCCATGATAGATTAAAGGTCTGATGACTCAATGTCATCGTGAGTATATGAATTCCTATATGGAACAAGAGGTCCGATGACTATAGGTCATCGTGAGTATTAAATGAAATGAGTTCCAATGCAGAACAAGGGTCCGATGACTTTGTGTCATCGTGAGTAACAAATATGTACACAATGTTCCATTCAGTTAATTAGATTTTTACAACTCTTGAAGTTCATTAAATCTATTTAACTTTATGTACTTACTAAGCATTAAAGTGCTTACCTGTGGATTTGCGTTTGTTTTGTAGATTCATTTTTTTCTATTCAGAGATCGGATCATCTTGAAGCATCACACTATCCTAGAGTTGTTCGGTAGACTTTTACATCACTTGGTTAATATTGCATGTACTAGGATGATGTTACTTTTTGCTTATACGATGAGTTGTGAAAAACTTTGTTATGTTTTGATGAAACGTTGGAAGTAGTTTTAAGTACTTTGTATTGACATAAATATTGTATTTGTGTTATCTTAAATGCATAATTAAAAGTTTTGCAAGTATGAAATCAATAAACTTTGTGTTTAATATAATTCTTGAGATTTGGCATACTTGTTTCGTTAGAACCCATGTATGTTTCGGTAAAAGTGCAGGGTAGGAGAGAGGTTGTACACTGACTTGAGTTGTATCGATAGTTAAATTGTGAGTATCGGTAGTTGTATGTATAAATGTATCGGTAGTTTGCATGCTTGTATCGGTAGAAGTTATAGGATGAAAATTTTAGCTCTCTGGAGTTTTTAGTATTGGTAGATGCATGACATGTATTGGTAGAAATTATACTTGTATCGATAGAACTTATACAAGTGCCGGTAGAAATCTGCACTATTTTGGAATTGTTTATGATAGGATTACTACAGATACTTGACCATCAGGTACCGGTAGAAGCCTCCCAAAATATTTGAAATGGCATTTTTACCCTTGTTGATTTGAGTTATGTTTAAATTATGATGTATAACATGTCTAATGAAATAATTTAATAAATAAATAAAGTTTTATAATATTTTGATAAGATGATCAATGATAAATGAACAGTAAAACATCAAAAATTCTAACCGACGACGGTGTTCGGATTTGAGTGTTACATTGTCATAGGACTTTCAGTAACATCGAGAAAGAAAGATTCAGTCTGGGTAATTGTAGATAGATTGACGAAGTTCACTCATTTTATCCCCATTCGAGTATATTATCCACTTGAGAGACTGACCGAGTTATACATGTCCGAGATAGTTCGATTACATAAGGTACCAGCGTTTATCATCTCTGATAGGGATCCACGTTTTATCTCGAGATTTTAAGGTAAGCTACATGAGGCTTTAGGGACCAGGTTGCATTTTAGTACTGCATATCATCCACAAGCAGAAGGTCAGTCAGAGCGATTGATACAAATTCTTGAGGATATGCTACGATGTTGTACACTTGAGTTTGAAGGAAGTTGGGAGAAGTATCTGTCGTTAGTGGAGTTTGCATATAATAACAACTATCAATATAGCATTAAAATGGCACCAATCGAAACGTTATATGGTCGGAAGTACAGGACACCTCTGTACTGGTTAGAATTGAGCAAGTCTAAATTGATTGGAACCGATTTAGTTCATGAGACTGAGGATAAAGTGCGGGTAATCCGTGATTGTTTGAAAGCAGCGTCTGACAGACAAAAGTCGTACGCAGATCTTAAGAGGAAAGATATAAAATTTGCTATAGAGATCGAGTATTCCTAAAAGTTTCACCGTGGAAAAAGGTGTTGAAATTTGATAAAAAGGGAAAATTGAGTCCATGGTTCATCGGGCCATATAAAGTTATCGAACGGGTTGGTCCTGTGGCATATAAGTTGGCTTTACCACCAGAACTAGAGAAGATTCATAATGTATTTCATGTATCGATGCTGAGACGGTACAGATTAGATCCCTCACATGTGATTACACTCATGGAAGTTGAGATTCAGTCGGATTTGTCGTATTCAGAGGAACTCGTTAGAATATCGACTAACGAAGTAAAAGAACTGAGGAACAAGAAAGTACTGTTGGTGAAAATGTTATGGAATCATCATGGAATAGAGGAAGCCACTTGGGAGAAAGAGGCTTCGATGAGATCACAGTACCCTAACCTGTTTACTGGTAAGAAATTTCGGGATGAAATTTCCTTAAAGGGGGAGAGTTGTAACAGCCCGATTTTCAGTGGTGTCGAAAATAGTGGTTTCGAGACCATAGCTCCAACGAGTCAAGTAGTAAATTTAATTATTTTAAATGTTTCTGGTGATATATGCATCGTATGAATTATGATTCAAAAATAATATTGATTAGATAGTTAATTGAATAGAAAGACTGAATCATAAAAAGGATAACAGTATAGATGTTTAATTAGAATGACCAAATGAGTAAATTAACCAAAGAGTATTAGTTAGTGGATTAGTATGATTTATATTGTTTATAAATACGTTTAATAAAGGTTAAAAAAATAGTTAATTAAAGCTTAATGATGAAAGTCTCAATAATTACAAAATTACCATTATATATATAAGAATTAAAAGAAAAGAAATTGATTTTTCTTTCCATTTTCATCTTCTTTCTTCTTCACACGACAATAAGGATAAAAAGTTAGGGTTTTCAATTCAAACCTTTGGGCTTTGATTTGGGTAAGCAAACCTTGATCGTTTTTAGTAATTTTTATGTTTTTGAGTCCGTATCAACTTAAACTAGCTTATGCAAGGACTAATTAGCGAATCTGTCAAATGTTAGAAAACTTGCCATTGTTGAAATTGCTTGTTCTTGGAAGTTTTTGATGTATTTGAATGTTTGATACTTGGGTTAAATCTTTTTGTAAAATAATTTTTGATGAAATTAGAGTTAAAGGACTAAAATATGAAATTGGTGAAATTTCATGTATTGTTGTGAAAATAGATATGTGAATGAGTTGGATAAGTACCCAAGAGAATTCGGCTATGTTTGTTGTGTAAGAGAATGGTTATTTTGTATGTTTTGTGTTGAAAGGACTAGATTGAATAATGAGAAACTAGTAAGGGTAAAATCGTAATTTTTCTAAAAGGACTAGATTGTGTTAGATAACTAAATTATGTAATTTAATGTGAAAATTGAATGATTTGTGAATGTAGACTACGATTGTGCTACCGGCAATGTAAAAGGGAAATTAACGGATTAGTCCCTGAAGTCTTTCCAAAACTGCAAACCAATTCGATAAGTTCGTAGTGTAAATCTTACTTAATATTCCTTGTATATGTATATATGTTGTCAATATACAGCAAATTGAAAGCATTCAGTATTGAAGATGATCGAAGAAATGAAACGCAAGAGACAGTAGGCTTTATGCCGTTGAAATAGTACCGACACGATTGCTGGGGTACCGCATGTGTTGCGAGTCCTCGATAGCTCATGTGAGCAGCATCGTGATTCAGAAAAAGAGATATGGATCCTATATGGATTACAGGTCCTACGATAGCTGGGACTTATGCTTTATGCATACTCCTGACTGCTTGTGTGAGCAGCATCGTTAGGAAACAGTTTACAGTACAGATAGACACCGTACCGATGGCTGGGGTACCACATACGTTGCGAGTCTTCGACAGCTCGTGTGAGCAGCATCGGGTAATGATAATAGAAAGTTAAGAGCAATAGAATTTCCTTGGCTTGATGAAGTCATTGTTATTCATTACCATGTTCGTATTTCTTAACTATCGAACCTACTAAGCTATAAAGCTTACCACAGTTATTGTTGTTGTTTTGTAGATCGTTTTGCTGACTGAAGATCGGATCATCATCCTCACCTAAAGTCATACTATTGCGGAGTTTGTCGGTAGATTTTGCATCACTTGGTCTTATGGCATGTATTAGGATGTTATTAACCTTTGATATGGAACCAAAAATGTTGAAATCTTACTATTTTGATTTTGTAAATGCATGAAGTATAACTTTGATGCTTAGGCTTATAATGCTTGTAAAGACTTTGAAGTTATGTGTGTCTTATAATGTTTTAATACATAACTTATATTAGTCGTATTAAACTTGTGTCTTGGTATCATTCTTGAAATTCTGCATACTTATTTCGGTAGAATTATTACATGTATCGGTAGAAGTACAGGGTAGGAGAGAGGTTGCTCCCTGACTTGGATTGTATAAGTAGTTGAATTGCAAGTGTCAATAGTTCATGGTACTGATGTATCGGTAGTATGTAAGCTTATATCGGTAAAAGTTGCAGGGTGTGAATTTTGCTCTACGGAGTTTTTGGTTTCGGTAGTTACATGAATTGTATCGGTAGGAATCATACTTGTATCGGTAGAACTAGTACAGGTACAGATAAAAATCTGCACAGTTCTAAATTTTTTAGTGAATTGATTACTATCGATACTTGTTCATCTAGTACCGGTAGAAGTCCCTTAAAATGTTAAAAATATCATTTTTACCGTTGATAAAATTGTGTTGTGTTTAGATATTGTTTTAATTTGTGAGAAACGATTTTTGCATTGGATTGAAGATGCAAATAGTCGGATATGTGTAAAAGATGAACAGTATAAAATGAATAGAAGACACCAGAATCCTAACCGACGACGGTTCTCGAGATTTGGGTGTTACAATATTAATCCTCATTAACCTCTAATTTTGTTTATTAACTATTTCAGGTTCCTGAACCTTGAGGAATTCCATATCCATATCATAAAACCATGCAGGTGATTAAATTAGAATCATCCACACACCTTCAAAAACATCAATAAACAAATGGAACGATTACGCCAAAAACATCCACAAAAATCAGCAAGAAACAAGTTCAACTTTCTTACTTTTAACTCTATTGATATTATGGATACAACTGTTGATTTGAAGATGGAAGACGTGGACAAATATCTACGGTACCTTCAACCAAATACGTTTGTCCAAGTATAAGGTTTTGACCCTTTAATGAAAAACGTGTAAGGGAGTACGGGAGATAGTAAATGAATGCGAATGGACTACATTCTGTCTAACACTAGAGGAACCTAACGTAATACCCATTGTTCAGGAATTCTATTTAGTGCAAAAAAAAATAAAGGCAAAAAGGTCATTCAATGAGATGCGAGCATATGTAACGATTAGAGGGATAGATGTCTTAGTCACTCTTAGAGTTATTTGCCAATATTATGGCACACCATACTATTTCCATGATTTTCTATTTAAAATTGATTTAAGTAAGTTCAAAAGCATATATGGAGAAGGTAGTGAGGAATGGACATATCAGAATGGTACTAACTTACCATTAACATTTAATCAAGCATTAATGTCCCCTCTACCAAAAATATGGATACAATTTATTTTCTCGAGGATAATACCTACATCGAACATCTCTAATATTAATACCTAGCAAGCTATTTTGGTATATGAGATACCACAAAAGAAAAAGAAAAAGAAATGCATTGGCATGTGGATATATTAGAGTATGCTTGAATGTGTAAAAGATCAAACAAAGGGAACGTTCTTCCCGTATTTAATAACAACGCTATGTAAAAAAGCACGAGTTCCCATGGAACCAATAGAAATATTTATGAATCCTCTGAAAAAGATTATAGGAGATAGAACATACACACAATTCGTAATATTTCATAAAAAACAAATTGAAGAGAGAAAGAAACAAGGATTACAAGAGGGGGATGGAAGAGTAGAAAGCTAACCTATTCTTTTTTCTAAAGAAAAGTATCAATTTCCTATAAAGGAAGTTACACGAGGAGAGCTCTACATTTACGTGCATTAATGAACAAACAAGGGAGAAACCCACCATAAGGCTATAATAACGTCGCGATCAATCGGGTAACTTCTTTCCTATATTCTTGAGGGTTGCACATTAAGGACAATGTGCAATCTAAAGTGTGGGAGGGGGTAACATAGGGAGTTTATGTTTTTATGCCTTTATTTTTTTCTTTTATTTTTTTGTCTAAAGTGTGCTTGAGCTTGTAGAAATACAATTGATTGGTTAGGAGCATATAGGTTGATTGTGTTTACTGTAAATTTGGTATGATAGTGAAATATTTTAAATTATCAATTATTAGACTAGTTAGTTCTGTATATTACACTGTGAATAGGCATTAAATAATTAAGTATACCAAATGGTAGGGAAAATATAAGGAAATGAGCATGCAAGTATGAATAATAGATGACTAGAATTGTGATTACTTAGTTGATTAAAGTGAATAGGCATTAAATAATTAAGTATACCAAATGGTAGGGAAAATATAAGGAAATGAGCATACAAGTATGAATAATAGATGACTAGAATTGTGATTACTTAGTTGATTAAATTCATGAATATTGAGATACCTAGGGATGATTTAAGGCATTGTTTGGTATAAACCAAGAGACAAAAAGCCAACCTTATGCATCGACCTTTAGTACTTATATTTAAGCTAGAAATCACTTCTTGAAGAACACTCATACAAAACCTGAAGCCCAAATATATATTGCACTTATCATTTTTCTTTAGTCCCCGAACTGCACGAATTTAGACATTGGATCATATGTATTGAGGGTTAGGTAGAAACATAACGGTGGTTTTATAAAAACAAAGTGAAATACGAAGAAGCAGTGTGATATAGTGATTATAGGTTAAGCTAAAACAGTGCGAACATTAGAAATTCAGAAAAAGTCAAAATGAGTGAAGAGGAGCAAAATTAATAAGAAAAGCATTATAAGTGCGAAAGCATTGAAAAAAGTCAAAGTGACCAAAAAAACAAGGTCATAACAATAGAAATACTTGTTCATTAGTGCACAAAACTCGTGAGCTGACCATAGTTGCTATTATTACACTGTGACTTCTTACATGGAGAAATAAGGAAGGTGGAAGAATGAGAGACAAGACAGTGAGCAGGAAAAAGACACTAAGGGGATGAATAGCGAACAATACGATGTGCCAAACTAATGTCGTACTTGAAACCGTTTTGATGCTCCATGTTCTTCAATTTCATACCAACCTTAAGCCTCAAAACATTACAAGTCGAAAAGTCTTATGTGACTTAGGTAAATCTATTTGTGAGTGGACATTGTATTAAGTGATTGTAATAATAGTTGTTTGTATTTTACTAGTATAATCAAAAGCCCTATGTAATTTATTGATAGACCAATATATACGATGATCTTTTTTGTTTATATGCTTTGTAGTATACTAAACTGAGGTGTCTGAAGTTGATAGTGGTAAGTCCTTTACATATCATCTAGAATTATATGTATTTACGATTACTCCTATTTACTTCACTCAAAAACTAATCTTTGTATCATAGTTGCTCAAAGGTCATCTTTTACTTATTGTTTTTATGTTTTCTTGCTTGAGGACAAGCAATTACTTAAGTGTGAGAAAGTTTGGTCTATCGTAATTCGTTGTAGCAAATTAAACCATTTTTCGTGCTTAATGAGCTTGTAGGAAAGAAATTTAGTTATGTTTTTATTTAGTTTTCGCTTTTAGTTCATAATTAATAAAAAGTGCAATTTGAGCTATTTATATGACCTTAGGGGGCCAAAGTAAGCCTAAAAGTAGGTTAATGTATTTGGTGAGTGTGCAGGACACCCCTTAGAGGCATAAGAACACAAGAATACCAGTGATGTTGAAACATGGAGCCACAACGTCGCAACATAGTGAATAGAGTACTCAAAAGGAGCAGTCTGCCTTAGGTGTCGCGACACAACCATAGAGTGTAAGAATCCTGTCTCTTCCAAGTACTGTTTAATAACACGCGGTGCTCTCGTACTTAAATTGTGTATATATGTTTTGATAATCCAATCTTCGTCCTGATTATTTAAACATAAAAGTTAAAAAATATTAACTTAATAATGACATTAATTAAAATAAAATAATATTTTCTTACCATTTATAATTGGAGGTCGAAAATGTGTTTGTGATTCAAACAAATTAGAGGTAGTGACATTTTTGAAATCTTTAAGATGATAAAAATTGAATAAAATCTAAGAAAGTACAAACAATTTGGATAGAAAATTGAAAGAAAAAAAATTGAGAGATTATGATAGAAAATTACAAATAAAAGAGTTGAGAGACTTGAAGAGGGTTGAGAGATTAGATGAATAAAGATTGAATGAAAAAAAATTAAAAGTGTAAAAGGTATATATAGGAAAAATATTTATGTGGATTTTTTCCAATAGTTGTTAATTCGTACTTGATTTTTTAATTGTTGACGATCCAACGATTAAAATATTTTTTAAATAAATCAATTGTATGGCACGCTTTAACCACGTGGCACCTGAGTCTTGGAAAAAGAGTCCATTCCTCTAAATTAAAAAAAAAACTAAAACCTTAAATAATTTTTAAAACAGGCCCATGCTTAATTTTCCCTAAAATATACTTACCTTCACTGTAATCATCATCCAATAATATTATCCACGTGGAAACCACCACATCAACAGCGAGTAGCAAGTCACCACGTGATCGAGAAACGTGACCTATAAATATTCGATTTTTGCCTGCTCTTCACTCTCTAAAATCGTAGCATACTCAAAAAACCTACCGGGAAAAGAAAAAAAAAAAAAAAACAGAGAAGAGCAGCGATAATGGCGAGATATTTTTTTGTTTGGTTTGCTTTGGCCGCAATCGTCTGCTCTCTAACTGCGATCTCAGCCAAAGAGAGTGAATCGAAAGAGGTCGTTTTGACTTTGGATCACTCTAACTTTACTCGCTTCGTTACTCACCACAATTTCGTCGTCGTCAAATTCTACGCTCCTTGGTATGCCTTTCATTTTTTCTTTCAATTTCCCCCCTAAATTTTTTGGATCTTATTTTTTCATCTCTTTTTCTTATATATTTATATTATACTTAAATGTGTGTTCTCCATCTTCTTTGGTTAAAATGTATGCATTGAGTTTGATTTTGGTAGTTGATTTAGATTTGTATTATTCATAAAACAATTCTACGATTATTGATAATCGACAGATATATGTTTTATTTTTTGATTACTTAATTTTGGTTGTACGACGTGAAGTTAGGAATTTTGTTTAGGGGATTGAGATTAGGATCAAAAGCTAAAAATTTTGTGTAAAAAAATACTATTTATTTTGAGAGACCAAAAATCCAAAATTTCTATTTAACTAAGGCTAAGAAAGCTTGAAATAAATGTTTTAATTTTTGAATCGAACAAAAAAAAAAGCAATTCTACCATTTAACCAGGGAGGCCAAGGCCCGGCTACGCCCCTGATTGGTATTGAAATGCTTCAATTCTTTACCGGGACAAAGCCAAGGTTATTTGGTTAAATGGGTAATTATCTTATCTAATCCCTTGTAAATATTAATAATTTAATTTAATTTTTAAAATGAAATTTTAAATTTTTCCCCTCAATTATATATATATATTTATCTCGGGTCCCTTGCACGAAGTTCCTAGTCTCATCCCTGGATTTTTGAGATCCTTGTCCTTTCTTTTTATGTTTTATTAAGCACTAAACAAATTTCCTTTTACCTCTACTTTTAGGTGTCGGTACAGTCGGAATCTTGCTCCAGAGGTAAGCAAAAGATCATAAAATTTTCTTCTAAGTATTGCATTTTAGTTGATAACTCGTACGCTTAATTGGCTTCTAAACTATTGCAATTGCCATATATAGTACGAGAAAGCAGCATCTATGCTGAGTAACCACCACCCTCCAATTATTCTAGCTAAATTTGATGCCGATGATGGAGCAAACAAATACTTAGCAAAGCAATATGGAATCCGGGGTTATCCTACGGTTAAAATTTTCATAAATGGAGGACAGATGATTCAAGAATACAGGGACTCACGCCGAGCTGATTATATTGTGGAGTATTTGAAGGAACAAATTAGTCTTGCTCCTGTTGAAATCAAGTCTGCTGAAGATGCCAGTGGTTTAATTCCTCAAAATAAGATAACAATTGTAAGCTCTCTCTGATTCTTTCACTGTATATGTAGGATTTGGATTTAAATGTTAGATACGAGTAGTATTTTAAAAGTCATATCCCGAACATCCTAGCTTTTTTCTAGTTGAACATTTATCTGATATTTTTATAGTTATCGAATTAGACTAATCATTAGTTTTTGGTTCAATCGGATCTGAAACCAATTTAGCTATTTTACACAAGGGATCTGCTTGCAGGACTCTACTGTGGAAGCTATAGAGAAGTTTTTAGGAGAAGCATTGGGACTTTAATGGTTTAATATGGACATGGCTTTAAGAAACATCTGATCCGGGTAAGTTAAATCAAGCTAGGATATTTTTATCTCATTATAATGTCTCTTACGCCAATTTTTTTATGTTCTTGCTGGTTGCTTTGAATTGATTTTTACGCTGTAATTAAGTTGAATAATTTAATATTTTGTTTTGTACACGTTTATATATTTTTATTGGGTTCATTTTTTTATTGTATTATTTTTAATTAATGTGTGATAATTATGGTTAAGCTCGAAATTATTATCACATCTAGTAAAATATTGCTTTAGTCACATCATTATTTCTATTATTATATTAAATGTCGGTTTGTATTTTTGAGTAAGGAAAACAATTAAAACTTATAATGTCACATATGAATAAACATCATCAAGTTCAATTAATGTAATTGTTGATGTCAATCCAATGCTTAAGTCAGGAAGGTTTGAAAGGAAAGAAAAGTGGTGTTCAGATCTAATTGTTAATTTTTTGTCAGATTCTATTATTTTATGGAGAGCGTTAAGGGTAATACATGTATAATCATTCTAGGTTGTGAGGGATGAAGATCTTCTGTAAGGCTTTTGGGCTTATTTTCATTTTGTTTGGTCCAAAAATTGTATTTTTGTCTACTCATTTTGTTGAGCATATATTGTGTTTTAGGGTCTGGGCTCGTTTGTTGCATTTGGGTTTGGACACACTTACAGCATGTTTGGTTCGTTAAAATTGTGAATTCATTCCGGGCATATTCGTTGAAGGGTCAAAATTCTTTTGTTTGGTTCATTGAATACTAATTCACGGAATAAGCTATTATGGAGAAATCCGAATGAGAGTTGAATAGCCATTTAGACCCTCTTCCTCCAAATGGGTAATTCAGTGCCACTCGTAATAGGTATTTTCTTTTCCTAATCAAAATACCCTTGCACCAGGAGTTATTTAGAGAAAGAAAATCAACACCATCAATAGCTCACAAACAGGTAAAACAACATATGAAGGTTTAAATAATTAAGAAAAAGGAGAATGAACAAAAAAAAAGAATATGGAAACTGCAGAAAATTGAGTTTTGGGTTGTTGATCTTCAAGCATGAAAAAAGCATGATAACAGTGCCTTTAACTTTTGTTTCATTACCGTATTTACTTCCTTCACCTTAGGTTCAGATTCTACACACCTAAAGGTTTCTAGCTCTCCACGGGGATAGTTTGGGAGTGTGGTCGTCTAAGGCTCACGGCTAAAAAGGGTCCAAATTTTTTTTTCTTTAACTTTTAACGTGAAAAAAAAATATTCAGTTTTTTATGTTTTCTGATTGACGCTTCATTATAGGCAAGAAAAAAAATAAAATAAAAGGGTCTTTAATTTTTTGCCATAAATGTTTCATTTCCAACTATCACATTATGTTACAATAATGATTGAGTGGTCTAGCAATTTTATGAATCGAAAATGATTTTTTGAAAAATATTGATGCTGATATTATCATTAATGATTTTCCATATCGGAATGCTCGTAGAACTTTTTTTAATGATTTTTTATATTTTTGTCGTTGATGATACGAGTAAATTGAATGAAAAATATATTTTTTAATTTTATTAAAAAAATATTATCCACTTAATGTTTTAAAACGTATTATTTTAATGAGATTATTAATATATATTTTTATTTTATTGTATTATAAACAAATATTCACTATTTTCTAGTAAAGTTATATTTAAAATATAAATTTTATTTTATATTGTATTAATATAACTTTTTAATAAGATTATTAATATATCCTTTTATTTTATTGAGAAATATTTTAAATGAAAAAAAGGAGAAATATTAAAAATATAAATAAAGAACTTTTGTTATCTACATTATAATGAAATTGTTTATCTAATTCATTTACTTAATTCAGTAAGTTGGAATAATGTAATTAAAAAACCAAAAAAAAAAAGAAATTCATTTAAAAATTTAAAATTAAAAGTATAAATAAATATTTATTTTAAAAAAGCTACTCATATCTTTGACAAAGAAAGCTACTCATATATATATTTTTTTATTTTTGGCATAAATATCAAATTGGCCCTTACATGTATTTAAAATTTTCCATCATACATATTATCTAAACTATCAATTTTATCTCATTTCACCTCAAATCATAATATCAACCAATAAGAGCATGACATATGTTACACTTTTATTAGATGTCGTACACTTTTTAGGTAAAAAGTTCGATCCTAAAACTTTAAGTCCCTAAATGAAAAAACAATATAGTTTGAGGATCAAATTTGTCGTTAAACCTTTTCTTTTTAATTTTCAACGATAATTGTTAATTAGTGAAACTGCCAAAAAAAAAAAAGGGTTCTCCATTTTATCAGTAGACAAAGCATTCGACTTTGCAAACGGAAGGGGCGTCAAAGAAACGTATTCTTTGCCTCTACGGCAACGCTATATTACTCCTGCAAATTGCAAAGCAAAACCAAGAAATCCCTCACATACAAAAATGGGTGATTCAAAGGTCGAAACCATCTCCAGAGTAGCTCAATGGAGGATCGACAACTTTAGTCCTTGTTCTTACAAAAAATCCGACCCCTTCAAGGTCGGTCTTTGGAACTGGTACTTTTTTTTCTTTGAAACCGTCCCAGATTTTTCTTTTTCCTAAATTGTTTCTTCTTTTTAAATTTTTGTTTGATTACTTTGACTGATTCGTGGGGGAATTTGATGGACTTTAATGAAACAGGCACTTGTCTATAGAGAAGAATCGATATATGTATATTCGATTATTTCCTGAGCCATCTCGTGTGTCTAAGGAGCAGCCTCCTTATGCTAAATTCATACTTAGGATCTCTAATGTTGGTGCTAATCGTAGACTTTATATCTCCCCAGGTTTGCTTTACTTACCCTCTTTTTACATCCCCTGTTTATGTGTGTGTGTGTGTATTACTGAAGATTTGAATACAAGTTCTTTGTCACTCCACTTGTGGTTCAGTCGATATTTTCATCTTTTGCTTTTGTTTATTTGGCTTGTGTTTTTTTGTATGTATAAGAGAGACAATTGGTAACCTGTTTTGTAAATGCTTAAAATTGATAGGAAGGACAAACTTTTATATTCACCATTTAATGCTATAATTCACATCTATTCCTGGATGAATAATTAATGGCTTCTAAATTTGGATTCAAGTTTAGAAAAAAGGTAGAAGCTGAAGATCAAGTGAAGAGTGTTGCTGGATGAATAAATGATAGAAAAAAGGATGAGGCTTTTAGGATTTTAACACAATATATCAGCTCTGATTCTATCAGAAAGAATAGTTGAATGATCAATTACCCAAAAGCTTTAGAATTTGAGTTTTATCATCTAGAACATGTGACATTAGTGTCTTTGTGTGTTTGTCTGTTGGTTTTCTTTTTAATAGAACTTTTAGAATGGAAATGATAATTGAAATTGGATTGTGATTCTTGATTATGGGCAATGTTCATTTCAGGTGTAGAATGAATAGATGAAATAGAAACACTCACCTTTGAATGGATAGAATTTTCATCTTCCTGGACATGAAAAAACAGGGAAATAGAAGCACGTGACAAGTCAAAGTTGGGTACTTAGTCTTATAATGATGTGAGAACGAAGAAAGGAAATTTTGGATCTTTTGATTATTATTTCGTGTGACGAGTCCATATTCTGACATAAATCTAACTGTCCCATATATTGTCAGGAAAACTTCGGACTTGAGTAATCATGATTTGGATTGCCACACTTAATGTCTATTTGTGCCTTTGATTCCTTGAATTTTCCTATATCTTTTTCATCAGTGAAACAACAATACCTCGAATTGCTTTCTCAACATTCTTTTCTGCATGTTTGTTCTGTTAAGAAGCTTTGAGAATATGCCATTGACACTAATTTGTCTACTTGGTGCTGCAGTTCATGATAGACCGCTGCGAACATGCGATGACTTTTATTGGCCTGTTGATTCTACAGTCCATGGACGCTTCATTATTGATGTTGAGTTCCTGGACCTGAGGATCTGCCCCATAAATGTGAGCTTCTTTAGATTTTCACTAATGTGGTATAAGACTAGTGTCAGTAAATATGTTCTACTTCTTTATCTCCTTCTCTCTCCTTATTGGGAAGGCATGTTAATCTGTGTTTGAAGAGCCACATCGCCTCTCCAAAGAGAAATACCTTGTCTGAAACTAAAAATAAAAAGAAAAATAGCATTGTTCTTGATAAATCTTTGAATGCTTATTTCCTTCTTTTTTCTCCCTTCTAGTCTTCCTTTTAATTGAACAAGGTGGTAGAGTACCTTCTTTTTGTAAGGGCTGAAGATTTGTTCAAAACGATTTTCAGTCGTTCTTGTCTCCGGCAGGTGGCAAAAACAAATTTTAAAGCAGGCTGGTACTTAGCCTATCCTGTCATTACTTAAAGCCCTTCTTAACCTCATTATTGTTTTATGTCAGTGAAGCTCTCCCACACAGCAAGTAACTATTCTTCTAGCTATTTTTTCTTTATTTTTTTTCTGTTATATGTCAACAGATAACTTGTTTTCTTAACCCTTTAGTTGTTAAAACCCAGGGTGGTGAAACTGTTTCAATATGGCCTATGGATGGAGCAATCCAGTCTATGTCAACTCAAACCACCCTACGCTGTCTTGCTCGCATGCTTGATGAAGGTCTTCATGCGGATGTTACTATCAAGACTTCTGAAGGTACTCTAAGAGCACACAAAGCAGTTCTATCTGCAAGTTCTCCTGTTTTTGAGAGTATGTTCCATCACAACCTTAAGGAAAAGGAGTCATCCACAATCCATATAGATGACATGTCACTGGAATCTTGCACGGCCCTTCTCAATTACTTGTATGGAACAATAAACCAAGAGGACTTTTGGAAGCATCGACTGCCACTACTGGGAGCGGCAAATAAATACGACATCGTAGATCTCAAAGATGCTTGTGAGGAAAGCCTTCTAGAAGACATCAACTCTCAGAATGTCCTTGAGAGGCTGCAGGAGGCTTGGCTTTACCAATTGACCAAGCTGAAAAAGGGGTGCATGACATTCTTGTTTGATTTCGGAAAGATATACGATGTTAGAGATGAAATCAATAACTTTTTCAGACAGGCAGACCGAGAACTGATGCTGGATATGTTTCAAGAAGTGCTGACAGTTTGGAAACCAGTATGACTTTCTTTCCGGGCTTTTTATTTTACCTTTTCCTTGCTGGTACATGGGAATCCACATATAGGCCTGCTTGCTAAGGTCTTTTCATGCCAGGAATCAAGTTAACGGGTGCGTGTAGCCTTCGTATAGTAACTGATAAAAACTTCATTTGTATTTAAGGAATGCAAGCTTGGGTTGTTGAGTGTCCATCTCTATGAAACTTTGCGGTGCAGTTTGAGAATGTATGTTTGCTTCATATTTTAACTGTTTTCATTTCTATAGATGATTATTTGTAATTAAGTAGTTACTTATTGGTAAGTGACGTTTGTCCACATTATTGAGTATACCTTACTCTTGTATTTAAGTTGAGCCCTCCATCTCTGGCCAATTGGTTTTAATTCGGATGCTTAACATGGTAATAGAGCTATGTTGTTCATGAGGTTGACTCCGAGAGCTACATGTGAGCGTATGAACTGCAGATCTTGGGAATTTTCATTAAAACATCAGTTACTATAATACAAAGATGTTCGCTGCTGGACAAGAGATTAACAACATTGGCTTCTAAGTTCTAGGGCCAAAATTTTCCAATCAACTGTCCGGTTGGACTTGGGGGTAACATCGGTAGATTAAAATGAAAAAAGAAGGGTTTTTTACTGTACACAAAAACAATAAAACCAGTGTACAGTTTCTATAATTTTACAATGGCTGGCTTGTTTGTAGAGACCGATTCGTATCCGTGCTGGTTTATTAGTGTCTGCTGAATCTTCATAGTTGTCCACCTCGTGCCAATGCCAAACCTTAAAAAAGTATCTTCAATTCTGGTAGATCGCCTACTAAGCATGTTCAACTGTGCAGAGAGTCGGTCCAAAGACTGAGAATCGGTTGCTAGAGTTGGAATTTACATTGGTTTGCTAAAGGGTAATTGTTTATCTCCCTGGTCGACAGCATTTCTCCATAATCTGTACCTCACTCCTAGTTTATCATAGGCAACAGGCAAATTCCAGACGTTTGCCCCATTAATCATTCGCTCTTGCTGGCCAATTACGAGTCGCAGATCCTCATTCAAGACCTGTATTGATCATGCATAAATGCAGGATGACATATTAGCGACAAGCATGGCTGATAGATAACAAATCTACTATTCAAAAACCGGTAAATGATATTACAGAGAAAAGACAATATTGAGGATTTTTTTTTTACCTGCTCGGCAAAATACCTCCATAAATAATGCATAAAAGGAATGTGCTTCAACAGGGGAGCAAAATCGAGTGACATTCTATATAATAATCTTGTCTTATTTCTCGATGAAGGTATGCATACATGAAGCTGGTGAAGGTGTGTTGTGCATTCCTTGGTACTTTGTCCCTCGAGTTTTCCCGGCTTTGATATCCCAATGGTTGATAGCACCATACAAGGTGGTCGAAATTCCATATCAATAGGATAAGGGTCCCAGTATCCTTGGAGACCTGATGCAGGTGTCAAAAACTTCACCAAACTGCAATGTTCAGATTACACAAAGTAAGATCATATATTCAAAATCGATACCAATCATACATTTTCAGCTTCTACTCAATCTGTACTACTAACGTGCAAGATATTTAGAGGAGCCATCGATGAAAAACAATTCACAATTACGGGGTGAAGGCAAAGCATGACAACAACACATCTCATCCTCATAAATGTTTTCTTTTAATCGTTCATCCGTCCGTACAGTTACGTGCACAAGTTAAAATAAGACCATTCCGCTTCAAAACTAAAATACAACAGCAATAAACCATTTCCCAATCAGATTGCAGAAACAAACCTTGGAACGGTCCATCCCTTTGCAAATGTGGAAGTGTGAGTAAAAGGTGCATGGGCGAGATCCAAAAGGTTATCCAAAAGTAGTCCATGCTCGATCGGAAGTTCCATGACAATCTGGCATTTATCAGCATATAAAAGAAGCTGAGGTGAGATAGTGTGTGCTTTTGCTTAAAGTTGTCCGACTTTTCATCGAGTCACTTAAACAAAGTTCACATGATTCTTGCAATTACACTAGTGTTTTAAAACATCTAAAGTGTACCTCAGCATGAATTACAAATCCGGAAGGAGGTTGTAAGGAAGGAAGTGTTGGTGTAGGAGGGTCATCTCCAGGCCAGATCCAGATCATTCCCTCTTGCTCTAAACATGGCATTGACCGTATCTTCACGTTAAGTAATCGCGTAGATGGCATTTTTTCACATTTTCCATCTGTTGTGTATTCCCAGCCTGATATATAGAAAATTATACAAGACTGGATGTCATTCAAACAATATATAACATGTAAATCATTCATCGATCTCTATCTGGTTTTTAATATGTAAAATCCATGAGCTCGTACTAACCATGGTAGGGACATTGGATACGGCCCTCATTAACTGAACCAAGATGAAGAGGACATGCTCTATGTGCACAAGTGTTCTGGACACATCCTGGATTCCCGTCTTTTCCACGAAAAAGAACCCATGGCTCTTCAAAGCAATCGATCGGAATCTGGAATGAGAAGTAATATGACATTAATGTAGAGTGAGAATATGTCAATACATTGCAGCATTGGATGATAAAAATCTTGTACTTTTGAATATAACTTACCATAGTGTCATCTTTCAGATCCGTGGAGAAAGCAACGGGATACCAGAAATTCTTCAAGCGCGGGTGATATGGTTTAACAGGACCTGACACATCCAAGCTTTTTCGAGGCAACTTCCTCTTCACTTCTGAAGACTGTGTTGATGTACTGGAAGAAGGGGATGCTACATCGGACCCTGTTGCATTTCTATCTTCTAACAGCTTATCATGAACCAATTCCTCCATGTAAGCTAGTTTATCCAAAGCGGTAGCAACCCTTGCTTCAGATATATGTACCTGATATTTCTTTCTGATCAGATTCAAAATTGGCCAACACCATACTTATGGTACTTAATGCAAGTCTTACTCCAGTTATTTGTTGGAAAAAAAGAGAAGGTAAGCATAACCATTGGATTGATTAAAATATCTCCTAATTAAATTATACGAATAACAGCTTCATTAACTGCTGATTTTGCCGACCTGTTTATGAGCTTGTGCTAATTCTCCTTGCAATTCCGCAAGCTCTCTTTTCATGGTACCAATAGACTTGTATTCACGAGCTAGAGGATTCAACACTTCCACTACCTACAACCACAATAAAGCAACAAAAACTTAGGTAACACAAAGTTTGGAAATGCAGGTCAAGTAGTAGATAACACAACTTTTACAAGCCAAAACACAAGTTCTAAGAACATATGAGATTGAGATTGAAGAAGGACCTTTTCATGAAGAAGCATGATTGTAAGTAAATCTTGCCTAGCTCGCCAATCGCAGTACTGAATATCGTATCTAACAACTTCCAATGCCTGATATACATCTAAGAACTTCCCTTTACATTGTGGAACTTTAGACCTTGGATCCTCAACATCAAAGAGAGTGCCCCATTGGCTCTTCTTATCCTCCAAGCTACTTTCTTCACCAAACACCGCATACACCCTAACCCCTCTTTTAATACCCTGAAACTGCATCAATCTCGAAATATAAGCCACATATCAAGTGATTTTTGGAAATTTGGATTAACCCTAAATACTCAAGCAAGATAAGCAAAATAAAGAACAACACCATCTAAGCTAACTAAAGACTTAACAAATCAATAAGCTCATTTGAGTCGCTAAACTAGGAAACTTAGCGGAAATCTTGTACATTTACTTAGCTTAAGGTTTGTTGTCCACTAGTGCATGAAAGTGCCTATACTAAGCCTACAAAACTGTGAATAAGTTAAGGATCATGCAACTTCAACAAAATCTAGAATTTACCCAGAATTCTTCAGCCTAAAAACAGATAGAAGAAAACCAAATCTTTAAAGCTTCAAAGCCAAAATAATAATAACAATAATAAAAGAATTCAAGGAGTACCCAGATAAAGTAATCCCATGAAAAGCGAGAAAAGGTGTACCTTTTTAGAACTAAACTTGCATGACCTGCGTAAAGAGATTGGCAAAGACAAAGCACCAGCAGTAGCTATGGCGGTCATGGCGTTTGGTGAAGGAAAAGAAACAGAAAAAATGTTTGAATAGCCGTTTGAGGGCAAAGGAAGAAGGAGAGAGGGAGAGAGAGAGAAGAGTAAGTGGGGAAGGCAAAAACAAAATGGGATTTTGTTGGATAAGAGGTTGGTGATGCGCGCGATCTAGGGAGGCCTTCCATGGGATGCCACGTGGACATATGTGTCGTACACGTGGCATGTTGGGTTTCCACAAGCTACTGACGGCTACAAGTATCTTTTGTTATATAGTAGGGGCTTTGCCTTCATATCTCTGCTACTTGCCAGCCAGCTCGGATTCTCTAGATATCTTTCTCTATCTCCCTATCTCTATGTTCAAATCATTCCACTCTTCTTTTTCTTTTTTTGGTTTTCACTAGTTTTTCTTTTTACTTTCTTAATTTCATATGCAACAAACAATTAAAATTTTACTAAAATAAAAAATAAACCAAATTAATTGTTGTTTGTTTTCTATTTTTTATTTTTTATCGATTCCAAACAATTTATTCAGATGCCGTTCAATTTTTTTATCTAAATTAATATTATTTATTAATTTTCAATTTAATCAATCAGATAATATAATTCGATCTAATTTAAAAAATATCTAAATTCTTCCACCTGATGTTTGTTTCTTACATGCGTATAAATCAATATTATATCATGAAGTCTTTTTCTATAAACAAAAATGTTTCTTCCTCTATTGATAAATTTGAAGTAAGTTTTAATTTTAAATTTTGAGTTAGATTATTTCGGTAAGACAATATAATATTTGATATTTGAAGCGACACGTTTTCTTGATTGGTACTTAAATTTTTTTGATCTAATTTGACATCTGAACTTGACACTTTTTTCTAATTTGGTATATAAATTTTTTTTGACCCAATTTGATACCTGAATTTGATATTTTTTCTTAATTTATTACTTAAGCTTTTTTTAAGATTCAATTTGGTACTTAAATTTATTAAATATTATAAAAATTACACAAAACAATAATGATGTTGAATTTTTTTTTTGTTATGTTACAAAAATATTGTCAATTTTAGAGAAATTCATGTTAAAAATAAGTATTGGAGCTACGTCTAAGGAATTAATATTAAAAAAAATTAGGTACCAAAGAGTCAAGTTCAGGTACTAAATTGGACCCCAAAAAATTTAAGTACCAACTTAAAAAAAAGTGTCAAGTTTAGGTACCAAATTAAAAAAAAGTCAAGTTTGAGTATCAAATTGGATAAAAAAAGTTTAAGTACCAAATTTAAAAAAAGTGTCAAGTTCAGATACCAAATATTATATTAAGCCTTTTGATAATTGAGTTTTTATTTTATTTGTTACCTAAGCTTTTTTCAAGATTCAATTTGGTACCTAAATGTATTAAATATTATAAAAATTACACAAAACACTAATGATGTTGAAATTTTTTTGTTATGTTACAAAAATATTGTCAGTTTTAGATAAAATTCATGTTAAAAATAAGTATTGAGCTATGCTTAATGAATTAATATTAAAAAAAGTAAGTACCAAAGAGTCAAGTTTAGGTATCAAATTGAACCCCAAAAAATTTATGTACCAACTTAAAAAAAGTGTCAAGTTTAGGTATCAAATTAAAAAAAATGTCAAGTTTAGCTGCCAAATATTATATTAAACCTTTTGATAATTGAATTTTTATTTTAAGTTGGGTTTTATATAAGTATTGGACATTAGATATTTAATTATTTGGGCTTGATATAGTTATGGGTTTAGAGTTTATTAATAAAAAGATAATTTGCATATTCAAGATAAAAAATAAATCGTCAAAATGAATTATTTATATGGAACAAATAAAGAAAATCAATCAAATCGATTTATTTTCTTGATTCACTTCAATTTAATCGATTAATCGATTTTTTAGATGCTACTAAAATTGCAACCATAATAGCACTTCGAATAACCTCTTTGACCAATAATTTAATTATTAATAATATTTTAATTTAAGTGTCCCTTACTTTATATTTATTTTTGTACAAAAGTCAACTTATGCAATAAATAAAATAAGGAGAGATCCACTTCCACTTCCATTTTAGTTAGGTGATTGACTTCCTTGATAATCCTTAGATGTTGAATGTTTAAATTGAATTTATATTTGTTGGAGAAGAGAATAAATGTCCACCTTGCTTGTTGTAGTAATGAGTATCGAATTCAATAAATATAAATTTTTATGCCCAAACAAAATGTAAAATAATAGTATAAAGAGTAGGTTGATCCCGTAGAGATTAAGATAATTAAAATCATTGTTCGTTTTAACTAGGACGTGTGGTAGGTAACTTTCGTGCTTGGCGCCCTTATCAGGGATTGAGACAGTGATAATTGTTATTGAATCAATTACTTAGTAGAATAATATTGGTCAAAAGAGGAACGAGTTATATGGCTTTGTGAAATTAACTCTCATGCTATTTTTTTTAGCAAAAAAATATCATAACATTATCTTTTTCAAACTCAATTCAAAGTTTCAATTCATTTAAATTATTTTCTTAAAACCCAAATTATAAATATATATATATTCAAATTTTTTTCTTCTTATAATGAAAAAGCCATGTGAAGAAACGCAAAAGAAAAACTAGAGAATCAATAATTTTTTCTATGTTTTTCAAAGAACATGTATTGAATATTTCTATACAGATAATACAAATAGATCTTTCGCTTCCAAATGCTTTCTTAAGTATAAAAATATGAATTTAAAGGATTATGAACATAAAATTCATTATTTTAAATCGACTAATAATCCAAAAACGCATTAAAAATGAGATTAAAACAAGTTACTTTTGACACTTATCAAAAATCTTAAAAATTTAAAATATTTTATAAAAATTTAAAAAATGCCCTAAAATTCCAAAAAATCTAGAAAGTTGTTATTTTTTTTTGGCTTAATGACAAATTTGGCCACTAACGTGTTTTGTCAAAATGACCTTAATTGTATTTTTGAGCATTTTTTGGCCATCAACCTTTGTTTTTTTTAATCTGCTTTTTTTAATAGGTTTAATGAAAGTACCAATCAAAAAAGTCAACGGGGATGATGTGAAATTTCATATGTAGAATATTTTTAATGAGATGTAATTTATTACTTAGATAACCCAATAGGATAATTGTATGTGGAAAATAATAAAATAAATAAATAATACATTAAATTAAAAAATAACTCATAATTTAAAGAAATAAAGATAATTATCTTTAAAAAAATTAACTCAGTAGAAAAACTTCTCAGTAAACAATCGTATGAAATATTGAAACCTTTTGAAAGAAAACAAAGATTGAAATTTTGAATTTATTCATTAAATCTGTTAGAAAAAGCAGAATGAAAAAAAAGAACAAAGGTTTATGACAAAAAAAGGGCTCAAAAATGCAATTAAGGTTATTTTGATAACATGGTGATTGATAACACAATGTGTGAGGTATGATGTTTACACTAACAATTGTTTAAATGAAGCTTCCATGGAGTGGTTTACTAGCGACTAAGGTGTGCCACTTGTTTGAATTAATCGATGGGTGATATGTATGAAATTGATTGTTTAATACTATTTAATTGAGGCTTAATTGGTGTTAATAAATTCAATTGAAGGTGTATGAATATGTATGAAATTTAATCGTAGCTAAATCAGGTTTAATTAGCCATTAAAATGTGCAGAATCGGGTTTAAAAACGAGTTTCTCGTAAAAATAGGTGCAGTAATTTTCACACGGGCGTGTGCCTATCACACACGGCCATGTGGGTTTTTGGGGGTTTGAATTTTGGTCTTTTTAAATTGATATTCTAATTCGTTTGAATTACAAATTAGTCCTGAAACTTGATAAGTCTAATTAGGGCCTTAAATGATAATGAAACTTGGTAAAATTTTAGGATTAGACTCGTAATTGATAATTTTTTTAGAAACGCACGGTATAGTACTAATAGTTTGAAAATGTTTCGATTTAGTCTTTAGTGTTAAAACTTGAATTAGACATGGTAAATAAACTCGGATTAAGCTGAAATTTTTAGGACTTACATAAATAGACTAAAAGAAAGTCGGTAAATGTTTAGATCTAAAATCGGGTTAGTTTAATCTTAGGTGATAAAATGATGAAAATGCCCTTAAGTTAAATTACATATAAAAAGATTAAAATTGATTCACAAATTACTTCCGCGTTAATAAATAATTAATAATTGGATAAGATTGAGGTGTTATAAGGTCAGGGTGTGTCTTGGGTGGTCGTTAGCTGGAGAATTACTTAGGTGACTAATGTAACGTTTCGAATTCGGGTCGGCCTGTCTCGGTCAGGTTTGGAGAGTCACTTAAGCCTTATTTTGTCTATTAACTTCTACAATTTACTCCACAAATTATCCCTCTTGAGGATTACACATTATTTTGTAAATTTTTATAATTTGAGTGAATCAAATGAAAATTGACTAATAATTAAATGACTAACTACTTGAATAACATTGACTTAACACCTCACGTAGATATATCCATTAGCAAGTTAGCAAAGAGGTGATTTAAAATGAAAATTTTCAAATAATTTTGATAATTTAATGATAAGAAAAAAGAAGACAAGAAATGGAATACGTGTCGATTAAGGAACTTTCCGGTATTCAAACAAAACGGTAGCCAGACAGATTTTTAATTTTTTATTATTATATTTTTTTCTATTGATATAAAGTTACTACGTGTCAAAGAAATCATTGCAATTTAACGTAGCCGTAATATTTATGAGTAAAAAACGTATGAGAATTTCCAACCGTCAACCAATTTGGGGAAGCCAAGATATACGTACCTCTTTACCTACAAGGTTGGACCATTTTGTGAAGAAAATTCCACAATTCTACTGTTTAATCACTGCATAAAACCAAACATGACCCTGTTTGTCAATTGTATATATCCCAAAACCATATCATTATCTTTACTGCTCTCCCAGTTTTCCAATATGTCTGTCTTCTTTTTCATGCTCCTTGTCGCCATTTTGAACCCTGTGGTTTCTCATAAAAGCTGCGATTTCCCAGCTGTGTTTAACTTGGGTGACTCTAATTCCGACACCGGCGGATATGCTTCTGCGTTCATTCCACCCACTTCTCCTTATGGAGATACCTACTTTCACATGCCTGCTCGCCGTTTTTCCGATGGCCGGCTCATCATTGATTTCATAGGTATAACATACCTTCATTCGCCATCGCTATTACCACATGTTTTAAAATAACAATAATACTTTAGTACACAGAAAATATATATTTATTGTACTTTATGTTCTTACTTTATGATTTATGGTTTATTTTGGCAGCTGAGGCACTTGGTCTGCCATTTTTAAATGCATATCTTGATTCAGTGGGGACCAATTTCTCGCATGGCATAAACTTTGCCACTGCAGCGTCTACAATCAGATTACCTATGAGTGTTATCCCTAATGGTGGGTTCAGTCCATTCTATTTGGGGTTTCAGTACTCACAGTTTGAGCAATTCAAAGTCAGGTCTCAAATGGTTAGGAAACAAGGTTAGTATATATTTCAAGTACTGATAGTTGCAGTACCTGAACCAACTGTGTTAACTTTTTCAATGCTTGATCAGAAGGGTTGTTGGCAAGTTTAATGCCCAAGGAAGAGTATTTTTCTAAAGCTTTATACACATTTGATATTGGCCAAAACGATCTTGGTGAAGGCTTCTTTTCAAACTTGACTTTACAACAAGTCAATGCTTCTATTCCTGATATAATCAACAAATTCTCAGCAAATATTAAGGTATTACCCTATTCAGAAATTTGATCCGAATACCCAAGTTAAAGTTTCAATGATTTTGACCTAATAATTCTGGGGTCAACTTATTTTTTTGCAGAATATATACAATTTAGGAGCAAGATTCTTTTGGGTTCACAACACTGGACCAATCGGTTGCTTGCCTTATGTTTTGACTGCATTTTCCTCAGCTGAAAAGGACCCTGCTGGTTGTTTAAAGCCTCACAATGAAGTGGCTCAGTTTTTCAATCTGAAGCTAAAAGAATCAATAGTTCAGCTCAGGAATGAATTCCCTTCAGCTGCATTTACATATGTAGACATCTATTCTGTGAAGTATTCTCTGTTTGCTGAACCTCAAAAACATGGTAATTTGACAAAGTACTCATGTTGGGCCCTATATCTGCCCGAGTTTGAGCTTTATATCTGATCCTGAACTAATTTTTCAGGGTTTGAACTTCCACTTGTGACATGTTGTGGCTATGGAGGTGAGTACAACTACAGTGCTGCAGTTCTATGTGGAGGAACAATAACAGTAAATGGTACAGAGATATTTGTGGGTTCATGTGATAACCCATCTGTTCGTGTGGTTTGGGATGGAATTCACTTTACTGAGGCAGCTAACAAGTTCATTTTTGATCAAATTTCGACTAGCTCGTTCTCCGATTCGGCTGTTCCATTGAAGCAGGCATGCCAGAGCTAGAGGGATTCAAAATGAACTTTCTGCTAAAGCATATAGACACATGAATAAACCAAAATTTAACTAGCTTCTCTTGTATGCAGTAAGTGTCTACCTCATTGCTGCAGAAGATGATATTATTTTAGTTTTTCTATTTTTAAAACAGAAATAAATATATAATATTTCTTTATTTTTGTTTTTCTATTCCTTTATTTATTTCCAATTCCATGCCTTTGTTAATACTGAAAGTAAATTTTGGCCACACATTGAAACTAGATTGACCATTTGATAGCATTTGTTAATAATTTTTTCCATTTTAAATTGTTTTCTATTTCATGTTTTTTATTTTGTATTGAATCTTCAATAATAAAAATTGTATAAAATTTAAAGTTTATGCTATTTGATTTTTTAAAATTTTTGTTAAATAAATATATCACCAAATGTCAAGAAAAATTAAAAGAATCACATAAAATATAATAGAACTAAAAAAATAATTAAATAAAAAAAAGTCAAAATGGGATTTTTTGTTCAAAAAAAAATATAGATACACAATGTTGGTGTAGCAAAAATAGTTTTTGGATAAAAATTAACCTTTTCATTTTAAATAAAATTAAAGACATTAATTTTCTTTTATAGGTTTAATGGATTATTTTCAATTTGATTGGTTAGGTTTTCAAAGCGAAGACGCCATTTGAATCTAAACACACATCCTATCGTTGTTTCTAATCTAACTGTTATAATATCAAATCTCATTACTACAATAATTAATATTATCGTCAGCACTATTTTTAACCTTATCGAAAGTAAATATACCGTCCATTCAAACTAAGCTTTGTGTTTAATTACTTAGGATCAGTTTAATATTGTTTTTCAAAAGTAATTTCGGGTTAAAGAACATTTTTTAGAAAAAGTTAAAATTTTTTGCTTTTGTTTCTGGTCAAAAAATACTTTTGCAAAATATTTTTTGTTCCAAAAATACTTTTAAAAAACTCAAAAACATATTATTTAGCAATGTTTTTATCTCTAAATGCTTTTTGTTCCAAAAATGATTCTAAAAAGTGATGTTAAACTGACCCTTAGTACTCTACTCCGTTTCAAGTATTTGTTTCCCTATTCGCTTTTATATATTACATTATTATATGGATAAAATAATTATATAAAAATATATGAAGGTTTAGATGAAATTAATTTAAGATATTGAAAATTAAAATATATTAGGTTTCAAATTTAAATTTTATTATGTAAATTTATTTTTTAAAATTTTTATATAAAATTAATAAATAAAAAATTTAATTCCGATCCAAAAAATATATTTCTAGGAAAATATTTTAAATATAAGTGTAGATATATATTTTCTAGATATAAAAAGAAATAAAAAGTCAAATATATTCATCCAACATAAATTTAATAATTGCCTTCGAATAATAGAGCCTAGTAACAGTATATTTACAAGGCAAGGAAAAGAAAATTGTAGTGACTAACTCCTTTTAAGCAAATCAAATGTAGGAATGAGTCGTTCATTGTTTTTCTTCTGATAATGTGTAGAAGGAGGTGGATGAATCAGGGTTTTTCCGATAGAGTTAGTTGGTATAAATTAATGTGTGTTTAAATTTTAGGATTGATGATCTTATGAAGTAATCTAGGATAATCGAGATCAAGAGATAGGTTTACTGAGTAAATCATGAATTTATCCCGATCAGGAAAGTGAGATCGAGTGATAAGTGTGTATTGGTTGATTAATTAAATAGTAGAGGTCGAGAGGTAATACTGATTAGTTACTAACTAATTCCTTAATGAAATCTGAATTCTGAAGTTAATTGTAACCACTGAAGCGAGTTAATCTTCTACCTGTTAACTGAGAGATTTTCATTTGTTAACTTTGTTTTAGTAATTACTTTTTATTTTACAACCTTAATATTTAATGTCAAAACCACCTCGAAAATGGGGCTTCGAAAAAAATCATTTTAAAAAAATTTGGAAAAAATGGGAGTCGCTATCGACCTTTTATTTGGGTGTGATTGGATCACCACAAAACGTTTAAAAACGTTTTAAAAAAGTTGGCCTTTGAAATTCAGAGAAACAGGTTCGGAAGCCGGTTACGCATGAGGAATGATTAGCACCCTCATACGCCCAAAATTGGTACCACATGATTACTTTCGGGTCTTATTTTATGAAAACAGTGAAGCTTGAGTAAGGTTTAAAATACGATGTTTATTTTAAAAGGCTTTGTGTAATTTCAAAGTAAATCTTTTTAAGAAAATTCGTCCCCTTGTTTCGATCCTTTACGAGAACTAGATGTCGTGTCCAACACGTTAGGGCACTATATTCTCGGAGTTTCAAAATTGAAGGGCGTTTCGAGAAATTTTGAAGAGAGTGTTCTATCGCGTGAATTATACGAAAATCACACCCAGCATGTTAGGGCATGGTGTTTCGAGGTCTTTACACGAAAGAACATTGTTTCATTTTTGTCTTAAAGTTCTTTGTGTATAGATATATAAAAATTGAAGGATGTTTCGGAAACTTTTGAAGAGGATATTCGATTCACATGAATTACGAAAATCACACTCAACACGTTAGAGTGCGACTTCTCACGGTTTTCACGCGAAAGAACATTGCCTCGTTTTGTTTTTAAATCACCCGTGATATATATATAAATATATATTTTGAGAACTTGAAAATTTCGTATCGAATTTAAAATGCAATCCTTGGATACATAGTTTAAAAGATTCAAATATGAAATACCCGTTTACTTCGATTTTCACGGAGAATTAAAATCGTGACTAGCACGTTAGGACACGGTGTTCTCGGAATCTCGGAGTTAACAGGTATAAAAATCTTAAAAGAGGATATTCGACGCGTGTGAGTTATACGAAAAATCACACCCGACACGTTAGGGCATGATTTCCCGAAGCTTTCACACGAGAGGAACATTGCCTCATCTTTAAAATTTCTTTGAAAATGAACATGTAAGTTTAAGATATCAAATAGCAATTAATAAGAGAAATTAAATACGAAGAAAGATAATAAGCAAATAAATAGTATGCAAAAATGTAAAATGCAGGTGCATAATGATTAAAATAATGCAAATATTGATGAGGAGGAAAAACGACGCAATCGGGAGTGAAAACGGGACCTTTGGATGCCCGGGGGCAAAATGGTAATTTGACTTTTAATGGTAAAAATGTAATTTCAGGAAAATTTGGGGTTAAAAATGGAATTTTGGAAAGTTTGCGGGTAAAATTGTAATTTGGGTGAAATCAGGGTTAAAAATGGAATTTTGGAAGTTTGGGGGTAAAATGGTAATTTTTAGAAGTTTTGGGGTCAAAAATGGAATTTTGGAAAGTTTAGGGGGTAAAATGGTAATTTTAGGTGAAATTGGGGTTAAAAATGGAATTTTGAAAAGTTTAGGGGTAAAACGATAATTTTTGGAAGTTTCAGGGTCAAAATGTAATTTTTTAAAGTTTTGGGATCACAAACATAATTTCTGAATAGTTTAGGGACCTATAAGCAATAAAACCAAAGAATGGGTGACACGTGGTAGCCCCATAGGCATCCAGAAGTTAAAGGACTAATTTATAAATCTTGAAAATTCCTAGGCCAAATTTGTAATTAAACAGAAATTGATTTAAGGACTAAATTAAAACAAATTAAAAATAAAAAGGATCAATTTCATAAATAAACCAAAATTAGACACGTGGCAACATATGGTGCATTCAAAATGTCAAAGGATTAAATTGAAAAGTAAACAAAACTACTGGGCCAAATTAAAAATAATTAAAAGTATGAAAAGGACTAAATTAAAACAACTAAAAAATGAGGAAGGACCAAACGCGCAAATAAACCATTTATAAAAAACACGTGGATCCCAGAGGCGGGTCGGGTCGGATCGGGTCGATCCATGGTTCTCTTATAAATATTATTTTAGGGTTTTTTTATTATTTCCTTCATTTTTTTTCAAAAAATTTTAAAAAATCTCCCTCTCTCTCTCTCACCCTCTCCTCTTCTTCTCTCATTGGCCAGCCAACTTCGGCTGATCACCGACCGCGTTCACCCATGCTACACGCGCCGGCTCACGACGCTCGCCATTCGACGCACAACACCGTCCGGTCGTCCACGCGCCTCATCTCTGATCGCCGACGTTCAAGCTTCGAAGGTAAGATCCCTTTCTTTTTCATTTTTATTCCATTTTTTTAAAAAAAAAATTTAAACTTAATACAAAGATCTAAATCCTAATTTAAAAGGTTTTAATCTTTCTTTTTCTCTCAAACACAAATCTATAACAAAACCCAGATCTTAAAAAGCTTCAAACTTCCCTTTTTTATTTTCGTGTTTCGATTTTAGACTCTGTTTGTGTTATTATGCCCTTTAAAAAACAAGTCTGATTTCCATTCCTTACTCAGTTTTGATGTTTTCTTTGAAGATCGATCTCCGACGATCATTCTTACGGCCATGGACGACAGCGGCGGTGCGACTTCAATGGACCTAAATGAGTCCTTTCGAATTTTTTTCTTTTTTTTAATAAAAATATTATTATTAAACATTTATTATTAATATTAAAGCAATTATTATTATAACTGCCATTAATGTTATCTAGGATTATTAATAATATTAACAATATTAAAACGTCTTTAATACTTATTAATTTAATACTTATTAAAAACTTAAATGAAAACAATGAATGCTAACCAAGTATTGAATGCATGTATCCACTTGTGCTTGGAATCTGATGAGTTTATAATTTTGATACATGAATGGCAGTAAGCATATATTGATATTACTTGGTTGCCTTTAATGCTTGAATGGCCTAGTGTTTAATTGGATCCTGCCTTTGCTGACTGTTTGATGTTTGGCCGAATATTGTTTTGTAATGAAAAGGGTCTGTTTATTGATTTCAAGAACAGGGTTTGTAATTGTATTCAATTTTTTTTCAAAAAATCCTCCCTCTGTACAAATTTAGTTTGGCTTTTATAGCCAATTTAACCATTATTCAATTTTGTTTTACACTATTTAATGTACGTCTAATTCTTCCTTTTGCAGGTTCGCCATGGCAGCTTGCTTAATAGTGGCGGTGACAGCAGCAATTGGAGTTTGGAGGTGATCATTTGACTGTTGACGTGTCATCAAACTAGTGGCTGAAGGAGGAGGTGGCTTGATGCAAGTGGGCAAATTGCCAGATTTAGGTTAGACCTAGGCATTGGGCCTATTTGGGCCATTGTAATTGGGCCTTTAATTTGGGCCTTTGTAAATGGACTTTGTTATTTGGGCTTTTTAATTTAAATTTTAATTAATTTAAATTTATTTCAAATATTTTAAATTTAAAATGAATTTAAATTTAATAATAAATTTAAACCTAAAAAATCCAATCACTTGGGCCCGGATAAATTGGGCTTCAACAGCTGCCCCTCTTTGCTCGTTGCTGTGTAACAAGAACAGAGCAAAGACCCAAAAGAATGCCCAATTTATTGGGTCCCGTTTCTTTGACGCTCTATCTTCAATTGGTCCGCCTTTCGTTTTGTCATCGTTCAATCTCTACTACATCCGTCTTTCCACTTCTTTGGTGTGGTGGTTCCATCCTGCTTTAAGGTGATCTTCAAAAAGTCAAAATTTGCTACTATGACTTCACCCCATTCTCTCGAAATTTCAAGGAGATTGGAATTCGTCATCATAGTCTTTGAGTTTGATTTCATTGACCTGGTCTTCTTCTCTGTGTCTCATCAGGAAGATGACCGCAATCATCTGTTTTAATTCGCTTCTCTGGATCTCCTCAGGAAGACGAATTTGGTCCACTTCTCTGTGTCTCATTAGGAAGCTAACTTTTTATTGCTTCGACCTGCTTCTCAGTATCTCATCAGGAAGCTGGGTTCGAAGATTTGCTCGCGTTGAGCGTTGAGTTGGTATTCTTCTCTGTATCCCATCAGGAAGATGACCGTCTCGCTTGTTTTTAATTCGCTTCTCTGGATCTCCTCAGGAAGACGAATTTGGTCCACTTCTCTGTATCTCATCAGGAAGCTAACCATTTTATTGTTTCGATCTGCTTCTCAGTGTCTCATCAGGAAGCTGGGTACGAAGATTGGCTCGTGTTGAGCGTTGAGTTGGTATTCTTCTCTGTATCTTATCAGGAAGATGACTGTCTCGCTGTCTTGTTGAACTACTCCGTGATTAGAGTAAGGTCGATTGATGGTGATCTGCCTCAAACTTGGGTAAAGGATCAAATAATTGTAATCTGTCTGAAAAATGGTTGTCCTTATAACTTCACAGGGTCTGTCATGAACTCGTTATTTATCTTCTTGCTTCAGGGTGTCGAGACCTGTAAAATATGCTCAAATGGGCCTCTTGGTAGGCCAGTTTGTTTAGGATGCCATGCTCAAAATGAGTTGAAATGCTCCTAACTATATGTGTGTATGATTAATGTTTTATTCGTTATAAGTCGAGCCGGTATGGTTCCTTGATGTGTCGATCCATCTTCTTCTATGCTGATCTTGAATTGCTCATTTTCAAGTTTGTTTTCTCACTGGTGATCCTGTTTCGAACCCCTATAATTTTTGAAAATTTCTAGAATAATGCTCATGAATCTTTGTATGATTTATTAGTTAATTACTCGTTATTTAAACGTGAAAAGCTTGCACGAAAATTGTATGGAGACAAAGTTGTATTTAAAATGTATTAACAAGAGAGTCAAAGGAAACAACATTAATAAAAAATGGCTAAGTACAAGAAAAGGGCAATTTAATTGTCCTGAATATCGCAAAAAATAAACCACTCTTGCATTGACTTGCTGAGAATCGCCCTTAGCCCAGACGTATGTCTAGAAGACCTGGAGTGCTTTGTTGATGCTTCAAGTTGTAACCTTTCTCTATCTCCTCGACCTATTTTGGGCTTGAGCTGCCTTTGCGGGTTTTCAACTCAAAATTCTCTTGGTTCCAGGATGCCCTTTGCGGGTTTTCATCGTGGACTTTTTTTTAGGGGAAGTATTTCTTTACCAAGTCTGAATTGACGGGGTTATACAGTTTCTTGCCATTCATTTCTGTTAGTTTGAGAGCTCCTTCCGAGAAAGCTTTCTTTACTACATAAGGTCCTTCCCAATTGGGCATCCACTTTCCACGAAAATTTTTGTGTATGGAGAGTATCTTCTTCAAAACCAGATCTCCCTCATGGAACTCCCTAGGACAGACCTTTTTGTCATAAGCTCGCATCATCCTTTTTTGGTACATTTGGCCATAACGGATGGCTTTTAATCTCTTTTCCTCGATCAAATTCAGCTGATCATATCGAGCTTGGATCCATTCAGCCTCATCTAATTGGAGCTCAGTTAAGACTCGGAGAGAAGGTATTTCAACCTCAATAGGTAAGACTGCCTCCATACCGAATGCCAACGAGAACGGTGTTGCCCCAGTAGAAGTTCTGATCGAAGTTCTGTAGGGCAAATGGCAGTTTTTCGTGCCAGTCTCTGTAAGTCTCGGTCATCTTTGCCACGATTTTCTTGATATTTTTATTGGCCACCTCTACGGCTCCATTCACTTTTGGGGGGAGAGGAATTATGATGCTTGATTTTGAATTGTTCACAAACTTCTGCAATCGTGCTATTGTTCAAGTTCAAGGCATTGTCGGATATAATCCTCTCTAGCATCCTATACCGGCATATAATCTCCGTTTTCAGGAACTTGCTGACTGTAAACTTGGTAACGTTGGCATACGAAGCTGCCTCTACCCATTTGGTGAAATAGTCGATCACCACGAAGATGAATCTATGCCCATTGGAAGCTTTCGGAGAAATTGGTCCAATGACATCCATGCCCCACATAGAGAAGGGCCAGGGGAAAGTCATGACATGAAGGTTTGATGGAGGTACATTAATCTTATCTCCATATATTTGGCATTTGTGGCATTTCCTAGCATAGTTGACGCAATCACTCTCCATGGTAGACCAGTAATACCTAAATCTCATTATTTGTCAGGCCATCGTGTAATCGTTGGCATGCATCCCACAAATTCCTTCGTGAACTTCCTCTAAAATCCTCTTGGCTTCCACTGCATCAACACATCTCAATAGTACCTGGTCTTTCTTCTTTTTGTACAAGATTTCCCCGTCTAAGACATATTCACTAGCAAGTCTTCTTAATGTTCTCTTTTCGTTATCTGAGGCTTGCTCGGGGTATTTTCGATCTCTTACAAATTGAAAGATATCTTGGTACCATGGGTGATCTTCCTTTTCTACTTCCTCCTCTGTCTCGATATCACAACAATGAGCGGGAGTTTCATAGATACTCATCTGAATGGGCTTCACATCTTCTGGCCTACTTACTTTGATCATCGAGGCCAAAGTAGCGAGGGCATCAGCTATTTGATTTTCCTCTCGAGGGAGATAATGAAATGTGACATCATCGAACTTCGTAATCAATTCGAGAACTAGCTTGTGGTAATCCCTTAGCTTAGCATCTCTCGTTTCCCACTCTCTTTTAAGTTGATAGATTACCAATGCGGAATCTCCATAAATCTCCAGAGTTTTAATTCCCCGTTCTATGACTGCGCGAATTCCCATGATGCATGCTTCGTATTCAGCCATATTATTAGTGCAGTCAAAATCCAGCTTGCTAGTAAAATGGTAATGGTCTCCCTTTGGCGATACCAAGACTACCCCAACCCCGTTACCCATGGCGTTTGAAGCTCCGTCAAAATTTAAAATCCACGATTGCCCCATCGTGGTTGCCTCTTCAGCTGTTGCAACAAACATTAAATCTTCATTCGAGAAATCAAATGATATTTTTCTACAGATCCAGCCAAACTATCTTGAAAACAGTGAATCAACAATTGATCATTGTGAACATGCCTTGCCATTTTTCTACAGAACATGGTCAGATGTGTTTCTGGGCAGCTCATTCCGTGATATTTTTCGACTTCAGGAACTTTAAACTTGGGAGGGAGAACCAAGTCTGGAACCAGACTCAATTCTTTGGCATCCACTCCGTAAGAATTTTCAATTCCTTGTATTGCCTGAATTTTCTCTTCCAATAGCCTGTACTTTTCCTCCATTTGCCTAGGGAGGTCCTCCTTTATCATCTCATCAAAATCTGGGACTCCCAAGTTTGCAGCATTATCTTCTGGATTTGACCCAGATCCGACTACATAGTTAGTAGGTCTTGATGTACCTGTGGTTTGCTACTGTGGTCTGATGGTAACATGGGCTTCTCTGGCTGGCATTTCTTGTGAAGCCAGGTTATGTATTGGTGTAAAGCTCGGAGGAACACTCGGGTCTTCGTCATCCTCAATAGCAGGGTATTTTCCTTTGTCAGCCACGCTCTGTTTAACTTGCGCTAATTCCGTCATCAAACTTTTTTGTACCTCCGAAAATTGGTTTTTTATTTCCCTACACATTGCTGCCATTTGTTTCTGCATTTGATCTTGTAGTTCTTTCTGGATTTGCTCAAGCCGTTGTTCCATGGCTTTTATTTTCTTACGGGTATAATAATGATACGAATTTTCAATGATGACTGGTGTTAACTGGTAATTTTAATTAATCAGGATTATTATGCAAGAATATGCAAAATACAATGCAAATGAAATGCATGCATGCAATGCAAAAAAATGCATTGATTCCAAAATCCACTTTCCATTAGAGCAACTTCTCGCGAGAGAAAAAAAATCTTTACATAAAATAGAAGTTACACAAATGGTTTGGCTTTTTGTCCTAGAGCTTTAATTTTTTCTAGAAGTCCAGCTAACTTCTTTCCTCGCTCCGACTTGGATTCGTATTGAAGACTCAAAACATCTGCTTCGGCAGCCAACTCTTGCATGTGATCAGCAGTTTCTCTCATTTGAGTCAGTGTTTTTCCCATTATATGATCTCTTTCCCCGACTTCTTTCTGGGCTTGGCGTGTGTGCCATTCACTAGTTTCTAAATTTTTTTCCATAATCTCAAGTCGGATTTCATTGTTGTGAAGCGTGGCCTCCAATTCTTGCACTCTTTCTCTTAACTCTTATTTTCAGCCATGCAGGCTTTGAGCTCCAGTACGGTATTCCGATTGCAGTGCCTCCGTAGTGACTCTTCCAATTCCTCTATCTTGGCTTCTAAGCTGGTCATCTTAGCTCTCATTTTGGCCTTTTCGACCTGCTCTTCTAGCAACTCTCCCTTCAAGGCATTCTCGCGAGCCTGACCATTTTGGAACCTTCTTTGCCATTGTTCCGCCTGGTCTTTCTGTATTTGAATCTCTTGGCGCCATTGCTCGGACGTCTTACCCAGCCCTGCAATCTTCATAGATTGACGAAGCTTTTTGTAATATTTCTTTAAGTCCTCGAGGTCCTCTTTGGCTTTGTTTTTTCCTTTTCTTAACTTCTCAGCCTCTAGTCTGTGAAAATCTACATCTAGCCCCAGCTTCATCTTATCTTCCCCCAATACCTCTATCCTCTTACCAAACTCTGAGTTTTTCCTTTCAAAATCTTGTTTGAGGATGTCTAACTCTGAAGGAGCTTCTTACAGACATTCTTCTACTGGACGAACATTTTCAGGATTTGGCGTAGGAATGTTGTCATTAACCCTCTTACTCCTCCACCAGTTGTAGTTCGAGGTAGTTAAAGGGTTCGCACTGAACTTCTTCATTCTTTGCACCTTCTTCCACGCGTTTGCCACTTCTCGGACCTTTTTCTTATAATCATTCCCCTTATATGAAAACTCGTAATGTGCTAGACCATGAGTTACAATGATAAACTGTCTTGTCTTGTATTGTCTTAAAACAAACAGAAGCATGCCTAGTGACACCCCATACTCCGAGTAACGGGACCCAATCGAAGTCGCCACAGCGGTAAAGGATTTCATCTGGAAGAAACCAAGGTGCGCACTATTCAATGTCCTCATCTTGGAGGTTCTGGAGAATAGCCGCCCACTTTTCTTTAGATACTTTCGGTTCTCGTTGCGTAGCCATAAAATTTTTCAAAGACGAGAAGTCAGTCGAGAAAACCTTACCAGAAAATTTCTCCACTTTCCAGAAATAGCTGTGAAACCAAACCATTAAGAGTTGTGCACAACCGATAAATCTTCCTTCTCACTCTCTCCGACAAGCACTCAATGAGCGGAAAGTTTCTGCTAGGATAGCAGGGACGAGCGTGATTCCTCTATTGAGTCGATCAAACAATACTATCACCGCATCCTCTACGTGTCCCAATGCTTTCGAGAACAAGACCAACCCGTATATACTGAGGGCGAAGATGTCAATGCATCTCCTCATATCTGGATGTATCACAATCAAGTCTCGCAAACTCTTCCAAGTGACGCACCTGTTGTCTTCTTTCACTTTTATACTAGAAGCGACCCATTATTCGCTCATCCCCGTTACATTCATTAATCTCTTTAGCAATGTCGGAACACTCGTGTCTTACGAATATGCCTTATCGAATTGAATCCTTGGACATCGAATCAGAGCAGTATATTCCTCTATCATAGGTGTCAAGTCCAAGTGCCCAAAGGTGAAGCAACTATATGCGGGGTTCCAATGTTAAGTAAGGGCTCGGAAAAAGTACTTGTCGATCTTTACTTCCAGCAAATCTCTTTCAACTATTGCAAGTTGTTCTGAGTCACATTAATATGAGTATAGTCCCAAAGTTCTGACAAATGCCCCTCTTTCAAGGTATCACCTTTTCCGCGTTGTTGTTCCTCAGACCAAAGGCGTGTCACCATATTATCCTCTACTTTATCAAGAAATCCTTCCTTCATGATGAAACTGCCTAGTCGGTAAAACGGATTTAAATCAACACCTTTTCATATGATGATGCAAATGCAGGTGAAAGAGCCAAAACAAACATGGTTAGTAACAGGTAATAAATAAATATAAAAAAATCAGCATACAAATATATAACACAGAACCTAAAAAAATTATTTCGGGTATATGCTAACAGGGCTCGGCCTAACTCCGTCTAGGGTGAGTACTTACGGCTCACTATATGTAGTTTAGGTTCTAAAGTAAAGGGTACCCAAACCAGCAGATTCCTCAATCCTCACCCATTACGGGCTCATACGGACGAGTTCGGTTCAGGAGGACGCATTTCCTACATGTTCGCACGGAAGTGAAAACTTCACGAAAACAAGGGTACTTTGTAATCCCAAAAGCGATCCACTATCCTGCACGGAGGTGAAGACCTCACGAAGGAGTAGTTTCCCGCTTCCACTTAAAAGGGTAATAGCACAATGCTTATGGATGCAAAATTACACTAGCAATATCACAGAGTATAATGCCACACAAAAATGCCGAGGATCACATGTTAAACAAAACCGAAGTTTAAAAGTTCTAAAAAAAACCTGAAAAATTATCAATTTTGGCTTGACTCTCATTTATTTTGAAAAATCCCCAGTGGAGTCTCCAGCTGTCGAAACCACCTCGAAAATACGGCTTCGAAAAAAATCATTTTAAAAAAATTTGGAAAAAATAGGAGTCGCCACCGATCTTTCATTTGGGTGTGATTGGATCACCACAAAACGTTTAAAAACGTTTTAAAAAAGTTGGTCTTCGAAATTCAAAGAAACAGGTTCGGGAGCCGGTTACGCATGAGGAAGGATTAGCACCCTCACACGCCCAAAATTGGTACCACATGATTACTTTCGGGTCTTGTTTTATGAAAACAGTGAAGCTTGAGTAAGGTTTAAAATACGATGTTTATTTTAGAAGGCTTTGTGTAATTTCAAAGTAAATCTTTTTAAGAAAATTCGTCCCCGTGTTTCGATCCTTTATGAGAACTAGATGTCGTGTCTAACACATTAGGGCACTATATTCTCGGAGTTTCAAAATTGAAGGACGTTTCGAGAAATTTTGAAGAGGGTGTTCTATCGCGTGAATTATACGAAAATCACACCCAGCATGTTAGGGCATGGTGTTTCGAGGTCTTTACACGAAAGAACATTGTTTCATTTTTGTCTTAAAGTTCTTTGTGTATAGATATATAAAAATTGAAAGATGTTTCGGAAACTTTTGAAGAGGATATTCGATTCACATGAATTACGAAAATCACACTCAACACGTTAGAGCGCGACTTCTCATGGTTTTCACGCGAAAGAACATTGCCTCATTTTGTTTTTAAATCACCCGTGATATATATATATAAATATATATTTTGAGAACTTGAAAATTTTGTATCGAATTTAAAATGCAATCCTCGGACACATAGTTTAAAAGATCAAATATGAAATACCCGTTTACTTCGATTTTCGCGGAGAATTAAAATCGTGACCAACACGTTAGGACACGGTGTTCTCGGAATCTCGGAGTTAACAGGTATAAAAATCTTAAAAGAGGATATTCGACGCGTGTGAGTTATACTAAAAATCACACCCGACACGTTAGGGTATGATTTCCTGAGGCTTTCACACGAGAGGAACATTGCCTCGTCTTTAAAATTTCTTTGAAAAGAACATGTAAGTTTAAGATATCAAATAGCAATTAATAAGAGAAATTAAATACGAAGCAAGATAATAAGTAAATAAATAGTATGCAAAATTGTAAAATGCAGGTGCATAATGATTAAAATAAATGCAAATATTGATGAGGAGGAAAAATGACGCAATCGGGATTGAAAACGAGACCTTTGGATGCCCGAGGGTAAAATGGTAATTTGACTCTTAATGGAAAAAATCTAATTTTTGGAAAAATCAGGGTTAAAAATGGAATTTTAGAAAGTTTAGGGGTAAAATGGTAATTTTGGGTATATCGGGGTTAAAAATGGAATTTTGGAAGTTTAGGGGTAAAACGGTAATTTTTAGAAGTTTTGGAGTTAAAAATGAAATTTTGGAAGTTTAGGGGTAAAACGGTAATTTTGGGTGAAATCGAGGTTAAAATGGAATTTTAGAAAGTTTGGGGGTAAAATGGTAATTTTGAGTGAAATCGAGGTTAAAAATGGAATTTTGGAAAGTTTAGGGGTAAAACGGTAATTTTTGGAAGTTTTGGAGTTAAAAATGGAATTTTGGAAAGTTTGAGGGTAAAATGGTAATTTTGGGTGAAATCGAGGTTAAAAATGGAATTTTAAAAAGTTTAGGGGTAAAATGGTAATTTTTGGAAGTTTCAGGGTCAAAATGTAATTTTTTGAAGTTTTGGGATCACAAACATAATTTTTGAATAGTTTAGGGACCTATAAGCAATAAAACCAAAGAATGGGTAACACGTGGCAGCCCCACAGGCATCTAAAAGTCAAAAGACTAATTTGTAAATCTTGAAAAATTCCTGGGCCAATTTTGTAATTAAACAGAAATTGATTTAAGGACTAAATTAAAACAAATTAAAAATAAAAAGGATCAATTTCATAAATAAACCGAAATTATGACATGTGGCAACCTATGGTGCATTCAAAATGTCAAAGGATTAAATTGAAAAGTAAACAAAATTACTGGGCCAAATTAAAAATAATTAAAAGTATGAAAAGGACTAAATTAAAACAACTAAAAAATGCGGAAGGACCAAACGCGCAAATAACCCATTTATCAAAAACACGCGGATCCCAGAGGCGGGTCGGGTCGGATCGGGTTGGTCCATGGATCTCCTATAAATACTATTTTTTGGGTTTTTTTATTATTTCCTTCATTTTTTTCAAAAAAATTTAAAAAATCTCCCTCTTTCTTTGTCACACTCTCCTCTTCTTCTCTCATTGGTCAACCAACTCCGGTCGAGCACCGACCGCATTCACCCATGCTACACGCGCCGGCCCACGACGCTCGCCGTTCGACTCACAACATCGTCCGGTCGTCCACGCGCCTCATCTCTGATCACCGACGTTCAAGCTTCGAAGGTAAAATCCGTTTCTTTTTCATTTTTATTCCATTTTTTTTAAAAAAATTTAAACTTAAAACAAAGATCTAAATCCTAATTTAAAAGGTTTTAATCTTTCTTTTTCTCTCAAACACAGATCTATAACAAAACCCAGATCTTAAAAAGCTTCAAACTTCCCTTTTTTTCTTTTCGTGTTTCGATTTTAGAGTCTGTTTGTGTTATTATGCCCTTAAAAAAACAAGTCTGATTTCCATTCCTTACTCAGTTTTGATGTTTTCTTTGAAGATCGATCTCCGACGATCATTCTTACGGCCATGGACGACAGCGGCGATGTGACTCCAATGGACGCAGATGAGTCCTTTCGAATTTTTTCTTTTTCTTTTTAATAAAAATATTATTATTAAACATTTGTTATTAATATTAAAGCAATTATTATTATAACTGCCATTAATGTTATCTAGGATTATTAATAATATTAATAATATTAAAACGTCTTTAATACTTATTAAAAACTTAAATGAAAATAATGAATGCTAACCAAGTATTAAATGCATATATCCACTTGTGCTTGGAATCTGATGAGTTTATAATTTTGATACATGAATGACAGTAAGCATATATTGATATTACCTGGTTGCCCTTAATGCTTGAATGGCCTGGTGTTTAATTGGATCCTGCCTTTGCTGACTGTTTGATGTTTGGCCGAATATTGTTTTGTAATGAAAAGGGTCTGTTTATTGATTTCAAAAACAGGGTCTGTGATTGTATTCAATTTTTTTTTCAAAAAATCCTCCCTCTGTACAAAATTTAGTTTGGGTTTTATAGCCAATTTAACCATCATTCAATTTTGTTTTACACCATTTAATGTACGTCTAATTCTTCCTTTTGCAGGTTCGGCCATGGCAGCTTGCTTAACAGTGGCGGTGACAACAGCAATTGGAGTTTGGAGGTGACCATTTGACTGCTGACGTGTCATCAAACTAGTGGCTGAAAGAGGAGGTGGCTTGATGCAAGTGGGCAGATTACCAGATTTAGGTTAGACCTAGGCATTGGGCCTTTAATTTGGACCTTTGTAAATGGACTTTGTTATTTAGACTTTTTTATTTAAATTTTAATTAAATTTAAATTTATTTCAAATATTTTAAATTTAAAATGAATTTAAATTTAATAATAAATTTAAACTTAAAAAATCCAATCACTTGGGCCCGGATAAATTGAGCTTCAACATTTAATATTAATTTTCGTAATATGATTTTCAATGATTACTATTTAGACCTACTAGTGTATACAATATATAGAGATTTAATTCAACCATCATTGGATACGATCCTCGAAATACTTTTTGGTGTTCCGTTGTAACACTAAACTATATTATAATTTGAATTGTTCATTTGCAAATACCACACTTAATTATATATTTTTTATTTGCACAATTTTTACTCTAAACATTCGCTCGTCTGAAGGCAGTCATATACCTATATGAGTTTGACTACATCATTAGTGTTGAAATAACCTAAATATGTTTTCACAAGTTATTGAAAGTAATAAATCTAAGGGTAAACTATACAAATGGTCATCCAATTATGCCCATGTTCCTGTTATGGTCATTCAACTTTAATGTTTTCAATTTAGGGACGAACGTTTGAATTCGTTCCTGTTTTGGTCACCTGCCGTTAAATTGATAGTGGAAAGTCTTTTTCTATCTAGTATAATAACACATTTAGTCCTCAGTACTTATGTTCTATCAATTTGGTTCTATTTTTAAATGATTCAATAAACTTAACTCTTCACATTTACAAATTTCCTAACCAAAACTTTCAACTAATTTTAAAATAAAGGCATTGCACATCTATTGATTTATTGAAAATTCTCTCAACGTATGGAGTCTACATCAATCAAATGCTATAGTTGAATATTAAATCGCTTCATATAATTTTGATCCTAAGATTATTGTTGAAAACTTTGTTGTTTACTTTTAAACTTCCATATATTTCACGAGTGTTTGTTTATTTAAATCTTAGAATTTGTATCAATCATATTTTTTTAATATGGGCATTAAGATCCAACTCTTCAAGAGTTGATTTAAATATGTGTAAAATTATGTATATATGTATTTTTTTTTTGGTGAATTACAAGAAGAGGATAAAGTCTTAATAACAATTCGATTAGCACGATTCGAATTTAGATTACACCTGAAGCAATGAACATCTTGATCATCAGGTCAACATGCGGGATTCACATATACACGTATTAAACATATAATAAATTGATATATTTGAATGAAATATAATTACTCGCACATGGCATGGGGAAGAAACCCCCAAGAGGTATGATAAAAACTTTAGAACGGTCTAATTCCATGAAACATGTCAGGGACAGTAGAGGGTTTGATGACACTCTAGAATATAACTCAACAGTAAGAGATTAGAATAAGGAAGAGATTCACTCACCCATCAGAACAACAATAAGACCACTTATACCACTATTTTGAGGGCACGTTGCCCCCTGGGACCCTATGGAATTATGCAACAACTGTTCCTCACTTTCTGAATGCCATGGGAGTATTGCTTTTCAACTTCTACAAATGTTTCTTCTGTATAGCAATCATTTTACACCCAGTTCTGTTTATCAGAATTAAGAACAAAATACAATAAGCCAATGAACTTTTAGGTAACAAAAGTATATTTTGACTCTACTATATATCTCGATTATAATACAACTTTACTATCACAAATGAGAGGCCCAACTCACAAATTGGTATGCATGGTGGAGGTTTTTAATGTCCCTTTCTCTACTAAAACTCTCTTTTATTCTTTGGTCCTCTTTGTCAGAGTCCTTATGCAGCCCTTCCCCATCAAGTTGATTCCATTTACCTCACTTCCCATGTGGCACACATTGGCCTTGCTGGACCTCTTCCACTTGATGAGCTGGGACAGGTGACCAATCCGCTTTCGCCACTTAAGCGAGGCACGTGGTTTCGCATGCTCTATCACAGTCTTATTAGTCACCTTTGGTTCCTTGGTGATCCCCTGTGTCAAGTTGGGGTTCCAGGACTTGCTGCAATGCTCAATTGAGCCCTTGGATTTAACTTTGCCATTTTCCCATGAACCAACACCATTCTCTTCAAACTTGATCGAGATAAAAGAGTCTGTAATAGTAAAAATTTGAGACACAAATCTATGTATGAGAGAACCAAGTCGGAGTAACATAGTTACATAGGTTTATGGTAAGGTAAGGTAATAAGTATTCTAGTGCATCCCCAAATTTGTGTAACTAGTTGGCTACATGAATCAGTAAGTGAAAACTAAAGCCATGTATAAGGGCAGCTGATGACAAGATTGGCAAGAATTGACATGAATGGGGTCCCTCAGTGGATTCAAATCCAGATGAATTTGTATGATCTTTGATGTCTTTATTATTTTTGTTATTACTAGGTAGCTGAATGATTTGCATGATTCCAAGCAAGAAATGGTAAAATGTCGATTTGATTTGATTACATCTGGAATCATACAGGAAAGTTCACAAAGTTTTCTGTTTGCATTACCTACCAACCTTTCTGTAGATTTTGCAGATACTGATAAGAAACAAAAGCCAATTTGCATAGAATTATGTGAAGAACTGAAATCCCTAGAAAATCATAGTAGTTTCAAAGATATTATTCTTGAATTAATTAAATGCTTTTTTTAATAATATTCCCATGGAAAAGGAACACACACATTATCATATATGCATGCATGAGATGCATCTCTTTTTTCCCCTCCTGTCATTTTCTGATTTATTCTTTTCCCTTATGTTGATAGAAATTCAAGTAAAATACTTCTGCATGAACAATAAAAAGGGGAAGAAATTAGAAAGGTAAAAATAATAAAAATACCTTCTTGACTGGTTGAAACATCAAGAACATCATCATCATCAGAATTTCCAGGTTTCCAATGCTTGAACTCAAGACGATTGAGCAATAAGCCTAAAGCAAAGATCTTAGGGAGCTTGTTGATGGGTGGTTTCTTAAGTGAAAAACCTTGAATAAATCCATGGCTGCCTCTGGTAAAAGATGAAGAAGACGAAGAAGAAGAGTGTCGGGGTGGTTGCTTTGAAGCTAGGAGAAGAAGCCTATCATTTAGGCACAAAGGGCAAACCCCAATAACTAGTTGTTTAGGATGGAAATAGCAGCTGTAACTGTCATCCTTATACCCATTCATGAGTCAGTGGTAAGTAAATAGTAATGTGAAGAAGAGAGAGCAAAGAGAGGAAGTAAACTGTTTGAAGATAGCGGTATCTATCTATTAGCTTATATCGCGGAATGTGTGTAACACCCGAGTCGGTGAATCGGGTCGGGTGAACTCTATTTTATTATATATAATTTTTTGCACTCAACTTCTATTTTCTTACTTCAATTTTATTTTGTTTCGGTGTGTCCAACTAGTAAATACATAACCTTAAAAAATTAATATTAACCAAAAAAAAAATAAGTAGGATTGTATAAAACATGAATATCACGTTTTTCCTATTTTTTTTAATAATTTAATATCACATCAATAATTTTATTTTGAAAAAAAAATCAAATTCAAATAAAAATATTAAAATTCAAGATATAACATTAAATTATTGAAAAGATATATAAAAACAACGTAAGTAAAAATATGATTTTCACTTTTTTTTTCGATAATAAAAGAGACGATTTATTGATTTGAATCATATGACTTATATAATAGACATGCTCATAGCGTCCTCAAATAGTAAATTACGAGAATTGAAATCTGGAATATCAATGATCCTTAAGACTAAATCATTAGAGGTACAAGATTTGGCAAGCAAGTTGGTAACCCAGTTGCCTTTCCTTCTACCATATTGGAATCGAATCATCTCGAAGTGCTTAGAGAGGACCACTATTTGGCAAACAAGGGTCGTTGACATTGAACCATTTAAGCACTCTTTAATCATGTTCACTGCTACCAGGTTGCCACTTCTTCTTTTTTTTTAGTAGTGCTAAAAGAACCTTTCAACTCCAAAATTAGAATTAGAAAATCTTACACTCTAATTTAAACATTTTGCTTATTTGACACGGGTGTAATATTTGTTATATGTCTAATTCTTTTATTTTAAAAATAGTACATAATCTTTCACCCAAAAAAATTAGTATATAATCCAATTTTTTTTTTTTTTGAAAACAAACAAATCGTTACTATGGAACGAAAGTACATCTTACTATATCATACTTTAAAATAACTATGAGTTCCTCAAGGACCTCATCAAATATCTGCACACCGTCTTTCTTGTTAGAAAGCATTTTGATTAGATAATCTGTAACTTTATTTTCCTCCTTAAGAACATGCCTTAATACCCATTGTCTAATATGTTGTAAAACTTGAAGAATTTTCTTTACCAGGGCTGAATTCAAAACTGTCTATTGTTTTAATCACTTTTAAGTTGTCAGATTGGATCAACACTCTATTAAATCTCTGCCTTTGAAGGATAATCAAACCATCCAAAATCTCTCATAATTTAGCATCAAACACTGAACACTCTCTCAAATAATGATTATATCCAAAAATCCATTTTTCAAATGTGCTCACGCAACACTCCCCCAGCAGAAGCAAGACTTGCACCCGACTTAATCCTCCCATCAGTATTCAAGAGGTACCAATTACCTGAGAAGGAAAAACTTTGGAACAATATTAAGAAAAGTTCTTTGACAATTAAAGTTCAATTATTAAACTAAAATAGTAAGTGGATATAGATTAAAATGGAGGAACTAAATTAATGTAGATTATTTTTTAAATTTTTACTTTCCTCTCTCTTTCTTCTTATTATTATTTTTTAAATTTTTAGGTTTAAAATAGTGTAGATTTATTATAAATATATGTTTTAGGTGTTACTAATTTAGATATATTTTGACATATTCATTTATGTTCATTTTGCATATTATATTTTATTTATGTAATGTTATATTTATTTCATATATTTAATCTATTAGTGTTATACAAATTTCAAAGGATTATTAGGTCATATTATTTTTAAAATAATTAGACTATTGATATATACTCACGACATTCTTATGTTATATTATCTTGTAATTGTTTTTCTACGTTGTGTTCATACTATTTTCAATACATATCATATTGTGCACATATAATTTACTATTATCATTTAATTTATAAAAAATTGTCAAATTGTATTCGCATTATTTATTAATTCATAACAAATTAAATTTCAAAAAGATATTTATATGTTGGTGCCCATTTTTATGATGTGTTTGTAATATTTAAAATGAATTTTAATGCATTAATAATTATTTTATATAGATTTTTGCAAGTTGATGAATTCATGTCATATTTTTCCAGCTTTTGTGCCATGTTATGTTTTAATTTTATCATATCATTTACCTAAACCATATACAACATGATCAACTCTCTTAGGTAGATCCTAAACTTGGATTCTCAAAAATGAAAATGTTATTCTTATTTCAAATGTTAGATTTGAATATTAGTGTAAAATTTCACGAGAAAGATCAAATAAAACGAATTTATTTGTTGATATATTAGATCAATGAATGTAGAGATCAAGCGAAAATGATTCTGGTTCAAAAGTAGAAAAGAAGAATATCCCCAAAAAAATGAAGTCCCCCCTCTAAAGAGTCTTTAGAATTGTATTTTTAGGGGAGGTTTTCAGATCGGTTTGTGGGTTGAATCTCGGGTCGGATTATTTTTTTTCTATCATTGTATAACTCTATTAAATAGTAAAGCTAATTAACAAAAAACTCATGTGATAGCATGATGGTTAAGGATGTTCACCACCTCAAGTGTGGTTTGGGTTTGAGTCACGTTAGTCGCGTTTGTTGTTAGGGTTTTACCCTATTATTGTAATTTACCAAAAAACAAAAAAGCTAATTAACAAAGACCTAAGTATCACATTAATAGTATCTTTTTATAATTAATTTTAAATAGAAATATTTTAAAATGTTATGAATATCTTATTAAGTGGATGTCCATCAAGATCAAGATAAGTTTGGATGAACTTTAGATTCTAGTAGTCATCAGAATTAGAGTTCTATTTCATTTATACTTTCTATGTCTATAAATATAGACCTTTGAGAAGCATTGTAATACATTTCTATTGATAAATAAAATACGTTTTCTCTCTTTTGTTCTCTAGTCTTTTTGTTATTTACTCTCTGTCTATTTATTTTATAACACGTTATCAGCATGATTCTCATTTAATTATTTTTTCTTTCAGTCGTCAATTGAGGCCAACATACTATGGGTAATCACTAGAGCCTTTAACTAATCAGTGCTCATGATAATAGTCATGGTGATAACGATGATGTTAAAGATTTCAAGTATATTTTTCTATGATTTATTTATTATATCATGTTTATTATAATTTGAGACTAATCATGACAACATGAATAGATGAATTTTGATTTGAAATCCATGCATGTTTGTGATGGTGATTATGGAATAAATAATCTAGCGGGACATTTATAAGTTCGTCTTACTAAATTTGTTGTATTCCCAAAAGTGAATGCAAACCTAAAGAAAATGATATAATCATGTGCCACTAAAAGTGAGAACATAGTGATGAATAAGAGAACAATGAGAATTTTCAAGATAACTCTTCAAAGGGCAAAGATAACTTATGTTATTAATGTGATATGAAAGATTTTTGGTCACATATGTGGCGTATGCCCAAATATTTTGTTTTCCTTAATATTCTTTAAGGAAGGATATTAAAATGTAGTAATAAACTCAATCATTACAGATGGAAATTATTTATTTTATTTGATACTGAAACAAATCAATATCATTCCAATATTTGGTAGTACAACGTTGGTTGAAAGCTCTAAAAGAGCTAATATATTAATATCTTACGATGGTTAATCCATTAGTTTTAAAAGATATTCATAATGGATCTCATATTGATATTGTGAATGAGGAAAAGATTATATTTCATATGAATCAAAAGAGCATTGGGTTATTGATTTATATTAAATTGATTGTGATTATCTTTGTGATATTATTTTGTCATTATCCTCATTAAGGGCTTGAAGTCAAAATATTTGACTGTGAAAGATCTACTTAAATTGTGGAAGAAAAATATGAGCAACAGAATATGATAATTTTATCTAAAGCTCGTTATGGTTGGATGTACCTGAAGTGAATGTAGCAATACATAACAATTATGAAGATTTTGGACATGTGAATATTTTGACATATTCCCTGAACGAATATTGCATATAATTATTTGGAAATTATATTATATGACTTAATGTCATTATAAACTTCACATTGATTTAGACAATTCTAATAGTAAATATCACAATGGTACTTATATGTGGATACAAAGTGAAAGAAATAATAGTAAAATTATCATTTTGCTACAATTTAGTTCAAATTGAAACGTATGTTAAAGTAAACTAGAAGTTTACTGGTACAAATATATTTACTATTTGCCATGACCAGTTAGACCATCTTGGATCATATATGATGCGAAAATTAATTGAAAATTCATATAAACACTTATTAAAGAACCAGAAGATTCTTTAATTTAAAGAAATTCTCATTTGTTGGTTGTTCTCAATGAAAATTTGTTGTTAAAAACTCACAAGCTAAAGTTGAGATTTAATGTCTTGCATTTCTGAAATGAATATGGGTCCATTCATCTACCATGTGGATGGTTTTGATATTATATGATTTTGGTAGATGCATCTACAAAATAATCACATATGTGTTATTGATTGAGTTTGAAAAACTTTGGTAAAAGTTTGTTATTTATGCGTATAATAGTTTTGAGAAATTATTGATTGAATGCCTCTGATTAATGGCTAAACCATTATTTATGAGAACTAAAGTTCCTCTTTCAACATGGGATTATGTTGATTTACGTTTTGTACGCATCAAGTCAATAAGTTTTAAATACTCCTCATTGCAATTGATTTTAGGTCAAAAGCTAAATATTTCTCATCTTTGAATTTTTGTATGTTATTCTATATTCCAATTGCTCCACCACAATGCATAAAGATAAGTGAATCTTCAAAGAAAGTTGAAAATATATATTAATTATGAGCCTCCTTTTATTATGATATATTAAATATTTTGGAGATTCAATTATGACATGATTGTGATTACTATTTTGATTTGATAGTTTTCTCTCGACATTAGGGGGAGAGAACTAATAACTTGTAATGAGTTAAGAGGGAGAGTAATTTGAACCAGAAGTTTAACAATGATAACTCATTAAAGTTTTCAATACGGAAATTTTCATAAAAATAAAAAATCTAGATGGTCATATAGTGAAAGCAAGTGTTCCAGAAGAGACCCAAGACATAACTAATAAGAAGAAATTCAGGTACCTGAAACTAAATATTAAAATAGTGAAAATAAGAGATCTCGATAAGTTATGTCAATTTGAGAAAATGTCGAACCAATAATAAAAATAGTCGATAATGATTTTGCATGCAATTTTATTATGGAAATAATGAAATAAAAGGAGAATATTGAATAAATCTATTGAGAAATATAGATATGGAATAAATTAACCAAAATAGAAAGAGGCAACTCAAATACAATTAAATTCGTTGAGTTTTTGGATCAACAGTCCAAATATCTAAAGGTATAAAGCTAGTGAGGGTACAAATGAAGTAGTTTTGCAAAGGCGAAATAAAAATATGAAGTTTTTTGCTAAGTCTTGGCGTTGATTATGAGAAGATATAATATTCTGTTGTGGTGGATGCAATAACCTTTAGATATATTATTAAACTGGCAGATCATATTTGCGTCTCATGATTGTTGTTACAACTTTTTGTGAATCACTATATAGTAAAGTTTATATTAAAATCCTTGAAGGATTAGAAATGCCAGAAGCATATTAAAATTATTGAGAATTAGTTCATTTATATGAATTGAAATAATTGAATATGTGATAAATTTGACTTAGTCAATAGTAGTTGAAGGAGAATTATAAAATGATCCAAAATACATATTTGGGTTTTTATAGAAGAATCATGATTTAAGTTTGTTGAAACTCTTGAAGAGATCAAAATATATTTCCCCCAAATTTTCCCTCTCATGACTTTCAAAAGAATGGTGATATAAATGCTTAGCAAATACATTCAAATAGTCATTTGAAAGACTAGTATTCAAGATTGAATACGTAGAATATGAGATTTTATGTGATGTTTTTATGAGGGGAAGTAAATACGCGTTGTATTCTTTTTCACTTAACCGAGATTTTGTCCTATTAGGTTTTCCTGATAAGGTTTTTAATGAGGTAACATGTTATGCGTATTATAGATATGTGTACTCTTTCCTTCACTAGGAAAATTTTTTCCCACAGGGTTTTTATCTTAGTAAAGGTTTTAATGAGGCGCATTATCTACCAATTGACATCCACGGGGGAGTGTTATGAATATCTTATTAAGTGGATGTTCATCAAGATCAAGATAAGTTTGGATGAACTTTAGATTCTAGTAGTCATCAGAATTAGAGTTCTATTTCATTTATATTTTCTATGTCTATAAATATAGACTTTTGAGAAGCATTGTAATACACTTCTATTGATCAATAAAATACGTTTTCTCTCTTTTGTTCTCTTATTCTTTTTGTTATTTACTCTGTCTATTTATTTTATAACATAAAAATAATTTTAGTTAAATATAGACCAAATCAACCCGTGACAAGAACTCTTTATCCAAACTCAATCAAGTTGAATATAATATAATAAACTCATTAATGAATATATAATATCTAATGAAGGGTATTCACGTATTAGTGTAAAACTTTTGTATTTTTTTATACGATTAATATTTTAATGATTTAGCTATTTTTATATTTTATTTAAAAAATGTTAATATATATAGTACTTTAGATTAATATTATAGAGACATTAGAACGGTTCGAAAATTTACATGCACGATGTATATAATTTTATTGATAAATTCAGCGATTAAAATATTAAAATATTATTTATAGAAAGAGATGAAAAGGTGTAAAACTAATGTAATTTTATAACCGTGTAAGTGGATCTATTCCCATATATATAATATATAAACTATGCAGTTTGAAACAAAAAGAAAAATAAAAGAAACTTCACTCAATGTTAGTTAAATTGAAATGAGAATCAACTGATACACCGGTCTAAAAGTAATAGTTGAGTCGTTTGAGCCGCGAATCATTTTTAACAGTTATTAAATTACTATCCACGAACTGGATAAACCAGTAAAATAATAACACGCAAACCAACTAATCCAAAAAAAATGCAAACTTGAATAGTTAATGGTTTAAACCTTGCGGTGAATTACAAGAAAAAAGTAAATTCCTAATAACAATGCGACTTGAATTTATGTCACACCTAAGACGATGAACATCCTGATCATCAGATCGATACAAAGAGTTCAAAACTTGTGATTTTAAACCTAAAATTTCGGGTATTATATCGCTAAGGAAAACTAATGCATTCCTTTGAACGCGCATATCATCATAATAATAAATTCATTCACATCATTAGGAAAAAAAATTTCTTTATCCACAATTCCCTAACCAAAGGGAAGAAACATTAAATAAAAGAAAAAGGTACAAGACCTCAAATCCATTCACAACATCAAGAAATCATTTATTATTGAAGATAAAAATGAAATCTTAAATAATAAAAATTAATTTAAGTTGGAGGTTACAAATAGAATTGATTATGGTAAGGCCTGTTTGAAAAGTGAGGATTTGAGTAGAAGTATAAATTCGAAAAATAAGTTTGGACAAAAAATAATGTCTATTTTTTGAACGGACCAAGTCTCGAGTAAGATTCTTTTGGCTTGAGCACGACTTGGTTCGGCCCGAATCAGTTGTTTTGCTACTGTTTCGTTACTGTTTTGTTGTCATTTCGCTATTATATTACTACTATTTTGTTGTTATTGTTTGGATATTGCATAATTCTTGTTTTATTATTAATTTTGTTACTATTTTAGAGGTATTTGTTTGCTAAGTTGCAACTATCTTAATGTTATTTAAATATAAAAAAAAAATTAATGTGTTTTCAATTTGTTGAGAAACATTCATTTTAAGATTTTTAGTGTATTCGATATATTATATTTTTTTAAATTTATTTTTTTATAAAAATTTAATACGGGCAAGCTGAGTTGGGCTCAAATTTTTCATTTTTAATCTAGGCCGAACTTGAATAGAGTTTTAAATTTATTTTTTGGGTGGAGCTCGAATCTAAAAAACAGACTTAAAATTTTACATCGACCAGATCCGAACTATGATCAAATCTAATTACAAATGTGAAATAATAATAATAATAATAGTAGTAGAAAAAAGAATGGGCCTCTGGTTGAGTGGCGGGCCCGTTGTAATACACAGGGAATTCCATCTAACCAATTAATTGGTAAAATACTTCTTCATTAGATTCATTTCTGCAAAATCGACCAAGGAGTCAACGGATTTAGGCGTTGACTTTATGAATCGCCTAACTTCAACTAATGAATTGCCTAACTTTGAATTTTCAGACACCAATTAATTGGAGGAATTTATTTTATGAGATTTATTCAGTCCACAATATACATTTTCCCAAGTTGGAATCTAAATGTTTTTTTTACCCAAATAATATAAAAATAATTAATTACAAAAAATATGAAAAACATATTAGTTACGAAAATAAACATTTATTACAGTGTTCTAACGTTGTCACCTGACATATTGGCGGTGCCAGATTGAAATGTAACAACTTAAAATATTCAAAGACATGATATATAAGTTTCGCATTTTGATTGGTAGCTGAGAAAAGGCTTCAAAGGTTTTGCCTAGCAGTGTCACGGCACCAAACTTTAAATGGATAAATTATTTTATAAATTCCTCCTGTTTATTATTTTTATTTTTTATTTCCCTTTAACACAAAAAATAAAGAGATTTCTTTCCCATTAGTCCAAAAAAATTTTCTACCAAAAAATATTTTTATAAAAAATTCGCTGAAAATATTTTTATTTATTTTTCGAAAAATAATTATAATTTTATTATTAATTTGATTTACGAATATGGTATAAAATTATAATCATAAAAGTTTGGGTAAACTACAAAAATAGTCACTTTTGTTTGCCTCAGGTTACATTTTAGTCAATTATGTTTGAAATGTTACGTTTTAGTCACTTATGTTAGTATTTTGTTACAAAGGAATCACTGTGCGGTTAAGTTTTGTTACCTCCCTAACGGTAATCCTACGTGGCAGTCCAACTAGATTTTAAGTGTCAACTTGGATTTCCAAATGGAATGAAAATAAATTTTTAATTAAATAAATTTAATTAATTAAAATTTTTAAACCCTAAACCTTAACTAAAAAAACTCTAAACTCATTTCCACACACCTCTCTTCTTCTTCTTCTTCATCTTATTCCCTTTTGATTCCAACATCTTTAATTACAAATCTATCTCAAAACTTGAATATTTGAAACCCATTAATTCAAAGATTCAATATATTTGATTCCAATATCTTCTTACCGTTAAGTTTCAATATACTAACATAAGTGACTAAAACGTAAAATTTCAAACATAAATGACTAAAATGTAACCTAAGGTAAACAAAAGTGACTATTTTTGCAATTTATCCTAAAATTTTTAGAAAAATCTTATTATGTATAAATTATAATTATTAGTTAAATTTATAGTTTCCAAATATAATGTGAGCGAAAGAAAACTACAATGAATATTGTTAACTGCTATGTCAGACAAAATTTGAACAAAAGAAAATTATTTTTCAAAAAATAAATTTTCATTTTTAGATGGAATCGACTTTTTTATAAAATATGTTTTGGTATTAATTTTGGTATTAATTTGCTTTTGATGGATTGTTATTTGAATTATCTCTAAATGGGAAATTTCTTCTTTTTTTTTTGGATTGATATTTAAAAGGAAAAAATGAAACAAATAATAAAAAGGAATAAATAAATACCTATAAGAGATAAGAATAGCCGTAAATGTCATCATTTTTCAGATTATGGTATAAAAGAGACATGTGTTGGTAAGTTTTTCGAATTTTATTCCAAATAAATTAAATTAAATTAATCGAGTCAAATTTTTATTTTTTTAAATAAAAGGATGTAAATATTTTTTCAAAAATTAAAGTAATTTAATTTTATTCTCGTATCAAATTTAAATATAAAAAAAAATTAATTAAAATTAAAATTTTGAGTTTCAATTTGGTTACCTCTCCTTTTTTAAGATCTATTTGAAAATAAAATTAATTGAAAAGTAAACCTCATGTGATAATTAGAGTGTTTATCTCCGGATATGACCTGAGTTCGAGTTTAATCTTATTATTATAATTCACCAAAAATTTAATTAAAAAATCACAGTTCAAACTTATAAAAAATTGAAACATTTCATTAAATATAATTTACTTCAACTTACAAAAGTTAAAGATTTTATTAATAGTTTTTAAGAGGGAGGACTGTTATATCTGTAAATTTAATGGGCATTAAAGGAGATACATCTTTACTTACTTCACACCTAATTATAATTTGAATTTCATTTTGGTTTTTTTACTGAAAAAAATAAGTAAAATTATGTGCAAAAGAGTTCATTGATTAAATTTTATGTTTATTTTGACTTTTTATATACAAGTTATAATAATAATAATAATAGTAGTAATAATAATAATAATAATAATAATCATCCTCAATTTTTACTCTTTTATTCAATTTTAGTCCCTTCAAGATATAAGGTTATGCAAAAGAGTTTTTTTTCATAATTTTTGGAATTATAAGTTTTATTTATAATTTTTTGAAATTCTAATTTTAACATTTGTAATTATTTTTTGACACGACATATAAAATAAAAAAGTGCGCATCAATAATAAAAGATTGAGAGCTAAATAGCTAAAAGAAGAGTAGTGACCAAATTAAATAAAGATGTAAATATTGAGAACTAGTTTTGTTATTATGTTTTATATATAACACCAAAATAAACATTTAATGGTACAATTTTAGTAAAAGGACTATTTTGCTTATTTATCTAACATATACCGAGAGTTTGCTCTTTTATAGTATGAGAACCAAAATGCAATCAAGCTATAATACAAGGACTGCTATAATATTTTTACCTAATTAGAGGAAAGACACATGGTTTGTGATACGAGGTTTGATCAAAGTGAGACCAGTTGTATGATTAGACAACATATGGATGTAAGAAATGGTAGTCAACGTCGCAAGTCAAAAGAAAAGTATATTCATCGAATGGCTGCTGTTATCCCATTTTCTTATGAAGAGTAGTACCCGCATTTCAAAATCATAAACGAAATTTCCATGGCAATATATAACGTTTAAACTTCAATCCAGGCAAAGAGAGAGAGAGAGAATCACATGGAAGAAGGCCTTTCTCCACCGTTACACCCTCTCTCTCAGTTTCTTTAGGTTTCTTTTTTCAACTCTCTCTATTTATATAAAACTTAGTTAACCTGTTAAATAATCTAAGAGCAAAGTTTCTGTGTTGGGTTTCGAATTTGGTGATCTGGGCTTTTGTTCTTTCTATGCTAGAGACAGAGAGAGAGGGGTGCGGGTGGGGGAGAGTGATGGAAGAAGGGAGATTTCTGCAGTGGGGTGCTTTCAGATCTCTTCTTGCGATTCTCCAATGGTGGGGTTTTAATGTTACTGTTATAATCATTAACAAATGGATCTTTCAGGTTTGTTTCTAACTTCATTTATTGATTTTGACAGTTGGGTTTCAGCTGAATTCTCTTATTCTTTGATCTAATTATTTCATTAGTACAGATTTCTGTTTAGTTGTGTTTTAAGTACCTTAGCTCAATAATTTGCTAAACAATACCTTTTATAAAAGTTTTAAATTTCCAGGGTTAACTGGTATAATTTAATTTGCGAATTATATAATATCAACAGTCCATCTTTATCATTTCTTTTAATTATTTATGAACTTAGATGATGCATCTTAGAAGAAAGATTCATGAGTCAAGACTAGTCTACCAGTTTGTTCATGTTATAGAGGAATTTGGGTTCAGTTTTCAGTTCTGTCTAGGTGCATTATAGCAGATCTAGGAATACAAACATACATACATATATTGGTATTATAATGTTTATTTTGTTTATGTAGTGTGGATTGAACATTAACCTTCAATTTGTGGCTTGACAAGTACATTTTGATTCAGTTGGTTGATTATTTTTGATACTTTAGTCCAAGGTCTGAGGACATGGCTTTTTTCCCCCTCTTTCACAGAAATTGGATTTCAAGTTTCCTCTTTCAGTATCATGCATTCACTTCATATGCTCGTCGATCGGAGCATATCTGGTAATCAAAGTGCTAAAGCTCAAACCTTTAATAGCGGTTAATCCTGAAGATCGCTGGAAACGGATATTTCCTATGTCTTTTGTGTTCTGTATCAACATAGTGTTGGGAAATGTTAGCTTACGCTATATCCCGGTTTCTTTCATGCAGACTATCAAATCATTCACTCCTGCAACCACCGGTGAGATATAGAGATTATACACTTTTGGGCACTTTATCTTGTTATAACTCGTGACTGCATATCATCATCATATCTGATCTTTGTACATTTTACCAGTTTTTCTGCAGTGGCTAGTTTGGAAAAAGTACTTCGACAGCCGAATTTGGGCCTCTTTGGTTCCTATTGTCGGAGGAATTCTGCTAACATCTGTTACAGAACTTAGTTTTAACATGTTTGGGTTTTGTGCTGCCTTATTTGGATGTTTAGCTACTTCTACAAAGACTATCCTTGCTGAATCTCTATTGCACGGATACAAGTTCGACAGGTACTTATGTTATTCTCGTGATTGTTTTCTGTCCTTTTGATCATCTTTGATAGTTTCAAAAAGGTTATATTAAGAAAAACTAGGTTGAAGTTAAGTACAGATTCAATGTGCAGAGCCTTGGCAATTCTTATAATGTTACAGAAAAACTGAGTGTTGTTTCAATATAATTTTATGATACTTCTCGGTCATCCTTCAGTCCATGGTTTGCATTTCACACAACCATGCCTATTTTCTCATTTAGTTATGCTGTTTTGGCTAACTAATAGAATGACTGGTCCGATAGCCCGGATTTTCACTTATGGATGACACAACCTTTTGTCTCCCTTGATTGCAGTATAAACCCTTTGTGTCTTTAAGAATCATAGCTATTCTTCTGTTATTTACTGCTGGAGAAGGTTTGGGTTGAATATATTAAACTCAAGTTTTCTGGCCTTGGTTTTTTGTATACTTTTATAGCATAAACACGGTTTACTACATGGCACCTTTTGCAACCATGATCTTGGGAGTTCCAGCACTGTTACTCGAAGGAAATGGGGTTATGGATTGGTTTCATGCCCACCCTGCCCCGTGGGCAGCCCTCATTATTATTTTCAGCTCAGGAGTGCTGGCTTTCTGTCTTAACTTCTCCATTTTTTATGTGATTCACTCAACTACTGCTGTCACGTTTAACGTCGCCGGAAACCTCAAGGTGAGATTTGTAGAGTGAAAATGGATCCATCTTGTGTTCTGGTTCTGTTATATTACTCATTACTATCACTATATCTTTTGAGCCCATTTTTATTGTCCTATACCGAACTTTATGCAAAATTCATTGTCTGATTGTTGCATATATCATTCAGTATCTGGAAAATCTTGTTTTGTATTATATAGTTGCAGACTTCTGGCACCTCAAAGATTTCCAGTTTATCATTTCGAATTCAGCATTCACCATTCTTATGTTTTTCATGTACAGGTAGCAGTTGCCGTGTTGATTTCATGGCTGATATTCCGGAACCCAATCTCGGGTCTTAATGCTGTTGGCTGTGGTATCACACTGTTGGGATGTACATTTTACGGATACGTGCGACATATGCTCTCTCAACAGACTCCAGGAACACCCCGGACACCTCGGACACCTAGGAAGAAGATGGAACTACTCCCCCTTGTAAATAATGAAAAGTTAGATGATACGGTTTGATTATGTATGTTATGGCATGGGGTTGTGGGGTTTTGGAGAAAGGGATAAAAAAATATGGCATAGTTTGCAGAGGATACTCTGAGTTACCATGAGAGGATTTACATTAGATTCTGACATCTCGTATAGTTGGAAAATTTTTAACATAGTTTTCATCTCAATGAACTGAAAATCATTAAGTTTCAAACATTTCTTTATTTGATTCCTTGGAAGTTATTTGGATTTTACTCAAATATATATATTTGACTGTTAAAGTTGAGTTCTAGTTTAAGTAGTTTTCATGCATGCGGATATGGATCCTACCTTAGACTAGCCAAACAAGATATTTGTATTGCGAGGTTTCATACTGCGAAGTTGCATGGATTCAGAACTATATAAACACGTGGTCAGTCTAAGGTAGTTTAATTGAATTTTATTGTTTTGTTAAATTTTATTTTAATTATTTCAACATGTTCAGTTTGAATTGTATTCAATTAAAACTTAATTGAGTTTTGAATTTAAAGAGTAGTTTTAATGATAAAGAGTATGTTATTCATCTTAGGAGATCCGAGTTCGAGAATCTGTGTGTGTATCTTGTCAAAGGGTTAAAAAAGTATGAGCAGATATTATCATGTAATCACAACAGTATATTAAAAAAAAAGTTTAATTTGGTATATATCTGTACTATTTACAGGGACGAAGTCAGAAATATGTTTAAGGGGGCAAAATAAATTTTTAATTTTTATGATAGTAGAAATGTAATTTTATCATTTTAATAACTATATCTTTATAATTTTTAAAGGATTAAATTAATTTTTTTTATCATTTTTAGGGGGTTAAAGTGTAATTTTATCTTTATTAATTTAAAATTTTAAAAATTTCAAAAGATTATATATAAAATGATTAACTGAGCTAGTGTCATTAATCAACTCGATACCAATTCAATTATAAAATAACTAAAATACTCTTTATTTTAAAGGATAATTAATATTATTATAATGGTATTTTTGTCTTCTCATACAAAATATGAAACATTATCTGAGAATTAAACAAAAAACTAATTAGAAATCTTAAACTAGTTACGAATAGTAAACATAAGCACCAAATCATGAGAAATGATTGTATGAAACATGAATATTATCCCTTTTTAATAGTTTTATGTCACACCATCATTTTCATCCTTAATTTCAAGATTTTAATTTTAATTTAATTTTTTCAAGATGAAAATATTGAAATTAAAAATAAAAATACTGATGTGTGATAAAACTATTGAAAAAAAGACACAAATAACGTGATGTTACTGTTTCATTCAATTTTTTCCCCAAATCATATATTATTGGGCAAAGGTTGTGTGAAACTAAGCCAAGAGCCAAAAGTTGTTGAGCCACCTGGTGGTGATAAGGTAGCCACCGAGGCCATTGCTCTGCCTCCTAACCCCAATGGTAAGGCAATGTCGAACTATAGTTTTGATACATTGCTCAACAAACTCATCATTCTGCCTGCTCCCACCTAGACTGCAAACCCAACCATGAAAGGTGAGAGTGAGATGGAGGTGGAGAAATGTGTCATTTTCAAAAGAGGGGTTTATAAAGACCCACCACAAGGTTAACAATGGAGACCGCCTTCTCTGACCCACTACCAACACTGAAACCCCTAGCTTTTTCACTTGGTTCTTCACTGTCAACAGCTTCGGCCCTTGGATTATCAATGCTTCTACTTCTACCTGTTTTCCCATGGAAATTCCAGTCAATCTTCACCAAATACTACAAAAATAAATAAATTTTAGAGATGACAGAATTCCAATAATCGCTCTCTGGTATTTTTTGAACAACGAAGGCAAGATGGGGTGGGTTTTGTTTTTCTGAAGGCTGGTATATAGAAGTATACAAAGAAATATTTCTAAAGAATAAAATATATTTAATATAATGCTACATATTGAAACAATACATTTTCTTCATATAATTATATATTTATTATTTTGTCTATATAAAAGAAAAGAAATGAATCAAAGCAGGCCAAGAATTAGTGAGAATAGTCAGAGGTACCTGGGGTTTACAAGCTTTGCAGAGTGAGGCAAGAGAGTTAGCAAGATAAGTAAAAGAAGAAAGGGAGTGTGAACAGTTGGGGGTTGGAGGGATAACATGAAGCAATATAAGCAAATCACCCTTGTTAGCTACATGAGTGAGTGCCCACATCATTGCATGCCTAGAATGTGAGCTTTTGTCCACTACAACCATCACTCTCTTCCTTAAAACCAACCATCATCATCACCACCATTGCCGTACATGTTAAGACCTTCCATTTGATGAGCCTTTAAGCTTGTCTCACACCCACCACAAATAGTGTTCTCGTTGTTCACTCCCCAACGCAAGGATTTAGATTTCCAACCTTGTTTCCCACTTAGCTGCCTAAAAAATGAAGATGAACTTGCCATTTTCCTCTCACTTCAAACACCTTAAATTGGGTGGCAAGTATTGGAGACTGAGATAATGACTAGTGATTACAAATAACAGGTCATTTCTAAGTTATAGGAGAAGTTGGGGGGGCTTGGCTCCTCTGTGAGTGATTTCTAGGAAGTTGGGGGCCTTTAATATTGAGAGAAGATTGTTAAAGTATTTATTTTTGCGGTTACTCAATTGTAATTTAAATTTTATTACGCAGATTGAATTTTAATTTTATTGATATTTGACACTAAACGTAATTTTTTTCACAAATTTATGTGTACAAGTACTTTAATTATAACACACTCATGGTCAAAATCTTTATATATAATAGTTAGGTGAACCCAACAGGTGGTTCCAGTGAAAAAAAAAATGTTGTTCATCTTAGGGATCTCGGGTTCGAGCATTTGTGTGTGTTGTCAAAGTATGAACAGATATTATCATGTAAAAAAATAGTTAGGTAGCATTAAATTTTAAATTGATTCGAACTCAAATCACATCTAAAATAATAAACTCTTTTAATTAACAGACCAACACACGGGATTCACTCTTCTTATCATTTATATAGCAAAAGTATAAAATTACATTTTTTTACTAAAAAAAAGGACTGTCTCAACTAATTTAACTCATTAAAGAAGCAGAGGCTCTCATAAACAACATTAATTTAATCATTTGAAACCCAGTACTATAAGTAGTTTGCTTGGTTAATGGCTGTTTTTATACATTAATTACAAATTATTTCTTTATTATTTAATATATTATATTTTGTGGAACTACAAAATAATATTTTTTATAAATAACGTAAATTTAGTAATTTTTTTATATAAATAACCTCTAAATTTTCTAATCCTCAAAAGAAAAGTATTTTTTAATAAAATTTAGAGTTAAAAAGTTAAAACTAATTTCGTTATGAGTTCAAATCTTATCATGATTGAGTTTTTATTGATATTTTGGAGTCTATCTCGCTTTTATCAGATGTTTTGCAAACACTTAAAAAGACGTTTTGACGAGCAACTGAAGAAGACCCAAAATAGATTCAAATTTAGATGATGATGAACTCCATCAAAGACCAACAGATGATGATAAGGAGCATATGTTAAATATTAAAAAAGGAATAACCCAACATGCACTAAAAAAATTAGATAAAATTACATATGATGTTTATTTTTCTTGTTATTTTTATTAGTAATCGTATTATCAACTATTTTTTAAACTAACATGATACATATAATGATTTGATTTTAATTTTTGTTACTTGTTTAGATATTTTTATCATACTAATAATTTTTATAGTAATTAATATTTTTTTAAAATATAAATTATGTAATTGTATAATTAAAATTTACAGTACTAAACATGACATAAGAAATTGATATGTAATTACACTCAATCAACCATACACGTTAAAAAAATTATAATTTTTTATAATTACGAGGGTGTAATTATTATCATATAATTACACTTTAGCCGTCAAAATTTAATATGTATGATGTAATGTGTTCAAATCATATAATGATTGTTTTTTTTATTAATTTATAAAATATAAAAAGGCAAAAATAATCTCATAATTATATATGTTATTTTCTACATGTATTTTATTAGTTTTTCAACTAATTTTGTGCTTAGTTGACATAGATATAGATATAAATTAATTAAAAATATTTAATTATCATTTTAAAAATATTTCATGCTAAATATATAATTTTAACTGAATTAAAAAAAATCATGAATTACATTATTTTGTATCCACTAACATGTATGTATATTCAAGTTTTTTTTATAAATTTAAAATATCTTTATGCATAGTCGATTGAGTTTTAATTTGATTTATATGAGTATTATTGTCAATACAGAAAAATGTGGGTTCGAGTGCGTTGAAGCGTATTATCTTCCTATTTATAAATTGAGGAAGGCCTATAAATAATTTTAAGCATTATATAAAAAACATATATATTCTTAAAATGAAATTGTTTAGAACCCCATGTGATGGCTTGATGGTCAAAAGTATTCACCGCCCCAGGTGTGACCTGGGTTCGAGTTGCACTAGTTACATTTATTGTTCGGGCTTTGTCTTACTATTATAGTTCACCAAAAAAATTGAAATTGTCTAAAAAAAACTTTACGCACTAATTTTTAAAGAAAAAAACTCGTACATTTTAAAAAAATAATAATAAGTAAAAAAATTTGTAAAGCGAACGAAAATGTAACTATTATTATTTTTTAGACGTCAGTCAATGGCCTATGTCATAATTAATAAATCTATTTTCCAATAAATTTAAAAAATAACGATATATAGAAACCTCGTGTATTGGCTTGATGGTCAAGGGTGTTCATCGCCGTAGGTGTGATCTGGGTTCAAGTTGCACTGATCGCTGTTTGTAATTCACCAAAAAATAACGATATATATACTCTACCGTTAAGTTATAGCTTTTCCTAATCCCCATCAAGAAATAGAATTGATTAATCCTAAGTCAAAGGATCAAGAAACTCAACAACACCACTATTTTTGAACAACTTTGACCCAGGCTTTCCTTTCGCACTATTATGTATATGAAAATAATGGAAAAAGTTGGATTCAATTCTCAACCCAAAATAGCTAGAAAAGTTGATGGGTATTAACTTTGCTAACGTGATACACACGTGAATTGTTACATCAATAATTAATTTTTTTAATATTTAGAAAATTCAAGAATTATTAAATTATTAACATTATTAAAAAAGTATAAAAAACATAAAAATATTTTTAAAATTTTTAAAAATTAATTAATTAATGATGTGACATCTCATGGTATACACGTCGATACCACAACAGTAAAATTAACTTTTTCTTTTATTTTGAGGTGCTTTGACAAACAATTTAAGCTCAAAGATTAAAAGAAAAAATAAATAAAATAAAATACTAAAATATTTTTTATAAAACTTAAAACCAAATAAATCATTATGTCATTTTCCACCTTTTTATACCGTAACACAAATTTAAAAGGAAAATAATTATAAATTCAACCTTGGTGGACAAGATGTCTCCCTTATTCAATAGAATATCAAACACAAATGTTTTTCAATTTTCCCCTTTTTTGATAATTTACTATCCTTTAATGGATTGTCTGTTCATGAGTGTAATAGAATAAACAAAAATCTTATTTATTACATATATATTATAATAATTAGACATAACATATATACTTAGTTTTTGGATAACTAAATTTGGTTGATTTTAGGTGATCATAAATTGGTCATATTTGGATTGTATCGATTGTTATGTTGAAATATTACTTCTTTTGAATTAATTGTTTCTATGTTTAAATCGATTGTCATGTTGAAATATTGATTCTTTTAATCGATTGTTATGTTAGAATACTGCTTCTTTTAAATCGATTGTTTATATATCCCTCCCCAAAATTAACATCTTGACTCCGCCACTGCTTATATAAATCCAAAACTTTGAGAATAAAACCATGAATGCATCAAATTAATATAAAAAAATTTCTTAAAATATAAATTTGAGAATATCTCTCATTTAAAGAGAAAATGAAAAGAATTGACAAAAAATTAAATAGTTAGCTTATTATAGGGGAAGAAGAAATTAATACTGGTTATTAATGGAGAAGCACTATTTAAACCATATATGCAATCAAATTTCAACCCTACCTAATTAATACAAGCAACTATAGTTTTAGCTTTTCAACCATCAATTTCCATTGAATCTTATTTAACATGATTTAATGTTTATATTGTTATATAAGATTCCATCTTGTCAATTTGATGATTGGTTCATTGATCAAAGGTGTTCATACTTATATTTATATTGTACACTCTTTTTTTTTATATTTATAAAGGGAAGACAAAGTCTTAATAACAAGGCGATTAACGCAATTCGAACTCAGATCACATTTGAGATAATGAACATCCTTAACCATTAGGTCAACACACAAGATTTTGAAAATTGTAAAGTTTACTTTTGAAAATTGTCTGTTAATGATAGTGACGAGGAGAGGCAGTAATTTGCTTTTATTAATTGTTCTCATCTTATTGTGATCGTAACTTAATTTCATTTGTATACATCGTTCCATTCGCATTAATTAACATCATATTAATTTGTTTCACCCAATTTTAGTTATATTAACTAAAATAATGTATAATGTTATAGAATTATGATAAAATATATTATAATTTGACCTGAAAACTCTTTTTATTTACATTTTTAAAGACCCTCTTTAGAGGGGGCAACAATACAGACGGTATCTTTGATCTGCTTTTTTACTGGAACATCTTATTTTTCCACCTCCACTTTCGTTGATACTGTGTATCAACATATATATTAAAATATGCTAATGTTAATACATATTTAAAGAAATGTAATGGGTACTTGTTAAAAAGAAGTTTAACATTTGTGATTAAAACTATAATTTGGATTTTTCAAGTAAAAAGAAAAGAAAAGATTGGAGAAAGCAGAGCACCCACAGCATTCTTTTGGTGAATTACAATAACAGAGTAAAATCCGAATAATAAACGTAACTAGTACGACTCGAATCTAAATCACACCTGAAATAATAAACACCCTTAACTATCAGACTATCACATGTGATTCAATACCCACACCATTTATGATGAATATAAATAGACCATAAAACAAAAGGCCTGCTGCTTGCCTCATTTGGGTAGCTTGTGAAGAGCAAAATATTAAATGAATGGTTAATAATCCCTTTTATATATGCTGGGTAAATGCAAGGAACAAAGAGGCAGCATTTAATATATTCTGCCCTGAATTATGGTAACACATCTCATCTAACTTCACTCATTACTGCTTCTAAGTTAGAGCTGATTGTGGGTCGGGTCAGATTTTAATAAATTTTTTAAATTATTTTATTATATACAACAAATTTAAAAAATATATAACATATCAAATAAACTTAAAAATATTAAAACAAACATTAAAAAATAAACAAATTTAAAATACATTAAAAATTCTTTATATTAAGATAGTTCCAAATAAAGTAGTAGAAAAAGTTAACAATAAAACATAACTTCTACAATATTCAAATAATATTAAAAAAACAGCGAAACAATAGTAAAAACGCATAAAAATAACATCCAAACAACCAAAATAACAACCAAAACATCAATAAAAATAAAAGCAAAAACAATAACAACAAAAACAACAAAAACAACAACAAAAATAACAGCAAAAATAGCAACAAAAACAACAACAAAAACAATAGCATCAAAACAGTAAAAAAACAACACTAATACAGTAACCAAAACAGTAAAAAAACCATAATAGCAAAAAATAGCAACCAAAAAAGATAAAAAACAACACCAAAACAATAATATATTTTTTTATTAAAAATGATTAATTTATTCGGGTCAGGTAGAGCCGGGCCAAGGCCAAAAAACTCTTACTCGAGGCTCAACCCGTTTAGAAAATGGGCCTCACTTTTTGTCCAAGCCTATTTTCGAGCCTATATTTTTATCCAAATCCTCCCATTTTTCGGGCAAAATTTTGGGTGATCAGGTCTATTCTAAGTTGCTGATTCAGAGCTAGAGGGGAAAGAAGCGACTGACTAGCAACCAAGATATCAACCCCAAATGCGGATACTCTATCGATATTGTTTGTAGTTTGCATTCATTGGAATATTACGTTTCGATGATAAATCAAAACAATTAATTTTAATTTTCGATAAAGTGTAAATTTTGATCTTATGGTACGTTTCAACCTGTACCCGTATATACTGGTTTATACCATTTAATATTTTAAATTAATTTTTATATTTTTTTTATCTTATCTAGTTTTATTGTTTATAAATAAAAAAACAATTAATTTTAGTTTACGATACGATGTAAATTTTTCCTCAGCCATTCTCGCAGTTCAATAAAAAAGCTCTTGCTAGAAAAAGAAAATTGCAACCTCTAATGTTATTGGAGAAGATAACCTGTCCAAAAAGAATGATAACCTCTAATGTTGTTCTCTCATCCTTCTCCATCACCCCACTATTGAGATTTTTTGGGTAACACTTAAACCCTAAATCCCAAATCCATAAACCTTTCATCATCATGCCCAAATTTTGTATCAAACACGTCTCAAGGTACATGAAAATAATACATGATTGGTAGTCTCGATCTCCTTGCCACACCGATTACACATACTTTGAACAAGGGATGAGTGTTTTTTCTTAAATACAACTACTATTGTCTAATATTTTTGGCAAAAAGGAAAGAAAATGCAATAATTATATTAAACTACCAATAATTAACAGGTTTTTTTGCAGACAATTGCAGACTCTCATTTCTGTTAAAAGCTAATTAAATGATGCGATTAACTTTTATATTCTCTTCTCAAAGAGTATATATCATCTTCCATTGTATCATTTTCGACAATATCTCTCATTGCACTCTTTTAATATTATTTTATTCATTCATGAGATTTGAAATAAAAAATTTACTTAAAAAAAAATTATTACCACTCAATGATTATAATTTAGTGTTGATATTTGGCTGACAATTGATTCACTAGAAATAGATTTTTCTTTGAACCAAAACCATGTAGGATTTGCATTACATATGAAATGATGAATATATATATACTTTATATAATTAGGTTCTTAGTTATTAAATATCTGTAATGAATCGATTATCGAATATAAGATAAGGAATACAAAATATTGTATTACATATGAAATGATGAATCATGTGTCAATATCAAGTATCTCAATACGTCAACAATCTTTAACTTGATGTTCTTTTTTTCAAAAAAAATTGAATCAAATAAGCATTTGAAAATGATTATGAAATAATAAGCTTATATGACATTAAACGTATGGTAATATGTTTAGCATATTAGAATTAGAAATAGCATAACTTTATCTAATGAACTTAATAATTCCGGTTTGGTAAGGACTGAAATTTTAAAATTTACAAAGTGCAAGTACTAAAAATGACCAAATAAAAGTACATGGATTAAATCCACAACTTTTACAATGTACAGGGAGTAATGACAGAATTTAACCCTTTTTTTCATATTCTTCACATTGGCAAGTTACACGAGGAATTTGATTCTTTCCCAAGCCATTTTCAATCAAGGTATATAGCTTATGTAGCTATCAGGATGCTAAATAAAAAACACTCCAATGAATATATATAAATTGATGAACCTGGAATATTTGAGATACCTGGAACAAATTTAGCTTTTTGATTGCTATTCTGGGTATTTGCAGTAGTAGACTGCTATAGCATATAATGAGAATTAAGCTAAAGAACTTAGAAGTATGGAAATGAAGCATTTGGACAAAGAACATAGGCAAACCACTCATGGTTTTTCATTTTTACTGCACCAAGTTCAGAAGCCTCAAGAGTACAATCAAAACATAATTAGCTAAATTACATTAGATGCATAGCAGCTTAGAGAGATAGAGAGAGGAAGGATTGGTTACATAGTGATTTTTAATTTTTTTTTATGGGTTGGGGGAAGAACAACTCTGCTAGAAATTTAATCAATCATCTAGAAGGGAATATTTTTTATGTTCCTTGAGTGAAGGGGGTGTCTGAAACTGGAATAGTAACAATTTTGGCATGTACATTAATATCATCATCGTCATCAGTGATTGATTTAGCATTGCCTGTGATAGGCAATTCCTGCAGGCCATTGCATTTCTCATCTGTTTCCGAGTTTTTCCCATCTTTGCTTTTACCCCACACCACCGTGTAGAGGCCTGTGACTATGATAATAGCTCCAAGAATGCTGAAGTTATGAAAAAAAAAGAAAAAAAAATGAGAACCAATGGAGAATCCTCTAATGAATAAGATATTTAAGTTGTTTAATGCTTAAATAAAGCAAAGGAAACCACTTGAAAAATGCATTAATTCTGTCACTATCAGCAAAATTTGTAAACTTTGTTATTATCATCCCAGGATGAATAGAATATATGCTTCTGGTGTCAATATTTATCAAAAACAAATGAAAGATCAAGTTGTTTGCACTTTGCACCATACCTTCCAAGGTGGATTTTTTCTGCTAAAATAATTGCCCCTAGTATTGCAGTGATGATCATGCATAGAGGACTGAAAGATGTTACGAAAACCGGCCCTCGTTGCCTGATCACGACTCCTTGCACGTAATACGCGATCCCGGAGTTCACTATCCCCTAATGAATCACAAATTTTGATATTAAAAGTGTTGATTTACATCTGTTTCATGTGCATGATCATGGCTGCCAAGAAAAAATGGCTATGTAGGGGGCACTTACAGAGTAGGATGCGGCAAGTAGCCTCGAGTCCCACCCGAGTTTCCATGCACTTAGGTCACGAACCATAATGAGTGACACAATTGCATCTTCAATCATCCCCATGAAACATATCCATGCTGTAAGGGATAGCTCTGCAGGGTACTTCTTCAATGTGAAGGACTGAACCAGAAACCATAACCAAGCATTAGATCAAACGTAAGTAGTTTCAGTCAACATTAATTTCGTTTTTCTTTTCATTCGGACTCACTTGCAATATAAAGAAGCCTGCCCAGCTGCAGATGCTTCCAAGAAGCAGTATTGTGCCAGTAACCCAATGTTTATCTGCGGATTCGGCGGCGGTTCCTTGGTGAACAGCTCCGCCTGACTTGATGAAGTCAATAATGGGACCTTTGTATAAAGTCATCACCATTGCTCCTATGACTGTAATTGCTGTTCCAATGATCTTTGCTAAACTTCTTATCTTCTTCACATTGACCTTCTCTAACCTGAATTCGACCGATAAATTCCTTCAATATTTTGATGGAAAACTTTAGCTATTTGATGTGGGGTGCAATGGCATGTTTTTTCTCACCTGAAAATCATTGCCAATATGAAGGTAACAGCAGGAAGCATGTTGACAAAAGCTGATGAATATGTTGCTGTTGTTAACTTCATACCCAGATAGTAAAAGTTTTGGTCAAGCACTGGCCTGAAACATCCCATCAATAATGTTTAATTCCTTATTTACTTGTATGTATGCATGAAGATACAAGAGGAAGGGAGTTTAGAGCATCACTCTAGGAAACCAAGAGCTACAATCCTGAGGAAGATAGGGAGGGTCATCTTTGGCCTTATTTTCCTGCATAAAAGAATGGAAAGCAACAATAAGGTTATGAAGGCGTTCGTGATAGAGGAGCAATGACAATGGTGGCATTACAACCTTTCGAGAACAATGGCAAAGGGTGCAATGACAATGGTGGCGACGACATGTCGGTACGTGGCAAGAATGAAATTGCTCATTCCACGCTTCAAACAAACCATGGAGACTATGTACATCCCTGCATATCCAAACTGCAGGGAGACCATTGCAAGGTATGGTTTCATTGTGTTCAACACATTGAACAAAGCTGCAAATGGCGATTGGCCTCCCATTGGTTTTCTCTCTATTACCTCTATCTCTACTTTGCTCTAAGGCTGCCAACTTCACGAATGAGAAATGTTCCTTTTATAGACAACAAACCAAAGCAAGTGAAACCCAAGATGAGTTTAAACTTCGAATTTCAATATCTGTAATTTTTTACCAAATTTAGATACCAATAATCTAAGGGCTGTATAAGTATAAGGCACTAACTCTGAATTTAGATTACCTTATCCTAGAAGCAAAAAGATTCAGCACTATTCTAATAACCTTCACTTTAATAATAGAATAAGAGAGAGAAAAAAAAGAAAAGAAATATGTTTATATGGATCTTTATGAATATGATGCTTTTTTTTTTTAGGGAAGTGGGTATTTGATTCATTGACCACCAAATGATGTTTAGGTTAAGTGCGTATGATGCATGCAAAAGCTTTTTGGCTTTATGTGTTTGATTGTTTGGGTGCTATGAACGTTTGGCCACCATTTCTAAAATAACTTGTTTGTATTAAAAATATAATTATAACCCTCTTTTCTTTTCTTCTTCATAAAACTTACTATGATTTAGGGTTTTTTATATTTTGAAAAATGTTTTTGAATAAATTAATATTATTGCAGTCATAAGTAATATTAAAATAAACAGTTTTTGAAGTCAAATGTAAAAATTATAATTTCTAAAACTTTTTTACATTAAAAAACCCAAACCTTAGAATAGTTATTACCCACAAAATAAAAGCAATTTAAGAATTTAATTTAGTGGTTGATTGAGTCTTAACTCTGTTGTCATTCGCATTATTGTCAGTGAAAGAGGACGTGAATTTGAGTGTACTAAAACGTATTATTCTCTTATTTAAAAATTAAGGAGGGATTATTGACAATTTTAAGTATTGTATAAAAAAATCGTGATGCTAAAAAGAAAATTAAATGAATTTGAATTTTATTTATTAGAACTTTATAATGCTGAAGTCAAATTTGGGGAACTTTTGGGGAGGCATTTCATAAACCTCATGCATGAATGTAGGAATTTGAAGCTCAAAAATTCTTCCCATACATTAGGGAATGATTTGGTGGTTTTCATTTAATCACTTAGATTAAGAGCATCTCTGACTTCTAATTTTTATGTGTGAAAATGAAATCAATATTCCTTTTATTTTCTTCAATAACAAATTTCAATTCTTTGCTTCCCATGGCCCTGCTGGCTGCTTTTGCCTCTTCATTTTTATTCTTGGCCAAAGCCTTAAAATCTTCATTTCATTGTCAACAAATCCATTTGCTTTCTATGTAGCAAAAATTTGGAACAAACCCTTTGTTACATCTTTTCACAATTTGCCCAAAATTTTGTCATGTCTTATCTATCAATTCCAATGTGCATAGAAGAACAAATAAAGATATTCTCATTTAGTACTCAAAGTTTCTTTTGTTTTTCTTCTCTTTTCAACCAATTGGGAAAAGTAAATGAATTGGAATATTTACTAGATTATGATAACTGAGCAAATATTAATAATCAGCCCATAATTTAATTTAGTTGATTTATAGGATGGGTTTGTCTACAATAATATACACAAAGGCAACAATATCTAGTTCCATGGTTGATAGCAATCAAGTCAAGTGAATGAATATTTTGAAATTTTTTTAATTACAATAATAGGACAAAGTCCGAACAACAAACGTAATTAATGCGACTCGAATTTAAGTCACACCTGAGGTAATGAACATCTTTAACCATCAGGCCATCACATGGAGTTCTTTTGTTTTTTTTTTTCAATCCATATGAGGTCTAATTCTCATGCCATTAACTATCTTTTAACTCACTAGTAAATTCTAAAAAAAAAAGGATTAGAAATAAGTAGATGTAACAATGAATGTTGTATATCAAATTTAGCTTTTGATTGACTTGTTATCATCACTCGATTTGAAAAACGATTAAAAGATCAAATAAATAAATTAATATAAGGATACAATGAATGTTGTATATCAAATTTAGCTTTTGATTAACGGAAGGAAAAAAAACCATCTGAATGTTCCTTTCACACACCACACACACACACATATATATAGTTCCTCTTTGTGGATCCTGACAAGTGTTGAATACATACAGAAATTGTCCCTTAAATGCCCTACTAAAATTGGAAAAAATATAAAAGAGAATCCAATGCAGATGTTATTTGACTAATCAATCCATTTAGTTGACTCCCAACCAAACACGTTACAGAACCCACATTGCACAGCGTTCGAGCAAATCAAGAATAACACACTTTTGGCGACAACTCTCATAACATGTGCTCTTGAAGACAATCTAATCTCCCAAAATTTTCTCATACACTTGATATGCATGTCATGCTCAGTCGAAAGTTTGAGACGTATTCTTCGGTTGGTGATAATGCTTAAATATGACATATTTTTGGATATTAAATATATATATTTTTAGAGTATGATCCTATTAAATCGGGCTATTTATTGTCTTTTTATTTTGTAGGGACTCAAGTGGTGATAGAAGATAAATTGAAGACAAAAAGCATGATTTTAAAGGAGAATTTGAAGTTGTGTGAAGATGGAATGCTAAAAGAGAGAGTTTATAGGACAAAAAGACTTGGTTTTATTTTATTTTATTTTTTTATATATACTTTATATTAGGATTTATTATTTAAGATGTTATTTATTATTTAAATTTGTATTTAATTTATGTTTATCTTTTTATCTTTTAGAGTTTAAATTGGATCCAATTAGGGGAATTAAATGTTAGATATAATTCTAATTATCTTTTAGAATTTAGATTGGATTCAGCTAGGAATATTATATACTATAAATAGGGGGTGGAGTGATTGAATTATTTATTCCCCATTCATTGAAAAATCCTCCATCTCCCTAAATCCCTAGTTCAATAAAAACTTTATTTTATTATATTGTGTTCTTCCCCAAAATCATGAGTAACTAAAAACCCTTCTAGCCAAAGGTTATCAAATATTCCTCCAAGATTCATGAGGCTTAGAATCCGCGCTTAATTCTTTTCAACCCGAGTATTCATCAATTCTCTGTAATACGGGATTGATGCTTCTGTCCAAAATCCCTGCAAAAGTAATCTTTTCATCTTGTGCAAAGACGGCCGCTTTGCGTGTTTTGAGAAGGTTTTATAGTCGGTTCGTTAACTTACTGCGTCAGAGGTTGCCGGGCTAAAAGAGACAAAACGGCGTGGCATTCGTCGTTGAGAAAAGGTGATCTAGTGTAAGACAGTCCCATTGGAGTGACGGTTGGTTAGAGTCAGGTTCCACTAAAAACTATATTCGGAGCTGGTGGTTGTAGGCGTCGTCTTCCACTATAATTGGCTTATTCGGGCATGAGAAGAACCATCCAAAGTCTATGATTGAATTGAGAAAGAATCAAGATAACCGGAGGCTGGATCTCTAAATATCAATAAAACCGAAAGTTTGAACGTATTCTTCGGTTGGCGTACTATTTCTTCAATTGGGAGACATCCAGAGGTGAAAACATCAGATTTTACGCGAGCGGATTCATTATGCACCAAGATTAAACTTACCAAAATTTTGAAAATTGGCGGACTATACTACAATAGCGCGTCGAAATAGGTAACCTTCACATCAATTCACCTTTCTTTTGGATACACTGATTTTGAGGTGTTACATGAGTGCAGAAGGTAATTTATCGACTACAATTACCATAGGGCTCTCGGGTGCACCCGACCTTTCATGTTTCACAGCTTAAGAAACATGTGGGAGCACCCCCAGTCCAATCTATTTTACCAGTGGTTAATATCCATGGAACTTGTGATAAAGAACCTTCTCGAATTTTGGATCGTCGAATGGTTAAAAGAGGGAACAACGCGGTCGCGGAGATGTTGGTGGAATGGGCCAACTTGTTTCTAGAGGATGCCACCTGGGAATCCCTGCAACAGCTGAGAGATACCTTCCCTCATAGTGATCCTTGAGGACAAGGATCGTTTTAAGGAAGAGGTAATTGTTATGGGTCAAAATTGAAATAAGAAAAGCTAAAACAAATAGGTGGAGCGGTGCGTTTTAGTGTATAGCCAGGTTGATGAAGACGGGGCGTTTTTGGGCCAACGGTTGTACCGTTAGTTAACTAACTTTTGAAACAGAATTCCTTTTCATTTTACTTCTTTATATTCTGTTGTAAATGGGCAGATAGACACTAACGAAATTTTATCTTCAGTCTGAATAAGCAATATCTATACTGTTAAAAAATATTGACTGCTTAAATCCATCAATATACATTTTTTACACCAATGGATTAAAGCCACCAGTAAATGACATTTTTTTTGGTAGTGATAATATTAAAATGAGCATATATAATAAAAAATAATTAAATCATGTCTATATTAAATGATAAAATTAAAATTGTATAAAAATAAATAATAATTAAAAGTTATTTAATTGGAATAAGTGGAAGTAGATTTCTTTTCTCTTGGTAATACAATGTGTCTACTGCTACACCCTAACGTTATTGGTATAATTAGGTGAAGAATAAAATTTTCAAAGAGCATAGTTAAAAGATGTGTATATGAACATTAATTCTATCACACACTATATGGGTTCAACAAAAAAACTCATTATATGGGTGAAAATTATAAGTAAGGTAAATGATTATTTAATTTTTAAAAAAATGATAATTATAGATAAAATAATAAAAATGTTAAATAATTATTGATAAAAAAATACATGAAAAAAAGGGAGTAGTTACTTTTACTTAAAAAAACAATTTTAAATAGAATAAAATTAATTTTCATTAATTAAAACTAAAAGAACTAAAGACTCCTCTATTTATTTAATATGGATATTATTTTAATTATTATAAAAGAATAAGGAGCATAAAACCACATGGGGAGAAAAATGCAAAGTTGGATTCCATACCCGAGAATCTAATTGGGTTGGTCGAATCCCATGTCCCACAGATTCCATTGACATGCGTCAATTATAGTTCTTCCTGGGTCGACAACACATTTCTCCTTTTCATACACTATTTCATTTACTCTATACTTAATATTAAGAACACATCCAAAACTCTACGTGATGTTTTAATGGTTAAGAATGTTTACTATTTCAGATGTGATTTGAATTCGAGTCGCGTTAGTCGTTAATTGTAATTCACTCAAAAAACAACATATTCGCATCACATATATACTCGAATAAGTAATTTGGTTTTGTGAGTTTGATTCAACCTAAATTTAAATTTTGAATAACGTGATAACAGATTGGTATAAATATCCTTTACAAATTGCTCTCTCTTAACAAATTTTTTAAAAAGAATTAAAATAATTTTCAAAAATACAAAATATTTATAAAGATTCCAAAATTCTATAATTTCTAAAAATTATAAAATTTTTGAAGTATATATAAAAAAGTTAAAATTTTTCGAAAATATTAATTTTGAGGACCTAAGCCAGTAAATTATTAATTCAAGTTTAACATATTATAGTATTTTTTTTCTCTTATTTTTCTTTGGAACAATTTATATATATATATGATTACAAATTTACGTGCTATAACTTGGAATTAGTTAATTGTAACAAGATTTTAATTTGACATGTTTAAAATTTTTAATTTAACTTGAACAATTTCACTTTATTTAATTCGGCTCGAATTCGAAAATATTTCAAACCAAATTAGAAGATATGATGGGACTCGTTAATTAAATTAACTTAAAATATTTTCACTCGATTCAATTGAACGTTGACTCGTAAGCAAGGTTGCTAGATGAATGAAAAAACTTATATACGCTTCAAATTAATTGGCATAAAATTTAAGGTTGCTTGTAACTTGTAAAAGAAACTCAGCATTTCCAGCTCAAGCACATTTTATGGTTGACTCGGCGGACTTTACAACTCATTTAATGGTTCAAAATTAATAAAATATTAAAAAATATATTAATGTTTATATATATTTAATTAAATTTAATTACTTTATTATTTAAGTTAAATTTGAAACAAATCAAACCGGTTCAATATATAAAGTCTTTATCCAAATTTGCTTAAAACAAATTACTCGATCCATGAATAGATCTAATTTAGAAGTTGAGTTGAAAATGATTCTAGCTAGGGTTTAGAGTTCCAATCAAGAAAAAATTATTGTGATTGTCATAATCACTAGTTTGGGTAAAACTACTGTGTCCTCTATTAAAAAATGAGTCAATTAGTCCATGTACGTTAGATCAAAGAGTAAATTGATCTTTTTGTTAAAAAATTACATCCATTTTTATTGTTAAAAACTAACCATTAATTCTTTATATATCAAAATAAGATACATGTGGCACGCTATGCGTAACTATATAGTTATTTCATTAGGCACATCCTTTTTCAACCGTAGAAATATATGAAATTTTTAACATAAAGAACTAGTTTGCTATTTGATCTAATATACAAGAATTAATTTACTTAATTTTTTAATAAAAGAGAAAATTGTAATTTAATTCTTAATATATGGACTTGTATGGAAATTTACCCACCAGCTTGCTACTTGATATATATATATATATATATATATTCTGATGCATGAAAAAGAAATGTAAATATGATTCGAATTCATCCGACCCTGACGGCATGCACAGAATACCATACCATATGTCTACACCAACATCAAATCAAGATCGGCTGCCACAAGTTATCACCATATGTCAATGCTTTGTTCCCAACAGAATATATTGATTCCACAGCTTTCGTCATAGGTTCTCTTCAGATATGAATTTTCACGGCGATTGTCAATCTTCTTGTTCGAATATATATACTGTACTCACTCAACCTTGTTCATTCATGACGTGAATGGAATCTTAATATTTGGTTGGGTGGTGATATATTTGGATTTAAAAAATAGTCATTAAAGACATTAATTTACAATCAGCTTACAATAATTATATTATGATAAAGCTACTAATTGAGTTAATATCGACTATCAACTCGATTGTAACTCGAGATCAAAATTAGCAGTGAGATATATTTGAATTTAAACACAATGATAAAACAATATTACAACAAAAAATAGTCATTAAAGAAATTAGTTTACAATGAGCTTACAATATCTATACTATGATAAAGTCCCTAATTGAGTTGGTATTAACTATCAACTCAATTCTAACCAAGTTGAAGGTGATGAGGTTTAAACCAATAACACTTTTCAACCAGACCGGCATATGATTTTTATATAAACTTTTGATAAGTATATTTATTACATACATTATTTTACGCGCATTATGAGTGTGTCATAATCTAATAATAAATAATTAAAATTATATTTTTATTCAATAATAGCTAACATCATGTTTATAATAAATCTTAAATTAAATAATAAAATATATTTAAGTTATTAAATATTAATACTAATTAAAATATATTTATGATAATAAATTATTTAGTTATTAGATTGTTATATAAAAAGCAAAATTTATATAATTATTATATGATAATGTGATTTATAATATATTTACTTTCTATAAATTTATATTATATAATTGTTGATATACGATATCAACGAGGTTGGAGGAAGAGGAGGAGTGTGGTGATGTTGATGGAGGCTGATTCACCCATGTAGGGACCGAGAGTCGAAAAAGTCGGAGAGTGTTGAGGTGAATGGAGATGGGATAGATGAGAGATAAGGGTTTAGCCTCTTGGGATTTGTTGAGAGGAAAAGAGAGCAAGGTCCCCCTTTTATGTTGTGCTTTCGGGGTATTTATAGGTGAATGATAGTTCTCAGATGATCCTCTTGAGAAGAGTGCACCCGTTAATAACAGATGACTTAACAAAGGATTTAATTAGGTGGCTAAGAATGAAAAACCACCCATAAGGGGCACGAGGCACGCGGTTAGTCGATCACTAAGTGACCATCCAGACAATACAAGGTGAGGGTCGCCTACAGGTCTCTCTAGTTGGTTCTCATGTTACCACATGTCCTAATCGGGGTAAAGGTATAATAATAGTCCCCCCCAATCAAGAGGTAGGTTATAAAGTGGCTTGCCTCGAGACCATTTGCAAGTTGCTTCCACGAGTGGTAGGTCTATTGGATTGATAATCCGAGGATGTATAATGTATACTCAAGTGGTGTAGTGTCAAATAAATGATATGGAGTTATCCAGTGGAGACGTGTTGCATATATACCATGGATGTGACTATTGGAAATGTAAAATAGAAAAGGTTTAAGTCATTTGTTGGCAATATAAAAATGTAAGAGGTTTGCTAATTGTTTATTGCGATATAAAATGTAAAATGTGTGAATTATTCCTTGGTGATATAAAATGAAAAATGTATGATCGTTGGCAATGTAAAATGTGCAAACTATCTATTGAAATATGGGCTGGAAGACTATCCGTCATTATAAATAATTGTAGTGAATATAACTTTTGGCCTGAGCTTTTGACAAGTAAAAATTGAATAAGTGTTGAGAGTGTATGCTTATAATTATAAAATTTATTTGTTAACCCAATTTGGAGGTCAATCACTACTACTACGGTTGGAGGAAGGCTTACAGGAGTCCTGCTCCCACACATGAGTGAGGCTTACAAAAGGTACCATATGTCGATCGTACTACCGTTGGCTCACACAGACCGAAACTACATGGAGAGAAACAAATATCCTACTCCCACACATGGGGGAAGGCTTACGGGGGGTCCTGTTCCCACTCATGAGGGGAGGGTTACAAGATGTCCTGCTCCCACACATGAGGGACGTTTCTGGGAGGTATTGAATGTCAATCGCAATACCACTAACTCTCGCAAATCAAAATTGTTGGAAAAATATCCAGTTTGAAAACGATTTTCTTGCACAACAAAAAATTAAAATTTTGAAAATTGAGTCAATTTGTGATATTTATAGCAATAAACTTTTCCCAAAATCGCACCTGTATTTTTTACTGAACGGATCCTTGTCATTCTCAGTTTCAATCAAATGATATTCTTCGCTATTCTCGTACCATGAACTGCTTTGAGTGTGGGCTCGAACGAATTCGAATCAAACATGGAACCATAAATTATTTACTTCACTTTTAGTGGGAAAGTAGAAATCTCTCTCAATAGAAATTAGTAGAATTGTTATTTCAAAAAATAGAATTTATACTTACAAAATTAGTTCTCACTATTTTCGAGTAGAATAACAATATCTCAAAGTTGTGCAAAACTTATTGTGTATTTAATACTATTGGTGTCATCTATTTATAGGGAAATGAAGTGAAACTCTTGTTGAATTAGTAAAAGTCTATGTCAATAGAAAAACAACTTTCTAGTTGAACTAGGAGAGAGAGGGGTGACAATCCTATTTAAATATGCTCTAAATCTTTATACAGTTCTTATGTTTAAAATTTAATCTCATCACTTTTATTTTTAAAAATTTAGCCTTTTTACTTTTCAATTTTAAAAATTCAGGTCCACTTGTCACCACCATTAAAATTCTTCTGTTAAATTCATCATTGATGTGACATTTTAAAATAAAAAAAAATCTCTTTCTAGTGATGGAATAAAAGAATTACATTGAAAATGTCGATGTGAATTTTTTTAAAAAAAGTCCATTTGAACATGTCATGATGAAAAAAATATTTTTTTTGGAATAGTGTTCTTGAAGAAAAGACTTAGCATTATAATTGAAGTATTTAACGTAAAAGTAAAAAGACTAAATCATGTCAAAAATTAAAGTATATGCATTTACTCCAAAGTTCAACATAATATAGGGGCCAAAGTTGAAATTTGACCATTTTCTTTTAATTAAAATAAAAGGCAACGCAAACTTAAAAGATATGTCACTGTCTAAGATCTTCAGAGCATTCAAATTATATATAACCACATAGAATTTTAATAAAAAAATGTTAACAATTGTTAACTATTTGGACTAACTAATAACATTATAAAAACATAATGACCAAATTATGTTAGAAATTAAAGTATAGGAATTAAATCTTAAATTCATGCATAATAGAAGGACTATAACTGAAATTTAACATTTTCTTATAATGTAAAGAAAACAAAAAGAGAGTCACCCATATGTCAACAAAAGGAAGGACCAAAATAAATGGAATTATTATATAAGAGGTAAATCCCACATATGATTATAGTAAAGGGATTAGAACTGAAATTTGACCATTTATCTTTGAAGGACAAAAATGTAGAGGACTATATTAAATGAAATTAATATAAGGATTAAATCCCAAATATGATTATATTAAAGGGATTAAAACTAAAATTTAACCATTTATCTTAGAAGGACAAAAAAAGAAAAGAAAAGTGGATGGCACGTGTCATGAAGGAAGGCCCTAAGACCTTCCTTTTATATATAGTTTATAGATAAGCCCCACTCTTTAAGTTATAACTATATAGATCCCTTTTACTTGAAAATTACTCAATTACAAATCAAAGAATAAGAATTTATCATTCCTTGGCATACTTGAAAGAACCGAAACTTGCTTATCTTTCAAGGCATTTCTTAGAGTAATGATGAGATTCTTAAAATTCGTTCAGTTGGGCAAAGCAATACATTTTAATCTCCAAAACAACACTCCATAAGCCTCACAGTTATCTCCACTCTTCACCTCTAGCTAGCAGTTGGGTTTGCTTGAGAATAGATGGTTCGATTAGGCTTAACGAAGGTTTTGCAGCAACAGTAACAGAGACTGAACTTTGGGAGATTTTGGATGGGTTAAACTTTCTTTTGGAAAGATAACTCAATCCAAACTGACAGCATTGAGGCCGTCAACATTATTCAAGATGGCTCCTCGGAAAACTCTAATTATGCCCTAGTCAAGAGAATACTTCAAGTCCTGAATATGTTTAAGTAATGAAAAATTCAACATTTGCCTAGAGAAGAGAACTCAAATACAGATAGTTTGGCTAAGTCAATTTGCACTAAAAACCTCGGTTTTAAATTGTTTGAGGATCCTCTTTTGTAGTTTAATTACTTTGTAATTTTAACTTTTCACCAAAAAAAAAATAAGAGTTTATTCAAGGATAAGAAAATATAGATAAAGTAGTATAGTTGAGGGCCTTATTAATATTTTAGTCAAATATATTAGGATCCTTAAAAACATTCATTTATTCTTATCAATATTTATTGGGATTCAAGGGCGTAGTCGGGGGTGGAAGGGTCCGACCTTTCTTAAAATGAAAAGTTTTGCAATTAGGTTCCTTTAAAATATATAAAATTTTAAGTTAATAAAAGTAAAATTGTACTTTACCTTCTTTAAAAATGATAAAAAATAATTTAATCTTTTAAAAATTATAAATTTATAAATATTAAAATAATAAAATTACATTTTTATCATAACAAAAATATACAATTTAATTTCGATCCCTTAAAAATATTTTTTGATTTCACCTATATTGAGAATCTTGAAATCTTTTGGTGAATTATATATAAGAGCGTTTTGTTGAAGCTGATATCTTATAAAACATCAATAGAATATACTTGTCCAAATTCTAGATGGACCAGCTGGCCTTGTCTAGGTTTGGAAAATATTTTTTATCCTCGACTTTGCCAAAATCTAAATTAAATAATTTAAAATATTATATAAATTTAATTATAAAATTATATTGATATTAATATAAAATAATACATTTTTATTTTTTTTAAAATTATGAAATAGGTTTTTCAATAAGTTGGATTCATCTTGATTTTGAGCTTGAATTTTTTTTAATTTAAAATTCGATTCAACTTGATCTATGAACACATTTACAATAGAAACAATAGTAACATATGTCACTTCCATGTAATCACATTTTTAGAGAAAAGCCAATTTTTTTATTAATCCGGTCATTAATAAATTGCTAAATTTTTACCATTTTTTTTATAATCGATAATTCAAATCCAAATTATTCTTAAAGAACGTGAAAACCCAATTAATAGGTCACAATTTAGGGCTCAATTATTTTTTATCATTTAATTATCACATGTGATGCGTAATATAATTGATTTTTTTTAAATGCAATTACATTAAAGTAGTGTTTGGAAAGACAACTAATAATTAAATTTTGGTATAATTGCTTGTTATTACACAGAAAATATATTTGGGTAACTATTATAATGGGTGGGTCTCACTGAATTAATAAGAATTGAAATAATTACATTCAAATTTAATTTTTTTTAAAAATTATTATTTTTATATAAGTTTAAGTTATAAAAATTTATATTATAATCATGAACACGTATAAATGTTTGAAATTGTTATGATCAAAGATTTATTATATTATAAATCTTAAAAAGTTATATTATAAAAAAAATTATGTATATTTGATAAAGTTATAATAAAAAATTATATTATCTAAATTTTAATTTTTTAAAATTATGACAAAATATTTTATTATAAAAATAATTTACATGTTATAAAAGTGTTATAGTATATTTATTTATAAAAAAGTTATGATCAAGAAATATGGACACAAATTATTTATGTGCCGTTGCTAATATTATAAAAATAATACACTTATTCCTAAAAAATGGTATAATTTTTTTTATCATAATTTATTTGGAAAAAAATTAAACTATAACAAAAAATTATATTATTTATAAGAAGTGTTATGAAAGTTATTGGACACTTTGTAAAACATTTTTTTACTTAATTTAGATATTATAAAAACGGTTATAAGTTATGTTAGAGCCCAATTTTGACCGGGCTTGGACTTTTCGTTTAATTTAGAGTTAAATTGATTTTAAATTTATTTAAATTTAAATTTATTTTTAAATTTAAATTTAATTATTTAAATTTATTTTGAATTTAAATTTAAATAAAAATTAAAATATTAAGTTTAACATTAAAAAATTAAAAGTTCAATGTCCAAATACATGACTCAATTGGCCCAATTCCCTTAGCCCATTTTACACCCATTTTCGGCCCATTTACATTTGACCCAAATTTACATCAGCCCAAACAGAAGCCCCTTGTACCAGCAGTCAAAATCTGATCCCCCACTTGCACTGGCAGCCTCTCCTTCGACCAACCACGACGCGACACGTCATCATCATCAACCACTGCTTCAACTTGCTCCGGCTGCTGCTACAAGTCTCCAACCACCACTGCTGAGGGTACCTGCAACAAGCAACAAGACAAGCATTAAATTAGAAACAGAAGATATCATCATTAAAAAAAATCTGGCTATAAAACCAGACTTAATTGCTGTAATAAAGGGGAGGAAAACCCTATTCTGAAAGGAGACACCCAATTCTCAAAATCAAAAGACAAACCCTATACTCAAAAATCAAGTTTCTTGAGAATTCAATTAGTACCACAGCCAATACTTTGAAGACTAAAACGAGAAGAGAAAAATATCAAGCAGAGAATAGATTGAAGAGTTTCAAAGTCTTCAAGCCTTAAAAAATATCCAGGTACAATTTCAATGCATACATTTATCATTATTGACTGTTTAAAACATTTTAACAGACTTTAATACGTCTGTTAAACACCCTTCTACTTCCATTTATTGTTTTGTTTTAACGGTAATAAATAGATATATTAATAATAATAATATCAATAATATTAATAACAATGGTAATAATTAATCAGAGTTTTTAATGGCATTAATGATTATTAATATTAATATTAATAATATTTAAAAAAAACATTAAAAATAAAAAAGGATTCGAAAGGACACTCCCTGGTTCCTTGTTGCCTTCGTCGGAGTCGCCATCGTCGCCGCTCCCTCGACCACCGCTCCCTCAATCTCCTCGACTACGGCCGTAAACTGCAAGATTAGAATCACAAGGTGTCTTTAAACCAAAAACTGAAATAAACAATGAAACTAAACTGGGTTTGAAACATGAAAAATCGGTTTTAAAATGAAATAAAAAACAGAGAACAAAAGAAAAGAGAAAGAAGAAAAAGGAAAGGGCGACTCTTGGGCTTACCGGTGGCCGGACGTCGGAGCGTCGGCGCATGGACCGGGGATCATCGCGTGCGTGACCAGGGAAGGCGTCGGACGTTAGTGGACGGCGGCATGCGCAGGCGCGTGGCCGGCAACGCGCAGTGGACGGCCGAGGCTCACGGTGGCCGGACGTGGGTTCTCCTCGGCCGGCCTTGGAGTGAGAAGAGAGAGAAGAGAACTTGGGGGGGTTGATACCAACCCATTTGGACCGATCCGACCCGACCCGACTCACTCTAGGACCCGCGTGTTTTTTGAAAATGGTCTATTTGTGCAATTGGTCCTTCCGTATTTTTTATTTGCTTCAATTTAGTCCTTTTCTGCCTTTTTTAATTATTTGCAATTTTGCCCTGTAATTTTAATTGGTTTATAATTTAGTCCTTTGACTGTTTGACTGTACTAGAGGTTGCCACGTGTCATGTTTTGGTTTATTTATGCATATAGTCCTTTCTATTTTAAATTTATTTTAGTTTAGTCCTTAAATTAACTTTTATTTAATTACAAAATTGGACCAAATTTTTTTCAAGATTTTCAAAATTGGACCAAATTGGACCAAAATTATATTTTGTCCCCAAAACTTTTCTACAATTACATTTTGACCCCAAAAATATTCCTAAATTACATTTTGACCCCTAAACTTTTCCAAAATTACATTTTAACCCCAAAACTTTTCCAAAATTATATTTTGACTCGAAACTTTTCCAAAATTACATTTTGACCCCAAAACTTTTCCAAAATTACATTTTAACCCCAAAACTTTTCCAAAATTATATTTTAACCTTAAAACTTTACCAAAATTACAATTTGACCTCGAACTTTTCCAAAATTACATTTCAACCCCAAAACTTTTCCATAATTACATTTTGACCCCGAAACTTTTCCAAAATTACATTTTGACCCCGAAACTTCCAAAAATTACCATTTTACCCCCAAACTTCTCTAAATCCCAATTTTAACCCCGATTTCACCAAAACTTATCGTTTTGCCTCCGAACTTTCCAAAATTTCATTTTTGACCTTGTTTTTGCCAGAATTTACCATTTTATTCCCCAAACTTTCCAAATTTCATTTTTAGCCCCGATTTCACAAAAATTACCATTTTACCCTAAAAGCCCAAATTGCCATTTTGCCCTCGGGTATCCAAAAAGTCTTGTTTTAATCCCGATTGCATCATTTCTTTAATAATATTTACATTTAATCTTATTTGTTATGCCCCGTACTTTGTATTCAAGTTCACTTCGTGTAATTTATGAAATTGCTCATTCATTATTTGTTTAAAAAATCGCTTTCACAAAATTTTAAAATCAAGGCAATATTCTTTAATTTCGCGTTTCGAAATCTTGCGCCTTAACTTACTAGGTGTAATTTTTCTTCAAACCGAAATAATCGAATACCCTTAACCAAGGCGATATTTCCTATCTTCGATTCCGAAAATTTGCTCCTTAACTCACTAGGTTCAATCCTTCGTTAAATCGAAATAATCAAATATCCTTTCTTTCAACATTAAAAAGTTTTGCAAAGGAAAGCTCGTTATTTTTTTGGATCTCGAAATATTATGTCTAAACTTACTGGATGTAATTTTTTCTTCTTCGATCATTTTAAAATAGCGAGACCTCCAAACAAAGAAAAAATAATTTCTTTTAAAAATAGCTCATGCATTCGAGGATCGTATTTTAAACTTTATTCGAGTTTTTTGAGGTTCACAAATTAAAACCCGAAAATAATCATGTGGTACCAATTCTGGGCGTACGAGGGTGCTAATCCTTCCTCGTGCGTAATCAACTCCCGAACCTATTTTTCTGGATTTCGTAGACCGACGTTTTAGCATTTTAAACGTTTTGTGGTGATCCAATCGCACCCTAATAAAAGATTGGTGGCGACTCCCTTTTTACTCCTTATTTTCCAAAATTTTAAAATAAAATTTTTCGAAACCTTCGTTTTCGAGGTGGTTTCGACAGCTTGGCGACTCCGCTGGGGAATTTGTTTTAAACGAGAGTCAAGCCAAAATTGATTATTTTCGGGTCTTTTTTGAGAACTTTTAAACTTCGGTTTTGTTTAACATATGATCCTCGACATCTTTGTGTGGTATTTTACTGTGTGATATTGTTAAGTGTAATTTTGCATCCATGTGCATTGTGACTTTACCCTTTTAAGTGGAAGTAGGATACTACTCCTTCGTGAGGTCTTCACCTCCGTGCAGGATAGTGGATCGCTTTCGGGATTACAAAGTACCCTTGTTTTCGTGAAGTTCTCACTTCCGTGCAAACATGTGGGAAATGCGTCCCCCTGAACCGAACTCATCCGTATGAGCCTGTAATAGGTGAGGATCGAGGAATCTGTTGGTTTGGGTACCCATTCTTTAGAGCCTTAAACCACATATAGTGAGCCGTAAGAACATGTCCTAGAAGGAGTTTACATTCAACCTTTTAGCAGCCTTTCGATGCAAACTTTTTATGTTCTATAATTTACTTGTATATTGATATTAACACGTTTCGCTAACTTGTTTATTTTGTCTCCTTTTGCACGACATTGCATTATCATATAAAAGGAAGGTATAGACGCAAATTCAGTTACCGATAAGAGAATTAATTATGGAAAATAAGTACCTTGATAAAGTGGAGGATAACATGGTCGTGCGAATGTGGTCGGAGGAGACTCAGCACAAAAAAGGAGATAGTCTAGTGGAAGGGTACGAGTCAGAGCTTTGGGATTATACCAGAATTAGCACGGCTCAAAACAATGTACAAGAGTTGAAGGAGATATGGGATAGTTGGGACGACAATATGAAACAGACTTTCTACCAAGAATATGGCGATTTACCGTATCTGCTCGAGGTTAAGGTCGATAAATTTCTCTTCCGAGCATTGACACAGCATTGGAACCCAGCCTACGCTTGCTTTACCTTCGGGAATGTAGACATGACGCCGACCATAGAAGAATACACCACTCTACTTCGCTGCCCGAAAATCTCAGTAGATAAGGCCTACTCCAGAGCACCGAATCTCCCAACTATTGTTAAAAGGTTGATAAACATTACCGGCATGAGTGAACAATGGGTAGCAGCTCGGGTTAAGGTCAAGGGAGATAATAAATGCGTTACGTGGAAAAGTCTGCGAGATTTGATATCAGCCCATCCGGATACCAATAAGAAGATTGACATCCTAGCCCTAAGTATCTACGGTTTGGTCATCTTTCCAAAAGCTTTAGGGCATATAGAAGATGCGGTGATAAATTTGTTCGATCGATTAAGCAAAAAAGTTACACCTGTCCCAGCTATACTTGCAGAAACTTTCAGATCTTTAAGTACGTGCAGAAAAGAAGGCGAAGGTAGATTTATTGCCTGTGCGCAACTGTTAACGGTATGGTTTCACAGTCATTTCTGGAAAATAGAGAAGGTCTCCTATCAGTATTTGTCCAAAGATTATTCTCCGTTGAAAGACTTCGTGGCCACACAAAGACAAGAGAATTTTTGGGAAGAAAAATGGATGGCCATACTCCAAAGTCTTAAAGATGAGGACATTGAATGGCGAGCACCATGGTTCGTTCCAGACGAGATCTTCTACCGATGTGGAGACTTTGACTGGGTCCCATTGGCAGGAATTTGGGGAGCAACAGGATACGCCCCTTTGCTAGTTGCAAGGCAATATATATCAAGACAGTTCATACCAGCGACTCAAGGGTTAGCCCAGTGCGAATTTGCATATCGAGGGGAAAATAACAAGAAAAGGGTTCGAGAAATTTCAAATGCATGGAACCAAGTCCGAAGAATGAAAGCATTCGGCGCCAATCCCATGACGACTGTAGAATATGATTGGTGGAGGAACAGAAGGGTCAACGATAATGTTCCCGTGCCAAATCCTGAGATTGTCCGTCCAATCGAAGAACACTTGCAAGCTGTCCCAACGGAACTTGAAATAATTAAACAAGACTTCGAAAGAAAGAATGCGGAGATGGAAAAGATGATAGAAAAACTGGAAAAAGAAAAAGTGTTTTTAGGGCTGGATGTTGATGTTCAAAAGCTAGAGGCAGATAAATTGAGAAAAGGTAAGAACAAGGCCGAGGAGGACCTCAGTAGCTTAAAGAAAGATTATAAGAAACTCCGTTTGTCTATGAGGACTACCGGTTTAGGAAAGACCTCGGAACAGTGGCAGCACGAAATTCGCGAAGAAAAGAATAAGACAAGCCACTGGATGAACAAGTTCCAAGACGCTCAGGTACAAGAAAATGCCATAAAGAGTAGCCTTCTAGAAAGCCAAGCCGAGGTAACCGAATTAAAAGCACGTGTGCGAGAATTAGAAGAATCTCTGCGTCGGCATCGTAGCCGAAACTCAGTAATGAAGTTGAAGGCAAATCGAATCGAGATTGAGAGACTGAATAAGAGGATAGAAGAGCTAGAAGCCTCTTTACAGAATAGTGAAATACAGACCGAGATTCTGGAGAGGACATTGGAAATAAACGATTGGCACCTCCAGCAGGTTCAGAAAGAAGTCAGCAAGAGAGATCATGTTGTGGATGAAGCCCTAAATAAGATTCGTGAGGTAGCCGAACACGTGCAAGAACTGGCATCAGAAGCAGAAGAGTTGAGTATACAGTATGAGACGAAGATAAAACGAGGTCAAAAGCTAGCGGAACTCCTCAAGAAAGTAAAGGCTCTGAGCATCAAAGCAAAACCATTTATGTAATTTACTTTATGTAAAGGAACTTGTTGTCTGAACAAAATTTTCTAAATGGAAAGTGAATTGTGAGTTAATACCTTTCTTTTGCATTCATTCATTCATTCATTCGCATCACATGTTTATATTTTAAACACAGTAAATCTCATTAAATGGAATTTGACACAGTTAAAATCGGAAAAATAGAGAAACCACACCCTTACGGTACTTGACGAGCCATGGATCAGAGGATAGAAAGATTAGAGCAAATGCAAAAAGAAATACAAGAGCAGATGCAAGCTCAGCTACAAGACCAGCTAGAGAAAGTACAAAGAGATATGAGAGATCAGATAATCGAATCTCAAAGCAATATAATTAATCAGTTAACCCAGCTGTTGCGAGATGCAGGTAAAGGGAAAGGTCCCGCTGAAGACCCGAGAGAGGAAAATGAGGATCCTCAATATCCTCCTGGCATTACACCCATACACCATCAAGTCCCGCTAAAAATAAACCCGCGAGAATCACCCATCCTCATTCGGGCGCAACCACAGCCCATTGGGGCATCAGGCCAAACTAATTACCAAGTTAGATCAGGATCGAACCCGAGTGAAACCGCTGCGAATCCCATCAACCCCGACCTCGATGATACGATGGAGGCGGAAAGAACCAAAATGGAAGTGTCTAAATAAATAGAAGAAAGGTACAAATGGTTGGAAGACAAGGTTAGAGCAATGGAGGGGATTGACGCTTACAGTGAAATTGATGCCAAAGAACTAAGTTTGGTCCCAGACCTAGTGCTGCCCCCAAAGTTCAAGATGCCCGAATTCGAAAAATACAACGGGACCAGCTACCCAGAAGCACACATTACGATGTTCTGTCGGAAGATGACAGGGTATGTCCACAATGAAAAATTATTAATTTATTGTTTCCAAGATAGCTTGGTTGGATCCGCTGCCAAATGGTACAACCAACTAAGCCGCGCAAAGATTAATTCCTGGAAAGACTTAGCCCAAGCTTTTATGAAGCAATATGGCCACGTTACTGATATTGCGCCAGACAGAATTACCCTGCAGAATATGGAGAAGAAACCAAGTGAAAGCTTTCGACAATATGCTCAACATTGGAGGGATATAGCCACCCAGGTACAACCACCCTTAACCGAAAAGGACAATGATGCTTTTTGTCCACACACTAAAGGCACCGTATCTCGATCGCTTGGTGGGTAATGCTACAAGGAGTTTCTCGGACATAGTAATGTCAGGAGAAATGATTGAGAGCGCGATTAAAAGCGGAAAAATCGACGCAGGAGACAATGGGAAGAGGGTAGCCCCAAAGAGGAAAGAAACCGGGGTGAATAATGTAAACACATACAGGTCAACTTATTCGAAACCAATCACGATGACGCAATCAAAACCTCCTTCTGACAATTATCAAAATTTACCAAGAACAGAGTCAAACTGGAAGAAGAATACCGAGAAGATTCAGTTCACTCCAATTCCTGTTACATACAAAGACCTCTACCAGCAGTTATATGATCAACATGTCGTAGCCCCATATATCACGGAGCCCGTATCACCACCATTTCCGAAGTGGTATGATGCCAACGCCCAATGTGAATTTCATGGAGGAGTGATTGGCCATTCCATCGAAAATTATTTTACCTTCAAGAAATTGGTGGAAAAGTTAATTAAGATGAAGAAAATAAGATTTGATGAGCCAACGAGACCTAATGTGGCCGGAAACCCTTTGCCTGCCCATTCTGATCAAGCGATAAATGCGATTGCAAATGTAGAAAAGAAAAAGGTTAAGGCTTATATCGAGGAGGTCAGATCTCCTATGAGATGGGTATGGCGTCAGCTGTTGACTAGAGGAATGATCACACAGGACGGTGAAAAGATCGAGATGGCCAAGAACCATTGTGATTTTCACAATGTTGAAGGACACGAAATTCAGCATTGTGCGAAATTCAAAGTTCTAGTTCAAGATTTGATGGACCGAAAGGAATTGGAGTTCTTCGAGGAAGGAGAAGAGATGGGGGACGTTTGCTCCTCCGAAGGAAAGAGGACACATGAGGCTGATCGCCCGGTAATAATTATCTCCACATCTAAGAGAGCTGAGACGAGAAGACAAGAGACACCATGTGTTATCATACGAAACCTACACCGTCTCCTTATGAAGACAGCAAAAGAGTCCCCTGGAATTACGGGTACAACATTGTGGCACCCAAAGGGGAGGAGCTGCAAAATGTGAACCTGGTCACACGTAGCGGCAAAACTTATGACTTGGAAGAGAAAGTAACTGCCAAAGGGAAAGATGTAGCGGCCGAGCCCGAAATGGTGAATGGCGGTTTGAAACCGATAAATGAGCCGATGGTCGAAAGAGAAGCACAAGAGTTCCTGAAATTCTTGAAACACAGCGAATACAGCGTAATTGTGCAGTTACATAAGCAACCCGCGCGCATATCAATTTTGGCGTTACTGCTAAGTTCAGAGGCACACCGTAACGCATTAATGAAGGCGCTCAACGAGACTTATGTAACACAGGATATATCCATATGCAAGCTTGATCGACTGATTAACAATATTAGCGCTGATAATTTCATTTTCTTCAGCGATGACGAAATCCCATTTGGAGGTATGGGGTCGACCAAGGCCTTGCATATTACCACTCGCTGTAAAGGGTACACTCTACCCGGGGTGCTTATCGATAACGGCTCAGCTTTAAACGTTTTACCGTTAGCTACTCTCGAGAGACTACCCATCGATAGCTCCTATATGAGGACGTGCCATAACATAGTCAGAGCTTTTGATGGAACTGAAAGAAAAGTAATGGGTAGGATTGAGGTACCATTGCAAATAGGCCCAAATACTTACGAGGTTGACTTCTTGGTGATGGATATCAAGCCTTCCTACAATTGCTTATTAGGAAGACCTTGGATTCACGCAGTAGGGGCAGTACCGTCCTCACTTCACCAAAAGCTCAAGCAGGTAACCGACGGAAGGTTGGTTACAATCAACGCCGAGGAGGATATTGTTACGTCTGTAACAAATGATGCCCCGTACATAGACAAGGATGAAGAGGCAATAGAATGCTCTTTCCGTTCACTGGAATTCGTCAATGCCATATTTATCGGAGAGGGGAGTAAAATTCCTGAACCTAAATTATCGCGAACAACGAAGATGGGGTTACGATTAATGATTGGAAAAAGAGCATTGCCAGGAAAAGGACTCGGGAAATATCTCTAGGGAATGGTTAGCGCGCCGCCGCCATTCGGAAAATGAGACCGTTTCGGGCTGAGATACAAGCCAGACATGAAAGAAAGGAAGAAAGAAATAGAAAGAAAAAGAGAGACAAGAAGAGCACGACAAGCTGGGGAAGAAATCAGTTGGAAACTGATGACTTTCCCTTATATCTCGAAAACTTTCGTTTCTGGTGGGCTAAGGCTTGAGGAGGAAAAAGTTGCAAAACTTGTGATGGAAATGGACATAAATGCTGTTTCCGAAGAAGCTGAAGAAAGGAGTTCGCTTCGAATCTGTCCATATGCACCTGGGAGTAGTTTGGACAACTAGGTAGAAGAGGAACTCCCCGTAGCTTTTAGGAACATTCCAAAGTAATACTCGTTACACCTTTACCATTCTATGCCCGAGAATGATAGAAATCTTTTGTAAAAGGGCTTTTGAGTTTTTATCCATTATCTTAAATGAAGATACATTTTGACAACTATCTCTTTATTCTTTTCCTTTCAAATCCCAAAATAAATTAATTACACTCACACATATAAATAAATCATTCTTGAATACATACACCCATAATCATATTATACAGTCATTCTTTAATTTATTTTGTTCATTAACCCATTCTCATTCTTTACAGATCTTGGGATATCAGTAATATGAGTGACACTGACTCCGAACCTCATTTCGAGCAAGATATGTGTCTTGAAGAGTCTCAGGATTTCGAAGATGATCAGGATTGTAACATATTTCCTGAATTGTAACGAATGATGGCACAGGAGGAAAAGCAAATCTTGCCCCACAAAGTGGTAGTGGAAACAGTAAGCATAGGGGATGAGGAGGAAAAAAAGAAGTAAGAATCGGGACCAGCATCTCAGCAAAGACCCGAAGAGATCTTATTGAGCTGCTAAAGGAATTCAAGGACGTCTTCGTCTGGTCCTACCAAGACATGCCGGGGCTAAGCACCGACATCGTGGTTCACAAGCTCCCAATAAAGGAAGAGTACAAACCCGTCCAACAAAAACTTCACAGAATACGACCTGATGTGTTGCTTAAAATAAAAGAAGAGGTCCGAAAATAGTTCGACGCAGGTTTTCTCTGAGTAGTTGAATATTCGGAATGGGTCGCCAATATAGTTCATGTCCTCAAGAAAGATGGTAAAGTACGTATGTGCGTAGATTACCGGGATTTGAATAAGGCCAGCCCAAAAGATAACTTTCCGCTGCCACACATCGACACCCTGGTAGATAATACAGCGGGCCATGCCTTTTTCTCCTTCATGGATGGTTTCTCCGGATATAACCAAATAAAGATGGACCCTGAAGACATGGCGAAAACCACCTTTGTCACAATGTGGGGAACAATCTGTTATAAGGTGATGCCGTTTGGACTTAAAAATGCTGGGGCAACATATCAAAGAGCCATGGTGACATTGTTTCATGACATGATGCACAAAGAAATTGAGGTTTACGTCGACGACATGATTGCAAAGTCTCAAACAGAGGAAGAACATGTGAATGTCCTGAGGAAATTATTCATGAGATTGAGAAAGTTCCAGCTAAAATTGAACCCTGCCAAGTGCACTTTTGGGGCTACATCCGGAAAATTATTGAGTTTTGTGGTCAGCCAAAAGGGGATCGAGATAGACCCAGACAAAGTTAAAGCCATACAAGAATTACCCCCGCCTCGTACGTAAAAAGAGGTTCGAGGTTTTCTTGGGAGATTGAATTACATTGCTCGGTTTATCTCGCAGTTGACAGAGAAATGTGACCCCATATTTCCCCTTCTCAGAAAGCATAACCCAGGCGTTTGGGATGACCAGTGCCAAAGAACTTTCGATAAAGTTAAGCAGTATTTGTCTGACACCCCGATACTAGTACCACCAAATCCAACAAACCATTAATTTTGTACTTAACGGTTTTCGAGAATTCTATAGGATGTGTCTTGGGCCAACACGACGAGACGGGAAGGAAAGAAAGGGCCATATACTATCTCAGTAAGAAATTTACTGACTGTGAAATAAGATACTCTCCAATGGAAAAACTATGCTGTGCACTGGTTTGGATTACCCGATGGTTGCGATAATACTTGCTATACCACACGACATGGTTAATCTCAAAGTTGGATCCTCTAAAATACATGATGGACTCAACCGCGCTAAATGGGAGAATGGCTAGATGGCAGATCCTATTGTCGGAATTTGATATCGCCTATGTAAGCCAAAAAGCAATTAAGGGAAGTGCAATCGTAGACTTCCTTGCCAGTAGGGCTTTGGAAGACTATGAGCCGGTAAATTTTGACTTTCCAAATGAGGATCTGATGTATGTCGCAAATACCGAAAAAGAAACAATGACCGAGCATTCATGGCGATTGAACTTCGATGGTGCTTCAAACGCTATAGGTAATGGGATCGGTGCAGTTTTAGTGTCACCAGAAGGAGACCATTATCCCTTCACCAGTAAGCTTGACTTTGATTGCACAAATAATATGGCAGAATATGAGGCATGTATCATGGGGATCCAAGCAGCCATAGATCGAGGGATCAAGGTCTTAGAAATCTATGGAGATTCGGCATTGGTAATCTACCAGCTCAAAGGTGAATGGGAGACAAGGGACTCCAAATTAATTGAATATCGGAATATGATCCTCAAACTGATCAAAGAATTTGACGAAGTCACGTTCAGGTACCTCCCACGCGAAGAAAACCAAATGGCTGATGCTTTGGCCACCTTAGCTTCGATGATAAAAGTGAATAGGCCAAAGGATATGAAGCCCATTCAAATGAGCATTTACAAAACTCCAGCCCATTGCTACGACATCGAAGAAGAAGGGAAAGAGGAGCATCCTTGGTACCAGGACATTCTCCAGTATGTGAAGGACCGAAAATACCCCGAAGGAGCGACAAAAAATGACAAAAGGACATTGAGAAGGCTCGCAAATGAATACGTCCTGGATGGAGAAATCCTATATAAGAGAAGAAAAGATCAGGTGTTATTGAGATGCGTGGATTCAATCGAAGCTAAAAAGATCTTAGAAGAAGTCCATGAAGGGATTTGTGGAACACACGCGAATGGATTCAAAATGGCTAGGCAAATCATGAGATTTGGGTACTACTGATCGACTATGGAGACTGATTGTATCAACTATGCTAAGAAATGCCATAAATGCTAGATCTATGGGGACAAGATCCATGTGCCTTCTTCACCCCTACACGTCATGACATCCCCGTGGCCTTTTTTTATGTGGGGCATGGATGTTATTGGACCAATTTCGCCAAAGGCCTCTAATGGACATAGATTCATTTTTGTGGTTATCGACTACTTCACCAAGTGGGTAGAAGCTGCCTATTATGCTAATGTTACGAAGTCCGCAGTCAGCAAGTTCCTGAAAAAGGAGATCATATGTCGATATGGGATACCTGAAAAGATCATATCAGACAATGCATTAAACTTAAACAACAGCACGATATCAGAGGTCTGTGAGCAATTCAAGATTAGACACCATAATTCGTCCCCATATCGCCCAAAGATGAATGGAGCAGTAGAAGCAGCGAATAAAAACATCAAGAAGATTGTCGCAAAAATGACAGAAACCTATAGAGATTGGCATGAAAAACTACTTTTTTTTTGCCCTTCTTGCTTATAGGACTTCCATCAGAACGTCTACTGGGGCAACACCGTTCTCACTTGTATATGGAATGGAGGCTGTTCTGCCCATCGAAGTAGAGATTCCTTCTCTCCGAGTCTTATCAGAGCTGGATTTGGATGAAGCAGAATGGGTCCAAGCCAGATATGATCAGTTAAATTTGATTGAGGAAAAGAGATTAAAGGCTATCCGCCATGGTCAAATGTACCAAAAACGGATGATGCGTGCTTACAACAAGAAGGTTCGTCCTAGAGAATTCCATGAGGGAGATCTAGTATTGAAAAAGATACTTCCAATACATAAGGACTCGCGAGGAAAACGGATGCCTAATTGGGAGGGGCCGTACATTGTAAAGAAAGCTTTCTCTGGAGGAGCCTTAATTTTGACTGAAATGGATGGCCAAGAATTATACAACCCGGTGAATTCAGACTCGGTGAAGAAATATTACACATGAAAAAAAAAACAGAGAGGTCAGGATGAAAACCCGTGAAAGGGCATCCCGAAACCAATGGGGTTTTGAGTTGAAAACTCGAAAAGAGCAACTCAAATACAAAACAAGGACAACCAATTGCTCCATCAAAAGTGGCAAAATGGAAATATTTTACATCTTGAGGCATCGACGAAGTAATTCCGAGACCTCCAGAAACATAGCAAGCGAAAAATGATCTTTGGATCGGGGAAACTCATAGCTGATATCTAGGTCTAATACTTTTCTTTGGTCGTTATTTGTTCTTTGTAAATATTTGATATCATAGCCAATAAATCTCCAAATTTGATCCCATTTCTTTTCCATATTGTCCAAAGTATCTTCATATTAAGATGATGGATAAAAGGTCATAAAAAAAAAGATTCACGAGAATTATTTTAGGAATTTCCTAAAAGACACGAGAATCCTAAACAATAGCCAGTTGCAAGAGTTTAAAACATGAAAGAAGCAATCCGAATGTCATATTTGCCAGGTTGAATTCAAGGAAATGTCAGGGGATGGCTTCAAAATAGAAAAGACTAATCTTTGGAAAATTCAAACATTAAATCATACATATTCATGCTAGGATAAAAGCATTTTAACTCATTTCCAAGCATAACATCCTAAACATACCTGGCCTACGCAGAGAACCGTTTGAGCATTTTCTGCAGGACTCAGCGTCATAGGATGCACGATAGAAAAGCCAAGACCGTGATAGAGGATCCCGCATCATGGTGACTTGAAAGGAAAAGTACCAAGTTACAACAAATAACCTAGCATGTTGCGAACATAAAGAGTCGAATCCACGACGATGGACTTCCCACCTAGAAGTCAAGATGAATCAGACCAAAAAAGATCATTTCCAATCCGCTTGAAATTGAAGTAGAGTGGATAACACGTCTTTATCTCTGAAATTGAAGTAAGAGCAACGTCATCCCCTTGAAATTGAAGTAGAGTGGATAACACGTCTTTATCTCTGAAATTGAAGTAAGAACAACGTCATCCCCTTGAAATTGAAGTAGAGTGGATAACACGTCTTTATCTCTGAAATTGAAGTAAGAGCAACGTCATCCTCTTGAAATTGAAGTAGAGTTGGATAACAAGTCTTCATCTCTGAAATTGAGTAAGAGTAACATCGTTTCCTATCCTCTTGAAATTGAAGTAAAACTGGATATCAAGTCTTTATCTCTGAAATTGAAGTAAGAGCAACGTCATCCCCTTGAAATTGAAATAGAGTGGGTAACACTTCTTTATCTCTGAAATTGAAGTAAGAACAACGTCATCCCCTTGAAATTGAAGTAGAGTGGATAACACGTCTTTATCTCTGAAATTGAAGTAAGAGCAACGTCATCCTCTTGAAATTGAAGTAGAGTTGGATAACAAGTCTTCATCTCTGAAATTGAAGTAAGAGTAACATCGTTTCCTATCCTCTTGAAATTGAAGTAAAACTGGATATCAAGTCTTTATCTCTGAAATTGAAGTAAGAGCAAGATCATTTCCTATCTTCTAGAAATTGAAGTAAAGTTGGATAGCAAAGTCTTTATCTCCCTGAAGAGCAAAACCAAGCCTCGACGCCAAACCCCACTCAGGAGGATGCAGCAAGCCAGATGGCAGATTCTATTTTTCCCGCAGTCACAATGGATTGGAATAGAGCTGCAAGTCAAGTGTTGTCAACATGAAGTGGTCAACAAGGAAGCCGAGAGTCAGCAAAATTTGACAAAATTGGGCCTCCTTTTAATCTTTGCTCCGTTCCCGTTACACGTCAACAAGCAAAGAGGGGCAGCTGTTGGAGCCCAATTTTGACCGGGTTTGGACTTTTCGTTTAATTTAGAGTTAAATTGATTTTAAATTTATTTAAATTTAAATTTATTTTTAAATTTAAATTTAATTATTTAAATTTATTTTGAATTTAAATTTAAATAAAAATTAAAATATTAAGTTTAACATTAAAAAATTAAAAGTTCAATGTCCAAATACATGACCTAATTGGCCCAATTCCCTTAGCCCATTTTACACCCATTTTCGACCCATTTACATTTGACCTAAATTTACATCAGCCCAAACAGAAGCCCCTTGTACCAGTAGTCAAAATCTGATCCCCCACTTGCACTGGCAGCCTCTCCTTCGACCAACCACGACGCGACACGTCATCATCATCAACCACTGCTTCAACTTGCTCCGGCTGCTGCTACAAGTCTCCAACCACCACTGCTGAGGGTACCTGCAACAAGCAACAAGACAAGCATTAAATTAGAAACAGAAGATATCATCATTAAAAAAAATCTGGCTATAAAACCAGACTTAATTGCTGTAATAAAGAGGAGGAAAACCCTATTCTGAAAGGAGACACCCAATTCTCAAAATCAAAAGACAAACCCTATACTCAAAAATCAAGTTTCTTGAGAATTCAATTAGTACCACAGCCAATACTTTGAAGACTAAAACGAGAAGAGAAAAATATCAAGCAGAGAATAGATTGAAGAGTTTCAAAGTCTTCAAGCCTTAAAAAATATCCAGGTACAATTTCAATGCATGCATTTATCATTATTGACTGTTTAAAACATTTTAACAGACTTTAATACGTCTGTTAAACACCCTTCTACTTCCATTTATTGTTTTGTTTTAACGGTAATAAATAGATATATTAATAATAATAATATCAATAATATTAATAACAATGGTAATAATTAATCAGAGTTTTTAATGGCATTAATGATTATTAATATTAATATTAATAATATTTAAAAAAAACATTAAAAATAAAAAAGGATTCGAAAGGACACTCCCTGGTTCCATGTTGCCGTCGTCGGAGTCGCCATCGCCGCCGCTCCCTCGACCACCGCTCCCTCGATCTCCTCGACTACGGCCGTAAACTGCAAGATCAGAATCACAAGGTGTCTTTAAACCAAAAACTGAAATAAACAATGAAACTAAACTGGGTTTGAAACATGAAAAATCGGTTTTAAAATGAAATAAAAAACAGAGAACAAAAGAAAAGAGAAAGAAGAAAAAGGAAAGGGCAACTCTTGGGCTTACCGGTGGCCGGACATCGGAGCGTCGGCGCGTGGACCGAGGATCGTCGCGTGCGTGACCAGGGAAGGCGTCGGACGTTGGTGGACGGTGGTATGCGCAGGCGCGTGGCCGGCGACGCGCAGTGGACGGTCGAGGCTCACGGTGGCCGGACGTGGGTTCTCCTTGGTCGGCCTTGGAGTGAGAAGAGAGAAAAGAGAACTTGGGGGGGTTGATTTTTTTAAAGAAATAAAATGAAATAATAATAAAAAAACCTTAAAATGTTATTTATACCAACCCATTTGGACCGATCCGACCCGACTCGACCCACTCTGGGATCCGCGTGTTTTTTGAAAATGGTCTATTTGTGCAATTGGTCCTTCCGTATTTTTTATTTGCTTCAATTTAGTCCTTTTTTGCCTTTTTTAATTATTTGCAATTTTGCCCTATAATTTTAATTGGATTATAATTTAGTCTTTTGACTGTTTGACTGTACCAGAGGTTGCCACGTGTCATGTTTTGGTTTATTTATGCATATAGTCCTTTCTATTTTTAATTTATTTTAATTTAGTCCTTAAATTAACTTTTATTTAATTACAAAATTGGACCAAAATTTTTTCAAGATTTTCAAATTAGTCCCTTGACTTCTGGATGCTTGTGAGGCTGCCACGTGTCACCTGTTTTTGGTTTTATTGCTTTGTAAGCCCCTAAATTATCTAGAAATTACATTTTAACCCCAAAACTTTTCCAAAATTATATTTTAACCCCAAAACTTTTCCAAAATTACATTTTGACCCCAAAACTTTTCCTAAATTACATTTTGACCCTAAAACTTTTCCAAAATTACATTTTAACCCCAAAACTTTTCCAAAATTATATTTTGACCCCAAAACTTTTCCAAAATTACATTTTGACCCAAAAACTTTTCCAAAATTATATTTTGACCCTAAAACTTTACCAAAATAACATTTTAACCCTAAAACTTTTCCAAAATTACATTTCGACCCTAAAACTTTTCCACAATTACATTTTAACCCTAAAACTTTTCCAAAATTACATTTTGACCTCGAAACTTCCAAAAATTACCATTTTACCCCTCAAACTTCTCTAAATCCCAATTTTAACCCCGATTTCACCAAAACTTATCGTTTTGCCTCCGAACTTTTCAAAATTTCATTTTTGACCTTGTTTTTGCCAGAATTTACCATTTTATTCCCCAAACTTTCCAAATTCCATTTTTAGCCCCGATTTCACAAAAATTACCATTTTACCCCTAAAAACCTAAATTGCCATTTTGCCCCCGGGTATCCAAAAAGTCTTGTTTTAATCCCGATTGCATCATTTCTTTAATAATATTTACATTTAATCTTATTTGTTATGCCCCGTTCTTTGTATTCATGTTCACTTCGTGTAATTTATGAAATTGCTCATTCATTATTTTTTAAAAAATCGCTTTCACAAAATTTTAAAATTAAGGCAATATTCTTTAATTTCACGTTTCGAAATCTTGCGCCTTAACTTACTAGGTGTAATTTTTCTTCAAACCGAAATAATCGAATACCCTTAACCAAAGCGATATTTCCTATCTTCGATTCCGAAAATTTACTCCTTAACTCACTAGGTGCAATCCTTCGTTAAATCGAAATAATCAAATATCCTTTCTTTCAACATTAAAAAGTTTTGCAAAGGAAAGCTCGTTATTTTTTTGGATCTCGAAATATTATGTCCTAACTTGCTGGATGTAATTTTTTCTTCTTCGATCATTTTAAAATAGCGAGACCTCCAAACAAAGAAAAAATAATTTCTTTTAAAAATAGCTCATGCATTCGAGGATCGTATTTTAAACTTTATTCGAGTTTTTTGAGGTTCACAAATTAAAACCCGAAAATAATCATGTGGTACCAATTCTGGGCGTACGAGGGTGCTAATCCTTCCTCGTGCGTAACCGACTCCCGAACCTATTTTTTTGGATTTCGTAGACCGACGTTTTAGCATTTTAAACGTTTTATGGTGATCCAATCGCACCCTAATAAAATATTGGTGGCGACTCCCTTTTTACTCCTTATCTTCCAAAATTTTAAAATAAAATTTTTCGAAACCTTCATTTTCGAGGTGGTTTCGACAAGTTATAATCTAACATAAGTCTTTCCCCAAAATAAGTTTATATGAGTTTTTATGATTTAAGCTACAAGTTATTTGCACCGTGAACTCTAATATTAAATGGTAGATGTTAATTATGCAAATACAAAAGGTTGTTTGCACCACATCATGGGGTGTGATACCATTTGAGAGAATAGAGCTAGACACAAGTATCAGAGCTGGCTCATAAATTTTTTAATTCGAGACATTCAAGGTTTTGAAATATGGTTGAAAGAGCATTTTTTGTTCTAAAAAAAATATTTCCAATATTAACATCACGTTCGTATAACATAAAAAACAACGTTAGATCGTACTAGCATGTTACAGATTTCATAACTTTATTCGTAGTTGGATTTGGGATGACTCATACTTTGAAAAGTACATAGAAGTAAGAGATCTTGATAATCTTAATGTTATAAATTCAGATGATGAACTTAGTTAAATACCAACATATGATGAAAAGGAGTTTATTAAAGAGAGAATAACCCAACAAATATGGAACACTAGAACAATTAGATAAAATTGCACATGATGTTTATTTGTTTTGCTATTTTTATTGATAATCGTATTATCAACTACTTTCCTTGGACTAACGTAATACATGTGTTGATTTGATTTTAATTTTATTACTTTTTTTCATGCCAATAATTTTTTATAGTAATTAATATTTTTAAAATATATATATAAATTGTGTAACTATGTAATTACAATTTGTACTACAAAAATGACATAGAGAATTACACATGTAATTTCACTCTGTTAGTCAAACATATCCAGGAAATTACAATTCTTTATAATTACAAGATAGTGTAATTACTATCCTTGTAACACCTTATACCCGACCTAGACGGTAAGACCAAATTTAGAATGCTACATTATCTTTTTAAAATAAAATTTGACTCTTAAAGCAAGCTAAATTCAACTTAATTAAATCTTGAATAACATCCAAGCAACTGAAATCATATTTGAATCCTGAAAACCTATTTTACGAAAATACGGAAATAAACAGAAGACATATTTGCAAACATAGTTGAATGACTGAGCTCCCCATCCATCGACCTGATCAATTCTGATGATTACCTGAAATTCATTCAATAAGTTAACAAGCTACAAACTCAACATATAACATAAATAAATTCAATCATACTTATGAACAAAACAGTAGTTTGTATAGAATCAGATGCATAACTATTTTCAAATGCCAATTACTCAAATTTCATATATCAAATATGGTGAATCATTACAATTCCAATTATAGAACAGTCTAGATGCAAAACAGATCAGTTACAGATACAGAAACAGGCGCAGTTTTCCTACCTTCCCATCCGCTACACATCATCTCTGTGCAACCCAACACACCATATAGGTATATAATATCCATCCAACCCTACACACCCCATAGTGTCGGTATGACACGATTCAATAATTGCAGTCTAATTGTCAAGTCAGATACAGTTATGAGTGGCTTACCCACTATTTCAGTACATAACACTTCCTTCTTTACATATTTCCTACCCTATGCGAATGCAGAACCTAGATGACAGATATAAGATTTATATACAGTTATGAACATACAGTTTAGGTTTAACAGTACGTATCAATATAATCACATACAGAGGTTCAGTACTCATTTCAAATCACAATATATCAGTTTATACAGTCCAGTTCAATTCATCTAAATCCTACAAATAGCCTACGTTCTCTTAGCACGACGATTATGGCATTAACGAAAATTTCAAAATTTAGGCTCACACGCCCATGTGGCTCCATGCTCATATGGCTCCACAAGGCCTGACACACGGCCGTATGACTGCCCGTGTGACCCTATATCCAAAACAGTGAGTTACACGGCCTGAACACATGCCCGTGTGTCAGACTGTGTGCCTCACACGGTCTGGCACACGCCCATATGGCTCTATTTCACTAACAGTGAGTTACACTATTTGGCCACACGCCCGTATGCCAACTCATGTGAACCTTACACTTAAATCTTTCACACAAGCTCGTGTGGCTAGCCCATGTGCTCTAATTTCAGTGAACAGTGAGTTACATGGTCGAATACACGACCTATCACACAGTCGTGTGGCTTACATGGTCTACCACATGCCCAAGTGGCGTTGACAGTCTCGTTTTTTATTATAAAAATTCAGAAAAAAGGGTTTCGATACCCACTTGAAGGAGATTCGAAGTAAAAGCAACCAAAAGTAATCCTCGAACCTAAAACATCCACCAATCATGCAATTAAACGACTAGAATGAAGAAATTCACTCAATTGATCATTCAACCAAAATGTTGAATGTTTGACAAAACCCTCGACGAAACCAACACTTACAGGCGAAACAATCACGATTAGCCAACTTGCGTAGAAGAAGGAACGTAGAGTAATCTCGATCTTCCCCTACAACGAACCAACGCAACAACAATACCTAAATCAAAACACAACAACGGAGTTCAACAAAACCCCAATTTCACACAACCAAAAAATGAAAAGAATAATTTAGCGAAGACTCATCTTACGAACCAGAATTATTCAACAGAATGATACAAAGTAATCAGTCAACAACAACAACGAGACAACTAAAAGATTCACGAAAGAACATTTAGCAAAAAGAAAGAAAGAAAAAGAAAGAAAAATATGGGAGAAGATGAACGAACATAAAATTAAAGGAAAGAGTGAAAAACTATTTTAACTAATTTAAAAAGAGCAATTTCATGGAAGAGTGTAAACCAAACTAGAGAGTATACAGCTGTTTAATTATTGAACCACTAGGCTCATCGTTGACACAAATTTAGACAGAAATGAACTTAAGGCAAGTGTTCAAGTCAATGTTCAAATAAAATGAATAGCAAAACTTCCAAGGATGAGACTCGAACCCCAAAACTCAAAACAAATAAACAAAATACATAACCTCAAAAGCAAAAACACATGTGTTGACGAAAATTAACAAACAAAAAGTCAAATATTTTGAGGTGTTACAATCCTAATAATACACTTTTATTCAAGTATTCTGTACTATCCAAATAAACTCTAAATGATTTAAATGAAAGTGAAATATGTCGACAGTCCTCTCTTAATAGGAAACTAAAATTTATAACTATTTTTCATTTTTTTTATTTATTAAATTATGATACACTCACAATGTAAATAAAAAATAAAATTATGTAATAATAATATATTTGTTAAAATTTACTATAAAAAATTTGATTGAAATGATAAAATAAAAATCTTAAAATCATAGTGTCTTAATTTAAATCCCATTATATATACATCTTTTCTATTTTTATATAAAATATTAAAAAATAAAATACTTTGAAAATAATATAATTTATTTTATAAAATAATGATATCCGCCTTAATTTAAGCCTAGATTCAAAAAGCTTAATTGATGCTTTGCTGTGGCTGACTTTATAAAATGGCTCAGAAAAAGGAAAAGTAGAGAGCCACGAAAACTCCTAAAATAATGTTTGTTTTTGTGAGTAATTGAAGATATTAAACACTAAAATTTTCTTCAATTTGATTCAATTCGAAAAATTTGATAAAAAATTAAATTAAATAATTCAAGTTAATCGAGTTATTGGGACCAATTCGAATAAAAAATTAAATTTTTCGGTTTAACTCAAATTTGAATTACACAATTCGAGTTATCCGAAAATCTGAATAAAAAAAGGTAAAATTATGTCGTTTTGATAAATGTTTACCCATTAAATTAAAAAGTAAAACCATTGTATTGTTTATGTAGTTAAATAACATTGTACTTTGTCTACTAGTTAAATAATTGGTTCATACAAATGTCACATTGAGTATAAATAATAAGATTCGAAAAAAATTCAAATTGAATTCGATTACTAAAATTAGATTTGTCAACTCGACTAATGTAAAATTTTTCGACTCGACTCGATCTACACTACTAGTTTAAATAATGGATGATTTAATTATAAAATCTGCTTTAATAAATGGGAATTAGGTAGGCTAAATGGACCGACCTTATCGCATAATGTAGTTGATTCAATTTATTTTAGGTCCAAAATATTTGATTTGCTTTTGAATGGGGGACTAATAATTTTCCATTACTAGTACTATATTATTATAACTTTTCATGTTTTTTAGCCGTCTATGGAATTGTACTTTTTTGTAACATCTAATACTATACGTATCTTCCATCTTCAATTTCATTATTATCATATCAATATCTAGATATTGAATTATTATATTTATCTATCCTATTTATCAAGTCATTAATCGGGTTTTAACTCCGTTAGAGAATAAAGAAAAATCATTTAATATTATTAATTCAATGTATTTTTTTTATTTAAATTTCGTTTTAAGGTTACTAGTTTATATAAAACAATTGATTGAATTGGTGTCAATAATCAACTCGATACTAACTCTGTTGCGAAATTACTAAAATGCTTTTATTTTAAAAGGTAATTAATATTATTATAAGGGTATTTTTATCTCTTCATACTTTTATATAGTCTTCAAATAAAATAACCGTAAAACAGTATTTGAGAATCAAACTTAAAACCAACAAATTTATATAAAAATCCCTTACCATCTTACCAATAATCTTTTACTAAAACATGTTCGTAAATATATTTTTAATATAAAATAGTTTCGTTCACTTAGATCGTGGGTGTGATGAATACATTCAAGCCCGATCTTGGGTGTTGTCCAGAGGTGTAACCGTTCAGGGCCCAAGATTAAAAAGGGTCCCAATTTTTTTTTTAGTTTTTAAGGGTCCAAATTTATTTTTTTTACCAATTTTTAGGAGACTTAAAAAAGTTTTTCTCCAACTTTTATTATTTTAACTAAGGCCCAAAAAATGTCAAAAACGGACCTGAATATATCATATCGTAAAGTTGAATGTTGATGAGTAGAAAAAGCTAAAAAAGATGAATAATTGAACATTGATATGGACTTTGTAGGCACTGATCCATTAGAATAGAAATGCAAAACTGTAGTGAAGGTGTAGAGTAGCATAGTGGAAGACTACGCCAGCAAATTGCAAAATCATGGATTCCTTTTACACATGAGAAAATTAGGTTTATTCAGGGGAGGAAGAAACAGTGTAAGATTTTCCAGGAAAATAATTTATCTGTTAAAACATGAGCTTTTTGTTGTTATCGTTTCACTAATGCTTTGTCTCATCATTTCTTGAAACATCCTCTGCTTTATCCCTAATTCACGTTACGATGCTGAAAACTGGGAATTCTCCTCACAAACTTGATAAGATATAAGAATATCAGAGCCACAGCACATGATTCATTCCATCCTTAAACGACTCCTATATAAAAATAAGTCTTATTTTGCTTCTTGTCCTTATACTTTTCTTTATCAGGGTTTAAACAGGGATGAAATCAGAAAATATTTTTTGAGGGTTAAAATTAAGTTGTACATTAAAGTTAAAATGCAATTTCATAATTTTAATAGTTTATATCTTTATAATTTTTAAAAGATTATATTAAAATTTTATGACTTTAAGAAGTCAAAATGTAATCTTATCTATTACTAAATTAAAAAGTTGTCAAACTTAAAGGGCCAAAAGTGATTTTATATTTTATGGGGCTAGGGTTCTGCTAGCCCCCTAATGTCGCCTCTAAATTTTAATCATGTTTATGATCGCATTTTTGGTTCGGTCGTGTTTATCGCCATTGTAGATTTAACGCAAGTTATCATAATTTTAAAAGCATTTTGATATTATATAATATTTTCATTGATTTAAAATATTTTATCACAATTTTTTTAATATTTAAATAATGTATGATATTTACATTTGTTTACTTATAGTTAAAATGATTTATTCATATTCATAATAATAAAATCAATACACATATGAAAAAAGTATCAACATAAATACTCAAAAGACATTATTTATTTAAATAATTATACAAATATATATTAATTTTATTATTGTAAATATGAATATGCTTAGACCTGATTTGATAAAGTGTTAGAAAAAATTCAATCAAGAAAATTAATTCAGCAATTTAATTTTTTAAACACATTAGATAACCCACAATGAAATTTACTAGATAATTTTTGTTTCATGAAAAAATGTAAAAAAATATAAGTAGATAAGAACCTACTTATCAAATAACAGAGAAAAAATTCAATTATTTTTTATTTTATTCTATTTCATTTAAGATTATATTATTTTTATTAAGCAATCTAATTATAACCCTATTTAAATTTAAGAAGAAATAATTATATGAAACAGTTACGTCACGTTATCTCTATCACTTCCCAATCATTTAAAGACATATCAACTAATTTTTACATGTATTTTAAACCTCATTTAATTAATTTTTTTAATTATAAATCCCTAAAATTCTAATTAAAAATTAATCAACCTTAATTAAGATTTCTCTTCACATATCTGCAACTCTCTGTTGTCAAAAAATTAAGTTTGAGTAATTTTTAATTGGAATTTTAGGGATTTATTATTAAAAAATTAATTAAATGATGTGTGAATGATATGTAAAAATTAACTGATATGTCATTAAATAATTAGGAATAGATATGAATGAAGTGATGTAACTGTTTGATACAATTTTTTTTCAATTTGGAGTATTACACCAAGCTTAAATTTGACAATTTTTTAATATTTATTTTTTCGGCACTTGTATCTTTTACTATAACAAAACCAATGGAATCCAAGATTTCAGCAATCGTGTACTTGTTGCTGCAAAGAGAGAAACAAGAGATATATACATGCATGTATACTCAATGTGATAAGTTTGGCAAAGGTTATAGATGATGATAATAAAAGCAGTCCAAAAATGGAAAGAAAAAATGACATTTCAAGGTTGATGTGGAGTAAAGGATGAAGAAGCTATAATCTCTCTCATCCATTAAGAAACCAAATGCAAAAATCAATCCAATCTTAGCTTTGTTAGTGGGAATAGTAGATGAGGCAGCAAATGGCAAACCATGAATCCCTTTTACCAATGCAGAATGAGATTTAAGGAAATGAAAATATTGCAGAGTTTCCAGAAAAGGTGACAAATTGCATGTTCCAGTACATTGACATGAAAAGATGTCAAATCAGATCCACCATATATACCTTGAATTACAATGTTCATGTATATGAAAAAGTTGCCTTCTCTACAATGTTTGGAGTGTATGTATGTATATATATTTGGTAAAGCAGTCATTATTATTGAATTGAAAGGAAGGTGGTACAAACAAGATCAGTACGAAATACGACACTGAACCAACAAGCAAAAGTGGCAACAAACCTAATGCAACTTTGGATTCAGTATTGAACAAATTAAAGGTATTGTGTAGGTCAGTTCAATATTGAGAAAGTAGCTGACACATGTTTAGAACAATGACTAAAGTTTCTGCCATTTGGTTTCAAACCCATCATTCTCTATTCATCTATTTTAGAATAATGATTAAAGTTTTTGCGATATAATTTTAAATCCCATCTCTTTTAGAATAATGACTAAAGTTTTTGCGATATAATTTTAAACCCCATCAATCTCTATTCATCTCTTTTAAAGTAATGATTGAAGTTTTTGCGATATAGTTTCAAATCTCATCATTCTCTATTCATCTCTTTTAGAATAATAATTAAAGTTTTTGCGATATAGTTTCAAACTCCATATTTTTTATTCATTTCTTTTAATCTTGTATTGATGAAAAAATATATAAAGATTTTAATACTCTCATGAGACATTTCTAACAAGAATGAATGAGTTTTTAATTTTAGTTTTTCACAAAAAGTGTCAAAATATAGAGGTGTTCATGAATTGTGGTGTGTTGGTTTCAAGTTGAAGCCATTGTATGGTATTATTATAATTTTTATTTGATCAAGCTTGGTTCGGCTCAAATTATAAACCTTATTTTATGTTTTTCTTTTATTAAAATTTTAAACAATGTTTGTATAATATCATATATTATTATAAATTTAAATTTTATGTGATATCAATTACATAAAATTTAAAAGTAAAATAAAATAATATATTTTAATATAAAATTAAAATTGGGTGTGTTATTCTTGGCTTGAGGCTTTAATGTTAAAATTCAAGTAAAATCCATATTTGTTATGAATATCTTATTAAGTCGATGTCCATAAAGATCAAGATAAATTTGTATTAAGTTTAAATTCTAGTAGTCATCAAAATTAGAGTTCTATTTCATTTATACTTTTTATGTTTATAAATATAGACCTTGGTGAAGCATTGTAACTTACTTCGATTGATCAATAAAATATGTTCTTTCTCTCTTGCTCTCTTGCTCTCTTTGTTATTTACTCTCTATTCTTTTATTTTATAACAATATTTTAAATATGCTTAATTTCTTTATCCAAATTTATTTTTCATGCATAATATTCATGTCCAAGATCTCACAAGTGTTAACTAAAATTCAAGTTTAAACGAATAACCCAACACTTGAATATGTCTATACTAAAATTTGAATGTTACATTCGTTAGATCTCAATTTTAAGAGTAAACCTGGACTCGCTTGAATTGAACTTTAGGTTATAATAGTTAAATCAAATGAATGATTTATTTGTATTCTTAAAGAAATGAGATCTTATGAATTAAGCCTTAGCTTAGTTGACACTGTTTGTTGGGTATAACTCGTGTAAGAAACGAACAAAAAAAAGTAACGAAGAAATTGAAAAGATCGAACACATAAATTTACGTGAAAACCCCTTCGAAGATGATAAAAAATCACGGGAAAAAATAATTTCACTAAATTGACAAAAACAAAGAGTACAAAGATGGAGATAAAAATTAAACCCTGAAACCCAAAAATAAGAACCCTCAAAACTCAAACACAAAATTTCCTGAAAGCTTGTAAAATCTAATACTTAAATATGTTATAGGTTGACCTTTCTAGGTTGTAGAAGATCTATTTATAGTCTAAATTCGTAGATCAAATAATATTAAAAATAATATACACTAATCAGAGTTTGAGTGGGAAACTAAAATAGTATTTAATTGAAAGAAGTAAAGTCGAGAAAAATTGAGGAACATGTCGCCACATTGTGACAAAGTGTGGTCATGTCATCGGGACGAAACTTGTTTTCTCGTCATGACGTTGGCTGCTTGTCGGGACGAAGAGCTCCTCTTCGTTACGATGTCACACATTGTTTATGTTTAATTACGAGGCATACTCCACAAATCTCCACACTGACTCATATTTTCACAATGCCTTCTTTGCCAAACTTGCCACGGGTCTATCTCGAACTTTGAAGGATATTAATTGAGTCCAAGCCATGCTTGAACTTTGAAACTGGAAGACTTCTAGTCTTCGACTTGTGCACTGCCAAATCAAATCTGACTCGGGTCTGCTTTTCATGAATGTAGTGCTGTCTTTCCAAAACCTGCACCCAAAAGAAAACTTCTCTTATTCAAAGCGATCATACCTTTTTTTCCCTCTTATGACCATGTTGCCTCTGTTTCAAATGAGTCGACTCTGATTCCTTAACAAACGAAGGACATGTTTCACCAGTCACCATTGATCCTTGCAGAACATAAAGACTATCAATCTTTCTACCTTTCATCAAATAAAGAGCTCCATGGGATACCTTAATATCACTTGACTCGATATTAATTCTACAAGCCATCGAGTCTAAATTCCCCCAATGAGATGAGATTTCTCTTTAAATCAAGCACATTTTGACATCTGATAATGTCCTGATTGTCTTGTCATGCATCCTAATTTGAACGGTACAAACATCGATTACCTTATAGGGTGAGCCATTCCCTATATGCACAACTCCACCTTCAACTGAACTGAATGTGGAAAATTAATCTCTGTTGGGACACATGTGGAAAGAACACCTCGAATACATATAAATGATATGTATAATTTATTATCAGTTTGAGCTTGTAGGGTATTGAACAAGAATAAGGTTAATCAGTAAACTGATAGTGTGTAAATCTATGCAAGTACCCGCTAAACATATATGTATTCGTCAATGATTAACATATGCGAACAGTCATTCTGGAGTAAGTGTATGCATGAAAAAGTGATCTGTATGACATTGACTCTAGAGGTAAATTCCTTCAAAAGGTACTTTTTTGGTTTAAAGAGAAAGAAAAGATTATCAAATGTTGGGAAGGATGGTAAGTGTGGTAGGGGTGTGAAGGGGTAAGCTTGAAACTTTGATAGTATCCGCCCGAAATAGAAGTAAGTGGTCAAGAAGAGTAACTAGCACAAATGTTCTTCAAACTTTATGAAAGTATCCGCCAATGTATTATGTATTAACTCTCAATAAGTTTTCCCGAACTTACAAATGTTATGTTTTTGTTTCAGGTAATGATGGTAAAAGTTTGCGCTAGAGGGACGATGCCAAGATTACGCCAAGAAAGCGGCGTATCAGATTATTATGCATACAGTGGTAATTGACATATTGTAATATTTTAAACTTAAGAGCCTGTCTTTATCAAATGTTTGTATTAAGAAAGATTTATTGAAAAGCTATATTTTATTTTTATATACTATAATTCGTTTTCTTGAAATTAATTTTTCAAATGAAATAAAAAGAAATATGTTTTTAAGAAAAGAGAAATCTGTTTTGAAATACTTGAGATTAGGATCCGATGAATCGAGTCGAGTTTAAGGTGTTACAAATTTAAATTATCAAAAAAATAAAAATTTTACTAGATAATTATTAATTTTAAACCTAAGAGAACTTGATATTTTCAAACGTAAATTTTTATTATAACGGATAATGAAAAATTATAGAAATTATCTTTAAAAAATTATAAAAATTAAATAGAAAAAATAGAGATGTGAAACTTGTCACAATATCATACAGCTTTAGTTCTTTACCTTGTTATATTTTATAAATGAAATTAAAATTAGAAAAACTATATTAATTATAAAAAATATTTCTTCTCTTTTTTCTTATTTATTTTTTTCCTTTTGAAAATTTTCCTTCTTTCACACTCCTTTTTTTTTATGCTCTTTTTTTTTTCCTGCTTCCTACAATCACAAAAGGCTTATGGGAAGTAGTAACTATCAACTAATTCGAACATCGGAAGCATCCACTATCAAATTCAGTCATAATGGATAGATACATCTTCATGGGAAGAATAAAGGTCTCAGATGATCTCCAGCACACAACTCCAACTCTTGCAAAAAAAAAAAATGGATAACATTGAAGGTTTACTAGCAATGGAGGGATGTATGGCGGCTAGGGTTGGGGAAGAAGAAAAGAGAAAAAAACATAATTGAAAAAGTTGGAAAAAAAAAAAGAGAAGGGCTAATTCATTTAACTTTTATAAAATAAATAAAAATATTACGTGTCATAATTTGATTGATTAAAAAATATTTTTTTAAATAGAATAGACGCTTGTGGCATTTTCTGTAATTGAATCATAATTTAAGGGTTAGTTTTTAATCATTTATGAAAAATATATGACTTAAAAATATTTTACATTTAAACCTAAATATAATTAGAAGGGTTATACTTAAAATATGTAGTAATGATTGGATGCAAAAATAGAAATCCACCCAGAAGATAGAAGTTAATTAATGGAAGAGTTTTGTCGTTTTAGTTGAAAGCAGAAAGGGAAATTCAAAGTGCAAAAGGCACTTTTATTATGTGTGAAGTTTGACGTCATTTGAATGAAAAGCAAGAGACGGTCCATGAAACAGCTGCTTTTCCCTTCCCCATACCAACCTATACACTTCACGGACACGACATCGAGGGTTACACGCCATCCACCCCATTCATTATTTCAACTCATCATCTATATCGACTCCCTCAAGCTTTCTGAACGCAGAATTTAAGGCCATATTTAATATTTAAAAACTATTAAAAAATTCGTGTTTATATGGATTTGAACCAAAATGAAAATTTCAATGCTTGAAATTTTCATGCCAACTCAATTACACCAATCTCATCACATCAACTTAAACATTCTACATTCAGATTTTTTTTTAATATATTAATGTGATTATATGATAGTATCTGTTCATATTTTCTTAATTTTTTGACAACGCATACACACACAGGTGCTCGAACTTGAATTTCCTAAGATGAATAACATCCTCTTTTTCACTGGAGCCACTTGTTAGGCTCCTTCTACATTCAGAATTTACTATTCACGTACTTGAAATATAACTTATTACTATGTCATTAAACACATTTATACATCTAGCTTATAACCATTCAATCTAGTATGTAAGGTTCAAAATCATGGATATTCAAGATAAGCACGTATTCATTATGACTCTTTATAGAAGACAATTGAATCGAAGGCTCAAAAGTGTGAGCTCCAAAGTGATTCGATCGCCTTATTCCGCAAAAGAAAACTACAAGCAGAGAAAATACAACAGAGTAAGCATTATGTATGCTTAAGAAGTTCATAGGAGCTAAAATTGTAATAGTTCGTTTTCAGTGGTGTCGAAAACAATGATTTCAGAATCACAATTCCGTCAAGTGAGTCTGTAAATATTATTATTTAATGGTTATGGGTCAACTATAGTGTTATATTGAATTTTTATCTGATAAATTTGATTTGATAAATATGGAAATTATGAAAATAAAGAGATCTCGATAAGTTATGTCAATACAAGAAAATATGGAATAATAGAAAATAGAAAGTTGTGGACAATTATTTTGCATGCAATAGTATTATTGAGATAATGAAAGAAAATAAAGATATTGAATAAATCTATCGAGAAATATAGACATGGAAAAGGTTGGTCAAAATGGAAAGACACTCAAGTATAATTAATTTTGTGAAGTCTCTAGACTAGTAGTCCAAACATTTAAAGATATAAAGCTAGTGCGGGTACTAATTGAGTAGTTCTGCAAAAACGAAATAAGAAAATGAAGTTTTTCACTAAATTCTTACATTGAAAAGATATTCTTTATAGTGGATGCAATAACATTTAGTCTGATAGTTTATGAAAGATTTGATATACGTCTAATTATTGTTGTTATAGATTTTTATTTAACTATTTATATGAATTGATTTGAACATATGTATTAGTATAGAATGATCATGATCAAAGTTATGTTAAGATTATTGTTGAACTCCTTAAGATATCAAAATATATTTTTCCAAAATTTTTCCTCACTCATGACATTTAGAAGAATGATAATATAAATGTTTAGCAAATTTGTTAAATTGATTATTTAAAAAGCTAGTATTCAAGATTGAATACGTAGAATATGAGATATTATGTGATGTTGTCATGAGGGGGACTAAATAAGCCTTGTACTCTTTTTCCCTTAACCCAGGTTTTGTCCCATTGAGTTTTCATGATAAAGCTTTTAATGAGCTAACATGTTATGCGTATTATAGAGATGTCTATTCTTTTTCGTTCACTAAATTTTTTTTTCCTACAAAGTTTTTATCTTAATAAAGTTTTAATGAAACACATTATCTACCAATGAACATCTAAGGGAGACATCCCATCATTGATAAATAAAAATACGTTTTTTTTATGGATTACAATAACAAGGCAAAGCTCGAATAATAAACACAACTAGTGTGACTCGAACCCAGACAACACCTGAGGCGATGAACACTTTTAACCATTAAACTATGTTCTATTTTCTTTTATTCTTTATTATTTATTTCATAATAAAAAACAACTTTTTTATTGTTTTCTAACTTTTACATATTTTCATTTTATTTTCCAAAATTCATTTTTAAAATTTTCAACTAAGCAATTTTCTTTAATGTTGTCCATTTTCTAACAAAACTAAAACTAAAACAAAAATGATCTCTATTTCCTGAAACCAAACGCAACTTAAGATTTTGAAGTATTCTCCTTTGGCCACTTATGTTTGTCATATGCAATGCTTTTAAGGGTAATTATGGTAACAAAAAATCTACTACTTGAGTAACTTAGCTTAGTAATTAAAAGAAGTAATAATTCAATATTAAATTTTGGAGCTTGATACTTTTGGATAATAATTAATATATGATATAAATTTTTTTTGAAAATAAAAATAACATCAACATAATACTTATCCTTAAAGTCTATATGATGGAATTATTAATATAACAAAATTTAAGTAGTACCTTATTGCTTTTTCCAACTGAGTTTTAATTCAATTGGTAAGAGTATTGTTGTCAATTCAGGAGGACGTGAGTTTGAGTGTGCACTTTTATTTGATTATGAGCCAATAATAATCGTATTAATCTTATTGATTTGTATTACTTTATATTGTTCAATATCGGCTTATTTTAATATGTATTTATCATTAGTATAAAATTTTGATTTTTTTTTATAAATTTATTTTTTTTACATTGATTATGATTTATTTTTACAATTATATTTAAAAATAAAATATAATCATTAAATTGAGTTTTAAATATTTTTTAAATTTATATTTTCATATCTAACATGTTTATATATATATGTGTGTGTGTGAATGAGATATATTTGAATGATTATGATATATATTATTATTAAGAAACATGAAATTAAACTATCCATATATATGTAAAGTTATTAGGTAGATACAAATAAATTTGAAATTATACATCAAAGTACATTGATATTGATATATACCAATATTTTTTATTAAAAATAAAATAATTAATTAAAGTTTTTTAATATTATTTAATTACGGAATATTTTTTTATTTTTGTGGTAGATTTTGAGTTATTATGGATATATTATGAGTTCTAACTTAAATCTAACTTATCTCGATCCATAGCAAGGAGACCTCATACAAACACACATTATATGAACTATGGTGAGCAAGTTTAATCAGTTTATCCGCATTCTGGTTTTCCTCTTTAGAGATGTGACGAATATGCCAGTGATTAAAACACTCTAATGATTGATAAATTCTTCGAACCAAAGCAGAATTAGAACTTTCTGGCGTCTTCTCTTGAATAGCTTATACTCCCTCATAATTTGTTCATAACAATGATCAAATAAGAGAACCAAACCATCCAAAATACCCCACAATTCAGTATCGAAAACAGAGTAATTACCCCACAAATTCCTCTTAATTTTTTATAAAATGTTCCAATATATAATCAAAACACACGCTTTATTTAATCAAACTTTCTTATAGAAAGGAAATGAGAAAAGGAAAGCAAAGACAAATCAACCAATTGCAGCAATAACTCTCATCATTTTGCATTAAACTTGTATTCAATGATGGTATCAATCCTTAGATCATCAACCACTTCCAGTACAATATTGATCCAACTCTTCAATTTTTTTTTAAAATCATAAAATAAAACACATTGGAATATTGATATTTAAAAAAAATAAGAGTAGAATCTAACAAGTGGTCCAGTGGTAAAGAGGATGTTGTTCATCTTAGAGGTTCCGAGTTCGAGCACATGTGTGTGCAAGGTGTGTGTGCGTTGGCAAAGGGTTAAGAAAATATGAACAGATACTACCATATAATCATACCAATATATTCAAAAAAAATAAAATAAAAGTATGAGTGTTTGAAATATTAAAAATTAAAATGCATGTAATTAGTGGTTTTGGACAAACCCAAACGTGCAGCATAGAAAGGCAGGACTTTAATGTCAAAATAAACAATCCAATTGCATGGATTGCTTGGGGGAAAAGAAAATCATGATTGACGCATATAACAATCCAAATCATGATTGAATTCGAATTATGTTAGTCGCGTTATTATTAAGATTTTATTTTATTTTTGTAATTCATCAAAAAAAATTTGTGATTATCAAATATGATTTTAATTATATATACTTTTGTGAATATTGTAAATTTAGATATTTGTGGAATATGTTTTTCCTTAGCTTTGCTTCATATAATAATTTGCACATTATAATCCCAAATTTGTAAACACTAATAATGTATAGAAAATTATCTCTCATCAATAAAATTATCAAATTATTTAAACGAGATTGGTAAATTAATATATATATTTAGATTAAAAAATAAAATACAATTACTGTTTGTATAAAAATAACTTTTTAAATTTAAATCATATACAGACATGTTTGGAAAGCAATAGGAAAATTGGATTCGAGTGTAATTGTTTGTAATTACCCACGTAGTTGCTCTTATCCTCAACTTTTCCGAATGTAATTAGTGTGTTTCAATTACACCCAATTCAGTAAAACCCACTGATTACAGTGATTAATCAAACATATTACCTATATATAATCACAAAAAATTACACTTAAAATCAATTATTAAATAATTTTTCAAATACATCCTAAAAAAACATTTGAAAGAGCTTATCCCCAAAAACAACACCAAACTTTGACTGCCGATTTAATCTAACATCTTTATGCATTTGGAACACGGGTCCAAGACAAAAGAAAAAAATCTCAATAAAGGTCCAACTTTTGCATTTATATCCCACATCCATATTTAACACATTTGAATATGATGTGGTTGGTATTATTCTTAATCGAAACATCAATTCGATTAAAAAAATTATGAAAATATTTGTTGTATTTATATGTTTAAATTTTGTTTTACTCATAATTTAATCTAATTTTTTATTTTAACATCACAGATATTACATGTGTTATTATAATCAATTAGATTCAAACCATACGTTTTATTATTTATTTTGTGTTATTTTTAAATACGTGTTTAAATTCTAAATAATTAAATATATGAATATGTATTCATACAACAAAACCCATATTTAGTACTTTTGAAATAACTTGGCCCAATAGAAAATTCCAAATTCAATGGGGCTTTTGCTAAAATCTAACAGAATGGCCCAAAGAACCCTGTACAATGACATAAATGTACAATGGAGTGTGTAATATTTGTTAAAATACGAATCCAATAAGTGGCTCCAGTGGTAGAGAGGATATTGTTCATCCTATGAGACCCAGATTCGAGCACTTGTGTATGTAAGGTGTGTGTGCGTTGTCAATGGATTAAAAAAATATAAATAGATACCATCATATAATCACAGCAATATAATAAAAAAATATTTGTTAAAATACATATTTCGTCAGATAAACATGCAATAAAACTAAATAGCTGCGAAGAACCTTGTCTAACGATATTGATCAATTGTGAAATATATACTCCATTGGTGAATAATATTTCTGCAGGAGATATAGTGTTCTTAGAGGGTGTTATTAATTCCTCAATTGCGATAGGAACAATGGAAGTGTAACACCCCTTATCTAGTTCGGTCGTCGGACCGAGTTACGAGATGTTACTATTGTTATCGAAATTTAAAACATTAAAATAACCATTCAATAATCATTTGTATCTCAATCATGATCATATGATGTCATTCAAAAACAAATCGAGACTAAATCGAGCTTATGGGAGCTCTATTGATGACTCGGGCATGAATTAAGATCAAATTGCAAAGTTTAGAAATTTTAGACTCCACGTTGTGACGAGTGTAACACCCTCAACCCAATATAATTTACCGAATCCAAATTTTGGGTATTACCAAAGGAATAAAGACAAAAACTTAATCTCTTAAACAATTTACAATTTATTACAACTTAATTACACACAGATTCAAACTAAGTTACATATGTATATGCAGGTAAATACAACTGTAGCACATGGTAATAAATTTACAAGATATCTAAATTGAAATCTTAATCTATTACATTTATCTCAAAATATAGATTTACTTGTAACACCCTCAGACTTTGAACATGCCGCAAAACTTGCTCTGTATGCATAATAATCTAATACGCCATTTCATTTGGCATAAACCTGATATCGTCCCTCCTGGTGTACACTCACATTGTCTCACCTGTAACACAATGCACACAAGATAAGTTTAGAAGAACTTAGTGAGAGAAACATCATTTACCTGCTTCATACTTGTACATTGCAATTGATGAATCATAATGACAAATATTATCATTATTAACCTTTAACTTTGTCTCTGGCGAGTACTTCCTCTAATCCTTTTCTTATACACATCAAATGACATACCTTACTCTGAAATTATTTTTTCCATCAATGTCTTCGATACATCACTTACATCTTTCAATCTCCGAGCCATTATATCTTCATTGTTCAAGAATGAACATGTACAGAAATGACAATCTTATATAATACTTAAATCCTTATTCGGTTCATACTCTGATCAATACAATCCCTTTACTTCTCTATATCTCTTCAATTCATTATTTTCCATCAAATCACAGTCTTATATAATACTTTACCATATAAACCACAAAGACATCATACCTTACTGATCTTACTGATTGCACTTAAAGTTCATTTTGATTACGCCAATCAACTTAATTCAAAATCCACCACAAAAAAATATTTCTTTAAGATACGCCATTGAGAGCCTTATTATGATGCGCCACAAGAGCATTTCTATTAGATTTCGCCACGAAGGTTATTCCTTCATAGTTCGACACAAGGGCTATTCTTTGATAGTTTGCTATAAAAGCTATTCTTTCATTTTGTGTTTATAATATGGATTTGCCTAAATCCACATTACGTGAGGTTTACCCATCATCATTCTGGGACACGCTGATAACCCCATTGAGTAATCACCATCTTTTAATTCCTTATAAAATTATATGATATATCCATTTTTAAAAATTTATTTTTAGAAATTATTAATCAAGTAAATATTTAACTGTTGCTAACATGTGTCAATTCAACTGAATTACTAACTCTAAAAAGTTACGAGAGTAAACCGGAGCCGAAGGCTCCGATTGAAAATTGGGAGTCCAGTGCAGTGGAAACTCTCTCCACTGGTTATCCGAGCAAACAACACGGTAAGTTTTATTTCAGTGAGAATAAAATTTACCTTAAATCTGAGATCGCACTGTAGGCCCAAAGCAACGGAGTTTCTGTAAATGATCCAACGAGTTTAAGCCCAAACCACAATCCACCTCAGTACTTCAGTACCAAATAAACCTATTCCAAACTCATCGCTGATTTCTATATTGTTTGCTTTTAACTTCAGTCTCCAGCTTCGACATCGAAACAATGGGTTATTCCAAGGATCAGCTGCTTGCTCGTTTAAAGGTTTCCTCTTTTTGATTTCTGGATAGCTTTTAGTTCTAATATTTGTACAGTTTGTATCTAATTTGCAATATCCATTCAGATTTTGGGAAATGATTCATTATTTAAACTACAATTGTGATTTGGGGTTTCATTATTTTTATTTAAATTCATTTATTTTCAGGGTAAGAATGGAGCAAATAAAGTGTCAAAACACAAATTAGGCTGTTTCAATATGGTTTTCTCTGCTAAAATTATGAACTTTTATTGATATTTACACTATGAATTGGTGGAAATATTGTGAATTGTCACCAGGGGCCGACTTGCCATTTGATTTTGGGGGCCAATTAGGAAACTAAGTATGTAGTTTCACCAATAGCTTAAAGCTTTGTTCTTAAAGATGAAAATAGAAGAACACAAGGTGACAGATAACAATTTAATTTTAAGTTTTTTTAAAATTTATAATGTACAAAATTAAATTATAAACAAAAAAATAAATATAAATATATACAAATTTAATTTTTTTTTGGGGGGGTGGTGGGGTGACAAGTTGATTTAGTTTAGCGCACACACTCACTCAAGATATTTCCAAAATGGCCCGTGACTCCCATGGCAATTCACCAATGATTGCAATCCTTCTAATTATATAGTTTTGAGTCAGCACTATTTCTCTGTTTGTATCTGGTTATGATTGAATTCGTGAATTTATATAAATTCATCAATAGCCTTGCTTCAGTTTATGGTAGCTTTTCTTCTTTTGTATCTCTAGTGACTGGCATGTACGTTGTATTTTTTTCAGGAGCTTCAAATTGATTTTTTCCAGTATGAACATCCTGTTGTTTTGACTGTCGAAGCTCAGGTAAAAGAAGAGTGCTAAACTTAGCTGATGAGTCCCTTTTGAGTAGACAAATTCATGTGTTTCATGGATTCTAAAATGTTTCTTCTCATCAGGCAAAATATGTTGGGAATGTGGGAGGTGCACCGAGCAAAAATCTGTTCTTGAAGGTATACACCGAATGAATATTAGCATTGTTTCTGATGGATTATTCATAACTTTCTGAGTGATTGCAAATGGTTATCCATGCAGGACAAAAAACATAGGTACTATGTTGTGTCTGCACTTGCAGATACGAAAGTAGATATGAAAGGTACATACTTTCTTTCCTGCTTTATTTTTGTATAATGCATGGAGATAGTTTATTGGTCTCACATGTTGGTCTCAATATGGAAATTTTGAAGTAACTTTAAGGTGTTAATGTGAGTTTCATGTGGCTTTCAAAGCTGTGCAGTTTTATCTCAGAGGCTTGGTTTAGGAAAGGGTGGTCTAAGAATGGCTCCAGAAGAGGCATTGGCTGAGATACTTAAGGTGGGGAATATGTAAGTTTTTTTACACTTGTTTGTTACAAAATTTTTGGAGGTCATGTTATTATTAAGTATATGGATTTAGTTAAAGAAAAAAATGACAAGCTACTTCTTTTCTTAGAAGGTAAATAAATTTGGTAATCAATGTTTATGCATATTAATGATTGCCAAATATATGATTAGAAGATTATAGTTGATGATTTTATATTGTTGCTTCTGTTTCCATGCCCTCCCCCCCCCCCTTTCAATAATGATTGTTATATGTATTTTCATTTCATTATTTTATGTTGTTGCTTCTGTTTTCCTTTTTTTAAGGTGCCACTTGGATGTGTTACTCCATTTGCTCTAGTAAATGAATCTGCAAGGTATTTAAGTTTTATTTCCTTCAACTTTTGAATTTACATTCATTTTAGTGCTGAATGGTACATGGAGAATTATATTCCTAGGATCTTGCTTTTAAGTAAATTCTGTTGGCTTATGTATTAGAAGGGAAGTCCTTGAAGCTTTTGTAGCTTTTTCCTTTTCCAAATTGTATAGAAAGTCCTTGTATTATACTTTTTTGGTGGATTTAGTCACTTTTTTGGTCTTCTTTAAATGTGCAAAATTTGTCTAATTGTACGAAAATGCCGATGTCACATGTTTTAAAAAATAACCTATGGAATTAACAAAAAAAATTAGCCATAGGACTGAAAATATACATTTTGAGAAGTAGAGGGATATAAATGATCAATTATAGTAGAGGGATTAAGTCTGAAAAAATGCATAGTACAAGGGCCTCTTACCCAATTTGATCTTTTTCTTTTTGCATTAGTGTGTGCATGAAAGTGGCTGTGCCAATGCGAAAAGAAAAGATAAATAATGTATTGATCACTGCAAAACCTTCTGCAGTAGAAGATGACTCTAGTGTTAATGATCATTAGGCCGAAATTCTAGTGCAGTTTCTTCTCCCTTCTTTCTCATCCTTCCCCTTTCTCTTATCTCTCTGTTATGGATTCTGTGCTTAATAGTTTAATAGTTTATCTGTAAAGATTTGCTTTTTTGGTGGTTTTCTTCGTTGTATTTCTAGTGTTAATTTTCTGTTCCTTTTTTTTCCCATTTAAAGTCATGTCTCGCTATTGTTGGATAAAGGATTCAAAACTCAAGAGCGTTGCATCTTTCACCCACTTTCCAATGACATGTCAATCTGTAAGTTGGAATATATACACCTTTTTTTCACCTTCTTGCAGAAAGATATGTTCATGTCCTTGTTTTTCAAATTCAGTTCCATGCTTTATTTTGTTACCTAAATTGATTAGAGTGGTTGTAGGCGATTGTTTCAAGATGGTATATGTTGAGAAGTAAATATCTTATGCTTTAGCACTGTTTTAACCTATTGCCTTTTTATATGGACAACATAAGCAAAAATGCTGGTTACACTGAACCATCAATTTGATTCTCAGTGTCTCATTTTTAGTTCTTCCTATCAATTATTTGTTACAAGTATGAATGCTATGTGTCATGGTGTATGCAATTTGGGTTACTCAGGCATAGAATTCTTATGATAGAAAAAAGGGACTGATTTACTAGGCTTTGGGACTGATTTACTAGGCTTTGGCTTAATATAACTGGAATTCAATGAGGAAACTTAGTTGATATAGCTCTATGTACCTTGGTTTCAGAACTTTTTATCTTTTCGGTATCTGTTTAAACTAACTCCCAATAATTTATTTCCAGCTCTTAATTCCTTCGGTCTTGACATGTTTCTTAAATCAATTGGGAGAGACCCAACTTATGTTGATCTGGAGGTAATTTTACTTTTTCCTTGATGTGTACCATGTCACTGGTAATGACTTGTCAATTCAGCTAATCTATTATCCATTTACTGTTGGTAGGCTAACCCTCCTGTAGGGAAAGATCAACCTCCTGATCTGGCTTCTTTAGTTCCATCGGGTTCCACAGTTCTGCCTGATCTTCCCGAGAAAACTCCTTCACAAGATTCATCTGGAAATCATCCTAGTGCTGGTAATAATTCTACTGCTGTTACAGGTAATTTATCCATAAGAATTGTCATTTACCACTCTGTTTTCTACTGTACGATTCTCAATTTCTTGCCCAAGTTACGACTTCCTAAATTTTGTTCCTATTGTAATGTTTCAAGAAAATTAAAACTAAGTTTTATCTATTGCTTCATTTAAATGAACTGTTTATATTGTTTTAAGAATTTGAAATGCTTGAAGTCTAGATCGTCATTCCCCTGTTTCTATTTGATCCTGAGACCAACACCTGTTTCCATTTGTTCTTATATCTGTAGCTTTTATACTAATCACTTTATTGTGTCGGACAACTTGGGCACAAAGATGCTGAATTTAATAGTTTCCACTTACGATGCTGTGAAACCTAGTAGGGAAAATGAATTACGTGCTTGCATAAACTTAAGTTTATGATAAATATGACAAAATTTTGCATCTAGCAAATGGTAATGGGCTTTGTTGACAGTTTGTCAAGGTTAAGTGAATTTTATTTTTCTTTTGATCGAGGTGGTGATTTAATGTCAATGGTTGCAAACCAATGGTGCCAATCTTACATTAGGAATCTGTTTCTTGTCTGGATTAACACTGATTGTCATTTCATCTGTTAATAAAAAACAATATTGTTGGTATCAGAAATTTGAGAAGAACTGTAATGTTGTTTGCATGACAATTGAGTTGATTACCTAGCTAGTGATGTAGGAATCAATTTTATCTAAACAATATAACCCTTTCTCTACTCTCCATGTAGCAAAAGCTGTTAAGCCATCTAGTGATGTGCAAAATGTTAAGGAGAAATCTGTCAGAGGTGTTCGACCATCGATTCCTTCCACAGATGCTGGGAAATTTGTGGAGGAGCTTCTGGATAGAACATCTACCTTGCTGCTATCAGAAGTAAGCTAATTCTAATACTTCTGTCAACCTGATATTTTTCTTTCTTTATTTTCCCCTCTTAGACTTATGAACTGAATACAGATTTCTGAAGATTCCATCAAGCGACATGGTGGACAATTAGGAGCTGAAGTAGTGAATAATATTAAAAAATGTCTTAGAGAAGATCTAAAGAATCTAGCTGTAAGTATTATGCAGTAACAGTCAAATATTTCCTTCATTATTTAGTATATAACTCTTGATGATTCTTTTGAATAAACCTAAAGAAACTGTTCAGGTTTCTAATAGTTTTTTTGTTTGGCTTCGACCCACAAGTATTTTAGTTTTCAAGTTTATACTAACAGAAATGACGGGCTTCCATTGCAGACAATATTCAAGAACACGGCATACACAGAAGGGTTTTATGCCGGTACTCACTATCAACCCAAGCATCTTTGATCTTATTACTGTTTATCTCCCTTGGGCCGTTTTTCTTACCAGAATACGATTTCTAAGCTGAAAAACAACAATCAAACACAGAATTTTCATCATGACGTTCGTTCTTTTTATTATGTATTTTTATCTGCATTTAGACATTTAATTGAAACTATGCATGCCCCTGTTTTTAGAATCAGATAAAATTGCTTGTATTGTTCAGAGACATTTAATTGAAACTATGTATACCCCTGTTTTTTAGAATCATATGGCTATTTAACTGCCATTTACTTGATTTTGATAATTGCAATGCTATTTTCCTGGAAAATTGATTGTTTGAAGGTGCATCTAGTGTACTTGAAATAGATAAATAGGCTGCTTATGCAGCATTTCGAGATTTTGGAGATCCTACAGTTTAAATTATAATAGGATTAGAGAGAGTGACAAGCCATGGTAGCTGCTGCTTAGTTTTCTGACTCAGGGTCTCGGTTGCACATTAATGATTAATATGGGTATGCTCAATTTTTTTTTTATGTTACATCTGAGTTCTGGATGACATACATGTAAAAAACGTGGTAAATTACTGAAATTTAAATCAAATTGTTCACACACTTTACATCTGAAACACATTTTGCAACAATGTCTTGCATGAATTCCGACGAGCAAGCACGTCTGCATGTAAAAGGCCTAAAGAATACAGCATCGATTTGACCTTGATTAAACTACTGGGGGAAATGAACTTAAAAATGATTTTCTGTGTAACAGGTTAATTGTCAATGAACAGAGATTATAAAGCAAGTCCATGTTATGTTCTATTTTTAACTGCATAAATGGTTTCATGTCATAAAATATGTTTCATCTTTGCAGAAAATGAAATTACAATTTATAGATAAATTAGATTTTTTTTATAATATTAAAATAAAAAAGTGAAATGAGGCAACATGAGGTAATATAGCAGAGTTATTGATTAATCAGCATTGGCATGATGGAGGAGACTCCCCTGTTCCATTGGCATTACCTGTTGGTACAAAGATAAACACAATATATAAATCACATTGAATCATGAATGTGTACAATGAAATCATTGAAAATCAATTTTCATTACCAGGGGAAGTCTGATGCCTTATATGGAAAGGACATAGGTTACTAGCCAACTATCTAAGTCTCTGATATCGTCCACGATCTCCAGAAGAAACCTCGGATTCTGACAAATGATGATTACTGGATTCTGCATCACTGCTAACAGGCAACTCTTGGCGACAAACAGGGCAAGAATTGTGAAGCCTTAGCCAAGGAACAATGCAGTCATTGTGGTATATATGTTTACAAGGCAGCTCCCTTGCTTCTCCACCAACAGCGAATTCCTCCTTGCAAACTGGACATTGCGAATTGTCGATCAGATGCATTTCAGTGATCTTCATGGTTGGAATCGTGTTGATTGTCGATTCTGGAGCTGGAGGTACTCCTGGATGGTCATTTTGAGTTAGTTGATCGATCAAGTCATCAAGTCCTGGCCTGAAAAAAAAGTTTCTCGGATCCATACTAGGCGGTACAAGGTTTGCTTGTCGCAAACTCCTTTCAGCTATGCTTGGACCATAAGGGCCCGCAGGTCTAAGGATAATCCAAGTCCTAGGACGATGTGTAGCTTCAAATTCTTGTTCTCCAATTGCATTTCCATCAGAACTTAGGCTTCTATGCCTTCCACGACGCTCAAAGGGATCACTTACGGATCCAGCTCCCAAAAAAGGATGCCTACGAAGAGGCCAGCCGAAAGGTTCTTGATTTTCATTTTGACCAGAACTACGGAACCTTTGACGATGCTCAAGATGATTACTTGCAGGTTCAGCTCCCAGAAAATGACTCCTGAGGAAAGGCTGGCCTAAAGATTCTTGAATTTCATTTCCATTGGAACCATGGCTTCTACGCCTTCGACGATGCTCAAGAGGGTTACTTATAGTTATAGATTCTGCTCCCAAGAAATGACGCCCGAGGAAAGGCCAACCTAGAGGTTCTCTAATTTCATTTCCATCAAAACTATGGCTTCTACGCCTTCGAAAAGACTCAAGGGGATTATTTACAGATTCAAGTCTTAGTAAACGATGCCCGAGCAAGGGCCAACCTACAGGTTCTTGATTATTGGAACCATCACGATTACGATTGGATATTCGGATCAAAGGATCCATGATAAGAGAGAGTGCTTCAAACAGACGAGCTTCAGGGGAGGGATCAAAAGCAGTGAAGTCAACAACCATTCTCGGCCTACCGGTTTCCATCTCGCAAACGAACTGGCCAGAACATCGAGGGCAGATTATCTCCAAAGGATTTGTAGAGACAATCCTTACAGATTGGTGACACTGGTAGCACCAATAAAGCTTGTAGTTCCTCCCTGGGGCTGAACCATTGGTTCCATTGACCCTTTCCCCAGGTTGAGTTCGAGACATATTCTCCATCTGGGTATTTTCTTCTTTTTAAAAATCTTGAAATTGGCTAAGAAATCATTTTAGAACCCAACATATACTTAATCTATGAACCAAGATTAGCAGAAAAGTATAGCTTCATTGGTTGAATAAAGCAACCCACTTTTCTAGGTAATGTTGTAGATGATATATTCACACAGTTACCGTCCATGCAAAGGAAAGGGTGAGAAAGTTTTTCTGCAAAGGGATTTTGTATTCTGAAGATTTTCATGCCCTTTTTTCTTACGGAACATTTTCAAGATATCCGCCATTCAAATCTCAACATAATGCATCCAATAACTGAATGTATTCAATTTGAACTTCAGTGTGCCTGCGTACATGCATGAAACAGAGAGGTTCATGGAATTTCACTGAGCTTCAAATAACTGTTTAGTTCCAGACATATGCTTTGATACTTACAGGAAAATTGTATAGGGAAACAATAAAACATCGATATGCATCCATCAAGACATAACTGTTACTCGATTAAGCACAATCTACTGCGTATTCATCCATGAACCATGCATTACTTGAAGTCACTCCTATGATGAATTCTATTATTCGAATAAACTTTATAGGTTGGTTTGAGTCATTACTCAACCTCCAGTTTGATTTTCAAGGATTACAAGTTCAAATAGCCAAATCTAGTCACATACCTTGGCCGATAAACCTAGTTCCGATACATTTAATCACTTTTTCTTCAGCTTCTCCTTCATCCTCTCGACTGCAGACCTCAAAGTTTCTTCATCCTTGCAGAAGGTAAATCTCACCAAATTCTTTCCATCTTCCGGGTTCAAGTAAAAGACACTAGTAGGAATTGCCACAACTCCGACTTCCTTGATCAGATACTCGCAAAATGCAATATCATTCTCTAGACCGAAAGGGGTGTGATCTACAACAACGAAGTATGTTCCATTTGATGGGAATACTTTAAAACCAACATCCTTCAAACCCTGCACCAAAATTGCCTTCTTTGCCATATAATCTCTCTTTAGCTCAGCAAAGTAGGAATCGGGGGCTTGGAGAGCAACTGTAGCCGCATATTGCATGGGAGTGGAAGTAGCAAAAGTAAGGAATGAGTGTGCTTGCCGCACTCCCCAAGTCAAGTGTGGTGGAGCTATAGCCCACCCAATTTTCCACCCTGTTAGAGAGAACGTCTTCCCCAAGGAGTTCATAGTTACCGTTCGCTCATACATTCCAGGAAGGGATGCCATTGAAATGTGATCCATTTCGAATGCCAATTTATCATAAACCTCATCAGTAAAAACCAAAACATCATTCTCAATGCATAGCGATGCAATTGTATTAAGTTCCTCACGAGTAAACATCTTCCCTGTTGGATTATGTGGAGTGTTTATAAGAATGGCACGAGTGTTCTTTGAGATAGTGGACTTAAGCTCATCAATAGGAACAGCAAAATCGGGAGGGCGCAATGTGATGCATTTTACTTTGGCACCAGCCATGGATAATGTCGCTTCATAAGAATCATAAAATGGAGCAAAGAGGATCACCTCATCACCTGGATTAATCAAGCCTAACATGGTTGCGGCAATAGCTTCGGTGCACCCAGAGGTAACAGTAATTTCCTTCTCAGGGTCAATCACAAGTCCAGTATCCTTCTTGAAGCGAGAAGCTATGGCGTTGTTAAAGTCTGGAACTCCATATCCTCGAGCATATTGGTTTTTCCCATCTTTAATGGCTTTAATTGCCGCTTCTTTTACAAAATCCGGACCATCAAAGTTGGGGAACCCTTGGCCAAGGTTTATTGCTCCATGCTTGATTGCAAGCATACTCATCTGAGTAAAAATTGTAGTCTTGAACTTCTCCAATCGCTTCGCAACCTGTGAAAATATACAGGGTTACTAGACAGAAAATATATATTGCTTTATAACACAAACTATTTGAATATACATATATTGCTCAATGTCCAAAATCTTCATTTGTTTGGCTTTTCTTATTGGAATTGCTAAACCATGATTTTAACCGCAAAAGCTAAAATTTCGTCATTCGAAATGCGGCTTTAAACCGCAAAAGTTGTGCTAACTTCAACGCTAAAAGGGGGCTAATAGGTCTGTGAATCAAATTAATACTTCTACAGATCCCTAATGTTTCTAAATAAAAAAAAGGGCATGGCAACAACAATCTCATTTTCTACTAAATTCAGAAAATAATCCTCAAATCGGGTTTTGACTAGCACTTCCATGTGAGATTGAAAGAACAACATGATAGATTTTCAATTTGTTATACTACTAATCATGTCCTGTAATTCATAAAACAAAATCTCATTATCTAACCAATTTGCAATTTTGAAAAGATTCAAAGCATGAAATTTAGATATTCTCTACATGCATTTCATTTCAACAATTCAACAAAGAACATACCCATTGTCCAACCAGTAGAAAAGATGTCATTATAATAATAATAATAATAATAATAATAATAATAATAATAATAATAATAAAACTTTCCTCCAAATTAAGATCTGACCTAAACAAATTATACAAAAACTGGAAACAAAATCGACCCCCAAACCCAACAAACAAAAAATACTCCCAAAAAATGAAGAAAATCAAATAAAATCAAATCAAGGAAAAGAAGTGGTCACCTGAACTGGTTGGTGGGTGATATTGGGAGTGGCATCGTGAGTAGAAACAGGGTCTTTGTGGGTGGAAACGGAGGAGATGGTAGCCATGAAAGATGGGTAATTGCTGATTCTCCTATTAGACCTAAAGAAAGAAGAATCGGAATAACCCTTTTGGAAATGCTTGGAGAAATTAAAAAATAAGGGTGTTGTGGATGGGGATTTAAAGCAAAGTGGCCTAAGCATTTCGAAGTGTGTCCAGGTACATTCAGCAGCCTGCATCGAGATTAGGTGGCTTTATGTACTAATTTGAATTTGACCCTCTTTCTTTTAGCAAGTTCGGAGTCAGAGGAGATTGCTTGCTTGAATGATGATTTTTCTTTTTTTGTTGAACTACTGTGAGACGTGGAAACAAATAAGAAAATTGCAGGTGATAATTGTGAAATAATGTCAGAAAAAAAACAACTAATATGTAAGATTTTTATTCAGCGATGTAATTTTATTTTTTCATTTAAAAAAAATATATGCATAATTAAATTTTAATTTAAAATAGTAAATTTTAATAATTCATTTTTTTAATTTAAATATTATTTAATATATATGGTCAATTATAGTGATAGAATTTTGTGAGTCTCCAATTTTACTGTTACACTCTTTACTTTCTATAAATCGTGGATTTAATATTAGTACTTTAATTTGTTTAATTTTAATTTTTATATTTTTTAAATTTTGAGATTTTAGTCCGGGCTCAATGATAATAGTTAAATGCGTTTGGTTAAATTATGTCATTAATCTTGTATTATGTCTAAAATTATAGATTTAGTCCAGTTCACCAATTGGATCATTCTTAGTAGTTATATTTTTTTAAATTTCAAAATTTAATGGCAATCATTAAATCTATTAACTGATTTTTTTTAATAATATATGAAAATAACAAACATATATATCGTTACACATGTGATAATATGTTTGACGCATCAAATTTTAAAAATAAGAGAACTTGACTTAATGAATTTAATAGTTGTCTTTTTTGTTAGGACTAAATTTTTCAAATTCTAAAAGCACATAGATTAAAAATACCAAATTAAAATACAAGTACTAAATCCATAATTTATGAAAGTACAAGGTCTAATAGCAGCATTTGACCATTTTTTGAGTGTGTGGTTCATGCCACTTTGAATAAGTGCTGTGATTAAGAATAAATTTTGTATGCATTTGATATTGTAGTTTGACTCCAATATTGAGTGTTGTAGTCAAGCTTAAAGTATCAAGTTTTAATTCATGGTTAAATTATTTCGGTAGTCGATCAAATATTAATAAGTTTCTTTTTTAGTTTAGGGTAAATTTCATTGGAGGTCATCCTAAAGTAGCATTGTTCCTATTTTGGTCATTCTAAATTTTTTTTATCAATTTAATCACTGATACCAAATTGGTCACTCAACTGTTAAACTCTTAGGTCACGTTTGGTTCGCTGTAATGGAATATTGGTTCGCTATAATGGAATAGAGCTCTAATGGAATATGATTGTAATCAGTAATTCAGTTGTTTGGTTGAATAGAATGGAATATAGCTGTAATAGCATAATAAAAAAGGCTTAAATAACTAAAATACCCTTAGCAGAATTTTTTTAAGTAAATGATTATTGTTATTAAATTTTAATAAGATTATTATTAAATATAATTTAATAAAAATAATAAATAATTTAATTATATTTTAACATATTATTAAATACAATGTAATAAAATAATATATAATTTAATAATATTTTTAATATAATTATTATTAAAATATAAATTAGTAAAAATTATAATATATAATATTAGAAAAATAATATATAACTTATTTTATTAGTTTTAAACTACAATGCATTTATAAGATCAAAGATCAAGAGGAAATAAAAAAGACATTTGAAAAACATTAGATAATTGATAATTGTTTTAACTGCTTCCAAACATAAAACTATGTAAACAGCCTTAGAACAAAACAAAACCATAAAAAAAATACACGTTTTCCTCCATTAAAAATGGGAGAAAAACTTCAATACTAACTCCTTAAAGAAAAAACCAAAGTTTATATTATATCAAATAGCAAAAGGATTTTTGGGTTTGGAGCTAAGAGCTAGATTACTGCTGGTCTCATCCTTGGCCATGGATTGTTTACATGGATCATGTTCACATCCATAATATAACTGGCAAAGTCAGCACCGTTTTCTTCAGCTCTTGCTAGCAACTTCAACTACAACACAGGGCTTATTTTTCCAAAAATATAAGCCTGCCTTGTAAATGCATTGATGGTGAAGGTTACACCTGATGCAAATCACAAATACCCCAAAATTAATTCAACATAAAAAAAAAGTCTTTCCAAGAAACGAAATTGAGAGACAGAGAAGTCACTGGCCATTACAACCTGCAAAAAAGAAAAAACAGGTTATGTGATTCATTGACATGCAATAATAATTTGTCTTAAGAAGCATCACTGTCAGGATAGAACAATTATATGTAGTATTTGCCTTAAAAAACATTATGTCAAGATAGAACACTTGTAACTCTAAACTTCACAGCTGAAAATGCGCAAGATTACATGCTTGTGCTTTTACATACATGGAGAACTTTTAAATATTTTTAATCACTCCATTCCACGCCTCTAAAGAATAGTTTCATAGACAACATATTCTGATTGACATCTTAAACTCATTCTCCTCATGTAGTAGCAATATAACTGAAGTCTAGTTAATGAAGTAAAAACAACTAACCTGGAAGTTAACCTTTACAACGAATATGAAAAAATATATGCAAAAGTCTAGCACAACCAATCAAAATAGTTGCATATAGGTCTTATTCATGCTTTCATACTAACAATAGAGTGGTGCAAAACTTAGCTCCCGAGTAAACACTGAAAATGATGGGAATGAAAACCTGTGGTAGTCTAATTTGATATTCTATCACAAGAAACTACCCCTCTAATGATCAATTGAGGTCTAAAAAATCGTAAGAATATCAATGTTGCAGAATATATGCAAAAAAATTAACCTAGTTGAAACGTTACATGGAATATCTTAAAATCCTTGCATACAGCAAATGCTGGAATGAGCATAGGCTTACCATACCAATCTGCATAAAAGCTGCCAAACCAACTATATTGCACAGATATAACATAATTTTTTTCTGAAACTACATACGGTAATTAAGATATGATAGAAGAAAAGGTTAAGTACCACATTGGTTTTGCCATGGGAACTAGGCTTGATGCTTGAAACTTCAGAGCAAAATGATTAGACAAATCATGAAACTTAAAATATAAAAAACACAAGAGGAAACAGAGTTGTATATATTACCAGTGTCTTTGAAGTTCGAAAGTGAACCAAGACCTAAAGATTTTAAGACCTAAAATTAAAATACGAGATGTGCCTCAAAATTATAAAGACAGAGAACTCATCTGCAAAGAGACATTTGCATGAATATGAACAAAGAAACTTCTAATATGCTCTCAATATCCATGCAATTGAATCAAATAGTTTTAGCTAAGTAACTTGTTCATAAACAAAGACAGAGAACTCATTTGATATTTATCACCATTGTCATCAATCTAAAAGCATTTCCATACAGAACTGTTGCAAAAAATGGTGCCATGTGCACCCAAATCTACGGCTCAACCAACAGATCATTATCAAAAAACAATATCTTTCTATTTTCCCACAATAAAAGTAAATAAAAGAAATAAGAATCCTGATCCACTTTAAAACAAACACAACTCACCCCTGAAACAGAATCAAGAAGGCTTCTTTTCACCAAAACACCTGATGCCCAAGAGTAGAAAAGGCATAAAGGAAGCCCCAAAATCAAGACATAATAAACAGGGTGATGGATGAATTAACTAAAAAAGAGAGAACGGAAGAGTCAAAGAAGAGAATAGAGGTTAGCTACTCTGAGAAGGAGCCTATATTAGGGCCAGTTGGGTTTTTTTTTACAACTATTTGGTATTTTTCTCAAAAAGAAAAAGAAAGTTGGAGTTAAAAAAAGAGAATCAGCAAAAAGAAAAAGAAGAGATTGGAAACAAAAAGAAACTTACCCGTGAGACTGGGAGAAGATGATGTTCCAATTACAATTTCTTCAATATCTGGGTAGAGGTGTGGGTAGAGATGAGGGCAAAAAAAGAAAAAAAAATTAGTTCACGCGTTGAATAGCTATTCAGGGGTGGGAGAAGAGAATGACTATTTAGCTTTCTCTCGTAATAGACCCTGAATATATTCAGGGTTGTAATAACATTACAGCCAACCCAACTAATGTTTGGTGGTGGGCCCACCGAATTAAGCTGGAATATATTCCTAAGCCCCCAACCAAACATGCCTTTAAGGACTTGCTGATTGGACCTGCAAAAAAAGAAAAAAATTTCTTTTAATCCCTTTAAAAATTACAAAAAAAAAATTAAGGTAAAGTTCTTAATTACCCCATGTTCTCCCATTTATTTTCCAACTAAATAGTTTAGTTGCACCATTTTTCAAAGCCACAAAGACTTTTTTTGGTCCTCTAACTTTAAAAATATATATTTTAACTCTCTATTTAATTTTTTTCTTTTTTTAACCCTTAAACTTTTATTGTTTGACAAATCATCTAAAAATAGATGGATAATTAATGTTTATTAACTTTGCGGACGTAACATATATGTGGATTGGTGTATGCCACATTAGCAATTAATTTATTTTTAAAAAAATTAAAAAAAATAAAATATTTTTTTTATATTTGTATACTTTTTAATAATATTTAATTTTTATAATCTTTTTAAATTTTTTAAATTAATTAATTGTTGACGTGGCATCATGTGTATGTAGCGTCAATAAAGTTAACAACTTTTTCATCTATTTTGGAGTGATTTGTCAAACAATGCAAGTTTAACAGCTAAAAAAGTGAAAAATTAAATGGAAGGCTAAAATGATTTTTTTTTGTAAAGTTGGAGGGTCAAATATGTAACATCCTAGCCCGACCTGACAGTAGGTTTCGATTATGGAGCGTCACAAATGGACTGTGTTATACTTAAGAAAAAAATTCTAAATTTCAAATCTGTAATAAACGGACTACATTGGAACAAATAATAATCCTTACAGCCTTAAGCTTACATTAAAGTTTAATTTTCTCAAGTATTTTGTCTCTAAGCAGACTATTTGTTTACAATGAGTCCCTTAAAGTTTTTATCTTAGGGTTAACTATTTCAAAATCTAAACCCTAAGGACCTTGAATCAACAGTGATCATCAATCTTCACTTTATCTGGCTTGATCCTTTCTCGAAGTCCTCGAACATCCCTACAAGTCCTACGAACACAAGACAACTCTGTAAATTCGAGAGAACTTAGTGAGGTTTTTTCAGTATTAATCACACATAGCCCTTATCTTACAGGGGTGATAAATAAAGAAACTAAAATCGTTAAAACTCTCTGATCATTTTAGGTGAGTTTCCTTAATCAACGTGGTGGACTCCACCCGATCCTCTGAGCTACTCGGCTTCCTATCAGACCTTCCTCTGGTCAAACTTTCCACTCGACCGTAAGTGCAGACTGAAGTCAAACTACATAAAAAAATTTGACGCCTATCTTTATCTTTTATGAACTTTTAGTTTCATGGTTGAAACCAAGACTATAGTTTCGAGTACTATTTTAGCCATACTTTATGGTTTTGTCACATCCCTAAAACTTGATACGTGGGGCGTACGGCCTTAGACGCTTCTTTGATCAAAATAATGCCTAAGTAAGCCTGATTTCCACGTTTGAGGATTCACCAAGAGAATTCCTCTAAGGCACCAAATTTGTATAGCGGAAGCGACTAGCCAAAACAAGGCTTAAAAGACAACAGAAAGGCCACAAGAACAAGAACAAGAGAGAAGAGTTTGAGTAAATGCTCTCTATTGTATTCACAAAGAAACAATACAAGAATGGAGTATTTTGAGTGTGTTTTACAAATGAGGGGAGGCTCCCTATTTATAGTTGAGCTCCCCCACAATAGACGGTCAAGATCGAATTACATCGACGGATGAGATTAGCCTATCCCTTAAATTATGGGATTTACAAGATTATATTCAAATCAAATCCTATCTAATCCTAAAGATATGATTCTCTCTTATCTTCTAGGATTAGTTCCCATATTTGTCAAGATGCCTTGAGTTGACAAAGCTTCATCATTGGGCCACCCAGGCTTCAATCTGATAGGCTTGACCAACAGCTCTCTGATCGGGCTAGCTCATGTGGGCTAAATGATCCCAATGTCAATGATAGACCTCCATGGGACTCATTGTGTGCGAAGGTCACAGGTTTTGAACTTTGGCCCGTGACATTCTCCCCTACCCATTCTCGCAACGCCCTCGTTGTAGCTCCAAAATGGCACTGACTTGCTTCACCTCGGCCTCGTCTCGTTGCCTTAGCATTATCCCGATTAGTCTCACTATCGGGCCGTCCTCTCTTTTGAAACTTTCGCCTCAGCTTTCGTCGCTTATTAACTCGAACCATCTCACTTGTTAGTACATCAGGTTGGCAAGAAGTCTCTGTACGCACTTGCCCACATTTTGATTCGCTTTGATCGGAATCCACTTGATTCACGTCACTTGGCCTCGAATCGCCCATAGTCCCTCGGCCTTCTTACTTAAGAACTCTGAAAGGGCCTCTACATTCTTGCCAAGCAACCAAGTTAGAATGCAAAACACTATTAAAGTGTTTCGAATATACCTTACTCGTCCCATTTACTCTGGTCAACTGTCCAGCTTGCATCGTCATTCTCGCAAACTTTGATGTACCACCCACTTTTCTCATAAGTGGAAGCTCCTCCGATATGTCAACAGAAATGAGCCTCATTGAACCTAGCTTCCAAGTTTGCATCGCAACTTCTTCCTCTAAGTTCGATGCCGAACTCACCCCTTCAATGGGTTGAAGCCTCACCGATGACTCGGCCAACTTCGTCGCTTTCCTCGAATTGAGCTCCATTGGTCCCAGCTTCACTGTTTTCATCGCGGCTTTCTCCATTAAGTCCGATGACAAACTCACCTCTTCTTTAGGTGGAAGCCCCTTTGATGACTCAACTAGCTTCGATGTTGCCTTTTCTTTGACCCTCACGGATTATTGCTTTGGACAGTTCCGCAACTCATGCGGACTACGGCATAAGAAGCATTTGACTCGCTTCTTTTTGCTCCTCTTTGCCCCTTTGGCTTCGCTTGAACCAAGCTTTTTGGGCACCTTGTCTGTCTCCTTGATGATAGACTTTTTCGGACATTTTCGTAACCTATGCGGATCATGACACAAGAAGCACTCGACTGGCTTCTTCTCGCTTTCGGCCTTCTTGGCTTCGACACCCCTTGCGCTCGAACCAAGTCTCGCGGCCTTACCTTCCGGCTTGCCCCTTTTAGACAGCTCGGATTTCCTTGGACATTTCTTCAGCAAATGTGGACCATCGCAAAGAAAACATTTTAACTTGCCTCGCTTTTTGTTGGGTTTCTTCTTCCCAACTCATGGTTTCCCATTACCACCATTGTCGCCATTGCCTTCGCCATTATTATCTTCATTGTGATTCCCTTCACATGCGCCCGTTTCATCGGACTTGGAAGATCCAAGCTTGTCTTTCCCTAGACCAAGCTTGACCACGAACTCTGCTACCGTCATGGCTTTTGACAGCTCTTGGACACCTCATTGTTCCAATTCCTGTCTAACCAACGGCTTTAATCCATTCTTGAAGACAAGTAATGCTTCTTTCTCGGTCACATCTCTAACTCGAAGCATGAGTTCCTTAAACTCTCGAACGTACTCTCCAACTGTGCCTCGTTGCGTTAGCCATCGTAACTTTGCTCGAGCTTCGTCCTTGGCATCATCCGGGTAATATTGTCCCTTCAATTCATCTTGGAACTCTTGCCACGTTTCAATCTCGCTATGCCTTTCATCTATGATCTTGTCTCGCCACCATAAAAGCGCATTATCAGTAAGAAACATTGAAGCAATATTTACCTTACTCGCATCATCCTCGATGCCTTTGGCACGGAAGTAGTTCTGCATCCTCCACAAGAAATTATCTATATCGCATGCAGACTTTGTCCCCGTAAACTCCTTCGGCTTTGGGACATCACTGAATGCTACACTTGACACTCCTCCATTCCCCACGGTTGCTCGACACAAGGCAAGCTCTTCCTCGAGCTTCTCCAATCTTGTGCTCAAAGCCTTCGTCGTGGCCATTGTTTCCTCCTTCAAAGCCACCAGCATGGCTTCGAAAGCATCGCTCCTTTCTGTCAGCTTAGACCTATGGGAATTGAGTAACTCTTGTACCTCATCCCTAGTGTTATCGAGTTTTATGGTCACATAGTCCCTCGATTGTTCCCTCAAGTCATCTATGAGATCATAAGCTCCATTGATAAACTCCTTCGCGCCCCCCATGGACTCGTCAAGTCTGTCCACTCGATCCTCTATAGCTGACAGCATGTCCCTCAATGATCTCCAAGGCAACTTCTGTTTGGAATCTTCTTTCAACATCACGAACAGTGCCTTCGTAACACTAGCTCGGATACCACTTATCACGTTCCTAAACTTGAATACGTGGGGCGTACGGCCTTAGACGCTTCTTTGATCAAAACAACGCCTAAGTAAGCCTGATTTCCACGTTTGAGGGTTCACCAAGAGAATTCCTCTAAGGCACCAAATTTGTATAGCGGAAGCGACTAGCCAAAACAAGGCTTAAAAGACAACAGAAAGGCCACAAGAACAAGAACAAGAGAGAAGAGTTTGAGTAAATGCTCTCTATTGTCTTCACAAAGAAACAATACAAGAATGGAGTATTTTGAGTGTGTTTTACAAATGAGGGGAGGCTCCCTATTTATAGTTGAGCTCCCCCACAATAGACGGTCAAGATCGAATTACATCGATGGATGAGATTGGTCTATCCCTTAAATTATGAGATTTACAAGATTATATTCAAATCAAATCCTATCTAATCCTAAAGATATGATTCTCTCTTGTCTTCTAGGATTAGTTTCCATATTTGCCAAGATGCCTTAAGTTGACAAAGCTTCATCATTGGGCCACCCAAGCTTCAATCTGATAGGCTTGACCAATAGCTCTCTGAATCGGGCCAGCTCATGTGAGCTAAATGATCCCAATGTCAAAGATAGACCTCCATGGGACTCATTGTGTGCGATGGTCACGGGCTTTGAAGTTTGGCCCGTGACATTTTGCACAAAAAGTATCCTCTTATTTCTACAATTGGTATCAAAGCCTCTCACTTAACACAAATAGTGATTATCCTTGTTGATATCCTTGCTTGCAATGCAAAATGGAACAAATTATGCTTATTGGAAAGCTAAGATGAAAGCTTTCATTAAGTCAACTAATAAACGAGCATGGAGAGTTGTTTTAACTGGATAGACTCATCCTTTTACTAAATTTGAAGAAGTAAAAACTCTCAAGCCTGAGGTAACCTGGACCATTAATGAAGAAAATTAAGATTGTTAATGCCAACTTTAAAACACTTTATGTTTTTTTTGTGGGATAGTTGCACAAAAATTCATGAGGATTTCGAAATATACTGAAGCCAATGAAGCTTGGGAAATACTAGAAACAATGCATGAAGGGACCAATACAGTGAAACAATCCAAGTTTCAATTGTTGACAACCAAATTTGAGACTTTGAGGATATAAGAATCAAAGACCATAGAGTTTTATGCAAAACTCTATGACTTGACCAATCATGCTTTTGCCTTAGGAAGCGAGTACTCAAACTCAAAGCTTGTTAGAAAGGTTCTTAGGTCATTACTTGAAAGGTTCATCACCAAAGTAACAGCCATCGAGGAGGCCAAAGATATCGATGCCATGAGGATTGATGAGTTAATTGGGTCCCTCCAAACCTTTGAGATTAACATGGAAAAGACCAAAAAGGGCAAATCGAAATCTGAAAAGAACATTGCCTTTTCAGTAGCTGAAACCGTGCCCAATAAACTAAGCACTGTTATCAAAGAGATGCAAGAATAGTTGGCTCTGCTTACTCAAGGGTTCAATAAGATGGCAAAGAAGCAAATTGGAAGGAATAAACGCTCTGAGGAATCCAAGGCTATCTAGAAGGGAAAGTTCAAAACCAATATTGAGTCAAATGAACCTATTAAGGAAAAGAAACAAGGAATTCAATGTCCTAAGTGTCATGGTTTTGGGCATATTCAAATAGAATGAACTAATACCCTAAAAAAAGAAGGGAAAAAGTCTTTGTGTGTGACCTGGAGTGATAAGGAAACCAACCCAGAATCAAAGTCTGATGATGAATAGGTAAGCAATTTTGTTGCTTTCACAACGAAGGTGGATGAATTAGATGTTTCTGATTGTGAATCAATGGAGTGCAATGAAGAAAAGGAACATGAGGACTCATGTTAGAAAAATGGAATCTTCAGTGAAGTTAACTCAAAGCTTTGAATTGAGAATGATTTTCTGAAGAAAGAAGTCTCCATGCTTGAAGGACAAACAGATGCAAAAATGATGGAGCTTAATGAATAATAAAAATAATGGAGAAACTTAAAAAGTAATTAAGGGATGCAAGGCAGACTCTCAAACAATTTGATTACAGCACTAGTAAATTGAATGTGATGATAACAGTTAGAAAAAAGGGTCAGAAGAGGGAAGGCTTAGGCTTCATAGATAAAGGGAAGACTGTTGTAGAAAGCCCTAGTGTGTTTGGACAAGCAAGGTGTAACTACTATCTTGGAGAATGCTCTAAACAAATAAAAGTTCAAGAGACGTCCAAACTCTAGAAGAAATCAACTCTATCCACCAAAAGAAAGATCATTTGTCACTATTATGGTATTCTTGATTCATTGATTAATAATTCCAAGACTATGTTGATGTTGTTCCAGTGTCGTCATATTTTTCATGGAGGCAATTGATGTTCGAACACTTTTCCAAGAAACAAAATGCAATATTTGTATTGCTTTTTGTTTATGAGTTTGGGGAGCCTAATATTATGTTGTCCTTTTTGATATCTCAGATTGCATTTCCTTTCTTTTTAATGCTAACTTAGTTCATCCTCTTATTTATCATACTTCTTTTAAGTAATTTTATGCACTTTTTATTAATAAAAAATTAAATGAAATCTCGAGTGTTGTTAAAATATTTGTATAAATTAATACATCCAATCACAAAAAACCACATGCATATTAGTATTATCCACATGCCAATCAAGTTCATGTCCTAATCAAAGTTTTTTTGGTTAGACCATTAATTCTTGATTTGGCTTGTTTAATTAAATAAATTGTTAAAGTTTCATACAAAGATATTTAAAAACATAGAGAAAATTGATTTAATCAGTTTCAAACGATTCAAAAATCGACTGAACTAATTCCTTTGCTCGAATTGATACTCTAACTTGATCTGATCATGAAAAAACCTGAACGGTGATTGGGTTGATGATAAAATAGAATCCTGAGTCGCGAACAGTGATTCAATTGATGATAAAAAAAAAAGAATTCTTAGTTCAGTTATCTACCTTAACGACAGAAAAAAAAGATTGATCAAATTCTATTAAGTCTAACTCATAATGATCATTTATCCAAAAATGAATCTGGTTATCAAATGATTGAACAACTAAGACCAATTTACTTACAATACTTAGTTAACATTCATAAAAAGTATCTAACGAATTATGAATTCCTTGGCTAAAAAAAAAAGAAAAAGGAATTATGAGTTCAATACATCCTGTTTAGCAGAAAGGTGGATATTCCTTGCTCACGGCTTGACTCGAAGGCTCGTCCAAAAAGTAGAAGGATTTGGATAAAAATATAAACCTAAAAAATGGGTTTGGAAAAAAAAGAGACCCGTTTTCTAAACAGGTCAAGCCTCAAGTAAGCTTTTTTTGGCCCAGACCTAGCCCGAATTTGCAAAAAACAACTTGCTATTTCCATTGTTTTGATGTTGTTTTGCCACTATTTCGTTGTCATTTTGTTGTTATATTGCTACCATTTTGTTGTTATTGTTTGAATATTATATAATTTTTGTTTTATTATTAATTTTGTTACTATTTTAAAAGCATTTACTTGCTAAGTAATGTTGTTTAAGCATAAATATCAAATATGTATTTTAATTTATTTTTAATTTTTTGAAAAATATTTATTTTAAATTTTTTAATGTATTTGATGTATTATATTTTTTAAATTTAATTTTATATAAAAATAATAATATAAAAAATTTTAATACGAACAAACCGAATTGAGTTTGAATTTTAACAATATTATCTAAATTAAAATTAAATAAAATTTTAAATTCATTTTTTAAATTTATCCGAATTAAAAAATAAACCTAAAATTATGTTGAACACCAGGCTCAACCCAGAATCATCTAGAACTCTAACTCTGACCATTCCCATTTAGTCCCAATGAAACCAAAAAAATTCCGCGAAACATTAAATATATATTTTAGAAACGCCTATTTAAATCACCGCTATTATCCTCATAATTCTCCCCCGTTTTGGAGAAAGAACCAGAAGACGCTGGAATTCTTTTCATGGCTTATGTTGAGCGAGGTTTTGATCCTTTCTCTCTTCTTCTCAATTTCTCTTTTAACTATTTATTTCTGCTATGAGATGTTTTTTTTCTTAATGTGGTTCAAGATCTATTACCAACTATTATTTCTTATTATTTATGTTATTTTTCCTGTATTGAAATCTAATATTCGTTGAACCCTAATTAGTTATGGGAAAAGAAAAGAAATGCTTTTTTTTTTTCAGATTGTTTTAATCAATGAGATGTTTTGTTGATCGTAATTTCTTGTGGGATGATGGAAATTGAGGTTTTAGTTGGGTACTTCGATTAATTTTGATGAGAATTGTTCTAGCTTGGAACAATATTCAATTTTCGGACTTCTTTAGCATAGAAATTGGACCCAGTTATTTTCGTTTCGCGGCTATTAAATTGATGAAATGAGGTTTTAACTTATGAATTGCGCAAGGTTCCAGAATTGTGATAGTGTCTTTTGAAAAAGCCCCCTTTTTTGGTAACATTTAAAATCAGTTTCAATAGATCATATTTCATTCCTACTAAACGAAAGCCTACCCTCAACGAATTACATTTTATAGAAATAACGAATTTGAAATTTTGTTTTCATTTCTTGTATCGAACTAATCCGCGTTCCAGGGATCATAGGATTCAATTTTCTATCTTTGAAGAACCCAGATTACTAACCCCTCCATAGTTAGTGCTATTTCTTTGCTCTAGTGGGTGGTACCTGCTAAATCTCTGTTATTTCGAAAATAGTTGTTTCCTAATTCTTAATGCTGTTATGAATTCAAGGGAGGTTCTTTATGTTCTTCCACATGTGGTCTTTGTGAGTGAGCTATATGTATGTGAACACTGCTAGTAATATTTTCTTTGAACTCTTTCATGGAGTTTATGGATGACAATCATCGCTGAGCATTCTTAGCTGCAGTAGTTTTTTGAAGATTAGTTACAACATGTTGCCTTTGATCTTACAAAATTGGCTTGTTTGATCACTTTAGCATGCCTCGATCCTCCTATCTTTATGTTGCGTAAAACATTTGTTTGTGTATGCTTATTCAGGTGTTGTGAAATCAAAGCGATCAATATGGCGACTGAGGACCGTCATTGATTTCTTCTGGGCAATCATCAATTTTATCGGAGTGTTTTTTTCGACCATGTTCTCGGTAAGTTCTAGGGTTCTTTTTTTTTTGTTAGTTAATCTGCATCAATCAATTGGAAACTTGAATGTGGCATATGCATCAGATGGAAAAGTCAGATGCCTATAGAAAAAGCTCTGGTTCAAGCAAGAAATGGGATGGTGGTCCAGGAGGACCAGGAAGTGGACCGTATGGTGGTGGTGGCGGCCCACGTCGACCACCGCGTGGACTAGACAATGTTCGAGGAATTGATCATAGTAAGGGTTGTGCCTTGTTATTATGCCTGGGAACTTCGAATTATCTGTTTTTTTTTAATCACCAGGCCATGTTCCTCTTCTCTTTTCTTCCCTTCAATTTGTCAACCAAAATAATTTGTTATTTGCCACTGCTATATTTTCAGGTTCCCTTCCTGCTTGCGGCTCTTGCTGTGGTGGCTAATTCCCAAACATTGTTGTGTCTAATTCAATTTTATTTTGTGCAAGAAATTTTTAAGATGTTAAAGTGTCAATAGACTGCCTGTGAAATAGAAAACTTTAGAAACTCTATAAAGCCTTTTATTTTTTTCTCTCTCGAATTTCGACATTTTTTATTTTCATAAACTATAGAAATTGTTGATACATGATTTGGTTGGTAGCTTATCAGTTCATCTATTAGAGTATGCAGAAAAAAGGGGTTTTCCTGTGAAGAAGATCGAAAAATGGAGCTTTTCAGAGAGCCCCTTCTAAGAGTCTTCAGAAGTATGTAAAGCGGTTTTTCCGGGAGAAATCATTTTCAGCATTATTGTTAATTGCAATGTGATAATTATATCATCAACCATAGGGTAACTGGGGTTTCTCATCAATCATGGACCATGGTCTATCTGACATGGATAGGCGCTGACCTGAATCTAGTTTGTTTCAGGTCAGGTTTGGACCAGAAAATTTTAACCTCGAGATGATTTGGATTATTATAGTATATTTTTTAATTTTAATATTGAAGGAGTATTAAATTTGGGATGATAGAAATAATTAAGTCCAAAAAGCGTAGGGCAAAAAATAAAAAAGAATTTGAGGTCAATTGACTTAAAAATAATTCAAATTTTGAATTAAATAGTTTAAATTATTTGAGTTAATTAAATTATTCGGATTAACTTGAATAAAAAATTAAGTTTTTTAATTTAATTCGTTCATGAATTACACAATTCGAGTTAATCGAAAATTAAAATAAGAAAAAGTAAAATTATGTTATCAAAATAAGAAAAAGTAAAATTATGTTTTTTTGATAAATGTTTTTTTTTAAAATTAAAAGTCAAAATTATTAAATTAAAAAGTAAAATTACGTTATTTTCATAAATGTTTATTTATTAAGTTGAAAGACAAAACTATTATATTGTTATGTAGTTAATAATCTTATACTCCAGCTACTAGTTAAATAATCGGTCCATATAAACACAACATTGATTATAAATAATAGGATTCGTTAACTCGACTTCATTTGACTCGAATTTTTTTTATTCGAAAAGAATTCAAATTGAGGTTGATTGTTAAAAAAAGATTCATCAACTCGATTAATTCAAAATTTTTAATTCGATTCGACTTGACTCGATCAAATACTCGCCCATAATTTATTTACTCAAATGGAGTATAGAAGGGCTAATTACAGGTCGCAAAAATGAATTTTCAAAGCAAAAAATAAAGAAAATCTTTCATTTTTCTGTAATGTATATGATCATTCATGTAAGCATATGTTTTATGTTGTAATTGTGTTAAAAATATTATATAAATAATTTTATATATTGGTAACTGGTTTTAGATGACTTCTGATCCTCATTACATGTTTGTATGATGTAATTGTATCTAGTACAAAGTTGCCACAGTATTATATGTTGCTATAGTTGTTGGAACATAACAATAATAAGGAAAAAACTATAAACAATGGATAGCGTTTTGATTTATTATGTAATATGATGTTAAAATTTTGATTTAACGTAATTGTATATATCCAACTTACAAAATGTGTCAAGAAAACTTTTTGCAATTAGGGGTAAATTGTATTTCTACTGAAAAATGGACAATTTGACTCTTATGCATTAAAAAAATATGCAAATTAGATCTTCTGTTAAATGATGACTTGAACTATTAAATCCATGCTGGAAATTAATTTTTTTATTTAAAAATAATAATAAATTCCAACCTGGCATTTAAAAAAGAATTAAAAATTATAATAAAAAAGTTAATGTCAGTTATTAAAATTAATAAGTTTTGGGTTTTGTTCATGCTTTAAATCTCATGCATTATGTACAATAAAACTAAAATAAAAACTTTTACATATAAATAAAATTTCTTGCTAATTGCATTCTAAGCAAGGGTGTTGGTACCGTCTTGGCACCCTTAAAATGGATGATTTATATTTTAGTTCTTTTAAAATTATAAAATAATACATAATAAAATTTTAATCATATAATAAAAGAAATACATTGTGACTCTAATAAAAAAAATTAATTTAATTTGGGCGCATAAAAAAGTGTGAAAAGATTGAAGTTATGGTAAGAGGAAGAAGGGAAGATGATGTTGTGGGTGCATTAAAAAGTAAAAGAATATGCATATTGAAGAAGGAGAAATGGACTTTGGAACCTGAATAAACTTGCAGGAAAGGATTAGGTAAAGAATCAATGTAGCCTTATGTGGGGAAAGCCTTCCAACTCTGGCTTATTATCATTGCTTTTCAATTTTAACTCTTCCATGCCCTCCCTCTGCACGTATTCTTCTCCCTCCCTTTTGCTTTAAATAATTCTCTGCTCCAATTTCTTCATATCACTTCCTCCCTCACTCACAAATATGAATCCCTTGCTTTCACCTCTTCTTTTCACACTGCTAATGCTTTCATCAGGTACTTTTAATCTCCACATTATTTTATACATTACATGATTATGATTATTTTTCTTGGATTTGGTAGGGCCAAAAATGTATGAATGTGCAAGAGTCTTCACCATAGTAAACTACTGCAAGGAAACAATCTGGCCTGGAGTCACCCCCGGTGACAACTTCAACGGTGGTGGCTTCGAATTAAAATCCGGCCAATCCGTTGTCTTTCAAGCCCCGGTGGGGTGGAGTGGTCGAATCTGGGGTCGAACCGGTTGCAAGTTTGACAAAAGCGGAACCGGTTCATGCCAAACAGCCGATTGCGGTAACACCCTTAAGTGCAAAGCCTCGGGGAAAACCCCGGCTTCGCTGGCTGAATTTACGCTTGCTGACGTAGATTACTACGACGTGAGCCTCGTCGACGGATTCAATCTTCCCATTGCTGTTAAACCCATCAATGGGCAAGGCAACTGCAGCAGTGCCGGTTGCGATAAGGACCTGCGGCAAACTTGTCCCACGGAGTTAGCCGTCAAGGGCGGAAACGGCAAGGTTATTGGTTGCCGAAGCGCCTGCGATGTGTTCAACACCGATCAGTATTGCTGCCGAGGGACTTATGGGAACCCTGTGATATGTCAACCTACGTTTTATTCCAAGAAGTTTAAAGAGGCTTGCCCCACTGCATATAGCTACGCATACGATGATCCAACCAGTATTTTCACTTGTTCTGGTACTGATTATGTTATCACCTTCTGCTCATCCAGGTTTGGATCATTTTCCTTCCGAATTTCTTCGAGCTGAAATGAAGTTTTACATATTATAGAATCTAATAATCTTCTATTTGATTTCAGGAATCAAACGGTATGTTCTTACCATGACCACAAGCTTGTGTGCAACGCAGCAAATGGCTTAAATCCATTGATGGGAAGTTGGTGGACTGCAATGCTTGCACCGTTGTTATTAATGATTAATCCCAGGATCTTTTTCTAAGAAAAAATGGCTGTAATTTGTAATTGTAAAATTACAATTACATTCTTTTATTCTTTCATTACTATCTTTTACTTTGAGAAAAACAAAAATGAATTAATTCTGCCATAGTTGACACTTTTTGTGAATATTATTGACTGAAATGAAGATAAAACTTATGGCCTTGGTTTTATTTTTTTAATTTCTTTTCTAATAATACTAATTTTTTATTAAAAGAAATAGACGAAAAAGAAAAAATATTAAATGAAATAGTGATGTCACTATTTGTATCTTTTTTCTAATAATTTAATCTTTCATTGATATTTTCATCTTGAATTTCAATCATTACTCATAAGTCAAAATAAATCAATAAAGCGAAATTTCTAATAATTAAACTAGACGACAAATAATTATTTACTTATTCTGTTCAACATTTTTTTAAATTTTATATTAATTAAAATTTTAATATATTATCAAATAAATTAAAAAATTAAATATCAACTTTTTTAATAAAATAAAACTTTAAAAGATTTATCAAATTCGCAATTTAAAAGAAATATAAAGGCTTATTTGAACAAAACATATTAGTTGAAGGGCATTTGTAAGATATTAGCCAAATAATTTAGATAGAATTATAAAATAAAACTGTAACACAACCTGAATATTAATACAAAATCCAAGTTGTCGTAACAATCACGCGAGAATATATCAAATATATAAATCGGATCTCTCTATCGTAGAAAAGGAATTTCAGAAATCTGTAAACAGAAAAAAACAGGGAGAAATGGCGAGTGGTGGAAAAGTGTCTTTCAAAGTCACTCTTACATCCGATCCAAAGCTCCCTTTCAAAGTGTGAGTTTTTTTTTCTTTTAATTCTTTATTTTACTAATATTTCTTTCAAGTTATTTTTATATAATTTTCGGAATTTCAGGTTTAGCGTTCCTGAAGCAGCCCCGTTTACAGCTGTTTTGAAATTCGCAGCCGAGGAATTCAAAGTCCCTCCCCAAACCAGCGCTATCATCACCAACGGTACTCGATTCCTTGCTCTTTTTTTTATGTTAATTTTCTATTTAAGTATTGATTTTCTATCTTTTCTATTGTGATTTTTAAGTTAATTATTATGCACGGTATTGTTAAATAAGAATTCGGGAATTTAGAGGTGGAAACTGTGTTAAATGAACAATTTTACATCTTTATGAAGGGGGGGGGGGGGGGGGAAGACACTAATTTCAGAATATATGAAGTGACTTAGGCAGAATTCATTGTTGTAAAAGGTATTTTAAGGTCATCACATGATGAAAATTAAGTGAACAAAATAGTTTATTGAGTTTTGTAATTTGATAGATATGGACATATAGAGTATAGAGTGTGTTTCTTCATAGGTGCACCTCTATGAGTGTCGGATATGGGAATGTAATTAATACGGGTATGCTCAATTTTTTTCTAATTTCTTCAATGTATTTGAAAGATCTTTGGAGGCTGATATCCTTGTATCCATATCTGAATGTGTGTCGGATACTGCTATTTCAAGAAAAAAATAGTCAGAGCAGCATAGCAACTTACAGAGTGCAAGTTCTTTGAGATGTACTTCTAGATTGTGTTATCTATGACTATTCAGATCAGTAAAAATATCTTGCTAGTGAGTATAACGGGAGGATGCTGTATGTTCTGAAGAAAACCTTTAAAAGCTTCTGACTGTTTGAAATGGAGCCTTCTCTTGGTTGAACTTTGGATCTATACTTTATGAGACCTGGTTCTGATATAGATTTACTGACTTTTGGAGCTCATCAAAATGGATAGGGAATCAATTAGATATTCTTAGTAATATGAAGAATTCAAATTTACAAAGTGAGAAACTTAAACAAAACAACATGAAGTTACATTATGTTTGGGCATTCAGTAACTTGGTTCATCTCTTTACTTTTAACTCTAATTTTCATAAACCATGTTTGTTACCTGAGTGTACATGTTGTGAGTTGATAATAATGAAAAATAGCCTAAAAATGCATTATATTGTTGTGCAATCAGAATATGTCGTGGTTAGATCTTTATAAGCTGCTTTGACTCCCTCATTTCTATAATTTGTTTTCTTAATAAGCTTAGTTCAACCTACATTTTTAAATATGAATTTGGTATATAATTATAATGAGACAGACATCAAATCTACGATGTTTTATATCTAAATATCTAATCCTAAAGCATGTGGTTCATTGAATTATGTGTTCTTTCTGAATACAGATGGTGTGGGAATCAATCCTCAGCAAAGTGCAGGTGCTCCTTCATTTACTCTGTTGTTAACTAGCTTTGTTCTTTTAGAGTTTTATTTTTATTTGCTTGTGTTTATCAAGTCTTATTGTGTTTTCCTTTTTCTTTAAATTTTGCACTTCAAATTAGAACCATGTCACCTTTGAACCAAGCATATGCCCTTGTTTTCTTCTCTGGAGAATCCAATGTATAATAGTAAATTTGTGACCTCCCTAAGAGGATTAGGAATATTTTTATATATCATTTAGCAAGACTACATGATGCAGGAGCATTGAATTTAGTCTAATTATTTAAAATTTGTTTTCTACATTATTCTATTTGAGTCCATGTTTTGTATTTTTTGTTAAATATTTAATGAGTCAGATAACTTTTAGTGAGAATTCTAGTATAAATATTCTACTAGAGGGTTAATAAGATAATTTATTATCATTGCACCGAATATCCGAACATGATAAGTTTAGGCTGAAATATGGGTCAGTTTTATGCTGATCCCTCACTTCTTTGAAACCCTTTAGCACTCGATGCCTTTAGTTGTGATGATTGTTGGCTAAGTGTAAATTTATCATTTAGTACAAGTTATTTGCTATTATTCTAGACTCTAACCAAAGCTCATCGTTTCAGTTGTGTCATCGCTTTTCCTATTACCTTGGGGTAGATGAATGGCCTAAGGATAGTAAGTACATAGCTTAGCAATACCGAATCCTAAAATATAATTCATTTACTATGCTGTGTCCGATCCTCTGTTATTTTAGTGAGTCCGATCCCCTATTCTCTAATTGCATAGCAAAGCGAGTCATTTCATGGTTAAGCCAGTTAATTTGTTGAAAGTGTATCTCATTTTAGTCGTGATCCAACCTTGTTCACGTAACATTTTGCACATGTTTACGATTTGCATTCACGTAAACTTCGATTTGGTTTTGGCAGGAAATGTCTTTCTCAAACACGGTTCGGAGCTTCGCCTGATTCCCCGTGACAGGGTGGGAGCCTTTTGAATGCTTAAAAACTTAACACTAGTTTATCACCTCCTTTAGTTATGGATCTATTTTGAACTTTTACTGTGTAAACCATAGTTGATAACATATTTTTGGAATAAAAATGATATAATGGCTATGTTAGTTTTGGCTCTTTTTCTCATTTTGCTACTCGACTAAGGGTTAGTTTAGCATTACTTTTGATAAGTGCTTTTAAAAAGTGCTTTGGAAAAATGATTTTGAAAAGTAGTTTTGAAAAGCTTGGTTTAAGATTTAAATGTTTAGTATAGCTGTGAAAAAATATTTTTGAGAAATAAAATATCCATTTTAGACATGTTTAGCTTAATCTCAATTGTTTACCATCTTTTAAAGATCGACTTGAGATATCTTAAACTCCTCCGATTATGTTTATTTATGTAATAAAATTTCAAACTTAGTTATTTGAATATCTTAAACTCCTTCGATTATGTTGGTCATTTTATTTTTTATTTATTTAATTTAATCATCCCGTTAGAAAATTTGTTCAAAATGGCCACTTAACTGAGCCGGTATGCAATGATAATTTAGGTTAGTAGAGTGTTGCATTACTGTACAATAGAAATTGCTACTGCACTAAGATGCTTGGTCTGAAATGAATTGGCCGTTAATGGTAATGATCGGAAACTTCACTGTTAGCAACTCATTTGTTTCACAAGTTAAGTTTTTAATGGTGTCCCTGTTTGATTTGTCATGTCCTTGAACTCATCTCAACTCGATTATATGATTTGAGGTTACTTAACATGGAATTTGTCTTTAAGGCTCAAGTTTCAAGTAGATTGCCGATAAGTCCTCATTATATTGTTGTTTTGGGTTATATCTTACTTATTTGCTTAATTTCTTTAGTGTTTTTATATGTTTTAGAACCATTTTAGTTTGTTTGACTTTTTTTTTATGTTCATGTGGCATTTGTAAGTAAAAGAAAATGTTAATACAAGTTTCATATTGATGAACAATTTTGATGCATTTTTGTGTTTGAGCCATATTTTCTAACATACTTGAAGTTTGGAGTTGAAATTTCCACAATAAATGTACAAGATGTAGATCTTCAATCAATTTTCTTTGACTTTTTCCATTGAAAGTCGTTAACTTAGACAAAAAAAAATTATCAAATAACATGTGAAAATTTATTTTAAAAGATGACAAAGAAGTGGGTCTAGCAATTTATTACTATCAAGTTCTTTGCATTGTCATTTTTCCACTTCCCAAATCTCTATAAATAGCCTTTAGTTTCAGAATAGGAGGTATCTTGGAGTTAAGATCAAGATCATATTTTGGTTAGTATTTATTTGCTTATTTATCCTTGTAAAATATCAAGTTTCTAATATCTAATATGTATTTTTTTATCTAAATTTGAATTGTTTAATTTTATTATGTTACTCCAAGTTTTCAATATTAAGATGAAAGGGTGAAACTCTTGGTAAATATTAAGTTAAATTTCATACTCATTATTTGAGCTAAAATTAATTATCATTCACTTATCATAATAATACTTGTAAAGTAAGATTTTTTTTTATTTGTTATAGTCAATAGATGACACAATGAATACTTGGATAAATTAACATTGACTGGTTGTAGATATATAAAAATTGATATAATAAATATTTGAAATATTTTTTTATAAGTTTTTAAGTTATCGAGTGGTTATAATACCATATGTTATATTTCGGAAGTGAATTGAAATAATTGAACTTTCATTTTACACCATTCTTTACTTACGGATTCATTTGTTAAACTCTTGCATTTATTGGACAATCATATTAGACACTCCTTTGATGAATATATCTTTGCTTAAGAATTCATATACTTAATTATTTGACGTAAATTGTTAGATTATCCGATTGGGACCATTTTGTGTGGATTTTAATTGAGTAATAACATTGAGTACTAAAATTTAATCTTATTATGACACAAAGAGTGGATCTTCTAACCTCAACATATTTTGTTCCAAATATTTTTTTTATTTTAATTAATTTATTGCGTTGATTTTTATTTCTCATGTTTTTTTTATCAAAGTTAATTGTTAACTATAAGTTCTAGTATAATACTTGTAATCTTATAAATTCTAATCAATTTCCTTGTGGATCGATCTCGGACTCTCGAGATTTTATTACTTAAATATAATCTGTGGTTTCAAAACTAAAAGGTATCTATCAACTGCATCAACTACTTTAAATTCTCTCACTCATGTGGTTATCAACATTGCATTTCATCCGAGCCTATGCTTCTCGAAGTTGATCAACAGTGACCTTACTTAGTTTCTCCCCTCTCTCAATGGCTCCTGCACTGTAGAAACCTTTGTCCTTGAACTAGCATCCCAAGTAGATCTAGGTGCTTGATGACTATACAAAGCCATAAATGGAGACATGCATATGGTAGTATGGTGGCTAGTCTTGTACCACCATTCTGCTAGAGGTAGCCAAGCAGACCAAGTCCTAAGCTTAAAGGAACACATGCATCAATTTAGGCCAGTAAAAGTAGAACCTAATTCTGATATAGGTACTCTGCAGCCCTGAGTGCCCACTCTGTGCGGGGAATCATGAGTTTTCTGTATATTTTCTCCTTGAATCCACCATAGCTTCCAATGCAAACTCCTTTTATACCTTAGTACCCCATGTGAATAGGTATAATGTAGAACCGGATCGAGTGTTACAGCAAATACTTCCTTAAGCTGTTTGAAGCAAGCTAAATCTTCAATCCACTAGAAACCTTTCTTCTTTAGCATCTCAGTCTATAGTAGCCTGTCAACCCCAAGAAGCCCCCAAGTGATTTGAGATTTCTTGCAGTTTCCATTTCACCATGGCTTCTATTTTGCTTGAATCAGTAGCCAGTTTTTTGTCTAAAATTTTATTACCCAATCAAGCTATTTGCACTTAACAATGCTAACATGTTTGCCCCATTAGCCATTGTATTAGATCATGTAGTAGCTTTATTCCCACTATGGCCATTCTTGGTGTGAAAAAAGTTGTAACTGCTGCCATTGTCCTCCAAGATGTTGATTGGCTTCCCTTTAAGACTCCTAATAATCCCGAATGGGCTACGCCCCACACTCCCAGTTACTACATTTATGGAATTTTCTTTGTCACCTTCATGCACTGCTTGGTTATCTAGAACTTCAATTGTATTTTCCATTATTTCTTCTTTGCTTAACATAGCTTCTTGGTCCTGCTCTTCTACATTCAAAGAATTCAAATATTTATTCTTACAAACGTGTTTAAGAGTGAACTTTCCCCCCACACTTGCAGCGAGGGTTTGGTAATTTCTTTGGTTCATTTGGGTTAAGAGTAGAGGTAGAGCTGATTGTTTGGTTTTGAATACTACAGTTTGGTTTTTGGTTAAAGGAAAAAGGGTTTTGGTAAGGGCTTAGGTTCAATTTGTTGGCTTATTTAAATTTCTTGCCTTCTAGCTAAAAGGAAGGTAAAAGTATTATAGAAGCCCTTATATTATAAGTCAGATTACATTTTGTCTTATCTACTAAAAAAACGACTAAATTAGTCTATGTATTGTAGATCAAAAAGCAAATTAGTCATTCTGATAAAAATTTCATCTATTTCTACTATTAAAAACTGGTCGTTATACATTGACATGAGATACACGTGGCATACCATATATAACTATCTGGTTATTCCATCAATCACACCAGCTTTTAACCGTAAAAATAGATGAAAATCTGAACTAAAAAGACTAATTTTCTCTTTAATTTAATGTAGAGGGACTAATTTGTTTGTTTTTTGAGTAAAGAGAAACAAAATGTAATCTGACTCTTAATATATAGTAATTTTACCTGGAAGGTCCTAAAGCTTGGCCAACCTATAGGAAGTAGTTAGGGTGGGTGGTTGAATTGAAGAATATATGGCTTTTACTCCTCAAACTTCTATTTATACTCTTTTATAGTTCCATCATGTACCAATTTATTAAACTCTTCTATGACTTCAGAATAAGTCCAATCTTTGAATCTCTTAAACAAGTCTACCGAAAACTTAGCCCAACTTATTTTTGACTTCTGCATCAAGTAACCATCCAACCCAATTCCAGCCTTCTTAATAACATATAAACAAGCTATTTTTGTAAGAGCAGCAACAACAAAGACTCCAATAACTTCATGATATTGAAAACTCAAATTTTACCATTTTTAAAATAAAAAATGAAAAAAGAAGAAGAAGATGAAACCAGGTCTTTATCTAAGTGGGTGGTTTCATACAGTGTACTATACCAATTAAACACAGTCCGGTCCAATTCTAACAACATTAACTAATACTGATATTTTTCAGTCGATGCATAATCCATTTCTCATTTAAGCTGAAAAATCTCCAATGAACCCAAGAGAAACCAAACTCTTGGCTTCCGGATATTGAAGAGCACAATTGAGTCATTCCTTGATACAAGCCTGTAAGCTTCACATTGAAGACAATGCCGATAACATTCGCAACGAAATTTATAAGTCCTCTCTTGATGAGAGCTTGAACGACGCTTCAGCACGAGCTTCCTCCAACTTCATCAACAGTTCTTTCATAAATGGTGTACTTGTCCCATGAGTGATTCGCAGTATGTCAACCGCATTGGTGAACGACTTGATAGCATCATCTGTCTCTCCTAGCAACCTGTCATTAATAAATATCGAAATTTTTTTTATCCAAAACTGAGTGAAACTACCATACCATATGTAAAGGGATTCTTTGAGAGGTTATTTGAAGATCATGCCCACCCACTGATCTGTAGTAGATTTCAAAACCTACCAGCTACAACTAAAAGAATACATATTTGCCTCTAAAGGACCTTGGAATAAACTTTGCCAGGTTCAAGAAAAGTTGCTAAAAGATACTGAAGTTATTAAGTAATAATCCGATAAATTTGATGCAGTTCTGAATTTTTGGTTATATTCCTGGATGAACACAGCTATGGGAAGTCATAAAGTTTGGTGCATTTCACATTCATGTTGAGCAGACGAAAGTGTACTTTAGCTGCTACAAGGTCCCGAGAGACAACTTCATAGAAAGTGATGGCCACGGTTCATTTTATAAAGCTTATAGGGTGCTGGATATAACTAACCTTTTCTAAGACGAACAAGTGGAAGAAAGAAGTGAACCAGAGAACAAAGTCAATAACAAGGGAAAGATATTTCTCTAACCATTCAAGCTTTCCACAACTGTAGTATTGTAATCCAAGCAAAGGATGAAATCCTGGATAAACCCCTGCAACAAAACAGAAAGGTAAATTGGGATGCCAATAATTTCTCAACTCAGGACCATTACACCACATATACTTTTAACGGTATAGTAATCTAAGAGACCGCAAACATTTCCTAAAGTCCTTTTTTTAAGGCCACGTTGAAAATGTCAGAGCTGAGGTGAGAACTAGGCTTAGAAATGAATTTTTGGGTAATTCTTAGGGATTAAAAGCACTAGATTTTGCTAAACTAGCAATGTGTAGGGAAAATAGAAACTTAACGCATATTGCTAATTGACAAGTAAATGGATCTGTAATTTGTTTCTTGTCAATGATTCAAGTTGAAAGATGACCTACTTTCATACACCGGAATCGTCAATCTGCAAATTGCCAAAGCTTCTTTCCATTCTTCCAGCTGCATTAATATCTGCAGGATTAATTGATCCAATTTGTATAAAATCACACATCAACACAATTGTTATTGCCGATAAAACCAATGTTATTTTACCAAAGGATGTTTGATAGAAGAGGAAACAAGAGGTGTTAGCTTTCAATTTAACTTCTGACATGATCTAGCAATTCATCAGATCGGGAAGTAACAAGACAAGAATATATACTGATGTGAAGCTGAATTAGCAATAAGAATCCTACTGCTACATCATATGAAATTGAATCATCTTTAAACTAAGTTTCTTCAAGCTACATTCTGCTCAGAAATTGAATCATCTTTAAACAAAGTTTCTTCAAGCTACATTCTGCTCAGAAATGTGAACATGACTCAAGGAAGTACCTCAAGAAGTTTTTCACGAGTTCTCATCAAAATGATTGAAAAAGGATGGTACACTTCCTTCTGGAGCTTTTCAATATTTTTATACAAAACAATGGCTTCCTGAAGATCTGAAGTTCAGGTTAAGAATCAACTTTCATTCATTTCTTTCAATGAATGCGAATTAAATTATTACCAGATGAGATTAGTTCACCAATTAAATTATATTCAATGATATTTAATTGAATTTCCACCAACGATGACTAGTTAGTCGACAAAGAAAAGAAGAGAAGGATACTGCCTGAGGAACTACACTTAAGAGCCTTGTCCGACAATGCTTTGATATCACTAGCAATCTTTCTTATCTCTTCCTTGTTTCTAATGAGGCCACATTGTTGGCAAACAAATCCTTTTCCATCTGCAAATCCAAATTACAAAATGTGTAAACATTTTGTTTAGGTCATTAACAGACTTGAACTAAATATAACCACATACCTGATTCTCTAAGCAAGAAGCCACTGCATCCATTGTCCCTGCACCGATAGCCTTCTAGAATTGCACTTTCTTGGATATCATCATACTGACCCTTAAGCAGAATACAAGCACAGGTTAATTAGAGAATGAAAAAGGGTCATTCCAAAAGCAACAAGATCACATACTGAAAGGATAAAAAATTAGACAGAGGAAATACCAATTTGTTACAGCGAGCACATGTACAAGTGAAAAGGTACTGTTCTTTGAGAGTCTTTTGCCGAGTGATTGTACTTGCAGCAGTCTCTACATAACTGATTGATACCTAAGAAAAGAAAGAAAATGAATAGCAAGTTCAGTTGCAAGTGCAGAGATATTAAAGAATTATTCTAACAAGATCTTCAGGATAATAATTAGTTAATTGAAACATGAAAAATCTCTAGTAATGCCTCTCTGTTTTCTGTCATGAGATTGGTATTTAACTCAAAGTTGGTTCAAGCCTCAGATACAGTTTGCAACACAGAGAATCATGAGATACCTAGAGAGTGCGTAAAATGGAAGTCATAAGAAATTCAATAGAGCAAAGGCTACATTTTACCACAAATAGATCACAAGATTAAAAGAAGACAAAACTAGCCATTGAACATCTCGAAACCTTTGTCTTCTTGAGCAAGTATTGCAGCACTATTTACAGTGATAGCAGCGGGAAACCTATGATTGAATAGAAATACGGAAAAAAGATACTGAAGCCATATATGCAAGTTCTAAATCATGGGCAAATCATTATGATGCAAGTTCTATCTCCATATAAGAATAATAGCTGACATATATGCTTTAGGATGAAAACGAAATAACACAAATAATTGTAAGCTCTAGGTTGGCCTCATACAAACCCTAAGAAACTGAACCTTTCAAAAGGGTTTTCTTCTAATATTTGTCAAAAACGGACAGACCATTTCAAAAACCTATATGGCTATATCTCATGAACATGTCCTACTAAAAAGGTTCCTAAAACAAAATATAAAACCAGATACCATAAAATAAAAACTTCTCACCTCAGAATCCTTGGGTATATGTTGTACAGCACGTACCACAGCCAACCTTCCTTCAAATACCAAGACAGCATTCGGCAAGCAGCTAGCACAGTAATTGTTTAGTAAATCATCAAGCTCACAGAAACAGATACCAGAGCATGAATCGATAAGCTATGTTACCTGTGGTTGATAATAGAAATAACAGGATACAGTCCTGTCCCAAGCGGTCTCAGTTCACTGTCACAAATGGTATGCGCATTACATGCAAACTGCCATTTTCATAATAATAAATAAGAACATATGTTCATCCAGCTTAGACAGAACTTGTTAAGATTCCTAACTTTGTTGCAATAAAAGAGGCATAAAATTACACTGTAAAAAATGCCGGGACTGCTTATTTAGGCCAATCTTACTTTTGGTTTGAACATCCATCTAATTGAAACATAACTTATACAACCTTGATCCTTTTCTGCATAATGTTTTAAGCAACCCATAAGTTCCTAACAGAAGCTTGCATTCTTCCTGTTGATTTGAAATTTAAGAGATTTAATGATAAAATAGTAAAAGATCACATGGAAGAAATGCAAGACTGCTTACATAGTACCTAGATATAACCTTCATTAATTTCTTTCTTGGAGTGAGTGAGGAAGGAAAACATATTAAATTTAATATGTTTCAAGTAATTATGACTCAAATGATAAACTAAGGAATTAGAAGCTTAAAACCGCTCAAAATGGACCTTGGAAAAGTTTTCAGCAATCTCCTTTATGTCGATGTTGGGGAGCTGAAGAATCAAGTTAACAAGGTTAGCCATCTGTGCATATAACAATAGCTGCTTCTCATCAATATCCGACATGTCTTTATCCAATTTAAGGCTAAACAAAATAGCTGAGTGGTACGATAACATCATAAGATGTAATATAGAAAAATCAACCAAATTCAACTAAAAAATACAAAGATACGAGAAACCAAAGCATCCACCAAATTATAATTGTCCATAGCTGTAACAGGGATGACCTGATAATCATAAGCGAATGTTAATAATTCCCCAAAAAAACAAAGCACGTTATTCTCAAATATTAAACAAATAACAAGAAGTCCCCCATTACATTCTCATTTTGCAATTTTCTCCTAAGGTAAAGCTTCACCATCATTCGGATGGTAGGCGTAACAGATTTTCTCCTTTCTTTGTCAAGCTTAGCAAGTAACTGACACTCGAGTCGATGCAACTTCCATTCCAGTTTCTGTAAATAAGCCATTTAACCAATCAATAAACCCTCAATATATCTTATAAAAAAATTCAACAAATTGAGTTGAAACATAGATAAAACCTGACATGAGCTCCCACAATACCAAACAACATGACAAGCCGAGCATTTCTTAAGATTGCTTTTGCTGAAACATCCATCGCACCTTGATTCCGTTAAGGAGTTGTTTGGCACGCAGACGTATGGCTCTTGGCTTATAATCACTTCTCCTACAAATTAAAGCTTCTTTTAGAATTTCTTTATGCAATTTTAACTAAAAAGGAATCATCTGAAAAAAAAGTATCACATTACGCATGCTATTGATAGATTAATAGATCAAACTTAGCAGATTTTTCTCTTTTTTATCGAAAAAATGGTGGAAAGAAGAAAACCTGGATAGAAATCCCTGGCAGCGAGGAGGGAACGGCCTTTATCGGGGAAGGTTGAAAGGGTTAAGGCTCGAGGTTGAAGAGAAGTCTGTAATTCCTCCATTAACAAGCAAAGCCAGAACTAGTAAGCTCTGGAAGGTTTTTGCTTTAGACTAATGAAAGACTAATCCTCGGCGTTCGATTTTCGTACACAAGATGAAAGTTAAACGTGGTGGAAAAAAAATGAAAACGGCACTCTCGTTGCTCTTCAAAAGTAATTTTGGATAAAAATGACATTTTTAACTTTATTTATACTCTAATATATTTTATTTAATTTTTATGTTAAGCATATAATTATTTTTCTATTAAAATTTATTTCAAATATATAAAATTATAAATTTAAATTTATAATTAAAATATAAATCGAAGTATCCTAATCTATTCTTAGGTAAAAATTTCCAAAACGAATTTTTTTAACGGAAAAATTGTAACAATTCGTTTTTCAATGAAGTCAAAAACGACGATTTTAGAACCCCATTTCCGACGAATGAGTCCGTTAACATTAAATGTTAGTATAAAATTTAATTAAATTTTAGTCCTTTAATTTTATTGAATTGATAATTAATTAAAGTGTAAGGACTAAATTATAAAAATGGTAAATATTAATTATTATAGATTTTTAATGGCTAAAGGATTAAAACAAAATTAAACCAAAGTCTAAATTGACAATTTAGCCACTTAATTATATTGTGGCCGGTTGGTGGAGTAATTTTTATAAATAATATTTAAAATACATGGTTCATGAAAAGTAAACATGGTCACGAGTCGTTCGTCTTTGTGAGGAATGGCTTGATCACTATTTGATAGTAATTGACTTTTCATGAAGCAATATGTAATTGTTACCATGAGATAAAATAGGATCATATTGGGAGAATGATCCCAAAGAGATTAAGGATATCCTATGATGGTAACACACTTATGACAAGGTCATTAGACGAGCACTGATCAAGTTGCTTTCGTAATGGTATGTTGTTGAGGAGAGCTCAATCACGATACTATAGCGGAATGATTTCATGACAAAATAAGTTTATAATTAATAGACGAAAAGATGGAACTTAAGTATAAATCATTTGAGCCTTAGTTGCATATATGTCCAATCAATCTTTTCACTAGCTCGTTGAATAAAAAATGAATTGCATGTTGAATCAAATGAGTAGAAATGAATAGATATGGTGAAAATGGAGAAATAAGAAACATTTGGAAATTATTATGGTTTTCTCCAAAATGAAAATGGAGAAATGAAATCATTTGAGAATAAATGTAATTTTTTGCAAAATGAAAATGAAAAATGAAAATAATTTGGAAATGAATTTATGTTTTTCGAATTAAATAAAGTTCAAAAATTGAAAAGAATAATTTGATCATAGTGAACCGTTGAATGTAAAAATATTAAATATATTTTCTTATAGAATTTTTATGGTAAAGTCTTCATAATTTACACAATTTTAAAATATTGTTATTTTGCCTAAAAATAGACAACATTTATTCTTTAAGAAATAAATATACTTTTTACAATAACGATTCTGTTAGTTTTCATTTGAGAAGAGATATTTATTTTCACATTAAAGAAAAGAAAACTATTTCTAGTTCTGTGTTTGATTCAATTTGTTTGAGCTCACACTCGAAGCAATTCGTGCTATGAGAATAACGAAGAAGATCATTTGGTTGAAAGTCAATAACAATAAAGATTCATCTATCTGAAAACACAAGTGCGAATTCGCTCTATAGTTTATTGCTGTAAATATCACAAATCGAGATCGATTTTCAAAATTTTTATTTTTCGTTGTGTAAGAAAATGGTTTTTGAACCAACTTTTATCCAACAAAATCTACCATGGAGTCTGAGTTTATCACTTTGAAGTTGGATGGTAATTAGGCTAAGTGTTTGAAAAACTTCTTAGCAAGTATTCCATTAAGCACGAAGCCAACAACTTTTGTGTCCATGCATTGTGATTGCCAATTGACAATAGCCATTACAAAGAATAAAACAGACATATTCGTCTAAGGCATGATGTGATCAAGCAGCTATAAAACATGAAGTTATATAAATGGATTACGTGAAGTAAGAGGTAAATTTTGTTGATCCTTTAACTAAACCCCTGGGAAGAAACTAGTAAATGAAACATCAAGAGGAAGAGGATTACTATCAAATAGGGATATCAACAATGATTGAAACTCAATCTATGTGATTAGAGACCCCATGAATTAGGTTCATATGAGTAATAACGAAGTCATTAGTTGATTTGTTAAGTGCTATAAATTATGTTTATCCTATGGTGTAAATAATATTAAAACTGCAACGAATGTGAGGATGAGTAAAAACTTTTAATTAAATCCATATCCTTTATAAGTGGTGTATTAATCAACAAGTAAACTGATGAATATTGATCTATATGAGTGTGAAGTGAGGCCTTTTTTATAAGATGTATGATAAAATCTCTAGAGCACTCATGAAAAGCCAAGCACACACATGGCCAATTAACGTATAACCACATTGCGTAATGGTTAGTCTTGTTGGTATAGGTTTGAACGTTAGTAATGAGAAACCAACAACATGTTTGAATGCAATATTAAATGAAAGTTTTTAATGGTTTATCAAACACACTGTTAGTCTACTATTGTTGTACTAATGAATTGCATATTCCATTTATATGAATTCAGATAAAACTTTTACGTTGCTTATCACATATCGTATTCTTTTCGACATTTGCATGTTTAGATGTCGACATACAAGTATATACATGAAAGAAGAAAAACGTAACTTGAGAAAGAGTAACTAAAATACGAGACATAGAACTAACATAAACACGACAAGAATTATCCATGTATTAAAAATTATATAAAACACTTTTTGGCCCGTTTGGTGTAAGTAATGTTGATATATCATGTAATTTTGAAATAATATTTAATTTGGTAAGTTTGATTTTTTATATACTCACATTACTTTTTCTGTGAACATAAAAAATAAAAGAAAATACTTATAGGTGGTATTTAAATATCACTTATGTTATCCATTTTTATCATGTTATTTTGTTTCCAAATACATAGTAATGGAATCTCGTATGTTGATCTGATAATCAAGGGTGTTCATTGCTTCAAGATTGATCTGGATTCGAACCGCGTTGTTGTTAATTCACCAAAAAAATACATAAATGATGAATTTCATTCTCCTTGAAAACGAATATGCTTTGCTTCCATGGACAATTATTATGGATTACATTGGAAAAAGAAAAAGAAAATGCTTTGTTTTAGATTTTTCCCTTCCCCTTGTTTCTATCGCCTTTACATACTAAACACTTGCTCAGTCCGCCCATTTCTTGTATTTTCACATCATCAATCGCACCATTCTAACATTTCACGTTAGCCTAACTTATCATTAAGTCAAATTAAAAAGTTATTGTTTTTTTGGTGAAACATAAGAATAGAGCAAAGCACAAAAAACAACACAATTAATGTAACTTGAACTCAACCACACTTGAAACAATTAACACCCAAACCATCATGTCATCACATGAGATTCAAAAGTTTATTGATCTTGAAAACAAATGAAATGACTGGCTTAGTAGTGAATGATGTGGACCAAACTGCAAATAATTTAAACATAACATTATGTACAAAAAGAAAAACAAATAGAACTTACCTCTACTCCTTCAAAATTGGTGTTTAGCTTTTTAATTCAATTTAATGTCATGCCGACGATCGTTAAATCATACCATTTTAGTAACGCTAAAATTAACATGCATTGATTAAAATATCAATTTTTCAAATATATAGGAACTAAAATGTTCCTTTTAATAGTAAAAGGACTAAAATGAACTTTTATGATGTAAACTTTAACCATCATAATCATATTCATATTTAAGATATTTTATGTTTTATATAAGTTTATATTTATATTAATTATTTCTTCTTCTCGTTTCGATCATACAGTATTATGAGAGGGGGAAAGGGATGAAAGGGTTTCAATCCCATGTCATTTAGGTGCTAGGCAGTTCTAATCCACTAGTCCATTACTCCAATTAGAAAATAATTGTAAAAGAAGAATATATTAAAAATTAATAATATAAAAATAGGATATTATTGAACCAATGAATGATTCCAGTGGTAAAGAAGATGTTGTTCATTCTAGGAGACCTGAGTTTGAGTACTTGCTTGTGCAAGGTGTATGTTGTCAAAGGGTTAAGAAAGTACAAATTAAATATGCTATTATGTAATCACACCAGTATATTCAAAAAAAAAAATCACTATATTTGTAAAATTTTAGAAATATATTTATCTTTTCATTTTGATATATATAAAATTTCCCATAAAAATTTTAACTTTAATTTTTAAAATTACTCATTAAATGCTTTTTTTAAAAATTAGATAAATACTCCTTTCATAGTAATTTTTTATTCCTTTCTTATAATTTGTATATAATAAATGAGAAATTCGGCTAAATTTCAATTCATTATTCTTTTCTATTTACATAGTTATTTTTTACTTTTTCGTAGTTGATATTTTCAAACATGTATTTGAACAAGAGGGAAAATCCTAAAAAGGAAATGGCCAATTTTTTAAATAGATAAAAAGAGAATTTTTAAATTTAAATGTCAATTATTTATCTTTACAAATTTGTTTTTGAATAAATCTTTACAGCCAAACATTTTAGTTTTTTTAAATATATTTTTAGTGTTTTTTTCTTCTGAAAAATGATTTAGGTAATTAAAAAACATTTAGATTATTGAAAAAATTGAAAAATAATTAATTGTTGAACCTAAACTGTAAAATTGATTTATTTTATATCAATAATACTTTTTATAAAAAATATTTTAAAATTGATTTTAAAATATTATTTAAAACACTGATTTAAAGTGATAAAATTTAAAATGGATTTCAATTAACAGTGATAAAATCAACTATAAATACCAATTAGAATACTGACAAAGGTAATCTATTGAGTTAACTGTGGGGACATTCATTTTTACATATAATCCCATGTCAACTAATAAGTTTGTAAAATATTTTTTTTTAATAATTTCATTATAAGTTTTGAAACGTTTTTTTTTAACCTATAAATAGGAGAATAGATCCTGCAAGCCGAATAATTTATTATTTGAACTCATATAATGATCTGATAGTTAAAAGTGTTCAAGTCGCACTAATCGCGTTTGTTGTTCAAGTTTTGTCTGTTATTGTAATTAAAAAGAAAAAGAAAATAAGACTATTTATAGTTAAAGCAGGTGGAGTAATTCCTACTTAAACCCCTCCGCTATTTTGAGTTATTCTTAGAGGGTCTTCCATTTTTTTATTTTACTGTGTTGGTCCTTCTTATTTTATTCTAATTACAGTTTGACATAAATTAAAGTATCAATTTTACATTCACACCTCCATAGTATTTAATATAAATTAAAAAATTGTGCAATTTAATTTCTTAAATATTAAAAATATAATATCCACATTCTTAATCTCTTTTTTACTCTTTCAAGTCTTATTCGCACAAACAATTAATTTAACATATATTTGTTGATATATTGCTATTATTATAAAATTTGTTAAAATTTTATCGATTATTTTAAAATTTTTATAATATGAACCCCATGTATTGGTTTGATGGTCCATAATATTCACCGTCTCAAATGTGACCTAAGTTTGAGTCACACTAGTCGTTGTTTGTAATTCACCAAAAAAAATTATAATATACAATATTATAATACAATTTTTTTACAATATTTTTACCATACGTAAAATTTTTATTTAAAATATATTAAATAATATGATTAGATTTGCTTTCACATTATTAATTAAATTTTAAATAATAAATGATTTAATATTTTTTAAATTTATATATATATATAATTAGCTCATGTAAAAAACACTAGTTATTATAATATTTGTAAGTAGAGGTGTTCATGAGTTGGATCGGGTCAGGCTTGAACTTGATACTAACATACTTTATACTTGTCCAAAATCCAAATATAGCCCTGCCCGAAATTTAGGAATAAAATTTTGCCTAAATTCGTCCATATTTACAAAAAACTAACCCAAGCTCATTTTAGACTTGTCCATATTATTTTTATTTTTTAAAAAATATTTATATTCTTTTATTTTAATATTTAATAAATTTATATATTTTTTATTTATTGAAAATTTTTATATAGTCATCCTAACATTTTTTTTAATGTTTACATTAGAGTAATATTATATTTTTAGTATATGTTTATTTTTTAATGAATTCTAAATTAGATCATATATAAAAATAACATATTATAATATAAAGTATTACAAAACTTAAAACGGGTCAGGTCGGGCTAGGCTCAGGCATTTAATGTTCAAGCTCAAGCTCAAGTTCGACTTATATTTTAAACGGATCTAATTTTTTACCTAAATCCTTTCAAATTTCAAGCGAACTTTCGAGTCTGAATAAATAACCCGATCCATAACAGATCTAACTGGAATGTTGTAAGTTGAAGCACATTTTAAATTATTATAATAATTTAAGGTTGAGAATTTAATTAAAAAATAAATGACAACAACAATGTTTAAGCGTGGCCTTTAAGCCGTCAAAAGGGCTTAATTCTAATGATTATGAATACTAATAATTATGTTATAAAAATAAAATATAGACACACCGTATTAATATTTTTTTAGTGAATTATATAAAAAGATAAAAACTTGATAATAATGTAATTAATACGATTCGAAATAAATAGATTAATCTCAAATATAAAATATACTAAAATTATAAGGGTAAATTACACCAACAGTCACTCAACTTTCATTTTTCGAAACAAACAGTCACCTGGTTTACATTTCAGTCACTCAACTTTGAAAATGTGACAAAACAGTCATTTTTCACGTTTTCCGTCACAGACATCATGAAACAGTGACATGGCAGTTGATGGCGTTGGAGGAGTGTGGAAAATGTCCAGCTGACAGGTCACATTTAACAAAACAGTCACTAAAGTTATCGAAAAGTGACAAAATAGTTCTCTTGTTGTCATCCACATCAACATCACCTTTCATCTCCCCCTTTTCTTTACTTTTACCATTAAACCAAGATGAGATTTGCAGAGTTAAGTTGGACAAACATTGAAACCATTGAAACAAGTTCCATTAAGAACTTACTAATGTGTGATGTATATGTAAAATTCACAAACGAATAACCGAATTTGCTGGTGAGGGTCAAACATGACTAACACCCTACACCTCAAAAACTCCCTCCAAGCCTCCTTTAAAAACCGCAAACACCAAAGCTCCAACACAAAGTTGAAGGGCGAAAACATGTCTCGTGTAACCAAGGAAATAAAGGCCAAAGTTAAAGTTTATTACAGCGACGAAACATGCAAAGAGAAATTCGCGTCCTTGTTAGAAGAAAAAGGGTTCCTCATTGGCTTGCTAACGTTTCAAGACATTCAAGAATGATAAAATTAAATATCGACAATGAAGAAATACAGCAAAGAAAACGGGAAAAAAACACAGATTTTACGTGAAAATCCTTTCGGGAAAAAACCACGGGCAGAGGAGAAGAATATTCACTAATATCGAAAATCGAATTATTACAAGAGGAGATAACTATGCCTATTTATAGGTTGAAAAACCTTATTCCAATCAACAACTAATAGAAGTAACGTAGTAAGGTTGAAACATCTTATTCTAATTAAAATAAAATAGATTACCTATTCTAATTAAAATAAAATAAAAGAAATCTAGTTTATTTGGACTTTACTTTTATTTTATTTTACAACTAAATTTTATTTTAACAAGAATTCTAATCACCCAATTCTAACAATCTCCACCTTGACAAGAATTCTCTACGAACAAGAACTCTCAACGAACAAGTTCTCCACCTCTTCCACAAAACCTCTTGAGGGGTATTATTCAGCAATGAACACCAATCAAGTCCAAGCAATACTCAAACTTGGTTATGGGAAGTGACTCAGTCATCATATCTGCAGGATTTTCATGAGTACTAACTTTGCTCACAACAATATCCCCTCGAGCAATAATATCACGCACAAAATGATATCGAACATCAATGTGCTTTGTTCTCTCATGAAACATTTGATCTTTTGTAAGAAAAATGACATTTTGACTGTCACAAAATATTGTACCAATATCTTCAGCCATGTTTAAAGCATAAACCACTAGATCAGCCTCAACATACCTCTTCGGAGGTTTAATTTCTCTTCTAGATCTATTCTTAGCAATAGAATATTGTGGTGAAGAAGTGACTCTATTATGAACTTCTGTACTAACTTGAGAAGTTGACTCTGTTATAGATACTAGATCAATATGAAACTTCACCTGTTTTTGTTATTCTTTACTGGAAGAGTCTTTAAGAGATAAGTCAGGTAACATAGTAGTTTCATCAAAAACAACATCTCTGCTAATCACAACTTTTCTATTTTCAGGACACCATAACTTATACTCTTTTACACCACCCTTAAAACCAAGAAAAACACATTTAATGGATCTTGGTTCCAATTTTCCATTATCAAAATGAGTATATGCAGGACACCCAAAAATCTTTATATCAGAATAATCAGCAGGCATACCAGACCATATCTCTTGTGGAGTCTTTTTCTCAATGGCAATGGATGAAGATCGATTGATCAAAAAACATGCAGTAGAGGCTGCTCAGCCCAAAACGACTTCGGTAAATTAGCATTTGACAACATACATCGAACCTTCTCCATGATCATTCTATTCATTCGTTCTACAACGTCATTTTGCTGTGGAGTATGACGAACTGTCAAATGTCTCACGATCCCTTTTGATTTTCACAATGCATTAAACTCATCAAAATAGAACTCCAAGCTATTATCTGTGCAGAGGTGTTTTATCTATTTTCCTGTCTGTTTTTCAACCATAGTTTTCCAAAACTTGAATGCGGAAAACACATCACTTTTCTGCTTCAGAAAGAATGCCCAAACTTTTCTGGAAAAATCATCAATAAGAGTTAGCATATAATTAGCTCCACCTCTCAAAGGCACTCTAGATGGTCCCCAAAGATCAGATTGAATATAATCCAATATTCCCTTCGAGTTATGGATTCCTCTGGTGAATCGAACTCTCTTTTGCTTCCCAAAAATGCAATGCTCACAGAACTTCAATTTGCTAATGCCTTGCCCATTAAGAAGTCCTCTTTTACTCAATTCTGTCATGTCGTTTTCACTCATATGCCCTAAACGCATATGCCAAAGTCTAGTAATATCATCATTTGACAAGGAAGAGGAAGCGATTGCAGCATCACCGGTAATAGTTGAACCATGCAAAACATATAATTTGGAAGTCTTTTTCTGCCCTTTCATCACAACGAGGGAACCCTTACTAATCTTTAGAACCCCATTTTCAGCTGTGTACCTGTATCCTTTTGAATCAAGAGTACTCAACAAAATCAAATTCCTTTTTAATTATGGTACATGTCGCACGCCACTAAGAGTTCTAACGACCCCATCAAACATCTTTATTTTGATTGTGCCAACAGTTGATATTTTACATGAAGCATTATTTCTAATAAAAATAACACCTTCAAACACAACTTCATATGTTGTAAACCAATCCCGATTGGGACTCATATGGAAGGTGCAACCAGAATCGAGGATCCACTCCTCGCTCACTTTAGAATTGTCGGCAAAAACAACTAAGAGTTCACCATCACTATAGTCTTCTACTACATCAGCTTCACCGGATTGTTCTGGTTATTTTCCCTTTTGATTCTCCAAATCCATCTACGTAAGAACTGCTTGCATCTTTACCTGTCACAACGCGAATCTTGTATTGCGATCCAACAGCGGAATATCATACTTCAATGTCGTCATTATCGTGATCGAGACTAGTAACCCGAAAAACTCTAATACCAATTTGATAAAATTAAATGTCAACAATGAAAAAATACTGCAAAGAAAACGGAAAAAAAAAACATAGATTTTACGTGGAAACCCTTTCGGGAACAAACTATGGGCAGAGGAGAAGAAGATTCATTAATGTCGAAAATCGAATTAGTACAAGAGGAGATGACTATGCCTATTTATAGGTTGAAAAACCTTATTCCAATCAACAACTAATAGAAGTAACGTAGTAAGGTTGAAATACCTTATTCTAATTAAAATAAAATAGATGATCTATTCTAATTAAAATAAAATAAAATAAGTCTAGTTTATTTGGACTTTACTTTTATTTTATTTTACTACTGAATTTTATTTTAACAAGAATTCTAATCTCCCAATTCTAACAAAGAATGTGGGTATGTTAAGGACACCGGCTTTGTCTGGATCCGACATAAAAAGAAGAGGGAGTTGTGCAAGTTCAAGGATGTTGTCCTCAGCTACGATGTCGAGATCAGTGCTTATTTCGAGCCCAACAAGATCAAGAATCTGACGGGTGTTAAAGCCAAGGAGTTCATGATTTGGATCACCTTAACCGATATCTACGTCGACCAATCTTCGTCCATTGCGTTCAAGACAAATCTCGTCGGCTTGTCCAAGTCTTTCCCGGGGTCGGTTTTCAATGTTTAGGCAACCCATTTATGTTACAATACAAGAGGATGCTTAAGGAATTTGCAAGTAATCCTAGGAAACGAAGGAGGGGAAGATTATACGTACATATTACAAAGGAATTAAAGAAATATTTACATGTCATGTCTTTTTAACTGTCCCCATTTGTTAAATGGTAAAAGTGAAGAAAATGGGTGGATGAAAGGTGATACTGATGTGGATGATAACAAGAGGACTATTTTGTCACTTTTCGATTTTAGTGACTGTTTTGTTACATTTTCAAAGTTGAGTGACTGTTTTGTTAAATGTAACCGGCCAGCTAGACATTTTCCACACTCCTCCGACGCCGTCAACTGCCATGTCACTGTTCCATGACGTCTGTGACAAAAAAAGACTATTTTGTCACATTTTCAAAGTTGATGGATTGTTTTGTCATATTTTTAAAGTTGAGAGATTAAAATGTAAACCAAGTAATTGTTTGTTTCAAAAAATGAAAATTGAGTGACTGTTGATATAATTTATCTAAACTATAATTAAAATTCAAATTTCAGTTTTAAATTTTAAATCTAGATTCTATAAAAAGTTTTTCCTCTCCTCGAATTCGACCGATCTTCTGGCAGTTGGCCCTTCATTTCGTCTATTGTATTTTAATATAATTCGGTAACCGTCTCCGCAAGGTATTCTCAGCAGATAAACAAAAGCATAATGGAAGTAACCATTTCCTGTCTTTCTTCCCTTTCCCAAAGCGCCAATCCAACTACTCTCCAAGCATAACCAAATTAAAACAATACCGCCAAAATTTAACCGCCAACCGCCCTGCTCCGTCGCCGCATCAGCTTTTCTCTAAATCTTCCAAAGCATCTTTTTTGCTCTGTTTCCACCGTATTGGATCATTCCCTGGTCCTCCTCTAACAACCACTTCTCCTCTCCGACCGGTCGACGGCCAGTTGACTTAAAACTATCGTCGACATCAGCGTCATATTTTGTGATAGCGTGGATTTGAATCGATGAGCCAGAGAAACGAGAAACCTTTGGGAGAAGAGGGAACGGATGATCCGATCCCTTCGCTGCAAGTGGATCTGAAGATAAACGACATCGTTGGGGACGGGATATCGGGGATGCTTTACAAATGGGTAAATTACGGGAAAGGATGGAAACCGAGATGGTTCGTTTTGCAAGACGGAGTTTTATCGTATTATAAAATCAACGGTCCTGATAAGATCCTTGTTAGCCAAGAAACAGAAAAAGGATGCAAAGTAATTGGTGAAAAATCTCGCCGTATTATCTCCCGCCGTCGCGATTCCTTTTCAAATAATTCCCTAACCAATCGCAAACCCTTCGGTGAAGTCTATCTAGAGGTCAAAGTCAAGAAAAAACGTTTAAAATAAACAAAAATTATTTTGATTTTTGAGTTATTGATTTTATCTTTTGTCTCAGGTTTGTACTTTCAGGCAAAGCAAGTCACACGATAAGAGATTCTCGATCTTTACCGGAACGAAGATGCTTCATTTACGAGCCGAGTCGCAGGACGATCGAGAAGCGTGGATGGAGACGCTTCAGGCTGTTAAGGATATGTACCATAGGGTGTTCAATAGTAAGTTAGTGGCGCCGATGGTGGACAAAGTGGCGATTTCAACCGAGAAGTTGAGGCAACGGCTGGTGCAGGAAGGGTTAGACTCAGCGACAATCGAAGATAGCGAACAGATCATGAGGAACGAATTCGCCGCGTTGCAGAAGCAGTTCGTGTTGCTTAAACAGAAACAATGGCTACTCATCGACATCTTTCAACAATTAGAGGTATATGTTATGAAAATGAGAAAAAAACATTCAATTTTCAAAAACTGATCCAACATTTACTTCGATTCAGTAATCAATTTCAGATTATTGATTTTTTTTTTAATTTCAATAGAACAGGTAAATATATATCATTATATTAAATTAGTATTAATTTAGCTTTGATTTTTTGCTTTTTCTTTTCTGCATGAACGTGAGAGAAAACATTATCAGTATAGATGTTATCGTATTGACACGGCATCGATAATTATAAATTATAATTAGAGAGGGGTATGTTTTGTGCGTGTTTTATATGCTTGTAAATAAAGAAACTGGAATATTTGAATTTTTTTTATTTTTTTATAAAAAATCTGAAAAACATTTCGAAAAAGATGAAATCTAATCGTGAAATCAATCTTGACCGTTCAATCAGTCCACGTGAAAAAAAAAAACAAAACGTCAGTGTATTCATAAATCACGTGTGTACTTTTGGTGAAGAACTCTATCAAGCCACAATTGCATCAGATTAATTATTTTAATTTGTTTTGTTTTAGTTGTTTTTCATATGTTTTATAATTTTTTAAATGCTTTTTTTTTAAATTTATTTTAAGATGTATATGTTGAGTATTGTTGTGAAATATGTTTTATAAAAATAGAGTATTCATTTAAAATAATATGTTTAAAGTATAAAATATATATTTAAATGATGTATGTAAATGTTATGATGTTTTAATGTAAATATTAAAAATAATTTATTGTAATTTATTATGAATAATTTTTATATGTGAAATAAATTTTAAATTTTTATTAATAATTAATAATTATTATTTTTAAAATTTAATTTAAATATATAAATTATATTTTACATATTAAAATATAATTATTACAAATATAAATATATAATGATATATTTTTAAATAGATTTTAATGGAAAATAATTGTACATTGAATACAAATATTAAATTAAATAATAAAGATTGAAAACATCATCTCACTTTTTTCGAGGAAACCATCTGACTAAAAATGATTTTTTAAGTTATGTACCAATAAAAATTTATTTTTGAAATTATTTATGAAATTAGGTTATCTTAAGAATTGATTACGGTATAACTTGTACAAATCTTTCCAGTTTGTAATTCGATCTGATCCATTAGTTTGTAGAGCTATTTATTTGATTGCAGACATTTCTGGAACACCTCTAACAGAGGGATAAATAGTTAATTTTGAAAGAACTTATTGTCAACTTCTTTCAGATATGAATCCATATATTTACGTGACGTCGTTTTCAATGAATAAATTAGAAAAATACTTCCACGTAAGTGCTTTTTTTCTTGTGTCAAGCAAAAGCGCACTGACATGGAAGCGCTTTACAAAAAAGTACCCACATGAACGCGCTTTTATCCGTGTTTTCTCTAATGGGTTATTCACTCGCTTTATAAAAACGCATTCACGTGTGTGCTTTTTAGAAAAATGCTTTAACGTCAGTGCGTTTTTACCTGACACAATAAAAAAATACTTACGTAAAAACGTTGTTCTATTTATCCCTTGAAAACAACGTCACGTAAACGTATTTTTATATTTTTAATTCATACGAGTAAATATTTTTAAAATAACTTATTTTCGTAAATAATTTTAGAAATAAGCTTTAAATAGTACTAAACATTGATTTTTTATCTTTTATTTAAAATTAATAGCAAAACACTTGTAAGAATTAATTGTGGAGAGTCCTTTTAGAAAGGAGGAAGAACCAAAGACATTGAAATTTGAAAAGATCTTATCAGTATCATCAGTCACAGCAGATAATAGTCACTTTCACAAATATAAAGAATATTATTTTTACCATCTCTATATTATTATTCGAGTATATATTTAAAATAATTTATATTATTACGAAGTTATTTATGTTTTTTAATAAAATTAGTAAAAATTTTAGTTTGTTTATAAAAATGGGATGAAAAAAATTTTGCGAGATTGAATTGTTTGTTACGATGCCGCTTGATACGCCGATGGTACTATCCCTTCTTTTTAATCAATCATTATGTAATTATCTCCTTTTAAAAAAAAATTATTGATGCCATCACTATATCATATGTATTTTTTCAAATACCCGTAAAAATATGGGCATGCAAGGTAAAAAACCAAAAAAAATATTTTTAATGATTTTATTGATGTTTTAAACTGTACCAGTGATTTTTAAAAAACCACTGTCAAGAGAAAAAAACTGTAAAAAAAAAACTCACATCAAAAATTAACCTAAACAAATAGTTGTCCAAAACATTTGAATCTGAAGACACATTTATCTACATTCATTCCAAATGTACTTTTAGCAAGTTTATATGATTTTTTTATTTTTTTATTTATAAAATATCAGGTTATTTATATTATTATTTTAAAATTCAAAATATATAAACTTCTAATAAAATTAACATTATTGCAAAGGCTGGTCTGAGGTTTTGTAGATTTGAGACTTGAGAACTATTGGTAAGACTGATCAAAGATGATGTTTTAACACAGCAAATTATTTACAAGGTCTCATTTTTCATTCTGCGTTATCCAGGAGAAATACAAATGGCATTGAAAACAGACACCAGCCAAAAAGCTGGTACAATAGCCAAAGCATGCACTCCATAAAAGAGCTTAAATATAAGTAAAAAGAAAATTGTAGATGCAAGCTATGATCTAAACTTTAAAAACATCATAAAGACCTAACAATGATGGCACAACAAAGAGGCCATAGTAGTCACAAGAAAAAGAAATTTTGCCCATTACTTTGCAATCAAGTATAAAAGTTAGTCATGCCCTTAAAACGTGATTGATCTGAAATGAAAGAAACTTATCCTTCAGTTTCATTGCTTGCTCACACAACTCAGACATGTGCTCATGTTTGACTTTCCATAAACCCTGCAGCTGTTCAAGGAAATAGTAGTTGTAAGAATACCAGAACAAAACAGAAGCTAAGCTCCTTAACTTGATATGATAATACTTCAATAAAATGAAAATAAACAACATAGCTCCAAGATTTAGGCACTATTATTATTATTATTATTTTGGTCAACCAAAATTTAGGCCCTTATTGAAGCCCAGGAATGGCAACAGTTGAGCTATAATTTTCCCAGAGATAATTTAGTTTGTCCCAGGTGACAGGCCAGCCAAAAGAGAAGAAAATTTTTCTTATTTTGGGGGTCAAAAGATTGGATTTAGGAAGCATGACAGAGGTAAAGAACATGTGTGCATTCTAATAGGAAAGTCCATTAATCAGATTAAATACTCATCCCTTGTAGAACCAAGTTAAGAAGGAAAATTATAAAGCTTTCTTGTGTTGAAAGTTTTTAGGAAAAAGGGAGAAGGGACAGTGCTTCCATGCAGAACCAAGTTGCTAAGGAAATAATTCCCCGAAGGCTAAAACTCCAAACATCAAAGAGAAAACAAACGGGGCCCTAAAATGAGTCAACGCCCTCTGAAATTGAAGTCCAATAACAGATTGGATAGCTTTACTCCATTTGTGCTGAAGCATTAACCTAGTTCCAACATTATCATCCAGATTTTTCTTTCTGAGAAAAATAACATCAACAAAGCAACAATAAACAGAGAAAGTTAGATTACCTGCATACAAACGAGCTTCGAGTCACCTCGAACACGAATGTTTGTATAACCTTTTCTAAGAGAATGTTTCAACCAAAAATTACGGCGCGATATTCAGCAGCATTATTGGTTGCTATGCCCAAACCCTCTGCGCAATTTGCAGATCTATTCAAATAGCATATTATAGAAAGATTTACGTGTGGAAAAGGTCTAATTTCTAAATGGTTAATTGCATACCACGTTTCCTGCATCAGTTTTCATACAGCTGCTGCACCAGCAGGCCCAGGATTATTTCCTTTTGATGCACCATCAAACTCAAGAATACAAGATTGTTGCCATAAAGACATAGGTACAGACATCAAAGCCTATTTTCAGAGCAAAAAAGCATCACTTAATCTTGGTAAATTAATTCAGACACCCTTCTCCCTCTCACAGGAAACCCTCTTATGTTGTTTGGGGAACTATATTCAACCATCTACTTGAAAAAAATAGAAAAAAATAAAAGACAATGGCCTTCAAGACTATCTGACCAATTCTGTGTATGAAGTTGATGCCAATATTCACCAACATAATCAGTTGTCACTACCAAATCTACTTACATGACCAGAGGATGTTATTTGAGCCTCAGCATGTCGATCCAACTTGAAATGCTTTCTCACAAGATCAGGTACGATTATTGAACCAAGTGATCCCAGTCCCTAGAAAAGGTTAAAGGTAAAACACTGAAAAATAGTCACACCCAAACTTGTATGGTATTAATAACGATGTGCTCAGGGAACATTAAAACAGCTAACCTACCCCCATACTCTGACTGAAGCATATCCCCGTTCCCCGTTCCCCGTTCCCCGTTCCCCGGTCCCCGGTCCCCGGTTCCCCGGTTCCCCGGTTCCCCCGGTTCCCCGGTTCCCCCGGTTCCCCCGGTTCCCCCCGTTCCCCGTTCCCCGTTCCCCGTTCCCCGTTCCCCGTTCCCCGTTCCCCGTTCCCGTTCCCCGTTCCCCGTTCCCCGTTCCCCGTTCCCCGTTCCCCGTTCCCCGTTCCCCGTTCCCCGTTCCCCGTTCCCGTTCCCCGTTCCCCGTTCCCCGTTCCCCGTTCCCCGTTCCCCGTTCCCCGTTCCCCGTTCCCCGTTCCCCGTTCCCCGTTCCCCGTTCCCCGTTCCCCGTTCCCCGTTCCCCGTTCCCCGTTCCCCGTTCCCCGTTCCCCGTTCCCCGTTCCCCGTTCAAAGAAACAGCAAATTTGCAGTATGCATAAGGTTCATGCTCAAGGTCTCAAAAAGATCCTTTTTCACATCTGCAGCTCTAATAGTGTAGAAAGCATTCTTAAGCCCACAGGAAGACAGATCTATTTCAGTTTCCTTTGTCAAAGAGAAGCCTTTGTAGACACTGACCGGAGGATCACATATCTACTCCAAAAGAACAACAACATGTCAAAGTTAACAGAACAGCGAAAAGAAGAAACACAGTATCTAAATTTGAAAGATTACTATGTTATTTGCATTACAATTATTATGTCATTTCATAGAACTCTAAAAAACACATAACTATCAATATTGCAGCGCCTAAATTTCTAGAGTTAAAACAAATATAAATTTCTAACTAAATAACTGATATACTGAATTGCTTTTAGCATTTCGTGTTTAATCATTCCTATTGATAAGCCCTCCTCCCAAAAAAAGAAACATTTTTCATCTGCCTTTTCAGCAATGGAGACTTTCATTGCAATAGCCAAAGGAGCAAAATAAACCCTAGGTAGGAAATTGAGAAAGAAAGCCAAGGACAAAAAAGGGAAAGGGCCAAGGAATGAGATATATATATATAAAACATAACATTACCCGTGCAGAAGCTGGAAACAGAGACGAACTGGAAGTGGCCTCCTTCTGCTGATATTCATGCCGGAGAGTGACGGAGAAAGATAGGTTCCGGGTGGTTTAAAGAAGAAATGATAAATGGAGTTCTGTTTATCAATCCACTAAGCTTTCAATCCGCTTAAGAGACCAAAGAAAGGAATTGGGCTTGTTGATGTTGCATTCCACTAAAAGAATGAAGATGATTTTGTCGAATTGGGTAAAACCCCAAATGGATTAACTCAAATCGAATTAAGAAAATAAACAAATAACACAAAATAAAAAGTAAATGGATACAAAGTGTTCTTGGAAGACTTGCTCCCAAAAATGCCAATAATGGAGCTATAATTTCCCTATGGAACCCTAAAGAGAAAGACCCTTGAAAACTTTGAGTATTATACTTTGAAGACTAAAATCTTCAATAAACAAAAACTCTGCAAATCCAAGAGGCTAGAAAAATAACAAACTTCGAAAGAATACTCTAAAAGGGCTCTTTGATTCTCACAAAGAAAAAACAAAATAACCTCAAATAAGAATCATTCAATGGGCGTCGTAACCCTATTTCCAGGCCGAAATTCAAGTTATTCAAATGAAACAAAACTCTAAAATATTTACTAAATAAATCTCTTAAATCACGTAAATACAATAAGAATAAACCGATCTATTCCAATCGTCCATGAAGAGTTAGAGTTCCCCAAACTTACGCAGCTGTTCTTGGAACACCTAAGCCGAATTCTTCAATTCGTTTGGGCTCCTATGATGCCCATTTGTTCATGGGTTTGCTTCCCTTAAACACCTTCCACTTGTCATCTAAAAATCAATACAAATCGCATTTTGATTATCGAAATTTAATTTTGATCCTCCCAAAAAAATTTTAGTTTCGCTCCTGTGCGACAACTTAATTCCTATTTATGAAATTAAAAAGAACTCCAGTAACGATATAATTGCTTGTGTTTGAAAGGGAATATAAAATATGTTTAAAAATCATCCAACATGATTAATTAACCAGTGGATTTAATTAAGTTTACACTCAATAATGTGACTAATTAACTTTGATGGCTTTCAATTATTATTATTTATTGAAAGAAAAAACTATCAAAGATAATATTAAGAAATGATTCTTGTGATTATAATAGGTTAAAATTAATAATCTAATAATTATAATTTTTAACAATTATATCCAAACACACTTATAATCAAATGGTAATATCAGGATGGAAGTTATAATTTTTAAGCACTCGAATTTGAGAATTGACATTGTAACCCATTTTAGTCATCAACCTAACTACAGGCTTCTAAAAAGCATTGCATATTTAATCATATTTTATCTAAGGCTTGGTTTTTCGGCCACACGAGAAAGAAGATTCAACAACAGCTTCTAACTCATCTAATGATGAAATATGGTATCGAATCCTTAATAAATGTAAACTGATAGTGGAAAGTTTTTTTAAACTGACATGGTTACACATTTAATCTTTAATACTTACATATTTTATCAATTTAATCTTAATTTTTAATAATTTAATAAATTTAACTTTTTATATTTATAAATTTTATTAATATGATCTTTAAACTTCCTAACAAAAATTTTCAACTTTTAAAATAGGAAAAAAATACATTTAATTGATACACACATTTAATCCGTTCGTGCAGTTTATCCTAATAGCTAAATATATCGATTAATTTATGCACGGATTTCATGGTATATATTAATTAAAATATATTAAATATATTTTATGATTGATATTTCAATTAAGTTTAACTCATTTTATATATTCTGTACTTCAATATCTTATTTTATAAAATTAATGCCTTAAATCATTGACATATATATATATATATGGTATATATAATTTCTTAGATTAAAGATATATGAAAAAGTGTTTATAAAATCCATTAAGGTGAATTTTGATGGCGCTTTCGATGCTAATTCCTTTCAAGCGGTGGCAGGGGTTGTGGCGAGAAACGATAGCGGTACTGTGCTTCTGGAAAGGTGGGCTTTTCAGGGAAATGTCGCCTCCGCCTTTGCTGCCGAAGCTTTGGCTTGCCAATTGGCGGTGAAAACGGGTTTGGAGGAGGGATGGGGGAGGCTGATAGAGGAAGGGGATTCTCTGTCCATAATAAGGAAGTGTCAGTCAAAAAACGTGGATAGATCCCAAATCGGTCCTCTGATTGCTAACATTAAACAAATGGGTAGTTTCTTTCAGGAAATCAACTTCTCTTTTGTGCCTAGATTGGGCAATGACCTTGCGCGTAACTTAGCATTCAGAAAGATGAAAGATTGGAAGCACACGTACCTGAGTCATAGAGATCCCCTGGAGGTGGCCAACGGCAGATAGCAACTGGGTTCTCTGGATTGTTCATCAGGGAAGGGAGATGGAGGAGTTTGTGAGAAAAGGGGGAAGCATATTCAATCTGGGTTTTGGACGCTCCCTCGGGTTTGTGAATCGTCATCAGCAGTACATTGATTAAAGCTTTGGGATGGAGACACAAGCTTTCTTTTGATTGGGCGTTGATTCGGGGCCTTTACACGTGTTTTCTTTGATCAGATTTGTTTTGCTGCTTTCTATTTGGTTTGTATAACGATTTTATATTTACATTTTTATAAATTTTTATATATTTTCCAAAACATTATATATTTAATTGTATATATTTTATAAATTTATATTATATAAATTTCTAAAATAATAATAACTTAAAATCTAATATTTTATAAAAAATAAAAATATATAAATTTAATAAAAAATACATATAAAATGAGTTTGGATAAATGAGTGTCTAGATTCAAATGTATTTTAACACTCATTTTTCCTAATTCATTTTTAATATGAAAAAAAGTTATATTTTTCAATACAATGTTAGTACAAAAGTGTCAACATATATGATAAAATAAAAATTCAAGTATGAATTAGATTCAAAAAAATTAGGCATCAACTAAATATTTTTGTACATATTTAAGGGCAAACTAGGTACAGTCCAGTTAAAATTTATATAGAAAATGTTGAGTTCTAAGGAACAATCAATTTCTTACCTCTACTCCTTCAAAATTAGGGTTTAGCTTTTTTAATTCAATTTAATGTCATGCCAACGATCATTAAATCATATCATCTCATTAATGCTAAAGTTAACGTGTATTGATTAAAATGTTAATTTTTCAAATATATAAGGATTAAAATGTTCTTTTTAATAAGGTTCGGATAGGTTGATGCGATGGTGTTTTAATATAAATATTAAAAATAATTTATTATTAATATTTTTATATGTGAAAAATATTTTAAATTTTTACTAGTAATTAATATTAATTATTTTAAAATTTAATTTGAATATATAAAATTTATTTTACATATTAAAGTATAATTATTACAAATACAAATATATAATGATATATTTTTTAAATAAATTTCAATGGAAAATAATTGCACATTGAATACAAATATTAAAATAAATAATAAAGATTGAAAACATCATCCGACTTTCTTTAAGAAAAACATCATCTGATTCAAAGTGAATTTTTTATCTTTTATTTAAAATTAATAGCAAAATAGGGTAAACTATAAAAATAGTCATTTTTGTTTGTCTTAAGTTATATTTTAGTCACTTATGTTTGAAATGTTACGTTTTAGTCACTTATGTTATTATTCTGTTACGAAATGATCACTCTGCCGTTAAGTTTCGTTATCTCCCTAACGGTAATCCTATGTGACAATTCAACTAGATTTTAAGTGCCAACTTGGATTTCCAAATGAGATGAGAATAGATTTTTAATTAATTAAAATTTTTAAATCTAAATCTTAGCTGAAAAAACCCTAAACTCATTTTCACACACTTCTCTTCTTCATCTTCTTTCTTTTTGATTTCAACGTCTTGAATTACAAACTTGTCTCAAAGCTTGAATATTTGATATTCATTAACCCAAAACAAATTAACGGGAAGAAGATATTGGAACCAAAGATATTGAATCTTTTGGTTAATGGGTTTTAAAGATTCAAGTTTTGAGACAGATTTGTAACTAAAGATATTGAAATCAAAAGAAACATAACGGGAAGAAGATATTGGAACCAAAGATATTGAATATTTTGGTTAATGGGTTTAAGGTTTTTTTAGTTAAGGTTTAGGGTTTAAAAATTTTAATTAATTAAATATTTATTCTTATTCCATTTGAAAATCCAAGTTGACACTTAAAATCTAGTTGGATTGCCACGTAAGATTACTGTTAGGGAGATAACGAAACTTAACGGTAGAGTGATCACTTTGTAACAAAATAATAACATAAGTGACTAAAACATAATATTTCAAACATAAGTGACTAAAATGTAACTTGAGGTAAACAAAAATGACTATTTTTATAGTTTACCCTAGCAAAACACTTGTAAAATAATTTATATTATTAAGTTATTTTTGGAAAGGAGGAAGAACCAAAGACATTGGAATTTGAAAAGATCTTATCAATATCATCAGTCACAGCAGATAATATTTACTTTCACAAACATAAAAATATTATTTTTACCATCTTTATACTATTATTTGAGTATATATGTAAAATAATTTATATTATTACGATGTTATTTATGTTTTTTTATTTTAATAAAATTAGTAAAATTTTAGTTTGTTTATAAAAATGGGTTGGAGAAATTTTTTTTACGGGATTGAATTGTTTGTTACAATTCACGTCTATGCCGCTTGACATGTAGGTGATACCATTTTTTCTTTTTAGTCAATCATCATGTAATCATCACATTTTAAAAAAAATTATTGGTGTCGTCATTATGTCAAGTGACACTTATATGTATTTTTTAAATACCCGTAAAAATACCGATATATTGGTGTCACTAGTGTGACAAACAGTACCAATGACTTTAAAAAAACCGCTGTCAAGAGAAAAAAATTGTGACAAAAAAATTATTTTTTCATATTAAAAATGAATCAGAACATATGGTTGTTCAAATACATTTAAATTTGAACACCCATTTGTTTATATTCATTCCAAATGTATTTTTAATAAATTTATATATTTTTTAATTTTTATTTATAAAATATCAAGTTATTTATATTATTATTATTTTAAAGTTCAAAATATATGAACTTTAATAAAATTACAATATATAAATTAATAAAAAAAATAGACTAAATATATGATTGTTGAGGTTCAGCGTAGACTTACTTTTTAGTTCTTATATATATTTTTATAAATTATAAATTTATAAAATTTTAGCACTTTTCTATATTTACATAATTTTCTAAATTTATAATATACTATAAATTTTTATATATTTTTCAAAATATTATATATATATTTAATTGTATATATTTTTATAAATTTATATTTTATATATTTCTAAAATAATAATAGATTAAAATCTAATATTTTATAAAAAAATAAAAAAATATATATGAACTTAATAAAAAAAATCTAAAATGAGTCTGGATAAATGAATGTCCAGATTCATTTGAATCTGGACACTATTTTATCCTAATTCATTCTTAACGTGAAAAAAATAATTTTTATTAATTTATATGTATTTTAAAAAATATTTTTTAATTTCTGCTCATCATATGTCATATTGAAAGACCGTCATTTGTCATCATCATATTGGCAATCAGTGCAATGTTAGTACAAACTAAAAGTGTTAAATACAAATTTAAATATCAATTAGATCAAAAAAGAAAATTTAAGTACCAACTAAATATTTTTCTATAGATTTAAGGGCAAACTACGTACAATCCAATTAAAATTTATATAGAAAATGTTGATCTAGTAAGCTCGAGTTCCTCCTTCAAGACAGCGCAATCTGGATCATAGGAAAGGGAACCAACCGACCAAATATTCCAGTTTGAAAATCAAAGATAATGTTGAGAGGTGGTGTCCCTTGGCTAAGCTGTCCCTATTTGAAACTAGAAAAGTGAGGCTAATGTTGTTTTTCACCCAATATTCCTTAAATAATTCAAAACCAAGGAAGAATAGAGACAGTTTCAAGGTATCACCATCATATTTGTCTCAACTTCCAAAAAGGCACATTGTAATATACCATTTTCTTTAGTTCCATGTACTGTTCTTCCCCAAGTTGCCTCATTTCGTTTTGTCCGATTAGAAGACTTCATGAAACGAAGCCAGGTTAATATAAAAAACCATTAGTCTCTCTTTTCGTTTTCTTGTTTGGGATAATAGGTTTTTGAGGATTAAACTTAGAACTTGATTTCAACTAAGATTTCATTTTAATGGTTACTCGGTCTAGATTATATTTGAAGCCCATTTAATGCTTCAACTATATTAAACTATAAAAAGATCATTTTATACAAATATATATGTTGATATAGTGATACAATACAAAAGAGATATGAAGGAAAGAGTGATTGTGCTACTGTAGATCGATTCATCCAATCAAGACGAAAAGTCGGAGGTTATAGAAAGTAGAGGTGGAGTAAACTTTGGAGAGTGGAAGTTGAGAATATCTGAGTCTTAGTGTAGGCTAGTATCTTTGTGAAGTCGATTCCTTTTTCATCGTTCTCGGAGGTATTTATAGACAAAAGTCCCTTGCAAGATGGCGCTAAATTGTGAACTTGTCATTTAACTATCATTGCAAAACACGTGGGACGAGGATGTATGTGGTGAGATAGACCCTATCAATCATTCTGATTCTACGGTATGGAGCAGTTGAACCCATGTGGGATTTTCCATGAATGTAACAAGAAAGATAGGGAAAAAGCCAAAAATCCCTGGACTATGGAACATGGCATCTGTTACGGGATAATCAACAAACAATTCCACAAACACAAGAGTGAAAGGGATTCATGTGGCTTATATAATTCAGCAAAAGAAGATAAGAGTGGGCAACAATTTATGTGAAGACTGTTCATTTTCTGTTCATAATAGTGTATGCTTTCAACGAAATCTGGGACCTCATTTTTTATTGACAATTTTCATCCCTGATTGATTGTTTTCGGCATATCATTCCAAATGCCACCACCCATTGATCTATAATAAACTTTCAGTTTACGTTTCGGGTTTGATCCCAGAACATAGTAATAATAATAGTAGTAATATCACCTACACTGACACAAATTTCTTCAATGCAAGCATTCATTTTATACCTGCTAACATAATAGGATCAAACTGTTCTAGTTGATATTTAACGCAAGTATAGGGCGGCGAAATATGTATCAACACAAGTACTGAACACAGATATTTAATCGAAAATGAAAATTCAAAGAAAATGTTTTTGGCTAGGCATCGGGATGAGGCATACCGTATGCTTTGCATTGCAGAAGCTCTGTTCCGATGAAACCCAGAACATAAAATTGAAAGGCTCATGCAGTTATATAGACAGTGTAAATCCCATTTCAATATCAAATCAAACCATATTGTACTACGAGTCTACAATGCATACATTTCGAATTGAACTTAAAATTCAACATGATTCACTTCATCGAAACAAAAACGGTTAAGATCAACGAGGGGCTTTCTTCTTACCAGCAATGGCAACTCTCTTACCCTTCAAAGTCCGGCAATTGTTTTTGGTGTGCTGTCCTCTACAAGGCAATCCCTGAATATGGCGAACCCCTCGGTAGCACTGAATCTCTTTCAATCGCCGTATATTAAGAGCATTGAACCGCCTCTGCAAATCGAAATTGCTTAGTAATGAGCATTCATGGTTGCAACTCTTAAAAACAAGACAAGAAGGACAAGGGCAAGTTACCAAGTCGCCTTCAATCATATATTTGGAGACTTCATCACGAATCGTAATGAGCTCTTCCTCCGACAAATCTTTGGTAATTTTGTTCTCCATTTGGAGATCACATAGGATTTTACGAGCCCTCGTACGACCAATCCCATGGATGTACTGCAGAGAGAATTCCACTCTCTTGTTGTTTGGAATTTCCACTCCGCCAACACGAACACATACAATGCTTAGACCACGATGCTAATCGATTCAAACCATTTTCACCAAGAACTTAGCTTCCAAACTCATTAAATTTCGGGTGAAATGAACTATAGGAAAAGCACAAACTTTTGAATTCTACATTTGGAATACGACTTAAAACTTCCACTTTTTATCAACAATTAACCATACTAAGAATTTGAATATTAATTTTCCAACTATACGGAACCTTGCTTTGCCCAAACCCTAAAACCAATTAAGCCTAAAGCAACAATCTAGCAAAACAAACGAATTTCCATTTGTCATGATTGAAAATTTACGACGACGAGAAAAAAAATGCGCAGAAATAGTAAGATTTCAGCTAACAATTGCTTAATCCTTACGACTTTTATTTTAATGCAAGGAAACTTAAACAGAAGGTCAAACGGTTAATTCGAACAAAATTGAACAAAAATGAGAAGGAAATTTACCTTGGGAGGGTTTGAAACGGGGAGGGAAGCAGTGTTGGAGAGAGACATAGAGCTTACTTTGTTGCATATAAAGGAGAGAGAGGGTGCAACGGGCATCGCCAGGGTTTGCGCCATTTTCCTTTTCAATTTTCTCGGTATCCAAACAGAGTGAGAAGAAGACCTTTAGACGTTGGTAGGAACTCTTATCCTCTTCCCCGGAAACACACATTAAAAGTACTCTCTCCCTTGCAACGGACACGTTTTCGTGGGCTGAATGACCCAAAACCAAGCCTGAATTTAAAAATAAATGGGCCTTTTAATGATGGGGACTACTGGATATGAAATATTGAGTCCACATTGCTTGGGTTTTTGCAAAGGGGGTTTTGACTAAACAAATCTTTTTAGCTCCTAATGAGCAGATATCTGGGGAGAATAAGACAAGGTTGGTGATGGGGTGGGTCCTTGAAATGTCAACAAAGGAGGTGATTTAGGCTTACCTTACGTCTGTTTTGCACTGGGAAATGTCAGTTTGCCATAATGTTGTTTGTCGTCCTGCTTACCTCTCCTTCTGGTTTGGCCTGGCCGACCAGCCAGTTGCAGCAATTATCTGCTCCCATGTTTTTGCATCAACAGTGCTGATAAGTTGGCACTTTGGGTTTTCGACTACTCCCAACTTCTGCCGTAGCTTGCTTTGTTAACATGTCAACCAATTGTTCATGAGCAGGCACCTTACCAACAAAAAGCTGTAACATATTTAATGCTAACACATGCACAGAGTTAAACTTTGAGCCATGACCAGATTTGCAAAAACCACCACTGTACTCGGATTATCAAAAGGAATGACAGAAAATAAGAGGAAGTACGGAGATTCTCATATGAAAAAAAAAATAGATTATTCAAACACATGCACAACACTAGCAAGGCTAGAAAGGGATGAAAAATGTCAGAAAGCATCAGAGTTATATGTTTAGAATATGCTCTGATATTTAAACCAATGGGACATCACAGTGTTTCAAAGGACTAAGAAATTAAGTATTGGACCATGCCAAACATCTATAAAAGAGTTTGTAACTATTAGACAAACGTAAACCCACCAAAATGTCCATGCATTGCATGTAGAGGTCTAGATTTTTTATAGTTTGGGTGGATCCCACACATCCCAATTTCCATATCTTTTAACATAAACTATTCAGTTTTTTTATAATAAAAAAAATACATAAATATATGATCTGTTGGAACTAGAAAGTACGTGTTTGTCATTTTCTAAAGATGCACAATGAAATTGTAAATCATATAGTTAAGTGTGCGAATTTTGAATTTATAAGGATTTATGTGTTTAATAAATCACTATTATCTATTTGGAAGTTATTGTTAGTCGATTATAACAACCTTTCACGAGTTTAAATGTTATTTGATATAATCACAATTTATTGTTATCTTCTATAAAAAAAATCCGACCATTGAATAGGTATAAACAACTGTTGTAAGTTAGGACGCGAAGCAAAAGCAAATGGACCTTTCATAAAATAAGTATTTTGAATGTGATTGACAGAAATAAAGAAAGCAAATGATAATGAAGTATTTGAACAAAAAGACAATGAAGTACCAACTGGTCCACCCACTTGCTCCTCCATATTCATATGTATATTATTATATCATTCATAAGGCGAGTAAAATCCGATTTGATTCGAAAAAATTGATAAAAAAATTAAATTTTGAATTAAATAGTTTGAGTTATTCGAGTTATTCAACTTATTCGGATCAACTCGAATAAAAAATTAAAATTTTCCATCAACTCGAATAAAAAATTAAAATTTTCAGTTTAACTCAAATATAAATTACACAATTCGAATAATCCGAAAATCCGAATAAGAACAGACAAAACTACGTCGTTTTGATAAATGTTTACCCATTGTTTATGTGGTTAAATAATTGGTTCTTGTAAATGCAATATTGAGTATAAATAATAGGATTCATTAACTCGACTCAAAAAAATTTTAAATTGAATTTAATTACTAAAATAGAATTCATCAACTCAACTAACTCAAAATTTATCTACTCGATTTAATCGGTAACCCCTAATAATCCATAGGATTTGCTTTCGTCCTTCAATATTTTTCTATCTGACAAATTTGAAGATATTACCAAAAGGAAAATTCCTTATCAATGGCTTAGAATATAAAAGATTATCAATCTGGAAGTCACTAACGTTATATTATTTACTATACTGACAGTCAAGTTTGGTGTTTTCAGGACACTAATTTCAATTGGTTAGTTAAACTTGATTATCATCAACACTAAGACAGCCATTAATTTGTTCGCTCTATACAACATTTGATGACAACATATATAGAAACATGTTTTTAGAGAAGAAGCTAGAAATATTGTGTTGGATTTGAAATAAAATTATAATTTTTAAAAAATATATATATATCATAAAATATACAACATAAAATTTTCAAGTTTTAAGTATTGTTAAGTGTTTTTCTGTGTGTCTCTTTAGACGGGTTAATTTTATGTATTTATATGATATAGTCATTATTTATAGATGTGGTATGCTAGGTAGGTTTTCATGCATGATGACACGTACCCTACCTTAAGGTTAACACGTGTATACTTGAAGTAGGTTTGTATACATTATAACTCTTTTTCGACAAGACGGGGAACAAATTATTATATAATTATAATAAAATATATAATAACCCGATCTAAGATCTAACACGAGATCCAACTCGAAATACTCATGATTCAAGTAACCTCAGACAGTCCATTTGAGAGAATCCGACTCAATTTTTTTGAAAAAAGACATATTTTTCTTTCCATCTTAATTTATATTGATACAATGTATTAACAAATATTTAATTTTATCGGCGGTAAAAAATAAACGAATTAATTAACGCTTGGAGAGACCAAATGATTTCAAAAGGGGCAAAGAATCACATCCTTTCAATATATTTTAAATCCATTGGATGAATTATATAAGAATGGCTTAACCCTTTACTTTAAAAATAATATGGACCGTTTATTTATTTATTATGTTAAATAAAAAAAAAGAAAAAGCACTAAATACTATAATTTGATGGTGTTAGGAAAGTGACAGCACAAATGGCTGTCCTTGGCAGCTTGACATTGGAGCACTAAATTAAAAAATAAATAAGCAAATACTTGTAATTAATAAATTATAAAATGTTAGTATGATCCAAAGTCTTTGGAGATAATGCTCAAATTGTGGACTTTAATATTGATATTCTAATTTCGACCCTACCAACGAACATGCCCACTTTCATTTCAACCATTTTAATATATCACATTTCGGACATACAATATTATTTTAAAATTAACCAACTATACCTTTTAATATTCATTTCAGCTATTGGATTGAATTTTTTTTTTATTTCTTCTTTGTCAATTTCTTGTTAAATACTTTTTTTTATTCAAAATGAACTCTATTTGTTAAAGTTTGCGGCTAAAGCCCTTAGTTTCCACGCCCAGTTCATAATTATAATATGAAAAAATAATTCAAAAATAAATATTTGTATATTAATTTAATTTTCTTGCCTAACTTTTCAAATACTTAAAATATTTTTTAACTTGTGCCAAATATAAAGAGAAAAAATTGTATCCATTTTTATCTTTTATTTTGTTCAGAACGGTGTTAGCTTTCGGGTTGACTATCGTCTGTTTTTTTTCTCTTTTATCAATTCTTTTTTTCTTCTTCTCTTCACTCCATATGTATTCTTTTTTATAGTTTGTGGAACTATTTTGTGAGATTTTTGTTGTCTTCACAAGTTGTAATGGACAGATGACAGTGCTTGTTGTTCGCTAAAATTTCACCAGCCACAAGTAGTTTTCTTGGAAAGTGGGTGGCTCTTCATCAGCTTCTTAATCTGTTTTTGTTTTGAGAGTATTCCAGAATAATAAATTATTTCACGAGTCAATTTGTATCCTTGTTGTCTTGAGTTTTATATGTTTTTTTGTTTGTTTTTTAATTGTTTAATAAGTCTTCAATTTAAGAAGTTTTTGTTTGCTCTTGTAGCATTAGTCTTGCTTATACAAATAATCTTAGGTTTATAAGTGATTTTAGGGATGATTTTGTTGTCGTCCTCTCTAGTTTGGTGAATATCGTCGCTTTGGACCATCCGGGGTTAATTTCCTTATCGTATTAAGTGCTTGCAATCACTCCAGATATATCGTGCTTGAGTTGTGATATCCAATTGTTTATAATATTCTATTGATGCTGAGGCAAAAGCCTTAAGCCTTTATTGTGTTGATGAAACTTATCTTTCACCATCTACGACTAGTGTTTACTATTTTTTTTCCTGAATTGTATCATTCCATTTATTCATTGAATGAAGTAATAAATTTACTTTTAAAAAAAATCATCAATCATCAATTTCTAGCTAGATAGTTCAATTAAATTAAAGTGTATTATTTTATAAAAGTCAAAGCCACTTTTAGTATTTGATAATAAAAAAAAGGTGCAAGTGTTGTATTAAAATTTGTGTACGTACCAAAATTTTATATAATTAAAACATTGTAGCAACAAAATAAAAGAAATAAAAACTATGGGTGTTTTCTTAAATAACACGATATTTTATTCAGGACATCATCTAATGGTGGATGTAGATAATAACAGTATGAATTATATAAAAATAATTACCAATAAATTAAAAAAATTATTAACCTTAGGTCGAATTTCAAAACCTTTTGTCAGAATCTGCTTGATTGATGCAACATATGCCCACTGTACATAAACTGGAAAATGTGGTATAATTTAATATGTTATCTCTAATCATTCCGTACTTTTTACCTTTGAAAAATGAATAATTTTAAATTAGGGTTTAGTTTCAACAAGTTGGATTAAAATAATTAGATTAAGATTCATTTAAATGTATACTGAGAAATCAAGTAATGTAAAAAACTTCATAAAATATATATTAAAATATTTAAGATTCAGTAGAGCTCCCACGAATCCAATTTATTTGACAACTTTAGACCAACAAAAAGAAATTAAAACTGAAAAAAAATTCAGTTGGACATTTAAACTGATTTTAACTGTCACGTAAAATTGTTGTTAGAGAAGTAATGGAGCTTAACGACAGAATGATCACTCCGTAAGTGATTAAAATGTAATCTAGGACAAATAAAAATAACTATTTTTGTAATTTATTCTTTATATTATTGAAGAATGAAATATGACGGTTAAATTATTAGAATATTATAAAAGTAATTATTAAATATAAATTGGGGGTGAGGAACATGATGAAATGATTTGGTAGTTTGATACCAACTTGGTAATTGGAACATGTAGTATGAATATAAAAAGGGAAGCAGGGAGGAAAGATAAGGTGTAAAAGGACAAAGAGAAGAGAGGAAACTGCAGAAAGGCACAGGGGGTGACCCTTGGACGTTCCAAGAACCAAACCCCCCATGCATGCATTTAGCTGTATTTTAAATTAGAGGGTCAGTCAATACACTCGAACGCCGCGTTCAGTTGGTCCCATCTCTTTCACCCTTATTTAATGTCACACTTCCCTTCTCTAAATCGCAGAACTGATTGGAGAAGGTATTTTTTTAAACAGTAGGAGGGGATGGAGTTTTCTCTTTTAAGCCTACTTCTAAATAATTATGCAACGATTATCCTCAGAATGTATTAAATTATAAAGAAGAAGAGATTGGTACGAGTATTAACAACTTTGTAAGTTGGGGTTATCGCCGAAAGTATTGTACGCTAATTCATCGAGTTACTGTACTAATTATATTATAAGTGATTTGGTTAGAAATTAATTGAATTGATGAATCAAAAAAATATAAAAATATTGGGTTTTCATAGCAACAGATTAACCATATTCAACAACCTAACAGTTGTTAACATTTGAGCACTGACCAATAAGTCGCTCTAATAGTCTTACTTTGATATTTCAAATTACTAACAATGATGAAGGATATTGTACTCTCAAGAGTAGACAACGAAGTTTGAATCTTGAAAATAATATTATTGAGAGGGATAATTATAAATTTTAAATATATATCATAAAAAATATTTAAAAAGAAAAAGCAATTATTACTGTATTTTTTTATTTTTAGAATTTAAAAATATAAAAAAATGTGATAATATATTGTATAATAAATATTAAAATATTTTGGTGATATATTTATAATTTTTTTATATTTATTTATACGTCAAACTTTTGTCTTTAAAATTAAGTGCATTGAACTTCAACTTGCTTTGTTTTGGTCAGTGCAGGAAAGGACAGCCACATTTTCTTCATTGTGAAATCATGTTTTCTGATTTTTCTTTGGAAGGAAAAATTAGGGTTTTTTCAAAGCCATTAATCAAATAATCTATATTTACTAATTACCGAATAATTTTCAAATTAAATAAACAAAATAATCCTTACTGTATATTGATTGAGCCGAGCTCTTGGAATTATTTGGAAACGAATTTATATATAGAACATGATACAAGAAGATTTATTTTTTATTTTTTAATTTTCCTTTACAACACCCTTGATTTTTTCTATGTACATCATCTTCCCAACATCTTTGCTACGCGGAGGGAAAAATTAATAAGAATACAAGACAGAGAACTGTGACTAAAAATCATTTAAACATCTCTGAATTTTCCTTAAAATACCAACAAAGAATCCTTGACGTCATAGTTCATCTTCTCTAAGTTAGGCTGCACGGCGAACTGGATCATTGGCGGCGGCCCACAAGCCAACGCAAGGGTGTTGCCGGAGCCCTCCGGGATGTGATCCCTCATTATACTTTCCGTGATGAAACCTGTGCTATATTGCCATCCTTCCCTTATAGATTCTGATATGACGTACCATACTTTCAACCGATCATGCTTCTTAGCCCAATTGTCGAGCTCCTCTTTCAGCAAAATGTCGTCCTCGGTTCGGTTTGCGGACACGACATACATCTCGGTCTCGTCCTTGGGGTCATTTAAAATGGCTTGGATGACTTGATAAATGGGGGTGATCCCCGTCCCACCGGCTAGCATTGCTAGTTTCTTGGCAAACTTGGGTTTGCCATGAACCAAAAAGTTGCCTTGACCGGTGTACTCGATGTGACCCAAAGGACCTTTCACGTCTAGTGACGAACCCAGGGGGAGAGAGTCCAAATATTGTGACATGAGGCCACCGTTTGGGAATTTCGGGTGCACCCCTTTGAAGTAAATCTTGACGACTAGATCAAAGTGGCCAACTTCATCAACGCTACTGCTAGGGGTGTAGGCTCGCATGCAAAGCTTATCATCAATGGTGGCACACACAAATATGTGTTTCCCTACAGGTAATCCGAGAACTTGATCTTCCGACGGCAATGCAAATCTGAACCGGCGAACGTCATGGGAGATGGATGTTTTTTCGACGAGTTTGCATGGGATTTTCTCACGTGGAACAAGAGCCACAGGTCTTGTGGGCGCAACTTCTTTAATAGGAGCTAAAAAGCTCATGTTGGATGCTCCATGCACGGAAGTATCAGGCGTGGACTCCGCCGAGTCGGAAACATAACCCGACGTCATCAACTCACCGATTCGATAATCTTCTAGCATTTTCTTGGCTTTGTCGGAGTGAATGGCGTCGAACTCCTCCGTGCAATCGGTTCCGGCGTTGATGAGAATACTGTCGGTGCCACCAGGGTGATCCTTGAGGAACCGAGTGCAATCATAGATGTGACCATGGACAACGATCCAAGCCGAATCAGCAGAGTTGTGTTTCTGGACCTCGGACATTGAAATTGTTTTGGAGGCAGTGTTCATGAAAGGAGAAGAGACACTCTTCTTTATGGCTGGGTTTTCGGGGTGGCGTTCCTTAGCCATCCATCCACCGGATTGGTTGCCCGGCAGTGTCGGGTGCTCGAAAACAATCCCGATTTCACCTTTGTGTGGCCTGCATACGTTTGTTTTTACACGGAACCAGCAGTTGTTCATCATTCCCTGTTACATGGGAATCATTAAACCCATTATCTCCATTGGTGGGGAACAGAGAACAAGAATATAGGGCAGTTTATTCTTTTAAAAACATGTTAAAAAAAAAAGGTGAAGTGTAGGGTGTTACCATAAGATTCCAAATGAGCTTTTCGGGCTGTGTGTTATGGGTCTCATCCCAGGCTCGAACCGCTATCTCTTTGGCACCCAAAAGGTCAAGCACTTCGACCTCAAGCGACCAGAAGCACCAGCACCAGTATTTGCCGTATTTGTTAGGCTTTTCAGGGTGGCCCAACGTGCACACTTGCCAAGTTTCACCACCGTCCATTGTTACTTCTACACGTGTTACCTTTTTCCCACCGCCTGTCGTCAATTTTACACCAACATAAAGCGCGTTTAGCTATGGGATGATTAACTTCATTTCCACGACTCTTCCCAAAGAAACAGGAAAAGGAACATAAAAAAAAAAAAGCAAAGGCCGATTAGCATCGCCCACAACTTGCAATCACAAGCACACAGCTTTGACCTTAAATCTAGTCCAGTTTTACAGAGGTGCATGGACCTTAGTTAAAAGCCAACCATGTTGGGGACTTTAGTACGTACAGTTGGAATCCAATTGGTGGAAAAAGACCAGAAGATTCACTTTGTAAAAACGAAGTTTTTAACTCACCCGAATATGAATAGCCCCTCAAAGTGTACGGCCTCTGAGTTGTCCACGAGTTGATTGGTAAGATCTCTTCATGACAAGGCGTCGTTATCACCGAGTTGATGTTTAGCTCATTGATGACGTATTCCGGCTTATACCACCAAGCTGCAAACATTGCATCAGCATGTTTCATTATTAAACATCGAATTTCCCATGCAAAATAATCTAATTTTAGTGCTCAGTAAAAAAAATTAAAAACATTTTTAATACCTTCAGCGTTGGCTAGCTCTGAATCAACATGAGAAGGAAGGACCTTATTATCTCTATAATGATAAAAACTATCAGATTCTTTCGTTGTCACGATGATTCGTTTCAACCATTTCACCATTCTCCCGCCGATGAACCCTGGTATGATCATCCGAACAGGGAAGCCATGGTCCGGGGTTAAAAGTTCCCCGTTCTGCATGTAAGCTAAGATAATATCCCGAGCTGGGTCCATGGCGAATTCCTTCTTGATGCTGGTTCCATACTTGGATCCGCCGCCGCCGGGCAAATGCTCAGCCCCTTCGAAACACACATTGAGAGCACCATGTTTCTTGCTGTAGATCCCACATCGTTTGAGCACGTCACGCAATGGTACACCCCTCCAGAGCGACGTGGAAGTCCCCGAAGCTCCCCAGTTGAAACCCACCGTCGGTTTGATCATGTTTTGTTCTTTACGACGGTTCCCGGCGCAAACCAAGGTAACCGGGAACTCACGGCTTTGAAACTCGTTCACGAGCTGATCCATCGTTAACTTCATCGGCCTTTTAACTAAACCGGTCATTTCAACGGTCCAGTCATCCCACGAAGCTTTGGGGACTGCACCGTGGTTACGAACGTAGTGGAGAGGAACCGGGGTGAGGAAACCGTGGTGCATGAGGCGGTTCAAAGGGGCTTCAGAGTTGAAAGGGTGTTTCCCTGTAAGACGGACCATGGAAGGGTTCCGCTCGATCCAGTTATCAGCGGTTGCTTCGTCTCGAGGGTCCAAGATCGACTGTTCAACGTCGTTGTTGGATTTGACGACCATGGCTTTGTAATATTCGATGTTGCTATCATCATCATCGCTGGAGGATTCATAATCATGGTCGACGAAAACCTGGTGTACATGGCGGTGGGTTGGGGTTGGGCCGGGCTTCAAGGGGGTGTAAACGCCGCTCAAAGCCGGTTCAAGCCCCCTGAATTGACGATTATCGACCGAAGCCGCCATAAATATGGAGATTATATATTTACTTCAGAAAAAAGAAAGAAAATTCTCCCTTTCTCTTTTTTGAGTGGATTTTCTTTTGTGTCACTGATAAAATGAAGAAACTGGGGGAGGGTGAAGGCGTTTAAATAGGCTCGTGGAGGCCATAAACATATCAAATGGGACCCTCTGCACGATTGCGTTGTAAACCTGGCCACTAAATTCAATTGGTTTCTGTATTGGCCTTTTTCAATCCCTTTGTTTCCTGGGAGAGAAATTATATTTTGTGTTCTTTGTCGGGGCTGAGATGCGGGCGTCGCGCCGACTGTTGCACTGAGCCGCGGCTCAATTCTCTGCGCTGAGTTAAGAAAGCAGTTAGCTAGCCAGCCACACGATTGATAAATATGCACCACTTACATATAATAAAATATCTACTAAAATTTATTATTATTTAAAAAAATTAATCAATACGACGAAAAAAATAATAATTCCTGGGACACTTTTTTCAACAAAGCTGGAAATATGGAAATGAAGTGTTAGAAAAAACCATTCCTAGAAAATGAAAAGGAAACAAATGAGAATATTATTTATTTATAATTAATAAGCATAAAAAGAGAATATTTATTGGGTCTGCTTAAACCTTGCCTATAGGCACGGATTAAAGAATAAATGATATTGTTTAATTTCAATTATTTTTGTATTAAAATTCTACAAGGATTAAGTCTAAAAATACTTAACTAAATCTAAAATAATAGTAATCTTGATTATTGATTTCTTCATATAAAAAATACAATACCACATGCTTACACACAGCATGTGAATTTTGTTTCTGATGAATTATAAAAAAATACAAAGTATTAACAATGACGCCATTAACACGATCCGAATCCAAAATATATTAATTATCAGATCAACACATAAAATTTATACAGTATATGAATCTAATATGCTCAGACACGCATATACTTATATTTTTAATTTAGAAAAAAAAGGTTTAATATTGAATCTAGAAACAAATGTAACGAATTAACCATGCTTTTCTTTCCATTTAGATCTCATTATCACTAGAAATTGGTAAATATTTTTAATACTAAAGTTTTCCTATGTTGGCTGTAATCTATCCATTTCGGAATTGATTGACGGCAAAGTTTCATTCATTTGGATTAAAAAAAAAAAAAACTAAAGTTTTAAAATATCTTTTTTATACAAGTTCTAATTAACTTTACAAATCTTTTATCCTTTAACTATACTTAAATTTATGTTGTTTAATTGTTGTAATAAACAGTTTTAATTGAATTAAGATGATGGTTTCATTGTTTTTATCTGTTTATTGTATAGGTTAAATCTTAATTAGCTTTTACTTTTGAAAGTGAAATTATCAAAATATCCTTATTTATATTAATTATTTAAAAGTTATATAAAATCAGATTAAGTTATATTTTATATATTGCTGTATTAAATTATTTAAATATAATTTATCATTATATTTAAATTTTTAAAAGATATCATATATAATTAATTTTACAAATAACTTATACTAATTACTTAGGATGCATTTAAAATGAATATGTTATGTATCACTGAATTAAATTATTTAAGTATCATATAACTTAATTAATATTCTACTTTCCATTATTATATATCTAAAAATGACATTTCAATTTTCAACCGCAATACCAAACACTTAAAATTAACAAACCATAATTTTCCGTAATGTTTTTCAACCGCAATAATAATGAAAAACAAAAAATGTTAGGAATTGATATCTTATTATATTAATATTTAAAAAAATAAAATTACATCTCTTATTAATTCACTTTTCTCTCTTTTAATCATCTATGAAGCTATAATTACACTTTTTGGTGGTGGTTGTTGTTGTTTTGGTTGGTTTCCATTATGGTTAAATAATTGATTGTTAAATAAAAAATATATTTAAGATCACAGATGTGCTGCAAGACAAATGAGAAAAGGGATAAAAATTTTACGAGGTGTGGAGATGAGGGGGGGAAGTGGCGCATCAGAGATCTCAACAGCCAACCAACAAAAACCATGACACACGGGGACGGTGTTTTTGGTGTAGGTGAACAAATTACAATATTTCAATTAAGGGTTAAAAATTAAAATGGTAAAGAATTTTGATGTTTTTAAGTAAAATTTTGAGAATTAAAAAGAAAATTATATCCATGCTAAAAGTATCACAAAGATTTTTATCCTTTTTTTGAATGTTGCGTTTAACCTACTTTTTATCCAATGTTACAGTATCACTATAATATTTAATCTCATTGCTACTATTGTTTTTATAATAATCGTAGTTAAACATACCGCCCATCCAAACCCATACTTATACCATGAGTTAGATTGTATTTTATCTTTCTACTAAGAAAATAGATAAATTAGTCCATATACGTTAGATTAAAGAGCAAATTGATCTTTTTATTAAAAATTTTATTTATTTTTACTGTTAAAAACTGATTACTATACAAACTTACTCATTTTTTCATTAGAAAAAACAAAATGCAATATAATTTTTAATACATTATCCAATGTCGAAAAAACATGCTTCGTATTTAAGAATCAAATTTCAAATTTAATCAAAACTCAATGTAATTACGAAATATAAAAAAAAGATATCAAATCAGAAAAGAAAGGAAGAGGGAAAAAATAATGAAAAGGGAAGGGAAAGAAAGATCACAACTGGGGAAGGGAGGAAATAGGGAGAAAGGGGCAAGCAAAACAGATGGGGCGTTGGCTCTTGGGGGAAACGATGAGCCAAGCTCCCTTGGTTTTTGGTGGCCCGTCAACCGCTTTGCCTGACATACCACACTTTATAGCAGACAAATTTGTGTGTCAATACTTGAATCAGGTCCATAGATTTAGGGCCAACTTTCTTCAACACTTTTTCTTCCTTTTTATTTTTTTTTGGTCTAATTATAAAACAATTCTGCTCCTCACATTTTTTTTTGTACGATGTGGTTCTCCAAGGAAAATAAATAACTCAAAAAAATAAAGATAAAGCAATTATAATAATAAAATATCAAATATAATGTGGTAGATACATGAGATATTGTTATGGGTTTATACAACATTAGGATTCAAATGTTGAGTTTTTTTTTTCGATCCTTTTTAAATGATAATATTTGTCTATTTATATGATATGAGTACGGTTCATTGGTGTGATATATTAAGTAAGTTTCATATATAAAAACACGTATCTTATTTTAAACATATCACGTGTTTATGTTATCTCATACATAGGTGCTCTCTTGCGAGCATACATTATTATGCGAGCTTGGTTCGTGAACCCAACCTATGAGCTTGATATAATCTGATTGAATTCATTTAAATTTTGGACCCATGATAACAAGTATAGTAACAAATTATATATACTTTGAAGTTTGAACCCTACTGCATTCAGCTTTTACTAGAAAACTGGAAATATAAGGTGACAAATTGGGAATGGATGAAGTGGCACCTCATATTTGGGGTACCTATGTGGTTGCTTCTCTACTTCTCTTTTAATTAATTAATTATTCAATGTGTTAGTTAAAAAAGGCTTGATTTCAAAATTGTTTCACTAGGAAGGTAACATGTGCTTCAGCATGTGCTCAAAGCTGGTTGGTCATGGCAAACATTGTTGAATTTTAAAGATTGCCTACTACTATACTTTTTATACTTCATTTAACATGCCAATTGAAGTTTCCAGGAATGATGGTGTTATACCAATATTCTACTGTTAAAATTTAGGTTAGGTATGTTATTCATGTTAGTTTTTAACAGTAAAAATGAATGAAATTTTTAATAGAAAAGATCAGTCTGTTCTTCGATCTAATGTACAAAAATTAATTTACTCATTTTTTAATAGAAAAAAACTAATTATAATATAAAAAATTCTATGATATTTTTACACCAAATATGTTATTTTTAAATAAAAGTAAAACAAAATATACATAGGTATCCATTGTAGGTGATCATAATCAGCAACATCAAAACAAGCATCAATAGCACATTGTTTGGTATTCAAGATTCTGCCAAAAAGGGTTTTTGGTCAAATGATTATTATCATCACTTTTTTTTTTTTTTTCTCTCACAATTATGGAGATTTGGAATCAGGAATCCAACAAAGATTTTGCAGGAATCCATATAACTTAAAAAGTGCAATAGGTTCCAGTTTATGACTTTTAGAATCATTTTCTTAGGGGAAAAGGAAAAACAAGTAACTGTTTTCTTTAATTTCATGCGACCAAATAGTAAACAACTTTTTTAAAGCTAAACCATTTGCAGCGCTACTTTCAGGTAGACCTGCGATTCCGAATACATTTCCATGTGTAAACCCGTTTTCGAGTCAGCCCCCCACTATTTTAAAAAATAAAATATTAAAAATCATATTTTTAATTGATATTTTATATACTCTTATAATTAAATTTAATATTTTAAAATAGATTTTATTATTTAATTTGAATTCAAGATGAGTTGGTTCAAGGTTGTGGGGGAATCAAGAATTTTTTTTTTAGGGAGCTAGAATTAAATTGTATATTTTTATGATAGTAAAAATATAATTTCATCATTTTAATAGTTTATATATTTATAATTTTTAAAGGGTTAAATCAAATTTTTTATCATTTTTGAGACGGCTAAAATATAATTTTACCATTACTAATGTAAAATTGTATAAATTATAAAAGGTCTAAATTAAAAATTTACCATTTTAAAAGGGCTATAATATATATACAAAGGGAAAATTACAAAAATCTTAAACCTTAAGGGGTCTATTATATTTTTGAAAGGATCATAGTATATTTACAAAGAATTGCATGGCCCCCCTGTGCCTTTACCTGGCTCCGCTGTTGGTTCAAGGTGCGAAAATCCTTGTCCAAGCCCAACTTGATTGGCCGAGTAGACTACTTGATCCTTGGACAAATCTAATTGCAAATAGCAGAAGGAAAAACTTATAAAAGAAAGTATTAATGTGACAAATGATAGAAGTACCATGGAGGCCCCTGTATTAAGAGCCAGATTGCATTTCCCTCGCCCCTTTACCCAAAAAATGAGCAAAATAGTTCTTGTACATTAAATCCAAGAGCAAACTAATCCTTTCAGTTAATATTTTCATACTGTTAAAATCTGGCGAGGTTGACAGAATAATCAAACAATTTAATAGTAGAAATGGATGGAATTTTTAATAGAAAGATCAATCTATTATTTAATCTAACCTATAAGGACTAATTTATTTATTTTTTAATATAATCTGATTCTTTGTAAAAAAAGCTTTCATACTACTTTTAAGTGTAAAAATATTGTTGTGAATTATTAGAAGCATTCATCAGATAATATGATAATTGGGCTATATGTTATCCTTGTTGAATAAAAATAAGAATAAAAATTTGAGGTATGTTATTGGATTTTGTTTTTAAAGTATTTGTATTTCAACATATCTTTTGTGTGATATATATTTGATTATAGATTGAAGTATGAGTTTATAAACATAAAAAAAAAAATTAAAATTAAGTATTATTTATATGTGACATTGCTAATAACAATTGATATTATAATTAATAAAATTCGAGATTAATGTCAACTGAAAATTTAAACAGAACTTTTTACTAATTCATTTATCTTCGACGGTTTTTTTCTTGGCGGCCTATGCTTGTGTCGACGGCATGGTCGTCAAGTGCAGCTTCCGCCTTCCTCTTCCCTAAGTTCTCTCCCTCCCTTCCCCAAGCGCGGCAGCACGACAGGCAGCTAGGGTTTCTTGTTTTGAGGTTGTGGTTTGAGCTTAGCCTTGGGCTTGTGTTTTATTTTCTTACAGGGAGAACAACCCTAAATGCGTATGATCTCTTAGCCTTGGGCTTATGTCTACCACAGAGATTATCCCTGAAAACAAAAGAATATTCACAATGGATTCCTTTTTTTATGACAAAAATAAAAATTCATATATCAAAAAGTGATTTTAAGTTGAAGTGAATTGAATTAAATATAGAGAAATAATACAGTTTCCATTGATATTTTTGAAATCAAATCAGTGGTCAAATGAGTCAAATTATCAATTTTTAATTTGTTTGATTTGAAATAAATAAATTGTTAAAAAAAATTAAAAAATATATAATTCAATTCAATAATTCAGTTGTTGATTTTTAAATCTAACTTAATCTATTCGTATCGAATTACAAATTAATCATTTTTTATCACTCTTCAAATCAATATCTTGATCGATGCTCGGTCCAACTAATTGGTATAATCACACACTAGTTTCCACTTTGATTTCAAGATGATGCATTGAAAATATCCCTTGATTTCGGCTACATCTCTCAACTGTTATTCATCATTGGCTCCGAAGTGCTGGCGATACTACTGCTGAAAGTAGCAACTATAGATGGCCATCCACGTTAAAGATTTCCACCATTTATGGGTCAATGCATAACTGATAGTAGGCTAATTTGGAAGATTGTGTATAAAATTTAATAACTTCAGAAATGTGGACGAGCTCACTTGAAATATATATATTTTTTATTTAAAACAATTTTCTTTTTGGTGATTAAAGGAGGGACAACCCATAGTACAACGATCAAGGAATTAGTTTAGGAAACGCGACACCGCTGCATCGGCTAATACAAGCTAGTAACACCCGGAGAACCAAATCCCTTTCACGTGATCAGCTATCATTTGCAAGCCAATTCACCTCTCTTGCCACATGCGACAATTTCCATTGCCAGTCTTTTTGGAGGAAATGATGAATGCCCTCAAATATGGAAAACAGAGGATGGCAGCTACCAACTCCATGCTGGATCATCCTGACTCGACTACAACAGACCTTATGCCAGCATTCCACGCTAACTCACACCCATGAAAGATACCCCATAACTCAGCCAACGCAATGTCGCAACTACCCAAGTTAACAGTAAAGCCAATCACCCTTCCTCCATAGCCATTTCGGACAACAGCCGTCAGTATTTAGTTTGTATCATCCCTCTACCGGTTTACTCCAAGCATAAAAAACTTGCTGCAGCACCAGAAATAGCAGCGACAGCTTCATTCAGAACTGACCCAATAGCCTGGAGCTTCACAAAGAGTGGCCAGCAGTGCCCCGCAATAGTGATTTCATTCCTCTATTTCCATATCTGCCAACACAGTTGAGAACAAAAGAGGCCAGCACCAATCACCAACCCGCCGCTTCTTAAAGCATGTAAGATAAACTGTCCACCAATCTGCAAAAGATAAAGAACCAAGCTGTGCAACAAGCTCGTCGCCCAAAAAACGCCTCCACAACTCACGAGCCGCTCTACAATCCCAAAGAATATGAATAACATCCTCTCGCACACAACCACAAAGCCGACATGCTTACGTCTCCTGCATATTCCTGGCCACATTAGTCAATACCCTATCCTGCCAAGCAAGCCAGGCAAACAGCTTGATCTTTGCCTGCGCTGGTCACCTCCATATCTTAACAGTGATTGAGTCCGACACATCATCCCACCCCATCCAAAGTTGGCTGATCCAGACTGAGCTCACCGGTACTCGTTCCCAACCAGATTAATATATCCTCGTGCTCCACTCTAATTCGGCCCGGATTGGCAAGCACTTGACCAACAATATGACTCGGCAGCATTGAGTTAATCATAGGCAAAAGTAACGAAGAATTCTCATGAAACTCCCTAACCGAAACATTCAACAACTCCAAACTCACTGCCTCGTTACAATGCTGCAGAAGGGGCCCATCAGCTGTCCAACAATCAAGCCGAAACCTGGTTATAGCCCCATTACCCACTCGCCACAACAGACCCTTCGCAAGCACTACTCTACCCGCCAGCATGCTTCGCCACAAATGGAAGTTATTGCTATTACCTGTAACGGTAAGAAAATCAAGACCCTAACATTTTGCAGCCAACTCTCACCCATACCTGATTCGGTTCATGCATCAAATGCTAACCAAGCTTAGCCAATAAGACTAAATTCCATTCCATCGTAATCTTCTGCCCCAACCCAGAACATCCCAATTGACGAGACGACTGCATGGTATAAGTCTGCATAGTTTATCCAGTTGAATCACTCTTTCCTATGTGACAAAAAGTTTTTCCGTCTAGTATGTAATCTTCAGATCAAGGTATAAATTTCATTATCTGACGGCAGCTAAGTAAACGTCCAGTCCTTGATAGATAGCAAACAAGTTGAATATGTACTTAAAAAGAAACTAGTACTAATTTCCATCAAAAAATTAGAGAGTTACATATTTACAAATAAACAGTGCGTGCCTCTATTTCTTACAATAATTTCTCCTAATAAAACAATAATGTTACACCCAAAATAACGAACAAACTAAAGCAATTTCAGAACAGAGAAAATCACAACAAATAATTCAACAGCGGTACTTTTCTGTACAGCATTGTAGTGGGATCATGATGTTTTAGATCTACGGAAAATGACACAAGGGCCCATAGAATGCCTCACACTCGTTTTACCCTACCCTTGTGCTGACTCTTTAGTCTTTAGGGGCAAAGTAAAAGGTAAAAAACATTTGAGCTTATGGACGCAAAGCTGTCTTCCTTCTTCATCATGGACATAGCGGCACCCAAAGAGTATAAACATCTGTGTAAGAATCGAAGTCAAACAAACTTTTCACTAACTCATGTTTCACAAGAATCAATATACCATTTTCAATTGATATTTTAGACATCTTAGGATCTAAAAACACAACATATTGTGACAAAATGGCAGATTCCAGGTATGATAAAAGGAACAGACTAGTTTCAATAGCGGAAAATATATATATATATATACAACAAGCAGAAAATGTTTACCTCATAACTAGTTGCAATTTAGTTTCAAGGCTGAACAATCAAAACCGTCGACCAAGATGAGGGGATGCAGAACCTGAGTGCGATGAAAGAGGCCTCTTCACAAATGGATGCTGCAAGAGCTTTGCAGCAGTTGGCCGAGCTTCAGGATTGGTTTGTAAGCATTGCATGATAAAATCTCGTGCATCTTTTGACAAAGAATCAGGAATTGGTGGCGGCTCACCTTTACCAATTCTGAACAATGCTTGCATCTGTTTCGAGTTACACAAGACATCATTAACAATATAACAATATTCAAGCAAGCTACAATTGCATGCATGAAAACGGAGAATATGAAAAATTTAACTAACAACAATACTTGTTCATAGCTCTCCATCACAGTGCAAGACAGAATTCACTGTGAAAAGAACGAACAGCAACTTCTTCTAAAAGAATTTATTATGAAACAAACTGGAACATCCCTCCACACCCCTCTCCCCCTTGAAAAAGAAAATACCTCTTTCAAACTTGCTCTTTAAAAAAAAACCACTAACTTCCTACTGCAGAGTGCAGACATAATCAAATACCACAAAGTAGAAACCCAACTTCATGCCATAAAATTCTATAAGCCATTTCGTCATTTGGTGATGAGAACATACAAATTTCCATATTGCCTATTCTTTCTACTTTTATATTAGATCACTTAATAATTTATATTAGTAATGCTTGTATCCAGAGCAAAGCTACGTACACATTCCAACTGATGGTACGGAATTTCACGGGTTAACATCTCCAACACAGTACAACCAAGGCTCCATATATCAGCGGGAAGTCCATACCCTTGACCTTTCTGGTTGACAACCTGTAATTCAACAGCTGATGATCAACAATCACTGGAAGACAAAACATTATTGGTAGTATGTGTCACAAAAAGTAAATAACTACAATATAGCAAAGGCAACAATGGTAGCCGTGTTTCTAGGGAAAAAGCACTGGAACTTGTTACATATGGAAAGAATCATTAGAATCAAGGATGCAATCAAGGAGGTTAACTGGATTGTGATTCTGATTTTATTTTATTTCCTAAGGTTTCTCTATTAGCTGAAAATAAAACTTTCCTAGTATGCTAGGAAATTAGGGTTGCTCTTATTGTAAACCTTTATTTATGAGGAAATTAACTAAGGAATAAAACAAGTTGAAATTCCAGAAAATTAAGGTAGGCGACTCCCTTAGTGTTCCATCACCATAGGCAATACTTGGAATGGAAACAAGGGCAAAGAGCCTTCCGTCGAATCTGATTTTCCTGTTAATTGCCTAGTAACTCGATCTCAGACCCATCATCATAACAAAACTTATCTAAGGCTTTGTTTAGCATTGCTTTTCAAAAGCACCTTTAGGGCAAAAAGCACTTTTGAGATAAAAGCATTACTAAACAAAGTGCATTTGACACCAAAAATACTTTGGAAAAACACTTTTTTTGACAAAAGGAGATGGAGAAAATTTTAGCTTTTTCTCAAAAGTGCTTTTTGGCTCAAAAGCACTTTTAAAAAGCATTGCTAAACTAGCCTAAATCATTTAGGTCTGATCTAAACTCATCTAACTAAGAGAAGAAATCATTTAGGTCTGATCTCAAGAGGAGCCAGCATCTTTCACAATGGGAGAAATGCCATAATTAAGCATTTGCAACTATTAGTCATGAAATTTGTCTTAACCAAAAACAACTTTGTTCAAAAATTTCCTGGTGGCTAAAAAGATTTACTTTTTGAAAAATAAGTATTCATTGTTCATATAAATGAAGCCCTGGGAAATTATGTTGGATCAGCAAAAGAGATTTATACCTTTTTCTCTATATAGAGAAACATTGGCCAAGAACTTGTTTCTTTGTCATCATATTCATGATTGAGTATTCCTAAAAGCTAAAATAACACCACCAGTATCTCTAGTATAGGAGAATATTAGCTAAAAACGTATTCTATCATTTTTGTTGTCACCATAGCCATTATTGAGTATTCCAACAAAGCTAGATATCTCGAGCAGTATCACTTACACAGAAAATGTTATGCTTAACACACATCAAACAACAACTATTACAGAATATATCATTTCTAAGTGGAAAGGATAGAAGCAAACCTCAGGGGCCATCCAGAATGCTGTCCCTTTGCATGATTTAACATCATTCAACTTGGTAGCCTGAAGACAAACACCAGCACCAATATCATTACTGTGATCATTTTTGAAGCTACTAAGAAACAAGAGAGAAGACCAGAGTCCTTAAGAGTTGAAAAAACCTTTGCCAACCCAAAATCTGCAAGTTTCACAGATCCGTTTGCATCTACCAATATGTTTGCACACTTAACATCCCTGTATCAACAAACAAGGAATTAATTCATGTTCATAGCAACTTAAGCATAACATAGAACAAACAATTTTTAGTTCCAACGTCAAAAATATAACAAATACCAAGGGAAAAGGACAGAAATCAAGCAGGCAACCAACCTTGACTTTTAAATGCCCTTTGAGAAGGCATATCAACACAGAGAAGGAATCTTGGGTAAAGCAAAAAGTTCACAGTAATAGGGAAATTTTCCCATATGAAGTAATTTGCCATTGGCAAATAGAAGCATGTAAGAACATACAACTAAAGTGGCAGTAAAATTTCAGATTTAGCTAGATCAAGCAAACAAAATGAATAAATAAAAGTAAGTAATATGGTAATTAAATGAGAAGCAGCATAAAAAGTCTCAACTTACCTGTGAACCACATTTCGGTCATGAAGATACTTCAATCCATGCAGAATCTGTCTTGTATATGCAGAGACTTGAGAATCCCTAAGATGATATCTCTGATATAGTTTCAAAAGGGAGCCTCTGGTTACAAGCTCAAGAAAGATGTATAATTTTGATTCATCCTGCAACAATAAAAAATTGGAAAGATGGAAGTTAGACAATTAACAAAAGAACTAAAGTAAAAGGTCATCCTATTAAGCCAAGGTATTCAACAACCCCACTTGCGATAACTAGCATGATAATACTCCAAGAAGCACACATAAATGTAACGATTTACATGCATCAACAGTCATTCAATATTTGGCATTGAACTGACAATCTTTTTCTTTTCTTTTCAACCATCTCTCTATAGCTAAACAAGAAAGGCTATTTAAACATAAACTTTGGCATTAAGGCCTTTCTAAGAATGCAAGAATATACAGGGCGAGGTAGATATGTAACAGTCAAATTGTAGTGCAATAATGCACTAATGCAAGAAGATTAGCAAACTAGCCTCAAACGGCAGCAGCAATATAACCTTTCAACGGGTACAGATGATAAAACATTCTAAGTCCAAGAGAAATTAGTTCCCATGCTAAATTTACACTAGGCCACAGGATAGAAAATGTTTTCTTTTACCCACGATAAATTTCTGTGGGTATACACATTCTGTCAAATTTAATTTTTAGAAAAAAAATACATTGCAAATGGCTATATTTGAATTTTTTGTCTAATGTCTATTTTGATGCGAAAAAAAAAGGTAGGAGAGGAGGCTAAAATGTTACAAATGAAATGACAAAGTGGTTATTGCCGTAAGTAGCCAATAAAGAGGTTTTCTGTCCTAAAACTCAAAAAAGAAAACTAAAAAAAATAACAAGCGTAATCAAATTTTCAAAAATCAGAGAATACCCAAAGTTATCAATTCAAGTGATTATGGTAAATGTGACAAATTAGTACCTTATCTGTGCCATAATACTGAACTATATTTTCATGTTCAAACTGACTTAAAAGCACAATCTCCTGAAAAAGAAAGGAAATAGAGAAATTAAATAGACAGAGTAGAAGAAAATAGATATTTCAAGAAAAAGATTAATTAGCATAAAAGAAAATGAAAATTTAAATAAATAAAAGCCAAGTTCTTTCTCACATGTTCAAGTTGGATAACACTTTGCTTTCCCTGACTTCCTTGATCAAGCAACGAAACTTCCTTTACCGCAAAAAAGAATCCATCGCTACAGGAAAATGAATGGATAACTAATTAGTATAGCATGACTGAAAGAAAAACATCTCTTTCCTAAAGAAATGCATGATCTACTGAACAAGTGGAAAACCAATTAATTGCTGGTTAGGACAAAATATGCTTTGGTACGCTATTATGAAAAAATTTATGATCAGTGATTTTTTTCTGCAACTCCCAAGTAAATGTCATCATATAGCTTAAAGCCTATAACAATCCAAAATCTCTACAATTAGTTCCAAATCTCAAAGATCCTAGTGCAGTCCCTTAATTATATTTCTCATGTCTTCAAAAACAGTAAACAATAAATTTATCATCTTGAAATCTATATACAGAACAAGATATCTCCAAGGAACAAGTTCCTAACCAAATAATACCAGCAAAAACTTATACTCGATTTGACAATCAAAATCTATTTCCAAACAATAGTAAATGATGTACTTAACTCTGGTATTTAGTTCTCTATGCCATTACTCAGCATAGAGACAGGACTTCCTACCATTCACAAATTGCCCACAAAAAATGTAGGTCCAATCATGCAAAACTTCAAGCAGCAAAAAAAAAAAAAAAAAAAGTAACACTTAAAGACAGATGATAGTGCAGGCTAAAATACATCAAACCTTCATGTTCAAGACACAGAAGCATGAGATGTCCAAATAGTAGTCACATTTGGAATTCACCATATAAATGAAATCTAGCAATCCTAAGATGCTACTATCCTTAATCCATCAAGCCAAACATGTAAGAAGGTGCTCTCTAAAGAAGAAAGGGACCATATAAAGGCGCTTTCTTAGAAGTTTAACTAAGACCAAGAATACTTTCTAACCCTAGATGCTTGAAACAAAAGATAAAATAACTCGAAACAAAAGATAAAATAACTCGAAACAAAAGCTACTAAATGAAAATGGATGTTATATTATAGGCAGAGTATCAAATCACTTACTCAGAAATCCCTTCGTAAACCGATCCAAATGATCCACTTCCCAGAAGCTCACCTTTCTCCCAATATGTAATTGTCCTTTTGAACCTACCGTTAGGGGAAATATTTGACATAGGCTCCGTTGTAGTACTCGAAGAATCATCATCATTCGAAGTTGTGAAAGAACAAGACTCTGAAAGCACCGCATTGTCTCCTATTCTGATTAAAGTTTCCTCATTAGCATTTCCCTCTTTAAACCCACCGTCCTCTCTTTTATATTCTTCGTCATCGGAAGACGAATGTGAGTTAACCGGAATCGCACACCCTCTATCGTCATCGGGGCCGAAATCCCTAAACAGATCCCAAGTGGAGCAGCCGTTATCGATCGCTTTTAGCTTCATCCCCGGAGGTGGCTTTAAAAACGGTGGCCTATCCCCTTTAATCCCACAATTCCCTCCTCCACCAACAATATTCGAAACGCAAGACGCGCTTGACTTCAATTCGGTTTTCGTAGTATTATCCACCGCAATTTTATCAGAAAAGCAGCATTCCGTTTTCGACTCGGACGAGTCGTTCTGAGTCAACTCAGTAGCCAAAACCCTCTCAGCCAATTCATCTATTGTTACTTCAGCGCCCGCGCCGCCCTTTACTAGAGCTGTCTCTTCTTTAGGACTATCCAACCGGTTTAATCTGGACCGAGGCAGAAGATCCGACGACGATCTGATCTTACGGGCCTCCCAGGCGGCGGTCGAGATTGAAAAATCTTCAGGACCATTAAGGCCCAAGCTCCGACAAATTCGATCGAACTCTCCGTCGGTTCCTCCGATACGAAAGCTTGTTTGATACAAATCGAGCGATCGTGTGATTAGAGGAGAAGAAGAAGAAGAAGAAGAATCGTCGAGAGACGAACAAAGGGAGCCCGCATCGTAATCGATGTCCTTCGCTGCATTGCGGCGCTCGAGTCTAGGTTTTCTTCTGCTCCTTTTCGAGTCCATGGAGACTCTATTGCTAAAGAATCGAGGTAAGTGATGCATGTGGAACCAAATCCATCAAAATTCAAAAAAACAACCTAAAGCAGCTTATGGTTTCCGAAAATATCAATTTAAGAAAGAGAAACGATTTTGTTCTTTTTCTCCGTAACTTTCCTGGGAAAATTTAGGTGAGAAAACTTGGGAGCGAAAAGCCGCTGACCTAAAGAGAGAGAAAAAAAAAACGTGATAATGGTAGACAGAGTGGCTGGCTAGTAAACGCCGTCGGAAGAGAGAGAAATGAAGAGATTATACGCGTCGCCACGTGGCGCTTGCAAGAAATTTTTAAATCTTGGCACGGAAGGATTACTTGTTTATCGGTTATAAGATGGATTTTTAGTCTGGTTAGCTCACTTTAGTTTGTTAATTTTATTTTGAATTGTAATTATTAGTTTGTTTGTGATGTAATAATAGTTTATGGTTTAGTTTATTATTGTTTTTTTGTACTTTTAAAAAGTATTGTAAAAATATTTTAATTTTTTTGAAAAATATTTTTAAAATTTTTATTTTAAAATTTAAGAATTTAATATTATTGTCAAAAAAATATTTTTAAAATTTTTAATTAGAATATATTTTTAAGCAACAAATATTAATTATTTATAAATTTTAATTAGAATATATAAAATATATTTTAAATATTTAAATATAATCCTTAAATATTTTTAATTAGTTATTGGCACATTTTTATTATTTTTAAAAAATGTATTTTTTTAATTTATAATTTTAACATATTTGTATTATTTTATTTTAAGGTATATTGTTGGAGAGATGAAAAAACAATTAAGCATTCAAAAGTATTTTTAAGAAAAAAAAGTTATAAATTTTAGCTTCTCTATCTAGTCAAAAGTCCTCCCTTGTTTAGTACAGCTTTTCTCTCAAAAGTGTTTTTTAAGTTAAAAGTGTTTTTTTACAATAATGCTAAACAAGGCTTAACACTTACGGCACGTTTGATTCACTAGAATTGAATAGAGTTGTAATGGAATAAAATTGTAATCAGTAATTTAATTGTTTGGTTGAATGTAATAGAATAAAACTATAATAGTATATTTATGTTTGGTTAAATGAATAGATGTTGTAATAGTATAAAAAAAATTAAAATGACCAGAGTACCCTTAGCATAATTTGTTTAGATAGATAATTATTGTTATTGCTATTAAATATAATAATATTATTATTAAATATAATTTAATAAAAATTATAATAAATAATTTAATAACATTCCTAATATAATTAATTTTATATTAAAATATTTTTATTTTATATTAAATTATATTAAAATATTTTATTTTAAATTATATTTTGAAATAAAATATTTTATATTAAAATATTTCAAATATTTTATTTTTATATTTTCAGAGTCCAAATTTCAAAGGACTAATCTGAAAATTAATTTTGTTTTGTTATTCAAAGTTGCATGGAATAGCTAGGAGTGTAAATGAATGAACGTTCGATGAACCGTTCGTGAACCGTTCGTTTATGTTCGTTTATTAAGCTAAATAAACGAGTATGAATAAAATTTTTATGTTCGTTTAATAAACGAACGAACACGAACAGAGGTGTGTTCGGTTCGTTTACGTTCACGAACAAGCTCGTTTATTGGCTCGTTTATTAACTCGTTTATAGCTTGTTTATTTATTAATGATATTTTCTTATAAAAATATTAAAATAATATCTATGTATATGTTTTTATTGTTTGTTTATTATTCATTAACATTGTTCGTGAACGTGTTCAATTATATGTTCATAAACATGTTCGTTTATTGTTCGTGAACATGTTCGATTAATGTTCGTGAACATGTTCGATTAATGTTCGTGAACATTAAACAAACGAACATGAACACACATAATTTTAAGTAAACGAAAATGAACAAAAATTTGAAATTCTTAACTAACATGAACCGAACATGAATAACTTCAAAAATAAATAAACGAACACGAACAAATATTTGTTCATTCAAGCTCGGTTCATTTATAGCCCTAGGAATAGCTATCATTTGGTATCACCAAAGAATAGCTATTACGGGTGGTAAGTAGGGAAGTAATAGCCATTCCATTGAATGAGTATTAAGTTCAACCAAACAAAGGAATAATTTACCATTTAATGAATAAGAGGAGAATGTTATTCCATTCCCCCAACCAAACATAACGTTAGTATTCAGACTTGTATTTATATTTTTTAATTGTATGGTATTTGTTATACTTAAAAAAAGGTAAATTGATCATATATATATATATATATATATTAGATTAAAAAGTAAATTAATATTTTTGTACATAAAAAAACTGATAAAATTTTTAATAGAAAATATTTATTTACTTTTTGATTTAATATATCAAAATTAATTTATCCAATTTTTAATAAAAAATATAAAATATAATTTAATTTCTAATATAATGACCTCCATAATATTTTTACCGTGAATTTCTTGCCACATGTTTATACCCAAAATCATTGTGTTGGAGTTACAATTTTTTTTTAAAGTTTTACAACTATAATACATATACAAATATATATCTGACCAATTATAATATAAAATTTAATCAATATACAATACAACAAAAAAAGAATAGGACTCAAACCTTTTAGGTCTTGTACCTTAGCTTTTGCTAATAATGTTTTAGACCTACTCATAGGTTAAGTCACTCATCAAAGTTCGAGGGCTCGTTCAAAAAATAAGAGGATTTGAATAAAAATATAGGTTTGAACAAAAAAAGAAGCTCGTTTTCTAAACGGATTATGCCTCGGGTAAGATTATTTTTGTTCAAGCCTAGCCCGATCAGAATTAGTTGTTTTGCTATTATTTCATTGTTGTTTTGCTGCCATTGTGCTATTATAATAATACTATTTTGTTGTTATTATTTGGATATTGTATAACTCTTGTTTTATTATTAATTTTGTTACTATTTCAAAAGTACTTGCTTGCTAAATTGCAATTATCTTATTGTTATTTAAGTATAAAAACTTTTTTAATGTACTTTTAATTTGTTGAAAAATAATTATTTTAATATTTTTAGTGTATTTGATATATTACATTTTTATATAAAAATAATCTTAAAAAATTAATATAGGCGGATAAGATCGGACTCATATTTAGCATTTTTAATTTAAGTCGAACTTATATAGGATTTTAAATCTATTTTTTGAACCAAATTAAATTTAAATCTAAAAGACAAACCTAAATGTCACGTGTCTAAAACTCATGAACAAAGATTAGATATCTTTTAAATAAAATCAATTTAAAAAAAATTAATTTGATATTAAATATAAAAAGAACTGTATAAAAACAAAGGGGTTAATGGTCTACAGCGGCTGGCATCATAAGTAGACCCACATGGCAGCTGGCAATAATGGGATATTCGTCAGTATCCTTTCTAAACGTGTGAATCTGCGTAGTGTTAAGGGTATGGGTGAGATTTAAACTCTAAAACAAAATCTATATGGTCTAGTTGAATTGAATCAAAGAAATAAGTGTAATGGAATCAACAAGTAGTTTCAGTGAAAGAAAAGATATTATTCACCTTAGGAGTTTCGGATTCGAGCATTATGTAATCACATCAGTATATTCAAAAACAAAAAGAAAGAAATAAGTGTAATGCTATGTGAGTGGAATTGAATTTTAATTTTAATTTGATTCAATTCAAATTTAGATTTATTTATGTTGTACAATTATAATAAAATATATAATAATTTGATTTGATTATTCGATTCAAAATACCCATGATTTAAGTAATCCCAAACACTTTATTTGAAAGACTTTGATCTTATTTTTCTGAATCAAGGTATCATTTTTCTCTCTATCTTGATATTCGGTGATACTGTGTATCAACAGTTTATAAAATTTAATTAAGTTCATAAGTCATTCGATCCACATTTACATCATAACATATCTTTCACGTGGGAGAAAAATTAGTATAAATTATGTTTATTAAAAGAGTATATAAATATTTTATGGCATATAAAAATAAATTGAAGCTTTAATTTAAGTGGTGAAGTTGAAAGTTTAAATATTATTTAGTTTTTAAGTTCAAATCTTATTATATGTGGGTTTTAATAGTGTAACTTTATAAATACATGCTTTTTTAATATATGAGGTGATTACAAGATGATACATGTTCATACTTTTTTAATCTTTTGACAATGTACACACACATTACACACACAAGTGCTCGAACCCGAGTCTTCTAAGATGAACAACATTTTCTTTTCTACTGGAACCACTCGTTGAGTTCATAAATACATGGTTTTTTAATTAAGCCAAGTAATATCAATTCAATCAAACTCTTAAATAATATTAGATTATTAAATTATAATATACTCACTATATGGATGAAAATATATTATATTAAAATTAAATGAGGCTTTAATTAAAATATGTCTTAGTTTGAAATCTCACTATAATAATATTTATCGCTTTTTAGCAAGTCTGTTTATCATGTAAATTTTAGGTAATCTAGTAGCTCAAATATATGTTATAATTATAAGTTAAATTATAGAAATGTATAATAATATTAAAAGGATAAATATTACATAATTTTGATTTAATGTGTAATTTTGTGCATGAAATTTGAGTTGGTGCAATTATACATATAAAACTTTTATTACAATTTAAATGTATACATAAAATTTTGATTTTGATTCAACTGTTTACATTTAAATAAATACATTAATTTTATTTTTATATTGAATAAATATATAATTCTTTGCGTATGCAATATTTTAACAATAAATGATGTTATATTAATAATTGCATCAGTGGTATGCGAAAAATAAATCAAAATATTTAAAGTATAAAATTATACAAAATCAAATTTTTTGTATAATATTATATATTAAATCAAAATTCTTTTATACTTTTAAAAATTATCCCCAGAAAAGATTAAAGAATTATCTCATAAATATATCATATTTTAGCTTTGTTTGCTATGATCATAAATTTAAAAAATCTGTAAAAAGCATATGATGAAAAATGATAATAGCAAAATGTAGTATCATAATGTCCAATAATTCATTGGTTGGATTTGGGGCATGCAATTAAAAGTTATGTTTAATAATATTTTTTAAAATGTAAAAATAACAATAGAGGAATTCAACGATTGGTTTCAATGAAAAAAATGATGTTTATATTAAGAGATTCGGATTTAAATATTTATGTGTGCAAAGTGTATGTACATTGTTAAAGAGTCGAAAAAGTATGAACATATACTATCATATAATCACACGAATATATTAAAAAAAAAGACAATGAAGGGGTGATGTTGTCATCATGATTTTCTTCAAAAATAATTTATTATTGCAAGATGACAAAAATGGTGACAAGTTGCAATGCATCTATAAAAGTAGAAAAAATTTAAAACACAATATATGTTGGTTGTTATATTGACATATGACTTTTCTTTTTAATGTTTTGTGGAAAGTGGAATCAGAAAGGAATCGTGGAGGGGAAGTAAATAAATAATTAAAAAGAAGAGAGGGGAAATGGAAGGAAAAATAAAAATAAAAATATTTATGTTATGAATATTTTATTAGTTGATTAAGATTAATATAAGTTTAATATATTTTAGAACAAGATTTATTTCATTTATATTTTTTATATTTATAAATATAAAATTTATGTAATACTCTCAAAATTATTGTACTATAAAAGCGATAATAAATTGAGATTACGAATAATTGATTTTTCAATCAAGTAAAATAAAGAAATGAAGGTAATAAAAAGAGAAGTATGTTGTGACATGTTAAATTTAAAGCAGGGATTAGATTATAAAGATGTCAAAAGTTTTGAGACACAAGCATAATTATTCAAGATTCAAAGGGGTTAAGGTGTAAATATAAGAAAAGTTGAAGGATCAAAAGTGAAATTAAACTGATTTCTTGTGATAGGAAACTAGAAAGCAAAGACCAAATTGAATAAGAGAAGAAAATACGAGGGATTAAATTGTAATTCTTCCAAAAAGTGAGGCATGGCCTGAATGTAAAAGTTAAGAAGTTAGAGGGTAAAATGATTATTTTCTAAAATAGATAGTTGTTTGGTATAATGATGATGGATGAAAAATGTTGGGAAAATAATTGGTTGATTATTTAATTTATATTTTATTATGAGAGATTTTTGAAGAAATATGTTGAAATTTTTTCCCATTTTCTCCATGCTTCTCACGTTGCTATATATACATACAAAGGGGATTTTCATTTTTTATATTGGTCTCTTATCATAAGATCTCACTTTTTTCTCTCAAATTTTTTGATAATTTTCATAGCCACCCAAAAGGAAAATTGAAGTAAAGATATTAAAGAGTTAGAATATCGTATTGTAATAAAGAAATTAGAAGTGGAAGTGGAGAAAATTGTGAAAAAGTTGAAGAGATTAGCGACAAGGTAAGTAATTCAAAACTTTATTTTATTTAATTTTAATCTAAGTGTAGAGAATGTTAATGTAATAGTTTATTTTTTGGTGGTATCGAAAACAGTGATTTTGGGACCACAAACTCGATGAGAAAATTTTTACAATGAGTGTTTAAATTAAATAAGCCAATAATAATTTTATATGGAATTCTGAATAGGTGAATTTTAATTATTGAATTAAGAGTTAGTATAAGTAGTTTGGTTTAAAGGTCAAGTGGTTTTAGAAAATTAGGTATCGGGACCTCGTTTCTAAAATTAAGGGCAGTAAATATTTTTATTAAATATTTACAGAGTTTTATTATATGTGAATTGAAGTTTGGTTGGGTAATTTTGATGATTAATTGCTTAATTAAAGAAAAAGGAGTAAATTGTAAAAAAGGTAAAAGTTAATTGCTATAAATTAAAAATAGTAAAGGGACCAAAATGGTAATTAAACTAAGGTCAAAAAGTCCAAACGCTTGAATGATTACCATCCACTACCTTTTGGAATATTTTTCATTTAGTCCTAATTAGTTTAAGGTTAAATTGAAATAAAGTTTATCTAGTTGGAATTTAATATAATTGAAGGACCAATTGTGAAATTGGACCCTCCTTAAATGGCCTAATAATAGAAATGATGTGAAAAACTTTAGACTATGGTAAATTGCAATTAAATCCTAATTAAATAAGGATTTACTAATTAGTTTATTTTTCAGTATGATCGAAAAGGGTGGTTTCAAAGTCACAACTTTGATGTGTCAGACTGTAAATATTAATTATTTAATATTTACGTTGTCGTTAGTATCGTATTAAAATTTGGTTACGAAATTTTATTTTTTAGATAGTTAATTAAATAAAAAGGATTAAATTGAAAAAGGTGAAAATGTTAGCATCTATTAGTTAAAGGTGTTAATTGGTTTGAGGAAGTTAATTATAAGGACTAATATGATTAGTAAACCATAAGTAATGTTAGTGGACAAATATGGGTAAGTAATTATGAACTTATCTAGTTAATAACTAAGGGTAAATTAGTAAATTGGTTAGTTATAAGGTGAAATAAAAGAAATAAAATATAAAAATCAAGTAAAACTTCATCTTCTTCATGACGTTAGAATCGAAAACCCTAGTTGGAGGAGAAGAGACATTCGACTAACTTTAGTTCTTCAATCAAATCAAGAATAGATTAAAAATCGAAGCGAGGAGAAAATTAAGGAATAGTTCCTGTAATATATATTGCTGTAATTTAATCAGGTAAATTCATACAATAAAATAATTGATTTAGTTTCTCTTTGTAAATTATTGAAATAATTTAAGTAAGTTGTATTTAAATTTGTTTGCTTAGTAGGGGAATTGAATTAAATTGAAATGAAATTGTATTGAGGAGCATGATTGAAAGTAACAAAATGATATAGTTGAAATTAGGTGACAACTAAACGCTTAAATGATTATGTGTTGTGTTAGTTATTATTCATGTTACAGATGAATTAATTTGGTTGATATACGACAAATAGTAAATTGAACTAAACAACATGATTAGTTAATTCGATATTATGTTTGATAAATAAGGATTATACGAATGTTTGCTCGAAATGGTATAATGTGATGAAAGTTACTACAAATTAATCCTGTAAGTTCGTTTGTTAAATTACATATTTGAACTGCTAATTATTGCTTAATATGGAAGTTCTTGAATCACTTGATGTATAAATGGAAGGCTCATGTCTCGAGATGAGCATGAGATTATGTTTAAAGGAAGATTCATGTCTCAGGATGTGCATGAGATTATGTTTAAAGGAAGACTCATGTCTTGGGATGGGTATGGGATTATGTTTAAAGGAAGACTCATGTCTCGGGATGAGCATGAGATTATGTTTAAAGGAAGACTCGTGACTCGTGACTCGAGATGAGCATGAGATTATGTTTAAAGGAAAACTCGTGACTCAGGATGAGCATGAGATTATAATTAAAGGAAGACTCGTGTCTCGGGAAGAGCATTAGGTTATGTTTAAAGGAAGACTTATGTCTCAATAGAGCATAAGATTTGTTTAAAAAGGAAGACTTATGACTCGGTTGGAGCATAAGGTTAATTCAGTTATGGATGAATTGGTATTCAATAAAAGTGACTCGGTGAAACATATCTTTGCAAGACTTTATGATGTATTGAATTATAACATTTGCGAACTTACTATGCTTAGAAAGTTTACTCTTGTATTGTTATTGTTTTGTATATTTCGTTTTGCTAGTCGAAGATCGGATTACCTTAAAGAAATCATACTATCTCGGGAGCTCGTTTGGTAGTATTTACATCATTTGGTTATATGGCATGTACTAGGATGATGTTATTTTGCATAATACTTAATTTTGGGTTGGTTGGTTCTTTGTTGAAACTTGTAGATGAATGTTGAACATATTTTGTATGTTGTGCTTAATGTTGAAAGTAAACATTATGCGTTAAAATGTTTAGACATGTGAATTTATGATCACTTAAGTTGTTTCTATTGTATGATGTGGTTATACAAATGAAGAATGTTTGTTAAACTTGAGAACTTGTATGAATATTTGAAATCTTTACACTTGTTTCGGTAGAACTTTTGTGTGTATCGGTAAAAGTACAGGATAAGAGAGAGGTTGGTTACTGTCTTGCATTGTATCGGTAGTATCATAAGAAGTATTGGTAGTCTATGTACTTGTATCGGTAGAAGTTCTAGGGTAAAACTTTTTAGCTCTCTGGATTTTTTAGTATCGGTAGAAGCATGAGTTCTCTCGTAAAAGTCTCCCACAATTGTGGAAATGACATTTCTGCCCTAAATGGATTATGTTGTTATGTGATTTGATAATTTATGTTCTGTAAGATTATTAATGTAATTAATCATATTAAATGAACTATTTTTTGGAGAAATAGTCAACGTTAAATGATCGAAAAGACCTCAGGATCTAACCGGCGACGATAATGAGTTTTGGGTGTTACAGTTAAATAGTTGTCTTAATTACGAATGTGCAAATATTATGTATGAAATTAAATTAATGCATTGTGATTTAAATAAAGTATGAGGATAAAGGGTTAAAATGAAGTGTTAAGTGTTATTGAATTGATGTTAAGGTAAAAGTATAGTAAATAATGAATTTTCATGATGATAGAGATTAAATTTTGAACTCTTGAAAATTTATAAATGGAACAATTTAATATGTGAATAAGGATAATATGATAAAAGTTTAATGAATGTGTTATGAGATAATGAAATATGCCTAAAGTACTATAAAAGTGAAATCATGAAAAAATATGGTATTTTTTATGATGATAAGGACTAAATTGTCAAATTTGAGAAAATATGTGGATAAAATAATAAAAGTGAAATACATAAAAATTGATGTGTGAAACGAGAGATATTATAATGAATTATTTGATTAAAGTGCTTATGTATTGAAAAATAAATTACATAAAATTAGGGACTAAATTGAAGTAAGTACAAAACTTTAATTGTGAACATAAATTGACTTAACTGTAAGGTCTGAATACTTTTGTTAATCTTATAAAATTTACTGAAATGAAATGGGTTTATAATAAAATAACTCAGATTGAATTTTTCTATAATTTTCTAAACATCAAATTGTAAAATGGTATTGATACTAGGACAAAGGTATCGATACTTTAAGCCAAGTACAAACACTTTAAGGTTTAAGCAAATAATAGATACTTTAAGTAAGGTATTGATACTTCAGGCAAATATATTCATCAAAACAGTTTTAGACAACAGCAGTGGTTTAACTTTGAAAATTCACCAAAAATTGTAGAGATTGATTTAGAGGTTGAATTAAATATGGAATTGAAGATTAATAAGTCTAGTTTAGCATAAAAGAAACGGTGTAAGCAATGGAATTGTAGATTATGAGATATATGAACTTTTGTGAGACAATGTTAGAGTGATTTTGGGTTTTCCTGTTTTGACTTTGAAAAATTATTATAATTAAATGGTACAAAAACATTTAAGAGATGAAATTTATATTTTAAAATATTAATGAATCCATTTTCAAGAGAAAAAAAATGGCAACATAATATGAATCTTGTACTGAAAGATAATTAATTTTTAGTGAAGGGTCAAAGCTGCCTAGCAATAGAACATGAGAAATTTAAAGAATTTACTGTATTAATTGGCTTATGTGGAAATTCTGAAATTTTAATGGTAAAAAGTTCATTGAGTCTAGTTTCTGAGGCAACAAGCGGATTTTAATTTGGAATCTTTTAGACTAAGATATAAATAATTTAGTGACTGCCACTTAAATGAGCCACATTAAGAAGAGTGTGTATGCACTTAGAGAAATCTTAAATGATGTTATATACATAAGGATACTATACTCAAAATCAAAGGTAAATATATACATATGTATACACGTACAAGAAAGATGTGGAATGGAGAGGAGGTGGAGGAGGAGTAGAAAAAATAGTAGAAAAGTGTGATGCTAATAATTGTTATAAGTAATAGATTTGCTAATACATAAGAGTACTATAGATGATTTGTTGAAACATTAAGTGAATAATTGTTATCTTATGTATTAATGGACTTATTTGTAATACTTCAATAGTTTTGAAATTTTATAATTTGTTTGAGAAATCATATGATGTCGAAATTGGAAATAGATGCATATGAATAATAGTGAATAATATGACGTAGTAATTAAATTGCAAATAGGTCATAAATGACCTATAACTTGTTTGAAAGAGCCAACGAAAGCTCTATTAAAAACTTGGAATGAAAACGAAAATTTTATATTAGCTACAATTTGTTCTGCTAACTTGATTAGGAAGGGTATTTGAATTGGATTTCTATGAAGTTGCGTTGACAATGAATGTAACATTCTGGTGTCCAGACTCGGCAAGTAAGTCTGGTATGGGGTGTTACACTTTAGTATATTATATGTGGCTTCTATTGACAACAATGTCCACGCCAATCGAGCTAAGACTCAATTCACAATTAAGGTTGTTTATTCTTTATAAATAAATCATAATTAAATAAGAGTTAGGTTTAAAATATTGTTAATACTTATATATATGGTCTATATATTATAATATTTAGATTTTTAAATAATGTTGTTTCAAAAAATCTAATTAGTGTATGATTTATTTATTTATTAACTCTTGCACTCCTTAATTTTAAATACATTCCATAAGGGTCTTGCCCTTTTAGGTTTTTGAAGGTGTGAGTTCAAGTTTATTCTACCATTTTTGTGTAGGTTTTGTCTTGCCTAGTCGAAGCTTCTTTGTTGATTTGTTTTGTATTGTGTTTTGTTAATGGAGGAGGGTATGCAGAGTTTTTCTATTAATGAGAGGGAGCGCTTGGAGTTGGCGTTGGAGTTTGATATTATGGTTTCGAATGGTATCGATTATGATCTTTGCCTATTGAGTAAGTTCCAAGATAAGCAAGTGATAAACTTTCTGGTTATGAATTGTATGTTCCTTTCATTATGGTGACCTTTACAATGAGCGAATATTAATCTAATGGGTGACTCGGGTCTGTATTTGATTTAGTTATTCCATGTTTTATATTTGAAAAAGAGGATCTTGAGGGGTCTTTTAACAATTGTATTATGTTTATTCATCAACTAGAGAATGAAGAAGATTCAAAACAAGTTGTCTTTTTGTTTGCGGATTTTTGAGTTCAAGTTCATGATTTGTCTTTGGGTTTTGCGTCGGAGGGGCTGGCAAGGGATTTAGGGAATGTTTTGGGGTAATTTTTAGATTACAATTTGAATAGTCGTAAGAATTTTATGAATAATTTTTTGTGTATTAGAGTTAGGCTTAATATCAATGAGCCTCTCATAAGGAAGAAGCGGATCCATTCAAAAGGTGATAATTATTTTGAGGTGTCTTTTAATTAAGAACAAACCGTTGGTATGTTACATTTGTGGGATCATTGGGCATAATGAGTCTTATTGTTGAAAGCTTTTGGAGGCATCAGATAGAGCGGTGGTGTGGTTGGCCAAAGGAAATTCGGTCGAAGGTGCAACAACAAACACGGTGGTTGGTTTCTCAATAGTGACGTGATTATGGTGGATTAGAGGAGCAGGATTTTGTGGCATCAACTCAGGGAGTTCAAAATATGGGATGAGATAAAGGAGATAAGAAAATTCAAAATTGTTTCTAATATTTTCCTCGATTAGTTATGCATCGCCAACTATTATTGGAGTAAAAAATGGTGTGGGCCATCCATGTGTAAGTGAGGGAACTTTGGTGCATGGCTCATGTAGCCAAGATACGTTCAAGGTGGATGAATTAGCTAATAGATGCATGGATGTGGAGGTTGTGAAGAAATGACCAAGGGAAATGTTGACTAATGTGGTGGGTGACCTGTGTGAGGATTGTTTATAAGAATGCTGTTGATGTTTTTATGTCTTTTGTATCAGTTGGTTCCTTGTCCAGGACCCACTGAGAATAATGATTTTTTTAGCATGAAATTATTAGGGTTTGAGGAATCCCCGAACAATGTTGTCTCTTAAGTACCTTGTAACATCCGCGTTTTTGAATCGAAGTTGGAACAATAATAGTGTCGAGTTAAGAGTTAGAATATGTGGTTAAAATAAGAAGATTAGGAAAAATTAAGGATTAATTAGAAATTATGAGAAAGCATGAGGGACTAAATAGCAATTTAGCCAAAATGAAATATAAGTCATTATGGGAATTATAGTGATTAAGGAGGGACAAAAGAGTAATTTGGTGGAAGATATTTTTGGAGGCAATGTTTTGGGCTAAAGTGTAAAGTTGGAAGGCCCAAGGATTAAAAGTGCAATTTTACCATTATTAAAGAAAGATATTTTCATAAAGAGAAATTGATAGAAAAATCTAGAGAAATGAAGAAAAGAAATGATGAAACGGCTATAAAAGCCATCAGCCATTGTGTTTCATGTTAGCCACCATTTTTCCACCATTTCAATTTTGCTTTTCTTTCAAATTAGTCTTTTTTCACCAAATACAAACCAATTAAGCTAGTTTCTTCCAAATTTCTTCAAGATTAGTGAATAAAATTAATAGAGAAGTGTAGTAGCTATCCAATTGTTAAAAGAAATGCATCCATACTTGTCTTGGAGGAGAAAGAAGATGGACATTAGTGTTGAATACAAGTGATTAAGGTAAGAAAGTTAAACTCCTCTTTAAATACATGTTAGTTTTTGGTTTAGAAACATAGATTATGATATGTTAGAAGGATTTTAATATGAATATATGTGTTTTGTATGAAATTCAAGAGAAAGAAAAGAAGGAGAAGGACCAAATTGAAGGAAAAAGGAAAGGAGAAAGCCAAGGAGTGAAAAGGGATTATCTACAAGAGTTGTAAGTACTACAAGTATTAAAATGCTTAGAATTAATTAAGTTAAAGTGTTTATAATTTTAACATATATGGTTAATTATGATAAAAATGATATGTTTAATTATAAATGTTAATTATGTATGATTGAATGAAATTTAGTATAAAGAAACATGTGAAAGGAATTTTTCTCATTAAAATAGATTGGATAGAATCAGAGGACTAACTTCGAAAATTCATTAAAAATTGTATAAAAAGAGTTAGAGGTTGAACTAAATATGTAATTAAAGGTTATTGAGTTTAGTTTCATATGGAAGAAACGGTGATGGAAATGGTTCTGTATATTTTGAGATATACTAGATTTTGTGTAACAAGGTCAGAGTAGATTTGAGTTCTCCTGTTCTGACTTTGAAAAATCATAGAAAAATTTAGAAAAATTATTAGAGACTGGAATTTATATGGTTGAATTCTTAATGAGTCTATTTTCAAAATAAACAGACGAGAACATTATTGGATCCCTTTATTAAAAGATAAATAATTTTTGGTAAAGAAAGGTCGAAACTGTTAGGCAGCAGAGAAGGGGTAATGTACAAATTGGCTAAAGTAAAAATTCTGAAATTTTATGGTAAAAAGATATTTGAGTCTAGTTTCAGAAACATCAAGCGGATTATAATTTTGAATTCTGTAGCTCAAGATATAAATAATTTAGTAACTGTGACTCAAATGTACAGATTTGAAAATTAATTAAAAAAAGAAGAAAAATTAAATAGAAATGAAAAATTGATACATATAAAGTGATATGTAATGAAATTGAGAAATGAGAATGAAATGGATAAATCAAAGGTTTCCAAAGTTATTAGTACCTAATTGTTTATGATATTTGGTTAAATTGATTTGTTATTGATTTGTATTACTATAATCCGAATTATTCATTATTTAATGTTTATTTCGATATTTATATTTAATAAGTGAATATAAGGTAAGCGTTAATATTGAGATGAATGAAAATTTATATTGAATTAATAGTATATTTAAATTGAATTTGAATGATTTGTGATCAAAATTGAAAGTGAAAGTGAAAGTGAAATTGGAATTGAAAGTGATATGAATTGTAAATTGAAAATCCCTATTAGCTAGTCGGGTTGAGTCGGATATAGTTGGCATGACATAGGATTGGAAGAGTTCAGGGATACTTCGACCTTGAGTCGATGAGACACTGGTGTCATTTTTTTACTTTGGATATATTCGATGAGGTATTGGGTACCACTTTACTTCGGCTAGGCCGATGAGACACTGTGTGTCACTTTATTGCTTCGAACTATCCGATGAGGCACTGAGTGCCATTCTGGTGTGTTTGGTTGGATCTCTGTATCCGCCAAGGTCCGAGTCTTGTTAATAGGGTAAACAATGTGACAAAGAAAGAATGTGCAAATTGTGACATTGAGGTAAGTGAAATGATAATCACATGAAAGGTAAGTACAATATATGTATAAGAAATCAAAGAATGATAAAACTAAGTAAGTTAAGAGATTGAAATGGCTAAAATGTGAAATGAGGAAGAATATGTGAATTCATAACACTACTGTAAGTTAAATGTTATACACATAAAAGGTATGTATTTTACATGAATAAATAATTATATGAATGAGTTTGAAATGTGTGATTAAAAGATGAATGATTAATGACTCTTGTAGTACTTACTAAGCCTTCACTGGCTTAACGCGTTTAATTCAACGTGTAGGTACAAGATTTTTGAGAAGCTAAGGTTGGATTAGGTGCCTCTCATCAAATCACATCAACATTGGAAGATTACAAGACAAGGTATACTTATTTTGAGGTAAAATGGCATGTACAAATGGTATTTATATGTCCTCAATGAATGGGTTATAAATGTTATTTTTGAATACTATGAACTTATGAAATGAGATGATGAATTTTGAATGGAATTGTGTTTTAGACTGAATTGATTTATTGGTAAAGTTTTTATATAATTTTAGGGGGATTATATAATTTTAGGGGGTTAGTTTGAAGTTTCTAACTATATTTCTTGATTTTAGAACAGATGTATCAATATTTTTATGGTGGTATCGATATTTGCCCTGTTTTGAGTAAAAATTACATTTTCATTATTTTCAAACTGGTTTTAAGTCTCGATTTTGATTATTTTGTGATATTTTGAGTAAAACGATTCAATTACACAGTATTTGAAAGAAAATTTTGTTATACTCGTTTTTAATTCTCTGACACTGTATGTAATACTCTTATACCGGGTTTATACGTATGAACCGGGTGTAGGGGTGTTACTTACCTAGTGTCTTCGAATAAGCTCGATGTGTTGTTTTTATCTGAGACTTTTGTTTGCTAATGAAATTGAAGCATGTCCGTTCTTGACATTTTTGGAGCCCTAAGCAAAACATTAAAATGGGTTTTAGGTTCTTTAAAAGTTGGAGAATTTTTTTTAAGTAAAAAAAATTTAGGCCTTTAAAAACTAAAAAAGATTTTTTGTTCGAACCCCTTAAAAGTTGGTAATTTTTTTTACCTTTAAAAGTTAAAAAAAATTTGGGCCCCTTAAAAACTGGAAAACAATATTCTAGACCATTTTCAACCTTGGCCCCTAAGCGACCGCACCTTCAGACGACCCCCAAGATCGGGCCTGAATTGAAAATATTCATGTTCTTTTACATTTTGGTTTAGATTGGGTCGGAGTGGGGGTTTAGCACTTTTTCGAAATAATACTAGCAACGTTATTGTTATTAATTTCTATAGGAATCATGTTGATGTTGTTCTAGATTATGGCGGATTGGGTAACTGTAGATTGACAAGTTTCTATGGCTTTCATGAAGTGGAGCGTCAGCATGAGAGTTGGGGATTGCTTCATACTCTTGCACAAGCTTCGAGTTTGCCTTGGGTGTGTGTGGGTGATTTTAATAACCTTCTTTTAGTGAATGAAAAATGGGGTGGGTTTGAGTATCCGGTGTCATTGAGGAATGGGTTTCGAGATTGTATTATAGACTGCGAGCTTGAGGAGATTCCTTTGATTAGGTTTCAATATACCTGGGAATGGGGTCGTGGAATGGATTTGTTTGTTAGGGAGTGGCTTGATTATGTTTTCTATAATAATACATAGATTCAGGTTTTCTCGTATTATAAGCTCATTTATCCCATGCAATCGACATTTGTGTCGAGGCAACTTATTATTGATAATGTCATGGTTACTTATGAAATAATTCATCACATGAAAAATAAATGGTGGGGGTGTTGGAGGAGAGGTTGCCATGAAGATTGATATTGGTAAGGCACATGATAGGGTGGACTGAAATTTCTTACGATTTCATTCTGTATAAGCTAGGTTTTGTAGATCAATGGATTGGATTATGATGTGTATCTCTTCAGTTCAATATTCGATTATGCTAAATGGTTACGAGGTGGGTCTAGTCATTCCTTATTGGGTTTTTAGGCAAGGAAATCCCTTGTCGTTGTATCCATTTATCCTTTATGCGAAGGGTTTAAGCTATCTTTTTCAAAGGGCTAAGGCTTGGGGTAATTTACATGATATATTTGTTTGTTGTAGTATAAGGGTGTATCTATAACTAGAGAAAAAATTAGGAATTTTTAATATCTTTTGAATGTTTGGCCATTTACTAAAGTTACCATTAGAGTGAAAGTTTGTTTAAGTGCCTTAGGTGCAATTGTTGTAATTAGTGGAGTTGTATTATGTGTAGTATTAGGACCATCCTTTCTAGCGAAGTAGATGACAACAATCCCCTTCTTTATTGCTAAAAGGAAGTAATGACTACAACATTTTCATAATAAAATATTTAATTAAAATCGAGAGATAGTGAGATTATGTCAACACCATCTACAATAGCTTAATCCATAGCAACCAGAACATCACTTTTTGCAATATAGTCTTCGTATACTATGGATGCTATCTTGTACACAACATCGCTTTATGTTGGAAAAAACTCCGGTTCGAAAATGGGTTGCTTGCACAGTGACAAAATAAAAATTTGAAAGCTGAAATGGTTTGTGATATTTATAACAATAATTTTTTTTTGAAAAATACCTATTCTTTGTGTGAGACAGATTCTTAACGTTCTCAGCTTAATAAAATGGCATTGCTTAATAATTAGTAGCATCTTTAAGTACTAAAGAGTTGAACATAAAGCAATACAAATGTAAAGTCTAGTAATGAATAAGACTAATGCTATAAATAGCAATGAGCATTTGAAGGAATTGAGTAACAAAATTTTGAGTTAGTCGAGTTGATAAGCCTTATTTTATCATCCTAATTGAATGTGAAATTTTTTCGAATCGAGTCAAGTCAAATCAAGTGAAATTGTTAAGTTAAATTAAATAATTTAATAGGTTCTCAAAATTATTATTTTGAAAATTTTTTAAAATTTTCAAACAGTTTTTTTATATATTCTTAGATTTTTTTTATAATTTTAATTTTGGAAAATTTAAAAAAAATCATGAAAATTTGGTATTTTTTATAAATATTTTGTTTTAATTTTATTTTTGAATTTTGAAAGTTATTTTGAAGTACTTTTGTATTTTTTTTGAAAGAGACTAATTTGCTCATTTTCGAAATTGACAAGAATCAAAGGGGTATTTATATCAATCTGTCATTTGAGTTATTCAAATTATAAAATTCAACTCGACTTGGACTCGAAAAATCGAATTACTTACTAAAGTTGACTCAAAAAAACCGAATAACTAGATTGGATTAACTTAAAATTCAATTTTTTTCGAGTCGAATCAAATTTTGTTTACCCCTATTGATAAATGCTAAACATCTATCAACGAAATAGAAATAACTCAATATATTAAAAAATGTTAGAATATTTGGATGACTGGTGCTTCAGTGTTTTATTCCTGTTGGCAATACAATAAATTGGTCATTTAGAAACATTTTGGAAAAACATCGCAACATTTTATATACAATAGTATTTAGAGACATAAAAGCCACAACATCATAATTTCCAACTTGCCATTAACATTTTTGCATGAAACCCTATTTAGAAGTTAACATTTAGTTGTAGTTTCTACATACAACACTACCATAAGTTGAATATATCAAATGTCGCAAAAAGTCCTTTAAATTTCCCAAACCATGCATTACTTCTTTTTGTATAATAAAAAAAATAATCCCAAGGTCCTAAGATTTTCCTTCTTCTCCTCCTCATCCATTTATCCCTAGTTATTGGTTTGTCTGCAAGTCCTGTTAGTCGTCCGTCCCATTTGTCCAATCATTTGTTGTAGCCTTACCTTTCATCTGTCAGTCACAAGCATAGGTTAAGGGCTCGATAGGAGCTTGGGCTTCGACTTAGAAGCATCGCATCTCTATTTGAGGTTTTACTGTTGTTTGTAACCATGATTGTCATCATTTATTTTAGTATAATGGCATGTGCACCAAGGTTTAATTTGAATACAAAAATGTAAATTTTATTTGTAATTAGAACCCTTTTTGTAATTACACCAAGGTTTTACGGTTGTTTGTAACCATGATTGTCATCATTTACTTTTGAATATGTTTATGATGTGTATTTTGAGCATGAATGAGTTTGAATCTTGTTTTGTAACGCCTTGAGCCTTTTTGAATTGATATAGAAGCATTGGACATGATTTTTAAGTGTTTTTAGGCTAATTTTTAGCTTTAGAGGTCCAGATTTTAGTGCCCATACTATAGTTATCAGAACAGAGCAAGTCAATAACTAAAACACTATAGTATTTGGGCTAGGTTTTGATACATAGCCCTAAGTATTGAAAGATGGGGTTATGTACTGATACTTAGGTCCCTGGGTAGCCTCACTAAACTATTTGTGAGTTTTGAGCCCACTGACGCTCATTTTTTACTCTGAACACTTTCAATCTCCTTAGAAATGATTTTAAATGATTTTGAAATGTTTCTAAAGCCCTCAAATTGTATAAATTAATTTTTTATGATTTTATAAAAATATTTTAATTTTTGAAAATTTAAATAACTTGATAGTTTTTGTTACACATGTGTTTTGGTAACATCTTCCACTCGTACCGTACATCAGAACGGGTAAGAGGTGTTACATTGATGGTTTATTTGCTTAATTACATACTAAGCTAAGTTTGATGGGTTAAGGGATTGTGCTAAGGGGAGCAATGATGTTCTAATGATGAACTTCCTTACTTGTTTGGTTTTGTTGAAAAACCTGCAAAAGGGAGAAATTATTTAGGCAAGTTTTTGAAATGATTATTTATGTGCCAATGGAAGTGGTCACTTCGGTCATCATTGCAAAAAAGCAATTTACTTGCCATATTTGAAGTTGATACATTTTGAAGCAAAATCATAGGACTTGAATGATGTTGAAATTGTGAAAGTATGTAAGCCATATTTGTTCCACGATGCAAGCCATATTAATTGTTGTTTAATAGGGGATTGAGTTGTAATTGATTTATAGTATGTTAGCAAGTCTCAAACTTTTATATATTCAAGAGACTTGTAAAGGTTTTGTAACGGAGTTGTCGAAACGTTTATTTTTGGGAAAACAAACAGGTCTCGAACAATATTTATCAAAAAATGAGAGTCACCACCAATCTTTTATTTGGTGTGATTGGATCACCACAAAGCATTTAAAATTCGTTTTGGAAAACATTCTGGTCTTCGAAATCCAAAAAATGGGTTCGGGAGTCGGTTACGTGAGAGGAAGGATTAGCACCCTTACACGCCCAAAATTGGTACCACATTGATTTTTTAGGGTCTTGTTTGTAAAATTTTAAAAACTCGAATAAAGTTTTAAAGTACGATCCTTAAATGCATAAGTCATGTTTAAGAAAGAAATCGATTTTTGTTTGGAAGTCTCGCTATTTCGAGGTGATCGAGAAAGAAAGTCACATCTAGTGAGTTAGGACATAATGTTTCGAGATCCGAAAATAACGAGTTTTCCTTTGTTGTAAACTTTAAACCTTGAAAAAGGGTATTCGATTATCCTAGTTTGAAGAAAAGTCGCGCCTAGTAAGTTAAGGCACAAATTTTCAAAACCCAAAATAAAGGAATATTGCCTCAATTTAAGAGTATTCGATTATCTCGATTGGAAGAAAAATCACGCCTAGTAAGTTAAGGCACGAATTTTCAAAACTCGAAATAAAGGAATATTGCCTCGATTTTAAATATTTTGGAGAAAAATCAAAAACTAACTTTAATTAAAAACAGAGATAAAAATGAGCATGCAAATTAAATACGAGCTATACAATTAATGATAAAGTTAAATAACATAAAGAATGAACAAACATACGAAAATAAATATGAGAAAATAAAATACGAAAAAATAAATGAGAAAATATAAAATTAATTTTTAAAAAAAAGTTAAAAATTTATATACAAAAGTCGAAGAAAGGGAAAAAAAAGGGGGTCGAAAATGAAGTTTCAGAGAGTTTAGGGTTAAAATGTAATTTTAGAGAGTTTTAGGGGTAAAAATGTCATTTTGGGAAAATTAGGGATAAAAATGTGATTTTTGGAAGTTCGAGGGCAAAAATGTGATTTTTGAAAGTTTAGGGGCAAAAATGTAATTTTGAAAGCTTGAGGGTAAAAATGTAATTTTTGAGAAGTTCGTGGTCAAATATGATTTTTGGAAGTTCGAGGGTAAAAATGCAATTTTTGAGAAGTTCGGGGATAAAATGTAATTTTTAGAAGTTTAAGGGTAAATTTGTAATTTTTAAAAAGTTTGAGGGTCAAAATGTAATTTTGGAAAAAGTTTAGGGGTCAAAATATGATTTTTGAACAATTCAGGGACTTTCTGAGAAATAAAACCAAAAAGATGGGACACATGGCAGTTTCTCAGGGACTCTGGGATCAAAGGACCAATTTGTATATCTTTTAAAATTACTGGGCCAATTTAAAATAAAATAAAACTTGATTTAAGGACAAAATTAAAACAAATCAAAAATAGAAGGGACCATTTGTAAAATAACCCAAAAATGAATACGTGGCAGCTTTTGAGGCTTTTAGAGAGTTAAAGGACTAAATTAAAAATGAAATAAAATTAATGGGCAAATTTAAAATTAATCAAAAGTTCAAAAAGGACGAAATTGTAAAATCAAAAACGCGAAAGGACCGAATGGGAAATAGCCCATTTTTTAAAAACAAGCAGATCCCAGGGTGTAATGGGTCGAATCGGGTCGGGTCATGGGTCTTAGAACCAAACGACGTCGTTTTGGTGCTTAAGAACCTAAACCAAAACGATGTCGTTTTGGTCCTCTATAAAATCCATTTCAAGCCCCTTTTTTTTCATTTTTCAGTCTCTTCTCTCAAAAAAAATCCTAAAAAATCTCTCAAAGGCTCTCCCCTCTCTCCATGGTCGGCCAAGCTCCGACCGATCGTCTGTCGCCTCCGTCGTCGCGCACCGCCATCGATCACCGTCGTCCACGGCTGTCGAAAGATAAAAAAGTTTCCTTTTTTTATTATTTTTTTAAAAAATTAGATCGGGGCTTAAAAACCTTGAATCCAAGATGTTTTCTTTATTTTAAAACCCAGATCTAGGTTCAAATCGCATAAAATCAAACCCAGATCTAAAACATTTCGATTCTTGTGTTTTAAAAACAAGAAATCTGTTTATGTGGTTCATTTTCGTATTTCCTTTTGTTTTTTTTAGATCTGTTTTAACATATATTCTGATTCTGCCATTTTTTAGATTGCGATGACAACGTTCGGGACTGCAGAGCCGATAACGGCTCGGAGGGGCTCCGTTCACAGCTTCGATAGTGGCCAACCGGATCCAGGTGAGACTTTTCAGATTTTCCTTAATGTATGCAATATATGCATGTTTAGAAATATTGAATGACCTTAATAACATAATAAATAAATATATTCAATATATAAAATATAAACATTTTTGAAATTCAGATAGTCACAGTAAATAAATATTTATTGAAATTATACCTTGCTAATTTGATGTCTGAAACCTTGAAAAATGATTTGTATTCTCTGCTCAATTGCTTTCACAATACTCTGTCTGTAAATGATTTTGAATGCTTTATTTTTTTATGGTTTCTCTCCAAAATTTCCAACCTTTACATATAAAATTAATCTCGCTTTTATAGCCTTATTACAAATGATTATATTTTGTTGCTTGCCATTGTATTGTTGTCATTTTTCCCCTACAGGTGCGGCTTGGCAGTGGCGGTTGTGGCAGTCCAAGTTGAAGGTGGCGATGTTGCTAATGCTGACGTGGCAGCACGTTAGTGGCTGGTGTAGAGGTTGCTGGTAGCAACTTGCTACAATGTTTTGACTTAGGTTTAGGGTTTGGATCATTTGAGCCTGTTTGTAATTGGGTCAAGAGTTGTAACCATAAATTTGGGTTTGTTGGGCTCCAATCATTGGGCTTGGTTTGGGTTTTGTAATTTTGGACTTTTTAATTAAATTTTAAATTTAAATTCAAAATAAGTTTAAATTTAAAATAATTAAATTTAAAATTTTGAAATTGAGTTCAATTTGGTTTAAAAGTTGGGTCCGATCAAAATTGAGCTCCAACAGGAGTCTTAAGACCACTTATCTGTTCATCGTGGAACTATTTTTGAGAACACATTTGAGAGAGTAAAGAGGTTTTATTTACTAGCTAAGTTCTTTGAGGTGAGTGATCTAGGTTTTAAAATTCAAAAGTAAGGTTGTTATACCAATGTGTGATAGAACTTGAACCACTTGTTGTATTAGAATTAATGATAGTGGATCTACTTGCCAAGCTAAGCTCGTTAGATGTACAAAAGTGAAATTGTTATACTGAGGTGTGATAAAATTTATGAAAAATGACAAGTAAATAAGGAGCGACTTATCAATTAATGAAGAATATTTTCAGTTTATTTTATTTTACTATCCTTTAAAAAATTTAAATTTAAAATCTAACTTTGTTTAAAATAATGTCACATGCTTAAAAATAAAGATAAAAAAAATCAAATGATTAAATTACTTTTGAAGTGTAATTGTAAACAATTACAAATGCAATTATTAAGTGATTTTTCAAACACAATCTTAATAACATTTTCAAATGGTTAAAATACAATGCCTAAATTAGGCTTAGTCCCTAAAAAAATAATGTTACACACTAAAATATGTTCAAATCATGTCCTCTAAATTATTGCAACAATAATGATGTAAATCAAACTAAATGTGTGCTTGGTTGGGTGGAAAGGTGGAGCGATGGAAAGAGGGAGTGGAAAAGTGAAAAAAAAATGGAGCGCTTTTGGATGGTTGGTAAGAAAAGTGAGAGGAAATAAAATAAGAAGGGTGATCAATTTTCATCCTGATGCATAAAAATAATCTTTTCAAATTGAAGAGGAGAGAAAATGTGAGAGAAGTGTATGTCAATTCAAATTATAAATTTCTCAATTGTTTTATTTTCTTTCCTTTCACTTTTCAACTCTACCAATTAATAGAGAGAAAGAAAAATGCATTTTCTTTTTATGTTCTCATCTTTCCTACCAAACACACTTATGGAAAGAAATTTTATATTTTCCACCCTAGAGATGGCAAAACCAAAACCTCCCGATGGATTTTGCATCAATTCTCTTCAAATAGAGCAACTTTTTTATTTTGAAAAGTGGATGTGGGGTGGGGTGGATTTTTTCTTTTGAATAGTGTATGAAGTGATTATGGTAATTGCTTGCTCCACCTTGACCCGCTCCACTATATGAAATTACCATTTTATCCTTGTATATATAAACTATTAAAAGGATAAAAATGAAATAACATGATATACAAAAAAAATCCATATATTTTATGTTTAAAATTTTTTGAAGAATTATGTTTAAATATTTTTTTTTGAATTCTTAGCTGGATTTTATTAAACCAGATCAAAAAAATAAAACATCAGTGGTCCAAACCAAACGAAATTGGCCTAAGAAACTAAAAATCAACAACCACAAATCTGCTATAAAATAAAATAAAACAAAAAGAAAATATTCTAGCTAATAAAGAACTGGCACCCGTTATTTTGAAAAAAGGAAACCTTAATAAACTCTCTGTGCCAAGTTTCCAATACAGCAGCTCTTCCCAAAAGAAAAACTTCAAAAATTCTCTGCCGTTCTCTCTTCAAAAACTCCACATTCTTCAATCTGGCTCTTTGGTTCTTCCAAGCAGTGAAATGCCTGTGGATGCTTCACCTTCCTCTGTACCCAGGTAACCGTTTTGATTTTCTTGTAGACAAGATGTGGCCAAAATGTGAGCTTCTTGATTTGCCGACCTAGGAACAAACTGGAACTGAATCTGTTGAAAATGACTTTTTTCTTTATGAATATAATCTATTATTGCCCATATGACTGACGAATCCCTTTGATTTTCTTGACATTTCTATATTATGGTACGAGCGTCTCCCTCAATCACAACTTTTGCAAACCCCAACCGTACCCCCACCTTCAGAGCCTGTAAAAAAGCTAGACCCTCCGCTGCAAACGAAGAGTCAACATTCGTGTGAATCACTTTGCTCGTGCCCAGAATATCCCCTCTGGAGTTTTGGATAACCACCTCCGATGCAGATCTACTTCTTGCTTGTTGGTAGGCAGCGTTGAAGTTTATTTTGACAACCGAACCAGAGGGAGGACTCCATCTTTCCTCTGTTACAGCGTTAGTAAGTCTTCTGTCTTCTAAATCATCTAATTCTTTAATATAATTGAGAACCCAATTAGTGATTTGCTTTCCTGATGAATGCTTCCTCTCATGCAGAGTCTTATTACGATGGATCTAGATTCCCCAGTCCCCACAGACAAACACCCAACCCTCTCTTTTGGAGCATCTAGAAAAAATCCAACTAAGCCACTCCTCATCAGGTAATTCCAACACAGACAACAGCTAGTCTAATTTCAAAAAACTCCACATCTGAATCGAGATTGGACAGTCCCTAAAAAACATGAAATATTATTTCAGGTCGAGATCCACACCGTGAGCAAAAACCAACAGTACCAATTCGCCGATGCTGTAAATTCCCCACTGTAGGGAGAAAATTCCAAGTTGTACGCCACATGAAAATCTGTATTTTAGATGGAAACTGTAAATTCCAAAGTTTTTTGTATAAACCTCTGGTAGCAAAGCTTGTATAATTAGGCTTAAAAACTCCCTCGTGTAATAGTTTATAGGCACTACGCACAGAAAACAACCCTGAAAGTTCCCCACGCCAGGTTAATTCATCCTTTTTCGGCTCACTCGATAACGGTATACGAAGCATACGTTCTGCAACTTCCATGGGAAAGGTATTCCGAATTAAATCTTCTTTTCAGCTCATTGTTGATGCATCAATAAAATCTGCAACTTTATCTAAACCCCTCAAATTAACCTGAACATTCAATCTGTAGGTTGATGACCCTAGAAGCCAATATCATCCCGGACTGAAACCTGTGTGCTCGTTCCGATTCTCCAACACAAACCCTATTCTAAGAGCCCTCTGGCTGCCCACACACAAACCTTGCATGCAGAATACTTGAATTCGAAAAATACTTAACTTTTAATACTTGCGATAATAAGGAATCAGGATAATAAAAAATGCGCCAAGCTTGCTTTGCCAACAAAGCAATATTACGAAAACCCAAACCCCCTAATTCTTTCGGCTCACTCAAATGCTCCCAAGTACACCAATGAATCCCTTTTTTCTCTGGCCCTTTTTGCCACCAGAAGTTGGCCATAATTTGTTCCAACTCAACACATAACGATTTAGGGTGCAAAAAACACGCCATTGAATACGTAGGAATTGTCTGTAAAACAGATTTTATAAAAACCTCTCGCCCACCTTGGGATAAATATGGTACATTCCAACTGGAAACATGTTTTTTAAGCTTATCAGTTAAAACCTGAAAGGAAGCTTTCCTACGTCTCCCAACCATATTAGGAAGACCAATATACCATTCTAGATTATCAGAAGCTCGTACACCTAACTCTGCCACCACAACATGTCTAGCTGTATCAGATGTATTAGTACTGAAAAACACAGTTGATTTATCAAAATTCACACACTGACCAGAACACATTTCACACTCCCTCAAAATACCCTTGAGAACCTGTGCACCATGGATAGTAGCGTCACCAAATAAAATAGAATCATCAGTAAAAAGTAAATGCGAAATAGATGGCCCACGCCAACTAGCCTTTGCATTTTTCAATGAACCATCCTGAACTGCTATTCTCATTAAGGAAGAAAGCTCCTCACTGCAAATAAGAAACAAAAAAGGGCTTAAAGGGTCACCCTGACGGAGCCCTCTACTAGGCTTAAAATGTTCACCCACTTTCCCATTCAGAACAACAGGATACGAAACTGTAGCTACGCACTTCATAATCTTAGCAACCCAACGTGAATCAAAGCCCATTCGTGTCATCATACTTTCAACAAAATTCCATTCAACTCGATCATAAGCTTTACTCATATCGAGTTTTAAAGCCATCAATCCCTTCTTACCCAGACGTTTCTGACGAAAAGTCTGCATAATCTCATACGCAAGCAGTACGTTATCAGAAATTAGCCTACCAGGCATAAAAGCACTTTGCGATCGATCAATGCAAATATCCATAAATTCATTCATACGATTAACTAACACCTTGGCAATTAATTTATAAATCACATTACAAAGGCTTATTGGCCTGAAATCTTTCAAATTCGTAGGGTGAGAGATTTTAGGCAATAACACAATATTCGTCAGAATTTTCTCATCAACTTCCATACCACCATTCAATAAATCAAGGCAATAATCAACTACCTCTCGTCCTAAAATATGCCAGTATTTTTGGAAAAAACAGCGAGATAACCATCATCACTTGGAGCTTTAGTGGGCCTAATCTCTTTTAATGCAACTCTAACATCATGAAGCGTAAAAGGAGCTAATAATTTATTATTAAAATCAGAGGTAATAACCTGTTCAACTCCAGCTAAGATACGATCCATGCTGTCAGCTCCATGAGAAGAAAACAGATTTTGAAAATAATCTCTAGCAATTCCCTCCATCTCATCCTCCACACTCGTTTCACTACCATCCACCTTTTGAAGCGAATTCGATTCCCAAATCTTGGAGTAGAGGCATATTTATGAAAAAATGCAATATTCTTATCACCAGCCTTTAACCAATTTGCACGTAACCGTTGCTCCCAATAATGTTCATCTTTATCAATCTCCAAATTAAGACAAATTATGGTATCAATAATCTTTGCTAGAATGTCATCATTAATTACACAGGATGATAATTCCTCCAATTGTTTACTCAACTCCACTTTCACCCCCTTACATCGAATTGCGACTTCTTTAGCCCATCATAGCATCTCCTCTTGCAAACTAGTCAACTTTGATAAGAAGGATCCCTCTGCCCTCTCCCAACTGTTTTTCACTATATCCTCAAAAGAATCTTTCAACGTCCACCACACCTCAAATCAAAATCTAAGAGGATAACTCCTAATTGCATCAAAATTGGTAGAAATAAGGAGGGGACAATGATCAGAAAAAGAGTGAGGAAGATGCTTTACCAAAGCATTTAGGAACATAGATAACCAATCATCGCTCATAACATCCCTATCTAATCTTTCCCGAATATTTGTTTCAGAAAGGTTCCCTCTCTCCCAAGTATACCAGGCACCAGAATAACCAATATCAATCAATTGGCACTCCTCCAAAACACCACGAAAAGCATCCATACGTCTGTTATCTCTAGGAATACCCTCAACCTTCTCGTACGCAAACATAATCTCATTAAAATCCCCGCACACTAACCAGGGAAGGGTACGAGACTGTCCTAAACGACGTAATAATTCTCACATATCATCTCTCCCATGAGCATAAGGTAAACTATAAAATCCAGTAAATCTCCAACGTGCATCATCATCAGTATCAATAAACTCAACATCAATATGATTAGTCGAAAAACTTTTAAGGGAGACTACAACATTTTCTTTCCAAGCCAGACAAATCCCTCCACGCGAACCATTTGCCTCCACACTAATTCCATGTAAAAAACCACACTGTCTACGAACTCGTTCTATCTTTAAACTATCAATCTTGGTTTCCATAAAGAAAACCACATGGGGATTATGCGCCCTCAACACATGCCGAAGACGCCCAACAGTCTAAGGCCTCCCTAACCCCCGGACATTCCAACTAAATATTTTCATTGCGATCGGTCGACATGCCTCTTGGCAGCCACCGATAAAAAATGAATTTGTTCTACTATTTACTCTTCCCCCATAATCACCGCACCTCCATCATTATGTGCTCGTTTCTTACTGTTACCACCACTAATAATAGCATCCTCAGAATCATGCTCCATCTCCATTTGTATTACTCCACCAGATGATGCCCCTTCCAAATTGAGACCCAACATAAGATCAAAACCTAACCCCCTTTTACCTGCACCTCCAACATCTCTCTCACCCTGAATCAAAACCCTCCAATCCTACAACCCCTCTTGTATTCTTCCTTCCCCCTTCCTCACGTAACCAGATACTACCCATAGCCCCCATCATTCTTGAAAGAGCACGTAAAGACAAGTCTCATCCCATCTCTGCCACTTCCACCCTCAACGCCATCCTCTCCGAACAGAAAGAATCATTATGACCCAACTTCTTACAGAAAAAACAAAACAAAGTTAACCTCTCATACTTAAAGAAAACATAGCCAATATTACCCGACGATAACAACAATCTCTTCTTCCTCTTCAAAGGAAGACGAACATCAAGCTTAACCCGAATTCTCATGTAATTTCGAAAGCCCCTTATCGCACTACTACTGTCATACTCCACAAATCTTCTAATAAAATTACCAAGCCGCATAGCCAAAACTTCAGAAAAAAACTCGGGAGGAAAATCATAGACCTGAACCCAAAAGAAAGAGAAACCTAAAGAAACCTTCAAGAAACCCTCTCCATTAGATTAACGATGAAGTAGCAACAAATGATTATTAAAAGCCCATGGAGCCCCCTTCCAAACACGATCCATATCCATCAAGTGAAAAACTTAAACAGAAAACATTTTTCCCCCAGATTAACAATCTGAACACCCTTAATCGGATTCCACAAATTCACCATTGTACTTCGCATTGCCGGAAAATGGATAACACCAACTGTTAAAAAAACAATCAAGCAAACAGAAAGTAGTCTCTTCTTCCACTAAATCATTAATACGTTAGGCTTCCTCAATTTCATCTTCCTCATCTAGAAGCGACAAAGCTGTCATATCCCTCTCTGTCTTTTAATTCGATCCAAAAAACAAACAAAAGAAACCAACACCGTCACAAAAATAATAAAACAAGAAAACAAAACCCTAAAACTTTTTTGCTAGAAAGCAAAAACCTACGCATGCTAGATAGCAGAATTTTTTTCAATTCACATTATGTTTAAATATTTACTTGACTTCATAATATTGAAAATATTAAAGATAAGTACCAAAATTTTAATTGAAGTAGAGCGGGGTGAGAGAAGGATGAATGTGTCCAACATCAATGGAGGTTGAAGCCTATTTTTGTCCGAACTCCTGTATATTTTGTTTACCTAAAATAAATAAAATAAAATAAACCCAATGTTTATATAATCCAATTACATTAAAAAATCAGCCCAAACTATATACCCATTTACAAGCCCAATTCAAAAGTCTTTTTTTTCAAAACCCTAAATTAAAAAAACTGTAACTAGTCACCTCTTTCGGCCTTGCCCAAGCTTGGCCCCCGCTGTCTCCTGCCCTGAAAATCTCCAAAATTCAAAAATCTGCAAAAAAGGAAAGAAAATAAAAAATGTAATTTGTGTTATAAAAAAACACGAAATCAAATATAAAGGGAAAATTCTTTTTTTTTTTAGGAATGATATTCAGACATTTTTTTTCAAGCACATTCGGACGTGCATTTTTCTTAGAATTCATAGCACGATTCCATAGCAAAAAAGAAAAGAAATTCAAGGAATCGGCTCCCGTCGTCGTTGTCAACGCCCCGAGGTAGCTATCTCCGATGATAGATAGCATATTCATGGATAGGGATCTTCGAATCTTTTGAGGGGCTTATTTTAAAAAAAAATCATGAAAACCGAGAGGTTTTTGAACCTTTGAAGCATTTTGGTCTTTGTAAATTTTATTTTATTTTAATTTAGTTTAATTTAATTTAATTTTTATTTTTAATTTGGACCTTTAATTTGCTTGCATTTACAATTTAGTCCATTTTTTATGTTTTTTTTGTTTATATTTATTTGTTTATTTTAGCTTTTTTATTTTTATTTATTGTTTATTTATTTATTTGTTATTTATTTTCATGCCTAATCCCTATTAACTTATTTTTTATATTTATTTGCATTATTTTATTTAGCATTTAATTATTATTCATTATTTATTTATTAGTTATTCATTTTCTTTATTATTTACATTCTTGCTTTTGTTTAATTTCATTTATTGTTTTATGTATTTTATTTGTTTGTTATTTTTTTGCTATTTATATTTTTTTGCCTTATTTAATTTTGTTTATTTATGAATCTTTTTATTTGTTATTTATTTGTATGTCATATTTTTTTGTCTTTAAATTAATTATATGTTTTATTGTATATTTGACTTAATTATTTTAGAGTTTTTTCATATTTGAGTTTTATATATTTATTTTTGCTTATATTATTAATTAATTAATATTTATTGTCATTATTATTATTATTATATTGTTATTTTATTTAGGGATAAATCCCAAAATTATACATGAACTATGGTTTAATGTGCAATTGTATACATGAACTTTGATTTTGTGTAATTTTATATATGAAATTTTGATTTGATCCAATTCTTGTAAATTATTAACACAATTATTGATATAACATCATTTTTTGTTTATATATTGCATTCATAAATAATTATATTTATTCAATATAAAAATAAATTGATGTATTTATTTTTTTAAATATGTATGATTAAATCAAAATTAAAGTTTCACGTATAGATTTGAACCACAATTAGAGTTTTACATGTATAATTGCACTAAATTAAAGTTCATGTATATAATTGCACATTAAATCAAAATTCATGTATAATTTTGAGATTTATCCCTTTTATTTACTATTATTTTTTATTTTATTGTATTTAATTGTACACATTTAATTTATTCTATTCATGTATTTTTTTATTTTGTCATTATAATTGTAGATTATATACATATTCATTCATTTTTGTATAATATTTTATTAAATAAAATGCATAATATTTTAATTCTTTTTAAAAAATAAATAAATAATTTTCAAAAATTGAGGCAATGCTCTTTATTTCGGGAATTCGAGAGGATTATACCGTAATTCATTGGGTGTGATTTTCTCTTTGAACCGAGATAATTGAATACCCTATTTTAAAATTAAAATATTCAAGACTTGGGATAATTAGAAATGCTGATGATTCAAGGTGTTATGCTTTAATTTACTGGACATAACTTTTCTTCTCGATAACTCGAATTAACAAGCTTTCCTCGCAAAATTTAATTTTTAAACAAACATGTCATTCATGCATTTAATGATCGCAATTTAAATTTTTCTCGAGTTTTTTTATTTTCAATAACTAAGCCGTTAAATAATCGACTAGGTACCAATTTTAAACGTGCAAGGGTGCTAATCTTTCCTTACGTGTAACCAACTTTCGAACCCATTTTATGATTTTAAAAACCAAAATTATTATTTTAATAATTTTAAAAAAATTTATAAGGTGATCCAATTAATGATGAAAATATTAAGATAAATATGTTTTTATAAGAAAAGTCTATCGTTTTTTATTATGATTTATCAAATATGTTTATTATTTTTTAGTTAATTTAATTTTTTCAAACCATACCCTATCAACAATTAATGATGAAAATATTAAGATAAATAGAAAAGAGTCTTGTATACAAAAACAACCATATGGAAACGTAAATAAATTCCCATGTTTAGAAGGTTTTTTTTAAGGGTAAACTAGTAAAATAGTCATTTTTATTTATCTCAGGTTATATTTTAGTTACTTATGTTTAAAATGTTATGTTTTAGTCACTTACGTTATTCTGTTGTAACATTTTAGTCACTGAGCCGTTAATTGTTATTAACGATGTAATGGTAAGATGACATGACACGTTAAATTATCGTTTTAAATGATAATTTTTAGTTAAATTATACAATTAGTCCTTATATTTTTTTTTATTTTGATCTTTTTCGTCCAATAACGAAAAACAACAGCGGTCACCAGACGTAATTACAAGGTTCATGGGACTGGAGTCATTACCGAATTCAAATATCGAACTGAACGGAAAAGCTCAAAACGGAAAAAAATATAGAGAGCAATTGCATAATTTAATCTAAAATTTTCATTTGAAATAATGGTTTAATGTGTCACGTCAGCTTACCGTTACACCGTTAACGATAATTAACGACTCAATGATTAAAATGTTACAACACGATAACGTAAGTGATAAAACGTAATATTTTAAATATAAGTGACTAAAATATAATCTGAGATAAAAAATGACTATTTTGATGGTTTAACTATTTTTTTAATCAAATGAATAAATTAAGAGATTATTATATATTTTGAGCATTTCTTAATTATCTTAAAATATAATAATAATTTCTCATAAAAATATTTCTCCAAAATTTGAATAAAAAATTGATAGAAATAAAAATATAAAAAAACTACACTTATAAAATAGAATATTTGGAGTTTTGAAAAAAAAAAAATATTTTTTGGTTGGAAGAAGAGGTTGATCTTCATATGTTTCGTTCCAGTATCAAAAAGATATAGTAACAAAAATAAATTACGCCTCCATCTTTGCCCTCAAAAAACAAAACCCTAATTTCAGAAATTGCGGCATTTTCCCTTTATTTCTTCATCACTGTTATCTATTCTTCCAGTTTTTTTGTTCTTTTATTTCACTGAAACTTTCCCTCGTTGTTTCATCTTATTTTTTTTATTATTGTTTTTCTTTCTTTTTGTAATTATTCCTTTTTTTTAATTTTCCGGGAAAATAAAGAGTGGATTTTAGGGAACGCAAAACGGAGCAATAACCTGGAATTGAAGCGGGGATTAGGGTTAGTTCTCTCCGTTTTTCTTTGTCAAATGTTTCCCCAAAATTTTCTTGTTGTCGTTTGGGTTCAAATCCTAGCACTTGGGAACTTATAATTAAAATTAAATCTAGGGTTTTTAGTTTTACTCCAAACTTATTTGTTATTCAGGGCGACTTTTTCTTTTTCCTAATATTACTGGTTTATGGGCGTTTAGCATTATTTTGGAATAGTCCTTTCATTCCTTTATTTTTGCCTAAGTTGTTGATTTAGAAAGAGGGTTGGATCTTCTTTTATGAGAAATATGAGGGTCATTTGAAACTGGAAAAATCAGCAATCTGCAAATCCATCTTTTAATCAAAGATGGAGAATTGAGTGAGTTAATTATTAGAATATAATCTCCCTGTTGTCATTGTATTTGTTTGGTTGCTATGGCCTCATAATCGTGCTAAACATATTGTGCTTTTTGATCAAACAACTCCTTTGTCATTTGTTGAATTACACCTTAAATCCGCAAAATTATTGGCAAGTTATGGTGGTTTGAATGACAAAGAATAGAGTTTGAGTAGGAAGAAAATTCATAAGGTGGGTTAGGATTTGAAGAAGGTTGAAAAAGTGTGTTCTTTTATATTATTAGTTTTCTGATGATCATGTTCGATATCCCTTATGGAAAGAAGTGAACCAGCATTAGTTCCAGAATGGTTGAGAAGTACTGGCCCTGTTACTGGGGGTGGTGGCAATTCTGCCCACCACTTTGCTTCCTCTTCTTTTAACTCAGGTACCCTTTGACGCCTCAACTTCTAGGAATACAGTGCATTTCTCATTCCAGTTATACTCCATTACAATGTTACTCTTGGACATGCATGTCTGTTAGATATGCCATTGGTACACTTGTTGTTTCCTAAACCATTGTGTTTCTCATTGCATTTATACTAATGTTCTTTTTATAGTTGTCATTGTAGGAATGTTTGTGTATAAATTTGGGAATATATAGTAACTGTATTGTTGTTGTTGTATTAGATGTTTCTTCACTGGTTCATCATGGAAGACATAGAAACTTTAGGAATATAGGTGATTCTGATTCCCCTCGTTATGCGTTTTTGGATCGGGCGTCTTCTTTGAATTCACGTAGGAGTTCTAGTAATGGTTCTGCAAAGCATGCTTACAGTAGCTTTAGTAGGAATCACCGTGATAAGGACCGAGAAAGGGATAAAGATAGGTCAAGCTTTGGGGACCATTGGGAGCGTGATTCTTCTGACCCTTTAGAAAGTATCTTTACCAGTAGGGTTGAGAAATCTGGTGTGTCTACCAGTAGGGTTGAGATAGATGCATTGCGGCGTTCTCATTCTGTGGTCTCTAGGAAACAGAGTGAGCCTTTGCCTCGAAAGATTGCAGTGGGCTCAGGTGATAGTGGTAATAATAATCATAACAATGGCAATGGTCTACTTTCTGGTGGTACTATCGGAAGTAACATCCACAAGGCCGTGTTTGAGAAAGATTTTCCCTCACTTGGAACTGAAGACAGGCAAGCAGGGCCTCAGATAGCTAGAGTATCTTCTCCTGGTTTGAGTTCAGCTTCTCTGAGTTCATCTGCTTGTAATTCAGCTTTAATTGGTGGGGAAGGATGGACCTCAGCTTTGGCAGAAATGCCCACAATGATTGGAAGTAGTAGCACAGGTTCTTTGCCTGCCCCCCTACTTGTTTCCACCTCTGGTTCTGGGGTCCAAAGTGTCACAGTTGGTCTTAATATGGCTGAAGCACTAGCTCAAGTTCCTTCTCGAACCCGTACCGCTCCCCAGGTAAGCTTCTTAGTCACTAACTTCTCATTACATGTATAACCTATATCTTTGTTCTAAGTAAACATTCTGTTTCAAACAGTTGTCTGTCAAGACCCAAAGACGCGAGGAACTGGCTATTAAACAATCAAAGCAACTAATACCAGTGACACCTTCGATGCCTAAGGGTTCGGTAAGCCAGTTGCCTTAGGTTTCGGCAAAATCTTGTCTATTAGCTGCATTAAGTTTGTTCTTTTATTCCTATTAAACATGTTTGGTCTCCCTCTCTCTTTCTCTTTCCTTTCTGGGACAGTCTTTATTCATCTGAGATTGTATGTTGGATGTTTGTTTAGAAGCTCAGCTACTATCTTGGAATTCTTGTAGCCTTTTTTTGACTCTTATGACTTGTAAGGAGCTTGAGGTTGGTCCATGTTTTTCCATGTCTGAATATTTTTTGCATTTCTCCACAAGGCACAAAACCTTGTAGGTGGTTTACATAAATGCTATATTACCTGTCTACTTCATGCATAGAAGAACATAGAAATTCCAGTTAATAATTACCTAATTTTGTTGTCCCACTCCCAGAGTCTCAATTCAGTGGATAAATCAAAAGCCAAACCAGCAATCAGAGCAAGTGAGATGAATATAGCTGTCAAAAGTGGGCAGCAGCAACCTTCAACGATTCATCATGGTAATCAATCTCCTCATAGTGGACATGTCAAGTCTGATATGCCAAAGACATCTGGGAAGCTTTTGGTTCTGAAACCAGGATGGGAAAATGGGGTCCCATCTCCTACTCAAAAAGATGTAGCTAGTCCAACAAATGTGAACAGCAAAGTTGCAACTAGCCAACATGCTGCTACTGCTGTTACATCTGCTCCTGCAAGAAATAACAACACAAAGCTTTCTTCTGGGGAACGCAAAGCAGCTGCCTTGAATCCAATAGCTGGGTTCACTGTGGAAAAGAAACCTTCTTTGGCTCAAACCCAGAGTCGAAATGATTTTTTTAATCTCCTGAAGAAGAAAACGTCAGCAAACACTGCAGCTGGTCTCTCAGACTCAAACCTTCATATTTCATCATCCACCACAGAGAAATCTGAAGTTACAAAGAATGTAGATAGTCCTTCTATGACTACTCATGCTAATGAGAATGGTTCTGCAGCAACTAGCAATGGTGACACCTGTCAAGAGGCTCAAAGATTTTCTGCTGATGGTGAAAAGAATATGAGCTCCTATGCTATGGTTTATCCAGATGAGGAAGAGGCTGCTTTCCTTCGTTCTCTTGGCTGGGAAGAACACTCTGGTGATGATGAAGGTCTTACAGAAGAGGAGATCAATGCTTTTTATCAGGAGGTAAGATATATCTTTATAATTTTGTTGCTGTACTTTCCCTTTACTGATATAACGGATTCATTCCATAAATTTGCTTTGAAGTTATTATATGACTTGATTCCTAGTAATGTTTCTATTGAAACTTTTATGTGTATATTGAAAATAACGTTGAGGTGTTATGGTAATGGAACTCTTTTTTTTTTTTTTCCATTGGAATGTTGTTAAGGTTCGGGTATTCTTGTTATATGCTCTCATATGCAACATGATCCATGTCTACTCAGTTCCTTTCTTTTGTGTAAAAGTAGTGTGGTTTTAAAAAAGAGGTAAAGTAAGAAGTAAGAACTCTTCTAAGATGATTGTTATATGTTTTGTGCTTATTTTGTATTGATTTGGTTTTGCAGTACATGAAACTGAGGCCATCACTGCAACTGCGCCATGGTGTGCAACCAAAGCTGGCTCAATCTTTTGCAACTAATTTAGATGGAGCTTCTTCGGAATTGAGCTCATCTGACTCTGGATCTGAAGCTTGACTCTTCTTTGCCCTTAAATAGTAAAATCCGAAGAAGTTCCAATTTTTGATGGCAGATGATTAGTTTTTCTTTTTTTCCCCACCTTTTTTTTCGATGTCTTTTGGTTGAAAGAAAGCTGATGAGTGGAGTTGGGTATGGAAGGTGGTGGGTTTAGGGTTTTGAGAGAGGGTGCATTTTGCAAATAGTACAATAATTCCTGCTCACTTATAACAAGAGAATTCTTTAGGGTTTTTCTAAGGTTGATGGAATAGGGAAAAGATTTGATTTGGGGCTATTTTGTCTGTGCAGTGGGAAGATGATGATGATGATGGAAAGAAGCAGCTTTTAGGGTTATTTTCCTCCTTTTCCTTCCTTTTTTTTCCTTTCAAGAAGGCTCAATCAATGTTAGAGGCAAAAATATGTTATTGTTGGTTTTTGGTCAATTGTTTGGAAAGGAAAAAGAAGGGAAATCAAAAAAAGTTCCATTTTTAGTTCAGCCTAAATTTCCATTTGTTGTTTTCTTGGATGAAACCAATTTCTTGCATGTCTTGGTAGCCTCGTAACTTGTAGGAAACTGTTTTTGTTTTTTTCAAGCCCCAAAAAGGTTTTCCTGCTCATATTTCAGTACCACAACTAATAACTGCGAAAAGTTGCTTTTTTCTTTTCATTTCAGTAGTTATTGTCAAAAATAGCATAATGATTTTTTTGTACTTTCAATTCTACAAAAAAAAAAATTAATTACTGTTATTGTCAAATCACTTTATGGTTGATAAAAATTACATTGGTTAACTTTGTTTATATGAATATAATGTTAATAATTAATTAATTTTTAAAATTAAAAATTAAAAATTATTCTTTATAATTGTTAATTAGTAATAAGTAATATTTTGAATTTTTAAAATTTTAGAAAATCAATTAATTGCTGCCATGTTAGCCAAATTTTGGATGATGATAAATAATGCAAATTTAACAGTAAAAAAAAAATCAAATGAAGGTTAAATTTTTTTTTTTAATTGAAAGGTCAAATAAATCACTATGCTAAAATGGATACCCAAATCATTAACAAATTACATGGAAGTTGTTGTATGTTTGGATAGAAGAATGACAAGAACTAAAGAAAGTAACTTGCAGTTGTGGGCATCAAGCAATCTGAGTTGAGCATTTCACCCTTAAAATTCTGAACTACAAAACTCTATCCTATCCAAACTGATAGAAAACCAGGCTGAGTCTATTGACAAAAAGCAGGTGGTTGAAATTTATTCTTGAAAAAGCATCATCACACAAATATCCAAAAGGGAAGTGGATCAATCCTTCTTTCATAATCAAATTCATGACAGTCGAATACAATATTTATGGAAGTGAAACAATTTTCCAACTATCTTAAACCATTGATTAATTACAAGGGATACGGTCTACTGTTGGCTCACATCTCAAGTCCCAGGCTCCAAGCTGCAAACACCGGATTCGGTTGGATATATATGTTATTCTGAGTGACAAGTCCAATATATCAGCCCACTGCAGTCAGAGATTCAATGAAATCAGAGGATTTCTTCCAGGATGATTAATGCAGTATATGTATGGATTGACTATTTGTGTCTCATTCTCATATAGGTACAACACACGATTGATATTCATTTCAGATTGAAATAATTATAGAAAAATTAACCTAACATGATATGGATGATAGCTGCAATTCCAAATACGGAAAACATTTACCTGATTAAGACGAACACACACTGTAAGATGCCTGCAGTACCCGTCCACACTGAAGGACCAGATTTCACTAGCGAGTCTTGTATCAAGAGGCCAACTGAAGCAGCTAGTGAGACAAAGGATACAACATAAGCAAAGAAAAGCCAGAGCTTCAATCTGTTGTAATCACGGATTAGCATCCATTAGCCCAAAACAAGCAATCTTACAGCAATTCTCATAAAAGGAATCTAGAGTTAGAATATACAGCGGAGCATTTACAAGGATGGTCAGCGGATTCCGTTGGGACAACTACAAATATGACACATAAACAATCTTAATATAAGCAATAAACACAATTACATGAAAACCAAGGCGCATGGCAAGAAAACAAAGCAAGACAGAATGTGCATCAAAAGCATAAACACCATTAACAATTCCCAATTGCTTTAATTCAAATAAAGGCAAATCCTAGTGACAAATCCAGAATTCTAATCTCTATGAGTGCCGATAAATAGATCAGCTTATTAAATACCACTAAACACAAGGGTGAACAGGACAAACCATGCATAACGCATATTGTTAGTCGATATTACACCCTCACCCTCAGATAATGGCATCAATACATGGTGCAAACTTCTTTACATTTACTATGAAAATTTTCAAGTGATAAAGAAACGATTATTGTTAGGCTTATGATTGAATCCGAAGACATGCTTATGGATTTCAGAGCTCAAAAGTAATCATTACAAAATCAATAAACCTCGTTTCAAGTAGCCATATGAACAAAAGCAACTCAATTTCACCAGAAAGTATCACAACTCAGAGCAAATAGTAAAACCCTAACTAATTACTTAACTTTCAAAACACTGGCAAAATTATTATAATTTTCGCAAAATTCAGTAATAGAAAGTACAATCAAACTCTGTAGAGCATATGAAAGGCAACTTCCCGGGGAGAAAAGCTTCAATTAAAATAGGTAAGGAAAAGAAATAGCTAACCTCCACTCGCCTTCATCATAAGGAGAGTAATCAATATCCTCTTTTCTAACGCAATTGAACATCAAAGCCGCGATAGAAGCAAATATTCCTAAAATAAATAAATAATAATAATGATGAGCCATATAAACATTGATAATAGGAAATTAGAAAGGAAGCTGATAAATTAATGGAAGGAAAAAAAAAGTGAAACGCGATGTACCAGGTAAATAGTGAACGAAAGAGACATTGACGGAGCTGCATACGACGGCGTCGACCCAAAACCACCAGCCGGTACCGAACACTGCGCCAGCGACGCCGGCACCGAAGATCGCCCACAGTTCCCCTAACTCCATTTGATTGATTGTTCTCCGATCTAATCAATTGACTAATAATTGACAAGGAACAAAAAAGGAGAGAAAACGGTATAGCTAATATTCTGAACTGTTATTTTCCACTCTTATAACTCCCTCTCGGATCCATGACTTTTATTTCATCTAAAAATAAATCACCCAATATCACTAAATTATTAATTTATACATTTTTACTTTAATTTCAAAAAAATCATTAAATCATTCGAAAATTATAAGATGGTAACTAGCCCATTATGTTCCTAACCAATGTTATATGCAGGGATGAATCAGTTTACACTTTGGTCACTTACCTATTAATAAGTTTATAATTTGATCACTTAATTATTAGTAAATTTATAATTTAATCATTCAACTATTAGTAAATTTATAATAGTCACTCTTAGCGTTATTTAGTGACCAAATTGTAAAGATACTAATAGTTGAGTTACTAATTTTTAAATTTATTAATAGTTGGATGACCAACTTGTAACCTTCGATTTCAAATAGCGAGAAAGAAGAAGAAAAAGAAGAGGGGGATGAGTAATTTGATTAATATTTATCTCTCAAATAATTTTTTAAAATTCATTCTAGTCCTTACGAAGGTGAACGAGAGTTTAGATATATTATGTTCCAAACAAATATCTTAGGTTTCACATGTTTGTGATTCGAATATGAAATATGTAATTAAAAGTTAGGATATGTTATTTTCTATTTTGAATTTGTAATACGTCTTGTGTGAATATGTATATTATGTTTTTTCTGGAAAAAAAACTTTACTGTTTATATATTTATAATTTGATAAAATTACTAATTTAATTTGATATTATATATAGAAATTATATACAAGATGATCAACGGGTGCAATTATCAAGTTTAAAGACCAAATTAATGATATCGATATTGTGTAGTCTTAAAGTAATAATATCTGATTAACATTATTAGAGAAGATGAAGTTAAAAATAGGTCGGTTGGTTTTTTTTAGTATGGATATATCATGTGTCACAATCCAATAAGATATCTTGCAATTACTATTGAACATGATAATGATGTACAAACCATGATTGCAATACGTGAATCAAATGATAATGCAACAGTCAAGCTTGATTATTGTAATGACCCGACTTTTGTCGATGTTAGAAAATGCAGTTTCATAACTCTATTTTCATAAGCTGAGTTTGTAAATGCAAAATAAGAAGATTTAAGAGATAATATGAAAATATATTAAAGATTGATTACTTAAGTTAACTGAGAAAATCGTTGATTAAAGCTTAGGGATTAAATTGTAAAAATATAATCGCTATTGAATTTTAATTTAGAAAATGCATAAGGACCTAGATAGTAATTCAAAGGACTAAAATGGTTAATTAACCAATTATAAATAGGAGATAGTGGAGTATGATGATGATAGCCATTAAGTTTATGTAATTATAATTAAAGAATAAAAATAAGGTTAATTAATGGCATAATCATGATTAGTTAAATCAATCTATTCCTTAATCAAAGTATAAATAACGAAATTATTGGAATGAAAGATGAAAACATATCATCTTCTTCCTTCCAATCGTCCAAGCTAAAGGAGAAAACCTTGCCTCCATTTCAAGTTGCGCTTCAAAATTAGCCAACCTAAACAAGCAATTTCTTTGAATTTTTTGCATATTCTTAATCATGGGAGCTTTATTTTGCTAGCTCATGTATCAATTTCTTCAATTGTTAGATGTTTAACAAGTTTCCATTAGAGAAAGAATTGATGAATTAGGCTTGAAATTCAAGAGACTATTAGATAACTTAGATTATGTTAAGGACTAAGTTAAAAAATTAAGTTATGCTTATTGGATAACTTTGTGACAGTAAGGACTAAATTGAATAAATAGAAAAATATCATGAAATTATGCTATAGATAGAAAGTATAAGATCCCTAATGAAAGAATGTAAAATCAAATTTTGATTTGATGTTAAATACGAAAAAATACGAGTATCCAAGATATAGGGACTAAAATGAATAAAATGCAAAATATATTGGCTATGTTTTTTTAATGTGGTTGGGATGTGGATTGACACTGTTTTATAATTGAATTATTGAACGTAGCTAAAGATAACACAGGGTCATCTCAAGGAAAAGAAAAAGTGAGAATCGTAAATGAGTGATCTATCGTAATTTTATATGTCATTTTAGGCTCTCTCGAGTACTTAATGAGTTTATTTTCAAGTAGTTTACATCTTTTTAAAGTTTCTTTTATCGATTCTTAGATTTTAGTGTTAATGATAGCTTTTCTTATATCTTACCTTTTTTTAGACTCAATCTGGCAAAACTATGCCAATTTAAGTAACTCGAAATTTTTCACTCAATTCGACTCGAATTATTCGAACGCTCACCTTTAATGCAAAGTATAGAATCAAAAGTGCAAACAAATATTATTATTATAATATTACATTATACATGGATATAAAAATAGAGTTGAGAGAACAAAACCCATCATCCACCTTAAAAATGATTTTGATCTTGCCTTTGAAATGTTTTATCTTCAACCAATGTTTTTGAAATCAGATCGGGTCGACCAGTCGAATTGGTTAAACCAAGTACCGATTGGTACACCGATCTGAAGCTGGTTAAAACCTTGTTTGAATCGCTAGTCTATAAGAATAATGGTTAAACTGCGAACCAACGATCGAAAAAAAATCGATGCATTTTTTAAATATTTGAGCTAAATTTACCTAGGCCAAATTGAGAAAGAAAAAATCAAAGCCCACTGTTGAAATAATAAAAGCCTAGTGTTAAAAACTTAAAACTAGCTGAAAACGTATGTACCCAAACTAAGAAAAAAAATGAAATGAAAATAAAAAATAATGCTTTAGATTATCTTCTTCCTTTCCCTGTCATTATCTTCATCAACCAGTTATTTTAGATTTGAGAGATGTTCAGTTTATCAGAGAAGAAAAACATTTACCAAGAAGAAGATTTTGCAATTTATTACGTTCTGCCAAAAAAAATCTCACTCTTAAGAAAGATTTTAAATAATAAATAATAGAAAAAAGCAAAGAAAATGGTGGAGAAGATGAACCTCATATTGGTATTGCGATTGACCAAATTATATATTTTTAAAATAAAAAATATAAAGGGTAAACTATAAAAATAGTCACTTTTGTTTAATTCAGGTTACATTTGTAACATCCGCGTTCTTAAATCGGATTTGAGTGATAAAATAGAATTGAGAATTAGAAATGTTTAGTTGAAGTAAGAAAGATTAGAAAATTTTAAGGATTAAATAGTAAAGGGGAGAAAATATGGAGGACTAAATAGCGAATTATCCAAATTGAATTTTGAGTCATCATGGGAATTAGATTGATTGAGGAGGGGCAAAAGAGTAATGTGGTGGAAGATATTTTTGGAGGCAAAGTTTTGGGCCAAAGTGTAAAGTTAGAAGGTTTAGGGACTAAAAGTGCAATTTTACCATTTTTATTAAGGTAGATATTTTAAGTGAGATTTCTAGAGAATTTGAGAAAGGTTAAAAATCAATTAAAGGTCAAAAATATCAGCTCTTTTCATGTTCAACCGTTCATACCATTCTCTCTTCCATCCAACTTTTGATTTTATTCCAAATAAGTCCTTCCATCATTTTTAAGCCCTCCAAGCTCTAAAATCTCCTATTTTCTTTGAAATTTCTGAAAGAAAAGTATAGGAAGGGGTTAGTAGACACCTCAAACTTCTTAAAGAATTCATTTTGAGGTGTTAGAAAGCATAGGGACTAAATTGAAAACTTTTGAATTCAAGGGTTAAGGTCAGAAGTGGTTAAATTCTCATGACATACATGTATTTTAGTGTTATTTAGCATGAAAATCATTGAATTTTAGCCTTTAGCTTATATGTGTTTGTATGAAATTGAAGAGAAAGGAAAGAAGGAGAGGGACCAAATTGAAGAAAAGGGCAAAGAGAAGAGAAAGGAGTAAGAAGAGAAGAATATCAACCTTTTTGTTGTAAGTACTACAAGAGTTTTGAATTATAGTTTAATTTCTCTAATGGTATGTGAATTATTAGCATAAAAATTGTGATTAGGTACTTAATTGGAATGTTTACAATGATAAAATGAAAGGATTAAAGTGTGATTTAGTAAAACAGTGTTGGACAGAACAGAGGATTAACTTCGAAAATTCACCAAAAATGGTATATAATGATTTAAGGGTTGAATTATATATGTAATTAAAGCTTATTGAGTGTAGTTTCAGATGGAAGAAACAGTGAATTAAATGGATCTGTATATTCTGAGTTATAACTGATTTTGTGTAACAAGGTCAGAACAGATACGAGTTCCCCTGTTCTGATTTTGAAAAATCATATAAAAATGTATAAAAATCATTAGAGTCTGAAATTTATATGTATAAATCCTTGATGAGCCTATTTTCAAAAGAAACAGACCGGAACATTATTTGATCTCTGTAATAAAAGATATATAATTTTTAGTGAAGAAAGGTCGAAACTGTCAGACAGCAGAGAAGGGGTAACTTGAAAGAATTTACTGTACAAATTGGCTAAAGTAAAAATTCTGGAAATTTTATGGTAAAAATATGATTGAGTCTAGTTTCAGAAACATAAAACGGATTATAATTTCGAATTCTGTAGCTCGAGGTATAAATAATTTAGTGACTGTAACGCAAGTGGACAGCTTTGAAAAGTTAATGTGAAAATAAAGTTAAGAGGTATATAATGATGAATATGTGAGAAAAATATTGTATGAAATATTATGTGTTTAATTATAATTATTGATTATATGACTAATTGGTGAAATTGTGGATTTATTTGAGAAAGCAAAGGTGAGAAATATATGATTATGTATATGTGAAGAGAAATGTAAATGTGATATATGAAATTATGAGAAATGATGTTATATAAGATATTATGCCCATGTAGACAAGTTAGAACCATTGTGATATTAGTGGCATGCCATTAAGGAACACTAGCGCGCTCTCTGTTTAGCACGTCTCGTGCTCTCTGATTAGCACTTTGTGTGCTCTTTGATTAGCACTTTGTGTGCTCTCTGATTAGTACTTTGTGTACTCTCTGTTTAGCACTGTGTGTGCTCTCTGTTGCCCAGCACTTATGTGCTCTCTGTTAGTACTTTGGTACTCTCTGCTTGTTCCGTATATCTTAACGGTTCTATGATAGTCTACTATGGGCTAAGCTACAAAAAGTGGTTAAAAGTGTAAATTGTGCTATTGTGATAATTTACAGGTTACATGTAAGTAAGACAAGAAGTTTATATGCGTGATTACTGAAATGATCATTCATTACTTTTGTAGTGCTTACTAAGCCTTCACCGGCTTAACGCGTAGGTACAAAAGCTATGAGAAGTTGAAGTCAAGTTAAAGGACCTCTCATCACATCACATCACATCACATCACTATTGGAAGTCTTCAATTTAGGTACATTATTTTTGGTAAAAATGGCATGTACAAATGGTACTGTTATATATATTTAGTGAATGGTTATAAAAGGTTGTTTTGGATTACTACAAGTTGATGACTTGAAATGATGTATTTTGAATAGAATAACTTAAAACACATCATTTAAAAAAAAATTTGTTATACTCGTGTTAAAAATCTCCGTTACTGTATGTAATACTTCTATATCGGGTTTATACGTGTGAACCGGGTATAGGGGTGTTACATTTGGTGGTATCAGAGTGAAGGTTTTCTGATGTTTGGGGTCGGGAAATGAGTCCACTTGTACATGCCATTTATTATGTTGATGTGATGAGAGGATGTTTAGTTTTAAATGTTTAATTTGTGAATATTGTAGAAAGTAGATATGTCAAATAGACGTGAAGAGTCAGAAGATGAAGTTGAAAGTAGGGTCCCTAACCCTATTAGAGAAGAAGATCCACCTAGGATCCAAGTTCAACGAGAATTAGTACATTCTGATGATCGTAGGGGGTCCATGTTTGATGAAAGAACTCAACCTACAAGTGAATCAATGCCTTCTCAACAAGAAATTCCGATTGCAGCTTTATTGCAAACGATGAATCAGTTGTTACAGCAAGTCGTAAGAAATAATAATGTTCAGACTGTTCCTCCACCACCTCCTACTGGTGTTCCTCAGCCCCAACCTTCTGCATCTAGCTACCGATCTCCTTTGGAGAGATTAAGGAAACATGGAGCCGAAGAATTCAGAGGAAAGAAAGATGATGATCTAGCAGAAGCTGAAGAATGGTTAGAAAATAGTCAGAGAGTGTTTGAAGAGTTACAATGTATTGGGGAAGAAAAGTTAAAATGTGCAGTGTCTCTATTGAAAGGTGAAGCATACCAGTGGTGGACTACAGTATTAAATATTCATCCTGCAGAAAGGATCAACTGGAATTTCTTTGTATCTGAATTCAAGAAAAAATATATCAGTGAGTTATATTTGGAGAAGAAGAAAAGAGAATTTCTAGACTTGAAACAAAATAACATGACCGTGGCTGAGTATGAACGTGAGTTTCTTAGACTGGGCAGGTACGCTAAAGAATTGATAGCTAATGAAGCAGATATGTGTAGAAGATTTGAGTGGGGATTGAATGAAGAGATATATGTTCCACTTCTACCGTTACATCTACAAGAATTTCCTGTTCTGGTTGATCGAGCTCAGAGGTTAGAGGAGGGATTGATTCGTTCGAAAGAGAAAAGTGCTGGAAAGAAAACAACCATTAGTTTTGCACCTCCCCTTTCTTCGAAAAGAATGAGAGGATTTAGAGATCCTAGATATGCTTCTTTTTCTGCTGGTCAGAGATCTCGAAGCCAAACACGACAAACTCAACAGGGAACTTCCATAGTTAGTACAGGTGGTACGAGAAAAAGATCATCACAAATGCAATCACCGTGTAAACATTGTGGAAGATTTCATTGGGGAGAGTGTCGACTGAATACTCGAGTCTGTTTTAGATGTGGGTCTCCAGATCATTTTATAAAAGATTGTCCAAGAATGATGGAAAATATTACCGAACAGTCTGTAAAAGGTAGTTCAGCCCCACAAAGAAGCAGATTGCTCGGAAATTCTGGTAATGTTGGTATGAGATCGACAAAAAATGAGGCTGATAGATCAGAGTCTCGGAGACCAAGGACATATGCAATCAGAATGAGAGAAGAAGAAGATGCTCCCGATATAATCACTGGTAAATTTTCTTTATTTGACTCTTCTGTAGCTGCATTAATTGATCATGGTTCTACACATTCATACATATGTATCTCATTAGTGAAAGAGAGAGAATTAGTAGTAGAACCCACTGAACATGAAGTGATTGTTACAAATCCTTTTGGGCAAAGTGAAAAAGTCAATAAAGTGTGTAGGAGATGTCCCTTAAAGATTCAGGGTTGTGAATTTCCAGCAGATCTCATGGCTCTTACATTTCATGAATTTGATGTAATATTGGGAATGGATTGGTTATCTGAACATGGAGTCATGGTTGATTGTAGAAGAAAAAGAATTTCTTTGAGAACTTCAGTAGGAAAAGAAGTAGTGGTAATGGGTGAGAAATTCAGTGCTTTATCGAATGTAGTCTCTGCAATTAAAGCTTTCAAGATGATCAAGAAAGGGTATAATGCTTTCCTTGCTTATGTTTTGGATACTCGGGTAGAAGATAATGAGATTGGGAAGATACCAGTGGTACGAGAGTTTCCCGATGTGTTTCCTAAAGAGTTGCCTGGTTTACCTCCTGAAAGGGAAGTTGAATTTGGAATTGATTTAGTACCGGGTACAGCACCGATCTCAATTGCACCTTATCGAATGGCACCGACAGAGTTAAAAGAATTGAAGACTCAGTTGCAAGAATTGTTAGATAAAGGATTCATACGTCCAAGTGTATCACCATGGGGAGCTCCGGTCTTGTTTGTAAAGAAGAAAGATGGGTCTTTAAGGTTGTGTATAGATTATCGTCAACTGAATAAAGTGACGATAAAGAATAAGTATCCGTTGCCTAGAATTGATGATTTATTTGATCAGTTGAAGGGAGCAAGTATGTTTTCAAAGATTGATCTTAGATCGGGTTACTATTGCTCGATCCCGTTTATCTTCCATATTTCATTCACACTTGTCTTCCACAATTTCGATTATCATTTCATCTCACTGCAATAGTCATATTGCAAGAATAAGAAATTTAAGTTAAAATTTAACCATACGAACTTACCGGACTGTGTTGTAGTTGTGAATGGATTTCAGGGACTACTCCGTTAATTTTCCTTTTCCACGATTAGTGGCTCGGTCGTAGTCTACATTCACAAATCGTTCAATTCTCACCTTAGATTACATAATTTAGTCATTCAACACCATTTAGTCTGTCGAAACCACCTCGAAAACGGAGGTTTCGAAAAATTATTTTATGTTTTGAAAAAAAGGAGAAAAATGGGAATAAAAAGGAGTCGCCACCAATCTTTTATTAGGGTGCGATTGGATCACCACAAACGTTTAAAACGCTAAAATGTCGGTCTACGAAATCCAGAAAAATGGATTCGGGAGTCGGTTACGCACGAGGAAGGATTAGCACCCTCATACGCCCAGAATTGGTACCACATGATTATTTTCGGGATTTAATTTGTGAACCTTGAAAACTTGAATAAAGTTAAAAATACGATCCTCGAATGCATGAGTTATTTTAAAAGAAATTAAATTTTCGTTTGGAAGTCTCGCTATTTCAAAATGATCGAGGAAGAAAAATTGCATCTAGTAAGTTAGGACATAATATTTCGAGATCCAAAAATAACGAGCTTTCCTTTGCAAAACTTTTTAATTTAAAAAAGGATATTTGATTATTTCGATTTAACGAAGGATTGCACCTAGTGACTTAAGGAGCAAATTTTCGGAATCGAAGATAAGAAATATTGCCTTGGTTAAAGGTATTCGATTATTTCGGTTTGAAGAAAAATTACACCTCGTAAGTTAAGGTGCAAGATTTCGAAACGCGAAATTAAAGAATATTGCCTTGATTTTAAAATTTTGTGAAAGCGATTTATTTTAACAAATAATGAATGAGCAATTTCATAAATTACACGAAGTGAACATGAATACAAAGTACGGGACATAACAAATAAAATTAAACGTAAATATTATTAAAGAAATGATGCAATCGGGATTAAAACAAGACTTTTTGGATATCCGGGGCAAAATAGTAATTTGGGTTTTTTAGGGGTAAAATGGTAATTTTTGTGAAATCGGGGTTAAAAATGGAATTTGGAAAGTTTGGGGAATAAAGTAGTAAATTTTGGCAAAAATAAGGTCAAAAATGAAATTTTAGAAAGTTCGAAGGTAAAACGGTAAGTTTTGGCGAAATTGGGGTTAAAAATGGGATTTAGGGAAGTTCGGGGGTAAAATGATAATTTTTGGAAGTTTTAGGGTCAAAATATAATTTTGGAAAAGTTTCGGGGTCAAAATGTAATTTTGGAAAAGTTTCGGGGTCAAAATGTAATTGTGGAAAAGTTTTGGGTCGAAATATGATTTTGGAAAAGTTTCGAGGTCAAAATATAATTTTGAAAAAGTTTTGGGGTCAAAATGTAATTTTGGAAAAGTTTTTGGGTCAAAATGTAATTTTGGAAAAGTTTCGAGGTCAAAATGTAATTTTGGAAAAGTTTTAGGGTCAAAATATAATTTTGGAAAAGTTTTAGGGTCAAAATGTAATTTTGGTAAAGTTTCGAGGTCAAAATGTAATTTCTGGACAATTTAGGGGCTTACAAAGCAATAAAACCAAAAACAGGTGACACGTGGCAGCCCTATAGGCATCCAGAAGTCAAGGGACTAATTTGAAAATCTTGAAAAATTTTTGGACCAATTTTGTAATTAAATAAAAAGTTAATTTAAGGACTAAATTAAAATAAATTAAAAATTGAAAGGACTATATGCATAAATAAACCAAAACATGACACGTGGCAACCTCTGGTACAGTCAAACAATCAAAGGACTAAATTATAAACCAATTAAAATTACAGGGCAAAATTGCAAATAATTAAAAAATGCAAAAAAGGACTAAATTGAAGCAAATAAAAATGCGAAAGGACCGATTGCGTAAATATACCATTTTCTAAAAACACGCGGATCCCAGAGGTCCGTGGGTCGGATCCGGGTCGGGTCAATGGGTCCTATATATAAAAATTTTAAAACCCTTTTTTTCATTTCATTTCTTTCATTTTTTTAAAAAAACAAAAATAATTCAAATGCTCTCTCTTCTTCGCCAAATCCGGCCAAGTCTCGACCGGATGTCCTCCCGCCGTCCGTCTGCGCGTGGACGCGCGTAGCCGGTGCCCCGCCGTGACCTCGACCGCGCGCTGTCGTCCCTTCGTGTACCTACCACCGTCAGCACTCGTCGCACACCCACGCCGTCGGAGCTTCGAAGGTAAGGTCCTTTCTTCATTTTTTCTTTCGATTTTCCTTTCAAAATCGGATCTGGTTTCAAACCAGATCCAAAACTTTCAAAACCCCTATATTTCGTCTTTTTTTTTTTCAAAACGATTTAGATCTTTTCTGTTTTTTTTTCTTTTTGTTATTTAGAACAAGACCAGATCTAGAATCTCCAGATCTGGAAGTTTGCAAAATATTTTTTTTATTTTAAAATATTTATTTTAGTTTTTTTTAATCTGTCTTTAGTGTTGTTTGCATGCTTGCACGACGACGGATCTGTGATGGTCGGAGGCAAGCGTGGCATGATTCCGACGGGGTGGTGGCTTCCGGCAGTAACCGAGCGGAGGTAAAAAGGGAGACGTTTCATGTTCTTTTTTATTTTTTAATTATTATTTATTATTATTAATATTTATTAGTATTGCATTTATTATCCCTTTTATTTTAAAACTTATTAAATTTTAATAAAATATTTAATGCTCACCCATATTTAATGGGTATTTCAGAAACGGTTAGATGCTATTAATCCCCTGTTATAGATTCAATGCATACACATGGGCATATATATGGTCAAAACATTGGAAGTTATTGATATATTAATGATGGTTTAGAATGCATGAATCAATGCATAAACCGAGGCTGATATACTTAGAAACTTGAAACACAAATAGCAATAAATCTATATTAATGATACCTGGTTACTTTTGCTGCTTGAATCTTGAATCTGTATGTTCAAATATTCACTGTTGTTGGCTGCCTCTATTTGGGTTCGCAATATATTCTAGGAATCTACTTCTATATTCTAAAACGAAGTTGTATATTGATTTTGAACGTCGGGTTTGTAACTCTTATTACAGAAATCGAATTGGCTTTTAAAGCCAATTTCCCCATCATTCTTTTTTGTTTGTTACAATTCAATGCTGGTCTAATCTCCCTTGCTTGTTGCAGGTTCTTCTAGGCTATGGTGATGGCAGGGCATGGTGGATGGAGCTGGTGGGCAACAATCGGCAGAGGCACGTGGGGGCTCAGTCTTTGACTTTGGTACTGCTGAGTTGAGTGCTGCTGGTAGCTGGTGCAAGTGGGTATTTTTAGGCCTTATTGGGCTGTTGTAATTTGGGCCGAAAAATGGCTCAAAAACGGGTGTAAATGGGCTAAGGGGATTGGGCCAATTGGGCCATGTATTTGGACATTGAACTTTTAATTAATTTTTTTAATGTTAAATTTAATATTTTTTTTTATTTAAATTTAAATTCAAAGTAAATTTAAATAATTAAATTTAAATTTAAAACAAATTTAAATTTAAATAAATTTAAAATCAATTTAACTCTAAATTAAACGAAAAGTCCAAGCCCGATCAAAATTGGGCTCCAACAGCTGCCCCTCTTTGCTTGTTGACGTGTAACGGGAACGGAGCAAAGATTAAAAGGAGGCCCAATTTTGTCAAATTTTGCTGACTCTCGGCTCCCTTGTTGACCACTTTATGTTGACAACACTTGACTTGCAGCTCTATTCCTATCCATTGTGATTGCGGGAAAAATAGAATCTGCCATCTGGCTTGCTGCATCCTCCTGAGTGGGGTTTGGCGTCGAGGCTTGGTTTTGCTCTTCAGGGAGATAAAGACTTTGCTATCCAGCTTTACTTCAATTTCTAGAGGATAGGAAATAATCTTGCTTTTACTTCAATTTCAGAGATAAAGGCGTGTTATCCAACTCTACTTCAATTTTAAGGGGATGATGTTGCCCTTACTTCAATTTCAGAGATGAAGACGTGCTATCCACTCTACTTCAATTTCAAGGGGATGACGTTGCTCTTACTTCAATTTCGGAGATAAAGACGTGTTATCCACTCTACTTCAATTTCAAGGGGATGACGTTGCTCTTACTTCAATTTCAGAGATGAAGACGTGTTATCCACTCTACTTCAATTTCAAGCGGATTGGCATTACTCTTACTTCAATTTCAGAGATGAAGACGTGCTATCCACTCTACTTCAATTTCAAGGGGATGACGTTGCTCTTACTTCAATTTCAGAGATGAAGACGTGTTATCCACTCTACTTCAATTTCAAGCGGATTGGCATTGCTCTTACTTCAATTTCAGAGATGAAGACGTGTTATCCACTCTACTTCAATTTTAAGGGGATGACGTTGCCCTTACTTCAATTTCAGAGATGAAGACGTGCTATCCACTCTACTTCAATTTCAAGGGGATGACGTTGCTCTTACTTCAATTTCAGAGATGAAGACGTGTTATCCACTCTACTTCAATTTCAAGGGATGACGTTGCTCTTACTTCAATTTCAGAGATGAAGACGTGTTATCCACTCTACTTCAATTTCAAGCGGATTGGCATTGCTCTTACTTCAATTTCAGAGATGAAGACGTGTTATCCACTCTACTTTAATTTCAAGGGGATGACGTTGCTTTTACTTCAGTTTTAGAGATGAAGACGCGTTATCCACTCTACTTCAATTTCAAGCGGATTAGCATTGATCTTGTTTGGTCTGATTCATCTTGACTTCTAGGTGGGAAGTCCATCGTCGTGGATTAGACTCTTTATGTTCGCAACATGCTAGGTTATTTGTTGTAACTTAGAACTTTTCCTTTCAAGTCGCCGTGATGCGGGATCCTCTATCACGGTCTTGGCTTTTCCATCTTGCATCCTATGTCGCTGAGTCCTGCAGAAAATGCTCAAACGGTTCTCTTCGTAGGCCAGGTATGTTTAGGATGTTATGCTTGGAAATGAGTTAAAATGCTCTTATCCTAGCATGGATGTGTATGATTTAATGTTTGAATTTTCAAAGATTAGTCTTTTATATTTTGAAACCATCTCTTGACGTTCCTTCGACTTCAATTCGGCAAATTCGACATTTGAATTGCTCTTTGGTTTTAGCTCTTTTGACTGGCAGTTGCTTAGAATTCTCGCATCTTTTAGGAAATTCCTAAAATAATACCCGCGAATTCTTGTTTCCTTTTATGACCTTTTATCCATCATTTTAATATGAGAATACTTGGACAATATGGAAAAGAATGGGATCAAATTTGGAGATTTATTGGCTATGATATCAAATATTTACAAATAACGACAAAAGGACAGTATTAGACTTAGATATCAGATATGAGTTTCCCTGATCCAAAGATCATCTTTTACTTGACGTGTTTCTGAAGATCTTGGAATTACTTCGTCGATGCCCCAAGATGTAAAATATTTCCGTTTTGCCACTTTCGAGGGAGCAATTGGTTGTCCTTGTTTTGTATTTGAGTTGCTCTTTTCGAGTTTTCAGCTCAAAATCCCTTTGGTTTCAAGATGCCCTTCCACGGGTTTTCATCCTGACCACTCTTTTTTTTTATGGGTAATATTTCTTCACCGAGTCTGAATTCACTGGGTTGTATAGTTCTTTGCCATCCATTTCAGTCAAAATTAAAGCTCCTCTAGAGAAGGCTTTCTTTACAACGTACGGCCTTTCCCAATTAGGCATCCATTTTCCTCCAGAGTCTTTGTGTATTGGAAGTATCTTCTTCAAGACTAGGTCTCCCTCATGGAATTCTCTAGGACGAACCTTCTTGTTGTAAGCACGCATCATCCGTTTTTGGTACATTTGACCATGGCGGATAGCCTTTAATCTCTTTTCCTCAATCAAATTTAACTGATCATATCTGGCTTGGACCCATTCTGCTTCATCCAAATTCAGCTCTGATAAGACTCGGAGAGAAAGAATCTCTACTTCGATGGGCAGAACAGCCTCCATTCCATATACAAGTGAGAACGGTGTTGCCCCAGTAGACGTTCTGACAGAAGTTCTATAAGCAAGAAGTGCGAATGGTAACTTTTCATGCCAATCTCTATAAGTTTCTGTCATTTTTGCAATAATCTTCTTGATGTTTTTATTTGCTGCTTCTACTGCTCCATTCATTTTCGGGCGATATGGGGACGAATTATAGTGTCTGATCTTGAACTGCTCACAGACCTCCGATATCGTGCTGTTGTTTAAGTTTAATGCATTGTCTGATATGATCTTTTCTGGCATCCCATATCGACATATGATCTCTTTTTTCAGGAACTTGCTGACTGCGGACTTCGTAACATTAGCATAAGAGGCAGCTTCTACCCACTTGGTGAAGTAGTCGATAACCACAAAAATGAATCTATGTCCATTAGAGGCCTTTGGCGAAATTGGTCCAATAACATCCATGCCCCACATAGAAAAAGGCCACGGGGATGTCATGACGTGTAGGGGTGAAGGAGGCACATGGATCTTGTCTCCATAGATCTGGCATTTGTGGCATTTCTTGGCATAATCGATACAATCAGTCTCCATGGTCGACCAGTAGTACCCAAATCTCATAATCTGCCTAGCCATCTTGAATCCATTCGCGTGTGTTCCACAAATCCCTTCATGGACTTCTTCTAGGATCTTTTAGCCTCGATTGAGTCCACACATCTCAATAACACCTTATCCTTTCTTCTCTTATACAGGACCTCTCCGTCTAGGACGTACTCATTTGCAAGCCTTCTCAATGTCCTTTTGTCATTATCAGTAGCTCCCTCGGGGTATTTTCGGTCCTTCACATATTGGAGAATGTCCTGGTACCAAGGATGCTCTTCTTTTCTTTCTTCTTCGATGTCACAGCAATGGGCTGGAGTTTCGTAGATGCTCATTTGAATGGGCTTCATATCCTCCAGTCTATTCACTTTTATCATCGAAGCTAAAGTGGCCAAGGCATCAGCCATTTGGTTTTTCTCGCGTGGGAAGTATCTGAACGTGACCTCGTCAAATTCTTTGATCAGTTCGAGGATCCCCTTTTGGCTGACCACAAAACCCAACAATTTTCCGGACGTAGCCCCAAAAGTGCACTTGGCAGGGTTCAATTTTAGCTGGAACTTCCTCAACCTCATGAACAATTTCCTCAAGACATTCACATGTTCTTCTTCCGTTCAGGACTTTGCAATCATGTCGTCGACGTAAACCTCAATTTCTTTGTGCATCATGTCATGAAATAATGTCACCATGGCTCTTTGATATGTTGCCCCAGCATTTTTAAGTCCGAACGGCATCACTTTATAACAAAATGTTCCCCACATTGTGACAAAGGTGGTTTTTGCCATGTCTTCAGGGTCCATCTTTATTTGGTTATATCCGGAGAAACCATCCATGAAGGAGAAAAAGGCATGCCCCGCTGTATTATCTACCAGAGTGTCGATGTGTGGCAGCGGAAAGTTATCTTTTGGGCTGGCCCTATTCAAATCCCGGTAGTCTACGCACATACGTACTTTACCATCTTTCTTGGGGACAAGAACTATATTAGCGACCCATTCCGAATATTCAACTACTCAGAGGAAACCCGCGTCAAACTGCTTTCGGACCTCTTCTTTTATTTTAAGCAACACATCGGGTCGCATTCTGCGAAGCTTTTGTTGAACGGGTTTGCATTCTTCCTTTATTGGGAGCTTGTGGACCACGATGCCGGTGTTGAGCCCAGGCATGTCTTGGTAGGACCAGGCGAAGACATCTTTGAATTCTCTTAGTAGCTCAATAAGATCTCCTCGTGTTTTCGCTGAGATGCTGATTCCAATTTTCACTTCTCTTCTTTTCTTCCTCATCCCCTATGCTTACTGTTTCCACTACCTCTTTGTGGGGCAAGATTTGCTTTTCCTCATGTTCCATCATTCGTTGCAATTCAGGAAATATGTTACAATCCTGATCATCTTCAAAGTCCTGCGATTCCTCAAGGCACATATCTTGCTCGAAATGAGGTTCGGAGTCAGTGTCACTCATATTACTGATATCCCAAGATCTGTAAAGAATGAGAATGGGCTAATGAACAAAATAAATTAAAGAATGACTGTACGACATGATTATGGGTGTATATATTCAAAATAATTTATTTAGGATTTGAAAGGAAAAGAATAAAGAAATGGTTGTCAAAATATATTTTCATTTAAGATGACGGATAAAAACTCAAAAGCCCTTTTACAAAAGATTTCTACCATTCTTGGGCATAGGATGGTAGAAGTGTGACGAGTATTACTTTGAAATGTTCCTAAAAGCTACGGGGAGCTCCTCTTCTGTCCAGTTGTCCATATTACTCCCAAGTGCATACGGACATATTTGAAGCGAACTCCTTTCTTCAGCTTCTTCGGAAACAGCATTTATGCTCGATCCCATCACCAGTCTCGCAACTCTTTCTTCCTCAAGCCTTAGCCCACCAGAAATGAAAGTTTTTGAAATATGAGGGAAGGTCATCGGTCTCCAACTGATTTCTTCCCCGGCTTGTCGTGCTCTTCTTATCTCTCGTTTTCGCTCTATCTCTTTCTTCTTTTCTTTCACATCCGGCTTGTACCCTAGCCTGAAACGGTCTCATTTTCCAAATAGCGATGGTGCGTAGATTACTCCTTGGAGGTATTTCCCGAGCCCTTTTCCTGCTAATGCTCCTTTTCCGATCGTCAAACGCAATCCCATTTTCGTCGTTTGTGACAATTTAGGTTCAGAAATTTTACTTCCCTCTCCAATGAATATGACATTGACAAATGCCAGCGAACGAAAAGAGCATTCTATTGCCTCTTCATCCTTGTCTATGTACGGAGCATCATTTGTTACAGACGCAACAATATCCTCCTCGGCATTGATTGTAACCAACCTTCCGTCAGTTACTAGCTTGAGCTTTTGGTGAAGTGAGGACGGTAGTGCCCCTGCTGCGTGAATCCAAAGTCTTCCTAACAAGCAATTATAGGAAGGCTTTATATCCATCACCAGGAAGTCAACCTCGTAAGTATTTGGGCCTACTTGCAATGGTACCTCAATCCTACCCATTACTTTTCTTTCAGTCCCATCAAACGCTCTGACTATATTGTGGCACGTCCTCATGTGAGAGCTATCGATGAGTAGTCTCTCGAGAGTGGCTAACGGTAAAACGTTTAAAGCTGAGCCGTTGTCGATAAGCACCTCGGGTAGAGTGTACCCTTTACAGCGAGTGGTAATATGCAATACTTTGGTCGATCTCATACCTCCATATGGGATTTCATCATTATTGAATAAAATGAAATTATCAGCGCTGATGTTGTTAATCAGTCGATCCAGCTTGCATACCGATATGTCCTGGGTCACGTAGGTTTCGTTGAGCGCCCTCATTAATGCGTTACGGTGTGCCTCTGAACTTAGCAGTAATGCCAAAATTGATATGTGCGCGGGTTGCTTATGTAACTGCTCAACTACGCTGTATTCGCTGTGTTTCAAAAACTTCAGGAACTCTTGTACTTCTCTTTCGGCCACCGACTCATTTATCGGTTTTAAACCGTCATTCACCATTTCAGGCTCGACCGCTACAGCTTTTCTTTTTGCAGCTGCCTTTTCTTCCAAGTCATAGGTTTTGTCGCTACGTGGGACCAGGTTCACGTTTTGCAGCTGCTCATCCTTGGGTGCCACAATGTCGCACCCGTAATTCCAGGAAACTCTTTTACTACCTTCATAAGGAAACGGTGCGGGTTTTCGTATGATAACACACGGTGTTTCTCGTCTTCTCGTCTCCGTTCCTTTAGATGTGGAGATGATTATTATCGGGTGATCATGTTCATGTTTCTTCTTTCCTTCGGAGGAGCAAATGTCCCCTATCTCTTCTCCCTCTTCGAAGAACTCCAATTCCTTGCGGTCCATCAGATCTTGCACTAGAATCTTGAACTCCGTACAATGCTGAATCTCGTGACCTTCAGCGTTATGGAAATCACAATGGTTCTTAGTCATTACCATCCTCTCGTCGTTCTGTACGATCATTCCTCTAGCCACCAGCTGACGCCATATCCATCTCATGGGGGATCTGACCTTTTCAATGTGAGCTTTAATCTTTTTCCCTTCTATACCCGTAATCGCGTTTACCCCTTGATCAGAATGGACGGGTAAAGGGTTTCCGGCCACATTAGGTCTCGATGGCTCATCGAATCTTATTTTCTTCATCTTAATTAATTTTTCCACCAATTTCTTGAAGGTAAAACAATTTTCGATGGAATGGCCAATCACTCCTCCATGAAATTCACATTGGGCGTTGGCATCATACCACTTCGGAAATGGTGGTGATACGGGCTCCGTGATATATGGGGCTACGACATGTTGATCGTATAACTGCTGATAGAGGTCTTCATACGTAACGGGAATTAGAGTGAACTGAATCTTCTCGGTATTCTTTTTTCAGTTTGACTCTGTTCTTGGTAAATTCTGATAATTGTCAAAAGGAGGTTTTGATTGCGTCATCGTGATTGGTTTCGAATAAGTTAGCCTGTATGTGCTTACATTATTCACCCCGATTTTTTTCCTCTTTGGGGCTACCTTCTTCCCATTATCTCCTGCGTTGATTTTTTCGCTTTTAATCGCGCTCTCAATCATTTCTCCCGACATCACTACGTCCGAAAAACTCCTTATAGCATTACCCACTAATCGATCGAGATACGGTGCCTTTAGTGTGTGGACAAAAAGCATCGTTGTCTCTTTTTCTGTCAAGGGTGGTTGTACCTGGGTAGCTACATCCGTCCAACGCTGAGCATATTGCCGAAAGCTTTCACTTGGTTTCTTCTCCATGTTCTGCAAGGTAATTCTGTCCGGAGCGATATCAGTAGCATGACCGTAGTGCTTCATAAAAGTTTGGGCCAAATCTTTTCAGGAATTAATTTTTGCGCGGCTTAGCTGGTTGTACCATTTTACAGCGGATCCAACCAAGCTATCTTGGAAGCAATGAATTAATAATTTTTCGTTGTGGACATACCCTGTCATTTTTCGATAGAACATCGTAATGTGTGCTTCTGGGCAGCTTGTCCCGTTGTATTTTTCGAATTCGAGTATCTTAAACTTTGGGGGTAAGACCAGGTCTGGAACCAGACTTAGTTCTTTGGCATCAATTCTACTGTAAGCGTCAATCTCCTCTATTGCTCTAACCCTGTCTTCCAGCCACTTGTACCTTTCTTCTATCTGCTTAGATACTTCCATTTTGGTTCTTTTCGCCTCCATCGTATCGTCGAGGTCGGGGTTAATGGGATTCGCAGCGGTTTCTCCCGGGTTCGATCCTGATCCAACTTGGTAATTAGTTTGGCCTGAAGCACCAACGGGCTGAGGCTGCGTCCGAATAAAGACAGGTGTTTCTCGCGGGTTGGTTTCTAGCGGGACCTGATGGTGTATGGGTGTAAAGCCGGGAGGATATTGAGGATCCTCATTTTCTTCTCTCGGGCCTTCAACGGGACCTTTCCCTTTATCTGAATCTCGCAACAGCTGGGTTAACTGATTAATTATATTGCTTTGAGATTCGATTATCTGGTCTCTCATGTCCCTTTGGACTTTTTCTAGCTGGTCTTGTAATTGAGCTTGCATCTGCTCTTGCATTTCCTTTTGCAATTGCTCTAACCTTTCTATCCTCTGATCCATGGCTCGTCGAGTACCGTAAGGGTGTGGTTTTTCTATTTTTCCGATTTTAACTGTTTCAAATTTCATTTAATGATATTTGCTCTTTTTAAAATATAAACACGTGATGCGAATGAATGAATGAATGAATGCAAAGGAAATGTATTAACTTATAATTCACTTTCCATTTAGAAAATTTTGTTTAGACAACAAGTTACTTTACATAAAGTAAATTACATAAATGGTTTTGCCTTGATGCTTAGAGCCTTTACTTTCTTGAGGAGTTCCGCTAACTTTTGACCTCGTTTTATCTTTGTCTCATACTGTATACCCAACTCTTCTGCTTCTGACGCCAGTTCTTGCACATGTTCGGCTACTTCACGAATCTTATTTAGGGCTTCATCCATAACATGATCTCTCTTACTGACTTCTTTCTGAGTCTGCTGGAGGTGCCAATCGCTTGTTTCCAACGTCCTCTCCAGAATCTCGGTCTATATTTCACTATTCTGTAAAGAGGCTTCTAGCTCTTCTACTCTCTTACTCAGTCTCTCAATCTCGACTCGATTTGCCTTCAGCTCTATTACTGAGTTTCGGCTACGATACCGACGCAGAGATTCTTCTAATTCTCGCACGCGTGCTTTTAGTTCGGTCACCTCGGCTTGGCTTTCTAGAAGGCTACTCTTTCTGGCATTTTCTTGTACCTGGGTGTCTTGGAACTTGTTCATCCAGTGGCTTGTCTTATTCTTTTCTTCACGAATTTCGTGCTGCCACTGTTCCGAGGTCTTCCCTAAACCGGCAGTCATCATAGACAAACGGAGTTTCTTATAATCTTTCTTTAAGCTACTGAGGTCCTCTTCGGCCTTGTTCTTACCTTTTCTCAATTTCTCTGCCTCTAGCTTTTGGACATCAACATCCAGCCCTAAAAGCACTTTTTCTTCTTCTTCCAGCTTTTCTATCATCTTTTCCATCTCCGCATTCTTCCTTTCGAAGTCTTGTTTAATTATTTCAAGTTCCGTTGGGACAACTTACAAGTGTTCTTCTATTGGACGGACAATCTCAGGATTTGGCACAGGAACATTATCGTTGACCCTTCTGTTCCTCCACCAATCATGTTCTACAGTCGTCATGGGATTGACGCCGAATGCTTTCATTCTTCGGACTTGGTTCCATGCATTTGAAATTTATCGAACCCTTTTCTTGTTATTTTCCCCTCAGTATACAAATTCGCACTGGGCTAACCCTTGAGTCGCTGGTATGAACTGTCTTGATCTATATTGCCTTGCAACTAGCAAAGGAGCGTATCCTGATGCTCCCCAAATTCCTGCCAATGGGACCCAGTCAAAGTCTCCACATCGGTACAAGATCTCGTCTGGAACGAACCATGGTGCTCACCATTCAATGTCCTCATCTTTAAGACTTTGGAGTATGGTCATCCATTTTTCTTCTGAAAAACTCTCTTGTCTTTGTGTGGCCACGAAGTCTTTCAACGGAGAATAATCTTTAGACAAATACTGATAGGAGACCTTCTCTATTTTCCAGAATTGATTGTGAAACCATACCGTTAACAGTTACGCACAGGCAATAAATCGACCTTCGCCTTCTTTTCTGCACGCACTTAAAGATCTGAAAGTTTCTGCAAGTATAGCTGGAACAGGTGTAACTCTTTTGCTTAATCGATCAAACAAATCTATCACCGCATCTTCTATATGCCCCAAAGCTTTTGGAAAGATGACCAGACCGTAGATACTTAGGGCTAGGATGTCAATCTTCTTATTGGTATCCGGATGGGCTGATATCAAATCTCGCAGACTTTTCCACGTAATGCATTTATTATCTCCCTTGACCTTAACCCGAGCTGCTACCCATTGTTCACTCATGCCGGTAATGTTCATCAACCTTTTAACAATAGTTGGAAGATTCGATGCTCTGGAGTAGGCCTTATCTACTGAGATTTTCGGGCAGCGAAGTAGAGTGGTGTATTCTTCTATGGTCGGCGTCATGTCTACATTCTCGAAGGTGAATCAAGCGTAGGCTGGGTTCCAATGCTATGTCAATGCTCGGAAGAGAAATTTATCGACCTTAACCTCGAGTAGATACGGCAAATCACCATATTCTTGGTAGAAAGTCTGTTTCATATTGTCGTCCCAACTATCCCATATCTCTTTCAACTCTTGTACATTATTTTGAGCCGTGCTGATTCTGGGACATGTGGTTTAAGACTCTAAAGAATGGGTACTCGAACCAACAGATTCCTCGATCCTCACCCATTACAGGCTCATACGGATTAGTTCGGTTCAGGGGGACGCATTTCCTACATGTTTGCATGGAAGTGAAAACTTCACGAAAACAAGGGTACTTTGTAATCCCGAAAGTGATCCACTATCCTGCACGGAGGTGAAGACCTCACGAAGGAGTAGTTTCCCGCTTTCACTTAAAAGGGTGATGTCTCAATGCACATGGATGCAAAATTACACTAACAGAACATAATGTTACACAAAAATGCCGAGGATCGTATGTTAAATAAAATCGAATTTTAAAAGTTCTCAAAAAGACCCGAAAATTATCAATTTTGGCTTGACTCTCGTTTATTTTGAAAAAGGGTCCCCAGTGGAGTCGCCAAGCTGTCGAAACCACCTCGAAAACGGAGGTTTCAAAAAATTATTTTATGTTTTGAAAAAAAGGAGAAAAATGGGAATAAAATGGATTAGCACCCTCGTACGCACGAGGAAGTCGGTTACGCACGAGGAAGGATTAGCACCCTCGTACGCCCAGAATTGGTACCACATGATTATTTTCGGGATTTAATTTGTGAACCTTGAAAACTCGAATAAAGTTAAAAATACGATCCTCGAATGCATGAGTTATTTTAAAAGAAATTAAATTTTCGTTTGGAAGTCTCGCTATTTCAAAATGATCGAGGAAGAAAAATTGCATCCAGTAAGTTAGGACATAATATTTCGAGATCCAAAAAATAACGAGCTTTCCTTTGCAAAACTTTTTAATTTAAAAAAAGGATATTTGATTATTTCGATTTAACGAAGGATTGCACCTAGTGAGTTAAGGAGCAAATTTTCGGAATCGAAGATAAGAAATATCGCCTTGGTTAAAGGTATTCGATTATTTCGGTTTGAAGAAAAATTACACCTCGTAAGTTAAGGTGCAAGATTTCGAAACGCGGAATTAAAGAATATTGCCTTGATTTTAAAATTTTGTGAAAGCGATTTTTTTTTAACAAATAATGAATGAGCAATTTCATAAATTACACGAAGTGAACATGAATACAAAGTACGGGACATAACAAATAAAATTAAATGTAAATATTATTAAAGAAATGATGCAATCGGGATTAAAACAAGACTTTTTGGATACCCGGAGGCAAAATAGTAATTTGGGTTTTTTAGGGGTAAAATGGTAATTTTTGTGAAATCGAGGCTAAAAATGGAATTTGGAAAGTTTGGGGAATAAAATAGTAAATTTTGGCAAAAATAAGGTCAAAAATGAAATTTTGGAAAGTTCGGAGGCAAAACGGTAAGTTTTGGTGAAATTGGGGTTAAAAATGGGATTTAGGGAAGTTCAGGGGTAAAATGGTAATTTTTTGGAAGTTTCGGGGTCAAAATATAATTTTGGAAAAGTTTCGGGGTCAAAATGTAATTTTGGAAAAGTTTTAGGGTTAAAATGTAATTATGAAAAAGTTTTGGGGTCGAAATATGATTTTGGAAAAGTTTCAGGGTCAAAATGTAATTTCGATAAATTTTTGGGGTCAAAATATAATTTTGGAAACGTTTTAGGGTCAAAATGTAATTTTGGAAAAGTTTTAAGGTTAAAACATAATTTTGGAAAAGTTTTGGGGTCAAAATGTAATTTTGGAAATTTTTTGGGGTTAAAATATAATTTTGGAAAAGTTTTAGGGTGAAAATGTAATTTTGGAAAAGTTTTGGGGTCAAAATGTAATTTCTGGACAATTTAAGGGCTTACAAAGCAATAAAACCAAAAACAGGTGACACGTGGCAGCCCCACAGGCATCCAGAAGTCAAGGGACTAATTTGAAAATCTTGAAAAAATTTTGGACCAATTTTGTAATTAAATAAAAAGTTAATTTAAGGACTAAATTAAAATAATTTAAAAATAGAAAGGACTATATGCATAAATAAACCAAAACATGACACGTGGCAACCTCTGGTATAGTCAAACAGTCAAAGGACTAAATTATAAACCAATTAAAATTACAGGGCAAAATTGCAAATAATTAAAAATGCAAAAAGGACTAAATTGAAGCAAATAAAAATACGGAAGGACCGATTGCGCAAATATACCATTTTCTAAAAACACGCGGATCCCAGAGGTCTGTGGGTCGGATCCGGGTCGGGTCAATGGGTCCTATATATAAAAATTGTAAAACCCTTTTTTTCATTTCTTTTCTTTCATTTTTTAAAAAAACAAAAAGAATTCAAATGCTCTCTTTTCTTCTCCAAATCCGGCCAAGTCTCGACCAGATGTCCTCCCGCCGTCCGTCCGCGCGTGGACGCGCGTAGCCGGTGCCCCGCTATGACCTCGACCGCGCGCTGTCGTCCCTTCGTGTACCCACCACCGTCAGCACTCGTCGCACACCCACGCCGCCGGAGCTTCGAAGGTAAGGTCCTTTCTTCATTTTTTCTTTCGATTTTCCTTTCAAAATCGGATCTGGTTTCAAACCAGTTCCAAAACTTTCAAAACCCCTATATTTCGTCTTTTTTTTTTCAAAACGATTTAGATCTTTTCTGTTTTTTTTTCTTTTTGTTATTTAGAACAAGACCAGATCTGGAATCTCCAGATCTGGAAGTTTGCAAAATATTTTTTTATTTTAAAAATATTTATTTTAGTTTTTTTTAATCTGTCTTTTGGTGTTGTTTGCATGCTTGCACGACGACGAATCTGTGATGGTCGGAGGCAAGCGTGGCATGATTCCGACGGGGTGGTGGCTTTCGGCAGTAACCGAGCGGAGGCAAAAAGGGGAGACGTTTCATGTTCTTTTTTATTATTAAATTATTATTTATTATTATTATTATTATTTATTAGTATTGCATTTATTATCCCTTTTATTTTAAAACTTATTAAATTTTAATAAAATATTTAATGCTCACCCCATATTTAATGGGTATTTCAGAAACGGTTAGATGTTATTAATCCCCTGTTATAGATTCAATGCATACACATGGGCATATATATGGTCAAAACATTGGAAGTTATTGATATATTAATGGTGGTTTAGAATGCATGAATCAATGCATAAACCGAGGCTGATATACTTAGAAACTTGAAACACAAATAGCAATAAATCTATATTAATGATACCTGGTTACTTTTGCTGCTTGAATCTTGAATCTGTATGTTCAAATATTCACTGTTGTTGGCTGCCTCTATTTGGGTTCGCAATATATTCTAGGAATCTACTTCTATATTCTAAAACGAAGTTGTATATTGATTTTGAACGTCGGGTTTGTAACCCTTATTACAGAAATCGAATTGGCTTTTAAAGTCAATTTCCCCATCATTCTTTTTTGTTTGTTACAATTCAATGCTGGTCTAATCTCCCTTGCTTGTTGCAGGTTCTTCTAGGCTATGGTGATGGCAGGGCATGGTGGATGGAGCTGGTGGGCAGCAATCGGCAGAGGCACGTGGGGGGCTCAGTCTTTAACTTTGGTACTGCTGAGTTGAGTGCTGCTGGTAGCTGGTGCAAGTGGGAATTTTTAGGCCTTATTGGGCTGTTGTAATTTGGGCCGAAAAATGGGTCAAAAATGGGTGTAAATGGGCTAAGGGGATTGGACCAATTGGGCCATGTATTTGGACATTGAACTTTTAATTAATTTTTTAATGTTAAATTTAATATTTTAATTTTTATTTAAATTTAAATTAAAGTAAATTTAAATAATTAAATTTAAATTTAAAACAAATTTAAATTTAAATAAATTTAAAATCAATTTAACTCTAAATTAAACGAAAAGTCCAAGCCCGGTCAAAATTGGGCTCCAACATAGTCTTTTTGGGAAAATTACAATTTTACCCCTAATAGTGTCCTTTTATTCAATCTAGTCCTTTCAGCATAAAACATGCAAAATACCATTCCTTCCTCAAACCATACCGGCCGAACATTCATAGCCCTCATACAAGTCCGTACAAATCCATTTATTTCACACCAAGGATAACAATTTCACCATTTTAATATTTTTTATCCTTAAACCCTAATTTCATCAAAATAACTTTACAAAAAGATTTAACTCAAGTATCAAACATTCAAATACACCAAAAGCTTTTAAGAACAAGCAATTTCAACAATGGCAAGTTTTCTAACATTTGACAGATTCACAAATTAGTCCATGCATAAGCTAGATTAGGCTGATATGGACTCAAAAACATAAAATTTACTAAAAACGATCATGGTTTACTTACTCAAATCAAAGCTAAAAAATTGAATGTATAAACCCTAGTTTTTCCTTCTTTGCCATGGAGAAGATGAGGAAATAAGAAATTTCTTCCTTTTTTTCTATTTTAATTCATATATATAATCAATGGCAATTTTGTAAATATTAAGGCTTTCATCATTAAGCTTTAATTAACCTTAATTAAGTCTATTTATACTTAATATAAACCATACCAATCCACTAACTAATACTCCATTGGTTAATTTATTCATTTGGTCCTTGTAATTAAACATCTATACTTTTATCATTTTTACAATTTAGTCCTTCTATTCAATTAACTATCTAATCAATGATATTTTCGAATCATAATTCATACGATGCATATATCACCAAAAATATTTAAAAAGAATCATTTTTTCAATTTAGACCTTTCTATTCAATTAACTATCTAATCAATGATATTTTCGAATCATAATTCATACGATGCATATATCACCAAAAATATTTAAAAAGAAAAATTTTATGACTTGACTCATCAGAGTTGGGGTCCCGAAACCACTATTTTCAACACCACTGGAAATCGAGCTGTTACAAGAGGTGCGTGGGAATAGGTTTAGGGTTTTTCAGTTAAGATTTAGAGTTTATAAATTTTAATTAATTAAATTTTTTTAATTAAAAATTTATTCTCATTTTATTTGGAAATCCAAGTTTGCACTTAAAATCTAGTTGGACTGCCACGTAAGATTACCGTTAGTGAGATAACGGAACTTAAAGGCACAATGATCACTTCATAACAAAATACTAATATAAGTGACTAAAACGTAATATTTCAAATATAAATAACTAAAATATAATTTGAGATAAACAAAAGTGACTATTTTTGAGTTTATCCAAATATAAAAAAAATACTATTTTAAATTTTAAAAATATAAAAAAATTAAAAATTCCAATATGGCAAGACCCAAATCAACATATTGACTTCCCGTTTCAGATTACGAAAATTTCATATTTTTTATGACACAATCATTATCTTGTAGTCATCTCAAATTGTCAATCACCATACCGATTTGAAGTCCTATGCACAATGCATATTATTCCCTAAAATATTTTTTTTTTCAAAAAGACAGGAAACATTTTGCTAAGAGAAAAAGTCAAAACTAAAAATAACTTTTTTGTTGGGAAAGGAAATATATTATTTATTCGAAAAGAAAGAAGTGGACAACAACTTTAATAATCTATTAAAATTTTAGTTTCTTTTACCGAAATGAATCGTTCTTCTCTTATTCTCCTCTATGCTTTCTTTTTCTCTAGGATCTTTTAATACGTAAATTAATTGAATTGATAATTAAATTAGTCGAATCGATTAAATAAAAAATTAATAATCTGATTGATTTATTTATTGGTCTGATTATAAAATCGTTATCTTTTAAGTTTTAAACTTCATTTTTTACTTGTGAAGTTGCATTAATGTTATTGATATTTTTTTAGATGCTACTATTTGAAAATGCTTCAATGTAGAATGCTTTTTATAATAATATATTTTAATTTTAATTAATATAATTGTAACACTAATTAAATGATAATTAAGTTAAAATAATATTTAATAATTAATATACTTAATTATGTAATTTAAACAAATAAAAATTCTATTATACAAATAAAAATAAAAATATTATTAATATGATACATGGTAATATCTGTTAATACTTTTTTAATCTTTTGACAATAATTTTGCACACACAGATGTTCGAATTTAAGTTTCTTAAGATAAATAATATCTTCTTAATCACTGGAATCACTCATTAGGTTCTATAATGATATTAATTTTATTTTATATATTATTGTAATACAAATTAGATTATAATTAATATTTAATAATTAATTAAAGTACTCAATTGTATAGTTTAAATCAACAATGACATTATTATTAAAAAATAAATAATTATTAGTTTAATGCCAATTTAGTAATATAGTGAACAAACGTTTCTCTAAACTCATATATATATATATATTATACATTACAACTATAAATGATGTAATTTATAATACAAAAAATTAAACCTATAGTAATATATATAATTTTAATAAATAGAAAATATATAAATTTATTAAATTTTAAATTAAAAATAATATAAATATTTTTAAACAAATTTAAAAATAAAACAATATAAGCAGACCTCAATTGAGTTTAGATTAATCATTTATAAATATAAGTTGGTTTGGATAAAATCTTAAACTCTTATTTTGAGTTAAACTAAAATTGAATAAACATGTATTAATATCATAATTTAAACTCAAAATAAATTTAAAATAATAATCATACTTTATAAGATTTGGACTCAAAGCACTTTGATTTGGGGGCTAAATAAGGAAATTGCTTGAGGGAAATAATATATTTTTAAAGAGCCTAAAATACAATTTTATCGTGATTTTCTAAAAACTAAAGAGAATATATAATATACATTTTTTCATTTTTAGGCAAAAGCCACTGTCTGCTGCCTTTTGTGATTGTCACAACCAGACCTTAACTATTATTACAAATATACGTGTGCCATAATCTTTTTTATTTCCTTTTTAAAAAGAATGAACCTAGCCGTCATTCAATCTGCATGAGTTTACCAAACCAAGTGAACCATTCTCATCCATTTTGTCCACGTGCAATCTTACTGGAACAAGCCGGTATGCCCTACCTGCTATCCCCGGTCAAGAAATCTCTTCTACCTTCATTCTACCACATCTTCGTCAACCATCTGTCACTTCCGGTAACCCACCTCCCCTCCTTGCCTTTTCTAAGGTTTCAGTTTCAGGGACTCATTTGTAAACACACACACACACACACACACAAAACCACCAAAATTTATTTATACATATTCTATGGGAAGCTCTGTTTGTGGTTTCACATCGAATCGGTCGAAGCATCGTTATTTCCGTTATTAGGAATTCGTGCTCCTCGGGAAAAGTTCCCCCAAACACTTCAAAAAATTTCCCTTTTTTAGGGTTTCAATGGATTTATTTCATACTAAATCGGGTCTGTCCCTGGGTTTTACTAAATCCTCCATTGCGGATGATCCGATTTCGCTTCAAATGGACACCACCTTTCCCTTCTCCGTCTCATCCGTTCCGTTACAGTTGTTCGAGGAAAAAGACGATGGCCACCGTGAAAATCGCATCGAAAGTGATGAAGAAATTAGGATTTGGGGGCAGTCTATGTGTGTGAAAAGACAAAGGGATCCTAAACCTCTTCCAAATCCTTGTAAACGGTTTGCTCCCGACCCCGGTCTGGACCAAAGACGAGCCGCGGTCAGGTCGTGGGGAAACCAACGGCTACAAGAGGCCGATCCTGAATTGAGTGAGATCATGAACAAGGAAAAGCAGAGGCAATTCTTAGGAATTGAGCTTATTGCTTCTGAAAACTTTGTGTGCCGAGCTGTGATGGAAGCTCTGGGAAGCCATTTAACAAACAAATACTCCGAAGGAATGCCTGGAGCGAGGTACTACACGGGCAATCATTTTATTGATCAAATCGAAAGCCTATGTCAAGATCGTGCATTGGCAGCTTTTCATCTTGATTCCGACAAATGGGGAGTCAATGTGCAGCCTTATTCGTGTACTTCTGCAAATTTCGCCGTTTATACGGGACTTTTGTTGCCTGGTGATCGGATCATGGGTTTGGATTCGCCCTCTGGAGGGCATATGAGCCATGGATGGTATATGCCGGGCGGGAAGAAAGTGTCTGCTGCGTCGATATTCTTTGAGAGTTTTCCTTACAAGGTGAATCCTCAAACAGGGTTTATTGATTATAATAAGCTTGAGGAAAAGGCGCTTGATTATCGGCCCAAGATTCTAATTTGTGGTGGGAGTTCGTATCCCAGGGAGTGGGATTATGCAAGGTTTAGGCAAATTGCAGATAGATGTGGATCTGTTTTGATGTGTGATATGGCTCATATTAGTGGTCTTGTGGCAGCCAAGGTTGGAAAATTTTCTTGTTTAAATTACTTATTGTTTTGATGTTTTGATTGTAGTTCAAAGGTTCTTTTCCTCGAGTTAAGGTTTCTTGCAATTTGTTTGGTGGATAGGCTTGAGGTAAATTACTTATCTAGTCTAGAAAAAGTATTAATCACTTTGATACCACTGGGATTAACTTACAAGCAGCATTGCTGTTGGTAAACATCAAGTAATGTACTAGTGTTACTGTTTGCCTGTCGAATATGCTTGTGATTCACACAGCCCAACCTTCAATCCCATGCAGACCGAAACATACATGCTCAGATTTACATTAACAAAGACCTGAAAGAAAAGGCACATTACTTGCATTCTAGAGAGAAAGCTTGAGCTTATTTGGCAGAAACCAAATCCTGTCAGCCTGTGAATTTGTATATCCTAACAACATTTGTAACTTATTGAAGTTGAACCAAGGGTAAACCTATCTATTAGATTGTTTGAGATGGACTGATTTATCATATATTATTATGAACTGTGAACTGTCTGACTTTATGGATCTTCAAAAATTTTCGTTGTTTTCTTTTAACTTTCCTAAAAACTTTGAGTTTATTACAATTGGTAATTTGTCAACGTAAACACATATGCATTGGGTTTATGTACAAATAAATATAAATGGATCTCATCCTTTGTACCTTCGTACTTGTTAGTCATGGCAATGTGATGTTTCCTTCCTTTTGTTCATATCTCCTTTTGGTCGGATGAATCTAATTATTTCAGAAAAAAGGAGATTTTTGGAAGACATGTAATGATAGGATTTATATTTTGACTTTCACAGTGATAGTAAAGCATATGAATTTCATAGTGTCCGGTTTCCCTTATGCTAAATACATTTAGGAGAGCTCTATTTGTTTGAATACTTCACTGTTGCTAGCTCATCTGTGATATTAATGAAATTCAAAGTTACAATTTACAAACTGTTGATTTTTTTTACAGGGTGTTTTCCTTCTCAAAGTTCATAAATCTAGTTTGTTAGGGTTATTTATGCACAAAATAACAGGAATGATTTTGTGACTTTCAGGCTTGAACTGTTAGAAATGTGTGCTAAGTTATTGTTTGAGTTGTCTCCCCACACCCGAAAAAGAAAAGAAAATCCATTTGATATGCCTCGGCCCTTGTAAGAATATAATAGCTTCAACTTATAATGGCTCTTCATGTTGGTGAATCTTTCAGTATTTGTTTTTTAATGCGAGGCAATTTTTTATTCTTCTTTCTCCATACCGGCATCTTCACCCTTGTACATTACAGGAATGTGCCAGTCCATTTGAGTACTGTGATATTGTTACTTCAACAACACACAAAGGTCTACGGGGCCCAAGGGGAGGTATAATCTTTTATAGGAGGGATGCAAAATCAAGAAAGCAAGGCATGTGTCTCAGTAATGGTGATTTTAATGACCAGCTTGATTTTGAGGAAAAGATAAATTTTGCTGTCCATGCATCATTACAAGGAGGACCTCATAACAATCACATTGCCGCTCTTGCCATAGCATTGAAGCAAGTGAGTACACCAGAGTACAAAGCCTATATGCAACAGGTGAAGAAAAATGCTCAGGCTTTGGCATCTGCCCTACTGAAAAGAAAATGCAAGTTGGTTACCGGGGGCACTGACAACCATTTGTTGCTGTGGGATCTCGCTACACTAGACTTAACAGGTGCCTGCTCAAAATCACAAATTTGGTTTATTTACACAGTGAGCAAAAATGTGCTAACGCCTGAAATTTTCTTTTGCCTTGAATTAAGTTATTCTTTCTTGTAATTTCATTTGATAATGTTAAAAAATTGCATATTTTCACGTTGTTTCCAAATTTTCATCCAAAACTTCTTAACTCATTTTTAACCTTCTTTTCCCCCTTCTTTCTGGACAGCCTCTGTTTGCATTTCGAAGTTATCTTCCCTTGTTGCAAAATGTGGCATTGATTCTGTAATGTATCAAAACCTCCTTGTAAAGATCAAACTCTAGTTTGTTACCATTTTATTCTTGACTTTTTCCCCCAATTATTCATGGCTATATTTTAGAAGACGAAAGCATACAACTAAGTGTTTTTCTTTTCCCATTTAAAGAGTAGAAGTTAATTCTTGTGAACCAAATCTAGAAAGCCAGTAATTAATATAATTAAAGATTCTATGTAGTGAAAATAGAAGGTGATATTTCAGTTTAAAGGCTGTCAATTTTCCGTCGAATCATAAGAGAAGTGAGCCAGTTGCTTGTCAACTGTATTTTCTATAAGCTTTTTTTCTGTCTACATCTCATCATCCCATCTGTTTGACTAGCTAAAAAGTAATTTATTACTATGAAAAGCAACCAATATGTTCCATTGTTCATATGGATGGAGCATTTCCTGCATATTAAGACATGCTTTCTTAGACTATTCCTTCCATGATTAATACTTTCCATATTCTGTTTCCCAGGCAAATGCTATGAGAAAGTTTGTGAGATGTGCCACATCACTCTGAATAAAACTGCTATATTTGGTGACAATGGTGCTATTTCTCCCAGAGGAGTGAGAATTGGTAAGCAGTATTCTTGTATATAATGTTGAATAAATTTCTATTTCGTTCTGATAGCTTCATAGAACAGTAGTTATGTTCTATTTCCCTTCAGGCAAAGCACGTTTTTTTGGTTTGCTTGAAGATTTATCCTTTTTCTTTCTGGGGCTTGATATCATTCAAGTGAACCAATTCATAGCACAATGTGCTGGACTTCCGTTAATCAATTCTTTCAAATGCACTAATATGTTCTATATACCCTAATAACATATTTAGAATTGTCTAATTCATGTAGTATTTGGAGTGGTATCGTACCAACTGAGGTTATTTGAATATTCAAAGGTGTTGAAAGAGACATAGTGTTTATGGTTTGTGCTTCTTGTCAGCTAACTACCAATTTGGTTTTATCAGGGACTGAGACATTTTTTAGAACCATATGACTTCATTTTAATGACTAGCTCTTAAAATAGAGGTTCCTAGTGTATTAAATATGGATGTTTTATACTTTTATTTAACCCACTATTTCATGAATTTAGTTCTTTTATAGTGATCCACCGACTATATTCTTTTATTTTAACGTTATCAATGTGTTGGCTTACAGTCTGTCTTGCTTCATTAATGTCTTAATTGCCTAATTTTCTCTCAGGTACGCCTGCTATGACATCAAGAGGTTGTTTAGAGTCTGATTTTGAGACAATCGCAGACTTTCTCTGTACAGCAGCTGAAATTACGAGTTGGGTTCAGAGGGATCATGGAAAATTGCAAAAAGAGTCTCTCAAGGGTCTTCACAATAACAAAGATGTTATTGATCTCCGGATTCGTGTAGAGGCATTTGCTGCCCAGTTTGCAATGCCTGGATTTGATTCTTGAAGATTTTTAAGATGGCCTGACTGCTACTTGGCATACCCTCAATTTTTATCTGGGAATCAAAATTTATTTTGCATATCAATGTGTTTCCCATTGAGCTTGTGTGTAAAAATAAAGAAAGCAGGTCATACAGTTCAGCATAAAAATTATTTTGTTAAAAAGTTATAAAGAGCCATCTCTTTAAAATACTGTAATAATATTTATGATGCAAGAGACATACATTTGTTGAAGGTCTACTAAGTCAGTGTACATTCCATATTTGGTATGTTAAGTGTATATCCAGAAACCCAGCTGTACTTTGTAATGTGGATTGTCAAGTAATGTGTAGCCTACTGAATTGATTTAGTAGTATGTCCTTTTTATAGGGAACTGTGTATGTGTAGAAAGAAAAGTGTAATGAATGTAATATTTAAAATACAGATTGTTTATAAGACCATGATTATTATTGTCTGGGCATTTACCTGCAATGTAGTTGCTGCTGTTGTGGGGATTTCATTATTATTATTGTTGGTTCTGGTACCGTCAAATTGTAGTGAAGAGGAAACAAAAGCTGAAAAGCTTTAGTTTCAAAGAAAAGTAGAAGCAAAGCAAATGAAGAAAACATATGATTTGGGTGTCTTGGCGTGATGTTGAACTAAGTTATATTTTTTGTTTTTTTGCTGCTGCTGTCATGTAATTTCCAACATTATTTTATACCTTTTTCTATATTTGTTTCTTTGTGTGTTTGTGTTTGAGGTTTTTATTCAGGCACACCCTTGAAGGGAGGCAAGGCATGAATTTTCTGCAGGAGACAAAAAGCATGAGATACGACTCACTCACTAGTGTTCGAGGAAGTGATTTATTTTTCCTACTTTAGTTTTAAAAGGAGCAACACAATAATAATAAAACTAAAACTGGGTCTTCATTAGCAGTCTCGAAATCATTAATTATTATTTTTGGATGGGTAAATTATAAGTAAAATTTTGTGTTGTTTACATGATGGTAGAGTTTGACCCTAAACCGGGTAGCTTCGGAGAAAGAAGAGAAGGGGACAGAGATGTCAGGAAAAGAAGGGGGGATTATATTATATCTATATTTCCATTAAAGAAACAGTAGCATTTTCATGAGTAAAAAGAAGAAGTGGGCATTGGACTTCTGCTTTTTAGGAACCCCGAATCGGACATCATAAAGCTTTCTAAACATCAATCAAATAAGACCAGCTATGGTGGGGAATCTCATTATCCTCTTCATTACCCCTCTTCATCTTTTTTCACCTCTACCACATTTGTTCTTTATTTTAGGCTCTTTTACCTAAATATTATTAAAAAAATTAAATTATTTTCTTAAATTAGAAAAAAAATACTTATTACATTATTTTGATTATTTTTAAACTCCACAAATGAGATAAGAGTGATGATAATTGTGTAATGGAATATAGTAAAATCTTTTAAAATAAATATATTAAAGAAATACAACACATGTCATTTGCTTGTAGAGTTAAAATAAACATTGACCCTAAAATCCTTAGCATTATTTAATAAAATAATATAAAATGAACTCCATTTTAATAAATTCAACGCCAAATTGTCACCAGTGCTGATGGTTTGATAATCTTGAGCCTGAAACTGTCACCCTTGATGACGATTCTGGATAATTTAGTGGAACGTTACGAAGAATCTTTGTCACCTCGAAATCTCAAGTATATAAAAATTCAAATCATTGTTCAAAATATAATATTTAGATAACTAATTTGGGACTCATGGTTTTGATAAATAATAATCATTTTCATCATATTTTATAATTCAGTGTCTCATTATTTTTAAGGTTTTAACTCCTTCCATTCTTACAACATAGAACCTTTTACTTTTTTGTACCATTGGATCAAGAGGGAACCCACTTTCAAAATTAAATAAAAGTAAAATACCTAGCCACTTTATAATATTACACTCCAACATTCTCCTCTCTTTTTTATTTCTTAATTCAACATAGCAGAAACTTCTATGTCCTTTTTTCCTAGGGTAAGAACTAAAAACAACATTAGAGAAAAATTCCTCCCTTTTCTTTTTTTTTTTTTTGGGGGGGGGGGGGGGGATGGGAGTCTTAAAACTGTTTAAATCTTCAAGATTTTTGTTTTGCTCCCCAGCATCCATATGAAGAGAAAAAAAAACCTACTATCTCCATGGTAGAAGCAATAAAATGCATGAAAATAAATTTAAAAAAATTAAAAAGGAAGAGAAGGGTTAAACGACACAACCCCCCCCCCTCCCCCCCAACAACTGATTCCCTTTACCCAAATCTCTTACCTGTGACTGCAGAAGTCCAAAAGCTTCTTCCTCCCTTCAACAATCTCATCAAAGAAATCATCAATCTGTCCAACAATATTTTCAACCCCAGATCTCAATACCCCAAAACACCCTCTCATGTTGTCTACTTTGTCCCTCAACCCCACCTCTGTTTCCCACTCCACCACCCCTCCTCCTCCTCTCCTCTCCAGCTCCCCTCTCACCTCTTCCATTGCCATCTTTGACCTCCTAAACTCATACAACAATATCCCTGCTTTCCCATTCATCCCCTCTATCTCTTCTGCTACTCTTTGTTGCAATCTTGCTGTTGATATCATGAATGTTGATCCAAAACACACGCACCCTTCGTTTCCCCCTCTTACCATACTTGATTCTGGCCAACAATGAACCCCCCCATATAGTAACATCATTAGTAGCAATGAACTTACATTCCTCATTGCATATAGTACTCCTCGGAAGCCATTGAACCCGTTCAGCTTTGATTCCATTGTAACTTTCTCTTCCAACTTTAATGGAAGTGGTTGGATTCTTGTTTCCATGAACCCCCTGTTTTCTTCTTCTAATCCCATGGCTTCTCTCCGGCATCTTGAAATTGCTCTGATTACCTGTTTTGAATTTAAAAAAGAATCAGATCATGAATTGAGCGATTGAAATTAGGAAGAAAGTTTGGGAATAGAAGGACCTGTCTGGAAAGCTGGGGACTAAGATGTCGATGATTATCAAGAGAAGAAATGATGTTAAACCCAGAAGAATAATAAGTCTCCATGCCGGATATGCCTGATTTAAGAACATGACAAGCATCCCAAAGCTTGGAACTTTCATCCATGTATTCATCAAGCCACTTATCACCAACAGGGAGATGTAGTTTCTGAACAAGGATGAGCAACTGGGAATGGAAAGATCTGAGAAGGCAAAGAACCCTTTGAAGGAATTGGATTGACATGAAGTTATTAGAGAGATACACCCTTTCAAGATCATCTAACCCACGAGTAAGGAAAGTGTAGAATCCATTCACAGAGCTCGTGGAAGATGGATCCATTGAAACAGAGAGGCAGGGGGGGGGTGTGGAGAAAAAAAGGTTACGAACAGAAGGGATTTATACAAATGGAGATGAATTCATGAAAGATGAAAAAGAAATTAAAAGGAATATATCTTAGAAGCTCTAATTTCTAAGGTTGAAAAGGATTGTTGGGAGCAATGATGGTGTTTCCTATAGAGGGGAAAGGATGATTGGTATTGTGCCATTTTCATTGTTTAATCAACAATATTACAATTTCTGAAAATGAAATTTGAGAAATCAATATTACCAAAACTCAAAAGAAAAACTAAGAAATGCAAAAGATTTTTATTCAATCATCAAATGTAAGCTTATTTCATCTCTTCTTCACCAATACAAATAAACACATTTCATAATCAGCAGTTTGTTCTTAAAAAAAAAAAAAAAAGTATAATGACATGATTAATCATTCCTACCAACTATTAATATCCTAATTTCGATTTCTTTTATTTCTTTTCAATTTTTTTTATCCTTCCAGCTTTGTTAAAATTTTATTTATTTATATGAACATTAGTAAGAGTAAAATATTATTTGAGAATTATTACATATAATTAACTTTAAATATATATAATAGTTCAGAATTTTTGAAGCTGGGTTTTTGAGTTTTGACTTATCATTGACTCAGATTCTCTTTCTTTAATTTCTTCCCATTTTAGAGGGTCAGATGCTTGAAACTGAGTGCTCACTTGCTCTGCTTAATATATAATGCAACTGGGGGAATAATATGAATAACCTCACATTTTTTTATTGTTATAATAAGAATTATATCAATTGAATTAAGATTTAATCGGTTTATCGATTATATTATAATTCGGAAATAAATCTATTTACATAGGTGTAAATTTACATTTTTTCATAAATTTTTTATATAATTAATATTTAGCAATTAAATTATTGAATTTATTAAAATATTTGTACTTGTCATACCTGTAAAATTTTTAATTGATCTGATATCTAACTTTGTGTTCTTAGAGAAACAAATATGATGACACATATTTTTTGAGTTTAAATTCTTTTTTATCACATAATAAAAAAATTGTTATGATTTTAATATATGAGGATGGATCTATTTACACGGATCTAAAACTAAAATCTATAATTAAAATAGTTTTTACATACTTTCGTAATTTTTTGTACGATTGGGATATTAATAATCCAGTCGTTAAATTTATCATGCATGTAAAATTTTAAACTAATTCGATATCTCTATCATGTCGAGCTAAAATATCATCAATATTAATTTATATTGAACAATTGGAAGTTTCTTTTACATAAAACAAATAGTTAGAGATTTTTAATTTACACTGAATTTGACGTGCATGATCAAATGATTAGAACATGAAATATAATGGAATGTTAAAATATGAATCATACAAAAAATTACAGAATGGTGCAAAACTATTTTAGTTTTAAATTGAAGTAAGTGAATCTCCCACCTTTATATATTTATATAATTAAAATTTAAATAAAATTATTTTTTTATTTATAAAAGTACCATGAAGATTCTTATGCTAGGAGTAAGATCGAAAAGATTGATTAAAAATTTCAAAAGTTTTGGCATAGATTGATAAATATTATTGTTTCTAAATATATTCTCAAAAACAACATAGATCGGTAAATTTTGAAATTTTTAATATTTTTTCTTAAATTAATTTTTTTTGGCATATACATATAAATTAGCCCTAAAAAATGTTATAATAAATAAAACTGGTGTTTATTAATTAGAAAAAAAACAATTATGAGATAATGATTATATGCTTATAATTTAAAAAGAAAATCATATATTTTGAATTAATGATGAGTTTGAATGAGCGGTGTGCTTACTTATAATTAATGTAAAAATAACGGTATCGATGATATTAAATGCTATAACGTGAAATAAAAAGTAAACTAAATACATTACTCCGTACTCCATCACCCATCTAAATTAAGTTATTAAAATTATGATGTCATTAATATACTTAGGTTACACTTTATATTTAAATAAATATATTTTTTAAAATAAACAAGATATGAACATCCGTATGTAAGTTGTCAGATATAATTATTTTTATTCTCTTTACTTTTTCTTTTTTGGACAAAATGGATTTTTTTTTAAATTTAAGAAACCTACTTTATTGTTTATATTAAAAAATTCATGACCTAATCAACACCGTTGCTTTCACCAGCTTTAGGACCCATCAAACGGCGAACCCTAAATAAAAGGATTTCTTTACTTTTCATACAAATTGCTAATCATTCATTCTTCCTACTTTTCCTAATAAAATATTATTAGAATTAAAACCTTAAGATGTGCCAATTCAGTTATTCCTTCTTAAATATCAATATTTTTTTTATATAAATTGAAAATGTTTTTTCTTTATGATTCTTCTAAGTTAAAGGATAATAATTTAAAATAAAAATTTTATCGTAGGTGGAAATTATACATTTAGAATATAGTGTATTTATAAATAATTTATAAAAATAATGAAATATATGGTTTGAAACTAATTAATAATAACAGATAAAATATATACAATATTAAAATAAAAAATAAATTAAATTGTGAATAAAACGAAATTTAAACACATAAATATATCAAATTAAGAATATTAAATGCAATAGAATTGTTTATAATCGAGCTGCTATATGGTTAATTAATGACACCAACTCAATTAGAAGCTTAAATGATAATATAAATGTTTATAAAAACCTACAATTTTAAAATTAACCATGACAGTTTTTTTTATTAGATTTACGATATACTCACGATGTGAGTGAAAAAATTATGTAACAAATATATTTATTCTAACTTTACATAAAAATCAATTGAAGTTTTGGTTACAATGGTAAAATTAATTGTTTATTATGCACAATATTCTAGGTTCAAATCTCATTTTGCTATGTAAAAAGAAAGAAATATCCTCATAAAATATAATTTAATTTGTATATGAGAAAGTATTTTAATAATTTTATAATTAATTTAGTGCTCAATTAATCCGTGACATTAACTAACAAAACAACACTTAAAATGAATATAAAATAGATAAATGGTAAAAATAAAGTAATATCAAAGTACATTTATTAAAAGAAAATAACGTACAAATTGATAATTGAGCAAATTTTTTATACAATAAAATACTTAAAACTATTTATAATCTCTCTACAATCTTTAAATAGCGCACTCAAACACATATCCTCCTATACTGATAACAATATTGATGACAGTTCAACTAAGACTCAATCGGCATAGAGATGATAATATTTTGGATCAAATTTAAAAATAAATTATGATTATGATTACCATACAGTAGCAAGAAAAATATTTTAAGAGGTTTTCATGTTCATTTTTCATATGAATTATTGGTACAATGAGTACATTCAAATTTAATTTTTCATGAACTGAAAGTCTAAAAAATTCGATAAGTTAATTCTTTTAGGCTTAATTTGATTTTCATATCATTAAATTAATATATTTATATAATTATTAAATTTAAATTTTTTAATTCAAATAGTTATTAATTTTGAATATTTATTATACACATTAATAATTGCATTAAATTCATTTTATATTCATAATTAATATTTTTTAAATCTATTTTAGTTTATAATTTAACATAAAGATTTATTGTTAATTATAAATTCTTAATATAATTATATAATATTTAAAATATATTTTCGTAGATTAAATAATTATAAATTTTCGTTTATATTTTACTTTTATTTAAATATTATCATACAATTATTATTTATTAATGTTTGTTTCGTTATAAATTCTTACTTTTTAGGGTTTTAGATTAGATCTATATCGAATTCAATCTTGAATCGATCTCGAGTTCAAATTTTATTGGGTTCAGGTTTTCTCGAGCTTAGATTATTTCAAGTTTGGATTTTCTCGAGCTTAGATCATATTGACTCAGCTTTCTTGGATTCAAATTGTTATGAGCTCAGATCGGTATTAGCGGGCCTTCAAACTCAAGCCTGTTTTGCTAACTCTAGCTTCAATTGTCGTGGATAATTTTATACCATATTAATGTGAAAAAACATATTCTTAAAAAGGAGGGATCCACTTACACTGGTGTAAAACTAAATTGGTTTTACACTTTTTTATAATTTTTTTCTATTATTGATATTTTAATAATCCAAATGTTAAATTCCATGTTACATTCATGTAGATCAAGCATGTCAAGTTTGAAGTAAAGAAAAATCTTTGAACTATTTGTATTCTAGATATACTAGGATATTCTATTAAATTATTATTATTTAATTAGACATTATTCGAATAAAACTCTTATATCGATTCACACATTATTTACATCGCTATTCTTTTAGAAAATAGTGATAATTTATTTTACAAAATAAATTTTATTTTTATGGGGAAAGTTTTCATTTAATGCAATTAGTTCATGATTCTTTAAGCCTACACTCAAAGTGATTTGTGGTTCGAGAATAAGAGAGAAAGTCGTTCGATAGAAAGTTGGGATCGACTTAACCACCTTGTACAAAGTACAAGGGTAATTTCCATTAAAGTTTATTACTATAAATATCACAATGACTCAATTTTAAAGAACAAATTTTAAATTTTCATTGTGCCTAAAACACTGTTTTCGAAATCGATTCTTCCAACACAAATTTCAAAGTATAACATCCAAAACTTAAAAGATGTCCTTAACATTTAGCAACTTTCCCTTAGGACCATTCAGTCACCTTGACGGAGGTCACTTTATGACCTCCCCTCAACTAGGGGCAATTGTTATATCACCTCCATATATCACCCTCGAGCATCATCTCATCAAATGCACCTTTCCCATCAATCACCTTCACCGAAAGCAAGATCAAGTAGCACCCAACACCTAGAGCCCTTCAATCATGATGAGACGACCATCACTTGTTAAACCACCCTACATTGTCTAATTATCGATCTACAAGATTATAGTGCCGCCTATAATAGAAGATAAAGAGGTAACCCATTCACCAATAAGATGCCTATACATGGCATCCCAAATCTCTCTTATAAAATCCCTCTCACCTCGATAGAAAGGAGACATTAGATAGACAATCCCTTTCTCTCTCTACTCCTTTAGCAATCTCTCCCCTTCTTTCTCCCCCTCCCTTTTATCGTCTCTCTGTCCATGACGACTCTCTACCCTCTTAGGGTGAATTACCTTGTACTTTCGTCAACCTCTTCCCTTATTTTAAATGATATTAAAAATTAAAAACAATTTATTTAATAAGAATTATTAATAAATATAAGCATAGTTTAAGAGAAATAGTACATGTCACTGTTTATATATATAATTGGATAAGCATGGAATAAATGAGGGATTGGGGATTATAGATAAAAAGCTTTTTCACATGTGAAACCCATTGAAGTTTAAAAATTTATGATCCAACTTCCAAAATTTGCCAACAAAAATTAGACATATCTTCTCACCATCCAAATCTTGCCTAGTAAATTAGGGCACCTCTGGATTTCAGTCACATCTCATTGTGAGGTTGGCGGGTCACAATTTGTTTGCTCTTCTTTGGTAAACCACTTCATCATATAATTTATATGTGAAATTTTATTGAAAGGGAAGTTGTAATTTGTTGATACACAATATTAACGGGAGTGAAAAAGGAAAGGTAATGTGATTTTGAAGAAGGTTTTGGAGTTTGGAGACAGAAGATTTTTTAGAGAAGAGGAAGATAAGTCATGCTTTCTTTAGCGTGTCTTTCCCCCTTAAATGAAATGTCTGAAATTACTTAAATCATGGATCTTTCGGGTTAGATCTCGAGTCAAACTATTTTTATTATAATTATATATAACATAATTATAAGAAATTTTAATGTGTGATTTAGTGATAAAGTGTAATTGTAGTTTAATTTGAAATTTAGAAAGAATAAAAAAAAGTTTGAAAGTCATTAAGTTTAATTTATCCATATATTTTTTTCAATTTTCACTGTCTCATAAGAATTAAAATATTTTAATTATATCCAATTCAACGAGATTTATTAATTACAATATTTACTTAAACATGTTACATCATTTAATATATTCAAATATAATTACTGTTACTTTTCAAATACACCCTAAATTATGTTAATTTTATGTTTTTGTGCAAGAATTATCGATGTTTAGTAACTATATTAGATCATGATTAAATTTAAAGCCAAATCAGATTAGATTCTAAGCGGAAAGTAATCTCTCCCAACATCATTTTCTCCATTCGGAAAACTCGAATTCGAATTATTTATATCAAATTACTCACTATTTGATTCAACAAGTGCCCGTCGGTGTTAATTTTATTAGAAAATAATCCTAAAGTACATGAATAGTACTAAGAAAAGTAAATGCAATACAAAGAAATGTTAGTCAAACCGCATCTCCATCACGAAATCAAGAAAGTGCCCTAGAAATCCCACACAGAGGAGAATGTTTCATTTTCTTCTTAATGATCTTAAATGGATACAACTGGATGGTCCAAAACCTCTAACATATGAAAATGATGTAAGGAATAATTGTAATGAAATTATTGAAACTCTAAAAACTTGCTTAGTGGAATGATATAGACTAAATTATTGCTAAATTTACGTTTTAGTCACTCAACTTAAAAAAGTTATGAAATGATCACTGAACTATTCGAAAGTTTTTCTTTAAGTCACAAAGGTGTTAAGTTTCTTTAGTTTTTTGAAGTCTCGCTAGTGAGCTCCAAACAACAATTTGACTAGAAGAATATACCTTAGATCTAAATTGATTTGACGGTCAGTTTCAAAGATCTAAGAAGAAAGTTGTTTGAATTTTGGTTCGCAAATTTGTGATGTTCAAAATTGTTTCATGAAAAAATGAACTGAAAAAAAAGAGAGCTTTCAATTTGTGTAAACAAAGAAGGTCATACGACAACAATTTTAATAGCCCAATGACTTAAAATGAAAACTTTTGAATAGTTTAGTGACCATTTTGTAACTTTTTAAAGTTGAATGACCAAAATATAAATTTAACAATAGTTTAGTAACTTTGGGTATAGTTTACCCTAAAGTAAATTATTAAAAAATGGTAGCATTTCAATCCATTTGTAGCCTCTATACTATTATTTAAAGGGTTGATTGAGTTGGTATGATCTATCAACCAAATCTCAACTCGGTTGTGAAGTTATCAAAATCTCATTCTTTTTATTAAACTAGCTTTTAATGTCAGATGTGTTGCATGTGATTTTACATGTTTAATATTTAATCAATTTTTTAAAATATTGTATTTTAAATTACAATGATTAACGTGATAGAATATTTCTTATTTGAATTACTGAATATAATTAACATATATTAACTTATCAATTTAAATATTGTAATAGAAACTTTTAAAATCATAATTAAAATATTTTTAACATATTTAACATATATATAATATGTTTTACTTTATGTAGTTAATGCAAATTAACATTATTCAAAATAATAACTAATTAACATAATTAACTCTTGATATTAATTAAGTGATAATTAAATTTTATTTAATAATAACTCTATTTTACAACAATAAAATTAGCACATTTAAAAAAAATAATACAACTTCTTTTTTATGTCAACTTTTTTAACTAATAATTATATTTAAGTTTTTTCTCTATATTTTATGCTTAAATTTTTATTCAGGTGTCAATTGAGTCTTAGTTCAATTGGCATCGACATTGATATTGTTGTCAATATAAAAAGATATGGATTCGACTCATATGAAAAGAAGTAAATCCAAAAAAAATCTATTCAGGTAATAATTTTATTTTAAGATTAACAAATCATTTTTAAATAATAGTTGTAAATTCAATTATAATTTTTTTAAATTTAAATATAGTAATTTGAATAAAAATAAAAAATATTCTCGTTAGTTCAAAAGTTTCTTAAAACTCGTGCTTTTATATATATTATAGATAACAAGCATTGTTACAAGAATATTTTATATAAAATTTAGAAAAATACATACGATAAAATTTAAACCTAAAACACTGTAATGTTTAATATCTCAAAATTATCAGAATTTTTATAAATATATTTATTATATAAAATATTAAAATCACATGGTGTGTGTCATGGGATAGTTAAAATAATGTGAGTATCAATAAGTGAAAAATGAACAAACATATCAAATCAGTTGTGGAAGTGAAACAAAGATATGGCTGGTATTGGTAAGTTGCTTACCAGGTTTGTTCAACTCATTTATATTTCTTTTTTCAGGGACCACTTCACAATTTTCTTTTCTTTTCCTTAACACCCAGTTACTTTTTTTATGTTTATTTTCTCAAGGGATCTGGAACCCACAAACCTGCTTTGGTTTCAAGGCAAAGTGATTGATATTTTTTCAAATCTCACTTTAGGGTTTGAAATGAAATGTGATTAGGGCAAAAGTTGAAGCCGATCTTAAAAAATTTGAACTCGTGTGTTAGTTTGATGATCAAAGTGTTTACCATTTTAGATGTGATTTAGGTTCGAGTCGTGCTAGTCGTTAGAGTGTTGTCCTCTTTTTATAATTCAAAAAAATATAAAATTTTAAAGGGTTAAAATGAAAATTTGAATAGTTTCTGATCTTGTTTGGTAAAAGAGAAAAAGAAAAGTGAAAGTTGGAGCCTAAAACATGTTGTAGGCCAAATGTCAATCCCAGAAACTACACAACTGGATTCATAATCATAGGCTCGACCTTCTAAAGTGGGAGTCTTCTACTTTTCTTTTCCTTTGGGCCACCCCTCTTATGGACTTTTTACCATCAACACTTTTACTTAATTATTAAATATTTTTATATAATAGTATTTAGTTTTTTTTTAATATAATAGTGTGATTACATGGTAATATTTATTTTTATTTTTTAATCTTTTGATAACGCACATACACATTACACATATAAATGCTCAAACTCGAGTCTCTTAGTATGAACATCATTCTCTTTATCACTGAAATCACTCGTTGGATTCATAATAATATTAGTTATATATATTACAATATTTTTTTTGTTATATAATACAATGTTTATAACTCTAGATTGGAAGTGTTTATGAATAGGGAAATGGCGAAATTATTAGACATTAACTTAAAAGATAAAAGTTAGAGTTTTATTAAGCTTATAATTAATAAAAATTGTTTATAAGTAGACTTGATAATGGGTTGAACCGATGCAAAATTTTAGGTTCATTTTTTAGGTTTGAATTCGGTTTAATTTAAAATATAGGTTTAAAATTCTGTTCAAACTCAATCCAAATTAAAAATACTAAACTTGAGTCTAACTCGGCCTACCCTATTAATTTTTACATTATTTTTATATAAAAAATTTAAAAATATAATATTTCAAATACACTAAAAACATTAAAATAAATGTTTCTCAACAAATTGAAAATACATTAAAAATAATTTATACTTAAATAATATTAAGATAATTACAACTTAGCAATGTAACAATACAATAGTAGCAATGTAAAAACGAAATGGTAGTAAAACAGCAGCGAAACAACAACACAACAGTAGTGAAACAATAAAAAAGAATAATAACAAAATAGTTGATTCTGGTCAACCCGGGCCAAAAAATCCTACCCGAGGCTCGACTCATTTAGAAAATAAATTTTATTTTTTTGTCAAAACCCTTTTTTCAAACCGCTTTACTCTTAACGCTTATATTAGAATGAGACTTGTATCTCCATCAAATTACTTAAATACTCTTAACGCTTTACTTAGTAGAGTAAATATTTGATGAGAATTTCGTATATTGATATGATGGTTAAGTGTATTCATTAATTCAGGTGTGGCCTGGGTTCGAGTTACGCCAGTTGCGTTGTTGTTAGAGCTCTACTCTCCTCTTATTTATACACTACTATCTCGTTTTCTCTCCTCTCATCATTTCAAATTGAAAGAATTGATTTTTATGCATTAAAATGAAAAATGATCATTTCTTCTATTTTTTTTCTTCTTACTTTTAAATACATTCAAAATTTATTTTCTTTCTACTTTTCCACTCTCTACCTTCATCTCTCCACTTTTCCACCCTAAAGGTATGCTTGATTAAGTGAAGAAGTGAAAGGAAAGGAGAGAACAAAAAAATAGAAAGAAAATAAATTTTAAATAAGTTTAGTAAAAAAAAAGTGAAAATAAAAATAAAAATAATGACCATTTTTCATCTTAATACAAAAAAAATATTTTCTATCTTTTTATTTTCCATTTCTTTCGATTTTCTATCTTTACATTTTCTTCTATTTAAATCATATTGTTAATCAAAATTTGAAAAAAAAATAAACAATTTATTAATAATCCACCTAATAAATAATTTAAAAAGCGAATTATACAATAAAATTTTAAATAAAGAATATTAATGTGCTATAATCTTTTATTAATTTCATTTTCTTTCTCAAACCATCAATCGAACACTCACACATAGTTAAAGACTAAATTTATGACACGTTATATGAATGAAAAAAATTATGTAACAAATATATTTGTTAAAAATTCATATAAAAATTAATTATTGTTCTTGTTATATATTATGATCAATTTTTTTATAAAAAAAAACATCTTCATAAAAAATATAAATTAATTTGTATATGAAAAAATATTATGCCCAATTGATCTGTAATATCAAGTTAGTAAAACGTTTAAAACAAATATATTTTTTTCAATAAAAGATAAGTGTCCAATGATTGAACCTCGAACTAATTTCATTTATATCAAAGCTTTTGAAAGTTTCACTTATACAAAAAAAAAAACCTTACAATTACAAATAAATAATACCCAAAGTAATTAACTTATGGCTTTACTTATAAATCAATATAGTGGTTTTAGGGTATAAAGAGAAGAAAGTGGGTTGGAAGCTATTTGGGGGTTAAACCCTATTTGATGATTAGGGTTGTGATTTAGGAGAGAAGAAAAGGCAAAGGTGATGATGGGGTAAAGTAGGTAGAAGGCATTTGTTGATAGACAAAAAAAATAAATCAGTGAAGATGACATGTTTGATGATGTTGAGGGAGGGAGGGAAGCGTGCAATCATTCACCAACTCAATCTCATCTCTAATGTCATTTCATTCTGCAGCTCATCTATTAGTCTAGGCAATCAACACATTCCACCTACATGTATTGGCCTAGTGTGTGTGTGTCCCTGATTCAGCCACATTGCTTCTTTATCACTTTTAGTGGTCCAAAACCACCCATCACCATGCACATTTTAGAAGGTCCTAATTCCAGATTATACATATAATATCCCATGAATTAGATTATATCATATTCATTTGTATGAGATAACTTTCCAACCCAACCCCTTTGACTTCATCTTCTTGCCATCCCAAATCTAAAAAATAGTGCAGAAACAGTAAATTTTAAAGGATACCCAGTGCAGATATAGATATATCCTATCTGGATATGGTCTATTATTATTTATTGATTGAGGTGTTATGTGACAAATGAGCACCATGAATGTATATTCATGGCTGACGATTCTCTTAAAAAGTATATGTTGGATGAGTTAATGCTGGGTTGTAGAGCTGGTGGACTATATTTTGTAAAGATATTAGCTTCCAGCCAATCGAAAAATTAATACAAGGGTAAGCCCCTACTAACATGAGAAATATATTAAATAACAGCTGAAAATCCTCCTGGCATTAAAAGCATTGCGGCGGCGGCTTCATGGGTTTCGGGGAAAGGAAAAAAACAAAATAAAATAAAAAGCATTGCCGCGGCTTGATGGGTATCATGGAAAAGAAAAAAATATTAGAACACACCTGGTGGGACTCGAACCCACAATCGTCTGATTAGAAGTCAGACGCCTTATCTATTAGGCCACAGGTGCTGTTATGTAAATATACTTTTATAGAATATCCGAAATTACAAGCCCTTGTTGATGTTAATTTATATTTTATATTAGTTTTCTTAGCTATGTCAATTGTTTGTATTCATTTAAATACATTTTGTTTGTATTATTTGTTTTATACATTTTGTTTATAAAACAATAAGAGTTATTGTTGTATAATTAAAAACCCTAAATTTTTTTTCTCTCAATTATTTATTTTTTATCTTTTATTTTATTCAGCGGTTGTATTAACTTTCAAGTGGGTTATCATTCGTTTTTTTCTCCCTCCCGCAAATTCTTTCTTTTTTTTTTCATTCACTCCACATGTCTTCTTTCTTTTCAATTTACAAAATCTATTTTGTGGGTATCTTTGTTGTCTTCACAAGTTGTGATGGACAGATGACGATGGCCTACTATTCGCTAAAACTCTATCGACCACCAGTAGTTTTTTTAGCAAAGTGGGTGACTTTTCATCAGCTTTTTAAGCTGTTTTTGTTTTTATTTTGAGAGTATTTCAAAATAATAAATGATTTCACGAGTCGATTTGGACTCGTATTGTCTTAAGTTTTTTTTGTTTGTTTTCCATTGTTTAATTAATCTTCAATTCTAGAAGTTTTAGTTTACTCTTGTAGCACGTTTTTTTAGTTTTACTTATGCATGTAAACTTCCTTTTGCAAGTGATTTTAGAGAAGTTTGCGAATGCTTGATTCTTTTGTCGATTTTTGCTAGCAGCTTTAGATTATTCAAGATTAATTTTTTCATCGTATTAAGTGATTACAATCACTTCAGATATATATCCATTCATTAAATGAATTAACCTTTAAAAAAATAATAAGAGTTGAATCATTTAAACTCTCAATATCTTTTTAAGTCCTAACCCTTGAGTAATAAGCCTAATTATATAGTAGATATTTAAGATAAATAACTTATTTACATCATAAATGAATTTTAAAAAAAAAGGATAAATAAGGGTAATATCCATCCAACCATGAAGAGAGATAGTTCTATCAAATTTCTTTGCTTCAATTTAGGGATGATATACTTTTTCGGTAATTTAGTCTATTTTGTACTTATACTTTTTTTTCATTTTGGTTCTTAAATTTGGTAATTGAATTCATTTTGATCCTTAAATTTAAATTATGTTAAGAATTGATTATGTGACTAGTGTTACTAGAAAAAGATCAAATCAGATGAATCGAGAACTAATCAATATAATTGTTTGAACAAAGTGGTTGAACTGATTGACTCGTAAATCGCTTGAAATTGGTAAAAATTAAAACCATGACAAAAATCAACATTGAACAAGTTTATTTGAGGGAAGTTTGCGAATGCTCGATTCTTTTGTCGATTTTTGCTAACCTATTTAGATTATCCGAGATTAATTTTCTTATCGTATTAAATGATTGTAATCACTTCAGATATATATCCATTCATTAAATGAATTAACCTTTAAAAAATAATAAGAGTTGAGTCATTTAAACTCTCAATATCTTTTTAAGTCCTAACCCTTGATTAATAAGCCTAATTATATAGTATATATTTAAGATAAATAACTTATTTATAGGGATGTAAATGAACAGAACGTTTGATGAACTGTTCGTGAACCGTTCGTATAACATTCGTTTATTAAACTAAATAAACGAGTATGAACAAAAATTTTATGTTCGTTTAATAAACGAATGAACACGAACAGAGCTGTGTTCGGTTCATTTATGTTCACGAACAAACTCGTTTATGACTCGTTTATTTATTAATGATATTTTCTTATAAAAATATTAAAATAATATATGTGTGTATGTATTTATTGTTTGTTTGTTTATTATTCATTAACATTGTTCGTAAACATGTTCAATTATATGTTCATGAATATGTTCGTTTAATGTTCGTGAACATGTTAGATTAAGAAACAAACGAACATGAACACACATAATTTTAAATAAACGAACATGAACAAAATATTTGAAATTTTTAACAAACACGAACCGAACATGAACAACTTCAAAAATAAATAAACGAACACGAACAGAGATTTATTCGTTCAAGCTCGGTTCATTTATAGTCCTACTTATTTACATCATAAATGAATTAAAAAAGAAGAAGATAAATAAGGGTAATATCCATCCAACCATGAAGGGAGATAGTTCTATCAAATTTCTTTGTTTCAATTTAGGGATGATATACTTTTTCGGTAATTTAGTCTATTTTGTACTTACACTTTTTTTTCATTTTGATTCTTAAATTTGGTAATTGAATTCATTTTGATCCTTAAATTTAAATTCTGTTAAGATTTGATTATGTGACTAGTGTTACTAGAAAAAGATCAAATCGAATGAATCGAGAACTAATCAATATAATTGTCTAAATGAAGTGGTTGAACTGATTAACTCGTAAATCGCTTGAAATTGGTAAAAATTAAAACGGGGACAAAAATCAACATTGAACAAGTTGATCCAATTTAATAAATTTTCTAAGATTGTTATGAATTTTTAATTGATTATTTAATTATTATTAGTCGAAGGTAGAATCGATCGAGCTGGTTGAATAGAGAACCAACTGCCTTATTAGAATACTAAATGTGACACTTTGATATTATACCACATCATCAACTGAAGTTATATATATATAATTTTTAAGTAATGATGTGGAACAATTTCAAAATGTCACATCATCAAACTTTTATAATTTTCAAGTTTAGGAATCAAAATGGACCTAATTACCAAGTTTAAGTACCAAAGTGGAAAGAAATAAATACAAGTATCAAAATAAACCTAGTTATGAAATTGAAAGACCAAAGATTATATTATCCCTTTAATTAAATCAAAAGAAAGATCCTTATAGTGGATCACCTTATTGGGTCTCTTGGCCGAATTTCCTCTTGTTTAATTGGACTGCTATGTTGCCCAAAATCTCTTGGATTGGTCCCTCAAATCTTCACCCAATTCGGCCTACAAAAATAAAACAAGGCATACCCATTGGATATTTAACCCAACATGAATCTTCATCATATTTAGAAATTCAATACAAGTACATATAACCTAAATATAGAAATTACCGAAACGTATTTACAAATAATTATTACATAAAATCCCGTGTGTTGATCTAATGATCTAAATGTGACTTGAGTTTAAATCGTGTTAATTGCGTTGCAATAACCAACTAAAAAACATTAAGAATGCTAATTTTGACAATTTCTCGAATTTCCAATTCGAGATGGATCTCTATGAGACAATTCTGAAAAATTATTATTATTTTTAATCAAGTTAGAGACTCGAGAGGCTTGCTAAATTTATTATATCGAGACCACATTGATAAAATATTTAAACTTTGAGAGTTAAATTTGTTGATAAACCAATTAAAAATACATATAGGAAAAACATTAACGTCAAAATTAATTGTCTTTAATTACTCACTTTTGAAATTGATAGGGATTAAATTGCTCTGATTATTTTGAAAGGATCCAATTTGTTTAATTTCGAAATTGAGAGAGATCACAGAGGTCTTCTTACAAAAAATATTTCTGTAAAAAATATCTAAAAAGAAAATAAAAATTCAATATTGAAGATTATATAAGTGGTGAATTAAGTAATTGATTCCACAAAACAATTTGAAAAAAAAACTTACTAAAATCCAAAAATCATTATTTTTTATATTTTCTTTCAAAAATCATCATTGTTTAATTTAGTAACAATTCTTCTTTTTGATTTTTAAGTTTTAATGATTAATTTCCTAAAAATGAAAATTGTGACTTTCCTTGTGATAGGATTTTTAATTTTGGTCAAATTCTGTTATTAGACTCTACACTTTGCGTTAGTTATGGATTTAATATTTGTATTTTAATTTAGTCATTTTTTGTCCCTATACTTTTAGAATTTGAAAATTTTAGTCATAACAAAATGATAACTATTAAATTCATTAAGTTATTTTTTTAAAAAATTTGCTGTGTCAAACATAATATAACATGTGTAATGCTATATTTGTTTGTTATTTTCATGTATTACTCACAAAAAATCAGTTAATAGATTTAACGATTGTCCTTTGCATTAAGACTAAAATTTTAAAATTCAAAAAATATAACCACTAAGAATGATCAAATTGGTACACGTGGACTAAATCTATAACTTTACACATAATATAGGACTAATAACATAATTTAACCAAACAAATTAAACTGTTACCATTGGGTCAGGATTAAAATTTTAAAATTTGAAAAGTATAGAGACTAAAATTGATAAAATTAATGTACAGGTACTAAATCTACAATTCAAACAAAGCACATGGTCTAATAGCAAAATTTGACCTTTAATTTTTTATGCAATTACAAACTCTTTTTACCAATTACAAACCCTTAGCAAAGGTTTTTCAATTTCTTTTTCTTTAAAAAAACACATGTAAAAAGGTAAAAAGAAGGACTTATCTAATTATGATTGAAGTGTTATAGATAAAGATAATGTTAAAAAAATTAGTTTAAATTCACATATTTATAATCAATTTATTTGAAGTGATTATAAATAATTATAGATATTATATAAAACTTAAGGGTGTGGCTGTTAATTAAAAAAATTACATATTAAATTTTTACTGTTAAATTTTATAAGAGTTAAATTTATATCAAAAAATTATTTTATAAATTAATAAATATAAATATTTACTATAATTATATGTTTGATAAAAGTAAATATTAATTTTTAAAGATTATTAATTTTTAATTTTAATCTTATTAATATAATATTTTATATTATTTTGGATAAAAATAAATAAGTTAATTTGGACATATTATTTTAAAAAATAATTTATTTTATTTTTAATAAAATAAAATCAACTTAATATTTTCTACATTAAATGTACGTTTTTGTTGAAAATTTTATATTAACTAAAAAAATTAAAATGATTATCAAACACATTTAAAATATTAAATGTTGAAAATTTTTATTTCAGTAAAAATGAAAATTTTCACGGTTTATCAAACAAACCCTAAGATAGTATTCATACAAAATGGAGTTAAAAGATACAAGGCATAATGATTTAGTCGGCCCTTCAACTTTACAAAAAAAATTATTTTATTCCTCTAATTAATTTTTTACTTCTTTTAATCATTGAACTTGCATTTTTTGTCAAATAACCCCAAAATGGATGGACAAATTAACATTTATTAACTTTGTTAACGTGACATCCACAAAGAAGTCCATCTACACGCCACATTAGCAATTAATTAATTTTAAACAATTAAAAAATTATTTTTTTTATTTTTAATAATTTTTAAAATTTTTTGAATTTTTATATTTTAAAAAAATTAATTAATTGCTAATGTGGTATCCACGTGTATGCCACATCAACAAAGTTAACAAATGTTAACTTTTTTTTATCCATTTTGGGGTGATTTGACAAACAATGCAAGTTTAAGGACTAAAAGAGACAAAAAAAATTAAATGAAGAGTTAAAATGACTTTTATTTTAGTAAAATTAGAGGGCCAAATAAGTCATTATGCCAAGATAAAAATATAAAAATTATTGCTTGTGCTGAAGTATGAATATGGAGGGAGAATTGAAATATAAAATATTGTTTTAACCTTGATGCTGTGATTGGATGTCACTTTACAGATTTAGGCTTTATTTGATGGAGTGTAAAAGAAAAATTGGAAGGATGAAAAATATAAGGGGTAGAAAATTAGAAGGATGGAAAGCATAAATTTTTTTCAATAGGTGTGTTTGGTAAGAGAGTTGAAAAATGAAAAGAAAGAAAATAAAACATTTGAAAAATGCATAGTTTTGAATTAATATATACATCTTTATAATTTTCTCTCTTCTCATTATTGGAATGATTGATTTCTATGTATTAAAGTGTGCTTGGTTGGGCGGAAAAGTGGACAGATGAGAGGAGAGAGTGGAAATAAAATAAATTCTGAGTATGCTTGGTTGAGAAGTAAAGTGGGTAGAAAGAAAATAAGAGGCATAAAAATCAACAGTTCAAAATTGGAATGATGAGAGAAGAGAAAATGTATGTCAATTCAAAATTATACATTTTTTAAATAATTCATTTTCTTTTCTTTTATTTTTCAATTCTACCAAGTAATGAATAGAAAAAAAATTGTATTTTATCTTTCAAATTTCCATCATTTAAATTATTTTCTAGTCTACCAAACAAAGTATTAATGTGATAAGCTAAGGCAAGGCATGTTTGAAGTTAGAACTTCATCCACGAAAATTAAGTACGATGGGGAAACAGGGCCGCAACACATCTTGGAGACTCTCATAGCATTTTTCATGACCTTAGGACGGAGCTTATTAATTATGTAATTGATATTAACATGTATATATACAACATTACAGCGGTGGATCCGTGGCGCAATGGTAGCGCGTCTGACTCCAGATCAGAAGGTTGCGTGTTCGATTCACGTCGGGTTCAATTCCAGGTTCCTTTTTTATAAATGTGTGTTTTAATTGGTCAATTTGTGCTAGTAGAACTTGTAGTTTGAATAAATTATGGATTTAGTACCTCAACTTTAATTTGATTAATTTCAGTTCTTATACTTTTAAAATTTTAGTCCTAGGCCAAATGGTAACAGTTAAACATGTTTGGTATTTATAGGAGAGGTTCTCTTGTCTGTTTATATGACGTGGAAGGGTAGTTATCATCATAAAGTATGTGAATGAGGTGCACTAGGGTCATTTTGTTATTCTTTTAAGCAATACGAGATTGTTATGTACAAGTGGATCCCAAGGGTCCAGTGAGCTTTGAAGAGAGTGTTCACATTAAAAATGGGTGGTCAGGCCACAATGAGCGAGTGATCAATTGAAGGGAGAATGTCTCTTCCGTCAGTAGATAGCTTCGTAATGGATAGCTAATTTGGGAGGTTGGACAATTGGGGGCGGCTTGATGGATGGAGGGTAAAGGTTTGCTCTCAAGTGTCTAACTAATACATTCTGGAGATGCCACATGTCTAGCCCAGGTGATGGTATAACAAATCTAATATCTATCATTTACTCAAGACTAAAATATTAAAATTCTAAAAGCACAAAAATTAAAAATGATTAAATTAAAGTATATGGACTAAATTCATAACTTACACATAGTACAAAGAATAATAGCAAAATTTAACTTTTATTATTTATTACCAAAATATGCTATTTATTATTATTGTTATTATTAAAACTTTGTTTTTGCCACTCTCATCGTCAGACCCCATCTTCTGCAACTTCCTAGTAAGGCTTATGTTTTCTTCCCCTAACCTTTTCTTTCTACTCAAAGAGTTACTTGAAAGCTATGAGTGTTAAATCCATTTCGAGAACATAAGTTGGTAATCTTTTTCTTTTTCAAAAGCAGTGTGGTATTTTGTTTTCTCAGGAAACAAACAAGAAGTCAAACGAAAAAAACTGTGATAAAAAAAGATATGCAGATGTTATGTTTGCTGAGCTCTTTTTTTCTTCCAAATTGCAGTGAAGTTGGTATTTCTGTATATAAATCTTGGATTTGCTTCAAATTCATTTTTATTCTAGTTTGTCATTTTTACCATTCATTTTCTTTGATTTTATTATAGTTGTATTGCTTCTGTTTACAAACAGCCCCAACAAACAACATAGAAGGTTCAAACAGATTATTATTTGTGGCTAATGTTTGGCCTTTAATGGAACAAAAAGAATCCTGCTTCTCTTCATTTCTGATGGTATCATGTTCTTAAATTTTTATGAATCAGATAAGCTAAATTCCATGTTTCACTAACTTGAATATGGAAAAATGGCAAAATTAAGGTAATCACATCTTGCTAATATAATTTTCCAGCTTTCAAACAATATATAGGACAATATAACAGCACTAAATCTAAATTTGATGTCCTAAACTTCTTGATACACCATATAAGATTCATATTTACAGGATTTATGCTCAAGAAGTTCCTTTCTTTCTTTCAAACATTGTAAGTACATATATATATATATATCATGTAGTATATATTGAAGTTCATATGACAAGACCTCCAAAATATAAATTTGTGGTGACCCTACAGCCTAGATATATTGGTGGTTAACGTGGATGGGCAGCCCAGAGTGAACTGAGAGCTCGGAGACGGTGGAAGTATTCCCCTAAGGCGAGTAAACCTCGAGCTGCTTGGTGTGTTGTTAGGATATGAACCATCTGTAGCAAAGTCTGTTCCCGAAGGTGATCGGCCTGTTTTGGGGGAATAACACAAGCATAACTTGGTAAAACTAATGTACATTTCTGAGACATATCCATATCCAACATTCAAATCAAAGTCTGTAACGTGATACCTGATTTACAAAGCCCTCAAGGGCTTCTATTATATCGGTTGCGACAGCAATCTGAGCTCTGTATCCCCAACTCAAATCAGATGCTACACTGCAGGAGAAATTCTGCTGAAGTTTATCTATTCCTTGGGAAAGAGCATCTTCAGCTTGCTGAGAAGATTGTCTAAGGTTACAAACCTCCAACTGTTGTTGATCAGTTAAGGGCTCGATGTGTGACATTACAACCTATGCAAACACAAATCACACTTCAAAATATTCATGAACAAAAAAGGTTTTTATACGTTGATGCAATGGAACTACAGTAGTTGGTCTTCATAACAAGATATTGACCTCAATAGGCAGCTCATATGTGGGGCATTTCCAGGAACAGACTAAAGGGTCTCAAGATGATGAAGTGAAGCTTATCTAAAGAAATTGATGACATGAAAACTTTGTAATGAAATTCAGTTGCATCCTTCTTAATGCCTGTGTCCCACACATTGGGTATAGAGATATGGCTTCCTCCAATTATCCAAATACAAGGAAAAACTTTGAAAAAATTGACTATTCCTACGGTGGATACATGTCTATATCTGACACTCACATCTGAGTTGCGAGTGACATAGTTAAACACCAATGGTATGACCTAACCTTATTCAGCAGCCAGGACCATACAGATCCCTGTTCATGCAGTTACAATCTATATTAACTCTTCATTTTTCTTTAAACACTCATATCTGACACCCATGTCCAACACATTTGGATATGAGTATGAGGATATGGCCCTCCAAGTATCCTCCAAATTCAAAGAAAACTTAGGAAAAGAATACTATCATTTTCAAACACATACCCGTAACCGACTCACTCAAGACCAAGTAGCATATGTTATGGTTAGCAATGTGATAATGCAAGTTGCTAAGTACTGTTCAACAATGAAGCATGCTCAAAAATAGTATTCCACAGAAGACAGACGATAAGCATAACTAGTAACCAATAATCACATTAGCAGCTTTTCAGGAAATTAAAAGAAAAAGGTTATATGACACAGCATTACATTTAATAGCTCTGATGGTCGGAATCCTCCAATCCAATGGAAGAAACGCTCAGCTGAAGTTCTCCAAATGCCGGAGCTCAAAAAAAAGACATCTGCCTTTGCAGCATCAGCTTTCATACGGAACAGATTGCAATAGTGATTCAAGCCATGTTCTACCAGTATTTGTAGCTCTATATCAGTGATATGTGCCTGGAGTGCACTTCTAAGTTCAGAAGTCTGTTTATTTTGCACCTCAACCCAGTGTCCATATTCCATCTCAAATGCAGTAATCCCTGCAACATTCACATGAAGCTACTCTAAAGAAGAAACCACGATGTGGGTACCTTATATTTGCATGAGAAAAATATGATCTTGCAAGATTGATAATTGCAATAAGTTAAAAATATGTCTAGTTTCAAGAAAAATCATGAAAATACATTAACTTATGTTTTCTGCATTGTAAGACCTTTGAATATAATTTTCTAGTAAAAGAGAAGACTGTGCAAATGGCATGTAAACAAAATGACAAAATCTCTTTTATCACAATGTAAATATTTGCAGTGCATTAAGATGTTGGGAGACTAAATACTCTGTGGGCCAATCTGATGAACCAACCTGAGTTTACGGTTCCAGACAATCCGAAATAACCAGTATCTGATGCACTGCTTATGTATATACCCTGCATTAAGGCATTGCATAATTGGTTAGATATGCCATACATGTGAACATGGTTGACAGAGATGTGCTTTTTCTTGGAAAATAAAGGAAGGCCTTTGAGAGTTTTCACTTCACCTGCTGCCTAGTTCTTTCGAGCTCCTGTTCAAGTTGAGCTAGTTTCAAACGACTTGATTCTAACTGTTGAACGTAGGCCTATAAGATAGAAATTGAATCATAAATATTTGTACATATCTAAACAACGAAATCACTACCATCAAGCAAATATTGTATATGGACTACATTTTCTATCTACCTTTTTCCGTAGACGACTTTTACGAGCAGCTACTCGATTTTGTGCCAGACGTCTCTGTGTCTGCGCAGATTATGTGTACTTAAATAAAAGATTAATACAATTGAACCATGTAGGAGGGCCAAAAGTACTAATAGGTTTAGAATGTAAAACGGTTTTCCATGGCTGCAGAACAAGAACTACACTGTTGCAGGAAACTCAATAACAATAGCATTTTCTAATTAAGAACAAAGGACTTAGATGATTTTCAATACTTCACTAATATATACAGTCTACGATACTTCAAACCTGGGAAGAGAATTTATCATATATTGGCATTTCATATAAATTAATGCTCATATCTGAACTTAAAATATAACACTATCAAAAGCAAAAATTTACAATAGTGCATATGACATGAAGGCTAGTTATGGATAATAGTGGATCAACAGATATCATTTGTTACTTAAATGAAGGTACTGCGGAGAAAGATTGAGAGTAGATGCTACAAAATCATCACCTTATCAATGGGTTTGTTTGTTTCTTGATCACTTCTTGAAGGTTCAACTTGATCAGAAGAAATATATCCAGCCTATGATTTAAATCAGAACAATATAGTTATACCCCCTGCAACTGGAAGAAAAAGCATAAGAAACCAAGCTAGAAATAAAATCTGAATGCAACTTCACCTTGTTCTCTAGCCTAACATCCCCCTCTACAATTGTTGATGATCCTGTATTTGGACTATCACTGCGATTGAATGATTCTCCCCACCGGCTAATTTGGTTTAATTGCTCATATATTGCCATCCTTCTGGTAAGTTCAGTTGATGGAGAGCTCATATTGTGTCAAGCAAATGGAACAGACAAACAGCTGATTGATTGTCTTTTGCAGCAGATGAATGTAGAACAGAACTTACATGGGATTTGTCTTCTAAAATACCAACCAAATCTCCATGGCTCGTAAAACAAATACAGTGTTACAAATGCCTGGACAAGAATATGCAACAAAAATCACCTCCATATTAGCAAAATCGGGGCAGACGTCCCAGAACTACCAAGCAAAACCAGCAATGGTAGGATTAACAGAAGCAGTAGGACAAACCAACTCAAGAACAGGAAAGCAAGCTATACATATATATATATATATATATATACATGGAAGTGGTCATAATTATATACATAAAAAGAAAATCTGTTAATAGAAATCATGCAGCTAAAAGAATAGCAAAGTTATAAACAAGATGTTCCCTCACTGTGGATCAACATTATTGCATTCCCAGAACCAATACAAGGAACCAAAGCCACTAAAATATGAATCTAGACATTTTAGAGTATTGACTAAAGACTAAATATTCCTCCAAGAAGAAAAAGAAAGGCAAATAATCAACTTGATCAACTAGTAATCAGAATCATGAACCAAAACACAAGGTAACAAGCTTAACTTTTTATTTATGCTCTTGAAAGCAAGTTACCAGAGTCAGCTCAAGCTCTTAATTGGCCCAAACTTACATGCAACAATCATCGACCAAGTAAAACTACATAGCCATCATATATTAACCAAAGTATAAAAGATACAAGCACATGGTCAGCAAAACTCAAACACCAACCTAGTAGACCACAAACTTGCTTAAATGATGTGATCTAACAGGGAAAATATTGAATCTTTCAAAACTTCCAACTTTCTATAAAAACCACACAATAAATAAATAATATTTGAGGAACCTTACAAACTGACCTTCTGGATCAATTGAACTTCCAAAACCCAAAGTTCTTCAATAAATAAATAAATAAATAAAAAGCCCAAATGAACACTCAAATTTACTCTTGTGTATTTCTACAGCACCTTTCCAGTCTTCCACCACTCCTTGAAAGCAGACAAAAGAATAAAAAACAACCAACACAATCAATAAATAGTGAGGAACAAAAGTTAAAAGAATGTGATAATACATAGTATATATCTATACTTATATTAAGCACCATAGCAACTTCAATAGAGAGGTTATTATTTTAAGATATTTTTATATTTTATTTTTTTTATATAGAATTCATAAAAAATTAATCAATTCAACTTCACCATTTTAATTTTTATTTAATAAAGATATTTATTACCTATTTTTTTTCACTCATGTGTTAAATTATATAAAATGCTAAAAGCAAGGGTTAACGTCTTAGTGTTCCAAGTTTCCACCAGTAACAAAAAAGTTAATTGCACTATACATCCCCAAATTACCACCTTAAATTTAAATTAGTTTTTAAACTTTAAAATATTTTAATTTTATTTTCAAATTATTAGTGGTATATCAATCAAATCCTTCTATTACTAAAATCATGGATAAATTTTTAGAAATGCATGCCCATGTGGATCATGTTAGTTAAATAAAAGGTATATTTATATGAGAAATAAAACAAAGAACTTTAAATTAATTAATTTATATAGTAAAAATTAAATCTTGGACCTTGAACCAATCAACTTGAAAGGCACACAAGTTTACCTCTAAACCAATGTCATGATTAACTTAAAATTAATTATCTAATCCTTAATTAATTGTCTTTTGAATAATTGTTAACCTGATTCAATTAATTAATCACATGCACAATACATTAATGACGGTAAAAGTACTAGGAGGTCCTTGTACTAGGAGTTAAATTGTATTTTGTCCCCACTACTCAAAAATTGGGTAAGTTAGTCTTTATATATTAGATCAAAGAGCAAATTAGTCATTCTATTAAAATTGCCATCTAATCCTACTATTAAAAACTGGTCATTGAATATCATAATGAGATACATGTGGCGTGCCATGTGTAATTATCTGATTATTTTGTCTGCCACTCTAGTTTTTAACTGTAGAAATGAATAAAATTTTTAACAAAAAAAGACTCATTTGTTCTTTGATATATTTTATAAAAACTAATTTATCCATATTTTTGAGTAAATGAGACAAAATATAATTTAACTACTAATATAAAAACTTCCATAATATTTTTACCCGCAAAAATTACGCATGAGTTTGGAGGTGGCGGCCAAAACCTAAAAAAAGAAAATAAAAACATTGCATGACAGTGGGTATTAGTTAATGCATGCTTTTTGGTTTACATGAATGCCACTAAGTAAATGTGCAGTGAGGTTTGAATAATCTAAACATCATTAATAATTAATATATTACCAACTAATCAAAGCACCTTTAGAGCAAATGTACTTTTGTCTTGGTAAGCTAAGCTTATGGAGAGGAAGAGATAGGCAGAATCTATGTTTTATAGTGCTAAACACATCCATCACACAAATTAGGTCATGCAACAACTGACTTATTTTTAAATTTTTTAGACAAAAAGAATTCTGTCGGCAAAATAAAACAACAGTGATTAAATTTTTGTTTATCATTATAAATATGTTAATTTAATTCCATTAAAAAATTGTTGGAGAATGTTTGTTATTTTAATCAAATTTTTATTTTGGTTTTTCTCCTCTCAATAAATTCTGTTCAGTTTCTTACTTAGACTTAGATGAATTTAAAATTTTGTTTTTTGGGGTTAGGTTTTCTTTTTAATTCTTTTCATCTTTTGTACTGTAAAATCTTTTTTTACTCGTGATTTTTTATTCTTTTTTAAAAAAAAATTTTATGTAAAATTTGCGTGTTCGATCTTTTCAACGAAAATACACATGAAATCAAAATGAATTCACTATTTTCTTTGATGCTTGAGGTGGGAAGTTTTGGATTCTTTCTTTCTTTCTTTCCATTTTTCTTTTTCCTTTTAGTTTGCTCTGATAAGATAGATAATGGCACTCCTTTTCCTACATCCCATTACTCATGGAATCTAAGTGCCTCTTTTATATATTATTGCTAACCAAACATAAGATAACTTGTTTCCAAAAAAAAAAAGATAAAAGAAAAAGTTTAAATGGACCAACTTTTGAAAAAAAAAATATAAGCAAAGGCAATTGAAATTTCAATTTGTTAAAGAAAATGGGCAAAACAAAAATTAAGTACAGCTCAAGTGTACCAAAAACTTGGGCATGCTTAGCTACAAGATTCTTTGAATCTATGACATTCCCAAGTGCTAATAGCAAATTCATAATTAGGAGAGTAAGACAAAGAAATTAGTGGATATTTACACCAAGAAAGAAAAGAAAAGAAGAAGAAAAATATCAAACACTAAAGTCACCATCTTCCCAACCTACCCAATATTAACATCCTTTCTTTCCAACTGAATTACGAGTAAATTAATAAATTATTTGATATTAAATATTTGATAAAAAAAATTTAATTTTGATATTGAATAAATTTATTTTTTCGAAAAAATTAGTGTGAATTAATCTCTATCAATTTCGAAAGTGAGTATTTTGATAATATTAATGTTTTTTTTTGTCAATTTCATTACTTTTTATTGGTCATAGAATAAATTTTATACATTTTTCAAAAAAAAAAATTAGAATCAGGTCCAAATAGATAGAATATATAATAATGGTGACTTAATTTGTTATTATATTAATCAAATGCACAACTAACAGAAAAAATTAATTGTTGCGATTAATTATTCATAGTTGTTTATTTTCGAAATTGATAGGGATTAAATTGTTTCGATTTTTTTAGAGGGATCAATTTACTCAATATCTAAATTAAGAGGGACTACAGAGGTGTTTTTACCTAAATATTTAACTGACATTAATTACAAATTTGATTCATAAATATTTTTTAATTTTTCTTTTATTCAGAAAAATACTCTCTTGATATATAAACAAGGTTAAAGGGTACAATTAGAACTTGAATTTTTTAAAATAATAATTAAGTTTTTTCGCGAAAAATACGCCCAAATAAATGATTACGTGGCAAATTAGCGTATGCAATTAAGGCTTCTCTGTGGTTAATTTAGCTCACTTTCTAGTAAAATCAAGTTACTTTGGTGGGAGTCAAATATAGGGTATAACATCGAATATAAATTTTTAAAATATCAAAATACACTTAAAACGCAAGTTCGGGTTGTCCACTCCACCAAAAACATAGAAAAATTCGAGTCGGGAGGGTCTTCGAGGCGTGGTCTTGCGGCATCGGGACGCCAGCAAACATGGAATGGGGGGCTTGTTTGCACTGGGACGCGCTCGTCTTTGGGTTCGGGCGGGAAAACATCGACTGCAGGTGTACTCGATCGTGCTGGGGCTCATAAGCGATTGTGCAGGGGTCCAGATTTGGCATCGCAACTCCAAATCTGGGGCTGGGGCTCCACATCTTTTGGTCGTGGCCCACTCGTCATGAAACACCAAATTAATTAATAATATTAAATCATATAAAATTAGAATAAAAATGTTAATATATGAAAATGTGACACTACACATGTAAATGAAGCTAAAACATGATATTTTACATGAAGAGTAATGAAAAGTAAAGCAATAAGGGTCTAAAATATATGAATTATTTGCTTGTCCTTAAGTAGAAAAGAAAAAAATGTTAATGAACATGAAAATGCAAATGCACATGCAACCTAGAGATGCATTCTATATGCAATATAATGAAACAATCAAACAAAAAAATATTATTTAACCACGGAGTGCTTCTCCGTAAACGTCTTTGTTTAAGGTTTTTAACCAGACGTTGCTCTTTTGGATCTATATGAGTAATTGTATTGAGAAGAAGGGTGCCTCTATCTTGCAATATTCTCCGTTTTCGCTAATTAGATGGTTTCGATCTCTTTTGTAATGTTAAAAATTTTTGTGATCCTTCAAGAAAAAGATTGATGCAGTCGAAACTAATTAAAAATATGACTAAGGCAAGTGCACCTATCCATTAATAGTATAGTTACGGTGAGCACAGATATCGTTCTCACGATGATTAAAAGTACTAGTAATTACTGTCTTTCTATTATTTAACCGATAACTTGAAGTGATTAATTAGAACAAAAATTAACTAAATTAATAAACTAAAGAACACGACAAACAATAAATCAGGAAAATAATCGAATAAACAACCAAGAAACGAAACAATACCCAAGAAAGAATTCACCTAAATTTCATCTGCCATTATCAATCTGAATCAAACAATTTATTCACTCAATATCTTGATCCGTAAAAATCCCTAAATTATATTAATATATCTTTCGAGAGTAAGAGCAACTGACTCTAAGTTGATTAATTGAAATTTCTTTCTAATTAAAACCACTATTATTGCATTAACTCAATCTATGGATCTCTTTATTATATTTGACTCTAATCCGGTAGATTTATATCGTCCTATTTCTAAGATTGCATGCAACTCCACTCAATTATGCTAGATCTACTCTTAAACAGAGACTTTTCCTCCTCTATTTAAGCAAATCAAACATGAATTAATATACCGGAAATACTAAATCAAGAATTAAACAAACATAATTGAGAACAAGATCTAAATATTTATTGCGTATAATAGAAATCAAATGACAAAATTCATCATAGGGTTCATCTTCCCTAAGTATTTAGAAAATTGGTTCATAATAGCAAATAAAAACATGTCAAAGACATTATAACCACTAGAAATAAAGAAACTCATAATAAACTTCGTAGAAATTAAAAGGAAATCTTCAATCTTGATGGAAATATGTTTCAAAGATGGCTTCAATGGTATTTTTCGAGTTATTTTCTTCAATATTCTCTGACGGCTTACTTCTCTATTCTCATATTTGGTATATATAGGTCTTAAAAAGCCCAAAAAACCTAAAAATTATATATATTTTTTGCGTGTTTTGGATGTAGTTCGTGATTTCCACATGGTCTAGCACATGGTCGTGTGGCAGACCGTGTGGCTCACACGGTCGTGTGCTCAACCCTTGTGGCTCTTAAAATCTACTTTTTTTTGTCCAGTTTTCGCTCATTTTTCGCTCTTTCTGCTGCCAAATTCTCTCTTAAGTATAGACATATGAATTTAAAGGATTAGGAGCATAAAATTAACCATTTTACATCGAATAATCATCCAAAAATACATTAAGAACGAGATTAAAACATGTTACTTTTAGCACTTATCAAAGATTTCTACAATGAAGCACTTTCGAACCGACAACATTAGTAGATTAAATGGGTTAAAAATGTTTATAGCAAAACCACAATATACAACATTTAGATTTCTAATGACATCATAAATATTGAACTTAGTTAGCTCACCATCATGCCTTCATGCATGTCAATTTTAGTTTTGATGTTTTTGAAAAGGTCTTCCTAATAAAATTTGTGTTTAATGAGGGGTAAAATCATTTTTCATATCTAGTACATAAAAATAGGTAGGAAAGACGAACCTATTAACTTACACCAAAATATTTTCCAAGACTTTTTCAGGATAAACCACGGATCTAGTAGCTAATTGAATTATCACACATATTCCTTTTAATGGTCCAACACTTAAAGATGAATAAATAAATGAATGCATGATATTTATTGAAGTTCCTAGATCACACAAGGCAAGCTTAATTTTAACCTTACCTAATGTGCAAGGGATGGTGAACATATATGGGTCTTCACACATAGGAGGTCATTTCTTTTGGAGAACAACAAATACATTCTCCCCCAAGATAAACTCAATTCTTGGAACATTGTAAAAAGTTCATCTACTTGAAGCCTGGTGACTTAGTAAACACTCCAGTAAATTGTAGTTACCAAGTTAATTTGTATTCCTAAGGATAAAAGATAATAAAAAGTTTAAATTATTTAGGATTCTATCTTGTAGATACCTTTGAGTGTAAGTTGTTGATGGAATTCAATCTATACCTTCCGTTATGGAACTCAACTATGAATCTTCGTTTTGTATCTTGTATCATCCATTACTCAGTAATATAATTGAGAGCGTTTTCTTAAATTTTTGCTTCATTGAATTCTTCCTGTCTTCTCAATTGCTTCGCTTAATAACTTTGTAGCATCAATGCCTAAAAGAAATTTTTGCGATTCTCAAATGAATGGTTCATGTTGACTTATGATCAGTGGTGAAACCGGATATTAATCTTGAAAGGGTCAAGCTAAAATTAGAAGTGCTATGTAACAGTTGATTTAAACATATAAACAATCGATTCAAAAGAAGCAATATTCCAACATGACAATCAATTTAAACATATAAAAATCAATTCAAAAGAAGTAATATTCCAACAATTAAGACGAAATAGCATATCATTACTTAAAATTGTGCACGACATTCTTTCAAGGAAATAAAACCACTAAATATAGAGTCTAAATCAAAAGTTTCGGCAATCTCTCTCAATATAAACAATAAGATTATATGTAAGAAACTCATCCTCCATTTTGTTGCGAAGACTTGTTCTGACAATTTTCATCACTGAAAATGCTCTTTCTGTAGTTTTAGTTGAAACAGGAAGAGTCAACCGAAGAAAAATTAATCTATCAACAAGAAAATATACCTTTGGCATTTATGTCTTTGCTAATCCTTGAAAAAGATCAAAAATTGTGGACAAATTATGCAATTTCGGATGATTGGAACATTTTGCTTATAATGTTGCAGCTAATACTTCAAGATTACTTTATCTTGCTCAGTGAAATCAAAAGGATAATATTTTTCCAGAATACAACAAATATCATCCATATTGAAGGATTTATAAGCATCCTTCGGATCCAAAGCGGAACTAAGGGTAAGAAGATCAATTTTTCGTTCATTAAATCTACTATTTAGCTTAAGAAGTTGAGAATCTATAGCAGCATTGAATATCTCAACCTGATAATGGTGCTCCATATTGAAATCAACATGTTGGTAATGTCGAAACCACCTCGAAAACGAAAACGAAGGTTTCGAATAAAATATTTTTAATATTTGGAAAATAAGGAGTAAAAAGGGAGTCGCCACCAATCCTTTATTTTAGGTGTGATTGGATCACCAAAAAAACGTTTAAAATATCGGTCCACGAAATCCAGAAAAACAAGTTCGGGAGTCGGTTACGCACGAGGAAGGATTAGCACCCTCGTACGCCCTGAATTGGTACCACATGATTATTTTCGGTCTTGTTTTATGAAAATAATGAAAACTCGAGTAAAGTTTAAAATGTGGTGTTCATTTTGAAAGGCTCTGTGTGATTTTTAAGGAGACCCCTTTTTTTTTAGGAAAACTCGTCCCCGTATTTTGATCCTCTTAAGAGAATTAGAAGATGTGTCCAACACGTTAGGGCACTATATTCTCGGAGCTTCAGAATTGAAGGACATTTAGGGAGTTTTTGAAGAGAGTATTCGATCGTGTGATTTGCACGAAAATCATACCCAGCACGATAGGGCACGATTTTTCGAGGTTTTCACGTGAAGGAACATTGTCTCGTTTACTTAAAAATTTTGGATATGGACAAGGGTATTGTTCGAAAGCTTTTGAAGAGGATATTTCTTTCGTGCGAATTAAGAAAATCACACCCCGCACGTTAGGGCACGATTTTCGAAGTTTTCACATGAAATAATATTGCCTCATTTTTGTCACGAAAATCCTTCGTATATATATTTTGAGAACTTGAAAATTTCGTATGAAGGTTAAAATGCAATCCTCGAACACATGATTTGAAGGATTAAAAGGAATGCTCGTTTACTTCGATTTTCACGAAGAATTAAAGTCGCGACCAACACGTTAGGACACGACATTCTCGAAGCCTCGAAGTGAACGGGTGTAAGAAAAACTTGAAAAGGTTATTCGATTCGCGTGAATTATACGAATAAATAACACCCGACACGTTAGGGCGTGATTTTTCGAAGTTACGCTCGAACCGAACATTGCCTCGATTTTTTTAAGTGATTTGTAAATGAAAGTGTAAGTTTAAACACACGAGTAGCAATTAATAAGAGAAATTAGATACGAAGAAATATAATAAGAAGATAAATAATGTGCAAAAATATAAAATGTAAGTGCAAACAAATGCAAATATTGATAAATGATGAAATCGGGGTGGAAAACGGGACTTTTGAATACCCGGGGGCAAAATGGTAATTTTTGGTGAAATCGGGGTCAAAAATGGAATTTTGGAAAGTTCAGGGGTAAAATGGTAATTTTGGTGAAATTGGGGTTAAAAATGGAATTTTTGAAGGTTCGGGGGTAAAACAGTAATTTTTAGAAGTTTTGGGGTCAAAATGTAATTTCTAGAAATTTTGGGGTTAAAATGTAATTTTTGGATTGTTTGGGGACCTATAAACAATAATACCAAAGAGTGGGTGACACGTGGCAGCCCCACAGGCATCCAGCAGTCGAGGGATTGAATTGTAAACCTTGAAAAATTCTTGGGCCAATTTTGTAATTAAATAAAAGTTGATTTGGGGATTAAATTAAAACAAATTGAAAATATCAGGGACCAAATGCAAAAATAAGCCAAAAATGACATGTGGCAGCCTCTGGTGCGGTCAAACAGTCAAAGGACTAATTTATAAACCTTGAAAAATTCTCGGGCCAATTTTGTAATTAAATAAAAGTTGATTTGGGGATTAAATTAAAACAAATTGAAAATATCAGGGACCAAATGCAAAAATAAGCCAAAAATGACATGTGGCAGCCTCTGGTGCGGTCAAACAGTCAAAGGACTAATTTATAAACCTTGAAAAATTCTCGGGCCAATTTTGTAATTAAATAAAAGTTGATTTGGGGATTAAATTAAAACAAATTGAAAATATCAGGGACCAAATGCAAAAATAAGCCAAAAATGACACGTGGCAGCCTCTGGTGCGGTCAAACAGTCAAAGGACTAATTTATAAACCTTGAAAAATTCTCGAGCCAATTTTGTAATTAAATAAAAGTTGATTTAGGGATTCAATCAAAACAAATTAAAAATGTCAGGGACCAAATGCAGAAATAAGCCAAAAATGACACGTGGCAGCCTCTGGTGCGGTCAAACAGTCAAAGTACTAAATTGAGAACTAATTAAAATTTCAGGGCAAAATTGTAAATAATTAAAAAATGCAAAAAGGACTATATTGAAGCAAATAAGAATGCGGAAGGACCAATTGCGCAAATAGACCATTAAGCAAAACACGCGGATCTTTTGGTCCGGGTCGAGTCGAACGGGTCGGTTTGATGGGTACTATAAATTCCATTTTCTGCCATTTTTTAAACCCATTTTTTCATTTTTTCAAAATCCCCCCTTTTTTTTCAAACTCTCTCAACTCTCCCCCCTTTCTCCCTTCCGGCCATGGCCGACCACCGGCCGTCCGGCGAAGGTGCGCCACACGCGTCGGCCCTGCGGGCTCCCCTTCGTCGCGCCGTCCTCGTCATCTCCTGCACGTGCCCGTGCGCCGCCGTCCGGCCTCCGGAGCTCCACGAAGGTGCGGCCCCTCTTCCTCTTTCTTTTTCTTCTTTTTTGTTTCATTAATCACCTTTGTTTTTTTTGTTTTTTTCATTTATTTATTTATTTTAAACAACAAACCAGATCTGGATTTTTCCAGATCTGGGATTAAGATCTGTTTTTCTTATTCTCTTTTAATATCTCTATTTTGATTTGAAACACTTATTTAGCTTTTTCTTTTTGATGTTAATGGTGCAATGTTCGAACGGCACCGGCGGTGGCAACGGCGGTGGTAGCGGCGTCGAACGATGGTCTGGTGGGAGCAGATAAGTCTCTGTCCCTTAGGCTTCCTTTTTATTTATTAAAATTCATTTATTATTACTTTTAATTATTTAAAACAAAATATTAATTAACACTGCATTTATTACTAATATCTGTTAGTCATTGATATTATTAATAATGGTATTGGCATTAAAACGTTATTAAAACTAAAAACCGAAACAGTGAATGCAAACTAAATATTAAAAACGTGCATTTAATGCATACTCAGAATCTGGTAGGTTTTGAAGTCTCAAGCATGAATAGCAATAAACATGCATTAATACCTGGCAAATTCTGATGCTTGAATACTCTGACTTGGGTTAATTCTTTGCCTACTGATTGTTGTTACTACTCTTTAGATTAGTAGCCTCGGGATTTTTATTTTTGTTTTGATCTTTTATAAGAAAGGGATTGGTAGCTGTAAAAAGAGTTTTGTATATTCGATTTTCAACCATCGGGTCCCTTTATTACAGAGATTGGATTGGCTTTTATAACCAATCAATTAATCATTCTTTTTTGTTTTATTCCATTAAATGCATCTCTAATCTCCCTTGCTTGTTGCAGGTTCTTCTAGGCTATGGTGATGGCAGGGCATGGTGGATGGAGCTGGTGGGCAGCAATCGGCAGAGGCACGTGGGGGTGAAGATTTGACTTTGACTTTGGGGTTGCTGAGTTGAGTGCTGTTGGTGCAAGTGGGGCTGCTGAATTGGACTTGGTTGAAATGTAATTGGGTTAAAAAAACGGGTGTAAATGGGTTAAGGGAAGTGGGCCAATTGGGCCATGTATTTGGACATTGAACTTTTAATTTTTTAATGTTAAATTTAGTATTTTAATTTTTATTTAAATTTAAATTCAAAGTAAATTTAAATTTAGAATAAATTTAAATTTAAATAAATTTAAAATCAATTTAACTCTAAATTAAACAAAAAGTCCAAGCCCGGTCAAAATTGGGCTCCAACAGGTAACGACCACATTTTACCACATATGGAGAATCCATATCAAGAACCTCAATATTATGCTTTTCACAAAATGCTTTTACAACTTCCGACAAATTGTCCCAACCATATTCTTTCAACTTTTGTATCAAAGTTTTGGTGCTTGAGGCTAAGTACATAACATTTACTATATCTTGGGATTTTTGTTGTAGATGTTGACAAAGAATATCTAAAATACTCATTATCATTTCCTAACTTGAAATTCACATAACTTTAAACTCGGTTAACCATGTTTAATCTGTTTTCACAGGAATGCTCACTACTTCATAAGCTACCATTTGACATAATTTTAAAAAAAGTGACCAAGGTTTTCTTCTTCCCCTTCACTTTGGTTGAAACTTACTATAACATTATCTAACTATTTTTGTTTCATTTTTACAATTCTAACAAGTTAGAAATCGTCTCCTAATCATTTTTCATCAAAAAACATACATATTTCACTCAATTTTATAAGCTTCCTAGTTTCATCAATATTCTTAAATTGCAACTTTTAATACACTTGATAAAACAAAAAAACTATTGGTACATATATGTGTGCTGTTGTTTCATACTACTTTCATAATCCTCTTTCAGCCCGAGCCTGTTCTTTGGTGTGTTATTTGAGCCGACTTGTGTCGTTGAGATTGATAATGAGTTCTTAGTGGCACCTTTCAACCTAGTTAATTTTGAACGAGCTATTTTCGAGATGCACCCGAATAAAGCTTATGAGCTAGATGGTATGAATCCAACATTTTCTTAGAAGTGTTGGTTTTTTATTGGCATCAACGTGGTTTCTCAATGTTGCAAGTGGCTCAAGACATACAAGTTTTTGGTTTCTATTAACGACTTGATTCTGAAAAAATATAAACCTTCCTCTATGAGAGAATTACGACCTATCGTGTTATGTAATGTTGTGTATAAATTGGTGGTCAAAGTTTTAACAAATCGACTTAAGTATTGTTGGTTAATGGTGTTTCATTGCGCGTAGGGGATGGCGAGTTGACCAAGGTCTTCAAGAACCCTCGGGTTTGTGCTGACGATGATTTTTATGCCCGCTTGTCTCTTTTACCTAGTTGTAAGGGTAAGAAGGCTAATAATCTCTTCGGTGACAGATTGTTGATCTTGGGACATTAGCCTTGTTAAGGGGTTGTTGTCTCCAGTTGATGCCCAACATGTGCTTAGTATGCCCATTGTTCTTTACCGCCTGGTGAATAGTGAATTTGATAGGTTTAGGGTTTATGGTTTACACTTCTAGCAAGTTAGAATATGTGTCCTAATCATTTTCCATCAAAAAACATACATATTTCACTTAATTTTATAAGCTTTTAAGTTGCATAAATATCCTTAAATGACGACTTTTAATACACTTGATAAAACTAAAAACTATTGGTACAGTAAAACAAGATTTAAAGATTCAAAGTCTATGGAGAAAAGCATAACTTATATTTCAAATTTGGAGAAAAAAAGGTAAAAAAAAAATTCTTCTTTTCTTGCTAATCACCATTATGAAGAAGAAAGATGATAAAAGTCTTTCGTCTTTTCTTTTTATATATATTATTATATTACTTGTAAAAGATTATTATGTTATTTAAAGTATTAAATAAATATTAATTTATTATGGCAATGATATTTTAATTAAATAATAATAAATTAATGTTTATTTAATACTTTAAATAACATAATAATCTTTACAAGTAATATATATTTTTTGAAGGATTATAATGTAAATTTACAAAAGATTAAATTAAAAAAATAAATTGAGGGGTAAGAATCCTGGACCTCAACATAATTCCGCCACTACTTATGATTTGACCATCTAAGCTCGCATAGTTTGCTAGGATAAAGCCCAAGCACATGACAAACAACTATTGTTGATATAGATTACCATGTCAGTTTTATGACAATTGATTTAGTAACTATTTATGGTCACTTTAACATAATAACGGTCAACAAAAAAATTATTAATCAAAAAACTTAATTGATAAATTTTTAACAACTGAAGAGTTAATTAAACAGCCTGTTGCGCTCTTTTTAACTTGTATATATATATAGTTGATAATAAATAAGAAAGAAAGTAGTGAACAAATTTGCTGTGATCACAAAGCAATCAATCTTTTAGTGCTTGCATTGCACGGAAAAAAGAAGATGAAATCATTTGATGTAACATGTTCAGTTCACTAATACATATAGCTGATTAGACCACATGATTTATACGATAAGTCTCCACTTTGAGAGTGAGACCCTCTTCTCTTTTGCCCTCTTCCTTTCCAATAATTGTAAACCTTTTCTAAAAGCTCATTACCTCATCATATATATATATATATATGTGTGTGTGTATACATATTGGAAATGAACCATGCATTACTTGATAATAGAAAAGAACGTATTCCAGTTCACACACCAGAAAGCTTTGCATGCATAGACTTCAGCCCTAGTGCCTAATTAAAGGTGCAAAGAATGAAAAAGAGCATGGAATATAGGTATGTATCGGATTGAAGAGAATATAAGTGGATGTACAAATACATGTAGAGTGTATCAAAGTGTAAAGAGAACACAATATATGCTGCAATATGAGGCATTCACTGTCATGGAGAAAGACACCAACAATAACATGCTATGCTTTGATTCTGCATTTGGGCTTTGCTTTATTTGTTTTCAATATTCTCCTGGATGTCTTAATGGATACAATTCTACGCTAAATTTGGTGGCTAAAAACAACACAATAGGCAGGATTTGAAGCCACTGGAATTGCTTTCAATTATTTCAAACATCATGTGGTGTGGTCTAAAAGTCTTGAGAAAAAGGTGCAAACGTAAAGTTGCAAAAGAACAGTTTAGGTTCCCAGAATTGGGAAGGGGATTCTCGATTCTGATGTAACCATTAACCCAAAAAATTAAAACTCAAGTTGGAATTTTTCTCACATGGAATGGTGGTTCTGGGTTTTGCTGTTTAAAGGCTGATGATATAATCAACAAAGATTGAATCAAGATTTATTTGACATGGAATAATATAATTTTAACATAACATATCCACATGAAGTATAGATAGAAATAGAAAAAACAAACTTTAAATTATGTTGTCTTTACTCTTTCATACGAGTGTAGTATTACGATTTCTAGTATTTAACTTTTGATATAATATCTAGGACTACACATAACCCTCTTCAATCTTTAAATAAGAGGATAATATATATCAGCACACTCAAGCTCACGTCCTCTTGTACTGACAATAATATCGATACCAACTGAGATAAGACTCAATCAGTGAACCTTGAAAAAAATTAAATTAGCACAATAAACTCAAAAAGAGTAATGTAGTAGGGTTAAATCACTTTTTGGGCTTCAATTTAGCAATTATTCTCATATTGGAGTCTAAATTATTTTTTTTCCAAGTTAGGCCTTAAACTTGACAATTATTCTTACATCGAGGCTTGAATTTTTTTTGTCCAAATTAATCCTTGAACTTAGCAATTGTTCATTAAGGTATGAACTTTAAGGTTTTCAAGAAAATATAAATGATTAACTTGGACAAAAAAAATTCAAGCGTCAATGTAAGAACAATTGTCAAGTTCAAAATTTAACTTGAACTTCAAAATAGTTCAAACGCCAATATAAAAATATTTGCCAATTTTCGACCCCAAAAAAGTGATTTGGTCCTTTCAAGTACGATCACGATTCATATTTGTTTTATTGTGCAGAGAAATTAATCCTTTCAAGATTCATAACTTTTCCTCCCACAATATAATTTAGGATTTCATGACTTTTCTTTCCAAAATATTATCTCCAGAATTTAAACTTGAATTTTTAAAAAAATATATATAATATATATTATTATTACATCCATCAAACGCATTATTAAATATCAAGATTCGTGAAAATTCAATAAATTTAACTCTCTAATTTTATTGTTTGGAATCATTAGATTTCAAAGATGTAACCTTTCACTTCTATCAATCTTTGGTTAGATTTTTTCCACGAAAGCAAATCCAAAAAAGGCTTCTTCAGCACTTACGGTCAAAATCCCTGTTGTCCCAAAGCTGCTTTTCTGCCTCCAATGCGCATCGTGCCTCAATTTTAGTTCCAAAATTTGGGACCATTTTCGGTTTTAACAAAGATCTATCAATTTGGCACTCTTACACTTTCACCACGAAAACAACAGCATCAACATAATAATAATAATAATAATAATAATTTCCTTTTCATTTTATAATTACGGTCATTCCAAATCACATCAAAATTTAATATTTTAGAACCCAAAAATAATCACAAACTCGATGGTTCATATAATCAATTTTAAGAAAACATCTTTATGTCCTCAATTTAATAATATTTTTGTATCAAATGGACAATTAAATTGGCACTTTATTTTGAGGTAAAGACTCCATTAAGTGGGGACTCTATTCACTTGTTAAGGATTATTTAGTTACAAATTATACAAAATATTTTTCATTTAATGCATTACTTTAATTGAAATACCAAAAAAATACACTAAAAGCACTTTTCCTTAAATATAAATTTACAAACCCATTGATTTAACATTTTTATAATATATATATATATATATATATATATATATATATGATTATATAAACACATCATTGCTCGACATCATCTCTATTTAGAGCTATAACTGGGGGAAATAAGCATCGGCCTAACATACATACGGCTAATCATAATGCTAGTTGAGACTGCGTTAGATCACATATGCAATATGTCACTTACAAGCAATGTGTCATTGCCTTGTGGCATCGATAAACATTGCTCGAGTCCAATGCTCAATATCCTCGGTTTCTGATGGTGGAGGGGGAAATGTCGGATGCTCCACTATATCCCATCCATCAATAAGGCTTTCGTTCTTCCCATTATCAGATATCTCATTGCCGAAAAGAAAACTGGCAGCTGAACTCGGAAGGTTGTGATCGGAGAAGTTTTTCTGCACCACCAAGAAAAACAAAATCACAATGCTTTTATTCAAATTACCAAGCTTCCAGGTTTCGGTCTAAATTAGTTGCATCATCATGCTTATTACAGTTCTCCAGAAGTCAAGGTAACAATAGGAAAAGGCATATAGAAAATCGAGAATCGAAAACTATGCAAAGGACTCCCAATTGAAAGGCAAATGCTGAGTACTATAATATATTTTAGTCATATTTTCAAGGAAATTCTACCCTCTCAACAATTGCTTACAGCAACACGAGACGGAAAGGTCGATAGAATAGAAAGAATACTGAAGCATGTGAATCAGAAAAGTGAACAAGCTAAAATCTTAGAATTTTCGGTGGAACAAAGTCAAAGGCATCTGATACCGTCAAAGGCAGCATGTGTGCACTCTCCAATAATGTGCTTGATGACATAGGAGAATTCACATTCCAGACAGACTTGTTAAGCTGTTGAGCTTGCTTACCTGACCTGAAAATAAAAAAGATGAGAACAATGAACAACTCCAAAATACAATGAATTCACATGCATCCATGTGTATAAAAACACTGCAATTAGAAAATAAACAACAATTTTCTCTTCTTCATTGTGCTAAAATTTTTATAAGAGAGATTGAGTTGGTTCATGCTAGGCTCCCTCTACAGTCAAGAAACACTCAAGCAGGTCATCTTGTCTCATTTTTCACATTTGATTGTCAAGAAGACAATTTCTACTTTGACAAGACCAAAAAAGTAATAATTGGTGAAATTCTAATTTAAAATATAAGCCGCAAGGAGGTTTAACAAATGAAAGAGCTAAAACGACAAATAAAATGAAGTTCTACCAAACTAGAAAAAGAAAAAGATAATTCATATCCTGCCCAAGAGACCTCCTTCAGACAACTTATTATTTATTACATTGGTGATCTATTCACTTGAAGCAAGTTAGAAAAAGGCAATAAGGTGCATCTTAAAATATAAAGGCTACTAATCAACTGGTAAGCATAGCCAAAGGATAAGATGGATAGTAATGTCCAACTCTAGTCTGAAAAGAACTACAGATACTTTCCCCTCAAGTCTATTTAAGAACAACTAACCAATTGTTCTATACTATAAAAACTTTCCAAACTGCACAAGTCAAATGAAATCGAGTTCATAAATTAGAAAAAAAGAAAGAAGGTTCTACCTTGAACAAGCCATTTTCAAGGAAAAAACAGATCGAACTTCCCTAGTTGAAGATAATGTGGCCAATAATTTAGAAAATGCTTCAAAGGTAGATGCCTCGGTGGGAACATCTAAACAGAGCGAGTTATAGCAGTAAGTTGTTACACATGCCACACTTTTCTTCAGAAGTGAAATCCCTTTCTGCAAGTCCTTATGAGTTTCAACAGTGTGTGGAGAAGCAGAAGAATAATTGAAGCTATTAATTGAATCCAGATGAGGCCTTCTCTCGGATTCCATCGAAGCAACACCAAAATTACTAGAGCTCTTATCTGTCCATGAATTATCCCCACTAGTGGAGCAGTAATTCTGGCGTGGTATAAAAAGCGGATATTCATTGCTGCAGAACACAAACAATATTCAGTCCCACAGGAGAAAACCTCAGTAAGCCATGTAAAATAACATTATCTAGTGAGATACCTTCGAGAAGAAGGACGTGCATCCCAATAAGAATCCCGTTGCCATATTCGGGAGCAAGACCCCTGAGGTGAAACCGTTATATGATGAGTATAAAATAGTTGAGGTAAAAATGATCTCACATAAGGTCAAATTTGTTTGTTTATCATTATAGAAACCAATATCCTTCTATGTGAAACAGCAGGTTTCCATAAGGGGAAATATCTCCAAAAGATTGTTGCTAGTAGATATTTCTCACCACCAGAAGTAAACAATATAGAACAACAAATTAAAAAAAAAAGAACAGAGAAAACATATCAACAAACAAACATGAAGCTAAAAGATTGGGGAAAAAGGGGGAGTATATTGCTCTAGGGGATCAGAAATGAATAATAAATCTTTTGGGGCCATAGTGCAATTTTACAATTATATTAACTTGTGACTTCATAAATTTTGAAGGGACTATGTAGTCCATTTACCATTTGCGGTGGGGGGGGGCAAGGACACCGCCTGCCCTCGTCTTTGCCCCAGTGTATTATTCTTTGCACTAGCAGTGGAATAAAAAAACTCTATAAGAGGGGGTATAATGCTGCCACGTGTCCTTTTATTATATTAAGAAGATGAAAAAAATTTTAAATAAGGGCACATGTGCAGCGTTAGAACCTTGCTTGTGGAGTTTTTTTTATTCCACTGCTGATGTATAGAATAATTATCTAAATATATATAACAAATTCTAAAGAAAATGCACAGCTATGAGCTATTACTTTACCAACTTTGTCTAAAAGAAAATTTTATTCTTTAGTAATAATTGATTATGATTTGCAATTTTAGACCTCTTGAAGATTGTCACAGGAAACCTGAATGACTGAAAACCTAAAACAATAAAGTAACTCAACCAGACATTTCAATAAATATTTTAGACAGCATACAGGTGCAGTCAGTTGTTAGTTCTTACCGCAAAACCCGAGTTATGAAGAGCAGGAGCAGCCAAATTATGAACAACAAGATTTAGAAGCTGTACCATGTATCTGATTTCAAGTCATATGGATTAACAGAGAGTCAGAACCTGGAGTACTCATACTAATAAAAGACTTTCACAATGAAGAACATGTAAAACTGAGGGAAGGAATATCCCAATGTAATAGTACACAATGAGGTGAAAATAATTGTAGCAGGACAGAGTTGTTACATAGCCTTAAAAGAAAAGGAAAAAACAATACCCTAACGAGGCAGCAAGCTCCGCTGATGGAACAGAGTGTGGATCAAGCCCCCTTGGCAAGCGTGCATTGCAAATCAGATCATACTGACCACTAGATCCATCTCTTCGCTCCTCATCTAAATGTACCTGTGGAAACAGAACCAGACTTAGCTTATGCCAAAGCAACATGATTTAACCTAGGAGACTTAGGCCTAGAATAAGATGGAGGAAAGGGGAAATAAGGCCTATAAGTTTTCGGCTAAGCATCCTCATTTTAACCACATTAGCTATGTCTTTAAGTCTTGCAAAAGCAAAAATATCACCTCAATATTTGGCTTGCAAATATCACCCTCTTTTTGGTTAAATCTCAATAACTTACATATCGTAAAGATAATGTGAATAGCGAAAAGAAGCATATCAATTAGCACAGAAGCACTTACACGACGTTGGGGAAACAATTTGCATATCTGTTTTATGACAACTGATTGCTTGTGAAGACGTTCTGAGGTAATTGCCATCTGCAACTCAGATAACGTAGTAAGTCACAACTTGTACATATTGTAATAGACTAGAAAAACTAAAGAACTTAGCATAAACATAAATCTAAAACCTCATAAGTAAATAAACATAAAAAACAAACAGTCCTCACATGCCCCAGGCTTTGTGTGCAAATAAGATTGGGATAGAACCCTTCGAGCTTTTCCACACGATTCTTTTCCAACTGCAAAGATGAAAAAAAATACCTATAACTATCATTCAGAAAGCTTTCGATTCTCGTGAAGAAACCGGAAATGAACAAAGTTAGTACCGTGCCACGAGCTGATTTAAGCACTCCATACTTAACCTTTAACTCATGAGACACTCTCTCAATCTTAACCTTACCTATAATAAAGAACTGTTTATCAGATCCTACTAAATAAATATACACAAATTTTTTTTTCCAGAAATCAGTAATAAGAACTAAGGAGTAAGCATCAAAACCTTGAGCTAATTGTTCTTTGCTTCGACGAAGCTTCTCTTTCAAGTTAGTTAGCTTCTCGCTTTGACGAACTCTCCAATTCAGTTGATCATCAGCTTTCCCCTAAATAATAAAAACAAATCAAGACGAAACTCGAAAAGAGTAAAAGGCATTAATAAACAAATAAATTTCCAACTAAGTGAAAGAAATCAAACCTTTGCGGCAATCAGTTCGTTTAATTTTGAATATAACAAATCACGATGGTTTTTCAATGATTTTAACAAAGAATTATACTCATTTAATCTGCAAAGAACAGCTCATCAAGGAAATAAAAGAGAAGTTAACAGCTTAAAATTTTTAAATATTATAATATAAAAATATTTCACTTTTTTAGCGACGATTTTTTGACGTACCTGTAATTGACGCAAACGGCGCAAATAGAAGCGCGATTTGAATTGTCGCAAATAGCGCAGTTGCTGGCTTTTTTTGACATCATCTAATTATAAATCTTCGTCTTCTTCGTCAAAAGAATCGAAAATCGAAATCCATAAAGAGAATATTAGTGTGGATTAAAATATATGGATTCCGCCTGACCGCCGCCCCCCTTTTCGTTGTTTTGAAGGGGAAAGCGTTGCAGAGATTGAGCTGAGATGGAGTTGACCGTGGATTAAAATCAGTCACCACCGGAGATGTACCACGATTAGGAGACTACAACAAAATACGGCACCGTTTTGACATTGTGTACCCGGTTTATGTACAACTGCGTTATCCGGACCCCGAATTTTATGTAAATTAGTATGATAGTATTTGGTAAAAGTCACAGGAAAGCCACTGCAGTTAGGGGAGGATTGCATTTCAGCCCCTCTACTGAAGAAATGGGTAAATTACCTCTTATACATTTTAAAACTTACAAATTACCCCTTCCGTTAAATTTTATGTGTTAAATAATGATGTGGAAGTTAAACCATGCTGAAAATTGTTTTCTTTATGGATAAACTATAAAAATGGTTGCCCAATTATGCTTTTCATTCTATTTTGGTCACCCAACTATTAATTCTTTCAATTTAGTCACTAAACTTTTCGAAATTAAATATTTTAGTCGCTTTGAGTTGATGTGAGCTTTTTTTATTGGTCTAGTAACAAAATTTACCATCTAATGTTACACATTCTATCAATTTGATCTTAAATATAAAAAATTCAACAAATTTAGCCTTCAATGTTTATAAAATTTGTCATTTTAGTTTTAATTCTAAAAAATTAAATGAATTTGGCCTTCAAAATTTATAAAATCTATCAATTTATTCCTAACTCTAAAATTTTAAAAATATCTTTTAAAAAAATCATTTTTAGCCCTTTTAACCCATCACCTAACCCATGTTGTAACAACCCTTTTTTAGTGGTGTCAAAAATAGTGGTTTTGGGACCACAAACCCGACAGAAAATTTTTTATAATGAATGATTAAATTAAATAAGTCAATATTAATTTGATATGAATTTTTTATAATGAATGATTAAATTAAATAAGTCAAGTGGTTTTAGAAAATAAGGTATCGGGACCTCATTTTTGAGATTAAGAGCCGTAAATATTTTTATTAAATATTTACAGAGTCTTATTATATGTGAATTGAAGTTTGGTTGTGTAATTTTGATAATTAATTACTTAATTAAGGAAAAAGGAGTAAATTGTAAAAGAGGTAGAAGTTAATTGCTATGGTAATTAAACCATGGTCAAAAAGTCCAAGCGGTGGTGACATGATTAACATCCACTATCTTTTGGGTTATTTGTTTTTTTAGTCCTAATTAGTTTAGGACTAAATTGAAAATAAGTTTATTTAATTAAAATTTAATATAATTGAAGGATCCATTTATGAAATTGGACCATATTTAAATGGCCTAATAATAGAAATGATGTGAAACTCTTTAGATTTTGGGTAAATTGTAATTAAATCCTAGTAAAATGAGGATTTACTAATTAGTTTATTTCTAGTATGATCAGGAATGGTGGTTTCGAGGTCACAAATTTGACATGTTAGACCGTAAATATTAATTATTTAATATTTACGAGGTCATTAGTATGATATTAAATTTTGGTTACGAAATTTTATTGATTAGATAGTTAATTAAATAAAAGGGATTAAATCATAAAAGGTGCAAAAGTTGAATTCTATTAATTGAAAGGTAAGTCAAGGTACTTAAATGGTAATATAACCATTAGTAACTTGAGTGGACAAATTTGGCTTCAATTTTGGTTAAAATTAGGTGTGAACAAAGGGCAATTTTGTAATTTCATTAGAAAACCTAATTTAATTAAAATCGAAAGATTAAAAATTCATTCTCTTCATTCTTCTTCCTCTCCAAGCCGAAACTTTAAAGAAACAATGGGAGATCATTCGGCCAAACTTTGAGCTTCAATTTGGTGAGTGAAATCTCATCCGTTTTTAGTGATTTTTATGTTTTTTAGTCCGTATTAGCTTAGTCTAACTAACCAAATGACCAATTTGTGATTCTGTCAAATGTTATAAATCTTGCCATTGATGAATGAGTTTTTTCTTGAAGTTTTATTGAAGTTTATTAAATTTGGTTGATAAATAAGACTATTTTGTAATGTAATTTTTAGTAATATTTATGTTAAAGGACTAAAATGTTAAAGTGTTAAAATTGCAAGGACTTGAGGTGAAATAATCACAAAGGTGGGCTGTTGGTAGGCACTTAACTGTTCGGAAAACTGAAACGTTAAAATAAAATGGTTAATTTGTAAGTTTTGAGCTAAAGGACTAAATTGAATAAAAGTGAAAAGTTAAGGGAAATTTTGTAAAAAATGCCAAAAATACTTATTTGCGTAAAATGATTAAAAATTCATGTTGATATAAATAATTAAATGAAATTATTGTAATAGATCAAGATCATACTACTGATTATGGAAAAGGGAAAATTACGGATTAGTCCCTAGAGTTCAGTTTAACTGCAATTTCGTCTGGTAAGTTCGTACAGTAAAATAATTGATTTACTTTTTGTTTGTACATTATTGAAATAATTTAAGTATGTTGTATTTAAATTTGTTTGCTTAGTAAATATTAAATTGTGGAATTGAATCAAATTGAAATGAAATTATATTGAGGGGCATGATTGTAAGTGAAGAAATGATATAGTTGAATTCAGGGGACAACGAAAAGCTTAAATGATTATGTGTTGTGTTAGCTATTATTCATGTTACAAATGAATTAATTTGATTGATATATGACAATTAGTAAATTGAACTAATTGACATTTTTAGTTAATTCGATATTATGTCTGATAAATAAGAATTAATTGATGTTTACTCGAAATGATATATTGTGATGAAAGTTAATTGAAAAGGATATGGCATATGACACATATGAACTTTGTGAATAATTTGGGATACAAAGAACATGTATTAGAGGCTATACAGTTTCAGGAGCTAGTCGTGAATGTCTTGTTGACGGTAGTCCTTGTACTTAATCCGTTACTACAAATTAATCCTGTAAGTTCGTTTTTTAAATTTCATATTTGAACGGCTAATTATTGCTTAATGTGGAAGTTCTCGAATCACTTGATGTATAAATGGAAGACTCATGTCTTGAGATGAGCATGAGATTATATTAAAGAAAGACTCGTGACTCGAAATGAGCATGAGATTATATTTAAGGAAGACTCAGGACTCAAATGAGCATGAGATTATATTAAAGGAAGACTCATGTCTCAAGGTGAGCATGAGATTATATTAAAGCAAGACTCATGTCTCGGGGTAAGCATGAGATTATATTAAAGGAAGACTCGTGACTCGGGATGAGCATGAGATTATATTTAAAGGAAAACTTATGACTCGGTAGAGCATAAGATTGTTTAAAAGGAAGATCTACGACTCGATTGTTAAATGTCGTTGCAAGGCTTAATACTGTGCTATGATACAATGATTGTGAACTTACTAAGCTTAGAAAGCTTACCTATTTATTGTTGTTGTTTTGTAGATTTCGTTTTGCTGGTTGAAGATCGGATTACCTCGCAGAAAATCACACTATCTCGGGAGCTCGTTTAGTAGTATTTACATCACTTGGTTATATGACATGTACTAGGATGATGTTATCTTTTGTTTACTCGTTCAAGATTGTGATGATCTTGTTATGTCTTTAATGAAATATTGAACTTAGTAATGTATGCTTGTTCAATACGAAAAATAGACTTAGAAGTACAATGTAATGACTTAGAAACTATGAATTATGCATTGGTCTAATGCATTTTGGAGTTAGGCATGGTAAGTATTGATAAACTTGTTTTTTTGACAAGATTCATGAGATTCTGCATACTTGTTTTGGTTGAACTCATGCATGTACCGGTAGAAGTACAAGGTAGGAGAGAGGTTGTTCACTGGCTTAAGTTGTATCGGTAGTCCCATAGTAGGTATCAGTAGTTTTGCTCACAAAAGTATATACTTACACCGGTAGAAGTTGCAGAGTAAGATTTCTTAGCTCTCTAGAGTTTTTAGTATCGGTAGAAGCATGACATATTTCGATAGAAGTCACACTTGTATCGGTAGTACTGTCTCAACTATCAAAAGAAGTCTGCACTGTTTACTGACTTAATAACTACCGATACTTGTCCAACAAGTACCGGTAAAAGTATCTAAAAATTGTGGAAATGACCTTTTTGCCCTTGTTGAGTTATGATTATAATTAATTGATGATTTATGACATGATATTAAAAGATAAACAGTGATAAATAAATAGAAAGGCACCGGGACCCTAACCGACGACAGTTTTTGAGTTTTGGGTGTTACAGACATGAAAAATGGATGTCATGATATATGATATGAATATTGATTCCTGATTGATTGAAATGTTATAAATGAGTGTGTAAGATTAAATGGAGTTAGTATTCTGAGTTGCAAGTTGGTAAATGTATAAATTGTGATTGATTTGTATGTAAAATAAAACTTGTAAAGTTTTGTAAACCCTGAGACCTTAGATCGGAGATGGTTATGATTTTTGGGTGTTACACATGTGAGATATTAAAATTAGAAAAAGAGTATTCTCGTTTAAGTCACTTGCAAAAAACTCCAAAAAGATTGGATAAAACACATAAAAATTTAAAATCCAAAATAAAATGAAGGCATTAAAAACGTTATTTGTCTGGATAGTAATGCAGTCAATTATTCCATATAGGTTCTAAATCAATTGATTTGGTTCAGTGTGAAACCTTAATTATAGTAAAAGAAATTGATGCGAGTGACTTGAAAGAGGTTACCTTTTTTCTTATTTTAATATCTCACATAGGTTAATCAATGGGTTCTAAAGGGCTAAAAATGAATATTTTTTAATATATATTTTTTAATTTTTAGAGTTAGGACTAGATTAATAGATTCTGTAAATGTTGAGGCCAAATTTATTGATTTTTTTAAGAATTTGAACTAAAATGAAAAATTTTGTAAATATTGAGGGCTAAATTTATTAAATTTTTTATATTTAGGATCAAATTGATAAAATGTGTGAACATTAGAGGGCTAATTTTATTACTAGACCAACAAAGAAAGCCCACATCATCTCAAAGTGGCTAAAATATTTATTTTGAAAAGTTCACTGACTAAATTGAGAAAATTAATAGTTGAGTGACCAAAATGGAACAAAATGCATGGTTGGGTACCATTTTATAGTTTACCCATAAAAAGATAATATTCAGCATGCAATTAGCGTTCCATGTCATCATTTAATAGATAAAATTTAATGAAAGGACTAATTTGCACATTTTGAAATATATAAGGGATAATTTGCCTATTTTTCAGTAAAATGGCCAAAATGCAATCCTTCCAAAATACAGGGGCTTCCTTGGTACTTTACTGATATTAGTTTTTAATAAATCAAGTTACATCAAATTTTTAAATTTAAATAAAAAAATTACCTTGGTAAGAGATTTCTATATTGGTCTTATGTTTAATTTTTAAATAATGTTTTCAGTTGTTTTATTTAATTTTGTTATATTATATCTATATGTGGATAATGGTAGAATGTATGATCGCAAAACAATAAGAAAGAAAAGTAAAATGACGCAGGCTTTACGAGAAAACCCCTTATCGGGGAAAATCACGGGCAAAGGAGGAAAAATTCACTAATGTTGAAAAACATTCAAGAGGTTTTTAACTACACACATTTTACGGGTTAAACAACCCTGTTATAATCAATGTCTAATAGATGAAGTATAGTTCTATACAGATTCAACTTGTGCGGTATGGTCCCCATAGATCCCTTATTTTGCCTCTATTTTATTTTTTAAATAAGTGAGTTGCACCTCGAACTTTTCAGGTCAGATTAAACGGGATTCAGGTTACACAACTCTAACAATAATATTATATAAAAGCATGAAATAATAAAAATACCCTCATACTAATATTAATTGCTCTTTAAAGTAAACGTATTTAGTATTTTTGTTTCATAACAGCTTAGTCGACCATTTATATATAATATAGATTACGTATAGAGTTGTTCGTTCAAATGGTATCCTTTTTTATACGATATTGAGGGTAGGGATTGGGGTCACACGGTTTGAACCTGTGCTATAACACCCCATACCCGACTCGATCATTGGGTCTGAGTTATAGGATGTCACATTTGTTAGCTCGATGGATCAACTTGATAATGCCGGTAAAGAGGTTGAATCGGCCTTTGAGATGTTGTGGTGGAAGCAATTGAAGTTTGCAACAAAGAACACAATGATTTATAATGGTTTGGCCTCAATTGTCTACTTCCACTACCTTAGCTTTCCACAACTAAGGATTTTCCCAAACCCACTAGATTTGTATAACCATTGAGGACAAGGTTTAACCTTACAATCTCTCTTAAGACTTATACCCAAAATCCTAAGATAAAACTCCCTTAAGGTTTCTACCTAAACCTTAAGTATTAACCCTCTCTCAAAGAGAAACAAACAAGCAAATAAAAAAAAGTCCTTACAAGATTAGGATGTTTGCCAATTAAGCACAAATATAAAGAAGAAAACTTGAGCTAAATGAATACAATGAAAGCTCACAAGTGTTTACAAGAAAAGGTATGAAAGAATTAAGCTCTAGGTTGTTTTAATTGATCTTTAGGCTTTGCACATTGCTCTTCTCGATGCTGGACCTTTGGAAGATGGTGTTTATACCCTCTAAGTGAATTCCAATCGTTGTGGCTGTTAGAAAAGTAATGTAGCCGTTACAGCCATAAAAACTAGCATTAAATGCAATCTGCAGCTTAGGTGTTCCAGTAGAACTGTAGTTGTATTAGTAGAAGTGGAGTTCTACAGGTAGAAGTCCCAAGATAGACGACTTTACAAAATATTACCGTTGGAGTCGTTCTATCGATAGATTCTTCATTATATAGGTAGAACTCTGAGGGTTTCATTTGGTATCGGTAGAACCCATCAAAGTATCGATAGAAGTGCAGGGGAGGATGCATTTTAGCTACTGACTTGACTTGTTTCGGTAGAAGTCTTCAAGGTATCGGTAGAACTATTGTATCGGTAGAAGTGGAGTTCTATCGGTAGAAGTCTCACTGGAGTCTTTTCCATTTAGCTTTTATTCAAAAACACTTTAATTTGTTATATCAAAACATATTATCCAATAAGGCTTAGTTTAACAACATTCGTTGTCGAAGTAACTACGATTAATTATATACAAATTACATCATTAATCATTCAAAACAAGATAAATAAACAATTTCGGGTCAAATAAAAGCTTACGAAAGCTTAATACTATCCCAGGGTTGAATAAGGACTAAATTGTAACATTTACAAAACTTCCCACACTGGTGTCGTGACTCCCAAGGTTCAATGTTTTAACTTTGAAGACAGTAGTCGAAATTCCCAACCTCAAGACCAATTTGTAACGTAACACCCTTATACTCGACCCGATCGTTGAGTCAAGATATCGGGATGCTACTTTTGTTATCGAAACAACAACAGTCAAATTCATTTTTATTTTGAGTACATATTTAATCAATTTGATCACTTTATGCTTTCAATATGCCTTAAAATCATTTATGAGTCCTATACAGGCTTATTATAACTTTTATTTTATTTCACATATCAAGTTTCTATTCATTTCACTTCTCTTATTTCAATCACATAGTTTTTAAATTTTATAATTTAGTCCTTCCTTCTCATCACTTCGTCTCGTGCCATATTGATTATTACGAATCAAATTTGGAACAGCGATAAAATAGAATTGAGAATTAGAAATGTTTAGTTGAAGTGATGAAGGTTAGAAAATTTTAAGGATTAAATAGTAAAGGAAAGAAAATATGGGGGACTAAATAGCGAATTATCCAAATTAAATTTTGAGTCATCATGGGAATTAGATTGATTGAGGAGGGGCAAAAGAGTAATTTGGTGAAAGATATTTTTGGAGGCAATGTTTTGGGCCAAAGTGTAAAGTTGGAATGCCTAAGGACTAAAAGTGCAATTTTACCATTATTAAAGAAAGATATTTTTATAAAGAGAAATTGATAGGAAAATCCAGAGAAATGAAGAAAAGAAATGATGAAAAGGGTATAAAAGCTATCAGCCATGGTGCTTCACGTTAGCCACCATTTTTCTACCATTTCAACTTTTGCTTTTCTTACAAATTAGTCCTTTTTCACCAAATACAAACCAATTAAGCTAGTTTCTTCCAAATTTCTTCAAGATTAGTCAATAAAATTAATAGAGAAGTGTAGTAGCTATCCAATTGTTAAAATAAATGCATCCATACTTGTCTTGGAGGAGAAAGAAAATGGGAATTATTGTTGAATACAAGTGATTAAGGTAAGAAAGCTAAACTCCTCTTTAAATACATGTTAGTTTTGGTTTAGAAACATAGATTATGATATGTTAGAATGATTTTAATGTAAATATATGTGTTTTTTATGGAATTGAAGAGAAAGAAAAGAAGGAGAATGACTCAATTGAAGAGAAAGGAAAAGAGAAGATCAAAGAGGGAAAAGAAGCTTTCTACAAGAGTTGTAAGTACTACAAGTATTAAAAGGTTTAGAATTAATTAAGTTAAACTGTTTATAATTTTAACATATATGATTAATTATGATAAAATGATATGTTTAATTATAAATGTTAATTATGTATGATTAAATGAAATTTAGTGTAAAGAGACATGAAAAAGAAAGCATGTCCATTAAAACAGTTTGGACAGAACAGATGACTAATTTCGAAAATTCACCAAAAATTGTATAAAAAGATTTAAGAGTTGAATTAAATATTTAATGAAAGATTATTGAATTTAGTTTCATATGGAAGAAACAGTGAAAGAAAAGGAATTTTACATTCTGAGATATACTAGTTTTAGTGTAACAAGGTCAAAGTAGATTCGAGTTCCCCTGTTCTGACTTTGAAAAATCATAGAAAAATGTATAAATATTATTAGAGGCTGAAATTTATATGGTTGAATCCTTAATTAGTATATTTTCAAAAGAAACATACGAGAACATTATTGGATCTCTGTACTAAAAGATAAATAATTTTTAGTGAAGAAAGGTCGAAACTGTCAGGTAGCAGAGAAGGGGTAAATTAGAAGAATTTACTGTACAAATTGGCTAAATTAAAAATTCTGAAATTTTTATGGTAAAAATATATGTGAGTCTAATTTCAGAAACATCAAGCGGATATTAATTTCAAATTATGTATCTTAAGATATAAATAATTTAGTGACTGTGTCGCAAGTGGACAGCTTTGAAAATTAATGTGAAAATAAAAGTAAGAGGTATATGATGATGAATATGTGAGAAAAATATATGTGTGAAATATTATGTGGTTAATTATAAAGATTGATTGTATGATTAATTGGTGAAATTGTGGATTTATTTGAGGAAACAAAGGTGAGAAATACATGAATAGGTATATTTGAATTGAATTTGAATGATTTGTGATCAAAATTGAAAGTGAAATTGGAATTGAAAGTGATATGAATTGTAAATTAAAAATCCCTATTAACTAGCCGGGCTGAGTCGGATATAGGTGGCATGCCATAGGATTGGAAGAGTTCAGGGATACTTCGACCTTAAGTCGATGAGACATTGGGTGTCATTATTTTACTTCGGATAGATTCGATGAGGTACTGGGTACCACTTTACTTCGGCTAGGCCGATGAGACACTAGGTGTCACTTTATTGCTTCGAACTATCCGATGAGGCACTGGGTGCCATTCTGGTGTGTTTGGTTGGATCCATGTATCTGCCAAGGTCCGAGTCTTGTTAATAGAGTAAATAATGTGAAAAGAAAGAATGTGCAAATTGTGATATTGAGGTAAGTGAAATGATAATCACATGAAAGGTAAGTATAATATATGTATAAGAAATCAAAAAATGATAAAACTAAGTAAGCTAAGAGATTGGAATGGCTAAAATGTGAAATGAGGAAGAATATGTGAATTTCATAACACTACTGTAAGTTAAAATGTTATATATATATATATATAAAAGGTATGTATTTTCATGAATAAACAATTATATGAATGAATTTGAAATGAGTGATTAAAAGATGAATGATTAATGACACTTGTAGTACTTACTAAGCCTTCACCGACTTAACGCGTTTATTTCAACTCGTAGGTACAAGATCTTTGAGAAGCTAAGGTTGGATTAGGTGTCTCTCATCAAATCACATCAACATTGGAAGATTGCAAGACAAGGTGTATTTATCTTCTTGAAATGACATATACAAATCGTACTTATATGTCCTCAATGAATGGGTTATAAATGTTATTTTGATGATACTTGATTATTTTGTGATATTTTGAGTAAAACTATTCAATTACACATTATTTGAAAGAAAATTTTATTATATTCATTTTTAATTCTCTGACACTGTATGTAATACTCTTATATCGGGTTTATACGTGTGAATCGGGTGTAGGGGTGTTACAATTACCTTTACTTCTTCATTACTTCTCAAGTCCAAATTCTATTTTTTTTCTCATGTCTATATTTCATACGAATCTTGCAAAAATAATTATTTAGTTACAAATAATCTAAGTCTCATTTCACTATCTTTTCTAATTTCATATACACATTTCATTGTTCTATATTGATTTTATTATATAACATGTATTTTTTAGACTCACTTTTAGCTTTGGAATTGAAAATCCTAGGCTCTAATACCATTAAATATAACACATTTATACCCAACCCGATCACCTGGTCAAGATATCAAGATGCTTGTCGTCGAAGAGCGATAAAATTCAATTTTATTCTTAGTACATATTTAATCAATTTGATCAATTTATGCTTTCGATATGCCTTAAAATCATTTAAGAGTCTTATACGGGCTTATTATAGATTTGAAAATAATTTAAGAAGGACCAGGGACTCAAATGTAAGAGTTTCAAATTTCGGAGCGACGTCGCGTCACAACGTCGGGGTATTCTCGTTGCCACATGACAAACTGGTTTGTGTCATCGCGACATGGCTTTTTCGTTATTGCGACGAGCACTCTGTTTCATGTTATACTATATTCAAATGTCATAATCAAACCAATTCATTAAACATATCATTAACATATGCTCATTTATAATCTTAAATCCACATAATAAAATATGATATCCAAGCAAAGATAACCAAGCTTATAAAATTAACACAATTATCGAAGTTTTACAATTAAATTCATTGGAGGACTTGCACTTTTTAAAATAGTTTACATTTTTATGTATCTTTCATATTTATTTCTAAATTGTGTCAATCAATTTAATTCTTTATAAATTTTAACCAAGATTTCAATACCACATCAATTAATAATTTTTCATTTATTATTTTAGCAATTCGTTTAAACATTCACACATGTGTTAATCATACCAACATTTGTAACCATTTCGTAACATTTTAAATTCTTTTACTATTTTTATTATCAATTTTTTTTCTTTTCCTCCTCATTTTCTTCATTCCACATCTTTTATGAATATATATTAGAATCTTTAGCTTTTAGTATAACATACTTAAATGTAACATTAACCATAATATCACTATTTACTTATGTGTTCATATCAAAGTTGTCAACTCATGTCACAGTCACTAAATTATTTATATATTGAGCTACATAATTTGAAATTAAGATTTTCTTTATGTTTTTGAAACTAGACTCAAATATCTTTTTACAATAAAATTTTAAAAATTTCTACTTTAGCCAATCAGTACAATAAATTCTTCAAATTTGTCCATGTTCTGTTGCTTGACAATTTCAAACTTTCTTTACTAACTTTAAACCCTAAATTTCTACTTTATCACTTAGTATGAAATTTGGATGACGTTTCCGTTTGTTTCTCTTGAAATTAGACTCATTAAGAATTTAAACATATAAATTTCATACCTAATCATTTTTTACAATTTTTTTTATGATTTTTCAAAGTCAGAACAGGAGAACACGAATCCATTACGACTTTATCCCATAAAAACTAATATGTCTCAAAATCTAAAATTCCGTTGCTTGCACTATTTCTTCCATACAAAACTAGGCTTAATAAGATTTAATTTCATCTTTAGTTTAACTTCTAAATTGATTTCAACAATTTTTTAGGAATTTTCAAAGTCAAACTACTGCTGCTGTCCAAAACTGTTTTAGTGCAAAATGTTGATAACTAAGTTTGTAACACTCTCCTTTCCTTTCTCTATAATATTTCACTTTATCAACTTCATTTCCTTATTGCACTTTATTGAGAACACAATCTCGACTTATCACTGCTTTTATAACGTAATGAATTTTGGGTGTTACATGTAAAGTTTCTAAAATAAAACAGAGTCGAAATCGCGACCTCAAATAGGGAATGTCACAACAAGATGGCTTGATGTTGTGACATTCAAGGTGTGAAGTCAAGACTTTCATGGCAGACCCCTAATTCCCAAATTTCATATGATTCAACCTAAAATATGACAATAAGGTTTAACCCAAGGCCTCAATCATCCATTCAACACAAATAGACATGTCTAAAATATCGTTTTCAAGCCACTAATACCAAATCCATATAGGACCAAAACTATCTTCATATATTCACCACTCATGTACATTAATTTGACCATTTCCAACATTTAACAAGGTAATCCTAGGTACATGCCATTTAACCAAAATGAAATGAGTTATACGAACTTTGTTGAGTCGAAAACGATGATCTAGATGTTGACTTCACTTTTCAGAGCTTCTAAGAAAACTTGTACCTGCTCACAAAATAAACAAACCGTATGCTGAGCGATAAAGCTCAATAGTACTTTCAAGATTTAAGATGATATAACATAACTTAACTACATGCTTTAATACAATTGCATATTCATATATGCCCATAATGTCCAACCATTTCATGTCTTATAATGCAAATAAATTCCATCACACACACACACACACATATATATATATATGAGCTTACATCTAATACATAATATAACCTATTCATGCAACATAGAAATATCATAACCATTTCTAGTTCTTTGCCAAATGTCCTATCTTTAAGATATTCTAACATTCAATAGAAAACATGAATTACACTTTTATGCTTTTGACAATGTGCTATTTAAATTCATGATCATTTAACATTAGGCAATTTCACATTTCATAGTATCTCATATCATTTAACCTTTTACTTACCAATTAACTTGATTCTGGAGTTTATTGACTCATTCACGTTTGTTTCGATCCTAGGGCTCGTTTCCAACCATTATGCACAATAGGTTACGTGTTTTTCACAATTCGTAGTCCATATACATGAATGAAATCAATTCCATAGCATTTCTGATTTCATTTTTAGTATCACATATCAATTTACAATTTATACCCCCTATTAACCTGACTCAAACTTGAACAGATACACGGATCATCCAACCAACACACCAATTGGCACCGAAGTGCATCATTAGATAAACCGAAGTAAGGAAAACTAGCACATAAAGTGCATACAGCGCTCTAAGGGCATCTTGGGGCCCAAAGCGCATCCTAGCACACAAAATGCATCTTGATGCATAATCGCATAAGCCCGTACACAATCCAATCCTACGCACGTCAACTATATCCAATCTAGCATGAACAACTAATATGGTACCAATTTTCAATTCCATTTTACAATTCAATACATATACCATTTCTCAATCATTTTCATAATCACAACTTCAATCATCATCTATATACACGTATTTCATATGAAAATCAAAGAAATTCATGCTATCACCATGTACGCACCTCAATGATCAATCATTCAATAAACATACAAATGCAAGCAAATATTTTTATCCCGAATCATAGAAGTACAAACCAGAGTTTTCGAGTCATTTGTCGATAATTTTGCTTTTCCTTTCCCTCTCGACGGTTCTGCATTGACATTTGCTACGTACAATCACAAAAACATGTAACACTATCAATTTCCATCTAATCCACAATCAAATACAAGTTGAAACATATTTTGTAATTTATTCAATTTAATCCCTAAACCCGAGACAAGTATAACTTTCAATATAAAGCATCGAATTAAAATTCGATTTCACATTTATTCATTAGGGACCTTATACTTTCCATTCCTACCACAATTTCATAGTATGTTTGAATTTTATTCAATATGTTCACTAATGTAACAAAGCTTACCATCAAGCTTGTTAAGCTTTACAATTTCAATCAATCTCACACCTAATTCATCCAATTCTCAATAATGGTAACTTATCAAAATCTCACTAATTGAACAAATCAATACATGAATTAGCTTAATCAAGCTCCGATGATAAAAAAATCTATAAAAATAAAAAAATAGCTAGGGACTTACTTGAAATGTTGGTCGAATATCAAGCTAGGTTTTTCAAACTTTTCTTTTTAACTTAACAATGGTGGATGACAATAGGAGGATGAAGATGATATTTACCATCTTTTCCCACTATCTTTCACTTATATACTTATTTTAATTTTAAGTAAACTTAATTAATTAACTTAATTATATTTAATTAAGCTTTAATTTTTAATTAATTTAATCTAATGTCAATTTTTTGGTGAAAATCTAGTGACATTTAACATCACATTTAACTATCATTCATTTAGACTTGGTCTATTAGTCATTTTAGCCCCTAAGATAATTGCTATTTAAGTCCAAGCCTTCTAATTAAAAAATATATACTGATTAAACTTTTACAATTTAAACCCTAGACCTTAATTAACCACATATTTGGCTAATTTGCTTAACCAAAATTTAATATATCAATATAATAACTCCGTAAATATCTATATTTAAATTTACAAAAATGAGATTTCAAAATCGCATTTCCTGATACCATTAGAAATTGAGTCGTTACATGTGCCAAACAGATGTCTGACAAAAATTTTAACCACAGCTCCATACAAATCAAAACATTCAAATAATATCATAAGTTAACTAAACATCAACTTAATAAAAAAATTAAAATATTAAAAAAATAAAAAAACATATATATTACATTGCAAAATTAATAAACATTTTGTTGAGATTGTATTTTTATGACATTGACATATTAAATTAACCTTGGTATTATAATTACACATGTAGCACAACAATTAACATTTAAATTGTTTCCCTTTTAAAAATCTCACATGTATATTTCTTCCATAAATTTAAATGTTAATTGAAAATTTTATCCTAAATTCGTGACGTCAAAGCTGTTTCATAAAAAAATTGAATTGTAAAAAAAAAGGGGAAAGAAAGCTTTCGATTGATACAAGTAATACGAAGAGAGAAAGTCATGTAGTCTCGATTTTAACAACCCAATGACTTATATAAAAACTTTTGAATAGTTCAATGATCAATTTATAACTTTCTTTAGTTAAGTGACCAAAACAAAAACATACTCATAATTTAATGAGTAATAGTGGAATTTACCCAAATAAAAATTGCTTTCTTAATAAAATCTATTTTTTATTTAATTAGCAAACAAATGGACAAGCAACTGGAGAGCTTTGGCGGGATGTCTCTTTTTTAGTAAATACTAATCATCAAATCACATCCTTTGAATATCTGAAAGCTGATATTTTACCTTCAAACAAATCTCCATTGCACCTTATTTAATTTGCTTGTTAAGTATTGTTTTTCCTTTTTTGTTCTTTTGGGTTAAATCAAAAGCAGAAAATCTCAATATTTTCTCCTTGTTTCACTCTCTCAAATATCTCATCCAACAGGGAAGTTTTCAACTTACAAAATACCACCCAGAAGTTCAAAAGTATTAAAAAAAAAAAACAAGTTTTTTTCCCCTTCCCTTGTTCACTCTGGTTTTGTCTGAAAACCGAACCTTCTATGCTCTTTCTTCCAGCTTCAGCACCAGCAGATCCGCTATTGGTACCTACCTTCGTTGGTCCTTTGCATTTTTCACTGTGTAACTGTTTTTCTTTTTCTTTAGGTGATTGAATGGACTAAAAATCTCAACTTTTTTTTTCATGGATGATTGTTTTTATTGGCAGTCATTGACGTTTTCTCGATTGGGTCAGTTTTGTTTTTTAATGATTTTTTGGTCACAAATATGGGTATTCTAGGAAAAGAAGAGTGGTTGTGTTTTTGAAGTTTTGCTTATACTATTCCCCTTTTTCTATATTTAGCTGAATTGTTTGGTTTTGGATTCTCTTTTGCTTACTCTATTCTCTTTTTTTTTCCCCCTTTTTTTGTGCAGTCTTAATATGAACTTTTCTTGTGTGCATTTGGGCATTTGAAAAAGAAAAAGAAAACCTTTTTTTTTTTTGCTTTAACATTGGTTTTCTTCTCATAATTATGTTAATGTCTTGGTGAAAAATACTTACTCATGGAATCTAAATGCTTTTAGGAGGCTTTATGTTTCAAGCTTGTCCTATGCTTGCACTTGAACTAGTTTTAAATGGTCTGTGATGTCTATGAGGAAATGATGTAGTCCTTGTTGGGTTGTTTTGTTATAAGCAGAGGCAGTTTATAAAAGGGGATTGTTATGTCATACAATTGGTGATTAATTGGTTTGCTTGTAATGTCGAGGATCACTAAGTGGAAGATTGAGAAGTCAAAAGTAAAAGTTGTATTCCGGCTTCTGTTCCATGCTACACATGTAAGTCACAATATGTATTCGTGACATTTTGTGCTATGTATTTCTTTTTTGAAGCTAATCCCTCATTGATCTCCCTAGAGGTAAGATCATATTAAAGGCTGAAATTTCAGTATATTTGAATTTATCTAACAATAGATGTGAACCAAATTGAACAATATAGCTTGTTAAGGTGAATACATAAATCTAATGACAATGCATTTGACTGTATAACTTTAGTTCAATATATGATAGTCTAAGATGCTCACATAGTTTGTGATTTTATCTTCTATGGTACTTCTATCATGAAACTACATTTTCTTATAAATTGCTTGCATTTTGGTAGGAAATATGTATTTCGGTATGAAGTATTTACTTTTGAGTCTTTGGCTAGTGTTTGTGGATAAAGACTATATGTCAACCTTTCTGGCACATCAAACAAATTTATTCTGTTTGCCGACGAAAAATCAGAATGGAAAGTTTACATGATGGTTCTATAGTGTTCTTGTTGGGGAGTTTCATAAGGTCAACCGCTTGAAGGATTAATTTTTATGGAGTAGCCATGCCCATGAATCTAGCCTTTTCCATAACTGGTTCCTTAACTCCAGGTTGCATACTTTTAGTGTATGGCACACCCACATATGGATTCAGTACCATCATAGCTATAAGAGAGTGCTGTCAATCCTCATTCTCCTGCAACTGACACATGACCATTCTTGAGTCCTGCCTTTTGGCTATGGTGTATTTAAGGATTGTAAAGATTTTAAGAAGGTATAAAACCTTTGTGGGTGTACGACAACATCCATGTAATGGGAGAAAAAGAAAGCAAGCAATACATTGTAACATCCATCCATATGATGAAAATTTGAATTTAATGGTTTAATTGGTAATTCGCCAATGCTTTAAATTCGTGCCTCTCTTCTTAGCTTTGGTGATTCATAATAACCATCCATTCTACTAGGAGAAGAATTAGAAGGTTTGACATTAGTCCACTAAACTTCCAATGTAAACTACTTAAATCAACTAAGTGAATCCTTGTCATACATTGTATCTTGTGTGTGTTTAAATATTATGTTTCTTGCTAATTTATAGGCTTTGTATCGCATGCTATTTTTTCAGCACTTAATTATTCTAATCAACCATAATATTGGGAGAAGAATCTGATGGTTTAACTTTAGTAAACTAATTTCAGTTCATGTAAATAAATCTTTTCCACTATTTAATCTGATATGTGTTAAAAAACACTCTGAAGTTTCCTACTATATATATTTCCAGCATAATATGTGATTGTCCTTCAACTCTGGAAAACATATTCTAATGCATCATTCATCTTGGTTGCTGGAACAACTGTGTACCATGTATATTTTTTTGGAATAATTCAGATTCCACAAAGTGGATGGGATAAACTGTATATATCCTTTGTTCCTGCTGATTCTGGAAAAATGACTACAAAGACAACCAAAGCAAATGTGAGAAATGGAACTTGCAAATGGGCTGATCCAATCTATGAGACTACAAGGCTTCTCCAAGACATCAAAACTAAGCAATTCGATGAAAAACTCTATAAGCTTGTTGTGGCAATGGTTAAATCCTAGTCCTTACAGTTTAGTTGCAACATTTTGACTGCACACACAGTCTTAGTATGACCTTAACCGTCTTTTACCTGATCTATTTGGCAGGGTTCCTCAAGATCCAGCCTTCTTGGTGAGGCTACCATCAATCTTGCTGATTATGCTGATGCATCAAAACCTTCTGTTGTTTCATTGCCTCTTCTTGGCTGTGATTCTGGAGCTACATTACATGTAAGGGCTTTTGAATTTCTCAAAAAATTTTTGGGGGATATTTTGTTGCTTGTTGTATTTCTTGGGTTGTTTGTGTAGTTAGAAGAAAAAATGTTCGTGTAGCTTCCTCTAGAAAGTCTTTCGAACTCTTTCCTATTAGAGATTTGTATTGTTTCATGCCTAAATAATTTTTAATTTGTACTCAATGACAGGTCACTGTACAACTGCTAACGTCTAAAACTGGTTTCCGGTATCTATCAAAAACATGTAAACTTTTTGCTTCCTTCTAATTTCAGACTACTTATATGTAGTTACGCCTTGTCTCAGGGAGTTTGAACAGCAACGAGAACTTAGTGGGAGAGGTTTGCAGGTTGGGCCAGACCAAAATGGTCCTGATCAGTTTTCTTCTGGAAAGTATCAGTTTCTGAGGAGATTGTCAACAATCGTATTGATAAGGTTCAGTTTGTTTCTTTTAGATTCCTAGATATTACATGTATTGTATTGTTGTTAAAGGTTCTTTGCTTTTATTTCGTACTTTTACATTGAGCCCTTTATGCTTTTACTTACAAATACACATTCACTGCTGAAGAGAATAATCGGCCATGGTTCTCTTCTTTCCATGACAGTTCATTTATTGAGGAATACAGATTACAAGATATGTTCCTCTTATCAAAATCAGTGATTTTAAGCTGTATGATATCACTTCTTCAACAGAACTGTCTGCAAATACTCCCTGGTTCAGTTCAGAAGCACAATAAAATTATGGAGATAATGTTTGAATGGAGCTTGTTGTTACTAAGAATGCCATTGATATTGTTATGGACTTATATCACTTTGTTATAGAAACCCTGAAAGAGGCTGTGGGGTTATAAGTATGTGAAGATAAGAGTCAAGATGGTTAAAATGAGTTACATTTAGCCCTTTAGCTGTCCCATGCTACACTAGTAATATGTAACAAGTACTTTTAATGTATCTTTAAATACGACATTCTCTTTTTTTTGGGTGAAAAATTTGCTGTCTACATTATGTGAAAGGCTATATTGTAGGCTCTTTAGTTGTTCTGAGCTTTTTTATGAATTTCCAGCAAATGCTTGGCTTTACAAATAAGGGATAATCTTCTTTTTTTTTCCCTGCTTTGTTTTATATATAGGTCAATGCAAGGGTTAGATTTATAGAAAAATCTACAGAACAACCTTTGCTTGAAGAAGATGTTGCCTTGAATGATGACTGTGGAGACTCAAATGTGGGGTTTGATGGCTCTTCAAATACTTCAGATAGTTTAAATGCAGAGAAGCATGAAATGTCCAGTGCCCATGAAAATGATGGCCAGAAGAGTACAGTCCATGTGGCAGGACTTGGTCACAGCCCTCAGCAAGAGAGAGGGGATTCCTCAGTTCATCAATTATTGGCACCGGGGACTAATGATTGGGTTAATGGCAGAAGTTCAGACTATTCTGCAGATAATGACATGACAATTGCCTATGAAGAGAATAACAGACTCAGAGGATGCTTGGAAGCGGCAGAGTCATCCATTCAGGAACTAAAGATGGAGTTAAGTTTATTACAGAATCATACTAATCAAATAGGTGGTGAAACAGAGAAGTTTGCTGAGCAACTTGCTGCTGAGATTTCTTCTGGAGAAAGGTTGGCAAAAGAGGTTTTTGCTTTAAGATCTGAATGTTTGAAGTTGAAAGGTGACCTTGAGCAGATGACAAGTTCTAAACCAGACCCTCCATTGAATAGCAAAGAACCTATTAAGAAAGACCAGAATCTCTTATTTCAAGACTTAGAGGTCATTTGGTCAAAGGGGCTTTTAGCTATGGAGGCTAAGATAAGGGAACTTCAAAACGAGACATGTTTGAATTACCATCAAAGAGACCACAGGTTCCTTCATGCAGACTTGGGGGCATTGCTTGGCATTCTGCAAGATCTCAAACAAAGAACTCAAAAAGAAACATCTATTATTAGATCAGTACAGTCTGATAGATGCAATATGAAGGCTCCCGGAGCAATGAGTTCAACAAATGGTGATGCTTTCATACCAGAAACTAGTTTGGATGTAGATCTTTACCAACCAGAACTAGGCATGGTTCCATGTGTTAGCGAGCTTGGTCATATGCTACACGAACCTGATTCTCTGGGTGCTACTAATGCAATGAAAGGTAAAATATTTGAACTTCTGAGAAAGTTGGATGAATCAAAAGCTGAGCGGGAAAGCCTTGTAAAGAAAATGGAGCAGATGGAGTGCTACTATGAAGCTCTTGTTCAGGAGCTTGAGGAAAACCAAAGACAGATGCTGGAAGAATTGCAAAGTCTCAGAAATGAGCATTCTACTTGCTTGTATAGGGTGCAGTCAACTAAGTCTGAGATGGAGAGCATGCTCCAAGATATGAATGAGGAGATCTTGAGATTTTCAGAAGAAAAGCAAAATTTGGAATCTCTAAGCAAGGAACTGGAAAGGAGGGCTCTTATTGCGGAAGCAACACTCAAAAGGGCACGTCTTAATTATTCAATCGCGGTGGGTCAGTTGCAAAAGGATCTTGTGCTGCTTTCTTCCCAGGTTATGTCTGTGTTTGAGAGAAATGAGAATCTCATCAGGAAAGCTTTTGTAGATTCTTCACGATCAAACTCCCTAGAATACTTGGAGATGATGCAGAGTCATGGACTGAATTCAGAAGAATATCAATCCACCAAGCCCTTGCATTGTCAAAATCAGGATGTAGGGGTCAATAAACAACAGTTGGGTGGAGATATTCTTTTAGGGGACTTGAAAAGATCCCTCCATTTACAGGAAAGCCTTTATCATAAGGTTGAAGAAGAAGTCTATGAAATGCATTGCCAAAATGTATACTTGGATCTGTTTTCAAAGACTCTACAAGAAACTTTGCTTGAAGCAAGTGCTGATATTAAACCCATGAAAGAGAGGACAGATGAGCTTGTACGACAGTTGGAACTGTCAGTTGAGTACAAGGAGTTATTAATGCAAAAGCTTGAAACAGCTATGAATGATGTTCATTCCCTTAATGAGTACAAGGCTACTTGCATTGCCAAGTATAATGACATTGTTCTGCACAAACAAACTTTGGAAGCAAATGTAGAAAATGTCACCCATGAAAATCATCTTCTCTCTGAGAAGATAACTGACTTGGAGTGCCTCTTGATGGAATACAAAAGTTACAAGAGCAAATATGATGCCTGTGTCTTGGAGAAAACAAAGTTGGATAATTTATTGAAGGAGGAAACCATGGAACATGGAAATCTTCAAAATAATAACTCTTCTTTGCAGAAGGAGTTGACAATGATCAAAACCGAGTTTGATGAATTGGTTGTTGTGAAGAAAAATTTGCAGAATACTGTTGACTTTCTGCGAAACAGGTTACTGAAGTTATTATCATCCTATGGCAAGTTTTTTGATGATCTGTCCCTCTCAAGTTGCTTGGTTGATCAGGATATCGAGTCCAAGGACTTGACATCTGTCATGATGTGGTTAGAAGAGGTCCAGGATATTGTGCATGAAAATTTTCTTCATCTCTTAGAGGAAAAGGAAGATCTGAAGGGCAAACGAGATATGGCTCAGATGTCTCTAAGTGTGGTAGAATCAGACATGGTGCTAATGAAGCGGAAGTTTGACCGTGATATACAATTCATGGTTGAGAAAATAGATTTATCCAATGTAGTGGTACAAAAGTTTCAGTCAGAAATTGAAGTTGTTGCTGAAAAGCTCAAGGTTAGCTCTGAAGTTGAAGAAAGCTACGCACAACAGCAGAGAGATCTTTTATCTGATCTTGACCATTTTGAAGCTGAGCTGCAAGAGCTTACTTCTAAGAACAGGGAGATTGCTGAAGAAATCTTGGTGTTAAAGTCAGTCAGTGAAGAACTTGGAAGTAGTAAGTTGAAAGTGGCTGAACTTATGGAAGAAAACAAAGTGTTGGTGCAATGTTTACAGGATAAATCTGAGGAGTCATCCGAGCTTGCTTTAGAGATTAATGGTTTGAAAGAAAGTTTGCATTCTTTGCATGATGAGCTGCAAGCTGAAAGAAGCTCCAAAGAAAAATTGGAGAGTATGGTTACAGATCTTACTTCCCAAATGAATGAGAAGTACCACCAGTTGATTCGCTTTCATCAGCAGAAATCTGAACTGGTCCATCTCAGGCAAATGTTATCAGATCTAGAATCTGAGAAATCTAGAGTTTGCAGTCTTTTGCAACAGTGTGAGGAATGCCTCAACAATGCTCGTGAAGAATCTTCAACTATTACTTTTCAGGAATCTCAGTTATCTATAGCTGCAGAAGTTAGCCTCATTTTCTTAAGAACTCAGTATGAAACCTGGACCACTGACATTGTTTGTCAACTTTCCATTTCTAAAAGGCAACTTGTAGATCTTCAAAAGAAGCATCTTGATGTTGAGGGCGCACTCAATGGTTGTCTTGCTCGTGAAGCACATTACATTGAAGAAAATGGAAGATTATCAGTGATTCTTGATACCCTGAAGTCCGATTTAGAAGCTGCAATGGGTGAAAATGGGTTACTTCTCACTAAAAGTAGCTCTGTATTAGCTGAGCTTGAGGACTACAAAAGGAGGCTAGAAAAAACTGAGTTTGATTACTGTGAGGATAAAAATCAGCTTGCTCTTGAAGTCAAAAGGCTGAAGCAACTACTAGCCAGTTCCCAAGAAGAGATTGATAATCTGATGGTATCTAAAGAAGAACTGGAACTTAATGTCTTAGTACTCAATGCTAAACTGGATGAACAGAACACTCAGATGAACTTACTGGAAGGGCATAAGAATGAAGTGCTGCTACTGCAGAATCATTGTAATGAACTTTCTCAAAGGCTTTCTAAACAGATTTCGAAGACTGAAGAGTTCAAAAACTTGTCCATTCATTTGAAAGAGCTCAAAGATAAGGCAGATGCGGACTCCACCCAGGTTCGAGAGAAGAGGGAATCTGAAGCACCACCAACTGCTATGCAAGAGTCCTTAAGAATTGCATTCATCAAAGAGCAGTACGAAACAAGGTTGCAAGAACTAAAGCACCAGTTGGCTGTCTCCAAAAAGCATAGGGAGGAAATGCTATGGAAATTACAAGATGCCATTGATGATATTGACAATAGAAAGAAATCTGAAGCTTCTTATATAAAGATAAATGAAGAGCTGGGAGTTAAGATCTTGGAATTGGAGGCCGAGTTACAATCATTGATTTCAGATAAGCGTGAAAAAATGAGGGCTTATGACCTGATGAAGGCTGAATTGGATTGCTCAGTGATAAGCCTTGAGTGCTGTAAGGAAGAAAAACAGAAACTTGAAGCTTCTTTGCTAGAATGCAATGAAGAAAAATCAAAAATCTTGATTGAACTTAGCATTCTAAAAGAACTGCTTGAGACCTCCACATCAACTATGAATGTTAAGATGGAAAGAAATGACAAACTAAATGATGGTTTTGTTTCTGATAACCTGGTCATCGATAGTGCTCCAGCTAGGGACATAGATCATAATTATCCGGACCAATATACCTCAGCAAATTCCAAAGAAGCAGGACATCCATGTCTTGTTCTCATTAACGAAGGTGACTGTGCAAGTGTGCTCACCAATTTGCAACCTGAGCAGGTAACTTACATTTTCTTGGAATAACTGTTTTGAAGGAACTATAATAATAAAGTTGATGTAGTATATGAAACTCAACTTACTACAGATGCATGTTTGCGTATTTTCCTTTGTAAGTAAGAACCGAAAATGCATTTGATTGTAAGAATAAATATTGAAAGGCAATTTCATTATAGATCACTTAAATGCTATCTATTCTGTATGACTATGGACATAATTGTATGTCACTCTCCATTCTTATGCACTTGATTGCATCTGCTGTGAGGACTTGTTTTGGATAATATATATATCACTCATGATGGGTTAAAGAGTTGTATAGAATCTCAATTGAAGTAAAGAGAGAAACAACAAGGAAACATATAAATATGTGCATGGACCATTGCTTTTTAAGAAACAACTATGTCCATTTCCTTTAGATGGAATATGAATCAAGTGCATTCTAAACATGTTCACATTACAATTTGGTTTTCTTAGTAATTTGACTTTGTTAGATTTCCATGCAATTTGTGAGTTATCATGGTAAATTGAAAAACAAAGTATTAGTTGAATCTGTTACATGTTCCATCTATGTCATTATTGGTAACATGCTGAAAGCTGGACTCCACTTAATTCCTTTTGACATTAGTCCTTAACCTTCCATCAAGTTCTTTTTGCTTCATGATAAGAGGTTTCCCAAACATAATCTTTGAGAATTTTAGTTCAAAATCAAGAAGGGATATTAGCTTTGACATAACATAATCTAGTTCTTGGCAGGTGTGTTGCATCTTCAAATTAAGTGTTAATATTATGGTCTGCCTTTCCGTTCTTTTGTACCAGACTGCTAAGTGGTTAGTTTATGCTAACTGCATGGTTTTAAAAACCGGACCGGTAGTCAAACTGGTCAGACCACCAGTTCTTTGTTAGACTGGTTCGACCGTCAGTCCGGTTTTAATTAAATAAATAATTAAAAGATCTTAAAAATAAAAAATAAAAAAGAAATTATTTAAAAAATTATAAAACTGGTTCAACTGGTTCCAAGTAGTTCGCTCAAAAGCCGGGTCAACCTCTTTGTCCGGACTAGTGGACCGGCTGGTCTGGTCCAGTTCCAATAACCATGGCTAACTGGTAAAATAATTTAGTTCAAATTTATCCTGTTCCTTTAGTGAGAATCTTGGTTGAAGATTTCTTTGAAGTAAATCTAGTTTCTATTATCCTTCCTCTGCTGTGTGAGTCCTTTCTATTTACATATAGAAATTTCGTTGTTATGATGATTTGCTTAATATTTATCAGGTTCCTCTTGTATCTAATGGTGTAAATGGAGTTGAAATTCTTGCCCTGGTCAACCAAGAGAACTTCAACAATCGTTTTAAAGGCCAAAGTTTCAGATCTAGCATGGACCACTTAAACAGTGTGGTAAGGACCACCCAAAATAAATTGCAATTTCTTCATATCTTGTTGAGGATGAGGGAATGATATGTGATTATCTTTCATCATTTAACTTCATTGCAGTTGTGGCATAAAATTTAATACTCAATAATGGTGATCGGTATACTTTTCTTTTGTGCTTGTAGCTGGAAAGGATGAAAAATGAGAATATGGTTCTTTCAGAAGATGTTCATCATTCCGATCCCAGGTTTCCAGGCTTAGAGCTAGAACTCATGCAGTTACGTAAGGTGAATTGATATCGTCCTCTTAGTTCTATCAAGTTTTGATAAAAGTTCTTCAACCAGGCTCTCAATTTTCTGCCTTCACACAGGTGAATGAAGTACTGGGAAACATATTCCCTTTCTTTAATGAATATTCAGAAAGTGGAAATGCATTAGAAAGGGTACTTGCATTGGAACTCGAGCTTGCTGAGGCATTGCAAACTAAGAAGAAATCAAGCAACCTCTTTCAGAGGTATGTTATGTTCTAGAAAAGAACACTAGTCTGCTTTTTCTGATTCCTTCCCAAAACTGACAATCTTTTGATTAAGTCTCTCACTTGTGTGAATCTTGTGCTCAAGGGAGACAATTTGCTTTGGCCCAAGGGCTCGTATAGCTTAGCCTAAGGGCTTTGGCCAAGCTTTACCTGGTATACTAGTAATTTGGGTGCAATAATCAAACCAATAAATGGTCCCCAGTTACTTGTCTATCCTGAGGATGAATCTTCATACACATTTAAATTGCCTGTTCTTTCTTGAAAAAAAAAAATTGATAACCATTTGCTAAAAGGAAGCATTGTCTGGGACAGATCTCATAGGGATTCGCACGGTAGATCTTCTCATAGATGGAATTCCCACAAAATTATTAACCTTCTTTCACTGCTGTTCTCATCTCCTTTACTGCTTTGATTTTTCTTTTTGAGCCTTATTGAGTCATGATGTGCCCAACAAGTTAGTGCTGAAAATCCAAACTTCATTATCAGTTGCTGTCCTGAGAAGGGGCCAAGAGTAGTACCGCTCTAGCTAGCCAATAGAAAAAATTGAAGAACTTAACGTGATATTCTCTTGTGGTCCAGCTCTTTCTTGAAACAGCACAATGATGAGGAAGCAGTGATCAAAAGTTTCAGGGACATCAATGAACTAATCAAGGACACATTGGAGATGAAGGGAAGATATGGTGCTGTAGAGACCGAACTGAAAGAGATGCATGAGCGATACTCTCAGCTAAGCCTCCGATTTGCAGAGATTGAAGGCGAGAGGCAAAAACTCATGATGACTCTCAAGAATTATAGGGCATCTAGGAAATTGAAAGACTTGAATGGCGCCTCATCGGCGTCACTTGGAGAAACCAACCCTGACACAGAAGAACAAACTTGGCACTAGAGATGTCTCATAAATGGCCACCTCACAGGTTTGAATCAATGGCTGCAACTTCTGTGTCATCAAATCATCAAACTCCTTGTGAAAATTTCAGAGGCCATTGAGCTGTTGTAGGCCATAAGTTTTCAAGCTTGGTACACATTATTTTTAAAAAAAATCAAAGCAGCTATAGTTAATGAAATATGTATATATTTGTATAAATACAACTTGGACCTTTTTCCGCCGGTCCTAGTGATGTAATACTTGTATCGAATACTTAAACAAAAAAAAAAAATTTATTTACTGTAATTTTTATTTCATTACTAAATTAGCAGTAGTAAAGGTTCCAAACAATTAGGAGGATTCTTACAAACATTAAACAAACTAGAAAATAAAGCCCCTTCCAAAGGAGAGTTAAACTAGAGACTACCCCCTAAGTAGAGCGTGTATTTAGTCGGTTTGATTTTTTATACCAAAAATTAAATAAATCAAATTAATCACTTAAACCGGATAAATCAAACCGATTTGGGAAACAAAATCGAATAAATTAAACTGACAATTTTTTATTTGGTTCGATATTTGATATTTTTTTTAGTTGAAAAAAAGTTTTAATTGAAGTACTTATAATTTATTTTTTTTAATTTTTTATATAATTATCTTCATTCTTGAATTTACTATATCACATCACTTTTAATTTTATTTTTATTTCAAATTAATTATAAAAATATTAAAAGTTAAACCAAATTATTTTTAATAAACTCAAAAAATATTTGTCCTTACATGACCAACATATCCTTACTTTGATATATAAAAGTTATCATAAAAATTAAAATGAATATCATAAAAACAACGGGAATATGATATTTATCATTTAATTTTTATGACATATAGATAAAATATTTTCCTAGGGAATACACAATTTCAAATTACCGTAGATATAAGTTTCAGAAAAATCAAATGATAAAAATTTGAACTCAAAAATAGGTTTATAAAGAACATACGAGTAGTAGAATGAAAGTATGTCTGGGTTATGTAGTAAATACTGATGAGATCCAGTATTACAGCTTCCCGGTTAAAGGACAAAGAAATGTTTTTGGTTCCAAAAAAAAATCAAATACAAGTATTTTGAAAGAAAGAAGAACAACCCTTTTTCTCATACAAATGTATATACGACTTATGTCCCCAAAATGGCATTTGACATGTGTCACATTCATTCAGAATTGTATTTAATGATGGCCTACATCAAAACATTGATGAAAATTCAATATTTTAAAGACCCGGTTATACAATCTGGTGGACACTTAACTAGATTATTTTGTATCATAACTTGAACAGTGCTTCATATCTACAAGCACACTATACCTTTGGCATGAACCCTTATCATAATTACCCTTTCTTACTTTGATGTTATCATATTTCAATTAACATAGTAATATGACATAGAACTATCATTAACTTACATAATGATGGGGATACGCCCATCCTACATGCCAAAAGAAATACTTGGACGGATACTATTTCGTCACACAAATTATTTTGAGACCATGTGCCATAATTTTGAATCTGTCAAAACTGGAGTGTTACAATTATTCTTTCCTTAACAAAATTTCGTCTTCAAAATTTTCAACTGGAAGAATTACAACAAATAACTGATAATGATTAACTATGTCAAGTGCATACCATGAGTTGGGCGTATTCAAAATTTGACGATTACTGCGTAAATTTAAACGTTACATACTTAACGCTTATGACAGATTTCAAAATTATATTGAGAACCTGAACAGATTCCAAGAAATAAACTTCTTGCACAAGTTTATTTCTATAAAACAGGTGCACAAACACCTCTTCAATCACTTTTGCAAAATCAATCGTAACCCTAACTTTTTCTCTGCTTAACCTTTATGCATTCTTCATCTTCCGTTTCAGATTTTTCCCAAAGGTAACTCTTTTTCTTTCTTTCATTTCCTTTTTATTGCATTACATCCCATAAAATGGTTCAAACAACAAGAGGAAGAGGTCGAGGCTAGGCCAAGCAAAACATTACCCCCAGTAATCCCATTCCATTTGGACCTCAAGAACTCAAAGATACACCATTGTGGGTAGAGATAGAAATGATTAGTTGCAGCACTTCGTCGAATCCAAATTTCGAGTGTTATCACATAAACACAGACATATAAATTTAAATTGATTATTACAACTCACGATTATTTGCAAATTCAATTAAATACCTAAACATCAATGATATACATATAAACTACATAAGTATAGTGCTTTATGGTTAATACTTAAGGATTATCAAATAATCAATGTATTTTTTTGGCTAAAATAGATCAAATGACGCACCATGCCAAAACTGCTAACTCTTCAAAGCAAGGCATAGTCTACTTTGTTTATTAGAGGGACAGTTACTATCTTTTATTGAATAGAGATATGATAATTAAATTGGGATGATGAAAAACCCTCAACTCTAAATTTGAATTTGAGATTTATTGAGGTTTTATATAAATTTAAATCTTAATAAAAATATCGAAAATTTCAATTCAAATTCAATTCGATTCGATTTCAATCAAAATGACCACTAGAAAATTGGGAAGATAGGAAAAAAAGAAGAAAAAAACCCACTAAGCGTAAAGCTGGTCAACCGTACTGCGTACAGATTCCAATTTATCCCAGAAAATCGATACATTACCACTCTTTTTTGGAGTTTTGGCTAAACCCTAATTAACTGTGGACTGACCTTATTGCTGGCACTGGCAAACCCAGAAAACATGTGGGGCTTGCTCTTACGCTGCTGCTGTATTTCAAGCATTTTCCTCCATTTGTTGAAATCCCACTCTAATGGAGTCTCACCAATGGGACTTTTCACTGTTGACTCTTCAATATCAGGGAGCTCATTGTCTTCAACCAAAGTTTCAACGGCCTTGCTGTCACGTTTATCATCATCGCCATTGTTAAGATTGTCGGTTTCATTGACTTCAGCCACTTCGTCGATGACTTCAGCCACTTCGTCGACCTTCTCATATTAGTTGTTATTGAAAGAAACAAGGTGCAACGTTAAACGACCATTGGAACGGTGAGCTCGAATATAGTCATTGAATCTAACTTTTTCTTCTTTGAGAATCAACCGTCCGTCACTTGTGTAATACCTTTTCAACACCCACGGCATCGGGCAAGGCAGGTTGTCGTTACGAGCCAGCGACGGGATCGGTGGCGGAATCTCTCTCTTAATAATCGTCTGAAACCGTTGTTCTCGCTTCCCACGACTTTGACTGCAGTCAACAACACTGCCTCCGCCGCTGCCGCAAGGGCTTTCGTTATTATCGAGATGAAGGCAACTCTCCGAACCGATGTAATCACTGATCAAAGAAGAAGAGGGTGAAGAAACGACGACGCTTGGTGCCATCATACAAGAAAATTGGGTTTTCAGTTTGGATCGTTCAAACTGGCTTTCGGTTTTCTTAAATCCTTTCTTTTAAAAAAAAGGTAACAATAACAACATTAGGTTATAAATAGAGAAATAAAGAGAAAAAAAATGGAACGAAATATATAAAATCAAGAATAGGGTTTTAAATCATCGAGCTTCAAGAACAGCTAGGTATTCCAGTATCTTATCTTTCAGATATTTGAATCTCAAAACCCTGTTATTTTTTCCATAAGAGAAAATTTATACAATTTTAGTATTTCATGGAACACTATGAATATGATGATAAAAAATAGAATTCAAAACATAGATCTAAATTGTGATAAAACAAAATATTAGGTTAAGATATGACTCCTGATTGCATATTTTAATCTAATTTTAGGTAAAGAAATGAAATTACCCGAGGTTGACAGTGAAGAATGAACGTATCTGTCATGCATGCAAATGAATACCAATTTTTTTTTACATGAAATTCTACTATTTTAATTGCAAATATGTGTGTGTATATATATATATATATAATAAATTAATAATGAAAGAGAGAAACAATCAAAACGTATTTGTTCTGTCAGTAAAGAACATACCCGATATTAATTAGAGCACAAATCCAGAACTGAATCAAAAACCCTAAAATAAAAAGAGGAAAGGGGAAAACCCAGATTCAAGAAAGAAGAAAATTAATAAAAAGTGAAAGTGAAAATTGAGTTGCCTGAACAGAAGAGAAGATGAATATATAAGAAGACAACTGAGGAAGAGAAAGAAATTTCATTTTTATTAAGGAAGGACAGATCAGAAACAATTAAACAGCGCATTTCTCTTTTGAAAAAGTAGTATATATTGCAAGTTTTTTCGATGGACAGATAATGGTTTTTTTAATAGAAATGTTTTTTTGAAAAGAATAAATGTCTCTAAAATCTCCCATTTTTGGAATAAATTGCCTAATTTTAGGCGAGGTTTAAGCGATAAGGTTTGTTTCTAACTTCTACGTAACGTTTTAGCCCGGGCTGATTTTTAATTTTACTTAGTTTTTTTATTGATAAACACGTTATATTTTTAAATTTTAAATAAATAAAAATGTTTCTGGATATCATATTATTCACCATTTGCACCGTTGCAAATAAGGAGCTCATCATGGTTTACCAGTAAGCTTAAAATCCAATCATTTACCTCCATTATTTTTAATTTCTTAAATAAAAAATTATTATGCCCTCAATAAAGTTTTTAATTAATAAAATAAAAAGATATATGCTTTTAGATGCTTTAAGAAATTATAAAGTTAATTTTAATACCACATTGATTAGAAAATATTCTTGTAGCTCACAAGTGTCAGTTTATTCACTATTTTTATAAATTCTTTAGAGTTTCTTCATTTAAATAAATTCACGAGATAAAACATATATATTTAAAGTTATTTATATGTGTCAAAACCACTTCGAAAACGAAAGTTTCGGAAAATATTTTAAGTTTTGGAAAATGGGAATAAAAGGGGAGTCGCCACCAATCTTTTATTTGGGCGCGATTGGATCACCACAAAACGTTTAAAAAAAACGTTAAAACGTCGGTCCACGAAATCCAAAAAAATAGGTTCGGGAGTCGGTTACGTACGAGGAAGGATTAGCACCCTCGTACGCCCAGAATTGGTACCACATGATCATTTTCGGGTCTTATTTTATGAAAACAATGAAAGCTCGAATAAAGTTTAAAATACGATATTCATTTTGAAAGGCTCTGTGTAATTTTAAAGGAGACCTTTTTTTAAGAAGAACTCGTCCCCGCATTTCGTTCCTCTTATGAGAACTAGGAAGCGTGTCCAACACATTAGGACACTACATTCTTGGAGTATCGAAATCAGAGGACGTTTAGGGAACTTTTTGAAGAGAGCATTCGATCGCGTGATTTGTACGAAAATTACACCTATCACATTAAGGCACGATTTTCGAGGTTTCCACTCGAAGGAACATCATCTCATTACTTAAAAATTTGGATATGGATAGGGGTGTGTTAAAAACTTTTTAAGGGGGATATTTCTTTCGTACGAATTACGAAAATCATACCCCGCACGTTAGGGCACAATTTTCGAAGTTCTCCCACGAAATAATATTGCCTTATTTTTGTCATGAAAGTTCTTCGTATATATTTTTGAGAACTTGAAAATTTCGTATGAAGGTTAAAATGCAATCCTCGAACACATGATTTGAAGAATTAAAAGAATACTCGTCCACTTCAATTTTCACGAAGAATTAAAGTCGCGACCAACACGTTAGGACATGACATTCTCGGAGCCTCGAAGTGAACGAGCGTAAAAATTTGAAAAGGATATTTGGTTCGCACGAATTATACGAATAAATCGCACCCGACACGTTAGGGCGTGATTTTTCGAAGTAGCGCTTGAACCGAACATGACCTCGATTTTTGAAGTAATTTATAAATGAAAGTGTATATTTTAAAAACACGAGTAGCAATCGATAATAGAAATTAGATACGAAGTATAAGTAGATGGATATTGTGCGAACATATAAAAGGTAGGGACAAACAAATGCAAATGTTGATAAATAATGAAATCGCGGAGAAAAATGGGACTTATGGACACCCGGGGGAAAAATGGTAATTTTCGATGAAATCGGGGTTAAAAATGGAATGTTAGAAGTTTTGGGGGTAAAATGGTAATTTTTGATGAAATCGAGGTTAAAAATGGAATTTTAAAGTTTCGGGGGTAAAATGGTAATTTTCGGTGAAATCGGGGTTAAAAACAGTATTTTAAAAGCTTCGGGGGTAAAATGGTAATTTTCGGTGAAATCGGGGTTAAAAATGGTATTTTAAAAGCTTCGGGGGTAAAATGGTAATTTTCGGTGAAATCGGGGTTAAAAATGGAATTTTAAAAGATTCGGGGGGTAAAATGGTAATTTTTGAAAGTTTTGGGGTTAAAATGTAATTTTGGAAAAGTTTCGGGGTCAAAATATAATTTTGAAAAAGTTTCGGGGTCAAAATATAATTTTTGGAAAAGTTTTGGGGTTAAAATATAATTTTGGAAAAGTTTCAGGGTTAAAATATAATTTTGAAAAAGTTTCGGGGTCAAAATATAATATCTAGATTGTTTGGGGACCTATAAGCAATAATACCAAAGAGTGGGTGACACGTGGCAGCCCCACAGGCATCCAACAGTCAAGGGACCCATTTGAAAACCTTGAAAAATTTTAGGACCAATTTTGTAATTAAATAATAGTTGATTTAAGGATTAAATTAAAACAAATTAGAAATAAAAAGGACTAAATACAGAAATAATCCAAAAAGATGACACGTGGCAACCTCTGGTGCAGTCAAACAGTCAAAGGACTAGTTTATAAACCTTGAAAAATTATTGGGCCAATTTCGTAATTAAAACTAAGTTGATTTAGGATTAAATTAAAACAAATTAAAAATAAAAAGGACTAAATGCAAAAATAATCCAAAACATGACACGTGGCAATCTCTGGTATAGTCCAACAGTCAAAGGACTAAATTGAAAAGCAATTAAAATTACAGGGCAAAATTACAAATAATTAAAAATGCAGAAAAGGATTAAATTGAAGCAAATAAAAAATGCGGAAGGACCAATTGCACAAATAAACCATTTTCTAAAAACACGCGGATCCTGATGCGGGTTGGGTCGGATCGGGTTGGTTAGTGGGTTAGTATAAATATTATTTTTTAGTTAAAAAAAATTCATTTTCTTTAATTGCTTAAAAAACAAACTGAAACACCCCCCATTTCCATTTTCTCTCAACTGTGCTTACTGCCGGCCGGACTTTGGCCAAGCTTTAACCCGCCGTCCGGCGCGCGTCCAGCGCCACGCGCCGCTCCCAAGCGGTCGCCGTCCCGCGCTCTGCCGATCCTGCCAGTCACGCGCCGATCCATGGCCGTCCGGTCGCCGTCAACGGAAGGTAAACAGGCCCCCTTTTCTCTTTTATGTTCTCCTTTTATTCTTCATTCTTTGTGTTCTTTATTGATTTCCAAACATTTTGTCTTCCTTTTTGCTATTTAACACAAGACCAGATCTGGAATCTCCAGATCTGGGAGTTTACAAATATTTTCCTTTTTATTTTAAAACATTTAGTTTAGTTTTTTAATCATTTTTTTTGGGTGTTGTTTGCATGCTCACATGGCGACGGATCTGCGATGGCCGGAGGCAAGCGCGGCACGATTCCGACGGGGTGGTGGCTTCCGGCAGCAACCGAGCGGGGGCAAAAAGGGGAGACTTTTCATATTCCTTTTTTTTTATTTAAACTTAATGTTATTATGAAAATTATTTATTACTGTCAGTTACTAAAAAATTATTAATATTAATAATATTAATGTTATTATTAAAACGTTATTAATATTTTATTTAATAAAACTTATTATTAATGGTATTTACAGAGTCAGTATATTAAATACTCTTTAATTGATTGCTTTGAAATGGAAATAAATAACAGACATTAATAACATGTATAAATAGATGATCCAAATGGTTTGGAATTTCAAGAATTGATATTAATGTATCGATATTTATTGACGAGTGTACCTTGCTGGTTTCTCTGCTTTTGAGTTGTTGTTTGAGGATCACTTGGCTTGGTGTTCCTTTTTGATTCGAATACTGATCTTCTAAAAATATACTGCTTATATATCTGAGAAGTATTGGTGTTTTTTTTGTATTCCCCCCCCAAAAATTCTTTCTTACATTGACTTGAATCTGGTTTTATAACCAGATTTCATAATCATGCTAAATTGTTTGCTCTAAATTAATGCTTGTCTTTTCCTTCTCCTTTTTTGCAGGTGATGGACGTAGTGGTGGTTGGAGACTTGTAGCAGCAGCCGGAGTAAGTTAAAGCAGCAGCAGAGGCACGTGGGTTTGACTGATTACCTGCTGTTGAGTTGAGGGCTGCTGGTTTCTGGGCTATAATTGGGTCAGGAATGTAATGGGTTTGGGGTGAAATTATTGGGCTCAACTAATTTTGGCCCAATTGACTTGTAATTTGGACATTATAATTAGACTCTCTATTTGGTTTTTTTTTATTAATTTAAATTTTAATTAAATTTAAATTTAAAGCAAATTTAAATTTTTACATTTAAATTTAAAATAAATTTAAATTTAACCATGAATTTAAATTTTGTTCAAAAACCCAAAAGCTTAATCCAATTATTTAAGCCCGGTCAAAATTGGGCTCTAACAGCTGCCCCTCTTTGCTTGTTGCTGTGTAACAGGAACAGAGCAAAGATCAAAAAAGGAAGCCCAATTTTGTCAGGTTTCACTGAATCTCGGCTCCATTGTTGACTACTTCACTTTGGTAACACTTGACTTGCTGCTCTAGTCCAATCCACTGTGACTGCGGGGAGAATGGGATCTGCTATTTGACTTGCTGCGCCCTCCTAAGTGGGGTTTGGCGTCGAGGCGTGGTTTTGCTCTTTAGGGAGATAAAGACTTTGCTATCCAACTTTACTTCAATTTCAAGAGGATGACGTTGCTCTTACTTCAATTTCGGAGGTAAAGACGTGTTATCCACTCTACTTCAATTTCAAAGGGGATGACATTGCTCTTACTTCAATTTCAGAGATGAAGACGTGTTATCCACTCTATTTCAATTTCAAGGGGATGATGTTGCTCTTACTTCAATTTCAGAGATGAAGACGTGTTATCCACTCTACTTCAATTTCAAGGGGATGGCGTTGCTCTTACTTCAATTTCAGAGATGAAGACGTGTTATCCACTCTACTTCAATTTCAAGGGGATGACGTTGCTCTTACTTCAATTTCAGAGATGAAGACGTGTTATCCACTCTACTTCAATTTCAAGGGGATGACGTTGCTCTTACTTCAATTTCAGAGATGAAGACGTGTTATCCACTCTACTTCAATTTCAAGGGGATGACGTTGCTCTTACTTCAATTTCAGAGATGAAGACGTGTTATCCACTCTACTTCAATTTCAAGGGGATGACGTTGCTCTTACTTCAATTTCAGAGATGAAGACGTGTTATCCACTCTACTTCAATTTCAAGGGGATGACGTTGCTCTTACTTCAATTTCAGAGATGAAGACGTGTTATCCACTCTACTTCAATTTCAAGGGGATGATGTTGCTCTTACTTCAATTTCAAAGATGAAGACGTGTTATCCACTCTACTTCAATTTCAAGGGGATGACGTTGCTCTTACTTCAATTTCAGAGATGAAGACGTGTTATCCACTCTACTTCAATTTCAAGGGGATGACGTTGCTCTTACTTCAATTTCAGAGATGAAGACGTGTTATCCACTCTACTTCAATTTCAAGGGGATGACGTTGGGGCCTGCAGAAAATGCTCAAATGGTCCTCTATGTAGGCCAGATAGGTTTAAGATGTTATGCTCGTGGATGAGTTAGAATGCTCTTAACCTAGAATGAAGGTGTATGATTTAATGTTTGAATTTTCAAAGATTAGTCTTTTATATTTGGAAACTATTTCTCGACGTTCCTTGGCAAATTCGACTTTTGATTTGCTTCTTCCAGGTTTTGGCTCTTTCAACTGGCAGTTGCTTAGAAATCTCGCATCTTTTAGGCAATTCCTAAAATAATACCCGCGAACCCTAGTTTCCTTTTATGACCTTTTATCCATCATTTTAATATGAGAACACTTGGAGAATATGGAAAAGAATGGGATCAAATTTGGAGATTTATTGGCTTTGATATCAAACATTTACAAAGAACAAATAATAACCGATAGGAAAAGTATTAGACCTAGATATCAACTATAAGTTTCCCTGATCCAAAGATCATTTTCCGCTTGCGATGTTTCTGGAGGTCTCGGAATTACTTCGTCGATGCCTCAAGATGTAAAATATTTCCATTTTGCCACTTTTGAGGGAGCAATTGGTTGTCCTTGTTTTGTATTTGAGTTGCTCTTTTCGAGTTTTCAACTCAAAACCCCTTTGGTTTCGGGATGCCCCTTTCACGGGTTTTCATCTTGACCTCTCCGTTTTTTTTTTTATGTGTAATATTTCTTCACCGAGTCTGAATTCACCGGGTTGTATAGCTCTTTGCCATCCATCTCAGTCAAAATTAAAGCTCCTCCAGAGAAGGCTTTCTTTACAACGTACGGCCCTTCCCAATTAGGCATCCATTTTCCTCGAGAGTCTTTGTGTATTGGAAGTATCTTCTTCAAGACAAGGTCTCCCTCATGGAATTCTCTAGGACGAACCTTCTTGTTGTAAGCGCGCATCATCCGTTTTTGGTACATCTGACCATGGCGGATAGCTTTTAATCTTTTTTCCTCAATCAAATTCAACTGATCATATCTGGCTTGGACCCATTCTGCTTCATCCAAATTCAGCTCTGATAAGACTCGGAGAGAAGGAATCTCCACCTCAATGGGTAAAACAGCCTCCATTCCATACACAAGTGAGAACGGTGTTGCCCCAGTAGATGTTCTGATGGAGGTCCTATAAGCAAGAAGGGCAAAAGGTAGTTTTTCATGCCAATCTCTATAGGTTTCTGTCATTTTTGCGACAATCTTCTTGATGTTTTTATTCGCTGCTTCTACTGCTCCGTTCATCTTTGGGCGATATGGGGACGAATTATGATGTCTGATCTTAAATTGCTCACAGACCTCCGATATCGTGCTGTTGTTTAAATTTAGTGCATTGTCTGATATGATCTTTTCAGGCATCCCATATCGACATATGATCTCTTTTTTCAGGAATTTGCTGACTGCAGACTTCGTAACATTAGCATAAGAGGCAGCTTCTACCCACTTGGTGAAGTAGTCGATAACCACAAAAATGAATCTATGTCCATTAGAGGCCTTTGGCGAAATTGGTCCAATAACATCCATGCCCCACATAGAAAAAGGCCATGGGGATGTCATGACATGCAGGGGTGAAGGAGGCACATGTATCTTGTCCCCATAAATCTGGCATTTGTGGCATTTCTTGGTATAATCAATACAATCAGTCTCCATGGTCGACCAGTAGTACCCAAATCTCATGATCTGCCTAGCCATCTTGAATCCATTCGCGTGCGTTCCACAAATCCCTTCATGGACTTCTTCTAAGATCTTTTTAGCCTCGATTGAGTCCACACATCTTAATAACACCTGATCCTTCCTTCTCTTATATAGGACCTCTCCGTCTAGGACGTACTCGTTTGCGAGCCTTCTTAATGTCCTTTTCTCATTATCGGTAGCTCCCTCGGGGTATTTTCGATCCTTCACATAGTGGAGAATATCCTGGTACCAAGGATGCTCTTCTTTCTCTTCTTCTTCGATATCGCAGCAATGGGCTGGAGTTTCGTAAATGCTCATTTGAATGGGCTTCATATCCTCTGGCCTATTCACTTTTATCATCGAAGCTAAGGTGGCCAAAGCATCAGCCATTTGGTTTTCTTCGCGTGGGAGGTACTTGAATGTGACTTCGTCAAATTCTTTGATCAGTTCGAGGATCATATTTCTATATTCAATTAATTTGGAGTCTCTGGTCTCCCATTCTCCTCTGAGCTGGTAGATCACCAATGCTGAATCTCCATAGATTTCTAAAACTTTGATCCCTCGATCTATGGCCGCTTGGATCCCCATAATACATGCCTCATATTCTGCCATATTATTTGTGCAATCAAAGTCAAGCTTGCTGGTGAAGGGATAATGGTCTCCTTCTGGTGACACTAAAACTGCACCGATCCCATTACCCACAGCGTTCGAAGCACCATCGAAGTTTAATCGCCATGAATGCTCAGCGATTGTTTCTTCGGTATTCGCGACATACATTAGATCCTCATTCGGAAAGTCAAAATTTATCGGCTCGTAGTCTTCCAAAGCCCTACTGGCAAGGAAGTCCGCAATTGCACTTCCCTTAATTGCTTTTTGGCTCACATATACGATATCAAATTCCGACAATAGGATCTGCCATCTAGCCATTCTCCCATTCAGCGCGGTTGACTCCATCATGTATTTTAGAGGATCCAACTTTGAGATCAACCATGTCGTGTGGTATAGCAAGTATTGCCGCAACCTTCGGGTAGTCCAAACTAGCGCGCAGCATAGTTTTTCTATTGGGGAATATCTTATTTCACAGTCAGTAAATTTCTTACTGAGATAGTATATGGCCCTTTCTTTCCTTCCTGTCTCGTCGTGTTGGCCCAAGACACATCCCATAGAGTTCTCGAAAACCGTTAAGTACAAAATCAATGGTTTGTTGAGATTTGGTGGTACTAGTACCGGAGCATCGGACAAATACTGTTTAACTTTATCGAAAGTTCTTTGGCACTGGTCATCCCAGACGCCTGGGTTATGCTTTCTGAGAAGGCGAAATATTGGGTCACACTTCTCTGTTAACTGCGAAATAAACCGAGCGATATAATTCAATCTCCCAAGAAAACCTCGAACCTCCTTTTGCGTACGAGGCGGGGGTAATTCTTGTATGGCTTTAACTTTGTCTGGGTCTATCTCGATCCCCTTTTGACTGACCACAAAACCCAACAATTTTCCGGACGTAGCCCCAAAAGTGCACTTGGCAGGGTTCAATTTTAGCTGGAACTTTCTCAACCTCATGAACAGTTTCCTTAAGACATTCACATGTTCCTCCTCCGTTCGGGACTTTGCAATCATGTCGTCGACGTAAACCTCAATTTCTTTGTGCATCATGTCGTGAAATAACGTCACCATGGCTCTTTGATATGTTGCCCCAGCATTTTTGAGCCCGAACGGCATCACTTTATAACAAAATGTTCCCCACATTGTGACAAAGGTGGTTTTCTCCATGTCTTCGGGGTCCATCTTTATTTGATTATATCCAGAGAAACCATCCATGAAGGAGAAAAAGGCATGCCCTGCTGTATTATCTACCAGAGTGTCGATGTGTGGCAGCGGAAAGTTATCTTTTGGGCTGGCCCTATTCAAATCCCGGTAATCTACGCACATACGTACTTTACCATCTTTCTTGGGGACAGGGACTATATTGACGACCCATTCTGAATATTCAACTACTCAGAGAAAACCCGCGTCGAACTGTTTTCGGACTTCTTCTTTTATTTTAAGCAACACATCAGGTCGCGTTCTGCGAAGTTTTTGTTGGACAGGTTTGCATTCTTCTTTTATTGGGAGTTTGTGAACTACGATGTCTGTGCTTAGCCCTGGCATGTCTTGGTAGGACCAAGCGAAGACGTCCTTGAATTCTCTTAGCAGCTTAATAAGATCTCCTCGTGTCTTTGCTGAGATGCTTGTCCCGATTCTTATTTCTTTCTTTTCATCCTCATCCCCTATGCTTATTGTTTCCACTACCTCTTTGTGGGGCAAGATTTGCTTTTCCTCTTGTTCCATCATTCGTTGCAATTCAGGAAATATGTTACAATCCTGGTCATCTTCGAAATCCTGAGACTCTTCAAGACACATATCTTGTTCGAAATAAGGTTCGGAGTCAGTTTCACTCATATTACTGATATCCCCAGATCTGTAAAGAATGAGAATGGGCTAATGAACAAAATAAATTAAAGAATGGCTGTATGACATGATTATGGGTGTATATATTCAAGATGATTTATTTATTCATATGTGTGAGCGTAATTAATTTATTTTGGGATTTGAAAGGAAAAGAATAAAGAGATAGTTGTCAAAATGTATCTTAATTTAAAATAATGGATAAAAACTCAAAAGCCCTTTTACAAAAGTTTTATATCATTCCTGGGCATAGAATGACAAAGGTGCAACGAGTATTACTCTGGAATGTCCCTAAAAACTACGGGGAGCTCCTCCTCTGTCCAGTTGTCCAAATTACTTCCAGGTGCATACGGATATATTTGAAGCGAACTCCTTTCTTCAGCTTCTTCGGAAACGGCATTTATGCTTAATTCCATTACCCGTCTCGCCACTCTTGCTTCCTCAAGCCTTAACCAGCCAGAAATGAAAGTTTTTGAAATATGAGAGAAGGTCATTGGTCTCCAACCGATTTCTTCCCCGGCTTGTCGAGCTCTTCTTATCTCTCGTTTCCGCTCTATCTCATTCTTCTTTTCTTTCACATTCGGTTTGTACCCTAGCCCGAACGGTCCCACTTTCCAAACAGCGACGGTGCGTAGATTACTCCTTGGAGGTATTTCTCGAGCCCTTTTCCCGGTAATGCTCCTTTTCCAATTGTTAAACGCAGCCCCATTTTCGTCGTTTGCGATAATTTAGGTTCAGAAATTTTACTTCCCTCGTCAATGAATGTGGCATTGACAAATTCCAACGAGCGGAAAGAGCATTCTATTGCCTCTTCATCCTTGTCTATGTACGGGGCATCATTTGTTACTGACGCAACAATATCCTCCTCAGCGTTGATTGTAACCAGCCTTCCGTCAGTTACCAACTTGAGCTTTTGGTGAAGTGAGGACGGTACTGCCCCTGCTGCGTGAATCCAAGGTCTTCCTAATAAGCAATTATAGGAAGGCTTGATATCCATCACCAGGAAGTCAACCTCGTAAGTATTCGGGCCTATTTGTAATGGTACCTCAATCCTACCCATCACTTTTCTTTCGGTTCCATCAAACGCTCTAACTATGTTGTGGCACGTCCTCATGTGGGAACTATCGATGGGTAGTCTCTCGAGAGTGGCTAACGGTAGAACGTTCAAAGCTGAGCCATTGTCAATAAGCACCCCAGGTAGAGTATACCCTTTACAGCGAGTGGTAATATGCAATGCTTTGGTTGATCCCATACCTCCAGATGGGATTTCGTCATCATTGAAGAAAATGAAATTATCAGCACTGATGTTGTTAATCAGTCGATCTAGCTTGCATACCGATATATCCTAGGTCACGTAGGTTTCGTTGAGCGCCCTCATTAGTGCGTTACGGTGTGCTTCTGAACTTAGCAGTAATGCCAAGATAGATATACGTGCGGGCTGCTTATGTAATTGTTCAACTACGCTGTACTCGCTATGTTTCAAGAATTTTAGGAACTCTTGTGCTTCTCTTTCTGCCACCGGCTCGTTTATTGGTTCTGCCTTGTCAGTCATCTTTTCAGGTTCAACCGTGATACCTTTCCCTTTGGTAGCTGCTTTCTCTTCCACATTGTAAGTTTTACCGCTGCGTGTGACTAAGTTCACGTTTTGCAGCTGCTCATCCTTAGGTGCCACAATGTCGCACCCGTAATTCCAGGGAACTCTTTTACTGTTTTCATACGAAAACGGTACGGGTTTCCGTATGATCACACATGGTGTCTCTTGTTTTCTTGTCTCAGCTCCCCTGGATGTGGAGATGATTATTATTGGGCGATCATGTTATTGTTTCATCTTTCCTTCGGAGGAGCAAATGTCCCCTATCTCTTCCCATTCTTCGAAGAACTCTAATTCCTTGCGGTCCATCAGGTCTTGTATTAGGACCTTGAACTCCGTGCAATGCTGAATCTCATGACCTTCAGCGTTGTGGAAGTCGCAATAGTCCTTTGCTTTTACCATCCTTTCGCTGTCCTGTCTGATCATTCCTCTAGCCACCAGCTGATGCCATACCCACCTCATGGGGGATCTGACCTCTTCAATGTGAGTTCTAACCCTTTTTCCGTCTATTCCCGTAATTGCATTTACCCCTTGGTCAAAGTGGACGGGCAGAGGGTTTCCAGCCACATTAGGTCTAGATGGCTCATCGAATCTTATTTTCTTCATCTTGATTAGTTTTTCCACTAATTTCTTGAAGGTGAAACAATTTTCAATGGAATGGCCAATCACTCCTCCATGAAATTCACATTAGGCATTGGCATCATACCACTTTGGAAATGGTGGTTGTACGGGCTCCGTGATATATGGGGCTACCACGTGTTGGTCATACAACTGCTGATAGAGGTCTTTGTACGTGACGGGAATTGGAGTGAACTGAATCCTCTCGGTATTCTTTTTCCAGTTTGACTCTGTTCTTGGTAAATTCTGATAGTTGTTAGAAGGAGGTTTTGACTGCGTCATCGTGATTGGTTTCGAATAAGTTGGCCTGTATGTACTTACATTATTTACCCCGGTTTCCTTCCTCTTTGGGGCTACCCTTTTTCCATTGTCCCCCGCGTCAATTTTTCCGCTTTTAATCGCGCTCTCAATCATTTCTCCTGACATTACTATGTCGGAGAAACTCCTTGTAGCATTACCCACCAAGCGATCGAGATATGGCGCCTTTAGTGTGTGGACAAAAAGCATCGTTGTTTCCTTTTCGGTTAAGGGCGGTTGTACTTGAGTGGCTAAATCCCTCCAACGTTGAGCATACTGTCGAAAGCTTTCACTTATTTTTTTCTCCATGTTCTGCAGGGTAATTCTGTCTGGCGCAATATCAGTGACGTGGCCATATTGCTTCATAAAAGCTTGGGCCAAGTCTTTCCAGGAATTGATCTTTGCGCGGCTTAGTTGGTTGTACCATTTGGCAGCGGATCCAACCAAGCTATCTTGGAAATAATGAATTAATAATTTTTCATTGTGGACGTACCCTGTCATCTTCCGACAGAACATCGTAATGTGCGCTTCTGGGCAGCTGGTCCCGTTGTATTTTTCGAATTCGGGCATCTTGAATTTTGGGGGCAGCACTAGGTCTGGGACCAGACTTAGTTCTTTGGCATCGATTCCGCTGTAAGCGTCAATCCCTTCCATTGCTCTAACCCTGTCTTCCAGCCACTTGTACTTTTCTTCTATCTGTTTAGATACTTCCATTTTGGTTCTTTCCGTTTCCATTGTATCATCGAGGTCGGGATTGATGGGATTCGCAGCGGTTTCTCTCGGGTTCGATCCTGACCCGACTAGGTAATTCGCTTGGCCTGATGCGCCGATGGGCTGAGGTTGCGCTCGAATCAAGACAGGTGTTTCTCGCGAGTTTATTTCTGGCGGGGCTTGATGATGCACGGGTGTGAAGCCAGGAGGATATTGGGGATCCTCATTTTCCTCTCTTGGGTCTTCAGCGGGTCCTTTTCCCCTATCCGAATCCCGCAACAACTGGGTTAGCTGATTAATTATATTGCTTTGGGATTCAATTATTTGGTCTCTCATGTCCCTTTGAACTTTCTCTAACTGGTCCTGCAACTGAGCTTGCATCTGTTCTTGAATTTCTTTTTGCATTTGTTCTAGCCTCTCTATTCTCTGATCCATCGCTTTTGCCTTCTTACGCGTGTAATAACGATGTGGGTTTTCAATGTTTACTGATGTTAACTGGTATAATCAATTTTAATTAGTTTGGAGATGTTATGTCAATAATGTGCAAGAAATGATGCAAAATGCATGTATGCAAATGTGAGAAAAGGCATTGATTCTAAAGTCCATTTTCATTTAGAGCAACTTTTCGAGAAGAAAAACTTCTTTACATAAAAGAGAGTTTATACAAATGGTTTGGCCTTTCGACCCAAATCCTTAATCTTTCCTAGCAATCCCGCTAATTTCCTTCCTCGTTCTGATTTTGACTCGTACTGAAGGCTCAAGACGTCGACTTCAGCGGCTAGCTCCTGCACGTGATCGGCCGCTTCTCTCATTTGAGTTAGTGCTTTGTCCATGACATGATTTCGTTCCTCGACTTCTCTCTGGGCTTGACGGGCTTGCCATTCACTAGTTTCTAAATTTCTTTCCATGACCTCAAATCGGATCTCATTATTATGTAGTGTAGCCTCCAGTTCTTGCACTTTTTCTTTTAAGTCTTGCTTCTCGGCCATGCATGCTTTCAACTCCGATACTGTGTTTCGATTTCGGTGCCTCCATAATGATTCCTCTAACTCCTTTATTCTTGCCTCTAGACTGGCTATCTGAGCTTTCAACTCAGCCTCCTCGACCCGTTTTTCTAATAGCTCTCCTTTCAAGGCGTTTTCTCGGGCTTGACCATCTTGGAACTTTCTCTGCCAATGCTCCGTTTGGTCTTTTTGTTCTTGAATTTCCTGACGCCATTGCTCAGAAGTTTTCCCTAACCCTGCAGTCCTCAAGGATTGCCGTAACTTCTTGTAGTGTTTCTTCAAATCTTCAAGGTCTTCTTCGGCCTTATTTTTCCCTTTTCTCAACTTTTCGGCTTCTAGTCTGTGAAAATCCACGTCTAATCCCAGCTGTATCTTATCTTCCTCTAGTATTTCTATTCTCTTTCCGAACTCTAAGCTCTTACTTTCAAAGTCATGCTTGAGGATGTCTATCTCTGTTGGGACCTCTTGTAAATATTCTTCTAGAGGGCGAACATTTTCCGGATTTGGAGCAGGGATGTTGTCGTTTACTCTCTTGCTCCTCCACCAGTCATAATTCGGGGTTGTGAATGGTTTGGCACTGAACTTTTTTATTCTTTGTACCTTTTTCCACGAATTTGCTATTTCCCGAACCTTCTTCTTATAGTCGTTCCCTTTGTAAGAAAATTCGCAATGTGCCAGGCCGTGTGTAACAGGGATAAACTGTCTTGTCTTATATTGTCTTAGAACAAGCAACGGAGCATATCCGGTAGCTCCCCAGACTCCGAGTAACGGGACCCAATCGAAATCACCACATCGGTAGAGAATCTCGTCTGGGAGGAACCAAGGCGCGCACCATTCAATATTTTCATCCTGAAGATTCTGGAGAACGGCTGCCCATTTTTCTTCGGATATATTTTGCTCGCGTTGCGTGGCCACAAAGTCCTTTAGGGGCGAGAAATCTGTCGAAAACACTTTATAAGAGAACTTCTCCACTTTCCAGAAGTGGCTGTGAAACCAGACCATTAATAGCTGAGCACAACCAATGAATCTCCCTTCTCCTTCCCTTCGGCAAGCACTTAGCGAGCGAAAGGTTTCTGCCAGAATAGCAGGGACAGGTGTAATTCCCCTACTTAGTCGGTCAAACAGTGCTACTACCGCGTCCTCGACGTGTCCCAACGCCTTTGGAAATAAGACCAAACCATATATGCCGAGGGCGAAGATATCAATACGTTTTCTCATATCTGGATGAGTTGCAATTATTTCCTGTAGACTATTCCAGTTAATACATTTGTTATCTCCTTTCACCTTAATTCGGGAAATAGCCCATTGCTCACTCATTCCTGTGACACTCATCAGTCTTTTTAGAAATGTCGGAACACTTGCATCTTTCGAAAATGCTTTATCGGCTTGGATTCTAGGACAACGGACTAAGGCGGTGTATTCCTCTATTGTCGGTGTCAAGTCTAAATGACCAAAGGTGAAGCAGCTATAGGCAGGATTCCAGTGTTGGGAGAGGGCTCGAAACAGGTGTTTGTCAATTCTTACCTCGAGTAGGTAAGACAGATCTCCATAATCTCGGTAAAACATCTGCCTCATTTCATCATCCCATTGCCCCCAAATCTCTCTCAACCCTCGCAAGTCGTTCTGAGTTACATTAATACGAGTGTAGTCCCATAATTCTGACAGATGCCCATCTTTCAAGCTGTCACCCTTTTCACGCTGTTGCTCCTCGGACCATAGGCGTGCCACCATATTGTCCTCTACTTTGTCTAAGAATCCTTCTTCCATGATAAAACTGCCTAATTTGTAAACAGACTTCAATCAAACCTTTTCGTTCATAATGATGCAAATGCAAGTAGAAAGAGACAAAACAAACGCAGTTAGTAACATGTAATAGCAAAAAAGCATTCAAATATACATAACACAGAACCTAAAAATACTTCGGGTATATGCTATCGGGGCTTGACCTAACTCCATCTAAGGTGAGTACTTATGGTTCACTATATGTAGTTTTAAGTTCTAAAAGGTGAGGGGTACCCAAACCAACAGATTCCTCGGTCCTCACCCATTACAGGCTCATACGGACGAGTTCGATTTAGGGGGACGCATTTCTCGCATGTTTGCACGGAAGTGAAAACTTCACGAAAACAAGGGTACTTTGTAATCCCGAAAGCGATTTACTATCCTGCACGGAGGTGAAGACCTCACGAAGGAGTAGTTTCTCACTTTCACTTAAAAGGGTAATATCGCGATGCACATGATGCCAAATTATGCTAGAAATATCACAGAGCGCATTATTAGCAAAAAGATGTCGTGGATTGCATGTTTAAACAAAATCTAAGTGTAAAAGTTCTCAAAAAGAAAAAAGACCCGAAAATCATCAATTTTGGCTTGACTCTCGTTTGTTTTGAAAAATTTCCCCAGTGGAGTCGCCAAGCTGTCAAAACCACTTCGAAAACGAAGGTTTCGGAAAATATTTTAAGTTTTGGAAAATGGGAATAAAAGGGGAGTCGCCACCAATCTTTTATTTGGGCGCGATTGGATCACCACAAAACGTTTAAAAAAAACGTTAAAACGTCGGTCCACGAAATCCAAAAAATAGGTTCGGGAGTCGGTTACGTACGAGGAAGGATTAGCACCCTCGTACGCCCAGAATTGGTACCACATGATCATTTTCAGGTCTTATTTTATGAAAACAATGAAAGCTCGAATAAAGTTTAAAATACGATATTCATTTTGAAAGGCTCTGTGTAATTTTAAAGGAGACCTTTTTTTAAGAAGAACTCGTCCCTGCATTTCGTTCCACTTATGAGAACTAGGAAGCGTGTCCAACACATTAGGACACTACATTCTTGGAGTATCGAAATCAGAGGACGTTTAGGGAACTTTTTGAAGAGAGCATTCGATCGCGTGATTTGTACGAAAATTACACCTATCACATTAAGGCACGATTTTCGAGGTTTCCACTCGAAGGAACATCATCTCATTACTTAAAAATTTGGATATGGATAGGGGTGTGTTAAAAACTTTTTAAGGGGGATATTTCTTTCGTACGAATTACGAAAATCATACCCCGCACGTTAGGGCACAATTTTCGAAGTTCTCCCACGAAATAATATTGCCTTATTTTTGTCATGAAAGTTCTTCGTATATATTTTTGAGAACTTGAAAATTTCGTATGAAGGTTAAAATGCAATCCTCGAACACATGATTTGAAGAATTAAAAGAATACTCGTCCACTTCAATTTTCACGAAGAATTAAAGTCGCGACCAACACGTTAGGACATGACATTCTCGGAGCCTCGAAGTGAACGAGCGTAAAAATTTGAAAAGGATATTTGGTTCGCACAAATTATACGAATAAATTGCACCCGACACGTTAGGGCGTGATTTTTCGAAGTAGCGCTTGAACCGAACATGACCTCGATTTTTGAAGTAATTTATAAATGAAAGTGTATATTTTAAAAACACTAGTAGCAATCGATAATAGAAATTAGATACGAAGTATAAGTAGATGGATAATGTGCGAACATATAAAAGGTAGGGACAAACAAATGCAAATATTGATAAATAATGAAATCACAGTGAAAAACGGGACTTATGGACACCCGGGGGCAAAATGGTAATTTTTGGTGAAATCGGGGTTAAAATGGAATTTTAGAAGTTTCAGGGGTAAAATGGTAATTTTCGGTGAAATCGGGGTTAAAAATGGTATTTTAAAAGCTTCGGGGGTAAAATGGTAATTTTCGGTGAAATCGGGGTTAAAAATGGTATTTTAAAAGCTTCAGGGGTAAAATGATAATTTTCGGTGAAATCGGGGTTAAAAATGGAATTTTAAAAGATTTGGGGGTAAAACGGTAATTTTTGAAAGTTTTGGGGTTAAAATGTAATTTTGGATAAGTTTTGGGGTCAAAATATAATTTTGAAAAAGTTTCGGGGTCAAAATATAATTTTTGGAAAAGTTTTGGGGTTAAAATATAATTTTGGAAAAGTTTCAGGGTCAAAATATAATATCTAGATTGTTTGGGGACCTATAAGCAATAATACCAAAGAGTGGGTGACACGTGGCAGCCCCACAGGCATCCAACAGTCAAGGGACCCATTTGAAAATCTTGAAAAATTTTAGGACCAATTTTGTAATTAAATAATAGTTGATTTAAGGATTAAATTAAAACAAATTAGAAATAAAAAAGACTAAATACAGAAATAATCCAAAAAGATGACACGTGGCAACCTCTGGTGCAGTCAAACAGTCAAAGGACTAGTTTATAAACCTTGAAAAATTATTGGGCCAATTTCGTAATTAAAACTAAGTTGATTTAGGATTAAATTAAAACAAATTAAAAATAAAAAGGACTAAATGCAAAAATAATCCAAAACATGACACGTGGCAATCTCTGGTATAGTCCAACAGTCAAAGGACTAAATTGAAAAGCAATTAAAATTACAGGGCAAAATTGCAAATAATTAAAAATGCAGAAAAGGACTAAATTGAAGCAAATAAAAAATGCGGAAGGACCAATTGCACAAATAAACCATTTTCTAAAAACACGCGGATCCTGATGCGGGTCGGGTCGGATCGGGTTGGTTAGTGGGTTAGTATAAATATTATTTTTTAGTTAAAAAAAATTCATTTTCTTTAATTGCTTAAAAAACAAACTGAAACACCCCCCCATTTCCATTTTCTCTCAACTGTGCTTACTGCCGGCCGGACTTTGGCCAAGCTTTAACCCGCCGTCCGGCGCGCGTCCAGAGCCACGCGCCGCTCCCAAGCGGTCGCCGTCCCGCGCTCTGCCGATCCTGCCAGCCACGCGCCGATCCATGGCCGTCCGGTCGCCGTCAACGGAAGGTAAACAGGCCCCCTTTTCTCTTTTATGTTCTCCTTTTATTCTTCATTCTTTGTGTTCTTTATTGATTTCCAAACATTTTGTCTTCCTTTTTGCTATTTAACACAAGACCAGATCTGGAATCTCCAGATCTGGGAGTTTACAAACATTTTCCTTTTTATTTTAAAACATTTAGTTTAGTTTTTTAATCATTTTTTTTGGGTGTTGTTTGCATGCTCACATGGCGACGGATCTGCGATGGCCGGAGGCAAGCGCGGCACGATTCCGACGGGGTGGTGGCTTCCGGCAGCAACCGAGCGGGGGCAAAAAGGGGAGACTTTTCATATTCCTTTTTTTTTATTTAAACTTAATGTTATTATGAAAATTATTTATTACTGTCAGTTACTAAAAAATTATTAATATTAATAATATTAATGTTATTATTAAAACGTTATTAATATTTTATTTAATAAAACTTATTATTAATGGTATTTACAGAGTCAGTATATTAAATACTCTTTAATTGATTGCTTTGAAATGGAAATAAATAACAGACATTAATAACATGTATAAATAGATGATCCAAATGGTTTGGAATTTCAAGAATTGATATTAATGTATCGATATTTATTGACGAGTGTACCTTGCTGGTTTCTCTGCTTTTGAGTTGTTGTTTGAGGATCACTTGGCTTGGTGTTCCTTTTTGATTCGAATACTGATATTCTAAAAATATACTGCTTATATATCTGAGAAGTATTGGTGTTTTTTTTGTATTCCCCCCCCCAAAAATTCTTTCTTACATTGACTTGAATCTGGTTTTATAACCAGATTTCATAATCATGCTAAATTGTTTGCTCTAAATTAATGCTTGTCTTTTCCTTCTCCTTTTTTGCAGGTGATGGACGTAGTGGTGGTTGGAGACTTGTAGCAGCAGCCGGAGTAAGTTGAAGCAGCAGCAGAGGCACGTGGGTTTGACTGATTACCTGCTGTTGAGTTGAGGGCTGCTGGTTTCTGGGCTATAATTGGGTCAGGAATGTAATGGGTTTGGGGTGAAATTATTGGGCTCAACTAATTTTGGCCCAATTGACTTGTAATTTGGACATTATAATTAGACTCTCTATTTGGTTTTTTTTTTATTAATTTAAATTTTAATTAAATTTAAATTTAAAGCAAATTTAAATTTTTACATTTAAATTTAAAATAAATTTAAATTTAACCATGAATTTAAATTTTATTCAAAAACCCAAAAGCTTAATCCAATTATTTAAGCCCGGTCAAAATTGGGCTCTAACAATATGTTATTGATATATAACAATATAAAATAATAATACTTCTATTGGTCCGGAAATAACCCGGAATTTTTCTAAAATTTGCAATGGTTCCTAACATACTTTATTATAGTTACCATTATGGTGGGATTAGATTTTGCAAATGCAAATTATCACAATTACCATAGTGGTATTAGATACATGCTCAGATACTTTTTTAAAAATAAATTAATAAGAGATATACTTTTAGATACACTTTAAAAATTAAAAAGTTAATTTTAATATCACATTAACTAAAAAACACTCTCATAGCTCATACTTACCCTATAAATATGTGCCAATTTCTTCGCTGTTTTCATAAGACCTTTAGAGTTTTTTCATTTGAAGAATTTAGCAAGATAGGACATATTGTTTAAAATTATTTCTATATTATTGATATATAATAATATAATCTTTCTATTGGTCCGGAAATAACTCGAAACTTTCCTAACATTTGCAATGATTCCTGACATACTTTATTACATTTATCATGGTGGTATTAGATTTTGCAAATGAAAATGAATGGCGATTCTAATAGAGTACTAAGATTTTGCAACCGATAAAGTATTAAAATTTTGCACATGAATAGTGGTTTCAATACTGCAAATAAATGTAGATTCCAATACAGTGCACTTAGCGACCAAAAGATTAAGATTTTACAAATAAAGAGTGGTGATCCCAATACAATACTAAGACGTGGGCATCCAAGTAAGACATTGACATTCAATGTTGATAACTAAAAGTTTGTTTCAAAATGCATATTTGTTTTTCCAAAACAATACTAAGACATTTGTTTTAAACCGCAATTTTGCATTTCTGATACAGTACTAAGACGTTGCATCCAATGATCATAACTAAAAGTTTGTTTCAAAACGTTTGTTTCAAATGTTATAAAATAGATTGATGTGTTTATGCAATACTCTAAAATATACTATGTGCAAATATTTTATATACGCACTAAGTTATATTATGTGTGAATATTATATATATAAATATGAATTAATTAAATCTTTAGATATACACTATAATACCTTTTACTCGACCCAATCATCGAGTCCAAATTATAGGATGTTACATTTATTGTCGGAGCAATTACTAAATAGATTAAATATATCATTCAAACATACATTCATGACTTAAACACATTCATAATATGATACAAATTTTTTTTTTGAGGTTTAATCGAGCTTACAAAAGCTCTTTTACTAATCCGAGCATGAAATAGGACCAAACTGCAAAGTTTCAAAATTCCAAGGCCGATGTCGAGACGTCATCACTTTCACATCATGATGTCGTCAAACAGTTTGTCACATCACGACGTCAGATCACTCGGCGTCGCAACGTCACATAGTGTCGGCCAGCGTTGCGATGAGGAAATATGATCGTCAAGATGAGGACTCTATTTTTGGCAAAAATTAGGCTATTTGGTACCTATTTCATGTTAAGCTTTCAAACGTTAAGTTCGGTGCATAATTGCACAATCTTACCTGTATAGAATCATCCCAAACACGTAACAAAACATTGCATTGGAAAAAATGTTTTACAAAAATTTTAAGAGAATTTTAATAAAAAAAAAGAGTTGAGAGAAAATAGCTGTTGGGGCGTGTTACCGTTGGATAAAAACGCTTCCAGTTGGAAGCGTTTTCGTAAAATCGATTTAATCATATAATGTTTCTAGAAAATGACCTATTCTTATAATTTTTTTTTAAAAAATTAGGTATTTTAAAGAAATTCACTCTATTCTAGTATATGAATTTTTTTTTCTTATATTAATGAAATTCATTGTTATAATCACGCAACAAATTACTTATATGAAAAATAAAAAACAAAATTTTCTATATTTTAAAATTATAATAATATTATACACTAAATTTTTTAATTAATTTAAATGTAATTTTAGGCTAAAACGATGAGTTAATGTGATGCATTTAGCCATCCAAAGGTTAAGATATTTTTGAAACAACAGTTAATAACTTTTTCGTGACGTATATAGGTGCAACAAGAATTTCTCTGTCTGAGAAAAGACATTTTATTTTATCTTGAAAATAATATTTATTAATCGTGTGTGGGATATATCTTGATAATAGTACATTAATTAGAGAATATTCTCATAGCTCTCACAGTTTTTATTTACATTATAAATAAGTGTCAATTTTCAAACTATTTTTATATGCTCTTTAAAATTTTTTCATTTGAAAAAATTCACGAGCGAGAATTTATAATTTAAATTTATATATAATATTATATGAAAGAGAAAAATAATAGTATTCAAAAAAATGAGGCGTTGGTTTGGAAATACCCAAAATCTTCTCACCGATGGTATTTTGATAAATTTAGATAAATACATGCAAGAGTTTTAAGATTTGAATTCAATACGTAAAAGTTTTAATTTTTTTCAACTTTATCATTTCAACAAAAGTTATATTTAATTTTTATATCAATTTTTTAATAAATTTATTACATAAACATTTTCATCTACATTGTTGATGTCTCATAATCTAATATAACTAAGGAGAATAATCAAGTCGAGTAAGTTGAATGTGATATGTGCATTTGTATTGTGTTTTGGTATGATAATAAATTATGTTATATAAAATTTAACATTTTTTTGTATTTGTATTGAGCTATATTCGTATAATGTGTTTAGTTATTTTTTCTTATATTATGGTTTTGTTGTGTGTAATCATGTATTGTCCAACATGGACAACTCTACCTTACTCCATGCCCAATTTTATATAACATAATAAAAGATAAATTGTTCTAAAAATTTTAGTTTCGAATTTTATGTGATAGTCTGATGATCAAGAGCATTCACCACTTCAACTGTGACCTGAATTCAAATCGTGCTAGTATCGTTTATTGTTCAAACTTTGCATTGTTATTATAATTCACCAAACAAAATTCTAGTTTCAAAAGAAAAATAGGCTTTATCTTTGGGCTATCTGGCTTATATCTTTTTATTTTTAGGCTACCTGGATTTTTATTTAAGGCCCAAGATACCCACCATTTAGTTTAAAAAATTCTTGCGGTGAGCGTGGATCGAACACGCGACCTTCAGATCTTCAGTCTGACGCTCTCCCAACTGAGCTATCCCCGCGTTCGGTTCTCTAAGCTATATGTAATATTTGTAGATATAAAAAAATTTTAAAACATAAAAGCAGAATATTGACAGTGGAAAGCTACTTACTATTGCGAAAAGTTGTGTTTTGTAATTTTATATAACATAATTATTTAATGTATTATGTTTTCAGAAAAAAAAAAAAAGAACATCTACTGCAGGTTCAGAAGGATTAGAAGAGAAGTCAATCATGTTGCCCATCAGATGGTGAAAGCAGGTTTCAACAGCACAAATATCCAGTTTTGGTTGAAGAGGACAGGAATTGGATGACTTTGAACAGTGAGAAACTGGAAGATGGGAGATGATAGATCTCACCCGTAACATCTTTGCATGTCGTGTCTCTGGTGCTTTACTATCTCTAAAATGCTTTCAGATGAAAGGGATAGCTAATGAATTTGTTATTTTTACAGATCACCTGAAAATTCTTCAGACAACATTGACCAAAAAAGATCAAAACTTTGTAACAAACACGACTAAAGATAATAACCCCACAAAATATTGAATTTAAATCGATAATTCAGTAACTTAAACACGAAATTCTGCATCTGTACTTGGGAAAAATTGGAACTTTTGATGAAACAAATTCAACTTAAACTAATATATAATAGAAACAAAATTATTCACCAAAGAACTTATCAGAAATACATTCATAACAAACCCAACCCATACATACATTGCAAAAAGAAAGAAACTTAATCAATTCCCAATGATTCAACATGATCAGGCTCGTATATCACTTGTTAAAATCGTAAAATAAGATATGATATAAAACTTAACAAACCATAAATTAAGATATGTCATGTCACACCCCAAAAGAGTCTAATCCAAAAAGGTGCGTAAAGTATGGTTATTTTTGGTACGATAATGAATTATGTCATATAAATTTGAAGATGTTTGTGATTACATGGTAGTATCTGTTTATACTTTCTTAACCCTTTGACAACGCACACGGTGCACACACAGGTGCTCGAACCCGGAACCCCTAGGATGAACAACATCCTCTTTACCACTGGAATCACTTGTTGGATTCTTCTTGTATTGTGTTTTTGTTGTGTGTAATCATGTATTGTCCAACATGGACAACTCTACCTTACACTACAACAAAACAGTTCTAAGAAAACACTTTTGGGTCAACACTTTTTTAAGTGTTGGGATAGACTTCCCGACATACGTTTTAACCAACTCTTTATATAAAGATTGATATATCCATGCCATGTGAATATCATATGAGCAAAGTTAAACGTCAAATTTTTCATCTATTATAGAATAATTTAACAAACAATCCAAGTTGAATAACTAAAATAGGTGAAAATTAAATTGTAAATTAAAATATTTTTTTTTTGTAAAATTGAATCACCAAATAATTCATTATACTCCGAATGGTAGATTACCACACCTCATTTATAAAACATAAAAAACATAGCCTTCCCTGTTTCAAAAGAAGAATAGTTAAAATATTTTACAAGATTATTATTTTATTTATCTGAGATGATATTATAAAATTTTTGTTAGTATATATTTGACTGCAATTATTATCTTTACTTTGTTGAGCATCCACCATTTCTATGTGGCATGCGAATAGATTAGTATGGAAGGGGTTTAGCTCCATTTAGTTTAAAAAATTCTTGCGGTGAGCGTGGATCGAACACGCGACCTTCAGATCTTCAGTCTGACGCTCTCCCAACTGAGCTATCCCCGCATTTGATCTTTTGGGCTATATGCAACACTTGTAGATATAAAAAAGTTTTAAAACATATAAGCAGAATATTGAAAGTGGAAAGCTACTTACTATTGCGAAAAGTTGTGTTTTGTACTTTTATATAACATAATTATTTAATGTATTATGTTTTCAGAAAAAAAAAAAAACATCTATTTTGAAGCGCCTCGCATCAGACAAAGAAGAATGCTCGTTAATCAGATCTTACATAGTTGATAGACTATTCTTAGCAAAAAATTTCATGCACTGCAGGTTCAGTAGGATTAGAAGAGAAGCCAATCATGTTGCTCATCAGATGGTGAAAGCAGGTTTCAACAGCGCAAACCAGTTTTGGGTTGAGGAAGTACCTGATCGGGTGGTGCCTGGGGTTGAAGAGGACAGGAATTGGATGATTTTGGTCACTCTTGTTAAAATGATAAATGAAAATCTGATGTGGTATAAAATATTCTCTTTAATAATAATTTTATTTTAAAAATTACCCTTAATAGTTTGGTATTTTTGTTTCATCATCGCCATACTTCATCTTCTCTTCAACCTGAGTGGAAACCACCACCATTGGAAGAAAAAATTGAATTCTAAAAGGGTTATTGTTTTGTTTTACAACAGGTTCATGTCCTGCCAAGAGAAATATTTGGGAAACCAACATTCGAATTGGTTGCTTTGATGATGAAATGGCTACCCCTTTGGCCTGTTGACAAGCTTCTGTTGATTTTGGCATGTTGGTGTAGGGAAACATTGAGAAATATGGACTTAAAGGCCATCAACGGGTCCCTTGGAACTCAAGAACACAAAAGGGAAAACCCTTGTTTTGGACATTGGTACATTGGGGAAAATCAGGTCAGGTGATATTAATGTAATGTGGTTCTTGGAATCAAGCGTTTCTCACGTGGACAAGTTGAGCTTGTTAATGATGAAAGGAAAGCCTTTATGGCAAATGGTGAAAGGAAATGCCTTTGTGGCAAAGATCGGTACGGAAAGGTTTTCGTGACGCGTTTTTAAGATCCGTCCTAGCGGCGGGTTCTGGAGGAACAACCTTGTGGCGAAATATGAAAGATTAGTTCTTGCGACAAAAATCTGAATGAAACGCTTCTATGGAAAATTCTATAGAAATGATATTCATGGTGACCTTTGAGAGGAATGCTCCTATGGCACTCTACTAAGGTTAATCTCTGGACGAATTTTGAATGGAAATGCTTTTGGCGTGTAAGGAAAGGGCCTCCAATAGCGGACTCAATATTGAATTGTTTGGCAAGTTCAGTATGGTTCTTAAATGTGATCACTAAGATCAGTATGGCACAATATCTCTTTGGATTGTTGTAAAGCCTGGTATAAAACTACGATTTGATTGTGAATAATGAACTAAAGAGATAAAGAAGTGATGGGACAGCGTAAGGGAAAGGTATTCTCCGCGAGGACTCAGGATTGTATGTTTGGTGGAGGTATCCACCACCTGTGTATATGATCATCCAGGAAGTTCGACGAAACGATGGCTTAGAGTTATAAAGGTAAGAGTGATGATGTTACGATTGTATGAACTCTGAAAGGAAACAAATCACAATTTATGAAGGCTTAGATTGAATATTATACGTGATGTATCGAAGATGTGGGGGGGGGGGGGGTATGACATGTTTCGAAAGTAAGTGTGATATCTACAGTGTATGAAGAATGAAAATTCTAGAAAGGTATTTGCCAGATACAAATTGAGGAATAAAAAACAATGAGATGATTAATCGAATTACCAGATGCGATGTACAAATACAATTTAGGTAAATGGGTGTTTATCTCACTAAGTTCTCATGAATTTACTTTTGTGTATTATGTTACAGGTAAGTCGATGTGGGTTTACGTCAGGAGGGACGATGCTAAGGTTACGTCAAAGGAGAGGCGTAGTGGGCTTTTATGCATACAGAACGAATTAGCAGCACAAATGTAGTCAATAGTATTCCTTAAAGGTTTATACATAAAAATAATGTAATTAATTAAGTTATGAGATTCACCTGGAAGTCCTTGTAATTGAATTTTCTTATACAATGATTGTAATTGTCCACTGAATATTTGTTTGTATTTTAGTTAGAAGATTATTTTATTTAAGTTGTATTAAGTTGAAAATTTGTGTAAGTAAATTAAGGATAAGTCAGTATTTGTGTGGTAACACCCGAAATTCAGATTCGACGAATTGAATCGGGTTGAGGGGGTTACATTATTCCTAATAATTGTAATTATAACTTCTAAAAGAAACGACATATTGAAAGCTCATTTAATTATTTAATAAATATTAAAAAATAACAAAAAATTATATTAATAATTCTACATTTTCATAATAAATTAAAAATATTTTTTAATAATTAAATAGAAACTCAAATCTGGTCAAATATAAGTAGACCTAATCAAGGGTCGGCTCATCTACTTAGGCTCGAAGGCCCTCTCAAAACATGGGATTGGACAAAAATAAAACCCGTTTTCTAAACAAGATGGGCCTCGACCAGGATTTTTTTGGCCTAAGGTCGGCTCAAGCCAACCCTTATTTTCTTTTCAGCTGGTGTTTGTTGCTATTTTGTTGTCAGTTCGCTATTATATTGTTACTATTTTATTGTTATTGTTTGAATATTGTATAACTCTTATTTTGTTGTTAATTTTGTTATTATTTTAGATGCATTCGCTTGCTAAGTTGTAACTATCTAGTGTTATTCAAATATAAAGAGTTGCAACTATCTTAGTATTATTCAAGTATAAAGATTTTTTTAATGTATTTTTAATTGGTTGAGAAACATTTATTTTAATATTGTATTTAATGTATTATATTTTTTAAATTTGTTTTTATATAAAAAATAATCTTAAAAAAATTAATATGAACGAATCGGGTTGGGCTCGTGTTTAACATTTTTAATTTAGATCGAATTTGGATAGAACTTTAAGTCAATTTTTCGTGTCGAACTGAACTCAAGACCTACAAACGAGCCTAATACATTGACCCGATCCGGCCGGATCCGATCCATGAGTTCTAAATATAAGATTAGACGAAAGTGAAATTGGGTTAGAAGAATAACTCAAAATCGTTGGGTCTAGTTAGTGCATTGATTTTCGATCTTTAAAGGCTTAATACCTCCAAAAAGTCTCCTTTAATTAAACCCGTCAACGAATTAGGCTCAAGTTCGATTTGGATTATAAGATTCTTGTTGTTTTGTAGTTTGAATAAACGTAACTTATTACACAAGTCAATAATAAAAATATTTTCTTTAAATATAATTACAAAAAAATAAAAATAAATTTTTTTTATTTTTAATATTTAATAAATAATATTTTAGAACTTTCGAGACTAGACCAGAAAGAACTAAAGAAAAATTATAAAAAAAAAAGAGGAGGAGATTAAGACCAGCTGTGGATAAGTCTGAGATTGATCAATAACCTAAAGGGACTAAATGAGGAAAATAAAAAAGCAAAGGACAAAAAAATGTGCCAACGTTTAATAAAGCATGGAAATAAAAAAGAAAAATTTACCTTCAATATCGATGACCCTTTCCCTCTCAATAAACCCTTCAATATCTCACACTTAAATCTCTCCTCTCCCACCCATTTTTAACCATATCCCCCTCCCTCTCTCTTTCTCTCACACATCTAACCACACCCTTATTTTCAGGCCTTTCTTCTCAATATATATACCCAAATAGCAATTCATCATCCCTTAGATTTTGTTCTAAAAATAATCTCTTATCAGGGTTTTCAACCTTTTCAAAGCAACAACAACAACTACTACTTCCCATTTTGGCACATCAGAATATTTAGGGTTTACACAAGACCCAAGAGGTAATATGGGACGTGTTAAGCTGGAGATTAAGAGAATAGAAAACAACACCAATCGTCAGGTTACCTTCTCCAAGCGTAGGAATGGGTTGATTAAGAAAGCTTATGAACTTTCCATCCTATGTGACATTGATATTGCTCTTATCATGTTCTCTCCTTCCGGTCGGATTAGCCATTTTTCTGGCAGGAGAAGGTACCACCCTTTATTTCCTTACCAACATTCTTTTTTATGATATACAAATATTTTCGAGATATGAATGCTTTAAGAACAATAACATTGATTTTTAGGGTTGAAAACAATCCAAGTCTACGTTAGGGCTACGTGCATGCATGCAGATGCTCATTACCTTTGTTTTCACAAAACTTTTAAAATGTTAAAATAAGCTTTTAACCAACACTATTAAACTATAAGCAGGCATTGATTTAACCCCTTTTTTTTTTCCTTATAAAAAACCAGGATCGAGGATGTCTTTATGCGTTACATTAATCTCCCTGATCGAGAAAGAGAGCAGTAATGCTTTTTAACCCTTTTATAGTGTTAAATATTATTTTGCAGCTTATTTGTATTTCATTTAACATGTTGATTTTCTAACATATCAATTGATTTATCTGTTGCAGTGCTCTAATTTTCCCTGAACAAATCAGACATCCGTATGTCCTTAAACCCTTTTTTGTTTTGTTTAATTTCTCCTTAAAACATGTAATTCATATGTTAAAGCTAATGTTCTTTATTCTTATTTTTGTTGTTGCAGTGATATCCAAAACAAAGAGGTAAGAAAATGACACTGTTGTCATAATATTTTTTTTTCCATGAAAAATGAAAATTAATAAATCTCAATTCACTCGATTCTGTATTTTATGCAGTACATGCTAAGGATTCTCCAGCGGCTAAGAAGTGAAAATGATATTGCTCTTCAACTTGCCAAGTTTGTCCCCTTCTTCTCTCTCTATATTTTCAGTTTTGCATAATATTTTAATTAAAATAGCTAATGGAGGAAGTTTTTGTCTCTTATTTTTCATGGAATTTTGCTGGAAGCAGTCCAACATCTTTTAACTCTGATTTTAAGGTATGATAAACATTTCTGTCTCTCATAAATCTTAATGTGTGTTTTCTTATATGTTTCTTTTTTAATTTTTAATTTTGTGTTTGTTAATGTTTTTATTACAGGAAATCCAACAGGAAATTGTAAGGTTACAACAACAACTTCAAATGGCCGATGAACAGTTAAGGTATATATTAATCACCTACAACTAAAAATAAAATAATATCATTCCGACCCAAACACATAAAATGGATTTTAAAGTAGAGGCTAATTAATTTATGGAATCTTCAAAAACAGGGCATATGAACCTGATCCTTTTAGGTTCACATCCATGGCGGAACTAGAATCCTGTGAGAAACATCTTGTCGAAACATTAGCAAATGTTGTGCAAAGAAAGGTCGGAATCTATTATTATTACAAAGTAACTTATATTAAAATGATCCTAAAAGTTTTATTTTTTTTTAATGCTTTGGTTTACAGGATTACATATTGAGCAACCATTTATCCTCTTACGATCCATCTCCTATACAGGTAATGTATATATATATTATTTTGCAGTAAAACAAATCAATGGTAACCTCGGCAACGTCAAAAGTTTTCGGATTTGACATCAACCTATTGAAAAATATGAATTTTTTGTTTGGATTGGTGCAGCAAGGATTGCCTCCATCTTTCGAGAATGAGGTTGTCAATTGGCTGCCAGATAATGGTCAAAACCAATCCCAAATCTTTGATGCTTCTTCATCTCTAAATCCTCTCAGGTACTCTCCATTTTCAGTTCCAAAAACTTAATCCTGCAAAAAAAAAAAAAATACCAATAAACATTTCGAACTCGATAATCTTACAAGAAAAAGGATTGTAGATATTGAAATTCGAATCCCTAACTTTAGAATATGTTGTTGATACAATTTAGGGATCTTTCATCCACGGTCTACGATCCATTGTTACAAGGAAGCATGTCAAATGTGGATCCTCACAACATCGGAGATCAATGCCACGTCTCAAATCCGAATACTGAAAATTTCGCACCATGGCCTCAGTCATTTGCTTCAACTGGGATTCAGTCTAACTCCATGCCACCAACCTTGTATTCCCACGTTCAGGTTTTCTTTTTCCCCTTCTAATTGCTAAGTTTTCCTTAGTTTTTTTTCTTTTAATATATAAAATGGATTAATAATGTAATCATATGTGTTGGAAATAGCAGCATGGAATGGTGGGTCATCAGGAAATGGCAGAAATGGTACCGAATGATCAGCAAATGGAAATTCCTGGGAACTATAATTCACATGGTCAGATGGCAGACAATGAAGGTTCAAACTATGAGAACAGAGTTCATGAACACAATGGGCAATGACGTCAAAGACTTCGGCCATTCATGCCCTTTCATAGTGCTAAAACAACTTCACCTTCACCTTCACCTTCAATTGCTGTTGTAATATTCAAAAACCTAGGTCATGCTTCCTTGGGATAGAAGCATCCTAGTATAATTGTACCATGCCACACATTCTATTTTGCATTACATTTTCTAGATATATAATTGAAAAAAAAGAGAATATATCATTCATTAACATAAGGTTTTGTCTCAATTGCATATTTATTAGTACTACTTTTTCGTCTTAGTTTTTACTCCCATTGTATAAGAGGTAATTGTAATACAATTATTAATATATCGAGGTTGTCAAATTTGAGATAAATCAAAAAAATTACACATGAATTTTCCTTTTTTTTTCTCAACCAAGAAGTATTATTGTTATATTAAAAAAAAATTATTAATAAAGAGGTAAAGCACACTCAGCACAATCCAATAAACATTGAAGCTAATCATCCAATACATCAAGAAAACCCCAACTCCATCCTCATCTTTTCCTTGAGAGCCTGCATGACCTCACGTAATGGCCTATGAAACACATGCAATCCCCACGTCATCTCTGCTTCTAAGTTCTCCAGGGTATCTGCGACTTTGTTTTGCACCATCCTCATAACCTAACCCTAATGTCTCAACCCTAAAATCATCCGGGTTAACACACATGAGGCCCATCAGTCGTTCGATTACACAACTGCTGCACCACTATTTTACTATCCATTTCTAGAATAACATGTCTGACATCCAAGTAACTAGGGTTGCCCTTGTCGAGTGGCGAAGTCAAAATTTTTTTTTAAGGAGTCGGAATTAAATTATATATTTTTACGATAATAAAAGTGTAATCATTTTAATAGTATATATCTTTATAATTTTTAAAGAGTTAAATCAAATTTTTATTATTTTTAAAGGGTTAAAAGTGTAATTTTAACATTATTAATTTAAAATTTTATAAATTATAAAAGGCTTAAATTAAAATTTACTATTTTAAGAATTACTTATATTTTTAAATCTTGAGGGTTTACTTATATTTTTAAAAGGATCATAATATATTTACAAAGGATTTAATTAAAAAACTTTAAAATTTTAGGAGATCATGATCCCTTAACCTCTATTAAGTTTCCCCGTTACACCAATATGTGATAAGTGCCCCACAACCCCACTTCCATCATCGAATAGGATCCAATTTTTTACCCCAACCCAATCAACCAAAAGCACATTATAATCACATTAACTTTTACATTTAATTTTTAAATCAAAATAAAAATTACATTTTTTAATTTTTAAACCAAAGCAACTTTTTATGTTTGTTGTAAATTCATTGATGAAAGTTCATATAACTCTCAAAACTTTCAAGAATTTATTCTCTTATAACCTTTAAAAAATTTATAGGGCACTTTTATTTTCTTATTTATATTTTTTATAATCTATAATGATTGATATTCTATAAATAAAGCAAACTTATTTATAGAAAATAATAGTACTTTTATTTAAATTTTTATAAATAAAATCTTGAGGTATATTATAGTCTAATGTTTTAAGTACATATATATTTATTTAGACTTATTGGGTCTTATATTCTTATGTTTCGAGACATTTTTCATTTACTTTTTATTTAGATTTTCATAAATATATATTTATAAAAGATTCAGAAAATTACAAAACTTAAAAAATGGTTTTATTTTATTTTTCATATCCTCCGTAACACTTTCGTTATTAATGATGAAATTGAAAAATTGAAATCTTGTGTGAGCACGGCGTCGAACGCCAAGTACAGCGCTTTCTCTAATTTTCTTTATTTAATGAATAAAAAATATCACATAATTGGTACCGTTAATTATAGGATTCCTGTGATGCGGCACCGTTCCCGCTTTGCTTGCTTTGCCAACCTTCTCAAACAGCCCCCATGTGACCACCGACAACTGCCAGCTGCAATCAATTAGGAACCGTGTTCTATCCTCTACTCTCCCTATCTCCACTCTGCCCTTCTGCTTGCAACTAATAACTCGCCGCGTCATCAAACTCATCACTCCCATTTACCAAAACACCCTTGTTTTCCATCAAAATTACCAAATCAACACCACCGTTTTGACGTGGCATCCCGAATCAGCAGCTCATACAGCTTGTCCACCACACACGAATATACTCCTCAACGCGGCTAAGCCAGTTTTCATTATTATTCTTATTCAATTTTCACTTTTTATTTAATTTCCTTATCTCACTCCCACTTTATCATCATCACTGTCTCTTTAGCATTTACCCTTTGTTTCTAAGGATTTAATCTCCAAACCTTCTTTCCATTTCTTCATTACATTGTTCAAGAAAAAAAGCAAAAAAAGCAAAAAAAAACATGGCCAAAGTTCTGTTGTTCATTGCACTATGTGTGCTTCCAGCTTTGGTGAGTGCTACACGCATGGTGAAGAACCCATTGGTGGTAGAAGGCCATGTGTACTGTGATCGTTGCCGTGCTGGTTTTGAAACCCCTAAGACTAGAAGCCTAGCTGGTACTTTCTATTTCTAACATATTTTGATCTTAATCTATGTTTCACTATGCTTCTTTTTATGTATCATGTTGGTGACATTGTTAGATCTGGTGTTTTAGGTTTTAAAGCGGTAGATCTGCGAACTAGTTTGTAGGTTTTGATGTTACATTGAGTGAAAGTGAATGAAAGGGTGTGTAAACATAAAATAATTCGAACAACCATGACATGTTGGACTGGAGGTCAAAATCAGTAGGCGGTTCAAAGGTGTAAATTTTAGAAAGGGGGAAGCTTTAAGGCTTAAGATGATAATTTTGCTCATAGATTTATGAACCCAAACATGATGGTTCTTGGACATGGAACAGGATGTTGTGTATTGTTTAACGGCTGTGTTGCCTGGATCTTTCGTTCCCCTTGTCTGATCTATGTGATCTTTAATATTGGTACAATTTGTCGTATTTGGTTCTGAATCTTGGTATTCTGCTATCATGTGCTTTGTAGATGCCTTGGTTAAGGTGGTATGCACCGACAGGAAGACCGGCCAAGTTGTCTTTGAGAAGGAGGGACACACCGACAAAACCGGAAAATACCAGATTCGTGTATCCGAGGATCACTTGGATCAGGTCTGTGATGCAGTTCTTGTGAAGAGCTCCCAGCTTGATTGTGCCACAATGACCCCCGGACGTGAACGTGCCCGTGTTATCTTGACCAACTTAAATGGCATTTCATCCACCACCCGTTATGCCAATGCCATGGGCTTCATGGTTGACGAGGCTGAAGCTGGCTGTGCTGAGATGATGAAAATGTATCAGGAGGATGAGGAGGATGTCTAGTGTGTGGGTTTGGATTTATTTGCATATGAAATATGATGTTGTCTGCTATTTGTTATGTGAATTGCTTCGTTATTTCTACGTTTAGAGGACATCTATAACTTATTTTTCGTTCAAATTCTATTACCAATTATATAAACCTAAGATATGGCTTCTATCTCAGAAGTATTTTTTTGGGCGATTGATGTTGTTTCAACTTGATGAAACTGCTGTTTATTTAGAAATAAGGACTGCTGTTTATTTAGAAATAAGGTACATTAGCTATGGGTGGTATCACTTAACAACTTGAATCTCTGATTCTTTGTCTCCAATGCTCAATAAATAAGAACCTTCTTCAATCACCATCGAACCATCTTTCTTGGCTGAGCTAAGATGCTCACATGGCCGCAACTCAAATTCAACATCAGCTCTTTCCCCTGCGTTCAGTTCAACACTCTGGAATGCAACTAATTGTTTCACTGGCCTCCCATTGACCATCTTTGGTTGCCTTACAAATAGCAATATTGGATGCTTACCGGCCATCTCGCCATGGTTTCGAACTCGAACCTTGACTGGGTACTTCATTTTTTCACAAACTTCAGCGCCAATCTCTGAAACAGGCATGTACCTGTGAGGATTTGAGCTCTCAACCATTATATGGACCTTTTTTTGTGTTACTGGGAGAATTTCATAAGTATAGTTAGAGTAGCTAAGACCATAACCAAATTCAAAAACCTTCGGTCCTTGGTAGAATCTATAGGTGCGTCCAGGATAGCCAGAAGAAGGTTCAGGTCGCATTCTCATGTCCGTCATTGGTACTTTAATGTAACTTTGTGGATACCAAGTAACTGGTAACCTCCCTCCTGTATACAAATATGAAGCTTACAAACTTAAGTATGCCTTTTGTTTATCATGCAAAGAAAAGAAATGAACTCACCAGGGTTGTGATCACCAAATATAATTTCTGCTAAAGCACGGCCTCCGGCTTCACCTGGATAACCGGCCCATAGAATGCTTCCAATGTGTTGGTCATTTTTGGCGAATGATATGTCAACTGGACCTCCCGATAGAAGCACCAAAATGACTGGATTCTTGGCAACTCTTGCGATGCTAGAAATCAGGTTTTGTTGCTTTGGTGGAAGAAGCAAGTCTACACGATCATGATCTTCACTCTCTTGTGTTTGATCTAATCCCATTACTAATACCACATGATCTGCTCCTTTTGCTATCTTCACTGATTGAGCAATGAATGCAGAAGAACAATTAACTGCATTACAACCTTGGTGAAACCTGGTGTCTTTAACATAACTTTGCAGCCCTTGCAATGGTGTAACAGGTTTGCAGGGAGGGCCTGCATAGTTTCCAACAAGTGTTTTTGCAGAATTCGCATTAGGCCCTATTACTGCAAGGGAAGTAATTTTGGTTTTCGAAAGCGGAAGGAGTTTATCCGTGTTCTTCAGAAGGACAATGCCATTTCGAGCAGCCTCAAGGGCAAGATTCCGATGCTCTTGAGAACAGACCTTATCCGAACCAATGGTTCCATAAGGCTGTTTAACTGGATTGCCGTCGAAAAGCCCCAGCCTCATTCTAACAGAGAAAAGGTTATGAAGGGCTCTGTCTATTTCAGATACAGGTAATTTTCTCTTTTCAACAGCTGATTTGGTGTATTTCTTCAAATAGGTACCACAGTTGACATCCATTCCTGTAAAATTCGTTGATCGAAAGTTCATAATGATGATATTAACATCCATCACTACCGCCTAGCTTTAGATGAAAAAAAAAAAAATTTAATACCAGCTTTAAGAACATCAGCTACAGCATCCTCTGGTAGTTTAGCATATCCTTGATCTTCATGAATGATGGCGACAGCATCACAGTCAGAGGTGATGTACCCATTGAAACCCCATTGGCGTCGGGCTGTTTTCGACAACAGATTGTAATCAGCACAGTTGGGGACTCCATTAACACGATTGTAAGCACACATTATCCCACTAGCTTTCCCTTGCTGTATGCAGCTTTGGAATGGAGGCTGATATGTATCTGCTAAATCCTGTAAACTGACCTGAATTCCACAAAAAATGGAGTTTTCCAAATTCAAAACCAATCAAACAAACAAATTAAGTAACAAATTTTGAAGTGTACAATTTACACATACTTTTGCATTGAAGACATATCGGTTCACTCCTTTCCAGTTATCCAAATCATAAGCAGTAAAATGCTTACAACAAGCTGAAGCTTGAAGATGTTGGCCAAGTTTCCCACCTTCAAAAGAGTCCCCTTGTATCCCTCTCACAAATGAAACTGCATATTTCCCAGAAACCAATGGATCCTCACCAGGCGTCTCTTGCCCTCTTCCCCACCTTGGATCCCTATATATATTAATGTTGGGTGCCCAAAATGTCATGCCCGTTGCTTGTCCAGCGTTGTAAATAGCTCTAGCTTCTATTCCAACTGCCTGAAAACAATCATAAACTGAAAATATGAATCATAAAAAAGATGAAAAAATAAAGGGTCCTTGAGGACTTGCCTGAGCAATGCGATACCAAAGGTGAGCATCAAAGGAAGCAGCGGTGAGAATGACTTGAGGGAAACTGGTGGCTGATTGGATTGTTCCATTGAAACGAATACCTTGCGTGACCCTCAACGAATAGGCAACACCATGCAGGGCTTCGGACCACCATTGATAGGCAGGGATGCCAAGTCTTGGAATGGGGGAGGCTGAGTTAACTAGTTGGGATATCTTCTCGTCTAATGTGAGCCTGGACACCAGATCTTGGACTCGTTGGGTAATGGGGAGTGTAGTTTTGCAAAAAGGGTAGGATTTGGTTCGTGGGTCGGATGTGTCGCAGGAGAACGGAGGCTGAGTCGACTCAGCAAAGATGAGCAGCAATGAAGTAAGGTGAATGAGATAAAGGACAGGTAGAGTTGGGAGTTTCATGCTGGTAAAGGTAACTGAATTGTTTGAGCAGAACTGGAACGAGTGAATAGACAAGGAATTGGTGTGTGGGAGCTTTGCTGCATGTCTTGTCTTATGACTTATGGGACCACTGTTACACAAAAGTCCATTATTCTGTCACAAGATAATATCACGAGTTATATTTTTTTAATTAACATTTTCGTTTTATTATGAATTAATATATAGGGAGGTAATTCAATTTAGTAACTTGTATCTAAATTTTCTTTTAGAATATTTAAATTTAGAAATAGTAACTTAATTTAATACTTTTTTTAAGTACTTGATTATCACCGTTAAAATACGTCGACATGACATTAATTATCAATAGTATGATAACTCGTGACAGTCTAATATTTTGACACATTATAAAATTAAAATTAAAAATTAAAAATTTGTCACATCTTTTCATGTTATTGACCATTAATATCATGTCAACATTATATCAATTTTTTAACGATGTTAACATATACTTAAAAATTATCAAATTAACTTATAATTTTTAAGTTTTGGCATCAATTAGGTAAAAAAAAATTAAAATACTAAATAAGTATAAATTGTAAAATTTAGATATTTTTATATATATTAACCCTTTTACCATTAATGGTACTTTTTTCTAAGATTTGTCACTAATTTTTCAATAATGTCTATATGTGTACTTTTTGTATTTGTGGCTTAAAACATAAGCACAAACTTTTAATTATCTATCTATCTACCAATCTTTTATATATAAAATTATCAACTCTAAAATTACAAATAGTGAAAGACACATATGCCCTTAATAATTTTTAATAAATTATTATATCATATTTTTATTAAAATCAAATAATAATTTATTATTATTATTATTCTCATTAATATTAAAGTCACTATTAAAGTTCATCAATTAATTGTTAAAATAAAATACATTATCTGAATTTTTTATTAAATTGAATATCAATTAATATTTCTCTTGTTTTTACTTTCTCTATTCTTTTATTTCGTAACAAATTTAAAGTAAAATTCTTAATTTTTGTTAATTTAAATATTGGCTAATTTAAAAAAAAATGTTTAAGTGAATCAAATAAACTATTTTCGTTCCTTAATCATTTATATTTTGTTTTAATTAATTATTAAAATAAAATTCTTTATCTGAATATTTTGTTTAAATTGAATACCAACTAATATTTTTATTTTAAAGTAAAATTGTTCACTTTTGTTAAATTAAATATTGGCTGAATTTTTTAAAAATATTTATGTGAATCAATAATATTTTTTTAAATAAATTAAATATCAAATAATTTTATCATTAATTAATTAATTACATATCAAATAATTTTGGGTTAAAATGCAAATTTACAATCTTACTGTAGGTGAAAATTAAAATTTATCACTATACTTTGATTTCATTGATATTTACCATTATAATTTGAAAATATAAGTAAATTTGCCATTAGACTCTTATATGATTTAATTTTCTTATTAAGCTTTAATTTTTATTAAATTTTGCAATAAACTTTGATTTTTTTAATTCTATTTTACCTTTCAATATTAATTCTGTTAACCAAACTAAATTTACGGTCCAATACAGATGAGGTACTAATCTAGGTTTGTTTATCTTTCGCGTAGCTCTATTTTTTTCTTTCGTTCTTGATTAGCCGGCGACGACGTCAGCTTTAATGCTGGTCATCGATCGTTGGTATTCTTTCACCTTAATTTTTTATATTCAGATTGTTTTTGTTTTCTTTTAGTTTTTATCTATCTTTGTGGCATGCTTTTCTTCTGTTATGTGGCACGCTTTTTCTTTGTCTTGTGGCACGCTTCTGCCTTATGGTATGTTTTCATCTATTTTTGTGGTAGATTTGTGTTTGTGAATAGTTTTCTCACAACGCTCGATTTTGATTTGCAACTATCAGTGGTCTTTCAATAATTTGATTCCTTTTTGTGGTTCGTTTACCGATGCAATCAGATCTGTTTTTGTGAAGCAGCTTGCAAGATTGTTGTTTTCTCTCACACTCCTACTTCGATCCTTAAGCATGTAGGTGGATGGAGACAAGGAGTTTTGTTTTCTGCTTCATTTTTCAGTGTTTCATTTCATCCTTGTCGTTGCAGTCCACTGGACTATTTTGTTGGTCTGATGTTTCTTTTCTAGTTTTTTTTAGTTTCTCTTTTTTTTTTGTTATTTTTCTGCCACATTTTAATTTCGTTTGGAATGTTTCTCTATTTTAATTTCTAATAAATTTAGTCGGAATATTAGTCAAAAAAAATTAATTCAGTCGATTTGAAATTATAATTTAATTAAATAATTCTTTCAAATATTTTATTTTAATTATTTTTAACAATAGTTAACAATAATTTAATTTATAAATATGAAAAATTAAATTAAAATTTCTAATTGATGAAAACAAAACTAGAAAAATAAAAATAAATATATCATACAATAAAAAAAATTATTTTTACAAAATAACCATTTTCATTTAATTTTAATATTATATTAATTAACTTGTTATTGTTAAAGATTAAAGTAAAATAGAAAAATATTTCTTATCAAAATTTTCTTCAAATTATTTCAAAATAAAATTGAATAGAAAAATTCAATTAAAACTTGATTTTAATGGCAAATTTCAATCAAATAAAAGCAACAAAATTTAAAATAGAGTTAGAGTATAGTGAGAAATTTATCTAAAACAATAACAAATATTAATCGAAGAATAATGACAAGTTTTAATTTCCACTTAAAGTATAATGGTAAATTTGCATATTAACCCAATAATTTTATTTCTTTCATTGAAGTACTTATTAAAGTATGCTTCCTTTAATTAATATTTTATTAAATTGAATATTAATAGTTTTATTTTTAATTTATTAATTTATTAAACTTAAATTATTTATCCAATAAAATAATTTTCATAATAAATAAAAACATTTAGTTAAATATTTTAATTCTTATTAAGTTGTTAACTCACATTAAGTAACCAATAATATATATTAATTTAAACAAAAAATTAATAGAAAAATTAGTCAATATTTAATGTAATAAGATAATCAATTAAGGGATTTTACTTTATAAGGATTTTAATGTTAATAGTAATTAAAATAATTAATATTTTAATCATGAGGTATAGTGTGGTGCTTTCTTTCCTCATCTCTTAATCATGTAGTCGGGGTTCAATCTTCGCTCATGGAAATGGAACATATGAAAATGGTTAATAATTTACTTTTTCGAAGAGCATATACAGTGAAAAGATTAATCATTGTTACCTACAGTGAAAACTAACTTTGATTACAATGAAAAAATAATTAATATTTTATTGTAGTAAAATTTTAAAATTAAATAATTAACTTTAGAATTTTAATAAAAGAATATAATTAAGCAATTGATTTTAAAAATTAAGAATGCATTGCATGTCATTCACAAATTTAACCAATATTTAACTTTAGTATTTGAGCTAATGTTACGTTCTCGACTTCCAGGGTATCACGACATGTACGCGCATAGCGTTGATTCTCCCACCTATCAAGACAGACCTTATGGCATGTCAATTATACTCGTGATTCTATCCGACAACGTTAATTACGTAAATAACTTATTTTTTTATTAAATACGAAAATACTTTAAAATTTATAGTGAAAATTGGTGGGGCCATATAATATGGCGCCACCAATGTGCCACATCATCTTAGGTTAAAAAATCAATTTTTTGGTGGAACCATGTAGAATGGCACTACTTGTATAAATACAATGAAAATACTAAAAAATCTGAAAAATAAAAAAACTTGAAAATAATTTTACCTTTTTCTAGTGGTGCCATATTAAATGGCACCACCACTTCCAAAAAATTGTCAGACTTCTCTTCTCATGATTTATTATTTGTTTATTATTTATTTTTTAAAATTTAGATTTTTTGGTGGTGTCATATTAAATGATGCCACCACTTTCCCTATAAATAATTTAACTTAAACAAGCAAATAATCCAGCATATAAACAATAAGTAATAAAATCATCTAACAGAAAAAGTTTAAAAGGGAGAGTAAAAACTTATCTTAAAAAATCAAAAATAATAAACTTAGAGAATGTTTATTTTTCTGGTTAATTAAAATTAAAACTAACAAACTAAAAAATATATCTTAAAAGGGGTAAAAAGACGTGAGCATCATCTAAGTTTCATGTATATTTTCTCAAAAAAAAATGCTTCCCTTAAACTAAGATTCGAGCAAAGAAAATAATTCAAACCCCAAACTCAACTTAAAATTTTTCAAACAAAACAATTTCATCAAAGAAAATAACTCAACTCAAGATTCGAACAAATTCAACGAAAAACAAGAAATAACAGCATCGGCATCGTCTTCGGAGTCGGCTTCGGCATCGTCGGTGGCGATGGCATCACAAGAAGAAACTCCCCTCAAACTTAGGGTTAGAAACTTGGATTAAAAGAAAACATTTAGAATTCCTTGAGCCAAAAAGAAAATGTTTGAGTTTCAAAAAATAAATAATAATGTTTTATTTGAGTAAAAAAAAGTTTTAGAGTTTAAAAAATAAATAATAATGTTTTATTATAAAACATAATAATAAAATTAAACAATGAAAAGAGAAGTCTAACTTTTTTGGGGAAGTTGTAGCACCATTTAATATGGCACCACAAAAAAAAATTGTTTTCAAGTCTTTTTATTTTTAGATTTTTTAATATTTTCATGGTATTTATACAGGTAACACCATTTTACATGGGTCCACCAAAAAATTGATTTTTTAATCTGAGATGAAGACGCGGCACGTTGGTGGCGCCATATTATATGACTCCACCAATTTTCACTGTAGATTTTAAGTTATTTTCGTATTTAATCAAAAAAATAAGTTATTTACGTAATTAATTAATTTTTTTGGGTTAATTTTATAAAAAAGCCATATTAATCGTAATTCATCAATAAGCATATATTCATTTATTTCAACCAACCAAATGATCATAAATTACATAATCAAGTATATACATACCTTTTGTTATAAACAAAAATAATAGATAAAGGATAGATATGAGAATATGAGAATTTGTATTGCATTCTATATCTTCATTCAATTTACAAGTAGCATACTCTTCTATATAGAGAGAGATTCGACTCTTCATATTCTAATACATAAATAGGAAAAAGTAGTTACAAAAATATGAAAGGTTAAAGAAGATGAAAGATTAAAGGTCAAGAGAGATGAAAGGTTGAATATTCATTCAATAATATTCATAACACTCCCCTTGGATGTTCATTGTATAAAGGATATGCCTCATTAAAAATCTTACTAAGAAAAACCCTGTGGGACAAAAACCTAGTAAAGAAAAAAAGAGTACATAATCCTTTGATACATAGTATATCACAATCATATATATAGTGTGAATTTACTCCCCCTCATGTAAGCATTACTTAAGATTTTTGAAACAACGAAATTCAATGTTGAAAATTAATTCATCAAATGTAGCAATAATTGTTTGTTTCATTGAGCGCTAAGAAATTACAATACCACCATATGTGAAAATATAATTAGTTTGTGATCGAGCATTGTGAGGATCAGATAAGTACCCTGCATCTGCAAAACCAACTAATTTTGTTTTGTATAGGTTAAGGAATATTACAGTACTCTGTTAGTAGTGTTAACAGAGTTAACAGAAGAACTATAATTCCAGTAATGCAGTTGCAGTTAGGTAGATCAAGTTGTTAAGGGTTGGTTATTGCCTAGAGTTGTATAAATAAAGGGCTTAGCTGTAGAAGAAAACTAATGCAGAATTTACAATTACAAATTGTTCAGAATTAGTTTTTCAGATAATCAAATCATTTTCTATTTCTATTTTCTCTGTAATCTGTTCATTATTGTTATTGTGCTAGAGCACATTCTTTCATGGTCTCAAAGCTACTTACCTGGGGTTATGATTGATCGTGATGTCAACTACTGTGCTGAATGGAGAGGGTGTTCGTCCGATGGCAACTGCTGCGCCACAGATCGAGTTTACTGTTGTTGCAAATGAAAAGGTGTTTTACAAAATGTATGTCTTGGCGTATGTTGATGACATAATTGTTACAGGGAGTATTTCACATGAGATTGATGAGTTTGTTACACAATTACATGCATAATTTTCACTGAAAGACATGGGCGATCTTCACTATTTCTTAGGAGTTGAGGTTCAACGTTTGCGTGATGGATCTCTTCATTTGTGCCAACGGAAGTATGTTCTTGATTTGTTGGAGAGATGTCATCTGTTGAGTGCTAAGTCTATTACTACACCTATGGTGAGTTCTTCTTCTTTGTCTAAGGATGTTGGTTCACTAATACCTGACCCTAATGAGTATCGAAGTATAGCTGGTGCATTGCAATATGTTGTTTTATCTAGATCGGATATTGCGTATGCTGTAAATAGAATCTGTCAATTTATGCATATGCCTACTGATGTTCATTATGTTGCGCTCAAAAGGATTTTGCGATATCTTAGTAATACGTCTAAGTATGGGTTACTTATCAAGCCGTCTGATTGATTGCCTATAGTAGGTTATGCTAATGCTAATTGAGGTCTTGATTTTGATGATCGACGTTCTACAACTGGGTATTGTGTATATTTTGGTAATACTCATGTTTCCTGGTGTTCTAAGAAACAGCAGGTGATTTCCAAGTCTACTGCTGAGGCAGAGTATCGTGGTCTTGCAGCTGCGATTGTCGATGTGACATGGCTGACTTCACTTTTGAGTGAGTTGCAGTTTCGATATGCTGATACACCGGTAATTTGGTGTGACATTTCTAGTGTTATTGCGGTTGCTGCTAATCCAGTTTTACATTCAAAGTTTAAGCATGTTAAACTTGATTTTTTTTTATTCGTGAGAAAGTTGATGATAGGTCTTTAATGGTTGGTGAGGTACCATCTTGTGATCAAGTCACCGATATTTTTACCAAGTCGTTGTCCTATCCGCAGTTTAGTCAACTCAGGCAGTTGCTGAAGATTACTCAAGTAGAGCAGATAGGTGAATATTAGAGTACTCTGTTAGTAGTGTTAACAGAAGAACTATAATTCTAGTAATGCAGTTGTAGTTAGGTAGATCAAATTGTTAAAGGTTGGTTATTGCCTAGAGTTGTATAAATAGAGGGCTTAGCTGTAGAAGAAAACTAATACAGAATTTACAATTACAAATTGTTCAGAATTAGTTTTTCAGATAATCAAATCATTTTATATTTCTATTTTCTCTGTAATCTATTCATTTTTGTTATTGTGCTGAAGCACATTCTTTCAGGGAAAAATAAACTCATATCTCTTGTACCTTGGAGATAACAAAAAATATGCTTAACCCCATTTCAATATCTTAACCCCATTTCAATGTCTTCAGGTTGGACAAGAGTTAAATCTTACTAATAAGTTGACAGCAAATGATATATCAGGTCGTGTATGACTAGCAAGATACATCAATGCACCAACAGCACTTAAATATGACACTTCAGGACCAAGAAAATTTTCATCATTTTCTCGAGGACAGAAAGGGTCTTTATTTACATCAAGTGACCTAACAACCATTGGGGTGCGCAATGGATGTGTGTTATGCATGTAAAATCTTCTTAACACTTTTTCTATACATGTTGTTTGATGCATAAAGATTTCATTCTTTAGGTGCTCAATTTGTAATCCTAACCCTAGACAAAATCTTATCTTTTCAAGGTCTTTCATTTTAAATTCTTTCTTTGAGCACTTCATTATCACTAAATTCTCTTCAGGAGTCTCAATGATATTTAAATCATCAACATACATAACAATTATAACAAATCCTAATCCAAACCACTTTATAAAAATGCATGAAAAATGGGATCATTCTTATAGTCGTCCCTTAATAAGTATTCACTAAGGTGATTATTCCACATGAGCCCAAATTGTTTCAATCCATAAAGGGGTCTGTTTAATTTGATTGAGTAATGCTCTTGAGAACCTGAATTAGCTGCTTCTAGCAGATTAAAACCTTCTAGGAGTTTCATGTAAATGTTATTATCAAGTGGGTCATATAAATAGGTTTAACTACATCCATTAGACGTGAATCAAGCCCTTCTCTTATTACTAGACTAATCAATAATCTAAAAGTAGTTGCATCCACCACAGGAGAGTATGTCTATAACACCCCTACACCCGATTCACTATTTTCTAATCATTCCTCAGCCTCAGTTGGATCATCATCCTTTTTTACCTTTAAACTTTTCGGCACCATATTTTTCTCAATTTCTCCAGAGAAAATCGATAGCTAAAAGCATACGGTTATGGTTGAGGAGCACTAAGTAAAGGAATATTTGAGATATTATTAGTCCTCACAACTTGTTGTAACAATTGATTCATCGTTTGCAATAGAATCACAATCGGGATTTCTTCTCGAGATAATATCAACTCATTGGGGGGTTGAGTTCTTTCTTCTAAAATATGCTCCCTATGATCATCCGAGTGTACGGATTCTCTAATAAGGTTTTAAGCCCTACTCTCTACTTCATCTCCGGACTCATCATGAGCCCTATTTGACATTCTTCTTTCTATAATATTCACAATTTTAACAATTAAATAATTAAACATCCTCTCATCACATCAACATGTAAAATGACATGTACATGTGGACTCATTCCCGATCCCAAACATCAGAAAACCTTTGCTCTGATACCACCAAATGTAACATTCCTACACCCGATTCACACGTATAAACTCGATATAAGAGTATTACATACAGTGTCAGAGAATTAAAAATGAATATAATAAAATTTTCTTTCAAATAATGTGTAATTGAATCGTTTTACTCAAAATATCACAAAATAATCAAGTATCATCAAAATAACATTTATAACCCATTCATTGAGGATATATAAGTACCATTTGTACATGCCATTTCACACAAAATAAATACACCTTGTCTTGCAATCTTCCAATGTTGATGTGATTTGATGAGAGGCACCTAATCCAACCTTAGCTTCTCAAAGATCTTGTACCTACGCGTTGAAATAAACGCGTTAAGCCGGTGAAGGCTTAGTAAGTACTACAAGTGTCATTAATCATTCATATTTTAATCACTCATTTCAAATTCATTCATATAACTGTTTATTCATGTAAAATACATACCTTATATATATATATAACATTTAACTTACAGTAGTATTATGAAATTCATATATTCTTCCTTATTTCACATTTTAGCCATTCCAATCTCTTAGCTTACTTAGTTTTATCATTCTTTGATTTCTTATACATATATTATATTTACCTTTCATGTGATTATCATTTCACTTATCTCAATATCACAATTTGCATATTCTTTCTTTTCACATTATTTACCTTATTAATAAGACTCGGACCTTGAAAGATACACGGATCCAACCAAACACACTAGAATGGCACCTAGTGCCTCATCGGATAGTTCGAAGCAATAAAGTGACACCTAGTGTCTCATCTGCATAGCCGAAGTAAAGTGGTACCCAATACCTCATTGAATCTATCCGAAGTAAAATAATGACACCCAGTGTCTCATCGACTCAAGGTCGAAGTATCCCTAAACTCTTCCAATCCTATGGCATGCCAACTATATCCGACTCAGCCCAACTAGTTAATGGGGATTTTCAATTTACAATTCATATTACTTTCAATTCCAATTTCACTTTCACTTTCAGTTTCAATTTTAATCACAAATCATTCAAATTCAATTCAAATATACATATTCATGTATTTCTCACCTTTGTTTCCTCAAATAAATCCACAATTTCACCAATTAATCACACAATCAATCTTTATAATTAACCACATAATATTTCACACATATATTTTTCTCACATATTCATCATCATATACCTCTTACTTTTATTTTCACATTAATTTTCAAAGCTGTCCACTTGCGTCACAGTCACTAAATTATTTATATCTTGAGCTAAAGAATTCGAAATTAAAATCTGCATGATGTTTCTGAAATTAGACTCAAATATATTTTTTCCATAAAAATTTCAAAATTTTTACTTTAGCCAATTTGTACAGTAAATTCTTTCAATTTACCCCTTGTCTGCTGCCTAACAGTTTCGACCTTTCTTTACTAAAAATTATTTATCTTTTAGTAAAGAGATCCAATAATGTTATAGTCTATTTGTTTTGAAAATAGACTCATTGAGGATTCAACCATATAAATTTAAGCCTCTAATAATTTTTCTAAATTTTTCTATGAATTTTCAAAGTCAGAACAGGGGAACCCAAATCCACTCTAACCTTGTTACACTAAAACTAGTATATCTCAGAATGTAAAATTCATTTTCTTTCACTGTTTCTTCCATATGAAACTAAATTAAATAATATTTAATTACATATTTAATTCAAATCTTAACTCTTTTTATACAATTTTTGGTGAATTTTCGAAGTTAGTCCTCTGTTCTGTCCAAACTTTTTTAATGGACATGCTTCCTTTTTCATGTCTCTTTACACTAAATTTCATTTAATCATACATAATTAACATTTATAATTAAACATATCATTTTATCATAATTAATCATATATGTTAAAATTATAAACACTTTAACTTAATTAATTCTAAACCTTTTAATACTTGTAGTACTTACAACTCTTGTAGAAAGCTTCCTTTCCCTCTTTGATCTTCTCTTTTCCTTTCTCTTCAATTGAGTCATTCTCCTTCTTTTCTTTCTCTTCAATTCCATACAAAACACATATATTCACATTAAAATCATTCTAACATATCATAATCTATGTTTCTAAACCAAAACTAACATGTATTTAAAGAGTAGTTTAGCTTTCTTACCTTAATCACTTGTATTCAACACTAATTCTCATTTTCTTTCTCCTCCAAGACAAGTATGGATGCATTTCTTTTAACAATTGGATAGCTACTACACTTCTCTATTAATTTTATTCACTAATCTTAAAGAAATTTGGAAGAAACTAGCTTAATTGGTTTGTATTTTGTGAAAAAGGACTAATTTAAAAGAAAAGCAAAAGTTAAAATGGTGGAAAAATGGTGGAAAAATGGTGGCTAACGTGAAGCACTATGGCTGATGGCTTTTATAGTCTTTTCATAATTTCTTTTCTTCATTTCTCTAGATTTTTCTATCAATTTCTCTTTATAAAAATATCTTTCTTTAATAATGGTAAAATTGCACTTTTAGTCCTTGGGCCTTCCAACTTTACACTTTGGCCCAAAACATTGCCTCCAAAAATATCTTCCACCAAATTACTCTTTTGCCCCTCCTCAATCAATCTAATTCCCATGATGACTCAAAATTTAATTTGGATAATTCGCTATTTAGTCCCCCATATTTTCTCTCATTTATTATTTAATCCTTAAATTTTTCTAACCTCATCACTTCAACTAAACATTTCTAATTCTCAATTCTATTTTATCACTGTTCCAAATCCGGTTCAAGAACGCAGATGTTACAATGTCTCTTCATAATTAATACCAAGTGTCTTGTGAATGTTATTGTTACAAGTCAATTCTATATATTATGATTTGTAATTTTTTCCACTATTATGCTGACATGTACTCTCCTTGGCTTTACACCTTTTGGGTGTTCGGACTTCTTGTCCGAGATGCATTTCATAAGTAATAATAGAAATATTTATTTATTTTTTGATAACTTGTTCTCATCTCAATGCTTTCAAGTATATTTTTATTCAAGATTCTCACATTTCCATAATATTTAAGTGTTCTACGTATATTATCATTGTCGACAACAATTTTTTTTTTCAACTCCATCATATTTAGTTATGACATAACTAATTGAAATATCTCATTATATTCATAATTTCATGTACCTGAACCTTTTTTGGGATTTTATCAAAAGTTATGTCTTGGGTCTGTTCATGGGTATCCGCCTTTTTTTAGTATATGACCATCTTCATTTCTTTCAATAATTTTTCGTTTTATGGAATCGACTAGTTTGTCATGCTTCTAGCATACTCAAGGCTTATTTTATCACATTGTCCTTCTAGGACATATAATTATTTGAAGCATTTTAATTGGTATATGTATCAGCTAGTATATGAAATCTCTAAATATCATCACTAAACATATCTAGCAAATAATTTTTATCTTTCAAACTTTGTGCACATAATATTAGTGAAGATCACAAAAAAAATGATGACATAATGATTTAACTAATTTTTCTCCTCTTAATATCGAGAAAATTTGCAATGTGACAATATTTTTTTTTCAAAATTATAAATATATCTCCCTTCAATAACTAATGAAAATTCTAAAATTTCTCAACTTCATATTTGATGATCCATCTTAGTGCATTATGATGGAATATGAAATAGATATTGCACATCTAGATATTCTTAGATGGAATCTATTGACTTATAAATGAAAGTCAATTCTCACGAGACAAATATTTCTTACATGTTGATTTAATGCAAATAAAATTACATGCTTATTGTAAAGCAATTCTTATATTAATGGTTAAGCAACTAAATGGGTGCATAGTTTTGCTAACAATTAAATATAACATATATAGGCAATAGACAACTTAAAATTATCCCAGCTAAAACTACGAAAATCAAGCTTGGGATATAATGCACCAACGTTGTTAGCACAAATTGCATTCTATAGAGATTGTGCACAATCAAATTATTTCAAGAAATAATATCGCAAACTTTGGGTTGCACACATGTGATACACGAGCTCATATATTATTTGGTTATCGTCTAAAAATGCAACTGATCTCTAACTTTAGCTGGTGTTAGATCAATATGTTGTTCAAATAACTAGTATGATGAAAATTATTAAAATATAACTTCTAATTCTTCAATAAAATCATATAAAATTTCATCAAATTATTTTGCATCAACATTAACTCGGGATGGTCTAACCGGTCATACCAACACTATGAACTTCTTTTCACTATCTCATATGTCATTCATATAAGTATAGTGTATTCTTTCTGAGAATATTTATAATACAAAAACATGAGTATCTCATGTCATTTCTATCCATGATTTTAATGTAAAACACATAAAAATTTCCTTCAACATATATCTTCTTAATTTGAAAAATAATCTTATATTTTACAAAATTTTGCATCTCAAGGAGGTAAAATATTAGCTCTTCAAGAGCTTTTTGCAGTTTGATGCAATATTAGCTCTTTAGGAGCATGCAATCATTTTATTATATATCCTTAATGAATACTTAATTTATTCATATAAAAATAAAATGAATAGGTATAAAAAATACATATAATAAACATAATAAATAATAAATTCAAGTTACTAATAAATCACTATAGTTAGATAATATATACACAACAAAATTTTACTAGATGCTTAAACATACGACAAGTACGTGACCAATGTATTTTCATACAACATTGGTAGCTTGAATTTTCAATAACCTTCGAATATTTTTAACTTCCATTTTCTTGATTTTCCTTATTATTCTTTTCTAGTGGTTAGAAGTACTACTATTATAACCACCATGATAACAATTATTAGGATGTCTCCAACCACATCCTCAATTACAACAACAACCACGATCTTTATATTCTAATTTTTCATAATTGTTATGTGTTGTAACATTCACTTTAGGGAATTGAGTCTTTTTCACTAAAAGGCATGAGATCATTTCAAAATACTTTTTAAAACCTTTTTCACAATATTGCTGCTACAGGAGCACATAATATATTTCAATCATAGCAAGCTTTAGAGAGTATTATCGTTATCTAATGGTAAAATCATTCTTTCAAATTATTACGTCATTATTTATGTAATGTCAAGTTATATATTCTGAGCTAACGACTAAAGCGAGAAAACACTATTATTCATGTCTATTCAAACTTAAGTATAGAAATATGATCATCTAGATCTATTAAAATTTTATAATAACTAATGTCAACCTTATAATTTAATCAACATAACAATAAAATATCCCAAAAATATTTTATGGAATATTAGCTAGAGACATCACATTATTTTATTTACTATAATCAAGGTTTCCATAGAAAATTTCATCCGAAAAGAAACAAATAGCCATAAGCTATGTCATATGCATCTGTATATATATTCAGTACAAGTATATTTAACTTTTTTTTAAGTTTTTCATACAACATATCCAAATATTAAACATGAGCCTCTAGTGTCAAAAATAATAATCTAATAGGCAACGTAGTACATTTGGTAAAAGTTACCAAATAAAATAAATTTTTTTTTAAAATGATTACTTTATTTTTAATCACGTTAATGACATATGTTGTGAAAGATATACATAGTTAAGTAAAAATATTCAAGTTATTGATACTTCAATTTTATTCAAAGTCTTAAATTATAAACAAGCATATCATGGAATATATAAAACATAAATTCATATTTAAATACAAAAAAAATGAGCATCATTTTAACTTTTTTTTTCATTAAGAATATTGAAATCTCAAAATCTTTCAAGCACACATAGAAATTTACATACCTTAACTTTGTTGCTTCAACAAGGACATTATACGTCTAGATTACTTGCTCTCCAACAAAATATTGAATACTATCGAGCAAACTCGTACTGATAACGTGTTATAAACAAAAATAATAGATAAAGGATGGATATGAGAATATGAGAATTTGTATTGCATTCTATATCTTCATTCAATTTTCAAGTAGCATACTCCTCTATATATAGAGAGAGATTCGACTCTTCATATTCTAATACATAAATAGGAAAAAGTAGTTACAAGAATATGAAAAGTTAAAGAAGATGGAAGGTTAAAGGTAAGGGAGATAAAAAGTTGAACATTCATTTAATAATATTCATAACACCTTTAGAATATTTCGCATTATTAGATTACCATTTCTAGACATTTAACAAATTAAACATATACATATATTTATCAAACGAACTCGAATTATGAGAGCAAAAATTGATTTAATAATGCATGGATTTAATCATTTCCTTCCACTATCTCATCATTATTTTGGTCTATATTCTATAGTCTTTAGTTTAGGTGCTTTTCATTTTCTAAATTAAAACTCATTAATGATTACTTTTTTTATAATTTAGTTTTTGTATTATTTAATAAATGATTTAATTCAACGACACAACATAATTAGATGCTACCATCCTATATTCAACGGTCAACTATTCGATTCTAATTTTTATTTAACTCGAATTAAAAAAATTCATTTCTAAAATCGAAATTTTGATATCACTAAAAATCAGATCGTTATAATTTTAACCAAAAATGATTATTGAGAAAAAGAAAAGAAAGAGAAAATGGAGGAGAGAATTACTATCACCAATTAAAAATTGACAACTTTAGTTGCTTATGCATTATCAACCAAAATAACAAATGGAAACAATTTTCACATTTTATCCCAATTATTTATTCTATAATTGCAAATGAAAAATGGCAGACTAAATGCACACCGACTACGTTGTTGGGAAAAAACAGAGCTTTGCTTCTCATCCTTTACTCCGTCTTGCTTAAAACTTATAATTTTGTAGCTGAAAAAGATGTAGGGAAAATATGATATTGAAAACAATCGTTCACTGGAAAGCTGAATCATAGATACATCAATCAGTTATATTAGCTTTTCATCAAAAAAAGAAAGGAAAAAAAAACACATTAGCTATAAAGTTTCTTGCATTTTTTGATGAGGTAGTCCTTTGCATCATTTAACAGCTTGAATCTCTAGTTCTTTGTCTCCAATGCTCAAGAAATAAGACCCTTCTTCTATCACCATTGTACCATCTTCATTGGCTGAGCTAAGATGCTCACATGGCCTCAACTCAAGTTCAATCTCAGCTCTTTCCCCTGCATTCAAATTAACACTCTGGAATGCAACCAATTGCTTCACTGGCCTCATATTACTCATCTTTTCCGGCCTCACAAATAGCAACAGGGGATGCTTACCGGCCATCTCCCCGTTGTTTTCAACTCTAACTGTGACTTGGTACTTTATCTTATCACAAACTTCAGCTCCTATCTTCGAAACAGGTATATATCCTGGAGCATTTGAGTTCTCAACCATGTGAGAACTTACCTGATTGTGCAAATAGACCTTGTTTTGTTTTGCAGGGAGAAATTCATAAGTATAATTTGAGTAGCTGAGGCCATAACCGAATTCAAAAACCTTCGGTCCTTGGTAGAATCTGTATGTGCGTCCAGGATAGCTGGAAGATGGTTCTGGACGCATTCTCATATATGTCATGGGTATATTAGTGTAACTTTGCGGATACCAAGTAACTGGTAACCTCCCTCCTGCATATAAATATGAAGCTTACAACTTGTGCGTGCCTTTTGTTTATCATGCAAACTATAGTAAATGATATATGAATGAGAACTCACCGGGGTTGTGATCACCAAATATAATTTCTGCTAATGCACGACCACCGGCTTCACCTGGATAACCGGCCCATAGAATGCTTCCAATGTGGGGATCGTTTTTGGCAAACGATATATCTACTGGACCTCCAGAAAGAAGCACCAAAATAACTGGATTCTTAGCAGCTCTTGCAATGGTTGATATCAAGTTCTGTTGCTTCGGCGGAAGAACTAAGTCTACTCGATCGAATTTTTCCCTTTCTTGAGTTTGATCCAATCCCATTACTAAAACAACACGGTCTGCTCCGGTCGCTACATTCATTGCTTGATCAGTGAATGCAGAAGAACAATTAACTGCACTACAGCCTTGGTGAAACCTGGTGTCTTTAACATAACTTTGCAACCCTTTCAATGGTGTAACAGTTTTGCAAGGAGGGCCCGCATAATTTCCAAGAAGTGTTTGTTCGGAATCGGCATTGGGGCCTATTACTGCAAGGCAAGTTGTCTCAGTTTTCGAAAGCGGAAGGAGTTTATTGGTGTTCTTCAGAAGGACAATGCCGTTGCAAGCAGCCTCGAGTGCAAGATTTTGATGCTCTTGGGAACAAATTTGATCCGAACCAATGTTACCGAGAGGCTGCTTAACTGGATTACCATTGAAGAGCCCCAGTCTCATTCTGATAGAGAAAAGGTTGTACAGGGCTCTATCAATTTCAGACACAGACAATTTTCCTTTTTCAACAGCTAATTTGGTGTATTTCAACAAATATGAACCACAATCAACATCCATTCCTGTAAAATTCATTGATCAAATATTCAGATGATGCTATTAGTATCTATCCACCATAACCATGTTAAGTATAGAGTTCATTTGGCAGAAAAACAAAACCAATCAACAATACCAGCTTTAAGAACATCTGCAGCAGCATCTTCTGGTACTTTAACATATCCTTGTTGTTCATAGATGGTGGCGACAGCATCACAGTCTGCAGTGATATATCTGATAATATTTTAACCAAGAAAATCATAAAATCATCTTTCTGGTATTGTTATGGCCGAAAGGAAAAGAGCTTTGTAATGTTACCCATTGAAGCCCCATTGGCCTCGGGCTGTTGTCGATAATAGATTGTAATCAGCACAGTTGGGGACTCCATTAACACGATTGTAAGCACACATTACCCCACTAGCTTTCCCTTGTTGTATGCAACTCTGGAATGGTGGCTGATATGTATCTGCTAAATCCTGTAAACTGACCTGAATTCCAAAAAAATATGGGGTCTTTCCAATTAATCAAAAGCAATCGAAGTTTAAATTTTTTAAGTTTAGCACTTACATTTGCATCGAAGACGTATCGAGTTCCTCCTTTCCAATTATCCAAATCATAAGCAGTAAAATGCTTACAACAAGCTGAAGCTTGAAGATTTTCACCAAGTTTCCCACCTTCAAAAGAGTCCCCTTGTATCCCTCTCACATATGACACTGCATATTTCCCAGTAACCAAAGGATCCTCACCAGGTGTCTCTTGCCCTCTTCCCCACCTTGGGTCCCTAAATATGTTAATGTTTGGTGCCCAAAATGTCAACCCCATGGCTTGCCCAACGTTGTAAATTGCTCTACCTTCGATTCCAACTGCCTGCAAAAGGGTTCATGTCCTTCGAGTTATGCGATTTTAGTTAAAAATATACAACAATGATATGAAAAGGCTTGCCTGAGCGATGCGGTACCAAAGATGAACATCAAAGGAAGCAGCGGTGAGAATGACTTGTGGAAAACTGGTGGCTGATCGGATTGTTCCATTGAAACGCATGCCTCGGCTGACAGCTAAACCATGTAAGGCTTCGGACCACCATTGATAGTCAGGGATGCCAAGTCTTGGAATGGCGGGAGCTGAGTTAACGAGTTGGGATATCTTCTCATCTAATGTGAGTCTGGACACCAAATCTCGAACTCGTTGGGTGATGGAGAGTGTAGTTTCGCAGAAAGGGTAGGATTTGGTTGCGGGGTCAGATGTATCACATGAGAAAGGAGGTTGAGACGACTCAGATAAGCTGAATAGCAATGAAGTAATGTAAAAGAGATAAAGGAGCAAAGGAGTTTGGAGCTTCATGTTGGTGACTGACACTAGCTGGTCTGAATAGAACAGAAGGGAAAAGAAAGGAGTAAAGAGACAAGGTAAGTGCGCTTGTCTGGGATTTTTTCCTTGTGTCTTGCCTTAAAAAGGACAACCGTTACATCGAATATCACAAATGACCTTGCTTTTTGCTAATTTTTTTCAACTAAACCCACCTAAATTATAATTCTTGTATGGAAATAAATACAGGTTATTGTTTCATATTTTTTTTTTGAATATATTGGTGTGATTACATGGTAGTATCTATTTATATTTTTTTAACCTTTTGACAAGGGATACACACTTTGCACACACAAGTGCTCGAACTCGGAACCCCTAGGATGAACAATATTCTCTTTATCACTGAAGCTACTTATTGGATTCTCAAGATTTTTTAAAACTCTTTTATCCCAATTATCTGTTTTATAATTGCAAATGAAAATGTAAAACTAATAACGAATAGACAAAACAGTAGTTAAATTTCTACGAATGTTATAAAAGTTTGTTGTAAAATATGGTTCATGAATGGATTATTCATTTAACTTGATACGGTACATTGAATTTTATTGATACACAGTATCAATAGTAGTAAAAAAAGAGAAAAATGTTCTGGTTTTGAATTAGAGAGAAAGAAACTCCTCTCAAAAAGGTTTTTAAAATTATATTTTAGAAAAAAATTTAAATTTGATTTTTTAAGTCAGGTTCTGCATCAAATTATCATATAATAAAATATAAAATATAAATATATATAAATTATTATCGTTGTATAATAAATCTAATTTTAATTTAATTTTATTCACAAAAATAAAACAAAATATAAGAATCTTTTTAATGTTAAAAACATTAAATATTATTTAAAACATTTTTTATTCTCTATTTTGGTTTTACAATGTTTATTTAGGGAAGGCACATAAATAGTTTTATTATGAAAATATTAAACTTTAATATTATATAACATTGTATAAAGATTACAAAAATTTACCCGTAAAAGTATCATAAAGGTCAATAAGAGTTAGATTGTATTTTATCTCATTATTAAAAAAAATAGTAAATTGGTCTCCGTAAGTTAGATTAACACGAAAATTAGTCTTTCTGTTAAAATTCATCCATTTTTATTTTTAAAAATTGTTCCCTATATGTCAGGATGAGATACACATGGCATACCATGTGTCATTATCTGGTTATTCCATCAACCATGCGGTTTTTAAAACTACAAATGGATGAAATTTCTAGTAGAAAGTACCGATTTACGTACTATTAAGTGTCTCGTGGCCCATTTCCCTATTTATAAGGCAGGGTCCCTGAGTATGGATTAGCCTGTATGATGGTGCGAACCCATCGGGTGCAAATTCATACAGGCGAACTGTACGATTTGGTTAATTATGCATTTATAACTAAGGTAAAAGGGGTTTGGTCGGTCTTAATTAGGTAACAGGTTGGAAATTATGATGAACACCATAACACATACATAAATTAATTTATCCAATTTTTTAAGTAAAAGGACAAAAGTTGTAGCATGGGTTATCTTCAGTTGTTCTGGTTGGAAGAGCAAAGTAAAATTTGGGATTGAAACAGTGTTCGAGTGATGGTGGCATGATGAATTACACCTCAGCACCATTCATAACAGCCATATCCTAATCCATTAGAATGAGATTGGAAGAAGTTCCAAAATGGAAAAGACCCATTGCTTTTTTCTTTTCTCCATTGTCAACCGCATGAACATTTACTCAAAAACTTTTTGGGAACCATTTCATGGAAGTTTTTGTTAGTCTTCACCAACTTTCATGCTCAATAATGAACTCGATGCACCATTTCTTAACCCCATTTTTCAAGCTTTGATATCACCTTTTCTTTCAAAACACATTCAACATATTAGCTATAACAACTCAAAATACAAGCAATTAATAGGTAAAGAGTCTTGATGTGATTATCTCAATGCTATCTTGTTTGCTTGAAAGCTTATGAATTCTTTAATACAAATAATCATATCCTTCAAAAGTGGTACCTTTTTCTTTATGTGTTTAAAAACACATAATATTCATGAAGTGTCTAAAGTTTACTTTCACATATGTTGTTTTTAAATTAAGGGTATTTTATTTTAAATAGTAGAAAGGAGAAAAGATTATAAGTACTCTAGCAGCTTGAATTTTTCTTTCCTTTCAAAACAATTTTCTTTTTCAAATATGTTGTTTTAGACAATGATATTATAAATGTTATCTTTCTCACATTTGCAATTAAGAATATAAGTTATTTGATATAAAATGTAATTTAAATATGACATGATTGACGAAAATACCCTTAACGTTTATGGATTTTGAGCTTGAGCCATTGACCTTTTCTTTTTGGATTGATGCCCTCAACGTTACTATCTTTCTAGAAATCAACTCAATTTTAATGGAAAACTTGAGTTGACCGTCAATAAAAAAAATTCATTTTCTTTCAATCTTGCTTGTTCCTCTCCTCTTTTTCTCTTCCCCTCTAGTTGTTGTCGTCGTTGTGTCCAATCCTTATCGCCGTTGCCTTCCCTTTCACTCCTTACTGTGCCAATCCCCACCACCGCTCCTTTCCCTCTCACTCCCCACCAGCTCAATTCAAATGACAAATGGAACGAAGTTCAACGATAGTAGGCATCTCCGTTGTAATTTGCAAAGCAATCTCATACCGTAGCAATGCCTCCTCAAATTGTCTGTTTCCAAACAATTTATTTCCTTCCATTTTCGCATCATTTGCTTGTGTCAAAGCTTTCTAGAAACATAAATATTTTTTGAAAAGAAAATAGAATCAACTATTTGTTTTTATTTTAATGATTAATTAAAGAAAGGAAAAGGTCAGGAGAAAGAAGAGAGAACCTTTTTCAATTTCTTGTCGTTTAAGGCATCTTGATAAGAATCAGAAGCTTTCTGTTCGAATGGTTGATTGTTGACGTGGTGTTCCTCTTCGTCGTCATCGACGTCACGCTTGCTCGCTATTTTGAATCCATCGGAGGTGGCGTCTTCTTCGTTCACATTTTATGAGGCGATGGAAGTGGGTGTTGTTTCAGATGATGTTAGCGTGGCATTCGTAGCTTTTTGTTCTTGTTGTTCATCAGCGTAAACGTATTGGGGGTGGAAAGGTGTTCTTTCTCGTTCTAAATGTCAATGACTTTTTACTCATTGGGAATGATGTAGGGACATTGTCATCGGTTAAATTATGGTTAACCCAACAGTTTAGCATGAAAGACTTTGGAGAAGCTAATTTTGTTCTATATATTCAAATCCTAAGAGATCGAAAGAACAAAGTGATAACACTATCGTAGGCTTCATACATAGACAAGATATTGAAACGTTATGCAATGATCGATTCGAAGAAGGGAAATCAACCTTCTGTATCGGGATTTCATCTCTCTTTGGAGGGCTGTCCTATAATAAGACAGTGGAAGAAAGAGAGAACATGAGAAAGGTTCATTATGCTTCAGCAGTAGGAAGTCTCATGTATGCTATGTTGTGCACATGCCTAGATATTTCTTTCGCAGTGGAGTTGGTGAGTCGATATTAGGTGAATCCAGGACCAAGACACTGGCATGCAATTAAGCATATACTCAAGTATGTATTCCATAAGAGATCTTACTCTTATCGAATATACTGATTTTGACTTCCAAACGTGTCGAGATTCGAGAAAATTGATATTGGGCTGTATTTTTGTCATAGATGGCAGGTCCATAGTGTGATTAACTGTCAAGCAGGGTTACACTATTTACTTCACCATGGAGGGTTGAATATAATGAATAGAAAAGTTATGACACTATAATAGTGTAGTAGCTAAACCCCAAAGAAACCAAATAAGGGCAAAACACATTGATAGAAAGTATCATAAGAGAGACAATAATGTTTGACGGAATAATGGATGTAATCAGAGATCACATCTGAGGACAAACCCTAGGGATTTGTTTTACCAAGACTCCGCTAGCTAGAGAGATATTTGGGAAACATATTGAGGGCATAAAAATGTGAAACATGACTACTTCATTAGGGAAAGTGGGAGACTGTTGGATCTACTGTCTTAAGTGTAACATTTTTGTCTATGTACACTTGTAATTTTTCTCAAACAAACTAGTTAATAACATTATTCATGATTTACATTAATACCCTTTGTATATTTTTCTCATGTGGTTTTTGCTTGTAAAGCAAAATAAAAGCAAATATAGCTTACTGGTTGTCTAATGTTTAACTAGTACTAAGCGGTATTACATGGTAGGATTATAATATGGAAATACAACTTATATTAATAGACAACATAAACATGTCCTTAATCTAATTAGAAATGAGTAAACCGATTGAAAAAGTAATATGTCATCTATCAAATCCAATTGGAGAGATGTCTTATCTTGAGCATCAGAGTAAATGACTCCTAGAAGACAAAGACATAGATGTGATTGACTAGGTTAACAGTACATCGGATTAGACCAAAAAAGAATAGATCTTGAATCTGTTTATGAATTTATTCACTTGTGGAGTTCAAAGTGTGGCATACTTTAATCCTGAGTGGGTGATGGACTATGTATGCGTGACTCATATACTTTGATGTAAGTAAAAGCTTAAGTTCAAATAGTTAAAGAACCGAAAAATGGTGCGTTAGGTATACGACTTCTGTAGTATATAGTGTCATTCACAATAGTGGAAATCATAGCCCGAGATATGGGTAAATGACTCCTCTAATTGGAATTACATGGTTGATGAAAAGTGAATGTGGTAGTGGGTCATTCATCTTTGTGATAAATGACTTGATTATTATTTTATAGTAATTGACTTTTTATGAAGGAAGATATAACAGTTACCATGAGATAAAATAGGATCATATTAGGAGAATAGATTTATCTCAAAGATATTAAGGATATCATATGAGGGTAACACACTTATAAAAAGGTCATTGGGCGAGCATTGAACGAGTTGCTTTCGTAATGGTATGCCATTGGGGAGAGCTTAGGCATGGTACTATAGTGGAATGACTTCATGGCTAAATAAGTTTATAATTAATAGGCGAAAAGCTGAAACTTAATTATAAATAATTTGAGTCCTAATCTCATATGTTCAATTAATCCCTTCACTAGCTCGTTTAAACCATAAATGAATTGTATGTTGAATCAAATAAACAGAAATTAATAGAAATGATAAAGTTGGAGAAATGGGAAATATCTAGAATTGAATGTGGTTTTCTCAAAAATGAAAAGGATTTGAAAATAAATTTATGATTTTCGAATTAAATGAAGTTTGAAATGAAAATAAATTATTTGGTCATAGTGAATCCGTTGAATGTGGAAATATTAAATATATTTTCTCATAGATTCTTTTACGATAAAGTCGTCATGATTTTAACAGAATTAAAATTGAGTTGAGAAAATTATTTAATTAAAAATTTTAATTTATTTAAATCAATTTAATATGTTTATTTTGGAAAATAGAAAAACAAATATCGGGTTGGGATGAATTATAAAGTACTGGTTAAAAATCTAGGAAGTGTGAAGTACTTATAATTCATTTTGATATGGGAGAGACCTAAAAGCCTTTCATGTTTAAAGAGAGGAACAACAAACCCTAGTTTGTTAATTAGGGTTGTCGCCTCACCTACTCCTAGTTAAACTAGGAGTTCGTTTTTCTATTGAAATAGACTTTTACAATTCAATAAGGATTTTACCTCTTCTCCTTATAAATAGATGTCATTAGTAGGGCTAAATACAAAACTTTGAGATATTGTTATTCTGTCCGAAAAATAGTGAGAGTTCATCCTTTAATTATTAATTATTTTTTTTCAGAATAACAATTCTACCGATTTCTATTGAAAGAGTTTTGATTTCACACTGAAAGTAAAGTAAACTATTTATGATTCTGTGTTTGATTCGAATTGTTCGAGCCCACACTTAAAGCAGTTCGTAGTACGATAATAGCAGAGAAGATCATTCGATTGAAAGTCAAGAATGATAAGAACCAATCTAGACGAAAACACAGGTGCGATTTTAGTAAAAGTATTATTGGTACAAATATTACAAATCGATTCGATTTTCAAAATTTTGATTTTTTGCTGAAAAAAACCGTTTTTAAATAAGATTTTTTCCAATAGTTTGGTGATGCTAGAGGTGCTTGGTTTTTTGTAATACTAATTGATGAGGTTGAGCTAGTTTGTGAATATTTTGGAGTAGAGGTAAAGTGTGTGTAGTCGGCCTTAGTATGGGTTGTGTATAGGTAGTGTGATGGGTGAACTATAGCTTTCACTTGTTTTGCTAGGTGTAAGGCCTCATTTGTAAGTTTTTTGGTTTAAACAATTTCACAGAAGGTGCAATATCAAACATCAGGTTGTTAATGAAAACACTGAGAGCATGAGATTCCTAGAGGTCCAACAAATTCAATAAACTTAAAAATTCATCATGGAAGTGATCATCAGTACTTGTCTATTTCAAAGCAACTAAGTCAGCCATGGGGTCCTCATAATCACTGAGAGCAAAGCCATCACGCATTTCAGCCAAATACTTAACCCAACTCAGGTTCTCCATTCCCCCTTGAGATTTGACAAAGTAGTGATGCCATTGGTGTGCCTTTCCATTTAAGTTCAACATAATCAGGTACATGTTCTGCCTCAAAGAATTGTTCAAATGTTATCACCCAAGTTTCGAAACCATCCCCAGAGAAACGAGGGCATTCCAAATTATTAACTCAAATGGAAATGAGCCCATCGACACAACACCGACCAGTTGTAACTGGCAGTGCATTGGGTTCAATGGAAAATGGTGATGTTGCACTAGCTCCAACTCCGGTCACCCTAGATTCCGCTGGCCCTTACCTTCATCAGAGAAAAAACCTCCTTTTGTCATCAAGTCGAGAAACCCCTTGAGCTTCGACTTAATTTCAACTTTCAGGCTCTCAAATTTTAGAAATCAGAGTCGGAACACATATACCTTATGCCCTATTTACTTTTAAGCTTAACCCCAATATTATGATGCCACTTACGCATGAATTAAAAACATTCGAACAATAGTTTAATTCAATTAGCATTCATAAAATTCACCAAGTTGAAGCATATTGCTTCAGGTTATTATTGTTTTCCCAAAATATTGATATCTATTTCTTTTCCTGCTACAAAAACTCCAAGATTTTTGGCATATGAAATAAAACTAAAACCCCATATTCATCAATGAAATGATTATTTGGAGAATATGTTATCCATTGTGGGCTGAGCCTAATTAGGAAAATCGGGGTACGCCTATTTCAGAATGGGTCTAGTGTTAGACTCGAGCGTTTTAGCCCAAATTCTCTCTTAAAACACAGGTTTAGGATTTGCCTTTAGAAATGTTGTTTGCCACTTGGCTTCAACCCAAGGGTATTTTGTTTTAAATAGTTTAAAGGATAAAAGATTATATAATCCAATTACAGACTTACCCTTCCATTATATAATCCATCAAACTCTTCTTTTTGGGTATACTTTTTATTTGATTAATTGACTACTTAAAAGATTATATAATCCAATTACAGACTTACCCATTCTCACTTATTTATGTGATTAAATCGTTATAAATTAGTTCTTTTTTCATTTTTTTTATATATTCTATTATTCAATTACCTTAAATAAGTGGTTTGAAATTTAACATTGGGATATAAATTAAAATAAAAAGAGGGAAAAAAAAAAGAAAATGTTTGGTAGCTCGGCCATAGCTTTAATCACACATTTATTTCTTTGGGATGAAGAGATATGGCAATGTACAGTACATGGGTTGGACAGGATTGGGGAATAGCCTTTTTCTCATTTATTCTCATTTTACGAGAATAGATCGTTTTTTAAGATAGAATGTGAAAGTAAGTTTTGCAGGGCATGCTTTCACTATTATATCAATGAGAATCTGTTTTATAGGATGCGCTTTCAATCATGTCAGCTAAAAACGTGCATTTTAAGATGTATTTTCACTAAAAATTAACAATTTAGCTCATTCGGTTTCCATAGTTAAATGTTAGTACTTTTGTCTTTAAGTTTTGAGTTTGATTCATTTTCTACTCACATTTGTATTTTTTATTTCATGTTTTAAGCTTATTATTATTATTATTATTATTATATTAATTAATTAATTAATATTGTTAATACATTAGCTCTTTTGATTAGATGGTTAGATAATTGTAACTTCATCTTTGAGTCTTATATTCAATTTCTTTTAATAAACATTTTAAGATGTATTTTTATTTCATGTTGTTTCAAGTTTTTTTTAATTAATAAATCTTTTATTTATAAAATCAAATAATAAATATGTAATTGTTTTTTAAAAATATCAATTAATTCTTTTGATATATTTTTCTTTATATATAATTTTTATATGTCAAATATTTATTTTCTCCACCTATATTGTGGGTATGGTGATTTCTAATATTATAAATCAAATAATTATTTCAAATATGTAAAATATTTCAAATATATTTGTTTTTTCATCTACATTATGGGTATAATATTTCAAATATTTTTATATGTGAAATATTTCAATTAATTATTTCAAATATCATTTATATGTAAAATATTTCAAATACACATACAAAAATATATAATACACTCGTGATATGGATTGAAAAATAAATATTACCCATATAAAAGTTATATTTACTGTTGAAGCCCAATTTTGACCAGGGCTGGGCTTTTGATTTGTTAAATTTTAAATTAATTTTAAATTCATTTTTAAATTTATCTTAAATTTAAATTTATTTTAAATTTAAACTTAATTTAAAATAATATTAAATTTAATAAATTAAAATCCAATGTCCATTTACAAAAGCCCAAATTAAAGGCCCGATTACAAAAAGCCCAATTGGGCTGAAACAACCTTGACCCAAATCAAGCCCAACTACAAATGAGCCCATTTTAACCCTTGACCCAATTACTTTTTCAGCCCAAACAGGGGCCACTTGCACCCATTTCAACCCAACTCAGCAGTACCAAAAGTCAAAGACTGAGCCCCCCACGTGCCCATGCTGCTGCTGGCCACCAGCTCCATCTGCCACCACCAAGCTCCACCATGCCCTGCCACCACTGCCTAGAAGAACCTGCAACAAGCAAAAGAGATTAAAAAGGCATTTAATTGTAACAAACAAAATAGAATTATAGTGTAATTGGCTATAAAAGCCTATTCAAAGTTCATTGTAAGGGGTTACAAACCCTATCCTTAAAATATATACAGAAACAAACCACTTTCAATCCATCACATAAAGACTTGAACAAAAACAGATCCGAAAGCATTAGGAAACAGAAAGTGAAAGGGAGATTCATAGCATTCAGACACTAAACCGTCCATGTACAAGTTCAATACATAGGCATTCATTGTTATTAATAATTTCAATTCCCAAGTTCATTGGTTTCTAAACACATTAATACATGCTTTGAATTTTTTTTTATTCATTTATATTTTCATTTTAATTTTATTATGCATTAAATAAAAAGGCATTAATGACAGAGATAAATGCATAACTGCTAGTTAATAATAATAATAAAGATAATAGTGACTGTTTCATATATTAATAATAATTATAACTTAAATATTATTAATATATTTGTTGGAATATTAAATATGGTAATAAATATTAATAATAATAATAATAATAAATAAATATTAATAATATAAAAAAGGGGTAAAGGGTTAGAGACTTATCAGCTCCTACCGGACCACCGTTCGACATCGCTACCACCGCCGTTGCCACCGTCGGAGACACCACCGCCGTTGCCATTCGAACACCTGCACCAGTAACGCCAAAAAGAGAATAAAAAAACTAAACAAATGTTTTAAATTAAAAAAAGGGAAATATTAAAAGAAAAGAAAACAGATTTTAATCCCAGATCTGGAAAAATCCAGATCTGGTTTGGTTTTTTTCTCTTTTAAAAAAAAAGAGAGGAAATGAAGAAGAAAATAAAAGAAGGGGAGTCTACCTGCGTGATCGGCACGAGGGCGCGTGGGCACCGGGGGTGGACCGGCGTTGAAGCGAGAGGCCGGAGGCGTCGGAGACGCGCCCCCACGCGCGGAGCCAGCGACGGCCGGAGCTTGGGCCATGGTGGCCGGCCATGAGAGTGAAAGAGAGAAAGGTGAGAGGAAAAAGAAGGAAAAAGGGGGGGGGGAATTTTAGAAATGGGGAAATGAAAGAAAAAAGCTAAAAAATAATATATATAGGACCCATTTGGCCCGACCCGATCCGGCTCGACCTGCCTTAGGATCCGCGTGTTTTTGCTTAATGGTCTAATTGCGTGTTCGATCCTTCCGTATTTTTTATTTGTTTCAATTTAGTCCTTTTTGCATATTTAAATTATTTGCAATTTCGCCTGCTAATTTTAATTGGCTTTCAATTTAGTCCTATGACTGTTTGACTATACCAAAGGTTGCCACGTGTCATTTTTTGGCCTATTTATGCATTTAGTCCTTTCTATTTTTAATTTATTTTAATTTAATCCCTAAATCAACTTTTATTTAACTACAAAATTGGCCCAATAATTTTTCAAGGTTTATAAATTAGTCCTTTGACTGTTTGACTGCACTAGAGGCTGCCACGTGTCGTTTTTTTGGCCTATTTATGCATTTAATCCTTTCTATTTTTAATTTATTTTAATTTTGTCCTTAAATTAACTTTTATTTAATTATAAAATTGGTCCGAAAATTTTCCAAGATTTTCAAATTAGTCCCTTGACTTCTGGATGCCTGTGGGGTTGCCACGTGTCACCTATTTTTGGTTTTATTGCTCTGTAAGTCCCTAAGTTATCCATAAATTACATTTTAACCCTAAAACTTTCCCAAAATTACATTTTGACCCCGAAACTTTCTAAAAATTACATTTTGACCCTAAAACTTTTCAAAAATTATATTTTAACCCTAAAACTTTTCCAAAATTACATTTTGACCTCAAAACTTTTCCAAAACTACATTTTGACCCCAAAACTTTTCCAAAATTATATTTTAACCCTAAAACTTTTCCAAAATTACATTTTGACCCCAAAACTTTTTCAAAATTATACTTTGACCCCGAAACTCTCAAAAATTACCATTTTTACCCTCAAACTTCCTTAAATCCCATTTTTAACCCCGATTTCACCAAAACTTACCGTTTTGCCTCCGAACTTTCCAAAATTTCATTTTTGACCTTGTTTTTGCCAAAATTTACCATTTTATTCCTCAAACTTTCCAAATTCCATTTTTAGCCCGATTTCACAAAAAATTACCATTTTACCCCTAAAACCCAAATTACCATTTTGCCCCCGAGTATCCAAAAAGTCTTGTTTTAATCCCGATTGCATCATTTCTTTAATAATATTTACATTTAATCTTATTTGTTATGCCCCGTACTTCGTATTCATGTTCACTTCGTGTAATTTATGAAATTGCTCATTCATTATTTGTTTAAAAAATCGTTTTCACAAAATTTTAAAATTAAGGCAATATTCTTTAATTTCGCGTTTCGAAATCTTGCGCCTTAACTTACTAGGTATAATTTTTCTTCAAACCGAAATAATCGAATACCCTTTATCAAGGCGATATTTCCTATCTCCGATTTCGAAAATTTGCTCCTTAACTCACTAGGTGCAATCCTTCGTCAAATCGAAATAATCAAATATCCCTTTCTCAAAAATAAAAAGGTTTTGCAAAGGAAAGCTCGTTATTTTTGGATCTCGAAATATTATGTCCTAACTTACTGGATATAATTTTTTCTTCCTCGATCACTTTAAAATAGCGAGATTTCCAAACAAGAAAAAATAATTTCTTTAAAAATAACTCATGCATTCGAGGACCGTATTTTAAACTTTATTCGAGTTTTTAAGGTTTACAAATTAAGACCCGAAAATGATCATGTGGTACCAATTTTGGGCGTATGGGGGTGCTAATCCTTCCTCATGCGTAACCGACTCCCGAACCTATTTTTCTGGATTTCGTAGACCGACATTTTTAACATTTTAAACGTTTTGTGGTGATCCAATCACACCCAAATAAAAGATTGGTGGCGACTCCCTTTTTATTCCCATTTTTCTCCTTTTTTTAAAAAAACTTAAAATCATTTTTTGAATCCTTCGTTTTCGAAGTGGTTTCGACAACTTGGCGACTCCACTGGGGACGTTTTCAAATTAAACGAGAGTCAAGCCAAATTGATTGTTTCCGGGTCTCTTTTGAGAACTTTTCCAGCTTCGATTTTGTTTAACATGCGATCATCGACATCTTTTTGTGTAACATTATGCTCTGTTATATTGTTAGTGTAATTTTGCATCCATGTGCATTGTGACATTACCCTCTTAAGTGGAAGCGGGAAACTACTCCTTCGTGAGGTCTTCACCTCCGTGCAGGATAGTGGATCGCTTTCAAGATTACAAGTACCCTTGTTTTCGTGAAGTCTTCACTTCCGTGCAAACATGTGGGAAATGCGTCCCCCTGAACCGAACTCATCCGTATGAGCCTGTAATGGGTGAGGATCGAGGAATCTGTTGGTTTGGGTACCCATTCTTTAGAGCCTTAAACCACATGTAGTGAGCCGTAAGAACATGTCCTAGAAGGAGTTTACGTCCAACCTTTTTAATAGCTTTTTGATGCAAACTCTTTTATGTTCTATAATATACTTGTATATGGATACTAATGCGTGTCTCTAACTTGTTTATTTTGTCTCATTTTGCACTGCATTGCATTATCATATAAAAGGAAGGTATAGACGCAAATTCAGTTACCGATAAGAGAATTAATTATGGAAAACAAGTACCTTGATAAAGTGGAGGACAACATGGTCGTGCGAATATGGTCGGAGGAGACTCAGCGCAAAAAAGGAGATAGTCTAGTGGAAGGGTACGAATCAGAGCTTTGGGATTATACCAGAATCAGCACGGCTCAAAACAATGTACAAGAGTTGAAAGAGATATGGGATAGTTGGGACGACAATATGAAATAGACTTTTTACCAAGAATATGGCGATTTGTCGTATCTGCTTAAGGTTAAGGTCGATAAATTTCTCTTCCGAGCATTGACACAGCATTGGAACCCAGCCCACGGTTGCTTCACCTTCGGGAATGTAGACATGACGCCGACCATAGAAGAATATACCACTCTACTTCGCTGCTCGAAAATCTCAGTAGATAAGGCCTACTCCAGAGCACCGAATCTCTCAACTATTGTTAAAAGGTTGATGAACATTACCGGCATGAGTGAACAATGGGTAGCAGCTCGGGTTAAGGTCAAGGGAGATAATAAATGCATTACATGGAAAAGTCTGCGAGATTTGATATCAGCCCATCCGGATACCAATAAGAAGATTGACATCCTAGCCCTAAGTATCTACGGTTTGGTCATCTTTCCAAAAGCTTTGAGGCATATAGAAGATGCGGTGATAGATTTGTTCGATCGATTAAGCAAAAAAGTTACACCTGTCCCAACTATACTTGCAGAAACTTTCAGATCTTTAAGTGCGTGCAGAAAAGAAGGAGAAGGTCGATTTATTGCCTGTGCGCAACTGTTAACGGTATGGTTTCACAGTCATTTCTGGAAAATAGAGAGGGTCTCCTATCAGTATTTGTCTAAAGATTATTCTCCGTTGAAAGACTTCGTGGCCACATAAAGACAGGAGAATTTTTCAGAAGAAAAATGGATAGCCATACTCCAAAGTCTTAAAGATGAGGACATTGAATGGCGAGCACCATGGTTTGTTCCAGACAAGATCTTGTACCGATGTGGGGATTTTGACTGGGTCCCATTAGCAGGAATTTGGGGAGCAACAGGATACGCCCCTTTGCTAGTTGCAAGGCAATATAGATCAAGACAGTTCATACCAGTAACTCAAGGGTTAGCCCAGTGCGAATTTGCATATCGAGGGGAAAATAACAAGAAAAGGGTTCGAGAAATTTCAAATGCATGGAACCAAGTCCGAAGAATGAAAGCATTCGGCGTCAATCCCATGACGATTGTAGAATATGATTGGTGGAGGAACAGAAGGGTCAACGATAATGTTCCCGTGTCAAATCCTGAGATTGTCCGTCCAATCGAAGAACACTTGCAAGTTGTCCCAACGGAACTTGAAATAATTAAACAAGACTTCGAAAAGAAGAATGCGGAGATGGAAAAGATCATAGAAAAGCTGGAAGAAGAAAAAGTGCTTTTAGGGCTGGATGTTGATGTTTAAAAGCTAGAGGCAGAAAAATTGAGAAAAGGTAAGAACAAGGCCGAAGAGGACCTCAGTAGCTTAAAGAAAGATTATAAGAAACTCCGTTTGTCTATGAGGACTGCCGGTTTAGGAAAGACCTCGGAACAGTGGCAACACGAAATTCGCAAAGAAAAGAATAAGACAAGCCACTGGATGAACAAGTTTCAAGATGCCCAGGTACAAGAAAATGCCATAAATAGTAGCCTTCTAGAAAGCCAAGCCGAGGTGACTGAATTAAAAGCACACGTGCGAGAATTAGAAGAATCTCTGCATCGGTATCGTAGCCGAAACTCAGTGATGGAGTTGAAGGCAAATCGAGTCGAGATTGAGAGGCTGAATAAGAGGGTAGAAGAACTAGAAGCCTCTTTACAGAATAGTTAAATACGAACCGAGATTCTGGAGAGGACGTTGGAAACAAATGATTGGCACCTCCGGCAGGCTCAGAAAGAAGTCAGCGAGAGAGATCATGTTATGGATGAAGCCCTAAATAAGATTCGTAAGGTAACCGAACATGTGCAAGAACTGGTATCAAAAGAAGAAGAGTTGGGTATACAATATGAGACGAAGACAGAACGAGGTCAAAAGTTAGCGGGACTCCTCAAGAAAGTAAAGGATCTGAGCATCAAGGCAAAACCATTTATGTAATTTACTTTATGTAAAGGAACTTGTTGTCTGAACAAAATTTTCTAAATGGAAAGTGAATTATAAGTTAATACCTTTCTTTTGCATTCATTCATTCATTCGCATTACATGTTTATATTTTAAACACAATAAATCTCATTAAATGGAATTTAAAACAGTTAAAATCGGAAAAATAGAGAAACTACACCCTTACGGTACTTGACGAGCCATGGATCAGAGGATAGAAAGGCTAGAGCAGTTGCAAAAGAAAATGCAAGAGTAAATGCAAGCTCAATTACAAGACCAGCTAGAAAAAGTCCAAAGGGACATGAGAGACCAAATAATTGAATCCCAAAGCAATATAATTAATCAGCTAACCCAGTTATTACGAGATTCAGATAAGGGAAAAGGTCCCGCTGAAGACCCAAGAGAGGAAAACGAGGATCCCCAATATCCTCCTGGCTTTACACCTGTACACCATCAGGCCCCGCCAGAAACAAACCCGCGAGAAACACTTGTCTTCATTCGGGCGCAACCACAGCCTATGGGCGTATCAGGCCAAGCTAATTACCTAGTCGGATCAGGATCGAACCCAGGTGAAACTGCTGCGAATCCCATCAACCCCGACCTCGATGATACGATGGAAGCGAAAAGAACCAAAATAGAGGTATCGAAACAAATAGAGGAGAGGTACAAATGGCTGGAAGACAGGGTTAGAGCAATGGAAGGGATTGACGCCTACAGTGGAATTGATGCCAAAGAACTAAGTTTGGTCCCAGACCTAGTGCTGCCCCAAAAGTTCAAGATGCCCGAATTCGAAAAATACAACGGGACAAGCTGCCCGGAAGCCCACATTACGATGTTCTGTCGGAAGATGACAGGATACGTCCACAATGAAAAATTACTAGTCCACTGTTTTCAGGATAGTTTAGTTGGATCCATTGCAAAATGGTACAACCAACTAAGCCGCACAAAGATCAATTCCTGGAAAGACTTGGCCCAAGCTTTTATGAAGCAATACGGCCACGTTACTGATATTGCGCCAGACAGAATTACCCTGCAGAATATGGAGAAGAAACCAAGTGAAAGCTTTCGACAATATGCTCAACGTTGGAGGGATATAGCCACCCAGGTACAACTACCCTTAACCGAAAAAGAGACAACGATGCTTTTTGTCTACACACTAAAGGCACCGTATCTCGATCGCTTGGTGGGTAATGCTACGAGGAGTTTCTCGGACGTAGTGATGTCAGGAGAAATGATTGAGAGCGCGATTAAAAGCGAAAAAATCGATGCAGGAGACAATGGGAAGAGGGTAGCCCCAAAGAGGAAAGAAACCAGGGTGAATAATGTAAGCACATACAGGCCAACTTATTCGAAACCAATCACGATGACGCAATCAAAACCTCCTTCTGACAATTATCAAAATTTACCAAGAACAGAGTCAAACTGGAAAAAAAATACCGAGAAGATTCAGTTCACTCCAATTCCCGTTACGTACAAAGACCTCTATCAGCAGTTATATGACCAACACGTGGTAGCCCCATATATCACGGAGCCCGTACCACCACCATTTCCAAAGTGGTATGATGCCAACGCCCAATGTGAATTTCATGGAGGAGTGATTGGGCATTCCATTGAAAATTGTTTCACCTTCAAGAAATTGGTGGAAAAATTAATTAAGATGAAGAAAATAAGATTTGATGAGCTAACGAGACCTAATGTGGCCGGAAACCCTTTGTCCGTCCATTCTGATCAAGGGGTAAATGCAATTACGGGTATAGAAGGAAAAAAGGTTAAAGCTCACATTGAAGAGGTCAGATCTCCTATGAGATGGGTATGGCGTCAGCTGGTGGCTAGAGGAATGATCATATAGAACGACGAGAAGACGGTAATGACTAAGAACCATTGTGATTTCCATAACGCTGAAGGTCATAAGATTCAGCATTGTACGGAGTTCAAGGTTCTAGTACAAAATCTGATGGACCGCAAGGAATTGGAGTTCTTCGAAGAAGGAGAAGAGATAGGGGACATTTGCTCCTCCGAAGGAAAGAAGAAACATGAACATGATCGCCCGATAATAATCATCTCCACATCCAGGGGAGCTGAGACGAGAAGACAAGAGACACCATGTGTTATCATACGGAAACCCGCATCGTTTCCTTATGAAGACAGTAAAAGAGTTCCTTGGAATTACGGGTGCAACATCGTGGCACCCAAGGAAGAACAACTGCGAAATGTGAACTTGGTCACACGTAGCGGTAAAACTTACAACTTGGAAGAGAAAGCAGCTGCCAAAGGGAAAGCTATAGCGGTTGAACCCGAAAAGGTGACTGACAAGTCGAAACCGATAAATGAGCCGGTGGCAGAGAGAGAAGCACAAGAGTTCTTGAAATTCTTGAAACACAACGAATATGGCGTAGTTGAATAATTACATAAGCAGCCCGCACGCATATCTATCTTGGCGTTACTGCTGAGTTCAGAGGCACACCGTAACGCATTAATGAGGGCGCTCAACGAAACCTACGTGACCCAGGATATATCGGTATGCAAGTTAGATCGATTGATTAACAATATTAGCGCTGATAATTTTATCTTCTTCAATGACGATGAAATCCCCTCTGGAGGTATGGGATCGACCAAGGCATTGCATATTACCACTCGCTGTAAAGGTACACCCTACCCGGAGTGCTTATCAACAACGGCTCAGCCTTAAACGTTCTACCACTGGCCACTCTTGAAAGACTACCCATCGATAGCTCTTATATGAGGACGTGCCACAACATAGTCAGAACTTTTGATGGAACTGAAAGAAAAGTAATGGTTAGGATTGAGGTACCATTGTAAATAGGCCCAAATACTTACGAGGTTGACTTCCTGGTGATGGATATCAAGCCTTCCTATAATTGCTTTTTAGGAAGACCTTGGATTCACGCAGCAGGGGCAGTACCGTCCTCACTTCACCAAAAGCTCAAGCTGGTAACTGACGGAAGGTTGGTTACAATCAATACCGAGGAGGATATTGTTGCGTCTGTAACAAATGATGCCCCGTACATAGACAAGGATGAAGAGGCAATAGAATGCTCTTTCCGTTCGTTGGAAGTCGTCAATGCCATATTTATTGGAGAGGGAGTAAAATTTCTGAACCTAAATTATCGCAAACAACGAAGATGGGGTTACGTTTAACGATTGGAAAAGGAGCATTACCGGAAAAGGGCTCGGGAAATATCTTCAAGGAACAGTTAGCGCGTCGTCGCCATGTGGAAAGTGGGACCGCTTCGGGCTGGGGGTACAAGTCAGACGTGAAAGAAAGAAGGAAAGAAATAGAAAGAAAAAGAGAGACAAGAAGAGCACGACAAGTCAGGGAAGAAATCGGTTGGAAATCGATGACCTTCCCTCATATCTCGAAAACTTTCGTTTCTGGTGGGCTAAGGCTTAAGGAGGAAAAAGTTGTAAAACTTGTGATGGAAATAGACATAAATGCTGTTTCCGAAGAAGCTGAAGAAAGGAGTTCGCTTCGAATCTGTCCGTATGCACCTGGGAGTAGTTTGGACAACTGGGTAGAAGAGGAGCTCCCCGTAGCTTTTAGGAACATTCCAAAGTAATACTCGTTACACTTCTATCATTCTATGCCCAAGAATGATAGAAATCTTTTGTAAAAGGGCTTTTGAGTTTTTATTCATTATCTTAAATGAAAATACATTTTGACAACCATCTCTTTATTCTTTTCCTTTCAAATCCTAAATAAATTATTTGCAGTAAAAATAAATAAATCATTCTTGAATATATACACCCATAATCATGTCGTACAGTCATTCTTTAATTTATTTTGTTCATTAGCCATTCTCATTCTTTACAGACCTTGGGATATCAGTAATATGAGTGACACTGACTCCGAACCTCATTTCGAGCAAGATATGTGCCTTGAGGAATCGCAGGACTTTGAAGATGACTAGGATTGTAATATATTTCCTGAATTGCAACGAATGATGGAACAGGAGAAAAAGTAAATCTTGCCCCACAAAGAGGTGGTGGAAACAGTAAGCATAGGGGATGAAGAGGAGAATAAAGAAGTGAAATTGGAACCAGCATCTCGGCGAAAACACGATGAGATCTTATTGAGCTACTGAGAGAATTTAAAGATGTTTTCGCCTGGTCCTACCAAGACATGCCTGGGCTAAACACCGACATCGTGGTTCACAAGCTCCCAATAAGGGAAGATTGCAAACCCGTCCAACAAAAGCTTCGCAGAATGCGACCTGATGTGTTGCTTAAAATAAAAGAAGAAGTCCGAAAATAGTTTGACGCGGGTTTCCTCCGAGTGGTTAAATATTCGAAATGGGTTGCCAATATAGTTCTTGTCCCCAAGAAAGATGGTAAAGTACGTATGTGCGTAGATTACCGGGATTTGAATAGGGCCAGCCCAAAAGATAATTTCCCGCTGCCACACATCGACACCCTGGTAGATAATACAGCGGGGCATGCTTTTTTCTCCTTCATAGATGGTTTCTCAAGATATAACCAAATAAAGATGGACCCTGCAGACATGGCAAAAACTACTTTCATCACAATATGGGGAACATTCTGTTATAAGGTGATGCCGTTTGGACTTAAAAATACTGGGGCAACATATCAAAGAGCCATGGTGACATTGTTTCATGATATGATGCACAAAGAAATTGAGGTCTACGTCGACGACATGATCGCAAAGTCTCGAACAGAGGAAGAACATGTGAATGTCCTCAGAAAATTATTCATGAGATTGAGGAAATTCCAGCTAAAATTGAACCCTGCCAAGTGCACTTTTGGAGCTACATCAGGAAAACTGTTGGGTTTTGTGGTCAACCAAAAGGAAATCGAGATAGACCCAGACAAGGTTAAAGCCATACAAGAGTTACCCCCGCCTCGTACGCAAAAGGAGGTTCGAGGTTTTCTTGGGAGATTGAATTATATCGCTCGATTTATCTCGCAGTTAACAGAGAAGTGTGACCCAATATTTCGCCTTCTTAGAAAGCATAACCCAGGCATTTGAGATGATCAGTGCCAAAGAACTTTTGATAAAGTTAAGCAGTATTTGTTTGATGCTCCGGTACTAGTACCACCGAATCTCAACAAACCGTTAATCTTGTACTTAACAGTTTTTGAGAATTCTATGGGATGTGTCTTGGGCCAACACGATGAAACGGGAAGGAAAGAAAGCGCCATATACTATCTCAGTAAGAAAATTACTGACTGTGAAACAAGATACTTTCCAATAGAAAAACTATGCTGCGCACTGGTTTGGACTACCCGAAGGTTGCGACAATACTTGTTATACCACACGACATGGTTAATCTCAAAGTTGGATCCTCTAAAATACATGATGGAGTCAACTGCGTTAAATGGAAGAATGGCTAGATGGCAAATCTTGCTGTCAGAGTTTGATATTGTCTATGTAAGCCAAAAGGCAGTTAAAGGAAGTGCAATCGCAGACTTCCTAGCCAGTAGGGCTTTGGAGGACTATGAGCCGATAAATTTTGACTTTTCAAATGAGGATCTGATGTATGTCGCGACTACCGAAGAGGAGATAATAACCAAACATTCGTGGCAGTTGAACTTCGATGGTGCTTCAAACGCTGTGGGTAATGGGATCGGTGCAGTTTTAGTGTCACCAGAAGGAGACCATTATCCCTTCACCAGTAATCTTGACTTTGATTGCACAAATAATATGGCAGAATATGAGGCATGTATCATGGGCATCCAAGCAGCCATAGATCGAGGGATCAAGATATTAGAAATCTATGGAGATTCGGCATTGGTGATTTACCAGCTGAGGGGAGAATGGGAGACAAGGGACTCCAATTTAATTGAATATCGGAATATGATCCTCAAACTGATCAAAGAATTTGACGAGGTCACGTTCAGATACCTCCCACGCGAGGAAAACCAAATGGCTGATGCTTTGGCCACTTTAGCTTCGATGATAAAAGTGAATAGGCCAGAAGATATGAAGCCCATTCAAATGAGCATTTACGAAACCCCAGCCTATTGCTGTGACATCGAGGAAGAAGGAAAAGAGGGGCATCCTTGGTACCAGGACATTCTCCAGTATGTGAAGGACCGAAAATACCCCGAAGGAGCAACGGAAAATGACAAAAGGATGTTAAGAAGGCTCGCAAATGAGTACGTCCTGGATGGAGAAATCCTATATAAGAGAAGGAAGGATCAGGTGTTATTGAGATGCGTGGATTCAATCGAGGCTAAAAAGATCTTAGAAGAAGTCCATGAAGGGATTTGTGGAACACACGCGAATGGATTCAAGATGGCTAGGCAGATCATGAGATTTGGGTACTATTGGTTGACTATGGAGACTGATTGTATCAAATATGCCAAGAAATGCCACAAATGTCAGATCTATGGAGACAAGATTCATGTACCTCCCTCACCCCTACACGTCATGACATCCCCGTGGGCTTTTTCTATGTGGGGCATGGACGTTATTGGACCAATTTCGCCAAAGGCCTCTAATGGATATAGATTCATTTTTGTGGTTATCGACTACTTCACCAAGTGGGTAGAAGCTGCCTCTTATGCTAATGTTACGAAGTCCGCAGTCAGCAAGTTCCTAAAAAAGGAGATCATATGTCGATATGGGATGCCTGAAAAGATCATATCAGACAATGTATTAAACTTAAACAACAGCACGATATCGGAGGTCTGTGAGCAGTTCAAGATCAGACACCATAATTCGTCCCCATATCGCCCAAAGATGAATGGAGTAGTAGAAGTAGCGAATAAAAACATCAAGAAGATTGTCGCAAAAATGACAGAAACCTATAGAGATTGGCATGAAAAACTACCTTTTGCCCTTCTTGCTTATAGGACTTCTATCAGAACGTCTACTGGGGCAACACCGTTCTCACTTGTATATGGAATGGAGGCTGTTCTGCCCATCGAAGTAGAGATTCCTTCTCTCCGAGTCTTATCAGAGCTGAATTTGGATGAAGCAGAATGGGTCTAAGCCAGATATGATCAGTTAAATTTGATTGAGGAAAAGAGGTTAAGGACTATCCGTCATGGGCAAATGTACCAAAAACGGATGATGCGCGCTTACAACAAGAAAGTTCGCCCAAGAGAATTCTATGAGGGAGATCTAGTCTTGAAAAAGATACTTCCAATACATAAAGACTCGCGAGGAAAATGGATGCCTAATTGGGAGGGGCCGTACATTGTAAAGAAAGCTTTCTCTGGAGGAGCCTTAATTTTGATTGAAATGGATGGTCAAGAATTATACAACCCGGTGAATTCAGACTCGGTGAAAAAATATTACGCATAAAAAAATAATCGGAGAGGTCAGGATGAAAACCCGTGGAAGGGCATCCTGAAACCAAAGGGGTTTTGAGTTGAAAACTCGAAAAGAGCAACTCAAATACAAAATAAGGACAACCAATTGCTCCCTCAAAAGTGGCAAAATGGAAATATTTTGCATCTTGGGGCATCGACGAAGTAATTCCGAGACCTCCAGAAACACGTCAAGTAAAAGATGATCTTTGGATCAGGGAAGCTCATATCTGATATCTAAGTCTAATACTGTTCTTGTATTATTGTTTGTTCTTTATAATATCATAGCCAATAAATCTCCAAATTTGATCCCATTCTTTTCCATATTGTCCAAATATTTTCATATTAAGATGATGGGTAAAAAGGTCATAAAAGAAAACAAGGATTCGCGAGTATTACTTTAGGAATTTCCTAAAAGACACGAGAAGCCTAAGCAACTGCCAGTTAAAAGAGCTAAAACATGAGAGAAGCAATTCAAATGTCGAATTTGCCAAGAAGGATTCAAGGAGATGTCAGGGGATGGCTTCAAAATAGAAAAGACTAATCTTTGAAAAATTCAAACATTAAATCATACACATTCATTCTAGGTTAAGAGCATTCTAACTCATTTCCAAGCATAACATCTTAAACATACCTGGCCTACATAGAGGACCATTTGAGCATTTTCTGCAGGTCTCAACGTCATAGGATGCACAATGAAAAAGCCAAGACCGCGATAGAGGATCCCGCATCACGGCGACTTGAAAGGAAAAGTTCCAAGTCACAATAAATAACCTAGCATTTTGCGAACATAAAGAGTCGAATCCACGACAATGGACCTCTCACCTAGAAGTCAAGATGAATCAGACCAAACAAGATCATTTCAAATCCGCTTGAAATTGAAGTAGAGTGGATAACAAGTCTTTATCTCTGAAATTGAAGTAGGAGCAAAGATCTTTTCCTGACTGCTTGAAATCGAAATAGAGTGGATAACACGTCTTTTTCTCTGAAATTGAAGTAAGAGCAACGTCATCCTCTTGAAATCGAAGTAGAGTGGATAACACGTCTTTATCTCCGAAATTGAAGTAAGAGCAACGTCATCCCCTTGAAATTGAAGTAGAGTGGATAACACGTCTTTATCTCTGAAATTGAAGTAAAAGCAACGTCATCCTCTTGAAATCGAAGTAGAGTGGATAACACGTCTTTATCTCTGAAATTGAAGTAAGAGCAACGTCATCCCCTTGAAATTGAAGTAGAGTGGATAACACGTCTTCATCTCTGAAATTGAAGTAAGAGCAACGTCATCCTCTTGAAGTTGAAGTAGAGTGGATAATACGTCTTTATCTCTGAAATTGAAGTAAGAGCAATGTCGTCCTCTTGAAATTGAAGTAGAGTGGATAACATGTCTTTATCTCTGAAATTGAAGTAAGAGCAATGTCATCCTCTTGAAATTGAAGAAGAGTGGATAACACGCCTTTATCTCTAAATTTGAAGTAAGAGCAGGATCATTTCCTATCCTCTTGAAATTGAAGTAGAGCTGGATATCAAGCCTTTGTCCCGTTGAAATTGAAGTAAGAGTAAGATGAAGCACCAACATCATTTTCGTCCCTCTGAAATTGAATAAGAGCAAAACGAAGCCTCAACGTCAAACCCTACTTTTGAAGGTGCAGCAAGTCAAATAACAGATCCTATTCTCCCCGCAGTCACAGTGGATTGAAATAGAGCTGCAAATCAAGTGCTAGCCATATGAAATAGTCAAACGATGGAGCCGAGATTCAGCGAAACTTGACAAAATTGGGTCTCCTTTTAATCTTTGCTTCGTTCCCGTTTCACAGCAACGAGCAAAGAGGGGCAGCTGTTGAAGCCCAATTTTGACCAGAGCTGGGCTTTTGATTTGTTAAATTTTGAATTAATTTTAAACTCATTTTTAAATTTATCTTAAATTTAAATTTACTTATTTAAATTTATTTTAAATTTAAACTTAATTTAAAATAATATTAAATTTAATAAATTAAAATCCAATGTCCATTTACAAAAGCCCAAATTAAAGGCCCGATTACAAAAAGCCCAAACGGGCTGAAACAACCTTGACCCAAATCAAGCCCAACTACAAATGGGCCCATTTTAACCCTTGACCCAATTACATTTTCAGCCCAAACAGGGGCCACTTGCACCCATTTCAACCCAACTCAGCAGTACCAAAAGTCAAAGACTGAGCCCCCCACGTGCCTATGTTGCTGCTGACCACCAGCTCCATCTGCCACCACCAAGCTCCACCATGCCCTGCCACCACTGCCTAGAAGAACCTGCAACAAGCAAAGGAGATTAGAAAGGCATTTAATTGTAACAAACAAAATAGAATTATAGTGTAATTGGCTATAAAAGCCTATTCAAAGTTCATTGTAAGGGGTTACAAACCCTATCCTTGAAATATATACAGAAACAAACCACTTTCAATCCATCACATAAAGACTTGAACAAAAACAGATCCAAAAGCATTAGGAAACAGAAAGTGAAAGGGAGATTCATAGCATTCAGACACTAAACCGTCCAGGTACAAGTTCAATACATAGGCATTCATTGTTATTAATAATTTCAATTCCCAAGTTCATTGGTTTCTAAACACATTAATACATGCATTGAATTTTTTTTTATCCATTTATATTTTCGTTTTAATTTTATTATGCATTAAATAAAAAGGCATTAATGACAGAGGTAAATGCATAACTGCTAGTTAATAATAATAATAAAGATAATAGTGACTGTTTCATATATTAATAATAATAATTATAACTTAAATATTATTAATATATTTGTTGGAATATTAAATATGGTAATAAATATTAATAAAAATAATAAATAAATATTAATAATATAAAAAAAAGGGTAAAGGGTCAGAGACTTATCAGCTCCCACCGGACTACCGTTCGACACCACTACCACCGTCGTTGCCACCGTCGGAGACACCACCGCCGTTGCCATTCGAACACCTGCACCAATAACGCCAAAAAGAGAATATAAAAACTAAACAAATGTTTTAAATTAAAAAAAGGGAAATATTAAAAGAAAAAAAATAGATTTTAATCCCAGATCTGGAAAAATCCAAATCTGGTTTGGTTTTTTTCTCTTTTAAAAAAAAAGAGAGGAAATGAAGAAGAAAATAAAAGAAGGGGAGTCTACCTGCGTGATCGGCACGAGGGCGCGTGGGCACCGAGGGTGGACCGGCGTTGAAGCGCGAGGCCGGAGGCGTCGGAGACGCGCCCTCACGTGCGGAGCCAGCGGCGGCCGGAGCTTGAGCCATGGTGGCCGGCCATGAGAGTGAAAGAGAGAAAGTTGAGAGGAAAAAAAAGGAAAAAAGGGGGGGAAATTTTAGAAATGGGGAAATGAAAGAAAAAAGCTGAAAAATAATATATATATAAGACCCATTTGGGCCGACCCAATCCGGCCCGACCTGCCTCAGGATCCGCGTGTTTTTGCTTAAAGGTCTAATTGCGTGTTCGGTCCTTCCGCATTTTTTATTTGTTTCAATTTAGTCCTTTTTGCATTTTTAAATTATTTGCAATTTCGCCTGCTAATTTTAATTGGCTTTCAATTTAGTCCAATGACTGTTTGACTGTACCAAAGGTTACCACGTGTCATTTTTTGGCCTATTTATGCATTTAGTCCTTTCTATTTTTAATTTATTTTAATTTAATCCCTAAATCAACTTTTATTTAATTACAAAATTGGCCCAATAATTTTTCAAGGTTTATAAATTAGTCCTTTGACTGTTTGACTGCACTAGAGGCTGCCACGTGTCGTTTTTTGGCCTATTTATGCATTTAGTCCTTTCTATTTTTAATTTATTTTAATTTTGTCATTAAATTAACTTTTATTTAATTACAAAATTGGCCCGAAAATTTTCCAAGATTTTCAAATTAGTCCCTTGACTTCTGGATGCCTGTGGGGCTGCAACGTGTCACCTATTTTGGTTTTATTGCTCTGTAAGTCCCTAATTTGTCCATAAATTACATTTTGACCAAAAACTTTCCCAAAATTACATTTTGACTCGAAACTTTCTGAAAATTACATTTTGACCCTAAAACTTTCCTAAAATTACATTTTGACCCCAAAACTTTTCCAAAATTATACTTTAACCCCGAAACTCTCAAAAATTACCATTTTACCCTCAAAATTCCCTAAATCCCATTTTAACCCCGATTTCACCAAAACTTACCATTTTGCCTCCGAACTTTCTAAAATTTCATTTTTGACCTTGTTTTTGCCAAAATTTACCATTTTATTCCCCAAACTTTCCAAATTCCATTTTTAGCCCCGATTTCACAAAAATTACCATTTTACCCCTAAAAACCCAAATTACCATTTTGCCCCCGGTTATCCAAAAAGTCTTGTTTTAATCCCGATTGCATCATTTCTTTAATAATATTTACATTTAATCTTATTTGTTATGCGCCGTACTTCGTATTCATGTTCACTTCGTGTAATTTATGAAATTGCTCATTCATTATTTGTTTAAAAAATCGTTTTCACAAAATTTTAAAATTAAGGCAATATTCTTTAATTTCGCGTTTCGAAATCTTGCGCCTTAACTTACTAGGTGTAATTTTTCTTCAAACCGAAATAATCGAATACCCTTTATCAAGGCGATATTTCCTATCTCCGATTCCGAAAATTTGCTCCTTAACTCACTAGGTGCAATCCTTCGTCAAATCGAAATAATCAAATATCCCTTTCTCAAAAATAAAAAGGTTTTGCAAAGGAAAGCTCGTTATTTTTGGATCTCGAAATATTATGTCCTAACTTACTGGATATAATTTTTTCTTCCTCGATCACTTTAAAATAGCGAGATTTCCAAACAAGAAAAAATAATTTCTTTTAAAAATAACTCATGCATTCGAGGACCGTATTTTAAACTTTATTCGAGTTTTTAAGGTTTACAAATTAAGACCCGAAAATGATCATGTGGTACCAATTTTGGGCGTATGGGGGTGCTAATCCTTCCTCATGCGTAACCGACTCCCGAACCTATTTTTCTGGATTTCGTAGACTGACATTTTTAACATTTTAAACGTTTTGTGGTGATCCAATCACACCCAAATAAAAGATTGGTGGCGACTCCCTTTTTATTCCCATTTTTCTCCTTTTTTTAAAAAAGCTTAAAATCATTTTTTGAATTCTTCGTTTTCGAAGTGGTTTCGACATTTACTAATAATAATAATATTTTTAATAATTATTTGATTTTATGAATAAAAGAGTTATTAATTAAAAATTAAAAAATTAAAAACAATATAGTTATTAATTATAAAAATTAATTAAAAATAAGAACCCAACGAGTGGCTTCAGTGGTTAAAATAATGTTGTTCATTCTAGGAGATTCAAGTTCAAGCACTTGTGTGTGCAAGATATGTGTGCATTGTCAAAGGATTATTTTTATTTTTTTCTCTAAAAACGATCTATTCTAATAAATATTAAAAAAAAATACATATAATCATAAATCAGTCTACCTAGAAGGGCTTTTTTTTTAAAACATTTTTACTTAAATAATTTCCATTTTTTACTTAAAAACTAACTTCTTTTATACTTAAGAAAAAATTCTTTCTTGAAGGAAGTTTATATATAAAATATACTATAAGGTTCCTTCAAATATTATATATATAGGTAAACTTTCGCATACACGAGTAGTTGGGGTATTTTCTAAAATAATATTTTGTGGTAAACTTTTGTTATCATAACTTAAGTCAATCATTTCAATTGGTTGAATTAATCCAATAAATGTGATGAAAGTAGGGTTGGTTCATGAATACAAAACATTATCTTCCATTTAACTCTATCCTCATATTCGTCATCATGCACCCATCGTGCTTCTTAAATAATTGACAATGGTGAGTAGCTTCAGCACCAATTTTCCACCTATTTTTTATTATTAAATATTGATTTTGCACTTAATTCTTTATTTTGAAGGATTCATATGAGATTATATAATATACAATATTAGAGGATAAAATATATTTTTGAAGAGAAAAATCAAATCACGGATCGTATTGTAAAAATAACTACGATAAAAAATATAGGTATATAAATGCTTGAAAACATCTCTGAAGATCTATTATAGAACATTAATAGAATTGAAAAAATTAAATTTTCTTTAAATTTATTTTTGACTACACCTAGAATTAATTTTATAATAATTAATTATAACTTAAAAATTAAATTATTAGAGATTTCTATAAAATAAATATGAAAAAATATGATTGATGGAATGTATAATGATTATTGAGGTAAGGATCTCGGGATGAACTGTTTTTATTTAATTTATAATATTGGAATCATGAATTTAAGTCAACCATTAAACCTAAAAAATCATTTTAATAATGATCATTTTTTTTAATCCTGAATTTCAATCATTTTATGGATTTTCATCATTTAAAATAAATTATTTTTTATTCAAAGTTGAAATTTAATATATTTGAATTAAATATTTATGTTACGGATCGACCCAATTAAATAATAAATAAATAAAAATAACGGAATAAATTAAAAAATTAAATACATGAAAAAACCTTTTTGAAGATGATAAAAAATATGGGTAAAGATAATTTTACTATAATGAAAAAAGAACGAAAAATACAAAACATGAATATAAAAACTAAAGTCCAAAACCAGAAAACAAAAAACTTCAAAACGTAAACACAAAATTTTGTAAAAGTGGTATGAATTCTAATATTTAATGGGTGTGTTTTTTAATATTGTAAAAAAATCTATTTATAGACTAAGTTCGTAAGTCAAATAAATTACCTTAATAAATGCAAAATATATTATACTAATAAGTATTAAATTTTCTAGAAAAAAATATATTTTATTTAACTTTATTTGCAAGCAATATCTTATTTGACTGAAATATAAGCATACCCAACAGTTTACATTTTGATAAAGGTTTGTATTTAGTTTACGAGTAATATATAAATTTATATATTGTAGTTAACTATATTAAGAGATATTAGCAAATATAATTATTTATTTTTAACAAGTTAATTGATAATGTATAAATTTAGGATAAATTATATCAATTGTCTCTAAGCTTTAATTAAAATTACATTTCAATCATCTAATTTTAAAAAATTACATAATTGTCACTTAAGTTATTGAAATATTATATTTTGATCACTCATTCATTAATTTCTGTTAAGAATATGATGTGACACATTAATTTAAAGGTTAACAAGTATTTTAGCTCCTGAATTATAACTAAAATATCGATTTGATACATTTAAAATTTGTCTTAATAATAATTCTGAAAAATTTAAAGGGTAAACTACTCAGATAGTCACCCAAGTTTTAATGCATTCTTATTTTGGTCACTTTTTTTTTTGTTAATTTAGTCACTTTTGTTAAATTAATTGTCATTTTTAGTCATTCTGTGGTTAAAATGGCTTGGTCACTGAATGAAACGTTGATGTGATAGTCTTTGGATTAATATAATAATAAATTTAACCTTTAACACTTTACATATCCTGTCAAGTTGGTAATAATTCTAGAAAAATTCAACAAATTTAACCCTTGATATTTTTATATTTTTCAATTTAGTCCAAATTAAAAAATTTTACAATTTTAAAAACTTGAAATACATATAATTTATTATAAAAAGACATAAAAATATAAAATATTAAAAATATATAAATTTGCATAAAGGCTTAATTTTCATTCGATCCTAATTCTAAAAAATTCAATAAATTTAACCCTTAATATTTTTACATTTTATATTAGTCCAAATTCAAAAAATTCAAAAAAAAAAATTATAAATAAAATATTCAAAAATATAAAGCATTCAAAATAAAAACCAATCAAAACTTGAAATCAACGTAAGTAAAGTTTTCTTATTTATAATTCAAAATCATGAAAAATCCACAAAATGTTCTACATTTTATATATGCAACCGCATAACATTGTGATTAAAAAATTACAAAAAAAAAAGGTTAAAAATTTTCTTTCTTGTTACTAGATTTTCCCTTCAACCAAACAAAAGAGAGAAACTTAGTAAAACAATATTCATCCCTTCATCTCCTTCTCCGTTCATCTTCAATCTTCCCATTGTTCTCATACTCCCGTCCAAACATCACAATCTCGAATACTATACCAAATCCATATCCAACTTTACAAAACCTAAGCTTCATCATCAATTCGTCATCGAGCACTCCCATTAAACCCACACCTAAAGTCGGTTTTTTTTTTTACACACACCCAAACTCAGTTTCGTATTTTCTTTTAATGAGGAAAACCGATCAATGAAGCTCTGCTTAGCCTTAAGCATTTGAATCCCTCAAAGCCCTGCACTTTGCCACCGAAATGGAGCCAAAAATATTTCTATAAGTAAAGACTTTCTAATTTGAATCCCTCAACCAACTGTTTTATCATGGTGCTGGTTGGATTTCGTTGTGATTGATTCAAAAAATTAATTCAAAGGACTCATTCAGCTCATGGGGTTTAAAGAAAAAAAGAAAATATTGATTCAAACTATTCAAGAGAAATTGAGGGTTAAAATTTGTTGAATGCCTAAACAAGTTTGTTAAAATTCAAGAAATACTTATGTGAATCCCTTACCCCAATTCATATTTAAGCCTTTATGTAATTATATATATTTTATATTTTATGTATTTTTATAATAAATTTTATATATTTTTTAAGTTTTAAAATTTATAAATTTTTGAATTTAGATTAAATTGACAAAATGTGTAAATATTGGGAGTTAAATTTGTTAATCTTTTTATAATTAGAAATAAATTGATAGAATGTGTAAAATGTTAATAGCTAAATTTGTTATTATCTCAATAAAAAGACTCCCACGTCAACCTTTCATTTAGCAACCAAGGCATTTTAATGCTGGAGTGACTAAAAATGACAATTAATCTAATAGAATGACTAAATTAACAAAAAAAAAAATCAGTGGCCAAAATAGGATTGCATTAAAACTTGGGAGACTATCTAAGTAGTTTACCCTTTAAATATTTTAGAATTATTATAATTTTTTTAAAAGTATCAAATTGATATTTTAATTTTAATTCATGGGTTAAATTAGTTATTAACCCTTTAAATATCATGTCACGTCATCCTCTCAACGAAAGTCAATGTATAAGAGTAAATAAAATGTAACATTTCAATAATTTTTACGATAATTATATAACTTTTGAAAGTTAAGTGACTTAAAATATAATTTTAATCAAAATTTAAGGACAAATAATGTAGTTTACTCATAAATTTATACACTAAAGTGCATCAAAATTAAATCTATCTTAATTGTATACTTAATGCAGGGTAAATTGGTAGTTTTGGCTAAAAGATGGGCAAATAAACGGATATGCGTTTAAAAAACACGCGCTAGTACCAAGCGTGAGTCAAAAGCTCTCACACTGTTTCCAACAATCCATTGATCATTCATGCTCTCCTCCAGAGCTGCCGCCGCAAATTACTTGTTAAGCTGTAAACTCAACCATGGTCAACGAAATCTAACCTGGGTCAAGTCTCAGAATTAGAAAATCAAAAACATATGCTTTAATTTTTAAGCCGTTATTATTCTGCCACGTTGGCAATTTCCATTTGAGCCTTTTTGAGGATATTTCTTTTTTACACTCTCCTATTTTATTTTGTTCACTGATCTTTTAATTTTTTCTATTTTAATCATTAAACTATTTAAAATAAAAAAATTTATTCATCAAGTATTAATAGCCATTTGAAATTTGACGGAATTGCTGATGCAAATTTATTTATTGGTCTAACAATGAATTTAATCTTATAACATTTACATATTTTATTAATTTAATTATAAATATAAAATATCCAACAAATTTAATCCCAATTATTACAAATTTTGATCTAAAATGACATACTATTTAGTAAGGTCCAGTTTTCTAGGTAGTTTGATCTGATGTTGGATATTTTTAGAGGTTAGTATTTTTATTTTATTTTTGTTTGATTATATTTTTGAAATACCATCTTGGGTTTGTTTTGAAACTATAAGGTATGAAAAGGATTATAATTTAGGATTTTTTAAGTCGATAAATATAGAATTTCATGTGATTTTTATATTGCATTATATATATGCACTTATTTGGAATCTCAATTGTTAACTTGACTGCGCAAGTCAACAGATTTGATGGTATGTTAAAAATTTTTTGACTGACTGATGCTATGTTAATTTTAATGGAGGAATTTGGGGTTAAATTGTAACCATCATTGAACTTCAAGAGTTTAAACTATGTTTTTTTGTTCTTAAAGTAACCATACTGGATTTATTAGATTTTATTTGAAAGCCTAAAGAATTGTTGCTATCAAGCATATTAGAAAAAGAATACTTGAAATAAAATAAAATTTAATCCAAAATATAAAATGATAAAATTTATAAATATTATGGGTTAAATTTGTTGTATATTAGAGAGTGGTCACCGCCAAACGTGCAAACCTTTGGACAGAAATATTGCAACAAAAGATGTGAAAACAAGATAATAGTGTTTGCAAGTATACAGGTCAAATTGTAATATAGTAAGTGTGACAACAGAACACGAGGACATATTCTGAAGATCTTACCCAAGGAAAGACGAATTAAATCCTAAATATGATTCTATAATAATAAGTCTAAATAGTAATAATTAAAATTTATATTACGTCAACCAATAAAGAGATAAAAATCATAAACTAAATTCAACTAAATTAAATAACAAAAAATAAACAAACAACTAAATCTGATTAGCAAGTAGGAGACTAACTCATTTCAATTGTTGTAATTAAAATCAGAATTTGGGTTTTAATGAGTTAACTATTAATCAACTAGCATTACCTCCTAGATTATTGGGAAATGTGCTCATATTGTAATAAACATGTAATTGTTTTCTAAGTATTTGAACGATGAATAAATAAATTTCACATTTCATTGTTATGTCTTTTGTATTTTTGTCTTTCATAGTTTACATGTATAGCTAAATTGTGACAATCAAATATTAGCTCATTAATTTATCTAAGTTCAAACTGATGATAAGTGTCATTGTAAAAATGTTTACATTGCGAAAAAGATAATTTACTTCAGTAAATAATCTAAACGAGTTTATAATCTCGTAAAAGAATCAAAGTGAGAATTTGATTCAAATACTAAGAAGAATTATTATGTCGTCTACAATTCTAATTGAGAAGATGGCTAGTCTTGGCTATCGGAGTAATTGACTCCATGGGTAGAGACATAGATGTATTCATTGGCAAAATGATAAATTGGACTGGACCCAAGATGAATTAATTATAAATTTATTTGTGAATTAAGTCACTTGTGACATTCATGATTTGATTTACCTAAATCCTGAGTTAATCACTGATCATATGTATGTAACTCATGTGCTTTAATATAAGTGGAGGTTTATGCTCTAAAGATGATCGAGCCGATAGTCACTGACCATGCGTATGTAATTAACCATGGGTATATGACTTGTGTATGGCATGACTTTACTAGCAATAGTGAAATTCTTAGCTCAATTAAAGAGTTAACGATATCTTTTCATTGGCATTGTGTGGATTGATAAATATGGAACGTGACCACAGGTTGCTTGTTCTCGATGAGGAATTTATCACAGTCATTTGTTGACAGTGGTCATATTAATCGTTAAGAAGACATAATGGTGACAATGAGATAAAATAGGATTGCATTGAGTGAACAAATTTAACTCAAAGAAATCAAGGATATCATATGAGAGTAACACATACATGACGAGATAATTGGACAAAGCAGTTGGATGAATTGCTTTCCGTAAAGAGTATACAATAAGGTCATCCCATAGTTCCTATTTATAAGAAAAGCTACAAGAGTTACTTGAAAAATGGTTAATTAAATATTAATATTTTAATAGAAAAATATAGTATTCCCTTATATGGAATACTACCGGGCAATGACACACCCTATTGAGCACTAGGGTTTGTCGCCTCTCTTGTTTTCTATTGGGCCTATCTCGTGTACTATGTACAATTATATATGTTTTTTAGACTTTTAACCAATACATTTAGTTTAACCAACACAATAATTATTTTTTCTATTTCCCAAAATATTAATTAACTAATTTACCTAATTAAGTTATTTTCTCAATTCAATTCTAATTCCGTTAAAGTCATAACAACTTTACTGTATTAAAATCTATGAGGAAATATATTTAATTACCCCGTTCAATAAAACTACAATAACTAGTTAGTTTAATTCTCATTTCTATGTCCAATTATTTAATTGCAATCAATTAAATAATAAAAAATAAATTAATTTAAATTTTAAATCATCTTTTATACTTATCGAGAAAATACATTTATTGTGGATAGTGATACATGCATTTTTTTCTCTTAATCGTTCTTGCCATTCATTCTACATTATTGGTTTTACATTCAATCGATTTTGAGTTATATCAAGCTAGAGGAAGGATCTATTAGATACATATAATTAGAAGTCAAATAATTCGTAATTAAGTTCTTGCTTTTCATCTATTAATTACAATATCATTTAACCATGGAGTCATTCCACTAAAGTAACATGATTGAGCTCTCCCTTATTATATACAATTACGAAAGTAACTTAATAAGTGCTTGTCTAATGACCTTGTCATAGTGTTACCCTCACAAGATATCCTTAATCACTTCAAATTAAATTTGTTCATCCAATATGATCTTATTTTATCTCATGGTAACCATTACATCTCCTTCACGAAAAAATCAATTACTAACATATAGTAATTAAATCATTTATCCTAGAAGAATGACTCATGACCATGTTACTTTTCCATTTATCATATAATGCCGATGAAAGGATATCATTTACCTTTTATTGGGCTACAAATTTCACTATTGTAAATGAAATTTTCATGAAGAAGTCATATGCCCAATGTACTCGATTCCGACTCTTTAGTTATTTGAACTCAAGCGTTCAATACATTGAAATATACTTGTCATGTACACATAGTTTGTCACTTACTTAGGATTGAAGTAAGTCATACTGTAAGTGTCACAAGTGAATTAATCCATAAATGGATCTAAATTAATTCAACTTGAGTCCAGTCCAATATATCGTCAATCCGGACAATCACATTTATGTTTCTATCTTTTGGGAGTCATTCGCTCCGGTACTCAAGACAAAATATCTCCCCATTTGGACTTTGATAAATGACATAATAGTCCTTTAACATATTTGTTCAATTTCGATTTATCAGACTATGGACCTTTAGATTACCTAGTAATATAAGTTATCTTCCCGTATTATGATCAATCTACATAATGCAACTTAATATTCGTTAAACATTAAGTAATCAGTGAGTCAATATTTACTTACATTTTACTTTAGGTACAAAAATTGTTAAAAACATTATACAAAAAATATTAATATGAATAACGAAATTTTGTTTAAATCAATTTATTCAAAAAAATTACAAATATTAATGGAGAATAAACTCTTCATAAGACACTATATCTAAAATTAATTTGAATGCACAATTGCACCTCCCTCGTTCATCATCTAAAGTTGTTGACTCAAATTTAGTTTTCTTGCCGAGTAAATTTCAATTCAGTAACAATTTGAAAATTGTGAATTGAAATACATTTAAACACAAATTAATTTTTCAAAACCATCCATACACCCCTTAATTCTTTTTTTTTAAATAAAAACTTACAAAACTAAATTACATGATGGAAATGAAAAATACAAAAATTAATTCTTTTAATGATAAATATAATAGGTTTAAGTGCGTTTTAGTTTACATTTTTTTTGGTGAAATAAAAAATGATTCTATGCTAAATTACATGGAAAGGATTAAGGGATACAAAACCTTTTTCTTTGCCTGCTTCGAGAAAGTCTAAAGCTTCGCTTGGAGGGGTCTCAAACAATTGTAAAGCCTCCTTATTCGCGAGGACCAATTTAGTTAAGTAATTCGCATTTTAATTGTGCTCCCTTGGAATGTATATTAATACCCATTGACCTTCTTGAGATAATATATGATTTTTTTGCCTCATGAGTAAAATTGGAGGTCTTCGAAACACTTTTATGTTTGATTTTTACAATTTTCAAACCATCCGATTGAATAATCACCATATTATTATTATAATTCAATAGGGTCAAATGTGAAGATGGTGGACATAAGTGGCGTTGCATTTGATTTTTAAATAAATTATCATTAATGATGAACTTCTCTCCACTCCCTCCCCATATTTCAAATGGCTTAGTTCTATATCATTTTCATCCCTAGTCAAATTAATTTTTTTTAAGAAGTTTGTGAGTTCATTAAGAATGCTTTTAAATTTTAAAATTATATATGAATTCTGATAGTTTTGATTTTGTGAAAATTTATATCTAACTGATATTAAATTTTAAATTTTAACTTTTTTATTTGTTTCAAATTTAATGAACAACTAATATTATTATCGATATAACACCATTTTGCATTTGTATATTGTTAGAGTTGTGTAACCCGAATAATTGTTAAAGAAGAATACAGTGGTAAAATTAGGAGGTTTGTGAAGGGCATGGTACGGACCATGCTACACAAGTAAAATCCATATAGAACTACACTTTTTCTATTTGAGATTGATTAGAATAAAGTTTTTCAACGTTACTACACTTTTTTCTATTTGATATTAATTAGAATAAGGTTTTTCAACCTTTAAATAGATGTAGTTGAAACTCCTTTTGTATCATTCTAATTCAACATTAGTGAATTTTCTTCTCCTCTATCCGTGGTTTTTCTCGAAAGTTTTTCCCGAAAGAGTTTTCCACGTAAAATCTATGTGTTTTGTTTTGTTTTCTTTTTCTTATTGTTTCGCGATCATTTCTATTGTCATTATCGACGTTAATTCTACAAACATTATATACACAAATAATTATGTTTATCTAATATACAAATAAATTGATGTATTCATATATTTAAATGTATACCATTGAATTAAAATCAAAATTTTATGCATACATTTGAACCAAAAATCAAATTTTTATATATAATTGCACAGAACCAAAGTTCATGTATCAAAATACATTTTGGATCAAAGGTGAATGTCGCATTATCATATCTTAACGAAGTCCAAATTTAGCGGCCAAGTTGGGAAAAGTTTCCAAGTTTTGGGACAAATGTTGACCATAAGAAAAAGTTCAGGGATCAAGATGAGAAAAATTCCCGAGTTTCGGGACTAAATGTTGCTTTTTCTTATTTTTTATAGGGAGAGATACACTTACACAAGAGTAAAATTAAAGTAGTTTTATATTTTCCCGTGCAGTTTTTGTACAATCAATATTTTAAAGATTCAACCGCTAAATTTATTAATATAATTGTGCTGTCATGAATACAAATTTTCGAACCGATCTGATATGCTTATTATATCTATCTAATATATATATATTGAGCGGTTAAAAGGTTTTTTTCTAAAAAAATAATTAGAAAATTTTAATATACATCAATTTTGACATACATAATTTATAAAAATGAAACATGAAATATGTCGATTTAATCGTTAAAATATTTTTTTTTTGAATAAAACTTTCGGATTGGCTTTTATTAATCACAAAGTAAATATAATGTTTTAAATAAGGCCCAAACTAAACTACCCCAGAAGTAGTTTGGTCAAGCAATGGGACAGACTCAACAAATAAAACAAAAGAAAAGAAAAAATGATAAAAACAAAATAATATATGAGAGTACTCAATCCGAAAAAAAACCTAACCCTTATACTCCAACTTCCAAGAAGTTCATTTCTCCATTCTTGTGTAAGGGCTTTTGGTTTCCAGATGGACGATTCTTCTCTTCAAGAAAACTTCTAGTAATTTGTCGTCCATTCTCTCATGAAGTTTTATCTCTTTTAATCGGGCTCTCTGTCACTCCGATGCCGTGGTTCCAGCATCCGCTCTGGAAATTCCGGTACCGATCTTTCTAGGTAAAAGGTCTCCTTTCTCCTCAAACTCTCTTTTGCTAAAAAATGGGCGATTGAGTTGCCAACTCTAAGGATATAGTTAAACCGGATCTGTTGAAATTATCCAGTATTTTGTTGAATGTCAAAGATAATCGTACTTATCTCTGATTTATCCCGATCTTGCTTTTTGCATTTCTTTATAATTGCCAGTGCATCTCCCTCAATTTCTACTCTTTGAATTTGCATTTCAATTCCCATTTCCACTGCCTGAGCACAAGCTGTTGCCTCTGCTTCGAAGGAGGGTTTTATAGCTTGTATCAAATGACGTTGTTTTGAGAATGGGTTCAAAGAGCCAAAACGACGTCGTTTTGCCCTATTTGACCCAAGACCGACCCGATCCGACCTGACCCGACCCGCCTCTGGGATCTGCTTGTTTTCTAAAAATGGGTTATTTTTGCAATTGGTCCTTCTACATTTTTTAATTGTTTCAATTTAGTCTTTTTGTACTTTTAATTTTTTTAATTTTGCCCAATAATTTTAATTACTTTTCAATTTAATCCTTGGACTTTTTGAATGCACCAGAGGCTGCCACGTGTCACTACTTTGGCTTATTTGTGCAATTAGTCCCTTTTATTCTTAATTTGTTTTAATTTAACCCTTAAATCAACTTCTGTTTAATTACAAAATTGGCCCATGAATTTTTAAAGATTTACAAGTTAGTCCTTTGACTTCTAGATACTTGTGAGGCTGCCATGTGTCACCCATACTTTGGTTTTACTGCTCTATAGGTCCTTAAACTGTCCAAAATTATATTTTGACCCTAAAACTTCTCCAAAATTATATTTTGACCCCAAAACTTTTAAAAAATTACATTTTAACCCTTAAACTTCCCAAAAATTACCATTTTACCCTCAAACTTTCTAAAATTTCATTTTTAACCTCGATTTCACCAAAAATTATCATTTTACCCTCGAACTTTTCAAAATCCCTTTTTAACCCCGATTTACCAAAAATTATCATTTTACCCTCGAACTTTCTAAAATTCTATTTTTGACCCTAATTTTACCAAAATTACATTTTTGCCCCCAAACTTTCCAAAATTCCATTTTTAACCCTAATTTCACCAAAAAATACCATTTTACCCTCAAACTTTCCAAAATTCCATTTTAACCCCAAATTTTTCCAAAATTACATTTTTCCCCCGAGAGTTAATAATTACCATTTTGCCCCCGAGTATCCAAAGGTCCCGTTTTCAATCCCGATTGCGTCGTTTTTCTTCCTCATCAATATTTGCATTTATTTTAATCATCATGCACTTGCATTTTACATTTTTGCATACTATTTATTTGCTTATTATCTTGCTTCGCATTTAATTTCTCTTATTAATTGGTATTTCGTATTTTAAACTTACGCATTCGTTTTCAAAGTTATTTTTTAAAAAAAATCAAGGCAATGTTCCTTTCATGCGCAAACTTCGAGAAATCATGCCCTAACGTGTCGGGTGTGATTTCTTCGTATGACTCGCGCGAATCGAACATCCTTTTCCAAGTTTTTATGTCCGTTAACTTTGAGATTCCGAGAATGTCGTGTCCTAATGTGTCGATCACGACTTTTTACGAAAATTGAAGTAAACGAGTATTCCTTATGCAAATTTTTCAAGTCATATGTTCGAGGATTGCATTTTAAATTCAATACGAAATTTCCAAGTTCTCAAAATATATATCACAAATAATTTTAAAATAAAACGAAGCAATATCTTTTCGTGTGAAAACCTCGAAAAATCGCGCTTTAACGTGTTGAGTGTGATTTTCGTAATTTATGCAAATTGGATATCCTTTTCAAAAGTTTTCAAAACATCCTTCAATTTTATATATCTATATACAAAGGATTTTAAGACAAAAAAAAACAACAATGTCCTTTCGTGTGAAGACATCGAAACACCATGCCCTAACGTGCTGGGTGTGATTTTCGTATAATTCACGCGATAAAATACTCTCTTCAAAATTTCTCGAAACGTCCTTCAATTTTGAAACTCCGAGAATATAGTGTCCTAATGTGTTGGACACGACTTCTAGTTCTCATGGATCGAAACACGGGGACGAATTTTCTTAAAAAGATTTCCTTTGAAATTACACAAAGCCTTCTAAAATAAATATCGTATTTTAAACTTTACTCGAGTTTTCATTGTTTTCATAAAACAAGACCCGAAAATAATCATGTGGTACCAATTTTGGGCGTATGAGGGTGTTAATCCTTCCTCATGTGTAACCGACTCCCGAACCTGTTTCTTTGGATTTCGAAGACCAACTTTTTAAAACGTTTTGTAGTGATCCAATCACACCCAAAATAAAAGATTGGTGGCGACTCCCATTTTCCAACATTAAAATGATTTTCGAAACTTCGTTTTCAAGGTGGTTTCGACATGGATGTTTTGACTGAATAAGGTGATTTTTCACAATCCCTAAGATAATGCCCCATTCTTCCACACCCGAAGCAAAAACTCGAGAGATTTTCATACTTAAACGGGATCCAAAGTTCATCTTTCTCATTAGTCGTGACAAAATTCCCCCTCCGTAAGGGTTTTTGTGTATTCAACAGAACTTTAATCCGACAGAACTCCCCTTTTATTTCTGAGCTCATCAAACCCCCAAACGTCGATCCAATTACGTGCATGAGATCCTTCTTATCACATTCCAGCGGACACGGGCCGATTTTGACCCAGAAGGGAGAAAGATGGAGTCGAATTTTGCTTCTCTCTATCGGCTCACGAATTCTATCGAAAACAATCAAATTCTTTCTGAAAAGCCATCGTCTCCCTTCTAAGACTTGATCTAAATCTTCTTCCTCTTCGAAAACAATGAGGAACAAATTTCTCCTTGCCACCCTTATTTCGAATTGTTTTTTAGTTTTCCAGATACTCTTCATCTGAGCTCAAAAACTATCCGGATTATATGATTTTTTTGATCGTACCGAACAGATTAATGAAGGTTTATCCGGTGGCTCTACCATAGAACACTTGACCGAAAGCTTTGTTAGTTCTTCTTCTAAAAGAGAAATCGCTTCTTTATCCATCGTTTCTACTAAAACCCCCAAAAGTCACCTCCCCCTCGAAACCCAACCACAGTCTAAACCGCTTCTCTGAGAGAATTAGAGAGAGAGAACTCTTGACTTTTTTCTTGTTTGGTGTTTTTTTTTTCAAAAAAACACATCTTGTTAGAAACATTTATCAACATTAATTGTTAAAATATTAATCATATAACAATATACGAAAGGGTGTAAATTACTTTAGTTTTACAACCTTTGGTATATTTTTATAAGATTAATATTTTAATAATCCATCCGTTGAATTTGTGTATATAATTGTACTTGTCATGCATGTAAATCAACCAATCTAATATCTCTATCATATTGATAAAAAAAGTGTATATATATATTGAAAGAATGAAAGTTTTTTTACTAAAAGAATAGTTAAAAAAAATTTAATTTACGTTAAATTTATTATGCATGATCTATATAAATAGAATATGAAATATGTCAATCAATTCGTTAAAATATTAATCATACAATTATATATGAAAGAGTATAAAATTAAAACTACTTAGAACCCAACAAGTGGCTCCAGTGGAAAAGAGGATGTTGTTCATCTTAGGGGTCTCGGGTTCGAGCGCCTGTGTGTACAAGGTGTGTGTGCATTGTCAAAGGGTTAATCAAGTATGAACAAATACTACAATGTAATTACACCAGTATATTAAAAAAAATTAAAACTAGTTTAGATACGAAACACAAACTTTAACCCCACTTTCAAACAAATCTTGAATTTTTTAAAATAAAATTATATCATTAAAGCTTTTTTAAATTAATACTTATCATTAATGACTTTAATTCATGCTATTAATTAATTAATTATGCAAAACTATATATTAATTTATCAAAACCCAAAGTGGGCAAGTTGATGATGATGCATTAATTAATTAGTTCAGAACTTGTTATCAACTTCCCTTTCCTTCAACTACAAATGTTGTCTCATAAATTAAGATACATCCAACTTGATTTTGTTTATTATATTTTTTTATATTTTCAATGTTATTATTAAGTTCGATTAATTGATATTAGCAATAATTTGAAGAATCCCGTATATTGATTTGATGATTAAGAATATTCATTGCTTTAAGTAAGATCTGAGTTTAAATCACGTTAATCGCTGTTTGTAATTTATAAAAAAAAAAATCAATTTGAAAATTTTAAAACTTCTAATTTTTTCATTCTCCTATGAGATTTTTTAATAATGCTTTTTTACTTTATTAGTTTTTCTATTAAAACCATTTGTTTTTTTATTTTTATTAATAAAAGATAATTATTTTAATATAAAATTAATATTACAAGTTAATCGAGAATCAATTCAGTGACATCACATCATTTTTATCTATTTTCCAATAAAAAAATTTATATTAATTTTTATAAATATATTTATTACATCATTATCTTTTTCATTCACATCATAATATGTCATAATCCCACTTAATTAGCCTATTTCTTAGACAGATAAGTGATGACTTTAATTTAATATTAGTAACTATAAAAATAATTAACTTTTTTTTCCTCATTTATCTTTATCACTACTATAATAATGCTTCACTCATCATCCAGGTCTTAACGTGAATTAACAATATTATATATTTTAAATCCTCAACTTTATCATTTCAAGATTTTTATATAAATTTTAATTTATTATATAAAATTTTTATCCACATTGTGCGTGTGTCATAATCTAATTTATCTTTAAATCAACAATAAATTTATTTTAATGAAAAAATGCATATAATATTTTGAAGAGTAAACTATACAATTGATCATTAAATTTTCATAAATTTTTATTTTGAGCACCGAAAAATAATAAATCTTTTTAAGCACCATGGTCAAAAACTATTTTTATTTTCATTAAAAAGTATTATCATTTTTGTCACCTACCGTTAATTCAATGTTATTATACACTCATTTTAGTCACTCAACTTTAATAAATTTTTATTTTGATCATTTATTTCCTTTTTTAAATTAATTTTATATTTTCAAAAAAGAAAATTTTTAAATTTTTACGAGAATTGAATTATTCAACTACATAGATAAAATCTAAGTTTTTCCTTCTAACTCAATTCATTTAAATTTTTTTCCTTATAAAAACTCAAATAATTCACAGAAAAACGTAAGTTTTTCCCTTTACTAGAAAAAAAACTAAAATTAATTTTAAAATAGGGAAAAAAGGAAATGAAAAAGGTAAAATGTTTTCCTGTAAAAATTCAAGTTTTTCCTATAAAACTCGGGTAAATATCGTAAAACCCCAAATTTTTCTCTTTTACGAGGAAAATTTTTAAAATTAATTTTAGAAAATGAAAAATTAAAGGAAATTAAAAAGATAAAATGAAATTTCTTGTAGAAACCCGAGTTTTTCCTCTAAAACCCAGTTATTTCCCTATAAAACCTCAGGTTTTTTCTCGGGAAAAAAACTAAATTAATTTTTTTTTAAAAAACAATAAAGGAAATTAAAAAAATAAATGATTTTTCATGTAAAAACCTATTTTTTCCCTATACACTCAGTTTTTTTTTCTTTTTACTAAATAAAATTAAAATTAATTCTAAAAAATTTTAAAATGAAAATTTATTAAAGTTAGATGATTGAAATGAAAATTTACTAAAGTTGAGTGACTAAAACGAATGTACAATAACATTGAATTAATAACGGGGTGATCAAAATGAAAACAACTTTTAACAACAAGCTTAAAATGAAAATGGTTTTTAGCGGCAGTGGCTGAAATAAAAAATTTATTTTAACATAATGATTTATTTGGTCTCTCAACTTTATGAAAAAGTTATTTTAATCATTTATTTAATTTTTCATTTTTTTAGCCTTTAAACTTGTGTTTTTTTAATCAAATCACTCAAAAATTGATAGAAAAGTTAATGTTTTTTAACTTTGTTATGTGGCATACACGTATATTGACATGTAGATGACACATCAACATTTAATTAATTTTTAAAAATTTAAAAATCATTAAAATTACTTGAAATACTTTTTAAAATTTTTAAAATTTTTAAAATTTAAAAATTTAATTAAATGTTGATATGTCATCCATTTGACAATTCACGTGTATGTTATATTAGCAAAATTAACAAATGTTAGTTTTTCCATTCATTTTTTGATGATTTATCAAAAAAAAAGAGTAAGTTCAATGCTAAAAAGATGAAAAGTTAAATTGAGAGCTAAAATGATTTTTTTATAAAGTTGAAAAGTAAAAAAATTATTATATCTTTTATTTTCTTGTGACAAAAATAATAATTTTTGAAAATGAAGCGATTAACTATGTTATTTACCTTATTTTAAAACATCATTTTATTAAGAAATGGGAAGAAAAGAAAAGTAATAACTCAAAGTGTAAATCTAAGAAAATCTCATACGTTAACTCGATAATTAAAATATCCGTTATTTTAAATATGACTTGAATTCGAATCATGTTAACTATATTTCTTAAACGAAAAAAATGTGAAGACAAAAGGAGAAAGGTCAAACATAGTGCAATTAAATCCGTGAGAAATATTACAGAGTGAGCACCAACACATGTAAAGAGAAGGACACGTGTGTAGAAAGGAAGAATGTCCCCACACGTTCAAAAGATTATTGGTTATAGCAATCAAAAGTGAGGTTAAAAGTCTTAACCCTGATTAAGAGACTGCCCAACCACTATATAAGCAGAAGGAGCTGAAATGATATCTCCAAGTGAGGCTGAGAGTCTTCCACACCAAATTACTTGAGAGAAAATCTTAACAGCTCTTTCATCTTTTTGTTCTGTTCTTTCTGGTTTTAAGATTTGAACTTTTGATTAATTCTGGGTTTTTCTTTGTGAACATTCTTCCCCCCCCCCCTCTACATCCCGCTTCTCTGAATCCCTTTCTGTTAATCATCTGTCTTTGAAAAATTAAAATCTGATATTTGGGTTTGTTTTTCAGAACTTAGACGAGGATTTCTTCAAAAGCCAGGTGTTTTCAGAATCGAGATCAGTTTTTTTTTTAGTCTTCCAATATTTTTCACTTTCCAAGCAAAATTTAGATTTTCAAATATTTTCCAATATTTTTGGTTCTGTAGATAAAATCAACTGAAAGGGTAATTTTTGGTCCCTTAAAGTTTAATTTTTTAGACTTGGATTAGAGGGGTTATATATTTTAAAGAACCTCCTTGATTAATCCTTTTTTTTTTCTGATTTTCAAACCTGTTCTTAAGTTTTGTCAAGAAACAGGTTGCTTTATTTGATTTTGTTTCTTCTTCTTCTTTATTATTTCTTTTGGTTTTAAGAGATGACAGCTACAATGGATTTTAATAGTAGCGGAGCATTTCAATCAGATTTCTATGGAGGAGAGTTGATGGAAGCACTTGAACCTTTTATGAAAAGTGCTTCTTCTTCTTCCCCTTCCCCTTCTTTCAATTCTTTATCTTCTTCACAAACACAATCCACTCTTTACCCGGAATTTTCAGGTCTGCAAGAGCCTCAACCTGGTTCAACTATTGGTTTAAACAACTTGGACCAAGCCCAATTCAACCAAATCCAGGCTCAGTTCCATTTCCAAACCTACCACCCTAGCTACCTTTGCCAAAATCCCCAACCCAGCTTCAGCAGTAACCATATGCTCAGGTTTCTTAGCCCCAAACCAGTCTCAATGAAACAGATGGGTTCACCACCCAAACCCACCAAGCTTTACAGAGGTGTTAGGCAACGTCACTGGGGAAAATGGGTCGCTGAGATTCGGCTACCTAAGAACCGGACTCGCCTTTGGTTAGGCACTTTTGAAACAGCCGAGCAAGCAGCCTTGGCTTATGACAAAGCAGCCTATAAACTTAGAGGTGACTCAGCGAGACTCAACTTCCCTAACCTTCGCCACCAAGGTTCCCATATTGGTGAATACAAGCCTTTGCATTCCTCTGTTGATACCAAGCTTCAAGCCATTTGTGAAAGCTTGGAACAAGACCGAAAGCAAGGGAACAAGAAAAAAACATCAAAGGTAATGAAGAAGGACAAGGTTCAAGTGGCAACGCCTGAACCTGAGGAAAAGACAGTGAAGTTGCAGAACTCCTCTTCATCTTCGTCTCCGCTTGTGTCAGAGAACGAGGTGTCAGCAGAATCTTCACCTTTACCAGATCTTACATTCTCGAATTTCAACGAACATTCATGGCCTGAATTTGGTTTTTCTTCGGAAAACTTTATGTTGTCGAAATACCCTTCATATGAGATTGATTGGGATTCTATTTTAAAATCCTAAAAACGGGTATGTTTCATTTCTTGTAACAGTTAAGCTCACTGCAATGGAATTTTTGGTAGTTGCAGCGGCAGGTTAGGGTCCTTAGTCTATTGTATTTATAAGGAATTGGAGATGTTTCCCATGGTGGTCAGCTCGTTTTTTTCTACCGCTGAACCCAGCTAGAAATCTGTTAGTGTCAATGTAATTGAATTTATCATTTTTTTTATTTACTACTTTGAATTACACTAAGTTTCTGAAAATTATAATTGAACTTGTGTGGTAAGTTCATATAGTGTAATGAATATTCTGTATTTTATATCATGAGAATGTATATAAATTTTAGTGTAACTTTGGATTGTTTATAACTTAGTACAAAAGGGTGAGAATGAACTAAATTGAAATGGAATAACATGAACTTACATGTCGAAATTATCTCGATGAAATTTTGTAAATATATCGTACACATGGTTATATGTTGATTTCCAATGATTTCGAGATCCATTAATTGTTGCGGATTCGAAGATACATGTGACACAAGTTTAGCTCAGACAAGTAACTTGATGTCGTTTAAAGGTTCCGTCTAGATGGGTAACCTGACTTGTACATTACAGCTTTGGCCAAACTATTAAATGTGCCTTTAAAAGGTTTAGCCCAGACGGTAACCTGACCCATATATATATATATATATATATATATATATATATATATATATATAGCTTCGACGAGCATCATATGTGATTGGTACCAATGTTTTCGAGTTCTTTTATGATATTTCATCGAGTAACTTACAAGATACAAAAGGTGGAATTAAGTAACTTGTTATGTACTAAATGATCAAAGATAGCAAAGTGGAGGACTTGATTGCATGTTTAAGTATACTTATGTAATTGAATATGAATCAAGCTCACCTTGTTGTGATTGTGTTTTGATATGTTAGGTAAATTTTGATTATACACATTAGTTTAACCTATATACTTGTCACATGAGGTAAGTTAATCCTCTCTCTATATATATGAGCTTAATAAGCATCTCATAATGCTTACCTTTTGCTTTTCCTTTTTCTGTAGATTTTGATTTGCGGAACATGTTGATTGGATCTTCGAGGAGCTCACACTATCCATCTCCTAATTCAATAGACTTTTAGTCATTTGAACTCGACTATATGTGGCATGTACTTAGGAGTGTCAAGTTGTTTGTAATGTTAAACATGTTAGAGACAGTTGATTTTGAAAACATATGGTGATGTTAATTTGCTTATATGGATAGGTAATTATAATGAGTTTGGTATGCTTGAATCAACTTTTTATTTTGAATGCATAAGTGTCATGAAATGGTATAAATAGGTGGAATGGTTTGGAATGATTCATGTATCCTTATTGTGAATTGGTGCTAAATGTGGCATATTGGTTTTGTGGATTGGTTAGATGATTATATGTTATGTTTTGGCATAGAACTGGTATGTTTTGAACAGGATCAAATGATATCAAATGCATTCTTTGACCTATTTGGATGTTTGGTTTGAAGCAAGTACCAAATGGCCAAGTTTCACCAAAACAGGTTTCTCGTCCTGACATCGATCTTCCCTTATCGCAACGTCGACCAACAATTTATGACGTCCCTATGTCAACTGGTCCAACGAAGTGACATATTGTTTGGCAACGTCACGACATGGAGAAAATCTCATCATGATGTCGATCCTGCAATTTTCAAACTTTGCAATTTGGTCATTATTCGATTTTGGGTCAACTTTAGAGCTCACGTAAGCTCTTATTAAACTCGAAAAAGGTTTATACTTGTTCTAAATGACTTTTATAATGATAGATAAGGATTTTCAACTTGAATTATCCTTTAAAGATCTGTGATTGCTCTGTGTTGTATTGTAGCATTCTATAGCTCAGTTTTGGCGATTGGCACGAGCTAAGTGTGTTACAAAATGTATGAAGTTTCCTTAGGTTTTCTTCTTCAAGTTTCAGCAAGAAGATGAAGATGAAAGATGACTTTAACATATTTCTCCACTAACTTAATATATATAGTTGGATTATGGTTTAATTAGTCTTGTTTAATTTGGTTTAATCATGGTTTACTTACATTAATCTATTTAGTAGTTTAACTTAATGAAATGAGATATCATCCACTAACTCTAACTTTAAAATAGTTTAATTATCATTTTGGACCTTTGACTAATTGCACTTTAAGTCCTCAAATCTTTGACCAATTAAAATCCCATAGCGACTAGATTTTATGATTTAGTCTCTAAACTTTAATTAACTATTAATTCGACAAAAACTACTAGATCAAACTTTAATATATTTTTATATCATCCTCGTAAATATTAAATTTAATAATTACTGACTCGATTTATAAAAATGAGATTCTAAAACTTTCGGTACCACTAAAGTGTAGGCCATTACAATATTTTTCAATTAATATATTTATGTTCTTTTTGAAGTTATAAGTACAATCACAATTACAATTATAAAGAATACATCTGAATAATTGTAATCAAAATTACCCATTATAAACTCAATCAAATTGATAACAAGAATATATCCAAACCTAATCTAAAATAAATCTATACAAAGCCCAAATTGTATGATACATAAACCAAAATAACTAAGCACTAAGAACTCACACATAATTTACGCATGAGCCTTCCTAAAGCTTTTAACCTTGCTATTAAGCTAAGGCACCATTTGCTGTAAGTTTATTTTATAAAGCATTTATCAATGATTTTTTTTTCTCTTTTACTTTTTTATTATTACTATTTTTATGCAAATACATATTAAATATTTAAATTTTAATTTAATTATATATTAATTCTGGGATGAATTCCACCTACGAATAAAGTTGTGAAATATACAATATACTAACACGATCAAACCTTGTTTTTAGATTATACTGAGATGTTGTTAATATGAGAAATCTTATTTTTTTTAAATTGCAAATGGCTTCTCAATTACATTTTGAAATTTTGAATGTTTCAAATTAAAGAGTTTGTAATTTATCTTTGGTGCTTACAATTAACTCCATTCTTTCAAATTATATTGTACCCCTAACAATATAATGCAAGAAAACTTTTTATATTTGCGTAACCGACACTTACCACATAATATTAACATGCAACAATTTGAATAATTTATAGGGAAAGAAATGACAAGGTGGTGATAATATTAGTGGAGTATAAACAAATAAACTCAAATTCAATTGCTCTATGACTTTCCAAACACCATTGTAATATCAAAGAATTCTAATTCTTTCGATACAATTGGTTAAGTAATTAAAAAAAATAAACAAATTTTAGATGCATTCATAGTTAATAATCCCGCATAATTCTTCAAATTCTTTACCTTGTTAGAGTTGCGTGATTTAAATCTCATCACTTGTTAAAAAATAAAATACAATTACAAAATAAGGGGGATCTATAGAGACTTTGCCATACAAGTAGAATCTGTATAGAATTACGCTTCTTCTATTTGACATTGATTAGAATAGAGTTTTTTAACCTTTAAATAAATGTATTCAAAACTTCCCTTGTATCATTCGATTTTCAACATTAATGAATTTTTTTATTTTACGATTATTCTATATCATTATCGACATTTATTATAACAACCCTCATATAAAATTAGAGCAAATAATTAAGATAATCTAATTATACTCAGAAATTCTACTAAAATATATTATATATCATTAAAAAAACACATCTAAATCCAATAAATTGATAACTTTTGTATTAGATCAAATCTAGTGGACTTAAGGACAAACTCCTAGCAATAATCTTAATCAAAAACATAATTCTTTTTAAAACAATTTCTACTATATTATGTAATTTTGTTGAAACTCGAAAGGTGTTTCCAATTCAATGAAGAAATTGAATCAGAGTCAGGTCACGAGCTTGCACAATCTTCGAACCAGGTCCTATGTTATACAATAATTAATGGTAGTAAGACAAAATCATAGTCTTACACATATTTTTTTTTAACAATATAGTTCGCAAATAATAGTGAATCTTGCAGGGGAATTTGTTCAATGAATCTGCCTCGATGATGACTGGGGTCACATATTCTATGGCAACCCAAATTTGAATTTTTTTAGTACAATATTAAAATTATCATAACAGCTAATAAATATATAAATAATATAATAAATTAATATGGTATTTTCGTGTTTCGTGTTAAGTTAATTATTTATTTATGTTAAATTATAGAGTAAATATTTGAAGAGTACAATATACTCGAAACAAAATTTTCATAATCAGATCAATCATCAAATCAATCAAATCATTGATTATAAAGTTCAATTAAAAAATAATAAAAAAAAGGCAATTCAGTTGGGTTTAGTCTTCAACTAATCCATATAGATTTATCGGTTAATCGGATTGATGCCTCTCTCTTGACCAGTACACGATTGGTCTGATCTAGGTCTCTATACATTTTGTACATTTAAAATTTAGTTCTATTATTTTTATTTTGAAAAAGTTAATCCTTTTTTTTTATTTAAAAATCTGCTTTCAAATTATATATAATAATATTTTGATTGAAAAGTTAACGATACTAACTAATTGAACTAACTAATAACATTTTAAAAATATGAAAAATAAATTATGTTAGAGATTAAAGTATAATGATTAAATCTCAAATTTAGATATATTAGAGGAATCAAAATTGAAAATTAACCATTTTACAGAATGAAAAAACGTAAAGAGAAAATAATGGCATGTGTCATCCTGTGATATGTAAGTACATATAGATATGATACGACTTGTTTAATTATCAAAATTAAAAATTTAATGCATTTTTGTTACATTTATATTTATATTTATATTATTAACATAAAAAAATATAAAACAGGATACATATTTATCTCACCATTTCGCTTTATTATATTATTTTTTGAATTATCAAATTATACAATGCTAGAAATAGTTTGGATAAAAGGTTACATAATGTATTATAATGTGTGTTTATAGATAGTATCGTTTTAAGAAGTAGAGATAAAGAAATGTCCCAATGGTGATCTGGAGTGTCGTTTTCTTGAGTGGGTCTCTAGAATTTTATTATATAGGGGGAATTAAAAGGTTCGGATTCTGGGTCGAGTTATTTTTATTATAATTATAACAAGTTGTCTCTCACATTGTCGAAGAAGAGTTATAAAGTGATTCTTCTGAGATAAACTCACGTGTGAAACATGTAATTTTGTTGTCCAATAGTGTGGTACAGAGGTCAAAACTTGTTGTCGAATAACGCGAACTATATTTTTTTGTAAGTAAAGATTTGTTCCCCACTTTGTTGAAGAAATTAGAGAGCTTTAAAAACGACAGTCGTGATCGTGAATCAACGAACTATTAGAAAACCGATGGTCATGATTCGAAATCGAGTGAACCGTAAAAATGATAGTCGTGATATGAAATCGAGCGAACCGTAAAAATTACAGCTGCTATATGAAATCGAGCGAATTGTTAAAATATCGAAGGTTGTGATCTTAAATCGAGCGAACCTTAATAACGTCAGCTATGAACGTAGGTCAGCAAGTTGTTTGGTGGCTACAATCTTAAATCAACGAGTCTTAATAATGTCAGCTGCTAATGTAGGTCAGTGAGTTGTTTGGAAACTGTGATATTAAATCAACATTATTATATATAATTATAATAAAAATAACTCAACCTAAAATCCAACCCAATTAATTCCCCTATATAATAAAATTCTAGAAACCCACTTAAGGGGACAACACTACATATCACTATTGAGAGATTCCTTCATTTTTGCTTCTTAAAACTCGCTTCCCATTCTCACTTGTTAACAATTTGAAAATTTTAATCTAATAATCCGTAATAACTATTGAGAGATTCCTTCCTTTTTGCTTCTTAAAACTCGCTTCCCATTCTCACTTGTTAACAATTTTAAAATTTTAATCTAATAATCCGTGATAACTATTGAGAGATTCCTTCCTTTTTGCTTCTTAAAATTCGCTTCCCATTCTCACTTGTTAACAATTTGAAAATTTTAATCTAATAATCCGTGATAACTATTGATGTAAAATAAATAATGGAAATTTTCAAAGATAATGGAAATTATATATAAAATCGTGAATGAAATAATTTATTTACTGAAAATATATTAAGATGATTGAGAAAAACATAGAAATGTATATGGAAGAAAAGTTATAAGAACAGATAATATGTATAAATATATTATGTTACTTTAAAATATTGGATAACAAGTGAACCCCATGTAATGATTTATTCATCATCTCACGTTTATTGTTTGCATTTTATCCTGTTATTATAATTCAAAAAAATTAGATAAAAATAATTATTTTTGTATTCCAATTAATTAATAAGTTAATAATTTGAAAGGGGAATATTAAATATGAAAAATATTTTATGTTATTGTTTTTATAATGCTCAAGTAAAATTAACGTCAAAGAGTTGATTCAGTTTGTAATGGTTTAAGAATGACTGAAATAAAAATTAAATGTTGGGAACTGTAAATTTTGAATAGGATTGGGAATTTGTTTTAAAAATAATGTGTATTTATAAAGTTAAGTGAATGTATTTATTTAAAATTGATGCTTGAGAAATATTTAATAATAATAGTAAAAACTTTGTCTACCAATTAAGTGGATAAAGTATAGTGTTTGGCTGTGCATGAGGTGCGAGTCTAGAGATTAATCTTCCTTGTTCTGTAGATCTATTAAGGGTAAATGCTGACCACATGTTTTAAAGTTATTCCATACTTCGAGAAAAAAATCGAGCCCTCGACCACTAATTAAAATAGAAAAAACATTTACTATCTCACCTAACTCTTGAGGTTTGTTTTTCCTAAATTTTGATGATCAAAATTATCTCATATAAAATAACTCGTTATACAGAACTGATACTTGTGTATTAGTAAGAGTCCAGTAACCAACAAATTTATTTTCCGACATTATGTTTTCATAATAAAACAGTGACTAAACAACAAGGCAGAAGATGCATGGAGGAGATTACATTACAACTTGGAAGATGGTTTCTTGGGACTCCGCTTGGCTATGAATTCTTGCATCTTCTTAAACTGCTCCGGCGTCATTCCATCGTAGTATTTATGACCCCTCTCCTGTAAAAAGAACAAGAATTTTAATTGCAATCAAACAAGCTCAAGTTGCAAGGACAGAATGCTAAAGAGATAAGCTGGAGATATAGTATAAGTAAACAGAAGCAATGGTAGAACATGGATTCTTTGGAGGAATCATGTATTATCAGCCATAAAAGGAAGAAATGAGAGGATTGATAGAAGGGGACTATGGAATCATTTGTTATCTCATCAAACCCCTAGCATTACACTTGTGATTTTCATTGAGATATTTAGGATTGCCCTTACTGATAAGGAGGCAACTGACTGGGAATGGTTCCTACTTGTAGAGAAGATCGCTACACAAATCAACTATTGGATTACGAAGTTCCTATCTTATGCAGGGAAAACTTTAACTCGTTCAGGTAGCGATGTTCAATATCCAGAACTACTGGTACAGTCAATTTTTCCGTCTTCCTGGAAGTGTCTAGGACATAATTAATCAGCTATCCTCTCGGTTCTACTGAATTACACAAGGGTAAATCAGCCAAGGAGCAAGGTTACGATGGAAGCCAATCTGCATAACTAGCTCTGAAAGACGATTTGAGTTAAACAAATTATGTTTGGTTTCTATTGTCCCCAGTCGGTTCTCTTTTGGGTTGCTTGGATTAATAATGCTCATGTGCTCAATGCAAATCAAAAAAGCAGCAGAACAGCAGACAAATATTGCAAGTAAGGCCGATAGCTCTTCAGTTTACTAGGCAGCAAGGTTAATCTCGAAATTCCCTGATGTCAAGTACTCGGGGTCCTTTATGCAACCTGAATGGAGTCAAACTAATTTGGTTTCCTCTCCATATCCCAAAGCCTGCAATGACTAATTGAATGGCTACACTTATTAAGCTGCCAACCAAGGATCACTCACTATCCTGGAGGATAACACAATACCATGTGTGTGTTCTCTGTCAGCCAGAACAAGAATTTAGAATCTACTTGTTCTTCAAATTGTGCTCTATAAGAAAGTCTCAAAGGATATTCTACGTCAATGCCAACTCAAAAAAGCTATACCAGGCTGGGAGGAAGAACAGAGATGGGCAGTAAGATACTTAAGCAGTGAATCCTCGATCAGAATTGTATTGAGTATTGCTAGGACCTTCATCTACCAGATTTTAAGGGAGATAAACAACAGATTATATGGAACTTTTCAGCAGACTACCGAACATACCATTAACCGTGCGAAGACGACAGCTAGCACGGCTAAAATACCATGTAAAGACACATGGAATACAATCTTTTTTGTATTGCGTAGCTTTGATTAGTTTCTTTTCATTATGTAGCAGCAATTTCCTGGTTATTTTAGATAAATAAAACTATGCTTATCCAAGAAAACATATACATAAGCGTAACGAATACCTTCTCCATGGCGAGACCCTGACGGAGATCCAATTTATACCCATCATTGATCACAGACTTGTACCTGAGAACCAAGTCTTGACTGTTCTTCATAATTGCTCCTGCAAGTTGTCGAGCTTTATTCAACACTTCATTTTGGTCAACAACATAATTGACAAACCCCAATTTCTCAGCTTCCTCTGCTGACAAAGGCCTGGCTGCCAACGACACTTCGCGAGCCTTGTTTGGTCCTATAAAGCGGGCAAGCTTCTGGGATAAACCCCATGAAGGAAATATCCCAAACCTACAATCCAATTTTCAAAACAACACTAAATCAACACATGATACAATCAAAGCCTTCGATTGTTTATCTTCAGCAATTGTTACCTGGCGTGAGTATCAACGAAAGCGGCTCCCTTAGCAGCGACCAGCATATCACAAGCGAGGGCGATCTCGAAGCCGGCAGTAATAGCAAGGCCGTTGATAGCTCCGATGATGGGTTTGGGGCATTGCTCCATCTGAACCACCGGATCAATATCCGGGTCCTTAACGTCACCCTTGAAAACATCTTGTGCAGCCGTCAAATCCACGCCCGAACAGAAAGCCCGTCCAGCTCCAGACAAGATGATGACCCGCACCGAGTTGTCCTTCGCAAGAGCGTTGAAAGCCTTGGCCAAGTCCTCCATCATGGGCCGGGTCAAGGAGTTGAGAGATTTGGGTCGATTGATGGTAACAGTAGCGATCCCATCAGGTTCACGGGTCACAACGATCAGCTTCTCAGACGAGGAACCCTCCATTTTTACAAGAAAAGGAAAGAAAGGGTAAGATTCAAAAGTGAAGATGAATCAACTTTATTGCAATCTTGGAAATGATTATATAAAATAAATATTTTCAACATGGATCTGGTTTTGGTAGTTGGGTTTCGTCATCATCATTGATTGCGTGTAGATAATGCATTGAATTGCGTGTCTGATTACGGCCACATGGAGATGGAGATGGAGATGAGATGGATAAGAACATAAGATAACAAAAATATCCCACTCCCTACTGTGTACATAGCGTTCCAAATTGTACCAAATCATAATATTTTATTATACCTTACGGATAAACGACACCAATGTCACTGAATTTTAATTAATTTATATGTTTCCCACTAAACATTTAAAATTTATAAAGATACATCTAATGTTATCATGTTATTACAAAAATATCACTCAATCATTGTCTATTCGTGTTCAGATCCAATCACTTGCTTGAAATATGAGAAAATTTAAGTAAAAAATAAAACCCAAAAATAAGCTTAAGTAAAATTTAGAATCTGTTTTCTATTTATACTAAACTTTGGATAGAATTTTTTATCCAAACTCAACCCGATCAAAATATATTATATTATAAATATATTAAATATATAATCTATATGTTCAAGTATAATAATTTTATTTTAAACTCATTATCCCCAAACTTTATTTTATCTTTATAAAAAATATTAAAGTAATAATATAAGCGGATTAAATAGAGTTAGAATATTTAAATTTTTATTTGAATAGGACATGAATTAAAAAAACTTATTTTTTAAATTAAACTTGAATAATAAAAGTTAATATGAATATCAAGTATAAGTTTGAATTTGACCGATTCGATCCATGAATAAATTTACTCGATCATTTACTACTATTATTGTTGAGTACGTGTATTTGACATGGCACGTTTTATAAAAATTAATTTTTTCCTTAATATTAAATGTTTATTGTTTTCCTTATTTCTTTTTCTCTTTTCCCTTCTTTTCTTTTTATTGTTTTTTCTCTTCTCAGCAAACCCTAGCTTCCACCAATTTCACTACCATCAATGGCTTTCCCCGAACACCAAAGACATCAATGGATCTCCCAAGGTTGTCCCAACCTTTTCGCTCCTAGAAACATAAACCCAAACCCATTGAAGATTAGATGTCTAAACAAGCGGAGCAAGTCCAAGGTGTGAAATTAACGGTGGGGATCGAACAGGACGGAGTCGGATCCGGAGGGATGCATCGGCAAGCAGGTGGTATCAGTAGATATTTCAAGAATGACTCGTCAAGGAAAATCATGCTTTAAAATGGCAGCCTCATCACCATCGGCGATGAAAAGCATCTCCGAAACAACCACCACCATGACAAGTACGACGATTGCAGTTACTACTGCGGCGATGACAACGTCGCCTCATCCTCCTTCGTCGTTTCAGCGTATGGATATGTTGCTTAAGACACAATATGATTTTAATAAGCCTAAATGTATTCAAAGCGGGAATGTTGCCTATTCTAGGTGAAAGGAAATTTTCTTTTATTATTTGTTTAAATTTTATTTTCATATGTAATTATGAGATTACTTTTTTGTGTGTGTAGCCATTTCCTCTCGCAAGGACAAATGATTTTATTCTAAACCTTATATGCATAGTGTATCCATCGTCTCTAGCAGCATTGCTGGTGCGTGTGCTAAAACCCTACCCTCAAATGTCTATAGCATCTCGTCAAAATCCAGTTGAGCAGTTAAGGCATACCGTGATCCGAGCAACATTTCTTGTGCTGATATGTTAATTTTGTTACTTGGCTATTCACCTCACCCTCAAAGGGGATTCTTTGCCATGAGCAACCGTCATCCTAAATGTGCTACAAGTATTTAGTCTGAAACTCAAAGTCCAAAGGCTAATCCAAATAATCAACCTGGCCATGATGCAACCATCAGAGTCCCAACTACCTATGTTAAAGAAAGTGCCATTGGAAATGATGAAACAACTAGACCTTCTAGTTTGTTTAAGACACTAATTCCAGCAAACTTTACCAATGCTTACAAGGCTGCCGAGATTTTGATGCAAATGTACCACAACGCTGACCTACTAGTTTTCATTAGAATCTTTGGATTTATTACTGCAGGTTCTAGTCTTAATGCGGGCTTTTCTTCACCAGCAGGGCACAATCTAAGCACTTTCAGGCAGAATATCTTACCATTTGGTCATAGCCCTCAAGCAATGATAAGAATGACGCATAATGTGGCAATTCATACCACTGCTTATGCTTTATTCGGACCATGTGCCACAACTTCCTGCAAGATGACCCGTTGCTAGTGTGGATAGTAGCCGACCTTACTTCCGTTATAGTCATGACCATAATGACTTTCAAAACCGAGCTCATGAGTATAAAACAAATAATAAACTCTACAAAAGCCAAAGACATGGGACCAGACCAATACAACAAATTAATTGTTTTGACGAAATCAAATCCATATATTATTTGTTGGGCACGAGTTCATGACTCGTCTAAGCAATGGTTTCACAATTGATAAGAAACAAAGCCATGGGTGTCAATTCTGAAAGGCCAAAGGTATCAAGTCGCCCAATCATTGAGGAAGCCAGGAAGAGACTTGCAACCCCAGCCACTGTCTAAATTCTATGATTATATAGATGATATATTGAGTTGATTTCGTCAAAAGAACCAATCTATTTTATTGCCTAATCTAGTGTTTTCGGCTTTTGCAAGATTTATTACCCAACTTTCATATTATTTTTTAAATTAAAGATCCAATTACTTTTTTGGTTTTTGCTACAAATGAAAATACGAAATACCACTCTATTTGAATGTTTGTCAGGTAAGGAAATACGACATGATTTCATTTTGGAAGCTGAACTAGTTCATGCATTCTTTATTATTATGAAAATTGAAGATTTATCACTGTTGAAAAATGGCTAACCATGCTGTTGTGATGATTTTGTTGAAGAGCTTGCAACTTGTATGCATGTTGTAGTTTGTATGCTTGCTCAGGGGCGAATTCAAGGGGGCTGACAGGTCTTGGTTCCTTTAAAATGGAAAATTTTTCATTTAATTCTTGAATTTTTTTAAAATTTTAAATTAATAAAGGTAAAATTGCACTTTAGCCCCCTTAAAAATAATAAAATTTTGATTTAATCATTTAAAAATTACATTTTACTATCATAAAAATTACAATTTAACTTCGTCCCCCTAAAAAAATTTTCTGGCTTCACCCCTATGCTTGCTGCAATAGCAAGTTACTTGTTTAGTTACATTGTAACTAAATTTAGTTAAAAATAAACAAACTTGATGACAACTTGATGTGTTTAGTTAGCTTGTTTGGTATACAAGAAATGTTTCACAACTTACTACACCAAGTAGTTGTGTTTGATAGAGAAAATTATCTCTAAAAATCATGAATTGCTTTGTTAATAGTAATGAAAATCAATATATATTGTTTATGAGAATTTTTCAAAACAGAGCTCAAAAAAGGTTAAGTGCTTCCTTATTTCTTAAAAGTTTAGTATATATTCTTCATAAATTGATAAGGATGTTATATTTATATTAATTTTTGTGAATAAATAGGGGCATGATTGTTTTTTCAAAATCATTATTAAATCCTTTTTTATATTATAATATTAACATGGTATAATATTTTTTTTTACATATTAATAGTGAACAAAGTAATGTAAAAATAATTTGGAGAATTAAATGAGTTTTATTATATTAAGTTGTTGGTAGAGTTACTGTTAGATCTAATTTTTAATATTTTAATGTAAATCATTAATTTTTTTTCTAAAAACAATGATTTATGTAAAAATATATTGGAGAAGATAGAGAAAGGAGGAAACAATTAATTATTTTGTCAAAACGTTTTTTTATCGAAATTTTTTTTTAATGATTGAAAAATGGGAGTCGCCATCAATCTTTTATTCGGTGTGATTAGATCACCACAAAACGTTTAAAATCCGTTTTGAAAAACATTTTGGTCTTTGAAATCCGAAAAATGGGTCCGAGAGTTGGTTACGTGTGAGGAAAGTTAGCACCCTCACACGCCCAAAATTGGTACTACGTCGATTATTATCCGGTCTTGATTTGTTAAAAATTTGAAAACTCGAGTAAAATTTAAAATACGATCCTTAAATGCATGATTTATTTGATGTACACGTTTAAGAAGGAAAATCGAATTTCGTGAGGAAGTCTCGTTATCTCGAAATGATCGAGGAAGAAAGTCAGGTCCAGTGAGTTAGGACATAATGTTTCGATATCCGAAAATAACGGGCATTCTCTCGTTGTCAATTTCAAACCTTGAAAATGGTATTCGATTATTCCGGTTTGAAGAAAAAATCGCGCCTAATAAGTTAAGGGACAATTTTTTAAAACCCGAAATAAAGGAATATTGCCTCGATTTTAAAATATTCGTAATTTTAGAGGAAATCAAAAAGCAAATTTAATTTAAAGATGAGTGCATAAATTAAACATGAATGTGCAAATAATGAAAAAATTAAATAATAATTAAGCAGATAAGTGTGTCATCCTAGTGGAAGGGATAGAGGCGACAACAGCCAGTTGCTTAGGCATTAGGGTTTCTAATTTTTGTATAATTGGGTTCATTGGGCTGATTTGTAATTTTGAGTCTTTTAGAGTTTGGGTGTAGGTCACTTGGGCCTTTGTAAATTGAGCTTGGGTTTTTTGACTTGTAATTCTGGATATTTTGATGTAACTTGAACATTAAAATAATAAATTTTAATTTTAGAGTTGTGCGCGGATAAATTGGGCTCCAACATATTTCTAATTGTTATTTATAAGTAATAAAAATTTAATTTATGTAGAAATACATTAGAAGGTAGAGAAAGGGGGAAGCTAAAAGTCTTTTAAGAAAATTGATAATTTAGGTTAGGATAAACCATTAAAATAGTCACTTTTGTTTGCTTTAGGTCACATTTTAGTCATTTACGTTTGAAATATTACGTTTTAATCACTTATGTTATCGTGTTGTAACATTTTAGTCACTGAGTCGTTAATTGTCATTAACGGTGTAACGGTAAGTTGACGTGGCACCTTAAATCATCATTACTGTTACACGTTAACGACAATTAACAGTTCAGTGATTAAAACGTTACAATGCAAAAACGTAAGTGACTAAAATGTAACCTGAGATAAACAAAAATGACTATTTTGATAGTTTACCCTTTTATGTTAATATAACAATTATGATAAGTTTATATATATATGTGTGTGATTTAACCTAAATGCCTAAAAGTTTGGCCATAGTTATTTATAACCTTCCTTTTATTGATTTGAAACTTCAGTTTAGTTTTTTGTTTTTTTTTTCTTTTAGCTACTATTTTATGTTGTATATATAGCTTTGATTTTTGATGATTTATATATATTCATTTGTAGATTGCTTTGGGTTATTTCGGAAGGTGTCTTTTCGTATTTAGTTTCATGTATTTGGTGCGTGTTTGTTTTCAGACTTCATGTTTGCTCAATTTTTGTGTCAACTCTCATTCGGTTCTGTGCTTTCGGATATGATTGTTATGAGTTTATGCCAATACATGATGCTCATTTGAGTGAGTTGGTGCAGATTGGTGATGTTTGTCTTGAGTTGTGAGTGGATGCTCTTTTTCTCAATAATAAAAATGTTTTCTTACTTTTTTAACCTTGAAAATTAAATCGAGTATTATTTAGTTTAATGCCGTAGTATCAACGGAGTTTAGATGGAGATGGAAATTGTATTCTGGTTCAGAAAATAGAGTCGAAGTTTCTTAAATAGAGTGTCTGAGATTATTTAAATTATAGATATTTCGGATCGGATTTCGGATCGAATTATTATATATTTTATTATTACTGTACAACAAATACATTAATCTTACATTAGCTTTTTTTCTCTTTGTTATTTATATTTTTATTTTAAAAATTTAGGTCTTGAGATTCAACCAATTCATGCTTCTTAATATTATACAGTTTAAACCCCATGTGTTGACTCGATAGTGAAAGGTTTTAGTGTTTAAGATGCAAGAGAAGGATCCTGTATTAGAACTAACTTCACTGGCCTTATTTGTTTCTAAGGATAGTGGATCCATTCAGTACTAAGCTAGGCTCTCCACTGGGATGTAGTGAATTGTGTAATTGGGAAAATTAAACCAAAATATAAAGGAAGCCTAGACTAAAGCTTAAACAAAGTATAAAAAGACTAACTGCAATACAAATGAATTTTTAACTGTCAATATACTAACTGAAGGAATCTATTCAAAACAGATTGCCAATGAAGTTGTGATATGGAATCCAAGCAGTAATAAATTAAGAAATGAAATTTTCAATTGGTAGTTAATTGTTTTTAGTAAGGTGTAAAAAATGAGATTAGTTAAGGAATTAGTATTATTAATTATGAAAATAAATAAATTTTTATCTAAATTTAACATACATGTTTTGTTTTCATTATTAAATTTAAGCAGGAGCACTGAAAATGTTTTAATATGATTAAATTGAGTGGTGAAAGTTATTGGAAAAGAAACTTTCAAAATGGAATAACAGTTTACCAACAATAAATAAAGGGAGTTGAGGGCATTTAAATAGGTGGGATTTCAATGGCCATCCATGAATTCAAGATGGGGAGTTAATGACAGTAGATGGACTTTACTTAGAACACTCTTTCTCCTTCTTTCTCAATGCCTTTAATAGAAGGGGACCTTTATTTGCTTTGAGATGGAGAGATGGGGAGGGCTTAATTCCCTTGATTTGGGAAACAAGGACCTTAAATGTTAGCTACTGTTTTGAATGCTGGTACTGAAATGAATCGGTATTTATGTCTATCTAATGTCTATTTAGGGTCCTCCCCAATTTATATTTGTTTGGTGAAATTCCAGTTAAAGTTTACACGGCAGCTGAGTTCTGATCTTATCTGTTATTTTTAGTTATACTCATCATTATCATTTATTTTTGTTGAGTTACTTGTCAACTATACAATAAGTTGTAGCTAAAGGAAGAACCGAAAGAACATGAGTTAGAGATGGACCCATAAATTTGTTATGCAATTCGAAACTCTTTTTTATATATTTGAGGTCTTGTTCAAAGAGTAATTCACCATGAAACAACAATACAAATCGTGATTTAAATTCAACTCTTTCACCAAGCTGTAACCTCACATCTATACATCAACTAACATCATTATTCCCACTAAAATATTCCTAGGGATAGCAATGGAGCAAGGTGGGGGTGGATACTGCTAAATCCACCACTGCTCCGTAGTTGGCACACTATGCTCCATCAACCACCCGCTCCAATATGGATGTATGATCTTAAAATTCACTACCACCTCCATAGATGTTGGATGCATCCATCCCCACCCCGTCCCACCCCACTCCATTTCAATTTTATTTATGCTACTTATCTTTAATATTTTCTATTTTTTAAAGTTAAGTTAATTTTTAAACATAATTATTCAAAAAAATATTTAAACATAAAATATATAATTTTTTATGTTAGGTTATTACATTTTTACCCTTTTAATTACCCTTTTAATGGTTTATATATATAAAGATAAAATGGTAATTTAATATAGTGGAGCGGTTCGAGGCAGGACAAGCAATGATTATAATTGCGCCATACCCACTATCCAAAAGAAAAATCCACCCCACCTTGTTCTGCATCCACTTTTAAAATAAAATGAAATTCGCTTCATTTGAAGTGAATCAATTTGAAATCCGTTGGACGGTTTAGGTTTTGTCATCCCTAGATTTCGCCTTAAAAGCTTAGCTACAAATTGAAAGTAAAACGATTTGTTTACAAGTATTTTGCACTCAAAACAAGTTCTTCTCAATGAACAAAACAAGGGCTCTGTAATATGAGTATAACCAAATAAACAAGTCTTCTTTAAATAAGCATTGTAAACTTGTAATCTTTAACTAGTCTGAACGAGACATGCTATTGGAATTGTAAAGATCTTATTGATTTGAATTTCTATAAAAAAAAAATGGATCTCCTCAAATATGGTATCTCAATCAAACATAAACTCTCCAAATAAAGTCATTGCTTGACTGATATTCAACAAGATCAAATCCATATAATTGCTACTTAAAATCCTCAAAGAGATATAGAAAGATGCTCACACAATTTGCGAAAAAATATGCCAACACGTATGACAGGTCGCGCAACTGTTTATTTGCAAAGTGAGCTATAATATCCCTAATACTCCTTGAGATGAGAATAATGTTATTTCAGAACTTACACGTGTTAGAACTTTTGAAGTAAATAAAATAGAAATCATCTGTATTAGTAGAGAAGGTAGTTGGATACTGCATATAATTAAAAAGATTTTTGAATTGAGAGAAATTAAATTGAGGTATTGACTAAATCGCAATAGTGTGAAAAGTATTGGGGAAAAAATGTGAAACTTAAAAATAAGAATGATTGAATTAGAATGATGAGAAAATGAGGAAGGATTAGAAGTCTAATTTAACCAAGAGAGTACAATAAACTGTGGATGGGATTGAAATTGAATGTGGACCGCTTGATGTGTATGATGATGTTTAGATTTTTTTTAATTAAATATTATTAACAATTTAAAATATTAAATTAAATAGATTTTTAATATAAAAAGATGTAGAAAAAAATACTTCTCCATCATCTTCATCTCTTCTCTTTCACATCACCTTCATCTCCCATTTTTGAAAACTTTCATTTTCTTTCATTTTAGTTCTTTTCATCATTTCTAGCCTCTTCAACCTCAAAAATTTCAAACTTATTATATGGATTCTTAGTGAAATCAATAGAGCAACCTGATAGCAACCTAATTCTATGGTCATGACACTAGGTGTACTATGTTGCCACATTGAGCTTCAATGTCTCGACTACAAGCCTTCGAGGTCACAAATCTAAGCCAATAGTAGAAGTGAAGAAGCCTAGTGCCACTATCATCGAGGTCACGACACCAGCTAAGTTGTGTTGTGACATCAAGTGCCCCAAGCCAAGCTTGTGCCTATTGTTGGCGATGTCTTGACACCAAGAACCCTTTAGGCCAATATCATGTTCATTGGCACGAATGTCGTGACACCAAAGCTTGGGTGCTACACTAAAGTCTGACAGGGTTGTAAAATACTGCAGGGGCAATTTTATGCCCAACATCAACTCAAGTCACATCATTCTCGTCAAAGAGATTTTTGTCAAATGTTAGGGTTATAGAATTTGTTGTATTAAAGGTAACTTGATGCCAAACAAAAAAGGAGGTTCTTTTATCATCTTTTGTCATCTCTTTTATTCTTTTCACTATTTTTAGTTTTCTAAGGTTTCTTTTCTTAGCTTAGTAGTTAGTAGTTGTTAGTTTCTTCTTCATTTTTACTGTAACTTTAGTTTTCTTGCAAGTAGATAGATAACTCTCTCTTGTTATTTTGAGTTCACTTTAAAGCATTCAATAGATTTTCTTCTTGTTAGTTTTTAAAAGTCCAAAAATATCATCTTTAGTTGTGGTTTTATCATCTTTCTTGTTGTCATCATCTTCAACAATGACTCCTTCAAGAGTGACTAAGTACCTCTAAACTTTGTCTTTTTATGGTTATTTGATGGAACATCTAAGCAAGAAATTAGTTTATATTTGCATGTTGATGACGACTAAGCACTGAGTCTTATGGTGGTTGGTTGATTGAAATGTTGCATGGTTAATTTTTGTGTCAGAGACTAAATCGAAAAAATTAGACTAAATCGAATAGCTTCAAACCTAAAATTGACGCCTATAGGTGAACATTTAGATAAGTTAGACCAAGAGTAGATCCTATTGTGAACCAATTTGATAGTCTCGATTTACTTTAGTGAGGTTAAGAGATAAACCGAACTAAATCGTCTAAAATTGGACCAATTAGAAGTTTGAGAAATTTAGATTCTTAATCCAAGAATTAATTAGCAACATGGATATCAATCGACCACTATATCTCATTGAATTGAGGTTTTTGTAATTTTTAATGTTATTCAATTTAGTCCTCCTAGGTGTAATTTAGTGTAATTATCCTTAAATGATGACTTGACGTAATATAGTACTCAGTGATTAGCTAGTTAGATTTCTTAATTGCATATTTGATCATTGTCATTTACCTTATTGTTCGATCTCTCTTGGATTTGATCCTTGAAATGCTTAAAGTGTTACATTGTAGCTCTTAAAAATATTACAACTGACTAGTCACACTTGCATTCAAGTCAATTTTAAATTCTTATACTTTTTTCTAATTCTTTGCTCGGTATTTATATGCCACGGTGCAGTCACATAAATACTTACACTAATGACCAAACACATGTATTTAATCCTAAATACATGCATAATTATGAAATTCATACTTAATTAACTAAATACATGCATTTAATATACATTCATTCATGCATGCACTAACTTCCTAATTCATGCCTTCTACTTTTTAATTAAATAAATTCAAAAGTCACTTAAGAAGTTTCCATGCTCTTGCAATCCAGAAATGAATTGAACTAGGGTTTATCTTTAATGTGCTTGGATTCATCTTTTTTTAGCTTCTTTAATTGGGCAAAAAATTCTTGCAAGTATAATACAATTTCAACTTGCATTTGTTCGGCCTTATCTTGAGCAATTAGCCCAAAGTTACCCATTTGAACTTTGGGCAATTTTATACTCTTCATGGATCACATATTCATCCAATACATGCACAAGATATTAAATTAAAACAGGACATTTATTAATTCATCTAGATTCATCCCCTGAATAGCCTTCATTAAAATACCCATAACTCTTTGTAGAAAACTCCAAAAAAAACACTTCCTTTAATGTATTGGAAATAAAACTCCAAAACTTTCCATCCACATATGATTCATAATATTTGGGCATGTGAATCGAAATGAACTTCAATTTCAAATTTATGCATGAATGTTGGATTTTTGACAACTTTGACTCTTGATTAACAAATATTTCTTCTACTAAAGTGCTTCCAACTTCCACCCAAATTTGCCTCTTCATAAATTGGTGCCATTAGTCTTTCGAGGACCAAAATATGCTTAGCTCCATTTCCTTCAAATTGGATCATAGTTAGCAACTTAGTAGGTGTTCTTACATAACTTCGGGTCCATGTTAGTGTGCTTGAGCTTCGATCCATCTTCATTAGGCTTTTTAGCTCGAACCAACTATGATGTGACACATCGCCAGTAAATGTAGTGGGTTGCACAACCATTCAATTGTGACTGGTGAAGTTAAAATGTGCAAACAAAACTCACATTATTGATAAGTACAAGACCCACAAATCAATTGTGAACCTATGTGATACTTTGATAATTCAAGATCTTTTATCGCTTCAAATATGATTTAAATTCGAAGTACGTTAATCGTATTTATTATTTAAGTTTTATTTTATTATTTTAATTCATAAAAAAAAGGCTAAACAAAAATAAAATCAAAAAGTGTCGAATTTAAGATGTTTGTGATACATATACACGCATGTATGTATATTAAATAGTTGAGAACAATGAATTAAATAGTTGGGGTCTAGGAAAGATCAGTGTTGCAATTTCTTGCAAGACTGATTCTAAAGTAGTCATTCTCAAAAAACAAGAAGAAAAAAATTCTAAAATATCAAACTGAACGATTTTTCAGATATTTATGTTATGACAATTGACAATTTCATACGGAGAATGGAATTAGAGGTCTGTTTGCGGGTCCAAGAAGAGAGTTCCCACGAGGAAATTATCTTCTCCTTTCAGAGCTTTCTGGTTTGAAAAATTATCATTTGGTTACCAAAATTTCACGAGAAAAGTTCTTTATCCGAATTGAATTTCTTTTAATCACAGACAACAGATGTTGGGTATGAAAAACAGGCTGAATTTAATTGCTTAGGAAAAGGGGAGTATTGAAAGCTTTAAAAGTTAAAGTTGTTTCAGTGACCCAACTGTGGAAGATGGAGTTATTTATGGTATTAAAGATCCCTTTGCATTCAAGACCTTCACCTATGCGTAGTCTCACCACATTTAATGGCCTGTCCTTCCTCACCTCTCAACTCAACTCCCAAACTTCTGCCTATATAAACCATCTATACGTTTCAGCGTTTGATCAATGGTTTCCTTTAAAGCCTCCCTCTCTTCGGAAATGGGGAAGACCACGTCGGAGTTTGAGAATTTATGGAAGAAGAGAAACTTGGAAGAGCCTTTAGATGGTGACGAAGAAACTCTCGTAAAGCGATTAAAAACCGAAAGAACAAAACCAGGGTTTGATATGGAGCTTCACCTCGACACTCCATTGTCTATAGAGTGGCAGAGATGTCTTGATCTTCAGGTATATATATAGACACGTACATGCATATATGAACAATTATTTTATAGTTCATACGACGAACGAACAGGGTTATATGATACTTACAATCTTATTATTGTTTCGGTTTTGTGGGTGTTCAGTCAGGGAAGTTACACTTTTACAATACAAGGACTGATACGAGAACTTGTAAGGATCCAAGGACAAGCCCTGAGTGTCCAAGCACTGGTCAAATGAGTTTAGACCTTGAGCTAAACTTACCATGCGTTTCTAATGCAACAAATCAGGAAGCGATGAGCAAGCACAACTGTGTCGGTTCAGTTGAGAAGAAGCTCAACAGTTGGGGAGGATTAATGCAGAAGCGTCCGTGGTTAACAGTGGAGGAGGCGAAGGAGGAAGAGGAGGAGGAGATGGCAGCAACGGTGTGCAGGCAGTGCCATATGTTGGTGATGCTAATCAAGTCATCACCTGCTTGCCCTAATTGCAAATTCAGGCACCCACCACCAGACCAAGGCCCTCCAAAACTATTCAACCAAAGGCTTAGCCTCCTGTGCTAGTAAGGCAGGATGGATCATCAAGCTTTTCATCTCCAACATATGTATACATATAAGCTTCTTAAACCATTGAAATCCACATCTAGAAATCTGCTATTTTTCAATGGTGACTTAATATAATATACAAGATATTTCTAGCCTCTGAACCCTATTTTTTATTTAATTTATTCATTCTCTATTTTTAATTGCAAAATAATAAAAATTTAATTATATATTTAAGTGCTATAAAATTATATATATATATATATATATATATATATATTTGTATTTCCGTGTGATGCACAAATCGATTGTGTATATTAAATTTATAATATTTTATATCAATTCTTTTTGTCGGTGTTGAAAAAATTTGATTTTTAGATCGAATTTCTTAAAATGAGCTAATCCGAAAAATTGAACTAAGAGTGTTGTGGTGATAACGAGAATAAAGAGGAGAATTAGTAAGTGATTCATTAAGAGATTTACTAATTTATTTGGAAGATTAGTAATTAATGCATAAAGATTTAACTGTCCCTTAATTGTTATTTGACCAAACCCTTGTGTGTAATTAAATCATGGATTAATTAAGTTAGTGAAAACTTTGATCTAAGCCATAAATTCCCACTAACCATTTCCAAACTAATTCATAGCATTGGAAGTATTATATTAGATTAAAAAAAAAGTTAAAACCCTTGGGTAGGTTTGATGGTTAAGAATATTCATGTCCTAGGTGTAACTTGAATTCGAGTTGTATCAGTCGTGTTGTTGTTAAGATTTTGTCATATAAATTGTGACCATTATCTTCTCTTAAGTTGGCAAGTAAGAAAAGAAATGAAAACTTGAAGGTTTCTCTCCATTTTCGATCAAGTAGAAGAAGCTTCCAACCGTAAGTCCCTTTGGGAAATTCATGTGTTGGTTTTCATATTTTAAACTTGAAATTTATAAGTTAGGAATGAGGTTTTATAAGGGTTAGGTTAAATGGCCATGGTTGAAAGCTTAGGAAGCTTAGAGAGAAAATGGAAATAACTTGAATTATAGGTATGTTTTTGGTTAGCTTGAGACTTCTAAATTATACTGTATGTGAAAGAATTAGATTCAAATGGAATTTTGAGTTATGTGAAATTCGGATGTTAGAGTTTTAGATGTCAAGTTTAGGCAATGCATTTCATGTTTAGTTTAAATGATTTTATTGTTCGAATGTGTGAATCTATTCTTGCCTTAATGTTTGTTTGATAAATCGTATATAAGGAAGTAGCCGAATCTTCAAAATAAAAAGGAAAGGAAAAGGTGTTTGAGGCATGACGCTTATAATTTGTGTTAACCTAATTCGTTTTTTCTTTACATGAGATTATTAAGTAGTTAGATTTAAGGAATTAACAGTGATGATTTGATGAGATATAATTCGTTAATTTAGTTTAATGATTTTGAAAATGGTTTATATGATATTGAGAAATGATATAATATTGATTTAATGATTTTATAAATGTTTTATTAAATGATGTCAAATCCAGTTTAAGTATAGTTGGTATGTCATAAAATTAGTTGTGTTGAAAGAAGTTTTGGCGTTTGTGCTCACCTTATTGTGTGCATTACTCAAGCACATTACCTAACACTTGTATGCATTTTATATTGTGGAGTGTATGGGGAAATCAATGAGTTAAAACCCATTTGAAGCTTGTGTGGATCATTGTGAAATGTTAGGAAATTTATCCATGTATTTATTCTCGAGCTAAAATATGATGATAAGATTTGGCTATAATTACATATGAAAATGTGATATATGTAAAATCAATGATCCACACATTTTAGGTAAATAAATGTAAAAGAAAAGAAAGGAAAACTCAGCACATTTTAGGTCCCTTAATTGCCTTATCAAGTTACACTTTTTGTTTGATAATTAAATGAAAAGAAAAGGAATAAATTAAAAAAAAAAAACAAATATAATTGTTTGCAGGTCCCTTGTTTTGACCATTTACATTTTTCCTACCAAGTAGTGCCACATGGTACTCCTTGATTGGTCCATGTGTCAATTTGTGTCAAGAGTTAACATTATTTGAGTGTGATAATAGATGGAATAAAAGTACATATACCAGATTGGATAAATTGAAATTACAGGTACTGCAATAAAATTTTTATTAAAGTATAAGGGGATTTGTTGCCATTATCCCTTACAGGTTTGCAACTTACAAGGTTAGCACTAGACTTGTTCATAGGCTAAGCTACTCACTTAAATTTGGAAGGATTTAGGTAAATATATTTTACCCAAAAATGGATTTGGATAAAAAAATTAGACTCATTTAAAATATGAGTCAAATCCGACCCAGTCAGACTCTTTTTAAGTTTATAATATTTTATATCATATTATTTTTATATATTGTGTAATTTAAAACCCATTAAAAAATAATCTTATACTAAATATATAATACTACTCTAATGTAAACATTAAAATAATTTTAAAATGACTATATAAAAAATTTCAATAAATAAAAATGTATAAAATTATTAAATAATAATATAATATAATATAAATATTTTAAATAAAAATAATAAGGATCGACCTAAAATGGACTTGGATTAGTTTTTTTACAAATATGAGTAAGTTTGGGCAAAATTTTAAGTCCAAATTTTGAGTCGGGCTGAGTTTGGACAAACATAAAATATTTTAGTATCATGCTTAGACTTGGCTCAACCCGGCCCATGAGCACATCTAATTTATTGATACGTTGCTAACTTAGCATCGTATTAATAAATGTATGACTTTTATTTTTTTTGATACAAATGCCTAGAACCATCCATAGTCTCTTCTCAACTCTTCAATAGGAAGATAAATGCATTTCAACACGATCGATCTCATGTCTTCTTGCATAAGCAACAATATCAATGTCAACTGAATTAAGACTCAGTCGACATGTACCGCTTTTATTCTTTATTAGTATGAATCTATATTGATGTATTTTATTGTATTATTTTAAAATATTTTTATATAGATATTTATAATTTAATTTTTAATTTTTAATTATATATATATATAAATTTATCTCAATTACATCTATAAAATATATTTACATGCAAATATAAATTTTAAAATGATTTATTAGGTTAAACAACTTAATTTGATAATTATTTTTTTTTGTTTTCATGTTTTTAAATAAAAATTAATTTAACGTATTAAAATGTTTAGTAAACACATGTTGAGGATTATTATTTGAAACATTGATTGTGTATTTTTTTTTTAATTCTATAAGTGCAATTAAAATTATCACAAGAATTTTAATTTTTTTATATATTTATTTTTTAATATTTTATTATATTAAACTTTTTTTAGGAATTATTATATTAGACTTTAATTTAATATTGAAATGAAATACATGAAAATGGCCCCACACACATAATGGTGTACTGGTCACCATTTTTTAAATGTCGGCCTGCATGCTCTAATGGGTCACATTAATAGGCCTTGAAAAAGAGAAAGCTGTTATATTACAACAATCTTTTTAGAATTGGATTGATAAATTTGGTTTATTTGATTTAACTTAAATAAATTTTTAAAGAATTATAATAGTTTAAACTTAAAAAGATTATTAGAAAATTAAAAAAATTTATGTTTAATTTTTAGTTCAATCAATTTCTTAACTTGATTTAATCAATTCATATCATTTCGTGAATCGATCGATATTTTTATTTCTCCAAACCGATATTTCAATTATTTCCAAATTTGATTTGTGAAATCATTATAAGCAATTTAGGGCACTTTTGGATAGGCATTTATTTCTAGTGAGGTGTGTTTAGCTTTTTTTTTTTTTCATGTTATAGTATCGTTATAATATTTAATCTCACCGTCACCATTATATTACTGTAACCGTAACTCAACGTATCGTCCATCTAAATGTACCTTTACAAAGGAAAAAACTTAATGCTTTGCTACTATTTTAAACATTTGATTTAAAACAAATTTAAATATAAGATTTCAATTTTTTTTAGAATAGATTTCAAATTATTCAGGATGTATTATGTTAAATAACTTATTTAATTGTCATATTTTATTTTTAATATAACTATAAAAGAATAAAGCTAAAATATAACTATATAAAAAATACATAACACTTACTAACATTATCGCATTATTATATTTTAATCAATTATTTATTAACTAAAATAGGAATTCACTATTCACCAAAAAAAGAATTCACTAAATTTTTTAATGATTTTTAATATTTTTATTTTTATTTTTTTAGATTTATTGTTAACAAAAATATTAAAGGGTGTTTTAGCTATAGTTTAAGGACCAAATTAATTATTAATACTTTGAATTAATTTGCCATCGAACTTAAATTAAAATGTAACCATTCAGTAACATTAATGATTTATATAAATTTTTGAAAGTTAAGTAATCGAAACGTAATTTAAACAAATTTTAAGAATAATTAATGTAAATTATCCAAAAATAAAAATTGTTAAAGACAAAATATTCTAACTGTCCGTAGAAGCCAGTTTGCACTAGTGACCAGTATGGGGGACTTGGTGGTCCGGTGACCTCGTATTAATGCAGTAATAAAATAAAAAAATTTAAAATTAAATTATATATTTTTACGATAATTTATATATATATATATTTTTTAATAGGTAAGAGTACAAAAGATAAAAGCTTTCGTACCATTTCAACCCAGACTTTCTTTTAAATTTTCTTTTACGTGAAAGATTAAAAAAAAGTTACAAATATAAAAATCTGTTGTGAATCAACTTAAAATCTACGCAAAAGGGTTATTTAATTTCCGGAATACGAAGCACGGTACCATTTGTTAATTTTGCCACTTGTAAACGGAGAATTCTTCAGTGGAATTTTTAAATTGGCAAGTGTTGACGAATGAATTTTGTGGAATTTGATGAGCGGAAAATGTGAGAGCAACTGCAGAGATGTAAGTATTATGAAACGTGTCCGTAATGAACGGTAGTGCACTGGAAATTCTGCCATAATCAATTTCCAACCAAAAAGGCGGCTGGCTCCCAAGGCATAATTGGTAAAACACGCAGTTTTAGAAAAAAAAATATAGTGATTTACACTGTTTTTATATTATTTAAGGATTTTGAAAATCAGAAGTTAAATGATAAAAAGCGCGTCTTCGGAAAATGTTTTATATAACTAATTTTTTTAAAACATCAACTATTTTTTTATTTATTTTTAGTTTTATATGTTAAATATTTATTTTTTCACTTGTATTATAAATATTGTAATTTTTAATATTATAAAATAATTATTTTAAAAAATAAATATTTATCATAAAATTATATATAAAGAAAAATATATTAAAATATTAATTATTTTTAAAAAAGTAAAATATATTTAATATAATAATATATAGAAAAATTAGTTGATGTATTTTAAAAAATAAATATATTTAATATAGTCATATGTAAAAAATTATTTTTATTATATAATTACATATTTTTATTTTATTTATATAAATAAAAAATAAAAAAACTGAAAAACAAATTCACTAATTAAAACTTAAAAATAACTTGTTTGTTAATTAAAAACATTAATTAAAAATTAAAAAAATTGAAGCAACATTCATTAAAAAAAAACAAATAAATAAGAGAGGGGATTTGAATCTGAAACGCAAGGTGAGAAAATGTAAACATTTAAAAATCGATTAGTGTAAAGCCTTTTCTAGAAACCCTATTTTCCTAAAATAATATAAAAAAAACGGCTAAATCGGCAATTTTTTTTAATAAAGTTTCCTTTTTCACTAATTTTGCCCGGGCTCACTATATTTTATCAGTCGCAGTTTTTCCTCTAGCATTTCCAAGAAGCTTCGTTATCTCCGCCCCCCACAGCATCAGCATGTCACCGTCTGCTGATGGAACCGTCAAATGCGCCTGCCGATGCTCCTCTTCGTCCCTGGAGAATGGCGGTTTCAACGATGACTCGGCCGATTATGGTCGTTTAAGTTCGGTTGATGGGACTTGCTCGCATTGCGCCTTATCAAAACCTTCGTCAAATTCTTCCTCTGCGCTTGCTTTTGGCACGGTTCCGTTAACGGAGTCGGAGAAGTTGCGGAGATTCATCGTCTCCTCAGCTAAAGGTTTCTCGATCGGGGCTGGCCTTAGAGGTGGATTAGCTCTCTTCTCGATTATAGCACGGTTAGGGCGCAAAAAATCAAGGTAACTAATTGTTATACAAATAAATTTGATAATTTCATGTTAATTTGCTTTATTTATGGTTATATACTACTAAGACAATAATTATGAGTGTAGGAAAGTTGAGTCGTTTTCTGATAAAGAAGCGATTGTTGCGGGGATGAAAGAGACTATTAGATACGGTCTTTTCCTCGGAACTTTTGCGGGTACATTTGTTTCTGTAGATGAGATTATTGTTGCTCTCGGGGGACATAACAGGCAATGATCTTCTTAACCTTAATTTTCCCCATTCAAACTAAGGAACTTGTTATTAACTTGGGTTTGATTTATTTGAGTTTCGATTCAGGACTGCAAAGTGGAGGGCGTTAATAGCGGGACTTGTTGCAGGTCCTTCCATGCTTCTTACTGGACCTAATACACAACATACGAGTTTGGCCATATACATACTCATGCGAGCTGCTGTATTGGCGTCGCGCTGCGGAATCAAGAGTAAACGATTTGGGAAGCTTTGTAAACCACTTACATGGAAGCATGGTGACATATTCCTTATGTGTCTCTCTTCTTCGCAAATTTTGTAGGTTCCTTTTGTTAAGTTGTCTTGGTTGTTGGTTAGATTTTGCTATTAATTAAACTTTAGTGCAATTCTTCATAATGAATCTCGGTCATTATTGAATTTACCACATGGACTAAATGACTAAGTCTACTAGGATTCCGAACTTCTGGATTAAGTTGCCAATCTCTAAACTATCCTGTTTGGAAGATTTAAGAGATTGGTAACTTAATTCATGACTGGAAAGTCTGATCAGCATGCCTAGGGACTTTGTTGTTCGTTTTTCTGCGTCTTTTTTCTCATTCAACCTGTTAAAGTTGGCAATCAAAATTGAAAATGTTTGTCTTTTCATCTCCAATTCTTAAAGTTCATTGAATCTTAGGCTTCATAGCATGAACTTAGATACTTAAATCTAAAAATGATGATCAAAGTCTAAATATGTGAAAAGAAAGTGGGAATGAAGGTAAGTTCTAATTAAATGTTTTGGGGCATCATTTGAAAAGGGGCTGCATGGAAGTGTGTGGCTTTACAAGTTGTACAAGTAATAGCATCAAAAACATTATCTCAGGAAATTTTTTTCTGTAATTTTCCTAAGAGGATGATGACTGTACATTTATTATTTTTCGAGAGTGTAATCTTTTAAGTGAAAGCTTTTATGTTTTCAGGTCCTCTTACCTTTTGAAGCCAGAGAGTTTTCCCCCTTCGTATAGGTCATTTCTCAATAAACATGTTGGAAAGGATCAGGTCATCCTGCAAGGCGTTAAAGAGCATGCAAGTGGCCTTCCATACGCTAATTTGGAAGCAATAGAGAAATTTTATAAGGCAAAAGGAGCAGACGTTAAATTAGATCCAAATATGAAAATCCCCTGTTCAGTATGATCCTTCTTTCTCCTTTTCTGTTGTTCTGCCGAGTAGCAATAATGTGTATACTTTGTTCATAGTGTACAGCACTCTACCAACAGGCCATATGGTTATTGGCAGTATGCATTCTTGTTTAATTGCATTTCTTTCTTCCTTTGGAACCAAAACAATAATAACAAATCATTTTCCCTCTACATAGCATCCATGTTATTACAAAAGTATATTGTTACTTCTGAGAATTGTGCTTAAACCCTTGAGCTATTTGCAGATGATACACGGGAATCAAGCATGCAGTTCACATGTTTTTACTTTTTTTAGTGAAGCATATAAAAGATCATTACCGGTATATCTTCCAGTTTATTTGATTCCTACACTAATAGTTCATCGTCAAGGCCTCCTAAAAAGGTAAAAGTAGTTAGGTAAAATTAATTAGGTTTTAAGCACCTCTTGATTTGAGCATCAGAAAGATCCTCACTAGAGGTTCTTCTTGTATCCTTTTCTAGTATAAAACAACTTCTGCTAGTATTTTGCTTTCTTTCCATTCTTCCTCGCTCTAAGGTATTATTATTGTCTAACATAGTTCTTGACTTTAATGCAGGCCTTACACAATATTTAGGAAGAGTCTTCTTGGTACAGCCAGATCAAGCTTATTTTTATCTACCTATACCGCATCTGCTTGGTTAGTGTATTATTATTTCAATCATGTCATGCATTGTTTTCATAGATTGTCTAGTTGTTCCCCAAGATCAGTAGTTCTTAACGTATTTCAACTTCAATTTTAGGCTTCTCCCATTTTAAAGTTTTCCTGATAAGTAACTGTCATTTAGATTTGGTGTTTCCATTGAAGTAACTAAAACATAGTTATTGTTGGTCAAAATTATGCATTCAACCTTTCCTTTCTTTGTTACTTCGATTGTTCTTATGAAGATCAGTATCTCATACTGGTCAACTATATTATAGTAGTCAGTGATGAGCAATCATTTTACATGCAAAATCACATGCCATTTATGACTAGTAAATTTCCATACCTTCATTAATGGTTCTATGCTTCTATTATGGCGGCACACTTTGAATGTCTTCTTTTGTTTCAATGCTCAGTTTTATTGTCGGGACATCAGGATTGTTGGTTTCGAAGCTGCTAGTAATTACTTATCATAATTTGCTGCAAAATACTTGAAAGAAAAACCAAGGGAGAATCATTAGTTTTGTCTAATGTTTGTAGGATAAAGCAAGCTTTGAATAGGATAATATGCTTGCCTAACATCTTCTTTGTCAAATTAAAACTGCAATATAATCATTGGTTCAGAAAGACGTTTTGCATTCAATAGAAATGAGGGAATGATATTATCTTGAATGAGTCACCTAGGTGGGAAAGAATACAATGTGATTAAACAAAACAAGGTTGGTGACATGCTTAAATGAAAGAGCAAGAATTTCTTGCTCTCTGTCTTGTCCGTATTTTACAGAACATCAACTATATCAAGTTAGAGATTCAACATTGGTGTACGACATTGAATGTACTAGATAGGTTTTATTTTCTTTATGATGCTGTCGACTTTGCAACATATTGCTGAATCGAATTTACTTGTGACTTGGTCTAAAATAGACAGACCTTTGTCATTGGGCTAACACCAGTAACTTCCAAACAGGATGTGGACTTGCATGGTGAATAGATTTTGGGGAAAATGTGACATACCAATTGTAGCAATGGGAACGGTAAATAACTCATACCATTTTGTCAGTGTTCTCTGATTGTTCCCTACTTAGCATGTCTCATTGGGCAGTTCCCAACGGGTCTGGCATTGGCAATTGAGAAGAAAAGTAGGCGGATCGAGATATCACTCTACTGCCTTGCACGAGCCATAGAGAGCTTGTTTACATGCATGGCGGATGTTGGGTATTTGCCGAAGTCAATGAATCTGAAGAGAGCTGATGTGGTAATATTTAGCTTGTCAACAGCGATAATAATGCACTGCTACGCACAGGAGAGGGAAGTGTTCCGTTCCAAGTACTTAAATGTTCTTGATTGGGTCTTTGGTGTGCCCCCTCCCCCATGTGAAACTCCTCCCTGCAAAAACAGATGAGCAGTTCGCAGGGGTTTGGGTTCAGGTATGAACATAGCAATGCATTTTGCATGAGATTCCAAGAGCCTTTGATTCAGAGCTCTTTTAGCTAATCAAATCCTAAATCATATAATTAGAACTGCACAATCTGATACCAAACAAAAACTGAAAGAAAAAAGAAAACCTCGATTCTCATGCGGAGTTCCCTCGTTGATGGAAGCAAGAACACCTTCTTCCAGATGAAGTTCCAGGAAAGCAAGGTGAAACATTCTTGAAAACTGCAAAACCGATGAGTTCAGAAGGTAGAGGGAGCCCCATGATTGTTGAAGTATCAGAAAACACTTTTCGATGGTGAGAAAATGAATGATTGATTTACCCAAAATAGAGTAACAAGAATGCATGAGATTTGATTGATGCTCGGCTTCTTTATAGGAGTTTTGTTGAAGGACGCAACATTGTAATTTGATTCCACGTTATTAACGATACGATCACCACGCGATCTTTATCTTTTTCGTTCACCAATTTTCTGTGACGGATCAGATATCTAATGCACCTTTTTGGGGCCATTTTATAAATTCGAGTTTTCCTATTTATCATTTTGTAAACTCGAGTTTGGAGTCGTGTGATAAATGTCACATTTATTTATATATTTAATTTTATTAAGTTTTTACTACACGATGTAAGACCTCACTTGTCAAAATTTGTTATTCAAAAAAGAAGGTTAAATCACGCCAAGATAATTAAATTATTAATAACTATACATTTCGATCATTTAAAAAAGTTATAAAATGATTAATAAATTATTCAAAAGTTTACATTTAAGTCATTAGGTTATTCAAAAGTTTTATTTAAGGCATTTGATTGTTAAGTTTTTTTTTTTTAATGTCCGGCTAGATAGTTTCAAGCGATGATTCGATGATCGGTATGGTAGATGAGTACCCATCAACGAATAGAAGAACATACATCAGATCAAATTCGACTTAGCAGTCAATGTCGGAGATCAGGAAAGAAAATTGTTTGGGTTTTTTTATTTATAAATTCATTACGCTCAAAGTTATTTCATGAAAAAAAAAACTAAACTGTAAAAAAGAAGGAGAACGAGAGTTTTCTATTGATGCAGACAATGCAAATAAAGAATACCATATAACAATGATTTTAACAATTTGATGACTTAAATAAAAAATTTCAAATAATTTAGTGATCATTTTATAACTTTTTGAAGTAGAATAACCAAAACGTGAATTCACTAATAATTTAATAACTTTGAATACATTTTACTTTAAAATTCACACACAAATGTTTTTAAACACCAAACATTGAATCTAAGCTAAAATATAATCATAGGTTTAAGAAATACATAAAAAGAGAGAGATATTTTAAGCTTTAATTTAGAAAATGCACCACAAAAAAAAACACAGAAAATCATTCTTTCATGGAATAGATGCCATTAATAGGGTCATACCAGATTACATTATTATTTTTGATCAAAAACAGGTTCAAAGGCCAACACCTCAGTATATTAAATCGAATCGGAAATTACAATGCTTTGAATTTCAGTCGGAAAATCTAAATTAAAAAACAAGTTACATTTGTTAACAATTACCATTTTACTTAGCTTATCAGCAGCTCTATTACAATTACGGGGTATCCACTTAACATCACAATAGTCAAAAGCCTCCATGTGAGTCTTGCACTCACGAAGCCAAAAACCCGTCAGCGTGACGTCCTCCCTCGAGTTAGCAATGTGGTTTATTACATCCGCACAATCCCCCTCAATAATCATAAAGTTGATCATACTGGATTAAAAATTGAGCATTATTAAGTCTAAAATAATAGGGTCAATTTAAAGAGTATAAGAGTTTTACATTAATAATAACTAAATCCTATATATTCATTCGGTTATTTGATGGTCATACTGAGTTAAAAGTTGATCATTATAAATTGATCTTTTTTCTACCTATTAGGATTACACGTAAAAAAAAAACCACACACATAAATGTAATTAAGAAAAAAAGATCAAGAGGAAGAAATCAATTTATTGCAGAGTTCTTCTTTGTCAAATCCAATAAGCAACTCCAATTTTACATAATGTAATTCATAAACTTGTAAAAATCATATTATTATAAAGATTCTAAAATTATTATTTATACAATATTAAAAGTTTTATTTGCATAATATCAAAATCAAAAGATCTCAACATAAAATATATATAAAGTAAGAGAAAATATACAATAAGTTAAAATATTTTAACGTGAAAAAGTGATGATAACAAAAGAAAAAACTCTTTTAAGAGAAATTTTTAAATCAAATGTATTATAATCTATAATTTTAAAATTTTTGTTAGACATGTCTTATCATTATAATTAAAAATTTAAAAGATGTATTTATGTATAAATCTTAATTTAAAAATAAGATTTAATCTATATTACATTACATTATATTTTAATTGGATAAAATAAAAAATAAATTAAAGGTGGATTGGTTCGGGTATTCTTTTTTGAGGATGGGCTGAGATAGGCCCAGGAAAGAATGGTGGGGGTGAGGTGTAAAAGATGAGCAACCATATTAGGGTTTAGTTCTCCCTGCTTCCCTATAAATACATCTCATCCCAAGCTTTCATTCATCACTGTCCTCTGTTTCTTCTCTCCGCGATTTAAAGGAAAACTGTTTTTGTTGAAAAGTAAAGAAAGAGAGTGCCTCTCCTTTCGGCTGCAAGAAAAAGTCTGGGTTTCTTGATGGCTTTGTTCTGGAGGCATATATAAATTTCCATCCGAAGATTGGGTTTTCAGATGATTTGCATTTTCTTTTGCTTATATCACTCCCTTTCTTTGGTACATTTATTTCTGTTTTTAGTTTCATTCGAACCCATAATCTCTTGTTTTTGTGTATTTTGAGTGGTTTTCTTGAACAAATTGATAGATGGCATCCCCAATGGTCACAAAACTAAAGGAAATAGTGAGAAACCAATCAAGGATTTGCACCACTCTTTCATTCCCCCATCGCAAAAGCTCTGCTCTTTTGGATATTTACTTCCAGTGTTAAATGCCCTAGACGTGATCTGATTTCAAGTCAGGCTGGTCCTATTTGTTTGTTCGGTTTATATATATATATATTTTAAAAATAGTCGTATAAAAGGCTTTCAAGAATTTTAAGAAAATTGGACTTCACCAATGCAACCTTTCAATTACGGTTAATCTTGACTGTCATTAATTTTAAAATTATTTTTAAAAAAACAAATAAGAAAACAAGAGATTATCAATTACAATTTTTATAATGTATAAAGTTTCATTACTTAAAATAAGAGAGACTTTATATAGAATATAGTCTGGATGTATAGTTAGTTACTGTTGACATAATAAAATAAATTTTTTATCAACCGTAAAATCATTCGTTATTTTACATTTTAAAACAAAAAAAAAAATAGCATTATTATAAAATTAAGGTTAACGATATTTTGTTATATTTTTGCTTTTTATTTTTTAATTTGCACACGTCAATTAAGCAAATAATTGAATCAAATTGAAAAAAAAACAATCAGCGGTTTAAAAAGGTTAGTCGACATTAGACCAGGTTGATACAAAATATCAGTAAGGGTGGAGAAGGTGAAGTGAATGATGGTATCGAGAAGGGTCAGTTAACTCGTTTTGAAATCGAAAACCAAGAAAAAGGAAGGTGGAAAAAGATGAGAGCTTAGCGGATTTGGGTTTCAAAAGAGGAGAACACCTTGATACAGAATACCAGTGGGGGTGGAGAAGGAAGGTAAGCCATTTTGAAACCAAGAGCCAAAAAAACAAGGGCAGAGAAAGATGAAAGCTTAGCATATCAGTGTTTTAAAAGAGGAGAAAGGCTTTACCAAAAAAAAAAAAAACAGAAAAGCCCCCCTCCCCCTCCAGTGTTATACCAATATATAAGTGATGGTTTGTAAAGAGAATGTATCTGTTGATAACAAGAGACCTATTAGAAGGTCCAATCGGACACATGGATGATAAGAGGCATGTGAGCAACCAATCAATCACGGAGTGACCATCATTTGCAAGTATCTCTCCAGTTGCTTCTTATGTTGTCACTTGTTTTAATTGGGGTCGAAGTAGAGCAAAAAGTTTGATTTTAGTATCACATTTTGATACGCGTCAGTTCATAGATAAATAAGATGTGGTTAAAGTTTTTCCCATACTCGGAACAATTTACATATCTTCACAAGCACCGGGCAAATTGCATTTTTATAACTTTTATAAAATTTTATGATTTATTATATAAATTTTTATAAATAATAAATTTATGTAACCAAATATAATATTATTTATATACTATCTACGAATTATTATAGTCAATTAATTGATTATATAAAAAAAAGAGAGAATATTAATTTACAACATAAAAAAATAGTATAGTCCAAATGCTTTAATGTGTAAGATTACTTTATATTAATTACCTAGCTATTTCTTTTATAAATTATAAGTCTCGAACACAAAAACACCATATCCAAGGTGCGCTTTCCAACACTAGAAAGTAGAAAGTATAAAATAAATAAACATAAATCAAATATTGCAGTGCTCAATGGCTTATGCTTGATGACTGCTACATATTTAGTCATAACCTATTCAGGAGTTGCAGTGACTCTTACATACAGGCAAGGCAAGGATGTATTCTAAATCATATTACAAATGAAATCTAGGTATTACAGGCTCAAGATGCACTGACATGATTCCCAAATTAAATACCAATGTTGCTCTGGATACAAATATGAAACAAAAAGGCTCTTGCTTCCAAGAGATTGCAACCAAATTTCTAGAGGAAACAAATACCTGTCCCACACCGGCTAAAGACTCAGCTAGATCCATTCATTGGCATTGCCGATCGCAGCAGTAGCAAGATGCTCTAGCATTCGTTGCACCTTTGCAAGTTGCTTCTCTTTCGGGGAATTCAACCAAATTGTTCATTTCAGATCAGCAAAGGATGTTCCAACATAGTTCCCAACTTTACATCTCGATTAAGCCGTTTCCAAGTGAAGCGAGCAAATACCAGCAAAGTTGGATACAATAGGTAAAGCAATCTGAAAAGCACAAATGTGGTGGCTAAGGCCAAATAGGTCTCTTGTCTAAGCAAATTCTGTGGAGATCTTGCCCATGAGAATGACCAGCTCTCCTGCTCAGTGCTTTTATGCTTCTCATGCTTTGGTACATGTCTGGTTTTGTCCCGCGATGTTTTATCCAGAGATTTGATCTGAAAGCCTATAGAACAATGCAACACTCATTAGAAACCTAAACAAGATAGGTAAGTTAATTGTCATTGTTTAACTTATTTTATCTAAATTTGCATCATCCTATAGGATTATACAATCTTATGAAGAGGATTGCAATAATCTCACATGGATAAAATTATGTGGGATGAGATGGGCACATTTTAGTCTTTACATACACCAAAAGCAAAGACAAAATGAAGTACGTTTACGGTTCGAAACTGTCCTATCACTTGTATCCTCTCGAATCCATAACCTTGTGCAATGACACAACCAAATGCATGATAAATGGAGAACCAGATAAGCAATCACAATTCACTGGTTAAAACCAGAAAGAATCATGAACAAATATAACATAACAAAGCTACTAAATAACGAACACCATTAGCAAAAACTCAAAACAAGCTACTAAATAAATTAACTCGAGATAATATGGATCTCCATAGTGAAAATAATTTGAAGAAACAAAGTCCTCACCGGTGACATCATTATAGAATGTGCTGAGAGATTCAAAAGACCGATTTCCATGATAACGAACACGCATTTTAGAATTTAAAAGGAAAAGAGTAGGAAAGCCATGAACTCCATACTTGGAGAGGATGCTGAAGAAATCAAATATCACCATTATTTAGTTCAAGAAGATATGTACTCGTAGCATGAGCAAATACCAAACGAAAAATAATCAATAGCAAACCTTGGCCTGACAGCTGATTCTTTTATGGCAAAATGAGGAATGGAAGGATAGGTAGAAGAAAGGGTCAAGAAGCTTGGTCTAAAAGACCTTGAAAAAGGGCACCAAGATGCATAGAAAAGCACTGCTACATATTCATGAATATTGCTATGAACCATGTTAAGCGCCTTCTGCAATGAAATCTCATCCCCCTATTCAGAGACAAAGAGAAGATTTAATTAAAAACTGTACCCAAAAAGGGAGTATAATCAGAATTCAATGCAATTCTAACAAGGACTTATCTTAGGAATGTTAATCCCTCTTAGCCTTTAGACCCCATTCTTAAAGAAACTTGATAAGGGTTGGATATTGTCCCCAATTAAGGTTCTATATTCCTATTCTATCAAGAGCTCTAGCGGGTTGAAAGAGTGGTAGTGCCTGAACTTGCACATGGTTGGACTCTATACTACCACTTGAGCTAGCGAGATACTCTTGCTCCGTAAACCGACCTCAGACAGAATAGGAAGACAAAACACCAATTGGGAACCATACAGTACTTACAGAGAATCCGACCCTCAAAAACAACTTAATGCTGGGCCTATCTCCATTTGCATCAGGATCGAAGATTCATTCTGATAAGCGGCCAAAATGAAAAACCTAAAATCCATTCCTAATTCCTTGATTGCATATTTATCAGCTTAAAACTTTAAAATGTGCACAAACAAAAAATTCCCTAAACTTAGCCCGAAATACACAGCACAGGATCAAATCAGTCAAAGAATAAAATTGAAAGGGAAAATTATCAAGGTACCTCGGTAACTCCAACGGAATCGATAGATTCAATACAATCAGAGTGAATGGAGCAAAAAGAGTCACGAAAGTCAAAGACGGCTTCAAAAACGGAATTCTTGGGACACAACGGAACCCTGACGGGAGAGGAGACGGCGCATGTTAGCCTCCACCACAAAAACAAGATTAGGATCCTCATTTCCCATATCTTCGTACCCATCAAAAGGATCGGTGATTCACGGAAAATTACCGAGAAAAGAAAAAGGAGTGGGAATATCTTTTTAAATATAAGAAACCTAAAATGGGATAAAAGAAGAGAATTATAGATTCTGGGAAGATTATAGTGTCAGACACTGAAAGAGATTAAACAAAATCGGATTTTTGGGCAAAGACAGTGCTTTATAAGTTAGCAAGAATGAAGAAAAATATTTATAGATTCTGCGAATAAAACTACATCTTAATCAACTAAAATTTTATTAATAATATAGTATATATATTTGATAAAAGTTATACACTTTGGTATTTAAAGTTAACGATGTTACTTTTTGGTGTTTAATTTGATAAAAATTCATAATTAATTAATAGTATTAAAAATTAAATTTTATCAAATTGACCTTAAAACTTGAATTAAAATACTTCCATCGAACAATATTTGACAAATTAAATCTAAATTAAACAATTTCACAAATAACATTAAATTTATTCTATTAATCATGAAAAATTCAAATATAATGATATTAGTCATTAAATCAATCCTAAAATTCGAATTAAACACTAAAAAATTAACATTATTATCTTCAGATACCAAAATATATAATTTTTATCAAATACAGATGACAAATACCACATTGGATCAATAAATAACAAAAATACCATATTAAAAAAATGTCAAACTTAAATATCAAATAATATATTAAACGTGCATATTAACCTTGAAATGAATTCATTGAATTATTTTATGTAAAATTAATTAGTTACCATTATATTATTAGGTTCTACTGGAAAATAAATTGATTAAAATACAAAGAAAATAGCAAAAGCAAGAAAATTCATTTCAATAGTACTTACATAATTAAAATTTACATGATTAACATGCATTTGTATAAATATATTTAAAAAAAACAAAAAAAACATAATATAATTATAATTATAAATTATAAATTATAGCAATTTTTTTAAAAAATAAACTTAAGACAAACGAGGTCTTAATTTAATGGACAAGGCTAAAGTTCTAATAATTTTAAGTTTTTAAATTCGAGTCTCATTCTATGTAAATTATATATAAGTTCTTAATTTATATTTTTTGTAATTGCAATGTAATTCTACTCGTAAATTAAAAAAAATTACATATACTAATTAAAAAACTTGGCTAATATATTTAAAAAAAATCCTCAAACTATTATACTTTGTTTAAACAAACTTTTATATTATTTTTTTATAATTAAATGTGACCCTATAGTTTTTTCTCATGAAAACCCTTGATTTTAATTTTAAACGAATTTGCATTTAGGTTAATTATTTGATACACAATTAATAAAATTTTTTAGACTTTACAAGAAGGTTGAGGGATAACTTCAATTAAGTAAATGTAAAATTGACATTGTTTGATGGATAAATCTCATAATTATATATGAACTTTGGTTTAATGTATAATTTTATAAATGAAATATTAATTTAATTCAGATTCATAAATTATTAACTCATTTATCGATATAGCACCTGTAACACCATAAACCTGACCTAGATGAAACAAGCAACTCCAAACAACACGTCAGCAAGTAAAACATTCATGCATTTATAAAGACAATTACTCGAGTCTTTTTCATAGATTAGTAATTGCAAAGGAGTTCATAATTTAGCTCCCAAAGATCATAACGTAAATACGTCCCACTACCACAAGTCTTAGTAACCAACATAGAAAAGTCAACATCTTAGTTTTAACATCTGTTTCTAACATATAAACCAACTACCATAACAAACAACCTAAGTAATCCTAAAAGAGTGATCGAGTGCCTGCATCGCCGCCCTTCAAGCATGAGATAATCCTGAAACAACATCAAAACAAGTCAGTATAAATGTATTCGACACTTAGTAAATCTCATCAGCATAACTCACAAGGATTATAACTAGTTCTCCAATCCAATTCATATAATACAAATAGTACAGAAATTGTATAACAGTTTATCAGTGTTCTATCAGTGCTAACAGTCTCACAGCTAGTACAGTAATGTCATCGTAGCGTTTACAGTTTCACTGCTAGTTCAGTAGTGTTATTGCAGTGTTTACAATGTCACTGCTAGTTCAGTGAGATGGTCAAACCATCGTTCTGTTCCGTCCCATCTTTCCAATTCAGTTTAATGATAACTTTGTATAAACTCATATCATCCATCCACGTCCTCAGTTACCCAAAGTCATGTTCAGAACCATGTTGCACACATGTATAACAACCCCCACAGTCCAACATAGGTCATGCAAGTACTACGATTCGTATACAGTCATTTGACATGGGTTTTCTACCCGGCCCACACTGCACACGGCCTGGAACACGACCATGTACCTGCTCGTGTGTGACCCACGGTCTGGCGCACGCCCGTGCGTCTAGCTAGTGTACCCTCTTGTACCTGTAATTGTAAATAGTATGTTCACATGGCTTGGCCCACGACCGTGTGCCAAGCCCGTGTGGTACAAAATAATATGCACACACGGTCTAGGACATGCCCGTGGTCCCCGTCCGTGTGCTTCTTGTACACTAGTTCCTAAAACAATACATGCACATGGTATGATACACATCTGTGGGCTCCGTCCGTGTGTCACCAAACAGTATGCACACACGGTCCAGCACATGGCCATAGGTACAGCCCGTGTTTGTCTTGCACCTTTTTCTGAGACACACGACCTGAATACACGCCCATATGGCTCGAAACAGCAGCCAAATCTGGGTAAAAACACAGGTAAATATAGAAATTGTAAAAGGGATTTCGACCCTACCTGAAACACACGAGACTAATGTCTTCAAATGCAAATTCCAAAGCCTAAACCAAGTTTCAAGTAACTGATTTCAACAATTAAGTTATGAACTCACAATTGTTCAAGATTTCACATCAATACGTTAACGACACAACACAAATTCTCACCTTTTCACGATGCCGCAATCCCGAACTAGGACGTCATGGGAGGAGTGTCAGCACGGTCTACGCTAAAGGAAACGAACATACACTTTAACAACAATTCCTCAAATCCATAATTATTAACACTAACAAAGCTTAAAATAACCAAACAAATATCTTCTCCAAACTTACAATCGATCACTTCAAAAACAACTAACAAACCAATGATCATGTCGATTACGCTTTGAAACAAATAAATGAAAAATTCGAGACTGACAACAACTTCCCCATGAAAACCAAAAACAACAAGAGCAGAAAATAAAAACAACTTTCCTTTCCAAAAACCAACCAGATGGAACCTTTATTTAGTTTTTAACTTCCATTTGACGAAAAAGTGAAAAAATAAATGCACGTACATGTAGGGATTTGAACACGCTACTCCAAGAATAGTTAGACAATTGCAAGACCTTTAAACCACTAGGCTCATCGTTGACATTGCAACACGCAAAAATCAATTTATGGATCAGCACCAGAGTCCAGAGTTCAGTAAAAAGAAATGACACATTGCAAAACTACGACTAGAACCTCAGAACTCAAATAAACAGTTAAAGCATTTAACTGCAGCAACAAAGACAGTTTCAGTGACGCAACGTATACAGAGAAGTTTAAATTTTTGAGGCATTACAACTCCCTCCCTCTAACAGAAATTTCATCCCCGAAATTTACCTGGATCGAAGAGGTACAGATATTGTTTTAGCATTAAATCCTCGGATTCCCAAGTGGCTTCCTCCGTGTCATGATTACGTCATAACACTTTAACCAAATGTACGATTTTCTTTTGTAAGATTTTAACGTCTTGCTCAAGAATCTAGACAGGCTCTTCTTTGAACGCTAAATCGAGTCGTATCTCGATCTCCTCTATCGGAACAATGTGAGAGGGATCGAAACGGTATCACGCCAACATGGAGACCTGAAACACATCATGAATTCGGACAGATTCCGGAGGTAGCTCAAGTTGATATACTACAGGCCCAACCCATTTCAAAATCCGATAAGGTCCAATGAATCTCGGGCTCAGTTTGCCCTTTCTTCCAAATCGAAGTACCTTTTTTTCACGAAGAGACCTTCAAGAATACCTAATCACCGATCGAGTACTCTATGTCTTTCCTTTTCAAATCTACATATGACTTTTGTCAGTCAGATGTTACTTTCAGCCTATCCCTAATCAGTTTAACTGTGTTCTCGGTCTAAGCCACTAATTTTGGGCCCAATACTCGTCTTTCACCTAACTCAGTCCAACACAAAGGGGTCCAACACTTCCGATCGTACAAAGCTTCGTAAGGTGCCATTTATATACTAGATTGAAAACTGTTGTTATACACGAACTTGGCTAACGGTAGGTGGTCCTTCTAACTACCCTTGAAGTTGATCACACAACCTCGAAGCATATCTTCTAAGATATACATCACTTGTTCGGACCGACCATTCCTCTACGGATGGTACGTGGTACTTGTCACACTCAAAACTCGAATATCATCACCGATTAGGGTTTCGATATCTTGCTATTCATTTATCACTGTTCATCTTTAACTTCATGATATCCAGCTTTATTTATTAAAGCATTTCACTCTATACGTTATATATATATCGTCATTTAATCATAAACACAATTCAACAAAGGCAAAAATGACATTTCTAATATTTTAAAAGACTTATACCGATACTTGATGGACAAGTATCAGTAGTAGTCAAGTCAGTAAATAATTCAGAAACTGTGCAGATTTTTATCGATACTTGTGCTAGTTCTACCGGTATAAGTATAACTTCTATTGATATAAATCATGCTTCTACCGATACTAAAAACTCCAGAGAACTAATATTCTCGCTCTGTAACTTCTACAAATACAAGTATACAAACTACCGATACATCAAAACATATAACTACCAATACTTGCAATTCAACTACCGACACAACCCAAGTCAGTGACAACCTTTCTCCTACCATGTACTTCTACCGATACATGCATGGGTTCTACTGAAACAAGTATGCAAAATCTCAAGAATTATGCCAAAACACAATTTTATCAACACAATTATATATAACTCTAAATATGCATTAAGGCAAACACACAAAATATATATAGTTTCCTAGTCATTACATAGCATTTTAAGTCTATACTCCAACTTATGCTACATGCATTTTTACATTCAACATTCTATCGACATAATAAGATTTTACCATCTCTGTTACAAAACAAAAGATAACAACATTCTAGTTCATGCCATAAGACAGAGTGATGCAAGAACTACCAACAAACTTCGTAATAGTATGACTTTAAAAGATGACGATGATTCGATCTTCAATCAGCAAAACAACCTACAAATAACAACAACATCTTTTGTAAGCTTCATAGCTTAGTAAGTTCGATAATTTAAGGAGTTATAACATTCGTAATAAGCAACTATAGCTCAACCGAGCCAAGATATTCCCATTGTTCTTGAGTTAAATACAACTTCATTTCCATGTCTATAACTTCATTTCCCATTGTAACACTCTAGTTTTTAATTAAGGACTTAGTTGGGAATTTTAAAAAAATTTGGGGTTTTCTAAAACCCTAGAATATTTTGGGGATTTCCAAGTAAATACTCCTTTTTAGTTGGGTATAAAACACACCTTTTCACCATTTGCCTCTTTTCCTCTCTTTTTTATTTTTGTTGCTGCCGAAACCTCTCCAAAAGCTCTCTTTTCTTCCTTTTTTCGATCACCTTCGACGAAGCCCTCCCTCCGTGCGTGTTCGACACCGCCAATGCCAATCTTCTCCTTGCTTTTGTGCGAACAAAACGCTTCCCTTTTGGTTTCCTTAGTTGCTTTCGTTCATGTGTTTTGGACAAAGGGATTTTCGACCTTTGAATCTCATTTTGCTCCGTCATTTTTTGTCGACTTTGGTGTGGATAAGTTGTAAAATCGAGTGTGGTTTGTATTTTTGGGTGGTTTGCTTATGGAATCATGGTGGGCAAACGTTGGTGGCGAAGGTGGTGACGACAACGGGGCCGTTAGGGTCTTCAAACCTTAATTTTTCCTTTAGTGGTAAAAGATGTTGAAATGGGTCATTATTGCAAGCCCAATAAAGAAATACCCACACCAAGCCATGACCCAAATTTTGAAAACCTTTGAGCCCAAACCCTTTAAAATAACCAGCCCAATTACTTTTAAAACCCAAACCTTTTAAAAAATTTTAAGCCCAACCTAGACCCAATAACTCTAACCCAAAGTGAACCAAACCCAATTGAACCAAGTCAAACCATTGACCGACCGTTGACCAGCTGTTGACTGACCTTTGATCAATTGTTGACCGATCATTGACCTACCGTTGACTTTGACCGTTGACCGTTGACTTGAACTGTTGACTTTGACCGTTGACTTTTTCCGAAAAACCTTACCCTACCATTTTTCGACGTTCTGAGTCAGATTCCACTATCCATTTTGCCAGATTCTAACCCAAAAGTCTCGCTTTGATAATTTTATCTTAAATTTTGTACTTTAAGTTATTTTATAGTTTTAATTTTGGATTACTAATATAAAATATTTGTGTTTAGGTGATCACAATTCCGAGGCAAACGATTTACCTTCTCCATCTGTGCAACCCTCTCTTGGATCGATTCTGAGAGCTGCATGTAAGTTACTTTAGTTTAGTCTTGTGTTTAAGTGGTGGCTAGGTTTGTAATAATATTTAGTTGTATTTGTAGGATCTAATTCCGTTAGACTAGGTACTCGTATAGTACGTGATGAACGACCTCCTCGTCACTAGAGTTCTATTTGCTTGAGGTGTGTTTCTAACTGTAATATACCTTAATGTATGTGATGTTGTTGAGATTATGTGATTTCATGCTGTTTAAAGCATGTTGATATTGAGATGATTGTGTTGTGGTGAAAAAAATGTTATGATTGAAAATGAGCTGTGAAAATGTATGTTGATAATGTCATGCATATATATATGTACATTGAGCATGTGACGGATAATTATTGTGATTATTCTACTGTAATTACAGTATATGGGATATAAATTGAGATTGAGATTGAGACAATATATATATGATAATCATGTGGTCATACCATTGTGTGTTCATGGGGTGGGATTTAAGGTGGAAGAAGTGGTTATCATTCCTTTTAAGGTTGATACTAAAACCACACTGCGATTGGTGAAGTTGGTTGGGAAAGGGTTCTGGGGAACCTTTTCACTGTGTTGGTGTGATGGAGTGTAGATGCATTGCATTATTCTTGTGATTGAAATATGATTTGTGGTTATCCTTTTGTGATATAAATTGTTATGTTGATATATAAAAACATTAGGTTGTATGTACTTTAGAGACACACTAGGCTTTATAGCTCATACCTCCACAGTTTTCTTACAGGTAATCAGGAATTAGGTGACTTGGTACCCGGAGGCTTAGTTACAAATTTACATTATTTTATTATTATTATTATTATTATTTTGATTTTGGATTATTAATATACTTTGTTGGTAATTATTCGTTTTGGGTTGTAAATACAATTTATTTTGGGACTTTTGGTATTATATTTTTGGGAGTTTAATTAACTTATTTTATTTTTAATTATAAGTTTAGTACTATATATATGTATATTTATGTTTATCTTTGAGAATGGATGTGTATGATTTTGGACTATCGAGTTGGGTGTGGGTAAAATTACTTATTTAACCTTTTTGATCCGATCGAACACTCTGGATCGGGTAAAGGGGGTTACATTTACTTTTTATTATAAGTACTCGATGCTGCTCACACGAGCTGTCGAGGACTTCCAACATATGCAGTACCCCAATCATTGGTACGGTGTCTGTCTGTACTGTAAACTGTTCCCTAACGATGTTGCTCACACGAGCTATCGGGAGTATGCATAAAGCATAAGTCCCAGCCATCGAAGGGCTTATAATACATTTAAGATTCATATCTCTTTTTCGAATCAAGATACTGCTCACATGAGCTGTCGAGAACTCGCAATATATGCGATACCCCAACCATCGCGTTAGTACTTTTTCAATGGCATAAAGCCTAATATCTCTTTCGTTTCATTTCTTCGATCCCTTCAATGTCAAGTGCTTCCGATTCGCTGAACATTGACAACATACAAATAAGAATTATTAAGTAAAATTTACATTACGTACTTACTGGACTGAATTACAGTTTAGGAAAGACTTCAGGGACTAATCTACCAATTTCTCTTTTCCTCGATCTGTAGCACGATCGAATTCTACATCCACAAATCATTCAATTTCTTGCATTAAAACACACAATCAGATCATATAATATAATTCGGTCCTTTTTTAAGAAAATTACAATTTTACTCCTAATATTTTCCTTTTATTCAATCTAATCCTTTCAACACAAAACATGCAAAATAACCATTTTCTCACACAACCAACCTTAGCCAAATTCTCTAGGGTATTTATCCCACCCCTTCACACCTTTATTTATACAACAATACATGTAATTTTATCATTTTCACATTTTAGTCCTTAAACCCTAATTTCATCAAAAATATCTTTACAAAAAGTTTTAACCCAAGTATCAAACATTCAAATATATCAAAAGTTTTTAAGAAAAAGTATTTTGAATAATGGCAAGTTTCATAACAAGTGACAAATTCATAAATTAGTCCTTGTATAAGCTAGATTAAGCTAATACGGACTCGAAAACATAAAAATTACAAAAAACGATCAAGGTTTGCTTACCCAAATCAAAGCTCAAAGTTGATAAAGAAAACCCTAGCTTCTCTTGTGTTTTTGCCGTGAGGATGAAGAAGATGAGTGAAAATGGTCTTATTTTCACTAAATTTTCTTTTAATTTAATATATATACTAATGGTAATTTTGTAATTTTTAAGACTTTCATCATTAATTCTTAATTAATCACTTTTAATCTTAATTATTACCTATTTACACTTAATATAAATCATACTAATCTACTCACTAACACTCCTTTGTTTAATTTACTCATTTGATCCTTCTAATTAAACATCTATACTTTTGCACATATTACAATTTAGTTCTTTCTATTCAATTAACTATCTAATCGATAAAATTTCTGAACCAAAAATTATTACGATGCATATCATACCATAAATATTAAAATAAATAAATTTACGACTCAACTCATCGGGTTTGTGATTTTGAAATCACTGCTTTCGACACCACTGAAAATCGGGCTGTTACAACACTAAAATTTTAATCGCGTACCCAATGTTTCATGCAATTTCTTCCAGAATCGCAAAGTAAAGCGTGGATCCCTATCTGAAATAATTGAGACTGGAACTCTGTGTAATCTCACAATCTCAGAAACATACAGCTTGGTAAGCTTTTGAAGAGAGTAGTCGGAGCGAATAAGTAGGAAGTGAGCAAACTTGGTCAATCGGTCAACGATGACCAAAACAAAATCTTTCTTAGTGGGTGTTAAGGGTAACCCACTAATGAAATCCATCGTCACTCGTTCTCACTTCCACTAGGGAATCTTAACTGGTTGTAACAATCCTGATGACAACTGATGTTCGGCTTTAACTTTCTAACATGTCAAACAATGAGAGATGTAGGTAGTCACCTCTCATTTCAACCCATATATCTTTCGTAGATCCCAATACATCTTATTTCTGTCAAGATACATAGCTTAGGGGCTACTATGCTCCTCTTGCAGAATCGATAATCTCAGCTTAAATTCTTTCGTTACACAGATACGTCCCTTGAAGCATAACACTCCCTCGTTGTTCAACCTGAATTCAGACTTGATACCCGCCTCAACTTCACGCAAACGTTTCCCTAACAACTTATCTTGCAACTGTTTAGCCCGAATCTGTTCAACCCAGGTCGGTTTCACTTGCAACTCAGCTAACAACCCACCGTCCTCCACTAAACTTAGTCGTGCCAACATTGCTCGTAAATCAATCATTGCTCGTCGACTAAGAGCGTCAGCCACTACATTTGCTTTACTGAGATATTACTCAATTATACAGTCGTAGTCCTTGAGTAACTCAACCCACCTACGTTGTCTTAGGTTCAATTATTTCTGAGTCAACAGGTATTTGAGGCTTTTGTGATCAGTATAGGTTATTCATTTTTCACCATACAAGTAGTGCCTCCAAATTTTCAATGCAAACACAACCACAACTAACTCAACATCATGAGTATGATAATTACCCTCGTGAACCTTAAGTTGTTTGGAAGCGTACGTCATCACCTTTCCCTCTTGCATCAGAACACATCCCAAACCCACATGTGACGCATCACTATACACCACAAACCCCTTACCCAACACCGGCAGTACCAATACAAGAGATTGCGCTAAAACAATCTTGAGCTTCTCAAAGCTCGTCTGATGTTTCGTAGACCACCTGAATGGAACGTTATTGCGCAGAAGTTTAGCTAGGTGAAACAAGCAACTCCAAATAACATGTCACCAAGAAAAACATTCATGCATTTATAGAGACAATTACTCGAGTCTTTTTCATAGATTAATAATTGCAAAGGAGTTCATAATTCAGTTCCCAAAAATCATAATGTAAATACGTCCCACTACCACAAGTCTTAGTAACCATCATAGAAAAGTCAATATATTAGTTTTAACATCAGTTTCTAACATATAAACCAACTACCATAACAAACAACCTAAGTAATCCTAAAAGAGTGATCGAGTGCCCGCACCGTCGCCCTTCAAGCGTGAGATGATCTTGAAACAACATCAAAACAAGTCAGTATAAATGTATTCGACACTTAGTAGATCTCATCAACATAACTCACAAGGATTATAACTAGTTCTCTAATCCAATTCATATAATACAAATAATACAGAAATTGTATAACAGTCTATCAGTGTTCTATCAGTGCTGACAATCTCACAACTAGTACAGTAATATTATCGCAGTGTTTACAGCTTCATTGCTAGTTCAGTAGTGTTATTGCAGCTAGTACAGTCAAACCATCATTCCGTTCCATCTTTCCAATTCAGTTTAATGATAACTTTGTATAAACTCATATCATCCATCCACATCCTCAGTTACCCAAAGTAATATTTAGAACCATGTTGCGCATGCAGTCCAACAACCCCCACAGTCTAACATAGGTCATGCAAGTATTACGGTTCGTATACAGTCATTTAACATGGGTTTTCCACCCGACCCACATTGCACACAACCATGTATCGACCCTTATGTGATCCACGGCCTGACGCACACCCGTGTGTCTAGCCCGTGTACCCCCTGTACTTGTAATTGAAAATAGTATGTTCACACGGCTTGACCCACGCCCGTGTGGTACAAAATAGTATGCGCACATGGTCTGGGGCACACACGGTATGAGAATATCTTTTTAAGTATAAGAAACCTAAAATGGGATAAAAGTATAGAATTATAGATTCTGGGAAGATTATAGTATCAGACACTGAAAGAGATTAAACAAAATCGGATTTCTAGGCAAAGACAGTGCTTTATATGTTAGCAAGAATGAAAAAAATATTTATAGATTTTGCGAATAAAACTACATCTTAATCAATTAAAATTTTATTAATAATATATTAATATTATTGTTGTATGAGACGGAGTCATAAATCAACTTGACACAACTTATATTGATGACATACGATAATAAACAACAATATTCATTTAATATTTCTTAATTTGACGTATTTTTATGTTTAAATTTTATTTTATTCGTAATTTAATTTACTCTTTTTCCTATTAATATAGTATATATTTCGCGTGTGATAGAATTTCTAGTAGTTAATTTTATTTTTTTAATATGCAAATTTTAAATAAAAATATAATTATATCTTTCTTATTATTTATTTATGTATTTTTATTCAATTTTTAATGTTAATTGCAAAATAATTAAAATTTAATTATACATTGAATTGCTATAAAATTAACTATATTTGACTTTTTCATAAAAATATATATTTAACTTCAATTAAAATGTAGTAAAATTATATTTAATTTTGTTACATATTAAGTTTAATATAATGTTTGGTACTTAAGTTTGACACTTTTTATTTATGTGCTACTTGTGTTATTTTTCGGTCTAATATGATACATGTATTTGATCAAAGTTATATATTTTGGTATTTAAAGTTAACGATGTTACTTTTTGGTGTTTAACGTAGGTTTTAGAGTTGATTTGATAAAAATTTATAATTAACTAATAATATTAAAAATTAAATTTCATCAAATTGACCTTAAAGCCTGAATTAAAACACTTCCATCGAACAATATTTGACAAATTAAACCCAAATTAAACAATTTCACAAATAACATTAAATTTATTCTATTAATCATGAAAAATTCAAATATAATGATATTAGTCATTAAACTTTCATTAAATCAACCCTAAAATTCGAATTAAACACTAAAAAGTTAACATCATTACCTTCAAATACCAAAATATATAATTTTTGTCAAATACAGATGACAAATACAGCATTGGACCAATAAATAACATAAATATCACATTAAAAAATGTCAAATTTGAATATCAAATAATATATTAAACGTACATATTAACCTTGAAATGAATTCATTGAATTATTTTATGTAAAATTAACTACTTACCATTATTTTATTAGGTTCTAATGGAAAATAAATTGATTAAAATACAAAGAAAATAGCAAAAGCAAGAAAATTCATTTCAATAGTACTACATAATTAAAATTTACATGATTAACATGTATTTGTATAAATATATTAAAAAATAATATAATTAAAATTATAATGTATTTGTATCGACCCGTGTGTGATCCACGGCCTGGCGCACGCCCGTGAGTCTAGCCCGTGTACCCTTCTGTACCAGTAATTGTAAATAGTATGTTCACACGGCTTGGCCCAGCACGTGTGGTACAAAACAGTAATCACACACGGTCTGGGGCACGCCCGTGGTCCCCGCTCATGTGCCTCCTATACACTATTTCCTAAAACAATACGTACACACGATTTGATACACGCCCTTGAGCTCCGCCCATGTGTCACCAAACAATATGCACACACGATCCAGCACATGGTCATGGGTATAACCCGTGTTTGTCCTGCACCTTCTTCTAAGATATACGACCAAGATACACGTCCGTATACCAACCCATGTGGCTCAAAATAGCAGCCAAATCTGGATAAAAACACAGGAAAACGCAGAAATTGTAAAAGGGATTTCGACCCTACCTGTAACGCATGAGAATAATATCTTCAAACGCAAATTCCAGAGCCTAAACCAAGTTTCAAATAATCGATTTCAACAATTAAGTTATGAACTCACAATTGTTCAAGATTTCACATCAATACCTCAACGACACAACACAAATTCTCACCTTTGCACGATGCCGCAGTCCCGAACTAGGACGTCACAGGAGGAGTATTATTACGGTCTACGCCTAAAGGAAACGAACATACACTTTAACAACAATTCCTCAAATCCACCATTATTAACACTAACAAAGCTTAAAATAACCAAACAAATATCTTCTCCAAACTTACATTCGATCGCTTCAAAAACAACTAACAAACTAGTGATCACGTCGATTACGCTTTGAAACAAATAAATGGAAAATTTGAGACTGACAACAACTTCCCGATGAAAACCAAAAACAACAAGAGCAGCAAAAACAAAGAACGTTCCTTTCCAGAAACGAAGAGAACCATTATTTAGTTTTTAAATTCCATTTGATGGAAAAGTGCAAAAATAAATGCACGTACGTGTAGGGATTCAAACACATGACACCAAGAACAATTAAACAATTGCAAGACCCTTGAACCACTAGACTCATGGTTAACATTATAACACGCAGAAATCAATTTATGGAACATCACCAGAGTCTAGAATTTAGTAAAAAGAAATACCACATTGCAAAAACTACGACTCGAACCTCAAAACTTAGATAAACAGTTAAAACATTTGACTACAACAACAAAGACAGTTTCAATGACGCAATGCACACAAAGAAGTTTAAAATTTTAGGGCGTTACAGCATCATTTTAAGTATACATATTAAAAGAAAAATAATTATATATCTAATATAAAAATAAATTGATGTATTTATTCTTTTAAATGTGTACAATTGAATCAAAATTATATATTTGAACCACAATCAATGTTTCATGTGTATAATTGCATCAAATCAAAGTTTATATATCAAATTGCATACCGTATCAAAGTTCATTTGTAGTTTGAAATTTATTCATAAATTTTATATAAACAAATTCAGGAAAATGTGATTAAAGTTGAATGCTAATTAGTAAATAAATATATTATTAGAACCTTTCTTTTTGGAAACAAAATCAATTTTCGTTAAACTAATTAAAAGGATAAAAATTCACGAAATAGTAATTGACAGTTAAAAATAATTAAAAAAAAAACAAATAAAAGGCCCAATACGAGCAATTCCACTCAACAAAATGAAAGCATGTCCGGGATTAGACCAATTTCCCTAAACGCCATGTCACTAGCCGAAGTGAGGCACAAAACCACTGCGTAAGCCTCCGCCCAAGTCGAGTGCCTTTGTACCTTCCCACCCAAAACCATGCCATCCGTATCTTACGCCACAATCCTGAGCCTAGTCGTGTGCGTCCTCTCGATCCATGCGGCATCTACAATTATCTTCACTTGGCGAGTGCCTTGATACATGCCGAATGTTTTTCCTTTGAGTTGGCACTTGGCATAGAAGAAGGAAAAAAGCAATAAACCCGTCTTGATCCAAATAGTAAAACAAAACTGCTTAAACCCAAGAAGCAATGAAAGTAGATGAGGATGTGTGTGATTGAAAATGTGGTCAACTATAAGTTGAAAGGCGGAAATAAGAACGACAACAAGCATGTGAAAGCTAGCAAAGGAATGGTGTTGGAATGTTAGCGTTAATGGAAGCACCTTGATGACCATTAAAGCTTTAGGTTTTAGATTCTTGCTTCAAAAACCATTCTCCAGTTCTAAAACAACCATTCTTTTGTTTATGTATTTTCTCTTTCTTTTGATTTTAAGACAGGCATTCCAGTTAGGCTTTTATTTTTGTGCTTTAGATGACAAAGCCAGTGCTACATTTTCAGATTTTATTATCGACTTTTTTAAGAAACCTTCCCTTCATATGCCTTTATCCCCACCAAGGAATAGCATTGTACCATAATATCGAGCTTTGATGCCCATCAATTGCTTCATCTCTAAAATCTATAATACTTGTTAGAGTTTGTATGAACTGTCACTTGTTGAAGAAAGGTAATATAAAGAGATCTGTGAGGGTGAGAGGCTGAAGTTCGTCACAAATCTCCATTAAGCATAAAATTGGATTGGGGTTGCAACTTTCGGCCCCCGCGATATGGATTATACCGCACAAGTAGAATCCATATAAAACTATATTTCTTCTATTTAACGTTGATTAGAATAATGTTTTTGAACTTTTAATTAGATGTATTCGAAACTCTTATTGTATTATTCAGTTTTCAACATTAATCAATTTCTCCTCCTTTACTGTGTTTTTTTTTCGAAAAAATTTTCACGTAAAATTTGTGTATTTTATTTTTTCTTTTTTATTGTTTTGAGATCATTCTATTATCATTATCGACGTTTATTATAACAATATTGATATACATTTTTTCCAAAAATTATGTCACACAAATTCTACATTAATACAATTGCTAAAATAAAAACAAGATAAAAGAGACGTGAATACTCATGCTTTTTACATGCATATATTATACGTTTTTCAAGAATTTTTTTTAATTTAATCTTTTTATTTATCAAAATTTAAAATTTAAGTTTAATTATTAAAATTATTTTATTAAATTTAAATTCATTACAATATTAAATTCAAGTTTATTACAATTTTATTTTTTTAATTTAAAATATTATGTGAACAAATTTTAAAAAAAACAATAGTGTTAATAATTGGAGAAATTTGTAAAGAGCACAGGAGCTAAGGTATATTTTAACCAAACTGAAATTCCCTTCACACAAGGGTGGAAGAAAGTCCAACAGGGCTGCTATTAAGTACTTACTACCCTCCACACCTTGTGCATACATTACTTTGGGAGCCGATGCTGCCTTGGTGTGAGCCCCGGAACTAGCCAATGTCCGTATGGAGTTGTCAGGCATTGGCCTGGGTACTCACCTAGTTTCCAACCCAAATCAAGACGAGACCCATTTTCCTTGGCCGTTTTGATCTATGCAAAAGCCATGGACAGCGACGTCTACACTCTACCCCACCAAGTTTAGCTTGCACTCGTTTAACCAGCCTGGAAAGTTGGGACTTTTTAGGAGTTTTTGCCAATGGGACAGTCCCTATCAGTGTCTTGGTTTGCTAAAACAACAATACGGGCATGGCTTGGACCAGCTCTTTTCCATGTAAATTGGACAGTGTTCTACCAATGGGAGACTAAAGATTTAGCAGGACAGGAGCCCAATTCGCGTTCCATTTATGGATTGAGAGTTGGCAGGAAACCAGAATTCAGCAATGCATCTTTGTGTTAGGTTAGAGCCATGGTTGGTGGCTTGCATAGGGAGGTTAGCTTTTGTGCTCCATCACCAACTTAAAAAACAGGTGCAATAATATTAACAAGTATTAGGCACCGAAATTGGAAAGCCATTAAGCGAGTTTCACTTGGTTCTCAACTCAAGGTGATGGATGAGTTTGAAAAAGGAATCTTTATGTCCCCATATAGGTTGTTTGAAATGGGTGGTGGACAGCTAAAAGTGCAATGTATTGTCCACATCATGGATCCCATGCTTGTGTGATATTGCGAGTGGCTCACCATACAATCATCACACACAACCATGTCCAATGCCATCAATTACATTATAAAGATAAATGTGAAAGCCACCTCCCCCAAGATGCTGGTTTTCCCAAGTCTTGTACCGCTGGAGTGAGCTCAAAAACACGTGAAAGTAGTTGAGGAACATTTGACATTCAGATTTTTCTGGCATCCATAGCCATAGGATGGTAATCTTGGGCATACTTTCCTGTAAACAGCTGTAATTGTTGAATGTTGAATGTTGAATTTGTTTCAACTTTCAATTCTATCCCAATCTTTTGATAAACATAAAGAGCAATATATCGAATCTAGATCACATTTGAAAACGATAAATATCATAATTATCAGATCAGGCGACCATTATAAATTTTTTAATTATAAGAACATTATCAATTGCATTTTCAAAGTTAAAATATTGCATATTAATTGTACCTAACCATTAACAAAATCCCCATCACAGTAATTGAGTATTTCGGGAGTTTAGGACATTGTAAGTGGAGTCATAGACAACAAGTTCAACAATATTTTAATTAAAATCACGTGATGAAAGGAATTTGCTTTAACAAATTTGAAAGATGCCTGCCTCGTGATTGCCCTTCTACATTTTTTTATTATTATGGATAATCTTTAATTAAATCTCCTATATTTAGATTTTTTTTTTTCAAATAAACTGATAGAAAAAAGTCAATTACATGTTTATTTATTTTTTTAAAAAAATTACAAGTATAGAATAATTTGATTATAATAATTAAGCAAAAATAATTTCTTAAAATAAGTAATAATCCGTGTTTTTTTTGAATGAACCAAAGGCAACGTTCACCTGCAAATCGTTTGTGTGGAAAAAAGTGGAGAAAGTGTTGGGTTGGCTGGCTTTAGCTAACCACCAGCTGTAACTCGGCTCAGGCTAGCTTGATCCAGCTAAGCCTAACTTCACGAGCCCTTTGTGCCTCCCCTTAAACCTGGATTTTAAAGAGCCGCAAGCGCGTATTCTCACGTGCCTATATTCCACTCGCGGAATTCCAGCTGGATCAGTTCCAGCCTGTCTTGTCTACCCCCTTTTGTTAATCCAAATTACTTACTTTATTTGTCTGTTTCTCTGAAGGTTCCTTCATTCACCTAATCTTAAAGAAATTAACATCTTCAATAAATGAACACTGTTTTGCTGGTCTTTATATATATACCCTTTTCCACCCTTCTATTCCCACAACTCAAAGCTCCAACCTTTCTCAGCTTAACTCAAAGACTGACATGGCTTCTTTTATCTCTCGAACTGTCTTAAAAATATTCCTTACCATCTCTTTGTTTCAAATCTGTTTGGGTGTACGAAAGCTGAGTGAAGTGGTTGAGGAGCAGCCTCAGCTCTTGAAATACCACAACGGCCCTCTCCTTTCAGGCCGAATCACCGTCAATCTCATTTGGTACGGCAAGTTCAAGCCTTCCGAGAGGGCTATTATCTCTGACTTTGTCACCTCCCTCTCTTCTTCACCCTCTCTAAAAACCCAACCCACGGTGGCTCAGTGGTGGCGGACCACCGAGAAATACTACCATCTCGCCTCTAAGAAATCGTCTCTTTCCTTGTCCTTAGGGAAGCAGATCCTTGATGAACACTATTCGCTTGGCAAGTCTCTCAAGAACAAACAGATTGTTGAGTTGGCCTCAAAGGGTGACCAAAAGTATGCTATTAATGTTGTTTTAACAGCATCCGATGTTGCTGTTGAAGGGTTTTGTATGAGCCGATGCGGGACTCATGGGTCTGCCTTGAGCTCCATCAAGGGTAAAAGGTCTTCCAAATTTGCTTACATTTGGGTTGGGAATGCTCAAACCCAGTGCCCTGGTCAATGTGCCTGGCCATTCCACCAACCCATCTATGGACCACAGTCCCCACCTTTGATTGCACCAAACAACAATGTGGGTGTTGATGGCATGGTCATCAACTTGGCAAGCCTCTTTGCCGGGACTGTTACCAACCCATTTGGAAATGGTTACTACCAGGGCCCAGCTGAGGCGCCACTGGAAGCATCATCAGCATGTCCTGGAATATATGGCAAAGGGGCTTATCCAGGCTATGCTGGAAACCTACTTGTAGACCCTTCAACTGGTGCTAGCTACAATGCTAATGGTGAGAATGGAAGGAAATACTTGCTTCCTGCTTTGTATGATCCTGCTACATCATCTTGCTCAACCTTGGTCTGAAACTGCCCTTACCAATTTAGAATGTAATCTAATTCTTTTATTTGTTAATTTATTAATAACATCAGCAAACTCTTTGGTTTGCTTTTTTTCTTATTTATTTTCTTACAAACATTCTTTATTAATCCAATTTCTTGACCTTTTACAGTAAATGATGAATACTTTGCAAGTGAAAATTGCTAAGCAAGACATTAACCATAACTTAATAACCAAAGGATGTCAGAGACATTTATTAGTGCCCCTCACGCAAGTTTTTAAACATTATATTCTGTATTTTTTTATAAAACAACAATTCAAATTTAATTACTAGATAAACATCCCCAATAAGTATAATGCTCAAAATATCTAATTAAATTATTATAATGAATTTATAAAATTTGAAATTATGACAAACATATTATTTTTTTTTAAGAAAATAATTAGAGGTACTCATAATCAATTTTCAACTTATAAATAGAAGGATAATACACTTCAACGCATTCGAATCCATATTTTCTTGCATTGACAACAATATTCATGCCAATCAAATTAAGATTCAACCAACATCGTGATAAATTATTTAAAATATAATATAATATAAAAAGACATAAATATGACATACATTTTCAAAGAGTAACGTCGTATAAAAAAATAACAAATTTAAAGATCAAAGTGGATAAAACAAATTTTAGGATCAAAAGTTATATTATCTCTTAATATAAATATGGTATATTATATTGGATTGTATAGATAAACTGAATTAATTAAATTTTGATATTTAAAATTGAAGTAATGTAAATTTTACTTTTACTTTTCTTGTTAAAAAAGTAATACTATAAAGATAATATAATTCAATATAAATATTAACTTTTTATTTTTATTATTAAAAAAATCATTTAACAAAAGTCTTTTACGAATGAGCATTGCAATCCACTGTTTCAAGTATTAGGTTTAGTTCTAAGAAATTAGAGAAAAAATGATTTTTTTTCTTGCAATTGAGAACAATCACATAATGTTTTAAAACCTTAATTGTTGGTGATTTGCTTCAAAATGTTGCCGAAATATGCATACCGTCTCTTGAGACTTATTCTAAGCCTTAGGTAGTTTGGTAAGGTGGATGGCCGACCGACTGAAATGACGAGGTAAAGATGAAGAGGTGAGGCCAACGAATAAAGATGAGGAAGAGAGACGGAGACTGACAGTCAAAGGTGACGAGGAAGAGAGAACTACTGTTAAGTCAGTCATGAGAGTGAAGAGAAGAAAAATGTCTAACGGGATAAAAACCGATAAAACATTTTCCATAAGAAAGCATTAGTTTTACTCATCTTTTGGAGAATGTTTTTCAATTTATTTTTTAAGAAACAAACATCGTAAAATAATAAAAATATTTTACGGAAAATATCTTACTGACAAACAAACAGACCCTAAAATTAAACTCTTTATTTATAAGCCTGATAAATCTTACCAAATAAATTTATTTACTCAAATATTTTATTTTTAATAAAATTAGAATTCATATTTATAAATATGATAAATTTTATAAATAACATTAATAAAAATTTAAAATGAAAAACCATTAATATAATGAAAAAAATAAAAGATATAATAGTCAGATCAATAAATTTTTTAAACCCATGCTTTCATATATATATATATATATATTAGTTTTTAATATTACATGTGTTGCATGTGATTTTATGCAATTTTCAAATAACATATTAAAAGATTGATATTTTTAATTCATTATTTAAATTATTTTTTAATTATTTTTTAATTCATTATTTGAATTGTTAAATAAAATTAAAATATATTATCTTATTTAACATCTCAAATATAATAAAAATAAAATTTCAAATAACATATTAAAAGATTGATATTTTGTAGATCAATAATTTTTAATAATATTAAAAAAATTCCAATCATAATTAAAATATTTGTATCATTTTCAATATACAATATAATTTTACTTCATGCAATTTTTATTTAGAATAATAACTAATAAACGTTATTAAAATATAGTACTAAAATAAAAAAATTCTATTATTAAAGTATTTTTACAAATAATAAAAAATTGATATATTGTAAAATAAACTCTTCACTATCCTATTTTTTTCCTTAATAGTTAATAAATTGACTATAATAATTTGTAAATAATATATATTATTTAGTAAAAACTAATATAAAGTAAAAATAAGAAATATTAACAAAATATTTTTTAAATGATTTTAATTGTAAAAACTTTTTTATGTCAACTTCTACTTCAATTATAATTATTTTAACTAAACTTTTTGAGCAATATATGTAAATTAAATTATAGTTATTGTAATTGTAAAAATTTCTATTTTACATTAACCTTTTTAATTAATAATTTTAAATTAAATATTATAATTATTCTTAAAAGTGAATTTAATAATATAATAAAAAGAACCCAACGAGTGGCTTTAGTGGAAAAGAGGATGTTGTTCATCCTAGAAGACCCGGGTTCGAGCACTTGTGTGTGCAAGATGTGTATACGTTGTCAAAAAATTAAAAAAATTTGAATAGATACTACTATGTGTTTTTATATATTTTACTAGTTAGAAATGTCACATGTGTTGCATGTGATTTTATGCGTTTAATATTTAATTAATTTCTTAAATATTAAATTGTTATTGTAACATTTAATGTAAAATAATACTTCTTATTTGAATTGTTGAATATAATTAAAACATATCAAATTTTCAATTCAAACATTATAATAAAAAAATTCATATCATAATTAAAGCATAATATATTCAACGATTAATGTGAAGTAACATTATTTTTTTTTCAAATATACTGGTGTAATTACATTGTAGTATTTATTCATATTTTTGACAACGCACACACACCTTGCACACACAGGCGCTCGAACCCGAAATCCCTAGGATGAAAAACATCATCTTTTTCACTGGAACTACTTGTTGGGTTCAAAAGTAATATTATTTAAAATAATAACTATTTAACATATTTAACTCCAATATCAACAGGGGCGGAGTCAGGGGGCTGGCAAGGCCCTAACCCCCCTAAAATGAAAATTTTCGATTTTAATCTCTTTATAATTTATAAAATTTTAAATTAGTGTATGATAAAATTGTACTTTGGGTCCCAAAAATAAAAAAATAATTTAATCTTTTAAAAATTATAAAGATATAAATTATTAAAATAACGAATTTTCATTTTTTCTATCGTAAAATGTACAACATAATTTGGTCCCCTCTTCAAAAAAGTTTTTGGCTTCGCCCCTAAATATCAATTAAGTGATAATTAATATGCTTAAAAAATCTATTCAGTAATAACTTTATTTTACATAAATAAAATTAGCACAACCTTTTTATGTCAATATTTTAACTAATAATTGTAATTATAATTATATTTAACTTTTTTCCTATATTTTATGCTTGGAGTTCTGTTCAAATAATAACCTTATTCTAACATTTGGATATTTGATCACTTTGACCTTTAATTGTTTTTTGGATCACTTTCATACCTAATCTTTTATTTTTTGGTCAAATTAATATATTTTTAACGGACATGCTGACGTGACTATTAGTTGACTAACGGTTAACATTAACCACTGATGTGACAATCCAAATGTAATTAAATGCTGACGTGACATTATTTTATTTTATATATCACGTTAGCAAATAATTTTAAAATTATTAAAATTATTTTTGAAATATAAAATTATTAAAATTATTATATTATATTTTGAAATATGAAAATATTAAAATTATTATATTAAAATCTAGTTTTAATGTTTATTTTAAATCATCATCCTCATCACTTCTTTTTCCATCAATCTTATTTTTTTCTTCCATTTGATTTTTTTAAGAAAAAAAAATCAAACCTTCTTCTTCATCAATCTTATTCTTTCCTTCTATTTTTAACGTTTATTTTAAAAACAATTGAACCCAGTGAACTGAAAAGGAAAACCCATAAATTTAAAGACAAAAAATGAATTTTTCTCCTTTTATTCTTATCTTAAATTTGATAGCACAATCTGTAGTATCTTAAAAACTTATGCCCTATTCGAAAACCATACAAATCACATATTGAACATAAATCCATGAAACACAGTGCTTTCCTTGTCATCAAAATTTTCTCGAGAAAACCAATGAAGAATCTAAGATGAAGCATAGTTATTAATGAGATCCAAAAGCATTGCTCGTCAAATGTGCAATCTTAACAATTCGTTTCCTTACCATCATCTTCGCATAGCCATTCATAGCCCTATTTGAGAATCTATCCATACAAGTATCTTCATCCGTTAGAGCAGCACTAACCTAGGTTTGAAGAGCAATTTTTCGCGTGAGCTTTTGGATGTGGATTTGTTGGCTCTAAAAGTGGTTTGGTGTGAGTAATCCTAAACAAAAATCTTCAAAATCAAAAACCCTAAACACAAATTCCCAAATCAAAACCCTTACCCCAAACCCCAAATTCAACAACTCAAAATCTCCAAATTCGACAACCATAAACAATTAATGATGTTGAGAAAGATTTAAGAAAACCTTAAAATCTTTAGGAACTCTTCAAACCCACAAAAATCTTCCATCTAAATCATGAAAAAAAACTGGGGAAAGAAAAACTCAACAAACAAATTGTACAAAAACTGATTTGAAGATGATATATGATGGATTCAATAAAAAAAATAAAAAGATTTGAAGAGAGGAAAAGAAAAACTTAGAAACCCATTTGTAGATGATTTAAAGTTCATTTTAGTTTGGTTATTTGAGTTTATTAATATAAGGGTAAATTACACTAACAGTCACTCAACTTTTATATTAAGAAACAAACAATCATCGGGTTTACATTTCAGTCCCTCAACTTTGATAATGTGACAAAACAGTCCTTTTTCACTTTTTTGTCACAGACGTCACGGAACAGTAAATGGCAGTTGACGGCGTCAGAGGAGTGTGGAAAACGTCCAGTTGGTCGATTACATTTAACAAAACAGTCACTCAACTTTGAAAATGTGACAAAACAGTTACTAAAGTTATCAAAAAGTGATAAAACGATCCTCTTGGCTTCTTCCATGGCTCCAAAATCGAGTCTCTAAACCTGAGTGGCAAAACCTGACTAACCCCTCTCTTTAATCGAACCACCGACAACGCTATATCCTCAAATTCCTCTAACCCTTCTTCCACAATGTTAACTGTGTCGTCTTTAACCCTTTCCATTGACTTTTTACCACCGCCACCACTCTTTTCAATCTCTTTGACTTCCTTTTTCTTTTCATTCTGGTAAAAATTCCTAGCTAGAATAATCTCTGTCGCTTTTATTAGCAAATCCAATGAATCATGAAACGCCACCGTCGAAGCTTTAACTTCACCCTCAGTGCTGCTCTTAAACTCTTCGCTTTTTTGAATATCTGTAACATCGAAAGAAATATTCGTCACTGTAGCTTCACCTGTTTCTCTTCATCGAAACTATTCTTAGCAAAACAATCGGATTTTTCTTCGCTCTCGTCATCGTCGTTGACAAAAGAGCCTAATCTCAAGTTTAAATCAATATTGAACCCTCTCTTCTTGAAAGGGTTTGGGTTGATTTCACATGGTGGTGGGATGCTTGAAATTAAATGAAGAATCTTTTCGAGACAAGCTTGAGCTTTGGAACACGATCTTTCATGGCGGCGTTAGTAAAACAAGAATCTCTTACCTGATTATTGCAGTACAAAGAAGCCAATTTTGGAGTCACACAGAACAACACCCAAACGTCTCTTTCCTTTCACATCTCACAAGGCTTTTACCAAAATTTTTCAAGAAAATTCAAGAGAGAAAAATGTATAGTAAGTAGAGGACTGTTTTGTCACTTTTCGATAACTTTAGTGACTGTTTTGTCACATTTTCAAAGTTGAGTGACTGTTTTGTTAAATGTAATCGATCAACTGAACGTTTCCACACTCCTCCGACGTTGTCAATTGCCATATCACTGTTCCGTGACATTTGTGACGGAAAACGTGAAAAAGGACTGTTTTGTCACATTTTCAAAGTTGAAGGACTGAAATGGAAATCCGGTGACTGTTTGTTTCTCAATATCAAAGTTGAGTGACTGTTGATGTAATTTACCCTTAATATAATTTGAAGAGAAAATTAGTAACATTCTATTTTAATAATTTTATATTTCAAAATAATAATCTAATAATTTTAATGATTTTTTATTTCAAAAAAATAATTTAAATAATTTTAAAATCACTTGCTGACGTGGCATATAAGACAAAATAGTGCTACATCAGCGGTTAATTTTGATTGTTAGTCAATTAACGGCCACGTCAGTATTTTCGTTAAAAATAGACCAAATAGACCAAAAATAAAAAAGTTAGGTATGAAAGTGATAAAAAAAAAGTTAAAGACCAAAATAACCCAACACCTAAATGTTAGGGGCTATTTTTGTCATTATGCCTTATATATATATATATATTATAGATAGATTATATATATATTATATATGATCTAATATAATACATTAATATATATTTTTAAAAAGCAAAATTTTGCAATGTGGGTCATATCATTTGTATTTTTAATATGTAACTCTTATTCACTATTTTAATTATTTTTAGTTAAATTTTCCAATTTCATAGATCATCAAATAAAGTTTGAGTTGGATCTAAATCAACCTTATTCCCAACTTATAATTAACAAAAAAAAAACAATATTATTTTTTAAAAATCATCTCATTTGTTATATTAGATTTTAATTATTATTCATATTTCTCAAGCATTACTGATGTTATCTGAATTATGACACTGGGATTGGATATTTTAATTTCCTGTAATAATTTAATTATTTTAAGATTTGAATCCATTTATTATTTATTGAATTAAAGTATTATTGTTTGATTCTAAATCTTTAAATAATATTATTTTTCGAATATTTAAAAATGTTAAAATATTTGAATTTAGTATGTTAAAATTTTGAATTCAATACTCAATTCAAGCATGATGAAATATTTATTTTTAAGTTCAAACTCAACTTGAGATATAATCAAGTTATTCGAGCTTGAGTTCGATTATATTCTTTTAATAATTTTTATATTAAAAATCAATCTTAAGCTTAACGCAACAATTAAACTTAGAATTAATAATCCATGTTAAAGTAATAACGTAATTTAATAATATAAAAATATATAATAATAAAAAACTTGATGAAACTCATGAACCTTCGAATTAAGCATTATTCAATTCGAATTCAACTTAATAATTATCAAAATCAAATTTAAATATTTTTTCGCAAACACCACTGTCTCAGTTTACACCTAATTGAGAGTCAATTCTCTTGCTTTACACCACCCTTAGCTGGCCTTACATTGTTGTTAAATACATTGGTCGTGTTGAAGTCGAAAGCAACAAACGCGTCATTTTGGCTGCCATCGAATTCAATCTCTTTATTCTTCGCCTCTTTCTTACCAGTTTCAACCCCCAGGTAAAACCCTGCTATATAAGTACATCCCAAATCCCAAATCCCAAATCCCACAAAACATTTCATTTCAGGGCATTCTCTTTTAGAGTTTTCTCATCACTTCAGCCATGGCTTCTTTTGCTACTTCCAATGTTGTTGTTCTGTATTTTATTGTGTTAGTCTCTTGGATTCATTTCAATGCAGAAGCGAGGAGGCTTGGTGGGTCTGTCCCTGAGTCGGATCAAACCCAGCAGCCTTTGCAGTTCCAATACCACAATGGCCCTCTTCTAACTGGCAACATCTCTGTTAATCTCATTTGGTATGGAGATTTCAAGCCTTCTCAACGTGCCATTGTGTCCGATTTCATCAATTCCCTCGCCTCTTCCAACCTTGTTTTACCTCAACCCTCGGTTGTTACATGGTGGAAAGCCATGGATAAATACTATCACCTCACCAACAAATCTTCTCCCCTTGTCATTTCCATGGGTTCACAAATCCTCGATGACAGCTACTCTTTGGGAAAATCACTAACTAATGAACAAATCCTGCAATTAGCATCAAAGGGTTCTCAGAGAAACGCCATCAATGTTGTCTTAACATCAGCTGATGTTGCTGTTGAAGGGTTCTGCTCCAGCAGGTGTGGAACCCATGGTTCAGATACGGGTTCCAAGTTGGCTTATATTTGGGTAGGCAACTCGGACACACAGTGCCCAGGTCAATGCGCTTGGCCATTCCACCAACCCATCTACGGACCACAGAACCCACCATTGGTTGCACCCAACAATGATGTGGGTCTGGATGGGATGGTTATCAACCTAGCTACCCTCTTGGCTGGGACTGTCACCAACCCATTTGGAAATGGCTATTATCAGGGTCCAAAAGAAGCACCACTGGAGGCTGTTTCCGCTTGCCCTGGGATTTATGGGAAAGGGGCTTATCCAGGCTATGCTGGGGACCTTCCAGTCGACGCTACAACCGGAGCTAGCTACAATGCACATGGTGTCAATGGAAGAAAGTACCTTCTTCCAGCCCTGTTCGACCCTTCAACCTCAACTTGTACCACTCTAGCTTAAAACAAATATTACTCGTCTCAACATGCCAGCCCCTAGTAAAAATTCTTTTATTGTACCATTCAATTTATTCTTTTTACGTTACGATTGAATGGAGATCCAATTATTCATTGACAAAGGATTTCACAGAAAATTCTTTAGTATAACAATGAGAGATCACATTTGTTTAGTTTTAGTTCATAGTGGGCACACAAAATCACCACTTGTATCTACATCAAGATCTGTATCAGCATCCAAATCATCAAGATCCATGCTTCCTTCCATGGAAAATTCCCCAACCTTGGGGACCTCAGTCGTTTTCATGGCCTCCTGTATTATAAACTGTACCTCTTCCATGGTTTGTGAAGGGTTATTTACATCTTGGCTTTGCCAGCTTCCACCTTCCATCAGCTCCACCGGCAAGTTCTTTAAGAACCAAGGGTGGCTTCTAATTTCTGGTATAGTTATTCTCTGCACCAACAAGTATTGAGCATAAACTATTCAAGAAAACAAACATGGATGATAGGCCATATTAGCCACCAATTAGCTTTCTAATGCATTACCATTTCAGGATTAGCCACAAATATCCGAGATAAAAGATGTTTGCACTCCATGGAAACTCTGACATAATCCGGAATCGAGTAGTGAGCACTGAGTATTCGCTGTCATAAACAATAATAACTTAGTTAGAACCTCCACTGTGAGTTTGGGAAAGCTTCAAATAATTGCATTGATTTCAGATGATGTCTGTTCTCAAAGAGAAAATGGAGCTGAAAACTTGTATAGAACACTGACCCCAATTGTATTTTTGAAGTTTTTGGGATCATTAGGATCTTCAAAGGGATATGCCCCAACTAACATAACATACAAGGTGACTCCACAGGACCAAACATCTGCAATCTATAGATAACTGTAGGATGTTATTTGGAGAAAGAATACGTATACATATATGTATATGTATACGTATGTACATGTATATGTATATGTTTATATTACCTTGCCATCATATTCTTTCTTGGAGAGAACCTCGGGGGCGATATAAGCCGGTGTTCCTACAGTAGATTTTGGTTGAGAATGCAACACAGATGACTACAAAATTAGGAGGGGAAATAGTTAAGTAAACGAAGTGTCAAAAGCTCAACTTTATCTGCAAAAATGTGGATATAGATGAGTTCAGTCGTATCACCTTTGAGTACCCGAAATCACATATTTTGACACGCGGTGCGGTGCTGCCATCGAGGAGAGTGTTTTCAAGCTTAAGATCTCTGTGACATATTTGCTAAAACAGAAATTCCCAAAAACAAAATCAGCACTGCAACATTTGAAGAACTAGACAAGTCTAGAATGCCAAAGTTTCATACCATGGAATGACAGTAACTGACTCCTGATATCAATTGCTGAAAGAAAAACCTTGCCTGTTAACATCTCCCATGGAAGATTTAGATTTGAGAAAACTGTATTATGCAATAGAACAGAGTAAAATACACTCTTTCACTATGTTTTTAGAATATTTACCTCGTCTTCACTAAATCTACCAGCACTGCATATGCGTTCAAACAGCTCTCCACCTGCAGCATACTCCATGACTATGGCTAGATGTGTAGGTGTAAGAAGAACCTGCAAGAGCAATGCATAAGTCAGGATAAAACACATAGCCCTAACCTATCTTCATTAAACATAATGGAGCATAGCTCAGCCATACGAGAACAAGACAAGAAAGGATCATGGATTATAAAAGAGTACCAACCTCTTTGAATCTAACAATATTGGGATGTTTCAATGATCTATGATTCATGATTTCCCTTTGCACATGTTCATCAATCTGCAACAAAAAAGAAAACCCTTTAAGCAGCAAAGCCATAACAAAAACAGGATCATGACAGAAAATCAGTTTAGAAAACAAGAAAAGAAAAAGATGTAAGAAACAGGGTATAGATAAGACAAGACCTTGTGGCCTCTCTCAATGAACTTAACAGCAAAGAGTTCTTTTGTCCATCTATCTCTAACAAGCTTGGCCACACCAAAATTCCCAGATCCTATATCTTTCACAATCTCATAACGTTCCATGGTTTTTCTTTTTTGTCAAACTATTCCACTGCAAGTCTTTGGTGTCTTCTTCCCTTTATTATGTCTCTGGAAAAACAACAGTGTAAAAGCAAAAAAAAAAGAATCACAAGAAGTCCAGCACTTAGGTGTGGTTTTTATTTCAAAGTTAGTTGCGGCTGAGAAGTGACAACCATCATCGTCGTCATCATATTTATCAAATTCTCACCATTACCAGACAAAAATAGTCGTACAAGGTTAAAACCTGGAATCCTCCTTTGTTTCACTGCAAAGGGAACACGTGTACAGAATGATGGAGCTTCCATTCATTGGAACATAAATGTTAAAAAGAAAGTGCAGTAGGGAATCACATAGCTTTAGAACTAAAATGAGGTATGGATTTTTCAGTTCTGATAATATAAGGACAATAAAGACCAACGAAGGTGGTGTGGGTGTGGGCTGAAAATTGCTTTGGTGGTTTCTCAGCACAAGTATTAGGTCAAATCAAGGATGATATATTCATTCAAGGAGTGGGTATTTTGCCAACAATTCATGACATCGGATGACTGAAGAATCAGTCATGTTCTTACTTTCTTTGGGTTTATCTTGTAATTATAGAAAAAGACAAGTAGTACTATTATTTTATTTGATATGATTGAAGGGGAATCCGATGAAAAATATAGCCTCAAATTTGTTTATTTGCTCATTGATTGTAGGATGGAGTTGAAATTGCCATCAGACATAGACATCCCTTATCACAAAACACATGATAAACGGGTTTAAATTTCGGTTAAAATTGAATTAATCGATTGAATCAATTTAATTCAGTTAATCGATTAGTTAATTGATTTATTTTGATCGGAAGTCGGTTAAAAGTATTTTGGAATTTCGGTTAACTATTAATTCGGTTCGAAATCGAGTAATTAATTAAATTAATCGAGCTTAATAAATAATATTATATATTAGATGTATTAGGCTATTGTTAATTCGATTAATTCGGTCAAATGAACATTATCAATTTCTTTTTATATGTTTTATACTTGTTTTAGAAAAAAAACAAAACATATAAATTTCAGTTAATTCGGTTAACCGACCGAATTAATCGAAATATTTCGATTCGATTAACGGTTAAAGGATTAAAAAACTCAATTAATTCGATTAATACTATTTCGATTCGATTAACCGATCAATTAAAAATTTGAACACCCCTAAATCAAAATATGAATACCATATTGAGGATTAAACTTCTTTAAGACCGAAACAGAGTTATTTTTTCATTATTGTTAATTTTTTAGTATAAGAATTTTGAAGAAAATACAATATGAACCTGGTAGAATTGATATTAAATGAATTATTAAAATAAAAAATATTAGTGAATTGATATTTAGTTCGATTGTCATTCGCATTGTTGTATGTGAATTCAAGCACACTCAAGTATGTTTTATCTTCCTATCTAAGAGTTGGTGAGAGATTATGAGTAGTTTTAGATATTGTATTAAAAAAAAATATTAGCATCAATCTCGACACACACTTTTCATTGGGTTAATTAGTTTTAAGTCAAATTATAAAGTAAATATGTGAAGGTTAAAATATACTTCAAGTCCATGTATTCTTTGTATATTTTAAATTTAGTCTTTATTTATTATTAAAAATTTAATCTCTCTACTCTTTAGATTTAAAAAAACAATCAAGTATAGTTGTTAACATCATTAAACGAATATTCGATCTTTAAATTTATAATTATTTTATTTAAAAATGATATAAAAATATGAAAATATAAAAGCTTCACTATAATAATATTAATTATAATTTAAAACAACAGATATATTTATAATTTATTATTGAATTTTACAAATATTAGATTAGATATATGAATTTTTATATTTTTTTTCTATTTAAAATAAATAAAAATTGAAAAAAAGAAAAGAAAAAAGGAATACCACGTGACAAGTAATGGGAAGAAAGAGAAAAAAATTCTCTTGGGAAAGGGGATAGATTTCAAAAGATTTATAGTATATTTATGTGTCCTTCTTTTATAGTAATAAAAGTATGTAGTAGGAAAGCAAAAGGGAGGCATCAAATCTTTTGATATTCTTCCATCCCAAAAAGTTGCCCCTCCATCAATGGCAAAAGAGATTTTAAGATTTTTTATCTCGTGTTTATATTTTGAGTTTGTGATTTTTTTATTTTTCCAATAATATTGTCTTCCGCATTCTCCTTTTGAGAATGAAACATGTATTACCATTGCAGCAAATCACTTGTTGGTAAATTTTAAGTGTGTATTTTTTATTATATACAATTTATATCCAGGTTAATTAGTTAGTTAAATAGAATCAACAAGTTAATTAATTATCGTGTAAAATTTGACGAAAAAAATTATGATATGATAACTAATGTTATTGATTTGTTATATTTTAATTATGCCGTTAAAGTCCAGCTACTAAACTTGCAATTTACCCTTAATTACTTGTAACTTGGTAAAAAAAATTGGCGGTGGGAGTGCAACCATCAAGTGGACAACCACGGTTGGCTGCCCAATCACTTGAATTGTTCCAAGGTAGGTACAGTTTGCGCTGGTAAAGTTCATAATTCATAATTTGTTGGGTTCGGGTCCAACCCAAATTCATAATTAATCTAATAATTTTCAAGGTTTAATATATAATTTGATATCTGAATTTGACATTCTTTTTAATATAATATCTGTATTATTTTTTTTATCTAATGTGGTATTTATATTTGACAAAAAATTACATATTTTGATACCTCAAAAGTAATATTAACTTTTTAGTGTTTAATCATGTTTTAGGATTGATTTGATGAAAGTTAATTATCAATATTATTAGGTTTAAATCTGTCATGATTTTGTTAATAGAGTAAATTTAGTATTAATCATGATTTTGTTTAATTTTGCATTCAATTTGTCAAATTCAAATAAAATCCGATGAATGTAATATAATTTGGTTTTTACGGTTGATTTAATGAATATTAGTTGCTAATATTATTAACTAATTATGAAGTTTCATTAAATTAACTTTAAAACATGAACTAAACACTAAAAAATTAACACGATTATAATTAGATACCAAAATATAATTTTTTTATCAAATACCATATGAAACAAAAAAGATGCCACATTAAAAAAAGTGTTAAACTCAAGTAAATCAATATAAAATATTTTTATTTATTTAATATTGTTTTGAATTGTAAATTAAACCCTAAATTGATTTAAGTTGAAATTGAATTAGATTATATGTCAGGTCAGGAAAGTTAAAAATAGTTAATTTTTTTTTTATTTTAAGGTGATTTGATAAAAAATATTAAATTAAAAAAATAAAAAAAACTAAAAGTTAAATAAAATTAGAAATAATTTTATTTATAAAGTTGCAAAACCAAATAAATCATTACACACTTTACTTACGGTAGAATGTTGAACTGATATAGTTGATGTTAGTCATGGAGACACGTGATAGTTAATGCATAAATATTTGTTTGAATTAACATATTAAAACCCGACTTATACAGAACCCCATATTGGCATGATGGTTAGGGTGTTCATCGCCCCAAGTGTTACCTGAATTCGAGTTGTGCTGGTCACATTGCTATTAGGACTTTTCCCTCATCTTACAATTCACCAAAAAAAAACCCCGACTTATACACTAAACCACATCCAGCTGAAATTACCTCCCTCTTTTTAATTATAATTAAATATTTCTTTTTCTTTATAAATTGAGTCTTAACTCGATTGATATCAACATTATTATCAGTGCAGGAGGACATGAGTTCAAGTATATCAAAAAGAACAAATATGATAAAAGCCTCAATTTTTTTAATATGGGTTATTAAAAAGATTATTTGATAATTAATTAAAATAAAAATTTAAACACTCTTTTCCTATTTAATATTACATTTTATTTATAAAATATTTAGAAAGAAAAACCTGAACAAAAAAATGGGATAGAATCAAGGATATCATACAAATACTTGGTCCAAACTAATCCTTCAAAACATCTGATTGCAGTGATAAATTACAGAGTCAAATATGATGTGTCACCTTTATGATCACACTAAATTACAAACACTACAGGAAAACAAGTTTTTAGCGGCGTTTTTTTGAGTCTATAAGCCCCGCTAAAACATTTAGCAAGCCGCTAAAGATAATGCCGCTAAAAATCGTGGGGTTATGAGGAAGTCTTCAGCGGCGCTTTTCCCACAAACGCCGTTAAAGACCATGTTCTTTAGCGGCGCTTTCCCCAAAAACGCCGCTAAAGAACATGAAACGCCGCTAAAGAACATGATCTTTAGCGACGCTTTTCCACAAACGCCACTAACATTTAACTAATTTTACCCGCTAATTTTAATTCATATAGAACCCAAATTTTTAATTTTTTTTTATAAATTGAAATTCATTTTAAATTGAATTTTTACTCAAAATTTCATAAATTTCTTAAGATATCGAGCCTTTTTAAGTGTTGGTGATGAAGTCTTGCAAAACTAAAATATGTATGTAAATAACTTGAAACATGTGATAAGATAAAATTGCATTTCACAAGCAACTAAATATCCAAAAATCTAATAATTCAATTACACTCGAAATACCAAAAAAGAACAAAAATTCTTAACAAGATTTAAACAAAAAGTGAAAAATTTAGACAAAATTTCTCAATTATTCATAATGCTAAATTGCAAAAGACATTGCTAGTCAAGGTCCCTCTTATAGCACAAAGTTGAAGACCATCTCCGCAAGTTCCTACAACAACAAATAATATAATCATTTTCAAATTTGATTTGGTTCGATTTGATTCATACAATACTATGAATTAGTTTACGTCAATGGCTAGTAAATGAAGAAAGTTCGATTTGATTCATACAGTATTATGAATTAGTTTATGTCAACAGCATATATCATTTGTTCTTAGATTAATGAAGGCCAAAAATTAACATCACTCTAATCACAACAATTTTAAACTTGGCACAGGCAAGGAGGTAAAAATTATTACACAACAAAAGGAAACTTGAACAGAAATAAAATGGAATCAATGAATTAAAAAATACAAAATTGCACAGCAATACAAGCATTAGCCAACTATCATAGATGCATAAAATAGAACTTAATACTATGAGTTATCCCTACATTTAGTACTTAGTTCAATAGGTAAAAGATAATATCGATACTGCTCTACTCTTCTCTAACACAAAAGTACCTAAAACTACAGGTTATTTGACAAAGAGATAACCTGAAGAAAGAACAATAATTCCATGTATCTAAAACTCAAACCTTTATCAAGGACCCTTTTTACAGGTTATATAGGTCGCTGTATATATATAGGTTATATATGTCTCACAAGTGATGTTCAGGAGCAAATAAAACTCAAGACAGACAACAATAAAAACTGCATATTTTTCAATGCTATTGCTCCAGTCTACTCGCTCTTAAGAATTGCCTTCTTATAAAATTCAGTCCAACTACGCTCATAAACACAAAAAGAGTGGAACTTTCAGGTACATTCTCTATAAAATTGTAGCAAAAAGTATAATTAATGAATCAAAGCAACAAAAATGCATAGATTAACCAAAAAATGCATAGATTAACAAAAAGTATAATTAATAAACACAATTGTCTATCCTAGATGTATTAGGCGCACATATTATTAATAATATATTTAACGACATCAACTAGAAGGCATAAAATGCAGAACTTCTTATTATCATTTTTTACTATTGTTCTTCATACTCATTGACAGAAACACCTACTCTACTTCAAATTACATTATATCAAACTAACCTCAGTGAATCCTTTGAGAATTTTTTTTGGTAAAAGTGTATACAAATCAACTGCCAGAGAACCTCGCAATAGAGTGAGCACTTCATATGATCTAACTAATAACTGAATAAGGTTCCTTGTTACTAGCTCACAACCAATGTTCCTTTAAAAAAAATGCAGAATTCAAATTTAAGAACAGAAAATAATCATAATTAATAATAATAAAACAATAAGATATCAGAATTAAGCTATGTTCTGATCGGAGATCAAAATTGAAATCAAACAATCAAAGCAATACAGAAAAAATCTAATAAGAAACCTAATAGAGATGAATTCAATAAGATCTCTGGTTTCCGCTTCCTCTGTTTTTTTTCTGTTTCATCGATCCATGAAACGAATTAACAAAATCATAACATGCATTGTCTCTTTTTTTTCTCTCCCTAATTCTTTTCGACTTCTTTGAAATGTCAGGAAACAGCAAAAGATCATACATGCACAAAAAAAATTGAAAGAGAGAAATACTTAACCAGTAAGCCATTGATGGAAGGTTAGTGTGTATTGTGTTTGTATGTGAGCGAGGGAGAGCAAAAGCCTTTGTCTGTCGACTACGTATGTGTTTGATCCAACTGGATCAAACCATGAGTCATAAATGTTGATCTCCATCTCATTCATCCAATTTGCTTCATGAACAGCTCGTACAAACACCTTAATTAAGTAAAAATGAGATAAAATTATTAGCCTTGAAACTCTTAGGTCAGCTTTCTTCCTCTTGATTGGAATAAACCAAAGGAGAAAAGAGAAAATTGCAAGGGTTAAAATCCAATGACTTTGGTCATTGTTGAACAGAAAATTCATAAAAAAAACTTCTAATATTTTACTTTCCACATAGACTAAAGAAAACTTCTTGAAAAGCAGAACATGACAACACAGAGAAACTCTATCATCATATCATAATAACACAAGACAGGAAAAAAAGTAACAAGAAAAAGAAACTACTCTATGCTTACCATTCTGTCACTGAAAACGCTCCTTTCCATTAACCTGAGTGGCTTAAGACCCCCAGATGACTATCTCTCCTGCATAACCCGTGTAACAAACACATAATTTTGAAAGGTATAGGCATACCTCTGTGGTTCAGCATAAAACGCATCTAATATATTGAAATGGTCAGGTCAAACATTCTGCCACTTATCAATGGGTTCTGGAACAATCTCAACAAGATCGCGCAGCTCCAGTGTTTCATTAGCTAGTCTTTGAAGGACTGTTGTCTTTCCAACACTAATATTCCCTTCAACACAGAATGTTAACCGATTCTTTGAAGATGGCTTTGTATCTGAGTTCGAATCCTTCAATGAAACGAAAACCACTGTTTAAGTAAAATATACACATTAAAACCAAGATAAAATAAAAATAAAAACCCCAACTCCATTTAAACAGTTCAGTTCCAAATAAACTTTCCATAGATAATAGCAGGGAAAAAAAGAGAGAGCAAAATACAAGATGTAGTTACTAGAGAGCAATACCAATTGCTTTTATGCTCACTACCTGCAAGAAAGTTACATTTATTATCCATTACTTTTAAAACACTGACAAATAAATTACATTCAAATTGATAAAAGTTTGACAGAAATTACTAGAAAGCAAAATGATAAAACTATTAGATCTCAAGAAGAAATTAAGCGAAATAGATTTTACGAAATAAACCTAATAAGTATGTGTGAGTGGCGAGCTACTGTAGGAACACAAAGAAAGTTAATCTGGATGTTTTTGAATGCTTAGTAATCTATGTATTTTTATGCTAACTTTGTTAAGTAATTCTTATGAAAAACAGCACCTATGAAAGAATTAATAACTTTTTCTTTTCATAAATTTTTTTCTCTATTCCCTTTAAGTTTTTAAAAGAAATCCCACTGTATAAGGATAATACATTACAGAATTTCAACAATAAAGCAGTTCAATTTGTTGCCTTTGCTCCTTAATTTCAACTTCTAAAAGAAATGTAAAAATATAAAAAGCCAAACACATCTTGAGTTTCGAATTGAGTAGAAAAAAGAACAACAAATTAATTTCTTTTTTTTCCAATTTAAAGCAAGAACGCAAGAAACACAACCAATTATATATCCATTTAAAAGATAAAATGAAAAGAAAAAGAAAACCCCCCAAAATTACCATTCATTTCACCATGATATCATGCATGAGAGAAAGTAAAATGAATAGAATAGAAATCACAAAGCAAGCAAGCACATTTACACAACCAAAATCAAAATAAAAGTTGAAACCAAAATTATATATGAATAAAAAGGGGGAAAAAGGATAGAAGGTAATACCGATAGGAAACAGTGGATTGTAATGGGTTTTATTTGCGGGTGTCGGATCGGCTTGAGAAGCAGGTTCTGGGGTGAAGAGGGAACGGAGTGAGGGAAACAGAGAGAAATAGAATTAGCAGCCGCGAAGACAACTCTGCTTTTATTTATCTAACACATTCCACTTTGAATCCAACGCCCAATATTCTCTTTTATTCATCTGACGGCTATGAATTTAAGATAGATTAATTGATTTGCTGAGTCTAAGTATGAACTTGTCAACACCACATATCATTAATTATTTTTGGCTTCATGTTTTATTTTTTTAATATATATAATTATTATTAGATATAAAAAATTACAAAAGTGTCACATTTTATATTCTTATTACAAAAGTGAAATAAATATAATAAATTTTAATTAAATATTATGTTTAATTTTTTTTAAAATTATTAATGATATTTTATTAAATAAAAATAATGTTTAATAAACAGAATTAAATTATAAAATTTACTAAAGATATGAGGCAAATTTCACTAAATAATTCTATTACTAATATATTATAATTTTTTAATTTAAATTTATTTTTTTATAACATTCGAAATTTTAACAAACAAACACACGCAATAATTTCTCCCTTTTTGAGATGAAGCATTACTAAAAACCTATGTTATATTTGGTCTGTATGGCTATATGTAATCTTTAAACAAAATCCTTATCCTTAGTTGCTGGTGGGCAATGCGTGCATGGAACATGTGCACGTGTGGGTATATAAATAGGCCATGATATATACACGTGCTTTTTTCTTTTTTTCATTCGTGATGGTGTGTTCGGCTAGCTTTTCCTTTTCAAAACCCTTCCTGGATCAACTTAATTCAAATGATCCAGCAAAGGTCCAAAGTTTGAGCTTGACGATGATGACAGTTTAGGGATGATCATGGAATAGGGCAAGACCGAACCCGCATATAATATTAATGATATAATCTAAGAATGGCTGAAAATCCAAACTATAACCAGAAGCAGGTGATAGAAATCTCAAGTGTTTGATATCTTAGGTCCAGGAAGGTCCTACACATAAGTATAAATATATTGGAAAGAGGATATTGTTCATCCTTAGGGTCTCAGATTCGAATGTCTGTGTGTGCATTGTCAAAGGATAAGAAAGTATGAGCAGATACTACCATAAGTAATCACACCACTATAAATTTAATTTAATTTTAAGATATATTAAACTAGCGGCGCTTATGGAAAAGCGTCGCTAATGCACACCTTTAGCGGCGCTTATTACAAAAGCGCCGCTAATGACCTGACCTTTAGCGGCGCTTTTTATATAAGCGCCGCTAATGACCCGACCTTTAACGGCGCTTGTGAGAAGCCCCGTTAATGACCCGACCTTTAGCGGCGCTTGTGAGAAAGCGCCGCTAATGACTCGACCATTAGCGGCGCTTTGGGTAAAGTGCCGCTAATGACCCGACCTTTAGCGGTGCTTGGGGGAAAGCGCCGCTAATGACTCAACCTTTAGCGGCGCATTAGGAAAAGCGCCGCTAATGCTTTACCTTTTGTGGCGCTTTATTTCCAAACGCCGCTAAAAATGCCGCTAATGACCTGTTTTGCTGTAGTGGAATAGTCTCTTAGAAGTGATATTCCGAAACTTGTAGCTTACCACAAAACACACACACACACACATATATATATATATATATATATATATAAAATAGCAATCAGAATGATTCGGTGTTTTGCAATGAAAATCATCGTAGAGGGACGACTTCTGTGCCAAAAATCATATAGGAAGTTGCTAAGAACTTGGGGGGAGTTAAGACTTGAAACATGTCGTGCGTTAGTAGCTGTCAAATTAGGCTTTCCTTGTTTCGATTTTTGAAAAGTAATGGGTCCTCCTTCGACCTTCCTCATGTATCATAAATCAAACTACGTATATATACAAGGAAGAAGCATTGAATTTTGGTTAAACCATGAAACTTCCTGGATATGGGACGACACATCATCCCACAGATTCATCAGTTTTAAGGTTTTTGCTGTATATATATAATATAGGTGGAACTTTTGTCCTTTTTATTACAATATATAAAACACGATCAACCCACATGACATGTCCATTAAAAGAATAAAATAATTTCGTACAATAGAAAGCTTCTCCAAGTACAAGTTCATATCTGCAACTTTCTCTTCTGTAGTTTTACAAATTAGATCAATCAAAAACGAATCGAATTCTAATCTACGTCCAAATGGTACATAACAAACACCGCCATTAATGAACCCTAGTTTTTAAAATCTCTCCTCCTTCCTCTTTGTATTTCTTGGAAGGATCAACTTTGAGAAAAACCCAGTTCTGTTGCTTCTCAATCTGGAAGAAGAAGCCACTGATCTGCTCTTTGTTAGCATGTTTTTCCCACTAAAAAACAAGAAAGAAAATCTATCCTTTCCTTCCGTGGGAAAAGGGTAACGATGCATGGGAGAGGAGTAAGAAGAAGCTGAAGAGGAAGAAGAATAAGATGACAAGGAAGAAGAACAAGAAGAGGCAACCGTGGTGGTAGAACCTAAGCTCGAACTAGCTGATAACTGCGACAGTTTCTCTCGTAAACAAAGTGAACAAACGCCTGGGGATTGCCTGTGCTTTGGGTGTTTTTTGCAGGCTTTATCATTTGGCTTAGATCTTCCACCTGCAACAACAACAGCATCTTTCTTTGATGACATTCTCAAGCTCGCCATTAGAGCTTTGCTTCGTAGCATTTTTGGTTGGCCGCACCTTTGCGGGCTGTAAGAAGGGTATTTAAAAGCTTTGTGCGGTGCATTTCCAAGAGACTTCATGGGAGGTTTCCCTTCCGCCTTTGTGTATTATCCTTTTCAATGTCTCGCTTTTTGACTTTCTTTTTCTTTTTTCCAATTCTGTGATGTGTTATGAAGTGTTGGAAAAGTTGGATGAACGGCTCTGATTGAGTGAAAGTTGATGGGTTCCACTTGATTGTAGAATAAACGGTCGTGATTGTTTGTGTAAAAAACGATGCTTTAATCTGATGGCGGGCGTAGAAAATGAAGATATAGTCTTGAGACGAAGAGGAAGTGGGCGTGATCAAAACAGTGGGAAATTTTCCGCCGTATTAAGTTGGGAAAATAAAAGAGTCTAATTCTACTTTCAGTCCCTGTATCCTTATCACTTTTGAAATTTAGTCTTTCTATTTTTTTTTCTAAAAATTTATCTAACAATTGAAGCTCAAAAGGTTAAATTGGATGATGTGGAATTTTTAAAATGAAAAAATTGCTCACATGATTAATCTAAATTCGTGTGGAAGCCATATAAAAAAAAAAAGAACACTTCATTCTGTTTATCTGAATCAATTTATTTGGCATTTTCTTTTTACTAATCTGCACATGTAATGCTGGCCACATGAGCCAATATTTTTTATTTAAAACATAACACATAATTCAATTTAAGAGAAACCTTTCGATGTTGTTATCAACTGAACTTCAATTATTATATCAAAAAAATAAAAAGATTAATATTATGAGATTAAAAGTTAAAGGGACTATGAGCAAATTGTACCAAACAAAATCTTTTTTTGACAATTATATAAAAAAATCTTAAGTAGACTCCAATAGGATTTTGCCACGTAATATTCCAAGATAAATTTTTTCTAATGACTTGCTAAAGGAGTAATAGAATTATTGGACAGTCATTTATTCACACGTCAGCAAAATATTTTAATTGCCTTGTTGCTTGGTGCTAGTTTCATTTACGTTTGACAATTGTTATGTATCGCACCCGGTCAAAAGTGGTTATTTATCCCGGTCCAAATTGGATCATGTACTCTTTTTATATTTTTTTTTTCGTAACTCAAGTTGGATTTGATTTCAATTACTTCTTATTTAATAAAAACTATTTTTTACTTATTCAATGTATTTATAAAAGTTAACTTTATTATACCATATGATATATGAATGTATTTGCCATATCGGGCAAATATAGAAGCACTTGTACCTTTTTTGACACCATTTTCTTAGAATTGATTCTGTCTAGTTTTATCTCAGACTTTTCTAATTTTACATATCTGGTTTGATTCACCAAAAGATAATCGGGTAAGCAAATATGAGGATTGATGACTATCTTTGACAGACTTGTAGATATCCAGCCACAATGGCGAATTCTTATCCTGATCCTTTCTTTGCACATTGAACTCAACACCGATTTATTGTATTATCCCAACAGTTACCATCTTATAACTGGTTTTTGCATATACCATTCCAGAGGAAATCCCGTTTACTTGCATCCTCATATGTGGTCTTCGAAATATAAGTTTTGACAAATAGTTTAAGCTCCATTCTTTTCCCGCGAAATCATACTTGTAAGATAGTCCCACTTGACTTTTCCCTTATCTAATAGTTCGGATGAACATTTCCTAAATCAGATAGTCCTAATAGACTTCCCAGCCACCGATAGTCCCTAACAGACTATCTCCTGGCTAGATCGAGTAGGGTAGACTTCCCATTTGTAAGATAGTCCTTACCCGACTTCTCACGCTAGACAATCTTAACGAACATTCGCTTCCTTTGTTAATCCTTGGCAGACTTTCCACTTTTCTGGCGACCTTTTTGACAATAAACACTTGGAAATAGGATCTAAGAACCGTTCTGCTTTCTTATAACCCATATTGGCTTGTCCATCCCCTCTAGCAGAATCTTAATGGAAGATACATATTTTTCATACACTTTAAGAGAAAACCCCCTTCCTCCACACATATACACGCCTACAAGGTGCTTCCAACTATTCCTCTTACCTCGCATCTTAGATAGACCTCTTATCTGTACGCTTGCTTGCATTCCCATACCTCCATGATCATTATGTCAGACTTTTTTTCCATGCGAATTATTCCATGATTTCCATTTATATGCCCCGACGACTTCCCTGTTTACTGTCCTGGCAAGCTTTGTTTTGCCATAAGGCGTACCTATCCTCCACTAGATCATGCCATGACTCATCATGGACTTTCAACTTCGAAGAGTCAGTGAACCTATTTCGAGGTGTTGCTTCGTAGAGCATGTAGGCCATTTTAATGGTGTCGCTCCGAAGAGCCTATAGATAACCATTTTCATGGTATCGCTCCGAAGAGACAATAGACTATCTCCACGATGTCGAGACGTAGAGCCAGTAGATCATTTCCAACCAGTCCTCCTTAAATCCCCTTTTATATCCGCCCATTCCTCCATTACGCCAAATTTCCTATCTTCAACTAACCCACCAATACTTCCCTCTGTACTCCGCATTTTAATAACATGCATATCATCACATTCACTAACATAACATGGAGCACACACATAACAATTCATAGATACACAAACATGTCATACATTTAGAGAACATATTTGCAACAATCATATAATTGTATTGCCATATGCAAGCATAACTTTTCTAGTCAGCAACGATTATATATGTAGTCAACAAACTCGATTGAACTCAGTGTAGAACAAACAAATAGCACAACAACCAGAACAAACCAAAGCAACACTCAAACAGTTGAGTACAAAAGCTCACCTACTGTCTTTCCTCCTTGCTAGCTTAACTTTTCCAGATACTAGAGTCTCCTACATCCTGACAGCTAAGCATGACAAGCCATACACCAATTGAAAACTTACCAACTTACTGAATTCTCTACTTTCCAAACTTGGACCTCGCGATCACTGCCCATGCAGAGCTTTCCTTAACTTTCTCTTCTTCGGAGCAACCAAAGAATATTCAAACTTGAGTACAAAAATCTGTAAATGAGCTTAATTAAGCTCAAGCTCAAATAGCTTGATTATGTCTCGAGTCGAGCTTGAGCTTAAAAAAAGATATTCAATTGAGCTCGAGTGGAGTACCGAGCTCCAAACAATTTCGAGTCAAGCTTGACAATATTTAGGTTCAGCTTGACTCAATTACACCCCTAATCGTAATAGAAGAACGATTGTTGAATCCTAAATGATACTTTGTAAGCCAATTATCCTTAGGGGCAATGTTATACATACCTCATGCTTTAGTACTTGAATTATAATTAAAAAATGTTATACATGAAATAGGTGAACTCAGAACAACTTTGTTTTCTAAGTAGATTTGATCTGGAAAGATTGAAGTGAAGAGAATATATCTAGAAGAAGAGGGAAATAGAGATTTATGAGGTTTGTTGGCCGATAGCATATTTAACCTAACCTCATTTTTTATGTGTGACAATATCAAAAATCATTTAATATTAAAAAGAACACATATTTTAATCAAAAATTGTTGGGTGCAATGGCAGGACACATTGTATTCTTAAGGGAAGATGTAAGTTCGAACCATGAAGACGACATTATTGGAAAGGATGGCCATCAACCTCAACATAAACCATATATAAAAAAACAAAGATTTTAAAAGCTAATTTCCCTAACATCCTTTTAAGGGAACAAATGGTGTTATTTGTATAAAAGTCTAACTTGGTGCCCCAAAACAACTATTTTTAGTACATCTCAAATTTGAAACATTGAAAACATTATTTATTTACAAAAGCCATTTAACCCTTACCCATATCCCACCTCATTAATTTATTTAGTGCATGCATTATTTATTTATTATTCAAAAAGCTGAAAATGAAGAGAAAAAATTTGATTTGTCATTCCCTTATTGAAAAAGAATAGGGATGATATGGAATCACAGTTTCATACCATCTTTTCTCCATATAATAAATTAAAAGATAAAAGAATAAAACTTGCAAGAAATAATGTTTTATACAATATTAAAGTAAAAAAAAATAGATTACACGAATTAAATTCGTACCAAATAAATACTTGATAATAGTTTTGACAACACTCTTTTACCATTAATTAAATTGCGATTAAAAGCAGATGCATGTTAGCCTAAGCTAAACCTGATCCTTGGCTGCTTCTTCCTTTGTTATCTTAGCTTCTTCATCAATGCTATTTTGTTCCATCCAAGATTCCACTTTTCCTTCCACTTCCTCTACCTGCGTTTTTAAGTTTTTTTTGGTTAATTAAAATAACAGGGCAAAGTCCAAACAACTAACGCGACTTGAACCCAAGTTACACCTGGGACGATGAACACCTTTAACCATCAGACTATCAGATGAGGTTTCATTTTTAAGTTTTAAAACACTACATTATACATATACTTGAATTATTACCCTACAGCAATAAATGTATAACTTTGGAGATCATACACAATTACTGGTATAGATACGAAACTAGTTTAATAAATATTGCATAATTCGTTTGAACATAATTAACCCATGTATTTGTGATTAAAGTTTTAATACATTTTTACCAATTGAATCTTAGCTTGATTGACATCAATATTATTGTCAGTGCAGAAAGATGCGGGTTTGAGTGCGTTAAAGCTCATTATGTTCTTATTTACGGGTTAAACAGAGGCTATGAGTAGTTTCGAATATTATATCAAAAAGTTTTAATACATTTAATAATTTGTGTTATGTTTTCTACTCATTTAGATGATTAATACGAAAAAATAAGATATGTGCAGTTTCTGCCATTTAGATGAATGCAAAAGTAGATAAAAAAACATGAAGGTGACTATTTCATCCACGAAATAACAATAAATTTACTCTCTTTTTCACTTTGATTTTGATTTTTAGATTATTTTGACTTTCAGCTTTTAAATTTTAATAAATTTGATTTTTTTATATATAAAATGATTGAATCATTAAAATTTTAACTTCGACCTGCTTATTTATATATAAAATTTTAAAAGATACATAAAATTATTAAAAAATTTAAAAATTTCATAAAATTCATCGAATTTTTTAGTAAATCATCTATGTCAATAATAAAGTAGACATGGACAATTACATTGGTTACAACATTAACGTTGTTAAAATCTTAATAGTTCAGTCAATATTTCAGTTCAAAAATAAGTAATTTGATTGAGTTTTGAAGGTTAAGAGTTAAAGTGGCCAAAAAAAGAATGGTCAAAGTGACGAAATAGGTAATTAGGGATTAAATTTGTCATTATATTTATATTTTTTTTGTTGAAGTACTTGGGAAGTCCCTGTATTATAAAGATTGAATCAAATTAGTCTTTTTATTATTAAGTAGATCAATTTAGTCCCTGTACTATCATAAAGAATCAAATAAGTCTAAATTATAACAAAATAAACATTTACTGTATAAAAAATATCTAGATTTTTTTTTAAATTTCATTTCAATTCCAAACAAAAGATTTAATTTACGAAACTATAACAACTTTGAAATTATTAATTTTTTAAACAGTAAATAATACTTCTATTCTAATTTGGTCTTATTTGATTCTTTTTAATAATACATTGACTAAATTAATTCATTTAATAATAGAGAAACTAATTTGATTAGATCTTTATAATTGAGAGATCTCTTAAGTACATTCACTTTTTTTTTCCCTTATGTTACCTGGGTTTGGCCTCAAGTCATTGAAACTAATAATCTAATACTTTACCAATTCTTAAACTATCTATAAACCTCACAATCCTTGAATTGAAAATTGAACAAAAATTCAATCAGCCTCCTACATATATTATTTTCAACAGTAAATTATACAGATAGTTACTCAATTTTAAAAAATTTTCATTTTAAACACCCAAAAGAAAAAATTCAAAATGGACACTCACATTACAAAATTTGTTCATTTTGATCATTTCGATTAAAATAGTAAACGGTAATGTTACCTGGCATTTCAACTAATTTTTTTCCACCTTGGATATTGATTTTTTTTTCTTTTGGAGGTATTATGTGTGTGAGTATTAGAATTCAGAGAAAATATGGTATGAAACTATTATTCCACGTTATCTTCATAGGGAAATGATAAATCATAATTTTTCTCTTGATTTTTAATATTTTTAGTTGAATTTTATTTTTGTTAAAGGAAAAAACTGAAAATCAAGAGAAAAATTTTGATTTCTCATTTTTCTATTAAAAAGAGATAGTGATAAGAGGTTGTCTAGAATTTGTGCTAGTGATAAAATATAACCAACTTAATCCTATTGTTAATAATTAATTAAAAAAAGCTGAAAAGGAAAGGGATTAGGTAAATAGCAATGAAAAAAATTACCTTGTCAATGACATCTCCAGCTAAGCGTGAAGCGTCAGCTGTATTTTGAGCCATATCTTCAACAATTTGAAGGGCATTTTTAAGTCTGCCTTCCGGCAGATGAGTTCCGATATCATCCGCCACTTCCTCCACTTGTCCCGCCACTTTCTCCACAATATCCGTCACCTCTTCTGCTTTATCTATTATTGTTTCAGCTTCGTCTGTACATATATACTACTTAACCTCAAAATGTTGATGATATATGGAAATGCAATCCGAATAACTTATGATCCATACCTTTCAGTTTTAACAATGGTCCCCATTTGCTCCTCCAAAAGGGTAGGATTATACTCATCACAATTCCCACAACCCATAGTTTCCTGCTCAAATACATCATTTCTTTCCTTGTTTATTTGTAAAAAATAAATAAATAAAAGGGGGCAAAACTATGGTAGATAAGACTAACCAGGAACCAGGATCTGAAGGACCTGATCCTACACTGCAACACACGACCAGGTTGTTGTCCCTGTCTGTATTTAGCAACCTAAGACCGATGCCCAGCGGTTGCAGATTGTGGTTCCGTAGAATCTGATGTTTTTTTGCGTTGTGTTTTGAATTTGATTTCACCAAGAAATGGCTAAAACGTATAATGGGAGGCTGGAGTTTGCAGGACGATGGCGTTTGAAGTTTGCATGGAAAGATGGATGCTGAAGTAGTCGCCATAAGTGTCTGGGAAGGAAATGAAGTTAAGGTTTCTGAAAATGAGAAAAAATCAGAGGTGAGTGGGGAAGAGAGGGTTTTGTTGAATAAATTATTGCGTGTAGGAATGACAGCTAGAAATGATCCAAAGTGAGGTTTAGGTGGGTTAGGAAGAAAGGTAAATATTAGAAAATCGATTCAAGTCAATGAACCCTAGTCCTGGTTAAGCCCATATGTTGAATTTTATTATGTTATGCAGATTCCTTACAAGTTTCCTCCTAATTGCTAGAAGTAAATATTCGTCGACTCGAATTGAGTTAAAAAGTTTTGAATTAGTCGAATTGATGAATTTTATTTTAGCAACTGAATTTAATTTTAAATTTTTTCGAATTGAGTCAAAAAAATTTGAATCAAATCGAATCGAGTTAACTAATCCTATTATTTATACCCAATGTTGCGTTTACATGGATCGATTGTTTAACTAATAGACGAAGTACAATATTATTTAACTACAAAAATAATATAATGATTTTTTCTTTTAACTTAATGAGCAAATATTTATTAAAACGATGTAATTTTATCTTTTAATTAATGGTTTTGATTTTTTTATTTTAAAAAAGGTAAACATTTATCAAAACGACAAATATTTATCTTTTTCTTATTCAGATTTTCAAATAACTCGAATTGTGTAATTCATATCCGAGTTAAACCGAATAACTTAATTTTTTATTCGAGTTAATCTGAATAACTTAATTAACTCAAATAACTTGAACTATTTAATTTAAAATTTGAATTTTTTGAATCAAATTGAATTTTACTTACCTCTATTAATTGCGTATTTGTAGTTGGTTTGTTTGATTTTCTTCAAGGAATAACGTCTTGAGAACCCTTATTTTATTGGAATTTGTCAAATATCATTACAACTTATCATCAACCTATCAACTTGTATTGTAGGTTCGGTGAGACAGGGCGAAGCCGAGGCTATATGGTGCTGGACCGGAAACTTTTTTATTTTTTATTTTTAAAAATTTTAAATTAATAAAAATAAAATTACATTTTAATTTTTTAAAATAATAAAAATTTGATTTGATCCTTTAAAAATTATAAAGTTATAAACTATTCAAATAGTGAAATTATATTTTTACTATTAAAAAATTAAAATTTAATTTTGACCTCCCTAAAAAAAATTGTGTCTTCACCCTTAGGTGAGACCCAGGTTGAAGATGAATTCCACAAGTAAAATTTATTTATTTTCTTAAAAAGAATATTTATTATTAGTAAATGAAAATTTTTAATTACACAAATAAAATTAAAATACTACCATGTGCTATTTTTTAAGGGAATAGATTTATTGATACCGGTGTAAAACTAAAATGGTTTTATAATTTTACATGATTTTTATACTATTAATATTTTTACTTTCTAACCATCGATCATATTTTATGTTTCATGTAGATCATCCGTGTCAAGTTTGGTACATATTAAAATTTTATAACTATTCATTTCATGTAAAAGATATCAACTATTAAATATATATTAATATAAACAATATTTTATATCAATATCATAGAGGTATTAGATTGATTCAAAATTTTACATGCTTGACGAGTATAAATATCTTGATGAATTTAACGTTTGAATTGTTAAACTATTAGTCGTATAAAAAAAGTTATGAAAGAATGTAAAACTACTTTAATTTTACATGATTTTACACCGATGTAAATGAATCCCACCTCATTTTTTAATATTTATTTTTTTTTTAAAATTACTACACATAGAAAGGATTATAGATTATATCCCACTCTTTTAACCTTATTTATAAAGTCAAAACTTTTTACAAACAATATGTTAAATACATTTCCAAAATTATATTACACTTTTTTTTGATATCTTTTAAGTCCGATTTACTGTTTATATTCAGGGTTTGTGATTGTCTCTCCTAACAATGTTATTTTCAATATTTGAAAAAATGTGACATTCCATATCACAGCACCCAACACTTATCGATCATATTCCACTTCATTTTTTTTTTGTTTTTAAATAAAAAATAACGCGTATTTAATACATCATTTGTGGAATTTAAATGGGTTGATGATGTGCAAGTGTAACGTTTATTTATATATTTAAATTTTTTCATTACTCATTTCCCACCAAATGGACACCATTTTTATATTCTAAGCCCAAATAGCTCCAATAGATCGGTTTGCTGTTTTGGGCCTACTTTAACAAAATTCACTGCAATCTTGCAATTGTATCGGCCTTTGTATATGCTTGGATTTCAATAATCTAATTGTTCAAACATAATTGAATTACATTAATTATGATTTCAATAAACACTAAATTATATATAAAAGGGCATAAATGCATCAATCTCATCAACCATATCAGAATACGCTTGTACCCTCAGGGAATTTTAACTGGTGATATGTTCTCGACCCCCAAAGAATTAGAGAACTATCATAATATGACACATGATCAGTGTTAGATCTCTCATCTATAAAAACAAACACTATGACGACCAACAATCAAGCCCGTTCTTAACATTTTTGGGGTCTTAGGCAAAATAATAAAAGTTGGAGAAATTTTTTTTTAAATCTCTTAAAAGTTGGTAAAAATTTTTTGGGCCCCTTAAAAATTTAAAAAAAAAAACCCTCAGATATTTAGATCCTTTTAACCTTGGGCCTTGGGTGGCCGCACCTCTGGACGACCCCCAGGGCTGGGCCTGCCAACTACACCCGTAACTCTATCAAACACCATTAATAGAGAAATTTACTTTACCAATTATGATTCAATCACAATATAGCATAGATAGCATTTTAATATCACCATTACCACAAATACACAATTCAACATACACCAAATCAATTTTTTTAATATACTGGTGTGATTACATAATAATATCTGTTCATACTTTCTTAACCCTTTGACAACGCACACACACCTTACACACACAAACGCTCGAATCCGGGACCCCTAGGATGAACAACATCATTTTTTTCACTGGAGCCACTTGTCATTACAAGCAATCATTTATATACATATTTCGAGCATATCTTAATTGTATCAATAATCAAGTATATACGTACTTTGAATCGTGTTTGATAGTATATACATATTTCGCTATTTGACGATCGATTTCACTTTTGACCCTCGATGTTCTGACTTTGTCTCAATTACATACGATAATTTATTTACAAAAATTGTATAATCAACAACCAAGTATAATTGCATTCTTTACAATTAAATCACTTTTCAATCTTAATATCCAAAATACACGTTTTTTTATATTTACTCGATCGAACAAGATCTTGCTTCGTATTTATTCTCTAAAGACCTCAAACTATCAATTCATAGCTTTTATATCCAATAAATTTCATTCTTTACAATTTGGTCATTAATATCACATAGTTAATCATATAGTATAACTCAAATTCAAGCACAACTCCTACACTTATTTTAAACATAGTTCTCATAATTTCTTTCTCCAATGGTTACATTAATGAAACTTAATCATTTCAATTTCTAATGGATGGACTTTAATAATTAAGCTACTATACTAGGCTAATTGTTTAACAAAAATAAAACAAAACCCTACTCTTTATCTTTGTGAATTAGATCACCGCTACCTTAGCCCATTGTTGATCTATTTTCTTATATTAATAATAGTATAGATTTTAACCCCATGTGTTGACCTGATGATCACGATATTCATTACTCTAAGTATGGTTTGAGTTCGAGTTACAGTAATCGCACTACTATTAGAGCTTTATTCTCCTCTTATAATTCACCAAAAAAATAATAATATAGATTCCCACTATCATTAAACATTTTGATTAATAGTTGTGTGTCCCCAGTTGGCACAGAATTCATAGGATAGCCCAAAGACCCCAAAACCATTCACATGATTTTGTAGTCAGATTCACGGATTTAGCTTTTAGCACGTATAAAACATAATTTTCGTCAACCGCAATCTAAATCTGGCATTTTCCAGTGCGTATGGGATCTAAGTGAAGGACAGGTCTAACATTAGCCAACCAAGAGTGACAGAAAACAAAACCCATTGTCAAACCTACAAAATACAGCAGAAACGACAACTACTCTTCTTGGTCTCTTCATTATTAACGAATCAAATCTACTCCCTATTCTTGGGTTTGTCTTTGTCATTGCCTTTTGACTTCCACCTTATTGTTTATAGTGAGTAACAACCATAGGAGCTCTTCAAAAAAACAAAACATACAAAAATGTCTTTCCCATGATCTCTTAAGATCTTTTGAACTGACCTAATATGCTCCAATAAGCAAGGACAAAGGGTTCGATATTCACGAGAGCAAGTCAAGCGGTGCCCTTTGGTTTGACTCCACAGATACAAGTCTAGTCTACTGCCCACTTTCATTTTTATATGATATTTGCGGTGGCGCCCACTGGAGATTGGAAAGGGTTAACTCGACGGCATCACCGTCTTAAGGCTCCGTTGGTTAAGACATCCTGTCCAAAGATCTGCCCTTCTTCTTTTCTACAACTTCATTGCTTGTATTACCTATGGGTGGGCGTTGGTGAAAGACTGCAATGCTCTACCTACTTCTAGGCTAGTTTTGATCTATCTTTCATCCCAAAAAATATATGTTAATGTTCATTGATTACTAATATTAACTTTTAGAAATTAAGAAATTCAACTGTGTCATCTATTATAATTTGAATGCAAAGTGCAAAATTATTGATATCTATTTTAAATACACACCTATATACTTTGGGTTCAAATATAATAGTATGTATTTATCATAAACTTTCAGGTTTAAAAATAAGATCACAAATCCAGACTTCATTTATTTCATAAAGAATGTCTGGCACCCCACACCATACTCAATAATTTATATTAAAGCTAATAATATTACTCAAATTACATTTATTTAAACTATGTTGAGTTGATAGGGTGTAACCACATCATATTTTTTTTTATGTTATGTTTGATTATACAAATTATAATCATACAATTATATAATTTAATTTTTTTTTAAAAATATTAATTATTATAAAAATTATCAATAATATTTAAGAACAGAAATTCTAAACAAATGTTATCATATCCCATGATATGATGCAAAAAAAAAATTATTCTCTTTTTTATAAATATTAAGGATGAGGATGAAGTAACATGATTCGAACTCGTACCAAACGAATGTCTAATAATAACTTTAACCACTACAATTTTCTGTATTTGAATAACAAACATATAGTATATAATATATTTTCCTAAAAAATAACATATAGTCATTTGAATAATTTTTAAAAAATTAAAATTAAATAATTATGACAAGGTAACGATGATGATAATAATATAGTGGATTACCCGCTACAATCCTTAACTTGATTTGGGATCTCTTACAAACAACATTTTTTAGCACTCTAAAATTTGAAGTGTAAATCAACTTTATATAATCCTTCGATTATAATAGTTTTTAGGCTATTTAGGTTAGAATTGTCACATCTTAAAAATCGGATTAGAAAATATTGAATTAGTGAAATCAAGAATAATCACGTCTTGATTCTTATTTATGATTGTGAAAATGTTATTAAGTAAATTTATTTATTTTATTGGATAAGTGATTTGGATGTGTGTTTGAGGTTTTGTGTTCAAATCTTCTTTTTTTTTGAAATTTTTGTTTTTGTTTTTGTCTTTATCTCTATCTCTACCTATTTAGCTTAAATTTAATTATCGTGGAAATTATTGCAAGGATGAATCCACTAATGTAGTGGTTAAGTCTTAGTTTTCTCTTTGATCTTGTGTTCAGATCTTTATGTATACAAAGTGAAAAATTTTGGCAACAAAAAATTTAGTCGGTGAAAGGTAATCTAATTATATTTAAGTCTATAATTAAATTAGTATCATAAATTAATTCGACATCAATTTAATTAAAAAAAAAACACAAACCTCAAAATTTTTGAAATTATAAGGTATTTATGTTTTTCAATAATTATATATATTCAAAAATAAATAGATTAAATTACAACCTTTAAATAAATGGCAACAACTTAAGTTTTGGGGTCTTAGTCTCTAGATTTGAGTTTCATCATGCACACGTGTCATATGTGGGTTCTCTTTCATATTATTCTCAGTTTGAGTTTCACCATATGTACACTCTATTGAGATATTCAGTTTTCGATCTGTTGTGCTTTATATTACGTTGATTCTAATTCTTGTTGATAATTTTTGTATTTATACTCGTAAACTCATTAAAAAATATTAAATTTTGTTATTAGTCCACATACTTTGCATAAGTTGTGGATTTAATCTTTGTACTTTGATCAATTTTTAATTCTACGCATGGTCATAAACCTTTCATTATTTGCACCAAAAACATAGTTATCATGTCCCAACCCGGAAGATCTGGAAATACCCCTGTTTTTACTGTCTTATTCCATCATCAAGTTTTAAGGAAGACGCAATTGTAACATGGCAATTTCTTCTCTTAATTAGGGAAAAAAAACACTGTAAATTCTACATTGTATGTCTCCAAATTGCAGGAAATATCTGCAAGTTGCAAGAAACTTGATAGCAAAGGACTATGGAATCCCTCTGGAGCCACAAAATTTAGCTAAAAACCAGTTTCTTCTTGGATTCTTCGTAGCATTTGGTTAACAGCAGCTGCAATTTCATCCACAGTGCTCAAATGGCATCCTTCCTCTACCTGTCATGGTTTTTGTTTTTAAGAAAAGGGTATATCTTCGATTGAAAGATGAAAAAGGGTTGAATAAATTGGGTTATTCTGTTCTAACCTTGACACTAATTGAATAAAGAACCATTTCATTCATGGTTGTGACATTGAGGTGTTGAACGACGAGCCTTAGGCCTTGTAAACCAGCAACCAGTTTTAAGAGCTGCCTGGGTTGTTTCTTGGAGAGTATCCTAAGGTTTGCATGGCTCTCCACCATAGTCACTTCTATGTCCGCCACGCTTTCGGCCGCAGCCATGGGCTGTTGTTGATTACTGTTGCACTGAGTTGAACGAGTTGAGAACTGTTGAAAGGTGAAAAACTCAGCAAAGGGTGAGGAAGAAGCATCGTGCCGTGGTTGTTGAGTGGTTCGCTTATGAGCTTCCATGGACTGCAACAGCTGCTCTAATTCCTTAACGAAATCAATGGCTCCGCCAATTATCGACGCTTGATCGCCCTGAGAATGTGACTTTTATCAGTCTACAATTCTTCTTAAACATGGTTAATTAAAGCGTTTGTAAAAGAGAGATTTAATTTAAACTAACCCTTTGAACATATGAAGGTGGCATCAAGGATCTGAGTGCAGCGAGGTACTGGTTCATTTGTTTCCGGCGATTACGTTCAACGGTAATATGAGTCATTCTCTGATTCTCCAGCTCTTCTTTGTTCTTGCTGCTCCTTGTTCGTCGACGTTTTCGTCTACTGTTGGTGGTAGTCGTTGGTGGTGCCGGAGTTTCCATTAATGGAGGGAATCTTATGGGGCCGGGGAGAGATTGATGAACGGTGTAAGTTTCAGGTGAAGAATAAGGATCCCATCGATCCTCGGTGTGTTGCATGGTTGAATTAGTGGATGAAGAGTCCCAATTTGCATGGAGATCATGATGATTGGGTTGGTGAAGAATCCCCAGAAGAGCTTTATCTTCAGTCTGGAAACAAAAGTCAAAGCCACCTCCGCCGGCCACGGTGGAGAAATCGTCGAAAACATAAGGAAAGGGGTCTTGAGGGTAAACTACAGCCTCTAACGCCATTATCAAAAGCAGCCTCGGCCTCGGGGGAAGGTGAGAGAGACAATGAAATCTGAAATATGAGTAAGGGGGGGAAATGGAATAAAAGTAGAAAGGAGGGGAACAAACTCCCCCTTTTATCATAGGCATCTGCCAGAAAGTTGATGGACTTTATAAAAGATGTCTAATCCTAAGAAAACTAATTAAAAACAAAACAAAAGGTACAGCATGGTGCACGTGAGATTACATTGAAGACCAGTCGCTGCCACCCAGAAAGATTCTCTCTATGCCACACTCCCTCAGTGAGAGACACCAATACTTTTTCAGGATTGTCTTCCAAACCCCAAATACTATCTTATTCTTCTCATCTCTATTCTTACCCTTCAATTGTGTCTCTTCTCAACTTGTTTCCGTAGTTCAGACCTCAGCCTATGTTTGTTGGACCTTCCTCACAGTAATGATTCACTGTCTTTCTCACAATTAAACCAATGATTTAAATTTTAACATTAACCTAACATTAACCAATAGTGATCTCGCCGTTGTACAAATATTAAATCATTCTCCCATTAAGCTTTTCTCTCGAAAGTTTAGTTTTTCAATCCAAAAGACTCTCTTCATTGCTTATAAAGATAATGCACACATAAAACATTCTAACTTGAACAAATTTGTGCTCACTCTATTTTTCAATTACTCTTTAACCTAGATCAAAGTTCAATTTAAATATTACTTAACTTTTACTTACATAAGAGTCACAGTCTAATCACTTTTCTATAAAGTAAAGTTAAAAGTAGCGTATGATAATAATTCCATAAAAGTCTCGATGTAAATCAATATCTTTAACTATAAAAAATGACTTTACTTGATCCACAAGTAACCAAACTTGACCAACAAATAATCAATATACAAGTCTTCAATTTTAACTCAGTTGGTTTCATGTTTTGGACTCTAACTTATCCAAATATCTTCAAAACGGATGACTCAATACTTTTGTTCCAAAATTTGTCAACTCTAAAAATAAATAAATATATCAATGGAACAGTGTATGAATTTGTGGCCACTGTTTCAACCACAGAAACAGTCACAAATTTTTTCTTTTCCTTCAAATATGTCAACAATAACAAATATTATGTTGAGGGTTTTTATTTTTTTTAATAAATTCAAGAAAAAACATGCACATAAATGGGAATCTTAATATTACCATTTTAACCAAAGTCACCATTTAATTTTTATATTTATCTTATTTTTATAAATTTGTTACATAAATATTTTCACTCACATCGTGGATGTGTTGTAATCTAATTTATATTAAATTTGTTAGTGCATCGTGCTAATACTATAGAGACATTAATTCTCTTGAGTGTCATGTCTTTAATGTTCTGATACATGTACAAATTGGGTGAAATTGATTAAATACAATTTTCTAGTTTGAACAATTAACTTATGGTATATTTTTTGATAGGATCCAGATATTTTTAAGTCAAGATATCTTCTAACTGATAAAAATACTATTTTTTAACTTTGAAACACACTTTCACTTAATTTAAAGTTCAAAACTCAAATTATGGTTGTCTTAATGAAGATTGCACGAGTAGTTACGAATTTAGACTTAAATTCATTTGAATTTCATCCTCAGATTTGAAAAGAAAATTTAGTAATTCCTCTCGATACTTAAGTGAAACCATAACTGCGAAATAGTAGTACATATAGAATATTTACACCAATGATATCTAAAATTCCTATTACTTTTATGTTATTTATGATAGGGATATGGAGTAGAAACAATTTTCCTGCCATCCAAACAGAAGAAGATGTGAGCAAAGTTTCATTATGTAATAATGTGGTCGGAAATTTGAGAAAGATTTAGGGGGGGAAGAAAAGAAAAGAAAAGAAAGATGATGATAACCCACAGAAGATTCTTATGATGAAGATCAATAAAGAAAAAGAGAAAGAAGCTTAGCTTTATTCAGGTGCCTGCAAAAGGAATCCATGTGACCATGCATGAAAACATATAATAATAATAATATTTCATCTATAATGTCTAATATTACTTTGTCTTTCCCGATGTTTTCTTTATTATTACTTCATCTCATGTTTTTTAAACTCTTTATATTCATATCTTTTATTTATTAATAAACATTGTAAGAATTGAGAATGAGAAATATTCCATAGATATAAACATAAGATGCCTAAAAATTTCACTATTCAAAATTTACATTAATTATTTCAAGAAGACATTAATTCTTAAGGATTTCCTTCTTTCTCTCCTTTCTTTGAATCCTTCCATGGAATATTGTGAGTTGTTTCAATGTCGGAATTTGTGATTATTATTTTTTATTTTTTACAAGTATTCCAATAAAAATTAGGGTAAACTATATTCATGGTCACTTTTGTTTATTTCAGGTTGCATTTCAATCATTTATGTTTGAAATGTTACGTTTTAATCATTTACGTTATCATGTTGCAATATTTTAGTCATTGAGCTGTTAATTATAGTTAACGGTATAACGGTAAGTTGACGTGCCACATTAAATCATCATTTCAGACATAATTTTAAGTTAAATTATACAATTAATCCCCATATTTTTTTGTTTTGAGTAATTTAATTTTTTCTTTTGTGTTCTTTAAACTTTCTTTTTTTTTCATTATCTTATGCTTCTCCCTCTGTTTTCCTACATTCTCCATTTCTTTTAACATATCAGGAAGTCGACAGGGGCGAAACTAGAAAATTTTTTAGGGGGCCGAAGTTAAATTATAATTTTTACGATAGTAAAAGTGCAATTTTAAAGGATTAAATTAAAATTTTATCATTTTTAGGGGGCCAAAGTGTAATTTTACTTTTACTAATTTAAAATTTTAAAAAAATTTAAAGACCTAAATGAAAAAATTTTCATTTTAGGGGGGGACAGGGCCCCTACTAGCCCCCTTGGTTTCGCCCCTGGAAGTCGAATTGGCAATGAAGAAAGAAAGAGGAAGTCGAAAGCCATCATTACCTATAACATGGGTTTATTAATTGTTTTTTACTTAGATTCTTGATTGATTTGAACGTGGATTTATTTGGTGAGGGGATGATATTGTTGGGTTTGTCATGAATGAGATCATGATAGTGGTGAAGGTGTTAGTGGATGAAATGAAGATGATGCGTGGTGGTGAAGGATTTTGATAGTTAGTAGATGGTATGAGTTTCGACTTCTTAATAGTTAACTATGGTTGTAGTTTACCGTAAAAGTTATCTCATTCACGTCAATAGAGCTCTTCTAGACATAAGAAATTATTAACAACATGAAATGTGAATATATTTTAATTTTTTTATTTAATAATTTACTAGTAGTAGAGTTTTTTAACTTTACAACTGAGTATAATTCTATTGTTAATATTTTTTTTAAATATAAAAACGCGTTTAAGCACGCTCATATTTATATCTTATTAATTGCTGTAATATCAGTAATATCAATTAACTTAAAAGTCAATCAACCAATCTTAAAATTAATGAGCTCTAACATCAATACCTTGTTAAAAATAATAAAAAATTAAATGAAGAAACCCAATTGGCATTCTTTTAAATGTGTTGCAAAAGAAAATTGTAATTTATAAGATTCCTTGAACAATACGGTAATGCATAATGATAATAAAATAAAGTTCTCAAAATACAATTTGTTTAGAATCCCATGTATTGACCTGATGATTAAAGGTGTTCATTATCTCAGATGTGACTTGAGTTTGAGTCGCACTAATTAATGTTTATAATTCAAAAAAAAAATACAATTAGACTAATTTGTTATAACGTTATTATCCAATGATGTCTTACCTTTCAATCTTTCCTTGGTACCATATATTTTTTTGGGGGGTGGAAATTGATAGTAAATGATTTAATAATTCGGTTGAAAAATTAATTTGGGAAAAAAAGTATGATTTAATAATTGATTTAAAGCAAATAATTTGAGAAAATCATGATTTCATCATACATTCAACTTATTTTTAATGGCATTATCTCAACCTTTAGTTTATTAGATTTTGCCTATATGTGATTAAATTTTGTAGATGAAGGAAAACGCGTTTGTGGAAAAATAATAAATAATTTGTTACCTAAAATTAAGGTAAGCTGGTCAAAGAAAAAAAAGCTCTAATTAGGATTATATATTTAAAATGAAATAAATACTATTATTCTATTAACAAAAAAGAACATGAATTCGAGTAGATTGAAGCTCATTTTATTTTTTTCTATTTACTGATCGAGAAAAAATTATGAATAATTCGAGCTCACGAATGTTCTTTAAAAAAAAACTTTGGTCATAAAAAAAGAAAAACTTACCAACAAAATCAAAACGATATCTCTAAATACCATTATGAATTGAATTGTCATATTCTTATATATGTATAATTCATATTTCTGTAAAGTTGACAATTTTGTTATTTGATTTCTAATAAATTTTTATTCTACCACTAATTAATATTAATCATTGCAATGCATGATCGAATTAATAATTGAAACGTATTTAAACTTAAGTCCGAATAAATATGAACAAAACTTGTATTTCACAAAACTTAAACAATTATAAAATCTAAAACTTTAATGTTGATAAAACAATTTGTTTTATAATATATAAGATTCGAAGATCTAAAGTATAGATTTATAAAGGGAATCAGAAGCATTCATAATTACAACTCATCAGCTAAGAAAACACCAAAATGAATAGAGTTAAGTGCATGTGTTTGAAGCGCAAAGATCGGTTCCAAAAATTCTAATAATGACGCATGTGGGGCATTCTACATACATAAATCCATTTCTGATGGACACCATTTTTAACCTAATCTGTCTGGGTTTTATTCACCTCTTCAAGGAACCACGCACCTCAACTTCTGGGAATTTGCTTCTTGTCCTATTTTGTTGTTGATAAATGGGACAATCCTTATTCTTCCCTCCTGCTGTGTTTTGCTTTCAAACTTGCACTTTTTCTTCTCTTCTTTTTCATCCTATATACCTCAGGATTTTGACAGAAAAGTATCACAACACATCTTAAAAGAACCAAGTGTGATGATCATAAAAAGTTAGACGTCAAATGATGCTAGATTAATAATGGTGTTAATAAAAAATTTATTTATAAAATTGTATAAAATTAAAGTTCATGCATAGCATTACATATCTATTTGTTGCTATGGTGTACAATAAGGAGGAGAGTGGGGAGGAGTAAGTGATGGTGTTGAGGAGGCCAGTTCACTTAAAGAGTTAGAGAGTTGGGAAGGAACAAGAGAACAAGTTGATTGCCGTGAGAGAAGATGATTGTGCATAGTAACTTTAGGGGTTCAAGAGTCGATTCTTTTTTCATCATTGATAAGGTATTATAACAGAGGTCCTCTTGTCCACTAGTGTAATGTGGCAAGTTGTTATGAAGAAGGTTGTCATGATATAATAAGTGAAGGACGTGTATCATGCAGCTTATTTTGTCATGTCTTCGGTCAATACGAGGTTGTTATACCCAGGTGGATCTCAATTGCCTTGAGGGTGTGTTCACACTTGAAGAGTGTATACAACTAAAAAGTGGGTGCCTACCCTATTTGAGAAGGGCGAAGGGGCTTGCCTAGCGGGCCTATCAAGCAGGTGTTTATGAGTACGGAAGATTGATACTCCTCTAGTTAGGGTAGGTGGTCAAGCAGGGCATTCTCTCAAGTGAAGTCAAAGGGAAGACCAAAGCTATCTGTTTTGCTGACACGTGTATGAGTTGGGAGGAGAGGTATAACACTACTCAAAGTTCATGAGTAATTTTGAAATTTATTCCTCATTATAATGAAAAAAGGGTTTTAAATAACAAAAGGATGGTTGAATTACCATAAGATAAAAATGAAATTACTATTTGTGGAGCCCAATTTTGTCTGGACCCAACATTGAAACCAAAAATAAAACAATTTTAAATTAAATTCATTTAATTTAAAATGTCTCAAAATTACAAACCTCAGTCCAATTATAAACCCAACATTACACCAAGTGTCCAATTACAAAACCCAATTACATGATAAAGGCTCAAGTAGCCCAAACCCCAAACAAAATCAAAAAACTCTAAATGATGCAACTTGTTCTTGCTGTCGCCCTGCCTTGCCCACACAAGAGCCGCCACGTCAGCACCCACCATCTGCCACCACCAACAACTTGCCTCTGCCACCATCTGCTACCACAATTATCACCTGCAACAAGCAAAGAAGAACAGACAGCAAAAATATAGCAAAAAAAGCAAGTTGTAATTGATTATAAAATCGAATTCAAAAGCATTTGTAAGGATTTTTTTTTTTTTACATTTTCTAATCAATACATACAAAAGCATTCAAAGCTATCATTATCAGAAGCAAGCATTCAGATATCAAGTCTTCAATGTATACCATTTCAATAGATTTTTATTGACCATTCAAATTTTAAACTGTTTATATTTTAAAAAGTATTAATGCATTTACTTATTATATTACTAATGTCATTTATTATTTTCTAGCATGCATTTAATATACATTAGGTATAATAAATATTTTTTTTAAAATAATAAGTAATAAAAAATAAGGTATAAAAAAAACTCGAAGGGTCATACCTGAATCGGATTGCCATTGTCGACGGAGCCGAACGGAGCCCTCCAAGCCGCTACCGTCATCACAGCTTTGAATATGGTAGATAAAAAATATATTAATAACAAATAAAAAAATTAAAACAGATTTAAACAAAAAAATAAAAAATAAATATCCCTTTTTAAAAGATCTGGATTTCGATCCAGATATAAGTTTTAAAAAAAATAAGAATAAGAATAAAAATAAAAAAATAAATAAAAACATATTAAATAAAAAGAAAAGGAAAATCTTTTAAAAAAAGGGAAAGTTTCGATCTTTTTTAAGATCGGGTCTCAATCTTGTTAGATCTAAGCCCGATCTGGGTTTTGGAACAAACAAAAAAAGAAAAAGAAGATTTTTTTTTACCTAAGAACCACCGTGGACAGCGGTGATCGACGGCGCGACGACGGACGTACGATGGACCGGAAACGGAACCCTAAGTCGGAAAGAGCATGGACCGAGAGAGGAGGAGAGAGTTTGGAGGTTTTTTTTTTAAAGAATAAGAAGAAAGTGACGTTTTTGAAGGAAATGGGGCTTTTATAGCCATCCAAAACGGTGTCATTTTAGTATTGGCTTAAAAGCCCCAAAAATGGCGTCGTTTCACCTCAAAGACCTATGACCCGACCCGATCTGACCCATTGGATCTTGGGATCCGCATGTTTTTAACTTTTGGGTTATTTACTCATTCGGTCCTTTCGTATTTTTTAATTTCTACAATTAGGTCCCAATGCTATTTTTAATTAATTTTAAATTTGCCTAATAATTTTAACTGCTTTTCAATGTAGTCCCCTGACTCTTTGGAAGCCTAAGAAGCTACCACGTGTCTCATTCCTGGTTTATTCATTCATTTGGTCCTTTCTACTTTTGATTTGTTTTAATTTCATCCTTAAATCAAGTTTTCTTTTATTATAAATTTATCTAGTAATTTTAAATCATTTTAAATTTGGTCCTCTTACCTCTAAAAGCCTGAGAAGCTACCACGTGTCACCTTTTTTTGGTTTTATTACCCAAAAGGTCCCCAAACTTTCCAAAATTATATTTTACCCCTAAACTTCTTAAAAATTACATTTTCACCCCCGAAGTTCTTCAAAATAACATTTTCACCCTCGAATCTCTCCAAAATTACATTTTTGCCCCCAAACTTCCAAAAGTCACATTTTTACCCCCGAACTTTCAAAAATCACATTTTTACTCCCAAACTTTCAAAAATCATATTTTGACCCCCGAACTTTTCCAAAATTACCATCTTACCCCTAAACATCAAAAATTACCATTTTGCCCTTTAACATCCGAAAATTATCATTTTGCCCTCAAATTTCCAAAAGTCACATTTTCGACCTCAAATTTTCAAAATGCTCGATTTTAATCCCAAATTTTTTAAAAATCTCAATTTTGATCCGCAAATTCCTCAAAAATTATGTTTTTACCTTGAATTCTCTGAAACTCCATTTTTAACCTCGTTTTTTTTGTTTTTTCTTCTTTAATGTTCATACACGGAACTTAATTATTATTCTTTCGTATTTTGCATTCTATTAATTTTATGTTTAATTTTTGTGCATTTATTTATCTACTAAATTATTTTGTTTCGTGTTATTTAATTTTTGCTACAAACTGCCCATTCGTATTTTCACATTCGTTTACAAACTTATTTTTACATACAAATAAACCTTTAAAACTGAGGCAATATCCTTTTACGCGAAAATTTCGAAAAATCATGCCCTAACGTGTTGGGTGTGCTTCTTCGTATAATTTGCACGAATCGATATCCTCTTCCAAACTTTTCAAATGCTCTTTAATTTCGAGATTCTGAGAACGTCGTGCCCTAACGTGTTGGATACGACTTCAATTCTTCGAGAAAATCGAAACATACGGGCATTTTTCTTCAAAGCAAATTTTTTGAAAATCACGTGAAATAAGTCATGTGTCCGAGGATCGTATTTTAAACTTAATTCAAAATTTCAAGTTCTCAAAAATATACAAACAATTCTAAACAAAAGTGAGGCAATATTCCTTTCGTGTGAAAATCTCGAAAAATCGTGTCCTAACGTGCTAGGTGTGATTTTTTCGTATAATTCATGCGATCGAATATCCTCTTTTTAAATCCTTTCAAAATGTACTTCAATTTCGAAATTCCGAGAATATCGTGCCCTAACGTGTTGGACACGGCCTCAATGAAATTCGAAACACACGGACGTTTTGTTCCTCATATTTTAAACTTCGCTTTAGATTTTAAAATTTTAACAAACAAAGACCCGAAAGTAATCAACATGCTACCAATTTTGGACATATGATGGTGCTAATCATTCCTCATACGTAATCGACTCCCGAACCCATTTTCTGGATTTCGAAGATCAAAATATTGTTCGAGACCTGTTTGTTTTCCCCAAAAATAAACGTTTCGACACTATTTTTAAAAAAATCATCTTTGAAAATCGAAAAAATAATCTCTTTATTTTAATTTGTTAGAATTAAACTTTCATATTTTATAAAAAAAAAATTGGTGTAGTTGTTGGTAACCTATTTAATTTTGTTAATTCTTACATATAAAATATTGAGATGCTACTTTCAACACTAATAATTTAACAAAAAAATTTAACAATAATATTTTTTTTTATATGGTAAAATTGTGATTTTATTTCAATGAAAATTTTTTATGATTACATCACAGATTCGATAATTTTAATAGTAATAGTAATAGTAATTAGAGTAGCATTTCATTTTTGTTAAATAAAAGAAATAAAGTAAAAGTACTGATTTCTCATATCTCATAAAGTAAGGGAAGAATATGATAATTGGAGGTAAGAGGTGTTACATGCAAGGTGGTGCCAATCATGAGCTGCACTTTAGATATACAGTGGATAAGATATTGAGGGGATGTTTACCCATATATACTATAGTATTGCATGTTAATTGAAAAAGGGTCCATATATACTATAGTATTGCATGTTAATTGAAAAAGGGTCTAACTAAAAGTTTGACTCAAGATTTCATTAAAGGGGATTGTTTCGAATATTAGATTATGTTTCATAATAAAATAATTGAATTATAAGATTACACGAGTTATCTGATCACTAATTTAATTAAAAAATTACTCAAATATCCTCCTATATAAAAAATATATTATATTCTTATAAATGTATTTTTTTGTATTTTTATATAATCAATAAAAACTTAATTACGATAAAATTTGAACTCATAAAATAATAAAATTTAAACATTTAATTTTACCCTCCTAACAAAAATCTCATTTGATTTTTCTATAAATTTTTAACAAATGTATGTGTTTTGTAAATTCTTTTACCCACATTATAGGTGTACCCAATGACAGAGTCGCTTGAATGATTGCGGGTGACCAAAAAAATATGATTATATTTTTAAAATTTTATATAATTTATCCAAAAAAAAATTAAAAATGGCCCACAAAAAATTTGAGCCCACCAAAAATTGGACTTCACAAAAAATTTATAAATAATCCACAAAATTTTGAAAAAATTATTTTATATAAAAATAAATAAATCCCTCTCCACTCACTAAAACTCCCAAAAAATCTCTTATCCTTTTATTTTCCTTTAAAACTTATCACTTTTCTCTTAAATTTCTCTTATTCTCTTACACACTCTCTAGAATTTCTTGAATAAAGTAATCAATCTTTTAATACTTTCAAGTGGATCTTCCTAGTTTCGTAACAATTTTCTTTTCTTTTCAAGTTTTCTTCATTAATCTCTAGAAATTTTAGGATTGTGACTTTTATTGTGATAGTTTAGAATCTATATGGAAGATTTGTTTTTTTATTTATTGAATGATTTTAGGATATTGATTTTGTAAGAGAATACTAAAATTTTGATTGGGTAATTTATAACAACTCAAAATTTAGTGGTGCCAAAATTACGATAAATCAGGTCAGTAAATATAAATGGAGATATTTACGGAATTGGTTTATGGATGAATTGAAATTCGGTTAAGTAATTTAGTTGAAATTGTGATTAATTAAGACCTAATGACTAAATTGTAAAAATTTAATCGCAATAGATTTTTTTTATCCTTTCAATTATTTTTATTTTCCCTTTTTTGGATTTAATTTTTTTTCCAATAAAAGAAGAAAAAACTTAGATGGAGATCTTTTAGTGCTTAATCTCTTGAGTAACTCAATTCATTTTTTCTTTTTTTTTTGAATGAAATATGGTGGATATTATTATAAAAAAGACAATCAAAAGTCAATACAAAGTCTGGACCCAACGTATAACAATAGGCCTACATCACACAAAGATTCAAAGAAACAAAAAAAAAAAAAAAACATGAAATGACTAAACAAAGAAATTAAAACATCCACCCATATTAAAAGCAAAACTAGGGTTCCAAGATTGAGTTTTCTAACGCCCACGGTTTTAGCCTTGAAGAAACAGAGATCATAAAACAAATTGCATTTTCCTGTTCCTCCATCAATAACACAAAAATACGATCAGTCTGGTTCTCGGACACGCTCAGCCTCCATTCTACGAACTGCAAAATTTGGAACACCTCCAACCACGTAAGTTGATTCTCCCCTCTTTAAACTTTCGGTGGCCAAAGTATGAGCCAATTGATTTGCTACTCTTCTGGTATGTTGAAAAGAAAGGTCTTGTATTTGTTGGGAAAATTGTTTAATATTTCGTATGTAACCACTGATTTCCGATGTGTCTGTGTTATCTCCTGAGCATTTTTTTATGATAGATAAATAATCTCCCTCGATGATAATTCTTGACCATCCTCGTTCCAAACTTGTTTGTACTGCAGTTAAACAAGCCAAAGCCTCGACTGCAAATGCGGAAGCAACATTTTGATGAAACACCGATCTGGCTAATAAAACTGCTCCCTTTTCAGATCTTGCCACAATCCCAGAACACGAACGGTGACTGTTAGAGTCAAATGCACCATCAAAGTTAATCTTTATCGATCCCGCACCTGGGGGGCTCCAATTGGTCAACACCACTTTATTTGTAAGTAGTCGCCTCTCCAGATTATCCAATTCCTTTAAGAAACCCATAACATGATCTGCCACTGCTCTACCATATGAAGGTTTTCTTTCATAAACAGTTCTATTTCTACTCAACCAGATGGACCACAAAGCACAGCCAAATAGTCGGGCTTGAGAGTAAGGACAATCGAGAAAAATCCAGGTGAGCCACTCTGAGAAACACAGCTCAGGTTTATTCAAAATTCGATCAAAACCTAAACTTTTCCAAACATCAATTGACACAGGACACAACCTGAAGACATGCTCAACATTTTCAAATTGTTCTCCACAACGAGGGCAATTAGTATTCATCACAAGACGCCAGATGTGAAGATTGAGGAAGGTGGGTATGAAATTATTAACAATACGCCAAAGCATAATATTAATTTTTTTAGGAAGATCCAGATTCCAAATTTTCTTGTAAAGAGAAATATTTCGGGTCCGTAAATCATTATAAATAGGACTTGAATCACCTACTTGTAATAATTTATATGCGCTACGAACTGTAAAGTCTCCCGAAGCCTCTCCCCTTCACACCCTAACATCAGCATGTTGCTCTCGAGCCTGAGGGATTTGCAATATTCGAATCGTATCACGTTTCGAAAAGGTATGGTATATAAAAATCAAACATTTTTCTTTTTACTGAAAATATAAATTTTATTTAAAATTAAAATTAAACATAATTAAAATGGAAAATTTAATTAATGAGTGTACAATAATATTACGTTAACTAATTAACAATGAGTGATTAAAATGAAAAAAAATTATTCAATAGCAATATTATACTTAAGAATTTTTTTCGAGATGAAAATTTAATTAAATCAGGCAACTTACTGTTTTTCAAAGTAATTTTATAATAAATATATAATAAAATTTAATTTAATTCCCGAATTCCATTAGAAATAAATGTATAAGGTCATATTCGAAAAAAAATTTATAATAAACAATAATTTTATAATCCAAATCAGCAATATATATAAATATAAGCTGAGTTTTAAATAAAAAGAATTTTTTGAACTCCATATGATAGTCTGATGGTTAAAGGTATTCATCGCTTTAGGTGTGGTCTGGGTTTGAGTCGCGTTAGTCACGTTTGTTATTCGAACCTTATCCTGTTATTGTAATTCATTAAAAAATTTATTTTTTTATACAATATTAAAGGTGTAGGATAAAAATAATATAGTTCAAACTCGTATCAAATGAGTATTTGACAAGAGTTTTAACTCAATTGTTCAATAATATTTTTTAGTCAATAAAACAATAATAATATTATTGAATAAAATTGATTTCGTTGAATTAAAAAGACATTAAAATGGCAAAGATGGGCAACACTAGCTTGTAATTAAGGTGATAGAAAGGGGTTGGTTTATTGAGTTAGATTTTTAGTGGTTTAATGGGTTTTTGGATGGGCGATGTGTTTATCTCCGATAAAATTAAAAACAGTGATGGCGGTGAAATTAGTTACTATAACTGTGAGATAAAAGATTTTATCGTACATAGTCACTACCCATCCAAAGTTACCCTAACTCTCGTATGCTTTTATCGGTTAAGTTCATGTGATCTAACTTAAAATTAAAGGATTTGAATATCAGGATTCCAAAGTGAGGATACAATTAAGTTAGTATAATTAAATTTAATAATAATTGTAGTATTTTTATAATTAATTTGTTCTTTATTGTTTTAATTAAAAATTATTGAATATACAAAAATAAATAGAATAATATGTAATTAATAAAGGATAAAATTGTTTATTTTATTTACAATACATATAATAAATAAAGTTTAGGAAGGTTACTGCATTTTCTATCAAATCTTGGGGTAAGTGGGTATTTTTCAAACCTAAAAGTAAGTGATTTTCTTTTTGAATTTGAGTACTTTTCTCAAAAATAAAATATATAATTTGTTCTTAAAATTCATTTAATTTTTAAAAAATCAGAATGTTTTTTAATCTAAATCAGCTGATCAAATCAAGAATTAACCAAGATACTAATTCGATTAGAGAAATTAAATTGATTGACCCAAAAGCTGATACAAATTAATTGAACCAAATTAAAAAATTGATTTAGTTTTGACCTTACTATAAAAATTATTTTATTTAATGAAAGTAAAATTTAGGGATTAATTTGAAAAAAAATCCAACCCTAATATAAAAACAATAATCAAGTTAAAAAACCAATCATTGCATCAACCCTTTTCTCTTTATTTTCCCACACATCCATCTCTTCTTCCCTTTCCGCCCCAGCCCAGTTAGAGGTCTTTATGGGTCAAGACCAAAATCTTAAGCCCGATCGGTTGGCCTGGACCCAATCTGAAAAGAATAAAAATTTTAAGAAAAAATTGTCACAGGGACCAGTTTGAAAAGTGCAGGGGTTATTTATAATATTATACCTTTATTTTTTTCAAAGAGTTGTAGATTATAATGAAGATTCTTTTATTTATAAATCCCAAATCGACACGATATTATTTTTTCCTAGTATATAATGACACTTTATTCTTTCGTCATTCATTATGCCACTTTATTTCTCTAATTTCACACTTTATTAAGAGATCATACCATAATAAATTTAAAATAAAATAAAAATATATAATATGATAAAAAGTTGTAATCCTAAAATGTATTAACATCCCTCTCCTAAATTTTAATTGTATCAAAAATAAAAATTAAAAAAAATTCCCTTCCCTAAATCGTAATTGTAGCAAAATTAATTAAAAAAAAATTACCTAACAAAATCAATTCTAATAGTCATGTAAGATGCCGACATAAGGTTTAGTGACAGAACCTATATATAACCTATGGTTATACTCTTTAACTTCACTAATAGAATTGAAGATCATTCCATTGTGTCCATCCAAACGTTTCAAAACCGCACCTTCTTCATTGTACTTGATACCGATCGGATCTAAAGCATTTGATTGAATACTTTCCGATCTTCCGGTATTTAAAGCCACCCAAAAATCACCGTCTTTATTTCTCTTGATGTTATCTGGTACTCTAGGTAATACAGCAAATACTTCTGGGTTGGCAAATACTTTTGACATGTTTTTAGCTTTTGCTCCACTCTCGAGATTAAATTTCAAAATTCGCATTCTAGTTGATTCGGCCACTAAAAGGAACGAATTGTTCTTACTCAAGGCGACCCCGTTAGGAAAAACTAAACCTTTATATATCACAGATACTTCTTTGGTGTAAGGATTGTACTTTAACAGCCTTCCCGTTTGATCGAGGGACCTTAACAAAGAATCAACGTTCCTACATAATCACAAAAATAATTTAATTAATATAAATTAAAATTTTTAAAACAAAATTATTTACTAATGATAAACATAGAAGAGATAAAATTACCTTCTTTGAATGACGGTACTACTATCAGTAAAATATACTATTCCAGTCTTAGTATCAATATCTAATCCATTTGTAAATCCAAACGGAATTCCTTCCGCTGAAGTAGCAAGTTTTTTAGCCACGCCACCATAAGGTCCTACTACTAAAAGACCATAATACGCATCGGCAATATAAAGATGACATGTTTCGATGTGGAATTTTAAACCTAATGGCCTTCCACATATTGATTCAAGATTCGGATCTATTGAACCGTCACATAATTTCCTTAACCTAATCCAATAAAATAAACCAAAAATTAAAAATTCATCAATAAGAAAAACTATAAGTTATAAAAATAAAAGATTGAAAAAAGAAAAGAAAAAACTAATATGAATAATTTATAAATATACCTCAATGAAAAAGGAACAGCAAACTCTTTCCAACCGAATTTCGATCCTTCCCATTTAAGTATCCTTCCATCGGATACTCCAACATAAGGACCTTCACCTTTACAATCGAAAGCTATACTTTCAGGTCCGGTACCTTGAGTGATATTAATTTGATAATAATTTCTAAACAAAGATTCATCGTAATCTACTTGCTGATATGATAGTGCGATATTAATAAAGAAAAATAAAAAGAAAGAAGAGAATAATGAAAAAGATTTCATTGCTGAAGAAACGAATAAGACTAATTTGATATAATAAAAGTGAGATGGAATATGTATATATATATATAATAATTGAGAGAAATAAAATCAAATTCTAATTCAATTCTAACTATTAATTATATTAAAAGTTATTTGTGAAGGATTATTATTTAATACAATATTAAGAGTTGAAATTCATGTATGACTTTTATTTTTTAATTTTAATCTATATTTTAATTTAACCATTATTTTTGCTACTTATAATTTTATTTATTTTATTATAAAGTATATTTTATCTAAATAATTAACGTTACTGGTATTCTATCTTTTAGCTGTTGGTTTTACTTGACGTCCAACCACTTATTCGACATTTAAAATTAAAATTAAAATTCCAAAACGAAGTTTTATTTGAGTTGAATTGTAAATCTATATTTAATTAAATTGATATTTTTACTTTTTTTCTTAAAAAGTAATAGTTAAAGTAATAGTTTTATTATTATTATTATTATTATTATTATTATTATTATTATTATTATTATTATTATTATTATTATGCAACATATTTTACTTGGTTTTTGGAAAATAATATAAAAATCTACTACATTCTTGAAATCTTATAGTAAATAATTTTTTTTATGAAAAAGCGAAACGAAAATATATAAATTCAAAAAAATAATTAAAACATATTTAACCTGACTTAATTTATATGAAAAAAAACTTAAGATTAAATGTACATTTGAAAAGTTTACTATCTAATTTTGGCCTTTAATAAAAAAAATTCAGTTTGGTATCTATAATTCCATCCTTTTGTCACATTATACTTTTCATTTTTTCATAAAAAAAATTGTGGGGATTCAATACATCAATGAGATATTCATCAGGGATCGATTTGGTTGCTTGGCTCACAAAAAAGCTTGAATGGAAAAGAAATTCAGGTAAGGACCATTTTTTGATTTTGGGTCGGATCACTCGAGATTTTCGATGAAAATCGAACTGAAGCAGCAACTTCAAGCTCTTAACAAGATCGAAAAGCATAACAATGTTGATTATTGAAACAGGATAGTCGAGAAACAACGCTGCGGTATCATATCCGACATATTTTCTTCCTTCAAAAAATTTCCAAGTTCATCAATGGTAAGAATTCCTCAAACTATCAATCTATGCCAAGCTTCAAATGAGTTATGCAAATTCATGGATTGCAATTCATTCAACCAGTGCGACAATCTGGTTAATTTGATGAACTTGTTTCAAAACTCAACTTCTGTTTGCAACTTTCAAGAGATTCGTTAACCCTAAGATCAACATTCGATTCGATTTTATCGTGTTGTATCTCGATTTTACTGCATTGTTCAACGCTTTGATTGTTTTATGTTGCCATTGTTTCCCAGAAAGCAATGGTTAAAGAGTTACAGAAATCCAATTTCAACCAACTAATATTGAGGTATCCTTTTAATGCTTTTAACCCACCATCATCATTTTCATCATCTTCTATATATAATTTTATGTAATTTTGGTTTTATATGTCTTTCTAAATTTTTTATATTTTAATTATTTTGTATATATATTTTAAAGTTTATATATGATTTTTTATACTTTCTTTCAATTTTAATAATTTATATTATGTTTAGATTTAATATATTTTCTGATTTCTTTTTATATATTTAATTATTTCACATATATTTTTTGTGATTTTTTTCTATTTTTTTATACTTTCTTTTCATTTTTATATTTTTTTATAATTGACATATACTTTTTAGATTATATATATTTGAATATTTTTATATTTTATTTCCATTTTTTGAATTTTTTATGGTTTATACACATTTTATCAAAGAAAAATGATATATTTTATAAAGGAATGTCAAGTGACGTTTTTTCATTGGTCACAACATGTCAAATGACACTTTTTCATTGGTCAAATCTACCTAACAATTTTTTCTTAACATCTATTAAACAAGGGGCCAAAAAACATAACTTTCGCATACTTTACGAACCAATATGGGACAAAAAAATTTAGATATTAAAGTGAGAAAATGGATATACTTCAAGGGTTAAATCGTGAATTAAACCTTAAAATAATAGAAAACACAGAATTTAAAATGTAATATGTATAATAAAATTATATAAATAATTTAATATTTGTAAAAAGTAATTTTCACTCTGACTAACATAATTTTAGAGGAAAAAATAGAGAAAATCGATTCAATCGTCAGTTCAATGAATCTTTTGTTTCGATTCAACCGGTTCGTAGATTAACCGATTCAATCCTTTCTTCTGAATCAATACCCCTATAGGTTCTAGATTCAACTTCTTAAAAAATATTTCTAAAATTATGCTAGTCAGAGTGAAAATCATTTTTTTACAAATATTAAATTTATTATATATATTATATTTTTTAAATTTGTATTTTATGTTGTTTTTAATAGTGTTTAGTTAATTTCTAATACTAACTTCATAAAGGGTTATGTATTAAATTGGATAATTTCAACTATGAATAAAACAATTAAGAGATGCAGAATACCTCTGTTTTAAAAGCTAAAGCTTTGGTTAAGAAATTTGAGGATCAAATTGATAGAATTTGTAAATGTGAAGGATTAAATTTATTGAAGTATTTAGAATTAGGATCAAATTGACAGACTATATAAGTACTGAGGACTAAATGTGTTATTATACTAGTTAAAAAAAGGCTTTCTATTATCAATTTAATGGAGAGTGACCAAAATAGGAACAAATTCAAACGTTAGTACTTAAATTAAAAAATTTCAAAGTTAAGTGACCAAAATAAGAACACAGACATAATTGAGGGACCATTTGTATAATTTACTTTAATTATTTTTATTTTTAATAATTTTTAAATGTTAATTAATTTATGGATGGTTTGTTTATTTTGGTATAGTAAATTAATTTTGATAATGTTAAATACATTATTAAAATGTGACATGATGATAATATGAAAAATAATTAAAACATGATCAAAAATTTATATAAACACAACACAAGTATATCAAAATTTACACAAAATTAAATCTCATACGATGATCTGATAATTAAAAGTGTTCACCATTCTAAATGTGATTTGAATTAGAGTCGCGTTTATTTTTCCAATTTTTCTCTATTGTTATAATTCACTCAAAAGAAAAATTACACAAAATTATGATAAAAAAAAATATGATGAGATATGACACAAATTTAACAACTATTTTAATATTGTAAATTAGATTTGGCAATTTCTTGTAGATAACAATATAACATTACACAAAATGAAAAAATTAATTAATTAATTAGAAAAGGATATGAAAATTATATAAATATAACACAAAAATATCAACATGAAAAAATGTAATTACATAAAATTTCAATATTAAATAAATATATTATTTTATATAAAAAACATAAAATAAATATGCGTACATCTCACATTTTTTTCTTTTTCCTTTTGCCCCAATTACCCTTCACATCCTAATTTATGTCTAGGATTACTTGTCCACTAAAGCATCCCTCACCAATTGTAATTGAGAAACCTCGTCGCTTGGGATAACTTTTAATGTTAGTTATTTAGATTTTAGTATTTAATTTTAATTTACAAAAATCATAATGATAAAATAAAAGCTTAATGGTTTAAAATCTCCTCGAATTTTTTCAAAAAAATAAATTAAGCTCTTACGAATTTTTTGCATCAAATTAAACTTGAACTAACAAAATTGACTAAATAGACCCTTTGACTAACATTGATCGTTGTTGTGCTGACGTGGTACTCCATGTCAATGACATTTGCCAACATGGCCACATCAACTGCGACATCAACAAAAAATGAAAAAATAATTTTTTTTAAAATAAAAAAATTAAAAGGAATATTTGAAGTTTATAAAGTTCAAAATAATTAAAAATTAATAAGACCAATTAAAGTTAAGTCCAAAATCAACATAAATATACAATATTCAATGCAAATTCGGATAATCATATGTCCAGATTCATTCAAAATAAAAAAATTTTCAATTATATAATTTTTAAAAATTATTAATATTTTATTTTATTTAAAAAATATATATGTGTATCAATGTTTTAATTATATTGGTATTTTTTAGGATGTATAAAAAATAAAAAATATATTTTATAAAATAAATAATTAATTATTTTGAATTTTATTAATTGTATGTGTAAAGCTTTTTTAAATGTATAAACATATCCAATTATTAAAAAATTTCAGACTATAAAATAATTGATATACCTTTTAAGCTACACATGTAATAAAATAATTCATACACTTTTTTATTTGGATATGTTCATACATTAAAAAAAAACCCTTTAAACATACTATTAATAAAAATAAAATATTTATATTTACTTATTATATAAATTTTTTTTTTTTACTTTTTATACATCCTAAAAGGTACCAATGGATTAAAAATTGATACACATATTTATTTTTTAAAGAAAATTAATTTTTAATATTTTTAAACTTCAAATAATTTAGAAAAAATCATCTTGAATGAATTGGACATATATTTGTTCAAATTTATATTGAATCTGGATAATCATTTATCTTAATTCATTCTAGATTTAAATTTAAAATATTTTTTTTTAATTTTTATTTTTTAAATTTTTTAATTTTATTTAATATTTTTAAAAATTTTAATAATGTTTTACAAATTTATAAATTTGTTAAAGGAATATATATCTTTTAATTTTTAAAAGAAATTGAACTTTGAAATGAATGAATGTCCTAGTTCATTCCAATTAAAAAAATTCAATATTCCTTTTATCTTTTGTTGATGTGGCAGTTGATGAGGCACAATCGCGTTAGCAACTATTGTTGACATAGAGTATCATGTCAGTATCGTTAACGATCATGTCAACGTTTTAATAGTCAATGTTAGTCAAAAGTCCTTGTTGAAGCCCAATTTTGACCGGGCCAACCAAACCATTTTAAATTTATTTTAAATTTAAATTTATTAAATTTAAATTTATTAAATTTAAATTTAATTTAAATTTGGATTTAATTTAAATTTAAAATTATTATAAATTTAATAAAATACAAATGTCCAAATACAAAATTCAAAGTCCAAACTTGGAAAACCCAAATCCATGACATCCTAAATACATTTCAGCCCATGACCCTTAACCCCAAAAGTCAAACCCTAATCTGACCCCCACGTGCCTCTGCTGCTACTGCCCACCAGCTCCATCTGCCACCATTAGCTCCACCATATCCTGCCATCGCCACTGCCAAGAGAGACCTGCAACAAGCAAAAGACAAGCATTTAAGGACAAAGCAATAAATTACCATCATTGGTAACCTGGCTATAAAGCCAGAATTAAAACAATTTGTAAAGGGGTAACAATTATTTTTTTTGAAAAATATCAATACAAGAGATATTACTTTAAAATCTAAATAGAGGCAACAAACAGCAAACAATATTCGAATAGGCATCCAACAGTAAAATAGATTCAAGTCTGAGATATTCAGTCCCCAGGTATTCCAAAATCCCAGCATATATTTTAATGACTGAGTTATTTTCTTAATTCTTTGAATCTGTAATATACATTAATGCATTAAATACTTGACTTTCATCATTTACTCCTATTCTCGGTTATCCCTAAATGCATTAAATATGTGATAATATTTATAAAATATATTGTTAATAACATAATAGTATTAATAATGACAACATTAATTAATAATAATAATAATAATAATAATAATAAGAAGAAGAAGAAGACAAAGGGACGGTGACTCCCCCAATTCCTGTTGCCGTCGCTAGGGCTTCACACCGGGGCACCTTCAAGTGTCGCCCACGCCTCATCGGACCTGCAAGGAAACATGGAAAGGAGTTGACCGATTTCAAAATAAATAGAAAACAAGTTGTTAATAAAAAAATCAATTTTAAAAGGAAACTTTCAAAAAGATGAACATGGATATGAATAAAAAAGGAGCATGAATGAACATCTCAAATCTGAGTTTTAATAAAAAAGGGTTTTCGATGAATGGTTAACAGGCTTCGAAATCTGAGGTTTTCAAACCTTGATTTGGTTTTTTTTTAAATAAAAACAAAAATGAAACAAAAAGAAAGGAAAACAGATGAAAAAGAGAAGAAAATGGAAGATTGTTCTTACCTCAGCGACGCATGAGGGGAAGAAAGGCGCGTGCTGCGATCGGCGGGTGATGGACTGTGGCGAGGAGGCTGCGCGTGATGTTGGGTGACGCTCGTGTGGCGAGATCCCGCTGGAAGGACGGCCGGATGTGGACTTGGGGGTGGCCGGGGAGAAGAAGAAGAAGGAGAGAAAAGGAGAGATTTTGATTTTTTTTTAAATGAAATGAAATAAAAAAAGGATTAAAGTAACATTTATATAAACCCATTGACCTGACCCGATTCGACCCGATTCGACCCGATGGACCCTTTGAGATCCTCGTGTTTTTTAAAATTGGCATATTTGTGCAATCAGTCCTTCCGTATTTTTTATTGTTTCAATTTGGTCTTTTTCATACTTTTTAATTATTTTTAATTTAGCCCAGTTATTTTAATTACTTTTCAATTTAATCCTTCAATATTTTGAAAGCACCAGAGGCTGCCACGTGTCAACATCTTGGTCTATTTGTGCAGTGGGTCCCTTTTATTTTTAATTTGTTTTAATTTAGTCCTTAAATCAACTTTTGTTTAATTACAAAATTGGCCCAAAATTTTTTCAAGATTTTCAAATTAGTCCTTTGACTTTAAGATGCCTGTGAGGCTGCCACATGTCACTTTTTTGGTTTTATTGCCCTGAAAGTCCCTGGACTGTCCAAAAATTATATTTTGACCTTAAAACTTTTTGAAAATTACATCTTAACCCCTAAACTTTTCCAAAATTATATCTTGACCCTAAAATTTTCTAAAAATTATATTTTGACCCTAAAACTTTTTAAAAATTACATTTTAACCCTAAAACTTTTCTAAAATTATATTTTAACCCTAAAAACTTTCTAAAAATTACATTTTGACCCCTAAACTTTTCAAAATTATATTTTGACCCCAAAACTTTCTAAAAATACCATTTTACCCCCAACCTTTCCAAAATTACCGTTTTGACCTCGATTTCACCAAAAATTACCGTTTTACCCTCGAGTATCCAAAAAGTATCATTTTCAATCCCGATCTTATCGTTTTTTCCCTAGTCGATATTTGCATTCAATTTTAATGCATTCGTAATTTTTTATTTCTGCTTACCATTTAATCATTTTGTTTCGTGTTATAATATCCATCATTAGTTGCTCACTCATATTAAATTCGTATATACATTTTCAAAATTATTTTCATAAAAATTTTAAAATCAAGGAAATATTCTTTTATTTCGAGTTTCGAAATCTTGCACCTTAACTTTTTAGGTGCGATTTTTCTTCAAATCGAAATAATCGAATACCCTTAATCAAAGCGATATTTCTTATCTTCGATTCTGAAAATTTGCGCCTAAACACACTAGGTGCAACTCTTCTTTAAATCAAGATAATCGAATATCCCTTTTCCAAAATTAAAAAGGTTTAACAAAGGAAAGCTCGTTATTTCTGGATCTCGAAATATTATGTCCTAACTCACTGGACGTGATTTTCTTCCCCGATCACTTTGAAATAGCGGGATTTCCAAGCAAAATTGATTTCTTTTAAACATAGCCCATGCATTCGAGGATCGTATTTTAAATTTTATTCGAGTTTTCAAGGTTTACAAATTAAGACCCAAAAATAATCAATATGGTACCAGTTTTGGGCGTATGAGGGTGCTAATCCTTCTTCATGCGTAACCGACTCTCGAACTTGTTTTTTTAGATTTCGAAGACCAACAGTTTTTAAACGTATTTTAAACGTTTTGTGGTGATCCAGTCACACCCAAATAAAAGATTGGCGGCGACTCCCATTTTTTCAAAAAATTAAAATATTTTTCGAAACTCCGTTCTCGAGGTGGTTTCGACAGTCCTATTTGACTAATTTTATTAGTTTAGGGATTCAATTGAGTGCAAAACATTATAAGGACTTAATTTTTTTCAAAAAAGTTTGAGGTTTGAGGGATTATTATTTAGTACATTGTTAATGGAGTGTTTAGATCCAACAAACATAGTTAAATTGATGATGAGTGTTCAATAGGTATAATAAAAATCTTAAAAAAATTAAATATATAAAATAAATAAGACACATGTCAATTTTTTTAATTTTGATTGAAGAGTTAAAAAAATAAAATGTCGATGTATCAAATAATAATATTAATATTAATACATATATGATATAATGATAAAATTTTGAAGTAAATGAAATCAAAATTTAAAATTAAAATACTATATGAAATATAATACAATAAGAATATAACATAAAATTCATTTTTATTTTTAATTGAATCACTATAATAAACTATATAAAATAAAATATCATTCGGAAACAATATAAACACAACAACCATACATAAAAAAAAAATCAAAATATACATATAATGCATATTTAATTTGTAAAAATTATAATAAGTTTATAGTACGCTTAACACATAATTATAGTACTTTTAAATGCCAAATAAACTGTTGTGAGCCAATCATGCAGAGTGAACCATATGACCTTTTCACCATATTTTGGTACATTACTCTATACACTTTTTTTCGGTGAATTATAAAGAGAGGGTAAAGCCCTAACAACAACGTGACTAGTACGACTCGAACTTGACAACACTTAGGATAATGAAGACCATTAGACCAACACACGAGACTCTTAGTCTATACATTTTAATTCTTTATCTGGAGATGAAATATTTGGTGAGATAATCCTACTGAAGCAAGTGTTTTGAGGTAGTTATCTAAGTACTAACGATAGTAACTACTATGGCTAACACAGTGACAGTCTCTGTTATTTATTATATTTGAAGATAGTAATTTTTTAAATAATATTTTTGGGTTCTAAATAATGTTGATATTATGGAAGTATGAAAGTCTGACTATGAAGATCAATGCATTTGAAGTGATTTATCTTGAAGATTGGATTGGATCAGATTAAGAAATCAAATCCATTAGATTGTAGAGATTGGATCGAGATAACATGGAAGACATTTCTCCAACAGTCCACTTTACTTTCACCTTTACTATTATATTGTATCTTGCTATTTAAGCTTATGTTTTATGGTGGATTGCATGGTAATTGATCTTTAGTATATTAGCAAGTCTTGAAACTTTTGTATATTTGAGAGACTTATAAAGGTTTTGTACTAAGTAGTAAGAGCATTTATCTTTCATAAACAAGTTGTGCTTACTACCTAAGTTCTTAGGAAAAAGACTTAGAGGTGAGTGATTTAGATTTTTAAATACAAAAATGAGATTGTTATATTAGGGTGTCATAAAACTTGAATCACTTGTTATATTGGAATTAAAACTTTATCTCTTGATTGGATATTAAAGAATTATCGCACAACTAAACAATGGTACTCGATCAAATCATCCTACAAAACCCCCTTTTCTTCTTTCTCATCATCAAGTCCCAAAAATCATTAGCGCCATTCACATCATCATAATCAGAATCGGAAGTAAGTGTACCATTATCATAGGTCAACATCAATTTCTTATTTGGACAGTCACGAGTAGACCTATTCTTCAGTTTGGTTACCTATCCAAATCCGAAGGCCCGCTCGAAATTTTAGAAGATTTGGGTAAAAATAGTAGGCCCATTTAAAATATGGATTGTTCTCGAGCTTGAATATTCAAGACCCTAATCCGGCTCAACCCGACCTATTTTAAGTTTATAGTACTTTATATTATGTTATTTTTATATATTAATGTAATTTAAAACACATTAAAAAAAATAAACTTATACTAAATATATAATACTACTCTAATGTAAACATTAAAAAAATTAAGATGATTATACAAAAATTTTCAATAAATTAAAATTTTATAAAATTATTAATATTAAATATTAAAATAAAACAGTATAAATATTTTTTTTAAGATTAAAAACTAATATGAGCGGGCCTAAAATGGGCTTGAGTTATTCTTTTGCAAATATGGGCGGGTTTGATCAAAATTTTAGGCCCAAATTTTGGGTCGGGCTGAGCTTGGACAAATATAAAATATATTAATATTATGCTTAGGCTCAGTCCGAACCCAATCTGACCCATAAACACCTCTAATCACGAGATATATGTCCATTCCCAATTACACTTAAAACACTTAATACCATGAAAATGAAGTTGATGACTTAAGGGCCAAAAAAGTCCTTAGAAAGAATGAGCAAAATCAATTGAGCCCTTAAAAAAAGTGCACCATATTGAATTGTTGATGACTAAAAAAATAATCAACTAGGCCCTTCCGTTAACGGAAACCTTTATTTGACTAATTTGACTGTTAAAGTGTTGACGTGGTTGACGACAACCATGAGGAGATGACACGTGTGTGTCACGTGGAAGGATGTTGATGTGGCATGTCAGGTCAGCAAAAGATTAAAAAATTAATAATTAATAATTTTTTAAAAATTGTGCACGGCCTCAAGTTCAAGACATACTCGAATCCGATAACATTCATGCCTTCACAAATTCGATCATCTATCAATCCTAAAACAATCTGAGTTTGGTCCTGGTTATGGGGGATGCGATCAACATCCTGTCAATTTATCTAGTTAATTAATCAAATAAAAAACTTAAATATATTTTTAGAATCTCATAACTATTAAATTAAATTTACCGCATTTTATAATTTATCAGACACATAATCCAATCTAAGCAATATCGTATCTGAAGCTTGTTCTACACGGACAAAAAATTTTAAAAATACATTTTTTAAACCATAAACATATATTTCATAACATACTACACACCATAATTATTCAAAAATACACCTTTTTATAAAATAATTATTTATTTAGCATAATAACACTAAACCCTAAGCTAAATTTTCTATAACTACAAAAATTAAATAACAATAAACATAAAATGAATTCTAAATTAATAAAAACAATGACTTACCTAACATAAAAATGCATAACCCTAAATTAAATTTCTATAACTTTAAAAATTGAATATGAAAATTTATATAGCAATAAAAATGGAAAACATTTTCAACCCCAAATCATCGACCGTCATGATGATTTGGAGTTGAAATTTTATCTCTCATATTATTTTCGTAAAAATAAATCTATATTATTCATATAAATAAGTTTTTTTAGTATTATTCTAGAAAAGAAAGAGTAGATATTATTGCCGGCCTCAATAAATACTATTAACCTAGTCTACCCATTCTGAAGAGAAAAAACAAATAGTCTATCACCATACTTTTCTTATTTTTTAAGATAATAAATATATGTATTTTATTTTAAACATTGAATACGACTCGAATTTAAATAATATCTAAAATAGTGAACATTTTGATATCAATACTCGAAGTTTAGTTTGAATTCTCTTTTCAAAAACAATAAAAAAAGACAATGCTTATCAACCATGGAAATAATAATAATAATAATTAATTTAGTAAGCTAGATATTGTTAATTGTAGTCAAATATGAAATAGGACTAGTGATTCGCCAATCCATTTTGCGATGAAAGAGAATGCTTTTTTTAAATCAAATAAAAATTCTGTTAGTAAACAGTAAACACCTGAGAAATTATATAAATCAGTAACAGATAATGATGAATTAATTGGTTTTTATTTTTTTTAATGATTATTTCGTTAATGCCTTTAGAACTATTCGTTTTGTCCACATTGAGTTTTAGACAATAAAAAAACAATTTAATTATAAATATATTAAAATACTTGTGGAAGCTTTTATGAAAATCAAAGTTGATTAGCATTGAAGAGGTAACTTGGTACACACGTTAACTCTCTTAAATTTTCTATCCAAGTGATGCTATGAAAACAATTTAAATGAGTTATCAAACAACTAAAATTAAGAGTAAATTCTTTTTATAGAAGAGTAATCAAAGTGTTTAAATGTAAAATTAAATGTTATTATTCATTAGAAAATCAAATAAATTTTCAATACATTAAATCAAAATTTATAATTTTTTAAAATTTTTCATTGAATTTATACATGAAATCAAAGCTGGTTTTTATGATTGAATCGTAGGCTCAGCCGGACAACCCTCTTTATTATTCATATATCTATAAAATATTTATTTATTTATACAATAAAATATGTTTATAGGTGAAGTCGCTGCAGAGGCGGCAGATTTCTTGATACAATCGCACAAATAAACAAATTTACCAACAGTCAACGGTCAACACGAACCACCCCTTTCCTTCTACTTACGTGTCAATAATCTGTCGGCTTAAATTTCTCCGGCCCACTCCTCCTCACATATGTAAACTATTTTAAGTATTATATTGTTTTATATAAATTTTAATGTCCTCATTTTTTTATAAATGAGAAGGGAAATGAAATTTGCCTACAATATATTACTTAAAAACTTTAATTTAATTTTCACCAAAAAATTTAATTTAAGTTTATAATTTTTAAACTGTAAAAATAGTCACTTTTGTTTATTTCAGATTATGTTTTAGTTATTTATGTTTTAAATGTTATATTTTAGTCGCTTACGTTATCGTTTTGTTACAAAATAATCACTCTGCCGTTAAGCTCCATTACCTCTCTAACGATAATCCTATATGACAGTCCAAATGAGTTTTAAATTTAATTAAATTTAATTAATTAAAAACTTATTTTTGTCTCAGTTGAACATCCAAATTGATATTTAAAATTTATTTGGACTATCACGTAAAATTACTGTTAGAAAAGTAACGAAACTTAACTATAAAATGATCATTTCGTAATAAAATAATAACATAAATGATTAAAACATAATATTTTAAAATAATTGACTAAAACATAATATGACATAAATAAAAATGACTATCTTTTAATTTACCCTTTATTTAATCACATTACTCAAATCCCACATTACATATATCTCTCAAGGAATAGGTAATCGTTTACTTTGAATCCGACGCGCATTCCATTGCGCGTGCATAAACAAGTATCTTCTCCATTTTATACCTTAAACTACCTGCCACATAATAAGATACCGTATTTTTTCCGTTGTTTTTGCTTTCTTTTCTTACCCTTCGTGTGTTATCACAAAACTTTTTTTTTAATCTTTTTCTGGCTATAAACTTTGCTTTGCTTTTGAGCAACAGGAAAATCATTAAAAATCAGTCACAGCTAAATCTCACTACTGTTTCGTAAAACTCATGAGCAGCAGCAAAATCAACGCTCCAGCTGCTACTGTCTACATCAATTCAATACCAGATGAATCGAAAACATCATAGCCCTTTATTTCTTCGACTTTTCAGGCTCAACCATGGCAATGGCAACGACAACTCACTTCTTTTCTTTCTCTGTTTCCTCCTCTCGTTGTCGTTGTCAACAGCGCAAAGCCAAACGCCCGCAGGGCCGCTGCCACCACCGTCCAACTCAAACTCCTTGGAACCGGCTGGAAACCAATTCAATCCATCGATGGCGATCGTCATGGTGGTTTTGGTGACGGCGTTCTTCTTCATGGGATTTTTTTCGGTTTACGTCAGGCAGTGCGCCGAAAGGAGGACGCAGGGCGGGAACTGGTACGCCGCCATGAATTTTGGGCGGCGGTCAAGGAGGTTGATTCGTGGTCTGGATTCATCGGTGATCGAGTCATTCCCGACGTTTCTTTACTCGACTGTCAAAGGACTGAAGATCGGAAAAGACACGCTTGAGTGCGCCGTTTGCTTAAACGAGTTTGAAGACGACGAAACGCTGCGCATGATTCCTATATGTAACCACGTGTTTCATCCCGATTGCATCGATGCTTGGCTCTCTTCTCATTCCACGTGCCCCGTTTGCCGTGCCAATTTGGCTCCAAAGCCCGGCGACACAACTACCTGCGCCACCGCGCAAGTAAACGATTCGGACTCCGAGACCGTAAACAATAACACGAGCGATGAAACCGGTCATATTGATGTGGTTAATAGGGAAAGGGACATAGAATCGCCGGATGTGAATTTGATAAACTCAAACACGGCAAATAATCAGAACAGGCAGCAAAGGTCACTGTCGACGGGGTGGAGGTTGACCCGGTTGTTTCCCCGGTCTCACACGACGGGTCACTCGTTGGTTCAGCCGGGCGAGAATTGTGAGCGGTTTACGCTAAGGTTGCCAGAGGATGTACGGACCCAATTGATGAACTCGAGTTTGAGCCGTACTAAAAGTTGCGTGGCGTTCCCCAGAGCGAGGAGTTCGAAGAGGGGTTATAGGAGTAGGAGTTTAGGGAGGAATTATTATAACTACGAGAGGTTCGACAGGCCGGATCGGTGGGGGTTCACTATGACTCCACCGTTTATTTCTAGGATAGGATCGGTTAGATCACCGAAACCTACGGTTTGGGGTGGCGATGAGGGGTCGGCTACTCCGCCGAAGGGTTTATATAAATCCATTAAATCACCGTTTGATCGTTTGTTCATCGGAGAGGAGGAGAACGTAGGTGAACAATCTTCGGACAGGCTACGGTCTGAAAGTCAAGTATAGTAGTTGGTGGTTCCTCCGGCTTTTTTTCCTTTGTTTTGAGGTTTGAGAATTGAATTTTTGTACATTGGATTTTCTTTTTCCTTCTTTTTTTTTTTGTTTGTCGAACAGAAAAAAATTTATGGTTTAAAAATATATATTTATTTTAAGAAATTCAATATAATGCATTCATAAATTATAAAAAATAAAATAAAATAATTTATTTAATTTATTTAAAGAGATGATATCATTTAATTTATTGATTGTCAATGTACAAATATTTGAAGCCATGTGTATTTTAAATGACGTCACTTCATATTTGTAGTTTTAGAATTTTGAAAACTCGAAAAAAAAAAAAATCCTACAAATCCTTCACCCAAACATATTTTAGGTTAAGTAGTCATTTTGGTTGAAATACTAAATACAATTAGCTCTCTTTATAAAAGTCACTCGTTATATGTGATTACATGATAGTATTTATCCATATTTTTTTAATATTTTGATAAGATACGCACATTTTACACACATAAGTGCTCGAACTCGAAACTCTTAAGATAAATAACATCCTCTATAATAATTTTTCACTTATAAAAACAATAGTCATAATTACAAAGTATATTATTTATTAAATTAGTGAAAAATTATAATTGACTCGAATGTAAAAAATCCTTATTTCCACGTGTCTTTATTATTATTATTATTAGATTATAGTACTAATATATTAAAATAATTTATATTGACTTATTGTTAATAATATGGTTTATGAATCACAAATTTTAATTATTTTTAAGTAATTAATATATATGTTTGTAAAATTTAATTTAAGAATATAAATCATATTTTTAGAATTAAAATAAGGAATCAATTTATAATTTGACACCCAAATTAACTTTTAAAATGCCAAAAGCTAGAATATTTAATTTTTTAATTTGTTTGAAAAACCAATTTTAAAAATTAATTTGATTCGAAAAGCTATTTATTTATCATTAATTTTGGCTTAAAAAAATACCTTTTAGAACATAGTAGTAAAGACATAATTAAGAGGACATGAGTTGACTTACTAATATTAAACCTGACGCTAAATAATATTTTTTTTGGGTGATTTATAAAACTAAGACAAAATTTTAATAATAATGTAATTAATGCGATTCGAATTCAAGTCACATTTAAAGTGATGAACATCTTGACAAGTGACCATAAAGTCAATACACGAAATTCTACAAAATAATATATTAAACACCTAATATTGAAGTATAATATACAAAATTCAAATAATTAATATTATATAAATATAAAACAAAACCCATTAATATAGAGAGTTTATGTATTTAAAAAGTGTTGTTGATTGAATTTTAGTTCGATTATCATAAGTGTTATTATCAATATAAGAAAATGTGAGTTCAAGTATATTAAAACGTATTATTTTTTTATTTTAAATATTATATTAAAAAATAAATATAATCAAAAATTATAATAAAATTATTTTAAAAAATATTAAAAAGTGTTAAATCATAAAAAATCCCAATCACAACTGTCATCGTTATTTTCGTTATAACGACAGTTTCCCTGGCTTTTCACGTCACTCCGTAGCTTTTTCTTTTAACTTTATCAACCAATTTAATGATAGTGCATAAGTGGACCTTTTTCTTTTCTTTTTTTTTTCTTTTTTCAAATAGGTGCACGCAAAGCTTAATATTTAATAAACAAATTAACTTATATAAAGTTAGGTTAATACATTCCATTTTAAGAAATAGTATTCTTTAAATTTAGTCTAAAATATGTCACCTTCTTTTCTCCAAATCATAATTTATATCGAGTAAACTATACAAATGATCATTCAATTATGTTTATATTTTTATTTTGGTCATTTAATTTTAAAAATGTTTAATTTAAACACTAACGTCTGAATTCGTTTATGTTCTAGTCATTTGCAATTAAATTGATAAACGAAAAGTTTTTTTTCTAATTGGTATAATAACATATTTAATCTTCAATACTTATATATTTTATCAATTTGATCCTAATTCTAAATAATTTAATAAATTTAACATTTTATATTTACAAATTCTATCAATTTGATCCTCAAAATTTCTAATCAAAACTTTCAACTTTTAAAATAGAGGCATTCCATATCTATAAATTTGTAACCTCCCCCCCCAAAAAAAAAAAAAACTTCTCTCAACTAACGAGCTATTTTTCGAGCTAATTCTTTATACCAATGAGTTTATCTTGAATTTTTTTTTTCTTTTCTTTCTTTTCTTTTCCGTTAGTTTTCTTCTAAATTTAATATTTTATAACATTCTGATTAATAAAATTTTGGCTAAAGAAAATAGAAAAATCTTTTAAAAAAAAGTACTTTAGATTTACTCTTGTTGTTAACAATATGATATTTACTTCAAGGTACATAAAAATAGTCTTCAAAATTGATCCTTGAAATTGAAAATTAAATCCAGAGTTAAAAAATATGACTTTGAAAAATCCAATTTTTCAATTAATAATTATATATGAAAAATTATGAACATTTAATTTTTCATAAGAAAAAATGCGAAAGAATTAATTGATTTCTTTTTTACATTGATAATGATTTTTTTAAAAAAAATTATAAACTGATTGAGAGATTATTATGTGTTTTATTTTTTTTAAAAAAATTTATTTTATTTTTTAAAAATTAATGATTTTTTTAAGACTTAATTTCTTTTCCACTTTTAACCAAACAAAATATGTTAAATTTGTTGAGGGAATTTTGACTTCTCGATGAGAAGTTTTCGAAGTGTCATCTACTAAAAGCCACTAAACCCCTTCAATAGATCTGATATTAAGCTTGGGGTGTCTATGTTCAATTTTATCCCTAAGTTTTATCTTTTGCCTTCATCAAAAGTCTTGCATGTGTTTACATGCAAGAGCGCTTTCACCCACAAAAAGAAGTCTAACATTTGCTCTTAGTGGGATTTGAACTCATGCCCTTATAAGACATTATTGGGTGAGTATGGTACCACTTCATCTGTTAGATCAAACCAAACATAGACACTTTGGGCCAAATACCCAATAATGTCATATAAGAGCATGTGTTCAAATCCGATCAAAAGCAAATGTTGAGATTTTCTTGGTGAGTGAAGGTACTCTCACTCTGTGAACCTGACGAGGGTCTCAACGGGATATAAATCCTGATGATAAAATCGAATGTAGAAATCTTAGGCCCAATATCAAACTTATTATTAAGGTTAGTTTTAAAATATTAAGGTTAGTTTTAAAAATAATATACAATCAATAATGAAACATATGGTTTAAACTAATTAATAATAACACATGAAATATAGACGATATTAAAATAAAAATTAGATTAATTTATGAATTAAATAAAATTTAAACATGTAAATATATTATATTAAGAATACCAAATGTATTGTAATTGTTTATCATGATATTGTCATCAATCTTTAATTAGTGTCAAGTTGACTTGTACCACTAACTTAATCAACAATATTATCAATATACATACCAGGGGCGAAGCTAGGAAAAAATTTTAGGGGGGTCGAAATTAAATTATTTATTATCTTTATAATTTTTAAAAGATTAAATCAAATTTTTATTTTTTTAGGGAGACCAAAGTACAATTTTACTTTTTATTAATTTAAAAATTTTAAAAATTTAAAGGGGCAAAAAGATAAATATTTTATTTTAAGGAGGATCGGGGTCTCTATCAGCCTCAAAATTTGCCCCTAATATATACAAATTATGGACGTAATAAAGTATGTGTAAAATAGTAAAAATGTAAATATCATAATAAAATAATAGTTTAGTGGTGAATTTGATGTTTTATTGATATAAATAATTATTTTATTGATTTTATTAAAAAATTAATGACACGTAGAGCTTCATTGAGGTAATAAGATAGGGAGAAAGAATATAGATTTATTACCATACAACGTAATCCGACAAAGCCCAAAGAGACACAAAATCTTAGTTATAAACGGGTTTAGTACAATGTATGGGCTCAAGTTGAAAGGCGAAGCGAAAATCTAGGAGGTATAAGGCCTATCGGGTCGGCCGTTACCGGATATTATTACGTCGTTGTCCTGTCGTGTGGCCATCTGCCAATTGCCGGCTGCTCCTTTCAATTTCAAATTCAAACTTCAAACCAAAACTTAACGTAACCAAATTCAACCTCACGACGAATCAATCCTACAATATTCCTTCACGATTTGACCCCTTAAAACATTTTCCATTTCTGTTTCTTCTGATCCCAACACCCTATATATAAATCATGAGCCAGCCGGCGTTCGGTCCTAACAACATCCCCGAACCCAAACAGTCCACAACAGCCTCGGACTCAACCCGAGTGCCGCCCCTCTCTTCCGATAACGCTCCGTACCCGAAATTAGACCCCAAGGACGTCGCTCCTCCACCGGAGAATTGGACTAACGTTTCCATGGGTTCCCAGTCGCAGCCTAATCAAGGGCCGGCGACGATCTCTGGTAGCGCTGCTACCACCATGCCGGCTGAGTCGAATCCTTACGTTTCTCCTGCTCCGGTTCGATCATCCTCCGTCAAGAGTAACCCACTTGCTTCACCTTCTACTAAATTTATTCTTTTATTTGAATACCATTCATATTTAAGCCTTTTCGTTTAGCAGATAAGATGGGAGCAATGAAAGGTGCGTTAGGGAAATTGGGGAAGAAAGCGGCGGAGGATACTAAGAAAGCAAAAGAGATAGCTGGGAACATGTGGCAACATTGTAATTATTTCTCTTTATTGACCACCCTTGGTTCCCCTGCATGATAGACTCAGTGACTCTTGAATTTTTAATATGTAAATATCAGATCATTTTCAAATTTATGGACTTCTTGAATATCTATTTAATAGTTCATACCTTTCAAATGTATAGCATTAGGGTATTCTCAATACACGATATCAATTGGTTGGATCGAATTATATGAAGTATTCATGATTAGTACGTTTATGGGTTTTTTGTTATTGTTGCAACAGTGAAAACTGGGCCAAGTTTTGCTGATGCTGCTGTAGGAAGAATTGCTCAGGGTACCAAAGTTCTTGCAGAAGGTGGTTATGACAAGATTTTCCGAACAACATTTGAGACTGCTCCTGAGGAAAAGCTTCTGAAGACTTATGCATGTTACTTGTCCACCTCGGCTGGTCCTGTTATGGGAGTTTTATATTTGTCAACTCAAAAGCTTGCTTTTTGTAGCGACAATCCTCTGTCTTACCAAGTCGGTGCTCAGACTCAATGGAGCTTCTATAAGGTATACGAGCTTATATTATGCGTTTCAGTTAGTCAAATCATTGCATCTGTGTCTAATTGGTTAGGGTTGTGTGTAGACTGATGTTGGTGCTGAATTCTTTTTTTTTAGATTTTACATTCATAGACAGTTCCATATATCACTAAAAGGACATGAATTATGAATTTATTTTCCCTTTCTTGATTACATGTTTTGAAACTACCAGATCGTGGGCTCAATGCTTGATGATTCTATTTCTATCATCTATGTGGTTCCAGCAAAAGTTGCCAATCCCAGTTTCTTTTTTAGATTAAAGCTTTGCTTTTAAATAAGCATCTGCAGTTATGACTTATGACCTGTTCGAGTAATTTGCTAAAGTTTTGTAGTCCCCTTGTTTCATAAGGTCTTCATCATCTTTGATTCGTTCTTTTTCCTGCTTGGTTACCGTAGTGATAGTTTTCGAGTTAGTTAAAGCTGTGTTTGCTTAAACTTACTAATATGGAGAAGTTGGAAACGGAATAGATAAGGCTATTGAAATGAGTTGTAAAATAAGTGATTTTTCTGAGGTAGTTTGTGTACCCCATCTTAGTAGGAATGTGATTTGTCAAAGATACATCTCTGCTTGTCCGTGTTTGTCAAACTTTGATCCCTGATCGCTAGAACTAAGAAACTGGCATCTTTCCAACAGGTGACTCAGCTGTTGGCAAATTTATTGATCCTTAACTAAACTTGTTGTAATGGTTATTAATGTGATTTTAGGTGGCTATTCCATTACTTCAGCTAAGGGCAGTGAACCCATCAACAAGCAAGGCAAACTCAGCTGAGAAATACATCCAGATAATATCAGTTGACAACCATGAATTTTGGTTCATGGGCTTTGTACACTATGACAGTGCTGTTAAAAATCTTCAACGACCATTGCAGCCGGCCCGGAGCTCATGATGTTAATATATTGAGCCAGAACTGTCATAGTTGAAATAGCATAGACTTGCTTTACATTTGCATTTATATTCCGATATTCCTTTGTTTCTTAAACTCGTCAGATGTTGGTGGATATGTTTTACTGTTGTCCGTAAGGTATGGGCATGTTGAATGGTTTAATACTAGATGTGTGTTCATTTGTATAAACTTTACCTTTTACAATACCAATGATTCTTTTTTAGTATTTATATATTTATAAATATTATATACAAAATTCAATGAAAGATGTTAATTTTCCTCTCCCTAATAATTATGCAAATATAGTCAGTCCCCCACAGTTTCCTTCTTTTACCCTTTTTATCTCCTCCACCTGCCCTCAACCTTCTTCAAGAATCCTAGGAGAACCCGAGTAGCTATTAGTTTATAGTCCCCCTTTTCTTGTCCTGTATGTACCAAAAAGAAGAAATGGGTCCTATTGGTTAAATGGGGTGGCTTAAAGCTCAACTTGATAGGAATCCAGTTACTATAGTATGCGTTTCAACATGTCTTGTAATGTGCATGTCATTGTCAGATCAAGTTTCGATAGATTTGCGTGTGGACCAAAACATGAATAAATTTATAGAAAAGCTTTGAGAGTGGTTCAACCATTATATTTAGATTTGCCCAATATCTTACCTTCAATTTGATGCCTCACGATAAACAGTGTGGGGACTTGCACACTGTTTCAACAATGGGGGTATTGCTCCAAGAAACAAACTTCATTAATGTTGTTCTCATTCAGAAACACAGAGGACCAGGAGACCATCTTTCAATTCTGATCGGAGTTAAAGAAATGTATTAGCGGCTCCCAGTTGGAGTATTCTTTATTTCAAAGTATTTTTACCCATTCTTCTAATTTCAAGTTTAAATTTACCCTAATTGTTCTTTATTTTACGTTTTAAAATATGTGTATTAAATAAACTTTTTCGTTATGCTATTACACTTGTAATCAAACATAGCATCAATGCCATTGTGATAACTTAATTAAATTAATATTAGATTTTTGTCATTTCCACTGTATAAGTGAATGAAAAAAAATATATTAAAATTATGAAAAATTATTTAGTACGAAGTTTTTATGGGATCCCTATCTATCAAAATTTTTACTTCTGGTCCGGCGAATAAATATTCAGTCCTCCTCTTTCTGAACAACACATACAAAGAGACCAACCGATAGTCAGTAATTAGTGAACCTATGAGAGACGCTCCTAATTAATTTCTTTCTCTTCTATCTCTCATCTATCTATCTATTTTTTCTTTAGTTATTCACTAGAGCAATTATGATCTAGAAGTTGATCCGGGACAAGTCATGAGGCGCTCAACGGACCTTTTTAATCTTATAAAACTTTTTTCGGACTTCACTTACATTGGTGCAAAGCCCATTTTTTTGTGCAACCGGTGTAGTGTATTCATATCTCAATTAAAAGTTCCGAGATGGAGTTTTTTTATTTTTTTGTCTTACATAGATAGAACAAACAATATTACTCTATCTCAAATCATGTGCGCATTCATTACTACAGGATACTCCAATATCAATATTTAGTCATTTGAGGGGGTTTTAATTAATTTTAGTTTTAATAGAAATAGAAGCAAAAAAGAAAATATATAATATATATTTTATTTTTCTATATATATGTATTAATATCAAACGAAATAGAACGATTTGAGAAAGGATATAAACTGCTAGTGGGAGTTTTAAGATTTCACAAGTAAGGTCATGAATTGACAAGTGTCCTATAGGGGATTGTAAAATATTTTAAAAAATAAATATTTAGAAAAAGACACATGTCAATTTTGTAAGATTGTTTGTGAAATAAAAAAAAGTACACTTTCAATGTACGAAATATTCACCCTAAAATCATATCTATAAAATATTATTCAATATTTAATTCATACGCAAAATGGTAAAGTGTTTATAAAAATACTTAAAATTTTAATTCTAAGTTGTTTTGTTTAAACAGTTCATATAAAAATAATAAAAAGACAAAGTATTATATTATTATTCAATACTTTATTAAAAATCGGTTTTAAAGCAATTTTTTATCGAGTTGATATCAAGTTGACTCATAACATTAACTCAATAAAATTTTGAAATTATAAATTTCAATTTAAAATAAAACATGTAATTATATTTATACTTGTAATTTAAAAATAACATAATTGATATATTATAATCTCTTGCTAACTTCATTATTTCTTAATTAATCAGATTAAAAATCTTAGAAGTACACTTGAAATTATCCTCACATGTTTAACTTTTTCATTTGTGAAAAATGCTGAATTATAATTAAAAGCAAAAAATTTTAAAATCAAAACGGAAATTGAGTTATAATTTAAGTGCTCATAATGGAAAGCCATTATCGTGTAGAAGTAAAAGCAAAATGGCGTGAAGAATGGTCTAAGTTTAGGCCAATTACTACTAGATGTGTTTCCACAAAAGACTTTACCTAAGTCAACTAAAATCTCGATCAATTCTTTTATTTTTCTTCTTCTTAATAAAATATTTCCCATTAAATTTTATTTTAATTATTTTTCCTATGAATCTCAGATACAAAATTATAAGTTAATCGACCATTTTTGAAGCATTAAACTTGTAGTTTCTTCCAAATACTATGGAAACTCAGATATTTGAATATTGGAAGCCTAGAATTTGACCAAAACAGATAAATCATATTGAAGAACAAGGAAGGCAAAATTCTGTGTTTTTTACTATCTATTATATCAAATATCCATAATGGTATCCAGCGTTCCAAGACTTTCTTCCAACCTACACTGAGATTTTATCTGTTTGGAAGAAAAGAAAAGAAAAGAAAAGAAAAGCAACCCTTGTTTGACACAGCCCTAGTTGACTTCTCCAGCTGATCAATTGGGTTTCACTCATTGAACCCAACTTCATCATTGTGTTTAATGTTTTTAACTTGAAACCTCATCCAAAAGCTTATATCTCCTTACCTTGTTTCTGAAAAACTGTCTTGTAATGACCCCATTCTTCGATATCTCTTCTGACTTTGTTCTTCTAAGCTTTTCTTCTAAATAAGCATTCTTTATGATCCTTTTTCGCTTCATTTTCTCTTCTAACTTGGGTTTCTTGATAGGAATTTCCATCAGTTGTTGTTGCTTTAAACTGTTGGTATTTTTTCGGTTGCCTTTAAAGCCAGCTCCATGGTAACTATCACCCTTTTCCTTGTTCTTATTATTATCATCTTCGTTTTTGCCTTTACATGAAGCTGAAGAATTCAATGAATTCTGAGACTTTTCCTTCGAATATTGCTCCTCTTGATTCAAACACCAATTACAAACTTCATAAACCCCAGGTTTTGGATACAGATTGCTGCAATATCTGCCATAGGAAAAAAAAAAGAGTAAATTTTTTAAAAAGAATAAAGAAAATCTGATTCTTTATCAATGAAAATAAAAATCCAGAAAGATTAAAAAAAAGAAAAGGAAAACAAGTACCTGTGTTGAGATCTGAAATGACAAATTTTGCATTGAAAAAGCTCTTGAGTGATACCAGAATCCCCACACATACAGCACTCGAGGAGGCTTGATTGCTGCGACGACGAAGTTTTCATGTCTCTCTGCTTCAGATGTGTCGTTTTATTACAAAAATTCATTGATGAATGTTGGATTTCATTTCCATGTCGCGTGTGTACAAAGTAATATATATAATTCGACTTTCAAGTGTTCTTTTTAAGTTTTGTCCAAAAAAGAATGCATGATTGAGGTTTGAGGATTGGCTTTCGGTGTGAATTACATATATATATATATATATATTTGATGGCGATGTTTTTCTATCCAAGTCTCTACAAAATTTGGTTTGGCCCAAAGTTAATGCCAAGAAAGTCATTATCAAAGAAAGGGTAGATGAAACAAAAAAAATAAAAAAATTAATTAGTTAGGAAAATAAATGAAATAAGGGTCATACTTATATATATATATATATATATAGTAGAAAGGCCGCCTAACTTTCTAACAAATTACGTGATGGTTACCTCAATAGAATCTTAAAAAGATAGACATCGAATTTTATGAATTGGTTCGGTTTAGTAAAAAAGGAAAAATAAAAGAGTGAAAAATTACAAAGTAAATAAAATTTGAATTTGCTTAGTAGTATAGAAAAATGAGAGAAAAGAAGATTAAAAATATTATATTTTTCATTTTAATATATAAAATAAATCATCTAAAATTGAAATGAAAAAATAGGAAAAATGGGAAATGTGAAAGTTAAAAGTGTGCATTTATTCATTATGCATTCCTTAATAAGGGTGAAGCCAAAAAATTTCGAGAGAGGGACGATGTAAATAAACTAAAATGAAGTAAACAAATTCTTGACACATAAAAACTAGACTAAAAAAATTTAAAAGTTTAATTGAATTGCATTCTTTGTTCTTTGATCGCATTAAAATTATTGATTATTTCATTTACATCAAAAAATTCTGCAATTCCTTTTTCAATGTAGACAACTAAAGAATTTCTCAAGAAATAATTTTCCATTTTGTTATAGAGTCGAATCTTCATAATTTTCATAGTAGAAAAAGCAAGTATTGTTGATGCAGTTGAAATTAGAAATGTGAATATAAGACGAACTAATCTATCAACAAGTGGGTACATAACTGTTTTCCATTCTCCACTAAGCTTCTACAAAGTTCAGAAAATGTTTATATTTTTCTTAATTTAGGATCTTGAAATACATCAAGTTTATAATGGCTCAACTCATATGAAAGACGTTCTTTCTCTTGTTGAGAAAAATCTTCTGGATAGAACTTGTCTACAGGAATGCATATTTTCCCAATATCAAATTACTTGAAAAACTCTTTTGGATCTAAAGTTGTAGTAAGAGTGAGGAGTTGAACAATATGCTTGTTAAATTTGTTATTTAATTCTAGGAATTGTGAATATCTATTATAGCAAAATGTATATCAACTAGATAATGATACTCCATTGTAACATCTTTTTTCTTATTACGACTATGACCTACCATGTATTGAACATTCATATTTGGAACATCCAAATCCTAAGTTTCACAAAAAAATATCACCTTGTCCAACAATTCATCACATCCGTTGTCTCTCAACTTTTGAATCAAATCTTTTGTTGTCATGGCATTGAATATATCTTGAGATTGACGTTGCAAAGCTTGATAGATATTGTAATAGCCTGATTTTTAGTGGAGCCAAAAAATGCAATTTCAGAACTACATTTCTGTAAATCGAGTCCATAAATATTAAATATAAATATTTACAAAGTTGGCATAAAAGAATATTAGAGTTTGGTCCTTCACTTTTGTCTTTTAATTGTTTAATTAAAGTACATAGTCTAAATTGAAAAGGTTTTATCGCTGTAAAATTTTTAATTGGTCAAAGACGTAGGGACTTAAATTACAATTAGCCAAAGGTCCTAAAGGAAAATTAAACTAATTTCTAATATATGTTAGTGGCTAATAAACTAGGTTAAATAAAGTTAATCAAATGTTAACCAAGGTATAGAAACAAAACTTAAGTGGAAGGAAAGAGAATCATCTTCTTCTCCATCCTTCCATGCTTGATTTCTTCAAGAAAAGAAAAGAAGAAAATCGTCCAAGGGTTTGAAGCTTTCGGCAATAAATTGGTTAGTGCAATTAAGTTATTTTCTTGTATTTTTTATGTTTTTGATGTCAGGGGAGCTTGATTTAGCTAGCCCATGTACCAATTTTCAAAACTATTAAAGTTTTTGAAAGTTTCCATTGTGATTTCTTGAAGAAATTGGTGTTAAATTGATAGTTTTTAAGCTTAGATATGAAAAAAAGACTAGATTGTAATGTTTAAATTGTTAGTTTTGTACATAAGGACTAAAGTGAATAAATTGTGAAATTGATGTGAAATTTTAGTAACAGTAGACAGTAGAGGGTCTGTAATGAGTGTAATTGAAATCAATTTTAAAATCGAAGCTCAAAATTGAAAGTTATGGCTATTTCGATTTTAGAGACTAAATTGAATAAAATGTAAAATTTTAGAGGCATATGAAATACGAAATGGTATAGGTTCATACATATAATGACATAATATGAAAATTTTTGGAATTGATGAATTGTCTAAAAAATTGTTTAGATCGGGAATTGGATTAAAAAGAAGATAATCGCATAAAAACCAAAAGTATCGATTAGTCCTTGGAGGTTCAACTTGATTGTTGTTTTTGTTAGGTAAGTTCATATGGTATAAATGTATTTTAAGTCATTATGTATTTGAATTGTGTATGTATGTTTGATTGTGGGTTGATTTGTGGTAAATTGGTATAAAAGGTGAGAGTTAGACTAAATTGTAAAGAAATGTTTATGTGTTAAAGATGTCCCGGTGAACTTAGTAAAGGTTAGGATATGATTGGCTTGCCAATAGGGTTTTGTGTGCACTTGTACAAGATTGGTTATAGATGTTATCGAGATTCAATAATTGTTGCGGACTCGAAGATACATATGACATAGGTTTTGCTTGGACTGGTAACCTAATGTCATTTTAAAGGTTTAGCCCAGACGGGTAACCTAACATGTGTATATTCAGCTCGGACAAGCAACCAAACGTGTTGTTTTAAAGGTTTAGCTTGAAATGGCAACCTGACATGAATATATTCAGCTCATACGAGCAGTGTAATGGAGATACCTATGTATCCAAATCCGTTTACTAGGATTCATCAGGCGAAATGATTAAAGTGAAAATGAAAAAAAGTAAAATTACATGATTTGAATTTGATGTCTAAATGGAAAATTGTTGAATTAAACATGAGTATGGTATTGAAATATTGACATTGTCATATATATACATGATTGCAACATTCCTTAATTTAAATAAGTTTTGAGTTTGGTTAAGTAAATGACTTGAAGTGGTAGTTATGTACTTGTGATATCATATGGTTTGATTATAAGTAAATACTCACCTCGTTAATGTTTTGGTTTGTCATGTTAGCCAAAATATGCAACTTGTGGTAGCTTTTTGTATCTAATTAACCTTACCTCGTTTGTTTTCCCTTTTCCTTGTAGATCATCACCTTGCGAAACTCGTCAAGTTGGACCGTTTCGAAGCTCACACTATCTTATCATCGAATCATAGCTATTTGATCATTTTGAGTTAAGGACTGTGGCATATATACAAGTGTTTTCGTATATACCTTGATGTATAGGATGTCTTGATGAGTTTGGTAACTTGTGATATTTTAATGGTTTGGATTCATATATGGTGATGAATATATATATATATGCATTTCATGTTGAATGGTGAGATAATTTATAACTATATGAATAGCATATGAAAATGGCATTAATGATGCCTAGTAGAATTAGAATTTTTTTTATTGATATACTTAGAATATGTATGGCATATAAATGTACATGTTTCAAGATAGTTTTACATAGGTAAAGTCTTGGTATTTGTGTAATTTGATTGATATGTATGTCATGATAATGGAATGTTAAGTCTAATGGTTGAATAGGTAATGAATCATAACAATTAATCATAACAACCATTTATCGGTTATCTTGAAGGCATTCAAACCTTAAAACTTAGAATCCATAAGTATATAGATGTTTTGGGAGCTCTTACTCTACTTCTTTTCTTTAACCCACAAGTTCAGAGGGATAAGGAAACTTACCAATTCTCAATTTCTCTACCTTCAAACTCCAAATCACACAATGGTTGCAACATGCAAAGCTTCCTTCAGGTACATCCTCTTCTTCTTCGGAGCAATTGAAGAAGACGATGGTTAGAGAGAAAGATTTGGGGAAGCAGAATTAAGAGAGGAATTCTATTTCCACACACCTATATATATACTCCATCGACATGATCTCTATAGACCATTACTGCCACTCAATCCTAACCATTTTGTCCCCCATTATTGAATTAGTCGGTTCCAATCTAATTGAACTAGGATTGAACCCTGACTATTCCCTAACCATCCAATAGAGCCCACAAATTTCTATTTTTATACAATTGGACTCCTCGACTCTTCTTTAACTTTGGGTCCTTAGGAGGAACCAGGTGTGACAAAGGAATATGTCATTTATCTCTTTTTGCGTAATGTTAGAACTGAAGATATCCATGATAAAATGAGAAGGCTTGGAATGAATGGCATCCCAACATTTTTAAAAATATATGTAGGATAAAAGCCTATCAGGGCCGTGAACTTTAAGTGGTTTGAAGGACCAAAGGGCTTTCTTGATCTCAAGAGCGGTGATTGGGGAGCAAATATCTTAGATATTCTATTGTGAAAGAAAAGGCAAAGAAGGGGGCAAGTAGAAACATGCCAATCATCATTGACCTTCTCGATAGTGTAGATGGATTTAAAGTGAGAGTTAACTAGCTCAACAATGCCAATGGGGTTAGAAATGCTATTTTTTATTTAGTCAACAAGGTTGGAAATGCGATTATTCTTCTTACAAATGAGAGTTGTGGAATGGAAAAACTTAAGAGTTCGTTTCTCCCTTAAGGATCGAACCTACTCTCAACTTCATCACCCAGTACATTTCCTCTTGATTAAGAATTTCATTATAATCCGAAGAGGGAGTCTTGTGAAGGTAAATATGAAAATCATACGGACTCCAAGCAAGCTCATGTTGGATTCCTAAGAGGTGGGCAAGGATTCCTTTTTCTCAAGCAAAAATATTGCCAAATGTAATTTTGTTCCACTCTCTAAGCTCAATGGGGAGAAGGTGGGATGACTGAACCACATGGGTTGGAGACGAAAAGGTTGACTGCCAAATTGATGTCTTCAAGTGCGAAGGCAATTATCGGAATAGGTTCTGGGAGGCGAGTAGCAAGATATTTAGGGTATAAAAATCTCCAATTAGGGTTACCAAAAGCCAAATCAATTCGCTCTTGAATAAGGTTGAGGCAAACACACATATTTGACCAAGAAACCCAGATCAATAAGATTACAGGTGTTGAGACAATTCTGGAAGTTGGATACGCGAAGAATTTACAAGGAGACCTCTTTTGTCAATAAAGGCTAACGGTTCATTGATATCATCCACAAGAAGCTGTGGAAGTGACTGAGACTCAGCAGCTTTAATTAATTTTTCCTGAAGAATAAGTTTTTCATGCAAAATGTTAGATGTGATTTGGGAACATCTTCAAGCAGATGATAGAAAATGAAGGTATAATTAGCATAAAAGTAACATTCCATGCAAAATGTTAGATTAATCCTTATATTGTTTTATTATTATTATTCATTAATTCTTATATTATTGAATCTTGCATTGTTAATGATATTATATTATCCTCAAAATAATATTTTCAAATAAATATGATTAATTGACTGCGAAATGTAAGATTTTCACTGATAATATTAGATGTTTGATCCAAAAAGCCTCCTTAATATCAGTTGGGATTAAAAATGTTCATGAATCAAGTTGAGTTAGACAGAAATTCAATTACAAAATATTTTTCAAGTTCAAGTTCATCTTCAAGTCAACCCGATCTGTTCAAAAAGATCATTTTACTATTAAAAAAAAAAATTAATTACTATTTTATATATTGTATAATTAAATGTTAATCTAAAAATTCATTTATCATTTAAATTAAATTCCGGACCTATTCCGAACCTAATCAAGTCTGATTTATCAAACCGGGCGAGGCTAACGAGAGTAGACGCTATTCTTTCAGCTTTTTAGAGATGGGACGGGATACATATCTTGGTTGACGTGGCAATAGACAGTTTTGTCCATACGACGATAAATCAATGACGTTTCATCTCGTGCTATCAGCCGTCTTCCAAATTGCTAATTGTAGATATCATGACAGATTAGTATCAACTTGACCTACAGCTTTGTACGATGTGAAAGTGAAACCTCTTTCCTTTCAGTGAGACTCGACATTCTCTATCGTCTAACACCAAAACCACTGCTAACACCGCTTTATCATCCACCGTGGAAGGAGGCGGATTTGGCATCTCATTTGTTGAAAGAAGACAGAACAAAACTGTAGGCAGACCTGCCTAAGTCAGCCCGATATTTCAGAGAACTTAACCCAAAATATTGGAAGACAAGTGATGCAGTAAACGACTATAGTGCGCCAAATGATACTCTAATGAAAATCACTTCCATATTCCAAAAACAAGTTCAGTACAGAATATAGCAACATCATTGCCATGGGTTGCTTCCCATTTTTTAAATTGCACACTGTAATCAAAGTAATCAAATGACATTCAAAGCCCACCTCCTTCAGATGAAGAATAGGACCAACACCGCTATAACACACCATCTACGGCTCATCTAACTGGTCCTGCATGAAAATCAACGTCAAACTAAGTTAGGCATGGGCTAATGCATGTGTCAAAATCCATGTTAGCATGGAGTTCGTGTGTGCCCTTGAGAGGGGCTAACATGGGTGAGGATAATGTGGATTAGGGGGAAATCAATGGTAAAGTAGCAGAATTAGGACTGAAAAACGGGTAGAAAGTTGAAACTTTTAAAAACGTAGGGATATAGGAAACCTTCAGAGTTTTTTTTTTTTTATATTAATTCAAAGAATATAATAAGAATAATATTGATCATAAAGCTTACTAACTTATTTATACTAGCCTTTCTTGCAAATAAGACTTTATTCCTTGCCCTAGATTTAAACCTTAAAACCCACTAATCATCTGGGCCAATTATAATAAAAAGACCAACAAACAATAACATAATAATGTAATCATTATTAATAAAAATGATAGATAAAACAAGCTCCTGCTTCAGAGGGGAAGGAGTAGGGGGAGGAGGAAGGGAGGGCAATGACCTGCACATCCGAAGTCCAGAGAGTAAGATTATCCCGTAGCAGTTGCATAATGAGAGTGCTATCCTTGTATGACTCTTCTCCCAGTGTGTCAAGCTCAGCAATGGCTTCCTCAAATGCCTTTTTTAAAGAAAAAAAAAGCCATATTCAATGAACTTCCGAAATTAATTTATGATTTATTCTTACCATAACAAGCAACTATGCATCTACACCCAACAAGATCACAAAGAATGTTTTGAAACAAATTACGAATGCTATTTTGCAATGATTTCCGAGGTTAGCCTCATTCCATTTATTCTCTCCCCATAAACACAAGCAAGATAATAGCGAGAAGAAATACAAACAATTCATCATCTCCCAACACAAATCTATTGAAATTTGGGAAATCTTGTACTAATTTGTTCCCTACCTAACTACAATCTCTTAAGTTTTAAGTATTTCAAGTTTGTTCACAGACCTACCATCTTACTATGTTGTTCAACTCTTCATTTTTCTTAAAACACCCATATCTGACTTATTAAGGCCTAGTTTTAGAATGCTTCTCAAAAGTGCCTTTTTCTTTTGGGGAGAAGCACTTTTTCTCTCAAAAAGCAGCTAGTTTAGGAAAGTTTTTGTCCCAAAAGTGCATCTTAAAAGCAATACTAAACACACCATAAGACATGGATATGGAATATCATCCTCCAAATATATATGACTTAATTGCTCATAAGGATTTGGTTTAGCAGATCTGCATCAAAAAACATTATTCACTATAGCTAACACCCTGATTTAACACTAGTTTCTTCCCAAGTTCACAAATTTCAAAATGAGAAGTGAGTTTAAAGTAATAGAATGATTAGAATCAAACAAATGCAAATGGAGCTATATTTTCGCAATTAACTGAACAAAAAATTATTTAACTAATGCTGGTTCATACTTTAATCTAATAGGCTCCAGATTAAACGGTGGATTTATAGCATAATACATGATAAAGTGGTAACATAAATAACAGAGGAAAACGCACCTGTTTAGCCATGCTACATGCCTTGTCTGACTGATTGAGAATCTCATAGTAGAACACCGAGAAATTCAGCGCTAGCCCCAATCTGATCGGGTGCGTCGGTGCTAGATCCACCAGTGCAATATCCTTCATTCAGTTCAACACAAAAATCTAAAGAATCAACTTTGGAAAAAGAAAATAGGAAAGAAGTTTCAAAATCGAAGCCCCAACCGTAAAGTCATACTCCCCCAAGTCAACATCCAAAACGGTACTGTAAAATTCAAATATTCAGTCAAAGCTTGAGCTGGAGTTAAAATGTTACCTGAGCAGCCTTGTAAGACAACATAGTATCCTCGGCAGCAGCTTTCCTCTCATCACCAACCTTAAACTCCGCTAAATAGCGATAATAATCTCCTTTCATCTTCAAATAGAAAACCTTGGACTCACTAGCAGTAGCAGAGGGGATCAGATTCGACTCCAATAAAGTCAAGATACTAGCGCAAACTTCCGACAACTCGGATTCAATCTTGGATCTGTACTCCTTAACCAGCACAACATGTTCCTCATTCTTTCGACCTTCTTCTTTCTGCTCGATGGAAGAAACGATTCTCCACGCGGCACGTAGAGATCCGATGACGTTTTTGTAGGCGACGGAGAAAAGGTTCCTTTCCTCGACGGTTAATTCAGCGGCTGGGGTTGAGCCGAGGACCAGCTTTTGCATGAATTGAACCATCTCCTCATAGCGCTCAGCTTGCTCGGAAAGCTTCGCTAAGTAAACGTACTGATCGCGGCTCAAGTTATCGGGGACCGTCGTCGCCATTAGCCGCAATTGGTGGGTTTCGAGGGAGAGAACGTTTTTTTTTTTTTTTTTTTTTTCTTTGGCTTTCGGGAGGGACGCTGAAGGCCTGAAGATTTAGAGGTGCTTTTTTCTTTTGTAATGCAAAGTTGAGGAGGGTATAATGGTAATTAAAAATGAGAATAGAATTGGTTGGTTTTTTTTTTTTTTTTTTCTTCTTCTTCTTAATTTTATTTTAATTAAGATAAACTTATTTTTGAATTTTTGAGCCAAGAAAAGTAGGTTTTATTGGGGAATCTGGATTTTAAAAAATAATGATTCAGGATTTAAAATGGAATTGGGCGGTTTTGGAGATAAGATTTGCATGTAATAAGTGGGACCCGAGCCAGCTCGAAACGATGTCGTTTTCAGCATGACAGATCAACGTTTTCAACGCGAGTATCAAATCAAACTCTATCAAAGGCATCGTCGTTTATAGTTCTCTCCAGCTGGCCTTTGTTCTTTTTAAATTGCATTCCTTTTGGCGGCTTTCCTTCTGTTGCAGCAGGCCAGCAAAAAAAAGTTTTAAAGCTCTAACTTTTCCGGCTAAATTAGGTATATATTGATTGGTCAAATAAATTATATTTTTTTTAAATTTAGAAAAATAAATTGATTTTGAAAATAATGTGAAAGAGTATACAATTAGATGAGATTTTACTGACATGTCATAAAATTGCATCCAATTGAAAGTATTTTTTAAAAATTCTAAAGAAAATACGTCCAATTGAATGTGCTTTCCTGTCAATTGTACAGAAAGTTAACCCAAATGGACGAATTTTTTTGCCAATTGTACAAAAAACGCGTCTAATTGAATTCTTTTTTTCATGCTCTTTTTTCAAAATCGACATATTTCCTCAAATCTTCAAAAAAAAATATCTATTTAATCAATTAAAGAAAAAACAGCATATATACCTAATTTATCCAACTTTTCCTCTGTTATAATATAATACACTAACTTTTTAAAAATATTTATTATATTAATTAATTCAAAAATTACTATATATGAATGAATTATGCTAAAACAATGGATACGGCTTAAAAATAGAACGCTTCCAATGGGTTGGATGAGGTTGGAACTGCATCGTAATGCACATCAATATATTAGGGAAAGAATTTGTATAAAAACGAAGGTAAACTACTCAGTTGGTTACCTAACTTTTAGGAGTTTTTCATTTTGGTCACCGAAAATGAAATTTTTGCAATTTAGTCATCCAACTTCTAGGGCGCTTCCATTTTAATCATCCAAACATTAAATCTTTAACGGTGATTAATTATACACATATCATGTTTAAACTTTCATTTTGATCACTCAAAAAAATATCTTTTTTAAATATTGATTGGGGTAAAAAACCAAGGATTAAAGTGAAAATGTGATAAAAACTAAAATAATACACAAATTATTTCAACTGTACTTGTTTACCCCATTGTCAAAAATTCTAAGTTTTTTTAATATTGAAAATTTTAATTTCAAAGCATCAAAATAAATTGAATAAACTATTGAAAAAAATTATCCATTGATAATGCAAATCGATTTCTACTATAATATTAAAATGAATTAATTTAATATCCGTTTAAATTTTAAAATTAATGAAACCTACACAAATAACTCATATTTAATAATTGTCAGCGAAACTTAAATTTATTTTGATTATATAATCTAGAATCTTCGATGTTAAGCTAAAAGTAAATAAAAAAATATCATTGCAATTAATTAAATTAATTGTTTGTTCTTTGTTTGGGTAAATAAGTAGTGAAAAAATTATGAGTTTTGTTTGGCATGATAAATAAAATTAATTAATTTAATTAATTGTAAAGATTTTTCTTTACTTCTAATTTAGCACAGAAGATTATACACTTCTAGTTTAGGAGAGAAGATTCAAGACCATACACTTCTCTAGGCATGTAGAACGTTGACAATTCAGCAAGGATCCTTTCAATATGAATAAATTGTCTATCTACCCACCATTGTTGATTCCTTCCAATAAATTGTCTAATTTCCTCCATTTGTTCATTGATCATATCCTCTACTTCCTGACTATCATGGGGGCAGCTATTTCTGGTATGGCCTATAGTGCCGCATCTGATGCAGACCTTGCATATTCTTTCAGATCAGAAGTCAACCCATTACCTGACGTCGTCATCCATTTGAAGGGTACAGCCTGCAATCAAAGGAAGCAAGGGGTTAATGTTAACACGTACTTTAAGAAATCGGATGTTTCGAGGATTTCCTCCATCGTCATCAACATGGATTACTCGCCCTACTATTTTTCCCCAGCGAGTTGCAACCAAGGAATTAAGATATTCAAGAGGAAGACCTAATATTTAGATCCACACATGCAGTGAGCTGAAGAGGTCCAGACTTGGGAAATAATTAGGGGTCCATCTAACAGTCATCGACAAGGCTCTATCAACTGCCCAGAGACCTTCCCTTTGAATGAGTTGAGGGTCAGAAATAAGGTCAAATCGAAAATTTAAAAAACACCATCTCTAGAAGAAACAGTAACACGACCCTAAAGATTCCAAATCTTAAGTCTTTGTAAAAGGAGAGAGAAAATGTTCTAGTCATGGATGTGACCAATTAAACACTGACTCCAATTGGCTCTACTAAGTTCAAGCTCCTGGCGATCAAAGGGGACGATAGGCCCTCTTCTTACAGCAACACTGTTATGGGGATGCAACTCAACTTGAAGGGTGTGCCGCATAGAGTTGCCTTCATCGGCAAAAGACTCCAATTCTGAACTCTCAAACCAACTGCAATCTTTTAAGAGCCTGTTGCACATCTTTGATAGAGGGGTGAAAAGGAACGATTTTAGAGGAAAGGAGAGATCAAATTGATCAGAGGGTAGGGGGAGAGATGGATGATTAGTTGGAAGAAAGGATCGATTGGTGCCAAATGTTCGATGCAGATAAAATTTCTGGCTTTTGAAGGGACTGAAAGCCATGATGGAGGAGGAGGGAGACGAAAGGGGACACAAATTCACTTGACTATTGATAATTTCTCTATTGAAGAGCCACACTAATTCAATTACAATCTTAAATATAAATGTAGAAGTACAGATAAAAACCCTTAAACTAATTTTCGCTTTACATTTCACATAAATCCCGCTGTTCGTAAATTTAAATTTTAATAAAAATTAAATTTATTACAATATTAATTTTTATTATTACAAGATTACAAAACGAATATTTTTTTTTATTTCAAAAATCACACCAGTAAATTTTTAAAATTCAGTGACGTTGGCAACTAAATAAAATTTTTAAATTTTAGAAAAAAAAGTAAACTAAATTTCAAATTTATAAACCTAATTTTACTTAATAAATTACTTTACCATTAAAGTCTCTTCACGGTTGATGGTTCTCTTCCGACACAATTTTGGTTGTTGGCCAACAATTTTTTTTTATTTCCGACCACAACATGGTCTTTCTAGTGATTCTCATTGCGTCAAGACAGCCTTCAATCGGTCTCCCTACTGTTCCCATCAGTTATGGCAGCTTGATATTGTTGCTAGGTTTCTTTGTTTCTAATCGAGTCAAGATTGGACCTTGGCTTATCTTTTGAACTTTTTATCTCTGTGTCTAATTTATTTCATTACAAGCGTAATTGATTTACTTCATTGCCTTGCCCTCGCGAAAAGCATCAAAATTAAACCTAATTCGTTCTATTTTCCTGGATAATGTTTGTAGTACATAATTCTTAGCACCTAACTTTCTGAGTAGGATTTACCACTAGAAGATGCTATGATTGCAAAGGAGGCAGAGGCAAGCAGCCTACGGTAATTGTAAGGGCAACTTACAAAGAGAAAATCCCACATCTTTCATTAAAGGAAAAAAAAAACATCAGAGAAGCAGCACCTTTTCTCACCAACCTGTAGCTTAAATTTTGAAAAAAAACAAGTAATGCAACAATAGTCCATCGACCATTTATATTTTAGATAATTTATCAACAGAAATGTTATAAATGCAAGCTTTATCAATGCCACTCATAGAAAGATGAAATTATTCAAGTTCCAGCTTCTAGAAGAGAGTATCCTCGAGCCGTGACTAGTTTAAGCTAGCAAGTTACTTCTCACTTGAATTTACCCACTATGCTAATATCAGTGTTCGCACTAACAAATTACCAAGTAAAATTGAAAAAAAAACTGGCTATCCCATTAACTAGCTAGTAACAGTAGATTGGTTCCATAAATACTGCTCCTACGGTCATACCCACATAAGCCTACAACCCTACAAGTTGAACCAAAAAGAAAAAGCCTACAACCCTACAAAACTAACAAGCTGCAAGCATTTGAACAAATTGGTCATACCCTAATAAGCCGGACAAGCATAAGATGTTACAGATTATGCGAATTTCTCTACTTCACTATACACAACCAAGATATAACATAACCTTGTAGTGCATCCAAGCTTCTTCTCATCCTCAACTGTGCTGTTTTTGTGATATTCACAAATCTGGGTGTCTCAGTGAGAGCATTATGACAATGAAAATAAGGAACCTCAGTTCCCCCAGCTTGAGTTTACCAAATTGATTGCCTAATCCCAAGACCGTTACATGTTAAAATAAGGCCTTTGTAACGGTTAAGGTACTCCTGCAGCCAGTGAATTAAAACTTAAGATCTAAACCATCCAGAAGTATAAAAGTAGACATACCTAATTCAAAGTATGATGGATGAAGTTCTTACAATTATGTCATAGTCATACACATGCAACATCCCCTTGTTATCATACTCACTCCTTTTGATTGGATCGATAAGAACTGGTAAATGAAAGCCAAAACAATGGTTAATTTCAAATTCAATTTCACATGCTTACCAATACCCTTTGTAGTCTGTTTTTTAATCAAATGTTAGCAGTTCAACTATATCTTCAAGTTTTCAATCATCATTGATCGTAAAAACTCAGTTCACCCGTTCATTCCATTAGACAAAGCATGATCATAGTTTGCTAGCTACGATCTCGACCATGCATGAATTAAATTCCTCTCTTTAGGCCTCTAAAACCTTCATGTAAGAACAAAGATACTAAGTCATGAAGAAATAGCAATTCACGACACCAATAGTGTGTCAACTTTAAACACCCATTATCATACCAAATAAGAACATACTTCCATAAATAACTGTTATAAATGAGATGACACTGTACCAGCAGATTTTCATAAGAGTAAGATGTTGTGCATCCTTGTTGAAATGCACAAAAATAAAGAAAAAGGATCACCTAAGACTGAAGACGAAACGTGAAAAAATAATTGCAGCCAAGCCCAATAATAACTGCCTAATTTAAAATCCTTGCTCATGGATATGCAATGTACATACTAGACATATGAGCAAACACCATAATTATCTTTCAAACCAATCCATATGAAGGGTAGGGCATGAAATTGTAAACTGAAAAGAAAAGATCAATCAAGAGCATATTAAAATTAACTAGATGTAATACCTTATAATTTGCAATTATCTTATAACGAACCAAACTCCTCTTTGCTCTAATGCTAATGTTGCTTATCATCCTCATCTGTTTCTCTTTTGGGATAATTTTTTTTTAATTTACTTGAACTAGCAATATGATAACATATCAACAAATGAGAGGCAGACGTGGACAAAATCTTTCAAGCGAAAAATAACGTGCAAACTGTGGAAGATATATAGCATAAATTAAATGGTTCCCTTACTCAAAAGATTCAACAAAAAATATAATATTGAAATTATGAAACTAATATAGAAATCCCATATAGAAGAATGAAGTACTGCAAAAAAATAAAAGCCTAAAGAAAAAATTACTCAAAAATCAAGCAAACACAAGCCGAAAGGAACCGAGAGGGAAAGATAGTTACCCTGGTAAGCCTCATTTATCTCTTGAAATCTTGAAGTGGCGCTATCCCCATCGTCCTTTTGCTTATCAGGATGCCATTTCTACATAAACAACATCATACTAATCAATTAAAAAAAAAGAAATTATTAATACAATTCAACTTTTGAAGAAAAGAAAAAAAAGAGGAAAAACCGAACCAGTGCAAGACGGATATAATTGGAGCGAATAGCATCCTCCGTAGCATCGTAATCAACTTCCAATATTTTATAATAATCCTGCATTTACACAAACAATTCGATAAATATACAGATTTCAAGATTTTCTCCTTTTGTTTTCCTTTAAATTTTAACCGAACATTTGAATTGAGTTTACCTTGGGCTTGGAAACAAGAGAAAAAAAGTCGAAATTGAGGTTAGAATCTTGCTCCGGCTGTTGTGGTTCTTCAGGAAGATCGTCCCAGTCGACCCTCATCGTCGCCGTAAGGCCGCGATATGGAACATAAACGGCGGTCGGCGGCGGCGGATAGGATTGAGATACAACTACAATTTGTCTACGGAGGAGGGAAGGGTCGTGGATTCTCGGCCTGCTTGCTTAAAGCGTAAAATGACAATATACAACCGTCCTGGGTTTTTTTAGCTTCCTCTTTTTTTTCAGTGTTTTCTAGAAACGGGACAAAGTAGGAAGTTTCTAGATATTAAATAAAATCACAAGAATGATATAATTTTTTTCCATCCCAATTGCTACACTTTGCTATTTCTAATTTTTTTTCATTTTAGTATCTAACTGTGGGAACTAAATTTATTTTAATTTGTGAATTTGAATACCATCTATATTAAATGATATAATTAATATTTTTGGAATATAATTGAATTGATGGATCTGATAATATGAAGTTTATCAGTAGTATGAAGTTTATCAGTATATGATCCAAACAAAAGAATTGGATAGAGTGGATCAGGAATTACTCAAAATTGATAAAATTTGAATACTATTGTAATGATCCAGAAATCAATGATGTCAGAAAATACGATTTCAAAATAAATATTTACAGAATTATTATATGGTTGAATTGAATTTTGAGTAGATAACTTTTATCGAAATGGTAATTAATTAAGGGTTAGAGATTAAATAATAAAACTCAATCACTATATATTTTTAATTAAAAATGAAATGAGGACTCAAATTGCAATAAACCAAAGGCCTAAAATAGAAATTAGACCATTTTTAAACATGTTAAAATGGAGGGTAACATTATGTTTCTTAAGTGGTATTAGTAATATTATTATTTGTTAAATTAATTTAAGTAAAACAACTTAATTAAGTTAAATATTAAAGTAATCTAGGTATATATATTATGTTTCCGTGGAAAGAAAGAGGTTATCATCTCTTTCAACCGAATTGAGTGAAGAAGAAATTCTTCGCCCCATTGAAAAGGGTTTCAAGGTTTTACACTACAATCTAATTTAGTTCTTTACTTGTAATTTTTATATTTTTGAAATTATGAGAGCTTAATCTAGTTAGGGGTGAACAAAATTTAATCCAATTAAAAAATAGAGAAAAAATCAAATTTCAAATTAATTAAATCAAGTTATTTGAATTATTCGAGTCAACTTAAATAACTCGATTCGAGTTTCAAGTTCAAGTCGAGTTGAATTTCACAATTCGAATAATTTGAATAATTCAAATAACAGGTTGGTGAAAATTACCTTTTGATCCCTATCAACTTTGAAAATAAGTAAATTGGTTTCTCTCAATAAAAATTACAAAATAATTCAAAAAAATTCAAAAATTCAAAATAATTTATTTTAAATTCAAAATTTTTATAAAAATTTCAAAATTTATATTTTAAAAAAAATCTAAAAATATATAAAAAAAAGTTAATTTTTTTTTCTAAAATAATAATTTTAGACCTAATTAATGGTTAAAATTTATCATACTCAAGTATTTTTTTATTTTTTTTTGAAAATTTTTCAAATATATATAGTTTCAAATTTATGTGCTCTAACATGGAACTACTTATATTGTAACAATATTTTTATTTGATATATTTAATTTTTTTAATTTAACTCGAACAATTTCACTTGATTTGACTCGACTCGAATTTTATTTCACTCGACTCAATTCTAAAAAAGATGAGGATACCCGATTTTTGGAAAGTTTTCACGAGTTGAGGGGTTGGTTTTAAAAGGGAGGGGTGAAAACGTGCTCGACAGGGTGCGCTTTTAGCGAATTTCTGCCACCTTAGCTGAAAACGCGTTTTGGTGGGCACGTTTTCACCCTTCCCTTTTTCAACCAACCCTCCAACCCATGAAGACTTTCCAGAACCGGGCATCCACGTCCTCAATTTTCAGACTTCTCGAAATCCTGGGATAATTTCAAATATTCGTGATACATGTTTTGTTTCTTTTCAATCCTTGCCCATCCAATTGCCTATAAAAAGGGGGGTTTCCTCCCCTTACTCCATAAACTCTCTTGACCACCACCCCTCAATTGTAAAAAAATCTCCCTTCAATTTTTATTTTTTATTTTTCAATGTTGAAAATTTTCGACGAAATGATTTATTTGTGTTTAAAGGAGACAATGTGCTAGCTTTAATGTGTATTTGAGTTCATGATGATGCAGTGGCACTTGGAGACCCATACATGTCATCTTTCATGTCGGGATGGAACCATTGCCTTAGAAGCCCATCACATTACAACTTGGGCTTGAACTTCGTGGTGTTTATACAGTCATGGCTTGAAGTATAATTATGGCTCGTACTTAACTCATATTAATGTACGGTCATGGGTTGAGTAAACTCAAGAGCCCAATTGACGGTGGTTATGCAGTCACGGATTCAAGTTCCACCTCACCAAAAGAATATGGTCTGTAAACTTGATACATAAGTTTGACATCATAATCGTAGGGAAAAATTGAGGGGCTTTCCAATATAATCACCTTAATCTTTTTCTCCATCTCCACCAAACATAGTATCATTAACCTTTATCTTCTCCGAAACCTATGACTAAGTTGAGGGCAAGAAGACTCTCAAGGGAGGAGTGACTGTGGCATTGGAGAAAAAGTGAAGGTCCTTTCAGGGCAACAGTGGTGGTTGTGATTAAAGAACTCATTAATAACTACAATCGCTACCCCTCAACTCAAGCTTATGATTAATTTGATTATACTGGAAAGTCCTTCAGTTTTTCCCTATGATTATGATCTCAAACTTATGTATCAAGTTTACAAACCATCATCTTCTGATAAGATAAGACTCGAACCCGTGACCACATAACCACTATTAATCGAGCTCCTTAGTTATACTCCAATCTGTGACCGCACATTAACATTCGTCAAGTATGAGCCTTAGTTATACTTCAACTTGAGACTGTATAAGCACCATAAACTCGAAGCCTAAGTTGCAATGTGATGGGCTTCTAAGGCTATGGTTCCTACCCTAAAAACCAAAATCATAAATCCTAAACCCTAAAAGTCGATGATAAGTGTCAAAAGTAACATGCTTTAACCTCATTCTTAATGTGTTTTTGGATGATTAGTTGATTTAAAATAATGAATTTTATGTTCATAATCCTTTAAATTCATGTTTCTATACGTAGGAAAGCATTTGGGAGTGAAATGAGCGAAAAACAAGTGAAAACCGTACAAAAGGAGCAAATTTTAGGAGCCACACGGGCTGGACAGATGGTCATGGCTAAATCGAAGAAAAAAAGGAAAATTTGGGGCAAAAGTGTGAATGTGGAAGAGTTAGGAAGAGATTTATTGGACGTAAGACTTTATTTAAATTTAAACTTTATTATTTAAGATTAATATTTAGGATTATTATTATTATATTGTTTATATTTATCTTTTAGGTTTTATAATTTATAGTTTAATTTGGATCCAATTAGGGAATTATTGTTATTTAATTCAAATTATCTTTTTAGAATTTAATTTGGATTCAACTAGAGATTTTCACGTAATATAAATAGGGGATGAAGTGATATGAATTAGACACTTCCAATTTTCTATAAAATCCTCTATTTCCGAAATCCAAGCCGTTAGAGATTATTGAAGGAAACAACTGAAGAAACACCGTAGAAGCCGTCTTTGAAGCTGATTTCCATGAAGATTGAAGACTTCTTTCTAAATTCTTTTGATTTTACTATGAGGTTCTCTTCATCTTATGGTTATGTTGTCTTTGAGATGTTTTCATTTATTAGCATGAACTAAATTCTCAAATACCTAAGGGAGATGAACCCTATGATGAATTATGTCATTTGATTTTTGATTTTACGCAATAAATACTTGGATTTTATTCTCAATTATGTGTGCTTAATTCTTGATTTAGTATTTTCGGGATATTAATTCTTATTTGATGTGTTTAAATCAAAAGAGGAATAGACCCTATTTAATAGTAGATCTAGCATAATTGAGTGGAGTTGCATGCAATACTAGAAATAGGACGACATAAATCTACCGGATTAGAGTAAACTCTAATACGGGAATCCACAGATCGAGTTAATGCGACAATAAGGGTTTTAATTAGAAAAAAAATTCAACTAATCAACCTAGAGTTAGTTGCTTTTATACTTGAATAGAGGTATTAGCATAATTTAGGGATTTCTACGAATCAAAATAGTAAGTGAATAAATTGCTTAATTTAGAATGATAATAGCAGATGAAATCTAGGTGGAGTCTTTCCTGGGTATTGTTTGTTTCTTGGTATTAAAACACTTGTTATTTCTTGTTTTAATCTTTGTCGTACTTTTAGTTTATTAATTTAGTTAAATTAGTTTAAAACAATCACTTTATTCGATCGGTTAGATAATAGGAAGATAGCTATTACTAGTATTTTTGATCCTCGTGAGAACGATATATGTGCTCACCGTAACTATATTATTAATTGATAGGTGCACTTACCTTGGTCATATTTTTAGTTAGTTTCAACTGCATTAGTCGATCAAGGAGAGAGAAAGTGTAAGTGCATCCAATAGGACGCATTTTCACTTCTGTCTCCAAAATCGACCTATTTCCCTAAAAATTCCAAAAATTGACTCAAAATCATAATTTTTTCTTAAAATTGGGCTTTTTATCAAATTCGGCCTGATTAGTAAGTATAAATGTAAGAAGTAAAAATATAGATATAAATAAATATAAAATTACAAATATAGATAATACCAAAATGATGTACCTTAAAAGAAAATCCCAAAATGAATATAAAAGTTAAAATCAACTTTCTCGTGGCTTGTCAAAACAAATTAACATCAAATTTCCATGTTTGAAGATGTTTTGAGTTCGTCCATATTGTGTATAATTTGTTTTCCCATTCTCTCTAAGACATTAGGTAGGTGAGTTACCTTGTAGGTTAGGTAGTGGGGCAATCTCCACATCAAAGAAAGCCGGTTCGGCTGTTCCCACGCACCATTCCCATCAAATGTAACCCCCTACCTTACCCTCCCACCTTACATTCATTCCATTTAATTAATCGGCTTCACTGCTCTATTTATTAACCCCCTCTACTCTTTAATGCATGCATGCATAAATTATATTTTATATATTAAAATTATCATAAACTTAACCATAACAAATTAAAATAATGAGTTGGGGATTTCTAACTTTTTTTAAAAGAAAATTTTGAAGTGTCATTCGTTTGAAGTCGACGAATTTTTCAGTATGTCCAATATTGTCCGAGGTTGAGTTTTGTTTCCCGACTCTCTCGAGAGCCACATGTGGTTCATGAAATAGGAATGTCTCATCAAATGCATGATCACCTATCAAGGAAATGGTACCCATCTGTCATTGGTAGGGTTTGATGCATCAATGGACATATGTTCTCCCACTTGGTACTAGATCAAGTGATATCCTCCTCCTCTAAATATTACCTATATGTTATAGGTTGAGGATTCAAACCCTATCATAGGTAAATAACCACCATTTCCTTTGGTAGGTGACTGTATGTCAGGCATGATCCAACTATGTGAATCCATGTTTCAGGTGACCTCTTCAAACATTCGAACTCTTTGCAAACTCGAAAGACAAAATCCAAACTTGACCTTAGACAATGCCAACCCATGGAAAGGTTCGTTGATTTTGAACAGGTGACATTTCAAAAACCCTCTTCAAAATCTGGAGAAGACCAAACAATATAGTGCCATGCTACCTTCTCATTTCTAACTCTCAGGCTCATATGTGCGAGTTACTGAGAATTTCCTTACCCGGATGCAACCCATATAATATATGAATCTAAATACCACATTTTTTATTAGAGAATATTATATTGCCTAAGTATTGCGAAATTTATGATAATTTTATCCCATTCTTAACGAATTTTCACTAAACCAAATCAGAGAATAAAGAATCAAACTCTACTGTTTTTTATAAATTATCCCAAGCAACATTTTAACTATATTTATTTATTAAATGAGTTTTGTCCATCATTATGAGCAAAGCTAGAAATTTAGTATTGATGGTAGACATAAAATTATAAACTTATCGGTGCCAAAACTAATAATTTCGTTTGAAAATGGCTTAAATTGAATTATTGATAATTAGGAGGATTTAAATTGCTATTACTCTATTTAACCAACGAGGGCATACCCCTTTTCGCTTCGCTTAATTATTATTAATTAATTAAATTTAACATTTGCTTATTATATTACATTGCCTTAATTTCGAAGTATTTAATATTATTATAAGTGAGTTTTTTCCATTATTTAATTATATATTAATTGAGAATTTTATCATTTTATTATTATTATTATTATCATATTTTTCTCCTTATTTTATAATAAACTTTTACTCTCAATAAACTATCTTCAAAATGAAAAAGTTTCACTCCCTGTATAATTTAATAACCTCTTTCATCTTTATTTTAAAATTAAGGAAAATTAAGTAAATTTTATTTTTAAATAATTTTGTATTTCATAACTTGAACAAAAAAAATATTATATTTGGAGTTTGGACACTATAAAGTAATTGGGTGAAAATGTTGGAATCTAGTGTTTTTAGCGTAATTTTCCATCATATGTACTTGTGATTTTGTTAACAGATTGGTTTGACAAGTTTTCATCATTTACATTAATATCGATTGCATTTTTCCTCAATAGTTTTTGCAAGCAAAGCAACATGAATAAGCAAATATTGGCTCACTGATTACCTAATGTTTAACTAATATTAAATTGCATTATGTGGTTGGATCATAATGTGAGATGATAACTTATATTAGTAGGTAATCTAAATGGTTCATAGTCTATTGAATCGAAGTTGAGAAAATTGGTTCAAGGACTATTATATTGTTTATCAAGTCTAATTGCGGAGATACCTTATCTTAAATATCGAAACGAATGACTCTTAGAAAATAGAGATATAGGTGTGTGACACCTCACATTCAACTCGATCGTTATATCTAAATGTGTGACGTCACATTACGTTGTCGAAGCAACTCAGACTATTTCAAAATAATTACGAAATAATTTAAACAATTAATCACGTTACAATTGTTAAAATTTTGAATCTTGATTATAATCTTACATTAGATATGTCAACCAACCTTATTTAACTTATCTTGAAACCTTTCTGAATCAACTACAGAGTCGGGATTCGAGTCCAAACTCAACTATCAAAATTACATTATGTCTCGAGATATGATGTCCATGTCCCAAGACCAATGTCTCGAGACATAACTCAACTTACGCTACTTGTTCAGATCAATGATGATAGAAAAAACAGAGAGCAAAAGAATAGAATCAAAGGAGGCGATGACAATAACAAAAAAAAATCAGCAACAAAAATTTGGCTATATTGGTAGATGATGAGATGAATAGAAAATAAAATAGGAAACAAGGGGAGTTGATGATCAATGAGGCAACACAATAACAGAATTTTGGAGTTTTAGGAGCAACACAAAGAGGAAGAAAAGAGAGAAAATGAGAAAAAGAGAAGAGGAAATTGAGAGGGGCCACAATAGGGGAGAAAAATGATTAAAATAGGCCAAAAAAAAAAAAAAAAGTTATATACTAGGGTTTTCTATGCAAGGGCACCACGCTAGGGTTGGGCAAAAATACTGAAAATAAAAATTATACAGAAAAATGGAATCAAACTTGGGTCTCAAGGGAAGCTACATTAATTCTTAACCACTAGGCCAGAAAATATTCTTGTTTAAACTCTTACAACATTTATTTTTAAAACAGGGCATGGCACTTACTAGTGTTTGAAACAAAATTTGCACAAAATAAAAAAGATGCAGGGAAAGGATTTAAACTTAGTTTGTTTGACTGAAAATGGTTTCCGAAAAATGATTTCTGAAAATGACTTACTTTTTTGAAAAATTTAATATTTTCTGATGTTTGGATGAAACTGTGTAAAATATTTTCTATTATTTGGTAGATTTCCTAAAAATATTTGATAAAAACTATTTTAAAATTTTTTATTGTTTAATTAAGTTTATTTTATATCTATTAAATTTATATTTTACATTATTTTTACATATATTGCAATGATTTAAGAGGCAGCAAGGATTACAACAAATTTTTGTACAACTACAACAACAGATTACTTTTCGACATGAACATTTCCATTTATAGTTGTTGTTTCATTGTGCTTTCATATATGCATAAAGAATGTGGTTAGTTCACTGGAGGATTTGATGTCACAACAGAATATCAATAATCACTATATTTAATCCAGCATGAGTTTAGTAAAATAGACATTAATGGTATATACAGGAAGAAATTTAATAGTGCGTATTTCAACAAAAACAATAACAAGAATCGTAATAAGCTAATTTTTAGTGAAAGTAAAAATTCGCACCATGTTAGCGGTAATAGGAATGATCAAGCCTTTCTTACATAGAGGAGGTATGAACTATTATACACATTTTCAAATTGAGATATTGCATAAACAATACTTCATACAACAAAATTGGAATCCACATCCAGCTCATTCAGATATTACGAAGCTTCTTACATAAAGGAGGGAGGGAACTATCCTACGTCAACTAGATAAGGATTAGACTATGGCTTAAACATGATTTGTACTCACACAAGTTGCATTTACAAGAGCTGCAGTTGTATAAACTGTTGCATTTACACAAACTACAGTTGCACGAGCTGTATTTACACGGATTACAGTCACACGAGCTACATTTACACGAATTGCAGTCGCACGAACTGCATTTACAAGAAGGCAAGTCACACGAGCTGCAGTTGCACAAACTATGTTCCGATGACCGCAACTGTAGTGCCTGCATTTACATAAGCTACAAATGCATGAGCTGCAGTTGCATAAATCCCAATCACAACACTGCAGGCATTTCAGATGGTAAAAGCACACCAAATAACAACAACAACAACAACAACAAATCCACGATAAGTTAAAGCAAGGAATCCCGTTGCAAACAAATAGAATCCACGTTACGAAACAGAACAAATGGCAAAACAAAGATCAAAACTCATAATACCAATTAGCCCGAAGCTTGCAGTAGCCAACACATGTAAAAATGAGACTAAATTTATATATAACAAATACAAAAGCACAAGAAATTGGTACCAAAGCCACTTCTAGAATCGACATGACTTCCAAATCTTCCGACTTATGCTTCACGGAACAAAAAATATAAATCATAAGGGCTCATATTACATGAAAATCGGTGAAAATTAACAACATTTTTTGTTCTTATGTAGGTATTAAAGGATCAAACTTGGCCATCACAAAATCTATAACCCTGAAAAGGAAAACAACACATTTATCTATAAATGAACTATAACTAGCATGTTATTCAAGGTAATTGCAAAGCTTAACATACTCTTTGCAGAATCTCGAAGCCGATTGAAGACCCTCCACTGATTTTTACTCTCCCTGCTCGAAACAAATCCATCAATAACAGTTTAGAATTGAACAAAAGTCTCGTGTAGTATCAATAAATTCAAGCTGATTTTTTTATCAGATCGATAACCATGTATGTTTAAACCCTTTTTCTTTTCAGAACATAAACCTCTAAATTCATAAGTTTAAGGTTTACCCCAAATGCATGAATCTTGTTAGTGTTTAATGAGCAAAAACATGTTCTTTTCAATACGAGCATGTTAGAATGTGTGTCTGATTGATATTCCAATTTTCACTAACAAAGAACATTTCAAGTTTAACGTTTTATCCTAATCCATTAAAAAGACGTAGTGTTTAGTCTATTAATAATAATAAACAAACCTCAAGGAAACTAATTTCTCTTTCAAGCATCTGAGTCTTAGCTGCTTCCCTTAGTTTCCCATACAAATCTGAATACTCCGGTGGGGATCTCGAACATGGTGGAGGCAGAGTCAAGACTGAAGAAGAAGAACCATCGAACTTGAATCGACTAATTTCACTTGAAGTGGCAAATCTCTGAAGGGAAATAAACCAAAAAATTGAACAAAACAAATCACCAAATTGTTGAGAGTTTCATTTCTGAAAAGATTAAAAATGGCTAGGGCTTTTTTCTTTTTGTTGATACAGAGATGAATCCTGGGTCAGGGACGCAATGAAGTGGGAAGGGGAAAGGGAAGGAGAAAGAGAAAGCATTTAATAACTGGTAGGATTCTGAGAGAAGGTAAAACTTTGGAAAATGTCTTACCGAAATAAAAAGCGTAAGACGTTTTCCCCAAAAAAGGCTCCCATTTTCCTTTGTTTGAAAAATAATTTACTTTAGAAAATCATTTACAACCAAACAAACATAGGAAAAGACTGAAAAACTTTTACGGAAAAGCTTTTATAGGTAAACAAATGTAGCCTTAGATTTCAAGGATAATTTCACTAACACTTAACCATCATACTAGTAACTCATTTTATTTTTAACAAACGCACAACGATAACCTTAAAAATTGGAGCATGACCACTCTCGATTCATAAACTCGATTATACTAACCCGATTTTTATTATGTGACACGAGAATTGGGGAAACACTATTTAACTTGATGGTTTGTTTAGAGGTTGTCAAACTAGCCGTGTAATATCTTGTTTTTCAATGGTACCGGAAACAAAAATTTTGAAATCTTGATTTTTGATGATCGAGTTAGTAAATATTATTTCATAATATTTATGAGTCTATTATAAAATTATATCAAGTTCTGGTCCAGTAATTTTAGCAATTGAACAATTAATTATGGTATGAGGACTAAATTATAAAAGATATAAAAGATGTAAAAGTTAATTGTTATTGATTAGTATTAGCTAAAATTCATGTGTAGAGTTTGTTTAAGGATCTAAATGATAATTAGACCTTTTTATTTGTATAATGGACGATAGTATGCATAATTAAGTGAAAAAAAAACTTATTATATTATTAATTTAATAATAAAAATGATAAAATAAGTTAAACAAAGGGCCATCATCTTCCTTTGGCTTTCTTACCTAAAATTAGAAACAAAAACTCCATGGAAAGAGCTTGAAAGTTTGGTTGCATCTAAATGAATTTTTAACCCATTTCTTGTAAATTTTATGTTTTTGAAATCGTTGTAGCTTAATCTAACTAACCCAGAGACTATTTCATAAAATTTTTAAAGGTTTTAAAACTTTCCATTCATGATTTTTAAATGCTCTTGGTGTTAAATGATAGATTTGTAAATTTGGTTATTAAATGAGACTATTTTGTAAAGGAATTTTTGTTACTTTTGAGCTTAGAGAAAAATATGGAAATATGTTAATCTTAGCATGAAATTTTTGTAAATTTTATTATTTTAAGGATGGTTAAGGATAAAAATGTAATCGGTTCTAAGGTTGGGGTTTGTAACAGCCCGTTTTTTAGTGGTGTCGAAAATAGTGATTTCGGGACCACAAACCGAACGAGAAAATTTTATAATGAGTGTTTAAATTAAATAAGTCAATAATAATTTTATATGAAATTTTGAATTAAAAAATTTTAATTATTGAATTAAAATTTAGTATAAGTGGTTTAGTTCAAAAGTCAAGTGGTTTTAGAAAATGAGATATCAAGACCTCATTTTTGAAATTAAGTATCGTAAATATTTTTATTAAATATTTACAGTCTTATTATATATGAATTGAAGTTCGAGTGGGTAATTTTGATGATTAATTGCTTAATTAAGGAAAAAGAAGTAAATTGTAAAAGAGGTAAAAATTAATTACTATTAATTAAAAATAAAAGGTACCAAAGTGGTAAGTACACCATGGTCAAAAAGTCTAAGCAATGGTGGATATAATTACCATCCACTAACTTTTGGATTATTTATTCATTAAGTTTGTTGAAGCCCAATTTTAACCGGGTTTGGGCCTTTGGTTTTAATTAAAGTTTAAAAGGGTTTTAAATTTATTTTAAATTTAAATTTATTTTAAATTTAAATTTATTTTAAATTTAAATTTACTCATTTAAATTTACTTTAAATTTAAATTTATTTTAAATTTAAATTTACTCATTTAAATTTACTTTAAATTTAAGTTTAATCAAATTTAAAATAATATTAAACTAAAAATTAAAATTCAAGTCCATTTACAAAGTCCATTTACAAGGGCTTGAATGAAAAGCCCAATTATAAAGACCCAAATAAAAGGCCCAATTACAAGTGACCCAAACCCTAATGTATCCTAACCCTAAACAAAAACCATTCCCACCTGCACTGCACCACCACCACATCAGCCAACCACGACGTGCCACGTCATCGCCACTAGCCATCACCTCCAAGCAAGTTGCTTCTGCCATAGTCATCATCTTCACTAGCTGCTTCCAACCGCCAATGCAGACCTGCAGAAGACAAGATGCACATTTAAATATGTAAAACAAAATGAAATAATTATATACATGGCTATAAAAGCCAAGACAGAATATGTACAAAGGGTTACAAACCCTATTCTCGAAATCCAAATACGAACCCATCTTTGAAAATCCACGAACCCTTGTTCTAGTCACAAAAAATCAATACAAAAGCTAACCCCTTTTTAAGAAGCAGAAGCATTCAGCACATACAAAGCAACAAACGAAGTGTACATCACCAGAAATCAGAATAGGTACCGAATGTTAATACTTTTCAGTGTTTCCAAGATACGTGCTTCGATGTGTATTTATTATTAATGTCACTTAATGCTCATTTAAAAGTTTCTTAGATATTATATTTCATTAAGTGTATTCATGCATGTTATTATTATCACCATTAATAACAAGAAACGTTTTAATAATAATAATAAATATTATTAGTGGTAATAAGTAGAACATTAATAACTATCATTAATAATAATATTATTATTAATTTAATAATATAAAAAGGAAGTCAAAAAGATCGAACTCCCCTGAACATGCACTAACATCGCCGGAGTTTCCTACGGCTGTCACCACCGTTGATCGTGTGTCTCCAAGCCTCCCACTGTGGGTTCAAACATCTGCAAAAAGGGGGACACCCATAAAAAATGGATTTGAATAACAAAGGTAAAGGTTCCTTAAAAGAGAAAAAATCAAACTGTTAAAAAAAAGAACTAAAATAGGAGGGGAAGGTGTTTCAAAATATTTTTCAGATCTGGAAAATTCCAGATCTAAGATTTCAAAAAAAAGGGCATTTTTAGAAATTAAAAATGAAAGAACAAAGAAAGGAGAGGAAAGGAGAAGAGGCAAAGGACTTTTACCTTGGATGGTGGTCGGACGGCGCGTGCACGCCTGACGGCGGCGGACCAGGTTTGGAGGTGAGTCGAGGACGTCGGACCGCGGTCAGGGCATCATCGACGCGCGTTCAAGCGCGGGTGGGGTGACTGTCGGTGCTCGGTCGGAGCTTGGCCGGGGGTTGGTCGGAGAGGGGGTGTGAGAGAGAGGAGAGAAAAGCGGGGAAAGGGCATGAATTTTTTTTAAAATGAAAGAAATGAATAAAAAAGAACCTAAAAAATGTTATTTATATAAAACCCATTAACTTGACCCGATCCGACCCGAACCGACCTAGGATCCGCGTGTTTTCATTTAATAGGTTATTTGCACGTTTGATCCTTCCGTATTTTTTAATTGTTTTAATTTAGTCCTTTTCATACTTTAATTATTTTTAATTTGGCCCAATAATTTTATTTACTTTTCAATTTAGTCCTTTGACATTTTGAATGCACCAAAGGTTGCCACGTGCTACTATTTTGGCTTATTTTACAGTTAGTCCCTTTTATTTTTAATTTGTTCTAATTTGGTCCTTAAATCAATTTCTGTTTAATTACACAATTAGCCCAGGATTTTTTCAAGATTTACAAATTAGTCCTTTGACTTCTAGATGCTTGTGAGGCTGCCATGTGTCACCCATTCTTTGGTTTTATTGCTTATAGGTTCCTAAACTATTCAAAAATTACCATTTTACCCCCGAACTTTCTAAAATTCCATTTTTAACCCCGATTTCACCAAAAATTACCATTTTACCCTCGAACTTTCTAAAATTCCATTTTAAACCCCGATTTCACCAAAAATTACATTTTTGCCCTCAAACTTTCCAAAATTCCATTTTAACCCTAATTTCACCAAAAATTACCATTTTACCCTCGAACTTTCCAAAATTCCATTTTTAACCCTAATTTCTCTAAAAAAATACCATTTTACCCCCAAACTTCCCAAAATATCATTTTAACCCCGTTTTACCAAAATTACCATTTTACCCTCGAACTTTCCAAAATCCCATCTTTAACCCTAATTTCACCCAAAAATTATCATTTTATCCCCAAACTTTTCAAAATCCGATTTTTAACCCCAATTCCACCAAAAATTACATTTTTACCCTCGAAAGTCAAAAATTACCATTTCGCCCCCGAGCATCCAAAGGTCCCATTTTCGATCTCAATCGCATCATTTTTCTTCTTCACTAAATACTTGCATTTATTTTAATCATCATGCATTTGCATTTTACACTTTTTCATTCTATTTATCTGCTTATTATCTTGTTTCATATTCAATTTCCCTCATTAATTGCTATTCAATACTTTAAACTTACATGCTCATTTTCAAAGTATTTTCAAAGACGAGGCAATATTCCTCTCGTGTGAAAGCTTCGAAAAATCATACCCTAACGTGTCGGGTGTGATTTTTCGTATAACTCATATGCGTCGAATATCCTTTTCTAAGTTTTTTTATACCCGTTAACCCCGAGATTTCGAGAATATCCTGTCCTAACGTGTTGGTCACGATTTTATTTCTCTGCGAAAATCGAAGTAAACGAGTATTCCATATTTGAATCTTTTAAACTTTGTGTCCGAGGATTACATTTTAAATTCAATACGAAATTTTCAAACTCTCAAAAAATATATCTATATCACAAATAACTTTAAAAACGAGGCAATGTCCTTCCGTGTGAGAACTTTGAAAAATCGCACTTTAACGTGTTAAGTGTGATTTTCGTAATTCATGCGAATACGAATCGGATATCCTTTTCAAAAGTTTTCAAAATACTCTTCAAATCTAATAATTATATACAAAGTGACTTTATAACCAAAAGAAGAAACGATGTTCTTTCGTGTGAAGATCTCGAAATTTCGTGCCCTAACGTGTTGGGTGTGATTTTCGTATGGTTCATATGATAGAACACTCTCTTTAAAATGTCCCGAAACGTCCCGTAGTTTTGAAACTCCAAGAATTTAGTGCCCTAATGTGTTGGACACGACTTCTAATTCTCATAGAGGATCGAAAACACGAGGATGAATTCTCCTTAAAAGTTTTCCTTTGAAATTATATGAAGCCGTCTAAAATAAACATCGTATTTCAAATTTTACTCGAGTTTTAATTGTTTTCATAAAATAAGACCTGAAAATAATCATGTGGTACCAATTTTTGGGAGTATGGGGGTGCTAATCCTTCCTCATGCGTAACCGACTCCCGAACCTGTTTCTTTGGATTTCGAAGACCCACATTTTTAAAATGTTTTAAACATTTTATGGTGATCCAATCACACCTAATAAAAGATTGGTGGCGACTCCCATTTCCCTTTTATTCCAAAATTAATAAAAATGACTTTTTCTCGAAGCCCCGTTCTCGAGGTGGTTTCGACAAAGTTCTAATTAGTTTAGGACTAAATTGAAAACAAGTTTGTTTAATTAAAATTTAATTTAATTGAAAGATCAATTATGAAATTGGACCCTCTTTAAATGGCCTAATAATAGAAATGATGTGAAACTCTTTAAATTTTGATAAATTACAATTAAATCCTAATAAAATAAGGATTTACTAATTAGTTTAATTTAGTATGATCAAAAATGGTGGTTTCGAGGCCACAAATTTAATGTGTTAGACCGTAAATATTAATTATTTAATATTTATGAAGTCACTAGTATCGTATTAAAATTTGGTTATGAAATTTTATTTTATAGATAGTTAATTAAGTAAAAAGGATTAAATCGTGAAGGATAGAAAATTAGTTTCCATTAGTTAAAAGGTTAAAGAAAGCTAAAATGAAGGACTTGTGTGGTAATTGAGCCATTAATAGCCATAGTGGACAGTTATGGGCTTATATTTGTCAAGAATATAAGGAAAACATTAAAGGATAAATTGGTAATTTGATAATTAAATGATTTAAAGTAAAAATTATTAAATAAATGTATCTTATTCTACATTTTTCTACCTTAGAAGACCAAATAAGCCATGGGAGAAGGGAGAAAGCTTCGACCATTTTAGGGTTTGCCAATTTAGTAAGTAAATCTCGTCCGTTTTTAATGATTTTTATGTTTTTGAGTTTGTATTAGCTTGATCTATCTAGCTCGAGGACTAATTTGTGATTTTGTCAAATGTTATAAATTTTTTCATTTATGAATAAGCTTGTTCTTGAAAATTTATGGGAGATTTATAAGCTTGGATGTTAGATTTAATGATTTTGTAAAGTAATTTTTAGTAATTTTTATGTTAAAGGACTAAAATGCTAAATTGTTAAAATTTCAAGGACTTGAGGTGAAATAATTACAAAGGTGGGCTGTTGGTAGGCACTTAAATGTTCGGCAAACTAGAAAGTTAAAATAAAACGGTTAATTTGCAAGTTTTGAGCTAAAAGACTAAATTGAATAAAAATGAAAAGTTAAGGGAATTTTGTAAAAATACCAAAAAGACTTGTTTGCATAAAATGATTAGGTATTTCATGTTTAATTTAAATAATTGAATGAAATTATTGTAATAAATCAAGATCGTGTCCTGATCGTGAAAAAAGGAAAATTATGGATTTGCCCTAGAGTTCACTTTAATCGCAATTTTGTCCGATAAGTTCATAACGTTAAATTTACATTTAAATAATATATTATTTGTATTCTTTATGATTGTTATAGAACATGTTATGGTACGTGAAATTGTGAAAGATGAAAAAGAAATGAATGAAAGAGATATTAGGCTTTGAACAGATGATTTGAAACCGACGCGATAGCTGAGGTACCGCATATGTTGGGAGTCCTCGACAGCTCGTGTGAGTAGCATCATGAGTTGAGAAATGAAAAAAAAGTCCAAGAATGGATTACAAGCCCTACGATGGCTGAGATTTATGCATTAGTGTATATTCTCAACAACTCGTGTGAGCAACATCGTTAGGGAACAGTTATATGCACAAATATCGTATTGATGGCTGAGGTACAACATATGTTAGGGTCCTCGACAGCTCGTGTGAGCAGCATCGTGACTCGAGAAAGAGATATGGATTCTAAATGGATTATAGACCCTACGATGGGTGGGACTATGCTTTACGCATACTCTCGACAGTTTGGTGAGCAGCATCATTAGGAAATAGTTTATATCACAGATAGGCACTGCATCGATGGTTGGGGTACCGCGTACGTTGCGAGTCCTCGACAGCTCATGTGTGCAGCATTGAGTACTGGTAACAGAAAAATTATAGACAAGAAAGTTGAAACACCAAATATGGCTTGAGGAAGCAACAGTTCATCATAGTTCGGTTGAGATATAATTGCTTTATGCATATGATTTGTAACTCTTTAAACTCTTCGAACTTACTAAGCTTTAAAGCTTACCAAAGATGTTATTGTTGTTTTTTAGATTGTTTGCTGTTTGAAGATCGGATCATCTTAAAGAAATCACACTATCTCGAGAGCTCATTCGGTAGTTTTGACATCACTTAGTTATATGGCATGTAATAAGATGATGGTACCTTTGAAATGCTTGATTTTAGATTGCTGGTTTCTTTGTTGAACTAAACTTGCATGCTTGCTTGATGTTCTAAACAAGAAAATATGTTTAGTAATGAGTTGATATGTGAATTTAAGAATCCTTGTGTTGATTGATTGTATTTTGTGTTATATTATGAAACAAGTATTGTCATGTATAGATTTTGCAAGATGAGAATTTAAATAAGAGTCTTGTATTGAAAGATGATTTATAAACTTGAGGACTTGTGTGAATAAATGAATTCTGCATACTTGTTTCGGTAGAACCCCTGCATGTATCGGTAGAAGTAAAGGGCAGGAGAGAGTATCGGTAATTTATATACTTGTATCAGTAGAAGCTGCAGGATAGGACATTTTAGCTCTCTGGAGTTTTTAGTACCGATAGAAGCATGATTTGATTCGGTAAAAGCTTTACTTGTATCAGTAGAACTGTCATAGATATCTGTAGAAGTTTGCACTATTTCCTGCATTGTTTACTGACTTGACAACTACCGATACTTGTCTAACAGGTACCGATAGAAGTCTCATAGAATTGTGGAAATGATATTTTTACCCTTATTGAGTTAAAAAACAAAGTAAAAATAATGAATTATAAATGTATAAGTATTTTAAAAAATCAAGAAAAATGTTAAAATAAAATTTGAATAGGTAACGATTCAAGGCACGAATGCATGTGATCTCAAAACCCTAACCGACGATGGTGTTGGGTTTAAGTACTATACAATGATAGTAAGAAATATTGATGTAGGTTGGATGATATTGTGATATTATGGTTGACATGGAATATGGATGTCATGATTTGCGAAATGAATATTGATTCGATTTGCGAAATGAATATTGATTCTTTTTGCGATGTAATGATAAATATGTTTGGTTATAGTTTGGTTAGCTAATGGTGAGAATTGTGTTTGAGATACAGGACCATGTGATCCCTGATGGAAAATATTTGTACGTGATTCCTAAGTTCTTGCGTGATTGAATTTGATTATTTATTGATTGAAAGGTTGTAAATGAATGTGAAAAATTAAAAGTAGTTAGTATTCTGAGCTACAAATTATAATTGTATAAGTTGTGATTGAATTGTATGTAAAAAAAAAACTCGAAAAGTTCTGTAAACCCTGAGACCTTAGACCGGAGATGATTTTGGGTTTTTGGGTGTTACAGGTTTTAATTGTGAAAGTTATAATAGTTTCGATTTTAAGGGTGTAAAAGTTAAGGAAAATTTTGTAAAAATAAAATTAATAATTCAAATATATGAAAATGAGCATGTTAATGTAATTGAATTTGATAAATTCAATTTAAATATTATATAGATCAAGGATTGAATCGTGCAGAGGAAATTGAGAAAAGGAGGAAATTGCAGAATGGTCCCTTCAAATCAACTCGATAGCCGAATATATATATATATATTAAGTTTATAGTGTTATGAAATGTATTATATATGTTGTTTTCTGTTGAATTATGTTTATATATGTTATTAATATTTTGAGTTGGAATGGAAATGTTATAAACAAATGCTAAGGTGAGTAAAGATCAAATTGAAAATTGTTGAATACTAGTGAATGTGATTCATATGGAATTTTTTAATGAACGTAACGTGTTTACAGCATGTGTATTGATAACATGGAAGTTCCATTAATTTATAAGTGCTACAAATCTTGTTTATGTGCCAGTTTGAACTTGGTAAACGATTAGGATATGATTGGCATGCCACTAGGGTTGGAACGCACGTTTGTGCCGGTTTACACTTTGGTGCCTCTGATTGCACAATTGTGCCTATGTTTGTACTTTAGTGCCTCTGATTGCACAATCATTCCTCTGTTTTCACTTCGATGCCCCTAATATCACTACAGTGCTCTCTGGTGTGGTGTAGTTACCCAAGTATCCGACTTATGTTACTATAGTTCATCGAGCTAGTTAAACTTATAAGTAATTTATTAAAAGATCTTGTTAATATATGTAAATTCACATGAATGATCTAGATTGAACAATTGATAAACATGAGATTATCTTGTAAATTGATCTTGTTGACAAATGTAAATGTACACGAATGATCTGGACTGAATTCTTGTTAAACATGGGATTATCTTGTGTTTTGAACTTGTGCAAATCTCACCTATTTCTTGTAAATTGATTTTCAGGTTGTTATCTTTATATTACTTGTTTAAATTTCAATTACTTAGTTGAGGTAAGTTGGGTTATAATTTAACTATGAACTTACTAAGTTATAAAAGTTTACTCTGTTTCATTTTGATTTCCTATAGTTGGCATTTTACGAAACTAGACAGTCGAATCAACTTCAAGGCTCATACTATCAAGCTTCAGTCTTGATAGATTTTGATTCGTTTTACTCCGGTTTTGTGGCATGTATATAGGCTATTTTGGGTTGATGGTTTAAAGTTATGAGTTGAAGTTGTAATGTGTTACAATGGTTGCGTTGTATAAGGTTGAACTTAATGATCCCTATGGTATGTATTTGGTAAATGATGATAGTATGTGTGGTGATGGTATGTTTATCGTTGAATCATGGTAGATTATGAATTGGTAATGTTTGATGAATGGTTGATTATTAGATGTATGGTATAAGGTTAGTTGTTGGCTTGAGACTTATATGGGCAACATTGATAAGTGAATGACATATCTTATGTTTATTAGAAAGGTAAGGTTTGGTATTTTTATCATGGCAAGAATGCACTATTTCATTTTGAAGCATAATGTTTGGACGAATCAATGGAATGAACCATATTGGTATTATAATTGTTGAATGTCTTGGTAATGATTTATGGTTTGTTGGTTATGGTACCAAAATGGCATATTGGTTATGGTGCCAAAAACAGAAAAATTGTTTAGAAAAGGAGAATGTGAAACAAATCTTAGGCCTGATAACCTTAAGAAGTCATTTAGGTGAAAATTAACCCAAAATTGATATTGCCCATTCGTGAACAGCTTTACCCCAAACCAGTCTAGACTGTGACATCGAGAGATAAGTAGTCTTTATTGATTCGTTATGTTAGTAGAAGATCGGAAGATCTTGCTAGGTTAGCGACTAGTTGATTGAGGAAAAACCCTAAAAATGAAGGTTAAAAATTCAAACTGAAGCAAGCTAATCCCCCATACATTTGTTCATCGAGTTTTTCTATCTCTTTTCCCTTTGTTTTATTTTATCTTATTTGCATGTTCTTTAGTTTAAACTCAAAATCTTTTATTTTCTTTTCATTCTATAAAACCTAAATAGATTACTAATTACTTCTTGTCTTTGCATGGATTTAAATCACTATCGTTCAACCTCCCTTGAGTACGATCCTCAGAGTACTCGTATTTCGTTGTAACTATATTACAACTTGAGCCGTATACTTGCGGAAGCCGTATACTTGAGCTGATGGTACTGGCATCGGATGGCACAAGTAAGTTATAGGTGAATGATGATGTAAATTGTTTGAAATTTGCAATTCAAGCAAATAATTTGCACAAATTACATGATTTTTTTTCTCCATTGCAGGATGTTATTGGCTTCTTGGAAAACCGGAAAGAAAATAGATCATGGTGCAAAGGTTCCCAAATTGCTGTATCTATAAGTAAAGGCTTAACATTCCTTGTTGAAAATAAGATCCTGAATTCGTTATTATAATGTTTAACCAATGGAACACTTACAGAGCTTTGCATCTCTTAGATGAACATGATTACAAATACTTGCATCATCTTAGTGAACAACAAACAGATTAAAAAAGACCATGAATGAAATGAAAAAATAAATTTAGGAGTATTATTACTTTACTATTGTCGAACACTAATGATGTTTAAACGAGCTTTAAATGATCAATTAATCTTGCAAATAAGCTTATACATGAGCATCGACAAACTAAGCAGACTAATGTTTGAGATCATCTTGTTTGTAAAAACGAGTCCTAAAATTTTATCTGAAATCGGTTGTGTAGCTTAATAAATGATTAACTGAATTAATTTTGAGGAGACCAAAAAGAAAGGGGAAGACTTTTTTCATTTCAGTTAGAGAAGAAAGAAGTGACAAATTACGTTTACGGTCTGACTAGTCGGTTCTCGGTTAGGTTAGTTCGTTTTCTGATATTTGTGATTGTACCCATAAAGCATGAAACTTTTTTGGGAACATGCTACTACTGTTCTTTTATAAGCCATTATTAGTGTTAAAACATTGGATTGATGAAACAATATAGATGGGTTGAAATTTTAGTATCAGAATGAAAATTCTAAAGGCTTAGGTAAGAAGCTATATTGTTTACTTCAAAAGGCTGATGCAAGGTTTTTCGAAACACGGCATTATAAAGGTATTTTGACTCAAATTATTGGGATATTAAAATCTTTGATGTTGATTATTTCGTTTATTGATTTTACCAGTGTCATTCTCAAGGCACCTTCTTCAGTTTAGCCTGTTTTTAACATTGTACCCTGTTGTTAATTCGCACATTCTGGATGATACTTTTGCATCACAGATGCAACAACTCGTGGGCAATGCACTCCCACCAAAAGACCTTGAGCCACCAAGGTCTATCTTGGAAGTGCGGTCGATGCTCGGTAAGGATGCTTACTACTAGACCGTTTTTTGTGCAGATTACAATGAGCTACTGGCACACACACACATTAGAACAAATAAAAACCTTAGCTAAGGTTGACAAAAAATGGAAGATGAAAGTTTCCACCAACATAATTCATCTCAATGACCTTCTAACCCAATAAAAAAATGAAACGAAAAGAGATGACTGAATTTGCTCATATGAACAGACTTTAAGGCTTGTAATTCTGAATCTTTGAAAGGGTGGAATTCGGTTGGTTTGCACTACTGATGAATTGTGAGTAAAAACACTCATAAATGTAAATTTGGCGAATATTTTCTCTCCAGTTTTTAGCTTTCCCGAACCTGTTAAAAAATTTTGGCCTAAAAAACATGTTAAAACTGTTATTCATATGAAACCTTGAATCTGATAATAAAGAGAATGATAAAAATCTTAGTAGAATATTGTTATAAATCTTACAATAAAATCTCATTTTAAATGTAGGATGAATCCCTATACCATAATTACCATTACCATTTGGTGAGAGATTGTCACGTGTTATCGTTAGATTGACTATCAATATTACATTAGCACAAATTAACATTGTTATTGAAGATGTGTCAATCATTGTGATGGGATAGTAGTTCAGATGGAATACTAGTTCAAGTATAAATTAGGTTCAAAAAAAAGTTTACGTATTAACTAAATACTTTAAGACAAGTTAGGGGCAAACTACATATTAATTCAAAATTTTAAATACCAAAACGGAAAAAAGAAGGTATAGTTGGGGGCAAAAGGGAACTATTATTTTTCATGTCACACTCTTTCTTATCAAATTTTAGTTATATTTTTCGCTTTGTGATCATGTTATTTGATCTAAGGTTTTTAGAATTGGATCGTGGTTAAACTAATCAAACTATTGATTTGTAGTTTGCTCTATCCGATCGATTTGATCAAATAAATTACTAAAAAGTTCATAAAAATTTAAAAAATATTAAAAAATATAAAAAACTGATTCAATTACCTGTTCAACCATATTCTTGTAGCATGATTTAACTGGTTAGTATCGGTTCACGGGTCAATTTGTTCAATCTTTCTCTAAATTAACACCCCAATTGATTCTCAATTCAATTATCCGATCAAATTTGAAAATAATGATGTGGTGATGTGATCTTATCATACTTAGTATAGTCAACATTTACTATAAATTTATATATTTTTTGAAGTTGTATTACTTTTATTTATAATTATCGTTAAAATAATATATATATATATAAATAGATCATGAATTTAAAGAAACTTTTGAATGGATGAAATATTTTTTTATCATTTATTATATTATTAAATTGGCATTATATAAAAAAATGAATTCAGCCTATTAAGAATAACTAATATTAGTTAACTATTAGTAATAGATAAAAATAAAATCATAATCATAATTTTTATTTTTTACATTGATTTTTTATTAGTTTGAACTACACAATTGAGTATATCAATTATTATTTATAAATATATTATTTTAAATTAATTATCATTTAATTAACGTTAAAATTATAAATCAATTAAAATTAAGATTTACCATTATAAATAACTTTTTACATTAAAACATTTTCAAACAAATGACATCTAAATAATATCAAAAAATATTATTGGCATTATTGACAAGTTTAAAGTAAAAATATATTATTAGCATTGGTAACTTGATCTAGAAAATAATGGAGTATTAAAATATTGATTTTTCGGAAAGGAAATTTTAAATTATCCAAAGGGATGACAAATCATTTCATAAATGAAGAGGTAAATTTATGATATTATTTATATTTAGTTATTATAAATATTGTACTAAATTTATTTTGAATTCTCCCTTATTCGCTTTCTCCTCTCATTCTATTGTCTAATGTAACAATTTCACTTTCTAATTTCACGTTTTTATTAATTTTAATTTTATTTTATGCTATTTTTAATTATTATTACAATTATAATTTTATAAAATTTTCCAATTTGCATAAATTACTTCTTATTGTTTGCTATTATAATTTTATAATTGTTTGGGTAATTTGCAACTCCAAAGTAGTTAATTATATCTGAAGTCTAATGTTGGATCGAAAATGATGACAAGGGTGATAGATCGAAGAAGAAAATCAAAATAGAAGGTGATAACGAGAATTAAAGATTGAACCAATGATTAAAAAAAGTTAAATATGTTTGTAATATTATTAGATTATTATGATTTAATGTTAAATCAGCAACAACATTATTATATTTTTAGGAGTGTCACTTAAGGGAAAGCGTTCAACTGAATCAAGTAAAAGAATTTCGAGTTCATTGAGTTGATGAATCCTATTTGATCACCTTAATTTGATTTGAAATTTTTTCGAATTGAGTCGAGTCGAATCAGGTGAAATTGTTCGAGTTAAATTAAACATGTTAAATTAAAATCTTATTACAGTATAATTAACTCCATGTTGAAATACATAAATTTAAAATCATATATATTTGAAAACTTTTTCAAAACAAAATAATAAAAAAATATTTTAATATAATAAACTTGAATCATTAATTAAATTATTTAGATTCCAAAAATTATTATCTTAATTTTTTTAAGAATTTTTTTAAAAAAATATAAATTTTTAATTTTTTATAAATATTTTGAATTTAAAAAATTATTGTGATTATTTTGTAATTTTTGTTGAGAAAAAGATTAATTTATTTTTTTTTAAATTTGACAGAGATCAAAATAGTATTTACACTAATATATCATATAAATTATAAAATTTAACTCAATTCAAATTCAAACTTAAATTATTTATTCAAATTAACTTAAATAATTCAAATAATTTGAAAAACTCATTAGTTCAAAATTCAAATTTTTTTATTTTTTCTACTGAGATAGAATTTTGCTCCCTCTTCATTAAAAAAAAAAAAACCGTGAAAAAAAGGGAAAAAATACAGCGACTGTCATTTTTTTTTTTTGGAGGGAAAAGAAAGTTTAAAGTAGCGCTAAAGAACAGGGGTGACGTGTACAAGTGCCGCAGAATTCCCCGTTTTCATTGAAGGGAGCGCTTTTAGGCTTTTCCTTTTCTTTGACCAAACGGTGTTTCCGTCGATCGAAGAATTTCGAGCCAAATCACTTTCACAAGCAAAACAAACAAAGATGAAAAATAAAACAGAGGAAAATTATGTTTGCTCTTATCTTTACGCCTCTTCCTTAACTTTTTATTTTCCTTTATCCATTTTCCTCAAATTCACGTGAAACTTTTCTTAATCTTCTTCTTAAATGTTTTGTGTTGTTTTGGTTTGAGCTTTGAAATCATTTTTTGTTTGTCTAAATGTTGCAAATAAGTGGCATTGTTGAAAATGAATATTGCAAGGTTTGGGCGGAGGCTGTTGATCCTTTGATTTTGTCACTCGGTTGAGATTTTCGTTTTCAGATTTTGAGTGATTAAAGGAATATGGCTACCAAAAAGAATGAACCATCTCAGAAACAACAGGTTTTGATCAATCTATCTCGAATTTGTTTTTGTTGCATTAACTTTCTAGCTCGTTTCTAGAGGCCTTTGATAATCAGAAGCAGAAAAAAAGAGAGACCAAGAATTGCGCCTTTTTTTTTTATTTTAAATTTTGTGATCAGAAAATTCCTAGCAAAAAGGAAGAGCCATTTCAAGTGAAACAGGTTTTGATCAATTTTTTTTTTCATTTTTGTTGTGTTAGTTTTCTATTTGTTTTTAGAAGGGTGTGTGATGTTCAGAAAACAAAAAAAGAAAAAAAAAGTTGTGGTTTAATAGTAGGAGTTTTACATTGTTGTTTTTAATGTAGATTATTTTATTATTACTTTTTGGTTCTCATAATAGTTTTATGGAAAGTTTGGATTGAAATGCTGTTTAATTTCTCATTGTCTGCAGTAGGGGTGAGTAAAATTTGATTTGATTTGAAAAATTCGATAAAAATTTTAAATTTTGAATTAAATAGTTTAATTTATTTGAGTTAATCGAGTTATTTGAATCAACTCGAATAAAAAATAAATTTTTTTTGTTTAATTCGGATATGAATTACACAATTTGAATTATTCGAAAATTCGAATAAGAAAAATCAAAACTATATCGTTTTGATCAATGTTTACATTTTTTAAAGTTGAAAGTCAAATCATTAAGTTAAAAGGAAAAATGATATCATTTTGATAGATTTTTATCTATTAAATTAAAAATAAAAATTATTCTATTGTTTATTTAATTAAGTAATCTTGTACTTCGTCTACTAATTAAATAATCGATCTATATAAACATAATATTGAGTATAAATAATAGAATTTGTTAATTCGACTCGAAATTGTTTAACTTAATTCGATTTGATTCGAAAAACTTTCAAATTGAGTTCGGTTGCTAAAATAGGATTCATCAACTCGACTAACTCGAAATTTTTTTACTCGATTCGACTTGAATCGATCAAATACTCACCCTAATCTGCAGATGATGGTTTCCAAAAAGGATGAGCCCTCTAAAGGACATCAGGTGTAAATCAGTCTTGCCTTCTTTTCTGATTATTTTGAAGTAAAGGATTTAAATATTCAGTGAACAAAAAGAAAAAAAAAACTTAAACTCTGAATTTTGAAGGAAATTGTGTTGAAAATCATTTTGTTTTCTCTCAAGGGAGATGCTGCAGTTGTGGCTTCTCCTGGTCCTCTTCCACAGGCTCCACCAACTCCAAAATGTCGTCCCAGAAACTCGGTAAACTTCTCTCTCTTTTAATCGTTTTGTAATATTCTAAATTTGAGTGGTTGATTGAATTCCATTAATCCCTATATTTGAATGTGAGTATCAGACATGCATACATGCCTTATTCGGGAATGTTCAATTTTTTTTTTCTAAGTTGTATTTGGAATGCCATATCTCTATACTCATGAACTCAAGGACACGGGTACTTCTAGAAAAAAATGATGAGCCAGAGTAAAATGGCTACATACATCTTTATCATCATCGAGGTCGTGTTTACAATAATTTTTGTCTACAATTTGTCTACATCTTATGTGATTTGGATTTCAATTAAACCTTTTGGACCATTTTATGGAAAGGTTTCCTACATAGCAGTTATTCTCGTTGGATAATATGAAGCATATTGTAGCTTTACTGACCACAATAAGCTTAAATTTAAACTCTTAAGTGACCACGAAGACTTTGAATGCTAAAGAATGAATTGTTCTATATTTTAAGTCCATTGCTAGATTTTACCTTCCCGAGACCATTGCTTACATTGTTCTGCATTCACTGTTTCTATTAAGCATGCAATTTATGAAGTTGTAGAAGTTAATGCTTTTTAAGGTATAAAACTTCCTTGCAGGTTTTAAAGAGCGGGCCACTTTTTTTATCAACCAAAGGTTTGTTTATTTTGCTTGGTTTATTACACTTCCCAATTTAATTCAGTTGCTTATTTGACTTACATTTCGTGAATCACAATTTGTACTTACAATTTACCAGAAAAATATACATTGCAAGGTTCATACTGAAAATCAGAGTCCTGGGGATTGGATTCCTCTGGGTTATTTTTTTCATTGCCTTTTCCCTATTTTTCCTTTGATTACAGGAATTGGATGGACATCATGGAAGAAAAGGTGGTTTATTTTGACACAAACTTCGTTAGTTTTCTTCAAAAGTGATCCTGTAAGCATTTGGAACCTATCTGATTGTCGGTCTAAACATGATGTATGTGCTTGTTTATCCGTTATTACATTGTTTTCTTGGCACAATTGAATGATCCTAAACAAACTATAATACGACTTTAAAAATAAATAAATAAACAGTGAAGTGATACGAGGTCAAACAAAGTGATCTTGTTTTCCTCATTATAAGATTTTAAGATCTTCATGGCCAGGGCTGATGCTTGTTTGTTACAATTGTCTTTTATGTTTACTAGTTCTCTTAATCAAAAAGATGAGTGAAAATGCAAATTTTGTCTCAGATGCAGTGGTCTTGTTTCTGGTTTTGCAGTTTTTAGGTTGTCCGTATAAACAAATTTAAGCCCAAGGAAACTGGGAAACATGACAAAAAAATTAAGTAATCAGTATGGTTCTAAATCAAGGAGAAATGAATGCTGTACAGTGACCCATTAGCAATCTGTAGAGATTTACTTATTTATTATAGTAAAAATTGTCGTTTAGATTAAAAACGAGTGGGTTGTTAATAAACATTGCTTAATTTGACAAATATGGTATTATAGTTTGATATCAGTCCATTCACTGGTTCTTCGATTCTCCACTAGAGTGACCCTAAAAGTGAGAGATAGAATGTCATTAGATAGGTCCCCCCAATTTGTAAATGGTTGAAACTTTATTTAGTTGCACTGTAACACATATGGGGCTTGTTCTAAAGGTTGTGATATTTAGGAGCCTCATCTCAAAGAATAAAATAGAAAAATGAATTAATATTGCTTGGATTGAGGAAAGGACTTGAGTTTGGATATTGGGGAAGAACTCCAGTGCGCAGTCCCTGAGGCAAAAGTAAAATTCTATATGGATTGATATTTATTTGTTAGATATTATTATCCTGGTGGTATCTTGTTCTCTTCTCTTCACATACCATGCCTGGTTCATATCTTTTTCTCTTCCCGCATTTTGTATACTAAAGATTTTAAACAAGTAATGTGATATTGTTTTACTTCTTAGAGTGCCATTCCTCAAAAGGAAAATGAAGTGAATTTAATTCTTGGTGGTATTGATCTCAACAATTCAGGCAGGTGGGCTTGCTTTTCTGAATAGATTGTCAGTTCTTAATCTTTTCTTCAAGTTGCAAATATTACAAAAGTTGAAAGTGTTACTAACTCTTGGAACCTTTCAAAATTTCTAGTGTGGTTGTCAAAGCTGATAAAAAACTCATAACTGTACTATTTCAAGATGGTCAAGATGGACGAACGTTCACACTTAAGGTGCTTCCTCCCTATTATCCATCTATATAATTCTCCCATGATTATATTTTTTTCCGTTTCGTATCATACTTTCTACTAAATTGTTTAGCTGAAAATGGTTTTTAGATCCATGATTCTTTAGTTCTATTTGTTCCTAAGCTTGATAAATAGTTGTTAGCTTTCTGTTTGAACAACATCAAATATTAAGATTCTGCTAAAATAGTAAAAGATCTTATATCCAAAGATGACCAAATGCATCTAACCAGTAATAAGTTTCATTGAAAAGCAGAACACCTTACTGAGCAACTGATACCAGGTGTTACCTGAATGCCCTGAACATGAAAATTTCATCTTTGGTATCTAGTTTTTATTGAAGTTAATTTTATTCCTAGCTGATAAGTGATAGCATTATTTTATCCTGAGAAACATATTATTAAGAATTGATTTGGCCACATCACTGATTTTGAAGGCAATACAGGGAGAAAAAATCGATTTTGTGTTTATCTGATATTATGGGAGAATTCAATGCTTAATCAAATTGAAAATCAGATGACATTATGGTTTCTTTTGTTGGTGTTGCAGGCTGAAACTTCAGAGGATTTGTACGAGTGGAAGGCTGCATTTGAGAATGCCTTGTCACAAGCACCAAGTTCTCAGGTGTTGGGGAAAAATGGCATCTTAGGGAATGAAAAAGCAAACGCAGTTAATGGTTCTAAGGACCCAGGTAAGGTTATGCAGCCATGTCTTCCTGATTGTGGTGAAACTTTGCACTAATTTTTATTCTAGTTCTTCATTCTTATCTATACTCCTAATTAAAACACCAAAAATAGTGCATACTTTATAAGTTCATTATTATGGGAGCCTTAGTTGTCTATTCCTCCTATTCTTTTTTCACTTTTCTTATTTTTCTTTATCTGTTCACTCTGTTATGTTTTTTTACAAGCCTGTTAAGTTCTTTCTTGAATGTTCCTAGTTACCAAATTTCTAACTTGGTGGGCTGTTTTGATTTATTTTTACTCACTTCAGGTATTGTTTCTACTCTTTCTCTTTGTAGTGAACAATAAACAGCCTGTGAGATCTACTGTCTTAGGCAAACCAATTTTACTTGCACTAGAAGATGTTGACGGAGCTCCAACATTTTTGGAGAAGGCCTTAAGATTTATAGAAGAGCATGGTGAGCTTTTTTTGTTAAATTAATTGTGGTAGTCTCATTTAAGCATTATGCTAAAGTTTTAATTGCATATGATGGCTAACTGACTAATCCTTATGTAGACTAGTGAATCTATGCGCATGTATTTTTATTCACTCACCTTATTTTGGATCATCTTCGTGCACCACTTGATGTGTATAAACTTCTTTTTCCCCTTAGGGGGTGTGGGAGGATAAGTGGTTTTTCATCAAAGAAGCAAGATAAAACATCAGTGGTTTATGCTAGTAACAACCCAAACAAAGAAAAAAGACACAATTCAAACCCCAAAGCTACAACAATTTCTAATTCCTTGGGGGTGATGACTAATTTAGGGGAATTGTCAATCTTAAGCTAAACAAACTCCCTAATTAATGTAACTATAAAATCAAGTTTGTTAAATACAACACTATGCTGATCCACCCTTCTTTCTAAATAAAGGATATATGAGTTATCCGCGCGGGTTTAGGAATATTGGTAGTAGGGACTTGCGATCAAGATTATGGATGACCCATTGCAATTCAAAGGACTAGTCTCTGATCCCTCCACGAATACCAGACCCTTGGATGATGACATTCTGAAGTTGCTGTGAAACAAGAATAGAAGAAGAAAAGATGGTTGTGATCTTCAATGCCAAGCCACATAACAAAAAGTCAGTAGCAGTAACAAAAGAACTGCTCCAAGAATATTATAGCGTCTAAACTCCCCTTTATATTTTTTTCAAGAATTTTCTATGTTGTTCAGTGATTTAAATGATATGGTAAAGCACTCTAATTCATATTCTTTTGGCCTATTCTTTATCATGTTAAAATTATTTAACAGGAACCAAAGCAGAAGGGGTCTTACGACAAGCTGCTGATGTTGAAGATGTTAAGCGTCGAATTCGGGAATATGAAAACGGTTTGTTTAGACACACTCTGTCCTCGACTATCTTCATTGTTGTACTTTTATTTTTTTATATTGGTTACAACTACCATAGCTTCTCAAGGCAAATAATGCTATCAACTAATGCTATCAATACTTAATGTGGAATTTCATATTCAATACCATAGCTTCATTGTTCTTTTCTTACAATTTCTGTGGAATTTCATGTTCGATACTTAATGTTCTAAGGCAAATAATGCTATCAACTAGCTTTGTTAAACTTAAATTTTAATTGATATACATGCAAGGAAGATTCTTTACTTATTGAATAGGGAAAGCAAAAAGCTAATGCTACTTTGAATTCAACATCACAGTACTTGTTCAGTCTTCTTCTAACTTTTTAGGTCATATTGCTTTATGCAGGAAAAACTGAGTTCTCTCCTGAGGAGGATCCGCATGTCATTGCTGATTGTGTCAAGGTATGCCTTATCAGTTTCCTCAGGATCTTTCACTAAGTTATAGCATATCTTGGTCCTAAGAGTGTATAGTTTTCTTCATGCCATTTTTCAGTATGTCATTCGAGAGTTGCCATCATATCCTGTCCCTGCATCATGCTGCAATGCGCTACTAGAAGCATGCCGTAAGTTTTCATTGAAGTGTTTTGTTTTCTCTATCTTACCTTGTAGTAAATTGAGTTCATAAAAGCTTCACTACAATTGGATTCCTGATGCTTCTAACTTTAATGTGAAATGTGTTGGATTATCCCTATTGGACTTCAATATGATGTGTCGGATGATTTACCTATCTGTATGACTTTTGGACATTTTCTTTTGTTGTTATTGACATCATAAAATAAGTTGGAACTCTGGGTGGTGATAGAGTCAACACTATGCGTGAGGCAGTATTGGACGCGTTTCCTGAGCCAAACCGTCACCTACTACAGAGGTAGTTGATTCATCACTTCACTCTTTGCCTTTCTAAGCAGTATGCTTTTCATAGTACAAGTTATATTTGACATGCAATTTGTATATTATTTCTTAAGCATGTGGATTCTATGGAAAGAGCGTTGTTCTCATTTGGTGGTTAAAATGAGAATATTTGTATATTACAAATGTAAATGATAGCTATCTCTTAACTTTCTATTAGTTTTCAGTACTCAGTTGACTCTTGTTGAAAAATCATGGATGAAATACCTCTAGAATCCTTTTCTTGTGTTCATACATCTTGGAAAAATAATGGGATTCAATCTTTCCTTCATAATTAAAAAATGGCCCCTATTTTTTGCCATCTTGGTTTCTACTTGCCTTTTTCCATACCTACAATTTTTATGTTGCTTTCCTTCAGAATTCTAATGATGATGCAAGCTGTGGCTTCTAATAAAACTTTAAATCGGATGAGCTCTTCAGCTGTGGCAGCATGCATGGCACCCTTGATTCTTCGCCCCCTTGTATCTGGTGACTGTGAGATTGAAAACGATTTTAACATGGGTGATGATAGTTCAATTCAACTGATGCGAGCAGCTGCTGCAGCCAATCATGCTCAAGCCATTGTTACAACATTACTCGAAGATTATGATAAAATATTTGGGGTAAGCAATATTTCTTGTCTTCTTTTTCACAACTACTTTTGATATGACTTTCTGTAGTCACTGAACGGACAAGTATGTACTCCTCAAAATTTATGAGCTGTAATGCTCTATCTTTAGCACACAAGTGATATGTTCTATTTGTTCTTTCTGAGGAAACTTGATCATTAAGCTAAAATTTGTTTGCCCTTATGCGTATGTGCTATTATAGTTACAGAATCTAATGAATAAATGTTGATAATATGAATCATTTTCTCTTGTATATTCCAATAGAAAAATTTACATGACTATTTATACTAAAAGAGTAGGCCTAACTAAGGAAACATAATCAATACATTAAATCAATAATCCTAATTTTAAGCTAATTTAATCCCTAAAAATCAGTAATGAGATTAGTTGAGATAAGCTATCAACACTCCCCTCAAGTTGGTGCATAGATGTCACACATGCCCAATTTGCAAACTAAATTATGATAGCTTTTGTTGTTAAGTCCTTTAGTGAACACATTAGCTAATTGCTTGTCAGAGGCTATATGACTTAAGCCCAAGATGTCAACAATCAACTTTTCTTTGATGAAGTGTTGATCAATTTCTATGTGCTTTGTTCAATCATGTTGTACTGAGTTTTGGGTTATACTGATGGTGGCCTTGTTGTCGCAATATAAGGATAATTTTCCTTTATTTGACAACTTTAATTCATCCATAACTTTTAATAACCATATTAGCTCACAAATGCCTTGAGCCATGGCTCTGTATTCTGCCTCAGCACTTGATCGAGCAACCACACTTTGCTTCTTGCTTTTCCAAGTGACTAGGTTTCCTCTCACAAGTGTGCAATATCTAGATGTAGACTTCCTATCATCCAGAGATCTAGCCCAATTTGCATCTGTAAAAGCTTCTATCTAGAGATGACCATGTTTAGAAAAGAGGATACCTTTTCTTGAGGCAGACTTTAGGTAGTGTAGAATGCAAAAAACAGTCTACATATGAGACTCTTGAGGATCATGCATAAACTGACTTACCAAACTGATTGCATATGTTATGTCAGGTCTAGTGTGTGAGAGATAAATTAGTCTACCAACCAATCTTTGATATCTTTCTTTATCCACTTACTCTCCTATTCCAACTTGTAACTTATGATTGCTTTCTATAAGTGATTTTGCGGGTTTGCATCCCATCATACCTGTCTCAGTCAAGAGGTCTAGGATGTATTTTTTTTGAGATATAAAGATTTCTTTCTTTGATTTGGCAACTTTAATTCCCAAGAAATATTGTAACTTCCCTAGATCTTTTATTTCAAATTCTTGAGCCAAAAATTGTTTTAGTGCCATTTCTTCCTCATCGTCTCTTGTCATCACTATGTCATCAACATATACAATAAGAAGAGTGATCTTACCCTTGTGATGTTTCATAAGAAGGATATGATCAGCATTGCTATGCTGATAACTAAAAGTGATAAAAAAAAAATGCCGAAAAAAGGGGAGTACCAAATTGGATTTTCTAGGGTTTGGGAATTCAAAAAAAAAAAAAGCTCCCTAAATCTGGATTCTCAAGCTCTTGATACCACGTTGATAATATGAATCCTTTTTTCTTTTATATTCCAATAGAAAAATTTACATGACAATTTATACTAAAAGAGTAGGCCTAACTAGGGAAACATAATCAATACATTAAATCAATAATCCTAATTTTAAGCTAATTTAATCCCTAAAAATCAGTAATGAGATCAGCTGAGATAAGCTGTCAACAATAAATTATGACGGTCTAACTGTGGAATTAGAGTATGAGTTATTGTATCCTCTTATTGATTCATTATACTGCAACAGTTAGTCTTCACTCTTTCTGAGAATGTAAGCAAATAAATGTGAGATCCATCATAGCTTAATTACTTGAATGTTTCTAAGTTTTATAAAATTAACAAGGGTCTAGCTAATGGGTGCCTATATGCACTGGTTAAATGTAGTTAAATTACTAGTTAATGAAAGTTTTTTTGCATTTAATGCACTGTTTTCACTAAATTCAATCGCAGAAAATGCATTAATTTTATAATTTTCCCTTAGATATTGTTTAACGTTTTCCTACTGACAATATGCTTTCTTTTTCCAAGGTCCAATCTTTATTACTTTGCTTTGGATTTAGTTTTTAAATTATGATTATAGCTCAACATTTTGTTGGCAGGAAGGATATGTTTCCCCCAATTTATACTATGGAACGGAAACAGAAGAGAGTGGAAGTGAAAGTGAAAGTGAAGAGGCAACTGATGATGACTGTAATGATGCAACATATGGGTCTAATGCATACTGTGATGGTGACTATGTAGCATGTGGAACAGGCAGTAAGAGCGGTCACTCTATTAACAATGATCTGGATGATGATAAGGCTTGTTCCTCTACCTTCTTAGAATGGCATTTGGATTGTATTTTGTTCATGAACTTTAAAGATGGTGGAAGTAACAAACTTAATACAAAAGTTGGAACAGTTAAAATCTTTCCTTGCCAAATTTCATTTACCTTTCTCTAATGCAAGAAATACGCTGAACTCATGGATTTTCAGATCTGTTTTCTTATACCACATACTTTAATGTTTTTGTAGTTTGTTATGCTCCCTCTATCACCACCTAGCAACTCAAGGTTTATTTTATCTTCATCTCTTTGTTTGTTTTCCCCTTAGCATGTACTTTCATAATTTGAACTCGATTTACTGCTGAGAAAGAATGCATTGCAATAAAATTTGTAGCATCATATATTGGAATCAAATATATAGTTCTCTCTCTTCACCTTATAGGAATAATGATTTGTTCTCCTTTGTTGTTTTTGATAGGTAAAGGCATTTTACTTTAGTATAGCTATATGTTGTTACATTCTGTGGTCCCTTGGTTTAGATTTTGAGAATCATTTTAGTTTAACATAACAAGGTGAAAATAGAAATACATCAATAATGAAAAGATGACATACTATACACTTATATGAAATGAAAAATAAAATTGCAGGATTCTGATTATTCGAGCTCTAGTTCTGTGCCCTCTATAGATGATAGCGATTTAGAAGCCACCAATAAGCTTTCAAGTTCACTTCACTCTTCCCTGTCTGAAAATGATTTACAAAGGAGCGAGGATAATCAAAGTAACAAGAGTTCAGCAATAGAGGCCAATATGTTTGCTGAACTTGGCCATAGAGCTAAGCGTCACACTGTTTGGGGATGGGCAATTGTAAGTGTTAATTTTCTTCATTTATAATGCATTCCACTTTGGCCTACTTCGTTTGACTTTCTCTCTTAGCTAATAAGTTTTTCCAAGTATTCATTCTATTACTAACTTAGAATTTCTCAAGTTGGTCTATATGTTTATAATCTTGTAGCAACTAATTGTTTAGTTTTTCTGGTTTGCTTGTCCAGGCAAAGAGGAAGCTTTCTATGGAATCTGTTCATTTTCCTTCTAAAGAAGAGTAAGTGATGTTCCCTTGATCTGCATAAAGAAGTTTTGCATACATTTTCCTGGCTATTCTTGCGTATACCATAGAGGACCCAATACCCACTTAAAGTTCCAAGCACCTTTTAAAGTCTTCTTTTGTGCTTAGGATGAAGCAATCTATGCATTGCATAACATAATTTTTTACGCTAAAATGGAAAAGGCAACAATTTAGATTCGGAAATTTGTTCTTTTAATAGATAATAACTCCATTTTCTTTTACTTAATTTTGACCCAATTTAGGGCTGAAATAGAGAGGATAAAGGCTGAACAATCTAACTTGAAAAAGGGACACACAGAAGAGGTTCAGCCAAATGCTTCCTTTCTAACTATTATTATCTCAACTTGTTTGGAGATTTTTCATGACAAGCCATCTTTGCAGTACAGATTGAAGGTAATCTGGTTTATGAAGCCTGCTTGGAAAAACAAAAGAAGACACTGCATGGGCATTATCAAGCTCTTCAGAATGATGTATGTTTGTGAGGAGATTTTTTTTTTTCACTTTTGTTTCAGGAGTTATGTGAAGTCATCATTGTTTTTTTTTGTCCTTGTGTTATCCATTACTTGCACAAAGATACTGAGTTTTATTGTTGATACTATGTTAGTCTTATGATAATAGTGCAGTCTTGATTTCCTCTTGATTGTACTTATAGGTGTCAAGACTAGAGGAAGAGTTGCATAGGGAAAGAGATAAGAGGACAGCTCTGGAAGCTGGACTTTCCCCTTCTCAAGGAACCGTAACTCTCCCAGATACACTTGATGAAAAGGTAGCCAACAGCTTACCTCAGATTTAACTAGTGTATCTAAATTTTTATTTTGCATCAATCCTTTTATTAACTTTTGATAATGATAAAGATAAAGGCAGATATTAAAGACATAGCTCAAGCAGAGGCAGACATTAACAATTTGAACAAAAAGGTTGATGAATTGTGGATGCAGCTGAATCAACTACTTGAGCAAAATTCTGTTTCTATAAATGATAGGTCAAATCAGCATCAACCAAATCATCAAGAAAAAAGGTAAGCTTTCTTTGGCTTTTGTCTTGGAATATCATGATTGTTAGAAACTGAATGGGCAGGGGAAAAATGAAATATTAGTAAAGAATTTCTCACTTTTTTGATATATTTTATTAAGAAGAGTTGCAAACAATTGATACACCTCCAATTGGAAAAGAAAAAGAAACCAAATAACTCTATAATCCCTAATTATCAGCTGCTAATAATAAAAAATCCCTATCATTTTGCCATGCACTACTATTAATTAGCTAACACTCTCAACTTGCAAATCAAATTATGATAAGTTCTTTGTTGAATCCTTTGGTGAAGACATTAGCTAACTATTTGTTAGATGTCACATGAACTAGTTTTAAAGGTCCAATAGTCATTTTTTCTTCTAATAATTTTAGTGTTATGTTCGATCATGTTGAATTAGATTTTGAGCAATATTGATGACAACTTTATTATCATAGTACAAGGATAATTTGTTTTCTTCTAATAATTTTAGTTTCTCCAGTAATTTTTTTTAATCACAATAGCTCACAAACTCCTTGAGCAGTTGGCTCTATATTTTGCCTCTGCACTTGATCGAGCAACCACACTTTGTTTTTTACTCTTCCAGGTGACTAAAAATTTCCTTCCACAAGGGTGTAATACCCAGGTGTATACCTCTTATCATCCAAAGAACCTGCCCAATATGCATTTGTAAAGACTTCTATATGAAGATGATCATGTTTAGAAAAAGAAAACCTTTTCCTAGTGCAAGCTTTAGATAGTGCAACATGTGTAAAGCAGCCTATGTGTGAGATTCTCTAGGATCATGCATGAACTGACTTACCAAGCTGACTGCATATGCTATGTTTGATCTAATGTGCTAGAGATAAATTAGTCCCTCAATCAATCTTTGATCTCTCTCCTTATTCACTGACTCTCCAATCCATGCTCGCAGCTTATGATTGCTCTCTATAGGTGATTTTTCTGGTTTACATCCATCATACTAATTTTCGGCAAAAGATCTAGAATACATTTTTCTCTGAGAAATGAAGATCTTCTTTGATTTGGCAACTTCAACCACCATAAAGTATTTCAACTTTCCAAGATCTTTAGTTTCAAATTCCAGAGGCAACGGTCTCTTTAGTCAAGTCATTTCTTCTCTATCATCACTGGTCATTACAATGTCCTTAACATATACTATAAGAAGAGTGATTTTCCCCTTGTGGTGTTGTATGAAAAGACAATGATTAGCATTGCTCTGTTGATAGCCAAAAGAGATAATGGCTTTGCTGAATCTGTCAAACCACGCTTCGGGAGACTACTTCAACCTTTGCAAAGCTTTCTTTAATCTACACATTTTCCCTTGTGTATTTCTATTATCAAATTCTAGAAGAACATTCATGTAAACTTATTCTTCTAAGTCTCCATGTAGAAATGCATTTTTTACATCTAATTGTTTCAGTTCCCAATCAAGGTTGGCTGCATAGGACAACAAAATTATGATTTTATTCATCTTAGCAACAGGTGTAAATGTTTTCTGATAGTTCACTCCATAAGTTTGATTGAACCCTTGAACAACCAATCTGACTTTGAACCTTTCAAGCAAACCATCATCCTTGTGTTTTATAGTGAAAACCCTTCTAAAACCAATCAACTTCTTTCCTGATGGTGGAATGACTAGTTCCCAAGTCTCATTTTTTGCCAAAGCTATCATTTCCACAGTCATAGGTTCCTTCCATTTTGGATTATTTAAGCTTTCTTCCAATCTTGTGGAACATACATAAAGAACAGAGACAAGGCAAAGGCTTTATAAGAAGAGGACAATGAGCCATAGGAAATAAAGTTAGATTTGCGATGTTTAGTGCAAGACTTGACACCTTTTCTTTGAGCTATGGGTAAATCTAAATTACTGGTAGCATTACATGACTCATCGAGAGAGGAAAATTCTTAGCGTTAAGTAGGATGCATGATTACTTTTTCTAGCTTATTTCTCCTTGAGTAAGTTCTCAAATCTAGTCCATCCAAGCGCCCATAATCTCCCCTTAAACATGTTCTCTCTTCTAATGAAACCTTCCAAAGTAACAAAACTAGACATCATAGGCATCATCTCTTCTTTTTCATTCTCCTCTTGAAGAGGTGATTGGTTTATGCCAAAATAAAGTTCTTCTTCTCTGAAAGTAATGTCCAAGCTGACAAAGTATCTTCTGGATGGAGGGTGATAACACTTTTAACCCTTTTGTGTAGGAGAATACCCGACAAATATACATTTTAGGCTTGTGGATACAACTTTTTGACATTCTGAGTGTGAACAAAGCAAACACATAAAAACCTTTGGAGGAACAATATAGTCCCTTTTTCCTTCAAAACTTTTATGGGAGTCTTAAAACCAAGTGTTTTAGGTGACATTTTGTTGATTACATGCGCGGCAAAGAATTGCACCTCCTAGTAAGGCTTTGGAAGATTCATTGTGAATATCAAAGACTAGACAACTTCCGACAAATGCGTGTTCCTTTTTTTTGCCACTCCATTTTGCGCACTAGTGATAGGGAAAGTAGTTTGGTGGATAATTCCATAGGATTGCAAATAATCATTAAAGTTGTATTTTGCGCCATTATTTGTTCTCAAAATTTTCACCTTAGCGTCAAATTGAGTACTAATTATCTTCTGAAAAGATTGGGAACAAGAAAGAATATTTTATCTTATTAGATACACTAACTTTAGCCTAAGCAATGAGATAATTCAACTAGAACATCAGAGTGAATTATAATACAAGGAATAGTACTTCTATTATTCTACAAAGGGTAAGAGTTTTTGGTTTGTTTAGCATATTCGCATGCATCACAGACTAATGAATCAAACTGAATTCTTGAAAACAAACTAGTATATAGTTTTTCTAGAGCATAATAAGGTGGATGCTCTAACTGTCTATGCCACTGTATTATTTCTTTGTTTAACATCTTTATTTTTGCTAAAAAGGGCATGACACTGAACAGAGTCTTGATTCTCCTCCAACATTTATAAGCTATCATGCACTCTACCAATGCCAATCCTCTTCCCCGTTTGAAGGTCATAAAAGATACAATGATCAGGGGGAAATTTAATTTTACAATTTTGAGTTTTATTAATGGCACTAACTGATAAGAGGTTGACAGGAAACTTAGGAACACTAAGCATAGAAGATAGTGAAATATTGAGAGTATGGTTAAGAGAATCAGATCCATCTATGAAAGTAAAGGAACCACTTGCTATTTGGACACTATCTTTTATTTAGCATGGAGAGTAGTTAAAAAGGTTTTTTCGCTCTAGAATCAATGATCCATGCTTTACTATCAATGTGGGCATTAAAAGCACTACCTGTCTACAAAAATAAATGAACTAACTGCAGCAGTCCTTTTATTTGTCATTTCCATTTTAAGAAAAGCAAAGAAAAAAATCCAGGCAACAAAAAAGATTTTTCCGCAACAAATTAAGGAAAGAACAGTACCCCAAAATCAGTAAACATTACCCAAATAGCCAATAAGCAATCCCTTTAATCCACACCAAACAAGGTCAATAAAAGCAAAGGGAGGCCAAAAATTCTCCAATAAGGTCAATGGAGACGATTGGAAGTCCAAACTCTGGTGGTGAGTGTAACTTGCGCCGACACGTAGAGAGGTGCACAGAAGGCATTGGTGGTGCGTGAGACTCACGTGCTTACTGTATAGTTTTCGGACTTGCAGGGTAGGTTGGCAATGGTGCTGCGACTCTAATATGTTCATGAGGTAAGAAGACAAGCTTAGGTGTGCGAGTACCAAATTTTGGAAAACTTGAAAAAAATTTCATAAATCTGGTATTTTAGCTTTGATACTATGTTAGAATCTGAATGGACAGTGGAAAAAATGAAAGATTAGTAAAGAATTTCTCACTTTGTAATATATTTCGTTGAGAAGAGTTGCAAGCAATTTATATACCTTCAATTGGAAAAGAGGAAGCTAAATAACTCTATAATCCTTAATTATTAGCGGTTAATAATAAAAATCCCTATAATTTGGCTATGAACTACTGTATGATACTTGTATAAAACATTTGTTTACCGCCTCTTTATGAGAGTTGAATACTTGTTATCCTTGTGGTGGTTTAAATTTGTTTACATTGAAATACATCTGGAGTCTGTGGCAAATGATGCATGTATGTATATTTTCAATTTTTATTTTTATCTCTTTTTAAAATATACATGTTAGTTTTACTCTTAATACAGGAAGGATAAGCCAAAGGATATTGAAGCTACTTTTAAAAAGTCAGGAAACAAGGTAAACTCACTTTCATTTAAGGCACCATGAGGTTCTCTAGTTCTCCTGGAAATTATAGGGAATTGGTTCATTTCCCTTAATATTAGTTGGGAAATTCAGCTTTCCTAAAAGTCATTTGAAGATAAATTCCAATAAACGATCAAATGGCAATTAGACCACTGCTATGTCAGTGCATAGACCTTAATGGTTGTTGTATATTGATGTACAGAGATTCCAGAACCTATGGGTTTTGAAGGATGTGATTAGTTTTCCTTTTTTGATGAAGTTGAGTTTCATATTATCTTTAGCTCCATAATAATAAATTTCTTTATGAGTAATGAACCTTATGCAACATATTTTTTATTTACAGAGACTTACTTTATTCAGAGTTTAGTGTGCTTCAAATATAGGTATTTGTTTGACACCAATATTTTAATCTTTTCGAAGTTTTCTCATAAATTTCGAGGGACATTGTAGTGTTATATGCCATAATCTATATCTAAATATGTGTCGAATATGAATGCTTATGAAAGAAGATATAGAGTAATATAATGACACTAACTTTATATATTGAGGAATGAGGATATAGAAAACTGCAAATTGAGCATCGACTCTCCCAAGTTGGCTGGGTTTCTTTTCAATCAAAATTGAGCTTGATTTGAACCCATTTCGTCTCTTTCTCCTCCCTGTCTCACTCCTCCCTCTTCTATTTAACATTTTCTATTATGTTCCTTTCCAAGGGAAGTTTTGCATATTAAGCATTTCTTAAATGCTAATTTATTCAGGACAGTGCATTTCTCTTTTGGTTGTTAAGTGATGTCATCAAATTATGATTCGGAATTGGGGCTTTCCTTTTTTTCAGCACTCAAGTTTGGAGTTAAGCTTTCGCTACATTTGAGATAATGAAATAATCCTAATATAATCTCTTAGGTAGTTATGGATGTGATTTGTTTTAATGAATTAACAAAACCAAGATTTTGATTTAACAGGATAAATATGCGGACACAGTAGAGTGTGAGGACAAGAAGCAAGAACCATCATTGACAAATAAACAGAACATCAACGGTATGCATGCAGCAGAGATAGTTGCAAGGAAGCCCCTTGCTTCAAGTAATGTAGACAAATCTACTATAAAGGGTGAGGTATGTTCTATTTTGTTTTAACATGGGCACCATCATATCAAGCTCTAATGTGGTTCACTAGAATTTGATTCAAAGTTTCTTTGATTCTAAGATTAAATTACCATATTCTTTCTTAATCTTAGAGAACATATTTGTTTTGTCTGTTAGAGTAGTAAATGTAATTACATATATTAGGATTAGAGTACAATATTTTAAAGATTACGATATAATTTTCTTAATTTTTGTTTTCTAAATATGTGAATCTTCTATATAAATAGAGTCATCTTTGAGAAACTAGAATAACAAACCAAACTAGCAATATTATATGTTGTATGCAAACTTGTTGGATTCGAAAAATTAAAAAATTAAAGGCATTTCCAGGAGATTATTTTAAGAATAGTTATTTCCCTTCTATGTGTATAATGATTAGGAAACTCTATTCATAGGATACAATGCTTTTACCTTGAATAGAACAATTTGCATTGCACCCTTGAAATGTTTACCAGAATGAATCCAAAGAAACTAAGGAAAAGTATGTTTTGCAATAGTATTTTTTATTCAGAATTGGTTTCTATAGCTCTAATCCAAGGCCTCTATTTATAGTGTACCAATAGATGCCTAAGTGCCTCCTCTAAGAAGTAAAAACTTTTCGTGTTTGGAAGTTATCCAAGTTGACATGATTATTTGGATTTTTTATTACCAAATCAGTATATTTATTCATCTTAAAAGGAAATGTTTAATAAATAATTTTTAAAAATTTTGTTAGTAACAACGATCATATCTTCTTTTCTTATGTTATTGTACATGTATATATATTATATAAATACGACTATTTTGATAAATATATAAAGGAAAATTATTTGATACATTGTTTGTGGATTTTTTAGATTTTACAAATAAATTGAGGGTTTAACAAGTGTGTTATAGGGTGTAGTAAAAAAAATAAACAAAATGTTAAATATTTAAATAAATATGACACTTGTCACACCTCAATCTGCTTGTGAAGTCTAAAAAACTTCACTAAAGGTGTATCAAATGATTACTCATCCATAAATATTTTTGTATATATAAACACAAAATTTTATCCTAAATTATTTATCTGAAAATATACTATATATTATATACAACAATGTGATCCTTGGGGTATTTTCTAGTTGATGTAGATACTATTGTTGAATCTCATTCCTTTGCATTCTTATGATGTTTTCTTTTGTAATTTTGTGATGTTGAATTTATTTATTTTTCTTGGAACACTTGATGGTTTGACCTTATTTTTATATGCCTATTTAGTGGTTTTAAAAGCTAATATTGTCATTCATGTGTTCTTATGTTTTACCTTTTTAATCGTATTCATTTTCTTTAAAATCCAACTCTACCTTTTTCGTGAATTTGTAAGTGTTCGTACTTGTTAGCATGGAATAGGTAGAAACGATTAAAAAGGTACTTGTTTTGCAAACAGAAACAGTTACTAAAATAATGTTTTGGAATTGTGGCCACAGTTTCAACAACGAAATCAAAGGTGTGAAAAATGAAAAGATGAACACCAAGATTTTTTACGCAGTTTGACCTCAGTCTACGTCTGTGGAGCCTTGCCTAGAGCAATTACCAACTATCTTTCTCACAAGCACAACCAATGATTGGAGTCATTAATAAAGGAGACAAACCACTGAGTCATGATGCCTTTTTCTCGAAAATATGGTGAAAGAACCTGATTGAAATAGTCTTTGGCATTATCAGATTGAAGCCTCTTTATTTCAGCACCAAATTGGGTTTTGATCATGTTGTAAAAAGTTTGGAAGGTGGAACTCACATCAGAATTTTGTTTTAGGAAAAATATCCAAGATACATGGATATAGTCATTAATAAAGGAGACAAACCACTGAGTCTCAGAGATGTTTGAAATAGTGGATGGTCCCTAAACATCACTATGAATAAGAGTAAAAAGAGTGGATGTTCTTTTATTGCTTATTGGAAAAGAGGTACGTTTGTGTTTTGCAAGTTCACAGACATCATAATGAAACTTTTCAACAAATAACCCTTTAAACAGAGAAGAAAACATAATTTTAAGGACTCTAAAAGATGGATGACCAAGGTGGAGGTGATGGAGCTAAATTTGGTCTTTATTGGTATTAGATTTTGATAGGAAGGATAATGGTGAGGAATTTAGAGCATTAACTTGCCCATTGGATTCTTCAAGATAGTATAGGCCATTTACTTAGCATGTCCAATCATCCTTCTCGTACCCTGTTCCTGAAAAACACATCGAGTAGGATAGAAGAGTACATTGTAATTAGAGTCTTTGATAACCTTTTGGATAGATAGAAGATTGGTAAATAATTTTGGCACATGAAGAACATTTTTTAGAGAGATTTTCGCTTACAATAACATTAACCTGACCAGTCACTGTAATTACAGAGCGCTCTGCTACTGTTTATTTTCTATTACTAGGATAAGGTCTATAGGTAATAAATTTTTGTGAGTAATTAGTCATGTGGTCTTTAGACTTTGAGTCAATGACCCAGAAGCTCGTGGTGAATATACCTGAGGCTTTAGAGTCTTGAGAAGAGGATATACTTGAGAACGCTAAAGTACAAGTACCTGTTGAGGAAAGCTTTACCAGTGACCCCAACATATTCTTTAACTTTTCAATTTCTTCTTTGTTGAACTCAACAGGTGATTCTTGAGAATCTTCTCCAGTTAGCTGCTTTGTCGTATATGCTCGTCCTTGTCCCTTTTTTTCTGAAAAACCTTTATTTGTTGTCTGTGGCTTCTCATGGAGTTTCCAACATTTCTTTTTAGTGTGACAGGATTTTTTGTAGTAGGTGCACCATAAGGAATCCCTGTTGATTGGCTTTATGAGTTTTATCTGCTTACTATCTTCGTTAATCTGCTGTTCCAGGTAAAATCTCCTCTCATTTACAGCCTTCGCGACCAAGGCTGAACTATCCACATGATTATTCTCAATCATAACACCCTTTCTTCATTCCTTAGCACGAATAATCGCAATCGTCTCATTTAATGATGGCAGATCCTCTTTTCCAAGTATTTGAACTCTTACTGCATCAAACTCAACATTTAATCCAACAAGAAAGTCATAAATTCGATCTTTTTCAACAAACCTTTTTAGGAGTGCTGCATCTTTACTGCATTTCATCTGGATGCACTGGTAATGATCCATCTCTTACCGTAGACTTTGCAACAGATTGGAATACTCTGTAATTGATTTGCTTCCTTGCTTGGTAGATGAAATCTTAGTCTTGATTTCATAGATTTAGGCAGCATCCCAAACTTTCGAATAAGTTTGCTTCACAGCTTCCCATATTTCTTGGGCTGTGCTGAGAAACATGCATGTATCACTAATTTTTGACATCACGGAGTTCCATAACTAAGACATTACAATAGAGTCTTGTTCATCCCAAGTATCAAACTTAGGATCCCCTTCTTTAGGCCCTTTTCCGAGTAGATGACTCAATTTTCCTCTCCCCTTCAAGAACGTGCGAACTAGTTGAGACCACTTCAAGTAGTTCTTCCCATTTAGTCTGTAGGCTGTTTGAATGTTCTACAACTCACTTATTAGGTTTGAGTGATTTCCTTCATTCACTGAGACTTTTGAAGTAGTTTCGATGTTGCTGGTTTCAATAACTTCAGTCATATTCTTCTTGAAAGAACACTACAGGCTTGAGAAAGGATCGGGAGTGATAAAGGTTGTAAAAAAAGAATAAAAGATCCTAAATTTGAGCTAAAAAAGCTCTGATACCATGTCAAAAATATGCTTTTTATTCTTGTATTATTCATAAGAAGTTACACTGATATATATACAAATAGTGGACCTAACTTAAGAAACTATAGATTAGGAAACTAACTAATTTTAAGAATGTTGAGCCACAATTACAACCTTAAAGTTAGAGATTACACACAATCTTCCTTAGTTAGGAAATTGATTTCTAACATATAACAATCCTTCACTTATTTCAAATAAAACAGTTGGTTATCTCTTGTTTTTTAATTGATATATAATAAAATAGATTGATATATAGTAAAATAGCCAAGACTAAAACTTTTAAAATGAAAGTAAATCGTAAAGTAATATTTTCTTACCACAAAGTTAGTCTGATATCTGAAAGATAATACATTAGAAGGCTATGCGTTGCATCTTGTATAGTGAGTACTTTAGGATTTTATTAGTTAATCCATAAGAAGTAGCCTTTTGACTTCTCTACTGGCATAGGCAAGCTCATCAAAAGTATGCACAATGTTCTTTTCACCTGTTTGATTATAAGCTTCAAGTTTTGGTAAGGATTGTAAGTCCAATCTACTATGTTGTGAGATGGCGTGTATCAACCAATGTTGGACTTTATTAGAATAGTGTTTGCCCTCACTTTTCTAAAGATATTTGATGCACTTGAATTGTCAACCTCGTTGACATATTCACACGTGATAACTGTGATATATATGATTTAAGATAAAAAGGAATATCTTTAATCGATATCAATACGATAGAATGGCTTTAGACAAGGTTATTTTTATTAACTAGTAGTAGTCTATACTTCTCATGGCCTTGTTTAACTTTTCATTAGGTAATGTTTCAATAAGTGGGTCAGTCAATACTTGATTAATGGGTAAATATTCGAGTAGTGTTTTTACCCTTTTTAAACCATATATCTTTTGTGGTTGTATCTCATAGCAATATGTTTAAAATTTATTGAGTTTCTATCATTCTTAGTGTTATAGCTAGCAACTTGGTTTTCACTATACAAAGTTATTGGTTTTTTTGGTATTTTAAAGCAAGGATTAATCTTAAGAATCTGTAGAAACTTTTTATCTATAGGATATCTTTCCTTGCTAATGACATATCAATAAACTCAAATTTCATAGATGATAAACCAACACATGATTACTATAAGAAGAGTGAGGAACTATAGCACTAATAGATTTTGAGTTCACTTTATCACAGGCCCAATTAGCATCACCACAGCATTCTAACATGAGTTGTACAACTATAATGCAATCCATAATCCATAATATGTTTTAAATATCTCAAACATCTAATTTCTTTCCAATGTTTTATACTAAAATTACTAGTAAATTTTCTTAAGATTTCAGTAACACATGCAATATCAAACCTAGCATAATTCGTAGCATACATTATACAACCAATAATCTTTGCATATTAATTTTATTTATTGGAGGTCCATTATTAGGAATTAACTTAACGTGGTAGAAGTCTTACTAGGTTTGCAATCAAAGTGATTAAACTATTTTTAACTTCTTAATATGAGATTGATTTATTATTTATTTAGTGTTCTTTGTAATCACTTTAACTCCTAAGATAATATCAACTTCACCTAAATCCTTAATGTCAAATGCTCGTGTCAAGTAAGTTTTAGTTTCATTTATGCAATTTATGTCCGCACAAAAAGATTATCAAAACCATCAACATAAAGAGTGATTATTACTTTAATGTGATCTTTGCATTTTTGTAAACACACAACTTTCTACTTTGTTGCTACTAAAGCCAAATTTATTAAATCTTTTCTTAAACTTCTTGTATAGTTGTTTAGGTGTTTGTTTAAGATCATAAAGAAATTCATGTAGTTTTCTTTCCTTATTCTTTTGACTAAGAACTCAGTAATTTCCGAGTTGATCAATATAGATTTCTTCATCTAACTCGCCATTTAGGAATGCAGTCTTTCAAGTCCATTTGTGATGTATCACTCCAATATGGAGTAGATAGCCATTATGCAATTTTTGCGATTGTCAATTGGGAATAAATCTTCAATCGTCTGTAATTGTTTTCATTGAATCCTTTGAGCCTTTCGACATTGATATTTTGAACTTTTACGATCTCCAGATTCATGGAATAACAGTTTAGCTTGTTATATATAAATATCCTAGATTCTCAAAATTAGAAAAATAAAGCAAATGTTTTTTAGAAAATTACCTTAAGAATTGTTATTTCCTTACTGAATGCAGAACGACTAGAAAACTCTATTCATGGGATACAATGTCTTTATTTCGAACAAAAAAATTCATATTGCACCATTGAATTGTTTCAATCCTGAGTGAATTTAGAGAAACTCACGAGGAAGAATGATTTCTGGTAGTATTTTTCACTCAAAATTGGATTCTCCAACTTTGGCTAAGAACAAATGTTCAGAAAGTAATTTAAAAAATTGAAACAGTTTAAAACAACAGTCAATTGTTTGTTTCTTTCACAATATATAATATTGTTGTATATCTATCTATATTATATATAATTATGATGATTTTGGTAAATATATATTTTATATATAAACACAAAATTTTATAATAAGTTACTTATTTGAAAATGTACTACACGTAATATACAACAATGTGATCTTTCGGTATTTTTCAGTGGATGCAAAAGACACCATAGTTGAACCTCGTTTCTTTGCGTTCTTGTGATACTGTTTCTTTTAAAATTATTTGATGTTGGATTTATTCTTTTTTCTGATAAGAGAGAAAACTCGGAACAACAAGAATGGAGGAAGAGAAGAGACTAGAGAGAAAATGAATTGAGAAATCAGAGAGAAGGAAGAAAACTGTGCTATATTTCTTAACTACCTTCCCTTTTCCTGATTGGCCATTAAAAGGGAGAGTACGGCCTTGAGTTGACAACCTGGCAGGTAACAATAATTTGCCTAATCCGCACCGTTTTGGACACTGCCCTAACTCCCTCCTCACAACGCACCGTTTCATTAAAATACTAAGACTCAGAATGCAGCGTTTTTACATTGACTCAAACAACTGAAAATAACAGAAATTTAAACAGTTGGTTGTTGTTAACCCTTGCTGCTGATTATCCCATATCAAGTACTCCCCTCTCCAACACGATCCTTGTCCTCAAGGATCAAACAATGGATATTTCCGCTGGAAATCAATCAGACTCTCCCAAGTTGAATCCTCAGGGAAGGACCCATTCCACCAACACTTATGTAGCTGCCTGGTTTCCCTTTAACACCATTCTCCTTTCAAGTACCCGAACTGGTGTCGTAACAAGGGTGCCAAAAGAATCTGTAGGAGGCAATGTAGAGGAGCTAGGTGTTGTGCCAATGTGTTTCTTGAGTTGAGACACATGGAAGGTAGGATGAATGCGAGCGTCTGCAGGCAAAGTCAGCTTGGAAGCCACCTTCCCGATCCTGGCTTCCACTGGATAGGGACCAAAACACCGTGGCAATAACTTCTGATTTCCCCTTTTCCTTATGGAATGCTGCCTATAGAGTTGGAGCTTCAAGTAGACCAAATCCCTTACTTGGAATTCCCTATCAGATCTCTTCCTATCAGCTATTTGCTTCATTCTCTCCTGTGCCCTTTATAAAAGAATAAAACATGAGATTGTTATAAACCAAAAGGGAAAACTTTTGTTGATTGTAAGCGTATTTTCACACTATAATACATAAGCATGTGGCTGCAAAAGGAGTTATCACCTTTTTAGTTTATATGGGTGGCATTATAGTGATTATGAACAATGAAAAAGAGACTTATGAATTGAAACAAAAACTAATAAACGAGATTGGGATGAAAAGAACTGGGGAAACTGAAGTAGTTCTTTGGTATTGAGGTAGCATATTACACAAGGGATCGTTGTATCTTAATAGAAGTATGTGACTGATTTATTGACAGAAACGAGAAAGATTAGGCGTAAGCCACTCTCTACCCCAGTATATCCAAAACATAAGTTAGAAGAAGCTAAAGAACCAACTATAAATAAAAGGATGTATTAGAGGTTAGTTGGTATACACTTTTTTTGCTCGCACTCGAGCAAACATAGTCTACTCAATGAGTGTAATCATTCAATTCATATATGATCCAAGAGAACCTTATCTTCAAGTTGCCTATAGAGGTGCTACATTACTAAAAGGGAATTCAAGGAAAGGGATCTTGTTTTAAGAAGATGCTATTCTTGCTCTTGAAGGTTACACTTATGTTGACTATTTGAGTTCCCCAGTGGACAGAATATAAACTTCAGGGTAGTTCTTCAATGTAATCTGGACACATGGAGTAGCAAGAATTAGAATGTGGTGGCAAGGACATTTGTGGAATTATAATTCAAGGATATTGCTCAAGGATTATGTGAACTACTCAGCCAAATGATTATTCTAGATGATCTAGGAGTTAAATTAGGTCTTATGAACCTCTATAGTGACAACAAATCAACTATCATATTGCTCATAATCCTATACAACATGATAGGACAAAACAAATTGAAATTGATAGACGTTTCATCAAGGAAAAATTGGAGGGTGGAATAGTATGTATGACCTATGTTCCATTAGAATTTCAATTAGCAAATGTCCTAACAAAGGGGTTGAATAGTTTGAGTTTCTATGACCTATATCCAAGCTCGAAATGGAAGGCATCAATTCCTCGGCTTGAGGGGGCAAGTGTCAAAGTGTAGATAAGCTGTAAGTAGATTAAGAAGATTAGTTTGAAATCCCTTAAATTGAGAGATTTTATTAGGAAATTATTTGATTATGATTTAGTTTCCTATTTTCCCTTTTGTAATCTCTTATATAATACAATGTGTAAAGGTAGATTAATAAGAATTTCAGAATTATTTTCAATTACATTGTCTAATAGTGTTATATCTTTATATACTTGTCTAAATATGTTTCAAATACAATTACCTTAAAAAGTAAAAATAAAAATTCAGAGCGATATAGAGAAAGACACTATATTTATGTACGGATGATTTGAAGCTTTCCCAAGTTGGCTGGCCGGGTTTCTTTTCAATCAAAGTTGTGCTTGATTTGAACCCATTTCAGCATGTTCTCCACTCTTTCTCGCTTAGTCTTTTGTTTTTTTCTTTTTCAATGAGAGGTTAGCATATTGAGCACATTTTTATTGCTGACTTATTCAGGACAGTGTATTTTGGCTGTTAAATGATGCCATCAAATTATGCTGGTACTCAAGGCTTTCCTTTTTCAGTGCTCAAGTTTGGAATTAAGCTTTGGCTACATGTGAATAATGAAACAACCCTAATATAATCTCTTAGGTAGCTATTGATGTGATTTGCTTTAATGGAATTAATCAAATTAGGATTCTAATTTAACAGGACAAAAATGTGGACAAAGTAGAGTGCAAGAATGAGAAGAAGCAAGAACCATCTTCTTCGGCAATTAAACAGAACAACCGTATGCATGCAGTTGAGACAATTTCAAGGAAGCCCCTTGCTTCAAGTAACGGAGAGAAATCTGCTACGAAGGGTGAGGTATGTTCTATTGTGTTTTAACACGGACACCATCGTATCAAACTCTATAATTTGAATCCATCACCAACCAAAGTTTCTTTGATTCTAAGATTAGATTACCATGTTCACTCTTCATCTTAGAGAACATGTTTGTTTTGTCAGACAGGGTAATAAATGTAAATAGATATATTAGGATTAGAGTACAATATATTAAATATTACAATATGATATTCTTAATTTTTGTTCTCTAAATATGTGAGGTCTGTATGAATAGTCATCTTTTAGAACGAAAGCAGGATCATTATTATGGTTGCTGAGTGATGTCATCAAATGCTTTGTACTCAAGTTCGAACTTAAGCTTAGGCTTCATTTGAACTAATGAAATAATCTTAATGTAATCTCTTAGGCAGCTATGGATGTGGTTTATTTTAATGGAACTAACGGAACCAGGATTCTGCTTTAACAGGATCAAAATGCAGACGAAGTAGAGAGTGATAATGAGAAGAAGCAAGAACCGCATTTGGAAAATAAACAGAAAGCCAACCATATGCACGCAACAGAGACAGTTGCAAGGAAGCCCCTTGCTTCAAGTAGTGTAAAGAAGTCTGGTACGAAGGGTGAGGTATGTTCTATTCTGTTCTTACACGGACACCATCGCATCAAACTCTAATGCAGTTGTCTTGATTCTAGATTGAATTACCTTGTTCTCCCTTCATCTTAGAGAATATGTTTGTTTTATCATTCCATTAGTAAAGCAATAAATGTAATTAAGCTGTGTGAAGATTAGAGTGCAATATGTTAAAGATTACGATACGATATTCTTAATTTTTTCCTCTTCTATATAAATAGAGTCATCTTTTAGAAACTAGAACAACAAACTATAATGGCGACAATGTAATTCTTCGGGTATTTTCCAGTGGATACAGATGCTATAGCTGAACTTCATTCCTTCGATTTCCTTTGTGATTTTGCGATGTTGAATTTTCTCTCTTTTTATTCCTTGTAACACCATGGTAGTTTGGGTTCATATTCATTCGTCCCTATTTAGTGTGTTTAAAAGTTAATATTGTTGTTCAGGTAGCGAATTCCCCAAATTCAGTTCTGACGAAGCTGACAGCACGGCTCAGTTTTTTGAGAGAGAGACGAAGCCAGATTGCAAAGGAAATGGTAGGTTCAGTGAAAGGCCAAGGTTCAATTCAATCTGTTCTAAGCCCGGGTAAAGCCGACGGACCTCAACCTCTTCAAGAAGCTCAAAATGAAGAGAAAACTATTGCACCTGACATTTGCCAATAACTCTTCAATTCAAACAAAGGGTTTGGATAAGAAGGAAATCAGACTCAGACTGGAGATTTACAAAAATTTAAATCAGAAGGCCATGGTGTTCTGTAGTGCTGATAAAGCTCAAGAATTAGAAGATTAGGCTTTCTTTGGATCACCGGTGAAATTAAAAATAACAGTCATGGTGACATTAATTACTGTAACGATGAGAGATTAAAATCAACGGTGAGATATGTGTTTGGGTTTAAACGTAATTACAGCGGTGAGATAAGAAAAGAAAAGGATAATTAAAGAAGGTTAAAAATGATATATAACATAAAGTTTTAAATTATTTTGTTTTTATGAAATTAAAAAAAATGTGAAAATTTTAAATTTATTTCATAAAATTTTATCATATTATTTTATATTAAATTAATCGTGTATTTAATAGCAATTATTCAATTATTACTACTTTGTTTAAAGTTATATATTTTATTTTGTATTAACTTTTTGAAAAATAAATAAAAAATCATTGAAAAAAATTAGAAAAATTAAAACCATAAAAGTCCAAACTTTTAAGTTGACAAAATGGTATTTAAGGTGCAAAACGCAGCACCAAGAAATTGGGTGGGACGTTAAAGGTCCAGTGAAAAAGAATGCCTGCGGTGCTATGAGAAGATTCCACCGTGATTATACAAACAAGTTGCTTCTGTGAGATTACACACAAAAACATGACAAGCGCACTGAAACAATTTATTTATCTCCTTGCGAATTCTGCTTTGAAAACAGGGCAAGTTTTACCCGAGAGGGTGGGGTGGGGTATATGCTAGGAGAATCATCATGTTGTATGCCCCTTGAAGCTGAATAATGATTCAAAATCTCAGTATCTGATTTTGTTGCAAGAAAAACCAAGTTGGATCGTATTATGGAGGCAATTTTGATTCAATATGTAAGGTTATATATGAATTTTTATTGTGTGGTTTTATGTATGAGATAAATATCTTATTTTTATAAATTTTTGACACAATTGTTGATATAGTACTACTTTAAATATATGTATTGCAATTCAAATATTTATATATATTTAATATAAAAATAAATTGATGCATTTATTTTTTTAAATGTATACAATTGCAATTGCTATATAACTTTCAAATTTGAGTCTCAAAGTGATTTGTAGATAGGGAAATGAGTATACGACAGAGATGAGTGGATTTCTTGTCTTTTGATTTTAGAGAGTTAAAAAATTAAAAGACCTTTGGAAGTTTTAAAGGAGGATGCCGATTTGGCGAGACTTCCAAAGAAACAAAGAGTTGAGGAATGGAAGATTTTACAAGTGGGTGGAAATGGCTAGTTGAGTTAAGGAAAATAATTTAATTGATGAGATTCTAGAGAGGAAACATAAAGTTTTGAATGATAAGGGAAAGGTGGTTAGAAATTAGTTTAGAAAAAATAGTGTTGGAGCCCAATTTTGATCGGGCCCAAACCATTTGAAAATTAAATTTATTTTAATCTTAAATTTATTTTAAATTCGATTTAAATTTAAATTTGAATTTAATTTAAATTCAATGTTATTATAAATTTAATTAGAAAAGTCCAATTACATTTTGACCCAATTGGGCCCAACTCATAAGTCCAAATTTACAAGCCCAATCGGGTTAAGATTGGCTAATCCAAATCTTTTTATTTAACTCAATTTGACCCAAATTTACAGCCTAAACCAAAACCCCCTTTACAGCCCGACTCAGCAGTACCAAAGGTCAAAGACTGAGCCCCCCCCACGTGCCTATGCTGCTGCTGGCCACCAGCTCCATCTGCTGACCACCAAGCTCCACCATGCCCTGCCACCACTGCCCAGAAGAACCTGCAACAAGCAAAGGAGATTAGAAAGGCATTTAATTGTAACAAACAAAATAGCATTATGATAATCTGGTTATAAAACCAGAGTCAATTCATTGTAAAAAAAAACCTATTCTGAAAAAGGAGAGAAAACCCAATCTTTGAAATTTGAATACAAAACACTCTTTTGAAAATCCTATATACGGACCTTTTCTAAGAATCTATACAAATTTTGACTCTCTAAACATTTTAAACCAAAGCAGAAGCAGTTGAAAGCAAAAAGGGCAATCAGACAGCTATATTAGTAGTAAGAACGCAGACCAGAGTAAGGATTCTCAGGCTTTGCAGAAACTCAGGTATATTCAATGCATATCTATTTGTCATAAATTGAATCTTTAACTAATTACTATTGTCATCTATTACATTTAATTATTCTCACACTCTTAAACATGCATGCATTTATTAAATTAATATCAGTTAGCTTCCCAAAACGTATTAAGTACCTGTATTAAATATTTAATAATTTCATTAATAATTTTAATGATAATAATGATAATTAATAATAAACATTTATTAGTAATAACGGAAAGAAAATAGAAGACGATGGGACAAAATACCCCTGTTTCGGGTTGTTTTCACCGGAGCCTCACACCGGATCTGTCCACTGTCGAAAATCACGCCGAGATCGCCTTCTATCGCCATCGCCGTAGCACCCCCCAGGCCGGAATCTACAGGGATAAACAAAGGACGAACGGACCTTAAAAGAAAGGAAGAGATTTTCAAAGAAGATTAAAATGGGTTGTCAAATGAAAAGGAAAAGAAAAGAAAAAAAAGAAAATGTTTTGGAAAATCCCAGATCTGGATTTCCAGATCTGGGTTTGGTTTTAGAAGGAAGAAAAGAGTATGATTTTTAAACTAAAAAAGGGGTTTAAAAATGTTAAAAAAGAAATAAAAAAGAGAACAGAACAAAGAATGAAAGAGAAAGGGGGCTGTTTACCTTCCGACGACGGCGACCGGACGACCCTGGAGCGGCGCGTGGTTGGCGGGATCGGCAGAGCACGGGACGACGATCGCTCGACGGTGGCGCGTGGCCCTGGACGAGCGCCGGACGGCGGGCTAAGGCCTGGCCAAAGTTCGGCCGGCAGTGAGCAAAAGCTGAAAGAAAAAAATGAAAAAGGGGGTGGGGGGTTTTTGTTTCAGACTTTTGAAATGAAAAATGAAAAAATCTGAAATTTGCTATTTATACTAAACCCATTTGGACCAATCGGACCCGACCCGACCCACTCTGGGATCCGCGTGTTTTTAACAAAAGGGTTAATTGCGTGATTGGTCCTTCCGTATTTTTTATTTGCTTCAATTTAGTCCTTTCTGCATTTTTTTAATTATTTGCAATTTTGCCATGTAATTCTAATTGCTTTTCAATTTAGTCCTTTGACTGTTTGACTGTACCAGAGACTGCCACGTGTCATTTTTGGATTATTTATGCATTTAGTCCTTTTTATTTTTAATTTGTTTTAATTTAATCCTTAAATCAACTTTTATTTAATTACAAAATTGGTCCAAAAATTTTTCAAGATTTTCAAATTAGTCCCTTGACTTCTGGATGCCTGTGGGGCTGCCACGTGTCACCTGTTTTTGGTTTTATTGCTGTGTAAGCCCCTAAATTGTCCAAAATTACATTTTGACCCCGAAACTTTTCCAAAATTACATTTTGACCCCAAACCTTTTCCAAAATTACATTTTGACCTTAAAACTTTTTTAAAATTACATTTTGACCCTAAACCTTTTCCAAAATTACATTTTGACCCTAAAACTTTTTTAAAATTACATTTTGACCCCAAAACTTTTTCAAAATTACATTTTAACCCCAAAACTTTTCCAAAATTACATTTTAACCCCTAAAACTTTCAAAAATTACATTTTGACCCCAAAAACTTTCCTAAATCCCATTTTTAACCTCGATTTTACCAAAATTTACCATTTTACCCCCGAATCTTTTAAAATTCCATTTTTAACCCCGATTTCACTAGAAATTACCATTTTACCCCCGAAGCTTCTAAAATTCCGTTTTTAACCCTGATTTCACCAAAATTACCATTTTGCCCCCGGGTATCCATAAGTCCCATTTTTTTCACCCCGATTTCATCATTTATCAATATTTGCATTTGTTTGCACCTACATTTTATATTTTCGCACATTATTTATCTACTTATTATATTACTTCGTATCTAATTTCTATTGTCAATTGAAACATACACTTTCATTTACAAATTACTTCAAAAATCGAGGCAATGTTCGGTTCGAGCGTAACTTCGGAAAATCACGCCCTAACGTGTCGGGTGCGATTTATTCGTATAATTCGTGCGAACCGAATATCCTTTTCAAGTTTTTCTTACACCCGTTCACTTTGAGGCTCCGAGAATGTCGTGTCCTAACGTGTTGGTCGCGACTTCAAATCTTCGTGAAAATCGAAGTAAACGAGTATTCCTTTTAATTCTTCAAATCATGTGTTCGAGGATTGCATTTTAACCTTCATACGAAATTTTCAAGTTCTCAAAATATATATATACAAAGGACTTTCATGACGAAAACAAGGCAATATTATTTCGTGTGAAAACTTCGAAAATCGTGCCCTAACGTGCGGGGTATGATTTTCGTAATTCGTACGAAAGAAATATCCCCCCTTTAAAGCTTTTTAACACACCCCTATCCATATCCAAATTTTTAAGTAATGAGATAATGTTCCTTCACGTGGAAACCTCGGAAAATCGTGCCTTAACATGATAGGTATGATTTTCGTACAAATCACGCGATCGAATGCTCTCTTCAAAAGTTCCCTAAACGTCCTTCGATTTCGATACTCCGAGAATGTAGTGTCCTAATGTGTTGGACACGTTTTCTAATTCCCATAAGAGGAACGAAATACGGGGACGAGTTATTCTTAAAAGGTCTCCTTTAAAATTACACAGAGCCTTTCAAAATGAATACCGTATTTTAAACTTTACTCGAGCTTTCATTGTTTTCATAAAATAAGACCCGAAAATGATCATGTGGTACCAATTCTGGGCGTACGAGGGTGCTAATCCTTCCTCGTGCGTAACCGACTCCCGAGCCTATTCTTCTAGATTTCGTAGACCGACGTTTTAACGTTTTTAAACGTTTTGTGGTGATCCAATCACACCCAAATAAAAGATTGGTGGCGACTCCCTTTTTACTCCTTATTTTCCAATTTCTAAAACTTAAAATATTTTTTGAAACATTCATTTTCGAGGTGGTTTCGACAGCTTGGCGACTCCACTAGGGACATTTTTCAAAATTGATGATTTTCGGGTCTTTTTTTGAGAACTTTTCAACTTTGATTTTGTTTAACATGCAATCCTCGACATCTTTTTGCGTAATATTGTGTTTTGTGATATTTCTAGCATAATTTGGCATCATGTGCATCGCGATATTACCCTTTTAAGTGAAAGTGAGAAACTACTCCTTCGTGAGGTCTTCACCTTCGTGCAGGATAGTGAATCGCTTTCGGGATTACAAAGTACCCTTGTTTTCGTGAAGTTTTCACTTCCGTACAAACATGCGGGAAATACGTCCCCCTAAACCGAACTCGTCCGTGTGAGCCTGTAATGGGTGAGGACCGAGGAATCTACTGGTTTGGGTACCCTTCACCTTTTAGAACTTAAAACTACATATAGTGAACCATAAGTACTCACCTTAGATGGAGTTAGGTCAAGCCCCGTTAGCATATACCCGAAGTATTTTTAGGTTCTGTGTTATGTATATTTGAATGCTTTTCTGCTATTACATGCTACTAACTGTGTTTGTTTTGTCTCTTTCTACTTGCATTTGCATCATTATGAACGAAAAGGTTTGATTAAAGTCCGTTTACAAATTAGGCAGTTTTATCATGGAAGAAGGATTTTTAGATAAAGTAGAGGACAATATGGTGGCACGCCTATGGTCCGAGGAGCAACAGCGTGAAAAGGGTGACAGCTTGAAAGACGGGCATCTGTCAGAATATGGGACTACACTCGTATTAATGTAACTCAGAACGACTTGCAAGGGTTGAGAGAGATTTGGGGGCAATGGGATGATGAAATGAGGCAGATGTTTTACCGAGATTATGGAGATCTGTCTTACCTACTCGAAGTAAAAATTGACAAACACCTGTTTCGAGCCCTCTCCCAACATTGGAATCCTACCTATAGCTGCTTCACCTTTGGTCATTTAGACTTGACACCGACAATAGAGGAATACACCGCCTTAATCCGTTGTCCTAGAATCCAAGCCGATAAAGCATTTTCAAAAGATGCAAGTGTTCCGACATTGCTAAAAAGATTGATGAGTGTCACAGGGATGAGTGAGCAATGGGTTGTTTCCCGAATTAAGGTGAAAGGAGATAACAAATGTATTAACTGGAATAGTCTGCAGGAAATAATTGCAACACATCCAGATATGAGAAAACGTGTTGATATCTTCGCCCTCAGCATATATGGGTTGGTCTTATTTCCAAAAGCGTTGGGACACGTCGAGGACGCGGTAGTAGCATTGTTTGACCGAGTAAGTAGGGGAATTACACCCGTCCCTGCTATTTTGGCAGAAACCTTTCGCTCGCTAAGTGCTTGCCGGAGGGAAGGAGAAGGAAGATTCATTGGTTGTGCTCAGCTATTAATGGTCTAGTTTCACAGTCACTTCTGGAAAGTGGAGAAATTCTCTTATAAAGTATTTTCAACAGATTTCTCGCCTCTAAAGGACTTTGTGGCCACGCAACGCGAGCAAAATATATCCGAAGAAAAATAGGCAGTCGTTCTCCAGAATCTTCAAGATGAAAATATTGAATGGTGTGCGCCTTGGCTCCTCCCAGACGAGATTCTCTACCGATGTGGTGATTTCGATTGGGTCCCGTTACTCGGAGTATGGGGTGCTACTGGATATGCTCCGTTGCTTATTTTAAGACAATATAAGACAAGGCAATTTATCCCTGTTACACACGGCCTGACACATTGCGAATTTTCTTATAAAGGGAACGACTATAAGAAGAAGGTTCGGGAAATAGCAAATTCGTGAAAAAGGTACAAAGAATAAAGAAGTTCAGTGCAAACCATTGACAACCCCGAATTATGACTGGTGGAGGAGTAAGAGAGTAAATGACAACATCCCTGCTCCAAACCCAGAAAATGTTCGCCCTCTAGAGGAATATTTGCAAGAGGTACCGATAGAGATAGACATCCTCAAGCATGACTTTGAAAGTAAAAGCTCAGAGTTCGGAAAAAGGATAGAAGTACTGGAGGAAGATAAGATGCAGCTAGGATTAGATGTGGATTTTCACAGATTAGAAGCCGAGAAGTTAAGAAAAGGGAAAAATAAGGCTGAAGAAGACCTTGAAGATTTGAAAAAACACTACAAGAAGCTTCGGCAGTCCATGAGGACTGCAGGGTTAGGGAAAACTTCTGAGCAATGGCGTCAGGAAATTCAGGAACAAAAAGACCAAACGGAGCATTGGCCAAGGAAGTTCCAAGATGGTCAAGCCCGAGAAAACGCCTTGAAGGGAGAGCTACTAGAAAAACGGGTCGAGGAGACTGAGTTGAAAGCTCAGATAGCCAGTCTAGAGGTAAGGATAAAGGAGTTAGAGGAATCATTATGGAGGCACCGAAATCGAAACACAGTATCGGAGCTGAAAGCATGCATGGCCGAAAAACAAGAATTAAAAGAAAAGTGCGAGAACTGGAGGCTACACTGCATAATAATGAAATCCGATTTGAGATCATGGAAAGAGATTTAGAAACCAGTGAATGGCACACCCGTCAAGCCGAGAGAGAGGTCGAGGAACGAGATCATGTCATGGGCAAGGCACTAACCCAAATGAGAGAAGCGGCCGATCACATGCAGGAGCTAGCCGCTGAAGCCGACGTCTTGAGCCTTCAGTACGAGTCAAGATCGGAACGAGGAAGGAAATTAGCTGGATTGCTAGGAAAGATTAAGGATCTAGGTCGAAAGGCCAAACCATTTGTATAAACTCTGTTTTATGTAAAGAAGTTTTTCTTCTCGAGAAGTTGCTCTAAATAAAAATGGACTTTATAATCAATGCCTTTTCTCACATTTGCATACATGCATTTTGCATCATATCTTGCACATTATTGACATAACATCTCCAAACTAATTAAAGTATATTATCAGTTAACATCAGTAAACATTGAAAACCCACATCGTTATTACACGCGTAAGAAGGCGAAAGCTATGGATCAGAGAATAGAGAGACTAGAACAAATGCAAAAAGAAATCCAAGAACAGATGCAAGCTCAGTTGCAAAACCAGTTAGAGAGAGTTCAAAGGGACATGAGAGACCAAATAATTGAATCCCAAAGCAATATAATTAATCAACTAACCCAGTTGTTGCGAGATTCAGATAAGGGAAAAGGTCCCGCTGAAGACCCAAGAGAGGAAAACGAGGATCCCCAATATCCTCCTGGCTTCACACCCGTACATCATCAGACCCCGCCAGAAACAAACCCGCGAGAAACACCTGTCTTGATTCGAGCGCAACCTCAGCCCATTGGCACATCAGGCCAAGCGAATTACCTAGTCGGGTCAGGATCGAACCCGGGAGAAACCACTGCGAATCTCATCAACCCCGACCTCGATGATACAATGGAGGCAGAAAGAACCAAAATGAAAGTATCTAAACAGATAGAAGAAAGGTACAAGTGGCTGGAAGACAGGGTTAGAGCAATGGAGGGGATTGACGCTTACAGTGGAATTGATGCCAAAGAACTAAGTCTGGTCCCAGACCTAGTGCTACCCCCAAAATTCAAGATGCCCGAATTCAAAAAATATAACGGGACCAGCTGCCTAGAAGCGCACATTACGATGTTCTGTCGGAAGATGACAGGGTACGTCCACAATGAAAAATTATTAATTCATTGTTTCCAAGATAGCTTGATTGGATCCGCTGCCAAATGGTACAACCAACTAAGCCGCGCAAAGATTAATTTCTGGAAAGACTTGGCCCAAGCTTTTATGAAGCAATATGGCCACGTTACTGATATTGCGCCAGACAGAATTACCCTGCAGAATATAGAGAAAAAAACAAATGAAAGCTTTCGACAGTATGCTCAACGTTGGAGGGATTTAGCCACTCAAGTACAACCACCCTTAATCGAAAAGGAGACAACGATGCTTTTTGTTCACACACTAAAGGCACCGTATCTCGATCGCTTGGTGGGTAATGCTACAAGGAGTTTCTCCGACATAGTAATGTCAGGAGAAATGATTGAGAGCGTGATTAAAAGCGAAAAAATCGACGCAGGGGACAATGAAAAAGGGTAGCCCCAAAGAGGAAAGAAATCGGGGTAAATAATGTAAGCACATACAGGCCAACTTATTCGAAGCCAATCACGATGACGCAGTCAAAACCTCCTTCTGACAATTATCAGAATTTACCAAGAACAGAGTTAAACTGGAAAAAGAATACCGAGAAGATTCAGTTCACTCCAATTCTCGTTACGTACAAAGACCTCTATCAGCAGTTGTATGACCAACACGTGATAGCCCTATATATCACGGAGCCCGTACCACCACCATTTCTAAAGTGGTATGATGCCAACGCCCAATGTGAATTTCATGGAGGAGTGATTGGCCATTCCATTGAAAATTGTTTCACCATCAAGAAATTGGTGGAAAAACTAATCAAAATGAAAAAAATAAGATTCGATGAGCCATCGAGACCTAATGTGGCCGGAAACCCTTTGCCCGTCCATTCTGATCAAGGGGTAAATACAATTATGAGAATAGAAGGAAAAAAGGTTAAAGCTCACATTGAAGAGGTCAGATCTCCTATGAGATGGGTATGGCATCAGCTGGTGGCTAGAGGAATGATCGGACAGGACAACGTAAGGATGGTAAAAGCAAAGAACTATTGTGACTTCCACAACGCTGAAGGTCATGAGATTCAGCATTGTACGGAGTTCAAAGTCCTAATACAAGACCTGATCGACCGCAAGGAATTAGAGTTCTTCGAAGAAGAGGAAGAGATAGGGGACATTTGCTCCTCCGAAGGAAAAAAGAAACATGAACATGATCGCCCAATAATAATCATCTCCACATCCAGGGGAGCTGAGATAAGAAAACAAGAGACACCATGTGTTATCATATGGAAACCCGCACCGTTTCCTTATGAAGACAGTAAAAGAGTTCCCTGGAATTACGGGTGCGACATTATGGCACACAAGGATGAGCAGCCGCAAAATGTGAACCTAGTCACACGCAGCGGTAAAACTTACAACGTGGAGGAGAGAGCAGCTACCAAAGGGAAAGGTATAACGGTTGAACCCGAAAAGGTGACTGACAAGTTGGAACCGATAAACGAGCCGGTGGTAGAAAGAGAAGCACAAGAGTTCCTGAAATTCTTAAAACACAGCGAATACAGTGTAGTTGAACAATTACATAAGCAGCCCGCACGTATATCTATCTTGGCGTTACTGCTGAGTTCAGAGGCACACCGTAACGCATTAATGAGGGCGCTCAACGAAACCTACGTGACCCAGGATATATCGGTATGCAAGCTGGATCGACTGATTAACAACATCAGTGCTGATAATTTCATTTTCTTCAATGATGATGAAATCTCATTTGGAGGTATGGGATCGACCAAAGCATTGCATATTACCACTCGCTGTAAAGGGTATACTCTACCCGGGGTGCTTATTGACAACGGCTCAGCTTTAAACGTTCTACCGTTAGTCACTCTCGAGAGACTGCCCATCGATAGCTCCCACATGAGGACGTGCCACAACATAGTCAGAGCGTTTGATGGAACCGAAAGAAAAGTGATGGGTAGGATTGAGGTACCATTGCAAATAGGCCCAAATATTTACGAGGTTGACTTCCTAGTGATGGATATCAAGCCTTTCTATAATTACTTATTAGGAAGACCTTGGATTCACGCAGCAGGGGCAGTACCGTCCTCACTTCACCAAAAGCTCAAACTGGTGACTGACGGAAGGTTGGTTACAATCAATGCTGAGGAGGATATTGTTGCGTCTGTAACAAATGATACCCCGTACATAGACAAGGATGAAGAGGCAATAGAATGCTCTTTCCGTTCGTTGGAATTTGTCAATGTCACATTCATTGGAGAGGGAAGTAAAATTTCTGAACCTAAATTGTCGCAAACGACGAAGATGGGATTACGTTTGACGATTGGAAAAGGAGCATTACCGGGAAAAGGGCTCGGGAAATACCTTCAAGGAGTAATCTATGCACCATCGCTATTTGGAAAATGGGACCGTTTCGGGCTAGGGTACAAATCGGATGTGAAAGAAAAGAAGAAAGAGATAGAGCGGAAACGAGAGATAAGAAGAGCGCGACAAGCCGGGGAAGAAATCAGTTGGAGACCGATGACCTTCCCTCATATCTCGAAAACTTTCATTTCTGGTGAGCTAAGGCTTGAGGAGGAAAGAGTTGCGAGACTGGTAATGGAATTGAGCATAAATGCTGTTTCTGAAGAAGCTGAAGAAAGGAGTTCGCTTCAAATATGTCCATATGCACCTGGGAGTAATTTGGACAATTGGACAGAAGAGGAGCTCCCCGTAGCTTTTAGGAACATTTCAAAGTAATACTCGTCACACTTCTATCATTCTATGCCCAAGAATGGTAGAAATCTTTTGTAAAAGGGCTTTTGAGTTTTTATCCATCATCTTAAATGAAAATACATTTTGACAACCATTTCTTTATTCTTTTCTTTTCAAATCCTGAATAAATAAATAAATCATTCTTGAATATCTACACCCATAATCATGTCATACAGCCATTCATTAATTTATTTTGTTCATTAGCCCATTCTCATTCTTTACAGATCTTGGGATATCAGTAATATGAGTGATACTGACTCCGAACCTCATTTCGAGCAAGATATGTGCCTTGAGGAATCGCAAGACTTTGAAGATGACCAGGATTGTAATATATTTCCTGAATTGCAACGAATGATGGAACAGGAGGAAAAGCAAATCTTGCCCCACAAAGAGGTAGTGGAAACAGTAAGCATAGGGGATGAGGATGAAAAGAAAGAAATAAGAATCGGGACCAGCATCTCAGCAAAGACACGAGGAGATCTTATTGAGCTGCTAAGGGAATTCAAGGACGTCTTCGCCTGGTCCTACCAGGACATGCCGGGGCTAAGCACCGACATCGTGGTTCACAAGCTCCCAATAAAGGAAGAATGCAAACCTGTCCAACAAAAACTTCGCAGAATGCGACCTGATGTGTTGCTTAAAATAAAAGAAGAGGTCCGAAAACAGTTCGACGCAGGTTTTCTCCGAGTAGTTGAATATTCGGAATGGGTCGCCAATATAGTTCTTGTCCCCAAGAAAGATGGTAAAGTACGTATGTGCGTAGACTACCGGGATTTGAATAGGGCCAGCCCAAAAGATAACTTTTCGCTGCCACACATCGACACTCTGGTAGATAATACAGCGGGGCATGCCTTTTTCTCCTTCATGGATGGTTTCTCCGGATATAACCAAATAAAAATGGACTCTGAAGACATGGCGAAAACCACCTTTGTCACAATGTGGGGAACATTTTGTTATAAAGTGATGCCGTTCGGACTTAAAAATGCTGGGGCAACATATCAAAGAGCCATGGTGACGTTATTTCATGACATGATGCACAAAGAAATTGAGGTTTACGTCGACGACATGATTGCAAAGTCCCGAACGGAGGAGGAACATGTGAATGTCTTGAGGAAACTGTTCATGAGGTTGAGGAAGTTCCAGCTAAAATTGAACCCTGCCAAGTGCACTTTTGGGGCTACGTTCGGAAAATTATTGGGTTTTGTGGTCAGCCAAAAGGGGATCGAGATAGACCCAGACAAAGTTAAAGCCATACAAGAATTACCCCCGCCTCGTACGCAAAAGGAGGTTCGAGGTTTTCTTGGAAGATTGAATTATATCGCTCGGTTTATTTCGCAGTTAACAGAGAAGTGTGACCCAATATTTCGCCTTCTTAGAAAGCATAACCCAGGCGTTTGGGATGATCAGTGCAACCGAACTTTGATAAAGTTAAGCAATATTTATCCGACGCTCCGGTACTAGTATCACCAAATCCCAACAAACCATTAATTTTGTACTTAACGGTTTTCGAGAATTCTATGGGATGCGTCTTCGGCCAACACGACGAGACGGGAAGGAAAGAAAGGGCCATATACTATCTCAGTAAGAAATTTACTGACTGTGAAATAAGATACTCTCCAATAGAAAAACTATGCTGTGCACTGGTTTGGACTACCCGAAGGTTGCGACAATACTTGCTATACCACACGACATGGTTAATCTCAAAGTTGGATCCCTAAAATACATGATGGAGTCAACCGCGCTGAATGGGAGAATGGCCAGATGGCAGATCCTATTGTCAGAATTTGATATCGTCTATGTGAGCCAAAAAGCAATTAAGGGAAGTGCAATTGCAGACTTCCTTGCCAGTAGGGCTTTGGAAGACTATGAGCCAATAAATTTCGACTTTCCAAATGAGGATCTGATGTATGTCGCAAATACCGAAGAAGAGACAACGATTGAGCATTCGTGGCGATTAAACTTCGATGGTGCTTCAAACGCTATCGGTAATGGGATCGGTGCAGTTTTAGTGTCACCAGAAGGAGACCATTATCCCTTCACCAGTAAGCTTGACTTTGATTGCACAAATAATATGGCAGAATATGAGGCATGTATCATGGGGATCCAAGCAACCATAGATCGAGGGATCAAAGTTTTAGAAATCTATGGAGATTCAGCATTGGTAATCTACCAGCTCAGAGGAGAATGGGAGACCAGGGACTCCAAATTAATTGAATATCGAAATATGATCCTCGAACTGATCAAAGAATTTGACGAGGTCACGTTCAGGTACCTCCCACGCGAAGAAAACCAAATGGCTGATGCTTTGGCCACCCTAGCTTCGATGATAAAAGTGAATAGGCCAGAGGATATGAAGCCCATTCAAATGAGCATTTACGAAACTCCAGCTCATTGCTGCGACATCAAAGAAGAAGAGAAAGAAGAGCATCCTTGGTACCAGGATATTCTCCACTATGTGAAGGATCGAAAATACCCCGAGAAAGCTACTGATAATGACAAAAGGACATTGAGAAGGCTCGCAAATGAGTACGTCCTAGACGGAGAGGTCCTGTATAAGAGAAGGAAAGATCAGGTGTTATTAAGATGTGTGGACTCAATCGAGGCTAAAAAGATCCTAGAAGAAGTCCATGAAGGGATTTGTGGAACACACGCGAATGGATTCAAGATGGCTAGGTAGATCATGAGATTTGGGTACTACTTGTCGACCATGGAGACTGATTGTATCAACTATGCCAAGAAATGCCACAAATGCCAGATCTATGGGGACAAGATACATGTGCCTCCTTCACCTCTGCACGTCATGACATCCCCATGGCCTTTTTCTATGTGGGGCATGGATGTTATTGGACCAATTTCGCCAAAGGCCTCTAATGGACATAGATTCATTTTCGTGGTTATCGACTACTTCACCAAGTGGGTAGAAGCTGCCTCTTATGCTAATATTACGAAGTCTGCAGTCAGCAAGTTCCTAAAAAAGGAGATCATATGTCGATATGGGATGCCAGAAAAGATCATATCAGACAATGCATTAAACTTAAACAACAGCACTATATCGGAGGTCTGTGAGCAGTTCAAGATCAGACACCATAATTCGTCCCCATATCGCCCGAAAATGAATGGAGCGGTAGAAGCAGCGAATAAAAACATCAAGAAGATTATTGCAAAAATGACAGAAACTTATAGAGATTGGCACGAAAAGTTACCATTCGCACTCCTTGCTTATAGAACTTCTGTCAGAACGTCTACTGGGGCAACACCGTTCTCACTCGTATATGGAATGGAGGCTGTTCTGCACATTGAAGTAGAGATTCCTTCTCTCCGAGTCTTATCAGAGCTGAATTTGGATGAAGCAGAATGGGTCCAAGCCAGATATGATCAGTTAAATTTGATTGAAGAAAAGAGATTAAAAGCTATCTGTCATGGTCAAATGTACCAAAAACGGATGATGCGTGCTTACAACAAGAAGGTTCGTCCTAGAGAATTCCATGAGGGAGACCTAGTCTTGAAGAAGATACTTCCAATACACAAAGACTCTCGAGGAAAATGGATGCCTAATTGGGAAGGGTCGTACGTTGTAAAGAAAGCCTTCTCTGGAGGAGCTTTAATTTTAACTGAAATGGATGGCAAAGAACTATACAACCCGATGAATTCAGACTCGGTGAAGAAATATTACACATAAAAAAAAAACACGGAGAGGTCAGGATGAAAACCCGTGAAAGGGCATCCCGAAACCAAAGGGGTTTTGAGTTGAAAACTCGAAAAGAGCAACTTAAATACAAAACAAGGACAACCAACGGCTCCCTCAAAAGTGGCAAAATGAAAATATTTTACATCTTGAGGCATCGACGGAGTAATTCCGAGACCTCCAGAAACATAGCAAGCGAAAAATGATCTTTGGATCAGGGAAACTTATAGCTGATATCTAGGTCTAATACTTTCCTATTGGTCGTTATTTGTTCTTTGTAAATGTTTGATATCATAGCCAATAAATCTCCAAATTTGATCCCATTCTTTTCCATATTGTCCAAGTATTCTCATATTAAAATGATGGATAAAAGGTCATAAAAGGAAACTAGGGTTCGCGGGTATTATTTTAGGAATTTCCTAAAAGACATGGGGATCCTAAACAACAGCCAGTTGAAAGAGTTTAAAACATGAAAGAAGCAATCCGAATGTCATATTTGCCAGGTTGAATTCAAGGAAATGCCAGGGGATGGCTTCAAAATAGAAAAGACTAATCTTTAGGAAATTCAAACATTTAAATTATACACATTCATACTAGGATAAGAGCATTTTAACTCATTTCCAAGCATAACATCCTAAACATACCTGGCCCACGCAGAGAACCGTTTGAGCATTTTCCGCAGGACTCAGCGTCATAGGATGCGCGATGGAAAAGCCAAGACCGTGATAGAGGATCCCGCATCACGGCGACTTGAAAGGAAGAGTTCCAAGTTACAAACAAACAAGTCTAGCATGTTGCGAACATAAAGAGTCGAATCCACGACGATGGACTTCCCACATAGAAGTCAAGATGAATCAGATCAAACAAAACCTTTTCCTATCTGCTTGAAATTAAAGGAGAGTGGATAACACGTCTTCATCTCTGAAATTGAAGTAAGAGCAACGCCACCCGCTTGAAATTGAAGTAGAGTGGATAACACGTCCTCAGCTCTGAAATTGAAGTAAGAGTAACATCATCTCCTATCCTCTTGAAATTGAAGTAGAGTGGATAACACGTCCTTATCTCTAAAATTGAAGTAAGAGCAACGTCATCCCCTTGAAATTGAAGTAGAGTGGATAACACGTCCTTATCTCTGAAATTGAAGTAAGAGCAACGTCATCCCCTTGAAATTGAAGTAGAGTGGATAACACGTCCTTATCTCTGAAATTGAAGTAAGAGCAACGTCATCCTCTTGAAATTGAAGTAGAGTTGGATAACAAGACTTCATCTCTGAAATTGAAGTAACAGCAACGTCATCCTCTTGAAATTGAAGTAGAGTGGATAACACGTCTTCATCTCTGAAATTGAAGTAGGAGTAACATTATTTCTTATCCTCTAGAAATTGAAGTAAAGTAGGATAGCAAAGTCTTTATCTCCCTGAGGAGCAAAGCCATGCCTCGACGCCAAACCCCACTCAGGAGGACGCAGCAAGCCAAGGGCAGATTCTATTTTTCCGCAGTCACGATGGATTGGAATAGAGTGGCAAGTCAAGTGTTGTCAACATGAAGTGGTCAACAGGGGAGCCGAGAGTCAGCGAAATTTGACAAAATTGGGCCTCTTTTTAATCTTTGCTTTGTTCCTGTCACGCAGCAACAAGCAAAGAGGGGCAGCTGTTGGAGCCCAATTTTGACCGGGCCCAAACCATTTGAAAATTAAATTTATTTTAATCTTAAATTTATTTTAAATTCGATTTAAATTTAAATTTGAATTTAATTTAAATTCAATGTTATTATAAATTTAATTAGAAAAGTCCAATTACATTTTGACCCAATTGGGCCCAACTCATAAGTCCAAATTTACAAGCCCAATCGGGCTAAGATTGGCTAATCCAAATCTTTTTATTTAACCCAATTTGACCCAAAGTTATAGCCTAAACCAAAACCCCCTTTACAGCCCGACTCAGCAGTACCAAAGGTCAAAGACTGAGCCCCCCCCACGTGCCTATGCTGCTGCTGGCCACCAGCTCCATCTGCTGACCACCAAGCTCCACCATGCCCTGCCACCACTGCCCAGAAGAACCTGCAACAAGCAAAGGAGATTAGAAAGGCATTTAATTGTAACAAACAAAATAGCATTATGATAATCTGGTTATAAAACCAGAGTCAATTCATTGTAAAAAAAAACCTATTCTGAAAAAGGAGAGAAAACCCAATCTTTGAAATTTGAATACAAAACACTCTTTTGAAAATCCTATATACGGACCTTTTCTAAGAATCTATACAAATTTTGACTCTCTAAACATTTTAAACCAAAGCAGAAGCAGTTGAAAGCAAAAAGGGCAATCGAACAACTATATTAGTAGTAAGAACGCAGACCAGAGTAAGGATTCTCAGGCTTTGCAGAAACTCAGGTATATTCAATGCATATCTATTTGTCATAAATTGAATCTTTAACTAATTACTATTGTCATCTATTACATTTAATTATTCTCACACTCTTAAACATGCATGCATTTATTAAATTAATATCAGTTAGCTTCCCAAAACGTATTAAGTACCTGTATTAAATATTTAATAATTTCATTAATAATTTTAATAATAATAATGATAATTAATAATAAACATTTTTAGTAATAACGGAAAGAAAATAGAAGACGATGGGACAAAATACCCCCTGTTTCGGGTTGTTTTCACCGGAGCCTCACACCGGATCTGTCCACTATCGAAAATCACGTCGAGATCGCCTTCTATCGCCATCGCCGTAGCACCCCCCAGGTCGGAATCTACAGGGATAAACAAAGGACGAACGGACCTTAAAAGAAAGGAAGAGATTTTCAAAGAAGATTAAAATGGGTTGTCAAATGAAAAGGAAAAGAAAAGAAAAAAAAAGAAAATGTTTTGGAAAATCCCAAATCTGGATTTCCAGATCTGGGTTTGGTTTTAGAAGGAAGAAAAGAGTCTGATTTTTAAACTAAAAAAGGGGTTTAAAAATGTTAAAAAAGAAATAAAAAAGAGAACAGAACAAAGAATGAAAGAGAAAGGGGGCTGTTTACCTTCCGACGAATAGTAAGAAAAATTCGTTTTCGAGGTGGTTTCGACAAATAGTAAGAAAAATTTGAATAAAATGGATGAAAAGAGGGAATGGGATGATAATGGAGGGCTTGTTGGGGTTCTAGTTAAAGAGGGTAAAAATTTAAAGGAAAAGGAAGTCTCTTCTTCTGAAGGCATTGATGGTTGGCCTATAACAGTCATCAAGGAGACATGAAGGTTATATCTTGAAACTCTCAAGGTATAGGACCACTCTTGATAAGTTCAAGCCTGCAATGAGGTGAAGATCAAGTATGATCATGATATTATCTTGCTTATGGAAACTAGAAATGATGATTGTAAGGTGGAAAGACTTAAGAGTTAGAATGGGGTATGATGAGGCATATTATCTTAATCCTTATGGTTTAAGTGCAAGGTTGGCACTTTGGTGGAAGGGGAATTCTCAAATTAATATAATTTAAGGTTGTAAAAACTTCATTGATACAAGTGTTGTTGATGTGGATAATTGAGATTACTGTAGAATGTTTTAGATCTATGGGGCCCCTATATGTGAAGATAGGTTATCGATTTGGGAAAAAATTAGTAAGGAATTAAGTGGTGTAAATGTTGAGTGTCTGTGTGTTGGAATTTTAATGATAATTTTTATAGGAGGGAGAAGGAATGGGAAATAGAAAGCCAAGAAGGAATAGACTTAGCTTTCAAAAATTTATTAATGAAAGTGGTTTGATTGACTTGGGTTTTAAGAGTCAAAAGTTTGCTTGGTTTAGTTGTAGGGAGAGTAAAGCCATTAAAGAAAGGTCAGATAGAGGATTTGATCACTACCCGATTTTGGTTGATACTAATGCTAGAGATAAAAGGAAATCTAGAAGCTTTAAATTTGGGATTTTTTGGGATGAGAATGAAGATTGTGAAAGAGTAACTAGAGAAGGGTGGTAGTCTAAGTGTGATGGTTCTTGGATGTTTAAATTGAAGAAGAAATTGATTCATTGTAAACAATTTTTGATGACGTGGAGTAAGGAAATTGTTGGTAATAATAGAGAGAAGATTAAGGAATTATGTTCTAAAATTGCTATGATTCAAGGTGGGGAGATGTGGAGAATAAGTTATAGTTGTTGAAGAATGTTGGCAAGGATATTATAGATTTATGAAAAAAAGTAGAATTGTTTTGTAGTCAAATATCAAGGGTCAAGTAATTAAAGTGTAGGGATAAAAATAATAAATTCCTTCACCAAACTATTAAAATGAGATAGTGGTTCAATTAAATCCTAAGGTTGAAAAACAAAGATCGTGTACTTGCAGACACCACCATTCTTAATTCCTTATATTTTTGTGTATTATTTAACAACAAACGATAACACATTTATAAGCAGTCAATGCACTTCTAATTCAAGCCAAAACTAAGAAAGAATAAAATAATCTTATGGTTGAAATGATTAGCTCAATTCACTCTGATTTAGATGAAGAAAAATGCTTAAAATCCTCCATCAAGACAATCAATCTTACAAATGATGCAATCTCAACAATTACAATCACCAAGACATAAAAAAAAGGCAAAAATAGTAATGGCTTGACTCAATAATACCTTACAAGATATTCTTCGCAAAATTCAATAAAAAGAAGGAAGAAAAAAAATAAAAGTCAAAGTAGATTCTCTACAAATTCCATTGAAGGAAAAAGCCAAAGTGCTATAGCATGCTACAATACTTGACACCAAAATGCTATAGTGTTGGAGTGCCTTAATTAAATGTTCTTTACAAATTCCACTAGAAACAAAAAAGCCAAAAAGCACTCAAAATAATCTGAGTAAAAATTTTCATGTATGCTACAATATGCATTCAATTATTGTAATATTGTAAAAATATGTGAGAGCTCTATATAAATAGCTCCGGATCGTAAATGAAAAACCAAATCTTCTTTGTAAGAATTTATTTGAGAAAGTTTCAAATGATATATTAGTTTCTTTCAAATTTATAAGTTTTCAAGTTTAAATTTTATTTCAAAATATTCAATTTGGAAAATCAAAACTCAAACTCAAATCTTCAAATCATTCTGCTGTAATTGTTGTGTATATATTAGTTTGAGAATAAAAATGATAAATTACAAAAATATTGACATTCCAATTTTAAATATACTAAATGTTATCTTGTAAGGGTTATTACGTGTACTAAATGAAATAAAATTTATTATTTTGTTACAAAAGTGCTTGCGGTATGAGAACATGATGAAACTAAAATTTGATATATGTTTACTATCACCTATTAAGGGTGACTATATAAATTAAATCAGCTAACTTGAAGGTTGTAAGCCAAATTTAATTTGGTTTCATGAATAAAACTTAAGGGTTTTTTTAATGAGATTCTTAACAATGAAATTAAAATCAAGGATAAGAATAATATTAAGTACTATAGCATTGAAATTAAAGTTAGTAATAGGATGTGTGTTTGGATGTAAAAATAATAACTATAGTCAATTGAATTATAATGAGATAAAAAATGTATAAAAAAATTTCGTTAGAGAAAAAACCTTAACCGCTCAACTTTCTCAAATCAAGTTTTAGCCTTGTTGAAAGAAACATCGGTCTTCGGGTCGGTTGCTAGTCACGACTTCTTTAAAAATATTTTTTATTTTTTTTAGTTTGAGTCCACTTTGTTTTCTCTAAAAACTATGGTGGTTTTTGTTTCAGTTTACACTATTATGGTTCTCTAAAAACTTTGTTTTCTCTTAAAGTTATTGTAGTTCTTGTCCATTTTATTTTCTTTAAAGGCGTTGGTTGTTTTAGTTTTAGTTTTAAGTTTCTAGTCGTGTTTTGGCGCATATGAGATTTGCTAAGGTAAGAGTGCCGCTAGATCTATGGGGACCATTCTCAGAGGGCCTTACCATGATAGAGCATTGTGATAGTATTCACAAAATTTGACTCTGAGATCATGATGGTGAGAAGGAAGATAGGTCATCTAAGATTTGATCTTTTTTGCATCACTAATGCAATGGGTGTATTTGGGTTCTTGGTAGTAGTTTCTTGATTTACAAGAGTTCTTCTTCAATTTGGTTTGATGATGGCAAGGGTAGGAAACAACTTTTAGCAATTTGATCAAGTGATGTATATGTAGTTTGTTTCTGAATTATTTCGGTGTTGCATCTACTATTAATTTATTTTTTTCTCATTTGAAATTATTCTACAGACTTGAGATTTTCGCATAAATTTTTTAGTATCTTATTTATCATTTGTGCAACACTCTTTATTCAAAAAAACTCGAGTAATGAATACTAGATTTAGCACTGAACATTCTTTGCCATTTCAAATACTTATATTTTGAGCCCTTGTGAAGGTCACATTACCCTTTTTAGAGCTTAATTAGACTAACAATAAAGTCTAATTTTATTCCAAACTTGTTTCTAGTCTCTTTTGGCCTAACTAAAAATTTTCAATTCTTGGACTATATGTCTTGAGACAAAGGTTTAAACGTCTTGAGACAGTGTCATGTTACCATGGAACTTTAGCTTTGAAGCTATCTTGTCTCGAGACAAATGAGTGTATGTCTCGAGACATGACCCTAATACTGTAGCTTTTTAGCTTCGAAGTTCTTGTGTCGCAAGACACATTTTGTATGTAATAATCAAAGCTGAAAATTCTATTTTCAAACACCTCCAGACCATACCAAAACTGTCCACGAGCATTCCAAACAATAATCAAAGCTCATAAACTATGTAATACCTTATATTGGCCATTCAAAACACATTAAACTCAAAAATTAAAACAACTAGACACTTTCTTTCTTACTTCATAAACCCACCTATGTAAATGCCATACTCTATACCATGGAATTTGTTTTATACCACTTTTCTCCCAAGCCTTGATGAGATGTGTTGAGGTCACTACTTCAAATGAGAACTTCAATTCGATCTTTCACCTATGCGTTGAAAATAACGCGTTAATGTCGTGAACGCTTAGTAAGTACCCATGAATTTATATCTTACCATTTCTTTTATTTTTTTATCACAAACATTATTACTATTATAACTCATGAATATATCTTAATAACCAATAGGTTATTGCATGTTGGCAAAATTCACTAATACTTTGATTTACTAATTTTATCATTTAACGGATGAATAGGAGCAAAACTTTTATCAGAAATCAGTTACCACGACTTTTGATCCCATGCTAGACACGTTCGAACCGGATGGATTCACGGAGCACATAAGTGCTGAAAACACGGACACCGAAGTTTTTTAATAGAATAGGAGGCACTGAAGTGCGATATAACGAATATCACAAAAAACATGAGAGCACTTAGGTTCCTATTGCATGCCATCTATATCCACAAATTTTAATGCTAGTCTACATGGCACTCGAATATAACTGAAGTTACAATAATTAATTATGAATACCTTATTCCACAATTTTCACGATATCATCTCATTTTCACATTTCTTTAATTCTAGGTTACTATTTAATATTATATAAATATATAATTTCGAACATTAAAATTTTCAAGAGCATTTTCTATACATTTCCATTCCATGACTAACCATGATCATTATTCATACTAGTATTTATTTAACGATTTTCACAATTTAGATACGTTTTTGCACTTATTCAATTTAGTCATCAATTTTCCATGATTTAAAGAACAATTGTAATTTCATTTACAATAATCATGGAACTTTATTTGGTAAATTATTAATTCACAATACACCCTACATTTAGTGTTGTCTACATCATTTTCACTTATCAAATAATAACACATAAAATTTTTATGTACTTTTCAATTTAGTCTTTTTTACCACAAAATCAATATTCAATATTACATAGCACTTTAATCCATTAATTCATCATAATATCTTATTTCACATGCTCTTCACTTTTCTTATTTCAATCATCAATTTCACCAGGTTCACTATTTAGTCCTTTAGCATCATGAACATACAATATTTACTATAATCTCACTTCAACATCACTTTATGCCTATTTCATTACCATACTTCACTTCAATTAAGCTTTCTTTTAAAATATTCTATTTCACATATCAAATTACTTTACACTTTATTTTACTAATTTACCACAACTTTGACAATATTCACATTTTAATCCTTAGGTAACAAGAGAATTCAAGGGTACTTACCTCTCTTCAACCTTTAATCACTTGTTTTTATCTTTTCTTTTCGACTTGGATCACTTCCTCTATCTCTCTCTTCAATATCATGTCAAGAACATAAAATTTTCCATGAGAAATATTTACTTTAACATCATTCCTATACTTTTTTTAACAAGATTAAACTTGAAAACATTATGAAATCTTAATATTCATACCTTTTTCTGTTGATATCAAACCTTAGTTTGATGTTCTCTCTCCTCCAGCATGAACATACATCTTTTTCACTTAAAAATCACCTTGCTATGATATTGTATTTTTTGTTTCACTGAGGATTTCTATGGATATTTGGTGGTTTCTAGCATGAATTTGATGATTATGGCGAAAAGGGACTAATTTGTAAAAGAATGAAAACATGAAAAATTCTACATCTTATCCCCAAATATCCAACTATTTAATTAATAAAATAATCTAGAATAATTTAATATTAAATAATAAAATAATTTTAAAATAATCAAACTAATCATCTTTCAACACTTTCCTTCCTTAATTATTAACATGATAATTATCTTGATTGGGAAATGGTCATTTTGCCCTTTAACTTTTTCAATATTTACTTTTAGTCCATTTCTCACTTTTAGAAAATTACAATTTAGACACTTTAATTTCTCCTCTTATTCGATTTGATCCTTATTCACCAATTGATTTTACTCTTTAGTCCTTTCTACCCTTGGGACATTTTTACTATTGGTCCTTCAACTTTTTTATTTGTACTTTGCCTACATGAATTTTGAATATTTACGCTTGAGTCACAAAACTTTTTACATCTTTATAATCTAGTCTTTGCCTTAAATTAATATATCATGACATACTTCTTAATTCAACTTTTTTTGGCATCCACCAACCTTCTCTTTTATCATTTATATTTCTTATTTTACTTTACTGAGAAATCCATTATGCACGATTTTCACTTAATACTACTTTTAAAAAAATAATAACATAACGATTTTAGGGGGTGATATAGTTTGCACTGTGTCCATGGTTCATATTAATAACAATGTTTTTTTGAAAAAAATATAATGAGATAAAAAAGAATAATATTTGATGCACCGTTGGTGCATAAGTCTCATGCAACATCAGTAAATAATAATATGACACGTCATCATTAAATTAAATAAAAAACATGGAAGACTTGTAAATAAATACTAATAATTTTATCTAAACATAATTGAACATTAATTGTAACTATTATAAATAAATATTAATAACTCTCTGATTTAGGATCTTGTCATAGCTTCTATCAATTTTGTCATTATTATTTTTTAGCTAAATTTGACTATTAACCTTTCAAAATGAGTCAAATAGTTTCTTCTTAATGGAGAGGTTGATAAAAACATTATTTTTTAATGATGTTGCCATGATAACCTGTGTGGCAATCAACATGTACTTCATCCTAAAATAACACTATTTGTCTTATATGTCACGTGAACAAATGATTTAAAGCTTATAATTTTTTTTGAAAAAGTATAAAAATTCAAAACAAAAACATGAAGCACACGTGGAATGTCATGTGAGTTTCCATATATAAAATTTAAATATTTTAGTCAATATCCCCATTCAGAAAATAATAATTCGACTCTTTTTGAAAGGTCACTAGTCAAAAAAACAATAATATTTTAGTCAATGACCCCGTTCAGAAAACAATAAGGGTTGAGAGTAAAATTTAGCTAAAAAAAGAACAATGGCCAAATTGATGAAAGACGTAAACGTTGACAGCTAAATTTGGAAATAGGCCTATAATAAATAATTTAAAACTTCTAACGTTAAATGATAAAGAGATAAATACAAAAAATACACATTATCAACTTCAATCCAGTGTGTAATTTGATAGTAAACTTTGATTCTGTTCAATTATGCCCATTAAACTTTCAATTTGATTCAAACATTTATATATAAAACTTTGATTTTGATTCAATCGTACATATTTAAATAAATGAATACATCAATTTATTTTTATTTTAGATAAGTATATTATTTATATATGTAATATGTAAATGTAAAATGATGTTTATACCGAAATGATATTAGTTGTTTAGGAAAATTGAATCAAATTAAAATGTCATTTATAAAATTACACAAAATCAAAATTTATGTATAATATTTTTTTGATGAATTACAAACAGCGACTAGCGCGACACGAACCCAAGTTACACTTACTCATTGAACCAAATTTCATTTGTATCTTACGGATTTATCCCATAATAAAATATTATATATGTTTTAAATAAATTTTAAAATATGTTGATATAAAAGTAAAATTTTATTATTTTTTAAAAAAAAAAATACAAATAACGGGATGCGCATATACAAACATAGGTTGTAAGAAAATAAAAGGCTTAGTGGTTAGAAAGGAGGAGCGGAGCAATGGGTTAACATATTTATCGCCAAACCATCCATTTTAAGGCCATTCCCAAAACAGCAACGAAAGCCTTCACATCTCTTCCCTTAAATTCCTCTTTGATTTCCAACCAAATCAGAGAGCACAAAGAAAACAACAAAGAGGGGAAAGAGAAGTCGAAGTAGAAGATAGAATAACACAACAAAAGATCTCTTTCTCCCTCTCTCTCTAGCCGGTGTTTTAGCGATATTTCGTTAAGAATCATTAGGGGATTGATGTAGAAAATCCAACACTGGGGAATAAAGGGTAAAACAATGGAGGTTCAGCGTATGAAGGAATTGTTGTTACTTTGGTCGAGGTTGCAGAGTAATCGTGTGGCTCTCGTGGGTGGAAATCACACCGCCGCTCGATTTTGCACTCGCTAAGTTTTGCCTTCTTCGTCCCTCTCTTTCTCGCCTGTTATAATCTCTTCCTTGTTTTACTTTAATATGCTATCTCCCGATTTTCTTTTCCGGGAAAGTATTCTATTTCTCTTCTCGTTCAATATACCTTGCATTTGATCCCTTTTGTTTTCTGAATTTTTACGATTAGATTTGTAAGCTCTTTTTTGTTTGTGTTTTAATCAAGCATTTGGATTAATGGCTGTCCATATTATTTATGGACTTCTAAACAAATTCCATAAAAACAAGCATAAAGCCTTGAAAAATGGCATTAATTTGCAGTCTGGTGCACGATTGATCATCAAAGTTCCTCGCTCTAGAGTTTTTAAGCTTCTTGCTCGATTCTTATCGGTGTTGGCTTTGACCATATTTTTGCTTCCTTGGTCGGGAATAAGATTCATCGTCAACGACGAACCCACTCGGCCTGTTTATACAATCAAGCCTAAAGTTGTCCATGAGGCCGTTGATCCCATTAATCTGGAATCTCTGCTATTGCTGTACAATGATTTGAACAATGAAGGTATTCTGAAACCGGATAACAAAGGACTACTGTTAAGCAATAACTATGATGAAGAATCCATTCAGGGAAATTCCTTCCTAACCAAAACTGATATGGAATTCAGTTCTACAAATGACTTTGATCGACTAATGTTAATCCCTGACGAGTCCTTCGATTTCATCTTCACTGAAAACATACAATCCGCCCCAAAATTCATCGACCGAAGTCTCAAAGTTGGCGGTATTGTTGCTGTTCAGAAGTTGGACTCATTGCATTCATTCAACAAACCGTCTAATTACAAGATTGTTTACTTTAGGAAATTCCATTCCAACTTTTTTGTGATGAAAAAGCTTGAAAATGCTCCACCGATCCCAAGTTCCCGAAGGCGACTTTTGGGGTATAATACATCAGAAGTGAAAAGGGCAGCATTGAAGAAATTGGAAGACGTTCTCCTTGAACCACCAAGAGAATCCTCAGGGACGTCCAGAGCTTACCTTAAACGAACCAAATATTTGCCAGATCTATTGGGGGACTCTCTCGAAAGCTACCCTCGTCGGGTTTTCATTGATGTAGGCTTGCCTAAGAAAGATGGCGACAGTGCCACCACCTGGTTTGTCAAGAATTATCCCACAAGGAATCTGAAGTTCGAGATGTACAAGATCGAGACACTAACCAAAGACTCTACCAAGAAAGAGGAGTTGCAGAATGCGGCGGAGACTGGGATGTCGGATTGGCTGAGGAAGAATGTGAAGGAGGAAGAGTATGTAGTGATGAAGGCTGAGGCTGAAGTGGTTGAAGAGATGGTGAAGAGCAAGGCTATTAGATTGGTTGATGAGCTGTTCTTGGAATGCAAACCTAAAGAACATGGTGGAAGAAAGAACATGAACAGAAGGGCCTACTGGGAATGCTTAGCTTTGTATGGGAAGTTAAGTGATGAAGGTGTCGCAGTGCATCAATGGTGGGGTTGAAGGGATGTTTGAGTCAGTAGAGTGAAACATGTTTAAGGTGAGAGAGAGAGATCTACATAATATTATTTGTTCCAATACGATTTCATGAACGAAAACCCAATTTTAATTTCTTATATATGTATAAAAAATTTAAAAAAATAACGCAAACAAGAAATATTTGTTTGATTTTTTGTTCTTTGTATTCCAAGTTTTCTAATTTGTATTTGTCTTTATATAGTTTTGAAATTTGATGAAATGAATTTGTATCATGATAGATAGGGGCGAAATCAGAAAATTTTGGAGGGGAGGAGGTCGAAATTAAATTGTATATTTTTACGATAGTAATGAGATTTTATCGTTTTAATAGTTTATATATTTATAATTTTTAAAGTATTAATTAAATTTTTATTATTTGGGGGTCAAAGTGTAATTTTACCACTAAAAATTTAAGAGATTTAAATGAAAATTTTCTATTTTAAGGGGGTCGGGGCCTCTGCCAACCCTCCTAGATTCATCACTAATGATAGAACTCGGTTGAGTCGTTAGTTTTTCGTTTCTTCAAAGCTTTCATCCTTTTCGACTTACTCGATGAGAATTTGAGTTGGTTTCAAATTTTTCCAAATTGATGAAATCAAATTAATAAAGGGTTTGTCCCAATATTTATTTTATTTAATAATGGTTAGTATGAAAGGTTAAATATCAAAAAGGTCATTTCTTTTACAAAAATCATTGTATTTGGTCGATTTTTTTGAAATTTATTGTATTAAGTTAATTTTGGAGAGAGAGAAGGAAAACGTGTAATAACATGAGACTGGTCACAATGTTGCAACATGGAAGGTCAACGTCACAACATAGTGAGCAAAGTACCCAAAAGAGAAAAGTTGCCTTTAGTGTCGCGACATAGCAAAAGGGTGTCGCGACATAGCCTTGAATTCAAGCCTGAGCCTGTAAACTACCACTAGTTTCGCAACATAGGTCAGTGGATGTCGCGACACTGCCTTGACGTGGAGAGCTAATGAGCCAAAGGTGTTTTGGTCCGTACAACAAACCTAAACGTGAAAACATCAACCGAATTAGGTCAATGGACGATAACCAACCCTAAATCTATAAATAGGATTCTCTGAAGACTTCATAAACATCTTTTTATTCTAGTTTTAGTTTACAACTTTCATCTAGTTCCAATTTTCAGTTTCTTCATTTTCTTTTGTATTTAGGTTATTTCTATTTGTAATTCAGTTCTAGTTTCATTCTTGTTCTTCGAATAATCTGATTTGTGGATTCATCAATTCTTTGTGGATTTTGTGCTTACAATTATCAATACAAAATCAGGATTCTGCTTAAACCTTATTCTTGATTTATTATTCATGTTCATCTTTTTAATCAAGTTTATATCGTTTATGAGAGCCATGAGGAACTAATCCTATTATGGGGGATTAGCGAGTGGACGTGGGAGTAATTAATTTTTATGTAGGGTTTCTCAGAAGATCGGCTGGTTGGGATAGGAAGAACTCCAAACCCTAGGCCTGACAACCTTAGGAAGTCATCTAGGTGGAATGAATCCCAAATTGGTATTGCCTATTCGTGAACACCTTACTCCAATCCGGCCTGGACTGTGAGGTCGAGAGATAAGTAGTTATTGTCGACTCATTAGTTTAGTGGAAGATCAAAAGATCCTGCTAGGTTAATGACTAGTTGATTGAATAGAACCCAAAATAAGAATTACTTCAAAACCAAGATTTTTCATCTACTATTTCTAAAGTGCCAAGCCAAACCATTTCCAATCATATTTACCTATTCAAAACACATTAAAACATGCCAAAACATACTAAAATCATCCAACCTAACTGCCTAACCAATATGCCATCAATGACACCTCAATTTGAAAAATAAACACCCATAATCCAATCAAACATGTACTACAAGTAAATTCTTTCAAACATCCTTCAAATGCAAAATAACACATACCAATATTCAATCATCATTCAATTTATCCACTAAGTATTAAACACATATTTCATTCAAATGTCTTTTAGTTTCATTCATCACCAAAATACCAAAACATATACTTTAACTAGTAACATAAACAACTTATATAAACACCACAAGTAATCCAACTAACATACTTCAAAATTCTACTGAGTCAAATGACAGTAGGTGTGAGCTCCTTGTTGATCCGATTGACACGTCCCAAATGTCCAAAATCCATGGGAAATAATAAAACGAATAAGTATATCAAATACTTAGTAAATTCATATGATTAAAACTTCACTTACCTCAAATTCCTAGCATATAAAAAGTTCCATTTGAAAATACAATTTAACCTATCAATGATATAACCCACATCATTAATATATAACGACATGCTTAGCTCAACCATGAGACATCCATAAGTATTTTCGTTTTCAAATAAACCAACTATAATCTCATAACCGAATTATATAAATCATAAATTCAATTCCACATGTATGTCTCCAAGACGTAAATAACAAACATTCTCGATGAAAGTTCGTAAAATACCTCAATATACAAATGAAAATAGTAGTGTTTGGTTACCCAATAGGGTCAACCTACACAGTAATTTGCCTGGCCAGGGCTTAATTTTCCATATTCTCCAGTCCGCAACATATGCAGGAACTAGGCACCTAAATCCGTATTCTCTAGTTCACAACGTATACAGGAGTTGGAAACCTACATTCGTATTCTCCAGTCCGTAACATATACAGGAGCTGGGAACCTAAATATTTTTATAATATTTACGAGCTCGGTTTACAAAAATGAGGTCTCGATGCCTTATTTTCCAAAATCATTTGACTTTAGGGACAACTCAGTTGTACTTAGCTATTCGTTCAAATAGCAAAAATTATTAGATCAAAATTCCATATAATATTATATATGACTCGTAAATATTAAATAATAATATTTATGGACTCACTTGTTGGATTTGTGGTCCCGAAACCACTATTTCTGACACCACTGAAAAATATGTTGTTACAGTTATAGTTTATACTATATGTCCATGGTTCCTATTAATAACAAGGTTTTTTTCAAAAAAAAATATAATGAGATAAAAAGGAATAATATTTGATGCACCGTTTGTGCATAAATCTCATGCACCATTAGTAAATAATAACATGACATGTCTTCATTAAATTAAATGAAAAATATGGAAGACTTGTAAATAAATACTAATAATTTTATCTAAACATAATTGAACATTAATTATAACTATTATAAATAAATATTAATAACTCTCGGATTTAGGATCTTGTCATAGCTTCTGTCAATTTTGTCCTTATTGTTTTTAGTTAAATTTGACCATTAATCTTTCAAAAAAGAGTCAAATAGCTTGTCATTTAAGGAGATATTGACTAAAACATTATTTTGTTAACGATGTTGGCATGATAACCTATTTGACAATCAACATGTAGGGGCGAAGCCAAAAAAAAAATTTAGGGGGGACAAAATCAAATTTTAATTTTTAATAATCTATATCTTTATAATTTTTAAAAAATTAAATCAAAATTTTATAATTTTAGGAGGCTAAAGTGTATTTTTTTTTATTAATTTAAAATTTTAAAAAAAAATTAAAGGGCCTAAACAATAATTTTACATTTTAGGGGGGCCAGAGCCCTTATCAGCCCCGCTCTAGATTCGCCTTTGTCAACGTGTATTTCACGCTTAAATAACATTATTTATCTATATGTCACGTGAACACATAATTTAAAATTTATAAAAAAAATTAAAATATATATAAAAATTAAAAAAAAACATGAAACACATGTAGATTGTCATGTGAGTTTTCATGTTTAAAATTTTAATATTTTATTCAATATCCCTATGGGAGAATGTCTCTTATTTTAACCAAAGTTTATTTTGTTTTTTTTTTCTCCTAGTTAAACTCTAATTTTAATTTCTCACTTAAATTCTAATTAAGCTAGAGTTGTTGTAGTCATGTATGCTACAAAAAAATATTTAGATTGAGAGAATTTTGTTCTTTGTTTCGAAGGGTTTTTCTTGTGGGGCTTCGGGTTTTTCTTTTAATTCTCTCCATCTTTTATACTCTCCGTTATTATAGTGAAATCTCCTTTTGCTCGTGATTTTTTTTCTCTTTTGAGGAGTTTTTCCACGTAAAATTTGTTTATTCAATCTATAAAATCACCACAATAATCCATTTTTGGATCCTTTGTATAGCTTTAGTAATAATTGTAAAATATTATAAACCTCAATTCACAATTGGCTATAATAAGCAAAAAAGATTAAAAAAGAATCTTTATTTTGGGTTTTTATTGAAGATCAATACAAAATTGTTACCCTAAGCTGAAAACATATTAAAAACTAATCAAAAGGAAGATTAAACAGAACGTAAAGGAAATACCCAATACCAAAATAAAAGTATAGGGAGTAGTTTTAACAAATGGAAAACGTAAAAAAACCTATGTTAAAAGAAATGGAGAAGGGAGAGAAATAAAAGGAGAAGTAGAAGAGAATGGAAAAAAAAAAGAAAGTTAAAAAACATAAATTAAAAAATTAAACTGCTCAAAACGAAAAAAAAAATAGGGATCAATGGTATAATTAACTTAAAATTTTCGTTTAAAATGATTATTTAACATGCCATGTCAATTTATCGTTACATAGTTAACGGCTCAATGACTAAAATGTTACAACATGATAACATAAGTGAATAAAATGTAACATTTCAAATATAAGTGACTAAAATGTAACCCCAAGCAAACAAAAGTGACTATTTTGATTGTAACACCCAAAACCTGTTACTGTCGCCGACTAGGGCCCCGGGGTCCCTTCGTTCATCAATCTCAGATTAAATTTCAATATTACTTCCTTTACTCATATTTTGATAAAGCATTTTCATTATACACGTCATAAAATCATGAATGAGAAGTCAATACAGTTCAAACATGGACAAAAAGGATATTTCCATAATTCTGAGAAGCTTCTACCAGTACCTGTTGGACAAATATCGGTAGTATTCAAGTTAGTAAACAAGTTTAAAACAGTAGCAGACTTCTACTGATACTTGTAATGGTTCTACCAATACAAGTTTACCATCTACCGATACTCGACATGCTTCTACCAATACTAAAAACTCTAGAGAGCTAGGAAGTTTTACCCTGCAACTTCTACCGATACAAGTAGACATCCTACCGATACTTCTACGTTTGGAACTACTGATACATAAAATTTACTATCGAAACAACACAAGTCAGAACCTAACCTCTCTCCTACTCTGTACTTCTACCGACACATGCATGAGAACTACCGAAACAAGTAAGCAGATTTCTAAAAATGCAAACTATTCTTCTAAGTATTGAAACTACTATAACAAAACATTTCATAAGCATAGGTATAGTATGATATTCATTCATAATGACTCAAACAAGGTTACAACAAGTCATCCCAAGTTATCATAACATAATACAATCGAGCAAACACCCTTGAAAACATTCTAAAGGTTTTTTACAGCAAAACATATCAAGTTCACAATCCTACTACATGCCATATAATCCAGGTGATACGAAAGACTACCAAACGAGCTCCCGGGATAGTGTGATTCTTCTCGGGGATCAGATCTTAAACAGAAAAACAATCTACAAAACAGAGACAATACACAGGTAAGCTTACAGAGCTTAGTAAGTTCGTTGTACAGTTAACTTACGAAATATCTATTAAACGAGAGAGAGAATGTAAACAATCATCTTCATTCCTTCCGTATTCATAATCGGTACCCTTTCGTGTCATCCAGTGACTAACTCATGTGACCCAATAATGCTCTTACGAGCCAGTAGTGCTCAAACGAGTCGGTATTGCTCTTACAAGGCTGTATGCTCAAACGAGGCAGTATGCTCAAACGAGCCAATATGCTCTAACAAGCCAGTATGCTATTCCTTTCGCGTCTTCCATCACGATCCATCATCAAGAATAGAACCAAACAAATAAGGTTAGCATTTGACAAGTAGAATATGGTTACGCAAACTTATCGAATGATATTGCAAGTAAAATGAAACCCAGGGACTATTATGCAATTTTCTTTATTTCACGATCTGCAGCTCGCTCGTGATCTAAATCAATAAATCATTAAATTTCTATATTAAATCATGAATACTTAAATCATTTCTTGCATTTATGTCCATTTCGAAAAATTTACAAAATTATCCCTATACTTTCATTTTTATTCAATGTAGTCCTTAAAGCTTAAAAGTGCATAATAACCATTTTCCATAAAACCACATGGAATTCGGACACACAAGAGTGTAAACTCAAGCCCTACATGCCATTATTTCACACCAAGTACAAGTAATTTCATCATTTTATCATTTTAGTCCTTAAACTCTAATTTCATCGAAAACCACTTTACAAAAACATCAAACCCAACTACCAAGTATACCAATCTACCACAAACATTCAAGAACAAGCTCATTCATCAATGGCAAAATTTATAACATTTGACAAATTCACAAAGTAGTCCTTGAGTTAGCTAGATTAAGCTAATACGGACTCAAAAATATAAAAATTACTAAAAACGGGTGAAAAATCACCTACTAAACGTTGCTCCTAGCTTGGCCAAACCTAAAGCTTCTTCTCCTAGGGTTTTCTTTCTTTCTTTTAGCTAAATGAAGAAGATGACCCAATTTTCCTTTTGTTTTCTTTTCATTATTATGTCTTATTTACTAAATTACATATTTAGCTTTATTTAAACAAAGCAAATTTTAGAAATTTCCATGCCATTACCGTCCCTTATTTCTTAAATGGTCTAATTACCATTTTAATGCCCTAACTAACCATCCAATTTGTCAATCAATACCTTTAATCAATGAAGTTCAACTTTTACACATTTTACGATTTAATCATTTTTATTTAATTAACTATCTAAACGATAAAATTTATTAACCAAATTTTAATATGCTACTAATGACATCACAAATATTAAACAATTAATATTTATGACTCGACTCGTCAGAATTGAGGTTTCGAAACCACAGTTTCCGACATCATTAAAAATCGGACTGTTACATTGATAGTTTACCTTAAAATATTATATATGTTTTAAATAAATTTTAAAAGTGTTTATATAAAAGTAAAATTTTATTCTTTTTAAAAAAAATACAAATAACGGGATGCGCATTTACAAACATAGGTTGTAAGAAAATAAAAGGCTTAGCGGTTAGAAAGGAGGAGCGGAGCAATGGCTTAACATATTTGTCGTGAAACCATCCATTTTAAGGCCATTCCCAAAACAGCAACGAAAGCCTTCACATCTCTTCCCTTAAATTCCTCTTTGATTTCCAACCAAATCAGAGAGCACAAAGAAAGCAACAAAGGGGGAAAAGAGAAGTCGAAGTAGAAGATAGAATAATACAACAGATGATCTCTTTCTCTCTCTCTCTAGCTGGTGTTTTTGCGATATTTCGTTAAGAATCATTTGGAGGTTGATCTAGAAAATTCAACACTGGGGAATAAAGGGTAAAACAATGGAGGTTCAGCGTATGAAGGAATTGTTGTTACTTTGGTCGAGGTTGCAAAGTAATCGTGTGGCTCTCGTGGGTGGAAATCACACCGCTGCTCGATTTTGCACTCGCTAAGTTTTGCCCTCTTCGCCCCTCTCTTTCTCGTCTGTTATAATCTCTTCCTTGTTTTACTTTAATATGCTATCTCTCAATTTTCTTTTCCGGGAAAGTTTTCTATTTTTTTCCTCATACAATATACCTCGCATTTGATCCCTTTTATTTTTTTATTTTTTGCGATTGGATTCGTAAGCCCTTTTTTGTTTGTGTTTTAATTGAGGATTTGGATCAATGACTGTCCATATTATTTATGGACTTCTACACAAATTCCATAAAAACAAGCATAAAGCCTTGAAAAATGGCATTAATTTGCAGTCTGGCGCACGATTGATCGTCAAAGTTCCTCGCTTTAGAGTTTTTAAGCTTTTTGCTCGGTTCTTAACGGTGTTAGCTTTGACCATATTTTTGCTTCCTTGGTTGGGAATAAGATTCATCGTTAACGACGAACCCGCTCGGCCTGTTTATACAATCAAGCCTGAAATTGTCCCTGAGGCCGCTGATCCCATTAATCTGGAGTCTCTGCTATTGCTGTACAATGATTTGAACAAGGAAGGTATTCTGAAACCGGATAAAAATGGACTATTGTTAAGCGATAACTATGATGAAGAATCCATTCAGGGAAATTCCTTCCTAACCAAAACTAATATGGAATTCAGTTCTACAAATGACTTTGATCGACTAATGTTAACCCCTGACGAGTCCTTCGATTTCATCTTCACTGGAAACATTCAATCTTCCCCGGAATTCATCGATCGGAGTCTCAAAATTGGCGGTATTGTTGCTGTTCAGCAGCTGGACTCATCACATTCATTCAAAAAGCCGTCTAATTACAAGATTGTTTACTTCAGGAAATTCCATTCCAACTTTTTTGTGATGAAAAAGCTTGAGAATGCTCGACCGATCCCAAGTTCCCAAAGGCGACTTTTGGGGTATTATACATCAGAAGCGAAAAGGGAAGCATTGAAGAAATTGGAAGATGTTCTCCTTGAACCACCAAGAGTATCCTCAAGGACGTCCAAAGCTTACCTTAAACGAACCAAATATTTGCCAGATCTATTGGGGGACTCTCTCGAAAGCTACCCTCGTCGGATTTTCATTGATGTAGGCTTGCCTAAGAAAGATGGCGGCAGTGCCACCACCTGGTTTGTCAAGAATTATCCCACAAGGAATCTGAAGTTCGAGATGTACAGGCTCGAGACACTGACCAAGGACTCTACCAAGAAAAAGGTGTCGCAGAATGCGACGGAGACTAGGATGTCGGATTGGCTGAGGAAGAACGTGAAGGATGAAGAGTATTTAGTGATGAAGGCTGAGGCTGATGTGGTTGAAGAGATGGTGAAGAGCAAGGCTATTAGTTTGGTTGATGAGCTGTTCTTGGAATGCAAACCTAAAGAACATGGTGGAAGAAAGAACATGAACAGAAGGGCCTACTGGGAATGCTTGGCTTTGTATGGGAAGTTAAGGGATGAAGGTGTCGCAGTGCATCAATGGTGGGGTTGAAGGGAAGTTTGATTAAGCCGAGTGAAACATGTTGAAGGTGAGAGAGAGAGAGAGATCTATGTATATATAACATCATTAGAAAAGATGGTAGGGAACTCTGATTTATTAAAAAGGATAAGTATGATATGGAATCATAATTTCATATAATTCATTTTTGTAATATTATAATGTTTCAATATGATTTTATGAATAAAACCTTAATTTTTAATTTTTTATATATGTATACAACAAAAGTCTTTATAAAAAAACAACGCAAAGAAGCAATATTTAATAGCTTTTTTGTTGTTTGAATTCCAAGTTTGCTTATTTATCTTTGATGTATTTGTCTTTCTATAGTTTTGAAATTTAATGAAATGAATTTGTATCATGATAGAATTTGGTTGAGTTGAAGGATTTTCGTTTCTTCAAAGCTTTCATTCTTTTCGGCTTTTTCGATGAGTATTTGAACTGATTTCAAATTTTTACAAATTGATTAAACCGAATTAACAAAGGCTTTGTCCCAATATTTACTTAATAATGGTTAGTATGTATATGTGTAATTGTTTAAATTTATAAAAATAGTTTTTATTAGGTGAATATAAGTTAAGAATAAAAATCTAATATAATAGAAGGTACACAAGTATTTTTTTTAAATAATTTAATATATTTATAATATATAAAATGATTTTAGAAAAAAATTTGAATGAACGAGAATAATTTTTTTCATCGTATTATTAAATTCACATCTTAAAATAATTAACTTATAATCATTGCAATTATCATTATTATTGTTTAAATAATTATAACTTAATTATTACTCAATTTAGATTTAATAATTAAAAATATTAATCTAAAATATTATGATAATAATTATAATTTAATAGTTAGAAATTGTTCAAGTAAAATCTTATGATAATAATTGCAAACTTTTATATTATCATTATTAAAATAATTGTAATTTAATTATAGCCAAAAATAGAATTAATGAATAAAAAGTCTAAACGTGAAATATTGTTATATTGTAATTATAATAAATCGAATGTCTACCATCAATGTTACACTATACAAAATATAGTCTAAGCTCTATTAAAAGAAAATTTGTTAGGCAAATTCATATCGTAAACACGACGGGAAAGAATAGCTTTTGTGGTAGTCTTTGAACAAATAATCATTGTGACGATAATTTGAAAGGAAACTCCTTTGTGGTGCACTCTGAGGGAATGATTTTTGTGATGAATTTTGATCTGGTCTTTTTAGCGTAAACTGTAAAGACTGTTTGACCCTGGTGGCGTACTCTAGTAAGACTTAGAATAATAGCAAGATATAACAGAAGCATTTGTATGAAAAGTTTAGGATTAAAATTCAAATAAGCTTTAAAAGGAAGTTTTCTCATATTGAAGTAGGCAAAACAATTAAATAGGGTTTTAGGTTCTTTAAAAGTTAGAAAAACTTTTTTTAGATTCCTTAAAAGTTGGTAAAATAATTTGGGCCCTAAAAGCTAAAACAAACTTAAACCCCTTAAAAGTTGGTAAAAATATTTTTTCGCCTTTAAAAGTTAAAAAAAATTGATCTTTTAAAAACTAAAAAACAATATTTTAGACCCCTTTCAACTTTGGGTCCTGGGCAAGTGCACCTCCAGATGACCCTCAGGGTCGAGCCTATATTGAAGTAAGATTTAGTATGTTCAGAAGAGAGTATCCATCGTGATTTTCTATCGATATCCTATTATGTCTCATTTTGAGCTTAGGCAAATTCCAAAATGTTCATCGTCTAGCATGTCCTCTATTCTAAAATGAAGTCGTGCCAAATCTTTCTGGATGAATCTATTGGGACTCACATAAGTATGAGTATGGATGGGATTGAATCAGAGACAGTCTAAACTATGATTTGTATTAGTATGAATAGGGTGGTTGTTCACCAAAAATATGTTCAATCAAAGGTATCTGCAAAGTATAAGGTCTACAACTAATTATCCTGGAATTATTGATGTAGAATGTTTGGAGAGAAAAGAAAGATAATATTGCTTCTCAAGAATTGGAATCAATCAAGAAATTAAATAGATGATGTTATGGTTAAAGTGTTACATGGTTTATACGCATGAATTGTGCAACCCCCAGTGTGAAGGCAACCATCAAAGATTTATAGGGGAACTTTAAAGGTTCAAAATGATATGTTTATCAAAGAATGGTAACATGTACATGATATTCATAACTCACTAAGTTCCTCTGAACTTACAAGAGTGATGTTTATGTTTCAGGTGTTGCGATTTGATAAAGGACTCTTGGAGAGACAACACCAGGATTGCACTGAAGCTATTGCAAGTGGGAATACTATGCATATAATGGGTGAATTTTGCATTGGCAGGACTACGCCCTAAGAGTCCGTCTCTTGTAATCTTGGAGTCGGTATAAAATGTACCAAGTTCATTGTATATATATATATATATATATGATTAAATTGTTTTTCTGTTGTTTCAAAATCAGGAAGTTTATCTTTAACATTTTATGAAGAGTTCTTTCATTCAAAAAAAAAAGGAAATTAAATTTGTTTAAGGTAAATTTTTTATAAGTTTTGCTTAATATCCAAGATCCAAATTAGATGAATCAGGTTGGATTTAGGGCATTACATACCCTATACATGAAGTATTAATGAGGGTGATTTGGTCTGCACAATGTATTTTATATAAAAATGTCAATCGAACTAGGGTTAAAGATGACGGCCAACCCTAATATTATAAATAGGCTTATTAAACACTTGAGAGATCATCTTTTCTATAACTTAGAATTTTCCTTTCAATTTTTAGTTTCTTTTAGAGTTGGGATATATTTTCAATTTGTTTTCATTCGTGTTATTTGGGGAATTTGATTTGTGGATTCATCCAACACTTTCTGGATTTTTGCGCTTCAATCATTTAATACAATCAGGATTTCTCTTAAACTTTTACTCTTGATTCATTCTTCATGTTCACTTTCTTTATCAAGTTTATATTGTTTACGAGATCCATGATGAACTAATCCTCTTTTAGGGGATTAGTAAGTGGATGTGTGATTAATTAAATTTCATGTAGGGTTTTTTAGCTGATCAACTGTTTGGGATATGAAGAACTTAAACCCTAGATCTGACAACCCTAGGAAGTCATCTAGGTGAGATTTAACCCAAAATTGATATTGTCTATCTGTGAACCCCTTACCCTAAGCCGATCTAGATTGTGAGGTCGAGAGATACTTAATTCTTGTCTCGTTAGTTTAGTGGAAGATCGAGAAATTCTGCTAGGTTAGCAACTAGTTGATTGAGTAGAACCTGAAACAGGAATTAGTTATGACCACCAAAGCGAGCTAATCACTCATGCTTAAATTGGATTGAATCTACATATTAGTTCTCCAGTTTTATTATTTTATGCAAGTTTATTTATTTCCTTATAAAAAAATATTTTTCACTTTATGTTCATCGTAATATAATTTATTTAAATTAATAATTAGATCTATTTATGTTTAGGTTAATATTAATTTAGTATTAGCCTCCCTTGGATACGATCCTCGGAGTACTTACCAATTCTGTTATAAAACTATATTACAACCTGACCTGTATATTGCAAACATCATCTCAATACCATATTTTTTTGTAGTAGTATTCATACTCTCGAAGTTAGTACATCAAGAGTAGTAAGAATACTATTACAAAAAATATGAAATTAGGCAATGTCTGCAAGTATACAGGTCAAATTGTAATATAGTTTTGTTTACAATTAAACACTTGGTAAACATTTCGATGATTGTACCCAAAAGATTGCAAAATGGAGAAAATCACTATTAAATTAATTATCGAAAATAAGTACTAATCTAGTCAAGTTACGAATTAGTAGTGTAAATCCAAAATAATTATAACATTAATTATTTAAATTAGCTTAAACTATAACTAACCCTAAGTTAATTATCGATTTCTCCTATTCCTTGTTTCAACTACGCGAGCTCCCTTAGCCTAAAATCAATTATAACCCTAATTATTAATTAAGTCAACAATTACCCTTCATTAAGTATTTACCACCCTTACCTAAGAATACCCTCTTGATCTCATTTTCACTAAGGATTACCACCTAAGACACCCTCTTGGCCTCACCTAGGTATATAAATACCCTTTTGGTCTCACCTAGGAATATAAATACCCTCTCAATCTCACTACTTGGCACAAGTTCTACTCAATAGGATACCCTCTCGATTTCACCTGTCTGTATCTTCTACTAGGGCGTCACATCCTAGTATGCTTAGTACTCTTGAATAAATATCCAATTTTAGGTCATTATTTGCTTAGCCAATCAATCAGGTTAAATAATTGAATCATGTGATATATGTATAAAGCACAAGTTTATTCTAAGATTTACACAAACATGCAATTAAAAATGTTAACTCAAGAGATATAAACAAAGAATAAGGAAGAGATAGAGAATGCTAATGGATTTAAAACAATGCAGTTCCGGAACAATCTCCGCTCCCAATCGTCTCAATGTCAGAATAAAAATCTTCGATTAAGCGAACAAAAAAAATAAACTAAGTAAAAGCTGGAAACTAATAAAAACCTAAAGAATAATTTTTGTCTCCTTTCAAATTGTTCCTAATTCTAGTTACAATGGCCCTTTATATAAGTTAAATTTGGAATGTTAAAGTGGTTATAATGCCCTTGTAATAATCATAGTCGGATCAGCAAAAGAACTCCGAATGGCCTACAAAAATTCGAATCAATAATCCAAGTCATCGTCGCGTCGTCGCAACGTCACGGGACCCCGCATCATGACGTCGTCCCTCCTTCAGCCCTTCCTTGTGTATGTTTTCAGTATTGCTACATCGGTGTCCCGGTGTCGCGACATCCACTCCAATTTCATCCTTGAGGCTGTTTTAGAGTTTGTCCTTCATGTCGCAATTTTCCTACTTCATTGTTGCAAAATTGGCATCAATTTCAACCCAAATGTGCATCTTTAGCTCCCAATTTGACCTAAATGACCACATAACTTTATTTAAGTATCTAAAATACAATAAAAACTGTAGAGAAACACGAATTACTTAATCAAAGGTAAAAACATAAATAACTAATAAAATGACCTAATTTAGCTTATTAAATAGGCTAAATTTAGTGAAAAAGGGATGAAATAATAGCTTAGATAGTGGTTGATCAGGTTTACTTCAATTTAGTTTGTATATGTTGGGGATCGACTCGATTAAGCAACGAACAAGTAAAATATAGTGGAATAAATTGAGAAATTGAACACACAAATTTAACGTGAAAAAACCCCTCCGAAGAGGATAAAAAACCACGAGCAAAGATAATTTTACTATAATGGCAAAGAATGAAGAGTACAAAAGATGGAGATAAAAACTAAACCCCGAAAACAAAAAACCCTCAAAACATAAACACTAAATTCTCCAAAAGTGTTAGGAGTTCTAAACTCTAATGGGTGTATCTAATGAGTGTGTTTTCTAAGGTTATAAAAGAGCCTATTTATAGGCTAAATTCCAAGGTCAAATAATAATAAAATAATCTAGACTAATTAGAGTTTGACTCAAATAAATAGAGTTTAATTGAAATAATTAAACAGAGATTAACTAAAAGATTATTTCTCAAATTTGACTTGAAATAGGAGTCATAATTCAACAAATCTCCACCTTGACTCTTATTTCCACAATGTTATCTTTGCCAAAGCCCGCTACGGGCCTTTCTTGAACTATGTAGGGAATTAACTGAGTTGAATCTGTGCTTCAAAGCTGGAAGTCTTCTAGCCTTCAACTTGTGCACTGTCAAATCAAAACTAACCCAGGTCTGATTTTCACGAACACAATGCCCTAACTTTTCAAAACCTGCATCCAAAAGAGAACCTCTCTTCAACGAAACAGTCATATCTTTTTCCCTCCTATGACCAAGTTGCCTTCGCTCCAAATAAGTTGACTTCAACTCCGTAACGGACGAGGGATGTTCGATTTCACCGGTCACTGTAGAACCTTCAATAATATAAAGCCTATCGATCTTTTTACCTTTTAACGAAACGACAGCTCTACGAGGCACCTTAATGTCGCTCGACTCGATGTTGATTCTGCAACCTTTTGAGTCTAAAATACTTAAGGAGAGGAGATTCTTTTATAAATCAAGTACATCCCTGATATCTGATAGTGTCCTAATCGTACCATTGTGCATCCTAATTTTAACAGTACCAATACCGATTACCTTACTAGATGAATCATTTCCTATGTGCACAACTCCACCTTCAACAGAACTGTATGTGGAGAACCATTCTTTATTGGAACACATGTGGAAAGAACATTTTAAATCTAGGATCCACTTAGACGTAAGCTTGGAGCTTTCGCTCGTTGACACTAACAAGAACTCATCACCACTTTCATCGGCCAAATTAACATCAGCTAAATTTTCCTCGTTACTCTCAGTAACCCTTTTATTTCGCAGTTTGTAACAATTTTTTTTGATGTGACCTTTTGTCTCGCTTCTTTGATGCTACCAAAATAGAAGCTTGCTTATCTGCATTACTATCTGAACCAAACTCATTGTCGAGTTTATCTTTGCTCAACAAATGACCTTTCACATCCTCGAACGAGAGTTTGTCTCTACCATAAATCAAGGTCTCCTTGAAATACTTGTATGAAGGGGGTAAAGAACACAATAATAGCATAGTCTGATCCTCATCATCAATCTAAACCTCAATATTATTTAAATCATTCAAAAGAGTAATTAATTGACTAATGTGATCTCTAAGAAGCTCACCTTCGTTCATGCGAAACGTAAATAGACGTTGTTTCAGCACTAAACGGTTAGTTAGAGACTTAGTTGCATAAAGAGTTTTTAGCCTTTTCCACAAGACGGATGAGGTCTTCTCCATCAACACCTCTGGTAATACCCTATTTGCGAAGCACAACTAGATTGCAGACAAGGCCTTTTTATCAAGCTCTTCCCATTCTGATTGATCTAGATTATCTGGGTTTTTTTCGATAACAACTTTTTCAAGTCGGTTTGAACTAGAATTATCATCATCCGAACTTGTCACTGATTGAAATTTGTGACACCATCAAACTTCTCAATGCCGAACCTTATTATTGCCATCTTTGAACGGATTGATCTGTGAAAATCGAACTAGCTCTGATACCACTTGTTGGGGATTGACCCAATTAAGCAACGAACAAGTAAAATATAACGAAATAAATTGAGAAATTGAACACACAAATTTAACTTGGAAAAACCCCTCCAAAGAGGATAAAAAATCACGGGTAAAGATAATTTTACTATAATGGCAAAGAATGAAGAGTACAAAAGATGGAAATAAAAACTAAACCCCGAAAACCTAAAAATAAAAAACCATCAAAACGTAAACACTAAATTCTCCAAAAGTGTTAGGAGTTCTAAACTCTAATTAGTGTATCTAATGAGTGTATTTTCTAATGTTGTAAAAGAGCCTATTTAAAGGTTAAATTTCAAGGTCAAATAATAATAAAATAATTTAGACTAATTAGAGTTTGACTCAAACAAATAAATAGAGTTTAATTGAAACAAATAAATAGAGTTTAATTGAAACAAATAAATAGAGTTTAACTGAAAGATTATTTCTCAAATTTGACTTGAAATAGGAGTCATAATTCAACAGTATAGGTTAAGCGAAATTAAACCCTATGATTGACTACCCTAGAAAGTAACTTAGGTAGATGACGTTGAAAGGATAGTCTATTGAGCACCAATTAATTTATCCCGGTTTAAGCTATTAGGTCGAAAGATAAGTAGGCTAGGTCGATTAGTTAATTTAGTTATAGGTCAAAAGATATTAATTAGGTTAATTATTAACTAAATTGTTAAAACCTAAAGTTAATCACTAACATGGAAGCAAGTTAATCTTTTGTCCACACTGGTTGAAATTTGATTGTTTGTATTGGTTTTATTTTATGTTATTTTATATCTTCTCTTATTTATTTTCCTAACGTAATATAGTTAGTACGTTATTATTGTTTAGGCTTATTAGTGTGTAAATTACAATTTAGTTTAATCAAACCTCTTTTGGGTATGATCCTCGAAATACTTCCCAGTATTTCGTTTAACACTTTAAAATTATATTATAGTTTGACTTGTATACTTGCAAATATTGCACTTCAATTTTTATCTTTATTTGCAAATTTACAAGCCCGACACATACACATTGCGTCGCGATCACATATTCATATTCATTTACTTGGCAAGCAAGAAACAACTCAATAACAATTATAACATGACCAAATGGCAAGCAAATCATTAATACATTAGATTACTGCATATCCATACCACTAACGTATATGGTCATATTTAAAATGTTAACATATCCCTACCATTTGAACCAAAACTTCCATAATGGACTTAAAAACCGACTTAAGACCTTAGGTACATGCCACTTGCTATAAACAAAACAAAATTAATACAAACTTTCTAAGTCGAGAGTTGAATTTGTATGTTGTCGATCACGTTGAGACTTCGAGATCTACGATACTTATGCACGGAAATAAACAAAATCATAGTTTATCAATAGGACTCAGTGGTGCTAACATGATTTTACGCGTTAGTCAAATATAGAAAAATGCCAAATATTCATAACATAAAATCTAAATATTATATAAGACATACTTGCATTTCTTGTCTCATGAACTTATTACCATACTTTATGTTATTTAACATTCATATTCCAACATTGAGTCTTTATACTGTACATTTCAACTACATGTGTAATATATGTTGGAAAATATGGACATCACATATATAATAAGGGTAATTACATGTTATTATTTACTATCATAATAGGTTAGCCCAAATTAAAAGTGATCTAATTTAGTTAAAGTTTATTGAGCTTTAATTATTAAATAAAATATGAGATAAATATGTGTAGATACTCTAGTAGTTAAATTCTAATTGATGACTAATTATTAATTGATTATGGGCTGATTAGGAATTAGGGCTATATGACAAAGCTATAAATATTAGGATTATGGTCTCCAAATTACACACAAGAAAGCTTTTCTAATATCCCATCCTTGGAAAAGAGAGAGTCACCCTCTCAAAATTGCCTGTGTGTTAATTTGAAAGATCAAAACCCAAGATCTGTAGATTTCAAAAAACTGATGAATTCAGATATGCTTCCGCATCTAGTTCTATTATTGTTTTGTTCTTGATGATTTGACATGACAGATGACTTATGGTTTATTAAGTTTTAATTTCATATCTTGATTTATGATTCTAACAAGTGGTATCAGAGCCTCGTCATGTTGAATTATTGAGAATAAATTGATTATCTATTATTTTGGGTTGATTCGTTTTTCAAATGTTATGGATTTTATATTTGGATTTAGTGTTTTTCGATAATACGTGACAAATCTTTTGGATTTATATTTATTAGGGTTAACTTTCAATATTGATTAATTATGAATTTATACTTTTATGTTTTCTTAATGATATAAATTATGTTTAATTATAATCGAAGTGTATAATATTTTTTATTCATGTGATAATCACAATTGATATTTCATTAACATCATTAATACACTTATTAAGAAAAACCTAATCGTGGAGATCTTACTTGAAGATTATTAAAGTTTTTTTAGATCTTGATTATCTTGAATTTCTATTCAAAGTTTTAAGGTTTGAAATATTTGTGTGATCTTGAAAATCAAATATGGATTTAAAATATTAATTTGGTGTTTTTGTTAGTAAAAGTTTTGATTCTTGATATTTGATAAATATTCGTGCGATTGAGTTCTTGATTAAAATCTTTAATTTCTTGTTATAAAGATTGTTTTTTGTTTGACTGTGAGAATAATATTAATTCATTGATATTTATTATTGAGTTTATATGCTTATTTTTTTCATACTATTCAGATTAAGTATATATTTTGGGATTTGGATAATATTACTGTTATACAACCAAATTTTTATGTTTTTAAATATTATATTTAGTTCATGTATAAAAGTATATATAGTTGAGTTTCATACAAATTGTATATTTGTATTATATTAAGCTTTAACGGATAATCATTGAAGTTATTATTTTTATGTTGTAAATATTTATTCAATTTTTAGATACTTTAAAGTAAACTCATGTTAATCATAATATATAAATACAGTTAATTTTTTTTATACTTTTGAAACAAAAGCAGTGTAATTTTAAAGGTATAATGCATGAGTTGGATATTATTAAATCTATAAAATGTTATGATTTTAAATTTTGTATATTGATGCTAAGGTTGCGGATAATTTTTTATGGATTCAATTATATATATTGTTAAATTATTTTTATAGGCGTTCTGATGTAAATTTATGCTAAATTGAAGCATGTTTAAGGAATTTAATTTTAAGTTTGGTTTTATGATTTTAGGTTTTGGCATCTTATGATTCCAAATACTTGGTTAAATTATGATGATATAGTTTATTTTATGAATTGTGATATATATGCCAACTGTTATGATTATGTTTTTTTGAGATTTATTGGCTTGAAAATATTTTTCAAGTATTCATGTGAATCTCTGTTGAATCATAAATGTAATTTTGGATTTATATGATATGTGTAAGGTAATGTTTTATATTTGATTTTGAATACACGTATATGTGTGAATTGATTTGGTCTTTTGTCTATGCCAAAATTATGAATACATGTGCTTGTCAATTATTTGACCTTGCATTACTACATTATTTTCGTTTGGTGTTGACATATATGGTTAATAAATATATATATCATTAAAGATTAAGGTTTTTGTTTTTTTTATTGCGCTATTTAAACAACCTTATTTTGGGTTATTTTGGAAACTATAAGCAATAAAAAAAATATTTAGTTTTGACCTTTTACTGTTATGTAAATTTTTAATTTGAATATTGGAATGTTTATATATTTTAAAATAACTTAATTGAAGCAATAAGTCACCAAAGTGATCTTTTTTGTGTAAATTATTTTGTTTTAAAATATTAAAGGTTGTGTGCATTAACTTAAGTTATGTTAATATTGATCGGCCCAAAGTAAGGTTAATAGTATTACATGTGCAACTATTGTATTAAACATGTGATGATTATTCGGTTTTACATATGAGCAGTAAATCGGCCCAAAGGAAGATTTAGTGTTCGAGATGTTCTTATTGTCAGTGTTTGAATACTACACCAATATATCACTTACAAGTTAATATATCCAAAGATGAAATATTAATGGAGTGTCCGATATCTTGATATGAAGTTTTCCTTTATTCAAATTATTTAAGTTTAAATTTGAAGTCTTTTGTGAGGTTATGTTGATATATTTAGTTATTATTATATTTGCTAACATCATTGTATGTTATTTTGGGATAAATACATATACATATATATACTATTATCTTTTAATTTGATTAAAAAAAGAAATTAAGAAAAATATTTTGAAACAAATAAATTCAGATTTTGGCTTTGGATTTTAATTAAAGATGTCTAATATTTTAAATAGATTAGTTGAAACAAAATGCCGCCAAAGTGACCTGCGTAGATTAGTTTATTTAAAATATTAAGATGATTATATGTTTTTGTGATTCATGCGTTTATTAATTGACCCAAAGATAAGTTAATATTTGGCCAAATTTCAAAGACATCTGTGGTGATAAATGTGTGACAATTATAAGGTACTTTATGTGAGCAATAAGTTAGTCCAAAGATTAATTCATTGTTTGACATAATTTATTGACAATGTTTGATTACTACAACAAGAGTACCGCTTACAGTTAGTATTACTGTCCAAAGACTTGATATTAATGTTGTGTTTGGTATCTTGAGATGGGATTAGCCATTATTTCGAATTTATTGTTTACTTATGAATATTAATGTGAGCTTGTTTCTATCTATTTTGTTCTATATTTAGCTATCATCTTTTGCTGCCACAATATCTGCTAATATAAATTCTATACCCATTTTTAATGGGACTAATTTTAAGGAATGGAAAAGCCACTTATGGTGCTTGGTTGTGTGGGCATATAGACCTTGCAATAAGGGAAGAACAACCCGCACCTCTTACTGCGGAGAGCACCCCTTATGTTAAAAGGGATATTGAGAGGTGGGATCATTCAAATCGCATGAGTCTAATGATCATTAAGCACAGTATTCCAAAAACCTTTAGGGGTACAAAATCTAAAAAGATTACTCAGGCTAAGGTTTCCTTGACAAAATTGAGAAACGTTTTGCCAAAAACGACAAGGTTCAGATGACATCACTTTTGAAGTTTTTGATGTCTATAAAGTATAAAGGGTCAAGGAAACGTGAGGGAGTACATTATAGAGATGTTCCATGTTGCTTCAAGGCTTAAGGCACTTAAGATCAAGTTTTTGATGAATTGTTTGTTCTTATGGTTTTGGTATCGCTTCTTGCATAGTTTAACCAATTTTAAATTTGTTACATCTGCCTAAAAGAGAAATGGACTCTAAATGAGCTAATTTCTCATTGTGTACAAGAGGAAGAAAGGTTGGAACATGATAAGTCTAAAAGTGCTCATTTAACCGGTGCCTCTAAAAACAACAACTTACATTCTGAATAGGATACACACTAAAGCAGTTGCAAAAACACCTTATGAGCTTTGGATAAGTCGAAAGTCTAGTCTAAAGCACTTACATATTTGGGGATGTCCAGCTGAGGTAAGGCCTTATAGGCCACATGAAAAGAACTTGAACTCCAAAATAGTGAACAACTACTTTATTGGTTATTCTAAGCAATCTAAGGGCTATGAGTTTTATGATCCCACAATTAGGAATATTTTTTTTAGACGTGAATTGTAACATTTTTGAGGATGTTGAGTTTGGAGGAAGAAATAAGGTTAGAGGCATTGCTTTTGAGGAGGAATTGAATTCCAACTCAATTCCTACCATCACTTTTGATGATATCCAGGTTCTCGTACCTATTATTGATCAAGAAGTGAACTCAGAATCTCAATAAGACAATGTTGAACAACTCCCTATTCAAGATGAGGTAATTGTTCCAAAAGAACAAACTCAACAACCTCAAGAACTAATGTCATTAAGAAGGTCCACTAGAGAAAGGATTATAATGGCTTTAGTGGAATATTTTGACCTTAAGCTGCATTAGATGAATACTAAGTTAATGGTTTCTCAATGGTAACATTGTTCATGCATTTATATGGTGTAACTAAAGAACTTTGTGTCTAATGATGCAAAGTTAATGATTTGCAAATTAAAGAAACTCATCTATGGGCTTAAGCAGATTCTCGTCAGTAGTATTACAAATTTTACCAAATGATTATCACATTCGGTTTAGAGATAAATTTGGTCGATAATTGTATATACATAAGTTTAGTAGGAGTAAGGTTCTAGGGAGTTCTATATTTGGTTTTATATTTTAATGACATACTGCTTGTCAATAATAAGTTTAGTCTCAATCAATACCTTAAGAATGATTTTGAGATTGAAGAAATGCATAAGATTTTTTACACTTTTGCAGTGAGAAGTCTAATGTATGTTCAGGTTTGTATACATTGGAATATTGTGTACACTATTGGGATGTTATTCAGATATTTAAGCAACCTTGGTTTAGACCTTTGGATAGCATCCAAAAGGGTTATAAGGTATTTTCAAAGAACAAAAGATTACATGCTCACATATAGGAGGTCTGATCAGTTAGAGATCATCAAGTATACAGACTCCGATTTTGATGGAATATGGATACATGATTTTTGTCACTAATGTGCAAATTGTGAAAACAAATTGCAGTCTTTTATTCCAATAGCAACAGGAGCATATCAAAGTCAAAACACATAGACTTTAAGTTCTTGGTTGTTAAAGTAAAAGTTCAGAGTGGTTAGGTGTCTATAAAGCATATTGGGACAAATTTCATGATTGCGGATCCGCTTACTAGGGGACTACACCTAAGGTTTTATAAGAGCACACTGCTCATATGGGTGTTATGTCATTTAAGGATATTTGCTTTTAGTGGGAGTTTGTACTTTTAAATGATTTAATGTTATAGACACATTTTCAGTTATTTCAATTTACGGATATTAAGTTTATTTTTTGCAGAAATAAAGTTTATTTGGTTTATTCACACTCTGATTTTGGTAAAGTTTGATCTCATTAAGATTAAGGAGGACAAGTTAGAAATAGACATGTTTAGATCATATTGCATGTAATTTCCATGCTACACATCCATACTTGATCTATGTCATTTGGTTGTGTTAATATACGTGATCAGGGAAGATTTAGTTACGATATATGTAACGAAAGTCGCCTTGGTTCTATGTTAACATAATTAATGGACGAGATTGTTCGGAATACCTTTTGGATATGATAGTAAAGTTTTGAGCTCATAAGGTTGTATAATGACATGTAATTAGTATATATATGTGGTCCAAGTGGGAGATTATTGGAAAATATGGACATCACATATATAATAAGGGAAATTACATGTTATTATTTACTATCATAATAGGTTAGCCCAAATTAAAAGTGATCTAATTTAGTTAAAAGTTTATTGGGCTTTAATTATTAAATAAAATATGAGATAAATATGTGTAGATACTCTAGTAGTTAAATTCTAATTGATGACTAATTATTAATTGATGATGGGCTGATTAGGAATTAAGGCTATATGTAAAAGCTATAAATATTAAGGTTATGGTCCCCAAATTACACATAAGAAAGCTTTTCTAATATCCCATCCTTGGAAAAGAGAGAGTCACCCTCTCAAAATTGCTTGTGTGCTAATTTGAAAGATCAAAACCCAAGATTTGCAGATTTCAAGAAACTGATGAATCCAGGTACGCTTCCGCATCTAGTTCTATTATCGTTTTGTTCTTGATGATTTGACATAACAGATCTTGACTTATAGTTTATTAAGTTTTAATATCATATCTTGATTTATGATTCTAACAATATAATGTATCATGAAGATCATTTCACTTTCCCATTTCATTATTGAATCCACTAATCCATTTCATAATCATATCAGCCCCCAAAGCTCGTATTAAATGGACCACATGATCATTTACATGTCATTCCTTTATTATTTAAACATCAATGTGCAATTATATAATTCAATATCCAATGTCAATAAGCAATACATGTATTCATATTCCCTATTAACCGAACATGGACTCAAGACGGATACACGAATCATCCAACCATCACTCCAATATATCTGACACCCAATGCCTTATCAGTATGTCCGAAGTATAATGTGTGCTCCGCACCTCATCGGTATAAACTGAAATAAACACATAAAATGTGCCTAGCACCTCATCAAAACGTCCGAAATATAATATGTATAATATCAAACATTAACTTTGTTAAATTGGTATTTAATAGTATATATATATAATCAAAATCATGAAAGCGCAAACCGAGATAGCTACTTACCTACTACCTTCCCCTTCCTTTTATCTCAAGAAGGCCCGACGTCGTCTTTAGCTGCATACAATAATTCGATTATAGAAACGATATTAGTTTCCACCCAATCACATGAAAACACATCAATTAAACATATAGTTTACATTTTATTCATTTTATTCCTTATGTCTGAAATGTTCATATTTTTCGATATTTAACATTGAATCAAAATATAATTTCCTATTCTTTCATTAGGGAGTTTTTACTTCTAGTATATATCACAATTTCCTAAAAATTTTAATTTATTCAATTCGATCTCTAATGTCATAAAATTATCAATAAAACTTAACTTCTAACTTAATCTTTAACAAAATCTAAGCAAAATTCTCATCACATTATAATTTCTAAGCTTCCATTTTATCAAAACCTCATTAATGGAAACTTGATGAGAACATAATAATTGATGAAACTAACACTCGAGTTAGCTTAATTAAGCTTCTATGATCAAGAATCTATAAAAAAAAAAAATTAAGAAATGGTTTAATTACCTTGATGAATATGATGGTCGAATGACAGCTAAAAAAACTTGGAATTTCTTTCTTTCTTATTTCTTTGGCTATGGATGGTTCTAAAGGAAGAAGGGTGAGTGTTTTGTTTCACTCCCCCAACTCACTAATATATATTCTTAGATTAAGGTTATAATTAAAACTTAATTAACTTAAGTTTTAACTTTAAAACATGTTTAATCAAATAATCAATCTTCTTAATTAAAGTCGAGTGGATGGCCATCACTTTCCAGTATCCATACTATATTAATGGTTAAATAACCATTAAATCCCTTAGTTAATTGCCATCCAAGTCCTCGAGAACTTTTTAAATTAAAACTTTAATAGTGATTGAATTTTTACAATTTTGTTTTTGTACTTTAATTAATGATTTTCTCAATTTAATTACACGATCGTTTACTAATATGTTTTTATATTAAATGTATAAATTACTCTATTCATATTTTCGTTAACTCGGTTTACAAAATTGGGTTTTGAATTCACATTTTTTAATTAGAACAAATTTCACGTAATTTTTACATTCAAGAGCCTGAAGTCTCAAGACATATCTATATAGTCCTGAGATAATTATTCCTAGGTCTCGAGATAAGTGGCCTTTGACTCGAGACAAAAGTACATCAAAGCTAAACAAATTTTACCTACTCCACGTCTTGAGACAAGAACTTCTTGTTTCGACACATTCAAACATCGAAGCAAAAATAGGAAAACATGAGAGGTTGGTATCGAGACCTAGTCTCGAGACATGAAGGACCTTGTCTCAAGACACAACATATAGTGTCTCGAGACATGTTCACTTCAAAGCTAAAAATTCCAAATAATTTATGGCTTGTCTCGAGACATGGAGACCCCTATATCGAGAAATAAATTTGATATTTGACATTTGAGTTTGGATTCGAGTACTAACTCTGAAATTAACTCATATAACCCCATAAATTGATTAAATGAAATCAATGAGTGTATAAAGTCATACACTTGAATTATTTTTATGATTAAATTGAATGTATTTATGTTATATTAGATTGAGCTGCTTCGGCAACGTAATGTGACGTCACACATTCAAATCTGTCGATCGGGTCAAGTGGGGGTGTTACAAATTTTCTGCTTGGGTCGTGAGCTTTTTCAGCCCCATAGGTGTTTGATATTTTTTTTGGCCTATTAAAGAGTGACATATTTGACAAAACAACCGTTGGTTTTTGGATAGTACTCTTCAGCTCTTTAATTGGTCTTATTGAGAAGTTTAAAGTGAAGATAATGTTCATCCTCATCTTTATCTTTATCTTTATCTCTTGAGAAAGTTTTGGAGCAATTGAAAGACTAATTTATGAAGACTTTTATCTGATAAATACTCAGTATACATAATGGGATAATTTCATCTTTTAAATAGGAGTTTAAAGCTTATTAACACTCAACTGGATGGACTCTTGTATGAACCTATAAATAGGCTACATGTGGCGTCACTTGCATTGTGCTTTTGGAGTGTCTTTGATCAACTTCTTGTGCTTTATCTTGTTATTTCGTGTGGCACTCTTTTAGGTATTCTTTGAAGAGTTTATTGATCGTATTGTGAGGTATTTGGGTGAGTGATTTGTGATAATTGGGGTCAACATTGGAGTTGCAATTACTGTTTTGTGTAAGGGTAGATTACACTTAAGCCAATAGGTGACCCAAACAATTATTAAATAAAATCATTCACTAAGTGAGGCTCTATAGACGTAGGACCATTTTGTCTAAACTGCATTAACAAATATTACGTGTTGTCTCTCCTTACTTTACTCCTTGCATTACTTTAAACTTTTCTATTTGTTTTTGTTCTAACGGCAATTGGAATAAAATTATTTTTCAAGTGCAACAAAAAACTTTTTCATCGGTAAAAGTATTAACTTTTGAAAATGTTGCAAGAGTATCATCTTTTTACTAAAGCAATAAATTCTCATGAAATTATATTATAAATTAAAATACAATAAAAATAATTTTGAGTATCACTAAAATAACAATTTGTAGAATTTAAAATAAAACATTAGAGAAAATACAAAAACAATAGTTTTAACATAAATATGACTAAATGCAAATTATTTTCAAACATGCAAATATAAAAAAAATCCACGTGGTAAAATTAAATTTTAAAAATGAACCTTTTAATAAATTTGTATATTTAAATCAAATATTAGCATATGCTAATATATAAATCCAACTCTTGCTTTAGATGATCAATCATTTTATCTTCACAGTCCAAGTTAATTATTTTTTCTTTACCATCAAATTTTAATTTTTTAAATCAACCTCCATCCTTTGTATTTGAAATATAACCTGTAAATCAGAAAATAAACTAAAATCTTTCAACATATAATAACAAAAGATTAATCCCAAAAATATGATAGTGACAGAAACATACAGTAAAAAAATATGATTTTGGCATAAACATGCACATAGTAACAATGTAACTATTAAAGGAAGAAAAAAGAAAATAATGATTACGCTCGACTTTAGGGTTGTTTGAAAGTGTAGTTGTCCAAACTTTCAGATTAGAAAGGATTCAAAAAATTTTTATTAGTTTTTAATGTGAGAAAAAAATTTCAAATTAAAATTAATTAATTAAATGCTTAGAGCTTTCAATTTTTCATCATAAATCCTTCATCTTCTAGGGTCTCAAAAATTTTTCAATTTTTATTATATTACATTTTATAATTTTTTTAAAAGGGATCTAATTTATTGTTTCGTCTAGGATCAAAAAATATCAAAAACGGATCTAATAATGATAAAAAGATAACAACAAAATATTCAATGTAGAGTTAGAGCTTTGCTTTTCTATCTTTGAATTTGCAACTGTATTTACAGGAGGTTTGAATTTGTTATAATTGGAATATCAATTTAAAAAATAATTATAGATATAACGACTCGATTTTTATCGTATCAAAAAATATGGTTTCAAAGCCGATGTTTTCATAAACCGAATTAATTCAAATGCTAAATCGAGAAGTTCATGAGATAATTATGAAATTAGAATATAAAATTATTAAAGGATTTGGTAGAATATTCGGTAAAAATAGTACAGTGACTAAATTGAATAGTGACTAGGAAGAAGTGATTTGATTTGAACTTTTGGCAAGTTCTTAAAGTGATAATTTACCAAAATTAAAGATATGTTCTTTTTTAATATAAGAACCAAAATCCAAACAACTTTTTAAGGTATGTTCTACTACTGATCTATCGTATAGGTCATCAAATCTTCGCTTGAAGTTCGCTTAAAAGAAAAAAAAAATTAACAACCTAGTGACTTAAATAAAAACTTTCGAATAGTTCAATGACTTGAATGAAAACTTTTGAATAATTCAATGATTATTTTGTAAGGTTTTGAAGTTGAATGATTAAATCATAAACTTGCTAATAATTTAATGACCATGCATATAGTTAAAAAAAACTAGTATTCTTGGTGAGTATTTGGTACATTGGTAATACACTTTTTGTTATTTCATAAGCGCTTCAAAAAATTAACATGTATTTTTTTAATATTTATTTTTAATATTTTACTATATTTTTATAATATATTTATTTACTTCTAAATTTAATTTGTGAAGTCTAAAAATTTTACTAATAAAATGGCAAATATTTTCCGATAATATAATTAAGCTACTTCCATTCCTTTTCACAATTAAAAACTTAAAAGAAATTACATATATAATCACAAAATGGTGAATTTTTTTTTTTTGTGATGTTTATTAACTAAACCTATTTTTCATCATATAATAACACTAAAAAAAGAGCTTACGCATAAAGACAAGAAAGCAAACAAACAACCGACAAAACAAAATAAAGCCAATAAGAAACTAATTGCAAGCTTCACGAGCAATTCCCAAGCGAGAATTGATGACATCAAAGAGAATCCTATGATTCTGCTGCTGCAAATTGGCTATCACATTCATGGCGGCGTTCACATTGTTGGGGACCGGTGCTATGGCCATGCATGCCCGAGACCCGGCACTGGTGTGTAAGAAGCTGTTTTCCATTGGCAATGTCATCGACAAGCCTTCGAAATGTAATGTTATTAAAGGTGCCTCAGCCTCTGCTGTAGCATCAAAGCATGTGTCAAATACTCCAATGGTTGTAAATGGTCCTTTCACATGCTTCACAAACTCATCTCGGATTGCCTTGTAAATGGGCTGGACGAATCGGGTTACAACCGTACCCGAATCTATTATGGTCCCTGCTCCGGTGTTGGGGTTAAACGCTAGGTATTCCGGGGCAATGGGGACCTTAACCCGGCCTACACTTATTCCGGTTAGGTTAACATAGTAAAGTGAAGGTCGGTGTGGGCTTTTTAGGAGTGGGGTGGTTCGAATGTTCTTGGGTTGTCCAACTGGCCCGAGTTTGAGAGAACCCGAAAAGTAGTAGGACTTGAAACTGGGTAGACAATATGAGAAAACACCAGAGTAGAGTGCCCCGGATTGTGAAATCAGTGACATGGGCCCCCGACCCAAACCCAACAGTCCTTGCGGTGGTACTGACCCACCAGAGATGGCGTTTATACATCCAAAAGCAAAATCTGGGACAATGTCACTGGCTAATCCCAAGGCATCTCGAACCAAGTTTGCCGAAAAGGATGAATCTCCACCGTAGGATTGGTTAAAAGAGCAAGCCGCAGACCCCGTAGCCGGGCACGACAACCCACGGACCTGGGCACATTGGGGCAAACCGCAATCCAACGAACCATAGGTGGAAGAAGTGTTGGGTGAGAAAGCGGTGGCTGAGCACCCGGTGCAGCCGGAGCATGGGACCCAAGCCACATCATTGCTAGTGTCCAATACCATGAACATGAGCTGACCCGGAGTGCCAATCTTTACCCGGACGACATAGTTGCCAATGTTTAGGACTTGTTGGCCTGAAGCAATGGGAACCGCAGTGGTCTTTTGGGCAACAAGGCTCGACAAGTACTTGACCCTTGCTGGGTCTTTTGAAGCCATGTTCATGACTGTGTTGAACCATGAGTCAGGTTTGGGTGGGTTGAATGGCGAACATTTGCCATAGATTGGGATGACCAAAAGGTCCGAGTCATCTGGCTGAGAGCCGCAAGGGTCTAAAGCTTTGGTGGAGGAGATGACAAGAGCTAGAAACAGGATAGTAGCTCTGAAGTCCATGCTTCCAAAGGTACGACTTCGAAGGATTGAGTTTTTGTGCCTTAGAATTGAGAAGGCAAGAGGATTTTTATACATGCAAATAGTGCGCTTCGAATTACTGAAATAACCTTTCTAATTATTTCAGACTTTCAAATTAAGATTTTTTTTATACATTTGTTCATCGTACGAGTATCATTAGGTTGATCCAAAATGGGCCAATCATAATGCTGAAAATAGGCCACAAAAATTATGTCACTACGCTCAATGATATATGATAATTGTTTAAAAAGGCCCCCCAAGTTGGAAAAAGGGGAAACCGAGGCAAAACGACAAAACTTTGAAAGCAAGGCGAACAGGATAAACGATAGATAAAAATATCAAGATCTAGATTTTATTTTATCTTATTTATTTAAAAAATAATAAATTAATTTTTATATATTAAATCAAAGAGTAAATTAGTATTTTTTTTAAAAATTTATTTATTTTTACGGTTAAAAATCAGTCCATGCATGTCAGCATAAAGTAAATATAACATGCCACATATAATTGTCTATTTATTTTGTTAATTATGTTAATTTTTAATAAAATAAATGATTGAAAATTTTAACAAAATAGATAATTTATTCTTCGATTTAATAAATAAGAATTAATTTAATTTTTTTAATAAAACGAATAAAATGTAACTTTATTTTCATAATAGTTTTAGGGACAAAAAGAGCCTAGAGAAGAAAAAAAATGTAATACAAAACATTCTCCCTTAGTCACCATAATCTCAATCCTACCAAATTGAGTCAATAACAAGTATTATTTCTTGCAATAGTTTTACCAAATTTTAGATTATTTGCTTTATCCTTAATGTATAATGTAAAGATGATCCCATATTAATAGTTTAACAATTCATTCTTTCCTTGTTTCTTAGTGAATAGAATATTAAAAGCATTTATTCAAACTTTTTTTTTGTTTTCTGTGACTTTATTTTCTAGAGTTGTTTTTTGGTTAAACTGCTTTCGTTATAAAAATTGATGTTTTGGAATACTTCTTTTTATGAATCCTTATTTTATGATGATTAAGTTGATTTAAGCATATTTACAAAAAAGAATTATCTAAAATCATACTAAACGTGAAATTAAAGTTCTAACTTCATGACGGAATGAAATTCAGGGAGGAAATCTAGGGGTATAAATAGAATAAAAAAGGGATGAATAGTTGAGCTCGTGAATGCCTCATGCGGGGTGTTCTGTCCCAACCTATATATTTACAAATTTTTTGCATGAGATAATGAGATGCGGTCGGTCACGGGCTCAATTTAGCCTTTCCTTTTTTCGACTCAACAGTGGCCCCACCACCATTACCTCAATCTCATCTCATCTATTCTTGTAGATTCCATTGCGAATAGCTCTTCTGCCTCCCTGCATCTCATCTATATATTCCATATTTAATATTATTTTAGATCTACATTTATTATTTTAAATATAAATTAAACCTACTATGTCAACCAATTTCTTTTTCTGTATTTTGAAATTCAATTCATTAGCAGTACTACAATATTTGCATTTCTTTTAATTATGTAGCTGCTTTCTATTTTGATATTTTATTTTTTTAAATACAATTAAATCTTGTTTCGAAAAAAAAATATGAAATCAATGTTACAATTCATATAAATTAATTTTTTCAATATTCACGATTATTCTTCCTTAGGTCAAGTTTTGGGATAGTTTGAAAGTATAACCTTCAAGACTTATTGTTGAAAAGGGTCCAAATTTTTTTTTTAAATTTTAATATAAAAAAAAATTTCAACTTTTTAAGTTTTTTCATTGACACTTCATTACAAACAAAAAATAAAATAAAAAGATCCCAATTTTTTTTGTTTTACTATTAGTATATGTTTTTATTTTTTAATAAATCTCAATTTATTGTTTTGCCTAAAATTTAAAATGTCAAGAACGAACTTACTTTCCCAACAATATTATTTTTAAAATTTAAACCTAAATCCTCCTATTAACAATATAATATATGTTACTATTGCATGCAATACTAATTGATAATATTCTTAATTTTTATTATCTACTAAAATTTTTTTAAAAAAAATGCCTAATTTTCTGAACTCTGTTGAGTGACTGAGTTTGAAAAACAGTAGTTTTTCCACTTAATTCCTGGATTGGAAGGGCTCCTCAGTCCCCACCAGCAAGGTCACGGGATTGTCCTATTAGAACATTACTGCTTGTTGTTATCTTGGTGTCCTTAATTATTGACCAACAAAGAGCAAGAAACTTTCCACGTATCCTCACAAAATAATTTCTCTTTATCTTTCGTTTTAACCCTTTGTCATATCTATCTTTTCAATTCACTCCAGCACACAACCCTTTTAAATATATTAATTTAAATTGAACGGGATAAATACTAAAATTATACATGAACTATGGCTTAATATATAACTATATACATAAACTTTAATTTTGTGTAATTTTATACATGAAATTTTGATTTGATCCAATTCTTATAAATTATTAACACAATTATTCGTATAACATTATTTTATATTTATATATTGCACACATAAATAATTATATTTATTCAATATAAAAATAAATTGATATATTTATTTTTTTAAGTGTGTATAATTAAATCAAAATTAAAATTTTAAGTATACAATTAAATCACAATTAAAGTTTCATGTGTATAATTACATCAAATTAAAATTTATGTATATAATTATACATTAAATCAAAATTCATATATAATTTTAAAATTTATCCCAAATTAAATTTTTGCAATCATAGAATTATTTGCTTAAATTTAAAAGTTGATTCGATATTTTGGGAGCAATAATTTAAATATATAGATTATCTAAAAAGTAAGGTAAAAAAATAGATTTGTCTGTAAACAAACTGATCTTTTGGAAAATATATTTTATTGGAAAGTTATTTTTTTTTTGAATATATTAGTGTAATTATATGGTAGTATCTGTTCATATTTTTTTAACTCTTTGACAGGCATACATCTTGCACACACAGGTACTCGAACCCGAGTTTCCTAAAATGATAAATTTTTAATTTAAGCCATTTACAATTTATAAAATTTTAAACTAGTACTGGTAAAATTGTACTTTGGCCTCCCAAAATGATCAAAATATGATTTAACCCTTTAAAAATTATAAAGATATAGGCCATTAAAATAATGAAATTGTATTTTTACTATCGTAAAAATATACAATTTAGTTCTACCCCTTCCCAAAAAAATTCGGGCTCCGCCACTACCTGCATGTATCTTTGTTAAATAAAATGGAAAACAAAATGATAACATTCCGTTAGGGCTAATACAAAAAACGGCGTTTATACAAGCAAAAGCCAACAAATTTAATATTTTAATAGAATATATTTTTTCAAACAAAATATTGTTATTTTCATGTTTATTATTATAACGACTCAATTTCTAGTGGTGTTGAAAATATGATTTCGGAACATCATTTCTATAAACCGAGATCATAAGGATAAAATATAAAGATTAAGGACCCAGGTTTGAAACTTGGAGACGACATTGTTTGGAGGGGCAACAACGTACACCGAACATGGATCGTAAAACAGACATGGAAAATAACAAAAAAATAATGTATTTATAATCACCATTTCAAATCATCTAATCCAACATGTCCACAATTTGGCATTTTCCAAACAATTATCCAATAAGCCTCAATAGGCACCAGAACATACCAAAATCACCTATTTAAACTTAGTCTATACTTCCATACTTTCAAATCATTCCAAATCAAGATATACCACAATTCAAACAATATCCAAGTGCAAACCAAAACTATGCAACCATGGTTAACACCTATGCACATGCCACAAAACTGAGCTTTAAACGATAGAAAGACTACTTAATCAATATCAAGATAGTGTGAGCTTCTTTACGACCTATCTGACATGTTCCGCAAGTTGTCACTACAACGAAAAAGGAAACAAGGGGTAAGCATTACAAATGCTTAGTAAGTTCACATGTATTAAACCAAGTAACTTACTTCGGGTAGAATTATACACTACATGCTACTTAGCTTGGTAAAGTTTGCCTATCATGACAAATAAAATATAAAAAATGTGACTTCAACATTTAACCTCATCATATATGTAACAACCCGGTTTTCAGTGGTATCGGAAACAGTGATTTTGGGATCACAATTTTGACGAGTCGAGTCTTTAAATTTATTTATTTAAAAATTTATGACTTCGTTAGCATCGCATTAAAAGTTGGTAAAGAAATTTTAATGTTTAGATAGTTAATTGAATAGAAAGGATTAAATTGTAATAGGTGCAAAAGTAGAGATGATTAATTAGAAGGACTAAATGAGTAAATTGACCAAAGAATTGTTAGTGGGTGGATTAGCATGACTTATATTAAGTATAAATAGGTTTAATTAAGATTAAAAGTGGTTAATTAAAGCTTAATGATGGAAGTCTTAAAATTACAAAATTGCCATTAGTATATATATTAAATTAAAGGAAAATTAAGTGAAAATTTTCATCATTTTCACTCATCTTCCTCCTTACACGGCTAAGAGAGATTAGGGTTAGGGTTAAGGTTAGGGTTTCCACATTCAAACTTTGAGCTTTGATTTGAGTAAGCAAACCTTGATTATTTTTAGTAATTTCTATGTTTCTGAGTCCGTATTAGCTTAATCTAGCTTATGTAATGACTAATTTGTGAATCTGTCAAATGTTATGAAACTTTACATTGTTGAAAAATCTTTATTTTTAGAGGTTTATGATAGTTTTGAATGTGTAATCTTTGGGTTGGATCTTTTTGTAAAGTGATTTTTTATGAAACTAGGGTTTAAGGACTAAAATTTGAAAACAATGAAATTACTTGTATTGTTGTGAAAATGATTGTCTGTAGGGGTTAGGTAAACACCCTAAGGATTTCAGCTATTATTTTTTGTGTAAGGGAAAGGTTATTTGCATGTTTTATGATTTAAAGGACTAGATTGAATAAAAGGAAAATATTAGGAATAAAATTGTAATTTTCCCAAAAAGGACTAAATTGTGTTGAATAACCTGATTGTGTGATTTAATGTGAGAATTGGTTGATTTTTGGATGTAAACTACGATCGTGCCTCATATTACGAAAAAGAGAAATTAGCGGAGTAGTCCTTGAAGTCTAATTGTAACTGCAATTTAGTCCGGTAAGTTCGTAATGTAAATTTTTACTTAACATTTCTTATTTGTACATTATCATTGTTCAACAATTGGAAGTAGTAGGAATTGAAGAGATCGAAGAAAGAAACGAAAGAGATAGTAGGCTTTAAGCCGTTGAAAATGTAGCGACGCGATGGCTGGGGTATCACATATGTTGCGAGTCCTCGACAGCTCGTGTAAGCAGCATCGTGATTCGAAAAAGAGATATGAATTCTAAATGGATTATAGGCCCTTCGATGGCTGGGACTTATGCTGTATGCATACTCCCGACAGCTCGTATGAATAGCATCGTTAGGGAACATTTTACAAATAGGCACCGTACTGATGGTTGGGGTACCACATGCGTTGCGAGTCCTCGATGGCTCGTGTGAGCAGCATCTGGTACTGGTAACAGAAAAGTTATAAACTGGAAAGTGAAAGATTATAATTGACTCGAGGAAGCAATGGAACTATCCTGGCTTGGTTGAGTTATAGCTGCTTTATACAAATGTTTGGTAATTCTTTAAAACTATCGAACTTACTAAGCTATGAAGCTTACCAAAGATGTTGTTGTTTTGTAGATTGTTTGCTGATTGAAGATCGGATCATCACCTCTCAGAAGTCACACTATCACGGAGCTCGTTGGTAATTTTTACATCACTCGATCTTATGGCATGTACTAGGATGATGTTATATTTTGTTTTATGTAATTGGGATTGTGAAAACCTTGTTATGTTGATGAAATGATGAATGTAGTAATGCATGTTGTGCAAGTTGGAGTATAGACTTAAAAGTACTATGTAATGATTGAAATCTATGTATTTTGTATTCATATTGAGGTCATGAATGTTTTGTGTTGATAAACTTGTGTTTTGGCATGATTCTTGTGATTCTGCATACTTGTTTCTGTAGAACCCATGTATGTATCAGTAGAAGTACAGGGTAGGAGAGAGGTTGTTCACTGAATTGGGTTGTATCGGTAGTTGAATACCAAGTATCGGTAGTTATGTGTTTAGAAGTATCGGTAGTTTGTATACTTGTATCGATAGAAGTAGTAGAGTAAGACTTTTAGCTCTCTGGAGTTTTTAGTATCGGTAGAAGTAAGACTTGTTTCTGTAGAAGAATCACTTATATCAATAGAAGTCTGTATTATACTTGGACTGTTTGCTGACTTGACAACTACTTATATTTGTCCAACAGGTACCAGTAAAAGTCTTCAAAAATGTCAGAAATGACCTTTTTGCCCTTGTTGAATTGTGTTTATAATCAAATAACGATATATGACATGTGGAGTGAAATTCTTTAATAAAATAAGACTGAATAACATGATGTTAAAGATGAACAGTGATAAATGAATAGTAAAACACCAGAACCCTAACCGACAACGATTTACGGGTTTTGAATGTTACAATATAACATTTCAATATGAAATAAACCAAATAATCGAGATTCACATCTCAATACCATTCTCAAAACCAATTCAATATTTAACCATATGAACATCATTCTCATAATATCATATCATTCCATCTATTTATCAATTATACATCTAATTTTAATTTATTTTCAATTACTATTTCATTTCCTTATTTGAATATCGAATCGATTCATTAATTCATCACATTTTTATATCAGCCCTTCAGGCTCGTATAACTAGGTCATATAATTTTTTACATGTCTTTAATATTCGTTAATCACAATATGTATACAAATCATCAAATCATAATATCAACCCAATCCAAATATCATTTATCAAATTTTCATTTTATACCCCTATTAACTCGACTCGGACTCGAACGGATACACAGATCCAACCAACACACCAATTTAGCACCGAGTGCCTCATCGGACAATGGCAAAGCAAATAGTTTGCACCTACCGCTCACCAATATAGCCGAAGTAATTTGGCACCCAGTGCCTCATCGACACGTAGTCAAAGTAACTTTGAACTCTTCCTATCCTATGGCATGCCAACTATATCCGACTTTGCCCGAACATATAACATGGTAGCAATTTAATCAATTTCATTTATAAGCCGATTCATTATTTCAATGTTGTCATTTCATCAACCAATATCAATTTGTATGTAGAACATTATAATTCATCTTATCATAAAGCCAATTTTGTAATTACAACAATATACAATATTTCTAAATCTATTCAATTTAGTCCTTTATCTAGAAGATCAAACATAATTATATCAATTTAATTCAATTAAGCAAATCAATATCATATTGTAATTCATTATATTCAATCAAATTGTCATTTCATTATGATTTAATCCATATCTCACCTTTTTGTACCAAATTGTAAACAATCAAATTTTCAATCAAACATATTTACAATTATAATTTTAAATACATAACAATTTAACACAAACATATAGTATGAACTTACCTAGTCAAAACAACAAACGATCAATTCTTTAAGGACTAATCAGCAAATTTGTCTTTTCCCCGATTAATTTTGATTTGGTTCAATTCCCGATCTATACAATTATTCAATTCAATTTATCAATTCGAAACCTTATTTGTCATCAAATTATAATCACATATCAACTCAATTTCATTTTTTGAATGCTCCCTAAAGTTTTATATTTTATTTAATTTAGTCCTTAAAACAAAAATAGTTATAACTTTCAAATTTGAGCCTCAATTTAGAAACCAATCTTAATTTCATTCTTCTACAGCCCACTGATATCTACAATTACAAAAATTTCATACCAATTTCAAAATATTTACACTTTAATCGCTATGTTCAAAATTAATAATTTTCACTTTATAAATTAGTCATTTTTCATATCCAAACTTTAAATCTAACCAAATAATACCAAAAGCTTCAAGATTTAACAACGACAATTTTTATAAATTTTAACCGTTTCGAAAATTAACATACAAGTAAATTAAATTAAGCTCTCGAGATTTCAAAAATATAAACATCACCAAATTGTTGTTTAAAAACCAAAACCCTTGGCCGAAATTTCTTTGTTTCCTTTAATGGCGGTTCGGTGTTTAAGGGAAGATGAAGAGAAATGTTTTCTCTTTCTCCCCACCAAATATAACATATACCTTACTTTAATTTTAATTTAATTATAAATATTATAAACTAATTAAATTTTTTAACATTATACTCACACACTACAAAGCCACCAGCTACTGTTCACTAACTTCTTGTAGTGGCAAAATTTCCTGTTAAGCCCCTTGTCCAAGTTTTAATTAAAGATTCTTATGCAATTAAATTTTTCTACTTTTACAATTTAATCCTTATACCTTAATTAGTCACCAATTCGACGAAATTATATATCCAAAATTTAGTTCATGTATGTAATATCTCCGTAAACATTTAATAAAAAACTTTTGAGCTTGTTTCATGAAAATGAGATCCCAAAACCTTCTTTTTCAAAATCACTAACTTTCGGTACTAACTGATTTGGGCGATTTGTGCAATGCTTTATTTTTCTTTTGTTTTTCATCTTCCAGATATTTCTGCTGTTTTGTTTGTTTTCTTTGGGCCTTTGCTTTGTTTCATTTGGTTTATTTGGTTCAAACTTTTGTAACATGACAGTATGTATCGGATTGTTTCTTAATAATATCAGTTCAATTTGAATTATTTAAAAAAAAATTCACAAAAACATCATATTTAATTCGTAAATATTAAATAATATTTACGAACTCACTCATCAAAATTTTGATGCATTAAAATAATAAACATGAAATTACAATCTATCTAATATAAAGAATAAGCTTATTTGATGCATTGTGTTAAAATAGAATATCTTCAAAATAAGTTAAAAAAAAAATCTAATATAAAGATTTTTCTTAGCTGCTTCACAACCATCTAATCTTATATTCTTACTGGCTTCACGAATTTCATGATACTTCACTCACTCCCTTTAACCTTTTCGTTGATTTTCATTTTACGTATGGTTAGATTTAATAACCATACAATTATACAATATAAATATAGTATGAAATTAATTAAAATTAAAAATTAAAAAAAGGACGAAAATATAAAAAAAAATAACATAAAGTATATTCAGATAATCTTTTGCAACTAATATATTTGCCAAAAGGAATCTAGCTTTTTTCTTTTCTTTTCTTTCCTTTCATCATGAGATAATGTCTATAAAAATTCAGAAATACAAAGGTTCATAATTTTTCACTTGAAAAATATATTTTTATTCATTTTACAATTTGAGAATAATCTTAATTAATAGTATTTAAAAGATAGTCATCTCATCTTAATAATTTCAAAATTCGAACTTAATCTAAATATTTGAATAAATTTCATTTCTTCCAACCACTTGGTATTATCATAGTACTTCAAACAACATAATGTTTGGCAAAAACAACAACATAAGGTAAATCAAGTATAATATTGTAGCTCAAAATATCAAGCCTCATTCATTCAGTGGCGGAAGCAGAAATTTTTTATTGTGGGCGGAATTAAATTGTATATTTTTACGATAATAAAAATTTAATTTCATCATTTTAATAGTTTATATCTTTATAATTTTTAAAGAGTTAAATCAAATTTTCATCATTTTTGAAGAGTCAAAATGTAATTTGACCATTATTAATTTAAAATTTTATAAATTATAAATGACATAAATTAAAAATTTATCACTTTAAAAGAGAGATTACAACTCCCCTGAATCTTTATTACGTTCCGCCTGCATTCATTATTGGTTAAAAACATATAAGGAAATAAACCCAAAAGGGCAAGAAACTGTTAGGAAGGAAAGTTAATTACAATATGGCTTTTAAAGTTTTTTTTTTTTTATTTCTCAATGTATTTATCGAAATGAGCTTAGTAATTAATCTTCTGTATTCTATAAATCCATTAAGGAAGTGAATGTTTGACTCAAATTTTAAAGCTGTTCCATACTCAAGATGAGAACCGAACTCTCAACCACTGATTAAAGTAGGCTTTTAAGATGATTAGTATAAACACAACTTGATATAAAGTTACATTATTTTGACTCAGCCATGGGTATGGGTATGGGTATGGGTATGGGTATGGGTATGGGTATGGCAGATACAAGGAATCTGAAAGAAAGTCAAGCCGGTGGGAATCAACAATGGTGACCGTTGTGAAAAAAGCTAAAAGCCCACTCTATTACAAGCAAAGTTCGCCACTCCGCGATTTGGTTTACTCCCAATTTGGGCCTCCTGTTCTCTTTTTATAATATATAGTATGTGAAATAATTTAATTTAATATTTTTAATATATACATAAAGTTTATGCTCAACTAGTCTAAATTCATCAGCTTCTTTTGGGAAATCTTTTTATAATTTTTTTTCTTAAATTTTAATAAAAGATAATGATGTTGTTTGCTTTAATAAATTTTTTTCAAACATATATTTTATCACTTATAGCACAAATACATATATAATTTGTATTACTTTTAGTAAATATTATTTTACTATCCTAATTCGTTTTCGATAAACTTATAATCAATTATATCAATTGATTTACTTTAATTTAATTTTAAAACAATCTCTTTATCAAAAATCAATTTTTTTATGACTGTATTAGACATATTAAATTAAATTATAGCTATAGTTTTTTTTTTTATGTTTAAATTTAAAATTTAGTGTTTATACTTAAATACGATATAATTTGGTTCCTTTGCAGAATATCGAAGTAGTTTATACGTTTAATTATTATGATCAAAATGTTAAGTTCGAAATCTTTCTTAAAATACTCATTCCAATTTCATGTGGAAATGTGTGTGTGTTAGAAATGTGTTTTTTTAAGGAAAATTCACATAATCATTTTAATTGGAATAATTAAGAACGTTAAGTATTTGGATCATATAATGTCATTATAAAGTAGAGGACTAAATTATATCAAAATTAAAATATAAAGACTAACTATGGGTAAACGCATCACTAGATATAGATATGATCATGGGTTGGGCCACCCAACCCGACCCGAAGGTCTACCCAAAAAATGGGAGGGTTTGGACAAAAATATAGGTCCGAAAAATGGGCTTGGACAAAAAATCAGGCCCATTTCTAAATGGGTCGAGCCTCGAGTAAGATTTTTTTGGCTCAAGCCCGATCCGGGCCGACCCGAATAAATTAACCATTTTTAATAAAAATTATATTGTTGTTTTGGTGCTATTTTTTGCTGTTTTGGTGTTGTGTTTTTATTGTTTTGGTGTTTTTTTTACTGTTTTAGTTTCTATTTTGGTGCTATTTTTTTACTATTTTGGTGTTGTTTTTATTGTTATTTTTGTTTCTATTTTTTCTATTATTTTTGCTTCTATTTTGGTTGTTATTTTGGTTGTTTGGATGTTATTTTTATGCGTTTTTATTATTGTTTCACTGTTTTTTTAATATTATTTGAATATTGTAGAACATATGTTTTATTGTTAATTTTTCTACTACTTTATTTGCAACTATCTAATATAAAAAAATTTTAATGTATTTTTAATTTATTTATTTTTAATATTTGTTTTAAAGTTTTTAAGCGTATTTGATATATTATATATTTTTTAAATTTGTTGTACATAATAAAATAATCTAAAAATAATAATATGGGTTGGGTCGGGCTCGGGCTTGATTTCTATAATTCAGGTCGGGTTTGGACAAAATTTTAGGCTCATTTTTTAGGCCGGACCAAGCCTGGGCCTAGCAATTGGGCCTAAAAAATTGTTGAAGTCTGACCCAAATCTGACCCGACCTGAGCCGGCCCACGATCAGCTCTACGCATCACCCATCAAAAGAGGCCCTAAATCTCAAATGTAAACATAGTAGAGAGTCTGAAACTAAAATTTTACCATTATCTTATAATGATTAAAAAAAAGTTGTCATTAGTTACTCCAAAAAATTAGCATTGTTAATAATTTTCATGGTTGATGTGATTTTTTAAAAACACACTTATTTCAACTAATTACGTCAAAATAAAAAAATTATTAGAATAATATTTTTTTTAGAAAATCGATGTCAAAATTTTGATCAGAATGACTAAATAAGTTAACTATTTAGATTAACTAATATTATTATAAAAATAAAAAATTAAATTATGTTAAGTTATAATATAAATATTAAATATCAAATGTGAAAATAATAAAAGGATCAAAACTAAAAATTCACCAAAAATATTTGGATTTGAGGTGTGTAATGAGGAACGACTTAACCTTTTATATATATATTATATAAATTAAAGTATAAAGATTAAATAATAAATTTGAGAATAATATAAGGATTAAAACTGACAATTTACCTTTATGAGTAATCTTAAAAAAATGACGATAGATAAGCCTTTCGACCTTTTAATCTATAGTTACTAGAATAGTCTTTATATGCTTCATGGAGTTGATTATTTGTTTGTGTTAATTTATAGAGTAAAAATTTGAAGAGTAAAATATACTTAAAGTAAGGTTTTCATAATTGGATTGATGATTAAATCGGTCAGATCATTGATTGTACGGTTCAATTAAATAAATTATTAAAAAATATAAAAATAAAAAATCGGTTCAATCGATTTTTAGCTTGGTTCAACTGGTCCATATAGATTTGTCAGTCAATTGGTTTGATGCCTCTTCCTGAATCGGTAACATCCTGTCCAAGTTGGTTCAAACAACCATGATTTTAAGTCTCTGTACACTTTGTACATTTGAAATTTTAGATCTCTTACTTTTATTTTAAAAAATTTAATTCCTCTACCTTTTAGATTTAAAAATCCACTTTTAAACTATATATAATCACGTAACATTTTAATTGAAAATTTAACTATATTAACTATTTGAATTAATTAATAATATTACAAAAATATAGAGAGAAATTTATATTGAAAATTAAAATATAAGGATTGAATATCAAATTTAAGCATATTAGAGAGATCAAAATTGAAAATTAACTGTTACTATAAAATGAAAAAATAAAATAAAAAGAGGATGGTGGGTGTGTGCCAATGACCTCAAAAGGAAGTTCAAATAGACTTATATATAAAGAAAATAAATAATTTTTTTTAAATATATTGGTGTAATTATATGGTAGTATATTTTCATATTTTCTTAATCCTTTGACAAGGCACACACACTTTGCACACATAGACGCTCGAACCCGAATCTCCTAAGATGAATAACATCCTCTTTACCACTGGAACCACTATATTAAATTTGTATTTAATTAAGTCATTGCCATTAATTAAAGTAATCAATTAAGCCCCTCCACTAATAATTTTCTTCATTGATCATATTGACTGTTAAAATAAATTAACAAACTAATCAAATGATAACATGTGACAACTTCTGATTTAATCTAATATTTTTCCATAAAAATTATAAAAAATCAAAAAAATTATAAAAAATATTAAATATTAAAATATGAAAATTTACATAAACTTATAAATATTATAAAATATAAGTATTATAAATATTTAAAAAATCTAATAATTTATAAAAATATTTAAATTTTTATAAAAACGTATTAAAATTCTATAAAATCATAAAAAATATAAAAGTATTAAAATTGATATAAAATTATAAAATTTATAAAAAAAAATAGAAACTTCAATTGGACCAGATTAGTCGGTTGGACTAATTAAACTAAAATTGGTAACGGTGTCAATCTAGAGAAAGTCATTACACCAGTTTATCTGGGAATCGAGTAGTTGAATCTATTTTTTTGTTTTTATTTTTGTTTTCTAATGTTTTATTTAAATGAACTAGACTGATCAATCGAGTTGACAAATCGGTTGCTTAATCAATTCAATCATCGATCTAGTTTTAAAAACTCTTTAAAATTATATTTTAGGGTGGTTTTTCGGGTCGGACCCCGAATCGGATTATTTTAACTATCATTATATAACACTGATATATTGTGTTTATCTGGAAATTAAGCAATACTAAGATGTGAAATGTTTCGAATAATGAAGATTGAATCAACAAATATATTATAGTTACTAGAAATAAAAGGGATGTGAATTGAATTATCCCAGGGAAGTGAATTAATAAATGTGATTCCCTTCCCATGATAAAATGTAGAAAAGTTAATTTCCCATGTAAATTAGAAAGTTATAAGAAATATTAAGACATAAGTAACCCCATTTTATATTAATTTAGGGTATTAATTTATTAATAAATGTAAAAAAAAAGTTATTGCTGGCTTCCTTTGTCCTGCCTTGATTTTCTTTATTATTTTAATGAATTATTCACAAGTATTATATATATATATAAAAAGCAAGTTTTATACATACTTGATTTTATATCTGCATTATTATATTCACAAAATATTTGTAGAACAAATTTAAAACAATTTTACTTTCAATTAATTTTACAAATTATAAAAATAAAAAATCAATTAAAAATAATTATTAATTATTTAATCAAAAATAAAGTTTATTATAAAAATTAGATATATGAATATTGTTTTTTTATTTAAGAAGGATAAATTCATAAATTATCATTATATTATTAGAAAAATACTTAGTGAATTAAATGTGATAATATAATTTTTTAAAGTTTTAATCAATACATTTTAATATATATCAAATGTTATAAAGTAATTTTCTCAACATTTCATAATCATAATATAAAAAAACACAAAAAACTACCTAAATGTTTTCAAAATATTTGTATTTCTTCTTTTATAATATATATATATATACAATTCGTCACATCAACTTGTCAAAAAGTTTACACAAATATAAATATAGACATATCCAAATCTCTATATTCTTTGTACATTTGAAATTTAATCATTCTATTTTTCAGATTTAAAACGTGCATATCCAACCATTTTATGGTTAATATATATATATATATATATATATATATATATATATATATATATATATATATATATATATATATATATGTTAAATTCCAATCAATTACAATATTAATTATTTTTGTAACATGATTATCAAATGAATTTTTTTTTCTAAATTTAAAATGGCACATTAACGAATTTTTCATCAAAAAATTTTAACAACATTGATAATTGGATCTAAATTTTGAAATTCAAAAAGTAAAAAAAATAAATTCTCAAAAATATAAAAACTAAAATTTAAATATATGATAGTACGAGGATTTGAAGCATATTTTAATCCTATCAAAATAATATATTAATATAATATTTTGGTGAATATGTAAGGATTTGAAACCGACTATTCTAATTCGCGGACTAAGACAAGGTGCACAAAATTAGACCCCTTCAACACTGAGTAGAGTCAAAAAGGTGATTAGAGAAAAATGGGTCATTTTTGTCATAAATTTGATTTCCATTTCACAACAATGTCATTTTCCAACAAACTAACCACCAAATTTGCAAATTTATTATGACTTAAATAATAAAATATATCAAATATTGGTATTTATTTATCATAATTATGGATAAATTATGGAAAACGTAATCCAATTCAGGACAATCATAACTTTGTACATATAAAAGTCACAATAAAATCTAGACGAATATTAATATATTAATTAATAGTTTAATTATTAAAATTTGAAATTGCTATATATTTTTCTGTATCTCAATATATTACACTATTTAAAATTATTGATTTAAGAACCCAACGAGTAATTCTAGTGATAATGATATTCATCTTATGAGACTCTGGTTCGAGCACCTGTGTGTGTAAAGTGTGTTGTCAAAGAATTAAAAAAGTATGAATAGATATTATAATGTAATTACACTAATATATTCAAAAAAATTATTGGATTAAATTTTTATAAAATGTAAAGGTAAAAAGTAGTTTAAATAACAAAAACTTTAATATCAAAATTTTAGGCAAAATAATTTTTTAGCCCTCCATCTTTACAAAAAAATCATTTTAATCCTCCATTAATCATTGTTCTATTTGTCAAATTATTTAAAAATTAAAAAAAAGTTAACATAACTTTGTTAATGTTGCAGCCTACATGCATGTCACATTAAAAATTAATTAATTTTTAACAAATTTAAAAAATGTTAAAAATATGTCTTTTTAATAGTTTTAATAACTCTTATTTTTTAGTAATTTTTTAATATTTTAAATTTTTAAAAATTAATTAATTGGTGACGTGATATTCATAAGATAATTTATATGTATGTGATATGAATAAAGTTAATAAAATTTAACTTTTTCACGTCATAAATTTTAAATAAATGATAAATTAAATAATAAATTAAAATATTTTTTATAAAATTAAAGGATTAAATAAATTATTATTGCTAACTTTTCACCACATTATTTGGTAGTCAATTAATGTAAACAAAGAAAAAGATCATGAATCAATGATGTGATGGTAGACATGCGGAAACATTTTTTAGTCAAAGAAATTCAAATCCCAAGGTTAATTCGGGCATATTCATTATTATAATTATATTTAAATAAAATAATTATTAAATAATAATAGTTTAAATAAAGCAATTACTTGTGGAATGGTTTGTTTCCACCCGAGGGAAAACTCAAAGACTGGAAAAGGAATAATTATTATGGTAAGTGAACCATCATCATCAGATTCCGGCCTCCACCGAATCCAAAACAAATCTCCACCGTCCGATTCCTCGTATCACTGTGACCGTCCATCACCAAATCAAAAATAACCTCCGCTGAATAAATAATGAAAGAGACCGGAAGTTAGCCGGTTCAACCCGTGGCCCCCACCCTGGTTCGAATATTTGATGGCCAAAGAATTCACGCTTCTCGATACCTGAAGACAAAATTCCTTTCCCCCTCGACCATCAAATTTCCCTTTTTAATAACATATCAATTAATAAAGGAATTTTTAATATTTATTTTGAGAAGTTAATGTCCCTTTTTAATATAATTTTCCTTTTATTCCCTTTCTCACTGTAAAAATCTCGATCTAAAAAAGGAAAAAAATTTATTGTCTGAAAATCCTCCGAGCTCAACAAGAAGCTTAAACTTTCACCTTTTTGCTAACCCAAGCAATATCGACATTCTTCTCCCACTGCCACTCCCTTTTAGATTTGTTTTTTTAAATTTTTTATAAAATTATAAAATTATTCTATTTTTCGAGATCACGGTGCAGTTCAATCGTCTTGTTTCAGTCCAAACCAACGGCTACGGTTGCATGTTCGACGGCCGGAGTTTGTTCCATCGCGAAAGCGATCGAGACGGGCACGTCGTTGGAATCTATGTATAGTGCTGAGATTTGGAGAGTAGGATTTTCCGGCTACTTTGGATGCCTATTGGTATTGGCTGCAGGATAAATGCTTTTTATTTGGGATTTAGGGTTTTCGAGCCTGGTGCTCGTGCTCTCCCTCCTCCTTCCTTTGATCGGCTTTTTCGTAAGGCGGAAATGGCAGTTATCTGTAGCAAGGCAAGCGGAGATAAAGAGGCTCTTGATTTTGGCCTCTGAGGAGGCGGCTAGAGTCGAGCTTGAAGCGACTATTGAATACGGTACGGTTTCCATTTCGCGGAACTATCACCAGTGTGCTGTTTGTTATTGTCCTACTACCACGCGGTGCGCTCGCTGTAAAGGGGTTCGATATTGGTACGTTAGCTTGTTAATTTCGTGTTATTGTTCTAATTTATTTATAATTATGGAGATTTTTTTTTTGTTTAGGCGATTTTGTTTCAAATGTATTTGAGATAAATCTGACTCTTTTATCTGACAATACTGTCTTAAAGAGTATGCAATCGAAAAAATATTTGATTAGATAAGTGCTTCAATTAGCGCAGGGCGAGTGTGGGTCTAGTTTAAACACGCTTTAACATGTGTGAATGTGCGGTAGTCGTGTAAGTGTTTATGTAGTGAGCAACAAAGCAATTTAGAAGACTTTGTGAAAATTAATTTTAAACCCAACATCCACAATCCATCATTGATGGGAAGTTTGGAGTTGGTCTTAAATGCTGCAACTCTTTTGGTGGATGTCTATGCTGATTTTCAGAAAATGATTTAGTTTGTAAATTACATGTTTGAGCCTCCTATCTCTATGTTACAAAGACAGGATATTAGAAAAACAGTTCCTCTTGAAAATGACCTTTTCCTTTGTGTCTTTTTTGTCTGCAGTTTGGGAGTTCTTTTTAACGTAAGGGTTGAGGTTGTGTATGTTCACTAACTACATTTTCGAATTATTAAAAATGTGGTTCATTTGATGGAAAAGTAACAAAAAGAAAATCCACCTAATGAATAGAGAAAATATTTTAGCTTTTCCCCTATCACTTTGTTGTAATTCTAAGGATTTCTTTTACTGATTTGAAGGGACAACAATAGTAAATTATGTCTGTGTTTAGCATTATTTTCTAATGATACAATTGATTTTGTAGAAGGTCTTTTAATAGTTTTTTTTATACCAAAATTTGGATGTTTTAGTTCTGCGAAGTGTCAAATTATTCACTGGCGGCAAGGTCACAAGGAAGAATGCCACCCACCTGCCATTGCCATACACCAAAATCATGATGAGGGGAGCGATTATGGTCAGAAGGCGATAAATCAAGACCAATATGCAGATAGATATGAGATCGAAGAAAAGTCGCATGCAAATTTAATTGGAACATCCTCTACTGAATCTGCATTGTTGAGTTCCTCTAGCTCTTCTGTGGTTTTAGATGGGAATGATGATGATGCAAAGGTTGAGTTTCATGCTGATAGGGAAGGACTGAGCTCTGCTTCAGAATCCTCTAGTGCTTCATTTTCAGGATTTTCTTCTGCAGCTGGTAGTGAATCATCTGATGATGTTTCTGTGTGTGAGAGCATAAGTTCAAATGAGCATGATAAATTGGATGGTTTCTCATCTGCTGATGTTAATCTTGACACGTTTTGGACTTCTGTTATCAACAATGTGGATCAAGCCAATCCATCATCCCCTAAATTTGTCAGGTTGGTTGATTCTGTAGATGGAATTTCTAAATTAAATCATACCAAGCCTGATCAAAGTGGAGAGAGCCAGTGCAGAGCAACAGGTTCTTCAGGATTAGGTGTTAGTGATATGTCTGAGGGCTCAAATGCTGAGGCTTCTAGATTTTCTTCTGATTTTCGGGGCAGAACTTTGAAATCAGTTCCATCTACAAGTGTTGATGACAATGAGTCGTTTAACTCTTATCATAAAGAAGGCAGTAAAAGGACCTCACTTGATTCTGGATCATCCTTACATTTTTCATTTGCATTTTCTGGAAATGCTTCTTCCTCACATCCGCAAGTCTCCAAGGTTAAAGATGCCAAATTGGATGATGCTCCTCAATGTGCTACTTCTTTGGGGCATTCCAAGCTTTCGGATGGAGTAGTTTTGTCCGAAAATGCTGGTTTAGATTCTCCGAATGACGGAAACTCCAAGTCCTCAAATTCTGAATGCACTAACCAGGTGGAGCGTGGATCTAACAATATTCTGCATGTTATAAAACCCAGAGAAGCTATCAATATAGATGTTCCACTAGTCGGTAGCTTGTCATCTTCACATTTTGAAAAATCAGGCTCTACTGTTGTCACTAATGGACCTAGCATTAGCAATGCTTCTCATTTGTCAGAGTCATCTGATTCTTATTCATCCAGTGACAGAGTGCATGTTTTACCCAGTGTGAAATCAGGAAAAAATGATGATGTTCATGCAAATTCCACTAAATTATCTCAGTTTTCAAGTTATTCTTCTAACAGTAAGAATGGATTAAAAACCTCAATGTGGAAAGTTGTTGATCAATTCAGAGTATCTAAATTTCCAAAACACCATCCATTTGGAGTTAGTAATGAGGTTGGTGGAGACTATAATGATAAGCTTAAAGTTTTTTCCTTTTGCCTTACTTAGCCTTCAACATATTAGCTTTTTGTTAGAATTTTGTTTTGTTTTTGCAGGGAATTTTTCCTTATGAATCATTTGTCAAGCTTTATAGTTGGAACAAGGTGGAATTACAACCACGCGGCCTTGTAAATTGTGGTAACAGGTAGCATAAGATTTTTTTTTTATTATAATGAACAATTATGGAAAAAATTATTGAACATAATCTGGTTTTATGTTATATTATTGGGTAAATCCACCGACACCTATTGCACTTTAAGTGTTTCCTGCGTAGCCCAACTTGACTTTTTTCTGATAGCACCCTGATGTTCTTTTCGGTTCCATAAGGGTTATAATTTGTAGCATTAAATAAAAAGATAATGAAATGATTCTAACACCCTTCGTATGAGTACAAATTTTTCAGAATTGTGCCATCAATCCCTATCAAAACCTTAGAAATAAACAAATAAATGAACCTTTGGCCAAAAGATATTTTATGAACCCATAACAGCCCTATCCTAAAATCACTTTTGTGCAAGGTTAAAATCCATAACAGTCCAAAATAGCCTAGTTAATTAATGATGCCATTGCTAAAATATTCGAATCCAAATCTGGGACCCTTAAATGCACCTGAAAGAGAGGCAAGATAGAAAAATCTGTGAAGGGAAATTTTTTTTAAGTAGTTAATGTATGACAATCTAGAAAAAGAAAAAGAAATCTAAAATGTAAGAAATATTATAGAAAATTATCTTCTCACATCAGGTCATCACAAATAAAAAGAACAAAAATAAACAAAAAATTGCCTCACTAAATCTAGGCTAAAAGAAATTGCAGAAAGGATTGCTGAAGTAAATGTGTGGACTTGAAGGACAGTTTGGGTTAGACTAGTCCAATTGTTACCTATTTTCTGAATTGGGAACAATACTGCTAGATCATGTTCCTGCCCTATGCTGTTTCGATTATGAATTCCTTACATGCATATTTTTACATTTTAAGTTTTCATCTTTTAAGCTGTGTTGTACCTTGGATTTGTATATTTTACTATTTTATTCCTTGTTTATCACTTTCTGTCGTTAATTTGCTGTTTACTTTGCACAGCTGTTATGCCAATGCTGTCCTTCAATGCTTGACATTCACTCCTCCTCTGACTGCTTACTTTCTTCATGGAATCCATTCAAAAGCTTGTATGTCCTCTAATGTTCCAATTGGAATTATTACATTTTTGTGCTTCGAGGTAGCATGTTGGATGAATCTTACTATAAATTTCTTTCTTAGGTGCAAAGAAAGAATGGTGTTTCACTTGTGAGTTTGAAAAATTAATTTTGAAGGCTAAAGATGGGAAATCTCCGCTGTCCCCTATAGGAATACTTTCCCAACTACAAAATATTGGCGGTCAACTTGCTAATGGGAAAGAGGAAGATGCACATGAATTTTAAGGTGAGATAGGTTTAGCAATATTTAATGCTTGAACCATTTGAATAATGTTTTACTCCATGAGAAATGAGCAATCCTTTCAATAATGTTGCACTAGTTTATTGATGAAATTACATTTGACAGGTATGCTATTGATGCTATGCAATCTATTTGTCTTAAAGAAGCTGGGTTGGCTTCATCAGGTTGTTTAGAAGAAGAAACAACTTTAATAGGCTTAACATTTGGAGGTTACCTTCGGTCAAAGGTAAAAACTAAGACCAACCTGTTTTTTGGCCGCGCTTTCTCCTCTCTCTCGTGCACTAGAGGTCTTATTTGCATCAAGAGTTTGTGTTAATATGCAAATGATGCATGTAAACTTGTTACTATTTTCTGCAGATAAAGTGCATGAAGTGCCAAGGCAAGTCCGAACGTTATGAAAAAATGATGGACCTAACAGTTGAAATTGAAGGAGACATAGGAACCTAGAAGAGGCTCTTCGGCGGTTTACTAGGACTGAAATTCTGGATGGAGAAAATAAGTACCAATGTAGCAGGTTGGTTCACTTACAAATTTTTTCAGAAGTTTCTTTAGATAGTATATAAATGGTACCATCAATATCATGCAAAGAGACTTGAAGATGAACTTTTATGGAAGCAGTCCTATGTTCAAAATTTTGTTCTTTTATTTGTCCACCTCACTCTTTTTGGTAGGTTAAAATTTGAAAGTTTAACTTTTAGAGAAATAATATGGAGAAATTCTCTCTTTAATTCCTAACTTGATGGGAGGATAGGCTCAAAATCAAAACCATTATTTCTTTTTCTTCGGCTTCTTTTTTGAACTTGTTGGAAATATGGTCTTTGTTTCCATAAATAGTATACTTCGAAGAAGCTCTAGGCTGTATTTTGATGCTTCTGGAGAAAAGATTTACCTTAAATTTTGGAAGCTATAAGAAGTGTTTATGTACATAGTACATTTTTCTTTGTCTTCTCTGTCATGTGATTATGCAGAGATAGCTCATTGAGTTCCCCGCTTCCTCCCCCCCCCCCCCCCCAAACTCAATATTTTGCCAAAATTTCATTGATAGTTGAATTGTGATATCTATATCTTGTGTTTGTGATGGATCTGTATACTGAAAAATAAAACAAATTTAACAGATCTTCTGCAATAGAATTAGAATTGCATGTGAAAAAAGTGTGTTTCCTCAAAGATTGATAAATGTATAGGCTTACTCCGTTTGATTTTATTGAACATACCTTTTCATTGAGTTTTTGTGTTTGTTGACATTGGTGATGGTACTGTGCAACTACATGCAGTCTGTATGGCTGCAGGTCCCCCACTAAATTCTCTACTTCTAGAAGGCATCAATTTTTGAGGTTTGTTAACTTTGTCTTTGTTTTGTTCAGATGCAAATCTTATGAGAAGGCCAAAAAGAAGTTGACAATATTAGAGGCTCCAAATGTTCTTACAATTGCTTTGAAAAGATTTCAGGTACAACTTTCGATACAGAATGTTATTTTACTCTTTGTTCTTTGCAGATTCTTACTGTTTAAGTGTGTATTATGTCGCAGTCCGGTAAATTTGGAAAGCTTAACAAAGCGATTCGGTTCCCTGAGATTTTGAACTTGGCACCATATATGAGTGGGACAAGTGATAAATCACCCATATACAGGCTCTATGGAGTAGTGGTCCATTTGGATATCATGAATGCAGCATTTTCGGGTCACTACTTGTGCTATGTTAAAAATGTTCAAAACAAGTGGTTTAAGATTGATGACAGCACGGTATGTTCTCTACAACTATCATCTGCATGCCTTAAGCCATTTCATTTGTTTACTGCATGCTTCTTTCCTCGATCTATGTTTTCATCTACATTACTTTTTTTATTTCCTACCCGTAATTTTTGTAAAAGCATGTTTGGCTTGTTCTCCCTTAATTTAATGGGTTTTCCCCCCATACTCCCTAATGTTTGGAAATAAACCGAGGGTGACTTTGTATTCTTCCTTTTGATTCTGGACTGCATTAAACAATTTTTTTTTCTAATGGCTTTTGAGGTAAGTGAAAAAGTTGGAAAATACTCCGGTTGGCATCTATTTTTTATGTTTAAGTTGGAGGCCTAAAATGCTATATCCTAAAGCACAAGAAATTCAGTTTGAAAATATTCACTCAATTTCACCCGCTTATGTTCTGTCTTCATGTTACTCATTAATGTTATGTTTTAATTATGTTAAATCACCTCTCAAGTTTTCTGGGTCGGTAATAATTTGGCAGGTAACATCTACAGAACTCGAAAGAGTTCTAACAAAAGGAGCATATATGCTTCTTTATGCCAGGTAAAGAATCTCAGTTTTTCAGTTTTCTTTAGAAATTTATATGGCGTCATTGCTTGGTTGTTTAACCAAATTATCTTGCAGGTGCTCACCTCGAGCCCCAAGATTAATGAAGAACAGAAGTAAAGTCATTCCATCGAGTGTCAATTCAAAGAATCCGCTGAAGTCAAAATCTTTGATATATTCTGGTCTTGATGAATTCCATCCCAGCTCGATTCATTCAGATACTCCTAGCAGCATCGACTCTTTTTATTCAAAATACAATCAACTGCAAAGGATTTTAGAGGACTCGTCGTCAAGTGATAGTTGTTCTCTTTTTAGCATCAATTCTGATGAAGGTTCCTGTTCTACTGATAGCACACGTGATTCTACCAGCACTGATGACTTAATAGATTCTATATTTGGTTATTCAGTCCAAGGGTGGAACAGCCCATGGAGGAGTTGTGATTCAGATGCTTCTTCTTCATCATCTTCTTCCCCCCTTTACTTGAGGCATTCACCCCTTGCTGATTTAGACCGATATGGTTCAGGTTCACCCGAAATTCGCTGCTCTTGGACGGATGGGGAAGGTAAGGGAGATGATCCTTTTTTCCACTCCAACACGACGAGTAAACAATGTAGAAAGGTAGTAGTAGCTTAGGAAAACTGACTCAAAGAGATTAACCTCTTAAAAAGGATGCATGTTTTAGAAAATCAACGAGGGAAAGAAGAGATTAAAAACCTTATTACGAGATATTGAGTTAAAATGAGGTAAATAAGAGTTTTTGGGAGGGTTGTATATGTAATGTACTTACTCATGGAGTTAGCTTAGCTATGTTTAAAGAAAGCAGCCCATCCCTTTTTGTTCATAGCTTCCCAATCTCTGGGTAAATAATACACCAGCCTAATCCTTTGGCCTCGGTTTAGCATTATTGTTGGCATAACTTTTGAAAATAAAATAAAAAAAAAGTTTTCATTTCATCGAAAATGTAATTTTAAATTGGTAAAGAAGTTGTAAATTAGCCCTTAGCCTTGTGTCTTTTTCGTATTGAGCAAGTAAAAATCCAACGAATCAACGTTCATTGCATGAACTCAGAACTTATAGATTACTTCATATTTTCAATCATTTCGTAACTTTTACCATCCAAACCACATTTTATATAATTCTTTTCCTAACCTCCCCCGCTTTTCTTTTGTTAGTCTAATGCAAATATCTTTCAATTCATTCGTCTTCCCGCATCACGACATTCAATAGATAAGTTTCAATTTTATAAACAGATCCTTTTCCCACCCCCTAAATGATGCCTCCCTTGACCACATGCATGTGTTACACACAACCCTGCATATACATGCTCAGTAGTGTCACTTCGTACCCACCACGACCTTGGATGTGAAATAAAGTTGAATAATCAAAGCATGCCAAAGGGCGAACTTTGTTTTGTCAAAGAAATTGAATTTTATTTTGTAGAAAAGCATGGAATGAAAATTTTCGCCCATCAATGAAAATCCTATTTGAAGGAAGGAAGAGTTGGTTGGTTTTTGAAAATCAGATTTAGATTAAAAGCTAATCATATTTGAAGAAAGGCCAACATTTTGATTTAAGAGGGAACAGGGGGTTGACTTTTCAAACTCCTAGTCAGAAGCGATGTCTCAAAAAGCTTATGACTTATTGTCGTGTCACGATTTTAGAGAGAAAGATTAATGAAATTGATTTTAGGATACGAGTAGTGACATCATATTCATAGATGAAACACATTTTTTAAAGACAAAACTCATAATGTTTAATGAGTTGAAGTTAACAATATCTTGTGATATGATGTGAATGGTGACATCTATTACCAGAGAAGCCATGAAACTTATATATTGGTACATATGTTCACACCAGCTTCAACATTCAAGGCGCATTTTGGGGACAAAGCCATGAGGTTAACAATACCTTACAAAATTAGTGTATATAAAGAAATAGTAAGTGCCTGCAGGGTCACATGTAGTCGTACTATTCTCATCATCAAAACCTAAACGACAAACACAGAGGAAGAAAAGAGAAAACCAAAATGATGCGCAAGCGCAAGTGGGAAATGTTGTAGCTTCTCGTGGCGGCCGTTGAAAAGGCTGCAAGTGTCCCACCACTTAGAGGAATGCATGAATATGCAATATTATTGCATTTTATCAACTCTCATCAATGGAACTTTTATAACAACTTGGAGCAAAATGGGACCCTCATCCCATCCCCCAACTAATTGTCTAAAGAGAGAGATCACATCTCAAAATGGGCAAATTGCATAACTTTCTTCCTTGTCTCTTCCATGCCTTGTTTTTGTTTACACACAAGTATTTTAACCATGGATTTTTACCCTGAAAACCCTTCAGCCAGGAGTAACTTTTTCTTTGAATCGCATATATGTACATGTATATGTATGTCTCGGAGATGTCGGGGCAACGCAACAAGACACAATCAGACAACAAATCATGGATGGTTGTCTTAAAAGATCTTTTTCATCAATAATTATATATATATATACATGCATATATCAGTGTCAAAACTAAGTCCTGGTTTGGGCAGAAAGACAGTGACATTTGGCCGTGCCTGTCTTGATCTGCATTACCAACCAAAACTACAAAAAGGATTTTTTACACCGGCATGCACAACAATTACGACTATTTTTTTCCTTCAAAATCCCTTAATTCCTCCAATAAATTTAGTAAAACTATATATATAAAACTAAAGAGCTTATCTACCGATAGAGCCAAATGAGCCGGAATTGAAGAGTCAGGCTCTTTAGCTCCCTTTGAAAGTAGATTCAATAAGATTAAAAATAGCGGGGACGATAATATTAATTACTATATTAATAAAATTGAATAATGTACCATTGAAATTAAAACTAATGGTGAAATATATTTTTGGATTCAAATGCAACTTATTGAGGGGTAATAGTTGGCAAAAACTATCACAACTATTCACCTGATGAGCTGAGAGAGGTGAGGTTATAGGGATAAGAAAGGAGAATGAGAAAGAGATGGGGGAGTGTGTTGATAGAGAAGTGTCTATGTCCTTATGGGATTTGGAGAGGTATTCAAGGGGGTCATTTGTAAGCCATGTGTCTTCTTTTGATTGGAGTTTGTCATTTGGCATAGGCTCTTCTTAAATTGATAATACGACTTGATGTGACCAAGTAACAAAATATGGTAATGGCAAGTGACAATGGTCTTGTCAGGATGGTATGGTTGAGCTTAGCATGGCCATGGTACTAGTGAGGTATACTACTCAAGCGAGGCATGGTGCTCAGTGATGTAATGTCTTTAGTGAGGCCTGGCGAATTATGTGTAGCTGTGATCAAGTAAAAATAAAAAATAACTATTAAATATGTTAGACTAACAATTGTATACGAGAATTTTTTTTAATTTATTTAATTCTTATAAAAATACTAAAAATATGTCAAATTATAATTTTATTAATAAAATACTATATATATATATATATGTATATATATCATAAACTATTATTAATGTAGTTATTTATTATTTATTATTTAATTAATCAATAATTTTTATATAAGCATCTTCAATGATATTTAACATACAAAATTTTAATAATGTCATTTTATATGTTTGTATAAATTTTTAATTAAATGATGCTACTTTATATATATCTTTCTTTTTTTTTTTGCTAAATAAAAGATATAATGTTAGTATCTAGTGCCCTAAGTGTAGTTTATTCATCATTTGTACTTGAATTTTTTTTTTAAAAATGAGTTTAAATAAAAATTTTATTGTTCTCATTTATTTCTCTTGTATAACATCCTCAACAATTTTTGCATGCAATGTAAAATATAAAGTAAATATTGGTTCACTGATTGCTTAATATTTAACTAATACTAAATTGTATTATGTGAATAGATTATAATGCGATAAAACAACTTGTAATAGTAAGTAAGCTAAAAGGTCCATAGTCTGATGGATCAAAATTGAGCAAATTGGTTAAAAGACTATTATGTCATCTATCAAGTCCAAATAGGGGATACATTATCTTGGGTATCAGAATGGTTGAGTCCCATAAGATAAAAACATAAATGTGATTGTTTGGATTGACAATAAATAAGACAAGACCCAAATCAAATTCACCTTAGATCCGTTTATGGATTAATTCACTTGTGATATTCATAGTGTGATTTACCTCAATTCTGAGTAAATGTTTGACTATGTGTGTGTTACTCGTATAGCATGTTGTATTAAAAGCTTGAGTTCAAATAATTAAAGATCCAAAAGTTGGTACTTAGGTATATGACTTCTGCATAACATAACTTAATTTGAATTTATAGTCCAATAAAAGGTTAATAGTATCATCTCATTAGCATTACATAATAAATGGAAAAACAACGTGACCATGGGTAATTTGTCTAGAAAAAATGATTTAATTACTATTTGTCAGTAACTAACTTTTTCATGAAAGAAGATGTAAAGGTTGCCATGAGATAAAATATGATTATATTTGGTGAACAAATTTTAACCCAAAGAGATCAAAAATATCTTATGAGGGTAACACACTCATAACAAGGTCTTGAACAAGCAGTTATTAAAGTTGTCTTTGTAATGGTAAATGATAAGAGAGTTCAATTATGGTACTTTTATGGAATGACTTCATGATTAAATAATATTATAATTAATAGATTAACGATTGAAACTTAATTACAAATTATTTGAGTAATAATTATAAATGTTCGATCTGTCCCTTCGCTAGCTTAATATAAACCCAAACCGAACTGTATGTAGAATCGATAATATGGAATGAATGAAAATGATGATTAAGAGAAAAAAGATCGCATGCAACACTATCCACAGTAAATGTGTTTTCTCGTTAAGTAAAAAAAGAGTTAGAAATTAAATTATTTTTTTTCAAAATATTATTTAATTAATTGAAATTTGAATTAAAAATTAAATTAATTAGTCATTGTAATCTTATTGAATAGGGAAATTAAATATATTTCCTCAAATGTTCTAATACGGTAAAATTATCATGACTCTAATAAAATTAGAATTGAGTTAAAAAATAATTTAATTTGATAAAATAAATAATATTTTGAAAAATAAAAAAAAAATCAAATATTGAGTTGGTTATATTATATGTGCTAGTTAAAAGTTTAGATAATATATATAATTGTACCTAATCCACGAGACATGCTTGAGAGCGCATCCTAATACACAAAAGGCGACAAACTTTAGTCCCAATAAAGGTTGTCACTGCCCCTAGGGTTTCCTAACAAGGAAACTATATTATTTAATTACCCCTTACTCAAGTAAAATTGTGTAACTTTTTTTTATTATAAATAAATAACTACAAAATGACCTAATAGACACACTAGTTGAGCATTGTTACTCTATCAAAAAATAGTGTCAATTTATTTATAAAATAAATTTTATTTTTTAAAAAATTCAAAAAATTTATGGTTTCCCATATAAATAAATTAACTTTCTTATTGAAAGTTAATCAATGTTTTCATTTTGTGCATTCAATTTGTGCAGTTTAAGTCCACACTAAAAGCAAGCAGATGTTTCGAGAATAGTGAAAATAATAGTTTGATAAAAAGTTAGGAAATAACCTAAACTGTCTTGCTCAAAGGTCATTTGATAATTTGATCTAGAATTTAATACTATAAATACTACAAAGCTTGATCTTAATAAAATTTTCTTCTATTATACCACAAACATTATTTTTAAAACTAAAACTAATTTTAACGTAGAGAGATCTTAATATAAATGACAACCCGATCCAATTGTAACACCTGTACTCGGATCCGATGTACGGATCAGGTAAGGGTGTTACACGCACCGTTTTATTTAACGATATAAAAAATAAAACGCATCATTTATACTACAACACACCGTTCCATTAAGTTCCCTAAAGCCAAAACACTGTGTTTGTTACAATTAAACATAAACAAAGAATAACAGAATTAACAGAAATTCAAACAATAGAGATGATTGTTGTTGCTTCTTTCCCCTTCTCTTCTTCCTCTTTCTTCTCCTTTTCCCTCCAATTTTCTTTCGACCCTAGCCCTATTTTCTTGTTTTTCCATCGCGGCTTCACTTCGATGTCAAAACGTTGTCCCAAACCACCCAAAGTAAAGCCCAAAATCCCTTCTCTTCTTTTCTCTAAATGCCTTTTTTTTTTGAAAAATCAATGGAAATTTTCAAATATCTTAAGAAACTTTTGAGTTTCTCGAAGTTGAATCTCTCTTATCAGTCGTTAGATCGACCTGATTTTGAGATACGTTACTCTTGTCAATGGTGGCTAACCAAAGCTAAGGTTCAATTTGGTTGGTAAATTTTAGTTTTCAACTATTAATTCATATAAATTAATTTTGTGTTTCAGATTGATGAAAAAAAGAAAACTAAGATTGAAATATCTTTTAGGTAGTGTTTGGTAGCTGAGAAAATCCTTGAAAGAACAGCTAAGGAGGATGGTATGGTTGAGCTTAGCTTGGCCATGGTACTAGCGAGGTATACTGCTCAAGCGAGGCATGGTGTTCAATGATGTAATGTCTTTAGTGAGGCTTGGCGAAGTATGTGTTGCTGTGATCAAGTGAAAATAAAAAATAATTATTAAATATGTTAGATTAACAATTGTATATGAGAAATTTTTTTAATTTATTTAATTCTTATAAAAATACTAAAATATGTCAAATTATAATTTTATTAATAAAATACTATATATATATCATAAACTATTATTAATGTAGTTATTTATTGTTTATAATTTAATTAATCCATGATTTTTATATAAGCATCTTCAATGATATTTAACATACAAAATTTTAATAATGTAATTTTATATGTTTGTATAAACTTTTAATTAAATGATGCTACTTTATATGTATCTTTCTTTCTTTCTTTTTTTGCTAAATAAAGGATATAATGTTAGTATCTAGTGTCCTAAGCGTAGTTTATTCATCATTTGTACTTGTAATTTTTTTAAAATGAGTTTAAATAAAAATTTTATTGTTCTCATTTATTTCTCTTGTATAATATCCTCAACAATTTTTGCATGCAAAGTAAAATGTAAAGTAAATATTGGTTCATTGATTACCTAATATTTAACTAATACTAAGTTATATTATGTGGATAGATTATAATGCGATAAAACAACTTGTAATAGTAGGTAAGCTAAAAGGTCCATAGTCTGATGGATCAAAATTTAGCAAATGGGTTAAAGGATTATTATATCGTTTGTCAAGTCCAAATGGGGAATACATTATCTTGGGTATCATGATGGTTGAGTCCCATAAGATAAAGACATAAATGTGATTGTTTGGATTGACAATAAATAAGACAAGACCAAAATCAAATTCACCTTAGATTCGTTTATGGATTAATTCACTTGTGACATTCATAGTGTGATTTACCTCAATTCTGAGTAAATGATTGACTATGTGCATGTTACTCGTGTAGCATGATGTATTAAAAGCTTGAGTTCAAATAGCTAAAGATCCAAAAGTTGGTACTTAGGTATATGACTTCTGCATAACATAACTTAATTTGAATTTATAGTCCAATAAAAGGTTAATGGTATCATCTCATTAGCATTACATAATAAATGGAAAAACAACGTGACCATGGGTAATTTGTCTAGGAAAAATTATTTAATTATTATTTGTTAGTAACTAACTTTTTCATGAAAGAAAATGTAAAGGTTGCCTTGAGATAAAATATGATTATATTGGATGAACAGATTTAATCCCAAAAGATCAAAAATATCTTATGAGGTAATACACTTATAACAAGGTCTTGAACAAGCAGTTATTAAAGTTGTTTTTGTAATGGTAAATGATAAGAGAGTTCAATTATGGTACTTTTATGGAATGACTTCATGATTAAATAAAGTTATAATTAATAGATTAATGATTGAAACTTAATTACAAATTAGTTGAGCAATAATTATAAATGTTCGATCGATCCCTCCGCTAGCTCAACATAAACCTAAAACGAACTCTATGTAGAACCGATAATATGGAATGAATGAAAACGATGATTAAGAGAAAAAAGATCGCATGCAACACTATCCACAGTGAATGTGTTTTCTTGTTAAGTACAAAAGGAGTTAGAAATTAAATTATTTTTTCAAATTATTATTTAATTAATTGAAATTTGAATTGAAAATTAAATTAATTAGTCATTGTAGTTTTATTGAATAGGGAAATTAAATATATTTTCTCATAGGTTATAATACGTTAAAGTTATCATAACTCTAATGAAATTAGAATTGAGTTAAAAAAATAATTTAATTTGATAAAATAAATAATATTTTGAAAAATAAAAAAATCAAATATTGAATTGGTTAAATTATATATGCTAGTTAAAAGTTTAAATAATATATATAATTGTACCTAATCTACGAGACATGCTTGAGAGCTTCTCCCGATACACAAAAAGCGACAAACCCTAATCATAATAAGGGTTCTCACTGCCCCTAGGGTTTCCTAACAAGGAAACTATATTCTTTTATTAAAAAAAAGTATTATTTAATTACCCTTTACTCAAGTAAAGCTCGTGTAACTTTTTTTCTATAAATAAATAACTACAAAATGACCTAATAGACACATTAGTAGAATATTGTTACTCTATCAAAAAAATAGTGTCAATTTATTTATAGAATAAATTCTATTTTTTAAAAAGTTCAAAAAAATTTATGGTTTCCCATATAAATAAATTAACTTTCTTATTGAAAGTTAATCAATGTTTTCATTTTGTGCATTCAATTTAAGCCCACACTAAAAGCAAGCAAGGGTTTCGAGAATAGTGAAAAAGATAGTTTGGTAAAAAGTTAGGAAACGACTTTAATTGTCTCGTTCAAAGCATATTTGATAATTCGATCTAGAATTTAATACTATAAATACTACAAAGCTCGATCTTAAGAAAATTTTCTTCTATTATACTACAAACATTATTTTTAAAACTAAAACTAATTTTAACGTAGAGAGATCTTAGTATAAATGATAACCCGATCCAATTGTAACGCTTGTAATCTGATCCGGCGTACGGGTCAGGTAAGGGTGTTACACAAACCGTTTTATTTATGATATAAAAAATAAAACGCATCATTCATACTACAACACATCGTTCCATCAAGTTCCCTAAAGCCAAAACATTGTGTTTGTTACAATTAAACATAAACAAAGAATAACAGAATTAACAGAAATTCAAACAATAAAGATGATTGTTGTTGCTTCTTTCCCCTTCTCTTCTTCCTCTTTCTTGTTTTTCCATCGCCGCTTCACTTCGATGTCAAAACGTTGTCCAAAACCACCCAAAGCAAAGCCTAAAATCCCTTCTCTTCTTTTCTCTAAATGCCTTTTTTTTTTGAAAAATCACTGGAAATTTTTTTGAAAAATCACTGGAAATTTTCAAATATCCTAAGAGACATTTAAGTTTCTCGAAGTTGAATCTCTCTTATCGATCGTTAGATCAACCTGATTTTGAGATACGTTACTCTTGTCAATGGTGGCTAACCCAAGCTAAGGTTCAATTTGGTTGGTATTTTTGTTTTCAACTATTAATTCATAAAAATTAATTTTGTGTTTCGGATTGATGAAAAAAATGTTAGCATGGATTATTTCCTTTGTATTTAAAAGTTAGTTAGTAGCAGTTAGTGCATTAGTTCAACAGTTAGTTTGTTAACAAATAGTTAGCCTATCAGTATATAAGTCAGTATCTTGTAAAGTTATGTTAATTAATAAAAGAAATATTTTACAAACTTCTTTTTCAACATGGTATCAGGTGTACCCAGGTTCTTTTGAGTTTTTTTCTTGTTTTTCTTTTTTGGCATATTTTTTATGATCTGATAAGAATCCGATCAATTTCAATCACCCTCTATTTCTTCATCATTTTGACACACCTAGAGGGATTCTTGTTTCTCAACGTCTTGTTGGGATCGATAACTACAATATTTGGAGCCGTTCTATGAAGATTGCATTGCTTGCACAGAAAAAACTGGGCTTCATGGATGGAAGCTACAAGAAGGAGACATATGATGAATCGTTGCATTCACAGTGGGAGCGATGTAACACTTTTGTGCTCTCATGGATTCTCAACACTGTCACCAATGATCTCTCGGTAGGAATAGTGTTTGCATCTAGTGCGGTTCATGTTTGCCAAGATCTTAAGGAGCGGTTTAATAAGCTGGATGGCTCGCGAGTTTTTTTCCTCCATTGTGAAATTGCAACTGCCAATCAAGGGGACTCCACGGTCTCGACCTACTTTATGCGATTGAAGCTTTTGTGCAATGAGTATGCTGCTTTGGTTCCAATTTCCATCTGTGAGTGTGAGGTGTCAGAATAAAATACCAAGCATCTTGCTCAACAAAACTTGTTTCAATTTCTTATGGGACTTAATGAGACTTATATGGTAGTTAGAAGTCAAATCTTACTGATACAGCCATTGCCAATAGTTAATCAGGCCTATTCCATGCTCATCAAAGAGGAATCTCAATGTATGCAATTATCTGGGGTTTCTTCAATTGCAGAAGCCACAGTGATGTATTCTAATGCTGCTGAATCTGGTGAACGTTGGAGGTTCAATGGAACTTGTGATCATTGCAACATCCGAGGTCACAAAAAGGAGAACTGTTATAGGTTGCATGGCTTTCCTCCTGATTTTAAGTTCACAAAGAAGGAAGGTTCTCAAGGTGCTATGGCTGTAAACACTCAAGTGGAGACTACTGATGGAGGATCTCAAGGTGTCTCACAAGCATCAGTTCTTACTCATGAGCAATATGAACAGCTCCTTGGTCTCTTGAATAAACCTTCTCCTTGCATGGATTCTGCTGTGAATCTAGCAGGTACTTCTCCTTGTGTTACTTCTATCAATTGGATATTGGATACAGGGGCTACTGATCATATGTTATCTAACTTTTGAAGGTTAAAATTTCCTGTTTCATATGCTAGTGAACCCCATTGTTCACCTTCCTAATAGTAAAATAACTCATATCACCCACATTGGCTTTTTTTCCTTTGATCCTACCACTGTGATTTCTAATGTTCTTTATGTCCCTCATTTTACACATAATTTGCTCTCAGTTTCTAAAATTACTCATGAACTCAACTGTAGCATTACCTTTTACCCTGATTTTTGTATTTTATAGGATCTTTGCAATGGAAGGATGAAGGGAATTGGTAAAGAGTCACAAGGCTTGTATTTGTTTGATTCCACAAGTCTGGTCCTTAGTGCGTCTACTAATCGATCATGTATTTTTCCTTCTTTGAATTCTGTATTTTCAATTTTTGCTTCTACACAATGTTTGTCATCTTCTTTAGTTAATAATACTTCTATTTGGCATGCTCGTTTGGGGCATGCCTCTTTAAGTGCACTTCACAAAATTCCTTCCTTGAAATTTAGTGGTCTGCATTCTGACAGTATACACAGGTGCTCTATTTGTCCATTAGCTAAACAAACCAGGTTGCCTTTTCAGTTACTAAACCTTTTCAGCTAGTGCATATAGATCTTTGGGGACCTTATCGTGTATCTACTCATAGTAGACATAGATTTTTCTTGACAATTGTAGATGATTACACTTAAATGTCATGGATCTACTTGATGAAACTCAAGAGTGATGCTATCCTTTACCTTAAGCATTTTTGTTCCTTTGTTCGAAATCAACATTCCACTACTATTAAAACTATAATGAGTGATAATGGTTTTGAGTTTTTTAATTCCAATTGTTCTGAATTGTTTCTTTCCTTGGGAATTATTCATCAAAGTTCATGTGTACACACTCCTCAACAAAATGGAGTGGCTGAGAGGAAACATAGACACTTGTTAGAAGTTGCTAGAGCTCTTAGGTTTCACTCAAATGTACCTTTAAAGTTTTAGGGAGAATGTGTGCAAACTGCTTGTTATATCATTAATAGACTTCCTTCATCTGTTCTAAATTGGAAAAGTCCTTTTCAGTTATTTTATCACAAGTCACCTAATTTTTCTCATATGAGAGTTTTTGGTTGCCTTTGTTATGCCTCTCATGTTCATCTTGTTGATAAATTCTCAACTAGAGCTGTTCCATTAGTTTTTATGGGTTATTTTGCTACTCAAAAGGGTTATGTTTTGTTTAGTGTTAACACTAAAGTGTTTTTTGTTAATAGGGATGTGGTATTTCATGAGGATGTTTTTCCTTTTCAGTTACCACTTACAGATTCTTCTGTGTTTTTTCCACAGTTCCTTCACCCTTCTTTTTTTGATTTTTTAGACCTTGATCATCCTTCTCCACACTCACATGTTTCTTCTCCATCAAATTCTCTGTAACACTCCTATACCCGATTCACACGTATAAACCCGGTATAAGAGTATTACATACAGTGTCAGAGAATTAAAAACAAGTATAATAAAATTTTCTTTCAAATAATGTGTAATTGAATCGTTTTACTCAAAATATCACAAAATAACCAAGTATAATCAAAATCGAGAATTAAAACAATTTTGAAAATAATAAAATATAAATTTTGATTCGAAACAGGGTAAATTATCAATACTTTTGCTTAAAAACAAAACCAAGGGGGCATTCTGGAACTCTGGTATCGTTACCACCTTAAAATATTGATACCTTTGTCTCAAGATCAGTAAATATAGCCGAAAACTTAGTAATAACTCCATGAAACAACTTAAAAACTTTCCCAATATTTCAAATCAGTCCAAAACACAATTTTAACCATTTCATTCAATTCATGTAAATTTTCAAAGCAACATTGATAACCCATTCATTAGAGACACGTAGGTATACCATTTGTACATGCCATTTCACACAAAATAAATATACCTTGTCTTGCAATTTTTCAATGTTGATGTGATTTGATGAGAGGCACCTAATCCAACCTTAGCTTCTCGGAGATTTTATACCTACGCGTTGAAATAAACGCGTTAAGCCGGTGAAGGCTTAGTAAGTACTACAAGTGTCATTAATCATTCATCTTTTAATCACTCATTTCAAACTCATTCATATAATTGTTTATTCATGTAAAATACATACCTTTTATGTATATAACATTTAACTTACAGTAGTGTTATGAATTCACATATTCTTCCTCATTTCACATTTTAGTCATTCTAACCTCTTAGCTTACTTAGTTTTATCATTCTTTGATTTCTTATACATATATTGTACTTACCTTTCATGTGATTATCATTTCACTTACCTCAATGTCACAATTTGCACATTCTTTCTTTTTCACAACTTAGCCATCATGGCTTTCTTGACATAGCTCATTTAGCTTATTTATTCATTTGGCCCATAGTAGACTTTTATAGAACCTATCAGATAAACGGAACAAACAGAAAGTACCGAAGTACTTAACAGAAGCACATAAGTGCTGGGCAATAGTAGGCACACAAAGTGCTAATCAGAGGGCACACACAATGCTGAACAGAAGCACACACAGTGTTGAACAGAGGGCACACACAGTGCTGAACAGAAGCACACACAGTGCTGAACAGAGGGCACGAAACGTGCTAAACAGTAGGCGCGCTAGTGTTCCTTAATGACATGCCACTATTATCACAATGATTCTAACTTCTCTACATCGGCATAATCTCTCATATTCATCATTTCTCATAATTTCATAAATCACATTTACATTTCTCTTCACATATACATAATCATATATTTCTCACCTTTATTTACTCAAAGGCTTACACAATATCATCATTTTATCATATAATCAATATTTATAATTAAACACATAATATTTCACATATACATTGTTCATCACATATGTATCATCATATACCTCTTTATTCTTATTTTCACATTAATTTTCAAAGCTATCCATTTGAGTCACAGTCAGTAAATTATTTATATCTTGAGCTACAGAATTCAAAATTAATATCTGCTTGATGTTTCTGAAATTATACTCACATATCTTTTTACCATAAAAATTTCAGAATTTTTATTTTAGCCAATTTGTACAGTAAATTCTTCTAATTTACCCTTTCTTTGCGACCTGACAGTTTCGACCTTTCTTCACTAAAAATTATTTATCTTTTAGTACAAAGATCCAATAATGTTTCTCATCCGTTTCTTTTGAAAATAGACTCATTAAGGATTCAACCATATAAATTTCAGTCTCTAATAATTTTTCTACATTTTTCTATGATTTTTCAAAGTCTGAACAGGAGAACTCGAACCTACTTTGACCTTGTTAAACAAAAACTAATATATCTCGAAATATAAAATTTCTTTTCTTTCACTGTTTCTTCCATATGAAACTACACTCAATAAGCTTTAATTGCATATTTAATTCGACCCTTAACTCATTATATACAATTTTGGTGAATTTTTGAAGTTAATCCTCTGTTCTGTCCAAACTGTTTTAGTCAATCACACATAATTACCATTCTTATAATTATACATATCATTCTATTCATTTTATCACAATTAATCCCTTCATTTCATCATTGTAGATATTCATACTATGTACCTATATAACAATTTTATGCTAATAATTCATATACCCTTAGAGAAATTAAACTATAATTCAAAACTCTTGTAGTACTTACAACACTTGTAGATAATTTCTTCTCACTCCATGGGTTTCTCCTTTCCTTTTCCTTTAATTTGGTCCTTGTCCTTCTTTTCTTTCTCTTCAATTCCGTACAAGACACATATATTCACATTAAAATCATTCTAACATATCATAATCTATGTTTCTAACCCAAAACTAACATGTATTTAAAGAGGAGTTTAGCTTTCTTACCTTAATCACTTGTATTCAACACTAATTCCCATTTTCTTTCTCCTCCAAGACAAGTATGGATGCATTTCTTTTAACAATTGGATAGCTACTACACTTCTCTATTAATTTTATTAACTAATCTTGAAGAAATTTGGAAGAAACTAGCTTAATTGATTTGTATTTAGTGAAAATGACTAATTTGAAAGAAAAGCAAAAATTGAAATGGTGGAAAAATGGTGGCTGACGTGAAGCACAATGGCTGATGGCTTTTATAGCCTTTTCATCATTTCTTTTCTTCATTTCTCTAGATTTTTCTATCAATTTCTCTTTATAAAAATATCTTTCTTTAATAATGATAAAATTGCACTTTTAATCCTTGGGCCTTCCAACTTTACACCTTAGCCCAAATCTTTGCCTCCAAAAATATCTTCCACCAAATTACTCTTTTGCCCCTCCTTAATCACTATAATTCCCATAATAACTCATAATTTATTTTTGGCTAAATATCTATTTAGTCCTTCTTTCTTTCTCATACTTACTGGTTATTCCATAAATTCTTTAATATCTCATTCCGATCATGAATTCCACTTCAATTAATACTTCAAAAATACATGCTGAAAATGGGGATGTTACATTCTCTATCCTCTCCAATTTCAGCAAGTAGTCCACTAGTAGAGTCTCCACCAATTCCTTCCTCTTTAGTAGAGTCTCCCATTGTTGAGTCTCCAATAGTTCAAAGAAGGTCAATTAGGAGTGTTAAACCACCAATTTGGCTCAATGATTATGTTCACTCTTGCCAATCTACTTCACTTCCAAGTAAGTATCTTATTTCTTCTATTGTTTCTTATTCACATTTACCCTTACACACGCAAAGTTTTTTATCATCTACTTCTCAATTACTTGAACCAAAATCATACAAAGATGCCATTCACAATTCACTTTGGGTTCAAGCCATGAAGGAAGAAACCTCAACTTTGGAATCAAATAACACATGGTCTGTAGTTGATTTGCCTCTAGGAAAGACACCAATAGGGTGTAAGTGGGTGTATAGAATCAAGTATAAGGCCAAATGGTGATGTGGAGAGGTACAAGGCTCGTTTGGTTGCCAAAGGGTATACTCAACAGAAGAGGGTGGATTATGTTGATACCTTTTCTCTTGTTGCCATACTGGTTACTGTTCGATCAGTATTGGCTCTTGCATCCATTTTTGGTCGGTCATTGTATCAAATGGATGTCTACAATGCTTTTCTTCAAGGTGATCTTTTTGAGGAAGTCTTCATGACTTTGCCTGAAGGTTTTTGCAACCAGGAGGAGTCCAAGGTGTGCAGGCTGCAAAAGTCACTTTATAGACTGAAGCAAGCCTCAAGACAATGGAATCTTAAGTTGACAGAAGCCTTGTTGGGAGCTGGTTATCAAAGTAAATATGATTACCCATTGTTTACTAAACATTAAGGGAATAAGATTGTCATCATGCTGATTTATGTTGATGATCTTTTGATTGCTGGGAATGATGAGCAGCTGATTGGAGAGCTCAAAAAAATAAACAGAAACTTTAAGATGAAAGACCTTGGAGAATTAAAGTATTTCTTAAGATTGGAGGCGTTAAGATCAAAGGAAGGGATTGTTTTGAATAAAAGACAGTATGCCTTGGAATTGATTAAGGATATAGGGGTAGGGGGAGCTAAACCAACTTTGACTCCTTTGGAGCAAAATAAAAAGCTGACTACAATAGAATTTGATGAAGGCAAGAGAAGGATTATGAGCTAGATGATGAATTATTATATGATAAATCAATCTTTTAGAGACTAATAGGAAGACTGATTTATTTTGCTCATACAAGACCAGATATCACCTTTGCAGTACTTTCATTGAGTTCGTTTATGCAGCATCCAAAAAGATCACATTTTGATGCTGCTTTAAGGGTTGTGACATATATAAAAAAAAATTCAGGCCAAGGAATTTTCTTAAGCTTTTCGAGTATATGTCAGCTAACAGCCTTTTGTGACTCAGATTGGGCATCACGTCCAGTTACAATAAGATCAATTACAAGATTTTGCATAATGTTGGTAAGTTCATTGATTTCCTGGAAGTCAAAAAAGCATAATACAGTTGCAAGATCCTCAACAGAAGTAGAGTGTAGGAGCATGGCAGTAACTGCAGCTGAGATAATATGGTTAAAAAGGTTGTTGATAGAACTTGGCATGAAAGGAGAAGATCCAGTTAGATTACAGTAAAGCAACATTACAGATTGCAGCTAATCCTGTTTATCATGAAAGAATGAAACACATAAAAATTGATTGCCATTTTTTTAGGGGAAAAATTCATGAGGGGCTTATACAAACTGAACATGTTCGATCAGATGAATAACTGGCTGACATAATGACCAAGGCACTGAGGATACAACATGAGTATCTGCTTTCCAAGTTGGGGTTCAAAGATATCTTTCAACCACCAACTTGAAAGGGAGTGTAAGCAAGGCTTATTTCCTTTGTATTTAAAAGTTAGTTAGTAGCAGTTAGTGCATTAGTTCAACAGTTAGTTTGTTAACAGATAGTTAGCCTATCAATATATAAGTCAATATCTTGTAAAGTTATGTTAATTAATAAAAGAAATCTCTTTTAAGTAGTGTTTGGTAGCTGAGAAAATCCTTGGAAGAACAGCTAAGGAGGTTGAGAAGTATTTGTAATATCCGCGTTTTTTAACCGGAGTTGGAACAGTATTAGAGTTGAATCAAGAATTAGAACATGTAGTTAAAATAAGAAGATTAGGAAAATTTAAGGATTGATTAGTAATTGTGTGAAAGAAGGAAAGACTAAATAGAAATTTAGCCAAAATGAATTATAAGACATTATGGGAATTATAGTGATTAAGGAGGGGCAAAGGAGTAATTTGGTGGAAGATATTTTTGGAGGTAATGAATTGGGCCAAAGTGTAAAGTTGGAAGGCCTAAGGACTAAAAGTGTAATTTTACCATTTTTATAAGAGAGATATTTTTAGTGGAGAAATCTAGAGAATTAAAGAAAGAGAAAAGAATTAAAAGATGAAAATATCATCTTTTCTTCTCATTTCACAACCGTCACATGCATGTCTCCTTCCACCCAACTTTTCCTTTTATTTCAATTAAGTCCTTCCACCATTGTTAAACCCCTTCAAGCTTCAAAATCTTCCATTTTCTTTGAAATTTCTTTAAGAAAGGCATAGAAGGAAGTTAGTAGTCACCTTAATTTCCTTGTAGAGCTCACTTTGAAGGGTTAAAGTGTGTAGGGATTGAATTAGAATTTTGTGGTTTCATGAACAAAGGTAAGAAATGATTAATTTCTCATGATATGCATGTGTATTTTCATAATTTAGCATGAAAATCATTGAATTTTAGCCTTTAGCTTATATGTGTTAATATGAAATTGAAGAGAAAGGAAAGAAAAAGAGGAACCAAATTGAAGAAAAGGGCAAAGAGAAGAGCAATGAGTAAGAATAGAAGAATATCAATCTTTTGTTGTAAGTACTACAAGAGTTTTGAATTATAGTTTACTTTCTCTAATTGTATATGAATTATTAGCATAAAAATTGTTATATAGGTACATAGCATGAATATCTACAATGATGAAATGAAGGGATTAATTGTGATAAAGTGAATAGAATGATATGTATAATTATAAGAATGGTAATTATGTGTGAGTGGGTAAAACAGTTTGGACAGAACAGAGGATTAACTTTGAAAATTCACCAAAAATTGTATATAATGAGTTAAGGGTCGAATTAAATATGTAATTAAATCTTATTGAGTGTAGTTTTATATGGAAGAAACAGTGAAAAAAATGAATTGTACATTCTGAGATAGATCTAATTTTGTATAACAAGGTCAGAGTAGGTTCGAGTTTCCCTGTTCTGACTTTGAAAAATCATAGAAAAATATAGAAAAATTATTAGAGACAGAAATTTATATGGTTAATTCCTTAACGAGTCTATTTTCAAAAAAAAAAAAGATGGTAAAATCATTTGATCTCTGTACAAAAAGATAGATAATTTTTAGTGATGAAAGGTCGAAACTATCAGGCAGCAGAGAAGAGGTAAATCGAAAGAATTTACTGTACAAATTGGATAAAGTAAAAAATTCTGGAAATTTTATGGTAAAAATATGATTGAGTCTAGTTTCAAAAACATCAAGCGGATTATAAATTTGAATTTTTTAGCTCAAGATATAAATAATTTAGTGACTGTGACGCAAGTGAACAGTTTTGAAAATATAAATGTGAAGTATTTTATGATGTATTTATGTGAGATATATCATTTATGAGAAATGATGCTAATTGAGATTGTGCCCAAGTAGACAAATTAGAACCATTGTGATATTAGTGGCATGCCATTAAGGAACACTAGCGCGCTCTCTGTTTAGCACGTCTTGTGCTCTTTATTATTAGCACTGTGTGTGCTCTATGATTAGCACTTTGTGTGCTCTATGATTAGCACTTTGTGTGCTCTATGATTAGCACTTTGTGTGCTCTCTGATTAGTACTTTGTGTACTCTCTGTTTAGCACTGTGTGTGCTCTCTGTTGCCCAACACTTATGTGCTCTCTGTTAGTACTTTGGTACTCTCTGTTTGTTCCGTATATCCTAACGGTTCTATGAAAGTCAACTATGGGCTAAGCTATAGAAAGTGGATAAAAGTGTAAATTGTGTCATTATAGTAAGTTACATGTAAGTAAGGCAAGAAGTTTATATGCATGAGTATTTAAATGATCATTCATTACTTTTGTAATACTTACTAAGCGTTCACCGGCTTAACGCTTTTGTTTCAACCCGTAAGTACAAATTTACAAGGAGTAAAGTCGAGTTCAAGAACCTCTCATCACATCACATCATCTTTTGGGGACTCCAAATATAAGTATTTATTTTTAAAAAAATGACATGTACAATGGTACTTGTATGAGTCCCTAATGAGTGGGAAAAATGTTATCTCGAATGTTATGAATTATGAAATGAAATGATTAATATACGATATTTCGACTCGAATGGTCTTAAAAGACACCGGTTACTAAATGAAAAAATTTTTGTTACTCGACTTTCTGTGTCATACTGTAATGTAATGCTTCTATATTAGGTTTATATGTGTAAATCGAGAATAGGAGTGCTACAGTATTAGACTTCAAGATTCTCTAATAATAATTAAATGCCTAATCTCAGTTAGGTTATCTTCAAATTAAAGGAAAGTTTGGGTTTTTCATTGGTTGATTGTGTTGGTTTTTATTTGTAATATATATTGGTTTTCCAAACAAATTAATGAATGCTTGGGTTTTGTATATTTTCTCGTTATTGCTATTTAAGCTATCAAATAGTTATAATTTTTATATAATTTTTTATAGATCTTTATAATTTCTATATATATTTTTTGAATTTTATAATAATTTGCAATGAATTTTTAACAATATTTTTTTATAATTTTTAAATTTTTAATTAATTACTGATGTAACATATTAAAAAATAGTGCTATGTCAACAATTAATACATGTGGATTTTCATGTGACATCAACATTAATCTATGTCTGCAAGTTAACGATACAACTAAAGCGATTCAGATTTAAATTATATTTGAAATAATAAATATTTTTAATCATCAGATCAATATACGAAATTCACATACTAATAATTTTTCTTCAAACATAAGCTGAAATTTGGGTTTCTCTCACTTACAAAAATATCTGTGCTGATTAATTAACAACCTTTTGGGATAAATTATTCACAAACTATTGCTAAATGACAATGCAGCAATCAGGAATGTGGCGCTGTTACACGTCCCTTTTTATATATAAATAAAGGATAAAGTAGTGGAATCTTTTGTTCTCACCCCTTATGTCAGCATATATATTACTGTTCTTTATTCAAAATATATTTATTATTAATGAATAATATCTACCACTTTTCTGCAGACCCCAAAAGTAAGATGATGCTACCCTTACCAATTGAGGCCTATACATTTCAGGAAATAAAGGAAAATAGATTTGAGATTCAGACATAAATTATCCGCCAAAGCAACCCAACAATCTGGATTATTATGCAAATGTTGAAACTTTTTATTTGTAGTTCAGTTCTCTTAAATTTTATGATATAAATTAAGTTACATCGATAATTTAAAAGAGTCTTAAAAGATTTAAATTCTATATATTTTTATCTCTTAAAATTTATATTAATTATCATGATAACTTTAATTTTACTAAAGTGTTTCACATTATCATTAAAAATTCAAGAATCGAGTCAGTTCAAGTGAATAAAATGAACTTCATTTAATAAGTTAATCTCAATGAAACGTTTTATGTGTAATGATCACGAAGTTTAATCAACTGTACGTGACATTCGGACATAATTTTAAACTACAACTATTCGCCTTTTTTCATCTCAATTAATCAATGATTTTCAACAAAATTATTTAGGAACATTGTAGGCATATAGCAGCGATTTATAGTCTGTAACTTCTCTTTATTACCAGAAAAAAAAAAGGGTGGGTGAATTAAAGAGGCTTAGTGAGGTTAGTTATAGTAGAGTTTCTTTCTCAAACTATAATCAGAGTGGTGGCTCTAGTTTTTCATTTCCCTCACACTCCATCTAGAAATAAATAAATAAATGTTAATTTTTGGTCAGCTTTATGGCATTTTCCACCCATATGATTATTAGTTTTGTCAATTAATCGGATATTAATCTAATTGAGAATATAAAAAAAATATTATAATGGTTTTTAGATATTAATCTAATTGAAAAAAATAAAAAAATTATTATAATGGTTTTTATGTGTTTTAATAATTTATAATTACTTTTTTAAAACTAAGCATATTAAACTATAATTTAAAAAAATCTTAAAACGGAGGAGTAATTAAGTTAGGAGATTTAAGATATTTAGTTACAGGTTCAATCCTGCATGTTGTGAGTGTCACGTAATATGGTATAGCTTAATTAGTTTTCTTTATTTTAATATTGTCAAGTATAATTTAATATTTATTTTTGGACGAACAAGGCTCCGTTAAACTCCTAGAAATATTTTTATTTCTTTGTTTTCCTTTATAAAAAATAATTTTCATTTTTTTCAATAATTAAACCCTGTTTGTTATCTATTTTCTTATAATAAAAAATGAGAAATGAAATAAAATAATCTTAAACCTTAAACCCTAATTATTACATTTATATGAAAAATTGGGTAAATTAGTAATATATGCTGATTTTGGAAGATAATGGGAAAATAGGTCAATTTTAAAGAGAAACAGAAAATACGTCTTGCAGAAAGAGTTTTCTTCTAACGTGTTTGAAAACGCGTTCTACAAAACACATTTTCTTTAATAATTTAATGCATTAGCTTCTTTGATCATATGGTTAAATATTATTGATTTTGTCTTTGAGCCTTGGGTTCAATTTCTCTCCTACTCACTTTTTTATTTATTTTTCATGTTGTTTTATATTTTTTAATTTTTAATTAATAATTAATAAATATATTATTTTCAAGTTTTTTAATTTATCTTTTTAATTAGTAACACTTTTATTTATATAAATAAAATAATAAATATGTAATTATATAATAAAATATATATTTTTATATATATCATTATGTTGGCCAAATAAGCCCAAAATGTCATTTTTTTTAAAAAAAAATTAGGTTTTTACGTCGATTTTAAAAATAATTAGGGGAATAAATCAATTTCATGAAAAGTTCGTTCAGTTCCACATTCTAGGGTTTTATAGGATTTGGTTAATATTAGGATTTAAAGTTTCAATATTAGGGTTTAGGGTTAAGGTTTTCCTTGAGAAACCTATTGTGGGAAAGTTAAATTTTGGGGCAATAGTGCTCGATACGATCAGTAGTGGAAGTTTTTCATTCATACAATACTTTTATCTTTATTAATAATTACCTTTAGTTATGTGTAATTTAACAATAAATAACAATTTTAACCAACGTCGGGTTTTAAAAAGAACCAGAATTTTTATCAACGTTGGGGCCTTAACATTTCCATGTACAAAGAAGATGTTGGTTTCGTATGCTTGGGTTTCTACAGTACCCGCATAATTTCTGTTGACGATCTATCTCCCGAATGTCCATGTTTGTCCTTATCCGGGTGGAATTCAAGCAACCTTTAAGTGGCGACTCAAGTCCTTATTTGGCACCAACTCGAACGGCGCGCTGGGCACCAGCGCCTACATACTCTCATCTGGGATGATTGAGAATACAGAACTTCACACTCTGTAAATGTTTTCTAGTCAGTACACATTGATGTAAGGCGTGTAATCAATTTTTTGTTGTGAGCAAGCAATAATTGCATGTTCGCATGGGTACCAGAGTTCTTGGAATATCCTACAGTTGTAGGTTCTTTTTGTTAGATTCACACGATATGATGCACCTGACATTTCCTAGTCGGGCTTGGCGTGCTCCGTGACTCAAAAATTGAGGTCCCAACGCGAGTGGTACACTATATACATGTTGTTCACTCTCTTTGTAGTTTTTCGAATCTCTTTCATCATCGCATCGCAGATTGTATCGTTGCTTGCTATGTCTCTAGCGTACATCGACTCCTTAGAAAAAATGGTCACCAGTCGAAAGTATGTTTATTTGACAACCGATGTTACAGAAAAATGACGCATCCTTTTAGTACCTTATTGATGCAGTCGACCAAGTTTGAGATCAAGCAGTCGTATCGTAAACCCTCATTGTACAAATGCGTCCACTGATCGAACGGTATATTCAATACATATGTCGTACCGCAGGTGTTCAAGGTGCTCAAATTATTCAACATTTCATGGAATCGATGTTGGACGAGCTCGTAATCTATCCAAAAATAGATACCAATTAGTGCAGTTAAGTAACACAAGTTTCGAAATACATAGTTCGAACTACAAACCCATGTTGATGGTAAGATCTCGCTCATTTTCCAAGGGATAACGTTGGTAGTAGTTGGATCCCACATGTCGTATGTAGTATTGATGATGAGTGCGGTTCAATAGGGATCCATGATGATCTATCGCTGATAGTATTTCGATTCCCCTGTTTGATATGACAGATATGTCAAGTTACGGGCAAACGAGGTGACGCAACCAAGTTAGGAAGAAATCTCAATCATCTATTGTTTTCCTTGGAGTTATTGCGAACGCCATTGACAAAATCTTCTTATTACCGTCTTGAACAACGACAAGCAGAAGACATTGCTATACTTTCCGTAAAACTAGGTGCCGTCAATTTGGACAAGAGGCATGCAGTACTGAAATGTCACTTTACACTGGCCAAAGGTCCAAAATAACTGATGGAATATTCTTCTCCCAACATCAAACTGATTCCCAATGTACCTTGGGCGTGTTGAGATTGGTTACGAAACCTGGTACGTAAGGATCCAGAACCTAAAACCATTTTCATAGATAGTTATACGAATCCTCCCACGCATGATGCAGCTTTTCCATAGCTTTCTTTTTTGCATCCCACACTTTGTAGTACATTGAAGTGTATTGAAACTGGTTACTTATGCGTGCAAACAACACTAGTATTTCAATCTAGGGTCTGGCCCTCACCATCGGTATAATAATGTCAACAATAATGTTTGAGTCTAGCCTTAAATGGCCCTTACTTGCACTCGTCGATACACAAGTGTGGGGAATGACATACTTTTTTATCGTCCACATCTTGGATTTCTTCCAGTAAGATGTAATTACTTTGCACTTACACCTCCCGTCCTTTTGTGTACACTTTCCTTTGAAGTAGCGATACTGCTTCAGTGCAACAAGAAAAACATCTTTGTTGGGGTATTCCATTCTAGGTTCCAGAACTTTTACATCATAATTTGCAATCGCATGATCAAGTCTCTTGTGTGGAAGCTGCGGAAACTTTGAACCACTCTCGACTGATGGGTCGATATTCGTCATGTGGGGCAACGATTCATACGACCTTGATAGCGCATCTTGATTTGAGACGTCATCGTCAGATTCACAAGGTTTCGATTCTGGTTTGAAAAATAGTGCCACTTCTAAACCATCCGAATCACACTGTTGGATTGGTTAAGGTTCTAACTCCCCATTTTTTGTCCGCACCCCTTTTTCCCCACTTGCATCTTCTTCCTCTTCGGCTCCTTTATTGTCACCTTTGAGCACGGTGTTGGATGTACCCTCGTTGGTCGCATATGTTGAAAGAAGTAGGTCATCAGTTCTCCTGCAACCCACGTGCTCGCTAGAAACGAGGCCACATATGTCGAGCACGTTCTCGCTAGAAAGGAGTAAGTCATCAGTTCTCTTGTAATCCATATACTAGATGAATACTTACTTTTTTTGCATTAGGATATTAGTATGTTGTTCTAATGGCTAATCTTTTGCATCATTATAACCAAATGTTAACAGTAAAAACCATTTAAACCATCGTAATATATAAATAAATTTTTCCAAATGAATACTTTTTCTCCTTAATATCAACACATAAAAGAACCTAATGTGATAATAAGCACATGGGTAAAAATATCTGCAATCATAAAAAAAAGTAATAAAATGCAAAACATTTGTTAACACAATGGTAAAAGTAACTGCAATCACAAAAAGAAGCCACAAAACACAATTTAACTCCCAATTATAAGCTAAAAGGAAATTTTTAAAAATTAAAGAGCTTACTTTATGTACACCCTTTAGCTTCTCATCATCTTTAAACCAAGTAAACATATCTTGTTCCATTTTAGGGTCTTCTGTCAACAAAGTCTGATGATTGCATAGTATATATGTTAAATACTAATTTATAAATAATGTTTATAAAATATTGATAATTTTAATTCAAAATACCAAAAGATTTTTATTTTTGCAAAATAAAGTTTCTTATTGCTATTTGAGAGTCGAATGAACAGTGATTGATGTATGTATTTGGAAATTTGTCGGGTCTCTTCTCAAGGAAATTGAAAAAAGCATTAATAACCTACATCATAAATAAAGAATTAATATCATTGATTTATCTCCAATCAAATTTATTTAAATTGTAGACTTGATAACATTGACCACGAAATGAGAAAAATACATAACTAATACATGACACAAATACATAATTATGAAAATGATACAAATAACAAAGTGTCTATTATTTTATACCACAATTACTATACATTTGAGAATAACTTACTAAATCATTAATATAGTACTCAGTTCGAGTATCATATCTTTGAGGCACCGTGAGTAAAGGTGCCAAACTATCACCTCTCAATCTAAACTCTTTACATCGTTCAATTGACAATTTTCTGTGAAACATGAACTTCAATAAATAGTTAGATTATAATAATAATTTTATATTCCAATATTAACTCATCAAAGTTGGCAACATACCCATTCAACTGGTTCCTTCGCCATTTAACTAGCTGGCTATGCTCTTTGTCTGTAAAGCTTGAGAGTAAATATATCTTAACATCCTATGAGAACAATATACAAATAAAATCATTATGTAAAACCATTAATATATGCATTATATATATAAGAAATGAAGTATGAACCTGTTCAAACCATGGTCCTTGCTTCATCAATGTTGTTTCATCATCAAATATGAAAGATGAGCTTTGAACCTGACCAGATTGATTATTATCCAATAATGAATCATTACTTGAAATTTTGATTATTAATAACATAATCCCAGGGTTTGAAATGAAAAGGCATTAAGGTAATTCAATCTTCATAGTGTATGAACAAAAGTCAATGCAAATCACTTCTATTCATAATTCATATATGCTGCCTACCGTAGTTTGTGTGGGTTCTTGAATTTTTTCATCACCTGTGATAGAAAATGGATTTAGTTAAGTGATAGATAATGCAACTCTAAAGAATAGATTTTACCCTCTAAGTGATGCGTAGGAGATCAAATAAAAGATAAAAGTAAAATTTTTCATGTTAACCTGGATCTCAAATTTTTTTCTTCGTCTTCCAGATACTTTTCAATTGTGCTCGAAGACTATCAAGATTATACGACTTCTTTATCCAAATCGAACAAACCAAAGTTTCCTTGGATGAAGGAACAATTAAAGAACTTTTCACAGATAGCTTTATCATCTCTTCCTCCAGTAAATCGATGTCATCTTTCGCCACATTAGCAATCATAAAAAGAAGTCACAAAACGTAAAACATTCGTTAGCACAATAGTAAAAGTAACCGTAATCACAAAAAGAAGCTACAACACAATTTAACTCTCAATTATAAGCTAAAAGAAAATTTTTAAAAATTGAAGAGCTTACTTTTTGTACAACCCTTGGTTTTTCATCATCTTTAAACCAAGTAAACACATCTTGTTTCATTTTAGGGTCTTCTGTCAACAAAGTTTGATGATTGCATAATATATAAGTTAAATGTTTATAAAATATTGACAATTTTAATTCAAAATACAAAAAGTTTTTTTGGAAAAATAAAGTTTCTTACCTCTATTTGAGTGTCAAATGAATAGTGATTGATGTATGTATTTGGAAACTTGTCAGATCTCTTCTCAAGCATATTGAAAAAACATTAACCTACATCATAAATGAAAAATTAACATCATTGGTTTATCTCCAATCAATTTTATGCTAAATTGTAGACTTGATAACATTGACCATGAAATGAGAAAAATACATAACTAATACATGACACAAATACATAATTATGAAAATGATACTAATAACAAATTGTTTATTAATTATTCCACAATTCCTATACATTTGAGAATAACTTATTGAATCATTAATATAGTGCTCTATTCGAGTATCATATCTTTGAGGCAACATCAGTAAAGGTGCCAAACTATCACCCCTCAATCTAAACTCTTTACATCGTCCAATGGACAATTTTTTGTGAAACATGAACTTCAATATATAGTTAGATTATAATCATAATTTTATATTCCACTATTTTTTTGACGAAAAACGGGCCCGAAAGCCACTACCTCTCAAAAGAAATACTACAGTTATTAGTTAGAGTCATTTTACTCAACCTATCTACAGACTTATTACAAACACGCGGACACCAATTAACAATACAATTATTAAAATCCTTAAGCTGTTTTTTAATGTCGAGCAGCAAATGCCCCGTAATGGTAATGTCCTCTCGCGGTTTTAGGAGGCGATTAATAATATCTACACAATCACTTTCAAGGACAAAATTGGACAAGTTGTTTCCTTTTGCCCAAGCAATGCCTTAGTTAATAGCCTCAATTTTTTCCCATACAGCACAGGCCACATTTGCCTTAAAGCACATCTTGCCCCCAAGAACGAAACCATCACAATCACGGGTTAAAATACCAACATCCGAATTACAATTATCCCAAGCAACATCAATGCTAATTTTAATAGAACCAAGGGGAGGTTTTGTCCACTTAACTTGCTTAGCAGGCTTTGAGAGCATATCATCATTCGTTAAATTATAAAGGCGAAATTCATTACAAAAAGTCACCGCTCGATCCGAAATAATCTTGGGATCCTCGTCTTGACCATGAAAAAAAATGTTCCTCGAGTTTCAAATATTTCAAAGTACCATGATGAGGCTCTCGAAAACCTTACCATCAACAAACCGCATAACACATTCCAACCAGTCAATGCCACTGTTCCAATCCGAGTTTAATAAACGTTCGTGAAAGCCACCATGCATTTGGATGTCCCGAGCCTTCTTGCATTCCCTAAGTGCTTGAATCAACGTCTCCTCATCAGCATTACATCTCAAGCAGGTGCGATTACTAGACTGACTGAGAGATGTAATTTTTACATTAGTAGGTAATAAATCATAGCCAATTCTCCAAACAAAAATACGAACTTTCAGGGGAATGTGTAATTTTTGAATTCCCCTCCAAAAAAATCTATGGGGATTGAAACCCTTCTTCCTTAAAATTAACCAAGAGTACCCCGACTTGGTAAAAAAATACCATTAGTTGCATGGAACCATATCAACCTATCCTCGGGGCCGTCACGCAACAGAGGAAGCTCACAAATCCTTTCACCTAAATAATCCCTATATAACTCCAGCACACAATTCCTGTCCCAAACACACTCATTCTGTTTCCATAAGTCACACACTAAAGACAACCTCTCCTCAAAATGATCGTGGATTAAAGACCTCTTACAAATACTCTCGAAACTCCACCTATGCTCTTTAAACTTTATAAATCTCCCATTACCAATCTGCCACCCAAAGCCCTCTGTAAGCACCTCGGTAACAACACAAAGACTAGCTCACAAAATGAAAGCTTATCAACTCTCTTCGGATGGAAAGGATCACCTTCAAGAAAATATTTAGAGGAAAGAACTTTGAAACAAAGGGTTTCTTTATGATTGATAAGACGCCAAACTTGCCAACCCAATAGTGCAATGTTGAAAAGACGAAAGTCCTTTAAGTCGAGGCCCTCATCCCTTTCGGTGTACAAAGCTTGTCCCAACGCATCATTGCCTAACCTCGACCCCATATTTTATTTCCCACCAGAAACTTCTCATTTTAGCCACCATAGAGACGGTGATTCCCCTAAGAACAAAAAACACAGAAAAAGTATAATTAGGAAGGGATTGAAGCACAGCCTTGGAAATTACCTTCTTTCCATCGAAAGACAAAAGTCTTTTTGACCACCCCTTGACACGATTGGAGAACCTGTTAACAATATATCGAAATGCGTTAGTTTAATTTTTTCCAGCAATCAAAGGTAATCAAAGTTAATTCTCCATTTCCTCCATGACCCGTATCCTTATAATATCATTAAGCTCTTATCTCTAATTGTTAGGAGTATTCGGGCTGAAAAATAATAATGACTTAGTCAATTTGACTTTTTGACTTGAAACCTCTTCAAAATCATGGAGAATAGTATGTACGGTCTCCCAATCCTCTCTTTTATTCCTAATAAAAAGGAGAGCATCATCAGCAAAAAAGAGATGGTTGATGTGCGAACTATTTTGACAAACCTGAATACCTCACAACAAACCATTTTTGTGAGCATTTAAAAGTAATCTAGATAATGCATCCTTACAAAAAAGAAAAAGGTAAGGAGAAAGAGAGACCTTCTGACATAAACCATCTACTTAACCGACCGCATACAATTCATGATCTTAGCCATCTAACCGCTCGCAAAACTCATCCGCATAAAAACCATCTCAAAGAAATTCCATTCCACCCGATTATAGGCTTTGCTCAAATCGAGCTTAGCCACAAATCCTTTAATTGGCCCGTTCTTTGCACTTTGGAGATAATGCATCAACTCATGGGCGATGAGAATATTGTCATGGATCATGTGGACGGGGACAAACGCACTCTAATTTTGACAGATGCACTTGGGGAGAAAAAATTTTAAACGATTAGCTCAAACTTTCACAACAATCTTATAAATCACATAACATAAGCTAGTGGGTCAAAATTAGGTCATGTTTTTAGGATCAGTCATTTTAGAGATCAGTAAAAATAGTTTCATTTATATCTCCAACCCTCTTATTACCATTTAACCTTTTATTACAGAAACGTAATACATCCTTGCCTACAACAACCCAATTCTCTTAATAAACATCCTTGAGAGCCCATCAATACAAGGGGCTTTCTTAGGATCCATATGGTCAAGAACATCTATAACCTACATGTCCGTCATCGGCATCTCAAAAATCTCATTCACGTTCGGCGTAATACAATGCGGGATCAAACTAAGCACATGATCAAAATGATTGCTGTAGCCAGCTTTAAACAACTCCTTGAAGTACTCACGGTCAACTCCGCAAATACCTGAACCATTAGTAATCCACTTATCCCTAACATCCCGTGAGCCCTCAATGTTATTTTTCCATGCACGATGTGTTGCTCACACGTGAAATAACCTAGTAATCTTATCGCCTTCTTTCATCCATCTGATGCGAGATCTTTGCGCCCGTTATATTTCCTCCGAGGTGTAAAGGCGTCCCAACTGTAACAACTCTTTTTTCAGTGATGTCGGAAACATCAATTTCGGGACCATAAACTCGATGAAAATTTTTTTATAATGAATTTTTAAATTAAATAAGTCAATAATAATTTTATATGGAATTTTGAATTGAAGAATTTTAAATATTGAATTAAAAGTTAGTATAAGTGATTTTGTTCAAAAGTCAAGTGATTTTAGAAAATGAGGTATTGGGATCTCGTTTCTGAAATTAAAGGCTGTAAATATTTTTATTAAATATTTACAGAATCTTATTATATGTGAATTGAAGTTCGGTGGGGTAATTTTGATGGTTAATTGCTTAATTAATGAAAAAGGATTAAATTGAAAAAGAGTTAAAACTTAATTGCTATTGATTAAAAATAAAAGGGACCAAAGTGGTAATTACACCATGGTCAAAAAGTCCAAGTGGTGGAGGATATGATTACCTTCCACTAACTTTTGGAATATTTATTCATTTAGTCCTAAGTAGTTTAAGGTTAAATTGAAGGATCAATTATGTAATTGGGCCCTTCTTAAATGGATTAATAATAGAAATGAAGTAGAATTCTTTAGATTTTGGTAAATTGTAATTAAATTCTAATTAAATGAGGATTTACTTATTAGTCTATTTTCTATATGATTAGAATTGGTGATTTGAGGCCACAACTTCGATGTGTTAGACTGTAAATATTAATTATCTAATATTTACAAGGATATTAATACTGTATTAAAATTTGGTTATTAAACTTTACTATTTAGATAGTTAATTAACAAAAAGGACTAAATTGTAAAAGGTGCCAAAGTTGAATGCTATTGATTTAAAGGTAGATTGATAATTGAAAGTTTAGTTAGGGCACCTAAATGGAAAATAGACCATTTAAGGAATAAATGGATGGTTATGACTAATATAAAATAGAAATTTATGAGATATTATAAAAGATAAAAGAGTAAATTATAAAATCTAAGTAATTAAACTAAAGAAAGGTGAGAAAATCCTTATTTTTCTTCTTCTTCTTCAATCTTTCACCGAAAAGAAAACCTAGGAGAACACCAAGCACATTTGGCTAGCTTTGAGCTCTAATTTGGTGAGTGAAATCTCGCCCGTTTTTAGTGTTTTTTATGTTTTTGAGTTCGTATTAGCTTAATCTAGCTAACCCAAGGACTAATTTGTGATTTTGTCAAATTTTTCTATTGATGAATAAGTTTGTTCTTGAAAGTTTATGTAAGATTTATAAGCTTGGTTGTCAGATTTGATTATTTTGTAAAGTAGTTTTTGATGATTTTAAATGTTTAAGGATTAAAATGTTAAAGTGATAAATTTGCAAGGACTTAAGGTGAAATAATTACAAAAGTGGGCTGTATTGAAGTACTATAGTATTCGGCTGAACTTGATTTTGTTTAAAAATGGTTAAATTTGCAAGTTTAAGCTAAAAGACTAAATTGAATAAAAGTGAAAAGTTAAGGGCAATTTTGTAAAAATACTAAAAATGCTTAATTGCATCAAATGATTAAAAATTCATATTGATTTAAATAATTTAATAAAATTATTGTAATAGATCAAGATTGTGTCCCGATCGTGGAAAAAGAAAAATTACGAATTTGACCCTAGAGTTCACTTTAATTACAATTTCGTCCGGTACGTTCGTAATGTTAAATTATTATTAATAACTGCTTATAACTGCCTTTCTAATGATTTTTGGAAATGAGAAACGATGATTGGAAACGTGAAAGATAGAAACGACGAGATGAGAATTTCCCGGTCTTGTACCAAAGATGGAAAATGGTCCGATGGTTGAGATCCTGCATTTGTTGCTGAATCTCTATAGCATCGTGAGTCACCGTAAGGTGAATAGAATCCAAGAAAGGATTACATGCCCTACGATGGTTGAGATTTATGCTTGTTTGCATATTCTTATCAACTTAGTGTGAGTAGCATCGTAGGGAACATATATACCGTATCGATGGCTAAGACTAGCATCGTATACTGGTAACAAGTATGAGCTTTGGGTCAATAGGGAGTAAAATGAGCATCATGACCTTTGGGTTAACAGGGAGTAAATCGAATATCGAAGACTGAAGTACAGTTCTGATTTGGCTCGACTGATTTTACGAGTTTGTTAAACACATGTTATTTGGTAAATTGATAAATCTTGCGAACTTATTAAGCTTTTAAAGCTTACCAATGAATTATTGTTGTTTAGTAGATTCTATTTTGCTGCTTGAAGATCGAATCACCTTGAAGAAATCACACTATCTCGTGAGCTCGTTTGATAGTATTTACATCACTTGGTTATATGGCATGTACTAGGATGATGTTACCTTTGAAATGTTTGATTTTAGATTGTTGGTTCTTTGTTGAACTAAACTTGCTTGTTTGCTTGATATTGTAATTAAGAAAATATGTTTGGTAATAAATTGATATGTGAATTTAAAAATACTTGTGATGATTAGTTGTATTTTGTGTCATATGATGAAACAAGTATTGTCATGTATAGATTTTGCAGGATGAGGATTTGAATAAGAATCTTGTGTTGAATGATGGGTGATAATCTTCAGGACTTGTATGAATAATCGAATTTTGTATACTTGTTTCGGTAGAATTCTTGCATGTATTGGTAGAGGTACAGAGAAGGAAAGAGGTTGGTTACTGACTTACATTGTATCGATAGGTAACATACGAAGTATTAGGAGTTCTGTTCATAGTAGTATCGGTAGTTTGAATACTTGTATCGGTAGAAGTTGTAGGATAAAACTTCTTAGCTCTCTAGAGTTTTTAGTATCGGTAGAAGCATGACACGTTTCGGTAGAAGCCATACTTGTATCGGTAGTATTGTTTGAAGTACCGGTAGAAGTATCCAAAAATTATAGAAATGACCTTTTTGCCCTTATTGAGTTATGATTATATTTAAATGATTATGTATGACATGATATTAAAAGATGAATAATGATAAATAAATAGAAAGACACCAAGACCCTAACTGACGACGATTTTCAAGTTTTGGGTATTACAGACATGAAAAATGGATGTCATGATTTGTGAAATGAATATTGATTCCTTCTGCGATGTAATGATAAGTATGTTTGGTTAGCTAATGGTGAGAACTGTGTGTTTGAGATATAGGACCATGTGATCCCTAATGGAAAATATTTGTACATGATTCCTAAGTTCTTGCATGATTGAATTTGATTATTTATTGATTGAAAGGTTGTAAATGAATATGCAGAAAATTAAACGTGGTTAGTATTCTAAGCTACTAATTATAATTGTAAAAGTTGTGATTAAATTGTATGAAAAAAAAGAAAGACTCGAAAAGTTCTGTAAACCCTGAGACCTTAGACCGAAGATGGTTTTGAGTTTTTAGGTGTTACATTTAGTGGTAACAGAGCTATGGTTAAGTCGATTATCGGACTAAATATAGTGTGAATAAAGTTTAGAAAGTACATGCCATATAAACCTATGATAGTGTGATTGATTGATCCGATCTAACATCTATTTTATTGCAGATTTTAAAGATGTTATCTAAATCTGACCGTGATGAAATTAATGAAGTTAATAGTAATATTCTGATTACTGATTCTGGTACCAATCATAATATACTGGTTTCATAAATATTTGAAAAGGAAAAACAGAGTCAAAGTTTATCAGTTTTACAAATGTCTGATGGTAAAGTCAAATGTCTTTTGAATTTAATGAGACAGTGATTTATAGAAATTATGCATGCCAATTTAGTAGGTTTGCGATTGTTATCCCTGAGTATAGGTAAACAAAGTGAGATCGATGGCATAATGATAGATCTGAAGTTATAGTCCTCGATATTATTTTTGGTATGTTCTACTCTCTCGCTATTATTATTGTGAAAGCACTGATTGCGATGGGGTTACTTATTTTAACATTGCATTGTATTAATAATGAAAAGGGGTTTATTTCCTAATCAATGGAATTAATGTTTGAATCATAATTGTAACACACAAATCCTGAGTACTGTCGCTGGTTAGGATTTCGGTGTCTTCTATTCATTTTATACTATTTATCTCTTACTCATATCCGACTGTTCACATCTTTATTCAATTCGAAAATCATTTCTCACAATTTAAAACAATATCTAAACGTAACACTATTTTATCAAGGGTAAAAATGGAATTTCTAACATTTTAGGGGACTTTTTTCGGTACCTGATAGTCAAGTATCGGTAGTAGTCAATTCAATGAACAATTTTAAACAGTGCAGATTTTTACCAGTACTTGTACTAGTTCTATCGATACAAGTATAATTTCTACTGATACATGTCATGCATCTACTGATAGTAAAAGCTCCAGAGAGCTAAATTTCCATCCTGTAACTTCTACTGATACAAGCATGCAAACTACCGATACTTTTATACTTACAATTACCGATACTCACAATTTAACTACCGATACAACTCAAGTTAGTGTTCAACCTCTCTTCTACCCTACACTTCTACCGAAACATACATGGGTTCTACCGAAACAAGTATGCTAAATCTCAAGAATTATACCAAACACAAGTTCATTATTTTCATATAAGCATAACTTTTAACTATGCATTCAAGACAACACAAATACAAGATTTATGTCAATACAAGGTACTTAAAACTACATCCAATATTTCATCAAAACATAACAAAGTTTTTCACAAACTTATTGTATAAAGAAAAGGTAACATCATCCTAGTACATGCCATATTAACCAAGTGATGTAAAGATCTACCGAACAACTCCGGGATAGTGTAATGCTTCAAGATGAGATGATCCGATCCCCGAACAGCAAAAATTGAATCTACAAAACAAATGCAAATCCAAGGGTAAGCACTTTAAAGCTTAGTAAATTCATAAAGTTAACTAGATTTATCGAACTTCAAGAGTTGTAAAAATCCAATTAACCGAATGGAATACTGTGTTTATCCGAGGTAAGTCTCACTCGTATATATTACTTACGATGACACACAGTTATCGGACCCTTGATCCTTATTGAAACTCATTCATTTAATACTCACGATGACACTTAGTCATCGGACCTTTAATCCATATATGATTCATTTACTCACGATAACACTTAGTTATTGGACCGTTAATCCATAAAGGATTCATTTACTCACGATGACACTTAGTCATCGGACCATTAATCCATAAAGGATTCATTTACTCACGATGATACTTAGTCATCGGACCATTAATCCATAAAGGATTCATTCACTCACGATGACACTTTATCATCGGACCCTTTCGTTTATAGCTCGAACCCGTTTGTCCTCCGTATTTCATTCATACTCGTCTTCCACAATTTTGATTATCATTTCATCTCACTACAATAGCCATATTACAAGAATAAGCAATTTAAGTTGGAATTTTAACTATACGAACTTACAGACTCGGTTGCCGTTGTGTATGGATCCCAAGGACTATTCTGTTACTTTTCCCTTTTCACGATCGGTGGCACGATTGTAGTCTACATTCACAAATCATTCAACTTCTCAAATTAAATCACACAATCAATTATTTAACATAATCAAATCCATTTTTGGTAAAATTATGATTTTACCCTTAATACTTCCTTTTTATTCAGTTTAGTCCTTTCAACACAAAACATGCAAAATACCTTTTTCCTCCACAATCCATACTAGCCAAAAACTCATATTCATCATACAACCCATACAAATCCATTTATTTCACAACAAGCACAACAATATCACCATTTTAGCATTTTAATCCTTAAACACTAATTTCATCAAAAATCACTTTACACAAATATCAAACCCAATCATCAAACATACAAATCCATCAAAAACTTTCAAGAGAAAAATATTCAACAATGGCAAGATTTATAACATTTGACAGATTCACAAATTAGTCCTTAAGTTAGCAAGATTAAGCTAATACGAACTCAAAAACACAGAAATTGCTAAAAACGAACGAGATTTACCTACTCAAATCACAAGCACAAGCTTGGCCGAATGTCTCTTATGGTTTTTAGGGTTTCTTTCCTTTTTATTTTGTTTAAAGTGAAGAAGATAACCTAAAATCATGACTTTTTCCATTATAACATTTATTTATCAAATTACTAATTTACCTTTGCTTAAATATAAACAAATTTGACATGTTCTAAACCCTTAACCATCCACTTAAATTCCTAATGGTTCAATTACCATTTAAGGACTTTACCTTACCTTTCAACTAGCATTTCATACCTTTAGTTAATGGAACTCTATTTTCACAACCTTTACACTTCAATCCTTGTAACTTAATTAATTATCTAAATGATAAAATCTTTTAACCAAAATTTAATACGATGATATTAGATTCATAAATATTAAATAAATAATATTTACGACTCGACTCATCAGAGTTGTGATCCCGAAATCACTGTTTTCGACACCATTGAAATTCGGGTCCAACACAATAATGTCATGATTCGAGTTAGCTTGGTGAATGACATCCAAAGCCAAGAACGACACCACTTGTAACCAACTAGACGAGGAGAATAATCTACCAAACCTCTCTTTAACCAACCCATAACCCCTTTTATTATTCGTCCACATGTACCACCCTTTGTCAGGCTTAATGTCAACCAAGGCCAACTTGTCAATCACCTTTTAAAGTTCATCCATAGAAACTCTAAACTTATGACGACCCCCACTCTCCCTCTAGTATTCTTAAGGAGATCCCACTACAAGTGCCTCTGGTTAGGATCCGGGAAGCCGTAAAATCCCGTAAAATATGATTCGATCTATATCCTTCATTCTAATAAGGATATCCACATGATTCAAAGGAAAACTCTGTACAACAACATCGCACTCATCAATCCAAATCATAACCAAACCTCATTTATGTCATACGACATCAATAGTAAAACAACCATTCGTATTGCATCTCCTTCGAATCCTATCAAAATCACATACACAAAGTTTAGTTTCACAAAAACAATGTAGGGAACATTGACAGTGAGAAGTTGCCTCAACTGAGACACAATCACGGGGTTCTTGAAGCCACGATAATTCCAGCAAATGATCTTCATGGCTTGCGATGGGGCTGCTCGCCAACCACCGCCTTGGAGGAGGATAAACCTTTCGATAACTTTTTCCTAACCATACGCACGGGTCTTGCATCATCTCCCTCATTGCAACCTTTTGCCTTCTTCCTCTTCCCTCTATGCTTGCCATCTTTGTCTTTTAATAACAAAGCCAACCTCTTTCCCGAGTGAGAGCACGAGTCAGATGCTTCCTCTAAAGATTAACCCGTCTTTTTTTTTCTTTCTCTACATTAAAATTCCCTTTCCTCCTTTAGAGCTATTTGTGATCTCGTCCTCCTTTTTTCTATCAATACGATCAATTATTTCAACTCCATTGCGCCATCTACCACTCCTCAGCCCTGTTGCATCATCTGCACCCTAAGCTAGCTACCATATTAGAACTCAACAGGATTAGAATCTTGTGAGAATTGTACACATTTCTTGATGTTATGACTGATACACCCGCAAATGTAACAAAAAATAGGGAGTTGCTCGTATTTTATGAAGCATATCACTTTCTTCCCATCTTTTCTAACCACATAAACCACCCTTCTTAATGGCTTTAATATGTCTTCATTTACCCGAACTTTCATGTACGCAACCTAGTAGTCATTCTTATCTCACTAATCAATAGTAACGATCTCTCCTATAACCGCACTAACCTCCAAAGTCACTTGTCTATCCATATATTCCAACGGAATATTGAAGACATGAATTTGAAAAGAGACTATGTTGAAATTGTATTCATTAAAATCTTTGTCCTTAACAAATAGCACTAGCGAGAATAAGTTTTGATCGAATATCTAAGAAGTCAGTTTTAAGACTATCTTCCACCAGTATGAATTTTACCAAAAAAGTTCCATCAAACAATTTCAAAAAATTGACCTATTCTTTTGTATACCATAATGAGTGGAACACACTATATATAATATCTTTCTTAAATTTTTCCTTGGAAAAGAATTGTCCCGTCTCACATCCCTACACATCCAAACTAGATAAATTGTGGCAATAAATTCTTTTCGGTTCTTCCTCTGAAAATTTCAGTCTTGCCATCATCTTAAAATTTTTTTTACCCATAGTAAGACCACCGACAACATATGTAGTGTCATGATCACCGAACACATTTAATCAAGACCTTGGAAAGCATTTAGAGAAAACAAGAACCTCGATCAGCCTCACGGGGGAAGAGAACGAGGCATTGCCTTTAAAGAAAAAGGGGTAACACTACCTCAAAAAATAAAAATAGAAAATAAAATGTAAAAGAAAAGAGAACATCTTATGGTGACCAAAAACCAGGTTAAATTTCTACAACATCGAAGGATTCATTAATCCACACAATCATATATAAGGAATTCTTGCCAATTTTCGGAGGGAAATATAAAAAAATACAAAGAAAACTACTAAAAATCATCACACTAGGAGATCAAAACCCTCACAGCCTCCATAGCATTCACCGTACCACCAACAATTAAAAAAAGACAAACTTCTATAACAGGGGGAATATACAACATAATCCACCCGAAATAATTCCACAAAGGGAACTCGATGGACACACACAAAACACTCACATCGTTCAATCGGCAAAGCGAGAATGGACACAAAAAAACTCAAGAAAGAAAATTGCATTATAGGTTCCTCTTCATTTCCAGTATATACTTTCGAATTATAAATTGTGAAATAAAAATTTATATTATATTCTAATATTAACTCATCAAAGCTGGCAACATACCCATTCAACTGATTCCTTCGCCATTTATCTAGCCATCTATGCTCTTTGTCCTTAAAGCTTGAGAGTAAATATACCTTAATATCCTATGAAAACAATATTCAAATAAAATCATTATGTAAAACCATTAATATATTCATTATATATATGTAATAAATGAAGTATGAACCTGTTCAGACCATGGTCCTTGCTTCATCAATGTTGTTTCATAATCAAATTCAGAAGATGAGCTTTGAACCTGATCAGACTGATTATTTTCCAATAATGAATCATTACTTGAAATTTTGATTATTAATAACATAATCTTAAGGTTTGAAATGAAAAGGAATTAAGGTAATTCAATCTTCATAGTGTATAAAAAAAGCCAATGCAGATCACTTCTAGTCATAATTCACATATACTGCCTATCGTAGTTTGTGTGGGTTCTTGGATTTTTTTCATCACATGTGATAACAAATGAATTTAGTTAAGTGATAGATAACACAACTCTAAAGAATAAATTTTACTCTCTAAGTGATGCGTAGGAGATCAAATGAAAGGTTCTAAACAAATTAAGAGTAAAGACTTACTTTCTTCTAGAGTTATTAATAAATCTTGAATATATGCAAAAGCTTTTATGGTCTCAGGCTTCAAGCTATCGTCGATTGGATTCACAACCATGGCATTATTATCTAAACATGGCACAGAAACTAGTATTGGCATTGAGAGCAGATCACGAGCCATCTTTGCGAGTATAGGAAACTTTTGAGAATTAACACGACACCAACCAAGTATGTCTGCATCAAGGGGAAACAAAGCACTCCTAGGTACAAGTCAAGCTCTAAAGTGAGGCTACCTCGCTTGGAGCAAATTTATCGAAGTAGTTCAAAATATAATCTTTTTCGGTCTTTATTGTCAAAGATTTGGAATCAACCAAGACCAAAGTAGATGTAGTTAGATTTTGAATTTTCTTTATTAAACATCTCATCAAGTGATCTTTCAAGCGTGAGGTTCCACATCATCTTGGTGCTTTATAATTCTTGAGGCAATATTTACATTTGGCCTTTTTTTCTTCATTTTCTTTGAACCTAACAAAGTGCTCCCAAACCAAGCCCTCAACTTTCTCTGTTTCTTGGTTGTTGAGAAGTTCCTTGAAGTTAGTACTTGACGTTTTGATGATTCTTCCATGAAAAAAGTCTGCTAGTTTGAAGATTGAAGTTTGCAAGTTTGATGATTGAAGTCTTCATATATATGTTAAGAATGGAAATAGAAAACAGGAATAGAAAAGGTAAGAAGAGAATAGAAAGCGAAGAGACGAGAGAAATTAGAGAAAAGAAGGTAAAATTTTATAGCAAAGAAGCAAACAAAACACAATATTTTTTCATTATAGCTTTATGTATACCTAACGTTGCGAATATTTAACATTTTATTATAGAAACGTAATACATCCTTACTTACAACATCCCAATTCTCTTTATAAAACATCCCTGAGAGCCCATCAATACAAGGCCCTTTTCTAGGATCCATATGGTCAAGAGCTTTTATGACCTCCATGTCCGTCATCGACCTCTCGATAATCTCATTCATGTTTGGCATAATACAGTGCGGGATCAAACTATGCACATGATCAAAACAATTGCTGCAGCTAGCTTTAAACAACTCATCGAAGAACTCACGATCAATTCCGCATATACCCGGACAATTACTAATCCACATCCCCCAAGATCCCGTAAGACCTCAATGTTATTTTTCCTAGCACGATGTGTGGCTCGCACGTGAAAGAACCTAGTATTCATATCGCCTTCTTTCATCCATATAATGCTAGATCTTTACGCCTAATATATTTCCTCCGAGGTGTAAAGGCGCCTCAACTCAACCCAGGTAGTACGCAACCTTTCGATATTCGAGTCGTTTCTAGGCTCATAAATAATTTTATCAATCTCTTGTAACAAAGAGTTTATTTGACACTTCTATCTTTATATCGATTATGCTTCCACCCCCAAGCGAAAGCCAGATCCTATCAATGCCCTTCAGCACATCGCCCTGCCTATCCTCCCATTCATCCTTGATCACCCGCTTAGCATTAGTATCTTTAGCCCAACAATCTTAATAACGAAATAATAGTCGAGGGTCCTCTTGCCAACCTTAGTTCTCCGACCCATCGAGTCCAATGTAATAATGTCATGATCTGAGTTAGCTTTGTGAATGACATCCAAAGCTAAGAACTGCACCACTTGCAACAAACCAGATGAGACGAAGAATCTACCAAACCTCTCTTTAACCAACCCATAACCCCTTTTATTATTCTTCCAAATGTACCACTCTCTGTCGGGCTTAATATCAACCAAGGTCAACTCGTCAATCACCTTTCGAAAATCATTCATAGCAACTCTAGACTTACGGTAACCCCTACTCTTTTTAGAGTCATGAAGCACCTCGTTTAAGTCCCCTCCCATAATCCAATCTTCATTCACTCTCCCCCTAATAGTCTTAAAGAAATCCCACGACAAGTGCCTCTAATTAGGATCCGAGAAGCCGTAAAATCCCGTAAATATGATTCGGTCCATATCCTTCATTTTAACCAAGTTATCCACATGATTCAAAGAAAAACTCTATACAACAACATCATACTCATCAATCCATATCATAGCCAACCTTCCTTTGTGCCTCACGCCATCAACAACAAAACACCCATTCATATTGCATCTTCTTTGAATCCTACCAATTGAGATAATTATGCAATCATACCATCTTACTCTACTGTGTGTTGAGATACATATATACATGTATATTCATATATGAAAAATACTATGAGTTGAGACTGAGATTCAATTGAGATAATTATGCAATCATACCATTGTGTGTTCATGGGGTGGGATTGTAAGGTGGAAGAAGTGGTTATCATTCCTTTAAAGGTTGATACTAAAACCACACTGCGATTGGTGACAATTGGTTGGGAAAGGGTTCTGGGGAACCTTTTCACTGTGTTGGTGTGTTGGAGTATGGGTGCATTGCATTGTGCTTATGATTGAAATATGATTTGTGGTTACTTTTTGAGCTATGAATGGTTGTGATTTTATGTTAAGTTGTATGTACGTTAGAGACGCACTAGGCTTTATAGCTCATATCCTTACAGTTCCTTTACAGATACTTAGGATTTAGGTGACTTGGTACTCGGAGGCGAGATTAAAGACTTATTTTATTTTCTTATTTTAATATTTTATTTTTGGGTTTTTAATATACTTTGATAATAATTATTATTTTTGGGTTGTAAGTAAATTTTTATTTTGGGAATTTGGTATTTTATTTTGGGAGAAGTAATTACTTTATTTTTATTATAGACTATATATATTTATATACGAGTGCATGTGAGTGAATGTGAACTATCGATATGCATGTGGGTAAAATTACTTAAATAACCCTCTAGATCCGATTGTATACTTTGGATCGGGTAAAAGGGTTTACATTTAGTGGTATTAGAGTCAGGTTCAACCTACGGACTGTGAGGCTCTCTAGACTTTTACTGATGTAGATAGATAGTATGCCACCATGTAAGAGTGCTAGACTTACGACTGGTTGCGGCCAAGGTCAAGGTCGAGGCCGTACTACTAAGGCCATTAGTGACCTTACTCTTGTGTTTAAGCCTGAGGTGAATGTGGATGAATTGCCGCATGTTAAGGAGGATGAGCTACCTGTAGGTGTTGAGGGTCAGCAAGCTGGAAAAGGCTTACCTGCTAGGGAAGCTCCTGTTGAGGATGTGTCTGACACTGGGATAGCGAGACTGTAGAGTTAGATAGTGCTACAGTTAGTCAAGAATTATTAAGATTACTCCGTGGATCTGCTAGGAGTCAGTTTAAGGGTCCGAAAAGGCTCATTTTTATCGATTTTATAGCTGCTGAGATGAAGGTCTTTGAGGGTATGAGTAGTACGGATCCTTCTGTTGCTGAGTATTGGTTAAAGGATTTGTAAAGACTGTTTGTGGAGATGAATTATCCTGTCGATCAAAAGGTTAGGGCTGTTGTTTCTTTATTGAAATATGAGGCTCAAAATTGGTGGGATACTATGGAAGAGTTTACTCCTGCAGGCTAGATTACTTGGGATTATTTTAGAGAGGCCTTTTAGGATCGTTATATGAGTGATGAGTTTCTCGATAAGTGCAGGGATGACTTCATGAACTTGAGACAGTGGGATATGTTTGTCAATGACTATGAGATCGAGTTCTTGAAGTTGGTTCACTATGCATCTGGGCTGGTGACAAATGAGAAAGAGAAATGTAATTGGTTTAGAAAGGGATTGCGATTCTCGCTCTAGGCTGGGTTAACATGCATCATGATAGGGTATTCAGTGATTTGGTTAGTCGAGCTAGATCTGCTGAGAGTTTAGAGGCTCGTACTAATGCTCAGAGAGCTCAAGATAGAGAGCGTAGTAAGAAGCCAACATGTGTACCAGTTTAGCCTGTTTCTGGTGGTTCTTCTGTTAAGAGGCCTAGAGAGGAGGCAGTTCAGCCTAGTTATCCGAGGGTGAGGCTTGCGATTTCGGTAACTCCTGTGTGTAATGTTGGTGATTCCACTAGTCCTTATCCCTTGCATCTCTGTTCTTACTGTAATAAAAGGCATGGGAGCGAGTGTTGGAGAAAGATGGGGGCTTGTTTTAGGTGCGATTCACAAGAGCATTTCTTTAGAGATTGTCCAAATCCTCTTACTAAATCATTTGTACAGAGTCAGTCTTAGGATTCGGTTTAGGCTCTTGTTGGGAGTAGAGGGCAGGTTAGATCGGTTGCTTCGAGTTCAGCTACTAAAGGTAGGCCTGTTCAGAGTGGTGGAGCATCGAGATTTGGGGCGAGACAGCTTGGGTTAGTGTATGCGACTAGGAGGTATGAGGATCGTGATGAGCCTGACATCAAAGCAAGTACTTTCTCTATTCATTCTATCCCTTATTTCGCTTTGCTTGATAATGGTTCGACGCATTCCTATGTGGCGAGTGTTGTGCCTTGAGGTCTTAAGATTACTGCAGAAAATGTTGAGTCTACGATTTCTGTTCAAAGTCCTGTGGGTATCTTTGTAGAGGTTAGTAAGGTATATCGCAACTATCCCTTAGAAATCCAAGAGGAGATCTTTCCTGCCAATTTACTAAAGTTAGCATTAAGTGAGTTTGATCTCATACTTAGAATGGATTGGCTTTCCAATCACCGAGTAAATTTGGATTGTGAAAAAAAGAGTGCAACTTTGAGAACTTCTGATGAGCGATAGATAACTCTAATTGGTGAGCGTAGAGGGTTTCTGTCTAATGTGATCTTAGCCTTTAAAGCTGAAAAGTTGATAAGGAAAGGATTCATGGCTTATCTGGCTTACATCTTGAATCCAAGGTAATCAGATCCTGGGATTGAAAAGATTCGAATGGTGAAGGACTTCCCTGATGTGTTTCAAAAAGAGTTGTTTGGTGTGCCACCTAAACATGATGAGATTGAATTTGGCATTGAGGTCTATCCCGGTACGATTCCTGTGTCCATGGCACCTTATCGAATGGCACCTAAAGAACTCAATGAGTTGAAGGTACGGTTGCAAGAGCGGTTAGATAGGGGTTTTATTCGACCAAGTGTTTCACCTTGGGAAGCATCAATTTTGTTTGTAAAAAAGAAGGATGGAACTTCGGTTGTGCATTGATTAACAAAAGCCAAATAAGCTGACGATTAAGAATAAGTACCCCTTACCTCGTATTGATGACTTATTTGATTAGTTCCGAGGAGCTCTTGTATTTTTTAAGATAGACTTGAGATCTGGGCATTATCAGCTTAAGGTAAAAAAATTTGACGTGTTCAAGACGGCTTCTCGAACTCGTTATGAGCATTATGAGTTTTTGGTGATGCCCTTTGGGTTAACTAATGGCCCTGTTGCTTTTATGGATATGATGAATAGGGTGTTTCAACCCTACTTAGATCAGTTTGTAGTGGTATTCATAGATGACATCTTGATTTACTCTAAGTCTAAGGCTGAGCATGAGGAGCATCTTAGAATCGTGCTCCAAACTTTGAAAGAGAAGTAACTTTATGCTAAGTTCAGCAAGTGTGAATTTTGGCTCTCTGAGGTTATATTTTTGGGACATATAGTCTCTATTGAGGGTATTCATGTGGATCCCAAAAAGATTGAGGCTATTATGGGCTGGAAGCAACCTAAGAATGGTTTCGAGATTAGTAGTTTCTTGGGTTTAGCTGGCTATTATCGAAGTTTTGTTGAGGGTTTTTCGATTATTGTAACACCTTTGATAAGCTTTTGAGAAAGAGTGTCTCATTTGTTTGAACCGAGGCTCAAGAGTCTAGTTTTGAAATTGAAATCTGTGTTGAATCAAGCAAGCACCGGTTCTGATCCAATCTGAGCTTGGGAAAGCTTATATTGTCTATAGTGATGCTTCTCACATTGGGTTGGGATGTGTGCTAATGCAAGAGGGAAAAGTTGTAGCTTATGCATCTCGGCAGTTGACACCGACCGAGATTAATTACCTTACTTATGATCTTGAGCTTGCTGCGGTAATCTTCGCTCTTAAAATTTGGAGACATTATCTCTATAGGGAGAGGTGCTATATCTTCACTGATCATAAGAGCTTGAAGTATTTGCTTACTCATAAGGAGCTTAACTTGAGGCAATATCGTTGGTTGGAGCTACTTAAGGATTACGATTGTGAGATTGAGTATCACCTTGGTAAGGCTAATGTGGTTGCTGACGCTTTAAGCTGTAGTGTTGTGACTGAACTGAGGGCTTTATTTGCCAGAATAATGAGTTTGTTTGAGGATGGAAGTCTTTTAGCTGAACTCCGAGTTATTCCCACTTTACTCTCGGAGATTAAGGTTGAGCAGGCTAATGATCCATATTTTGGTCATCGTATGAGAGAGGTGGAAAAAGGTACTTCTATGGATTTCTCCATAAATCAGAATGGTATACTATGCTTTCAAGGTCAATATTGTGTTCCGAAGAATTCTAGAATTAAACAGACTATTCTCCGTGAGGAGCATGATAGCCTTTATTCCATGCATCTTGACGGAGATAAGATGTATAAGAATCTTTGTGATAGGTATTGGTGGAAGGGTTTAAAGAGAGATGTTGTTGACTTTGTGTCAAAGTGTTTAACATGTTAGAAAGTCAAGGCTAAGCATTAGTGCCCTTCGGGGTTACTTCAACCGATTGAGATTCTTTAGTGGAAATAGGAACGAGTAACTATAAAATTTGTGAGTGGTCTTCCCTTAACACCGTCCAAGAAAGATTTCGTTTGGGTGATTGTGGATCGACTCACTAAGTCCGCACACTTCATTCTAGTTAAGGTCGACTATCCTTTGAGCAAGTTAGCTCGACTCTACATTTCTGAAATTGTTCGTCTTCATGGGGTGCCTTTGTCTATCATCTCTGACCAAGATTCAAGGTTTACTTCGTGATTTTGGGAATCTTTGCATCGTGCTTTGGGTACTCGGTTAAACTTTAGTACTGCTTACCATCCGCAGACTGATGGTCAATCCGAGCAAGTGATTCAGGTTTTGGAAGACATGTTAAAGGGTTGTGTGATTAAGTATCAAGGTAGTTGGGAGGACTTTTTACCACTGGTTGAGTTTGCTTACAATAATAATTATCAAGCCAGTATTAAGATGGCTCCTTACGAGGCTTTGTATCGGCACAAGTGTCGTACCCCTATCGGTTGGACTAAGTTGATTGAGCAACGATTATTAGGACCAAATATTGTTCAAGAGTCTAAAGAGACTGTTAGGTTGATTCGTGAGAGACAAAGGTTGCTTTTGACAGGAAGAAGTCTTATGCCGATTTGAAGCGTCGGGATATTGAGTTTAGTGTGGGTGATGAGGTGTTCCTGAAGGTATCTCCGTGGAAGAAGGTGCTTAGGTTTGGACGAAAAGGAAAGTTGAGTTGTCATTTTATCGATCCTTATCGAGTACTTCATCGTGTGGGATCAGTTGCCTATTAGCTTGAGTTACCACCTGAGCTTGAGCGGATTCATGATGTCCTTCATGTTTCCATGTTGAGACATTATCGTTCGGACCCATATCATATTGTGCCTATTAAAGAGATCGAGGTTCGTCCTGATTTGAGTTTTGAGGAGAAACTAATTGAAATCATTGCTCAGGATGAGAAGGTTCTTAGGAGAAAGACCATTAAGTTGGTTAAGGTCTTGTGGCACAACCATGGTTATGAGGAGGCTACTTGGGAGCCCAAAGCCATCATCAAGGCTCAATATCCACATCTTTTTGGTCCAGGTAAATTTTGAGGACAAAATTTTCTTTTAAGGTGGAGAGTTGTAACATCCTAGATAATTTGAGGGATTTAATTAGGAAACTTTAGGAAGTTGAGGGCTTTTTGCTTAAATTCAGTAAATTATAGGATCTAATTGGAATCAAGATCTATATGGGGTTAATTTGTGAAGTTTGAGATTTACTTCGATGCGCGTAAAGTGAAGCGTCAATTTAGAAACCCTAGCACTATTTAGGGACCTTCGAGTAATTGTTTCAAATGTTTGGGTATTTAAACACGTTAACCTTTGTTGTGTGTCTCTTCTTCTCCTATTTGTTGCTTGCTTTGTCGAAATTTCTCCATTGTTCCTCTCCTTTCCTTTCCAACGAAGCTCCGTTTGAGCCTTTACCGTCATTCGTTCCTTGCACCTCCACCACCAAATCACTCCTCGTCATCTCGCGATCTAAACCCACACCTTCAAACCTCTCAAGCCGCCATTGTTAACATCTTTCGTAGAAGAAGACATTTGGACTTGTGTCGCCACCCCTTGTTCCGTCGTGGTGGTTGACGTTTTTTACTTTGGGTGAGTTTTAAATCTTGTATTGTGGCCGATTAAAACCTTTCCTCTTTGGTTTTGCCATTTTTTCTTGACTTTGGCATGATGGTTCGTGGTGACGCCGTTTGGGGGAAGAACCCTAATTTTTGTGTTAGCAAAGGGTGATGGGAGTTAGGCCATCAGATAACCCAATTTTTGACCCAATTTGAATCCAACTTGTGACCAAAACCCTAAAGTCAACCTAACCATGTATATCAAGCCCAACTAGCCCAAGCATTGAACCCAAGTTTTGACCTCGGTGTGTGAGCCAATTTGGACCGACCCAATGACCCAAACCGTGTGACCCGACCTGTTGATCGTTGACCTTTGACAGTTGACTATTGACCCATTGACCGTTGATCGTTGACTTTTTTCGAAAAATTTTACCCCGCCATTTTTCGACGTCCTGAGTTCGATTTTGCTTTCCGTTTTGTCAAATTCGAACCCAAAAGCCTCATTTTGATTGTTTTATCTTTAATTTTGCACTTTAAGTCATGTAGGGATTTAATTTGGAAAAACTAATATGAGATATTCATGTTTAGGTGATCACGACTCCGAGGCCGACGATTTACCTCCTTCCTCCACCTGTGCAACCTGCTCTTGCGCCGGTTTCGAGAGCTACACGTAAGTTGTTCTAGTTAGTTTTGTGTTTAAGTGGTGGCTAAGATAATATTTAATGATAGTTGTGGTTGTAGGATCTAATCTTGTTAGATCGAAAACTCGATCAGCGCGTGGTGGACGATCTTCTCGTCGTTAGAGTTTCTGTTTGCCAGAGGTGTGTTTTTAACTGTACTTAGCCTATTACTTAGGGTGTTGTGTTATATGTGTTTGCATGATTGAGGTATATTGATGATGTGTTGACTATGTTGTGATGTAGCAATGGTATGATTTTAGTTGAGCTGTGTAAAGCATATTGATGTTGTCATGCATAATTACAGAACATGTGACTGATTAAAATTATAGTGATTACTCTACTTTGTGTTGAGATATATATATATATGTATACATGTATATTCATATATGAGAAATACTTTGAGTTGAAACTGAGATTCAATTGAGATAATTCTGCAATCATACCATTGTGTGTTCATGGGGTGGGATTGTAAGGTGGAAGAAGTGGTTATCATTCCTTTAAAGGTTGATACTAAAACCACACTGCGATTGGTGACGATTGGTTGGGAAAGGGTTCTGGGGAACCTTTTCACTGTGTTGGTGTGTTGGAGTATGGGTGCATTGCATTGTGCTTGTGATTGAAACGTGATTTGTGGTTACTTTTTGAGCTATGAATGATTGTGATTATATGTTAGGTTGTATGTACTTTAGAGACACACTGGGCTTTATAGCTCATATCCCTACAGTTCCTTTACAGATACTCAGGATTTAGGCGACTTGGTACTCGGAGGCGAGATTACAGACTTATTTTATTTTCTTATTTTAATATTTTATTTTTGGGTTTTTAATATTCTTTGATAATTATTATTATTATTGGGTTGTAAGTAAATTTTTATTTTGGGAATTTGGTATTTTATTTTGAGAGAAGTAATTGCTTTATTTTTATTATAGACTATATATATTTATATACGAGTGCATGTGAGTGAATGTGAACTATCGGTATGCATGTGGGTATAATTACTTAAATAACCCTTTGGATCCGGTCGTATACTTTAGACCGGGTAAAGGGGGTTCAGACCGGGTAAAGGGGGTTACAGAAAAGGTAAGAAGAGAAAAAAAAAGGGAAGAGACGGGAGAAATTAGAGAAAAGAAGGTAGAATTTTATGGCAAAGAAGCAAACAAAACACAATATTTTTTCATTATAGCTGCATGTATACCTAACGGTGCGATATTTTACATTTTATTACAGAAACGTAATACATCCTTACTTATAACAGCCCAATTCTCTTTATAAAACATCCCTGAGAGCCCATCAATATAAGGGGCTTTCCTAGGATCCATATGGTCAAGGGCATCTATGACCTCCATGTCCGTCATCGGCCTCTTGATAATATCATTCATGTCCGGTGTAACACAGTGCGGGATCAAACTAAGCACATGATCAAAACGATTGCTGCAGCCAGCTTTAAACAACTCTTCGAAGTACTCACAATCAACTCTGCGTATACCCGGACAATTAGTAATCCACCTCCTCTCAAGATCCCATAAGCCCTCAATGTTATTTTTCCTAGCATGATCCCGAAGAATTAGTTTCATTTTCTCTTCAACTTGATTAAACAAATTATAGAATATATTTTTTAGTGGGTGCAGTTTGTGGAGGTGCGATATAATTTAAATTTGGGGGTGAAAGTTAAAAATTGTGTTAAAATAATTTAAATTAAATTATTAATTTTTAAGAACGTCAAAAATATAATTTTTTATTTAATAAAAGAAAATAAAACTATTAAATTGAATTATTAAAATTTAAAAGGAGCTAAAAGTAGAATTTGACCATTTAACAAAGGGTGGAGGCCCCAGCCCCTTCGCCCTTGTATTAAAATTTGAGAAATTATCTCATACGTTATTATTAATGAAGTTTGCACAAGCTAGATTAATAGGGGATTAAAGATATTGAATTTCATGTATTGGTCTAATGGTTAAGGTGTTCATTATCTTAAGTGTGATCTGGATTCGAATCGTGCTAATTATATTATTGATAGAGCTTTACCCTCCTCATATAATTCACCAATTGTGGAGGGAGTTAGAGAGAGAAGAAGCAGCCATTGAAGAAGAGAAGTTGAAGCTTTGGAATATTATGATGAAATATGTTTAGGACCAAATTGATGAAATTTATACATTTTAAAAGTTAAGTTTGTTAAATTATTTAAAATTAAAATTAAATTGATAAAAATATGAATTTTGAAAGACCAAATATATTAGTATATAACTTTTTAAAAATTATATGGCTAAAATAAAAAATAAAAAAAGCTAAAAGTGAATAAAAGTGTAGTTTCCTTTAAAAACAACAACAAAACATTAATGCAGTAATGAAGTACTGCTTACTAAAAGCTAAAAATAGAAAATCCAATACATGCCAAAAAAGAACATCTAATCTACTAGAAAAAGGAAAGCACCAAGAAGAAAAAGTTAAAAAGGCATATGTATCATTAAAGTAATTTACACATTTCCATAATTTCTTATATAATTGAGTTTTTATAATTAAAAAATCATTTACGACGATGATAATTATTTTACGGTAAAATTGGCAGCATCAGCTATAAAAAATATTATTTAATAAAAATAAGTTAAAAAATATTTTAATGTAAAATGGGGTGAAGCCAAAATGTCGGGCGAGATCCCTTTTTCTCCTCTCGACTTTTAGTTTTTTTTTTTTTAATTTGGGGTAGTTATGATATAATTTTGAATTTCATATTTCTATTTTATGGAAAATAGAAGTTAGTCTTTTTATTTTAATTTATCATAATTTGATTTTTGAATATTTTTTAATTTAAAACGTTAATTAAATCATTTAATATTATTAAATTTGATCATCAAATTACTTATTTTAAGATCAATCGTTTGTCAAATTCATATGCAAATAATTAATAAAATCATCAATTCAATAATTTATATGAGGCAAATTAAATTTTTTTAATAAGTTTATGTTTTAATTATGTTTTCTATATCATATATATTTTCTATAATCATACAATGTCTAGTACTGCTAAGTTTATTTTAAAGGTCTAATTATGAATTTTTATCTCTTAAGTTTATAAAAAAAACTTTGAAATTAATCTATTTACGTTAATTTGTTAAAATTTAATTATTTTAGGTTATTAAAACCAATCCAATTGTTAATAAAACATATAACTTGAACCAATGATTTTTTTAATTTGACATATATAAATAGTTGAATTTGTGATTTTATTAATTATAATAATAAAAGGATTAACTTCTAATTTTCGTAAAATAGAGGTATAAAATTCAAAATTATACCACAAACGGACATTTTTTACTTCACCCTTTTTACATTAAAATATTATTATTTTTTTAGATAGTACCTATATTTATTGTAAAAAACATATCATTCTCAAAAATAATTTAGAGCAAACCTTATTTTTGTAATTAATTTTATTTTTATATTATGTAAGTAAAAAACCTATAGTTTAGTTAAAATATTAAATTTCAGCAATAAATGTCAATATCTCTTTGAAAGCATTCAGAATAGAGAGAGAGTGGCAGCAAATTTAATGGAGTCCGGCGGCTGCCCCACTACCTCTTATCCTTCTTTTCCCTTTACACCATCGGATGGGAAATAAATAACAAAAAGAGAGAACAAAGTACATATATGATGATTAGATATGATTTAATTCATTACAACAAATATATGAATTTACTAAAATGGGTTATCAACGTATTGGATAATACAAATTACAATGTTCCATTTATTTTTAAAATCTTCAGCAAATATTTATATGATTAAATTGAATAAGAACTCAAAATTAAAATGTAAACAAGATAATTAATGGTTATATTTATGATGATGAAATAAAAAAACTGCATAACTCATAAAGAAAGTGAAGATTTGGAAGAAAAAAGGAAAACCATAATTGAAACTCCATTAAATCCAGAGTGATCCCAAAGAAGAATATTTTTGAAAGAAAGATAAAGCTTGAACCTAAACTAGTAAGGCGGTGGAGGAGGCGGTGGTCTAGCAGTTGGAGCCCAAATCACATCTGATCCACCACCGAAATGATTATTGTACATCGAAACCCCACAAGATTCTGAACCGCCTCCGTGACCAGTGCTATCTCCACCGCCACCAGAGAACGGCGGCGACTGTCCTTTACCTTCACCATCTCCACCAGACGACATCGTATTCCTAGTTTCTTCTCCTCCTCCTCCTCCTGGTAACTGATGATATGATGGGGTGTTAAACGTAGCGGCAACTATATAAACCGTGCCAGCCGCCACCAAGGAGCCAGCCACGAAACCTCCAACGATCTGGCCTTGAGGACCCGCTAAAGAGATAGAGAACGTGTTGGGAACCTGATACGACGTCGTTGGGGGCAGGAACGTGGCTGAGAGGGATAAGATGTCGAATCTGCCATGGAAAGTTATGACCGCTCCCGGCGTAGACGAAAGTTGGCGGATAGTTACGTTGGAAACGGTTCCAGATCCTGTAAGTACGCAGATTCCAATGTTTTTGCGGCGAGAGAAAGTGGAGATAGCATCAACGACGTCGTTCCCTCCAGGGATTTCGAGAACGTAAGGATTCATGGCAGGGTTAGGTTCCCGAGAGAAGAGGAGGGGTTGTTTGGGCTTGTTTTTGGAACCTGGAGGACGACCCCTGGGTCGTCGAACGACTTCAATGGAAGCTCCATCGGCTCCGGCGCTGCCAAGACGAGGGAGAGAAGAGTTGAGGTTGGTGGAAGGGTCATTGGGGTCATCGGAGATAGGAGGTTGGGATTGGTGAGAGAGAGGGAAGTGATGAGAGAAAGGTTGGTTTTGGCGTTGATGGTGGTGGTGAAGTTTAGAGAACATGTTGTTGGGGTTTCCATTTTCGGAATCTACATATTCTCCTTTCATGATGAGATTTTTTATTTTTATTGTTTTCAATAAATGGCTTTGTCTATATGTACGATGGATGAGGTTTTGGATATGGGATTTTTGTAATAAAATAAGAATTAAAAAAGAAAAAGAAAACAGGAAAAGAACAAGATGGAAGAGAAATGCAAGAGAGGAGAGGGGAAAGGTGTGAGCAGTGGATTTGTGGAAAGACAGGCAAAGGGAGATAGATAATAAATGGGGATTGGGGATTTGAGGTGAGAGAGAGAGAAGAGAAGAGAAGGCTTTAGACTCTGAGAAATAGTAGAAAAGACAGAAAGTGAATGGCAGCTTTGAAACTAAGTAAATGACTAATGGCGCCGCTGCTGGTGCCGCGTACCGTACGACGCTACTTACATGTTTTTTTTTAAATATATTTTTTTCTTAATAAAAATTCACATAAAATTTGATGGTATGAAATTATGAATTCGATATTTTTTTATTGAAAATGAATAGAGATAATATGGTAAGTATGAAAGTTTGGATTCGATCCCAAATAATTTTATTCTCTTTCTGTAATTATAAAAAAATTTGTTTGGTTCAAATGATCGATAAATTCAATCATAACTTTAAAAAATAATTTTTTTATATAAAATCAATAATTACTCATAATTCCTCTTCAACCTATAAATAGGAGGATAAAATGTTAGAGGCAGGTAAAACTCAAAAAAATAGAAAAAAAAATTATAAATTTTGAGTTAATTTAATCGAGTTATTCATTTTTTTTCAAGCCAACTTAAACAAGTAATTCGATTTTCAAGTTCGAGCCAAGTAGAACTTTACAATTCGAATAACTTGAATAATAAATTGATGTAAATACTTTTTTGGTCCTTATCAATTTTGAAAATGAAAAAATTGATATCTCACAATAAAAATTACAAATAAAATTAAAATTAAAATTTTCAAAAATTTATATATTTAAATAACCTAAATATTAAATATATATTAAAAATCCTAAAAATAATTCTCAAGAATATATAAAAAAAAGTTAATTTAAAAAAAATTATAAATAATAATTTTGGGACCTAAATAAGTAAATGAATAATTTGAGTTTATCATATTAAAATATTTTTTCTTCACATTTTGTTTTGAAAGAGTTTTCAAATAAATTTTAAATTTCTTTAATCAAATATGTGAAACTTATTTTCAAATATTACAAACTCAAAAATAATATTCTTAAATGATTTAGACAATTCACAAATATTTTTTAGCGTCTCCAAAATCTATCAAAAGTTTTTCTAAACTTTACAAAGCATTTCTCAAGCCAAGTATTGAGGCCTAGTCTCTCAAGTCTCGATACCTTTCAAACAGTTTCAAATCGAGGTTTTGAGAAGGGTACAATCTTGAGACTTACTTGCTAAGTCTAAATACTTGGCAACCAAGTCTTGATGCTTTGAGCCACAAGTACCTTGACTTGTAAATAGTAAGCACATGTTTTTCGAGAGTAGCACACTCTCGAAGCTTACTGCCTAAAGTCTTGAGATTTGTCTATCTAGTCTCAACACCTCAAGATTTTTAACGCCTATTTTTCAATCAAGTTTCGATATTTATTCTTCAAGTATCGAGATTTGATATTATAAACTATATTAAATGTGTGAGATTAATTCTTCCAATTCCTAGAAACTCTCTTCAATGGTTTCGAGTGTTCAAAAATCAATTAGAAATTATAAATACAAGTCCAAAACAATTGAAAACTCAAGAGACACATCCAATCATCAAGGACAAGAGAAAAGCTTCAAATTTTTTATTTTCTCATTTTTCTCTTGTACATAGTTTAAAAGTTCATATTTATCACCAATTGTAAATTTGAAAATTTTAATTGAACCACAAAAATTGAGAAGAGTTTTAATTTGACCATAAAAATTAAGGAAAATGTTATATCTAAATCGAGAAGAAATAATGTTGTAAAAGTTATACTTTCTTTAAAGGTATCTATTCTCATAGTGGTATAACATGTTATATAAAAAAGAATACAATGAGGGCACTTTGATGTTTGGCCCTCCAGTTTGACTTGTGGCTTTTTTTTATCGTTTGGTCTTAATGTTTGTATTTGAGTAGGGGTGAAGTCAGAAAGTTTTTGAGGAGGTAAAATTAAATTATTTTTTTTACGATAGTAAAATATAATTTTATCATTTTAATAGTTTATATATTTATAATTTTTGAAAAATTAAATTAAATTTATATTATTTTTAGAGAATTAAAATAAAAGTTTACCATTACAAATTTAAAATTTTAAAAGTAAATGAAAATTTTCATTTTAAAGTGGATTGAGTTCTACAAACAGCCTGTATTGGCCACTGTATTTGAGGCGTGGGATGACCGGGGACAAGAAAGGATGTAGGGAAGAAAAGAAAGAAGGAAAAGAAAAAAGGGAAAGAGATAAAATAATTAAAATTTGTGTTTTTTTTTCATTTAAACATTTTTATATGTTAATAATTTGTTATATATTTATGATATTCATATTGTTTTTTTAATTTTATGTCATTTTAGTGTTGTTTTTCAATTTATATTATATTACTTTTTATTTTTAAGAAATCAAATTATAAAAAATATTTAAATAAATTATGTAAAGAAAAATCATTTTATCACTTTATTTTTAAATTATATATTTAAATTATTGTTTCACACAGGAGCGAATTCAGAGGAGGTGGCACGACCTGACCTCCTTAAAATTAAAAAAAATAAATTAGGCATTTTAAAATTTTTAAAATTTTAAATTAATAAAAGTAAAATTACACTTTAACCCCCTAAAAATGATAAAATTTTAATTTAACCATTTAAAAATTATATTTTTACTATCGTAAAAATTACAATTTAATTTCGACCTTCCTAAAAAAATTTCTAATTTCGCCCCTGATTCCACATGTTGAATTGGAAATTAATTTAGATTTTACAATACACCAACTAAAAAAAGCTTAAAAAACGAAATATTTTAAATATTTTATTTTATGTTAAAATTGTACTTGATTTAGTATTTGTTTTAATGCAAATTTTTGTTTTTTTAAATAATATATTTAAAATGGGTTGATTAAGAATATTAAGTATTTACATCCAATAAAAAATATTTATTTTCTAATAATGTACATTTATAATGATTGATTTAGGTGTTAACGGGTTAATTAATTTAAAATCTATATCCAATCCTAAATAAATAATAAATAAATTCATAATTCACACAAATTTAAGTAAGTGTAATTTTTAAAATGTATTTAAAAATATATTTTTTAATAATTAAATACCCTAAACTCTATTAAAAATGGGAAAATCCATGGCGTAGCGGGGAGATAATGCTAGTAAAAGTAAAATTAATATTACCACCACAAAGAGAGAAAGATTCAAGTTTTTTATTTTCACATACAATGACAGAGCTTAGTAGAGGTCGAGGGGGCCATAGTCCTCTCAAGATTTAAAATTTTTATAATTTAGTTTTTTTACATCTACATTATGATTTTCTCAAAAATGTAAATAAGCCTCAAGGTTTAAGATTTTTACAATTTATCCTTTTGTATGTTTAAATCGATTACTTATATATTTATATGTACTTCTTCTTCTTCTTTTGAATCAAGTATTTATATGTTTAAATCGATTGTTATGTAACACGTCTAATTTTAACTCGACCCTCCAATGTTAATATTTGGGCTCTGTCACTGTTCATAGGCCCGGCCTTGGGGGTCGTCTGGAAGTGCAACCGTCCAGAGACCAAGGCTGAAAAGGATCCAATTTTTTTCAGTTTTTAAGGGGTCCAAAAATTATTTTTTAACTTTTAAGGTTTCCAAAAATTGTTTCACCAACTTTGAAGGGGGCTAACAAAAAAAATTTCAACTTTTAAAGGATCCAAAATTCAATTTATTGTTTTGCTTAGGGCCTCAAAATGTCTAAAACGAGCCTGATTGTTTTCACAATCACTATATCATTACTGGTCTCTTTGGATGCAGGATTATTCGAAATTCTCAGTTACTTAGTCACATGTTAATCTGGTTTGTTTTGTTGTTTTATAACAAAAAACAAATATTATGTACTTCTTAAGAAAATAAGTATACATATAAATTGGTAATTTTTATTGTGTTAACAATATTTTGTATTATTATTTTTATTATTTAAGAATAATTTTTAAATTAAATATTTATTGAAATATTTTACTAATAAATTATATTTTAATTGTTTAATTTATTACAAAATATAATTTTTTAAACATTTCTATAATATATTAATAATACAAACAAAAAAAATTTATGCAAGGGTAAAATTGTCATTTGAGATTTATTTATTGCATATTCCCTACCATTATTCCATTTAAACGAAAAATGTAATATTATTACTAGTTTATTCCATTCAACCAACCGAACTATGTAACACTTGCTTCTCTATTCCATTTTTGCTGTATAGCTATTCAATTTCTACTCTATTAGATTCCAACAAACCAAACATGTTGCTCCACAAATAACTCTAACTAACCCCCAAAAGTCGAATCTTAATAAATTAGAGGGTGAAAAATTCTCTCACGACTTTAAAGAGCAAACCAAGAAAAAAAAACCTACTTTTAAAATAAACAAAAGAGAAATGACTCAAAGAGTTTAAATTTATTAATCAAAATATGTCAATAATAAATAATGAAGAGATCTTTACATAGACTAACTAATAATATCAAAATAACATTTTTAAATATAATGAAATTCTAATCAATTTAAGCATGTAACATCCGCGTTTTTGAATCAAAGTTGGAACAGTATAGGGAAGGAGTTAAGAATTAGAATATGTAGCTAAAATAAAAAGATTAGGAAAATTTAAGGATTAATTAGTAATTGCGAGAAAGGAGGAAGGACTAAATAGCAATTTATTCAAATTGAATTATGAGTCATCATGGGAATTAGATTGATTAAGAAGGGGCAAAAGAGTAATTTGGTGGAAGATATTTTTGGAGCCAAAGTTTTGGGCCAAAGTGTAAAGTTGGAAGGCCTAAGGACTAAAAGTGAATTTTACTATTTTTATTAAGATATTTTTGAAGAAAAGTCTAGAGAAATTGAGAGATGAAAAATCAATTAAAAGATGAGGATATCATCTTTTCTTCTCATAACCAACCGTCCATGCCTATATTCCCCATTTACAACTTTTGCTTTTATTTCAATTAAGTCCTTCCACCATTGTTAAACCTTCCAAGCTTCAAAATCCTCCATTTTCTTTGAAATTTCCTTAAGAAAGGCATAGAGGGAAGCTAGTAGATACCTTAATTTCCTTATAGAGTCCACTTTGAAGTGTTAAAGTGGATAGGGATTGAATTAGAATTTTGGAAATTCAAGAACAAAGTTAAGAGATGATTCAATTTTCATGACATACATGTATATTTACATAATCTAGTATGAAAAAGTATTGAATTTTAGTCTTAAGATTATATGTGTTTGCATGAAATTGAAGAAAGAGGGAGGAAGAAAAAGAACCAAATTGAAGAAAAAGGAAAGGAGAAAGCTAAGATGTGAGAAGAAATTATCTACAAGTGAGGTAAGTACTACAAGTATTAAAAGACTTAGTAACAATTAAATTAATGTGTTTATAATTTTAGTATATGATTAATGATGGTAAAAATGAGTAAAATGATATGTTTAGTTATAAGTATAGTGATTATATGTGATTTAATGAAATTTAGTGTAAAGAGACATGAAAAAAGAAACATGTCCATTAAAACAGTTTGGACAGAACAGAGGATTAATTTTGAAAATTCACCAAAAATTTTATATATTGAGTTAATGGTCGAATTAAATATGTAATTAAAGCTTATCGAGTTTAGTTTCATATGGAAGAAACAGTGAAATAAAAGGAATTGTATATTTCGAGAAATATTAGTTTTTGTGTAACAAGGTCAGAGTAGGTTTGAGCTCCCCTGTTATGACTTTGAAAAATAATAGAAAAATGTATAAAATTTATTATACACTGAAATTTATATGGTTGAGTACTTAATGAGTCTATTTTCAAAAGAAACAGATGAGAACATTATTGGATTCTTGTACTAAAAGATAAATAATTTTTATTGAAGAAAGGTCGAAGCTGTTAGGTAGCAGAGAAGGGGTAAATTAGAAGAATTTACTGTACAAATTGGCTAAAGTAAAAATTATGAAATTTTTATGGTAAAAATATATGTGAGTCTAATTTCAGAAACATCAAGCGGATATTAATTTCGAATTCTGGAGCTCAAGATATAAATAATTTAGTGACTATGACGCAAGTGGACAGCTTTGAAAATTAATGTGAAAATAAAAGTAAGAGGTATATGATGATGAATATGTGAGAAAAATATATGTGTGAAATATTATGTGGTTAATTATAAAGATTGATTGTGTGATTAATTGGTGAAATTGTAGATTTATTTGAGGAAACAAAGGTGAGAAATACATGAATCTGTATATTTGAATTGAATTTGAATGATTTGTGATCAAAATTGAAAGTGAAAGTGAAAGTGAAAGTGAAATTGGAATTGAAAGTGATATGAATTGTAAATTGAAAATTCCTATTAACTAGTCAGACTAAGTTGGATATAGTTGGCATGCCATAGGATTGGAAGAGTTCAGGGATACTTCGACCTTGAGTCGATGAGACACTTGGTGTCATTATTTTACTTTGGATAGATTCGATAAGGTACTGGGTACCACTTTACTTCGGCTAAGCCGATGAGACACTAAGTGTCACTTTATTGCCTCGAACTATCCGATGAGGCACTGGGTACCATTCTGGTGTGTTTGGTTGGATCCGTGTATCCGTCAAGGTCCGAGTCTTGTTAATAGGGTAAACAATGTGAAAAAGAAAGAATGTGCAAATTGTGACATTGAGTTAAGTGAAATGATAATCACATGAAAAGTAAGTACAATATACATATAAGAAATCAAAGAATGATAAAACTAAGTAAGCTACGAGATTGGAATGGCTAAAATGTGAAATGAGAAAGAATATGTGAATTCATAACACTGTTGTAAATTAAATGTTATATACATAAAAGGTATGTATTTTACATGAATAACCAATTATATGAATGAGTTTGAAATGAGTGATTAAAAGATGAATGATTAATGACACTTGTAGTACTTACTAAGCCTTCACCGGCTTAACGCGTTTATTTCAACGCGTAGGTATAAGACCTCCGAGAAGTTAAGATTAGATTAGATGCCTCTCATCAAATCACATCAACATCGAAAGATTACAAGATAAGGTATATTTATTTTTTGTGAAATGACATGTACAAATGGTATACCTATGTGTCTCTAATGAATGAGCTACTAATATTGTTTTAAAAATTTACATGAATTGAAAGAAAATCTTTATTATACTCGTTTTTAATTCTTTGACATTATATGTAATACTCTTATACCGGGTTTATACGTGTAAATCGGGTATAGGGATGTTACAAAGCAAGGAAGAGTTTTAATAGAATTAAACTAAATAACATTTAAAGTTTATTTTATTTAGATGAGTTGTCTTTTTTTTTTTTAATATATTGGTGTGATTAACATGTTAGTAATTATTCATACTTTCTTAATTTTTTGACAACGCACACACACTTTGCACACACAGATACTCGAACCTAGATCTTCTAAGATGAACAATATCATCTTTATCACTGAAGCTATTTATTGGGTTCAGATGAGTTGCTTTTATACTTTTATCATACAAATAAACATTTGAACTTTAATTTAAAGCTAAATAAGATGTTAATTAGCCTCTAATTTATACTTAAATAAGCTTTTGACACATATTAATGTTTCATTGAAATAAATGCTAAATCAAAAATATATCATGAACCTTAAAAAAAAGCAGATGTATATAGAAAGATAGGACTTATTTCTTCTAAAAATAAAAGAATTTATTAAAGAGGGGTGAATTTAATAGCGATGAGTAACAATTTTGACCCCTTAAATTGAAAAAATTATTATATAGATTTTTTTTAAAATATTTAAATTATAAATTAATGTATAGTTAAATTACATTTTAATTTTTTAAAAAATAAAAAATAAATATTAAATTCTTTAAAAAATAATAAAATCATAAATTAATATATGATAAAAATCATATTTTAACCTTTCAAAATTATATATTCAATTTTACCGTCTAAAAAAATTCTGGGTTTGCTCTATTATTAGGATATAAAAGAATGCAAGGGTTTATTTAATAATTAACTAATTTAAATTTACCAAAAAAATAATTAACTAATTTAAAGTTTCTTTTGGTAGTTTTACAAAATGGGGAAAATTCAAGGAATATGAACATTTAACGTAGGGTTAGCATGTCGAAAGGTAAAACAATAAAAAAAATTAAAGCACAATATAAAATATTATAAAAATACAAGAAATTAATATAATATTATAGTATAGTATACTTACGATACGAATGAAAAAGTTAAAAGTTTATATAAAAATTAAATGTTTAATGATAAATTTGATCATTAAAGTTTGTATGTTATCAAAATGGTTTTAATTGTATTTTTTAATTTTTTTTTACCATCAACTTTTACTTTTTTTTAATATGCTTTTTTAACATATTTAATGAAAATATTGTTAAAAAATTAACAGGATGATGTGAAATTTTATATGTGAAATATTTTTAATGAGATGTAATTTATTACTTAAATAATTCAATAAGATAATTAAATAATAAAATAAATAATATAATATATTAAATTAAAAAATAACTCTTAATTTTAAAAAATTAAACGTAATTATCTAAAAAAAATTAACTCAATAGAAAATTTTTTTGGTAAACAAACGCATGGAAAATTAAAATCTTTTAAAAAAAATAAATATTGAAATATTAAATTTATTCATTAAATCTATTAAAAACATATTGAAAAAAGACAAAACATATAAACGTTAGTAATTAATTTTATCATTGAGTCAAAATTAAATAAAGTTTTTATTGAAAGTTTAAAATATGTGACATCTTTAGTTTGAATCCTTTCATAGTGAATTTTTATTAATTTTATATAAAATATAAAAATATTATAATAATTTAAATTTTTTTATAAAAATATTTTTTTAATTTTTTTAATTAAATTGATGTGGAATTTACTTGTAAATAAATAGATGAAATTGTTGATAGTGTACCGCCTTTGACTGTGTTTGTTTGTTGGAGTAGAGAGAACGTAAGGAATCAGACAGACAGGAAAAGTTGTTCCGTGTGGCCCTACGGCTTCGGCTTTGGCTTTGGCTTTGGCTTTGGGTCCTCCACATCCACGAATTGACACTCACTACTTCGATGTTCTCCTTTTGGGTTATGGTCAATGTTCCAAAACTTGGGTTTTTTTTTTAAATTTAATTTAATTTAATTAAAACAAAAAATGATATCATTTACATAAAACACAGACCATTTTCCAACAGAAGACAAATACTCTTAGGTGCTTCTTCGATTCAAATTCTATCCTCTGTTTTTCTAATCACCAATTTTCCTTTTCATGGTGGTTGAAGGAAGAACTGAACAAAAGTGTACAGCCTTTCATTCAAATGATGAGAGTGAAAGACTGTCCTCCAATAATAACATTTTGAGGGCTTACATCATTTCCTAAATAAAGAGAGAATAGTCAAGCTAGTGCTTCAATAGGAGAAATCCTATGATTATCTTTTTGGAATTTAATGATAGATCACAATATTTAGAAAAAGAAACAATTATATAAGAGATTATAATTGTAATTGTTGGAATAGCAAACAAAGATGAAGAAGAAGATTTTTTAATTCATTCAAAGATGCTTTACAGAATGAAATATAATGATTATATATAGTACACTAATATATTCATAATAGAATTAACAGAAACAATTAATTAGATAACTGCTCTACAGATTAACAATAACAATAAATAGGAAGTATTTCTTCTACAAACTGTGAGATCTTGTGAATACCCATAACAGTAATTGTTTAAAATGTTAAAGAGGTCGATTGAGTCTTAACTCGATTGGTATGGGCATTGTTGTCAATATAGGAGGACGTCGGTTCGAGTGCACTGAAGTGCATTATCCACCTATTTATGAGTTGAGAAATAATTATGGATAGTTCTAAATATTATTTAAAAATAAATAAATATCATCAAAACCAATAATAAAATTATTAAAGAAAATGTTAAAAGAGAATTGATTTTTCATAAATCAAATCAATTTGATTGATTGTTAAAGTAACCTTTAAAAATTAAAAGCAAACAAATGTAACTATTTTTTTAATAAATACCATTAACTTTTGCATAAATAAATAAAATAAATAATAATTAAAACTTAATTTATTAAAATATAGTGTATGAAATATATATAATTAACTTTTATTAAACTTTAATAGAAATGAAGTATTGCGTTATTCTTTTCATATATTTTCTCTTCTTTACGGAATGTGTATTTCTTTTTTCAATTCAAGACGTCAATCCAATACAATTTTTTTTATTTACATTTTTTTCTCTCTACTGAATGTTACTTAGAACAATCTTTTAAAAAATAAACAATAATATACTATATTTGTAAATGTAATTTGTTGAGGTAAAATGAGTTAAAAGTTGCTGAATCGCATTTGATAGTGCCAACTGAAAACTACCATTGAGGGGGTTAAAAACTTGTTTTATTTGATTTGATAATTTAATGAAGAAAATCTTTGGATCTGATTATATGTTGTTTTGTTGGAGATATTCTTGGTCCATCTGTTGAAACCAATCCTTGAAGTTTGAGGATTTGATTGGATTCGTGAGAATCAATTAAGTCCTTGGAATGTGGAGAAATGATTTGGATAGTTCTATTTATTTTGGAGAGCATATATTCGAGTGATCTTATTTTGATTGTCATTGATATAATAGATATTTTCAAAGAGTTACTTTATATACATTTAGATTCTATGTTAGCAAGCCGAATTTGATATATGCCTTGAGACTTGTATAGATTTTGTATGAGAACTTACTGATGCATTATAATTTGTTCATTGTGGAACTATCTTGTGAGAGAGTGCAAACTGATATTGCAAACATTGTTGAGTGCAAACTTAGTTTTGTGTGTTGATAATATTTTGATTGTTGCAAATGATTTTGGTATATTACATGAGACGAAAATATTTCTCTCGAATAACTTTGAAATGAAGGATATGGGAGAGCATCCTATGTGATAGGAATTGAAATATTCCAAGATAGATCACAAGGATTGTTGGGATTCTCTCAGAAAAATCAATATTGAAAGAGTTTTAGAGAGATTTAATATGCATAATTGTTCAACGAGCATTTTTCCTATACAGAAAGGGGACAAATTTAGTCACATGCAATGTCCAAAGAATGATATGGAACAAAAGGGAATGAAATCAATTTCTTACTCTTCTGTTGGGGCAGTTTCATATATGTCCAAACCTGCACAAGACCTGACATTAGCTTTGCAGTTGAGTTGCTTGGCAAATATCGAAGTAATACTGGAATTTATAATTGGAAGGTTGCAAAGAAAGTCTTACAATACCTACAAGGAACAAAGAATTACATGCTCACATGTAGGATATCTAATTAGTTGGAAATGATTGGATACTTAAATTCAAATTTCGTTGGATACCTTGATAGTAAAAAGTTCACTTTTGACTATTTATTTTTACTTGTTGGAGAAGTCATGTCATAAAAAAGTGCTAAACAATCTGTCATTACATCAGTTACGTTGGAAGCAGAATTTGTGGTATGTTTTAAGGCTATTATTCATGCATTATGTTGCGGAAATTTATTTCAAGACTTGGGGTTGTCCACACCATTACCAAGCTGCTGAAAATTTATTGTGATAAGCAATACTTTTCTCCAAAAATGACAAATATTCCAAAGGTGCAAAAGGAGGAAGTTCAGAAACAAAGAGTGTCCATAGAGTATATTAGAAATGATCTTATGATTGCAAATCTATTAATAAAGGCTTACAACCAAAGACATTTAAAGAGCATGTACATAGAATGAGTCTTGATTGTATTGATTAATGAAATTTTATGATGTTTTGATACTCTGAGCTCAATTATGGTGTTTCTGAAATAAAATGGACATGCTTCTTATTTATTATAATTACGTGCGCATAATTTTTGAAATTATTTAAAACAAGAATATCTTTATAGTTACTTAAAGGCCTATTATATTGAATTGTAATGTTGTAGTATATGGAAAGAAGTATGTGACTTAAGCTATTGCATTTCACTATAATGTGGCAATTATGATGAGTGTTATTTTTATGCATGCTTTACATTTATTTTATTAAAGTTTGTGTTTATAGCATTGGGCCAAGTGAGAATGTACTATGTTTTAGCCTATTATTGTAGACCCAATTAAGTTCAAAATTATGTGACCCAATTTAAAGAGAATAAGAATTTTATTTTGAATAAAAGTTAAATTCTATTCATTCGTTGGGTTACTTGATGGACATGTCGGATTAAAAGTTGATCATTATAAATTGATCATCCCTCTATCTATTAGGGTTAGACACAAAATACACTTAAAAATTATACTCGCTACCACTTAGTGTATGTGTAATTAAGAGAAAAGGTCAAAAGGGAGAAATTAATTTATCGAGTGTTCTTCACATTAATCATTCAGTCTAATGACCAACTCCAATTCCGCATTAGGTATTTCTTGTACTTGTAAAATTATATTACTCTAAATATCCTAAAATCAATGTTTATGCAATATTAAAGATTTTATTTGTGTAATACCAAAAAAACCCATTAATCAACATATACGAACACGCTAGAATATTATACTTAAGTGCATCCAACAAGGTAAAATTCTAATAATCAATCAATGGAAGACACACCACCTGAAAGAATAAGCTACCGCAATGCAAAATCGATGCCAATCCGCCCTCCGAACATCCCAAAAGAATAACTTGTAGAGAGTAATTTCATTGGAAAAACCATTAGCTCAAAAACAGAAAAGATAAAGGAAAGGCAAAACAATCTTACATTTTCAGCATTTCCCTTTGCTCAGTAGGTCCTCTATAAGAGCAAGCCAGACACTCTCACCTCTGAAGTGAAAGACTACTAACCTGATTAAATTGCAGAGAAGCAAAGAAAACTTGGTAGAATGGGTTCCGCATCAAAAGTTAGAACATTTTTATTTAATTGTTTGTTTTTGCATTCATTGCATGATTGACTTGTCTCCTTCCCTTGAAATGAGAGTTTCTTGCCATATAAAGTGTCCATTAAGATAGTGTTAATGTCCCAAAGGAGCTACAAGACTTGAAAATCAAGTGGTGTGGTGTATTGAGAAAGGGTTTTAATGACTCCTTTTGGGACTTGAAAATCAAGCAATGGAAAATGTGATTTTATTTATGTTAAGAAAAATACCTGTAGAAGTTGTTGCCCCCTTTATATATTGTTGGAAAATGGGAGATGCAAAAATGTATATAAGCTTTTGTTCACCCAGTAGCAAAAATGACAACATTTCTTTCCAGTAGCGGAGATGCCGCACGAGCCTGGCCTGGAAAGTGTTGTGGCAAAATCGTGCCGAAGAAAAGTAACAAGCAGTCTAAGGGTAAGTTTGGACGGACCGTGGGTGCGATGCAATGCAGTGCGTTTAGTTTACTTTTTATCTCACTCAAACCTTAACCACTCTCTATAGCAATCATCAGCTGCAACTTATGTTGCCTAGACCTAGAGGTGAATGCTGGATTTGAGAATCTGTCTGGAACAGAAATGCTCACATTTTTTTTTATATAATTAAAGGATCATATCCTAATTTTTATTAATGTCCAATTATGTTCCGAACAAAACTTCAAAAGAAGTTACAATCTCCGGAAATTATGTGGTGAAACATGTTATGATCTCTGAAATTTATGTGTTGAAAATGGTTACAATATTTGAAAATTATGTGTCGAAAATTTACTTGAAAATTTGGATAGGGACTTTGATCATATTTTAAGCTTCAATTTTTTACATAATAATTTGATACAAACAACTAATTAATCCATTTCAAAATGTCACCATTGAATTTAATAAAAGATTTTTAATGATGATAACTATTGGACTTAAATTTTTAAATCCAAAAAATAAAGAGTTTAAATCTTTAAAAATAAAAATAGAATTAGAGTATATTTTAACCTTCAAATTTTCACTTCATAATTTGACACAAACAAATAATCAATTCAAGGTAAAGTTTAGGAATCATACTAATAAATAAAGCAAGCATTAGGGTAAATTCAAAAATAGTCACTTTTGTTTGCCTCAGATTACATTTTAGTCACTTATGTTTAAGATTTTACATTTTAGTCACTTACGTTATCATTTTGTTACGAAGTGGTCACTTTGTCGTTAAGCTCTGTCACCTTCCCAACGACAATCCTACATGACAATCCAAATGAGTTTTAAATATCAACTTGGATGTTCAGTTGGGATGAGAATGCTTTTTTAATTAAATAAATTTAATTAATTACAAATTTTAAATTAATTATAACTGAAAAAGAAAAACACAATTGAACATCTAAGTTGACATTTAAAACTCATTTGGATTGCCACGTAATATTGTCGTTAGGGAAATAAAGGAGCTTAACGACAGAGTGACCACTTCATAACAAAATGATAACGTAAGTGACTAAAACGTGACATTTCAAACATAAATGACTAAAATGTAATCTAAGACAAATAAAAGTGACTACTTTTGTAGTTTACCCCAAGTATTAATACATAACAAGTTACATAAAATTATAACAATAAATCTAAAACACTTTAAATACACGAAAAATAACACGAAATGAAACACAATTGATCATTTCTTTTCCTTTATCTCCACTTTCCTTCTTCCCTCATTTTCTTTTTTTATGTTGCCTTCTAAAATTTATAAAAATTTTAGAAAATTTTATGATTTTAAATTAATTTTTAATATTTTTTTATAAACTTTTTTATGCTTTTTTGTTACAATTTTAGAATGAATTTAGACAAATAAAAGTCCAAATTCAAATGAACCTGAACAAATAATTTTTTATATTCATTGTGCATTTATTTTAAAAAAATTAAAATAATTTTTATTTTTTAAAATTTGTTTGCGTAGCAATCGATGATGTGGTGACACAATGAAATGTGGCACTATTAACGATTACATCAGCGTTGTCATTAAACATTAACGATCAATGTCAATCAAAGAACCTATTGACCACTTTTGTTAATGTTAATTCAAGGTTCAATTAGGTGCAAAAAATTGGAATGGACTTAATTATTTTGAAAAGGTTCGAGGGCTCATAGTAACATTAAACCCAAAAAAAATCATATTCTTTATCTTTCCCCTCTTCTTCCCATAATCTAACTATAGAAATAAAAATTTAATTTTACAAAAGAAAGTGCCAACTTTTGAAACTAGCGGTTAATTAACTAATTTCAGTAACTAAAATCGAGTAAGACCGTGAATGTGATAAAAGTTGAAGATTAATGTGAGCCCCTTTGATTTTTCTTTTCAAAGTTGTGTTAAATTATTTTTTACCGGCTTTAACGACATTGTTCAGAATCTGTAAAGCTACATACCCGACATAGGTGATGTTGCGCCCATTTTCGTTTCACATGTTGCTTTCCAGTTTGTTCCCCCTGTGTCTTCGCCCCAATACTAGAGGTTACAAGTTTTAGCCAAGCTCCTGTACCAATCACAAATATTTACATGCTAGAAGTGTTATGGATAAAGGTTTGGTTATTGTTGAATGTTGATGCTCCCTGCTCACATATAGCTGCAAGAAGCTGGAACACATTGGTGATGTTACTGACATGGGGTTCGAGCTTCACACGCATTCATACTTGCAAGTCTAGAGCCAAAACTAATCCTAGCATAGACACGGACCAAACTTACGCTGGGAAAAGATCACGATTCATTTAGGGAAGGCGATCAGCTTTGGGGAGAGCATCTCCAGGGGTGTTGCTCCACTGCAGACTTGTTCAAGACGCACTGCTTTAGGGAGAATACAACTCAAAAGCTGCAGGCTGCACTTTGAAGCAATAGAAGATTATAGTGTTGCAGAAAAGATAATTCAGAAACGTTTATCTTTCTCAACATGTTTTGTTTGAAGTAACAAGCTCCTTGACTATTCAAGCACTGCAATTACCATTAAAATTTCATTTGCCATTTGTAATGTGCATCATACAACTATGTAATTTAAGCCATGAAACATGGAATGAACCAATATTTCGATTCATAATAAGGAAGAAGTTCAAATGCCAATAAGTAAAAATTGCTCAAAATCAATGGTGAAAGAACTTGCTGATCTGAAACATTGCATATATACATATCATAACGTTACATAATCACACATATGTTCTAGCAAGAAAACGATAGCAATCTAACATCTACAAAGAAAACAGCTATCAACAACTAGAACAATACCTACAAAATCTCCCCGATATATATTGGAGTTGCAGCCTCAGCATTATCCTTCCTTCCCCCTTCATCAAAATCGGCTGTCTCCACCGCAAGAACTCCTGCATTATGGTTAGGTTGCCTATAAACCAAACCCAAAAAACCATAATCCATTACCTACGAAACCTCAGAGAGGACTCATCATCGGCTTCCCTCTCTTCCTTGGAGCAAAATCGGACACATTCCCACCCGAAATACCTGCCACATTATCGATGCTTTCGGTAGCCTTCTCCATGGTGGTCGTCGGAGCAGAAGCCGGTGGTGGCAAGGCCATAGTACCTTCATTTCTTTGACCCCCTCGCGGCTTTTCTGGAAACCCTGGAGGAGCTTTAACTCCACTCCCCCGTCCACCATTTCTTTCACTCCCTCGCTGCTTATCTGGAACCCCGGAGGAGGTTCAACTTCAGTCTCCTGACCACCGGACAATAACGGAAAAAACGCCCAGGTACAATAATAAGCTTCTTTCTCCGGAATCAACGGCGGCAAAGTCTGAATGAGAACACCATGAAAAGCTCTGTCGCAATTCTGGCACCTTAAACAACAACCTTCGTAAATCCTAGGATATTCAAACAACATATAACAGTAGGGACACGCTGTCCAAAATGATGAGATTCTTGGCCTTTGATTCTCCTTTTGCAATTTCAAATTCTGCATGCATTCCTGATCTTCCGCTTCTCCACTGACAGTTGATTCCCCGGCATGATACGAACCATCGCCGGCGGTGCTTAAATCAATTCTCGTACAGGAGTCAAATTCTTTGTCGTAAACCGATTTTTTCGAGCTGTTAGACAAAATAGACCATGCATCGGATACGAGCTTAAACGCATCATCGGCGAAAGGGAACTTATTTTTCTCGGGATCAAGAAGGAGAGTTAGGCGATGATACTGTTTCTCGATGAGATCTTTGTCTTGGGAACGGCAATCGATTTGTAAGATGGAGTACCAATCGTGTTGGTCGTTAATTCTTATTACATCGGCGACAACGACGTCGATGACGGCTAGGATCTGATCTGGCCCTTCCAAGAGGGGATCGGTTGTTGGGCAAGGATTGCGACATCTCTTGAGGCTTTGAAATGACGGCGTTGGAGAAGCCTCTTAGCGATTCCTAGAAGGAGTTTGGCATCGGCTCTGCTACCGTTTCCCTCCATTTCCCAGAGAGATAAGTCAGGGTCTGTTTGGAGGATGAGAAAACGACGGAAACTTTTGCCTTCAATTTTTCTTTTATTTTGAGATTTGTTTATGTTGGTATATCAAATACTAAATGGACGGAGTTACGAAAAGTCTAAAGTTTGTCGGAGGTTTAAGGTGGGTGTTTTGGTCTTTTCAGACAAAAGAAGAAAGTATATTATGTCTTCGAAGTTTGAGCTTTTTTACTTACAAACAGTATCATTTTTATTATTAGGTAGTTAATTTTTTTTCAAACCAAATACCTATAATACATTTTAAAAATGCTATTATAAAATAATAAATATGTATTTAAATAACATTTAAATTATTTAATATTTTGATATTTTTATAAGAATATAAAAATAATTTATTATAATTTATTATTAATATTTTAGTATTTAAAATATAAATTTTAAATATTTTATAAGTAACTAATATTAATTATTTATAAAATTTAATTTAAATATATAAATTATATTTTAAATATTAAAATATAATCAATAATAATTAAAATATATAATATTATATATTTAAAATAAATTTTAATGAAAAAATAATTACATACTCAATAAAAATATTATATAAAATACTTTATAAGGATTAAAATTATCCTTTGTTCATAAAACATTTTTGCTAAAAGCAGAATCTAAAAAAAATTATTTTTTTCAAAAGCATTTTTAACTCTAAAAATTGTCTATTTAGTATTATTTATGGCTCTAAAAACTTTAAAAATACTTTTAAAAAGTAATGTTAAACTAAGAGTTAATTTAGTATTGCTTTTGAAAAGTTTTTTTTAAACATGATATGAAAAAGTGTTGTTGAGAATACTTTTGAAAAGATTGGTTTAAGATTTTATTACAAAGTAACAAATATGCATTTTATTATAAAGTACTCTTGAGAAATAAAATATTTATTTTAAATATTTTATTATAAAGTAATAAATATATATTTAAATAAAATTCAAATTAGTTAATATTATTATATTTTAATAAAAATATAAAAAATAATTTATTATAATTTGTTGTTAATATTTTAATATATAAAATATAAATTTTAAATATTTTAAGCAACAAATATTAATTATTTATAAAATTTAATTAAAATATATAAATTATATTTTAAATATTTGTAATTATATATTAATACATTTGTATTATTTTAAAAATATTTTTTATTTTTAATTAATGATTTTTTTGTAAAAAAATCTCAAAACATGAAAGATCCAGACCTTTTATTACTTTACTTTAGTATCCTAAAACTTCTCGTAACAATTGCCTTGACCCTATAACATGGGCACCGGATGAAGCCCACTTATGTGTAACTAAAAATTGCTTTGCCCAACATAATGATGCTTCAATAGTCTTTTTTACGATTCATGCTAATTCTTGAAAGATAAATAAGTTTCGGTTTTTTCATAGTCGCCATGCTATTAGTTTAAAAAGGGTTTCTCAAAGGATCGATATTTGTAATTAATGATTTTAATACATTTATAATTAAGTATTAGAGAGAAAAAAAGAGAGAATATCATGTTGTTAGAGAAATACTTTTGGGATTTTTTATTTTTTTTTTGAAAAGTGCTCTTGAAATGTCAAAAAATTAATCAAAAAATAGCTTGTTTAGTATTTTTTTTCTTCAAAAATACTTTTTATGTCAAAAAGTATTTCTAAAAAACATTACTAAAGGGTAAAAAATTCTCTTTAACCCATCAAGCTTTAATATCAAATAAAATTTTAATTTAATTTAATATTATCTCTCTTTCCTTCTCTCTCTTTATCGTCATCTACTTCCTTTCTAGTTACATTGTTTTCATCCTCATTCACCTTCCCTTTATTCACAACAACAAAAATAAGAGTTTGATTCCGTTCCAAATAACTATTCCTATTTAGAATAGAAGAGCATTGGTAAAATTTTCAAAAAGGTAACAATTATTTGCAAGTAAAGCTCGTAAGAGAGTAGGTGAAAAATGCATTTAAAAACAAAAATGAGACTTCAAAACCTTGAAATTCAAAGAACAACAAGGAACAACATGTTTGATTACCAATAAATTTAAACAAAGGAGATGATGAGTTTTGAATTTTGAAAACCCAATTTGATTATCCAAAAATCTAAAGTATAGGATTGTGAGGGGAAGAGGAAGAAGAAGAGAGGGAAAATAAAAAATAAAAGCACGTGAAGGAAAAAAAATAAAATGTCAAAAAAATTTAGAAAAATAGAAAAATAAAAAATAAATAAATGTGTCATGTGTCACAATTTCATTGCTTCTGAAGTTTTTTAAATAAGGATAACGGTTGGGTCGTAATAATTACATAGTCATAATTTAGGTACCTATTCGATAGAAAAAAAAGTTTAAATACTTAATACAAAAAAATGTATAATTTGAGGGCTTATTATTTAATTAAGCTTTTTATTTTTTGTTTTAATTTTCGTATCATAAACACCCACCTGAGTTGAGATTCAACATTTTGATTTAGCAATCGGTTTGCTAATGTGTTGGAAATCATGAAAGCATAAATAAATCATCCCATTACTCATTCTAAACAGGGATTATTAGTTGGATCTAAGTATCTTAAATATAGTATATTCGTTTGTATAATTATAATTTTTTCAAACAGTTTGCTTTAATTAAATTATTCATAAGTTGCATTAATATTCTTTGTATATTATCCTCAATGATTTTTACTTGCAAAGGAAAATGGAAGTAAATATGAATTCATTGATTATCTAATGTTTAAGTAATACTAAGCGATATTATGTGATCATATCATAATACAGAAAGATAGCTTCTAGTAGTAGATGAACCTAAACATGTCTTAAGTCTAATCCGAAATGAGCAAACTGATTGAAAGACTAATATGTCGTCTATCAAGTCCAATAGGAGAGATGCTTTGTCTTGAGCATCGGAGCAGATTACTCGAGAAGATAGAGACATAAATGTGATTGACTGGACTGACCGTACATCGGACAAGACCCAAGTAGAATAAATCCTAAATCTGTTTATGAATTTATTCAGTTGTGGCATTCATAGTGTGGCATACCTTAATCCTTAGTGGATGATGGACTATGTATGTGTGACTCGTATAGTTTGATGTAAGTAAAAGTTTGAGTTCAAATAGATAAGGAATTGAAAGTTGCTGTGTTAGGTATACGACTTCTGCAACATATGTAGCATCATTCACAATAACGGAATTCATAGATCAATAAATGGGTAAATGATATATTTTCAATGGCATTACGTGATAGATGAAAAGCAAACATGGCCAGTGTAACATCCACGTGCTTGAACCGGATTTGGAACAGTGATAGAGTAGAATTGAGAATTAGAATATATGGTTGAATTTAGAAAGGTTTGGAGAAATTAAGGATGTATTAGTAAAGGTGGGAAAATAGGAAGGACTAAATAGCAAATTATCCAAATTGAATTTTGAGTCATCATGTGAATTAGATTGATTGAGGAGGGGAAAAAGAGTAATTTGGTGGAAGATATTTTTGCAGGCAAAGTTTTGGGGCCAAAGGGTAAAGGTGGAAGGCCTAAGGACTAAAAGCACAACTTTACCATTTTTATTAAGTGAGATATTTTAGTAGAGAAATCTAGAGAATTTTAGAGAAGAAAAAGTAATTAAAAGATGAAAATATCATCTTTTCCATCATAAGCTAGCCGTCCAAGCCTTCATCTTCTATTTCAAACTTTTGCTTTTATTTCAATTAGGTCCTACCACCATTTTTAAGCCTTCTAAGTTCTTAAACCTTCCATTTTCTTTGAAATTTCTTAAAAAAAGTCACAAAAGAGAGTTAGTAGACACCTCAATCTTCTTATAGAATTCATTTTGAGGTGTTAAAGAGCATAGGGACTAAGTTAGCAAATTGTGATTTCAAGATTTAAGGTAAGAGATGGTTCATTTTTCATGACATACATGTATTTTTCTGTTATTTAACATGAAAATTATTGAATTATAGCATTTAGCTTACATGTGTCTATGTGAAATTGAAGAGGAGAGAAACAAGTCAAAGGACCAAATTGAAGACAAGGGAAAAGAGAAGAGCAAAGAGTGAAAAGAGAAGAAAATCAGCCTTTCTGTTGTAAGTACTACAAAAAATTGTAGTTTATAGTCTATTTTCCATAATATATTTGAATTGTTAGCATGGAAATTGTTGTTTAGTTATGTGTTATAAAGATGATTGAATGAGGTTAGTGTAAAGGAACATGAGAAATGAAATGTTTCAATTGAAACAATTTGAACAAAATCAGAGGACTAACTTCGAAAATTCACCAAAATTTGTATATAAAGAGTTAAGGGAATACGTGATTAGATATTATTGAGTGTAGTTTCACATGGAAGAAAGGTGATGGAAATGGATCTGTTTATTCTGAGTTATAACTGATTTTGTGTAACAAGGTCAAAGTGGATTCGAGTTCCCCTGTTCTGACTTTGAAAAATTATAAAAAATATAGAAAAATCATTAGAGACTGAAATTTATATGGATAAATCCTTAATGAGTCTGTTTTCAAAATAAATAGACAGAAACATCATTAGATCTCTTTACTAAAAGATAATTAAATGTTAGTGAAGAAAGGTCGAAATTGTCAAATAACAGAGAAGGGGTAAATTGAAAGAATTTACTGTACAAATTGGTTAAAGTAAAAATTCTGAAAATTTTATGGTAAAAAGATATTTAAGTCTAGTTTCAGAAACATTAATCAGATATGAATTTTTAATTCTGTAGCTCAAGATATAAATAATTTAGTAACTGTGACTCAAATGAACAACTTTGAAAATTAATGTGAAAATAAGAGTAATGAGGTATATGATGATTATGTATATGTGAATAAAAAAGATGAATATGAGAGATTATGCTCATGTAGTCTACAGTGGGACAAATTGTGAAAGGTGACACAAATGTGAAATTAGCCAATGTGGTAAGTTATATGATTCATGTGAGTGATGCAAGAGAATTATGAATGTAATAGTTTAAATGTTTATTTATTAACTTTTGTAGTACTTACTAAGCCTTCACCGGCTTAACGCGTTTATTTTTAACACGTAGGTACAAAGGTTACAAGAAGTTAAGATCGAGCTAGGGACCTCTCATCACATCATACTATCATTGGTGCTCAAGTTTATGTACTTTACTTTTGGTAAAAATGACATGTACAATGGTTCATATATGTATCCTTAATGGATGTTATTAAATGATATTTTGACCCAAATAAACTTAGAAATAAATTACTAAATGAAAAATTTTCTGTTACTCTTTTTTTTCTGTACCAAACCTTAATGTAATGCTTCTATACCAGATTTATATACGGGAATCGGGTATAATGGTGTTATATTTGTTGGTATCAGAGTAAAGGTTTTCTGATGTTTGGGGCCGAAAATGAGTTCATGTGCACATGCCATTTTATATGTTGATATGATGAGAGGTTATATAGTTATTTAATTGAGTAAATTGTGAATATTGTAGAAAGTAGAGATATCTGATAGGCGAGAAGAATCTGATGAAGAGGTTGAAAGTAAGGTCCCGAACCCTAATAGAGAAGAAGGTCCACATAGGATCCGAGATCAAAGAGAATCTATAAGTGAAGAAAGAACTCAACCTAATAAGTGAGTCAGTGCCTTCTCAGCAAGAAATCCCAATTGTAGCCTTATTGCAAACAATGAATCAGTTATTACAACAAGTAGTAAGAAATAGCAATGTACAGAATGTGCCTCCACCACTACCTACTAGTGCCCCTCAGCTGCAACCTTCTGTATCCAGTCATCGATCCCCTTTAGAAAGATTAAAAAAACACGGGGCTGAAGAGTTTAAGGGGAGAAAAGATGATGATCCGACGGAAGCCGAGGAATGGCTTGAGAATAGCCAACGAGTATTTGAAGAATTGCAATGTACTGTAGAAGAAAAGTTGAGATGTGCTGTGTCATTGTTGAAAGGTGAAGCCTATTAATGGTGGACTACGGTAATAAATATTCATCCTGTAGAGAGAATTAATTGGAATTTCTTTGTATATGAGTTCAAGAAGAAGTACATCAGTGAACTCTACTTGGAAAAGAAGAAAAGAGAATTTTTAGATCTGAAACAAGGAAATATGTCCGTAGCTGAATATGAACGTGAATTTATTAGATTGAGCAAGTATGCCAAGAAATTGATAGCCAATGAAGCTGACATGTGTAGAAGATTTGAATGGGGATTAAATGAAGAAATATATGTTCCACTTCTACCATTCCATTTGCAAGAATTCTCTGTTTTGGTGGATCGAGCTCAAAGGTTAGAAGAAGGATTGACTCGGTCAAAAGAAAAGAGTATTGGAAAAAGAATAGCAATAAGTTTTGCTCCTCCCCCTTCTTCGAAGAAAATGAGAGATACAGAGACTCTAGATATGTTTCTTTTCCATTTGGTCAAAGAACTCGAAAATAACCACGACAGGCTCAACAGGGAACTTCCATAGTCAGTACGGTTGCACTAGAAGAAGGCCATCGCAATTGCAGTCATCATGTGAATATTGTGGAAAGCTCCATAGAGGAGAATGTCGTTTGAATACTCGAGCTTGTTTTAGATGCGGATCTAGAGATCATTTCATAAGAGATTGCTTGAGACTGATGGGAAATACTACAGAGCAGTCCGCAAGAGGGAGTTCATGTTCATAAAAAAGTAAAGTGCCCGAGAATTCAGGTAATGCTGGCATGAGGTCGGCAAGAGATAAAAATGGTAGGTCAGAGTCTCGAAAGCCACGAACGTATGCCATCAGAACAAGAGAAGAAGAAGATGCTCTAGATGTGATCACTGGTAAATTTTCTTTATTTGACTCTCCAATTATTGCATTAATAGATCCAGGTTCTACGCATTCATACATATGCATCTCATTAGTAAAAGATAGAGAATTAGTTGTAGAACCTACAGAACATGAGGTGATAGTTACAAACCCTTTCGGACAAAGTGAGAGATTCAATAAAGTCTGTAATAGGTGTCTTCTAAAGATTTAGGAATGTGAATTTCCAGTAGATCTTATGACTTTGTCATTTAATGAATTTGATGTGATACTAGAAATGGATTGGTTATCTGAATATGGGGTCGTGGTTGATTGTAGAAGAAAAAGAATTTCTTTGAGAACTGCATATGAAAATGAGATGATTGTAACTAGTGAGAATTTCAGTGCTATGTCAAATGTGGTTTCTGCAATCAAAGCTTGTAAAATGATTAAGAAAGGGTATGATGCTTTCCTTGCTTATGTTTTGGATACCCGGGTAGAAGGAAATGAAATTGAAGAGATACCAGAGGTACGAGAATTTCCTGATGTGTTTTTTAAAGAGTTGCCGGGTTTACCTCCTGAAAGAGAAGTTGAATTTGGAATTGAATTAGTTCCAAGAACTGCACTGATTTCGATAGCACCATATAGAATGGCACCGGCAGAGTTGAAAGAATTGAAGACTCAGTTACAAGAGTTATTGGATAAAGGATTCATACGTCCAAGTGTATCACCGTAGGGAGCTCCGGTGTTGTTTGTAAAGAAGAAAGATGGGTCTTTAAGATTGTGTATAAATTATCGTTAGCTGAACAAAGTGACGATAAAGAATAAGTATCCATTGCCTAGAATTGATGATTTATTTGATTAACTGAAAGGAGCAAGCATGTTTTCAAAGATTGATCCCAGATCTGGATACTATCAGTTGAAAGTAAAAGAGTCGGATGTGTCAAAGACTGCTTTCAGAACCCGATATGGTCATTATGAGTTTTTGGTCATGCCATTCGGATTGACTAATGCTCCAACTGCTTTTATGGATCTTATGATTAGAATTTTCCAGCCATATTTGGATCAGTTTGTGGTGGTATTTATTGATGATATTCTGGTATATTCGAAAGGAGAAGAAGAACATGAGAAGCATCTTCGAATTGTATTACAAACTTTGAGAGAAAAGCAATTATTTGCCACATTGAGTAAATGTGAATTTTGGTTGAAAGAGGTTACTTTTCTGGGCCACATTGTGTCTGAAGCTGGAATTCGAGTGGATTCAAAAAAGGTTGAAGCTATACTTGAATGGAAATCGCCAAAGAATGTGATTGAGGTAAGAAGTTTTTTGGGTTTGGCTGGTTATTATAGAAGATTTGTTCAAGGATTTTCCATGATTGCATTGCCTTTAACGAGGCTATTGCAAAAATATGTGAAGTTTGAATGGGATGAAAAGTGCCAACAGAGTTTTGATAGATTGAAAGCAGCATTGACTGAAGCCCCAGTGTTAATTCAACCAGAATCTGGTAAGGAATTTGTGATTTATAGTGATGCTTCTTATAATGGTTTGGGTTGTGTGTTGATGCAAGATGGAAAAGTGGTTACGTATGCATCAAGACAATTGAAGCCACATGAGAGAAATTATTCGACACATGATCTTGAGTTAGCTGCTGTGGTGTTTACATTAAAAATATGGAGACAATATTTATATGAAGAAAAATGCTATGTTTATACTAATCACAAAAGTTTGAATTACTTGCTGACTCAAAAATAGCTGAACTTGAGACAAAGAAGATGGATTGAATTGATCAAAGACTATGACTGCATTATTGATTATCATCCCGGGAAAGAGAATGTTGTAGCTGATGCTCTGAGTAGAAAATCAATAACAGCATTGAATGCGATGAATGCACACTTGGAAATGCAATCAGATGGTGAGTTATTAGTTGAGTTAAGAGTGAAGCCAACTTTGTTACAAGAAGTGAAAGATGCACAAAAAGACGATGAAAAGTTAATGATGATAAAGAAGCAAGTTAAAGAAGGTAAAAATGGTGAATTTGAGATTGATAGTAAAGGAAATTTGAGGTTCCATAATAGGCTATGTGTGTCTAATCAAGAAAATTTGAATCGAATAATTTTGGATGAAGCTCATCATAGTTCATTTGCTATGCATCGGGGAGAAACAAAATGTATCATTATCTAAAGTCATTCTATTGGTGGAAAAGGATGAAACGGGATATAGTTGAGTATGTTTCCAAGTGTTTGACATGTCAAAAGGTACAAGCAGAACATCAAGTGCTATTGGGATTGCTTCAATCAACCACCATACCAGAGTGAAAATGGGAAAGAATTACAATGGATTTTGTCACGGGATTGCCACCCTCACCGAAAAAGAAGGATGTCATTTGGCGATCGTTGATCGACTAACTAAGTAGGCTCATTTTCTCCCAGTAAGAACTGACTTTTCCATGGAAAAGTATGCTCAATTGTATATAGATAAGATAGTTAGATTACATGGTATGCCTGTATCTATTATTTCTGATCGGGATCCAAGGTTTACCTCAAAGCTTTGGGAAAGATTACATGATGCTTTAGGCACTCGACTAAATTTTAGTACAGCGTATCATCCACAGACAGATGGGCAGTCAGAACGAGTGATTCAGATTTTGGAGGATATGTTGAGAAGCTGTATAATTGAATTTGAAGGTAATTGGGAAAAGTATTTACCATTGATTGAATTCACTTATAATAATAGTTAACAGTCAAGTATTCAGATGGCACCATATGAAGCATTGTACGTGAGAAAATGTAAGACTCTTGTATGTTAGACAGAGTTGAGTGAACAGAAGCTAATGGGTCCTGATCTGATTCGAGAAATCGAGGAGAAAGTAAAGTTGATCAGAGATCAATTAAAAACTGCTTCAGATAGACAAAAGTCCTATGCTGATCTGAAAAGAAAAGATATTGAATTCAATGTGGGTGAAAAAGTTTTCTTGAAAGTATCTCCATGGAAAAAGGTTATTCAGTTTGGTAAAAAGGGTAAATTGAGCCCAAGGTTTATCGGGCCATATGAGATTTTGGAAAGAGTTGGTTCAGTTGCTTATCGATTAGCACTTCCTACAGAGTTAGACAAGATTCATAATGTTTTTCATTTGTATATATTGAGAAAGTATCAATTTGATCCGTCTCATGTGATTACTCCAGAAGTCATAGAAATACAACCCGATTTGACTTATGAAGAAGAACCGATAGAGATACTAGCTCGGGAAGTAAAAGGATTGAGAAATAAAAGGGTCCCTTTGGTAAAAATATTATGGATACATCATAACTCAGAGGAAGCTACATGGGAAAGAGAGGAAACGATGGAACAACAATATCCACAATTATTCAGTACAGGTAAATTTCGAGGACAAAATTTATTTTAAGGGGGGAGAATTGTAACATCCACGTGCTTGAACTGGATTTGGAACAGTGATAGAGTAGAATTGAGAATTAGAATATATGGTTGAATTTAGAAAGGTTTGGAGAAATTAAGGATGTATTAGTAAAGGTGGAAAAATAAGAAGGACTAAATAACAAATTATCCAAATTGAATTTTGTGTCATCATGTGAATTAGATTGATTGAGGAGGAGCAAAAGAGTAATTTGGTGAAAGATATTTTTGCAGGCAAAGTTTTGTGGCCAAAGGATAAAGGTGGAAGAACTAAGGATTAAAAGTGTAACTTTACCATTTTTATTAAGTGAGATATTTTAGTGGAGAAATCTAGAGAATTTTAGAGAAGAAAAAGTAATTAAAAGATGAAAATATCATCTTTTCCATCATAAGCTAGCTGTCCAAGCCTTCATCTTCCATTTCAAACTTTTGCTTTTATTCCAATTAGGTCTTTCCACCATTTTTAAGCCTTCCAAGTTCCTAAACCTTCCATTTTCTTTGAAATTTCTTAAAGAAAGTCGTAAAAGAGAGTTAGTAGACACCTCAATCTTCTTATAGAATTCATTTTGAGGTGTTAAAGAACATAGGGACTAAGTTAGGAAATTGTGATTTCAGGATATAAGGTAAGAGATGGTTCAATTTTCATGACATACATGTATTTTTCTGTTATTTAACATGAAAATCATTGAATTATAACCTATAGCTTACATGTGTCTATGTGAAATTGAAGAGGAGAGAAACAAGTCAAAGGACCAAATTGAAGACAAGGGAAAAGAGAAGAGCAAAGAGTGAAAAGAGAAGAAAATCAGCCTTTCTGTTGTAAGTACTACAAAAAAATTGTAGTTTATAGTCTATTTTCCATAATATATTTGAATTATTAGCATGGAAATTGTTGTTTAGTTATGTGTTATAAAGATGATTGAATGAAGTTAGTGTAAAGGAACATGAGAAATGAAATATTTTCATTGAAACAGTTTGAACAAAATCAGAGGACTAACTTCGAAAATTCACCAAAAATTGTATATAAAGAGTTAAGGGTCAAATTAAATAGGTAATTAAATATTATTGAGTTTAGTTTCACATGGAAGAAACAGTGATGGAACAAGGTCAAAGTGGGTTTGATTTCCCCTATTCTGACTTTGAAAAATCATAGAAAAATGTAGAAAAATCATTAGAGATTGAAATTTATATGGATAAATCCTTAATGAGTCTATTTTCAAAATAAATAGACGGGAACATCATTAGATTTCTGTACTAAAAGATAACTAAATGTTAGTGAAGAAAGGTCGAAACTGTCAGATAACAGAGAAGGGGTAAATTGAAAGAATTTACTGTACAAATTGGTTAAAGTAAAAATTCTGAAAATTTTATGGTAAAAAGATATTTAAGTCTAGTTTCAGAAACATTAATCAGATATGAATTTTGAATTCTGTAGCTCAAGATATAAATAATTTAGTGATTGTGACTCAAATGGACAATTTTGAAAATTAATGTGAAAATAAGAGTAAGGAGGTATATGATGATTATGTATATGTGAATAGAAATGTAAATATGATACGTGAAATAATGAGAAATGATGAATATGAGAGATTATGCTCATGTAGACGAACTAGAACCGTTGTGATAATAGTGGCATGCCATTAACGAACACTAGCGCGCCCTCTGTTTAGCACGTTTCGTGCCTTCTGTTTAGCATGTTTCGTGCCCTTTATTCAGCACTGTGTGTGCCCTCTGTTATTAGCACTTCGTGTGCCCTCTGATTAGTACTTTGTGTGCCCTCTGTTACCCAGCACTTATGTGCTCTCTGCTAAGTACTTCGGTACTTTCTGTTAGTTTTGTTTATCCAATAGGTTCTATAATAGTCTACAGTGGGATAAATTGTGAAAGGTGACACAAATGTGAAATTAGTCAATATGGTAAGTTATATGATTCATGTGAGTGATGCAAGAGAATTATGAATGTAATCGTTTAAATGTTTATTTATTAACTTTTGTAGTACTTAGTAAGCCTTCACCGATTTAACGCGTTTATTTTTAACTCGTAGGTACAAAGGTTACAAGAAGTTAAGATCGAGCTAGGGACCTCTCATCACATCATACCATCATTGGTTCTCAAGTTTAAGTACTTTACTTTTGGTAAAAATGGCATGTACAATGGTTCATATATGTATCCTCAATGGATGTTATTAAATAATATTTTGACCCAAATAAACTTAGAAATGAATTACTAAATGAAAATTTTTCTTTAACTCGATTTTTTTTTCTGTACCGAACCTTAATGTAATGCTTCTATACCAGATTTATATACGGGAATCGGGTATAGGGGTGTTAGAGAAATGGGTTACATTTGGAAATAAATGTGGTTTCTCACTAAGTAGAAAATAACCTAATAATTAATTTAAGTTTTTTGATTTATTATTTAATTAAATAATTCAATTTATTATTTAATTAAATAATTGAAGTTCGAAAATGAAATTAAATCAAGTGGTCATCGTGAAATTCGTTGCGTGTAGAAATTAAATATATTTTTTCATAGATTCTTTTACGGTAAAGTTGTCATGACTTTAATGGAATTAGAATTGGGTTAAGAAAATTATTTAATTAAAAAATAATTTATTTAAATTAATAAATAATATTTCTTTTGGAAAATAGAAAAACATGTATTATGTTGAATTAAATTATAAAGTGATGTGTTAAAAGTTTAGGAAGCACATAACTCTTAGAAATTTGGTTGTAATTATTATTAACTTTTTCGGATATGTAATCAGATCATGGACTATCATCTTCGTGTGGGAATTATTTTATAAATTTATTTTTTAAAATACTTCATATGAGCCAAAAACAGACATAAGCATTATATAATCGATTTTTTTTTATGAATCCCGAAGAATCGAAACACATCCAAGACAGATTAAGATGACGCAAACCCGAGCCAATCAATCGACAAAAGATCGATGTTGGTTTGATAGCGGAGACTACCGATGGTCCGACAATGGTGGTCGTTGGTGGTTGGCGATGGTCGAAGGTGGTGACAACGACAGCTCTACGACGATGACATCTACTGTGACAACAATGAAAGTCCATGGTGGCATTAGCAATTCAACAAAAGACATCTTCTATGTTTTTCAAGTCAATTGTGGTTTTGGGGAAAAACCTAGTAATCAGGATATTTGGCTTTCAACTAGAAGACTCAATGTATGTTTTGGGGTAACCACTGTAATTTTACTCTCTTTTTTTTATTTTTCTATGATGAAATCATGAAAATTTTAGCTAATCAGAGTAATTTAATTTTATGTTTTCTTTAATAGAACGATGATATTTAAATTGACTGCAAAAAATGATCATGCATATGTATGATAAGCATGTCATATAGTTTAGGAAAATAATGTCACTTGTATTTATCATGCATTTATTAATCATTCATGATTGAAACCAAACATAAAAGCTTTGTATGTTTTTAATAGATTAAGTGCGAAAAAGTCCCTAAACAAGACCTACGGCCTCTATCAATGGTCTCTTGTGATGGCATGACAATTTAACCACCCCACGGTAAGATTGTCGTGTGGATTTCATTGAAGAGATTTCCTAAAACAAAGATGAATTATATTATAATCATATGATAGTTGGTCGGCCACATTGTAGGTATTATCATGTGATATAACAAGAAGTTTTTCTTTAAAGAGGGCAACTAATTATAGCATGTCACTCAGTGAGATTGTCCTATGATGACTCATTTGTGATACATGATATGATAGGTGTTGAGTTGATGGTTATACACTTAAGATCTTCTAGCTAAATAATTTCCCACAAATTTCTACTTAAGTTAGAATGATGACCTAACGTTAAATGATTATTAGTACGTGTGAATGATAAGGTATGATTTTTTTTGTCGTGCAAGCTAGTATAGGCTGAAACACAATAAAATAGTTAAAACACACCAAAATCTTAAGTGTAATTAGACTTGATCATGGATCGAGCCACTTACACAAGCATGAAGGCCCAGTCGAAAAGTGGGAGGATTTGGGCAAAAATATAGGCCCAAAAAATTGACTTGGTCAAAAAATAAGGTCCGTTTTTTAAACGAGTCAAGCCTCAAGCAGAATATTTTTGGCTCGAGCCCAGCCCGAATCAAATGCCTATACTTTTTTGGTATTTTCAATTTGTTCGAAAATATTTATTTTAATATTTTAGTGTATTTGTGATACATGCACGGATGGGGTGAAATTTATTAAATTTCATTCACTAAAGCTGTCAATTTTCAAGTTTGGAAAATCAATCGACTTGCGATGACTTTTTGGATTGGATCCAAACATTTATGAGTTTATATGTCTTCAAAAACTTTGAAGATATATCTCTTAGCTTCGAAACGCAGTTTGAATCATTCAATTTTGAGTTCAGGAGCTCTAGTTATGACCGTTTTAGTGAAGATTGCGCGAGCAAAATTTTTGGACGGGATTGTTACAGAAATTACGAGTTTAAATCATATTGGGTTTGGTTTTAAGGCTTAATTTTTATTATATATGATATCAATATTGTATTTATTAGTTTTACTATTTTATTTTTTATTTATTCCAAATTTTGGATATTGTTTAAATATTTTAAGTTGTTTAGGAGTTTTTGTATCTTAGTCAAATAAGAACATTTAGTTTAAAACTATTCTTGTTTAGATTAATTAGAGTTTCAGTATACTTTAGAGTTTTATTTGGATATACTTAGCTAGCCTATACAAATCAATATTGTTTTCCACCCAAGCTAGTTGTCCTAATAGGACCAAATAAGTCTATATGAATTAATTGAAGAACTCTACTAGTTGATACATCATTAATACGTTTAAAGGAGACTATTTTATGTTTACCATTGACACATGTGTTGGAGCCCAATTTTGACCGGGCTTAGACTTTTCGTTTAATTTAAAGTTAAATTGATTTTTAATTTTATTTAAATTTAAATTTATTTTAAATTTAAATTTAATTATTTAAATTTACTTTGAATTTAAATTTAAATAAAAATTAAAACATTAAATTTAACATTAAAAAATTAAAGTCCATTTACATAGCCCAATTGGCCCAAATCCCCTTAGCCCGTTTACACCCATTTTCGGCCCATTTACATTTGACCCAATTACAGCAGTCCAATAAGGGCTAAGAAGCCCCTTTGCACCAGCAGCATTCAAAGTCAGAACTTTGAAATCTGCTTCAACCCACGTGCTGTTGCCACCACCAACTTCATCTGCCACCACCCTTACCCTTCCATCACTTGCTTCAACCCACTGCATACACCACCATAGCTGACCTGTAAAAAGGAAGGAAAAGACAAGCATTAATTTAGAGCAAACAATTTAGCATGATTGTAAAATCTGGTTATAAAACCAGATTCAAGTCAATGTAAAAGGGTTACAACCCTCGTTCTGAAAATCAATACGAACTCATTCTAGAAATTAAAAGATAAACCCTTGAACAATCAACACAGAAGCATAGTATCTAGGCACATTGCAAACCAGAACAGGGCATTCAGCAACAGTGAATACCCAAGCATCAGAATAATCAGGTATCATCAATGCACACTTACTTTCATTTATGATAAAATTTCTAAACTTATCAGATTCTGAGGATATGTACTAATGCATGTTTTAATACCCCTTTAGCATTCACTGCACCGTTTAAATGTATTAATGAACACCAATAATCGGTATTAATGAGCAGTAATAACGTAAATAATATGATATTACTAAGGGTATTAAATGTTTTAATAAATATTAATATTATTTTACCAATAATAATGATGGTTTAAATAAAATATTTATTATTAAATAATAAAAAAGAAGAAAATCAAAAGTCAGGGACTTATCTGCTCCCACCGGACCACCGTACGCCGCCGCGGTCACCGCCGGAGCTCCTGAGCCATCATCCCCCCACTCTACGATGTTCGAATACCAATAACACCAAAAGAACAGTTAAAAAAAATTTTCAGAATAAATGTTTCAAAATAAAAAAAGGGAAAAAGAGGAATAACATTTAAGAGGTTTCCAGATCTGGGTTTTGAAAGGGGGATTTTTTTTGATTACTAAAATAAATAAATAACAAAAAAGAAAGAACAAAAAAGGGAGAAGAACCATACCTTCTGACGATCGGCGGGTGGCCGGACGGCGGCGCGGGGGCGCGTGCGACGGTTGGCGAAGGAGGCGCGACGGAGGTGAGTCCCCAGGACCGGCGCGTGCGTCTCACCTTCGCCGGACGGCCGTTAGACAACCATGGTCGGAAGGGAGAAGGGGGGAGAGCTTTTGAGAGAAAAAAAAAATAAAAAGGGGGGGTTTAAAAAAATGAGAAAAAAATGAAATAAAAAATTTGGAAATTAATATTTATAAGACCCATTTGGACCGATCCGACCCGACCCGACCCACCTAGGATCCGCATGTTTTTGCTTAATGGTCTATTTGCGTAATTGGTCCTTCCGCATTTTTATTTGCTTCAATTTAGTCCTTTTTGCATTTTTTAATTATTTACAATTTTACCCTGTAGTTTTAATTAGCTTTCAATTTAGTCCTTTGACTGTTTGACTGTACCAGAGGCTGCCACGTGTCATTTTTGGATCATTTCTGCATTTAGTCCCTGACATTTTTAATTTGTTTTAATTTAATCCCCAAATTAACTTTATTTTAATTACGAAATTGGCCAATAATTTTTTCAAAGTTTATAAACTAGTCCTTTGACTGTTTGACTGTACCAGAGGCTGCCACGTGTCACTTTTTGGATTATTTATGCATTTAGTCCTTTTTATTTTTAATTTGTTTTAATTTAATCCCAAATCAACTTTTATTCAATTACAAAATTGGCCCAAGAAGTTTTCAAGATTTACAATTTAATCCCTTGACTGCTAGATGCCTGTGGGGCTGCCACGTGTCACCCACTCTTTGGTATTATTGCTTATAGGTCACCAAACAGTCCAGAAATTGCATTTCGACCCCAAAAATTTTAGGAAACTACATTCTGACCCCGAAACTTTCGAAATTATCATTTTACCCCTAAATCTTCTAAAATTCCATTTTTAACCCCGATTTCACTAAAAATTACCATTTTACCCCCGAATCTTTGAAAATTCCATTTTTAACCCGATTTCATCGAAAATTACCATTTTACCTCTGTATCTTTTAAAATTCCATTTTTTAACCCCGATTTCACCAAAATCACCATTTTGCCCCGGGTATCTACAAGTCCCGTTTTTCACCTCGATTTTATCGTTTATCAATGTTTGCATTTGTTTGCACCTACATTTTATATTTTCGCACATTAGTTATCTGCTTATTATATTGCTTCGTATCTAATTTCTCTTATTAATTGCTACTCATGTTTTTAAACTTACACTTTCATTTACAAATTACTTCAAAAATCGAGGCAATGTTCGGTTCGAGCGTAACTTCGAAAAATCACGCCCTAACGTGTCGGATGTGATTTATTCGTAATTCGTGCGAACTGAATATCCTTTTCAAGTTTTTTTTACACCCGTTCACTTCGAGGCTCCGAGAATGTCGTGTCCTAACGTGTTGGTCGCGACTTCAAATCTTCGTGAAAATAGAAGTAAACGAGTATTCCTTTTAATTCTTCAAATCATGTGTTCGAGGATTGCATTTTAACCTTCATACGAAATTTTCAAGTTCTCAAAATATATATACGAAGGACTTTCATGACGAAAACAAGGGAATATTATTTCGTGTGAAAACTTCGAAAATCGTGCTTTAACTTGCTAGGTATGATTTTCGTACAAATCACGCGATCGAATACTCTCTTCAAAAGTTCCCTAAACGTCCTTCAATTTCGATACTCCGAGAATGTAGTGTCCTAATGTGTTGGACACGCTTTCTAGTTCTCATAAGAGGAACGAAATACGGGGACGAGTTCTTCTTAAAAAGGTCTCCTTTAAAATCACACAGAGCCTTTCAAAATGAATACTGCATTTTAAATTTTGCTCGAGCTTTCATTATTTTCATAAAAATAGACCCGAAAATGATCATGTGGTACCAATTCTGTGCGTACGAGGGTGCTAACCCTTCCTCGTGCGTAACCGACTCCCAAACCTATTTTTTTGGATTTCGTGGACTGACGTTTTAACGTTTTCGTGGTGATCCAATCGCACCCAGATAAAAGATTGGTGGCGACTCCCTTTTTACCCCTTATTTTCCAAATTATAAAATAAATTTTTTCGAATCCTTTCGTTTTCGAGGTGGTTTCGACAGCTTGGCGACTCCACTGGGGACTTTTTAAAATAAACGAGAGTCAAGCCAAAATTGATAATTTTTGGGTCTTTTTTGAGAACTTTTCAACTTTGATTTTGTTTAACATGCAATCCTCGACATCTTTTTGTGTAATATTATGCTCTGTGATATTTCTAGCATAATTTGGAATCATGTGCATTGCGATATTACCCTTTTAAGTGAAAGTGGGAAACTACTCCTTAGTGAGGTCTTCACCTCCGTGCAGGATAGTGAATTGCTTTCGGGATTACAAAGTACCCTTATTTTCGTGAAGTTTTCACTTCCGTGCAAACATGCGGGAAATGCGTCCCCCTAAACCGAACTCGTCCGTATGAGCCTGTAATGGGTGAGGACCGAGGAATCTGCTGGTTTGGGTACCCTTCACCTTTTAGAACCTAAAACTACATATAGTGAACCGTAAGTACTCACCTTAGATGGAGTTAGGTCAAGCCCCGTTAGCATATACCCGAAGTATTTTTAGGTTCTGTGTTATGTATATTTGAATGCTTTTCTGCTATTACATGCTACTAACTGTGTTCGTTTTGTCTCTTTCTACTTGCATTTGCATCATTATAAACGAAAAGGTTTGATTTAAGTCCGTTTACAAATTAGGCAGTTTTATCATGGAAGAAGGATTTTTAGATAAAGTAGAGGACAATATGGTGGCACGCCTATGGTCCGAGGAGCAACAGCGTGAAAAGGGTTACAGCTTGAAAGACGGGCATCTGTCAAAATTATTGGACTACACTCGTATTAATGTAACTCAGAACGACTTACAAGGGTTGAGAGAGATTTGGAGGCAATGGGATGATGAAATGAGGCAGATGTTTTACCGAGATTATGGAGATCTATCTTACCTACTCGAAGTAAAGATCGACAAGCACCTGTTTCGAGCCCTCTCCCAACATTGGAATCCTGCTTATAGCTGCTTCACCTTCGGTCATCTAGACTTAGTGCCAACAATAGAAGAATACACTGCTTTAATTCGTTGTCCTAGAATCCAAGCCGATAAAGCATTTTCAAAAGACGCAAGTGTTCCGACATTTCTGAAAAGGTTTATGAATGTCACAGGGATAAGTGAGCAATGGGTTGTTTCCCGAATTAAAGTGAAAGGAGATAACAAATGTATTAACTGGAATAGTCTGCAGGAACTAATTGCAACACATCCAGATATGAGAAAACGTGTTGATATCTTCGCCCTCGGCATATATGGGTTGGTCTTATTTCCAAAAGCGTTGGGACACGTCGAGGATGCGGTAGTAGCATTGTTTGACCGACTAAGTAGGGGAATTACACCCGTCCTTGCTATTTTGGCAGAAACCTTTCGCTCGCTAAGTGCTTGCCGGAGAGAAGGAGAAGGAAGATTCATTGGTTGTGCTCAGCTATTAATGGTCTGGTTTCACAGTCACTTCTAGAAAGTGGAAAAATTCTCTTATAAGGTTTTTCAACAGATTTCTCGCCTCTAAAGGACTTTGTGGCCACGCAACGTGAGCAAAATATATCCGAAGAAAAATGGGCAGCCGTTCTCCAGAATCTTCAAGATGAAAATATTGAATGGTGTGCGCCATGGTTCCTCCCAAACGAGATTCTCTACCGATGTGGTGATTTCGATTGGGTCCCGTTACTCGGAGTTTGGGGTGCTACTGGATATGCTCCATTGCTTGTTTTAAGACAATATAAGACAAGGCAGTTTATCCCTGCTACACACGGCCTGGCACATTGCGAATTTTCTTATAAAGGGAACGACTATAAGAAGAAGGTTCGAAAAATAGCAAATTCGTGGAAAAAGGTGCAAAGAATAAAGAAGTTCAGTGCCAAACCGTTGACAACCCCGAATTATGACTGGTGGAGGAGCAAGAGAGTAAATGACAACATCCCTGCTCCAAATCCAGAAAATGTTCGCCCTCTGGAAGAATGTTTGCAAGAGGTCCCGACAGAGATAGACATCCTCAAGCATGACTTTGAAAGTAAAAGCTCAGAGTTCGAAAAGAGGATAGAAGTACTGGAGGAAGATAAGATACAACTAGGATTAGATGTGGATTTTCACAGATTAGAAGCCAAAAAGTTGAGAAAAGGGAAAAATAAGGCTGAAGAAGACCTTGAAGATTTGAAGAAACACTACAAGAAGCTTCGGTAATCCATGAGGACTGCAGGGTTAGGGAAAACTTCTGAGCAATGGCGTCAGGAAATTCAGGAACAAAAAGACCAAACGGAGCATTGGCAAAGAAAGTTCCAAGATGGTTAAGCCCGAGAAAACGCCTTGAAGGGAGAGCTACTAGAAAAACGGGTCGAGGAGACTGAGTTGAAAGCTCAGATGGCCAGTCTAGAGGCAAGAATAAAGGAGTTAGAGGAATCATTATGGAGGCACCGAAACCGAAACACAGTATCGGAGCTGAAAGCATGCATGGCCGAAAAATAAGAATTAAAAGAAAAAATGCAAGAACTGGAGGCTACACTACATAATAATGAAATCCGATTTGAGATCATGGAAAGAGATTTAGAAACCAGTGAAAGGCACACCCGTCAAGCCCAGAGAGAGGTCGGGGAACGAGATTATGTCATGGGCAAGGCACTGACCCACATGAGAGAAGCGGCCGATCACATGCAAGAGCTAGCCGTTGAAGCCGACGTCTTGAGCCTTCAGTACGAGTCAAGATCGGAACGAGGAAGGAAATTAGCAGGATTGCTAGGAAAGATTAAAGATCTGGGTCGAAAGGCCAAACCATTTGTATAAACTCTGTTTTATGTAAAGAAGTTTTTCTTCTCGAGAAGTTACTCTAAATGAAAATGGACTTTAGAATCAATGCCTTTTCTCACATTTGCATACATGCATTCTGCATCATATCTTGCACATTATTGACATAACATCTCCTAACTAATTAAAGTTAATCATATCAGTTAACATCAGTAAACCTTGAAAACCCACATCGTTATTACACGCGTAAGAAGGCGAAAGCTATGGATCAGAGAATAGAGAGGCTAGAGCAAATGCAAAAAGAAATACAAGAGCAGATGCAAGCTCAGCTACAAGACCAGCTAGAGAAAGTACAAAGGGATATGAGGGATCAGATAATCGAATCTCAAAGCAATATAATTAATCAGTTAACCCAGCTGTTGCGAGATTCAGATAAAGGGAAAGGTCCCGCTGAAGGCCCGAGAGAGGAAAATGAGGATCCTCAATATCCTCCCGGCTTTACACCCATACACCATCAAGTCCCGCTAGAAACAAACCCGCGAGAATCACCCATCCTCATTCGGGCGCAACCACAACCCATTGGCGCATCAGGCCAAACTAATTACCAAGTTGGATTAGGATCGAACCCGAGTGAAACCGCTGCGAATCCCATCAACCCCGACCTCGATGATACGATAGAGGCGGAAAGAACCAAAATGGAAGTATCTAAACAAATAGAAGAAATGTACAAATGGTTGGAAGACAAGGTTAGAGTAATGGAGGGGATTGACGCCTACAGTGGAATTGATGCCAAAGAGCTAAGTCTGGTTCCAGACTTAGTCCTACCCCCAAAGTTCAAGATGCCCGAATTCAAAAAATACAACGGGACCAGCTGCCCAGAAGCACACATTACGATGTTCTGTCGGAAGATGACAAGGTATGTCCACAATGAAAAATTATTAATTCATTGTTTCCAAGATAGCTTGGTTGGATCCGCTGCCAAATGGTACAACCAACTAAGCCGCGCAAAGATTAATTCCTGGAAAGACTTAGCCCAAGCTTTTATGAAGCAATATGGTCACGTTACTGATATTGCGCCAGACAGAATTACCCTGCAGAATATGGAGAAGAAACCAAGTGAAAGCTTTCGACAATATGCTCAACGTTGGAGGGATATAGCCACCCAGGTACAACCACCCTTAATTGAAAAGGAGACAACAATGCTTTTTGTCCACACACTAAAGGCACAGTATCTCGATCGCTTGGCGGGTAATGCTACAAGGAGTTTCTCGGACATAGTAATGTCAGGAGAAATGATTGAGAGCGTGGTTAAAAGCGGAAAAATTGACGCAGGAGATAATGGGAAGAGGGTAGCCCCAAAGAGGAAGAAAACCGGGGTGAATAATGTAAACACATACAGGTCAACTTATACGAAACCAATCACGATGACGCAATCAAAACCTCCTGCTGACAATTATCAGAGTACACCAAGAACAGAATCAAACTGGAAGAAGAATACCGAGAAGATTCAGTTCACTCTAATTCCCGTAACATACAAAGACCTCTATCAGCAGTTATATGATCAACATGTGGTAGCCCTATATATCACGGAGCCCGTATCACCACCATTTCCAAAGTGGTATGATGCCAACGCCCAATGTGAATTTCATGGAGGAGTGATTGGGCATTCCATTGAAAATTATTTCACCTTCAAGAAATTGGTGGAAAAATTAATCAAAATGAAGAAAATAAGATTCGACGAGCCATCGAGACCTAATGTGGCCGGAAACCCTTTACCCGTCCATTCTGATCAATGGGTAAACGCGATTACGGGTATAAAAAGGAAAAAGATTAAAGCTCACATCGAAGAGGTCAGATCCCCCATGAGATGGATATGGCGTCAGCTGGTGGCTAGAGGAATGATCGTACAGGACGGCGAGAGGATGATAATGACTAAGAACCATTGTGATTTTCATAACGCTTAAGGTCATGAGATTCAGCATTGTACGGAGTTCATGGTTCTAGTGCAAAATCTGATGGACCGCAAGGAATTGGAGTTCTTCGAAGAGGGAGAAGAGATAGGGGACATTTGTTCCTCCGAAGGAAAGAAGAAACATGGACATGATCGCCCGATAATAATCTCCACATCCAAGGGAGCTGAGACGAGAAGACGAGAAACACCATGTGTTTTCATACGGAAACCCGTACCGTTTCTTTATGAAGACAGTAAAAGAGTTCCCTGGAATTATGGGTGCGACATTGTGGCACCCAAGGATGAGCAGCTGCAAAACGTGAACCTAGTCACACGCAGCGGTAAAACTTATAACGTGGAGGAGAGAGCAGCTACCAAGGGGAAAGTTACAACGGTTGAACCCGAAAAGGTGACCGACAAGTTAGAACCAATAAACGAGCCGGTGCAGAAAGAGAAGCACAAGAGTTCCTGAAATTTTTAAACACAGCGAGTACAGCGTAGTTGAACAATTACATAAGTAGCCCGCACGCATATCTATCTTGGCGTTACTGCTGAGTTCAGAGGCACACCGTAACGTATTAATGAGGGCGCTCAACGAAACCTACGTAACCCAGGATATATCGGTATGCAAGTTAGATCGATTGGTTAACAATATTAGCGCTGATAATTTTATCTTCTTCAATGACGATGAAATCCCCTCTGGAGGTATGGGATCGACCAAGGCATTGCACATTACCACTCGCTGTAAAGGGTACACTCTACCCGGGGTACTTATCGACAACGGCTCAGCTTTAAACGTTCTACCATTAGCCACTCTCGAGAAACTACCCATCGATAGCTCCCACATGAGGACGTGCCACAATATAGTCAGAGCGTTTGATGGAACTGAAAGAAAGGTAATGGGTAGGATTGAGGTACCATTGCAAATAGGCCCAAATACTTACGAGGTTGACTTCCTGGTGATGGATATCAAGCCTTCCTATAATTGCTTATTAGGAAGACCTTGGATTCACGCAGCAGGGGCAGTACCGTCCTCACTTCACCAAAAGCTCAAGCTGGTAACCGACGGAAGGTTGGTTACAATCAATGCCGAGGAGGATATTGTTGCGTCTGTAACAAATGATGCCCCGTACATAGACAAGGATGAAGAGGCAATAGAATGCTCTTTCCGTTCGTTGGAATTTGTCAATGTCACATTCATTGGAGAGGGAAGTAAAATTCCTGAACCTAAATTGTCGCAAACGACGAAGATGGGATTGCGTTTGACGATTGGAAAAGGAGTATTACCGGGAAAAGGGCTCGGAAAATACCTCCAAGGAGTAATCTACACACCGTCGCTATTTGGAAAATGGGACCGTTTTGGGCTAGGGTACAAGCCGGATGTGAAAGATAAGAAGAAAGAGATAGAGCAGAAACGAGACATAAGAAGAGCTCGATAAGCCGGGGAAGAAATCAATTGGAGACCGATGACCTTCCCTCATATTTCAAAAACTTTCGTTTCTAGCGAGCTAAGGCTTGAGGAAGAAAGAGTTGCGAGACTGGTGATGGAATTGAGCGTAAATGCTGTTTCCGAAGGAGCTGAAGAAAGGAGTTCGATTCAAATATGTCCGTATGCACCTGGGAGTAGTTTGGACAATTGGACGGAAGAGGAGCTCCCCGTAGCTTTTAGGAACATTTCAAAGTAATACTCGTCACACTTCTATCATTCTATGCCCAAGAATGGTAGAAATCTTTTGTAAAAGGGCTTTTGAGTTTTTATCCATCATCTTAAATGAAAATACATTTTGACAACCATCTCTTTATTCTTTTCCTTTCAAATCCCGAATAAATTATTTGCCGTAAAAATAAATAAATCATTCTTGAATATATACACCCATAATCATGTCATACAGCCATTCTTTAATCTATTTTGTTCATTAGCCCATTCTCATTCTTTACAGATCTTGGGATATCAGTAATATGAGTGGCACTGACTCCGAACCTCATTTCGAGCAAGATATGTGCCTAGAGGAATCGCAGGACTTTGAAGATGACCAGGATTGTAATATATTTCCTGAATTGCGACGAATGATGGAACAGGAGGAAAAGCAAATCTTGCCCCACAAAGAGGTAGTGGAAACAGTAAGCATAGGGGATGAGGATGAAAAAAAAGAAATAAGGATCGGACCAGCATCTCAGCAAAGACACGAGGAGATCTTATTGAGCTGCTAAGGGAATTCAAGGACGTCTTCGCCTGGTTCTACCAGGACATGCCGGGGCTAAGCACCAACATCGTGGTTCACAAGCTCTCAATAAAGGAAGAATACAAACCCGTCCAACAAAAACTTCGTAGAATGCGACCTGATGTGTTGCTTAAAATAAAAGAAGAGGTCCGAAAACAGTTCGACGCAGGTTTTCTCCGAGTAGTTGAATATTCGGAATGGGTCGCCAATATAGTTCCTGTCCCCAAGAAAGATGATAAAGTACGTATGTGTGTAGATTACCGGGATTTGAAAAGGGCCAGCCCAAAAGATAACTTTCCGCTGCCACACATCGACACCCTGGTAGATAATACAGTGGGGCATGCCTTTTTCTCCTTCATGGATGGTTTTTCCGGATATAACCAAATAAAGATGGACCCTGAAGACATGGCGAAAACCACCTTCATCACAATATGGGGAACATTCTGTTATAAGGTGATGCCGTTTGGACTTAAAAATGCTGGGGCAACATATCAAAGAGCCATGGTAACATTGTTTCACGATATAATGCACAAAGAAGTTGAGGTCTACGTCGACGATATGATTGCAAAGTCTCGAACAGAGGAAGAACATGTGAATGTCTTGAGGAAACTATTCATGAGATTGAGGAAGTTCCAGCTAAAATTGAACACTGCCAAGTGCACTTTTGGGGCTACATCCGGAAAATTGTTGGGTTTTGTGGTCAGCCAAAAGGGGATCGAGATAGACCCAGACAAAGTTAAAGCCATACAAGAATTACCCCCGCCTCGTACGCAAAAAGAGGTTCGAGGTTTTCTTGGGAGATTAAATTACATTGCTCGGTTTATCTCGCAGTTAACAGATAAATATGACCCCATATTTCGCCCTCTCAGAAAGCATAACTCAGGCGTTTGGGATGATCAGTGCCAAAGAACTTTAGATAAAGTTAAGCAGTATTTGTCTGATGCTTCGGTACTAGTACCACCCAATCCCAACAAACCATTAATCTTGTACTTAACGGTCTTCGAAAATTCTATGGGATGTGTATTGGGTCAACACGACGAGACGGGAAGGAAAGAAATAGCCATATACTATCTCAGTAAGAAATTTAATGACTGTGAAACAAGATACTCTCCAATAGAAAAATTATGCTGTGCACTGGTTTGGATTACCCGAAGGTTACGGTAATACTTGCTATACCACACGACATGGTTAATCTCAAAGTTGGATCCTCTAAAATACATGATGGAGTCAACCGCGCTAAATGGGAGAATGGCTAGATGGCAGATCCTATTGTCGGAATTTGATATCGTCTATGTGAGCCAAAAAGTAATTAAGGGAAGTGCAATCGCAGACTTCCTTGCCAGTAGGGCTTTGGAAGATTATGAGCCGATAAATTTTGACTTTCCAAATGAGGATCTGATGTATGTCGCAAATACCGAAGAAGAAACAATGATCGAGCATTCATGGCGATTGAACTTCGATGGTGCTTCAAACGCTGTGGGTAATGGGATCGGTGCAGTTCTAGTGTCACCAGAAGGAGACCATTATCCCTTCACCAGTAAGCTTGACTTTGATTGCACAAATAATATGGCAGAATATGAGGCATGTATCATGGGGATCCAAGCAGCTATAGATCGAAGGATCAAGGTCTTAGAAATCTATGGAGATTCGGCATTGGTAATCTACCAGCTGAGAGGAGAATGGGAGACAATGGACTCCAAATTAATTGAATATCGAAATATGATCATCAAATTGATCAAAGAATTTGACGAGGTCACGTTCAGGTACCTCCCACGCGAAGAAAACCAAATGGCTGATGCTTTGGCCACCTTAGCTTTGATGATAAAAGTGAATAGGCCAGAAGATATGAAGCCCATTCAAATGAGCATTTACGAAACTCCAGCCAATTATTGCGACATCGAAGAAGAAGGAAAAGAGGAGCATCCTTGGTACCAGGACATTCTCCAATACGTAAAGGACCGAAAATACCCCGAAGGAGCGACGAAAAATGACAAAAAGACATTGAGAAGGCTCGCAAATGAATACGTCCTGGATGGAGAAATCCTATATAAGAGAAGAAAAGATCAGGTGTTATTGAGATGCGTGGATTCAATCGAAGCTAAAAAGATCTTAGAAGAAGTCCATGAAGGGATTTGTGGAACACACGCGAATGGATTCAAAATGGCTAGGCAGATCATGAGATTTGGGTACTATTGGTCGACCATAGAGACTGATTGTATCGATTATGCCAAGAAATGCCACAAATGCCAGATCTATGGGGACAAGATCCATGTGCCTCCCTCACCTTTGCAGGTCATGACATCCCCGTAGCCTTTTTCTATGTGGGGCATGGATGTTATTGGACCAATTTCGCCAAAGGCCTCTAATGGACATAGATTCATTTTTGTGGTTATCGACTACTTCACCAAGTGGGTAGAAGCTGCCTCTTATGCTAATGTTACAAAGTCCGCAGTCAGCAAGTTCCTAAAAAAGGAAATCATATGTCGATATGGGATGCCTGAAAAGATCATATCAGACAATGCATTAAACTTAAACAACAGCACGATATCAGAGGTCTGTGAGTAATTCAAGATCAGACACCATAATTCGTCCTCATATCGCCCAAAGATGAATGGAGCAGTAGAAGCAGCGAATAAAAACATCAATAGATTATTGCAAAAATGACAGAAACTTATAGAGATTGGCATGAAAAGTTACCATTCGCACTCCTTGCTTATAGAACTTCTGTCAGAACGTCTACTGGGGCAACACCGTTCTCACTTGTATATGGAATGAAAGCTGTTTTACCCATCGAGGTGGAGATTCCTTCTCTCCGAGTTTTATCAGAGCTGAATCTGGATGAAGCAGAATGGGTTCAAGCCAGATATGATCAGTTAAATTTGATTGAGGAAAAGAGATTAAGGGCTATCCGTCATGGTCAGATGTACCAAAAGCGGATGATGCGTGCTTACAACAAGAAGGTTCGGCCTAGAGAATTCCATGAGGGAGATCTAGTCCTAAAGAAGATACTTCCGATACACAAAGACTCTCGAGGAAAATGGATGCCCAATTGGGAAGGGTCGTACGTTGTAAAGAAAGCCTTCTCTGGAGGAGCTTTAATTTTGACTGAAATGGATGGCAAAGAACTATACAACCCGGTGAATTCAGACTCGGTGAAGAAGTATTACATGTAAAAAAAAACGGAGAGGTCAGGATGAAAACCCGTGAAAGGGCATCCCGAAACCAAAAGGGTTTTGAGTTGAAAACTCGAAAAGAGCAACTCAAATACAAAACAAGGACGACCAATTGCTCCCTCAAAAATGGCAAAAATGGAAATATTTTACATCTTGAGGCATCGACGAAGTAATTCCGAGACCTCCAGAAACACGTCAAGTAAAAGATGATCTTTGGATCAGGGAAACTCATACCTGATATCTAGGTCTAATACTTTTCTTTGGTCGTTATTTGTTCTTTGTAAATATTTGATATCATAGCCAATAAATCTCCAAATTAGATCCCATTTCTTTTCCATATTGTCCAAAGTATCTTCATGATAAGATGATGGATAAAAGGTCATAAAAAGAATAAAAGATTCACGAGAATTATTTTAGGAATTTCCTAAAAGACATGGGAATCCTAAACAACAGTCAGTTGAAAGAGTTTAAAACATGAAAGAAGCAATCCGAATGTCATATTTGCCAGGTTGAATTCAAGGAAATGCCAGGGGATGGCTTCAAAATAGAAAAGACTAATCTTTGGAAAATTCAAACATTTAAATTATACACATTCATGCTAGGATAAGATTTCCAAGCATAACATCCTAAACATACCTGGCCCACGCAGAGAACCGTTTGAGCATTTTCTGCAGGACTCAGCGTCATAGGATGCACGATGGAAAAGCCAAGACCGTGATAGAGGATCCCGCATCACGGCGACTTGAAAGGAAAGGTTCCAAGTTACAAACAAACAAGCCTAGCATGTTGCGAACATAAAGAGTCGAATCCACGACGATGGACTTCCCACATAGAAGTCAAGATGAATCAGACCAAACAAGATCATTTCCAATCCGCTTGAAATTGAAGTAGAGTGGATAACACGTCTTTATCTCTGAAATTGAAGTAAGAGCAACGTCATCCTCTTGAAATTGAAGTAGAGTTGGATAACAAGTCTTCATCTCTGAAATTGAAGTAAGAGCAATGTCATCCCCTTAAAATTTAAGTAGAGTGGATAACACGTCTTCATCTCTGAAATTGAAGTAAGAGCAATGTCATCCGTTTGAAATTGAAGTAGAGTGGGTAACAAGTCTTTATCTCTGAAATTGAAGTAAGAGCAACGTCATCCTCTTGAAATTGAAGTAGAGTTGGATAACAGGTCTTCATCTCTGAAATTGAAGTAAGAGCAATGTCATCCTCTTGAAATTGAAGTAGAGAGGATAACACGCCTTTATCTCTGAAATTGAAGTAAGAGCAACGTCATCCTCTTGAAATTGAAGTAGAGTTGGATAACAGGTCTTCATCTCTGAAATTGAAGTAAGAGCAATGTCATCCTCTTGAAATTGAAGTAGAGAGGATAACACGCCTTTATCTCTGAAATTGAAGTAAGAGCAACGTCATCCTCTTGAAATTGAAGTAGAGTTGGATAACAAGTCTTTATCTCTGAAATTGAAGTAAGAGCAACGTCATCCTCTTGAAATCGAAGTAGAGTTGGATAACACGCCTTTATCTCTGAAATTGAAGTAAGAGCAAGATCATTTCCTATCCTCTAGAAATTGAAGTAAAGTTGGATAGCAAAGTCTTTATCTCCCTGAAGAGCAAAACTAAGCCTCGACGCCAAACCCCACTCAGGAGGATGCAGCAAGCCAGATGGCAGATTCTATTTTTTCCGCCGTCGCAATGGATTGGAATAGAGCTGCAAGTCAGGTGTTGTTAACATGAAGTGGTCAACAAGGGAGCCGAGAGTCAGCGAAATTTGACAAAATTGGGCCTCTTTTTAATCTTTGCTCCGTTCCCGTTACACGTCAACAAGCAAAGAGGGGCAGTTGTTGGAGCCCAATTTTGACCGGGCTTAGACTTTTCGTTTAATTTAAAGTTAAATTGATTTTTAATTTTATTTAAATTTAAATTTATTTTAAATTTAAATTTAATTATTTAAATTTACTTTGAATTTAAATTTAAATAAAAATTAAAACATTAAATTTAACATTAAAAAATTAAAGTCCATTTACATGGCCCAATTGGCCCAAATCCACTTAGCCCGTTTACACCCATTTTCGGCCCATTTACATTTGACCCAATTACAGCAGTCCAATAAGGGCTAAGAAGCCCCTTTGCACCAGCAGCATTCAAAGTCAGAACTTTGAAATCTGCTTCAACCCACGTGCTGCTGCCACCACCAACTTCATCTGCCACCACCTTACCCTTCCATCACTTGCTTCAACCCACTGCATACACCACCATAGCTGACCTGCAAAAAGGAAGGAAAAGACAAGCATTAATTTAGAGCAAACAATTTAGCATGATTGTAAAATCTGGTTATAAAACCAGATTCAAGTCAATGTAAAAAGGGTTACAACCCTCGTTCTGAAAATCAATACAAACTCATTCTAGAAATTAAAAGATAAACCCTTGAACAATCAACACAGAAGCATAGTATCTAGGCACATTGCAAACCAGAACAGGGCATTCAGCAACAGTGAATACCCAAGCATCAGAATAATCAGGTATCATCAATGCACACTTACTTTCATTTATGATAAAATTTCTAAACTTATCAGATTCTGAGGATATGTACTAATGCATGTTTTAATACCCCTTTAGCATTCACTGCACCTTTTTAAATGTATTAATGAACACCAATAATCGGTATTAATGAGCAGTAATAACGTAAATAATATGATATTACTAAGGGTATTAAATTTTTTAATAAATATTAATATTATTTTACCAATAATAATGATGGTTTAAATAAAATATTTATTATTAAATAATAAAAAAGAAGAAAATCAAAAGTCAGGGACTTATCTGCTCCCACCGGACCACCGTACGCCGTCGGAACTCTTGAGCCATCATCCCCCCACTCCACGATGTTCGAATACCAATAACACCAAAAGAACAGTTAAAAAAAATTTCAAAATAAATGTTTCAAAATAAAAAAAGGGAAAAAGAGGAATAACATTTAAGAGGTTTCCAGATCTGGAAAATCCAGATCTGGGTTTTGAAAGGGGGATATTTTTTTGATTACTAAAATAAATAAATAACAAAAAAGAAAGAACAAAAAGGGAGAAGAACCATACCTTCTGATGATTGGCGGGTGGCCGGACGGCGGCGCGGGGGCGCGTGCGACGGTTGGCGAAGGAGGCGCGACGGAGGTGAGTCCCCAGGACCGGCGCGTGCGTCTCACCTTCGCCGGACGGCCGTTAGACAGCCATGGTCGGAAGGGAGAAGGGGGGAGAGCTTTTGAGAGAAAAAAAATGAAAAGGGGGTTTAAAAAAATGAGAAAAAATGAATTAAAAAATTTGGAAATTAATATTTATAAGACCCATTTGGACCAATCCGACCCGACCCGACCACCTAGGATCCGCGTGTTTTTGCTTAATGGTCTATTTACGCAATTGGTCCTTCCGTATTTTTATTTGCTTCAATTTAGTCCTTTTTGCATTTTTTAATTATTTACAATTTTGCCCTGTAATTTTAATTAGCATTCAATTTAGTCCTTTGACTGTTTGACTGTACCAGAGGCTGCCACGTGTCATTTTTTGGATCATTTCTGCATTTAGTCCCTGACATTTTTAATTTGTTTTAATTTAATCCCCAAATCAACTTTATTTTCATTACGAAATTGGCCCAATAATTTTTCAAGGTTTATAAACTAGTCCTTTGACTGTTTGACTGTACCAGAGGCTGCCACGTGTCACTTTTTGGATTATTTATGCATTTAGTCCTTTTTATTTTTAATTTGTTTTAATTTAATCCCAAATCAACTTTTATTTAATTACGAAATTGGCCCAAGAAGTTTTCAAGATTTACAATTTAATCCCTTGACTGCTGGATGCCTGTGGGGCTGCCACGTGTCACCCACTCTTTGGTATTATTGCTTATAGGTCCCCAAACAGTCCAGAAATTGCATTTCGACCTCAAAAATTTTAGGAAACTGCATTCTGACCCCGAAACTTCCGAAAATTATCATTTTACCCCTGAATCTTCTAAAATTCCATTTTTAACCCCGATTTCACCTAAAATTACCATTTTACCCTTGAACTTTCCAAAATTCCATTTTTAACCCCGATTTCACCGAAAATTACCATTTTACCCCCGTATCTTTTAAAATTCCATTTTTAACCCTGATTTTACCAAAATTACCATTTTGCCCCCGGGTATCCACAAGTCCTATTTTTCACCCCGATTTCATCGTTTATCAATGCTTGCATTTGTTTGCACCTACATTTTATATTTTCGCACATTAGTTATCTGCTTATTATATTGCTTCGTATCTAATTTCTCTTATTAATTGCTACTCGTGTTTTTAAACTTACACTTTCATTTACAAATTACTTCAAAAATCGAGGCAATGTTCGGTTCGAGCGTAACTTCGAAAAATCATGCCCTAACGTGTCGGATGTGATTTATTCGTAATTCGTGCGAACCGAATATCCTTTTCAAGTTTTTTTACACCCGTTCACTTCGAGGCTCCGAGAATGTCGTGTCCTAACGTGTTGGTCGTGACTTCAAATCTTCGTGAAAATCGAAGTAAACGAGTATTCCTTTTAATTCTTCAAATCATGTGTTCGAGGATTGCATTTTAACCTTCATACGAAATTTTCAAGTTCTCAAAATATATATACGAAGGACTTTCATGACGAAAACAAGGCAATATTATTTCGTGTGAAAACTTCGAAAATCGTGCTTTAACGTGCTAGGTATGATTTTCGTACAAATCACGCGATCGAATACTCTCTTCAAAAGTTCCCTAAACGTCCTTCAATTTCGATACTCCGAGAATGTAGTGTCCTAATGTGTTGGACACGCTTTCTAGTTCTCATAAGAGGAACGAAATACGGGGACGAGTTCTTCTTAAAAAGGTCTCCTTTAAAATCACACAGAGCCTTTCAAAATGAATACCGCATTTTAAATTTTGCTCGAGCTTTCATTGTTTTCATAAAAATAGACCCGAAAATGATCATGTGGTACCAATTCTGGGCGTACGAGGGTGCTAACCCTTCCTCGTGCGTAACCGACTCCCGAACCTATTTTTCTGGATTTCGTGGACCGATATTTTAACGTTTTCGTAGTGATCCAATTGCACCCAAATAAAAGATTGGTGGCGACTCCCTTTTTACCCCTTATTTTCCAAATTATAAAATAAATTTTTTCGAATCCTTTCATTTTCGAGGTGGTTTCGACAACATGCATCACAAATTTTATCTAATTCAAATTCAATTTTAGGCAAATCCCTAACTAAGTCATTTTTGGCTAATTTATACAAAATGCTCATGCTACATGCCCTAGTTTTCTATGCCATAATAAAGATTTATTTTCATTTTTAGCAACAAGGCATATGAATGAATCATACAAGACATCTAAATACACCATCTATGTATTTCCTATCATATGTCCTACAAGCATAATCTTAAGCACAATGTCAATTACTTTACATCCATTGGACTAAAAAATGACATTGAGACCTTTATCACACAATTGACTAATACTTAATAGATTATGCTTAAGACCGTTGACATAGAAAACATTTTTAATAAGAATTGAAGAGTTTTTACCAATAGAGCTAATTCTTTCTATTTTTCTTTTGGAGTTGTCATCAAATGTAACTTCTCCTCCACTTTTTAGCTTCAAATTGATAAAATGGCTCGTCACTTGTCATGTGCTTTAAACACCCACTATCAAGGTACCATGAGTTTTTGCTTGAATTGTCCACCTTGAAGCAATGCTCATCTTTCTACAAACATAGAATTAAACTTTGATTTTTGGTGCTCAAATTCTTTTAGATCCATAAACATTAGTTTCTATAATTTTAGTCTCGTTAGGTATCCATTTTGAAAGAATGTCCTTATCTTGAGTAGTTATAAGTCCTTTAGGGACCCACACACTTTTAATAATTTTTCCTTTGTAAAAACTTGGTGGACCTTTATGTTTATAGAAATTAAAATTAGTTTTAACAAAGTTTGTATGAGCCTTCTCCTCTTAGAAATCTTTTTGGTAAACTTTTGTTAGAGTGAGCTTTTTCACTCTTAAGCAACTCAAGTTGCTTTTGATGATCATCGTGAACTTTAGAAAGTAAATTATGCAAGTTAAAATTCTTTTTTCTCAAAATAATTTATAATAGCTTGCATAACATTTATTTTACTTTCAAGTTCATGCTTGACTTTGGAAAGTAAATTATTTTCATCTTTTAGTTTTGAAATAGTTTTCATATATTTTGAAACAATTAATTCAAACTCCAAGCCTAATTCATCATAGACATTTTGCAACTCATCAAAAGAATAAGAATTTGAAATAGATGAGTGAGAAGTTACCTTGGGATCATCAATGACCATAAGGAAAAGGTTGACTACTTCTTGATCTTCATTGTCGAATGAATCCTCATCACTCCAAGTAGCAACATGAGCCTTGAGCTTTTGTTTGCTTAACCTTTTTTTCTTCCATTGGGGACAATCAAACTTGATGTGTCCCGATTTCTTGCATTCATAGCATATGATAGGGTCATTCTCCTTGGTAGATTCAAGTATGAGTCTTTCCTTCTTTTGAAAATTTCTCCCTCTATTGGACCTTATAAACTTATTGAATCTCCTAACAAACATGACCATCTCTTTATCCTCATCCACCTCTTCACTTGATTCACTATCTTTAATGGTGGTGGATTTGAGAGAAATACCAACCTTCTTGTTCTCATTCTTAACTTCTTCTACCCCTTTATTGAGCTTCATATCATGTGTAAGCAAAAAATCGATGAGCTCATCCAAGGTCAACTTTTCTAAATTATTTGCTTCTTCAATTGTGGTCACATTGGCTTCCCATGATTTCGACAAGCTTCAAAGCATCTTCCTCACAACTTCTTCATTGGGATAAGTCTTCCCAGAGGATTTTAGCCAATTGATGATGATGGTGAATCTATCGGACATAGCTTTGATGTCCTCATCGGGCTTATCTTGAAGGTCTTGTAATTGAGAGTGAGGATATCCCACCTTTGACTTCTTCACTTGGCTAGTTCCCTTATGAGTTACCTTAAGTTTATCTCATATCTCCTTAGTATTCGAACATGACGATTGTCGAAACCACCTCAGGAACGGGGCTTCGAAAAAAAATCATTTTAATTAATTTTGGAAAAAAGGGAAATGGGAGTCACCACCAATCTTTTGTTAAGTGTGATTGGATCACCATAAAACGTTTAAAACGTTTAAAAAAGTGGGTCTTTGAAATCCAGAGAAACAGGTTCGGGAGTCGATTACGCATGAGGAAGGATTAGCACCCTCATACGCCTAAAAATTGGTACCACATGATTATTTTCGGGTCTTATTTTATGAAAACAATGAAAACTCGAGTAACATTTAAAATACGATGTTTATTTTAGACGGCTTTGTATAATTTCAAAGGAAAAACTCTTAAGGAAAGTTCGTCTTCGTGTTTCGATCCTTTATGAGAATTAGAAGTCGTGTCCAACACATTAGGGCACTAAGTTCTCGGAGTTTCAAAACTGCGGGACGTTTCGGGACATTTTAAAGAGAGTGTTCTATCATATGAACCATACGAGAATCACACCCAACACGTTAGGGCACGATGTTTCGAGATCTTCACACGAAAGAACATTGTTTCTTCTTTTGGTTATAAAACCACTTTGTATATAATTATTAGATTGAAGAGTATTTTGAAAACTTTTGAAAAGGATATCCGATTCGCATGAATTACAAAAATCACACTTAACACGTTAAAGTGCGATTCTTCGAAGTTCTCACACGAAAGGACATTGCCTTGTTTTTAAAATTATTTGTGATATAGATATATATTTTTTGAGAATTTGAAAATTTCGTATTGAATTTAAAATGTAATCCTCGGACACATAGTTTAAAAGATTCAAATATGGAATACCCGTTTACTTTGATTTTTGCGGAGAATTAAAGTCGTGACCAACACGTTAGGACACGATATTCTCGGAATCTCGGGGTTAACAGGTATAAAAATCTTAAAAAGGATATTCGACGCGTGTGAGTTATACGAAAAAATCACACCCGACACGTTAGGGCATGATTTCTCGAAGCTTTCACACGAGAAGATCATTACCTCTTCTTTGAAGATACTTTAAAAATGAGTGTATAAGTTTAAAATATTGAATAGCAATTAATAAGAGAAATTAAATACAAAGCAAGATAATAAGCAGATAAATAGAATGCAAAAATGTAAAATGCAAGTGCATAATGACTAAAATAAATGCAAATATTTAGTGAAGAAGAAAAACGATGCGATCGGGATTGAAAACGGGACCTTTGGGTGCCCGGGGGCGAAATGGTATTTTTTTACCTCCGGGGGCAAAAATGGAATTTTGGTGAAATCGGGGTTAAAAATGGGATTTTGGAAAGTTCGAGGGTAAAATGGTAATTTTTGGTGAAATTCGGGTTAAAAATGAAATTTTGGAAAGTTTAGGGGTAAAATGTTAATTTTGAAAGTTTCAGGGTCAAAAATGGAATTTTGGAAAGTTTAGGGGTAAAATAGTAATTTTTGAATTTCAATAACAGGGTTTGTAACCCTACAACAGAATTAAATTTCGGCTTTTATAGCCAAATCTACAATCATTTCAATTTGTTCTATGCAATTAAATGCTAATCCTAATCTTTCCTTTTTTTTGCAGGTGCAAGCAGTGGCAGTTGGAGGAAGATGACTGTGGCAGAAGCAACTTGGAGCTGGTGGCAAGGCAAGTTGGCTGCTGACGTGGCAGCATGTGAATGGCTGGGATGGACGGCAACAGCAGGAGCAGTAGCAGATTTGGGTCACTTGAGTGCAATGGGCCAATGTAATTGGGTCTAGGAATTTGGGTCTCTTGGTCATTTAGTTGAGTCAATTGGGTTAATCGAATTAGGCCCAATTGGGCTTGTAACTTTGACATGTAATTGGACTTTTGGACATTATTAATTTAATTTTAAGTTTCAAATTATTTTAAATGTATTTAAATTCAAAACAAATTTAAATTTAAATAAATTTAAAATTAATTCAAACTTAAATTAAAATCCAAGTTGGGCCCGGTCAAAATTGGGCTTCAACAACGATACTCTATTATATTCATCCAAACCAAGTGCACAAAAAAGGGTGTTCATGGCATTGGCGTTGAGTTGAATACTCCTTCTATCTTCTTTGATCCATTCTTATTATTTGGAACTAAGAGCTCTCCTTCTTGGTTGAGTGGTATTGAAAGGCCATCCATGATAATGTCCCAAACAACAAGATCATTTTCTTAGATGAATAACATCATCCTTGTCTTATAATATGAATAATTAACACCATTAAAATAAAGAGGTTTGGAAATAGATTGAGACTCACTAAGAAAAATTGAGTCGAAAGTAGACGTCATTGTAGGAATTGAGTTGATGATTGTTAAGCTTCCTCAAGGATCTTCTCTTTGGTTGTTAAATCGTCTAAAATGTACTAGCTTTGATACCAATTGTTAGCTCAAATAATCAAACCGAAATTATCAAGAGAGGGTGAATTGGCATTTACAAATTTTGTGGATGCTAGAGAGAAAGGATAGAGAAAAAAATACAAGAATTTAAAGTGGTTCTACCCCAATTGCTTACTCTACTACCTTAGTTTTTCACTACTAAGGATTTTCCCAAATTCACTAATTTGAAAATACTTGAGGATAAGGTTTAACCTTACAAACTCCCTTAAAGTTTCTACCCAAACCTTAATACTCAAACCCTCTCAAAGAGATACAAAGAAACAAACAAAGAAATAATCCTTACAAAATCAAAATATTTGCAAAATAAGCTCAATTACAAGAAAAAAACTTGAGCTAATTAAATAGCAATGAAGCTTACAAGTGTTATGAAAGAAAATTATGGAAATATTTGGCGCAAAGGTTGTTTGATTAATCTTTTTGCTTGAACATGCTTTCTTGTTATTGTAAGATATTTGGAAGCTGATATTTATACCCATTAATTGATTTCTAACCGTTGTGGTTGTTGGAGATATGAATAGAGTTTGTTGGGGATGTGAAAACTAGTGCATTTAATTCACATGCAACAGTGAGTATCGATACAAGATAAAATGACATCGATAATTTTTGTATTAAATGTAAAATTTAGTGATCGTTGGAGCTAAAATATCGATACCAGACAAATTTTATCAATACCATATAAAAGGTATTGTTACTGGATTGATACTTAACTAAATTTGTGAAAAACATAATTTAAGTTTGGTACCATTTTTAAGAGGGGTATCGATATTTTAAAATTTATCAATACATGACTTTGGTCTGGAACTATTTTAACTTGTTTTAAAAATAGTTTGACTAGTTGAAAGAGTTCTTACTTGATTAAAATCATCTTAACTTGATTAAAAAAATTTCTAAGAGTAATCATTTTAACTTGATTAAAAAATTTTCTAAGAGTTTCAATTTAAGGATTGACAATTCTATCTCTTAAACTTCATTTGAGAAATCATTTTGTCAATTTTATTCAACTTTTAACTTTTATTCAAAAACATAAGTTATTATATGAAAACATATTATCAAATAAAACTTAATATAAAAGTTATTCATATCAAGATCATTACCATTATTGTTTTTAAATGAATCTCTTACCATGGATTCATTCATCCCCATTTTAGTTCTTCTTCTTGTAAATTTTCTAAAACTTCTTTTATTAATATTCAACCTACTAAAACACGATACACAACTATTATCGATTCTGAAAATAAAAAACAATTACACAAAATACCCGAAGAACACAACATAAATACAATCGAAATAGAAGAGAAGAGATGAAGGATTTGAAATGATTTCAAAATCAAAATAGTAGTAGCAGAGATAAAGGATATGAAATGGGTTTCAAAACCCTAATATTTGTTGAAGGAGAAAGATGAAGTGAGGGATGAAAAACAATTAATTACACAATAAATTAAATTTTTTATAAATAATATGTTTTTAATAAATAAACAAAATTTTAAAGAAAATATAACTTATTGATGAATTAGTAAAATAATCTATCTAAGAAGACATTGAGAATCAATATGGAGAATTTTTTTTTTATAGATTTTATAATTTTTATATATATTTTAATATATACATATATTAAGAGTTTATATATGATTTTTTATAATTTCCTTTTATATTTTTAAATTATACATATTTTTTTTATTTTTTATATATTTTAATGTTTATATATATTTGATGAAAGAAAGTATATATTTTCTTAAATGAATGCCGCGTGGTGCTATTTGATAGGGTATCAATTTTTTAAAGCATGTTAAAAAATATAACTTAAGCATACTTTAGGTACTAAATTAAAAAATAAATAAACTTTAGGTACAATTTAAAAAATAAAACCCTTTTAAGTACCGAAATTGAAAAATGTGTATATAACAAATGTTAAATCGTGAATTAAAAGGAAATAGTGGTATAGTTGGAAGGCTTTAGTTGGAAGGCTCCAGCCTATATCATTCTACGAATCAAAAGCTCCGATTATTATTTATTCTTTTTTTGCCTTTCACCATCTTCTTTGCCCCTTTTTTTTCTTTTTATTTTAGTATTCGCTAATTATTTATTTCTCTCGTTAAATTTCCCACTGAACTCCATTGAAATAAGCTGTACGAAACAATCAGAACTCAGATCTCGCATCATAAACCCTAGAATTCAAGACAAGACTCAAGCTGTTTGATCTGATCGGGTACTTTTACTTTCCGCAACTAACGACTGCTTTATTTCTATCGTCTTTAATTTGATTTTGCTTGAATGATCGACTATCATCTACGAGATTTCTCTTTACTTTCAAGATTCTTAATCTTCAATAGCTTGTTTTTGAATGTTTATCCATTTTAAAGTACATTTGTAATGTCTTCCATTTGATTATCTTCATGGAAATGTGATAACTACCATTGGTATTACTTAAATTAAATGACTTTCATAACTAATAAATTTTACCGGCTTAGCAAAAAAATAAAAATAAAAAAGAAAAAGAAAAGACTTAGCTCTTTCCATTTTATTCGGCGTAGAATTTTTCTGTAGAAGAAGAGAAAGTGGATTTACAACAGGGGTGATAATAAGTTTTTAAAAAGAGTAAATAAATAAGTTATCTGTTTCGAGTTATTTGATAAACTGAATTTATAACTGCCTAGGTTACTATTTTGAAGCATTTCAGTGTGGTGTGATATGTACAGCTGGATTGATCTTGGCTAAAAGTGATGGTCTGGGATGGCCATCTGTTTACTGAATGTTGGATTGTGAAGCTGTAGTTATTGCAAATCTTTGCGGACAGCATGAATATTGTGAAAGGTGTGGCTGACCTTATTCGTCGGACATCTAGTGGCCAAACTGGAGATTCACAAGGGGAGAGGTTGTCTCCTCCTACGCCAAGGATTCGCTTCAGGTAATGATGCTTGATGGTTGTTATTTTAGTTTAAACTTACTGTTCTACAAGTTTGATTAGTTCCTTATTTGACGGGAGTCCAGCTGTACTAATTCCTTGTTTTGGAGGTTTAGATTAATCCATTTGGTGCTTTTGGATGAATTTGATTTACCTTATCATTTTATTCAAGCTGAACTTTATTTTATCTTTTCCCCTTTGGGGTACTATCTTCCAGTGAAGGAAATGATGAGGCAGTTTTGAGTTCACTGTGGGAGAGATATGAAAACACTGCTGATAAGGTATGGCCCCGTGCCTGAAGTTTTCTGATTTCTATTTATTTTTTCTAAACTAAACTGTTGTAGAACTTATTACCCACTCGTATCAGTTCATATGTGTCATGCATTCTTTTTTCTAGATTTAATACTAGAAAAAGAATGTTATATTAGCAGCATAAAAGGATGTGATAATAATCTAGACTGAAATTCAGCCACCTTTAAAGGAAGTGTGTTCATCCTGCTAAATAAGTTAAAGGCTTAGAGAAGAAACTTGTCTTGAACCTTTGGGCATTGGAAGTTTGTTTGCAGTTATGTAGTATTCTTATAGTATGCTTAACTACTCTAAGTGTGTTCAATTCAAAATTTTAGAGGCTTTTCAATGTCACTGAACAAGAAAATTTTACTATCTCTTTTACACGCTTTCTCACTTAGGCTATGACGTACAATCTAGATTACAATTTGGCCATCTTTAAAGGAAGTGCATTCATTCTACTAAATAAGCAGAGAAGATACCTTTCTTGGATCTTTGAGTGTTGGAAGTTTGTTTCCAGTTATGTAGTATTCTTATAGTATGCTTAAGTATTCTCAAGGTGTTTAATTCAAAATTTTAGAGGGTTTCTGATGTCACTGAACAAGAAATTTTACCATCCCTTTTATATGTTTTCTCACTTTTGGCTCTGGAAATTGTCTTACCAATTTATTCTTTTGCCCTTCTTAAATTCAGGTCTTTCTAAGTAAAGCTTTTATTTATCAAAGCATTCTCCTTTTGTTAAAATTTTCATTTCAAAGTATTAATGATCATCTTTGAGGTTCTTTCACGTTTATGGGTATAACTTCTATGTTGTTAATGGATTTCTGTCCCTGGTTTGCTCGATTTTAGGTGGAAAAGAAAAGGTCATTTCATGTTTTCCTCAAGCAGTTTCTGACAGTATTCAAGAACTGGGAGCCTGATAATGGTGGCCAGCTACCAGAAGCTGCTTCAATTGCTGAGTATTCTACGAGAGTTAATGATATAGTAGTTGGCTGCTCTGCTGGGCATCCTGCTGAAATCATTTTGACTTTGATTGAAGAGATTGGGCAATTAACCACTTTGGTCTCTGAGTGTAAGTTTATTTATATCTTCTGAGTTGCTTTTGTTTGGGCAGACAATTTTATTGATTGGGAGAACTTTTAAGACAATATCAGCAAACAGTAAGAAATTGGAAAGTCCAGAAAGAAAAGGAAAAAGTAAACTCCCATGATTCTAAAATATTTGTCCTTTATGCAAAATGATATAAAATTAATGAAGTAATTACTTTTAAAAAATGAAGAACCTCCACGTGTTGTGTGTTCTAGTTCAAGTTGAAGCATTTTTTAACTTGGTACTTCTATTGGGTGGATCTCTTGTAAATAAAAAACCTCTTCTTTTTGGTACTCTGTGTTACTGTCATTATGTCCTTTATTGGATTCAGGAAAGCTTTTAGTAAATTGTTTTGTAAAGTAAAATTAGTCAGAGGGCATTGTTTTTTTGGAGATTATTGTAAGTAGATATGGTTATATGCAGTCACTTAAATCTTCTTACTTTTTATGAGTCTCTCTTCCTATGTATAGATTGATTGAATATTTAATGTAAATTATCTAATATGTCAATTTATGTGCTTTATTTCCTTTGTTGTAAATCCAGTAAATACTGGTGTGGGACGCACAGGAATGGATTTTCCAGCAGTTTCCATAAGCTTTACCTCTGAAGGATTACCTGTTTTGGATGCTTTAAAAATTATTACTCGCTCGTTGCATAATTGCAGAGTTTTTGGTTACTATGGTGGAATTCAGAAACTTACGGCACTGATGAAAGGTATGATTAATATTATTGATGCCTGTATAATGTTATTTGAGAAGCTGGCACTTTCTGTTCTGGTCTATTGATACTGAAATTCAATGTTGTATGTTACTGGAGGTGGAATGCTTTTTATAGTATCCAAGTTTCTGGTTATGTAAATAGGTTTATAGAACATTATTCATCAGGTCTTGGATTGTTTTGAAGCTTAAATGCAATTAGTTAAAATTTCTTTTTTCATTTAGGTAACTACAGGAATTACAGATTCTTTAATTGGATTCTACTTATATGTTGATCTTCCCATTAATTCTGATATGATCTTGTCATTTTTGTTTGTCATTATGATTAGATTTTACATGGAAGTGTCTGAATTTCATTGTTTAATTCCAGGTTTCTTTTTTTTTTTTTTTATCTCAGGGGCAGTTATCCAACTGAAAACAGTGGTTGGTGCAATTCCAGTTGATGAAAGTTTTTCTAATTTGATGGTAGAGAAAATGGGGTTCTTGCAGCGAGTACTTGTATATGTGGTGTTGATCATATGTTGTTTTATTGATTTAAATTCAAATGTATATGAGAAAGCTCAGATGTATAGTATTACTGAAGATTTTTCTGTAATTGGTGCTTTGTCTTCAATTGACCCTGATAGTTTAAAAGATTCTCTTTCTGAAAGAACACTACATTGGCATCGGAAGGCAGTTGTCTCAGTGATGGAAGCTGGTGGCCTTAATTGGTTAGTAGGTAAGGTAGGCATTTTCGTTTATCATCATACATAACTTGCTAACATGTGAACCATTTGCTATGGCTACAATATGCTTTTTCTTTTGTTTGACTACTAAAAAGCAGCTGAAAAGCAAAGATACCAATAGGTTCAATATGATTATTCATGGTTTTGCTGAAAACTGAAATGATAACCCTATAATTGGCTACCGAATTTGATCAGTTGGTACACTTATTTATTAATCCTTATAATCCATTGGGTTGTTCCTTTTTAATGCTTATGTGTTTAATATTAATTTCTTTTGGGTGCTTTTTGATTTGATACGTCTTCACCCCCTCCCCCCCTCTCCTATTAGCTGTTTGTTTGCCTTTGATTTTTTGTTCATGAAAGCTTCCTGTTTTTCAGAGTTGTTGCGTGTCATCAGAAGGTTGAGTATGAAAGAACAATGGACAGATATGACACTTCAGTTCTTGACTTTGAGAACCCTTTCTTTTGCATTGTGTGATAATTCACGTGGTCAAAATCATTTCAAAAGCATTGGGGGGCTTGAAGTTCTGTTGGATGGACTTACACTTCCATCAATTAATATGCTACTCTTAAAGAGTGCTACACATGTTGATGGGCGAAGGTAGTTTTTCTAACTTGGTTTGGGAATTAACTGGTGTCTTGATATTATGATGAACACTTTGTATGAAATATAGTATTGAGAATGCTAGTTGGAAAACAGTGGGTACCATTTTGTTTGGTTGAAGAAAAAGAACTAGACCATTTCCTGATATACATTTAGTCACCTTCTTTTAAGTTCCCATCAATTTTGTTTCCACTCCACCTTTTTTCTTGGTCAATTGACAACATAACTGTTTAGTGGTGTTATCCCACTTCTGTACGTATTGGGTTTCTTGCGGCCTTTGCATTAGAGTTGGGCCTTTCCACCTATAGCCAATTGGTTTTAGGTGGGATGCTTAACAATAACTAAGTAAAGCATACCATGTGATTATTTTTCTGGTTGATTTTTCTTCCTTTCCTACCCCCACCCTCCAATGTTTAAAACTTGAACCGTTTAGTTGAATTGAATTATATGGATGCATTCCATGTGAAGTTGTGTGCATATTGTATGATTAGGTTACTTCCTAGAAGATTTTTCTTTATACTTGCTAAATCCTGTAGATAGAGCCAGAGTAATGGCTAAGGTATCCTGTCCTAGGCCATTTTGTTTTGAGTATTGGTTTTGATTATGTGATGGCTTTTTCTCCAAGCTCTTAAAGAATCTCTAAGAAGAGCAAGAAAGAGCTATGATTAGCTTAGTTGGCTTGGTAGAAGCACTCTATGTCTGATATCTTATCTCATACAATCCACATGGGTTTAAGGTTACTAAACTTGGTTTGTATCTGGCAAAAGTGTGGTAGGTTATCTTAATTTCTTGTGGGCATATCTTGGAATCTTATAGCTTCCCTGCAAAGTCAATGCACAATGATCTTAAAACTTTCTCTAGTTGATTCTTTCCAGCTCTTAAGCATTGAAGTTTTTTTTTTTCCTTCTTTTGTTGCCTGTCAAGAAAATTTATTGTCTATGAATCTGTAGAGGAGCATTTTATTCCTTCCTTATCTAGTCTTTCTTGATCTTATGATCTTGTGGTTAAACTTTTTTGCAGGGAGCAATATAGCTTGCTGAAAATTTTTGAGCTCCATGTTCTTTCTTTGGAAGTTCTTCGGGAGGCTGTGTATCCTATATATCACTCATATTTAGTATCTTGTATGCTGTTCTGTTTTTGCAATTCAATGCTTCAATTGTTTCTTTGTGAAACTGATGTGAACCTTGTATGCTATTGGAGTTATATAATCTCCTGCTCATATAGTTGAATCTGCAATAAGTGCATTTCTGCTAGCATGCTGTACCTGTTACTTACTCATGTCATCTTCCTTTTGAGACTAAGGTCACTTTTGGATGGACCATCTTGTTTGAAATTTCAATCTGATTTTCTTTAGTGCAGCAATGACAGTGTGCTATTTCACTGTTCCTCCAATGTTCTATAAAGTGGATCTAATTTATCAAATGAAATCGGTGAGAATAGTGGTTTCTGTTCTGAATTCATTGCCCCAATTTAACAATTTATGCTGTCGGTATGCCTGAACATGTATTAATGACCTTAACAAATCATCAGCTTTGGGAATGTGAATAATCTGCAGTTTCTATGTGAAAATGGAAGAGTTCATAAATTTGCAAATAGCTTTTGTTCACCTGCTTTCGTGTTTCAAGAGTACATACAGCTTATGGAAGATTCAGCTCTGCCGGAAGGCAGTCAAACATCGATTTTAAACTTAAAAAATGATAATGCTGAAAGTTATTTGGCGGAGCCTTCTGCTCCTTCACTTGAGAAGGCTCCTTGTCATCAGCTTTGGAATGATTGTGTTGTCAAGTTGAGCAGAGTACTTTGCTCATTTCTTCTTGCTGCAGAAGATGTTAAACTTCAACATGGCCAAGCAACCTCTGGTCGGATTCCCACATCAATTTCTTCAGTTTATGCGGAACTTTCGGTTAAATGGATATTGAGGGTTCTTCTCCAAGTTTTTCCATGCATTAGGGCTTGTTCCAATCAAAATGAATTTCCAAATCATTTATGGTAACATTGTTCTATTCCTTTCTGTTTCTATTTTAGTTGTGGTGCCCTGAAGCATTGTTCAGATTCCTGCAAGCTATGCTTCTGTCTCCCTTTAACACTTTGCTCTCTTTTCAGCGTTTGTAACCCCCCCCCCCCCTGTTATTTTGTTTCTTCTAGGGTCTTCATCAGTACCTTGCAGCATTGTGCTCTTAATGCTTTCAAGAAGGTTTTGACTTCATCAGCTCCATTGCTTGAGGTGTTTCGCAAGGAGGGAATTTGGGATCTTATCTTCTCTGAGAACTTTTTCTATTTTGGATCATTCTCTGGGGAATATTCTGAAGGGTCTACTCCATACCCTGATGGATCTCCAAAAAAGGTTGAAGAATATTCTGCTTCTGGTAGTACTGGGATTCTAATTCTTCAGATAGAAACAAGTTCATTTGTGGAGTTAGCTGCAACTTCTAATGGGAGTATCCATAACTTGGTATGTTCTTGTCACTTCTGAGATATTCTTTGTGAAACGGTTTATGTTCTTGTCAACAGTTATCTTCACTGTGTTTCATGCTTGAATAAATAATTTCTTAGCTAGTTAGATTTGTTATAATAAATAGCTCTGGATGTTAGGATAATCTAGATATAAGTTTGAGATAGACTTGGGTGATCAAGGGTGAGAGTGGGCAAGTCAGAGGTGTTTTGGGCATTATCAGAAGTCTTCAGTACTCCCCTTTAACTATTCATCCAATGTTTGTATATTCGTGTTTCTTGTGAATTCATGTGGGTTGGTAAGTCCAGCGTGGGTAACAAAATGCTGAATCACAATGCTCGATATAGCCCAAACGATGATAGTGCTGGGAAATTACCTTAATGCTCTCTGTATAATTAAGAATTTTCTATATGTATGATGTTCTTCAACTTGGTATCTTTCCTTTTTGCTTGCATGTGCTGTTAATTTCTTTTGCCTATGATTCAAAGAATTTTCTATATATATGATATTTAGGGTATTAAGAACATTATAAATATTTAAGTTGATACCTTTCATATGGTTTAATGTTTTAGTGGACTCCTATGGTTGTTTATGATGCTTATGTCTGGGTACATGTTCAATGTTTTTGATATCTGTGCTTGGACAGTTATTCCCATGAATGTTCTAGTTGTTCTACGATCCTACCCATAATCTGAAAGGATTTTTTTCTTGATTGTTTTTAAAGGCCTCTATTTTTTGTGCTTGGAACATCACTTACTTTTTATCTTCTTCTCATGTTGTCACAGCCTGAATTGTCTGCTTTACTGGAAGCCCTTGAACAATCTGCTTGTAATCCTGAGACTGCTAGTGTTGTTGCGAAGAGTTTGCTTCGAATATTACAGCTTTCATCCGAGAAAACTGTTGCTTCCTTTAAGACACTCAATGCAGTTTCCAGAGTTCTTAAAGTTGCTTGCATTCTAGCCCATGAATCTAAAATGTCGGGAAATACGGGCCCTGTGATTGATAATGATTATTTGGAAGGGGTTCTGTCTCATGGCCACCAGAGACTTGATTCTAGTCAAACATCACAGTGTTGGATTAAATGCATGGAAACATGCATGGAACTCTTTGCGGAATTTTTCTCGGTAGCAGATGATGCTAGAACTTTGGTTTTGCATGATTCTACCTGCATTGATTGTTTGTTTGAATTGTTTTGGGAAGAAGGTTTGAGAAATCAAGTTTTCAGATACGTTCTTGACCTCATGAAGGTATGCTTTTTACTGTTAGAAAGTTTTGTTCTGGTCATTTTAGTTATTAGCTTGTTAAGACTCTACTTTTTCTCCCCCTATCATTTTAGATTGAATCACTGTTTGAAGAAGATCGAAAAGCGGTGTTGTACGTATGCTCAAAATATTTTGAAACCTTCACTGTTATAAAGGAGCGTGAAAAATGCTTTGTTGAATTGTCTATTAAGCTATTGGTTGGAATGATAGATATACTCCAGACTGATCCACTGGTATGTTCCATGAACTGCTCACCTTGACTTGCCTTTTTCCCAAGGTCTGCATCTTTGGAAGCTTGGCAATTGAGTTTTATACAAATATCTTATGCATTTCATGTTTCATCAGCATTACCAGGTTTTATTTCGAGATGGAGAATGCTTTTTGCATGTAGTCTCTTTGCTAAATGGCAATCTTGATGAAGCAAACGAAGAGAGGTTGGTTTTGGTTGTTTTGCAAACTCTTACTTGCCTGCTTGCAAATAATGATGCCTCAAAGGTAATTTTCATTCCTTTTTAATTTTTTTTTCTGTTTCCAGAGTTAATGGTTTTTCTGGAGTAGTTGAATGCTTTATCTATGTTTATCTGAAGGGTGCAAAGATTTAGTCTTTCTTGATGAAGGATTTTGCTTCAGTACTATTTTGTCTTTATTTTTGTATGCCATCATTTGAACTTGAGATTTTATGTTCTTAGTGTGGCCGCCATTATTTTCTATGCATAGTACATGAGAACACTAAAAAACTTAGTAGCTGGTGTTGGTATGACTTTTCCTTAATGTTCAACATCATTCATGTTTATCTCTGGAAGGCAGTGTCCAGTTTGCATTACTGCAGTCCTTTTGTCTCGTGTAATATTTGCACTCAAACTCTTATTGTGTAATATTTTTTCTGTTGTAGTACATGAGAACACTAGAAAACTTTGTAGCTGGTGTTGGTATGACTTTTCTGAAAATGTTGCTTAATGTTCAACAACATGCATGTTTATCTCAGGAAGGCAGTGTCCAGTTTGCATGACTGCAGTCTTTTTGTCTTGTGTAATATTTGCACTCAAAACTTTTATTGTGGAATTAATATGGATTCATGTGTTGGAATCCTTGAGCTTTGGTCTGTGTAGCAAGAAATTGCTTGTTTGAACTTGAGATGATAAATGGCTGCATAGTAAATATTAGAACTAGAACTAATTTTTCATGTCAGTAGAACAGTTGAGACATCTAGAAATGGTGGTGAATTGAGTTCAATGTTTTATGTTTTAGGATTTTAATTGTTCATGTTGTTTTGATTATTGTAATCACAATTTGTTGTTCAGGGTCATTTTAGGAAACTGGTGTTGCTTCTTTCATGCTTTTAAAGCACACCAATCTAAAATTAGGTTGCCATTTCCTATATCGTTTCTGTCTTAAGAATGTTAAGGTGTCTTTGCAATTATTCTTTTATTACTCTTATTTTCCATTTTTAATTCAATAATTAATTTTACAGGCAGCATTTAGAGCTCTTGTTGGCAGGGGTTATCAGACATTGCAAAGTTTGTTGTTAGACTTCTGTCAATGGCATCCAAGTGAAGCACTTTTAAATGCACTTCTTGATATGCTTGTTGATGGAAAGTTTGAAATTAATGGGAGCCCCCATATAAAGGTGAATTAATGCACTGAGAAGTCTCTTTGATCTGCTATCACATCCTTTGTCTGGTCATGTGAATGGATTTCATGATCTTTTGTCATTTTACTCATTATGCTTGTTAAATTGTTGTCCCTAAATTGGTTTTTTTCCTGTTCCATTTTGATTCAGAATGAAGATGTGGTTATACTGTATTTGAGTGTTCTTCAGAAGGTTAGTAATTCTCTACTCTATTTGATGATACCAAGTTTTGCCAGAATCTGTTAAAGCGGATTCTTACTCAATATCCTTTTGAATACTGATGTCATTATTTGCTATTTTTGTGATTGGCCAGAGCAGTGAGTCTTTGAGGCATTATGGTCTCAGTGTTTTTCAGCAGCTGCTTAAGGATTCCCTTTCCAATCGAGCTTCATGCGTTGCGGCAGGAATTCTTAGTTTTCTTCTTGATTGGTTTGTCCAAGAATGTGATGACAGTGTCATTTTGAAAATTGCACAACTGATTCAGGTTATTGGCGGCCATAGCATATCTGGGAAGGATATTCGCAAGATCTTTGCTCTCCTTCGAAGTGAGAAAGTGGGGACTCAACAGCAATACTGCTCATTATTATTGACCTGTGTTTTGTCAATGCTAAAGGAGAAGGGACCGACTGCCTTCTTTGATCTCAATGGGGATGATTCTGTAAGTCCTTTTAGTATCTTAGGGAGAATTTCTGAACAATTTCTTCTGATATCCATATTCCTTTTAGTTATTTTTAGAACTTGTTCCATTCAATTGTTGCCATATGACCATAATTGGGAACCTGGTATTCATTTTGTAATTTCTTTTTGTAGGGTATCATAATTAAAACACCAGTGCAATGGCCCCTCAACAAGGGTTTTTCTTTTTCATGTTGGCTTAGGGTGGAGAACTTCCCCATGAATGGAACAATGGGCCTTTTCAAATTTCTAACTGAAAATGGAAGAGGATGCTTAGCAACACTAGCTGAAGATAAGCTTATTTATAAGGTAAAAGATATGCAATATATTTATCTCTAGGAAGTTTCTTCCCAAACACATTACATGTTTATTATTAAATAGAAAAGCAGGCCCCCTTCCCCCTCCCCCAAACACTGAAACACAGATACCTGAAAACAGCTTGTTTTTGTTTTACTTTGTTTTCCTCTGTCTTTGGTGTTACTTCCAATTTCATGCACTTATTAATGTTATTCTCATGTCCTTCAGACTATCAACATGAAAGAACAGTTTCTTGAGATGCATGTTAATCTAGTCAGGAAGAAATGGCACTTTCTTTGTATTACTCATACCATTGGAAGAGCCTTTTCTGGGGGTAGCCTATTGAGATGTTATCTTGACGGTGATCTTGTATCCTCTGAAAGATGCAGGTAACATGCCACCTTTAATCATTCTGAGTTTGCATTTTACGTTTTATAGTTAATAGCTTTTCAAGATTAATATTTTCCTCAAAACAGTTAAGTTCCCTTTTGATCCCTGTCATTTAATGTTTCAGATATGCAAAAGTCAGTGAGTTATTGACTAGCTGCTCTATTGGTACAAAAATTGTCTTGCCTCCACATGAAGAAAATGATCCTGTAGAGATCATTCAGGATTCATTTCCTTTTCTTGGTCAGATTGGTCCACTTTATTTGTTTGGTGATGCCATTTCTTCCGAGCAAGTCAAGGCTGTACATTCCCTTGGACCCAGCTATATGTACTCATTCCTAGATACTGAAACTACTGCATCTGGTGATAACCCTATGCCTAGTGGAATTCTTGGCACAAAAGATGGTCTTGCATCCAAAATTGTATTTGGACTCAATGCACAGGTTCTTTTCTCTCCCTTTATAGGAAACATGTCCACACAAGCACACACATGCATGCCTAAAAGGTAATTCTGCTTTTTTGTTAGCTGAATCGAGGTGTTCATTCCTCTTTTCAGGCGAGTAATGGCAAGATATTGTTTAATGTCTCACCTGCATTGGATCCTGTATCAGATAAGACTTTATTTGAAGCTACTATAATGGTCGGTACACAGTTATGCTCTAGACGCTTGCTTCAAGAGATAATTTACTGTGTTGGAGGGATATCTGTGTTTTTCCCTCTTATCACTCAGTCCGATAGACATGAAAATGATGAAACTGGAGTTTTAGAAAGTACACTACTCTTTCCGGTTGCAAAAGAACGTTTGACCGCTGAAGTTATTGAGCTGATTGCTTCTGTCTTAGATGAGAATTTAGCGAATCAGCAGCAAATGCATCTTCTTTCTGGATTTTCAGTACTGGGATTTTTATTGCAATCAATCCCACCTCAGCAACTCAATATGGAAACACTCTCTGCATTGAAGAATTTGTTCAATGTTGTATCATCATCCTCTGGTATGCATAATGGACCAGATCGAGTTGTTTTTATGTAGCGATTATTCATAACAAATTTTCTTTTTGATCTGTATCGTTATTTTTATACCCATTTAAGGATGTATCCAATTTCTTTTGATGTTTTCATTTTCCTCTTTAGGATTGTCAGAGCTGCTAATGAAAGAAGCCATATCATCTATTTTTCTCAATCCCCATATCTGGCTATACACAGCTTACATGGTGCAGCGTGAGCTGTACATGTTTCTCATTGAGCAATTTGATAAAGATCTGAGGCTGCTTAAAAGTTTATGCCAGCTTCCACGTGTTATTGACATAATACGACAGTGCTACTGGGATAGTGTGAAATCTCGGTTTTCCATTGGAGGCCAACAACTTTTACATCCTATTACTAAACAAGTTATTGGAGAAAGACCTGGTAGAGAAGAAATACATAAAATTCACCTTCTTTTATTAAGTCTTGGCGAAATGAGTCTAAGGTACGTATTGTCAACTGGGTGAGGGCATCTGATGTTGCCAGATGTGAAGTATTGGATCGGCTGCTTCATTTTTCATGGACATGCATAGCAGATTATCCTATTTTCTCAGTTTTCTTAAAAAATTGTTGCATGTTGTATGCAGGCAAAACATTGCTTCAGCGGATATAAAAGCTCTTGTATCATTCTTTGAAACAAGCCATGATATGACATGCATTGAAGATGTTTTGCATATGGTTATACGTGCTATTTCTCAAAAACCATTGCTTGAATCCTTCATCGAACAAGTAAATCTATTAGGTGGCTGTCACATTTTTGTCAATCTCCTAAAGAGGTAGGCCTTATGTGTTGAAAGAGTGAAATGTGAGAACTTATTGTCATTAGAAACAACAATGACCTTTGTTTCATTGAATAATGACTTCCAGCATTCTTATTATAATAGTTTCACTTTTGTTGTATATTCCTTTAATTTACTTTAATCTTCATAAAATGTATAACTTTATCATTATGCTTCTCTACTAAGGTTGAGTTTTCTTAAATAATGTCCCTCTCTGAGGAGAAATGTGAAAATTTAATTTGTTTCCTGCACATTTTGTGGGTGGGGGAGTGGTTCTGCTGTCTATCCTAGCTCATGTTTCTCTGGAATCTTAGAATTTTGTTCCTCTTATTTTCAAATTTAAAACAGGACATTCTTTTTTATATATGTTTCTGTTTTTCTGCTATGGTCTGAGACAACGTCGTGTACTGGTCTTTTGATACAAAACTTTAACCATTTTTTTACACCAAGTGTTTATTTAGAGAAGCATTCAGTTGCCAGAAAATGATCCAGTTTCTGAACCAAATGCGTGCTGTAGTATAATTTACTCCCCACTAATTTGCTTATAGTTTTCATATGTTGATCTGTTTACCTTCCTATGGATGTTGAATTGTTTTAATTAGAATTGGTAAAAGTGACTTGCTTTAAATCAAAGGTTTAGAGTGAATTTCTCTCTAGTCAACCTACTATTTGTTTTTCGTAGGGAACATGAGCCTATCAGATTGCTTAGCTTGCAGTTTCTAGGGAGACTTTTGGTTGGTTTGCCATCAGAGAAAAAGGGGCCAAGGTTTTTCAATCTTGCTGTTGGAAGATCAAAGTTTCTTTCTGAAAACAGCAAAAAAACCAGTTCAAGGATGCAACTTCTCTTCTTCGCTATATCTGATAGATTGTTTAACTTTCCACTAACGGATAATTTGTGTGCCACCTTGTTTGATGTTCTTCTAGGTGGCGCTAGCCCGAAACAGGTGGTCTACCAATCATGGATTTCCCTCCTTGTTTTGTTAGCTAATTTTCTGTCATTCTCTTTATTTTGATGATTTTGCACCTTACCTGTTTCTTAAAAATGTTTGTTTACAGGTGTTACAGAAAAATAGCCTTGTTGACAAGCAGAAGAGCAGAGGGAATAATTCTCACTTTCTCCTTCCTCAGATTTTGCTTTTGATTTTTAGATTCCTATCCAGCTGTGGAGATGCATCTGCAAGAATGAAAATAATTTGTGATCTACTTGACCTTCTTGATTCAAATCCTCTGAATATAGAAGCGTTAATGGTACTGCACTACTGCATACAATTGATTTTTGATGTCATATGTATGCCGTGTATGCTTTTAAAAGTGCCATCTAATTGTTCAAAATTTTCCTTTAGGAATATGGTTGGAATGCTTGGTTAACAGCTTCTGTGAAACTTGACGTTGTAAAATACTATATGTCTGATTCAAGATATCAAGGTGACTATGAGATAAATGAGAAAAATCTTGTGATGAGGGTTTTCTCGGTTGTTCTTTGTCACTATATACAATTTATAAAAGGTGGCTGGCAACAATTAGAGGAGACTGTGAATTTTCTACTTCTGCACTGTGAGCAAGTATGTCAAACTCCTTATTTTTTTTACATATCTATTCTAGTCCACTCTATTTTTGTGATTTTTTTTCTCCATTAATGGATAATTTGCTTTAATTCTTGTCCTTGGTAGGTTGGCATATCATTCCGATACATGATCTGTGACATTTATGAAAACTTGTTTCAAAGGCTGGTAGATTTATCTGCTGAGGAGAATATTTTTAGTTCACAGCCTTGTCGAGATAATACATTATATCTTCTGCAACTTGTTGATGAGATGCTGATCTCTGCAGTTGGCAATAAGCTTCCGGTACCAACTTACTTGAGAATGTGTCTATATTATATTTATCCTTGGTTTATCTGCCCTGTCATAGGAATTTTTTTCTTCCTATATCTCTTTGTCAAATTCCCCAACATACCCAATCTGAACATGTGCATTTCTATATAAGATGAAGATTATGTTATCCTTTATTGGATATTTAGGCATTCAAACATTTGAGAATTTAAAAATAGTTATCCTTCCATGAAAGACCAAGCAAGATTTGTCTTTGTGTGTCCTCATCATCAGATACAAACATGTTACTACAGTGAAGTATTCTTTATGATTTGTCTTGTCTTTCCTACTTATGTATTTTTTTTTTTCTTTTTCAGACTAAAGATTGATATTATTTTGTTCTCTGTTTCTTACAGTTTCCTGCTAATTGCTCTGATTCTTATCTGGGTTCTTTAGAAGTTGAAAGCCAGAAAGAATATGACTCTTTGTTGCATGAGGTCTTGCAAGGAGAATTTGATGACAAAGTATCTGGGTATGCCCTTTTGATTTTCACTCATTATCTATGAAACTAATATGTTTTGTATTATCTGTTTGTGCCGTAATTGTAATGAAATCTGTGTGGGTTATTGAAATTAAATGATTTCTTCCAACTATGGTCAAATCTGTTTGTCTAGTCACTACCTTGAGGTTTCGTTTTATTTTTTATGACATTGGCTTTTTTTATCTTTTATCTTTTCTTAACTTCAAAGTTAGAGATAATTGGCTATTCTACTCTTCTAATCTTTTCATAAAGCCTTTGGCATTGTTCTTTTATCTTTTATTTTCTTTCTCTGGTCAAAAGCAAATAAAGTCTTGTTTTGCTTTTCTAGTTCAGGACAATGAACTATTTTCATTTGCTATAGAATTTTCACTCTATGGGAATATCAATTAATATGATTAGGAGAAGTAGAAGCAAGTGTTTACTTTATACAATTTTAAAAAGTTCTTATAAGCTTAGAATTTTCTTGTGATGATTTAGGTTACTAGTAGTTGGCATTTGTTTCTTTCATGAAACAGAATGATGAATATCAAGTTGGCTCAAACTTCATGACAATTGTATATTTGTCTTACAGTCCAATGTTCATGATTTCCTTGAGTATGTACTTGTTGGAAAAGTAGTTGTTGCTTTTTCCCTTTGTACACCATCCAAAATGGTGTTTGAAACATTGCACTTTTATTTTTACTAGAAGCTTTATAATTGAACTCAACCTCATAGGGAGATTTATGAAGACAGTATTCTTCCATCATATAAGATGTCCAGTGGAAAGTAACTTCATCTTGTTGTGAATCTTCCATTCTCAGAAATCAGGAATCTTACGGGCAGGCAGTGACAAGTGGAGAGGACATACCTACTGATAATTGGTGGAACTTATTTGACAATATATGGGTTGTTATTAGTGAGATGAATGGAATGGGTCCTAGCAAGACAGGACTCAGAAATTCAGCATCTGTTGGTCCATCTCTTGGCCAACGAGCACGTGGCTTGGTAGAATCTCTTAATATTCCTGCTGCAGAAATGGCTGCTGTTGTATCTGGAGGCATTGGCAATGCATTGAGTGGAAAACCAAATAAAAATGTTGATAAAGCCATGGCTTTAAGGGGGGAAAGGTGTCCAAGAATTGTCTTTCGACTTTTAATCCTATATCTCTGTAGATCCTCCCTGGAAAGAGCCTTGCGCTGTGTTCAACAATTCACCTCACTTTTGCCTTGCTTTTTGGCCACTGATGATGAGCAAAGCAAGAGTCGATTACAGCTCTTCATCTGGTAACTTTTAAATGCCCAAGTTTCAATATCTTGTGTGTCATACAACCATTTATATTGTGTTTTAAGAAAGGATATGGATTAGTGCTTTCTGTTGCCTTATGCTTGTTCCATAAAGTGTAACAATAAAAACATGGTGCTCAGGTCTTTGCTCATTGTACGATCCCAGTATGGAATGTTAGATAATGGTGGTCGTTTCCATGTAATAGCACACGTGATTCGAGAAACTATAAACTCTGGAAAGTCAATGCTTGCTACTAGCATGGTTGCCCGGGATGGCTCATTTGATTCAAGCAGCTACTCAAAAGAAACAAGCTCCATTCACAATCTAATTCAGAAGGATCGACTGCTTTCTGCGGTTTGTTCTGAACTTCAAATTTATCATCTTTTGTTTCACTAAGATTTGTTGTTTACTACCTGTTTCAGTCGGATGGAAATTTGCATCTTATTTTCTGATCTTATATTTCAAATGGTTGACAATATTCTGGAATTAGGAAGTTCCATGAATGTTTTCCTACGCTAAAGTTCCATTAGATTACAAATGGTTGTGTCTATTTTTCCAAAATTTGTGTTGTTTATTTAGACCATAGTTACTACTAGAGATAAAAACCTGGTTTCAATTGGTATTTTGATAATTCAACCCATATGATAGCCACATGGTTTCAAGTGATATTTTGATTTTTCAAACTATTTCTATTAAGTCTCATTTTGATGGAAGAAATAAAATGAGATATGAGATGGTGTAATACTCTGCTTTGATGTTTACTCTTATGAACATTTTGGTTCTCTGAATTGAAAATACTCTTTTGACATATCTCTAAGGGTCAATGGCAATAACCCTCACGGAGATATCAAATTTGTGCATTGCATGTTTTATTGATGCTGTCATTGCAGAAAGGCAGGAAATATAATCCTAACACTGAATCTGTTGCTTTTTTTATGTGATATTTTTTCAACTGGCTTTGCCATATTCTGCTGCCCTCTTTTCCAGGTTATCCCTCATTCAGTTCTCTTGTTTCAGGTTTCTGACGAGTCTAAGTATGTAAAAACATTAGAACACGACCGTAGCAGGCAGTTGCAGGAGCTTCGTGCTACGATGGGAGAAAATTCTTCTTTAGAAATTCATAACCAGACGGCATTTGAGGATGAGATACAAAGTAGCTTACACACTATTCTTGCTTCAGATGACAGGAGAAGGGCTGCATTCCTGCTTGTGCAAGAGGAGCAGCAGCAAAATGTTGCTGTATGTTAAATGATTTTTTCTGTTTTGGAACATGCTCTTTCTTTTGGTCCATAGTTTCTTTAATAGGTTCATTGTCATTGTTTCTTTTGCTTTCATTCCTTCTATTACTTTTGAATCTTGTGCTCATGTGTGTAAATAATACATTTTGCTTTAACAGGAAAAATGGATGCACATGTTGCGGACTTTAATCGATGAAAGAGGTCCTTGGTCTGCCAATCCATTTCCAAATGGATCTGTGATACACTGGAAACTTGACAAGACGGAAGATACATGGCGCCGTAGACCAAAGTTAAGGCGGAATTATCATTTTGATGAAAAGATGTGTCATCCACCTTCCACTTCCCCTAGTAATGAGGCTTCTCTTCCCAGTACCGAGAGCAAATCTAGTTTTGTTGGGCACATTCCTGAGCAAATGAAGCAGTTTCTGCTCCAAGGTGTACGCAGGATTACTGATGAGGGGAGCTCCGAACTTGTTGAAAGTGGTGCTGAACCAAGTGGACAGTCAGTTGTTCTTGAGGATCCTTCAGACAGTCACAGTGTGGAAGTAGTTAAAACCATCAGTGATCAGATGGATATTGTTCAAGATAGAAAAGAGTTTTCAGCATCTTCACCTGAAACTGAAATTAATGAGGTACATCTTATTGGTGGTATAAGAACAGTCAATCTGTGTTTTTTTTACTCATTAAAACATCTGGAATTCATTGTTAATTTGCGGTTTGCTGTTGCAGGTTGTTGTGTCAGTTTCATGTGTGCTTGTGACACCAAAAAGAAAATTGGCAGGTCAATTGGCAGTCATGAAAGATGTCTTGCATTTCTTTGGTGAATTTATAGTTGAAGGTACTGTGGGATCTTCAGTTTTCAAGAACTTAAATTCATCAGGCCATTTTGAGAGAGGTGATCTAAAGCCAAAGTCTATTAAGTGGTCCATTCATCTTGATATAAATTCTGAGAAGGGGACTTCTGACAATGTAGAGGCAGAAAATTTGCATAAAGAACAATTGAAAAATGTAAAGCGTCATAGGAGATGGAGTATTGGAAAGGTAGGGAACCATAGTTGTTTCATTTGTGCTGCATTGCTTGTATCTCTTAACATTAATTTAATTTCTTCTTGTTTACTTTGCTGGCCATAGATTAAAGCTGTTCATTGGACTCGGTATTTGCTTAGATATACTGCTATCGAGATTTTCTTCAGTGATTCAATTGCTCCCTTATTTATAAACTTCGCATCACAGAAGGATGCGAAGGAGATTGGAACCCTGATAGTCTCTACCAGAAATGAGCTGTTGTTTCGAAGAGGAAGTAGTAGGGACAGGAATGACCTTATTTCATTTGTTGATAGACGTGTGGCATTGGAAATGGCAGAAACTGCAAGGGAGAGCTGGAGGAGAAGGGATATAACGAATTTTGAGTATTTGATGATTCTCAACACACTTGCAGGAAGATCATATAATGATTTGACTCAGTATCCTGTCTTTCCTTGGATTTTGGCTGATTACTCATCTGAGTTTCTTGATTTTAACAAGTCATCAACTTTTAGGGATCTCTCCAAGCCTGTTGGAGCACTGGACTCAAAACGGTTTGAGGTCAGTTAATTTTCCCTTTTTTTTAATGAATGGCGTACTTAAATACTAATCCCCTACATCACCCTTTTCTTTTTCTTTCCAAATATTTCATTATAATGCTTCTTGATTCAGGTGTTTGAAGACAGGTATCGGAACTTCTGCGATCCCGATATACCCAGGTAAGTTTCAATCCTGGTTTCAGTACATTAAGTAGTTCTCTCCTAGAGAGTTTGATTAATTAATTGTCTTATGGGCTGCTGTGCTTCTACTTCCTGGTGCAGTTTCTATTATGGGTCTCACTACTCAAGCATGGGGATTGTGCTTTATTACCTCCTTCGGTTAGAACCTTTTACGTCTCTTCACCGTAATTTACAGGTATCTTCTTCACAGCATCACAAATTTAAGTATCTTATGATGTAAGACATGTAAATCGACCTCCTTGTCTGATAATGTTTTATGATAGAAGAGGAGGAATGAATATCTGGTGATCGGACTGTTTCTTTGGTGCAATAATGTTCAGCTGATAAACTTCTGTAAAACTGTGTCAAAAGCACTTTTTTCAGTGTGATCTTTGCAAAGTGCGTTTTTTTGGGACAGGTGGCAAGTAGCAACATATCTTTTATTTACTCTCGTACGGAGGGGAGTTGAGTTCACTTAAATTATCTTTACTTGAAATGTTCAATTGCAGGAGTCGACCAATATGGTAGTCTCTCTATTTAAAGGAGAACATTAAGTAGTACAAATGACTAAGATACCTTTAACCTTAATGCTTAACACAGGTGGAAACTTCATAATCTTAGGTTTTTGCCTGGAAAAAGCACAGCAGTAGTTTTATGAATAAATGTTATGAGATAATATTAGCAATTAGTTTTTCAAGGGCATGATGAATGGTAGAGTAGTAGGTGAACTTTAGCTATTAATTGATAAGTCATTGCATTAATGTCATGCTAAATCTGATAAGTGTAAAGTCATTGCAGTAGTGTCACACAAAGTCTGATCAGTGTATACTAGTAGTCATAGGTATGAATACATTAAATATGGTTCAAATACAGACTTATGAATAATTTACTTCTCATTCAATATGTCCTATATGCAATTTGGTTTCTTTCCTTGTTTATCACTTAAATTGCGTTGATTCTTGGTTTACAAGCTCCACTAATTTATCATTTTTCATCAGGGTGGTAAATTTGACCATGCAGATCGTCTTTTTCAAAGCATCGAAAGCACATATAGAAATTGCCTATCTAATACAAGTGACGTAAAGGAGTTGATTCCTGAGTTCTATTACATGCCCGAGTTTCTTATCAATTCGAACTCTTATCATCTTGGGGTGAAACAAGATGGTGAACCCATAAATGATGTTTCTCTCCCTCCCTGGGCTAAGGTATGTGAATTCCCGTTGAGGATGTCATGTTTCAGATATTATATAGCGACAAGTTGCTGAATAGGCTGTTTTGGCTTCAAGAACTTTTTGGAGTTTATAGTTGTCCTTATATTGCTCGAGAATCATTTGGTAGTCAGAAGGGTTATTTGATTTGTCTTAAGAGGAATAAATACATATGATTGTTGGTTAAAAGGGAGAATGTCTATAAATTCTGTCAAGGAGATAGAGACTTCTGCAACAAAAATCTAGCAGTTTCATTTTAGAATGTTTCACGGGCTTGTTTTTCCTGTAGCTCCTTCATTTTCTTGCTCAGGTTGTCCAATAGTTCTTATCATATCAAATTCATTAACACCCTTGATTAGAATTGTGATTCTAACTGTGTGGGTACAGAGTTTTATTTTTCGTACAGGGCCTATCATGAGAAATATTGGAAAAGTAACAATTACCAAGGCTCTAATGCAATTCTAGATATTCCATAATGAAATATGTTTCTATTGATTGAATTTTGAATAAATCTATTAATGAGATTATTTATGGGGAAAAAAAAAAGAAAAGATGCGCAAGATTATATATTAGGTGTATCTGGCAATACTTTTGCAAGGGTAGAAAGCCACATAAACAGATAAGCAGAACGAGCATATTTTTTACCTTTTTTTAATAGGAAACGATTTATGTTATAATTTTTGTTGACATGATAATGGAGATGAGTGGGTTAACGATGAATGAAAATTCCTAGGGAAGATAAGATAGAATTATTTAAGATAAGTTAGCATTATTTTTATTTTCAGACTGCAACATGAATTAATATGTAACCTTTAAAAATTGAATATCTACCACAATAGGGTGTCGAAAAAATAGCGAATGATGGTTGGAAAACATTGTCATGTTTGCTTTAGGCTTTGCTTGGCAGAGTTGAAAGAAGATTGGAAAGATGGAAAATTGAAGGGGTAGAAAAATAGAAAGATAGAAAATATAATTTTTCTTTCCATAGATTTGCTTGATAGGGAAGATGGAAATTTTGAAAGAAAAAGTAGTTTTCTTTCCATCCGTTGCTTGGTAGAGTTGAAAAATGAAAGGAAAGAAAGTAAAACATTTGAAAAATACATAATTTGGAACTAACATACATCTTTATCCCTCATTTTCTCTCCTCTTACCATTCCAATTTGGAAGGATTGATTTTTATATATTAGGATAGAAAACCATCATCTCTCCTATTTTCTTTCCTCTCAATTTTCTTCTCTACCAAGCACACTCCAATTTTATTTTCTTTCCACTTTTCCACTCCCTCCTTTCATACTTTTCCACCTAACCAAGCACAGCCTTAGTCCTATGAGATGAGGGGTGAACTTTCTAGGAGTTATGCTTCTTAATTTGATGAGAATTTGTGAACTAAACTTGCTTTATACTATTAAGATTTCTTTAGTAACTTTGTATATGTGTGTGTGTGTTCATATATATCTTTGTATCCTTTTCTAAGATCTCTTTTCTAGGAGTTAAGCTCCCATTGACTCCTTGACTTGCTGAGCTGAAGAATCCTTGTTAATATATGAGTTGGAATTGTATTTTGCTGAGCATTTAGTTTAACCCTAGATGGCCTGCTAAGAAATTTACTTCTGCTTGTCTTTTTATAGGGGTCACCTGAATTATTCGTTAGTAAAAATAGAGAGGCCCTTGAAAGCGAGTATGTTAGCTCAAATCTCCACCACTGGATTGATTTGGTATTTGGTTACAAGCAGCGCGGAAAACCAGCAGTGGAGGTATTCTGTGGAAAGACGATCTTTCAACAACCAAATATTGATTTTCCTTTTCTATTCTTTTGACTTTGAACTGTCTCATTTAAAATATACCTGGGTTGCAGGCTGCAAATGTCTTCTATTATTTAACTTATGAAGGTGCTGTTGATCTGGACTCTATGGATGATGAGTTGCAGAAATCAGCAATTGAAGATCAAATTGCAAATTTCGGTCAGACACCAATCCAGATTTTCCGCAAAAGGCACCCAAGAAGAGGGCCTCCAATTCCAATTGCTCATCCTTTGTATTTTACACCCGCTTCTATCAATTTGACATCTGTTCTTTCCTGTATAAGTTATCCACCATCTGCTGTTTTGTATGTTGGATTATTGGACTCGAACATTGTCATTGTGAACCAGGGCCTTACTTTATCTGTTAAGATGTGGTTGACAACTCAACTTCAGTCTGGTGGAAATTTCACCTTCTCAGGTTCTCAGGTTAGTTCTAAGTTTGTTTTTTTAAAAGAATAATAGATCTTTTGGATGTCCTTCAAATTACCTTTGATGTATTTTTGTTGAAGTAACTGTTCAAAATCTGCAGGATCCCTTCTTTGGAGTGGGTTCTAATATTATTTCCCCTCGTAAAATTGGGAGCCCTCTGGCAGAAAATGTTGAACTGGGAGCACAATGCTTTGCGACAATGCAAGCACCAGCTGAGAACTTTCTGATATCATGTGGCAATTGGGAAAACAGCTTTCAAGTCATATCTTTGAGTGATGGAAGAATGGTTCAGAGCGTACGACATCACAAAGATGTTGTCAGCTGTGTTGCAGGTATTTTCTTATAAAGGAGTATCATAAATCTGCTGACAAAAGGAATGTAAAGCTGGATTCCATTTTTGAACCTCTTCCTAATAATAATTGCAATCTGCTCAAAGTAATCATTTTTTTTTCTTTTGTAAAAATGTTTCTTCTTAAAGTGGGTCACATTAGCAATAATGAGAAATAAAAAAAATTCAAGTAGTGATGCTAAGACGGTTTTGTAATTCAAAGTTTCATAGGGTATTGATTTGTAAAGGAAACAAAGAGACAGACATGCACATAAAACTTGAATTGTATCATCTTATGAGTCTAGATGACGATGATCTGTATCTGCTAAATGTTTTTTTTTCCTTATGAATTGTTAGTTTGTGTTATTACTGCTTCTTGGAGTCTGTGGTTTCACTAGGATTGATACTACTGCAGTTACAGCTGATGGAAGCATTCTTGCTACTGGAAGTCACGACACTACAGTCATGGTGTGGGAAGTTCTCCGTGTCAGAATCCCAGAAAAGAGAGTTCGGAATATGCAGACAGACTGTGTCATTGCTGAAACTCCCTTCCATATTCTGTGTGGTCATGATGATATAATTACATGCCTGTATGTCAGTGTGGAGCTTGATATTGTTATTAGCGGGTCAAAAGATGGAACTTGTGTTTTCCATTCCTTGAGAGATGGAAGATATGTCCGATCTTTACTGCATCCATCTCGAAGTGCATTGTCAAAACTTGTAGCTTCTCGGCATGGACAGATTGTACTTTATTCTGATGGTGATCTCAGTTTACACCTCTATTCTATTAATGGAAAGCATCTTGCCTCTTCAGAATCCAATGGACGTCTTAACTGTGTTGAACTCAGTGGCTGCGGCGAGTTTTTGGTTTGTGCTGGTGACCAAGGACAGATTGTTGTTCGCTCTATGAGCACACTTGAGGTTGTTCAAAGATATAATGGGATAGGGAAGATAATAACTTCCCTAACTGTAACTCCAGAAGAATGCTTCTTGGCCGGGACAAAAGATGGAAGTCTTCTTGTGTATTCTATAGAAAACCCTCAACACCGTAAAACTAGCGTGTCCCGGAATCCAAAAACCTAAGTTTCTTTAGCAGGATAAGCAATGATTCAGGATTGGAATGATTGGTTTGACCATTACGTTTTGATTGGTGTTACTGGTCTCAGGTATTCTGCTCACCGATGTTTTTTTTCTAGTCATTTCTTTCATTTTAACGTAATTCTTAGCATAAGCAGGGACGAAACCAGAAAAATTTTTTGGGGGGCCGAAGTTAAATTGTAATTTGTACGATAGTAAAAATATAATTTTTAAAGGATTAAATTAAAATTTTATTATTTTTAGGGAGGCAAAGTGTAATATTATTTTATTAATTTAAAATTTTAAAAAATTTTAAAGGTCTAAATGGAAAATTTTTCATTTTAGGGGGATCAGGTCTTGCCATCCCTTCTGGTTTTGCCCCTGAGCATAAGCGTCATTCTTTAAAAATACTAATCTACTACATGCATGTAGCGCCGACTATTTTAAGTATGTAAGATCAAAATCTGCTTAATATGGTTTATGTGTCCTTTCTTGGTCTGAATGATGATGCCTCCACAGGGCATTGCTATTTGAAGTTCCGTTGGTGGTTCCTTTTTCTGGCTTACAAAAGTGCATGTCGGTTTTGTTTGGCTTATAAAATATGAGGATTTAACAAAATTGATATCCTATATAATACTCGCACTCTTTCCCGTATGAGTGAAGCTGCCCAGCTGTATGACTAGGACCTTATCCCCTGGTCCATGCTTATATAGTAGGTCCTACATTACACAAACACAACTAGGGGCATGTTGGTCTAAATCCTCAAAAGATTTACGGAATAGGACTATATATTTTTGAAAATTACAGAATAAATATTTTAAATAAGCCAATACCACCATGTTTGGAAAAGATTGATTGTAATCTATGTTCATATTGATACTATACATGTGTATACATAGTCCAGATTCGTGCCTTGGACCTCAAACGAACAGAACTAATGCTATATATTTGCACGCATTCAGAAAATGTGAATATTTCTAGGTATTTTAGGACATGTTGAAATGTGTCAAAAAGGGTTTCACTGCTTATCAGTATTAGATATCGGCAATGGTTGCTAAATCTTGGCCTGAAAAAGTAACTTAAATGCATTTAGTTGCAGAATTTGAGCTCAATATCCTACTCTGACCTTTCCATGTTTATTCGACTTTTATTTCAACAAATGTCTGGCATTTTATGTTCTGTTTTCATCTTTTTCTTTTCCAATTTTTAACAGGAATGCATTTGAAAATCCTATCCATTCCATTTCCAGGTACTGGGGCCATGCATGATCTATATGTTTAGCACATGATGACGAATTACTGATTAGTCTTTCAACAGCGTTTTATTATCCAACATACAGGATTCTTACCCATTTTGTAACATTAAGAGATAGGGAGGTAAGATGTGCAAACTTTTTAGAAATTCAATTTTCTTTGTTAGATCATAACAAGGAGCTGAGACAGCATATGTGTACAATATTATTCTGAACTAGGTTAGGTTTCAATTCTTTTGTATTACCAACTCTCTCAGCTCATATATATACTTTTGTTTTTGCTTTTATAAATAGAAAAATATCCAAAATCTCAACCCAAACTTTGTACATGTATGCAACAGTGCCTGCTTCTGAATGAATAATTTTCTTCACCACCTTTGAATGAATAGATAATTCATAAATCCATCTCGGTTTTTTTGTTTTGTGTCGTGATATTATTGTTTTTATATATATTCATATAAATTTTGATAGGGTAGTGATTTTATTATATTGTGTTGCGGGCGGCGTTCTGTATACTGGTATCTTTTTCATGTTATGGTCGCGTTGTGACGCTATCATGTTTAATTTTTGCCAGATCTATTTAGGAACATAGGCAAGGGGAAGGAACGTTTTATGATATGTTTTTTTTGGTTAAGGTAATTGGGAGTTCCTTGTGTTATAGGTACTGGATTACATTAATCCTTTTTTTTATTAATAAGAGAGAAAATATAAAACAGTGACTAATCAATCACTAATATTAGTGTCACAACTCTATTTACATCTGCATTTAGTAAGTTACGAATTGTATTTGATGGATAGTAAAAAATAAAACATTGTAACGGTTGATCTCAAACCATTGAATCGATTTAATTTTTGTATCATTAAAAAAAATTAAATAAGTTTAGATTATAACTGAGTTGCTATTTATTGTATAAAAATATTATAAAATTTATTTTTTTTAATTGTAGTTTAATTTCAAATAAAAGATTTCTTTTGCAAAATCAAACTTTGAAAATATTAATTTTGTTAAATAATAAATGATTTTTTTAAAATAGTAAATATTAGTTCTTTTTCAATTTGGTTTTATTTTTTTCCTTTTAATAGATAGAGGCTAAATTCATTTTTTTTTTCTTTTAGAAGTTTCTTGCTGTTGATATAAAGAAGATACGACCCATTATGGAGAAAAAGGTGCACTTTGTTATCATTATGTATTTATGTCATATATGAAAAATTTTCATTAATCACTATTAGAACGTAAATTTTATCAATTCAAAAAAAAATAAAAAAATGTAATTTTTTTTTGAATTACAAGGGAAAAGTAAAGTTTTAACAATAACGTGATTGATGTGACTTGAATTTAAATTACATTTAGAGTAATAAACATCTTTAATCATCGAATCAATACACGAGTTAAAAAACGTAAACTTTAAAAAAAAAAGGCATGCACATTTAGATATCTTTAAAAAAATAAGAATAAATTAATAATGAGAAACAACAATATATTAATTTTATCCATAGAATTAAAGAAATTGTTGTACCCAAACGTGTATAGTTATAAAAATTAAAGAAATGTATGGTTATATATTTGTTCAAGTTTTCAGATAAGTTAACATTGATTTTGAGTTGAATCATAAAATTGGAAAAAAGAAAATTAGAGGAGGTTGGCATTGTGATAGACGAAACTCGAATGGGACATGGAAATTAGCCTTTAAAATGAATCGTTTCGTTCTGGCCTCACTTTCTCATTGGTGTCGGTCGGACCAACAATCTACACTCCTCCGTTTTTTAACTTAGACACCACACCACTTCTCTCTTTTTCTCTGACATCTCCCACAACAAGCCCAATAAAACGCAAGTACTTTTCTTTTCTTTCTTCATTCCTTATCATTAATTACTTAATTGGATTCATTAGGGTTAGTTTTTTTTTGTCCCTATTATTTCCCCCCTTTTCCCCTTTGTTTCACTGTAATGCTTCCACATCCTCAATTTCCTCAATGTACGGACAGTCTCAGCCCATGAACATCCCTGCCTCGATCGCCGACAACGATGTTTCTGCCTCCGCACCCACCGATAACCACCAAAGCGTTAGTTACGATGCTCATCCTCTTGACGACGGCGTCGGAGTCGATGACGTCTCCGCCGATCCCCTCTATGTCACTTCCACCCCCTCTGACTTAGCTCTCGTTCAACGTGTCGACGGTGCCAGCCAACTCACTCTTTCCTTTCGTGGCCAGGTCTATGTTTTCGATGCTATTACTCCCGAGAAGGTATATTACATTTTTTTCTTTTCTCTTAACAACTTTTTTCTCAGTTAGGCCAATTAGGGTTTGCTTAATGGTTTGATTTTTGAAGAACCAAAAATCGTTGGCTTAAATTGTAGAAAGATGTGATTGCTGTTCCTCTTACTTTAAGTTATCAAACCGAAAAATGCAACTTCAATATCATACTTTTGACCTTTCGTGTTTCAATATTATCCTCCAATGAAATGCACATCGTAATGATTTTCATTTTGGTCGTACTGTTTGCAGTTCCATGCGGTGTTATTACTGTTGGGTGGAAGTGAACTGACTTCAGGTCCCCAAGGTGTTGAAATGTCAGCTCAGAACCAAAGGGTAATTCTCTTAAATTTGTTTAATCTAGAATTTGAATTTATTTTTCTTTTTAATTTTTAGTTTATCTATTCCTTGTTCTTTTTAGGTTGTTTTCGACTTTCCGAGAGGATCTAATCAACCGCATAGAGCAGCCTCTTTAGATAGATTTCGTCAGAAGAGAAAAGAGCGATGCTTTGATAAGAAAGTCCGATATAGTGTTCGTCAAGAAGTTGCTCTTAGGTGTGCATTTTCCTTCCCTAAATACAGTTATTTAGAACTTTGATATTCAATATGTTGCTCTTGTAATTGAGGCTAGAAACTTTACCCTGAGAACTAGTATTAATGGGCTTTTGAGGTTTAAGGAATTACTGAGAAACAGGATTTTAAGAAGGTTATGGTTTATTATACTATGAGAAATAGATTGGCTATGCTGGATGGGTGAAGCATATGACCTTTTCCATAAATTTTGTATTTCTGCAAGTTATGTTCTTCCGTTTTGCATTTGAATCTGAGCCAATTTTTTCTTTATTATTACTGAATACATGATTAACGTTAGATTAGTTTATCTGTTTTTCTGAATCTATTTGCTCATTGTTATAAACCAAGGATCTTTATAAAGAGTATGCTGTGCATTAGTAGACTATAAATATATATTATCATCCAATTCTAAATTGTGATAAATAAGCATATTGCAGAGTGGTAGCAGCCCAGGTAGATAAGATTTTAGGAATTGTGCTAACGAGATATTATAAAGTCCTATACTCTTATAAGGCCTAATATACCATAAAATTGTTAAAAAACTGTTAAGGATCTAGGGAGTAAAAATAGAGCCGAGAGACTAACAAATCAGTGTTACAAGGAAATATGTCTTAGAACACTGGACTGTGTAAGGATATTTTTCAACCCATTTGATATTACCAAGTTTAATAATTAATTTCTTGGTGCTTGTGACTGACTTTAGCATCTTTCGTTTTGCTAGAAAACTATCAATTCAAGCAGAAAAATGTGATAGAACATAATATCCACAGGGAATAACCAAATAAGCATTGATCTGGCATGTCTAATCATGTCACTTTTTTAAAAATGGATTACAAGTTTATGCAGTGCTTTTTAATTTGGAAGAAGCCATTATTTTGGCATAAATTTTCAATTATGGAATCTATATGAACTCATATTTGTAATTCTGTCATCTATAGTGAGGATGCTGTACAATAATGCAATTTCAATTCACTAATAGCTTCTTGTATCCAAAAATATTGGGGATTTATTTTCTAAAGTGGAAACAAGAAGTCTGAACTGTTGCAGTCAGGCAAGTTTAACTTTAACTGGTTGTCACTTTAAACTATCGTTTCAGTTTGACATGCTTATGTACAAGAAATGGATGAAGTGCAATAAGGGTCTTACTGAAGGGAAAAGATCTTGAAGGAATCAAACGATAGTGTAGGATACTATTTTTCCTCCAGGTTTAATTGGCTGCTCTAGGTAATTGAACAGCACAGACAAATGAGAGAGGATGCCCTTTTTATCCTTCTAGGGAAGTTTACATTTCTACCAATGGTTAACAACGTAATTTAGAAATAGAACATGCATATAGTTAAGTTGATGGAATTGAATTCTTAATATCTTATCTTAGCGTGTTTTATTAAACTGAAATGGGGGTCTAGAAAACTCATTAGAGATGATCTGTCCTTGTTGACAAATTTTTCTTTATTCCATTTATAGTAAGTTCTTGTTTCTAATTTTTTTGAGTGCATTAGGATGCAGCGTAATAAGGGTCAATTTACATCTGCCAAGAAGTCCGAAGGAGCTCACAGCTGGGGTTCTTCCCAGGAGGATGATAACCTAGCTGATGGCATGTGAGTTTTCTACTGGCTTCTAGTCTGTTATTATTTGCATTTTCTTTCTGTGAAGATTGGTAAATATGTTTTATTTTTACTTTCGTTCATACATCTCGATTTCTCATTCATCTTCTTTATCAGTAATTAGCATAACATTTACAGTTCCTGGTGAAATATCAATATATGCTATAATAATCATAGTTATGGTGTAATGTCATTTTCTCACTTGCCAGATGTACACACTGTGGCATTAGCTCAAAGTCCACACCAATGATGCGACGTGGTCCATCTGGTCCAAGGTCTCTATGCAATGCATGTGGACTTTTTTGGGCAAACAAGGTAGGTGTCTCTACTATGATTTACACTTTCACATATCTTCAGTTTGTCCATGGTTCTTGTTTACCATTAAGAAAATTTGCTGCTACATTTGTAATCGTGATTGTTTCATATATTGGGTAGTTTTAGACGAGCAAATCACTTTTAATTGCTCCTTGAAGATTTTATCTATTGGGATGATTGCAATTAATGTTCCGATTGAAAAGTTTAATTGCCATGTGCACAACAAGTTCTCTATCATAAAAAGTATAGTGCTGTTATAACGTTTAAGGGGACTGACTGGACAGGGATAAGAACTTTTCTCACTGTCTGGGATGGGGTAAACAGCATTTAAGGATGGGGTTTAGAAAAGTCTGGGGATGTGGTAGGGGACAGAATGCATTCCCTCTCACTAAATCCTCTCCCATTGTTTACCTCTCCAATTTTGATTCTTGCCTCTAAGTTCTGTCCCCACTGTCTCTTTATGAGATTTATTATTATTTGCTTTTTAGTTTTGATAGTGCATCTGCTGAACATTCAACAAGCTACATATGTTGGGTTTGAAAGAATTGTACTTCATGCAGGGAACTTTGAGGGATATTCCCAAGAAAACTCAGGATATCTCCCTAGTTTCTGTTCAGCAGGTGTGTTCATTAACACCTAGAACTTGTTAGGTGTCTTGATCTAAATTATTATCCCTTGCAGTTTGTATAACATAAACACGGCTTTGCTTTGCTTTTTTTTTTTTTTCGTGATATAGGGAGAATGTGAAACAAATGACTCAAATTCTGGAACTGCTATCCCTACTACACAAAGCAATGTAGTTTCTTTCTCAAATGGTGATGGCTCGGCTCTAATTGCCGAGAACTGATCATTTTTGCCAATATGACCATTGTGTCGATTAGGTCTTGGATGGTAAATTTTTTAAGTACTGTCTTTATATGTACAGATATCATAGTTGCCTTCATCAATATACGAGGTTTTCTCCTCCTATTCCTTCTCGAGTTTTTGTACTTTTGCATGAGATTACCTGTTTTAAGAGAACCCTACGCCGTATGTATGAGCTGAAGCTTCAAGTTTCTACCTTTGGTAATTTTACCTTCCCTGTTTGTCAAAACCCTTTTTTTTTTTTTACCCTACCATGTTCCTAAAGGCGAACCTGGTAAATAATATAATACCAACGGTAAGTACTTTTTTCTAATGGCTTTGTAGTATGTTGTTTTTAATTAAATAAAGGAAGTAGATGTGATTAAAAAGAAAATACTAGATTGTTGGATACAATACATTCTTTTGCATATCACTAGCTAATAAGGAGGTTAAACAACTAAAAGGAGTCCTACATAAGCAAAATAAATTGTGAACTATCAGCTGCTTCCAAGGCATGTTAAAGCATTTGTACAGTTTTGCTTTTTCGAAATATGTGCTTTAATGACCTAGAAGTCACACTACGAAGATCACAAAAAGATAAGTGGATACTAGAAACTGAATCAGTAGACATGAAATGTATTTTATTTCCCTCCCCAAATTTAATCTGCCCTTCAATGCCTATAATTCGGCCTCCAAGTACTTAATTCTCATTTCTCTATTGGGGTTTCCTAGAGAAGATCCATCGGTATTAAAGTGGTTTTCAAGACACAGGAACAAACCGGGGTAGATGTATTCTATTTACCGCTAGAGATAGCCAAAAACTCTAGTGCTGCAGGAGTAACTCTTTTAGGACTATGTTCTTTCGGGCAATCATCTCCAAGTATTAGGGCGTTGCGGGTGATCGAAATTTTCCATAGGGTGAAGGCAAATAACAACTTCAAATAGATCCTTGGTTTTACACACCAGATCTTAGCAAAGTTATTATCTACTACCCATTCAACATAAAAAATGATTGGAACTTTGGTCCCAAACACTATGAGTAAACTGACAATCCTTAAATAGGTGCTGCATATCTTTCTGAGCAGATAAACACGGAGGTCATGAGTCTTTCGTCGTCAGAGGCCACATTTCCAAAGGAATATGTTGTTTCAGAGATAGCTTAGCTTTCCAAATGAGAATTGTGGTTCAGTGTTTTAGTGCTAATAAAGACACACTTGCAAGCGAGAAGCGGCCATCCTTTGAGAGACCTCAACAAATAAATAACATCACTTCCCCCAGTTGAATCAGTAACTGGGGTACTCAAGAAAGCGTCAACCAGATCTCGTGGGATAAACACAAAAACAATGTATACTAGATTCCTCCCATTGATCTCTAACTTGGCTGAAATCCCAGCAACCTTCCTCCTGGTTAAGCGGGCCTGTTCCTAATTGATCATTGTGGTGAGTAAAGTGGTAATATTTGGCAAGGAGCTCAATGTTTTAGAAGTAGTCATTACAAATTGTGGATTGTTGGGGTTCAGAAAGTATTTAGCTATATGAGTTTGAGTCCACATGCATCAGTCTCTGAGAGATATATTAAAGAAACATGAAGACCATTTGTGTAATGTTGAAGTGTAAGGCAGCAGGGGTGCATGATTTTTAATGTTTTGGAAGGCTAATTTGAATTCGGATAAGGAAATGGGAAGTTTTGAATTAAAAATTGAGAATACAAAATTCAATTTAATTGCAAGAACAGAAATTTCAAGTTTAACTATATTGGGCTCCTCACTTTCTTTCTTTAATGGACTAGGCTTTGTTTGGTCACCTTTTATAGATTTCAAATGACATCGTTTAGATCCACTCACCTACTACTATCCTTCTCAATTTTTAAAATGATTATCATATGGATTAATGTAATTTTAGATGGAAAATCGAATCTAAAATTTTTTAATTAATCGAGTTGACGAATCATATTTTATTATTATAATTCAATTTGATTTTTTTTTTGAATTGAGTCGAGTGAAATGAAATGAAATTCAAGTCGAGTTAAATCGAGTGAAATTTTTCAAGTTAAATTAAAATCTTGTTACAATTTAATTAATTCCATGTTATAGCACATAAATTTGAAATCATATATATTTGAAAATTTTTTCAAAGTAAAATAAGAAAAAAAATAATTTAGCATGATAAACTTAAATAATCAATTAATTTATTTAGGTTCCAATTTTTTTAAAAATATAAATTTTGGAATTTTATAAATATTTTGAATTTTTTTTGTAATTTTTGTTGAGAAACATCAATTTGCTCATTTTCAAAATCTATAATGATCAAAAGAGTATTTATACTAATTTGTTATTCAAATGATTCGAGTTAACTCGAACAAATTAATTTAATTAACTCAAATTTTGAATTTTTTCAATGAATCGAGTTTTGCTTACTTTGAAGGGCTAATTTAATATTACTTTTGAAAAATGTAAATTATTTTAAAAAATAATATTGCGTCATAATGGGTTTTTTCGTTTAGCGACAGAAGTAGAAGAAAAAGGGATGAGGGATGAAAAAGTAATAAAGTAAGTATTTTTGGAAGAAAAAAAGTAAAAATTTTAGCTTTTCCATTAAGTCAAGAGTGCTTTTGAAAAGTAAAAATCTTATAAAAAAAATTATTAGTTTAGCACAATTTTCTTTTTAAAAGTACTTTTTCACAACATTATTAAATACAAATATAGCAATTAAATTCATTTTGATACTTATATTTTTTTCACGATTATAAAAGTTTGGTGATATAATATAAAATTATATTATATTATCAAATCTTAGTAAAATTTAAATTCAGAGTATAAAAATAATCTAATTATCACAAGTATCAAAATAAATTTGGAAAAAAATTAAATACTAAAATAATTGTAAATTTGAAGTAAAAGAAAAAAAAATCATATTAACCCATATCATATAGAATGAGAGAGTGACGTTACACCGCAGAAGCAAAGCAACCAACCAACCAACCCCCGTCCCGCCCGAACAAACTTGGATCTGACATATCACAGCCCGCACTTCTATACTTTACTTATGCATATAATATCAATAATATTCCCAACACAAACAAACACTTCGCCACCAACCCACTATCAAACACTTCTTCTTCTTTTTTCCCTTGGAACAGTTGAGCCGAGACGCGAGCAATGGCGGTGGCAATGAGCTTTCGTAGATTGTCTTCCTCCATCAAGTCCCCAATCAGACCTCTCTTCAGTGGCAACTCCTTCTATTATATGGTTCTACATCTCTACTTTTTCCTTTTTTGTTCCATTCCTTTTTTAGTTAAATTTCTTTTCTTTTTTCATTTGCAGTCAACAGCTGCGGTGGAGAAAGAGAAAGCTCGTGCTAATGTAAGCGTCATTAGTAATATTATTTTCAAAGGAGCTTTAGATCTTTGGTCTTTTTTATTGTGATTTATGCAAAAAAAAAAAAAAAAGGAAAAACGTGTTTGGTTGTGCAGTGGATACATCAGTTGAATGCTCCGCTAGAGGAAATCGATCCTGAAATTGCTAACATAATCGAACTCGAGAAAGCTAGGCAATGGAAGGTATTTTTTTTGTTAATAAATTCAAATCTCGAGCCTTTTTTTTTTTTCGCATTTCTGGTTTTTATTTTATACTCTATTTCCTTTTCTATAACTTAAGTTAGGTATTTGATTGATTAAGAGATCAAATTCGTTTTTTATTTTATTTTCTGTTTAATGTGTAATAGGGACTAGAACTCATACCATCAGAGAATTTTACATCCCTATCAGTGATGCAAGCAGTGGGCTCTGTCATGACCAACAAGTACAGTGAAGGGTATCCTGGTGCTAGATACTACGGAGGAAACGAGTTAAGACGATCTACTTTGATTTTGCATATTGTTAATTTTATTTCACTGCTAATATAAGTTTAAAAATGGATGTGGGTTCATCTACAAATTGATTTCAGACCGGTTGTAACTTTCAGGGATTGAATTGGAAAATAAGATGCTTTGCTAGAGATGTTATATGTGGTTGTACATTTTGGTATAAATTATTGATAACTATGTTGCTCTGATTCTTCATTTTTCTTTAAGTCCGTCCGAGTAACATAGATTAATTGGTCAAAGTCACTGTCTAATGTTGTTAATTCTATATGATCAGATACATTGACATGGCCGAGTCCTTGTGTCAAACGCGTGCACTAGAGGCTTTTGGGTTGGATCCTGCAAAGTGGGGAGGTGAATGAATCATGCAAACCCTTTTCTATATTTAGTTAAATATCTGTTTTTACCCTTTATTTTGAGCATGCGAAGGATTCTGTGTACAGATATTTACTTTCTAGGTAGCATGTAGCTTATCCTGTATCTGTTTCATTATGCAGTCAATGTGCAGTCACTTTCCGGATCTCCTGCAAACTTTCAGGTTTATACTGCATTGTTGAAACCTCATGAGCGAATTATGGCACTAGATTTACCCCATGGTGGACATCTTTCACATGGTTATCAGGTGCTTACCAATTCCATCAATCACGAGCTTTTCTGCTGAACTTTGTTATAGTTTTGTCTTCTCTTGTTAATTCTAATTTTTTTTATCTGCATTTATTTTCTAAAGAAATAGCATATCAGGTAACATTACTTTATGGCCAATCAACTGGTGTTTATAGTGTTTGAAACTCAAGTGTTGATTCTTCTTTGCATCATACAGACTGACACTAAGAAGATATCTGCTGTGTCAGTATTCTTTGAGACAATGCCATATAGATTGAACGAGAGTACAGGTTATATTGACTACGATCAGGTAGCTCTTCTCTTCTCTTCTATTCTATGTTGGTAGAGATGTGAATTTCTCTTTCTTAAATTTCATGCATCTTCAGAAACAGAGCGTCTGCATTTTGGGTAATCTAGACATGTGTAACTGACAACTGTATCAAGTTCAAAACCTGGAATGCACATTCTGATCAATGTTTCTCTTACTTCTCACAACCCGTTTGAGATTCATGGCTAGAACATTTTGTGAATACTTACTACATGCTGTATCTTTTAAGCGTAATTTGACAAAGGAAATAATTATATCTTATAGTTAAAAAAAATTTCAATGAATGGTTTGAATTTTCTGATGTATGGAACTTGCATATATTTCATAAATGAAATTCAGCAGTGGAGTGGAAGCTGCTACAAGCCTTATCTGTGTCAAAATCTGTTTGCATAAAATTTTCTTGCATACAAGTATTTTCTTGACTTAGGTAAAACTTGAGAGTCTCTTTCAAATGGTTGATTTTGATGAATTGAAATGTTTGCAGCTAGAGAAAAGTGCAGTGCTTTTCAGACCAAAACTTATAGTTGCTGGTGCCAGTGCTTATGCTCGCCTTTATGACTATGCTCGTATACGCAAGGTAAAACACCCTTGACTTGCAGTTGGAAGACTTCTTCATATATCAGTGGAAATTTTGACTCAACTTCAAGAAACTAAGAGACTCTAATTGCTTATTGACAGGTCTGTGATAAGCAGAAAAGCAATTATGTTGGCTGACATGGCACATATTAGCGGGTTGGTTGCTGCAGGTGTTATTCCATCTCCTTTTGAATATGCTGATGTTGTGACAACCACAACACACAAGTCACTTCGTGGTCCACGTGGTGCTATGATTTTCTTCAGGAAGGGAGTCAAAGAGATTAACAAACAAGGGAAAGAGGTGAGTATGTTCTAAGTTTTGGTGTGTTTCTCTCTGTCTCTCTCTCTCTAATGAGTTTGATGGGTGGAAAATAGAAGGAAAGAGTGACTTATTTGATTTCTTGAGTTCCATCCTACAGGTAATGTATGACTTGGAAGACAAAATTAATCAAGCTGTCTTTCCTGGACTTCAAGGTGGACCACATAATCACACCATAGCTGGTTTAGCAGTTGCATTGAAGCAGGTATTCATTGATAAAAAAATTGTGTATATGCAAGTTAAATACATGATGGCAAGCTCAGGCCATACAATTTCTTGATACAAGTTAACCAGGAGTCTTTAGGTTTCTTGAGTTTGACATATGTGCTTATAGGTCAGGACACCCGAGTACAAGGCTTACCAAGAGCAAGTTCTCAGTAATTGCTCAAAATTTGCTCAGGTAAACTGAATGATCCAGCTCATATTGATGCAAGTTCACTACTTGGCTTAAGTGAAAAATTATGAACAGCATTATTGTGTCCACTATCGAGTGATTTAACTGTGATATGTTGCAATTCTATGTTTTTGGCTTTTGTAGAGGTTGTTAGAGAACGGCTATGAACTAGTATCTGGCGGGACCGAGAACCATTTAGTCTTGGTCAATTTGCAAAACAAGGTATGAGCTTCTTGACTTCTTTGTCCTCTCAAACTGATTTACCGAAAATTCTTTTACCTTTTATGTTGTCCGTACATAGATTGTGATGATTTTTTTTTTCCGATTTCAAACACTTTCAAACTATTTAATTGGTAATGGAAGTATAAAATTATAAAACGATAATAACTTCCTCGCTTTTGGAATGGTGTTCAACAGGGTATTGATGGCTCAAGAGTTGAGAAGGCATTGGAGTCGGTTCACATTGCAGCCAATAAAAACACTGTTCCAGGGGATGTGTCTGCTATGGTTCCTGGTGGTATCCGCATGGGTATAGGACCCTTCACACTTTTGGTCGTTAAGCCATCCATTTCTTTTCTTTGGTGGTTAGGTAGGTCCCTGGATTTTAAATTTTAAATTCTTTGTTTTAATGTGATTCAGGAACCCCAGCTCTCACTTCTAGGGGTTTCATTGAGGAAGATTTCGAGAAGGTAGCTGACTTCTTCGACGCTGCTGTGAAATTAGCCTTGAAAATCAAGGCCAAGACGGAAGGTATATTTTTTCCGTTTCCTCTGCCACCTATACAGCAATATTTTTATACGTTGAAATAAAGGAAAGTAAGCTCACATATTTCCCTTGAACTATGATTAATCCAGGAACAAAGTTGAAGGATTTTGTTGCAACCTTACAGTCAGATACAAACTTTCAATCTGAAATCGCTAAGCTCCGACAAGAAGTCGAGGAGTACGCAAAACAGTTTCCGACTATTGGTTTTGAGAAAGAAGCAATGAAATACAAGGACTAAAGCGGATATATCTTTACACACAATGCAAGGTTTGTCAGCACTAAAGAACTTCCTAAACTGGTTGCTGTCTTATTTGTTGAACGTAATCTTCTAGAGGCAAACTATCTTAGAATTTATTGAAATGCCAAAATATGCACGTTTGTTTTTAGTATTAAGGATGTTATCTGGGGTTGAGCCGAACTGTATTCTAACTGTATGAAACTATGAGCTTTTCATTCAAACTTTGAGACTTGAAGTTCGGCTCAAGCTTCGTTCTCGAAGCTGAAAATCGATTCGAGTTTTAAAAAAGAAAATGAACTGCTCATGTTTGTTTAATTAGACTCGTTTATTGGCTATTAAATTCATGTATCAAACAATTCAGTTGAGTTGGATAGCTAGTTTTACTATTTAAAAGATAATAAATTAATTTTTCATATTGATGATTATATATATATATATATATATTATTTAATAATTCAGGTCACTTGAGCTTGAATTTGAGAAATATTCTTGCTCAAGACTGGTTCAAACAAATAACTATACCTTTGGAAAAATTTAATAATTGTTTTTAAGTTTATAATTTATACTATGTTATTTTTATATATTATGCAATTTATAACACGTTAAAAAAAAAACTTGTATTAAATATATAATAATATTTTAATGTAAATGTAATTAAAATAAAATTAAGATGAATATATATAAAAAATTTAATAAATTAAAATATATAAAATTATTAAATATTAAATTAAAATAATATAAATATTGTTACTTTTTTAAAAAATATATAGACGAGTTTAAAATAGATTTGGATTAATCTTTTATAAATATGAATAGATTTAAATAAATTTTATACATATATTTTGGGTTGGATTGAATTTGATCAAATATAAACACCTCTAATTATTATGATATTTTTACCCAACACCGCTTCAAGTTTATGATTGAATGTTTTATCCTTATATCAATATATTTTAAAAAATAATTGAATTACAAATATATCAGTTTATAATTAATGCTCGGTTCTACGAATCACATAGGAATAATTATAATTATTCAAAAGAGTTTAACAAATAGCAAAGTTTTAATGAACAATCAAATGAAGAATTCAACAATGTATCCAAAACAATCAAATACCTTAAACATAATGATACAAATATCATTAGGTAATCTTAGATCAACTCAACAATTTCCAAATTTAAAAATTCAAGTAATTAATATCATTAACTTTTTTATTAAATATATTTGTGTGATATTTAAAATTAAAAAATAAAAAAAATACTTGGTATAATTAAATTTAATAAAGAAATTTAATGATTTCTTTTTTATTCTTCATGGTCATTTTATGGTCCAAACAGTTTTTAATTTAAAAATTCAAGTTTAATTATTAATATCGTTAATTTTTTGTTAAATTTATTAGGGTGACATTTTAAAATATAACAAAGAACTCACTTAGTAAAAGTTGTTAAATTCATTGTGTTTTTTTGGTATTCTTCATGTCCGTTTTATGGTTTATATTCATGATAAAATTGATTTTTTTTTTTTAAAATCCACTTGGTAGAATTGAATTTAATAGAGAAATCCAATGGTGTTTTTTTTTTTATATATATTTCTCATGTCATTTTACAGTCGATGTTCGGAATTTGTAGCTTTCCCTTTCAATAATGTTATCTCTGATGTTCAAACATACATTTCACATTGGGATGCAATGTGTGTTACCATTACACCCAATACTTGGTGAAATTTAATGGTATTAACAATTCTTAAAATTCACTTCAACATTTTAAATAGAATAAATAATTTCAATTACCTAATGAGTTTGTAAACATTGGAGTACCAAATTATATAAAAAATTAAAATATAAAAATTAAATTTGTGTATAGTATAAAGACAAAAATTAAAATTTAACCATTTTTTTTCTGATGTGATTACATGATAATATCTGTTTATATTTTTTTAACTCTTTGATAAAACACATACATTTTATACACTCAAATATTCAAATCGAATCTTCCAATATCAACATCATACTTTTTTTCATTGAAATCAAATATAATTTATAATCGTTAAACATCACAGTTAAAATTTGGTAAAGAAAATAGACAATGTCAACATATGTTATATTTAATAATTTTTAAACTTAAATAATTAAAAATAAATCAAATCCTCATGAAATAATTAGAAAATTGATCCTTACATATCAATATTTGTTATATTTTTGACATGACACATGAATAGTCATATCATCAATTAACTACATGTCAGAAACTTTAATGAAAAAAGACTTAATATTTATTTTTAATTAAAGACTGAATTAATTTTTAATTATTTTATAAGAGTTTTTTAGGAGTTAATCGTAAACTTAATTGGATGTTTTTTCCTGAAACATTATTGGTGTTTTCTTGTAAAAGCATCACAAATTTTTTTATATTATATATTAAATTACATTTTAGTTGTTATATTTTAAAAAAATATAACAAATTAATTTCAATATAATAGATGAGCAAGCAAAACAATTTTTCATTAAAATTTGGTTTTTATATACAAGATATAATAATAAATTTACCCCCTAATATTTACAAATTTATTGAATTTAACCCTTACTTTTTTATTGGAAGTAAATTTTGTTTAATATAACCATTGACTTCTATTAGGCTAGTATTGTCATTTTTTAAATTTTTTGTTTATAATTTTAAACTTTTAAAGAACTAAATTAATTTTTCTAATTTGTTATTAAGACTTTTTTTTAACTCTTTAGTCATATTAGATTAAAAAAATTTTAATTTACTTCTAATAAAAATGTATAGGTGAAATTGAATAAATGTGTAAAGATAAGGAGCTAAATTTGTCATTTTATCTCCTATATAAACACTATATTTTAAAAGGTACTGTTTTGTTTATCTATCCTATAGGAATTAATTTGTCCATTTGTTTAATAAAGAAACTAAAGTAGAGGGGGATTCGTGATATTTTACCGTGTTTTGTTTGTGAATTGAAAGTTCACAACGTTAAATAGCCAAATAATTATTTATTTATGGTTATGCATCAAAACCATTCAAATAAAACATTTTGATCCGATTGGGGCGAGCATGCGAGTGCCAATTCTTCTGCACCCTGAATCCAAAATTACACATAACTTTCTAGTTTTCTACCCATATCATGGAAAGGCAGAGGCTTTTTTATATTGGAAACTAAAACTACTAACCCTGTCTGCAGTGCAACTAATTGAATGAATTCTCAACATGCAACCATCCCAATTTCTTTAAAAAATACCTTCAAAACAACAAAAAAAGAAATCATGAGCCTACAAGGATGAGGTTAAAGGAAAATGCTGCTTTCAGACAGGTAAGATATCGCCATACAACGATGCTTAGGTACAGGGTGTATATAAACAATGGATCCACAACAAACCCCACCTATTTTGTGGAGTATGTAAACTGCTCCCCAAAAATACCAAATTAAACCCCCAAAACACCAGAACTCTACATGAACAAAATTTGTTCCCAAGAATATTCATACTCTAAAACTCTAGAAAGAATACTGCAAACCTTTTGTTTCTTTGCCAATGTCACAGGAATACCTGCATACCCTACCATCTGACGATGACGGCAAATCTGGTCAAATAAGTTTGAACTACTGCGCCACCAGCAGAAACTATGGGCAGAACTGTGGCAAGAAATAGCTCCAATCAGACACTAGATACATATCTATACTAAAAATAAAATCCAAGGCAAAAATATGATTTGCATCAACTTCAAAAGAAGCATCAGCTCAAGAGACAGCTGATCTAAAACTCGTTTCATTAGTTTTATCTTCGCCATATTCATGTGTGATTTGTCTTTCCATTTTCCGTGAAGGGTTCTCTGTCAGATAAGTCAAGCTTACAGAAAGGAAGTATTTACATTAAATCAGAATTAAATCTCATACCCAATTAAGCCCTCCGCATAAAAAGAATTGTAGAGATGAGCTTCCGTTACTTAATAGGCAAAATAACCTCTAGATTCTTCTCTAGTAACCAGCCTTTGGGATAAAAAAGATTGTCCGTATCTAAATGGAGATGCCAGTTCATAATCCTTGAACACCCATGTGGTATACCTTCCATTTGACTTTCATCTTCCACCACTTGCTCTATAAATGTGCTTTCCTGTACAGAACAAACAATAAGCAAGTCAAAGAATCTTGCTGCAACATTGGAAGAGATATTACATAATAGCTTAACTGTGAAAGTATAAAAACACAATGGCATAACTCATACTTGGAAACCCTCCTTCACTGTGTCTAACTGTCGAATTGGGTTTGAGAAGGGGCGCCCCCATCTTTTTGGATCCCACAATATAGAGCTGTTGAAAGCAAATCCTGACATATCAACATAAAACCTACGGAGTCTTTTACTTTTCTCATTTGTCTGCCATCCAATTACTTCACTTGCATTGCATACTGGACCTTCCAGAATTGCCTTGTTTTTGCTTTGTGCAAGCATGGCAACAGGCCAAGTTCCGAAACGGCTACAAAAGAAGATTATGAATATTATGGATTGGTGTATGACCGTGTCTAAGCAAAATTACGAGAACACAAAAACTACTTCATAATTACACCATTGAATAGCTCTCTGCAGTCTCTAACCTACTGATGAACAAGATAGACTCGGAATTCAGTTTACAATAATCTACAATTAACAAGTTACATCATTCTAATAAATACCATGTAAAAGTTAACAACATCTTCTTTAACCATTCGAAAAAGGAAAACTTTTAATAAGACGCTAAGAGTTTTAAAATGACATATCATAAGCAACCGATACTAAAATACACAAAAGGTGGAGGAAATTCTTAAACATTGGACAGCCTATGACTGACGAAACAAGCTATTTGCTCGGATGTCTTATGAAAATGAAACTAGATCTAGTAACTCAAATACTGAAGAAATAACAGGCTGATTTAATTCACAAACGAAAAGCCCCAACACATTAGGTGATGGCAATCATTTACAGATAGTGAATCACCAACTACATAACCAAAATCAATTTAAATTTCCACTGCCTCCCTCTCTAACTAATAGCCTATCAAAATAATGCTGTTAATAGAATCAACTCGAACAATTATTTGCACGCCAACAAATACATACCAAAAACCTATTTTTTTTTACCCCAATTTTGTACAATAAATTAATTTGTTAAAGCTACCTGATAGTTCTCAAGCTTTCAAACAACTCGAGCGTGTAGACATTGTCGTCGTCGGCGAAAAACACGATCCCGTCGAGCTTATGCCGTTCGATATGTTCCAAAGCGGCGTTTCTTTGATGAACCCTTGGATCCTTCACGCTGCTAGAGTTGAACGCACATAACACGTGCCGATACATAACCCCGGTTTTCCTCAAAATCCCGGCCGTCTCATGCGACGCTGCTTTCCCATCCACCACTATCCAAACCAACGGCGGCTTCACTAACCTCAAAACTTGCCCTAACCTGTTCAAGAAATACGCTTGGAATCCCCGATTATAAGTCGGAGTGACAACGATTAACTGCTTTAACGGCTTGATTGTATCGGTCGATTCCTTCGGTTCCAACAATTTCGTATTAACGCTCAATGAAACAGAAGTAACAATCTGATCGTCGAATCGGAGGTTGGCATGCGGCGGTTTGAGTTCAGGGAAAGTAAAATCCTTGGCTCGGACATCGGTATCGGAGTATCCGAACGGAGCAATTCCGAAGACAAACCCTATTACAAAAAAGAAGAGACACCTGCAGAAAGACCGCCGCCACCCTTTGCGGTACACTATATTTACGGCGTTGAATAAAAAGGGTAAATGCGAAGACGAGAAATGTTTACTGCTACCGTTGGGTAAAAACTTGTTATAGGGAGAGGAGAATCCGGCGCCGTTCTGATACGAACGGTCGTGATATGCCGGCGAAAGAGTCCGACGGATCGAAGCCATTTGATTAGTTGAAAAAATAATTTTTTTTCTTTTTGGAAAAGGAAAATCACATAGTGGGAAAAGAGAAAGGACTGAGATCTAGTGAAGTTAAGGGGCAAAGCTGGTTTTTTGTTTTGAGAGCGGAGGTGGACTGCTTCTTTTCCCTTCCCCTTCTTTTATTTTTTTAATTATTAAAATTACGCGTAATGCCATAGAATTTCACTTAAAGTGTTATTGTTTAATTAATCACTTAAAGTGTTATTATTTAATTAATCAATTAATGACATCAACTCAAAACATATTAAAGAAAAAAAATACAATAATTAAAAAAAAGAGATAGGGTTATTGGTCTCTATTGTGTTCAAATTAGGAAAATCTATCTATTATGCTAAAAAATTAATTGACAAATTATATCATTTTTGTTAAAATTTTATCGATCTATATTATTTTTGAAGAGATAAAAAAAACGCAGCCTACAAGATGTGTTTTCACTAATTTGAAAGAAAAAATGCGTCTCCTAAGACGTATTTCTTCTCTTTCCTACAAAAATAAGATTATTGATCTTTATTATGTTCAAATTGTGATACAGTACTTATAATGTACTTTAGGATATTTAATCCTTTTCATTTTTTATTAATTATTTAAGAAATTAACATTGTTACCTATTATAATTAAACTGTTACGTTTTCTTACAAAGAATTTTTTTAAAAATCCATATTAAGATTTTAATGAGAATAGTTAATAATGTTAACCGTTTAAATTACAAAAAATCTATTATAAATATATAAAATATAATAGATAGACTAAATTCAAAAATGAATATAACTAAATCATAACTAAAATATATACATTTGTTCAGCTTTAGGCCTTATTCTGCCCTTAAGATTAATAAAAGATTTAAAATACATTTTTATTAAATTTAAACTAAATTATGAAAACATAATTAAAATATAATGAAAATGCTTGTATTCAAACTCTTAAGTACGAAACCCAGTTTAATCTACTACACCGAATTACGTCAGATCAATTTCTTAATTAAGTAGTTTAATGAGAAAATGTGAAAGCAATTAGCGGAAGACGAAGGTTTCCCATACAAGTTAGTTGGTATAAATTCATGTATAATTACATCCTAAGATTGACGACCTTAGGAAGTAATTTCGGATAAACAAGATCGAGAGATAAGTTTACCGAGTTAATCGTGAATTTATCTCGACCAATAAAGTGAGGTCGAGAGATAAGTATGTATTGATTGATTAATTAATTAGTAGAGGTCGAGAGATAATATTAATTAGTTAATAACTAATTCATCATTAAAACCTGAGCCCTAAGTTTAGTTGCAACCATCAAAGTAAATTATCCTTCTGCTTGTTAACTGATCATAGGCTAAAGCTCGCTTCGTTGACATTAGGAATATTCCTTTAGGGTATATTAGGTTAATTAATTTAATTAGTTTAATATATCCTTTAATTTGGGTTCACACTACTAATGTGTGACTCGATTAGACTAATAATTATTTTCAATAATTAATTTAACAGTAAGATTCTCCAATCTGCAATCCCTTGGGTACGATACTTGGAATACTTATCAGTGTTCTGTTGTAACACAAATTTATATTACAATTTGACTTGTTCACTTGTAGATAGCGCACTTATATATATATATTATTTGCACGATTCTTACTCTGAACGTTCACACGTTTGGAGGCGGTCATGTTAATAGCAATTTGAATTCTTAAACCTTTGGCCAATTAAAAACCTATAGTGATAAAATTTTACAATTTAGTCCTTATACCTTAATTAACTATCAATTTGGCAAAATTACTACACCTGTAACGCCCCGAATTTCTAACTTCTCCGTTGTGAAGCATGTCATTGAAATTGTCTTTGCTATTGTGGTTATGTGCTTTGTGTGTTACTTGAGAACTAAGGTTCAAGTTTTGTCTTTTGCAAAATCTTGTGATTTCTCTTTTGTGAACCAGAGTCATAGAATGTATTTCATAAATTAGTTTTTGCGCAATTTCATTCAATGATGAGCCTAGTGGTTCAATGGTCACATAATTGTTTGTTTACTAGTTTTTTGGTCATGGGTTCGAGCCTTTGTGTATGCAATGAGTATATATTTATTTGCATCCCTTATTTAAAATGGAAGTTAAATAATTGAATGGTTACTTCTTAAGTTAGGACGCCTTTTCTTTCTTTTTCTTTTTTTTTTTTATTCTTTTTGTTCTTGATGATTACTGCGGATCTACCCAACTGAGGAAACCAGTTTGCTCGTTCGTTTGAAAGTGTCGTCGAAGTGTTGTTTGTCTTGTTGTATTGCGAGTTGAGGTTCTATCTTGTAAGTTTTACAGATTTCCTCAAAGTAGTTTGAGTTCAGTATGATGTTATCCTTGAACTGTTAAACTTGTTATTTACGAATGGGAATGGTTTTCTTAGGCGAGGGCCATACCGTTAACGATATTTCGACGCATTAGTTCGACAGAACCGGTGTTGTGCAAAGGTGAGCACATTTTGGAATCGAATTGGAACCTTAGTTAAAGTTTATGGAATGATTTGAGAGTAGTTAATGAATTATTGAATTGTTGTTGATTTGGCAAAGTAATTCTCTGTTTAGGCTTCGGATAGAGTAGGAACGCTTTGAAGTAACCTCGTAATAGGTAGGGTATTGAAAACCCTTAGGATTTTCTGTAACTTTTTTGCGTTTTCCTAGTTTCGCTGCTGTTCGAGGGCACACAGGCATGTGTCCAAGCCGTGTGCCATATAAACAGGTTACAGGAGACACACAGGCTACGCCCACGACTGTGTGCCAGACTGTGGGTACATACTATTTTGTACCACACGGGCTGGGCACATGAGCATGTGTCAGGCCGTGTGTACATACTATTTTGTAAAATATCGTACAGGGGATACATGAGCTGGACCCACGGGCGTGCCTCAGACCGTGTGTGTATATTGACTTGAGACACACGAGTTGGACACACGACCGTGTGCCAAACCATGTGTGCATACTGTTTTGGAATTTTAAGGTACAGAAGCCATACGGGTTGGGGACACGATCGTGTGCCGCGCTGTGAGTCATACACGGGCTAGCACATGGCCGTTGGCCAGGCCGTGTACGGTGTAATTGCAAGCGTAAACTCAGTATAATGAGACCGTAAGTTAACCATGGGGCTTGTATAACCTAAACTGATTACTGGATACAGATATGCATGTATATTACATGAAATTGAACTGTTACAGTGGATTTCCCACGTTGAAAATATACTGAATCGACAGTGACACTGTAAACACTACAATGCTATACTGAACTGACAGTGACACTGTAAACATCACAATGCTAAACTGAAGCGGTAGTGACACTGTAAATACTACCAGGCTATTATTAACTTACAAGACAACTATTTCTCTGACTTATTTACTTACGTGCATGAACATTATGAGTTATCATTATATTATGCACTGACCTATTGAATGTTGTTTCAGGGTCTTCCCAGACTTGACGGCCAGCGAACAAGGAACTCGGTCACTTTAGGATATTTTAAGATTATTTAGGACTATGCCATGTTATAACTTAACTATGGGATTTCTGACTGGTTGTGGATGTTTAAGTTGATGTTGAACTTCTATTTATCTTTATAATAAATAATTGTGTGCTTGTTCTCGTCATGTTATTGTACCTTGTTCCGTGGTGACATTATTAACTTAGTTAATTCTTCTAGGCCGGGTTTAGGGTGTTACAAGATCAAACTTTAATATATTTTTATACTAGTCTCGTAAATATTAAATATTAATATTTACAAACTTGGTTTACGAAAATGGGGTTCCAAAATTATTGTTTCTGACACCACTAAAAATCGAGCTGTTACATAACAAACATATTATCACATGTGTAATGCCTTGTTAGTTTGTTATTTCCACATATTACTCACTAAAAATCTAATTAATGAATTAATAATTATCATTTGTGTTAAAATTGAAATTTCGAAATTTGAAAAGTATAAGAACTTAGAATGATCCAATTGGAACATATGAACTAAATTTATAACTATATGCATAGTACAAAAGTAGTAATTAAGTTTAACCTAATAGATTGAACTGCTACAATTTGGCTCATGACTAACAATTCAAAATTTGAAAAGTACAAAGATTAAATTTGACCAATTTAAAAAGTAATAGGACTAAAATTGATCAAATTAAAGTATAAAGACAAATTCACAACTTTCACACAGGCTAATAGAAAAAGTTAACCAAACTTTTGCCCTAAAAAAAGTTCGTTTAGTTTTTTTTTAATTTAGGATAAAATTAACTGCATATGTCACTTTAATAAAATAGTGAATTAAGTTATTTTTTACATTATTTAAAGAAATAGGTCATTTTTGTGTAGACATGACAAAAGCACGCCGATAAGACGTGCTTTTTGGAAAGTAGTTTATACCATACATGCTTTTTTGTAATAAGTTAGCTCTCTTTGTTGGATAGTTGAATGTTTGTGTAGTTCACTCGTATGATTTAGGTTTGAATCTCTTCTATGCTTTTTTCATTGTTTTTAATGCACGTTATTTCATGTTTTTTTTAATTTTAATTAATATTTTTTTAAAAAAAATTTAGTACAATCAACGAAGTTTTTAGAAAAAAACACGTGACATTTTCTAAAGATACCTTGTGGAATAAAAAAAATTACATTATCATGCTTTTAATTAATAAACATATCATTTTTAAGTTTTTAATTAACCAACATGTTTTTAAATTATTTTATTTTATTTTTAATTCATTTTTTAATTAACAACTTTTTTATTATATAGACAAAATAATAAATATGTAATTATATAATGAATATATATATATCATTATGTTAAATATATTTTATATTTTAAAAAATCAACTATTTTTTTATATATTTTTCTTTATATATAATTTTTTATATGTGAAATATTGATTTTTTCCCTTACATTATATGGGTATAGTAAATTCTAATATTATAAAACAAAATAATTATTTCAAATATCATTATCTTTTCATCTGCATTGTGGGTATGATAAATTCTAATATATAAAATTAATAAATTAATTCAAGTATCATTATTTTTAGAAAAATGATTTTTTATATGTAAAATATTTATTTTTTTCACCTATATTATGAGTATGGTAGATTCCAAAATTAAAAAATCAAATAATTCTTTCAAAAAACATTATTATTTTATATATAAAACATTTCAAATATCATTATTTTTATATTTTAAATATTTTAAATAAAAATAAAACAACCTACCTATTATTCTTTATGAGTTTAATTAAGGGACGTTTATTGTTTGTAGACAGTTAAGTTTTACTTAATTAAATTTAAAAATGGTATAATAATATTTTTATAGTTTATATGTCATGCGATGTAAGAAAAATAAATAAATAAATGATCAGACGGTTTCTGATGACAGGGTTTGCTTATTGTTTGGGACTTTCCATTGAGTTTCATGTGCAGGTTACCCAATTCCAAACGAGGTTTGGGATTTGGACAAGATATGCCCACAGCCATTCTACTTATCCTATAAGATCAAGGCAACGGAATTCCAATCATACTCGTAAATTTTTTTTAATATACTAGTGTTATTATATGGTAATATTTGTTCATACTTTTTTAATCCTTTGACAACGCACACACACCTTGCACACATAGGCGCTCGAACCCGAAACCCCTAGGATGAATAATATCCTCTTTTCCACTGAAGCCACTTGTTGGGTTCAATTCTACTCGTAAATTTTAAATTTAATGTTAGGTGGTAAATTACCCAACCAACATATTTTTTTTCTAAGCTGGTTCATATTTGGTAAGAATTTTAAATTTCTTTTATTTATTTAAAATTATATATATTTATGTTGATTTGTTCAAAATAAACGAACATATTTGCAAACATGTATAGGATCAGAGGCGGATTTAGGGGGTTAATAGGGTCCCGATCCTTCAAAATGAAAATTATCATTTTGACCCTTTAAAATTTTAAAAAATTTAAATTAGTAAAAATAAAATTACACTTTGCCTCCCTAAAAATGATTAAAATTTGATTTAATCATTTAAAAATGATAAAGACAAAACAATTTAAATCCCCTCCCAAAATTTTTCTTGACTTCATCCTTGAATAGAACATATATTGAACATGTTCACGAACAATGCTCATGAATAATAAAAAACAATAAATAATGTATATATATTAATTTTTAAATATAAATAAAAATAATTATATTTTAAATAATGGATACAAATCATTATAATTTTATTAATATATACTAACGAAATAATAAATGAACTTTAAACGAACATAAACAAGTTTGTTCGTGAACATAAATAAATTTAACAAGCTTTATTTGTGTTTTACTCGTTTAATAAGCTAGGCTCAAAATCTTGTTCATGTTTATTTATTTAATTTAAAAAATGAACAAAAATCGAACTATTTATGAACAGTTCATTGAACACGTTGTTCATACAACCCTAATAATAGAATACTAAAATTGTCACTATATTTTATTTTGATTCATATTAAATGTGGCATATAGAATTTCATGTGACTGAATTTCAATGATTTGAAAACAAAATTTAACAAGAAAGGTTAGAAATCAACCTTAGATGTTTAAATATTTTTAATGTAAAAATAAACATATTTAAAAATATGTATAAACCTTAGATGAATCTAACAGTAGTTGATGTTTTATCCTCATTATCTTGATTTGCATGTCGCTACCTATGGACAGTTTCTTCCTCTCTGTGTAATGGATCAGGTCCCTGAGCAGCTCTATTTACTCTTAGCTCATCAAAAAGCTTCCCATTCTATGCATTTCTTTCATATGCTTGCTTCTGTTTATCCATTTGCTCCTGAATGAATTTTTGTTTTTGATTTTGGTTTCTACTGCTAATTCGTGATTCAATTAGATTAATACTTGCTTTCAAATAATTGATTTAATAACAATATTTATTGATTTTTACAATCTATTGGGTTCGATTTTTGAAATACTCTCATATTTCATTGTAAAATTTTCCATTTAATATTGTACGCTTGCACTTAATAATCGATCTTAAAAGTGTTTCTATAAATTGTTTGTTTTTTTGTGTATACATGCATGCAGTCAAGTTGTTAGCACTGTTACCATCAAAATGCAATTTTGGTATCTGTTTCAAATTCTCGATTTTTCACAAACGTACAAAGATAATCTTATAAATCGAGGCATGACAACTCTTGATTTTCACAAACCCGATTCTTCTAACATTATTTTTGGGATGTGACAGGTCGGACAAAAGGTGTTACAGGCTTATGATTACTCCCATCCCTTTCTAAATGATGCACTGATGAATTCGGAAATCTTAGTAGTCAAGTTGTGAAGCATATAATACACGTAGCAGAGTAAGTGTCAGTCTCCTTGGGACGGCTTACTCAAACTCTAATGGCTAAACTATCTAGTTGGTCTCTTAATTTTTAGGGCGTTTTCATTTAGTCACCGAACCCTTAAATCTTTAACAATAAATAACTTGTACACGTCATGTCATGTTCACACTTTTATTTTGGTCACCCAAAAAATATCTTTTTTTATAATATTGATCAGGATAAAAAAATTAAGAATTAAAATAAATAAAAAATAATAGAAACTAAAATAATATTTTAAAAATTATCAAATTGTACTTGTTTACTCTTTTGCCAAATATTCTAAATTTCTTTCTTTTTTTAATATTAAAATTTTAAATTTCAAAACATCAAAACCAATCTACAAAGTTATTGAAAAAAAAAATTATCCCCTTGATTTGCTAATATAATATTGAAGTTAATTAAATTAATTAATTTAGTCTCCTTTTAAATCTTAAAATTTTATTTTATGTTTCTAAATCAAAATCAATTCAAATAAATCATATGTAATAATTATACATGAAATCTAAATTTCTTTTGATTATATGATCTCATGTCTTACAATTAATTAAATTAATTAATTTTATATTCCGTGCCAAACAAAACCCAAAATTTTTTCGTTACTTTTTTACCCAAATGAAGAACAAGCAACTAATTTACTTAATTGCAATGATTTTTCTTTGCTTTTAGTTTAGTATGGAAGATTCAAGATTATATAATAAAATAAATTTAAGTTTTGTAGACAATTAGTAAATATGAGATATCAAGTTGATTTTATTAAGAATAATGTGAAAACATAAAATAAAATTTTAAAATTTAGGACATTAATTTAATTAATTTCAATATTCTAGTAACAATTTGGTTAACATTATCAAGTGATAAAAGACTTTTAACAAATTATTTAATTGATTTTAATGTTTTAAATTTTAAATTTTCAATATTGAAAAAAAAAATCGACAATATGATAAACATGTAAAATGACAAATTTTTAATATATTATTTTAATTTCTACCTTTTTTTTCACTTTAATCCTTAATCTTTTATACAATCAATACTTTTAAAAAAAGATTTTTTTTTGGTTGATTAAAATGAAAGTGACCTAGAAGTTGGGTGACCAAAATGAAAGTGAGAACATGATATGATGTGTACAATTAACCGTCGTTAGAGATTTAACGGTTGAGTAACTAAAATGAAAGCGCCTTAAAAGTTAAGTGACGAAATTATAAAGATTTCATTTTGATCCCAAAATAAAAGCACCCTAAGAGTTGGGTGACCAACTTAATAGTTTACCTAACTGTAATTAATACTTAGGGCTAATTTAGTATTGCTTTTTAAAAGTATTTTGGACAAAAAATCACTTTTGAGTTTTGAGTAAAATCTAAAATTTTGATGCTTCTTTTAGTCAAAAAAGTGTTTTTTCGAAGTATATTTTGTCCTAAAAACACTGTTGAAAATCTCAAAAGCATATTGTTTAGCAATATTTTTATCTCAAAATTATTTTTTATCTCAACAATGTTTCTGATAAGCAATGCTAAACTGGCCCTTAGTATGTGAGCTAGATGATTCTTCTATCTACTTGGACCATCCAAGTTGTTGTATAAAGAAGGAATATGAGGAGCAATGCACATGATGCTTGAGCTGCAAGCAAGCCAATCCAGAGTTCAATAGGTAATCGACCCACCCCAAGTTTATGTTGGCTCCGATGGCATGGTTGGCCTCTTTAACACCCCACAATCGATTGTTTGAGGGCAATTCATTTCTCTTGCCACAGGAGTAAATAGGTGCTCTATCTCTTGCATAGAGCCTACAAAAAGGGTGAAGAATAGAGAGGGGGAAATAACATAAGGAGAAGAGGCAATCTGAAAGGGGTTTGGTTGGGCCACAGCCTCATGGGCTTGGTCAAGACCAGACATGAGGACTGTCTCTCTCTCAGCTGCTTTCATGGATAGTGGAGGATAGCTATTATGGCGGCAATAAAGGGCCAATGGGATCTTTGCTGCTCGTTTTCAATCCACTTGTATGTCATATAGCCTCCCACTGTATATATAGTGAGATTGTTGTTGTTCAACAAAATCAATGTAAGCAAGCACCGGACTGTCATATAATCCATTTTCCACATCCACAAGATGGAAAAGGCTTCTATCATTTGATTTTCGGGACCAATTTTTCCATATTTAAATTAGTTTGGAAAGAAAAGAAACCACAGTAAGAATGAAGGCCAAGATATTATTTCTCCTTCTTTGGACTACATGTTGCCTTTTCGGTAGTTCATTAATGGTCAGGACGGAGGTTGACTTAATTGGGTGAAAGTACCAAAAATCCCCTTACTATACCTTGGGTTGCATTTTAATCCCTTTATTGAGAAAATAGATAAATTAACTCATGCACGTTAGATAAGTGAGCAAAACAGCCCCTTCCGTTAAGTTTTGGTGCATATATAAGGTATAATAATAAATTTAGCACTTAACCTCTACACATTTATTCAGTTTGACTCCTACTCTTTTAATAGAAGAAGTAAATTAAAAGTTTTTAAACTAATAAGGCTAAAAGGTAAAAAAAAGCCTTAATAACAATTAAAAAAATCAGTTAGGTCCTTATAAAATTTAGAAATTATTTTAAAAAATTATAAATAAAATTTATTAAAAAGTTATGAAAATTTTATTAAAAAATTAACAATATCTATCCATTAAAATCTAATGGTTATAAGATTTTAAAAAATTTTGACCCCTACAATTTAATTGGGTTGGTATTGTTACTTTTTAGATAGAATTCTTATAACTTTTTAATATATTTTGTTCATACTTTTATGATTTTTAAATTTTAGAATGGCTTAATTGATTTTTTTTAAAATTTGTTACTAAGGCCTTTTGACTTTTTAGTCTTGTTAGTTTTAAATTTTTCTAATTTCTCTTCCTATATTAAAAAAGTAGGGGTCAAATTGAATAAATGTGAAAATATTAGTGGCTAAATTTGTTATTACAACTTATATATAAACACCAAATTTTAACAGAGAGTTGTTTTGATCACTCATCTAACATATAAGAATTAGTTTATCTATTTTTTAATAGAGACTAAAATGTATAATAGAGGGGTTTGTGATACTTTAAAACTGAATATTGTCTATTTGTTAAATAAAAAAATTTAATATATCATAATAATTTATGAGAAAATTATTCTAGCTAATATAGTTTATGAGAAAATTGTCTATTTGTTAAATAAAAAAATTAATATATCATAATTTATTGATTAAAAGAAAAGGCAAAACAAAATATAAAACTCTAAAAGGGCCTGGGTCCAAAAACAAGTCAGGAGGCCTAGACATTCCATCCTGAGTAAACAAAAAAACCCAAACATCATATAGCCCCTCTAAGTAGTTAAAACGAGCTAACAAAAAATGAAAAGAAAATGAAACTGAAATGAAATTCAAATTTACCCTACATCATCCTCTCGGGAAATAACAAACTCGCTTCTCCAGGCATAATCATTACTGCGTCGATGATATTCATTTCCCTTCTATCTAATCCTTTTACTTCTTCTGGAGAAACCTATTCTCTTTGTCTTGTTCTTTTGAGAGAAGAAGAAAAGGTGAGTAAAAAACCTACCAAAGATTGAATCTGGTTCTCGCACAAATTTGTCGGTCACCGCCATTTGAACGAAGGTCGGAATCGCATTTAACAAGTACACTTCTTCTCCTTTATTTAGACATTCAGATGCCAATAAATGGGCAATGTAATTCCCAGATCGTGGTATGTGCTTGAAAGAAATTTCTTGAAACTCTGCCTTTTTCCGTCTAACATATTTTAAAATCGGCCCAATTTTCGATCTGTCTGGGCAAGAATTAGTGCATTTTTTTAACTATAGTCAGGGCATCTCCTTCGATAATAACCTTAGAAAGACCCAGATCTAGCCCTAGCAGTACTGCTTCTTTACATGCAAGGGCTTTCGCAGCGAATGATGAAGCTACATTTCTTATAGCTTTCGATCTTGAGACTAAAACCCTTCCCGTAGCATCTCTCTCGATTACTCCTACTGTAGCCGTATGATCAGAACTTTGGAAAGCTGCGTCAAAGTTGAGTTTTATGTAGGGGAAACAAGGAGGTTTCCATGAAGAACTACTCGGCAGGTTAGTAACTTTTTTCGTTTTTATATTTTCTAATTCTTCTAAATATTTCTGCATAAATTTGACCATTTCTATACTGTTTTGTTTTGTTTTTGAATGAACCCACTTATTCCGAGATGACCACAAAACCCAAAGTGCACAACAAAAACTCCGAAACTAAAAGGCATCACTAACCATGGCTACCCATGTAAGCCAATCCAACCAATTAGTTATAGAAGAATCTAGAATCCATTGTAAATTAATTAGTTGCCATACTTCTTTTGCAGATGGGCAGAACTAGAAAACATGTTCTATCGTTTCTACTTTTTCTTGACATCTCGAGCAAATTGGATTATTACAAAGTCTACGTTTAGCTAGATTTTCCATTGTTGGAATGAACTTTATTGACATTCGTCAAACTGTAATCTGTATTTTTGAGGGTAGGGCTGTATCCATAGCTTTCTGTAGAATTTATCATAGTTGTGGTGTAAATAATAAGGGGTAGGAGGGTATGACCTGTTGTGTAATAGTTTATAGGAACTTTTGACGGAGAACTCCCCTGAAGGATCACCCATCCATACCAGTACATCCGCACTTGGTTCTACAGCAAGAGGGATTCCTAAAATACGTTCTGCATCAGCCTTTTCAAAACACTTGGTAATTACTTCTACTCTTCATGCTCTAGATATAGGATCAATTAAATCTGCAACTAACTCCAAATTGCCACTTCTAATCGAACTAGTTAATCTATGATTTAATGAACCCGGGATCCAAGCATCATTAAAAATAGAAATATGATTACCCGAACTGACTCTCTAACAAAGGCCATCAATTAACGCTTTTTAGCCAACCAAATACTCTTCCATGCATAAGATGCCTCAATTTTCAAAGGAGAATCTAAAAAATTAGAGGAATGGTAATACTTACCTTTAAGAACTTTAGCTAAAAGTGAATTAGAATTCTGTAGTAAACGTCCCTATTTCTCAAGAAGGGAAATGTTAAACATACTGAAACTGCGAAAACCCAACCCATCGTTTTCTTTGGAATTACAAATTTTATCCCACTTGCTCAAATGAAAACCCCTTACCTTTAAGAACTTTAGCTAAAAGTGAATTAGGATTTTGCAGTAAACGTCAACCCTATTTCTTAAAAAGGGAAGTATTAAACAGATTGAAATTGCGAAAACCCAACCCACTGTTTTCTTTGGACTTACAAATTTTATCCTACTCGCACAAATGAATACCCCATTACCCTTGCCCTTTTTGCCACAAAAAATTAGACACAATTAGTACAAAATCTTTGCATAAAGAGTTTTGAAGCAAGAAACAAATCATTGCATACAATGGAAAGGCTTGTAAAATTGATTTGATAAATATCTCTTTGCCCCCTTGAGATAGCCACTTAATACTCTAGCCATAGACTCTGTTTTTCATTCTGTCTTTAGTATTTTGAAATGAAGCTTTTCTGTTTCTTCCAATCATATTCGGTAATCCTAAGTAGTGTTTAGGGTTGAAAGAATAACGTACTCCAAGTTTAGTGACATTTTGATTATGATCAGTATCACAAGTATTTTTGCTAAAAAATACTGTCGATTTCTCGAAGTTCACACATTGTCTTGAAAGCCATTCATACTCTTTTAACAAATCCTTTAGAAATCGAGCACATTGTAAGGAAGCCTTCCCAAATAAAATACTATCATCGACAAAAAAAAGGTGGGAAATAGGAGGGCTATTTTGACTAGCTTTGATTCCTTTAAGAAAATCGTTCTTTACATTAAGTCACAAAAGAGAAGAAAGGCCCTCACTATATATTAGAAATAAAAATGAACTCAAGGGATCTCCCTACCTTAATCCCCATTTTGGTTTAAATAAAGCACTTTGAGATCCATTAATAGTCACATAATAAGAAATTGTGGAAACACATCTCATGATCATATTTATCTAGTTAACATCAAACCCCATTTTTCCCATAATTGATCGGAGAAAGTTCTACTCAACCCGATCATATGCCTTACACATATTGAGTTTCAAAGCCATTACACCTTTACGCCCACTCCTCTTTTTACTAAAGGTGTGAAACATCTCTTATGTCAAAATAATATTATCAGAAATCAACCTCTCAGGAACAAAAGCACTTTGGATTGGGTCAATGCAAACGTCGAGGACCTTTCAAAAACGATTTGTAATTACTTTAACAATTAGTTTGTAAAAGACTGTACACAAACTAATCGGTTTAAAGTCTTTCATGTTTGATTGGGAAGGGATCTTAGGAATCAAAATAATGTTCATTTCATTTAGATCATCAAAATGTCTATCACTATTTAAAACATCAAGATAGAATTGAGAGATATCTTTACCTACTATATGCCAATACTTTCGAAAGAAGAAAGTTGGAAAATTGTCACACCTCGAAGCTTTTAAAGGACCCATCTCTTTAAGAGCACAAAACACTTTTTTAGTATAAGCTGTCGTGAAGAGTCTATTATCATCAATCGAAATACATTCCTGCACTCCCTTCAAAAGAAAGCTTAAATTACCTCTTCTCAATTGTTATTCGTTAAAGAACCTTAAAATAATGTCTAGCAATATTTGCCATAATCGAATTGTTATTCGTTAAAGAACCATCCTCTCTTTCTAAACATTTCATCGTATTTATTCTTTTTTATGGGAAGCAAATTTATGAAAAAAAACAAGTGTTTTTATCACCAACTTTAAGCCAATTAGCCTTGGGCCTTTACTCCCAATAGATCTCATCTTTTTCAATTTCCCAATTTAACTGTAGCTTTGAATCAATGAGATTGTTAATTGATTCCAAATCCCTTTCTCCTTCAAACATTTTGACAAGTTGCGCCTCAAGCCTTTTCTTCTCACTATGATGTTTTGTTTTAATTCGCTTAGACCATTCTATTAAACCCATATGAACATTCTCTAATAGGGCTAGAATATCATCATTTTCTATTTGCCATAACTATCGTATCTCTTCTTCAAAAGACTCCTTTGCTCACTAAGCTTCAAATTTAAAAGATCTATGCTTAGACTTTTTCGAATTTTTATCCAAAGAAATTAACAAAGGACAATGATCAAAAAATGAATGAGGAAGATGGTGGATTAAAGTTATTGAAAATAGGCATAACCACCTATCATTAGCAGCTCCCCTGTCTAGTCGTTCCCTTATATTATTTTTTACAAAATTACCATGTTCCCAAGTAAACAAGCCTCTAGTGAAACACAAAGTTGATAATTGGCAAAATTCAAGTGTGGATCTAAATTGTTCCGTACGCTTCTCCTCTCTAAGGAGCCCTCTCTTTTTTGACGCATATAATATTTCATTAAATTCACCATAGACCAACCAAGGAAGATTGCTATGAATAGTTAGATCTTTTACTGAATTCCAACATGATTCTTTGCCATTTGCACTTGATGGGGCCATAAAATCCAGTTAACCGCCAAGTCTGAGCCTCGCTATTATCAACAATATTGGCATCAATAAAATTAAAGGAAAATTATCGTAGTCATTGAAACATCACTCGTCCATGCAAGACAGACACTCCTTTCGAACCCTCGACACTTACATCAATACCGAAAGGAAAGCCACATTCACGTCGAATTGAATCCATTCTTTTACTATCAACCTTAGTCTCCATAAAAAAGACTATTCGGGCCTTATGAAGCCTCAGCAAATGCAGAAGCCTTCGAACCGTTCGTAGGCCCTTTAACCCATGAACGTTCTAGCTTAGAATTTTCATTGTGCTCGATCAGTTGACTTTCAGTCCACTGTGGATCCTAAATTTGTTGTAGAAATTGATTCCAAGGAGTTTATTCTAGTTAACATATGAACACTACCCTCTGCCTCACTATCATCATTCAATCTGAGTTTTTTCCCACTTGTCATATATTCAACATCATAAGAATTATTCATCTTTGTAAAATTTTTCCTTTTACCACCATTAAAATGTGCCATAGTCAGATCATCAAAAGCAATTTGGAGATAACGTTGTCATCGTCTAGCTTCTTTTAGAGACTCATTATGAACTTGGTCAACGATCACAGCTTCTTTTTCTTTCTCAGACCTCTCACTCCCACAAAGGAGATTACTAATTTTATGCGGTTGTATACTTTTAGTGAAGCTAGAAGACGTAATTCTAACATCAGAATTTCCATAACTTAACCCCTCATTGGAGTCCTCAATGAATTTAACAACTCAAAACTCATCCCTTATTTTTAGGGATTTTACTTCTACTGGTATAAAAAAAGTAAAAACCAAATTGGATTCAAACACTATGTCCACCATTGTCTCCTTGTCACCCTTATACGAACACTGTTTCATTTGTCTACGATTCAAATTTCCTAGACGAAGACTTTCCTTTCCCACCATGTTAGATTCGGCTTTCAAAGCTGAAGAAAAAGGGTAAGCTTCTCCTGATGACCCTTTGAAGGATGAAGAAACTGTCACACACTCTTGGAGAATGATGCATAATGCCACACACATAACAGAATACTGGCAAACTTTCGTACTTGAATGGGATCTAATTCTTCTCCTCACCGTCCAAAACCATAAATATACCACGACGTAAAACTTTTTTAACATTAAGCATAACTTGAATTCGACAATAATCACTTTTAACTTTCGGTCTAAACAAACCACCGAAGGTAGATTTAACAGCATGCATCAAATCTTTTGGATCACATTCAGGAGGATATAGCCCTAATCGAATTTAATATGGAGACATAAGCAAACGAATTTTCCTTCTATCTATTGCCTTATTAATTCGATAAAAAAGAACCACTTTTCATCGAAAAAGCCATGGCCGCCCATCTAGGATCGATTCTAAATCGTTCTCATCATAAAAAACAATTAAAAATAAATTATGACCTTTTAATTGGCTCTCAAACTTTTCCCTAGTCTTCAAATACTCTTCATCTGCGCTTTAAAGTTGTTAGGAATATATGATTTCATTGTCCAAACAGAACATAGGAGAGAAGGTTTTTCTGGTGGTATGATCTTCGAACTCTTAACTGATAACTATATCATCTCTTCTTCAAGAAGAGAAACATCAAAATCTGGTATCTTTTTTGAGAAAAAGTCACCACTTTGCTCTTAACCTTAATCGCAAAAACCACTTACTTTGCTAGAGAAAATACAGAAAGAATGCTTGACTTTTTTTAATTGATTAGACTTTTATTGTCATAATGATTTATTGGTTTAAATGTAACATGTCGTTTGTTAATTTCTGGATTTCTTCACAAATGGTTAGACATTATTTTGAAGTATACTTAAAATATATTGTCGAAACCACCTCGAAAATGGTGCTTTGAAAAATTATTTTAAAAATTTAGAAAAATTGGAGTCGTCATCAATTTTATATTTGGGTGTGATTGGATCATCACAAAACGTTTAAAATATGTTCAAAAAATTTTGATCTTCGAAATTCAGGAAAACAGGTTCGGGAGTTTATTACGCATGAGAAAGGATTATCACTCTCATTCGCCTAAAATTGGTATCGTATTGATTATTTTCGAGTCTTAATTTGTAAATCTTAAAAGCTCGAATAAAGTTGAAAATACGATCCTCGAATGCATGAGCTATGTTTAAAAGAAATTGATATTGTTTGGGAAGTCTTGTTATTTCAAAGTGATCGAGGAAGAAAATTACGTTCAGTGAGTTAGGGCATAATATTTCGAGATTCAAAAATGACGAGTTTTCCTTTGTAAAACTATTTTAATTTTGAAGAAAGATATTTGATTATCTCGATTTGAAGAAAAGTTGCACCTAGTAAGTTAAGGCGTGGATTTTTAAAATCGAAGATAAGAAATACGATTATTTCAGTTTGAAGAAAAATCGCACCTGGTAAGTTAAGAGGCAAGATTTCGAAACTTGAAATAAAAAAATATTGTCTTGATTTTAAAGTTTTTATGAAAATAATTTTTTGAAAACGTATATGCGAATTTATTATGAATGAACTATTAATGGCGAAAATAAAATAACATTAAATAAAATGATTAAGTAGGTAAATGGTAAACAAAACTAAAATATGAGCGAGTAATAATTAAAATTAAATGTAAATATTGACAAGGGAAAAAATGATACAATCGAGATTGAAAACAAGATTTTTTGGATATTTCGAGGTAAAATGGTAATTTTAGTGAAATTAAGGTTAAAAATAGAATTTTGAAAAGTTTAATGGTAAAATGGTAATTTTTGATAAAATTGAGGTAAAAAATGAAATTTTGGAAAATTTGAGGTTAAAATGGAATTTTGGGAAATTTTAAGGTAAAATGGTAATTTTTGGTAAAATTAAAGTTAAAAATGGAATTTTGGAAAACTTGGGGTAAAAACATAATTTTTAAAAAGTTTTAGGGTTAAAATATAATTTTGGAGAAATTTATAGGTAAAATGTAATTTTTATCAATTTTTAGGGTTAAAATATAATTTTAGATAAGTTTGAGGGTTAAAATGTAATTTTTAAAAAGTTTTGGGATTAAAATATAATTTTGAAGAAGTTTTGGGGTTAAAATATTATTTTTAAATAGTTTAGGAACTTTCAAGGTAATAAAATCAAAAAATAGGTGGCACGTGGTAGCCCTCAGGTATCTTGAAGTCAAAGGATTAATTTGAAAATCATAGAAAAATTTTGGGTTAATTTTTTAATTTGACAGAACTTGATTTAAGGATTAAATTAAAATAAATGAAAAATGAGAGGGGTCATTATCATAAATAAGTTAAAATTTTGACACGTGGTAATTTTCGGTGCTTTCAAAATGTTAAGGGGTTAAATTGAAAAGCAGTAAAAATTATTAGGTCAATTTAAATTAATTAAAAATATAAAAAGATTGAAATTATAGATTAAAAAATATTGAAGGATCAAAGGAAAAATTTTCCTATTAGTTAAAAAATTTTGATTCTTGTGACCCAAAACCACATAGCAAAAGAGGTGGGTTTTCTTTATTGCAAATTTAAAAGAAAAAAAATAATTTAACTCATTAAACATAAAAAAAACAAACCTTCATCTTCCCCTTATTTCTCTCTATTCTTCCAAACACCCTTTCTTCATTCATGGCCGATTGAGCACCGATGGACGTCTGGTCGTCGTTTCGTGGTCGCACCGCCGTTTGTCGCCACCGATCGCTGCCAAGGTAGGTTTTTTCATACTTTTTTAGGGTTAAAATATAGATCGGACCTAGATCTATCAAGATATGGCCCCTAAGCTTTAAAAAAGATTTCAAAAAAAAAATTCTTTCATTTTCGAGTACATTTTTTTCATTTTTTGTTTTTACATGTATGGAAATGAAAATAAAAAAATATAAAATCAAAATATACTTATATATATAGATGTGCATGTATATAAAATATAATAACAAATGTAAATCTATTTATATATATATAGATACTCACGTATGTAATAAACAAAAATAATAATAATAATAATAAAATCAAGACATATCTATTTATATATATATATACATACTCATGTATGTAATAAACAAAAAAAAATAAAAATAAAATCAAATATATATATATATATATATATATATATATATATATATATAAAATAAAATCGACAGATAAACAACAATAGAATGTCTTTTTGTTATTGCTCAATATTTGTTCTTCCTTCCAAAAATCGGAGCCAGAAGGAGCCCCCCATTACACAACTTCTAATTTGGCTTTTATAGCTAATATTTCCATTATTACAATTTGTTTCTTGCAAATTAATGCCTGTTTTTCCTTCTTTTTTGCAGGTGATGGTAGCCAGTTGGTGTTGCAGAAGCAAGTTGCCTGTAGATGGTGGCCAGTTACAGATGATGTGGCAGCATGCTATTGGTCGGTGATGGCAGCAGCAGGTGCAAGTGGGAGCAGATTAGGTGTATGCTGGTGGGTAGCATAGTTGGGTTTAAAATCACTTGTTTTAATTCGCTTCTCTGGATCAACTCAGGAAGACGAATTTGGTCCACTTCTCAGTGTCTCATCAGGAAGCTAACCATTTTATTGCTTCGACCTGCTCCTCAGTGTCTCATCAAGAAGCTGGGGTTCGAAGATTTGCTCGTATTTGAGCATGGGTTTCATTTGGTCTTCTTCTTAGTGTCTCATCAGGAAGATGACCGCATCACTTGTTTTAATTCGTTTCTTTGGATCTCGTTAGGAAGACGAATTTGGTCCACTTCTCAGTGTCTCATCAGGAAGCTAACCATTTATTGCTTCGACCTGCTTCTCAGTGTCTCATCAGGAAGCTGGGGTTCGAAGATTTGCTCGTATTTGAGCGTTGAGTTGGCATACTTCTCTGTGTCTCATCAGGAAGATGACTGCGTCGTTTGTTATAATCCACTTCTCTGGGTTTCTATAGGAAGACGGATTTGGGTTCACTTATCTATATCTCATCAGGAAGCGAACCGTTTTATTACTTCGACCTGCTTCTCAGTATCTCATCAGGAAGCTGGGATTCGAAGATTTGCTCGCATTTGAACCTGAGTTTGATTTGGTATTCTTCTTAGTGTCTCATCAGGAAGATGATCGCATCACTTGTTTTAATTCACTTCTCTGGATCTCTTCAGGAAAACAAATTTGGTCCACTTCTCAGTGTCTCATCAAGAAGCTAATCATTTTATTGCTTCGACCTGCTTCTCATCAGGAAGCTAGGGTTCGAAAATTTGCCCGTATTTGAGCGTTGAGTTGGCATACTTCTCTGTATCTCATCAGGAAGATGATCGCCTCGTTGTTTGTAGATGATCGTAATTTTTATCGTGATCGGGGTAGGAGATTGGTTGATGATGATCTGCTCCGAGCTCGGAGTAAAAGATAAAATGGTTCAATTTACCCCAGGCTCGGGGTAAGGGATCAAAATCTTCATTTTGCCCTTCTTGAATCTAAGGGTAAAAATGTAATTTGAATCCATCTCCAGTACATCTTCATGAAGATAGGATTTGATGTCGAAGCTTCATCTTGCTCTTACTGCAACTTCAGAGAGATAAAGACTCGTTATTGTAGTTTTAATCTGATCCACAATGACTTCAGGGTGGAAGTCTTATTGTCGTAGATTCGACCTTTTTTGTCATGTTTCTAAGGTACCGGGTTCGCCATTGCGACTCAAACCTTTCCCTTCAAATCTTTGTGATACTGGATCCGCCGTCGCGGCTTAGATCTTTCTCTTCATATCTTCGTGGTACTGGATCCACCGTTGCGGCTTAGATTTTTCCCTTGTATTTTCGTAGTTCTGGATCCACCGTCGCGGCTTAGATCTTTCCCTTCATGTCTTCGTGGTACTAGATCCGTCGTTGCGGCTTAGATCTTTCCTTTGATGTCTTCGTGGTACTGGATCCGTCGTTGCGACTTAGATCTTTCCTTTCTGTCTTCTGAGGTACACGGTCTGCCATTGCGACTTAGACCTTTCCCTTTTGTCTTTTTGCGGTACTGAATCCACCGTTGTAGTCTTAGATCTTTCCCGTCATGTTTCATGGTGCTGAGACCTGTAGAAATATGCTCAAATGAGCCTCTAGGTAGGCCAGATTGTTTAGGATGCCAGGATCAGGATGAGTGAAATGCTCCTAAATAAATGGGTAGGAATGATGAATGCAAAATGTCATCTTTGAGAAATGATTTTATTTAGTCCTTAGGTCAACATTGTTCGTCATTTGTCTAAGTCCTATCACTGGTGAGTTATCTTGTTTTACGTATGTGTATCTTTGTTGTGAAACCTAAAGAGGTAATCGTAATTTGGACTATTTATTTTGAGACCTTTCTAACCTTCAGGTTATTTTCAACTAGCGGTCCTGTTTCAGGTCCCTCTACTATGTAGAAATTTTTCAGACAATATGCAGAAATCCTTTTATTCCTTATATCGTTGACCATTAACCGTTATTTCAAATGCAAAGATGCTTGCATCAAGGCTATGGATGAAATTGAATCTGGTTGTAAACAAAGGTCGCATGAATGAAAAGATCGTTGGTTCAATAATCACAATTTTGGTGTAAAATTTTGCTTGAGCATGATCGCAAGGGGAATGAAATTTTATTGGAGGCAAGACTCACATAATTGAAAAGATTAAAAATGACTCATATTGGTCAAAGAATTGCCAAACACAAAGTGAGCAAAGAATAGGGTTAGACTGATGAATTTTATTGGAGGCAAAGCTCGCATGAATGAAAAGATTAAAAAAAATTGCCAAACACAAAGTGAGCAAAGAATAGGGTTAGCTGCCCCAGATATCAAAGTATGAGCTTCAATGAGCAAACTTGATGAGGACCATTTTAAGCTTGACATGTGTCCATGAAACTCAAAGTACTTCGTCAATGCCTTAAGGTGTAAAGTTTCTCTACCTTGCTTCTTTTAAGAGAGAGGACCACTTTATGTCCCTTTTCTCTTATTCGAATTTGAGCTGCCTTTTCAGGTTTTCAACTCAAATCTCCTTAAGTTTCGAGATGCCCTTTACGAGTCTTCACCTCGACCTCTCCTTTTCTTTTTCTCTTTTTTTTTCTTTTTTTTATTCATTGAATCTGAGTTCACAAAGTTGGGCATGTCTTTGTCATTCATTTTGATCAAAATCAAAACTTCTCCAAAAAACTTTCTTCATCTCATGGGGCATTTCCTAATTTTGACATCCCTTTTCCTTGGAAGTCTTTTGTAAGCAAGATCCTTTTCAAAACTAGAGCTCTCTCGTGGGGTTCTATAGAGCGGATCCTTCTTTGTCGTAAACCCTTATCATTTGAATCATGACGGATGACTTTTAGTATCTTCTCTTCACTTAAATTTAGCTGACTACATTTGGATTTGATTCATTCTGCCTCATCAGCTTTAACAAAATTTGGATGGAAGGAAACTTGATTCTAGTGGGTAGGGCGACTTTTATTCTGGTATGAAAGGTGTTGCCCCGGTGTATATTCTGATAGAAACTCGATAAACCTCGAAGGCAAATGATGATTTCTCATGTCAAGCCTTTGTAGGTTTCTGCTATGAATCCTTTTGATGCTCTTTATTAGTCACTACCAATGTCTCATTCACCTATTTTTTTGATGTGGTACTGAGCCGTGATATTTGTCTTTGAATTGGCTGTAGACTTTGCTCTCGTGCTGTTGCTCAGATTCAAGTCATCGTCGAATATGATCCTTTCTTGGCATTCCATACCGGTATATAATCTCTCATTTTCAATAATTTGCTTGACCGCCAATTGGCTGGAAAGTAGTAATCAATGATCATGACGATGAATTGATGCTCATTAGAAAACTCTTTTGCAACGTTGGCTCGATGGTGTTCGTGCTTCACATGGAAAGATGATGGACAATAAATTTTCAAGACGCCCTTTGCGGGTTTTCATCTTGACTTTTTCTTTCTTTTTTCTTTTTATTTTAAAATGCCCTTTACGGATTTTTGACCCCTTTTTTGATTTTTTATTTAATTTTTTTATATCACATCGAGCCTCCATTTTTCAAGTTTCTTCTTTTATGAGAGTCTATATGTCATGACATCGGTTCGTTGAATATGGCATGCCTTAATAGGATCATGCAAATACCTTTGAATTCTCGAGGTAGTCTGCCTTGTTTTAACAAAGACTCATGTCTTGATCCTTACTTAAAATCACGACTCTTTAAGGTGATGTCTGTTTCGTGTCTTGCTCAAACATCCATAGCAGATCGGGAGACAAGTTACATTCTTGATCATTTTCAAAGCCTCAGAGTTTCTGGATACATGTCTTACTCAAAAGGATTTAAGTCAATAGCAGTGATGCTCATATCCTTGATATCAAGGGCCTTAGCACAAAGACAAAAAAGGGTCCAAAGAATAATTAAATTAAAGAATGATTAATTGTGTTATGAATGAATGAAAAAAATGATAAGTATTTTTTTTAAATAGTACAAAACAATGCATCCTTTTTATTGAAATAAAAGATAGTGATCATTTGCCCTTTATAAAAAGGATCCCTATTACTCTCGAGCTTAAAGTGATAAGTGTATTCTGAATATTTTCCTGGAAAAAGTCCTAAAAACTACAGGAAGCTCCACCACAGTCTAGTTGTCCAAAACACTTCACTATCTTGATTTATCATGTTTCCTCTCACCCTTCATTTGAGGGTAAATGACTCTCTCACACACGAGTGTTTCAAATATGTGGAATCTTATTAAAGATTAATGCAAGAAATGCTAATACACATGAAATGATAAAATGCATGCAACAAGGTGTTGATTCGTGATTCCATTCCATTAGACAACTTTACTAGAAAACAAATTTTTGTACATAAGGAAAATACATGTATGGTCGTGCCTTAATGCTCAAAGTCTTAATTTTTACTCTGGCCCCTGATTTCATGTTCAAAACATCAGTCTTGAATGGCCAAAGTCTACAAGCATTTAGTCGTTTCCTGCGTTTGGGTCAAATCTTTGCTCGCAACATAGCCTCTATCTCAGACTTACCCCTAAGCGTGTTGAAATCATTTCTCGTTTATTCTATTGTCTTTGGCAATGTCATCTTGTCTTTGAACCATCACAAATCCCGTCAACAGGGAGTAGTCTTCAGAGAATTCTCGATAAGAATTTTTTAACTTTTCAAACAGCCACGGGACCATACTAACAAAAGTCGTGAACCAATACACCCTCCTTTGCCCCTTCTTCGATGGGTGCTTAGTCGCTAGAACATGATTCTTTTGTCAGGTCTGGTAAACATTCTCTTACGTGCCCCAATACTCAAGGGAAGACTATCAATTTATGTACGTTTGAGGTGAACATTTTCCATCTGAGTGCTATGTCTTGTAAGTTTTCCAAAGCAAAGTACTTGTTCTCTTCTTTTCCCTTGATCAGGGTTGCGACCTAATGCTCATTCATCTAGGGTAGACCTTATAACCTTGAGTTCTTGGGCAATGGAGCAATATAATGTATTCTTCTATAGTATTTCATGTTTCTGAAGGTGACACGACTAAGTTGAATCCCAATCCGTGTTAGGACTCGAAAAAGTTGCATCTCTACTTTAACCTTAAGCCAGCAAAGATGTTCATCATGTTCAAAGCACGCTTTACTATTCAGAATTCTTGGTTATCAAGGTAGAATGATATACTCTTCTATCATGGACATCATGTCCTCCTTTCCAAATGCGAAGTCATTGATGTCATCATATTTGTGATTGGACATCTGCCTTGTTTTGTCTTTCATACTTCATTCAACTCTTTCAAACTGTTATGTCTTTCATGTACCTGGGTGTAATCTTGATCCTTTGACAGGTCATCACTTTTATCTTTGACCATATATGCACGACCACGTTGACTTCTACTTTATCAAGGAATCTGTTTTCTTATGACCAGAGCTCTATTTGATAATAGAACATGAATCAACACCTTTTGAATGAGAATACAATGCAAACAGATTCAAAATATTTTGCAATTAAAAGTAAAAATATAACCGTGTTTCTTACCTCGCTCGGGTAACCATTGAAGGTTTGGCACAATCTTACTCAAGGTAGGCTCATATAGAATTACACAAGCTAATAAAATGCGCTGCTTATGGATGCATGAATGCATAAGAAATGTATTGACTTATAGTTTAATTCTATTAGAAAAACCTTACTAGAAATCAAATTCCTTTACATAAAACAGATACGTATATGGTCGTGTCGCCATATTTCAAAAGACTTAATCTTCGCAAGAAGCCATTCAAATAGTCTTGGCTCATCTCTGACTTTCGGTCCACGATATCATTTTGAAAAGGTTGAGTAGTCAGTCACTTCTCGTACTTAGGCCAAAACTCAGATGATTACACGATCTTTGTTTTCGTCTTGCTCATCTGGCAGATCATCGATTTTCATTCTCTTTCTTTCGCCACGTAAGCCCGACCATATTGTCTTCTATTTCATCAAGGTATCCGATTTCTTATGACCAGCTTTTCTATAGTAATTGAGCTTAGTACTATACCTTTCTTTGTATGAAGATGTAATGTAAGCAACAATTAAAAGTACAAGAACACGGGTATGATAACAAAGTATAGATTTAAAACAAAGAACCTAGACTTGGGAGACTACTAACAACTTGGTGTAGTTCTATCCTAAGGTAAGCAACTAGGGTTCACTACATATGGTTCAAGTTCTAGAGTTGAGGTACCCAAACCAACAGATTCCTCGATCCTCACCCATTACAGGCTTATACGGATGAGTTTGATTTAGGGGGACGTATTTCTCACATTGTTTACACGGAAGTGAAAACTTCACGAAAACAAGGGTACGTATGTAATCCCGAAAGTGATTCACTATCCTGCACGGAGGTGAAGACCTCACGAAGGAGTAGTTTTCGGCTTCCACTTAAAAAGGTAATGTCATATGCAAATGTATGCAAATTTACACTAGCAATATCACATAAAATGTCGCACAAAGGATGTCGAGGATCATATATTAAACAAAATTGAAGCTTAAGAGTTCTCAAAAAAAGACCCGAAAGTAATCAATTTTGGCTTGACGCTCGTTTATTTTGAAAGTCCCAGTGGAGTCGCCAGCTGTCGAAACCACCTTGAAAACGGAGCTTTGAAAAATTATTTTAAAAATTTGGAAAAATGGAAGCAGCCACCAATCTTTTATTTGGGTGTGATTGGATCACTACAAAATGTTTAAAATACGTTTAAAAAATGTTGGTCTTCGAAATCCAGGAAAACAGGTTCGGGAGTCGGTTACGCATGAGGAAGGATTAGCACCCTTATACGCCCAAAATTGGTACCGTATTGATTATTTTCGGCTCTTAGTTTGTAAACCTTAAAAGCTCGAATAAAGTTTAAAATACTATCCTCGAATGCATGAGCTATGTTTAAAAGAAATCGATTTTGTTTGGGAAGTCCCGTTATTTCAAAGTGATCGAGGAAGAAAATTACGTCCAGTGAGTTAGGGCATAATATTTCGAGATCCAGAAATGATGAGCTTTCTTTTGTAAAACTTTTTTAATTTTGAAGAAGGAAATTTGATTATCTCGATTTGAAGAAAAGTTGCACCTAGTGAGTTAAGGCGCGAATTTTCAGAATTGAAGATAAGAAATATCGCCTTGATTAAGGGTATTCGATTATTTCGGTTTGAAGAAAAATCGCACGTAGTAAGTTAAGGCGCGAGATTTTGAAACTCGAAATAAAAAAATATTGCCTTGATTTTAAAGTTTTTATGAAAACAATATTTTGAAAACGTATATGCGAATTTAATATGAATGAGCTATTAATGACGGATATTAAATAATACGAAATAAAATGATTAAGTAGGTAAATGGTAAACAAAAATAAAATACGAGTGCCTAATAATTAAAATTATATGCAAATATCGACAAGGGAAAAATGATACAATCGAGATTGAAAATGAGACTTTTTGGATACCCGAGGGCAAAATGGTAATTTTGGTGGAATTGGGGTCAAAAATGGAATTTCGAGAAGTTTAAGGGTAAAATGGTAATTTTTGGTGAAATCGAGGTCAAAAATGGAATTTTGGAAAATTCGGGGTCAAAAATGGAATTTTGGAAAACTTAGGGGTAAAAATGTAATTTTTAGAATTTTTTTGGAGTTAAAATATAATTTTGGAGAAGTTTAAAGGTCAAAATGTAATTTTTAGAAAGTTTTGGGGTTAAAATATAATTTTAGAGAAGTTCGAGGGTTAAAATGTAATTTTCAAAAAGTTTTGTGGTTAAAATATAATTTTGAAGAAGTTTGGGGGTCAAAATACTATTTTTGGATAGTTTAGGGACTTCCAGGGTAATAAAACCAAAAAATAGGTGACACGTGGCAACCCTACAAGCATCCTAAAGTCAAAGGACTAATTTGAAAATCATGAATAAATTTTGGATCAATTTTGTAATTTGACAAAACTTGATTTAATGAGTAAATTAAAACAAATGAAAAATGAGAGGGACCATTTTATAAATAAGCCAAAATTTTAATACGTGGCAGCTTCTAGTGCTTTCAAAATATTAAGGGATTAAATTGAAAAGCAATAAAAATTAGTGAGCCAATTTAAAATTAATTAAAAATATAAAAAGGCTGAAATTATAGATTAAAAAAATATTGAAGGACTAAAGGAAAAATTTCCCCATTGGTTAAAAAAAATTTGATTCCTGTGGGCCAAAACCAAATAGCAAAAGGGGTGAGTTTTCTTTATTGCAAATTTAAGAGAAAAAAAATCATTTAACTCATTAAACATAAAAAAAACAAACCTTCATCTTCCCCTTCTTTCTCTCTATTCTTCCAAATACCCTCCCTCCATTCATGGCCGATTGAGCATCGATGGACGTTCGGTCGCAGCTCCGTGGTCGCACCACCGTTTGCTGCCGTAGACCGCTGCCAAGGTAAGTTTTTTCATATTCTTTTGGGGTTAAAACATAGATCGGGGCTAGATCTATCAAGATATAGCCCCTAAGCTTTAAAAAAGATTTCAAAAAAAAAATTTCTTTCATTTTCAAATACGTTTTTTTCATTTTTTGTTTTTACATGTATGGAAATGAAAATAAAAAAATATAAATCAAAATATATTTATATATATAGATGTGCATGTATATAAAATATAATAACAAATGTAAATCTATTTATATATATATATATATACATACTCACATATGTAATAAACAAAAATAATAATAATAATAATAAAATCAAGATATATATAAAATAAAATCGACAGATAAACAACAATAAAGTGTCTTTTTGTTATTGCTCAATATTTGTTCTTCCTTCCAAAAATCGGAGCCAGAAGGAGCCCCCCATTACACAACTTCTGATTTGGCTTTTATAGCCAATATTTCTATCATTACAATTTGTTTCTTGCAAATTAATGCTTATCTTTTCCTTTTTTTTTTGCAGGTGATTGTAGCCAGTTGGTGTTGCAGAAGCAAGTTGCCTGTAGATGGTGGCCAGTTGCTGATGACGTGGCAGCATGCTATTGGTTGGTGATGGCAGCAACAGGTGCAACTGGGAGCAGATTAAGTGTAGGCTGGTGGGTAACATAGATGGGTTTAAAATTTGGGTCTGTTTAGGTCCATTAGTAATTGGGTCCAATCGATTTTGTCAAGTGGGCTTCAAGTTGTTTTTGGACATTATTGGGTCTTGTAATTGAACATTTTAAACTTAATTTTAAGTTTAAAAACCATTTTAAATTTAACTAAATTTAAATTTAAAACAAATTTAAATTTAAAAAAATTTAAAATCAATTCAAAATTAAAAAAAAAAATCAAAAATTTTGATTCAAGTTGGGCCCGATCAAAATTGGACTTCAACATATATGATCTAATATATATTAATTATGTATAATTATAAAATAATTTACATATATTTTTATTATCAATGCATGGGTAAAAGAATTTTATCTATACTGTATATTAAAGGTTAATTGAATTGGTGTAACTCATGAATCGAATTTCAATTTAATTAAAATTTTATCAAAATTATGTTATAAGACATTTATATCCTTTTATATTTTAATAAATCTAAAATATATATATACACATTATAATAATTATGGGATTTGAACTAAATGCATCATACTCCTTATAATCTCAATTTCACTATTTAAATCAAAATCACATTTAATTTTTATAAATTTATTAAGATCATGTTTGGCAATTGATTGATAGCTAACTGTAGTGGTTGATTTGATTAATTGATTTTATTAATTATTTTTTTAAAAGTATTTGATAAAATTTAACTGAAAATTTATATATGTAAAATGATAAATAAGAGCATGACACATTTTATTGTTACGTATTTATTAGTTTATAATACTTTAATCTTTTATTGGGTGAAATTATTAAAATAAAACATTATTACCGAGGAATTAAAACATCCATTATGGAAATTAATTAGTGAATATTTTTGAAAATTTAAATAAACAAATTTATTAAGTTTTTTATTTGAAAATATTAACCTTGTGGAAATTGATAAATATTAATAATTTATCAATATAATCATAAACTGTATTCTTAATGATAATTATGTCATGTTCTTATTATGTAAATTAGTGATAATTATGTCACACTTTGAATAAATTTGTCAAGTAGCATATTTCAAGTAATATAAAGTTGTATAAGAAATCATTTTACACAAGTAAATTGAAAACAAATTAAGAGTACATAAATATTCAAGAAATAAATACATGTGGAAATGGGAGTAAATTTTGAGCAAGCATGGTCAGATATGACAAAATTGTCCATTCCAACGTTTTTTATTTTGGAAGTTTTAGCTCAATAAATTCTTACAAACCTCTATTCATCAAACACTACAATTAAACAATTTAACTATTCAATAATCTATTTATGTCCAAATCAACTAAAAAAGACCCAAAACTATATTTAGCAAACACCTTTATATAAATACTTCCACCCACATCAATTAATACATAAATATTTATTTTATGTCAATGTCAAATTCGAGACAAAATAATGAAAAATCAAACTTCAACGATCAAACTCTTGGATGAATAATTTATTTATCTCTTCATTTGATTGATGACATTTCTTTTTGATTTATTAACTTTCCCTACAATGGTCCACATGGCCATGGGTCAAGCTCCTTCATACACCACCATTTCATATATGTTGAAATTACTTTAAAAATGGGTCTCAGTATTTGTATTTTCTTCTATTTTATTCCAAAATTACTTGAAAGGATCATTATTATAAAGTTAATTTCTAGACCACTAAAAAGATTAAAGCTGCTTTAAATATATGGAAAAAGAAAGGAAGAAAAAGCAGTTGGCTAAAGTGAAATATGAAAAATGACTTAACAAAATAAAGTGAAGAGGTTAAAGAGATGAAGTGAGTGTGAAATTATTTGATGAACAAAAAGTGAAGCAATAAGTGATGTGATATGACACAACAAGCACTTGAATCATTTACATCTCTACATCTGTTTCTAATTAAATTTAAATACATTAAGTTGTTAAATTTTATAAATTCGACTTCATTGAGTCTTGGACATGATTTTTTTTATTCGAGTTTATTTAATTAAGTTGAATTATTATTTAAGGATAAAGTATATTTTATTTGTTTGTTTTTTTTAATTACTTTATTTGTTTGTTTTTGTTTTGATAAAAGAAAGGGTAAAGATGGATAGCGATCAAACGGATGATTTGATATCAATTAAAATTTCATTTCAATTGAATTTTTTTGTTATTATATCACGAGATTAATTTATAGTTTATTTAAATTTTATTATAAAATATATAAATATTAATATAAACATTAAATAATTTCTTAAATTTTTTTGTTTCAGGGGTTTGGTCCTCTAAAATGTGAAATTCAATTTTTAACCCTTTAAATTTTATATAATTTTAAGTTAGTAAGTGGTAAAAATACATTTTTAAAAAAAATAAAATTTTGATTTAGTTCTTTAAAAATTTTAAAGAATATAAACTATCAAAATGGTAAAATTGTATTTTAAATCTCATATACAATTTAATTCTACCTTTTTAGAGAAAATTTTGACTTTGGCCTTGAATAGGTTAATTTTGTTCCAACATAAAGTTTCAAAAAATTTGGAGACAATAGCCTAGAGGTGCTCATAGGCCGGGTTGGGTCGGACCTAAGCATGATATTAACATAATTTATACTTGTCCAAGCTCAGTCCATCTCGAAATATGGGCTTGAAATTTTACCTAAACCCGCCCATATTTACAAAAGATTAACTCAAATCTATTTTAGGCCCGTCTATTTTATTTTTTAATTTTTTTTAAAATTATTTATATTATATTATTTTAATATTTAATAATTTTATACATTTTTATTTATTGAAATTTTTTATAGTCTTTTTAACATTACTTTAATGTTTATATTAGATTAATATTGTATATTGAACCCAATGAGTGACTACAATGAAAAAGAAGATGTTGTTCATCCTAGGAGTCCCGGGTTTGAGCACCTGTGTGTATGCATTGTCAAAGAGTTAAGAAAGTATGAACAGAGACTACCATGTAATCACACCAGTATATTCAAAAAAAAATATTGTATATTTAGTATAGGTTTATTTTTAACGGGTCAGGTCAGACTGAGCTCAGGTCTTGAATGTTCAAGTCCGAGCCGGACTCATATTTTAAATGTGCCTAATTTTGTTTGTCCAAATTCATTTTTTGGGCCTACTATTGATACCTAAACCCTCCCAAATTTCCGGTAGACCTTCGAACTTGAACAGATAACCCGACCATGAACAAATCTACAGTAGCCTCATTGAATTATTTTGCTTATAGTGTAAGCTGTATAATGCCAAAAAAGAAATGAAAGACAATGGGCACGATCAGCGGCCTTTGGGCAGGTCAAGATCACAATTATCTTGTTTTAATTGATGGATATGGTATGGGAGACATGAGTGGAAGTGTGGGCAAAAATGTGAATGCCAAATTGGACCGACCTTACCCTTTCAGTTGTGATTTCACGTGTTTTAATTCATCATCTCCTTGGCTTTGCTCCAAACCTCATGCCCAATACTTTAATAAAAATTATAAATCCATTATAATTATGTGGTAATCTAATTTGCTATGTTGAAAGTTGAGAGATGAATATATAATTATAAGTAATTAAGAATTTAATTGATTGATGTTCCATCATGTAACAAAAATCTATGACCTGATAGATTTGAAAAATATATTACCAACTTAGAATCTATAAGGTATGAGTGGAGATTAATTTAAATATAAACCTTAAGATAAGGGGAAAATATATAAAATATATATATATATATATATATATATAATTTAGAAACAAATTATTAAAAGACAAACATTTTTATAATAAATTTTGCTATTTTTAAAAATTTTGGTTTGTTAATCTTTTATTAATTGGATTAGTTTATAGATTATTTTTAAAATGTAAGAGAGATTTTTAAAAGTTGATGAGAAAAATTGTCATGTTAAGTGATAAATTTATTATCGCATTGACACATGTTATTCTTTCAAAGAAAAGAAAGACGAAAGATATCACTTGTCATTCTTTCATAAAATTGTCACCTGATATAACAATTTTTCTTTTCATGAGAGTGTGACACTTGACATCTTTAATTTATTTTTTTTTTACGAATTAACACCATACTAAACATGACGATTTCCTTTCCAACTTTTGAAAATGATCTTACTTTTCTAAATAATCTAAAAACTACGTAACTTTCTAAATAAATTTTCATTTTAGTAATTTCTTATTAAAAAACCAAATTTTTATTAATAAACCCCACTCTAATTGTCAATAAAGTATTAATGGGTTGAATATTCTTTTTATTTTTTATTCAAAATGTCAAAGAATTTCATTGACTGATTGTATGATTGTCCCTCAATTATTTACCAGTCCCTGTTCCCAGTTGATAGAGCTATTGACATCTTCGGTTCCCTATAGAAGAGACTGACCAGTTGATTTTAACTCATCCCTTCCCTATCCCTTGTATCTGTTTGGATATTATTTGCCTATTTGAGAACTAAAATTAAAAATATTTTTTGCACAGAAATTTAAAAATACTGCCAAGCATAAAATTAACTCTTAAATTATACTTTTTTTTTCTTATTTAGGTACCTAAAATAAATTTTAATTAAAAGTTATAGTTAAAAGTATGGTTACATTAGAACTCGTATGTTGATCAGGGGTGAAATCAGAATTTTTTTTAAGGGAGTCGAAATTAAATTGTAATTTTTACGAAAGTAAAAATATAATCTTTAAAGGATTAAATCAAAATTTTATCATTTTTAGGGAGGCTAAACTGTAATTTTATCTTTACTAATTTAAAATTTTTAAATTTTTAAAAGGCTTAAAAAATAATTTTTTTTATTTTAGGGAGTTAAGGCTCCTCTCAGCCCACTGGTTCGTCTTTAATGTTGACCTGATAATCAGAATGTTTATCATCTCAAGTATGATCTAAATTCGAATCACGTTATTAGAGTTTTAACCTGCCTCCTCTCCCTTCTCCTCTTCACTCACGATCTTAGTCACCGCTGTACTTTACCGGACATTCCTCCACATAGCAAGCTTTTCATTTGTCATTATTTACTTCAGTTCAACCTGCATGCATTTCTTTTTGTTACTTCGTTACTATTTTTTTTTTCTTTTTTATCCTTATATAAAAATTTATACAACCATGTGCTAGCGTTGCATCAATCTTTCTTATTTTTGCTAAAATCTTATATTTTTTCGTAAAGAAAAAAAATAAAACTAAAATCTTGTATCAGAATAATGGCAAATGAGAGTGCATAAAATAAGATTTCAGATAACAACAAATAGAAAAATACGGTGAAAGCTAGAAAAGCGATTGAACTTTCTGGTCAGCTTCTCCAATCAACAAGATTTGTTAGCGTTGGAGGGATGTATGGCGATTAGGGTTGTGGGGAAGAAGAAGAAGAGAGGAGGAAATAAAAGGATTTTTTTAACGTGAAAGAAAAAAAAATAAAGGTGTCATGTGTCACAGTATAATTGGTTAACGAGTTTTTTAATAGAGTTAATAGTTAGAACAATTTGTGTAATAGAATCATACTTTTAAATTGTTGATTGAGTCTTAGTTCAATTGGCAATGATATTTTTATCAATATAAAAATATGTGAAAATATATGAGTTTGAGTGTGTAAAAACGTATTATTTTTTAAATTCATGAATTTATTAAAATTTTATTTAATGATAAATTCGAATTTGACATGAATATATCTTTGTAAGTATAAATTTTATATTATTTATTTGGTATTCTTTATGTCTATTTTATGGTCTATATTTGAGATTTTTAATTGCTTTTTCTAACAACTGTCATCTCTAGAGTTTAAATATATCTATTTTTTAAAGTATAATATATCTTATCACTACACGTAATACTTATTAAGAATTCTTTAAATAAAAATTTCCGAAAACCAAAATAAATTTAGTAGTGGGATGAGAATGTCAGAGAAACTAATTTTAATTGTCACTAATTGTAAGAGTTACCACTGTTGTCTCTGCAAAAACTGCTTTACATGTCTCCTATTTCAAAAGATGTGTAATAAATGAGAGTATTCATTAGGTTAATCGACTCGAATTATTATTAATCGATCATTTTAAACTCTTAATTATTAGTCGAATTAAATTTTTTCGGTTAATTTGGTCAGTTAACCAAATTAACTGAAATATATATTTTTTTATTATTGATTAAAATAAATATAAAATATATAAAAAATTAACCGAATTAATTGATCGATTTTTAGACTAATACTTATATATTATAATATTATTTATTAAATACGATTAATTTAATTAACCGACCGATTTCGAATCGAATTAATCGTTAATCAAATTTCTAAAAAATTATTAATCGAATTAATTCGATTTTACTCTAAATTTATACACCCCTACTAACAACCGGCTTTTGGACTAAAAATGGAAAAAGACAAAAAATGTAATAAAATAAACATGGAATGGGAAATGGGAATGTGGGTGTTAGTGGAAAATAGCACCAACGTGCTTTGACTGTGTGTCTCCAGTCTAAAGGTCCCGTGATGAATGTTGAACAATGGTTTGTCTTCCTTTTCTTTCTTGGAATTTCTACATCTCATGCCCCACTCCAATAATTGTAGTGTATTCTCTCCTAAATTTCACACGACTGCTCTTGGGATTACAAATTCTAAAAAGCAACTATATATATTTGTTCTAAACCTAATAATTGAGTTTATTTCTCAAAAAAATGTAAATTTAATTAAAAAGCAAATATGATTATTTAATAGTATACATTACAATTATTTAGTTGTAATTTGTATTGAATTGATTTTATTTATAATTGTTAAAAAAATGTAATTTTTGTGGGTTAATATTTGATATATTCATAGTGTATTTTTATATTCTACAATTAATTTTAAAAAACTTGTCATGTGTTTTTTTTAATATTATATTTTAAAATTTTACTATACCCTATAGAACATTTGTCAAACCCTTGGATCTATTTGTGAAGTTTAAAAACTCTATTAACAGTATGCCAAATATTTTCTCTTGTTTAAAACATATATTATTTGTGGACTAATATTTGATACACTAGTTGTGTAATTTTTATTCTATAAGCAGCCTTAAAAAAATTCTATTTGTCTCTTTTTAAAAAAAATATATTTTACTATATTCTTATAAGACACTTGTCAACCCCCTGATCTTACTTGTGGAGTTTAAAAACTTCACTGACAGTGTACCAAATATTTTCTCTTGTTTAACACATTTATTATTTGTGGGGTTAAAATTTGGTACACGGATAGTGTATTTTTTTATTCTACAAACAACCTTTAAAAATGACTATTTATCTCTTTTTTAAAAAAAAAATATTTTTTCAATATTTTAGAATATTTTTATAAAACACTTGTCAACTTCCTAACCCTGCTTATAAAATCTAAAAACTCCAATGATAATGTATCAAATATTTTCCCCACAAATATAAATAGGAGACATCTTTTTAATTAAAAAAGTTTTTATTTTAGTTTTTTTTTAATTTTGATTAAGTGTTAAAAATAGTGTAAAACTTTTTAATTTTAGGCTTAATAAATCAGTTGACTCTCAAAATATATCTTTTCTTTTTTGGGTTGGGTATTTAAATTTTTTTTTATCAAATCAAGTACCAATGTTAGCCCCTATCGTTACACTTTGTAATAAAAAACTATAATTTTGAATAAGGTCATGTGTATAATAAATTTGGGTAGAAAATGTTAAAATAATATGAACTTTGATTATTTATTCTAATTAGGTTTATTCAACATTATGTATTAGAAAACTGTTAATTTTATTTAAAATAACATAATATAGTTTGTAATATGTATTACTTAAATTTTAATTTAATTTACATGTGATATTGAAAATAAATGTAATTTTTAATGGGAAAATATTTGGTAATTGTTAGTGAAATTTTTAGATTCCACAAAGAAGATTAAGGGGTTGATAAATGTCTTATAAAAGTAAAATAAAATAATAAAAATAAAAATTTTAAAAAATAGACACATGACAATTTTTCAAGATTGGTTATGAATTAATAAGAGTACACTGTCGGTGTATCAAATATTAACCTATTTTTAATATATATTAGTTAAATTGTTAATTTTAGGACAAATTACAAAATATAATATTTTAATATTTATTAGTTAAACATTGAAATATAATAATAAAATTTGTCAATTAATTAATTGAAGTTATATGTGAAGTAATAAAATCACAGAGATTAAACTATTTATGTTAATTTCGTAGAATTATTATTTAATATATTAGCGGTGTAGTTTTTTTAACTCCACAAATAGATTAAGAAATTGTTAAGTGTCTCATTTATTTATTTTTTAATTTCTAAACACTAATTAAGGATACTTGAAATTTTTTTAATCTCGCTCGTGGAATTAAAAAGTTTCATTTTCGGTACGTTAAATAATTACTGAACTTCATAAAAGTAAGATTTTGTAAATAAAAAAAGTTGAAAATAAGACAATTTTTCTTAAGTAATTGAAAATATACAGGGACTAATGTAGATAATATTATTAAGATGTTTTTGTATTGAGAATAACTGTAATATTATAGGGACTAGATTACTAAATATAAAAGGCAGGCGACCTTATAAAAAAAATTGGAGGAGTTTCTGTTGCAAATAACCCCTCTATTTATCTTTTAGATATAAAATTATACCACTTATCAGTTTTTTAACTATGCCACCAAAGCTTTGTTTCCATTTTTGTAAGATACCTTCTTTTAGTGTGTGTATAAGTGAAAGTACCTATAATGACCCTATGTGACATGATTAAATTAATCTCTTTATTATTGAGTGGGTTATTGTTTTTTGGTAGAAAATATGCACCACTAAGCGATTACATCAATCAATTCATATTAAAAAAATCTAGATCAATTACAATCATCAATCAACAAATCTTTAATTGAATTCAGTGGAACTGCAAACAACAGGAGTAAAGAATTTCCAATATCAGCACATTTAGTCATGTGATCCACAACATCATTCTGAATCCTTAAAATATGACGGACACGTACTTCCTAACTTCGACGCAACAACTGATGCAATAACATTAATTCCACCAGGTTACTATTGGCTCCTCCACCAGACAAGATTAATTCTACCAACAGTGCAATTGTCACACTTTACTATTAAATGGACTAATTTTATCTATGTCCAAGTAAAAAAATTTAAATAAAGCCAAATTGTAACAGAGTTAGCATTTATTTTTTAAAAATGACATTTTTTTTCATTTGCAGTTCAACTCTTAATGTAACGCCTCGAATTTTTAATTTTTTCTTTATGAAGCATGTGAATGCAACTGTTTTTGTTTTTATGGCTAAGTGCTTTGTCTATTACTTGGCAACTAAGGTTCGAGTCGTATCTTTTGAAAAATCTTGTGATTTCTCTTTTGTGAACCAGAGATCTTAAACGTGTTATATAAATTAATTTCTGTGCAATTTTGTTTTAATGATGAGTCTAGTGGTTCAATGGTCTTGCGTTTGTTTGTTTATCTTTGGGTTGTATGTTTGAGCCTCAACGTGCGCGATGAGTTTATTTTTTTTATTTGCAAGGATTCATTCCTTCGTTAAAATGGAAGTTAAGTAATTAAATGGTTTCCTCCTAAGTTTGTAGAACGTCTTTTCTTCCTTTTGGGGTACCTTTTCTTATTGTTCTTGGTGGCTATTGTAGATTTGTTCTAAACTGAGGAAATCATTTTGCTCGATTATTTGGAAATCTCATCGACGAGTTGTTTGTTTTGTAATACTACGAATTGAGGTTCTATTCCGTAAGTTTATTAGATTTCCGCAAAGTGGTTTTGAGTTTGGTGTAAAGTTATATTTGAACTGCTGAATGTGTTGTTTACGAGTGGGAATGGCTTTCTTTAGGAGAGGACCATACTGTTGATGATATTTTGACTCGTTAGTTTGGCGAATTCGGTGTTGTGCAAAGGTGAGCACATTTTGGAATCGAATTGGGAACTTTAGTTGAAGTTCGATGAAGTGGTTCGAGTGTAGTTAACGAATTATTGAATTGTTGTTGATTCAGTTAAGTAATTCTCTGTTTAGGCTTTGGTTAGAGCAGGAGCGCTTCGAAGCAACTTCGTAACAGGTAGGGTACCGAAAACCCTTGAATTTTTCCTACAAATTTTCTGCATTTTTACCCAGTTTTGCCTCTGCTCAAGGGCACATGGGCGTGTGTCTAGGCCGTGTGCCATGTAAACAAGGTGTAAGGGACACACGGGCTAGGCACACAAGCATGTGTCAGACCCTATGTACATATTATTTTGTGACACACAGTTGGGTACACGGGCGTGTGTCGAACTGTGTGTGCATACTATTTTGGAAATAGTGTACAGAGGACACACAGGCTGGGAACACAGGCGTGTACTAGACCGCGTGTGTATACTATCTTAGGACACACGGGCGTGTGCCAGACTGTGTGAATATACTGTTTGACATTTCAGGTGCAATGGTCACATGGGCTAGACACATGGGCGTGTGTCAGGCCGTGTGTCACACACGGGCTAGCACATGGCCGTGTGCAGTGTGTATTTGTGCGTAAACTCTGTACAAAGCGACTGTAAGTTAGCCGTAGAACCTGTATGACCAAAACTGTTTAGCTAAGGCTTTTATGCATGTATGTAACTTGATTCCAGGCATGAGACTGATTATTTATCTGCTATATATATATATCCGAGACATTGAGTTAGTACTAGAATGTATGAACTAATATCTGTCTTGCATCCGCATGGGGTTAGGTTTATGCGCTGAAGGAAGTGACTGAACTGTTACGGTGGTTAAACCACTTGAGAATATTTACTGAACTGGTAGTGACACTGTAAACACCGCAAGATTACAACTAAACTGGCAGTGACACTGTAAACATTGCAAGATTACAACTGAACTGGTAGTGAAATTGTAAACACTGTAATGTGTCAAATCGACACTCTATAGTGTGCATGGTTGGATATTGGTGTGTTGAGTTAGACAGAGATGGTGTGCAGGGGTGGGTTTGCATAATTGTCACTGTATCTGTAACTGAATGTAAAACCGGAGTTGTAACAACCCGATTTTTAGTGGTGTCGAAAAATAGTGATTTCGAGATCACAACTCCGACGAGTTGAGTTAAAAATTCATTTATTTTTAAAATTTATGATGTCATTAGCATTGCATTAAAATTTTAAAATTTGGATAAGGAATTTTAATATCTAGATAGTGAATTGAGTAGAAAGGACTGAATCGTAAAATGTACTAAAGTAGAGTTGAAAAGTTAGAAGGACTAAATGGACAAATTACCTTAAAGGATTTTGGTGGGTGCTTTAACATGAGAAATATTAGTAGTAAACTTGATTAATTAAAGATTAACAAGTGATTAACTAAACTAATTATGAAAGTCACTAAAATTACAATTATGCCATTAAGTGTATATATATATATATGGATTAAAAAAGAAAAAAATGATAATTTCACTTAATCTTCATCTTCACCATGGTAAAGACAAAGAAAAACTAGGGTTTCCATTGTTGAGTTTGTGTGCTTGATTTGGGTTAGCAAACCTTGATCATTTTTAGTAATTTCTATGTTTTTGAGTTCGTATTAGCTTAATCTAGCTAATCTATGAACCAATTTGTGAATCAATCAAATGTTATAAAACTTTCCATTGTTGAAATTGTTTGTTCTTGAAAGTTATGGATGAGTTTGTAAGCTTGATGAATAGATCCCTTGATTTTGTAAAGTGTTTTCGAATGAAATTAGAGTTTAAGGACTAAAATGCAATAGTGAAGAAATTGTGTGTATTTGGTTGAAATAAATGGTTTGTATAGGTTAGTAGTTGAATTATGAATGTTCGGTTGGGATGTATCTAGAAGAAAAGGAGGACTTTGCATGCTTTGGGTGAAAAAAAGACTAGATTGAATAAATGAAAATAATAGGGGTAAAATTGTAATTTTTTCAAAAAGGACAAAATTGTGTCATATGATCTGATTGAGTATTCTTAATGTAAGAAATTGAATGATTTGTGGATGTAGACTACGATCGTGTTACAGATCGCAGAAAAGGGAAATTAGTGAATTAGTCCCTGAAGGCTTTCCATAACTGCAATCCAGTCTGATAAGTTCGTAATGTTAAATTCTTACTTGTAACTGCTTATAACTATATTCTTTATGGTTGTTGATGATTAGAACGACAATTTGAAGAATGAAAGATAGAAATGACAGAAGAAGAATTACCGAACTTCTGCCAAAGCTAAATGGTCCGATAACTGAGGTCCTGCATTTGTTGCGGATTCTCTATGGCATCGTGAGTCACTGTAAAGTGAATAGAATCAAAGAATGGATTACAGACCCTACAATGGTTGAGATTTATTCTTGATTGCATATTCTCGTCAGCTTAGTGTGAGTAGCATCGTAAGGAACAAATATACCGTATCGATGGCTAAGAATAGTATCGAATACTGGTAACAGGCATGACCTTTGGGTCAACATAGAGAAAAATGAGCATAATGACCTTTGGGTCAATAGGGAGTAAAATGAATATTGATCACTGAAGTATAGTCCTGTGTTATCTCGACGGACTTACAGATTTGTTTACCACATGTTATTCAGTAAATTGATAAACCTTGCGAACTTATTAAGCTATGAAGCTTACTAGTGAAATTGTTGTTGTTTTATAGATTCCATTTTGCGACTTGAAGATTAGACCATCTTTAAGACATCACACTATCCTAGAGGCTCGTTCGGTAGTTTTTACATCACTCAGTTTTATGGCATATACTAAGATAAAATTTTTCGTACTTCTTGTATAAACTATTTAAGTTTCATGTTATGAACTTTAGATATATGTTGAACAAGTTTCAAATTTAGTTCAATGTGTTATACCTACTCTATGAGATGTATGAAATGTTTTGAAACTATATTTGAGGTGTCATGTGAATTATGAAATTATGAGATGATGATTGGTTGATGAGCTTGAGTTCATGCATGATTCTTTAAATTCTGTATACTTGTTTCAGTAGATCTCATACATGTATCGATAAAAGTACAGATTAGGAGAGAGGTTACATTCTGACTTACATTGTATCAGTAGTACCCATAGATGTATTGGTGGTTCTATTTTTTAAGGTACTGGTAGTTGGGATACTTGTATCGATAGAAGTTGCAGGGTTTGAATTCTTAGCTCTTTGGAGTTTTTAATACCGGTAGAAGTAAGACTTGTGTCGGTAGAAGAGTCACTTGAATCGATAAAAGTCTGCACTATTCTTGAATTGTATACTGACTTGGCAACTACCGATACTTATCTAACAAGTACCAGTAGAAGTCTCCCAAAATCTTGAAAATGACCTTTTTTCCCTTGTTGAATTGTGATTATAATTAAATGATAATATGTTACGTGTTGAGTGTATATCTTTTATAATGTAAGAACAAATGACATGATTCTAAAAGATGAACAGTGATTGATGAATAAAGTGACATCGGGACCCTAGCCGACGACGATTTTCGGGTTTTGGGTGTTACAAGAGTGTTTTTGTAACTGTAGCTATACCACTGAATTGCGATACAACTGTCTATCTAACTGAGATCAGCGAATTTGATTATAGAACTGGAAAAGTGTCTTTTATAATTACGTTAATGAATCTTATGAAATATCATTATATCCTGCACTGCTTATTGAACAGTGTTTCAAGGTCTTCCCAGACTTAACAGCCGGCGGACAAGGAGCTCGGTCATATTAGGACTCTTAGGGTTTCTAGCTAAGTTTAGTAGTATGCTACGAATGAGACTTAAGCTTAGAACTTCTGAAACTTGTGTTTACGCTTTAACTTGATGTTGAATTTACTTTTCGTGTCTATCGTACGTATGTTATGACTTAAAATGCGAACTTCTTTCAATAAGCTATGGTACTTTTCTCTGTGGTAACATTATGACATTCTTGACTTAGTCGTTTCGTCTAGGTCAGATTTAGGGTGTTACACTTAATAAAATATTTCATTTGTAAAACTATAAAAAGCTTTCAAAATATAATTCTCTTCAATAATAAAAGACATTTTTTTATATTGTAAAAGTCAATTTTATTGAAATTTGATCTTATTTGATTTTTTAATAGTACAAGGATTAAATTGATTTATTTAATAATAAAAAAATTAATTTGATCTAATTCATATAATAGGGACTTACTAAGTACATACTCCAATATATATGGTATTGAGTCACCTTTTCATTTTAAGATAGTTAATATAAATAATGTAATTTATTAATAATAAAAATGCCCTGATGTAATTTAATAAAATTAAAAGTTTGGAATAACTTCAATAAATATAAGGGTAAATTATACTCAAGGTTATTAAAGTATTAGTAAATTTACGTTTTAGTTACTTAATTTTAAAAAGTTATAAAATGGTCACTAAACTATTTGAAAGTTTTCATTTAAGTAACTGGGCTATTAAGTTTTGATCTTCGAAATCCAAAAAATAGGTTTGGGAGTCGATTACGTGTGAGGAAGGATTAGCACCCTCACACGTCCAAAAATTGATACCTAGTCTATTATTTGATGTCTTAGTATTGAAAATCAAGAACTCGAATAAAGTTTAAAATGTGATCCATAAATACATGAATGAGATGTTTAAATAAGATATTCTATTACTTAGGTTCAAGGAAAAATCATACCCAACACGTTAGGATACAATTTTTCGAGTCCCCTAAAATAACAGAATATTGAACATTTATTGGTTTGAAATAGGATACTCAATTATTTAGGTTCAAAGAAAAACCGTACCCAACACGTTAGGGCACAAATTCTCGCATTCTCTAAAATAAAAGAACATTGCCTTGATTCTTTTAAAAACAATTCAAAACAATACACAATTTATTTTGTTAAAATGCTTCACAAAAGATGGGTAAATGTTCATGTATTTTACAAATAAAAATGACAATTATCGATCTTTAATTGGATACTCGATTATTTAGGTTCAAAGAAAAATCGTACCTAACATGTTAGGGCACAATTTTCCGAATTCCCTAAAATAAAGTAACATTGTCTTTATTTTAAAAATTACTTATATTTTATGTGAAAATCGAGTACAACATTTTAAGATGACGTGTAATTAATTTGACGTTTTAAACCCTTTTACCCTCAAACGCCTAGATTGGCCCGTTTTGCCCTAGGTGTCAAAGTCCCAAAACGACGTCGTTTTGGTGTTCGACCTGGATCCGACCCATGTCTAAGATCCGCGTGTTTTTCCATTGAGGGGTTATTTATCTCCGCGATCCTTTCGCATTTTTTTTTGTTTTAATTTAGTCCTTTTACCTTTTTTAAATTGTTTTCTAATTTGCCTCTTTAATTTTATTTCTTTTATAGTTTGGTCCTTCGACCGTGGACCCTCCTTGGTATGGCATGTGTCTTGAAGGTTGGGTAAATTACCCCTTTAATCCCTTCTCGTATGTTTTTATTCTAATTTGCCCTTTAATTTTTTTATTTTTCTTTAACTTACACATTTTTTCATTTAACCCCAAATGTTTCTATTTTTTTAATTCGTGCTTTAAACTTCATTTTGGTTTTAATTCAGTCCTCTCATGTTTTATTCTTTTTTAAATTGGCCCTAATCTTCCTTTTTATTTTATTTTGATTTTTTTTTGTTTAATTTAGCCCTTATTTTATCTTTTTTTTAAATTTATTTTTAAAATTTTAGTTGGTTGTCAATTTGATTCTTTTTTCTTTAAAATGCTGACTTTCAAGTCTCTTTAATCCAACCCCCTACATTCATGATTTGTTTTCATTTTATTTTTATTTTTTCCTCATTTATTTATTTTTCATTATTTATACCATTTATACTTCGTCCTTTTAAATTGTGCAATTGTCATTTTAGTATTTCTGTTTTGTTTTTATTTTAGCATTTACATTTTATTTATACCCATATATGAATTTTATTTATGCAATCATTCCATTGTATCTCTTACTTGCCTAAATTCATTTTTTTCTTATGCAATACTTGCTCAAATCAATTACACGTCATATTAAAATGTTGTACTCGATTTTCACAAAAAATATAAGTAATTTTCAAAATAAAGGTAATGTTCTTTTATTTTAGAGAATTCGAGAAATTGTGCCCTAAAGTGTTGGATACGATTTTTCTTTGAACCCAAATAATCGAGTATCCTATTAAAGATAGATAATTGTCATTTTTATTTGTAAAATACATGAACATTTACCCATCTTTTGTGAAGCATTTTAACAAAATAAATTGTGTATTGTTTTAAATTGTTTTTAAAAGAATCAAGGCAATATTCTTTTATCTTAAGGAATTCGAGAATTTGTGCCCTAACGTGTTGGGTACGGTTTTTCTTTGAACCTAAATAATTGAGTATCTTATTTAAAACCAAAAAATGCTCAATATTCTGTTATTTTAGAGGACTCGAAAAATTGTGCCCTAACGTGGGTATGATTTTTCCTTGAACCTAAGTAATAAAATATCTCATTTAAACATCTCATTCGTGTATTTATGGATCACATTTTAAACTTTACTCGAGTTCTTAATTTTCAATACTAAGACATCAAATAATAGACTAGGTACCAATTTTTGGGCGTGTGAGGGTGCTATCCTTCCTCATACGTAATCGACTCCCGAACCTATTTTCTGGATTTTGAAAACCAAAACTTTTGTTTAAATAAACTTAAATATTTTATGGTGATTCAATCACACCAAATAAAAAAGAACGGTGGCGACTCCATTTTCGGTTTTAAAATAAAAGTCGGTACTTCACCCTCTTAAGTGAAAGTGAAAAACTAATCGTTCGTGAGATCTTCACCTCCGTGCAGGGTAGTAGATCATTTTCGGGAATACATTCGTACCTATGTTTTTGTGAAGTCTTCACTTTCATGCAAACATATGGAAAATGTATCCTCCTGAACTGAACTCGGTCCATATGAACCTATAATGGGTAAGGATCGAAGAATTTGTCGATTCAAGTACCCTTACTTTAAAACTTAAACCGCATGTCGTCGACCCTAGGAGCCTACCCTAAGTAGAGTCACCACTAGCTTTAAAAAATTAAGCACAATTAATTTAAAATATATTTTAAAAAGATGTTACCAAAAATTATATTTAGAAAAGCATAAATAAAATTAAAATGATTGAAAGTTAAAAAGTAAAACAAATAAAAAGAAGACTAAAACAATAACTTCAAGTCTCACTAGATCTTTCCCACTCGCTGAAAATCAAGGGATAAATGGAAAATAATCCCACTGGAGTGGGCATTAAACTTGATCATGGGTTGAGTTGTTCGACCCGATTCAAAAATCCGTTCGAAAAATAGAAGGATTTCGACAAAAATATAGGCCCGAAAATTAGTTTGGAAAAAAATAAGGCTCGTTTTTTAAACGAGTTAGGCTTTGGGTAAAGTTTTTTTGTCCGGGCTCAGCCCAACCTAAATAAATTAATCATTTTAATAAAAAAATTATATTGCTGTTTTTGGTTGTTGTTTTGGTTGTTGTTTTGGTGTTGCTTTTGCTGTTATTTTTGTGGCTATTTTTATTGTTTTGTTATTAATTTTGCTACCGTTTTAATTATTGTTTGGATATTTTTTTTATGTGTTTGTATTATTGTTTCGTTGTCCTTTTTAATATTATTTGAATATTATAGAATTTATGTTTTATTGTTAATTTTTTTACTATTTTATTTGCAATTATCTTAATATAAAGATTTTTTAATGGATTTTAAATTTATTTATTTTTTAATGTTTGTTTTAATATTTTTAAGTGTATTTGATATATTATATATTTTTTAAATTTGTTTTATATTATAAAATAATCTAAAAAAATTAATACAGGCCGGGTTCGAATTTAACTTCTATAATTCGACGTGGGCTTGGACAAAATTATAGGCCTACTTTTCGGGCTGGGGTAGACCCGAGACTAACAATTAGACCTAAAATTTTGTTAAAATCCGACCCGATCCACTATCAGCTCTAGTGTGCATCTAGAAGGAAATATCAATGCGTTTGAAATAAAAATAAAGTTTGATAAATTCTACTTCACTGAAGGAGTGAAGGTGTAGTAAAAGGGCATACTACAAAATTCTTAAGGATGTGAAATATTAATTTGTAATAATGTAAATTCCAAAAGGACTATAAAACAAATTTACCATATTTCGGGGATAACTCCACTACCTACTTCGTCTACGGTCACATCCAAAAGACACCCTATATCTTTAGATATTCAATAATTGTTGGATTAAGTTTGAAAGATAGTCTATGAGGGCATTAAAAAATAAACCCATTCTCTATTTCTGATTAAAAAAATAAATAATAAACCCATTCTTCTTAATATCATCATTGACATAGTGGGGACACCCTTAGTTCATGGCTCCAAGATAAGATCAACCAAACATTATGCGAATAAATATATACATAATTTTAGTATAATAATTTATTTGACTTCTTAATTAAAAAATTGTTTTAGTTTTTTATTTAATTTTTCATTTTTTTAATTTTTTAATTTATGTTATTTATTAAATCACCTCAGAGTGAATAAAAAACACACTGATTATCACATCAGAAATTAATTAATTTTTAAAATTTAAAAAACTCAAAAAAATAAAATTACTAAAATTATTCAAAAAATATAATTTTTTGTTTTAAATACATGTGGATGCCACACACCAGCAAAGTTAACAAACATTGGCCCTGTTTGGTATTTGGCTGATAGTTGATTGCAGTGATTGGTTTGACCAATTAATTCTATTAACTGTTTATTTAAAAGTATTTTGTAAAACTTAACTGATAGTTGAAAAATGATATATGTAAATTGACAAATAAGGGCATGTCACATTTTATTGTTAAATATTTATTTGTTTATAATACTTTAGTATTTATGGTGTGAAATTATTGAAATAAAACACTATTATCAAGGAATTAAAACATCTATTATGAAAATTAATTAGTGAATATTTTTGAAAATTTAAATAAACAAATTTCTTAAGTTCTTTATTTGCAAATATTAACCTTGTGAAAATTGATAAATGTTAATAGTGTAACAATATAATTGTAAACTATATTCTTAGTGATAATTATGTAAATTGAGTAATAATTATGTCACACTCTGAATAAATTTGTTAAGTAACATATTTCATTAATATAAAGTTTTATAAGAAATCATTTTACACAAGTAAATTGAAAATAAATCAAAAGTGCATAAATATTTAATGATGAATGGGTTCGATTGAAACTTTCTTGCAGCAATGTTGATTTTTGTAAATTCATAGTAGAAGTTTTTTTTTTTTTTTTGAGATTTACTTTGGACTTTGGAGATGAAAGTAAAAATGTGAGAATGAAGGCTACTAATATCTTGACACCCTTATTAGGTTTGAGAGCATGTGGCAAAGAGAGTAATTTTTGAGTAAGCATAATCAGATATGTTGTTCCACATATCTCATTCTCAATCAACTATTGAAAAAAGTTGCTTATCTCAGCATTTTTTGTTTTGGAGGTTTTAACTCAAAAAGCTTTTGTAAACCTCCATTCACCAAACACTATAATTAGAGGATTTGACTACTCAATCCTCTATTTGTGCCCCAACTAAAAAAAAGCTCAAAACCCTGTTTACCAAACATTCCCATTAACTTTTTGATTCACTTTGGGATGATTTGACTAACAACACAAATTTAAGAATTAAAAGATACTAAAAGTTATCAATATTTTTTGAGATATTTAGTAGAATATATTCTTCAGCTTATATAATGGCAAGGGCGGATCTAGGGAGCTGGCAGGGGCTTTGGTCCCCTCAAATGAAAAAATTTCTATTTAGTCCCTTAAAAGTTTTTAAAATTTTAAATTATTAATGGTAAAATTACACTTTGGCCTCCCTAAAAATAATAAAATTTTGATTTAATCCTTTAAAAATTACATTTTTACTATCGTAAAAATTACAATTTAATTTTGAGCCCCTTAAATAATTTTTTTGGCTTCGTCCCTGTATAACGAGTGTGTTAAAAAAATATAACAAAGCCTTCTGTTTTTAATGTTATATTTACTTAATTCAAAACAGAAATAATGCATTAATATTATATATTAATTTAGAACATGCCAGTAGAGGTTTTATTACTTAAAAAGGTCCATTTCTAAAATTATTTATGGAAATGGATTGTTTTAAATGATAATTATCAAAATAGTTCAATTTTAGTCAAAAGCGTTGAGTTGACGTCGTTTTCAAAAAAAATTCAAAAAAACGCATCCAGTTCAACGCTTTTTCCCTGTCACATGTAACAGCTCATGCTCTGATGAGCTCACAGCTTTGATGAGCTCATGTCCTTGAGTGAGCTCGCAATTTTGAATGGGCTTGCAGCTTTAGATGAGCTTGCAATTAGGTTGGTGTTGCGGAGTGGCCATTTCTACAGTTACGAACTCTTCTCATATAGCTGCAAGCTCACTTGAAGTTGAGAGCTCACTCAAAGACGTGAGCTCAACTTAGGTGGAGTAAAAAAAATCCAAATCAGCTGTGATAGAGAAAAAAAACGTTGAGTTGGACGTGTTTTTCTAAATTTCCTCTGAAAACAATGTCAGCTCAACACGTTTTTCTAAAATTGAACCATTCCGATAATTATAATCCAAAACAGTCTATTTTTGTAAATAATTTTAAAAATATGCCTTTTTAAGTAATAAATTCGATAGTAGATGGTAATTATCATTTCCAATATATAGTTATTTTAATTAAATACTAATTAGGTTACTCTGAAGTTAAAGATAATGGATGAAATGATTTTGGCTTAGTATTTTCCACTATCTTTTTACAGCCACCGCCAAGTCATAGTTGATTACATTAAATTAATAAATGATAAACCCAAACCCCCACTATTGACACTTCCATTATTTGAGAAGTGAATTTTTCCCCCATCGGTGCTTTGACTGATAATTATTGCATCGCCCACCAACTGCTAAGTCCACAGATTCAGACTTCACCTCCTCCCGATGTGTGAAATTCGTTTGGTTTCACTTTCATTATTATTTAAATTTTTTAATATTGATATGAATTTAATTATATTCAATCATTGAAGTATTTTTACTACTAAGTTAGGACTCAAAATTATGAACCTTATAATTAAATTTTGAGTTATATTTTATTTTTTTTAAATTACTTTGAACCAAGTCATATGTTAAGAATATATGATACACAGGGGTGAATTTAGAAATTCTTTTAGGGGTCGGTATTAAATTGTGATTTTTACAATAGTAAAAATGTAATTTTATTATTAATTTTTAAAGGAATAGATCAAATTTCTATATTTTTAAGGAGGTAAACTGTAATTTTATCTTTATTAAAAATTTTAAATGGTTTTTCATTTTAAGGGGCAGAGCTCTTGCCGATGTTCTAGTTTCGTCCTTGACGATACAACAATACCTTTTTAGGTACAAGTACCACAAAACTCTTTGTACTAAACTTTAGATTGCATTTTAACCACTTTAATGAAAAATAGATAAATTAGCCCTCGTACATTAAAGGAGTGAGCAAAACAGCCCCTCCGATAAAAAATTGGTGTTTATATATAATGTATAATAATAAATTTAATCCTCAACTTTTACATATTTATTCAATTTGATTTGACCTCTACTCTTTTATTGGAAGTAAGTTAAAAACTTTTGAAACTAATAAGGTTAAAAGGTAAAAAATGTCTTAGAAATAAATTATTAAAAAATAATTAAGCCCTTTTAAAATTTAAAAATTATTTAAAAAATCATAAAAATTATAAACAAAATTTATATAAAATAATGTTATAATAAATTTAAAACTATAAAAATTTTATTAGAAAATAACAATACCAAACCATTATTTAAAAAAAATTTGATCCCTACCCTTTTATTGGGTCGATATTGTTAATTTTTAGAAAAATATTTATAGTTTTGAAATTTTTATATTTTTTAAATATTTTTAAATTTTATAAGGTTTTAATTGATTTTTTTTTAAAAAGAATTGTTACTAAGACCTTTTGATCCTTTAGCCTTATTAGTTTCAAATAATTCTAATTTACTTCCAATAAAAGAGTAGGGGTCAAATTGAATAATGTGTAAATGTTGATAGCTAAATTTGTTATTATACCTTATATATAAACATTAAAACAAACATTTAAATGTCCAATTTTGACGGAAGAGTTGTTTTGCTCACTCATCTAACATATATGATCTAATTTACTTTTTTTTTCAATAACCGAACTAAAATACAATCTAAAGTATAGTAAGGGGGTTTTGTGATACTTTTACTTATTCTTTTTAGCATTTTATATGGAATACGTGCATTGACAAGTGATTTAATATAATTAAATAAATTGAAAATTTTGATTAAAAGATTAAGCCAAGTAGAGTATAAACATGGTTTTTTTTTCTTTCTAAAATGTCAATTGTTAAAATAATCATATGAATTGAAGATAAAAAAAAGTGAGATTTTTATTTTGTTTAATTTGAAACAGATTTTGAGCACGCATGAAAACTTGAATAAATTAATCACTACTTTTTTTTTGAATAATCTTATTATAAACTTGAATAAATTAATCACTACTTTTTTTTTGAATAATCTTATTATAAGTTTTGATTTTATTTACTCTTTTTGACATAGTCTAGAACTACTTATAGTCCCTCCTCAACTCATAAATAAGAGGATAATGCGCTTCAACGCATTCGAACTCATGTCCTCCTGCATTGACAGCAATGCCCATACCAATCAAGTTAAGACTCAATTGACAATTAATCACTAAATTTGATTGCAATTTTCTACGAGTACTACAAAAAAAAGTATGGGTCAATTTGATAAAAGTTATAAACATTAAAGATTAAATTTGTAATTATGCCTAATTGTTTAAACAAGTTTAAGAGAAAAACTGAGCCAAAGGACCGAAAATGAATAGTTCAAAAAGTAAAGGAATCAATTTAGAACAAATAAAAGTAGAGGGACCAAATTCATACAAATTGATAAGTATAGGACTATTATTAGAATTTAACCAAAAAACTTTTCATAGTTTCAGCTTTTTTGTTAGTTTGTTGGTCGCCTCCAAGTTTTACTTCTCAAGCTCCTCTTGGATTTTACTTGTCAGTTGGTTGCATCACCCTGTGCTCCTTAATATCATCAATTACGGGTTATGTATCAAAAAAAGCTCATTTTCGAAATTTTTGAAATAAATTCTGGAAATGGGTTAAAGTGAAAAAAATTATAATAATATGCTAATTTTGTAAAAACGCGCTTACGTGGAGATGTTTTCAGAGGAAATTTCAGAAAAGCGTTTTCACGTGGAAGCACTTTTCCTTTAATGGGATAAAAACGTTCCTACGTGGAAGTTTTTTTCAAATTAGTGTTCACATGGACACATTTTTCAACTTGTTTTCACAGTGGGGTATTTGCTATTTTAGGCCTCAGTCAAGGAAAAACGCTCTAACGTGGAGGTATTTTTGTTTCATTCAAAGAAAAGTGCTTTCACGTAGAAGCCTTTTTCTGGAATTCCCTCTGAAAACATCGTCACATAGGTGCGTTTTTACAAAAAGAGCCTATTCCAGTAAATTTTTTTCACTTTGACCCATTTCCGTAAATAATTTTAAAAATGAACCTTTTATGGTACATAACTCATCAGTTACATAGTGAGGACAACCCTTTGTTCATAGCTTTTAGAAACCAAACCTTTAATGCAAATAAGCATATGTATAATTTAAAAATCTATAATATTAGAAAAATCTTGATTGAATTGGTGTCGCTAGTTAATCAGGTATAAACTCAGTTAGAAAATGACTAATATAACCTTTTATTAAATAATTATTGCTTTAAATAAAAGAATTAAATTTAACATGTAGAAGAATTAAACCCATGTTTAATGGATTTATAAACAAATTTTTTATCAGTACACCAATAATAATTCTTAAGTTAAGTTTTTTTTAAAAAAAATTAATTTTTAATATAAAATATTTTCTTTTACTAAATTTGTGTATCTATAATATAAATAAAACATCTGACTGAGATGATGTAACGAATTAACCGGATACTAACTCGGTTTAGAAATTATTAATATACCCTTTCATATTATTAATCATTATTGATATGAAAATCTCCACCATATGTTTTCTTTTTCAAAGTCTAGAAATGAATGTTTTCTAAATGGAATTTGTGTTATGTTATTATGATTAATTAGTTTTAAATTATACATTTGTGTTTTAAATTCGTGATTTCCACGTGTATATGCTTGTGATAAGATTTTTAGTATAAATAAATACAAAATTTATATTTGATATATTGATTATCATCAAAGACGAAGTCTAAAATATTATAGTGTAAGGACCGAAAATGAACTGAAAATTTTAGGGATCAAAACAAAGATTTTGCTATTTATTAACTAAAATTTATCAAAAGTTAAGGGTTTAAAGGGTAAATTATACCAAATCAAGGAGAGCTAAGGGCACCTGAAAAAAATTAAAAAAACAGGCCTCTAATAGCAGTATTTGACCTTTAAAATTGTACTTTAAAGAATCTGAAAAAATTAAAATCCAAATCCCCTGTAATAACTCCCTCCAATATAAATAAAGCCCCTTGTATTAACTCGCTCGCCACCTTTCTTACAATATCCCACTGTCTTCTTCTTCGAACCCTTTGAAACCAAAAAGTCTTCCCTCTAGATTACCACTTTCAAATCTCCGGTATGTCTTCCTACAGACAAATCCTTCTCTGTTTTGGTCTCATGTTCTGTTTCTACTTACCCTGTAGTGTAAAATCTGATGAACGCCAAATCTTGTTGAACTTGAAATCCGCTGTTAATGAATCAAACACCAATGTTCTTGATTCATGGGGGGCTACCAGTTCTGTTTGTAGCTTCAATGGAATCACTTGCAACGCCCAAGGGTTCGTTAAGGAAATCGAGCTTTCACATCAGAACCTGCTGGGTGTTCTTCCTTTGGATTCTATATGTCAGCTTCAATACTTGGATAAGCTTTCCTTGGGGTTCAATTTATTGCACGGTGAAATCACTGAAGAGTTGGGTAATTGTTTAAAGCTTCAGTATTTGGATCTTGGCAACAATTTTTTCACTGGTCCGTTCCCGGATATATCGCCTCTTAGCAATTTGCAGTATCTTTATTTGAATGGAAGTGGATTTTCCGGCACTTTTCCATGGAAATCGCTTGAAAACATGACCAATCTTGCTGTTTTGAGCATTGGGGACAATCCTTTTGATCGAATGGAGTTTCCTGATCAGATTTTGAAGCTAAAAAAACTGTATTGGCTTTATATGGCGAATTGCAGCATCGAGGGGAGGATTCCGCCCGCCATTGGAGACCTTACTGAGCTCATAGAATTGGAGCTTCAATTCAATTATTTGTCCGGTGAAATTCCGGCGGAGATTGGTAAGCTTCATAAGCTATGGCAGCTGGAGCTTTACAACAATGAATTGACTGGGAAACTTCCTGTTGGATTAAGAAACTTGACGAAACTGGAATTTTTCGATGCCTCGGCCAACAATCTTGAAGGAGATATTTCAGAAGTGAGGTATTTGACAAACTTGGTAAGCCTGCAACTGTTTGAGAACAAGTTTTCCGGTGAAGTTCCGCCGGAGTTGGGTGAGTTCAAGAAACTGGTGAACCTGTCTCTTTACACTAACTTTTTGACGGGTCCTTTGCCTCAAAAGCTTGGTTCTTGGGCTGAATTCAACTACATCGATGTATCGGAGAATTTCTTGACTGGTCAAATCCCGCCGGACATGTGCAAGAAAGGGACCATGAGAGCAGTTCTTATGCTTCAAAACAAGTTCTCCGGCGAAATTCCGGCGACTTACGCAAGTTGCACCACTTTGAAACGGTTCAGAGTCAGTAACAACTCGCTTACCGGAATCGTTCCGGCGGGAATATGGGGATTGCCGGAAGTTGACATAATTGACGTTGCTTACAATCAACTTGAAGGTCCAATTACAGCTGATATCAAGAACGCGAAACAAATGGGGATACTGTCAGCTCAATACAATCGGTTTTCAGGTGAACTGCCAGAAGAGATTTCAGAAGCTAAATCATTGGTTAGAATTGAGCTAAACGACAATCAATTTTCCGGGAAAATACCTCATGGAATTGGGGAGCTTAAAAGATTGAGCAACCTTAACTTGCAGAACAACAGGTTGTCTGGTTCAATACCAGATTCATTAGGTTCTTGTGCTTCCATCAGCAACATAAACATGGCTGATAATGTTCTTTCTGGCAAAATCCCATCATCTTTAGGATCTTTGCCGACATTGAACTCTCTGAACTTGTCTGAAAATCAACTTTCCGGGAAAATCCCAGAGAGCTTGTCGTTGCTCCAGCTGAACCTTGTTGATCTGTCTTATAATCGGTTAACTGGTCCTATACCAAATTCTTTCTCTATTGAAGCATATAATGGTAGCTTTACTGGAAACCCTGGCCTTTGTAGTTCAACGATCCGACATTTCAAGCTATGTCAACCGGATTCCGGCATGTCTAAAGATGCTCATACGCTTATAGTTTGGTTCACGCTCAGCGCGGCCGTCTTGCTTGTTTCTCTGGGATGCTTCTTATATGTAAGGAGAAAAGAAAAAGACCATAGCCTTTCTTTGAAGGAAGAATCTTGGAACATAAAGTCTTTCCATGCTCTAACTTTCACTGAATATGAAATCCTTGATTCCGTTAAGCAAGAGAATCTGATTGGAAAAGGAGGATCAGGGAAAGTATACAAGGTAACACTTCTGAGTGGCGTCGAACTTGCTGTGAAACACATACGGAAAACGGATTCTCAAAGCCACGGAAAGAGCCAGAGTACATCCTCGGTTTTCAGCAAAAGTGCCGGAAAGGAAAAGGAATTCGACATGGAAGTGCAGACATTGAGCTCAATAAGACATGTCAATGTGGTGAAGCTCTATTGCAGCATCACTAGTGAAGACTCATGCTTGTTGGTGTACGAGTACATGCGCAATGGAAGCTTGTGGGATCGATTGCATACGAGTAATAAAATGGAGCTTGATTGGGATACAAGGTACGAGATTGCAGTTGGGGCAGCTAAGGGGCTCGAGTACCTTCATCATGGATGTGAAAGACCGGTGATCCATCGCGATGTCAAATCTAATAACATATTGTTGGATGAGTTTATGAAGCCTAGGATTGCTGATTTTGGACTCGCCAAGATAGTTCAGAGCAACGGAGCTAAAGACTCGACCCATGTCATTGCAGGCACCCATGGTTACATAGCTCCTGGTATGCATCTATATGTCACTTTTCATTTATTACATGTATATGTTTGTTAATAGTAAACTATGAATTCTGCAGAATATGGTTACACCTACAAAGTGAACGAAAAGAGCGATGTGTACAGCTTCGGAGTGGTATTAATGGAGTTAGTGAGCGGGAAGAGGCCAATCGAGCCGGAGTTCGGAGATAATAAGGATATTGTGAGTTGGGTTTGCAGCAAAATAAACAACAAAGAGAGTGTATTAAGCATAGTGGACCCAAGAATTCCTGAAGTACTGAAAGAAGATGCAATCAAGGTGTTGAGGGTAGCCATTTTGTGCACTACGAGATTACCGGCACTTAGACCCACCATGAGAACCGTGGTGCATATGCTGGAAGAGGCTGAACCCTGCAAATTGGTCGGTATTGTTATCAGTAAAGAAGGCGAGCACAAGATAAAAGAAGCAGACAAGTTCAATCTACTGTTATAAAAAAATCTTGCAAACATTGTAACATATAATAAGCACTTTATCAGCTTATCAGTTGTAAAATGTTAGTTACAGTAATATATATGTATGTCTATTTATATATTTAAAGAATTTTATCTTCGTAAGAATATCCATATTACATCGCTTTTAATATACAAGTCTATTTTTTATATTTTTGAGCCCTAAATAAAATAATTAATTAGATCTTTTTTAAAAATTGAAAAAAAAATAATTTTGAATCCCTTCCAACCTTAAGTTCTAGACGATTACACTCTTAAATAACTCTCAAAACGGATCTGTTAGTATATATATACATTACTACGTAACTTTTTTTCTTCTAAAAGACACTTGCCTCTCTCTTATTTAGTGTAAATACACTTATAAGAATGCTTTTTTATCACTTACATTTGATTTGAAGAAGATCTTATAACCTGATGAAATTTATTTATTATTTTTATTTTAAATAAAAATACAGTGATATGAATACCAATAAATAAAAGAAGTATGCCATTGTTATTATTTATCTATGAATTTTCTATTTAATTTATTCATTTATCAATTTTTATTTATAAAATAATGAAATTTTAATTACATATTAAAATGCTATAAAATTAATTATATTTATTGTTGATGAAATCATTTTATTTGTCGTTAATTAAAATTAAATATTTTAAATATATTTAATTCAATATTATATTAACCTCAAGATTAAATTCGTTAGATTGTTTTTTATGAAAAATTAATTAAGTAGTATTATTTAGAAGGTTTTGATGGGTAAGGAAATGAATTGAAATATATAATAAAAAATAAAAAATAAATTCATCTAAAAGTTAGTATTATAATTGAATTAAATTTTATAGATTAAATGTAGTTACATAAAAAATTATTTAAAAAACAAAAACAAAAACAAAATAATTATTGTATGATTTTTTTTAAAAAAATAAGTATTAGCTTAATGGGAAGGTTAAGATCACATGTGAGTGTTTAATCGAATTGCGTGAAAAATTTTCGAGTTTGTTAAGTTGATAAGTCCTATTTTATTGTCCTAACTTAATTTCGAGTTAGTCAAGTTGACAAGTCTTATTTTATCATCCTAACTTGATGTAAATTTTTTTGAATAGAACCGAGTGAAATGAAATTCAAGTCGGATAAATTTATCCAAATTAAATTAAAAAAATTAAACAAATCAAATTGAAATCTTGTAAACAATATAACTAAATTCCAAGTTAAAATTAATAAATTCGAGTTAAAATATATTTGAGAACTCTTTAAAAACAAAATAAGAGGGAAAATAGATAATTTAGTATGATAAACTTATTTGGTAATTTATTTGTTTAAATAAAAGAAAAGGGATTTTGATACGCAGATAAGGATGTGGGAATAAATAAATAAATATAATGGGCTTAAAATGGTGTATTTGGGCTTGAATTTTGATCTTCCTTTTTTTCTATTAAGTCTATATCCTCTAAACTAATTTTTTATGTATAAATTTATGCTTATATTCTTAGGATGTTACAGAGGTTCGTGAAACACTTAAACTTTTGATGAATTAAATGCTGTAGAAATCTCTTGTGCGTTGGGTTTTGGATATTTCGTGGATGGATTCGCATCAGAATTACCTAGGTAATCTTCTAACTTAGGACTAGACGACGTGTAGGAGCTCAAATTGTTTTTCTCAGTTAATTAACATATAAGTGTTTTGCTAAAAATATTATTTTCAAAATTTTCAGTTTCTAAAGCTAAAATTTAACTTCTGAGTTTTCAAATAAACCAATGTAATATCTCTGGATTCAATTATAACGTCTAGGTTGGGTTTGGGGTGTTACACTTCTCTATTGCATACTCACCTAAAAATAAAAGCTCCTATCCCTATTTATAGAATTTAGTGACCGTTGGATTGTTGACTCCGATCAACATCCTTACCATTAATTTCTCAAATATTTAATAACTAGAATGTTCATGTATAATATCTATTCTTCTAGAAAATATCTTATTTCTTTATTTTATATATATATTCTAGAATTTTCCAAAGAAACTATCTCTTAAAAATTAAGTTTGACTTTTATCTAGAAGTTGTATTGGCTTTCAACACTTCCCCTCAATGCAAATTTCTTTCCACAAATGATTTGCAGATCATACCAAGTGCATCTCTGAACTTCTCAAACTTTGGTTTACTCAAACTCTTCGTGAATATGTCTGCAACTTGCTCATCTGTCTTTGTTGGCACCATTTTGATCTCCCCTTCAAGGACCTTCTCGCGAATATAATGATAATGCACTTCTATATGTTTTATTCTTGCATGAAAGATTGGATTCTCTGCTAGACATATGGCTGATAAATCATCGCAGAAAAGCCTTACTTGATAGTCTGTTGGCTGATGAAGATCTTCCATCAGTTGTTTCAGCCAAGTAGTCTCTTGTGCCGCTGATGCTGCCGACCGATATTTTGCTTCGGTGCTTGGTAATGACACTGTTGGTTATCTCTTGCTGCACCATGATATTGCTCCTGATCCAAGGTTGAATATGTATCCAGTTGTCAATCACCGCGTATCATAGTCTCCAGCATAGTCGGTATCACAATATCTAGCCACCAGACATTCTTTTGTTTTCTTGTATAAAATACCAAAATTAATGGTGCCTTTAACATACCTCAAGATGCGTCGTACTACATCGAGATGAGGCTTCTTAGGATTGCTCATGTACCAACTAGCCACTCTAACTGCATAAGTTATGTCTGGTCGGCTTAGAGTGAGATAGGCTTGTAGTTAAGCATCCTATACCTCTGTAGAAGATCCTTTGCATATTTCTGTTGGCCCAAAAATAATCCTTCCTTCGTGTGCTCTACTTCAAGTCCAAGAAAGTGTTTGAGTTCTCCTAGTTCCTTCATATGAAATCTGATAGAAATATTTTCCTTTGTTCGTCGAATTTCCTCGCAATAGTCTCCCATGATGATTAAGTCATCTGCATATACTAATATTATGGGAAAGGAGCAGGAGCCACATGGCTTGGACACACGATCGTGTGGAAAATGCAGATGCAAGGGAAAACATGAGAACATAGTCGTGTGTGAAGCCGTGTGAACCACATGGGTAGGCCATACGCCCGTGTTGTAGGCCTTGTGTAATTGGATAGTCTTAAATTTTGACCCGATTTTTCGTAAAAAAACACACACCTGACTTTTCTGAGGTCTTGGGGGATTACCCTTTGTTCAAGCTCGATCTAATCACATACAAGGGTCGATCTTGATAAAAACTCAACGATCTACTAACTTGGAATTCAACAATTTGGAGCAGAACAATTGATGAAGACTTGATTGAATTTTTTAAAAACTTAAAGAATATTTTTCAGCAAAACTTAAGGACTTAAAAGAGTTTTGAAATAGAATTTTGAGAGAAAACTAGGATATTTATAAAGAGAGAGAGTTTATGGTTTTAATTTGATAAAATAATAATTGGGAAATAATAAATAATAATTAGAAATAAGAAAGATAAATTCTATTAGGATTTGAAAAAGAGTAATTTGAATTCTAGTTAGAATTTTAAAATGATTAATTTGAATTTCAAATTAAGATAAGTAGTTAAAAAGATAATGAAATATTAATTATATTTGAATTTTGAAAAAAAGATAAGATATTATTTTATAAAAATGGTTTGAATAAAATATAAGAATTGAATTTTTTGGGGGATATTAAAAATTTTAACCCCCTAATTTTTGAGATGTTACACGCCTCTATGAGTATCTAAGTTAAATGGATGCATTCGTGGCTATTTGTTGATCAAGTATGTGTCTGTAGCTTCCAAAGATAAGGGAAGACTGTAACATCCGCATTTTTGAATCGGAGTTGGAACAGTATTAGAGTTGAATCAAGAATTAGAACATATAGTTAAAATAAGAAGATTAGGAAAATTTAAGGATTAATTAGTAATTGTGTGAAAGAAGGAAGGACTAAATAGAAATTTAGCCAAAATGAATTATGAGTCATTATGAGAATTATAGTGATTAAGAAGGGGCAAAAGAGTAATTTGGTGGAAGATATTTTTGGAGGCAATGAATTGGGCCAAAGTGTAAAGTTGGATGGCCTAAGGACTAAAAGTGCAGTTTTACCATTTTTATTAAAGAGAGATATTTTAATGGAAAATTCTAGAGAAATTGAGAGATAAAAAAATCAATTAAAAGATGAGAATATCATCTTTTCTTCTCATAACCAACCGTCCATGCCTATATCCTCCATTTCCAACTTTTGCTTTTATTCCAATTAGGTCCTTCCACCATTGTTAAATTCTCCAAGCTTCAAAATTCTCCATTTTCTTTGAATTTTCCTTAAGAAAAGCATAGAAGGAAGCTAGTAGACACCTTAATTTTCTTGTAGAGTCCCTTTCGAAGTGTTAAAGAGTGTAGGGATTGAATTGGAATTTTGGGATTTCAAGAACTAAGGTAAGAAAGAGATGATTAAATTCTCATGACATACATGTATATTTTCATAATCTAGGATGAGAAATTATTGAATTGTAGCCTTTAGCTTATACGTGTTTTTATGAAATTGAAGAGAAAGGAAAGAAGGAGAAGGACCAATTTGAATAGAAGGGAAAAGAGAAGAGCAAGGAGTAAGAAGAGAAGAATACCAACCTTTGTGTTGTAATTACTACAAGATTTTAAATTGAAAATTTATTCTCTTTAAAAATATATGATTTTAGTATATGATTAATTGTGATAAAAATAAGTAAAATGATATATTTAATTATAAGTATGATAATTATGTGTGATTGAATGAAACATAGTGCAAAGAAACATGAAAAAAGAAATATTTACTTTAAAATAGTTTGGACAGTAACAGGGGACTAACTTCGAAAATTCATCAAAAATTGTATAAAAAGAGTTAGAGGTTGAATTAAATATGTAATTAAATATTATTGAGTTTAGTTTCATATGGAAGAAATAGTGATAGAAATAGAGCTGTATGTTCTGAGATATATTTGATTTCGTGTAACATAGTCAAAATAGATTCGAGTTCCCTTGTTCTGACTTTGAAAAATTATAAAAAAATATAGAAAAATTATTAGAGACTGAAATTTATATGGTTAAATATTGAATAAGTCTATTTTCAAAAGAAACAGACAGAAATATCATTTGATCCCTTTACTAAAAGATAAATGATTTTTAGTGAAGAAAGGTTGAAACTGTCAGGCAGCAGAGAAGGGATAAATTGGAAGAATTTTCTGTACGAATTGACTTAAGTAAAAATTCTGGAAATTTTATGGTAAAAATATGATTGAGTCTAGTTTCAGAAACATCAAGTGGATATTAATTTTGAATTCTGTAGCATAAGATATAAATAATTTAGTGACTGTGACTCAAATGGACAGCTTTGAAAATTAATGTAAAAATAAGAGTAAAGAGGTATATGATGATATATATATGTGATAAAAAATGTATATGTGAAATATTATGTGTTTAATTATATATATTGATTATATGATAAAATGGTGATATTGTGGAAGCCATTGAGAAAATAAAGGTGAGAAATACATGATTATGTATATGTGAAGAGAAATGTAAATGTGATGTATAAATTGTGAATAATGATGTTAAATGAGATTATGCCCATGTAGACGAATTAGAATCGTTGTGATATTAGTGGCATGCCATTAAGGAATACTAGCGTGCTCTCCGATTAGCACTGTGTGTGCTCTTCGTTTAGCACGTCTCGTGCTCTCCGTTATTAGCACTTTGTGTGCTCTCTGATTACTACTTTGTGTGCTTAGTACTTTGTGTACTCTCTGTTTAGCACTGTGTGTGCTCTCTGTTGCCCAGCACTTATATGCTATCTGTTTAGTACTTCAATACTCTCCGTTTGTTCCATATATCTGATAGGTTCTATAGAAGTCTACTATGGGCCAAGTGGATAAATAAGCTAAGTGAGCTATGGTTAAAAAAGCTATGATGGCTAAATTGTGAAAAGTGAAAGAATGTGCAAATTATGACATTGAGGTAAGTGAAATGATGAATACATGAAAGGCAAGTACTATATGTGTATGTATAATTAAATGTTGGTACTTAAGTGGACTAATGTGGCTAAAATGACTAAGTTGTAAAAAAGGGATGGAAGTGTAAAATCTACCATTGATGTAAGTTGGAATATGAGAATGAATGTGTGTTATGGTGGCATTAAGGTAAGTTAATGTTACATGCAAGAAAGGTTAGAAATTTTATACGCATGAGTATTTAAATGTTTGATAAAATTAAGTAATAAATAAGTAATCATCTATTATGCTTGTAGTGCTTACTAAGCCTTCACCGGCTTAACGTGTTTATTTTAACGCGTAGGTACAAATAGCTATGAGAAGTTAAAGTCAAGCTAGGGTACTTTAATTTTGAGTAAAATGACATGTACAAATGGTACTAGGTGTTCTTGATAAATGAGTTTCAAATATTGTTTTTGGAACTTTATATATATTGGATGAAATGGTTAAAATTGTGTTTTGGACCAAAAATCATATCTTAATATTTTTAAATTTGTTTTAAGTCTCGAAATTAATTATACATGATCGTTTTATAATATTTTGAATAAAATGGGTTAAAAACACATCGTTTGGAAGAAAGATTTTATTATACTCGTTTTTAACTCTCTAGCACTGTATATAATACTCTTATATCGGGTTTATACGTATGAACCGAGTTTAAGGGTATTATAAAGATATCTGAAGTAAAGTATACGCCTTAGTGGTGCAGTCTGTGAAATGATTTTAGCATAAAGATTCAATGGCAACGCCAAAGTGGCGGACTCTTAGGAAAAGCATACTATCCAGCTTGAGACAATAATAGAATGGTAAGAAATACATGATAATGAGTGGACCACCGGTAGGAAGGTGATATGGAAAATGAGTTACCAACACAAACCATAAGTAAGTTGAATGATACCGACTGAGATAAGAATGTTTATGGAATATAAAAGAGTACAATGTATGTAGATATTTAATATATGTTTTGTTGAATTAGATGAATATCTGTTTGGTTCCATAAATTATAGTGCAATGTTTTATACTTAATGTGTGATGATGAATGAATGTATGATAATGCCTTATTAAGTTCTTATGAACTTATTATGGATGCCTCTGATTGTAGGATCTATTAGAATGAAGGGAGATGAGAGACGATGCCAAGTTATGTCATGGGAGTGGTGACCCGTGCTGATATGCATACAAAGAAGAAAAAGATTGTGGCAGAGTTACAATCTACGCCAAAGAAAAGACTAAGAGAGCCATATGATTGTCTCTAATGATAACACATAAGCTTATGAGAGAGGCCTTAAGGCGGAGTTAAAGTATGTGCTTAAATGTAACACTATATATTAATGTAAGTGAGGCGAAAGTAATAGTTATATTATTCAGGTTGTAAAGGAAATTTTACACTGTACAAGAAGTTTATACTAATAAATAAAATGAGGTATTTTAGCTAGAAAGACTTAGAAATTTTATTAGTCAAATAGTTACATAGGAAAGTATATAAAGAGTCTAAGTACGTTCGTCCTTAGGCGTAATACCCAACTCTCGGATATGATTGATCGGGTCGGGTGGAGGACGTTACACTAGCATTCAGTTCCTTATCTATTTGAACTCGAGCTTTTACTTAATCAAAGTATACAAGTTATGCATACATAGTCCGCCATCCACTTAAGATTTAGGTATGCCGCACTATGAACGTCATAAGTGAATAAATTCATAAACGTATTCACGTCCAGGCTGATGTACAGTCAGTTCAGTAAGTCACATTTATGTTTTTATCTTTTGGGAGTAATCTGCTTCAATGTCCAAGACAAGGAATTTGCCTAATTGGACTTGATAGACGACATATTAGTTTTTCAATCAATTTGCTCATTTCCAACTAGACCAAGAACATGTTTAGGTTCGTCTACTAATACAAGTTATCTTTTCGTATTATGATCTGATCACATAATACCGCTTAGTATTAGTTTAAACATTTGAAAATATTACAAGTATACATAAACAAAAATACTACACTTAGGGCACCAGATCCAACACATTAGTCATCATTGTTGTGTAATCGGTTGTTTTAAGAAAAAAACTCATTTCGATATTTGCACAAACAATAAAAATTTTAATCACCAATTAAACAATAAAAACCAATTAAAATAAATTATCGTAACCCGTATATTTTCAACTGAAATTTAAATATCTTTATTAAAAAATATATAAATATAAACACAAATCAACTGTAGCAAACAACCCATCACAGTAATTAAATATTCCCCATCCCACTTTCATAATTATTTAATTTTTATATTATTTTTTGGTGAATTACAAAGTAAGGGTAAAGCAATAATAACAATGTAATTAGCGCGACTCGAACCTAGTTCACACCTGAGGCAATGAACACATTTGATCATTAAGCCAACACACGAGATTTATTTTTATATTATTTTTATAATCTTAAATTTTAAATCTAAAAATTATAGGTAAAATATTATAATATACAAATTATTAATACAAACTAAAAAAAAACATATATTAAAACTATTTTAATATATCCTTACAGTTTAAACACAAATATAATTCTTACAAATAAAGAATCCAACGAGTGGCTCCAGTGGAAAGAGGATGATGTTCATCCTAAAAGACTTGGGTTCGAGCACCTGTGTGTGCCAAGTGTGTGTGCGTTGTCAAAAAGTTAAAAAAATATGAACAGATATTACCATGTAATCACACCATTATACTCAAAAAATTCTTATAACAAATTTATACGGGCTCCCCCCTAATAGCCTTTAATTTTTCTCAACTTCATTTTTTCTCTTTCAGTCCAATTTTTTTTTTAAATCTAACGGTGTCGTCTGACACACCGATGACAAAAATTAAAAAAAAATTGTCTCAACATTTTTTCTTAAAAACATTTTTTTAAATTATCACCAGTGCTGCCTAACACACAGGTAATACTATTAAAAAATGTTTTTTTTTATTTTTTCCTACCGTATATACTCATATTTTCACGAGTATTTTAAAAAATACATATGAGTATTACTTGATACAGTGACAAGACTAATAAAAAATAATTTTTTAAAGAGTGATAATTGACCAAAAAAAAGGATGATGCCATCATAATGTCAAGCGGTACTGATGTGAACTGTAGCAAACAGTGCATTCCTGTAATTAAAATTTCTTCATCCTATTTTCATAATTAATTAATTAATTAATTTTTATATATATATTTTTATAAAAAAGGCCTTGAATTTCTTTAATATTGTTTTCTCATAAAAGCAATTTAGGAGGAGGAATAGGCAACTAAGCCTGCAGGAAATTCTAAGATGCCAAATCAACACCATATAACTTTTTTGAAGAGTGGGTATATTTGCTTTGCTTTACTTTTCATCATTGAACAAATTTCTATTCCTTACCCTATTATTCATCATGGAGATTCCCAAATATCACTCGGGTGTTTATTCGATTAGTTAGATTTTTCATGTCAAAAATCGAGTAAACCAAATTAGTCGTGTAAATCGAATAAATCAAATCGATCTAAAGAGTAAAACGAAATAAATCGAACCAAAGTTTTGGTTCCCTTTCACATAATTATCTTCTTTCTCCAATTTAGCATTTCATATTACTTTTAATTTTTTATTTCATTATAAAAATATTAAAAATTAAATCAAACAAATTAAATGAACTCAAAAAATATTTGTTTTTTTACATGGTGAATATACAATTTCCATGTCATCTACTATTCTTAATAGATAAATATATCAATTAAAAATTAAAATAAATATCATAACAAATTTAAATTATCAATTTGTTTTTTAAATATTAATGAGTATTGGATTTTAGTTTAATGAGTTTAGGCTTTTAAGAGTGTCAAGTTTTAATTGGTATTTGGGTTTAACGTTTAAATTTAGATTTGCATATATAAATGGATTATGAGATTTTAGCTTTATGGCTTATTCAGTTTAAAATGTCAAAATCGAAAATCGATTGAATAAACCAATTAAACCAAACATGAAAATTTATTAAACCGAAAAATTCAATTTTTTCGATTCGATTCACTTTGATTTTTTCGATTTAGAAATTTTTTGCACACTCCTACTTGGCATATGAGTATTTATTTATTTTATTTAACCACATGTGTTATTTTTAATTTTATGATTTAATATAAATTTGTTTTTTCCTTAACACTGATGGAGCTGTTCAGTCTGTTTCAAGTTTTTCTAGTGCAAGTGGAGTATTAGGAGATGGAGAGGAGAAGTGGATTTTGGGCTACAATCAATTCTTGGGGAAGTGTTTGATTTTCATTGCGAAACTTTAGGGTATTTTAGATGGTCTATTTCTGATTCAAAAACAAGATTATGATGAGGTTGTCATCCAATCTGATAATCTTGAGATTGTTAAAATTATTGGTGATAGGAAACTTGAAGGATCAACTTCCATTTTGATTAGGCAAGTTCAACAAATTTTATCAAATGAAAAGAAGCGATTCTTAAAATATGTCCCTAGAGAAATTAATAAGATAACGGATGCAATAACTAAAATGACTCGCCTAAATGCATATGTTCGAAAAATTTCGTGCTGCAATTAAAGAAGTTCTACAAAAAGATAGCACTAGAGACATTCTATTTATGAATAAGTCTATATAATCCTTTGCTATTTATATTTCACGAAAAAAAATATATTTTAGGGTTGAACTTGATCCTTTAATTGCAATTTTGCAAGAAATGTAGAAAAATAAAATGGAAGTTGAATTAAAAACTCTTTGCTGCTTTAACATAATCCGATACCCAGACATGTTTCAGTAATGGGACAAGCATAAAACTACATTACGGTACACTTTCTGTACCTTAATTAATTCTATTATATAATGCAAATTCCCCGATTTTATTCCCCAACATATCCAACCTTTATTATGGAAATTCGTCATGGAGTCGTCAGTAGGATTTACCAGGACAGTAAAATAGAAAAGAATCTGATGCAAGTGGTGGTAAGGTTTAAGTCAAAACTTAGCTTAGATACTAACATTATTATCCCATGGGGTCAACCCAACAATCTTGTCATTACAGAAAACAAATGATTCTTGGTCTGGTTCTTTTATGTTAAAATATCCAGCATAATAATTTTGGGTTGGTGAAAATTAGCAGTCAAACATGGTGGTGCAAGTAAGATTCGCCAATTATACTAATTTTGTTTGAAAACCTTTATGTTTGCCCAAAACTGGGATTGCGATCGGAGTGCGGGTGGAATTCTCGCGGTACAGCATGCAGGCCAATCGTAATATCTGTCATGTAATGCCAGAAACGAAATTTGGTTTTGGAACATTGTAAACATGATCATTTTGCTTAAATAAAATGATGATAGTGGCAATATTGGTAGGCTACCTTTTGAGGAACTTTGGACTGATGGCATCAAAGAGGGTCCTCATTGATCAAGATCAACTGCAGATTATTCTAACATCTAATCCATATAAAGTATTACAATTGATGTTATTCCTCTTTCTCAAAAAATCACAAATCACGATAAATATCACATGAGGAGTGGTGTCCAGGCATATTACCGCTGTACCAAATAATCCCCTCAACCAGGTTATTTATATACCATCTTCTTCACCCTCTTCTCTGCAACACCAGGTTTAATTAACTTCCACCTTTTCTCTTTTTTATTTTTGGTTTGAAATATGGCATCAAAAGCTGATTTTCTCCTCCTAGCTGTGTTGTTTAGTTTTATGTTTTTGTCTTGTCGAGCCATGAAACATGATCAAACCAAGTTCTTCAACTTAATGAAAGCATCTTTATCGGGAAAGGCTTTATCTGATTGGGATGTTAATGGAGGGAAACCTTATTGCAATTTCACCGGAGTTAACTGCAACGGTGGAGGCTATGTTGAAGTTCTTAACTTCACCGGCTGGTCACTGTCCGGCATCTTTCCTGACGACGTGTGCTTTCATCTGCCGGAGCTTCGTGTTCTCGATATCAGCCGCAACAATTTCCACGGAAAATTTCTGAACGGAATCGTGAATTGTTCTTCCCTGGAAGTGTTCAATATGAGTTCCATATATTTAAGTACAAAGCTTCCGGATTTCTCCAAACTGGTCTCTTTACGTGTTCTTGACTTGTCGTACAATAACTTCATAGGCGATTTCCCCATGTCCATAACTAATCTTACCAATCTCGAGGTGCTCTACTTTAATGAAAACGATAAATTAAAGCCATGGCAACTTCCGGACAACATTTCCAGGCTTTCCAAGCTCAGAATTATGGTTTTCACAACATGCATGTTGTATGGTCGGATCCCAACAGCAATCGGGAACATGACATCGCTTGTTGATCTCGAGTTGAGTGGGAATTTCCTGTCTGGTCAAATTCCTAAGGAGCTTGGATTGCTGAAGAACTTGAAGCAGCTTGAACTGTATTACCAGCACTTATCTGGGACAATACCCGAAGAACTTGGAAACCTGACAGAGCTTATAGATTTGGACATGTCGGTGAATCGATTGAGTGGAAACATTCCAGGGTCTATATGTCGACTTCCAAAACTTCAATTCCTTCAGATTTATAACAACAGTCTTACAGGAGAAATCCCTGGTGAAATTGCAGAGTCAACAACTTTGAGAATCCTTTCACTCTATGGAAACTACTTGTCGGGACAGGTTCCACGAAATCTGGGGCGTTCGGCGCCTATGATTGCTATCGACTTGTCGGAGAACAATATTACAGGTCCGATACCGGCAGAGGTTTGTGGAGGAGGTAAACTGTTGTACTTGCTTTTGTTAGATAACAAGTTTTCTGGGAACTTGCCTGTAAGTTATTCAAACTGCAAATCCCTTTTAAGGTTTCGAGTTTCTAATAACCATTTGGAGGGATGGATCCCTGAAGGACTGTTCGGTCTCCCACATATTTCGATCATTGATTTAGCTGACAATAGTTTCACGGGTCGTTTTCCAAATTCATTAGGAAATGCTAGGAATTTATCCGAACTGTTCTTGCAGAACAATAAGGTCTCTGGTTTTTTACCTCCTGGAATCTCTGGAGCTGTCAACCTGGTCAAGATTGACCTCAGCAACAATCTTTTGTCTGGTTCAATTCCTTCACAAATTGGGAATCTAAAGAATCTGAATTTACTTATGTTGCAAGGTAACAATCTCAGTTCTGGGATCCCCGAATCGTTTTCTTTGTTGAAATCTCTCAACGTTCTTGATCTTTCCAACAATCACTTGACTGGTTACATTCCAGAGTGTCTGAGTGAGCTTTTGCCTAACTCCATGAACTTTTCAAACAATCAACTTTCTGGTCCAATCCCTCTGTCATTGATTAAAGGAGGGTTGGTTGAAAGCTTTTCAGGCAATCCAGGTCTTTGTGTTCCAATCCACGTCCAAAATTTCCCCATATGTTCACACTTTTACAACCAAAAGAAGCTAAACTCGAGGTGGGCAATCATAGTTTCTGTCTTAGCCATTACAATTGCAGCTATCTTGTTACTCAAACGTCGTTTGAGTAAACAAAGAGCTGTAATGGAACATGATGAGACCTTGTCTTCATCATTCTTTTCAAATGTGAAAAGCTTCCATAGGATATGTTTTGATCAACATGAGATCCTTGAAGCAATGGTTGATAAGAACATTGTAGGCCATGGAGGATCTGGCACAGTGTATAGAATCGGATTGCAGAACGGACATGTTGTTGCGGTGAAGAAACTGTGGAGCAAAACATATAAAGACTCGGGTTCCAAAGATCAGTTGGTTTTGGACAGAGGATTGAAGACAGAGGTCGAAACTCTAGGAAACATAAGGCACAAGAACATAGTCAAACTGTATAGTTACTTTTCGAACTTGGATTGTAACCTGTTGGTTTATGAATACATGTTGAATGGTAACCTTTGGGATGCTCTCCATAATGGAAGGTTCGATCTGGATTGGCCGGTGCGACATCAAATCGCACTCGGGGTTGCACAGGGTTTGGCATACCTTCACCATGATATTTTGCCACCCATCATTCACCGAGACATCAAGTCGACTAACATCCTACTCGACGTCAATTACCATCCGAAAGTTGCAGATTTCGGAATAGCCAAGGTTTTGCAAGCTAGAGGAGGGAAAGATTCCACCACTACTGTCATTGCAGGAACCTATGGCTACTTGGCCCCAGGTAATATTCCCACTCAATTCAAGTTCAATCAAGTTCTTTACGACCTTGTTTCTCGTTAATTCATATATGTCCGTCTTGCAGAATATGCATATTCAAATAAAGCGACAACCAAGTGCGACGTGTATAGTTTCGGAGTGGTCTTAATGGAACTAATAACCGGAAAAAAACCAGTGGAGACCGATTTCGGAGAAAACAAGAACATCGTGCAGTGGATTTCAACGAAACTGGAGACAAAGGAAGATGTTATGGAGGTGTTAGACAAGAAGTTGTCCAAGACATTCAAGGATGAAATGGTTAAAGTGCTAAGGATTGCAATGCGGTGTACATGCAAGAATCCATCACAACGTCCAACCATGAACGAGGTTGTTCAGTTGTTGATTGAATTAGAGCCTTTCAGATTAGATTCTTCTTGTAAGTCACCAAGTAAGATCAAAGAAGCAGCGAATGTCAACAAAATAAAGAACCAATCAGATATATGATGGAGTTTTTAGGTAAAGTTAGCCTCTATTTTTTAATAGAATAGTAGGGAATCATGAAGAACAATTTCAGCTTTTTCTTTTCTTTTCTTTTGATAGGTGGGTTGTAGATTCTCTCCATCTTTTTTTCTTCTTTTTTATTTTGTTTCATCTCTTGTAAGGGACCAGGAATTTTAATCACCATACTTGCTTTATGAAATCATTGCATAGCTTTCTTTATCTTTATATTTGGAATTTTCCTTTTAAAAAAGCACTTTAAAATATATTTGATTCTTCACTGGTTTTTTTTTAAATTATTAAACTTTCACATCTCATGTTTATCATGTTTTTAAATTTGAGATATAGATGTATGATTTTTCGAATACTCCTGAATAATAAATTGAGTCTTTTTAAAAATTTATAAAATATAATACAATAAAAAAAAAAAATATATTAGTAATAAAAAATAAATTAAACCCCTTTTATTTTATTTTATTTTCTTGCCCGCAATGAAGTGTCAATCAAAAAATTAAAAAGTTAAAAGATTTGTTTTCGATGTTAAAAGATGAAGAAAAATTTTATTGAACCCCTTTTAACCTTAGACCTTAAACAGCTGCACTCTCAAACTACCTAAAGATTGAGCTTGATCGTGGTTGTTGAAGCTCAATTTTTCCGAGCCCAAATGATTGGATTTTTTAGGTTTAAATTTATTAAATTTAAATTCATTTTAAATTTAAAATATTTGAAATGAATTTAAATTTAATGAAAATTTAAAATTAAAATATCCAAGTCCAATTACAAAAAAGGACCCAAAATTGAGGCCCAATTATAAAAAGCCCAATTACAATCCAAAGGCCCAATTACAAATGACCCAAACCAAATTTAGAGACCATAAGACTGCTAAAATTGTTGCCTCCACTTCAGCCAATCACATGTTGCCACGTCAGCCCAGATTGCACCTTCTTCAACCAACTTGCTTCTGGCACTGCAGCTTCAACCTGCCCCAACCGCCACTGCCGAACATGCAAAAAAAAAGAGGAGATTAGGACTAGCAGTAAATTGCAAGAAACAAAATTGCATGATTATGTATTTGGTTATAAAAGCCTAGTCAAGATATGTACAAAGGGTTACGAACCCTATTCTGGAAATCGAAAAACAGACCCTTTTTCATTATAAAATTCGACCAAAAAGAAAACAGTCAGCAAAGGCAGGACTTCATTAAACACCGACCATTCGAGCATTAAAGGCAACCAGGTAATATCAGTATATGTTTACTACCATTCATGCATTAAAATCATAAACTTATCAGATTCCAAATACAAGTGAATGCATGCATTTAATATTTGGTTAGCATTCATTGTTTTCTTTTGAGTTTTAATAGATATTAAAGACATTTCAATATTGTTAATATCATTAATAAGCACTAAATAGCATTAATGGCAGTTATAATATTAATTGTTAAAATTAATAATAACTTTGTTCATAATATTAATAATAATAATAATAATTAATATTATAATAAATAATAAAAAATAGAAAATGAAAGGACAGTCAACCCTTCCCTGTCCAACCGTTGTCCGAGTCGGAAGCCGCCACCGTCGCCTTTACATTTCGAAGCCCCAGATCTGCAAAATCACCAAATGAGGATTAAATCTAGGATTGTTATGTTTTTTTTAAATGCTTTAAAATATAAGAACAAATAAAAAAGGAAATGTTTTAAAACCCAGATCTGGAATAGTCAGATCTGGGTCGGAAATAAAATGGAATAAAAAATGGGACTTTTTTTTTAGAAGCGAAAATCAAAAGAAAAGAAAAGGGGGGCTCTTACCTTGAACGCTGGCGACGATGGAGGTGGTGTGGGCTGTGCGTGGCGTATCACGCGCGTCGAATGGCGACCGGAGCTGAAGCGCGTGCAACTCGAAAGGGCCGGGGTTGCGTCGGAGTACGGTGAGGAACCCACGACGGCAGCGCGTGGCCGTGGACGCGCGGCGGATAGGGGCCAAAGGCCTGGCCGGAGCACGGCCGGCCAAAGGAAAAAGGGAAGGAAGGAGAGAGAAGAGAGAAAAGAAGAGGAGGGGCTGAAATTTTAAGAAAATGAAAAAATGAAATAAAAAAAACCTAAAAATGATATTTATAGGACCCGTAGACCCGACCCGACCCAAACCCGCCTCTAGGATCCGCGCGTTTCCGATAAGTGGGTTATTTGCGCTTTTGGTCCTTCCGCATTTTTTAATTGTTTTAATTTAGTCCTTTTCATACTTTTAATTATTTTTAATTTAGCCCGATAATTTTATTTACTTTTCAATTTAATCCTTTGACATTTGGAATGCACCAGAGGCTACCACGTGGCACTATTTTAGCTTATTTATGTAATTAGTCCTTTTTATTTTTAATTTGTTTTAATTTGGTCCTTAAATCAATTTCTGTTTAATTACAAAATATACCCAGGAATTTTTTGAGATTTACAGATTAGTCCTTTGACTTTTGGTTGCCTGTGGGCTGCCACGTGTTACCATTTCTTGGTTTTATTGTTTACAGGTCCCTAAACTATTCAAAAATTACCATTTTACCCCTAAATATTCCAAAATCCCATTTTTAACCCCGATTTCACCAAAAATTACCATTTTACCCTTAAATTCTTCAACACCTCATTTTAACCTCATTTTCCAAAATACCCTAACGTGTCGGGTGTGATTTTTCGTATAACTCACACGCGTCGAGTATCCTTTTTAAAGATTTTTATACCCGTTAACCCCGAGATTCCGAGAATATCGTGTCCTAACGTGTTGGTCACGATTTTAATTCTCCGCGAAAAGCGAAGTAAACGGGTATTCCATATTTGAATCTTTTAAACTTTGTGTCTGAGGATTACATTTTAAATTCAATACGAAATTTTCAAACTCTCAAAAAATATATCTATATCACAAATAACTTTAAAAACGAGGCAATGTCCTTCCGTGTGAGAACTTCGAAGAATCACACTTTAGCGTGTTAAGTGTGATCTTCGTAATTCATGCAAGTCAGATATCCTTTTCAAAAGTTTTCAAAATACCCTTTAAATCTAATAATTATATACAAAGTGGCTTTATAACCAAAAGAAAAAAAACAATGTTCCTTTCGCGTGAAAGCTTCGAAATTTCGTGCCCTAACGTGCTGGGTATGAGTTTCATATAATTCACGCGATAAAATACTCTCTTTAAAATTTCCCTAAACGTCCTTTAATTTTGAAACTCCGAGAATATAGTGCCCTAATGTATTGAACACGACTTCTAGTTCTCATAGAGGATCGAAATACGGAGACGAATTTTCCTTAAAAGATTTCCTTTGAAATTATACAAAGCCTTCTAAAATAAACATCGTATTTTAAATTTTTACTCAAGTTTTAATTGTTTTCATAAAATAAGACCCGAAAATAATCATGTGGTACCAATTTCTAGGCGTATGAGGGTGCTAATCCTTCTTCGTACGTAACCGACTCCCGAACCTATTTCTCTGGATTTCGAAGACCCGTTTTTTTAACGTTTTATGGTGATCCAATCACACCTAATAAAAGATTGGTGGCGATTCCCATTTCATTTTATTCCAAGAATACCCAAAATGATTTCTTTTTCGAAGCCCCATTCTCAAGGTGGTTTCGACAGCTGGCGACTCCACTAGGAACTTTTCAAAATAAACGAGAGTCAAGCCAAAATTGATAATTTTCGGGTCCTTTTTGAGAACTTTTTAACTTCGATTTTATTTAACATGCGATCCTCGGCATTTTTGCGTGGTATTTTACCGTGTGATATTGCTAGTGTAATTTTGCATTCATGTGCATTGCGATACTACCCTTTTAAGTGAAAGCGGGAAACTACTCCTTCGTGAGGTCTTCACCTCCGTGCAGGATGGTAGATCGCTTTCGGGACTACAAAGTACCCTTGTTTTCGTGAAGTTTTCACTTCCGTGCAAACATGTGGGAAATGCATCCCCCTAAACCGAACTCGTTCGTATAAGCCTGTAATGGGTGAGGATAGAGGAATCTACTGGTTTGGGTACCTTTTACTTTAGAACCTCAACTACATATAGTGAGCCGTAAGCACTCACCTTAGATGGAGTTAGGCCGAGCCTTGTTAGTACCCGAAATACTTTTTAGGTTCTGTGTTATATATTTGTATGCTGATTTTGTTATATTTATCACCTGCTACTAACCATGTTTGTTTTGCCTCTTTCACCTGCATTTGCATCATCATAAATGAAAAGGTGTTGATTTAAATCCGTTTTACTGACTAGGCAGTTTCATCATGGAGGAAAGATTTCTCGATAAAGTAGAAGATAATATGGTGACGCGCCTATGGTCTGAGGAGCAGCAACGAGGGAAAGGTGACAGCCTGAAAGAGGGGCATTTGTCAGAATTCTAGAACTATACTCGTATCAATGTGACACAAAATAACTTGCAGGAGTTGAAAGAGATTTGGGGACAATGGGACAATGAGATGAAACAGATGTTTTATCAAGACTATGGAGATCTATCTTACTTGTTGGAAGTCAAGATCGACAAACACCTTTTTCGAGCCTTAACTCAACATTGGAACCCCGGATATAGTTGCTTCACCTTCGGACACTTAGATTTGACACCTACTATAGAAGAATATACTACTCTGATCCGATGTCTAAGGATCCAAGTCGATAAGGCATATTCCAAAGATGTGAGTGTTCCAGTATTGTTAAAGAGACTGATGAACGCAACGGGGATGAGCGAGCAATGGGTTGCTCCTCATATAAAAGTAAAAGAAGACAACCGGTGCATTACTTGGAAAAGTTTACGAGACTTTATTGTGACACACCCTGACATGAGAAGACGCATCGACATTTTCGCCCTCAGTATATACGGGTTGGTCTTGTTCTCGAAAGCATTGGGGCACATGGAAGATGCAGTAGTAGCATTATTTGATCGACTTAGTAGGGGAATTACACCCGTCCCTACTATCTTGGCAGAAACTTTCCGCTTGTTGAGTGCTTGTCGGAGGAAAGGAGAAGGAAGATTTATCGGCTGCGCACAACTCTTGATGGTTTGGTTTCACAGCCATTTCTGAAAAATAGAGAAATTTTCTTGTAAAGTTTTCTCGACCGACTTCTCGCCCTTGAAAAATTTTGTGGCTTCGCAACGAGAGCTGAAAGCATCTGAAGAAAGGTGGGCCACTGTTCTCTAGAATCTACAAGACGAGGACGTTCAATGGTATGCCCTTTGATTTCTTCTCGATGAAGTCCTTTACCGCTGTGGCGATTTTGATTGGGTCCCGTTACTCAGAGTTTGGGGTGCCATTGGGTATGCCCCTCTGCTCGTTTTAAGACAATACAAGATAAGACAGTTCATCCCTGTAACTCATGGTCTGGCACAGTGCGAGTTTTCGTATAAGGGGAATGATTATAAGAAGAAGGTCCGAGAGGTGGCAAACGCGTGGAAAAGGGTACAAAGAATAAAGAAGTTCAGTGCGAACCGTTTAATCACCTCGAACTACGACTGGTGGAGGAGCAAGAGGGTTAACGATAACATTCCCGCGCCTAATCCAGAAAATGTTCGTCCAGTAGAAGAACGCCTGCAAGAAGCTCCTTTAGAGCTAGATATGCTCAAACAAGATTTTGAAAAGAAAAACTCAAAGTTTGGTAAAATGATAGAGGTATTGGAAGAATATAAAATGAAACTGGGGCTAGATATAGATTTCCACAGACTAGAGGCGGAGAAGCTGAGAAAAGGAAAGAACAAAGTCGAAGAGGACCTCGAGGACTTAAAAAAGCATTACAAGAAGCTTCGTCAGTCTATGAAAATTGCAGGGCTGGGTAAGACATCCGAGCAATGGCGCCAGGAGATTCAGATACAGAAAGCCCAAGCGAAACAATGACAAAGAAGGTTCCAAGATGGTCAGGCCCGTGAAAACGCCTTGAAGAGGGAATTGCTAGAAAAATAGGTCGAGAAGATCGAGATGAGAGCTAAGATGACTAGCCTGAAAGCAAGGATAGAAGAATTAGAAGAGTCGTTACGAAGGCACCGTAATCGAAATACTGTACTGGAACTCAAAGCCTGCATGGCTGAAAAGCAAGAGTTAAGGGAAAGAGTGCAAGAATTGGAAGCCACACTCCACACCAATGAAATCCGATTCGAGATTATGGAAAAAATTTGGAAACTAGTGAATGGCACGCTCGTCAAGCCCAAAGGGCAATCGGGGAAAGAGATCATGTAATGGGAAAAGCATTAACTCAAATGAGAGAAGCTGCAGATCACGTACAGGAATTGGCTGCTGAAGCTGATGTTTTGAGTCTTCAATACGAATCCAAGTCGGAGCGAGGAAAGAAGTTAGCTAGGCTTTTAGAAAAAGTTAAAGCTCTAGGACAAAAGGCCAAATCATTTGTGTAACTTCTGTTTTATGTAAAGATTTTTCTCTCTCGAGAAGTTGCTTTAATAGAAAATGGATTTTGGAATCAATGCCTTTTCTTGCATTGCATGCATTTCATTTGCATCTTGCATATTCGCGCATAACAATACTAATTAATTAAAATTAATAACCAGTTAACACCAGTCATCAATGAAAATACGCACCATTATTATACCCGCAAGAAAACAAAAGCCATGGAACAACGGCTTGAGCAAATCCAGAAAGAACTTCAAGATTAGATGCAGGAGCAAATGGCAGCAATGTGTAGGGAAATGAGGAACCAATTTTCGGAGGTACAAAAGAGTTTGATGACAGAACTAGCGTAAGTAAAACAAAGCATGGCTGATAAAGGAAAAAGCCCTGCTATTGAGGACGACAAAGACCCGAGTATTCCTTCGGGCTTTACACCAGTACACGACCCAGCCTTACAAGAAATACTGGCCAAAGAAGCCCATGTCACCATTAGGCCACAACAGCAGACCACAGGCACGTCAGGGCCTGCTAACTATGTAGTTGAATCTGGGTCAAACCCAGAAGATAATGCTGCAAACCTAGGAGTTTCAGATTTTGATGAGATGATAAAAGAGGACCTCCCTAGGCAAATGGAGGAAAAGTATAGGCTATTGGAGGAGAAAATTCAGGCAATACAAGGAATCGAAAATTCTTACGGAGTGGATGCCAGAGAATTGAGTCTAGTTCCAGACTTGGTTCTCCCTCCCAAGTTTAAAGTGCCTGAATTCGAAAAATATCACGGAACGAGCTGCCCAGAGACACATCTGACCATGTTCTGTAGAAAAATGGCGGGGTATGTTCACAATGATCAACTGCTAATTCACTATTTTCAAGATAGTTTGCCCGAATCGGCGGTCAGATGGTATAACCAACTGAGCCGAGCGAAGGTTCGTTCATGGAAAGATTTGGCACAAGCTTTCCTGAAACAATATGGTCATGTGACCAAGATAGCCCCTGATTGGCTCATATTACAGAACATGGAAAAAAGATCAAACGAAAGTTTAGACAGTACGCACAGAGGTGGAGAGAAATGGCGACACAAGTACAGTCACCGTTGACAGATAAAGAGACCATAATACTATTTGTCAATACCCTTAAAGCCCCCTATCTTAATCATTTGCTGGGAAACGCTACCAAAAGCTTTACCGACATGGTCATCTCAAGAGAGATGATTAAGAATGCAATTAAAGCCGGAAAAATCGAGGCGAGAGAAAACGCTAGAAGACCTGCTCCTAGAAGAAGAGATAACGAGGTCAGTAATACCAGTGTATACCGGCCTGGTGGTGTCAAACCCTTCATATCAAGTCAGCCTAGTGCACCAGTAGTGAATCATCAAAATGCCCCGAGACGGGAACCGAGTGTTAGGCCAAAAATTCAATACACTCCACTTCCAGTGTCGTACAAAAAACTCTACAAGATGTTGTATGACGCCCATGAGGTAGCTCCTCAAAGGGTGAAACCGTATGAACCACCATTCCCGGCTTGGTACGACGCGAATGCTCATTGTGAGTATCACGCAGATGTTGCCGGACACTCAATTAAAATTGCCCGGCTTTCAAAAGGTGAGTCGAGGATTTGATAAAATTCGGGGTCGTGAAATTGGAAGACCCAGCTAGGCTTAATGTAGCTGGGAACCCTCTGCCGAACCATTCCAACCAAGGGGTCAATGTCGTGCTAGAGGAAAAGGCACGAAAAGTCAAGAGAAGAGTGGAAGATATTAGGTCTCCGCTACGATGGGTGTGGCAGCAAATGGTCAAAGTCGGGATGATAGTGAAGAATGAGAAATGAATGATAACAGGGACCGACTGCGAGTTTCATGCTGTTAGGGGCCACGAAATCCAAGATTGTGACGAGTTTAAAACCCTGCTGCAAACATTGATGGACAATCAGGAGCTGGAATTCTTTGAAGAGGAAGAAAAAAAAGAAATCAATGATATCTGTGCTTCCGAAGAGGGGTCGATCAACCACCCGAAGGTGATCATTTGCAAACCACCAAAAAGCACAGCCAGAGGTCAGACGACGCCTCGTATCATCATTCAGAGACCTGCAACCTTCCCTTACAATGATAGTAAAAAGGTTCCATGAAATTACAACTGCAATGTGACCATGCCCAGAGAAGGGGAACCTAAGAAGGATGTAAGCTTAATTACCCGAAATGGTAAAATTTATGACTCAGCGGAAAAAACACAAGAGGTTAATAAAGGGAAAGCAGTAATGTGTGAACCCGAAGAAGAAATAGCCGCTAGGCTTGAGAGATCCACCAATGAACCAGTATCTGAAAGGGAGGCGAAGGAGTTTCTGAAATTCCTAAGGCATAGTGAATATAGCGTGGTGGAACAGCTCCATAAGCAACCTGCACGAATATCGATCCTATCTTTACTCCTAAGCTCGGAAGCACATCGTGACGCATTAATTAAGGTGCTCAACGAGACTTACGTGACTAATGATATATCAGTATGTAAGTTGGACCGCTTAGTCAACAACATCAGTGCAGACAATTTCATCTTCTCTAGCGATGATGAGATCCCGTCCGGGGGGATGGGATCGACCAAAGCCCTCCATATCACAACCCGTTGTAAAGGGTACACGCTACTAGGAGTACTCATAGACAATGGGTCAGCATTAAATTACCACTGGCTACACTCCAAAGATTACCGATCGATAGCTCTCATTTGAAAGGATGCAACAACATAGTAAGAGCATTCGACGGGACAGAAAGGAATGTGACTGAAAAAATTGTAGTACCCCTACAGATTGGGCCGAACATGTACGAGATAGATTTTCTAGTAATGGATATTAGGCCTACCTATAACTGCCTATTGGGGAGGCCATGGATCCATTTGGTTGGGGCTGTACCTTCCTCTCTACATCAGAAGGTGAAGCTAGTGAATGAGGGGAGGCTAATTACCATCAATGCGGAGGGAGAGATAATTGCCTCTGTAACAAGCGAGACACCTTATGTGGCGATGGATGAAGAGGCTTTAGAATGTTCGTTCCATTCACTGGAATTCGTAAATGCAACCTTCATTTCAGAAGAAAGCAAAGTGTCTGTACCAGCATTATCATCTACTACTAGAATGGGTCTGCGAATGATGCTTGGAAAATGAGCTGCCTTTGGAAAAAGACTTGGGAAGTACCTATAAGGGAGAACCAACATACCAACCCTGGTGGAAAAGCGGGATCACTACGGCTTAGGGTATAAGCTGGATGCGAAGCAGAAAAGAAAAGAGGTTGAAAAGAGGCAAGAGAGGAGGAGGGCCAAACTATCGGGAAAGGACCTCTCGTGGGAACCTATGATTTTTCCACCTATCTATCAAACTTTTGTTCTAGGAGAAATAATTAATCAGAATGAAGAGCGAAGGGAAAAACGAGTAACCATTGGCTGGGAGGAGCATCACGAGAAACTTGAGCTTCAATGCCATATCGGAAGAAGACAAAGAATGGAGTCTATCAAAGATTGGTCCGTGTGCGTTTGGAAGCACCCTGGACAATTGGACCGTAGAGGAACTTCCTGTAATCTTTAAAATTTCCTCAGAGTAATACTCGAAATCACCTATTGCTTTAGGCCTGAAAGCAATAAGGATCTTTAGTAAAAGACCTATGTTCATTATTCAGTTATTTTAAATGAAAGTGCATCTCCTATCTTAAAATTATTCGTCCATTTTTTAATTCAGCTTGGTCAATCACTTGTATATAACCAACAAATACTATTAAATCATTCTTTCAATACACACATACTCATATACATACCACAAGATCATTCTTTCATAAATTCATTTTGTTCTTTGGACTTGTTTTTTTATCTTTCAACAGGTCCTTAAATATCAATAACATGAGTAACTCTGACGTTGACTTAGAACTTCACTTCGAGCAAGACATGTGTCTAGAAGAGCTTCAGAGCTTTGAAGAGAATCAAGATTGTGATCTCTCCCCGGATCTGCTTCGGATGATAGGACATGAAGAAAAACAAATCCTGCCTCATTCGGATCCTGTAGAAATGATAAATTTGGGGAGTGAGGATGAAAAGAAAGAGGTAAAAATGGGGTCATGCATCTCTGCAGAAATTAGAAGGAACCTCATCGAGCTGCTCAAAGAATTTCAAGACATCTTTGCGTGGTCATACCAAGATATGCCCGGTTTGAGTACTGACATCGTGGTGCACAAACTCCTTATAAAAGAAGGATGCAGACCCGTACAACAAAAGCTCTGAAGAATGAGACCGGATGTGCTGTTGAAAATAAAAGAAGAAGTCAAGAAACAGTTTGATGCTGGCTTTCTCCAAGTCGTGAATTACTCTGAATGGGTGGCTAATATAGTCTCTGTTCCTAAAAAGGATGGAAAGGTACGAATGTGCGTGGACTATCTAGACTTAAATAAAGCTAGCCCAAAGGACAATTTCCCTTTACCTTACATAGATACTTTGGTCGACAACACAGCAGAACATTCTTTGTTCTCCTTCATGGACAGTTTCTCAGGATATAATCAGATCAGAATAGACCTAGAGGACATGATCAAGACCACATTCGTCACACTATGAGGAACATTTTGCTACAAGGTAATTCCCTTTGGACTTAAAAATACAGGGGCAACTTATCAGAGAGCTATGGTAACCTTGTTCCATGACATGATGCACAACGAAATCGAAGTTTATGTGGATGACATGATAGCTAAATCCCAAACAGAGGAGGAAAATGTGAGAATCTTGAGGAAGTTGTTTAAAAGGTTAAGGAAATATCAACTAAAACTAAACTCGGCTAAATGCACTTTCGGGGCTACCTCAGGAAAACTGTTAGGCTTTGTGGTTAGCAAAAGAGGAATTGAAATCGACCCAGACAAAGTCAAAGCCATACAGGAGCTACCACCACCCAACACGCAAAAAGAAGTGTGGGGATTTTTAGGAAGATTAAATTACATTGCTCGGTTCATCTCACAATTAATCGAAAAGTGTGACCCTATCTTCCGCTTGCTTAGAAAGAGTAACCCGGGAGTATGGGATGCTGAGTGCCACGAGACTTTCAAAAAGTCAAAGATTATTTGTCCAAAGCTCCTATCTTAGTTCCTCCAATTCCTGACAAGCCTTTGATACTGTACCTAACAGTCTTTGAGAATTCTATAGGATGGGTGTTAGGCCAGCATGATGAATCCGAAAGAAAGGAGAGGGCGATATATTATTTAAGCAAGAAATTTACCGACTGTGAGGCTCAGTATTCACCTATTGAGAAATTATGTTGTGTGCTAGTCTGGACTACACGCAGACTAAGACAATACATGCTTTACCATACTACTTGGTTGATCTCGAAATTAGATCCTTTGAAGTACCTAATGGAGTCGGCTGCATTAAATGGAAGGCTAGCTCGGTGGTAAATCTTGCTCTTAGAGTTTGACATCATCTATGTCAATCAAAAGGCAGTAAAAGGAAGCGCGATAGCAGACTTTTTAGCCAGTAGGGCTTTAGAGGATTATGAGCCGATAGACTTCGATTTCCCGAATGAAGATTTAATGTATGTCGTAATAGTTGAAGGGGCAACCACGAGAGAGCAACCGTGGATTTTGAACTTTGACGGAGCTTCAAACGCTGTGGGTAACGGGGTTAGAGCAGTCTTAGTATCACCAGAGAGAGATCATTACCCTTTTACCAGCAAGCTCGATTTTGACTGCACTAATAACATGGCTGAACACGAAGCGTGCATCATGGGAATTCGTGTGGCCATAGAATGGGGAATTAAAACTCTGGAGGTTTATGGAGACTCTGCATTGGTAATCTATCAACTTAAAGGAGAGTGGGAAACAAGAGATGCTAAGTTAATAGATTATCGCAAGATAGTTCTTGAATTGATTACGGAGTTCGATTATGTCACATTTCATTATCTCCCTTGAGAGGAAAACCAAATGGCTGATGCCCTCGCTACTTTGGCCTCGATGACCAAAGTAAGTAGGCCAAAAGATGTGAAGCCCATTCGGATGAGCATCTATGAAACTCCCGCTCATTGTTGCGATATCGAGGCAGAGGAAGAAGTAGAAAAAGACGACCACCCATGGTACTAGGACAGCATTCAATTTGTAAGAGATCGAAAATACCCCGAGCAAGCCTCGGACAACGAAAACAGAACATTGAGAAGACTTGCTAGTGAATATGTCTTAGACGGGGAAATCTTGTACAAAAAGAGGAAAGACCAGGTATTACTGAGATGTGTCGATGCAGTGGAAGCCATGAAGATCCTAGAGGTAGTTCACGAAGGTATTTGCGGGACACATGCCAATGGCTTCACGAGGGCCAGACAAATAATGAGATTTACGTATTACTGGTCTACCATGGAAAGCGATTGCATAAACTATACCAAGAAATGCCACAAATGCCAGATATATGGAGATAAGATTAATGTACCTCCATCGCATCTCCATGTCATGACCTCCCCCTTGCCTTTCTCTATGTGGGGCATGGATGTCATTGGACCAATTTCTCCGAAAGCTTCCAATGGACATAGATTCATCTTTGTGGTGATCGACTGTTTCACCAAATGGGTAGAGGCGGCTTCATATGCCAACGTCACCAAATCTGCAGTAAGTAAGTTTTTGAAAAAGGAGATCATATGCCGGTATGAGATGCCAGAGAGGATTAATCTGACAATGCTTTGAACTTGAACAATAGCACGATTACAGAAGTTTGCGAATAATTCAAAATCAAACATCATAATTCCTCTCCCTACCACCCAAAAATGAATGGAGCCGTAGAGGCAGCCAATAAGAATATCAAGAAAATCGTGGCAAAGATGATCGAGAGTTACAGAGATTGGCACGAAAAACTACCGTTTACCCTTTTCGCCTACAGAACGTCAGTCAGAACTTCTACTGGGGCAACGCCGTTCTCTTTGGCATATGGTATGGAGGCAGTCTTACCCATTGAGGTTGAAATACCTTCGCTCCGAGTCTTAACTGAGCTCCAATTGGATGAGGCTGAATGGGTCCAAGCTCGGTATGATCAGTTGAATTTGATCGAGGAAAAAAGATTAAAAGCCATCCGCCATGGTCAAATGTACCAGAAAAGGATGATGCAGGCTTACGACAAAAAGGTTCGTCCTAGAGAGTTCCATGAGGGGGATCTGGTTTTGAAGAAGATACTTCCCATACATAAAGATTTTCGTGGAAAATGGATGCCCAATTGGGAAGGACCTTATGTAGTAAAGAAAGCTTTCTCGGGAGGAGCTCTCATCCTAACAGAAATGGATGGCAAGGAACTATATAACCCCGTCAATTCAGATTTAGTAAAGAAATACTTCGCTTAAAAAAAAAGGGGTCCACGATGAAAACCCGCAAAAGGGCATCCTGGAACCAAGAGATTTTGAGTTGAAAACCCACAAAGGGTGGCTCAAACTCAAAACAGGTCAACGAGATAAAGAAAGGATACAACTTGAAACATCAGCAAAGCACTCCAGGTCTTCTAGACACGCGTCCGGGCTAGGGGTGATTCTCCATAAGTCAATGCAAGAGAGGCTCTTTTTAGGCGATATAAAGGACAATTAAATTGCCATTTTCTTTTACTTAGTCATTTTGATTAATGTTGTTCCCTTTGACTCCCTTGTTAATACAATTTTCTAATGCAATTTCGTTTCCATACAATTTTTGCGCAAGCATTTTTCGTTTAAATAACGAGTAATGAACTGATAAATCATGCAAAGATTCATGAGCATTATCCTAAGAAATTTTCAAAATTATAGGGGTCCGAAACAGGATCACAAGTAAGAAAACAAACTTGAAAATGAACAATTCAAGGTCAGCATAGAAGAAGCTGGATCGACACATCAAAGACAGAATTTGGATGGGCAATAAACCATACCGGCCTGATTAATAATGAATAAAACATTAATCATGCACACATATAGTTAGGAGCATTTCAACTCATTTTTGAGCATAGGCATCCTAAAGGAACTGGCCTACCCAAAGGCCCATTCGAGCATATTTTACAGGTCTCGACACCCTGGAGCAAGACGAGAGATAACAAATTCATGACAGATCCCCGTGAAGTTATGAGGATAACCATTTTTTGGACAGATTATAGTTATTTGATCTTTTACCCCAAGTTTGGGGCAGATCACCATCAATCGACCTTACTCCAATCACGGAGTAGTTCAACAAGCGAGGCGGTCATCTTCCTGATGAGATACAGAGAAGAATACCAACTCAACGCTCAATACGAGCAAATCTTCGAACCCAGCTTTCTGATGAGACACTGAGAAGCAGGTCGAAGCAATAAAAAGGTTAGCTTCTTGATGAGATACAGAGAAGTGGACCAGATCCGTCTTCCTGAAAAGATCCGGAGAAGCGAATCTAAACAACAGATGCGGTTATCTTCCTGATGAGATACAGAGAAGAACACCAACTCAACGCTCAACGAGAGCAAATCTTCGAACCCAGCTTTCTGATGAAACACTGTGAAGCAGGTCGAAGCAATAAAAAGGTTAGCTTCCTGATGAGATACAGAGAAGTGGACCAGATTCGTCTTCCTGAGGAGATCCAGAGAAGCGAATCAAAACAAGCGAGGCGATCATCTTCCTGATGAGATACAGAGAAGAATACCAACTCAACGCTCAATGCGAGCAAATCTTCGAACCCGGCTTCCTGATGAAATACTGAGAAGCAAGACAAAGCAATAAAAAGGTTAGCTTCCTGATGAGACATAGAAAAGTGGACCAGATTCGTCTTCCTGAGGAGATCCAGAGAAACGAATTAAAACAGATAATTGCGGTCATCCTCATGATGAGACGCAGAGAAAAGGCCAGGACTCAAAAACCACGATGACAAATTCCAATCTCCTTGGAAGTTCGAGAGAATAGGGTGAAGTCATAGTAGCAAATTTGGATTTTTTGAAGATCACCTTACAACAGGATGGGATTGCGGCATCAAAGATATTGGAAGGTGGAAGTATCAAAGATTGGACGACTGGCAAACGAAAGAGGATCAATTGAAGAAAGAGCAGCGAAGAACTACAACTTGACAAAATTGGGCTTTCCTTTTGGTCTTTGTTCTGTTCCTATTACACAGTAATGAGCAAAGAGGGGCAGCTGTTGAAGCCCAATTTTTCCGGGCCCAAATGATTGGATTTTTTAGGTTTAAATTTATTAAATTTAAATTCATTTTAAATTTAAAATATTTGAAATGAATTTAAATCTAATGAAAATTTAAAATTAAAAGACCAAATCCAATTACAAAAAAGGACCCAAAATTGAGGCCCAATTATAAAAAACCCAATTACAATCTAAAGGCCCAATTACAAATGGCCCAAACCAAATTTAGAGACCCTAAGACTGCTAAAATTGTTGCCTCCACTTCAGCCAATCACATGCTGCCACGTCAGCCCAGATTGCACCTTCTTCAGCCAACTTGCTTCTGGCACTGTAGCTTCAACCTGCCCCAACCGCCACTGCCGAACCTGCAAAAAGAAAGAGGAGATTAGGACTAGCAGTAAATTGCAAGAAACAAAATTGCATGATTATGTATTTGGTTATAAAAGCCTAGTCAGGATATGTACAAAGGGTTACAAACCCTATTCTGGAAATCGAAAAACATACCCTTTTTCATTGTAAAATTCGACCAAAAAGAAAACAGTCAGCAAAGGCAGGACTTCATTAAACACTAGACCATTCGAGCATTAAAGGCAACCAGGTAATATCAGTATATGTTTACTACCATTCATGCATTAAAATCATAAAATTATCAGATTCCAAATACAAGTGAATGCATGCATTTAATATTTGGTTAGCATTCATTGTTTTCTTTTAAGTTTTAATAGATATTAAAGACATTTCAATATTGTTAATATCATTAATAAGCACTAAATAGCATTAATGGCAGTTATAATATTAATTGTTAAAATTAATAATAACTTTGTTCATAATATTAATAATAATTAATATTATAATAAATAATAAAAAATAGAAAATGAAAGGACAGTCAGCCCTTCCCTGTCCAACCGTCGCCGGAGTCGGAGCCGAAGGTCGCCACCGTCGCCTTTGCATTTCGAAACCCCAGATCTGTAAAATCACCAAATGAGGATTAAATCTGGGATTGTTATCTTTTTTTTTTAAATGCTTTAAAATATAAGAACAAATAAAAAAGGAAATGTTTTAAAAACCAGATCTGGAATAGTCAGATCTGGGTCGGAAATAAAATGGAATAAAAAATGGAACTTTTTTTTTAGAAGCGAAAATCAAAAGAAACGAAAGGGGGGCTCTTACCTTGAACGCTGGCGATGATGGAGGTGGTGTGGGCTGTGCGTGGCGTATCACGCACGTCGGACGGTGACCGGAGCTGAAGCTCGTGCAACTCGAGAGGGCCGGGGTTGCGTCGGAGTACGGTGAGGAACCCACGACGGCAGCGCGTGGCCGTGGACGCGCGACGGATAGGGGCCAAAGGCCTGGCTGGAGCACGACCGGCTAAAGGAAAAGGGGAAGGAAGGAGAGAGAAGAGAGAAAAGCAGAGGAGGGGCTGAAATTTTAAGAAAATGAAAAAATGAAATAAAAAAACCTAAAAATGATATTTATAGGACCCGTAGACCCGACCCGATCCGATCCGACTCGAACCCGCCTCTAGGATCCGCCCGTTTTAGATAAGTGGGTTATTTACGCGTTTGATCCTTTCGCATTTTTTAATTGTTTTAATTTAGTCCTTTTCATACTTTTAATTATTTTTAATTTGGCCTGATAATTTTATTTACTTTTCAATTTAATCCTTTGACATTTGGAATACACCAGAGGCTGCCACGTGGCACTATTTTAGCTTATTTGTGTAATTAGTCCCTTTTATTTTTAATTTGTTTTAATTTGGTCCTTAAATCAATTTCTGTTTAATTACAAAATTGACCCAGGAATTTTTTGAGATTTACAAATTAGTCCTTTAACTTCTGGTTGCCTGTGGGGCTACCACGTGTCACCCTTTCTTGGTTTTATTGCTTATAGGTCCCTAAACTATTCAAAAATTACCATTTTACGCCTAAACTTTCCAAAATTCCATTTTAACCCCAATTTTACCAAAAATTACCATTTTACCCCTAAATTTTCCAAAATCCCATTTTTAACCCTGATTTCACCAAAATTACCGTTTTACCCTCAAACTTTCCAACACCTCGTTTTAACCTCAATTTTACTAAAAACTACCATTTTACCCTCAAACCTTCTAAAATCCCATTTTTAACCCCAAATTTTCCTAAAATTACATTTTTACCCCTTGAGAGTCAAAATTACCATTTTACCCCCGGATATCCAAAAGTTCCGTTTCGATCCCGATCGCATCGTTCTTCTTCTTTACTAAATACTTGCATTTATTTTAATCATTATGCATTTGCATTTTACATTTTTGCATTCTATTTATATGCTTATTATCTTGTTTCATATTTAATTTCTCTTATTAATTGTTATTTGATGCTTAAAAATTACACGCTCATTTTCAAAGTATTTTCAAAGACGAGGCAATGATCCTCTCGTGTGAAAGCTTCGATAAATCATGCCCTAACCTGTCGGGTGTGATTTTTCGTATAACTCACACGCGTCGAATATCCTTTTTAAAGATTTTTATACCCGTTAACCCTGAGATTCCAAGAATATCGTGTCCTAACGTGTTGGTCACGATTTTAATTCTCCGCGAAAAGCGAAGTAAACGGGTATTCCATATTTAAATCTTTTAAACTTTGTGTCCGAGGATTACATTTTAAATTCAATATGAAATTTTCAAACTCTCAAAAAATATATCTATATCACAAATAACTTTAAAAACGAGGCAATGTCCTTCCGTGTGAGAACTTCGAAGAATCACACTTTAACGTGTTAAGTGTGATCTTCGTAATTCATGCGAGTCGGATATCCTTTTCAAAAGTTTTCAAAATACCCTTTAAATCTAATAATTATATACAAAGTGGCTTTATAACCAAAAGAAAAAAAACAATGTTCCTTTCGCGTGAAAGCTTCGAAATTTCGTGCCCTAACGTGCTGGGTATGAGTTTCATATAATTCACGCGATAGAATACTCTCTTTAAAATTTCCCTAAACGTCCTTTAATTTTGAAACTCCGAGAATATAGTGCCCTAATGTATTGGACACGACTTCTAGTTCTCATAGAGGATCGAAATAAGGGGACGAATTTTCCTTAAAAGATTTCCTTTGAAATTATACAAAGCCTTCTAAAATAAACATCGTATTTTAAATTTTTATTCAAGTTTTAATTGTTTTCATAAAATAAGACCCGAAAATAATCATGTGGTACCAATTTCTAGGCGTATGAGGGTGCTAATCCTTCCTCGTACGTAATCGACTCCCGAACCTATTTCTCTGGATTTCGAAGACCCGTTTTTTTAACGTTTTAAACGTTTTATGGTGATCCAATCACACCTAATAAAAGATTGGTGGCGACTCCCATTTCATTTTATTCCAAAAATACCCAAAATGATTTCTTTTTCGAAGCCCCATTCCCGAGGTGGTTTCGACAGTGATCGAATATTTACACTCAAATCCGAGTATAGGTGATTTGTAAGATGCATTTTGGTGGGGCTTGTGATTCTGAATATAAAAAGGGAGGCATGATTCTCCTGGTGAGGTCCAAATATAAGGGTATTGGTTGAGGATTCAAAGGCTCCCCAGCTTTGCTTGCTTAACCGTTGATAGTGAGCCATGAAAATCCACTCATAACTTTTTAAAATTATTAATGGTATTTGATGGGAGGAAATAGGATTCCTCCATTTGTCTAATAAAAACTTAATTGCAAGTTTTTATTTTTAAAATTTTATAAATATTTATCGAAATGAAATAAAAAAATTTATATAAAAAAAGGAGATAAATATGAAAAGAAATGGACTAAAGGATTACAAAGTTATAGCAAGTAAAATGTGAAATAACCCATGAAATGATTTAAGCTATTTGCATCAATGAATGGGGAATTTGAGTTCGTGCAGTTTCAACATGGTGAGTGTTTTGAGGGGTCCCCCATAAGGAGAATGAGATTCATTGAAGAAAAAAATATTTGTCTTGTGGGCATGGTGGTGAGTCCATATTAAAAATAAAGAGAGTTTTTTTTTAAAAAGTGAGCATGGTATCAAAAGAAAATTTTGGCCTTTCCTTCCAACAACAAAATAAAATACAATAAAGCATAGCTTGGCCATGATATTACAAGCACTTTCCATGATACAAGAAAAGTTTAGGTTTGGATTAATAAAACTAAAAATATATCTTATTAGTAAATATAAATTTATGTTAAATCGAATGGATTTGAATTCAAATCTTATAAATGAAGAAAATAACAAAAAGAAATGTTTCCTTTATTTATGAGTTCAACTCGGATCAACTTTAAATATCAAAGTTTAATGTTATTACTAAACACCAAAAGATTTCAAACAAAAAAAAAAACAATTATGGATGGCTAAGTTGAGTTGCCACTTATAAAAGCAAATGTAATAAAATGGTAAATGGAGAGCTAGACAAATGACAGCAAGAAAAGCATAATTCTGGAAAATAAAGTGAGATGATGGATTGCAATACACAACAAGCCACTAATTTATATATATATATATATATATATATATAAAGAAAGCTTTTATGTTGATACATAATTAAGAGAAAAGTTTGAAAACCAGGTCATTTCTTTGTTCCCAATTAGGCTAATAAATTTGGAGTTTATGGTATTAACATTGGGCCATTACCTAATCCACTTAGCTACCATGTCCAAATGCATGTGATCAATGCGAGGAGCCAAACCAGGCAGCTCTTGCAAAACTACAGCATAGGAAAAGATTAGCATCATTTTCCTCCTTTCGTTCAAGTTTCTCTTCCATAGGAAGGCAACTAGAACAAATCTTCCAAACCAAGATAATAATTTTAAAAGGAAGTTTAAGCTTTCACAAAACTTTCCAATTTGCGTAAGGTTGAAAGGTCTAGTTGGAGGTGGTAAAATGAGCCCAAGCCTGAAAGTTTAATCTGAATAATCCGAGCCTACATTTGTTTTAAGTTCAATTTGATTAAAAAGTTGAAAACCCGAATACAAAAAGCCCCAAACCCGAATAAGTTTGAACATGATAAAATCCGAATAAAAAAAACTCAAATTGAAAATTTTGAACTTGAAAAAATTCAACCCCAAAACTAACCTTGTTATGATAATTGCTATTACATCGACCCACAACTTGAATGGGTCTGGGCCGGATCCATATTAAGCTCACATGATGCTAAGTGTTCACAGGAGGGGTACACACATTCTCCTGCGAAGTCACACGTGGGATCGCACATGAGACCACACAAACACTTGTTAAATCTAGAATAGAATACTTGTTGACATGCTTGAAACCTACCTAATATATCACATCAATGAACAATACCCATTTCATATAAATATACAACCTTACCATCTAAGGAAGATAGAGGAAAACTCCAACAAACTTAATGGCGGAGTCAGAAAATTTTTTTTGGGGGCCGAAGTTCTATCATACGATTTGGCCACACGACAGTGATATTCTTGAGCCATACGGGCTGAATTCTGTCATATGATCTGGCCACACGACAGCGTGACTCTTATTTTTACTTTTTACTTGAATTTTTGTAAAGGTTTCAGTTTAGTTCAGAATTATTCCCGATTTGTTTTAAATGCTTTGTATGCTCGATTTAAGTTCAGAAATGATTGAATAATATGGAAATGATTGTAATTGAATTATGAAATGAATTATTTAATTATTTATGATTGGATAGTGAACAAGATTAATATTTTACAATTATAATACTTTATAGCTCGGGTTGAGCGACCGAACTTTCAAGTGGTAATCAACATTTCTGCCTTTTCAGACAAAATACAACTTCTCCATCTGTTGATAACTCTATCACCCATGCTAAATGTTGATTATGAAGCAACCACAGTAATTGGAATACTTAGAACATCTTTTGCTACTCGTGCAAGGTTAAGATATCGAAATTGATTTCCTTTCCAATAATCAAGAATATATCATATGATAATATATATAAAATAAAGTATAACTTTATTTTTTGACTACTTTTTTCTATATAATTAGTTTGAAATGCTCATAGATATTTATGCACTTATTTTCATATTGTAGGCCTAATTGTGAGAAGACAAACTGCAATACTTGTAGCTTAAACGAGAGTCAAGTATGGCTGGCTGCAAAAGAAAGTACTATAGTATCATATGTTCCTCCCAATGATTTGTAAACCTACTTTTCATGTTTATTTCCATTTGCTTAATCATCTTATCTTCAGGTAAAATTGGGCAAAATCCTAACAGCACGCGTCTAGTGCGACTCAAACCCAAACCACAATTAAAACAATGAACATTCTGACCATCAGGTCGACACATGAGGTTCATACAAAAAAACATTTTTAATTCGAGGAATATCATCATCTTCTGGTACATAACTTTGGAAAGCTTTATCTGCCCTTGCCAAATTTCTAAATGCAGCAAGATAGAAGAGAAATCTTTCTAACATCAAATAAGTCAAGTTCCATCTTGTTGGAACATCCAACCACAATCCTTTAGACTAATTCAATCTATCTTGAACTATACATCCACGAAACATAATCTTCCTAACTTTGGAACCTGCAATTTCTAACTTTCACCAAGCTTGCATTAGTCACTTCTAAGCCATATATTGCTGATCAAGTTGGCTACACAACATATATTGCATTGTCTAAAGTGATACTAATCTTATTTTCTTTTAATACCCAATCTTTCAGTAAATCATAAATGATGATGCTATAGATATCAGAAATGCTACTTGAAACTTGTTCTAAACTATATTTAAGCAATTCTTTCATTTTATTGTGTAATTTCAAGTATTCCTAGGAATAAGATTGAAACCCTTATTTAACTAACAACATAAAGCTCTAGTTTTTCTATGTCCAACCTATTCAAATGGATACCTATGCTAAATTACATATTCAACTATCATTTTGCGATAAACATCTAATTCAATCATACTTGATGCCTCTCCATTTACTTCATATTCACGTAGATGTTTAAGAAACATGCTGAAATGACGTTTTAAAAAACTAAATAGAAAATAACTTAATTGAATTAATAAACTAATTAAATTTAAATATAAAATAACTCAATTACTTAATTTTGATAAATAATCCAACCCAATTAAATTACCTAAATATAAATTAAATAATCTTACCTTATCCGATTTAGTTTGATCTGAATCGATCCGGTCCAACTTAATATATTATTTAATAGTATAAATTTGGACAATCTCACAAAACATGCAGACTTTCACAAAGGAAGCATCTCACTGACCCCCTTTCCTTCTTTTTCTTCTCCCACTACTTGTCGGGCTTAGCTTTCATTGTTTGGGTCTTACCATCTTCATTCTTCGTAAATTTGTCTTTCCCTCCCCCACTATTGCCCTTCAATTTGAATTTGGGCTTGGATGACTAAAACTTTTCCATCTTTTTACCACCGAACTCCATAAGCGACTTCGCTGTAGTCATGGCTTTGGTAAATTCCTAGACCCTCAACAATGTAATTTTTGCTTTGCTCACGGTTTCAAACCATCCATGAAAAGGAAGAAGGCCTATTTCTCACCTAAATTGGAAATTTGGAGCATGAGTTCACTGAACTGCTGCACAAACTCCCTAATTATGCCTTGTTGGCGTAAGCAAACACATCTTAATCCAAGCCTCATCCTCGACATATTATGAGTAAAATTACCCTTTAAATTCACTCTGGAACTCCTCCCAAGTCTCGATAGCAGTACCACCCCGTCTCTCATCCGTGGACTTACACCACCACCACAATAAAGCGACATTAGTAAAATACATGGCAATAGTATTTACTTTAGTAGCATCATGCAAGATGCCTTTGGCACGTAAGTATTGCTCCATTCCCAGAAGTAAAATACATGGCAATAGTATTTACTTTAGTAGCATCATGCATGATGCCTTTGGCACGTAAGTATTGCTCCATTCCCCAGAAGAAATTGTCCATATCTTTTGCAAACCTTGTCTCATTTAATTCTTTCAACTTCGAGACATCTACCTTAGGCTTGGGTGCTGCAACCAACACCTCATTTCCCAAAGAAGCTTTGTAGATATTGAGCTCCCCCTTAAGCTCATCAATTTGTTCCTTCAAGGCTGACACCATAGCCTCAAGAGCATCATTCCTTTTAGTTAGTCACTCATAGTGGTATTGAAGACCCCTTGCATTGAATCCACATTAGCACTAAGGGACTTTGCCACTTGTTCTTTGAGTTAATCTCACCTCGATTCCAATTCTATGGTACATCCATCAATAGGGTGTGCAAATTTTGGGTAAAACCGAATTAATTCGGTTAATCAGTCAGTTAACCGAATTAATTCGGTTGAAGTCGGTTAATGATTTTTTGGAAGTTCGATTAACGGTTAATTCGGTTCAAAATTGGTCGATTAATCGAACTTAATAAATAATATTATAATATATAAGTATTCGGTCGGGGGTCGGTCAGTTCAGTTAATTTTTTATATGTTTTATACTTGTTTTAATAAAAAAAACATATAAATTTCGGTTAATTCGGTTAACTGACCGAGTTAACCAAAAAAGTTTTGTTCGATTTATTTTTTTTGAAAAAAATTCGATTCGATTAATGGTTAAAGGTTTAAAAGGGTCTGTAACACCCCGAAATTTGATCCTTCTTTGCCTTAGCTATGTCAACAAATAAATGTTTGTTTCTGTGGTTATGTGTTCTATATGTTCAAATTGTTGAGGAATTTTGGTTGTGATTGTTTTTTTTCCTTTTAGTCAAAATTTGGGAATGTTCTTAATGTGTACGAATTCTTTGTTTTGTGTTTGATGATGGAGATTTAGGAGAAGGTCTAGAGAGTAAGATCTCCCTTGACGTCCATAATTCGTGATTTGGTGTTTTCGCGTGAAGGTATTGGTCGTTTTTTGTGGTTGAGGTTTCGTTGAAAAGTTTCGACGCAAATTCGGTTCTATGTGTCGATTCGAGTGCTTTGTTTGAATTTAATTGTGTAATTGGTATCTGTTGGATCATTTTTAGGTTCCGGGAATGTGGTTGCTACTTCTTCGTTGTTGTAACAGATGGGTATCAAAACCCTTTCTTTTTCTGCGTTTTTCTTCATCAGAAACGAAACTATCGACAGCACAGGGCTATCACATGGGCGTGTGCTAGACCGTGTAAGAGAAAAATAAGGTGCAACGATCACATGAACAGACACACAGATGTGTGTCCAGACCGTGTAACTCACTGTTTTGCGTATTAAGGCCACACGGATATGTGTCTAGACCGTGTAACTTACTGTTTTGAATAATTGGATACATGAGCACTCACACGAACGTGTGCCAGACCATGTGGAGCCACAAAGGCGTGTAAGAATTTCAACATTTGTTGTACTGAAATCGTATATTCATATCTGCGTATGAATAGTATGTATGTGTTATCTGTTCACTGCATCTGTATAGAGTGGGACTACGAAATGAATGAAGTATTCTGTACTGTTTTAGTGGTAATCCACCCGTGATTATATCTAAACTGGCAGTGAGACTGTTAGCACTGCAACGTTTCATATCGACACCATGAGGTGTGTAGGGCTAGATGGGTATTATATACCTACTAGTGCTTTGGATTGGTCGGAGATGGTGTGTAGCGAATGGGGGTAGGATAAATGTATTTGTATTGTATTTACATCTGAATTTGTCTTTGTATCTGATCTGCTGTGCATCTGAACTATTTTGTATCTGAAACCATAGTAATTGTTAACCTGATCGATTAGGACTGAGTATGTTATCTGAACTACTAATGACATATGAATTATTCCCCATTTGTTGAACTTATTCTTGTAATACTTTATTTTGCGATGTACTAACTAGATTAAATGAATTTCAGGAACCTCCCAGAACTGAATGGTCAGCGGACGAGGGACTCTATCATCAATAGGACTTATTATATATTTATAAGCATGTTTAATCGTATGTTTGATTTCATACCCTAAGATTTAAGATTTGACTATATGTATTTGGACGACGGATGGTTTAAGCTTAATTATGTATTGGTTGAACTTGTTTTAAGACTGATTGGGTGTTGGTAAGTTAATGTGATATTCCAAACTTGGTCTTTTCGTCTAGACCGAGTTTAGGGTGTTACAAGGTCGATTAATTCTGTTAATGATAGTTCGGGTCAGTTAACCGATTGAACACCTCTATCCATCAACTTCCTCAAAAGGCTCTTTCACCTCACTCATGGAGCCTTCAAGTTTGGCAACCTTGGCTTCCAAAGTTGACAACATATCTTTCGAGTTGTTAGCTTTCTTGCTCCTTCATTGGGTCTCCACAATCTCAACCTACTCGTCTACTCCTTTCAACATCTCAATTAACACCTTCGAACACTGGCTCGGATACTAACTGTCACGAGGCTAGAACTTTAGTTTGGCAAACCATGCGAGCTTAGATGATTTCTAAATGTGGAGTAAAAATATGTTGGCTCTTGAGAGTTTATGTTATTAACATTGGGCCACTACCTAATCCACTTAGCTACCATGTGCAAATGCATGTGATGGCAAAATGAAGCCGAGCCTGAGCTTGAAAGTTCGATCTGAAAAAGCCGAGTTTGAGCTTGAAAGTTCGATTTGAAAAAACCGAGCCTAAACTTGTTTTAAGTTTGATTTGATTAAAAAGTAAAAAAACTCAAATACAAAAAGAATTAAACCCAAATAAGCTTGAACATAATAAAACTCGAACAAAAAAAATCGAACTTAAAAAAGGTCTAAACCCGAATACATGATAAAGGTATATACACATATCACATATACAAACACATATTATATCTAAAGGAAGCTGTCCAAATAAAATCTTACCACTTACTCCGTTAAAGGTTTGAATTTAGGTGATTTTAAGTGCATAATTGTGAACCATCAAACTAAATGAGGTTCTAAAAAATTTTACTATGGAAAAAATACAGGTGTCTGAAATTTTTATTTTAAATAAGAAAATAAAAAATATATAATTCATTTATAAACTAAAAATAATTATTGTCGAAATCAATGTGTCAAAAACGAAATTCCTGAACCCAACTCTTCTTTTCTTTCCTATTTATCTCCTTCCTGCTTTTTCACCTTTCTCTTTCCGACAACAAAAACCAGACAACCTCAAATAGAGGAAACAGCTGCTTCATTTCCTTTTGTTTCCCCATTTAAACCCACCATCAAAACCTTAACCTGTTACAGTAATGGCTGCCGAGAGCTTATATGATCAACCTGCCTTTGTTCTTTCAAGAGGTACCCTCTCCCCACACCTTTGTAAATCGAATCTCATTTTCATGGATTCACAGTTGAGAGGCAGAGTACACTGTAGCTCTGTTTCTCCCTGTTTAAACTAAAACCACCCCTTTCCCTCAAAGGCAGACAGGAGAAGCATACTGTTCACCATCAATCATGGCTATTCATTATCATACATTGAAATGCAGAGGAAGAAGACAATTGGGATTGAGAAGCAATTTTAATGATATTGTTATTAATGTTTTTTTTTTCCACATGCATGTGAAATGTTGAGTCTGTTTTAATGTAATAAATGGCCATGATGGTGTGTATGTTTTTTCCCAATTTTCCATAGACTGACTTTATTCCTTACAAATATAGATATATAGTTGCTTTGTTTCTGATAATACCCACATTTTTTCCAGTTCTATTTCATGGTTTTTATTTTTATTTTAGCATTTACTTCTTACATGAAATTTATTGGAAAAATGTAGGTGATTTCTATAAAGTTTTGTGGATATTTAAAGAAGGAAATGGTTTAAGTGCCTTTGAAATGCACAAACCACTTGAGGATGGAATGATTCCATTTTGCCTCTAATGGCATTTGACTTCATTTGAAATTTGTTTGAATTTTAGTTTCATTCCTGCATTTGACTTCATTTTATCATCTATCTTTATCCATGCATGTAATGGGGTTGGATTTTTAACCATTTTCTTTCTCTTTGATATGATTACTGTTGGTATGTCTTCATGTTGGATTCTTCTTAATTAGTGAAAGTCTGTCAAATTTGAGGTTTGGGCATACTAATGTGATAATCTTTTGTGTTCATCTGATATTGGTGCATTATCGATGGGATTCAAAATTTCAGTCCCTTCCTTTTGGTTTAACATTATAACAATGATTAAGCTTACTTGTTCATGCTCCTGTCACATTTGAACATGAAACCAACTTACCTAGGTTTCCTGAAAGAAGGTCAGTAAATTACAATAATTGAATGTTCTTTTCATTCATAGTTCAGTTATGTTTGAGACATGTCTGTACCATGGGTTGGAACTCTTTCCAAACAACTATGTTATTATACAAACACGTACGAGCAATTTTTCTTGCTGTCAGTATACAAACATCGAATGACAAAATGGTAAGAGAACAATATCTGCAGGTAGGGGACAGTTCTTTTCTGTCAGTTCTCTCATTACCCTTAAAACTTTTCCCTGGGGAAGTTCATACACATTTAGCAATTTCTTTCCTATGATTATGTTTTAGCAACAATAGATTGCCTGGGGACATGCCATGTCTGTTGTTTGTTAATGGAGTGACTGTGGGCCTGTACTCTTTTGAAAATGAAATTTAGTTTTATAATTTAATTTTGAGACATTGTGCCTTTATATTTTTTTTTATTTAAAAACCTTGATCTCTGTCTAATTTTGTCATTAAAATTAATGATGTGATGATCTATAGCTATATGTATGACATGTGAAATAGTATAAATTGAGGTAAAAATTGAATTATAGCTTGGTTAATGAATTATAGCTTGGCTGTAATTGAATTCAAATGGTAAGTTTCATTATAGTATGGCATAGGGAAAACTTTGGTAATCGCTTGACTAGGTTATTAGATTGTAATGACATGAAATGTTAAGTTTTATTGACGTATAGATAGCAAAAATCTTGAAATGAAGATGAACATGAATGTTGAGCTTGTTTAGCATGTTTTTGGTATTTTCTAATTCAAATGAAATTGGTATTTGGTGAACATATTGATAGGTTTGTTTCGAAACTTTGAAATAGGTACGAAATAGTTCATTTTTACCAAAAACAAGGTCCATGTCTCGACGACTAACCTACTTTGTCGCAACGTCGATCTACAATAAGTGATGTCGCAATGTCGAGTAGCTTGAAGTCGCGACGTAACATACTGTTTGGCGATATCACTATGTGGAAAAGATAATGTCACAACATTAACCCTAAACTTTTAAACCTTTACAATTTGATCTTATTTCGAGTTTGGGTTGACAAAAGAGCTTTCGCAATCTTGATTAAGACTCAAAATTGATTGTTTAACATGACTTGAATGTGATTAACACTTAATTGTACGTGTGAATGATTATTTATTGTGCATTTAATTGTACTTGCTCTGACAATGAATGTGACATCCTGTAACTTCAACCCGATGATCAAGTTGGGCACAACTTGACTATGGCATATTTGACAAAACAGAAGCATGGGTCGACCTCCCAATCAAATTACTTGAGGTGTTTTGATAAACATGAAAGTCTTACTATCTCTTGATGATTAAAGTGATATTTTTTAGAGATAAATATTAAATTTATTAAATGAGTTTTTCAATGATTTATCAACGCGATTAAAGGAGAATATTTTTTTTGTTCTCTAAGCCTATAAATAGACGTCATTCTCCCTTTGTGATTCATAACTTCGAGTGCTAGAAGTCTACAATACTTTCAAATATCTTTGTAACCAACCTTTGTTTGATTTTCGTGTGTTGAGTGCTATTTCGTTTTTATTGATTATTGGTGATAACACTTTTGTTGTATGTTGGGTGAAATATTGTTCTCTATTGGAGCTGTATGAATTTGGGGCTTATGGGCTTTAGTCGATAGAGATTGATTTTTAAGGTTGTTTGATTTAGTTCTTGAAAAAGAATATATTCTGAGCGAGGCTCCGCAAACGTATAATCGTTATGTCTAAATTATGTAAACAAAGATTGGTTTTATTGTTTTTTCTTTTTTACCTTACTTCCCCTTGCATTCTGTTTTCGTTCTATTTATTGTTGCAACGAATTCTGAGTTTATTAAAATTCTCGTTACTGCAAATTAATTATTTTTCATAAGCAATTCAAAAAAATTCAAAAGATTAGCATGATATATACGTGTATTACCATGCGAGCTATCACATTTAAAAATATAACTTTCCAGCTAGTATTTCCCTTAAAAAAAGTGACTTAATGGTTAAATTTGATTTTTTTAAAATGTTGAATATCATATTTATTTTAAAAAAGTAATAGCTAAATTAAATGAAAAAGAAAAAACCTTGAAGGCTAAAATTTTCATTTATGCGAAAAAAAACTAAATCCGTTTTTTAAAGGTTTTATTTGGGAAAAAATAATGATGTCTTTTTATCATTTTAAAATTAAAAACAAAATTAATTTTGAAAAAAAAAAACACTATCATGCAGCCACCTATATGTTTTTAGGGTGGATGTTGATGAAACAAAATCCCAGCCACGTCTGCAATTTCAACAAATAAGGGGAGGAGCCCTTTTTATGGCTACAATCTCAAAATCAGAACATCAAATTTAAGCGGGAATTATAATAACCATAATTAATTTTAATTGGCAGTTAGAGAATGCCAGGCTGGCACTTCCTTAACTAACAATAACGACAACCGGCTTTTCGCTGGCATCATTAACCGCGGTTAACTAACCCTGGTTTCTCTACCCCAATGATTTTATCCTCCTTCTACTACCTCCCTCTCCCTATATAAATCCCCTTTCAATAGCTTCCAATCCCATATCCACAGCGGCGTCTTGATACACGCCCTTCCTTGCTTTTATCATTCAATAATTTTCATCGACGAAGAAAAATGAGAGAGTGTATTTCGATTCACATTGGCCAGGCCGGAATTCAGGTTGGAAATGCTTGTTGGGAACTTTACTGTCTCGAGCATGGCATTCAGGTGATTTTTCGTTATTCTTGAATTTTTGGATTCATTTCTCCGATTCTAGATTTCCTTTGTTCATTTTTTTTGTTTACTGTGAATATGTTCCGTTTTATCTTATTTGATTGCGGTTAATTAGTATTCTTCTCTTCTAAATTGCAATTGAACTTATGAAATTAACCGATTTGAACCAATTTTAATATTAGATTAACGATTTCCATTACGTTAGAAATTTAGGCGAGATTCAGTTTCTAAACGTAGATTATGTTTCGTTGCATTGCTGCTGTTAAATTTCTGTTTGTCTTATTTGTTTATATCTTTTTAACAGTTTGATTTTGTTCGATTATATTTGAATGTATTGCCGTGAACCGAAACGCTGTTGTTGTATATTGTAAAATTATAATGGAACTTATTAAATCAACAAATTTGACCAATGTTAGCTGAATGTTTTCTGTTTTGTTAGATCGTGATTTTTTTTTTCTGTTTTTGAAATTTATCTTTTCAGCCTGATGGCCAAATGCCTAGTGACAAGACTGTTGGTGGAGGAGACGATGCTTTCAACACCTTTTTCAGCGAAACCGGTGCCGGAAAACACGTCCCTCGAGCTATATTTGTTGATCTGGAGCCTACTGTTATCGATGAAGTGAGGACTGGAACATACCGCCAGCTGTTCCACCCTGAGCAACTCATCAGTGGTAAAGAAGACGCTGCAAACAATTTTGCTCGTGGCCATTATACAATTGGAAAAGAGATTGTTGACCTCTGCTTGGATCGTATCCGAAAGCTTGCTGATAACTGTACTGGGCTCCAAGGGTTCTTGGTTTTCAGTGCTGTTGGAGGTGGTACTGGTTCAGGTCTTGGGTCTCTTCTTCTTGAGCGTCTCTCTGTTGACTATGGAAAGAAGTCGAAGCTTGGTTTCACTGTCTATCCTTCACCTCAGGTTTCTACATCTGTTGTAGAGCCTTACAACAGTGTGCTGTCCACACATTCACTCCTTGAGCACACTGATGTTTCTGTGCTTCTCGACAATGAAGCGATATATGACATCTGCAGGCGTTCCCTTGACATTGAACGGCCCACTTATACCAATCTTAACCGCCTCGTCTCTCAGGTAATGATAAGAATTCTTGCACAGCTTCTAGTCTTTTATGTTATAAATGTGAGGAAATTTGTTCACTAATCATGCTGTTTTGGCGTTAATGTTTTCAGGTCATATCATCTCTTACAGCCTCTTTGAGGTTTGATGGAGCCCTGAATGTGGATGTGACCGAGTTCCAGACGAACCTGGTCCCTTATCCCAGGATCCATTTTATGCTTTCCTCCTATGCTCCTGTTATTTCAGCTGCGAAAGCTTACCATGAACAATTATCTGTGTCTGAGATCACCAACACTGCTTTTGAACCCTCTTCCATGATGGCCAAATGTGATCCACGCCACGGAAAGTACATGGCTTGTTGTCTCATGTACCGAGGTGATGTTGTGCCCAAAGATGTGAATGCAGCTGTGGCTACCATCAAGACCAAGCGCACAATCCAATTTGTCGATTGGTGCCCCACCGGATTTAAGTGTGGTATCAATTACCAGCCGCCAACTGTTGTTCCAGGTGGAGACCTTGCCAAGGTTCAGAGGGCAGTATGCATGATCTCTAACTCAACCAGTGTTGCAGAAGTGTTTTCTCGCATTGACCACAAATTCGATCTCATGTATGCCAAACGAGCCTTCGTGCACTGGTACGTTGGTGAAGGCATGGAGGAAGGAGAGTTCTCAGAGGCTCGTGAGGACCTTGCTGCCCTGGAAAAAGATTATGAGGAAGTAGGAGCTGACTCTGCTGAAGGAGATGAAGAGGATGAGGGAGATGAGTACTGAGCGAAGGTCAGGAACGGCTGCACCTTTACGACTATGATGGTGCTTTGGATTTTCAATGTTTTTTGTTTTTTGGCAACTTTGGGTGATATTTCCGGCTCATGGTATTTTCAATAAACAAGTTTATCAAGGCTTTTACTATGCCAGGAACTCCATTGATTGAATGTGGAAATTATGATTTCCTGCTTGGGTATGGGATTCCAACTTTGATAAAAATGTATGCTTTAGTAAAAAATATTTTTAATTTAGTTATAAAACATATTAGTATAAAAATAGTATTGATCTAGTTATGTAATCAGTAAAACCGGCGGAGGGGTCTGTTGGGCATGAAATGTTTTTCAAATGAGGCTTTGGTACGGTTCAATCCATGACTTCCCCAGTCAAAAGTATATGCAAAGATAACATATATAGCCAGCAACCAATTGATATATAGCAAAATGTTGAAGAAGAGCACAAGCATTTCAGATTGAACTCCGAGGAACCCAAAAGAAAGTTTATTGTTTGTGGACATTTTATTACAAAACTGTCATGAGCTTTTACAGCCTTTCATTTCATAATTCTGACTTTAGTTTGAACCGCCAAGGCTCCTCTCGATTTCCATTCTCTTCTTCATCAGTAAGGCATACTTGGAAGCCATATTCTGGTCGCCCGCAGGACACAGGTGCTGCGAGATTGGTACAAAAGGTTCTCCTGCAACACCTTGTCCTGGAACAAAGATGAGATTGGCTTATGGCCCTTTGTGTGGCAAGACCAACCATGAACAGCCCTCAATGCAGCTCTTGTGGAAACCATATCCGTCATTGTTGAAATAATAAGTACAAGGTAATCAGCTAACACAGATATTGGACTTACGTGTCCTACGCAGCTATGGTCTAAACCAAAATATAACAAAAGAAACTGATAAAAGGTTCAAATTACAATATAAATCCATTGTCAACCCAGAGTGAATGACAACATGCCGGACCATCCCTTGGTATAAATATCACCACCAAAAATGGATGCAATTAACCCGAGAATGTGTTTGTTTTCCGTTGCTTTACCAGTAGCAACAATTCGTTTTGGAGATGGCATTCCGGTTCTTTCTGCATGAGCATGCATAGGATGAAGTTGGCCCTCCATCAATGCACAAATCTGCAAGTTGTTGGATATTTGATGAAGGAAGAGTTGAAACAAAAGCAAAAAAGGATCAGAAAATGGAGAAAATCAGCTTGTAATTTACTGATTCATTACATAAAAAACTTAATTCCTGTTTACATGAATAAGTGAGCTTAAATAAGCTAAAAGTAATAATAAAATAATTACAACTTGGCTTAATCTTGCAACTTGATTCATACAACTTATTTCTTTATTGGCTATTTTAATCTAACAAGCAACCAAAACATCTTGTCAAATATTATCACTGTTTCAGTGCAAGTTGGCAACTTGCAGAGTAGGGAGCTCGCAGGTATGAGTTCTCCAGACAAGGCTCGCACCTTTAGTGACTTCACTTTGTTGAGCATTCTGGTGTGCTTTGGGTGGATAATCATGTATCCGTATCTATTCATGTAGTTCATCGGGATGAATTTCAATGGTTAAATGATATGATGTTGACATGTACTTGATATTTGGTGATAACGCATTGTTGATGACTTGTATATATTTTCATGATTTCCAGTATAATATTGTGACTTGATAATGAATGATATCATACAACTGAGATGATTAAATGACTCATGTGTATGGAACTCGTCTATTGAATGGTTGTGGTTGACAGGGTTACTGTTAGCTAATGAATTTGTTAATTATTAAACTATGTTCATACGGTAAGTTATATCGTTTCAACATATGAACTTACTAAGCTCCTTGAAGCTTACTTGTATCATTTTTATTGTTTTCTTGTAGATATCATTTTGTGGAACCGGACAATCAAATGAAGTGGAAGATCACACTATCCAACAATCTTTTGGTAGACTTTGGAAATGTTTATTTTGGAATATGTGGCATGTAACAGGAGTATCTTGTATTTGTTGAGTGTTTGTGGTAAATGATGTGGTGGATCATAACTTGGTTTAGAGATTTGAAAGTGATATTTGCTTAATATGTGATGAAATGCATATGGATGAATTTAATGTGATAGGTAATGCTTGAATAGATAATACTTTGGTTGGAGCTGTGAATATTATGAATTGGTATATGATTTTTTTTTTTGGTAGCTAATTTGTGTTACATATGTTTTCACAAGTAATGTTATTTGATGATTGATTTATGGTATATTGTCATCTTATATGGATTTATTGAGCTAGATTTGAACTCGGTACATATTGAAGTTGAATGTTAGACTTGAATGTTGTTTGTGATGGTCTTTTATGACATATTGGTTAGAATTAGAGAAATAACATGTTTTAGTATGTTTTTGGTGTGATTTGATCAGGTTGGTTAATGGTATACTTGTTGCCTAAGTAAGCATGAAATTATTTTACTTGCATTTAGGGGCACATTTTATGTCACACGGCCCGACACACATTTGTGTTCCATACATGGGTATATAGCATGGTTGTGTGATCTGTGTGATTTAGTTATCAATTGGCACACACGGTCACAATTAGTATAACATCCAATTTTGATGGGTCCTGAGTTTTGACGAGTAGTCTGAAAGTTAATCGTTTGGCGCAATTTTATCTACCTAATCGTTAGTTTTGGCATATAGATCAGACGCATAGCAGACGTTAGGATTTTATGAAAGGGTTGATTTCAGAATGTGTTGAGTTGTAGAGAAGAAGAATTTGGTAATATTATTGAAGATTTTGTAAGTTGGGTTAATGCCAAAGGCAATGTAGGTCAAGTTTCTTTTAGTTACTGTGCTGCTCATGTTGTAAATATTCAAGTTAGGATACAAAGTAATTTAGTTAGAAGTCAACTGGATTGAGTAATAGAGTAACTAAAATATTGGATGTTCATTTATGTTATTTTCAGAGACTGTAGGCTATTACAGGGACAACTCTGAAAGAATATGATACATGTCAAGTTCACATAAAAACTTAGGGTGTATATATATATATATATATATATTTGTATTCAAGTTGAGTAAGGGGAAACTATCTTCTTCATATTTCTAAAAGTGCTAGTATCTGATTCTTAAGGAACTACAAGCATTTCTTTCTTCTTTAAGTTGGAAGTCGCGATTCTGGGTTGTTATGAGGAGATACATTGTGTCTGGGTAAGTAATGTGGCCTTGCATATGAATTTTGAAAGAGTAAGTCTTTTAGAACTGGTAGAACTGTAAGATAAAGATATAAGGCTTTGCATGGGGACTTCCAATGTTAGCGATGTTAGTAAAAAGGCATATGAATAGATTTTGATGGGTTTCTACGTTCTGTAGCAGCAATTGCTGCTAATTACGTGATGGAAGTCTGGATCTGGAGCTTTGAACTGCAATAAGTGAGAATCAAGTGAGTCTCTATGTCGACTTTTGTAGGTGTACTGTTCATAACAGAAGATCTATAGGAAATTGGTTAAAAGGTGATGTTACTGTTTGTAGACTTTCTGTTACTAAACTGCAACGGAGCTTTGCCACAATCATGTCATGAAATTGAGTTTAGTTAGAGTTACTACTACTGAACTTGTGAACAAGGCTTTCTTCAATTTCCATTGTCTTCTTTATCAGTAAGGTGTACTTGGCTGCCAGATTCTAGTCACCCACGGGCGCTTCCACCCAGGCACTAATGGATGAAAGCTCCATATCGTCCTTGACCAATGATGAGATTGGCACATAGCCCCTTTTATAGCAATAATAACCATGAAAGGCCCTAAATCCAGCTACTAGGGCAACCGCATCTATGATAATAATGTACTAGGCAATCAATTAGCTAACTCAGGTTTTGCACTTATGTGCCATACATTTCGAATAAAGTATATATAACAAAATGGAATACATTCATTGTAAAACCAGGGTAAAAGACAACATTCCGTTGGTATAAAACAATTAAGTTGAGAATGTATTTATTAGTCATTGCTTTACAATTAATTTTTAAACATATCAATTCTGGTGTTAAATTTAACAAATTAGAATATAAAATCCAATAACAATTTAACCGTAGATTTTATATTTAAAAAATGCCATTAGGCCTCTTTTGTAAAACCAATTTCCAACATGTAGTGGCTGAGTCGGCACTTATTGATTAAAGGAGGTAAGTTTGTGATTGAGCTAGGCGGTGGCTCGAGGCTGTGTAGGGCAACATCTCCGACGTGTAGCCTGAGGAGTGTGGTTATTTTGAATGGATGGGTGTATGTTTTGAATGAAGAAAAGTGGTAGGGCCTTGAAGAGTATGCTTATATAGATTGTTGGGTCCTTTAGAGTTTCTAATGACCCTCGTATGCTTAAAGTTTATTCAACACTCGCACTTAAGGAGAAGGATCAAGATTTTAACAAAGGAAGAAATAAGTTCGTTGTTGAGGCTCACGGAGACAAGTTGCTCCTTTTGTGTGGCAGTGCGTGCCGAGTCAGAGATCACAAAGTTTGGCCATTTTGTGAAGATTCCTATAGTAAAAACGTTACCTTTTATTGCTTTGGGCAGAATTCCCTACATTCTGATGTGTTTATTGATTAAAACCCACTCTAATTTCTGATATCCAAAAGAAGCATGCTATGGTTACACTCTTCTTCATACAACAGTACAACACTACACAGGTTTTCTTTCTTCCTAATCATTCATTGCCAATCTTGACAAATGCTAAACCATTTTGTGCAGTTCTACAGCTGCTATAGTCTTATATTTCTGAGGAAAGAAGAAAGAAGCAGGCATTATATACATGTCAACCTTGTCTGCTATGTGCAAGAAAGAATCAATTCTCTGCTTCTTGGTGATGGTAAGATTCCCATTCTATTCTGTGGTCTTATAGCATGGGTTGGAAGAGCTGTGATTTTGCTTTACCACTTTGTTTTTCATCATTCTAAACTATTTCCTCTATAACTAAATCCACAGTTTCGTTTTCCTTGTCGGTATCTTCTTCATCGATTAGATCCTCGACCTCAGTTTCTTCTCCTTCGGCTTTCTCTCCATCTATCTCACCTTCAACATCTCCGGTTCCGTTGTTCACCGCAGACCACCCTTGTACTTGAGGATCAAGGGCCTTCCTCCCAAGTTTAATTCCTCCATCTTCATTCATCCCATTTTCGACAATTCCAATGCCCTTTTTTTCGTAAGTGTTTCTAAATTGACTCAGCAACCAGATGCAAAGGGCAAGCAAGGCACACATATGCACAAAATGCTTGACCTTGAACCCTCTGTACCTCTGGTTTCTAGTTGCTGATTGCTTTATCATGCTGAACCCTCCAATATCCTCCCGATCTGAACCAAAACAGAAGGCAATCGAGTCTGAGTAAGTAATATAGAGTTGTAACTAGAATGCAAGATATTGGAACCCCCTTGAACTAAGAACCAACAGCTCCAAGAGTTTTTCATTTTGGGGCATTGGGCCATGGTGCAGACCACAACAAAACCCATATATTCAACTTCGCACAAACGCAATTGATACCAACATTTATCTCTTTCTACTTGAAAAACTAGACAAATCCATTTAAAAGTTTAGAATTTTCGCCTCAAATTAACAAAGAACAATATCCGACCAAAAAAGACATGACAGAAACTCCAAAAAAGATAGGAAGAACGTGCAAGTAAACTTGGAAAGGAAAAGATAAAGAAAAACAGTACCCTTTCTATAACCGGAAATATTGGGTTCACCTATATCAAAGGCAGAAGCAGCAACAATGGTGTTTCTGCAATGGAGCTTGTGGTGGATACAAGTGAAGTAAGGGGCAGCTGAGGAGTGAATGTGAGAAACAGCGTGAAGGAAGGTGAGCATATAAATAAGAATACACTTGGCAACAACTTGATGGCAAGCAAATGTTTCTTCTATTCATTGGCTTCATTACATTGAATGCGTGGGGGTGCATTACGTTGACAAGTATACGGATTACATCACAAAATGATAGTATCTAATGTATGATTTTGTTTTCAAAATCTCTGTCCATTTATTAATGGCTTCAAATTGATGGATGTTGTTTTCATTGGTGTAGTGTCCGTGTCACATTTCCAAGTTCCTATACAGACTATCTTCTCCATAGGGAACACAACTGTTTTCTTTAGGGGTAACGTGAGGATTGTCAACTCAATATTTCAACCCAAGTTATTTCACTCTTCCCTATCCTTCAGCCGACACATAACTGTTGGGATAGCAATAGCAATAGCAATAGCAATAGCATTCTCTAAAAGAAAATTGGACTACAGTCTTTATTTAATTTTTAAACATCACCGTGAAAATCCGTGTCTTCAAATCTCAAATTTCATTCATTGTTTAGTTTTTTTCAGCTTTCTTCGAGGGATGAGAATCTGAGACAGATTTTCCTGCTTTTTTATTACATTACCATTAAATATGAATATATCATTTATTTTTTATAGTTTGACCATTAAAGCCCAACTGCAACCTAAAAACCCTAACACAACCGACAAGCCATTCCCGGGTCCTTCTGACTATAACTCTGGGTTCATGCCAAAATTCCAACGCCCACATACGTGGTGCAGCTGGTTGCCAGTTGCCAAGCTATTAAGTGTTACAAATATTTTCTGACTGGAAATAAACCAGGTTGAGAGCCCTCTGAACTAAGAAAGTAATGGCTTACAATATTTGAACACGTATAAGACAGCTACGGTTATTAAATACCTATATACATATGCCAATCATAAATTTACATGTAAATTGTCTAATACCTTCCTCCACGCCTCTTTGTAATAAAAGAATTTTCCACCGCCGACAGTCTGGCAATTTTTTATACGGTAATAAATAACAAATCTGGACCTCTTATAAGAGAAAATTGTCAATCATATGTTGGACTACATCAGCTCCATCCGAATTAACCCTGTAGCTTTTAACCTGAAAAGTCGGATGGTGATAAAATAGTACCACTCTGTCAGACACTTTCAGGGAGGTGCCCCGTGAATACAAAATGGGTTGAAGTAAGGTTGGAAAAAACATCAAAATATAATCTATTTGAAACATACTGATTTGTTAGATTTGTTCAATTTTTTTATTATTAGATTTGGTTCAGTTTCGTTCAGATTAAGTTAACTTTTGTTTGGACCGATTATCTGATCCCAAGTTAAAAGAGGGTACTTATTTTAACCCAATTCTATATAAATATTTATTTTTTATAATATAAAAATATACTATATTTCTAAATTGGATAAACTTAAAAATTTTACATAAAATGAAATAGTAGTTTTTAAATTTGAGAAAGATAACTTGAACTAATCCGAACCAAGGGAATTGGATTAAGGTTAGTCAAGTTATTTATAGTATTTAAGCTAGTTTAGTATTATTTCTCAAGAGTGCTTTTGGACCAAAAAAAAGCACTTTTGAGCAAAAGTTAAAATTTGTTGATTCTATTTTTGGTTAAAAACGTGCTTTTTGCAAATATATATATATATATATTGTCACAAAAACACTTGTGAAAAGCTCAAAAACATTTTGTTTAGTAATGCTTTTATCTTAAAAATGTTTTTTATCTCATAAGTGTTTCTCAAAAGCAATGTTAAACTAACTGTTTGATTTCAATTTGATTTTTTTAATAGATATATAGAAAGACAGCTAATTCTACCCGCAGGACGATGAGTTTGTAAAGAATAACTTGCCTGAATGGTACTATGTGCAAGAATCCTTTGACGGCTTCCTTTGAAGTAAACATCAACCCGTTCCCAGCTGAGTTTTGTTAAGCCTCTGATCATTTCCTCTGTAATGTTGATAAACACAAGTGGAATTTTAGCCACTGGATAATAACTAGATATTCAACTAGCATCCTCGGCTTTCATCTTTAAACATGTAATGGATGACTTAGCTCCCAACAACTAAATATTGTCATCTCGAGAAAATTCCTTCCCCTTTTTCCATTAACAAATGTTTGTATGTCCAATGGTTAACCACAATACACGAAATCAAGGGAAAAGATTACACAAATGCATATGTTTCACAATTTAGCAATTATCTTATATGTGAACCACTGCAGAAGAGGAAAGCAAACAATCATTATCGTCAAAGACCCTGAATTTCAGCTATGTTACTCAGACTCTTTATTTTCCTTGAAGCATTTGTGTCTGACACTCATGTTATGGGGATATAACCCTCTAAATACATACTTGTATTGAACACATACCCGTATTAGACACTCACACCAAATTCCAAACACCATAGCTTAAAAGAATAACTCTCACCATTCAATTATTGACAACTCCTATCCAGAATTTTGGATATTATATTTGTTGACTTCAAAGATTAGCTATAACCTAGATAGCCCTATCTGCCACTAGAATGGAGCAGTCTAGATATTATAAGGTATTGAAATTTCTATGATGATATCATGATATACTTTGCTAATCCTAATTAAAAATGAATACAAAGTCTGATATTTTAAAGGAAAACATTTTGCTACTTCAGGATAAAAACAAATTTGAAATCAAATCCCAATTTCTTTATTGACTCGAAGTTAATGCCATCCTAGCTACCTCTTCACTAACAATTCCATAAGCATTGCCGAGTGAAATTGGGAAGAGTGTTGTTTTTATGCTGTTGTTTGATCTTTTACATCTGCTACAACTCTCTGTGACTACTAAGAAATATTACAAACCAATTCTAGTGAAGTGAAAAAGCCACCAACCAAAAATAACAAAGGAAATTTTATAGAAAGTTATTTGATTACTAATTTTAAAATATAAATAATAAGCAAACCTTCCATGTTTATCTTCTCATCTCCATTGATTTTGGCCTCAGTGGGGATTTCATCAAGGGTGGCTGTTTTTGCTGGCTCCACATTAATGACATGTGGGTATCTGTCACCTCTTGGAAGATGCTTGATCTGATATGGACAGAAATCCAAGTTGGCATTAGGTTCACAGCAGATTATACAATTAAAAGCTTCCACGAATATGCTTGATGGTTACCTTAGGAAGTTCATTTCGTCGCCGTAAGGAAGAGGTACTCCACCCAACAATATCTAAGAAAAGAGTCAAGTTCTTAGACAGGCAGAATAGTTCGATGAGAATAGGTCATGTCCTAGAGCCTAAAACATCTAGCTCAATTAATAAATCTTCCCTGAAGAATTGGTAATGCAGAGAAAAAATAAATGCAGAATCAACTGATATAATAAAAGGATACGGTCGAAGCTTGCATTTGCGTACGCAACACGACGCCTGAAGGACCCCAGAGCAGAACTACATTTAAAGAAAAAATACAACTATGAGCCTGTAATTTACCATCCGCTATCACATGCTTTAAAATAACAAAGGAATCTTGCAAAAACTCACATAAATTTAAGATCTTCACAATCTCTGACCATCCGGAGAAGAAGTGGTGGTTTTCCATCCTTTCCATCAGTCAAAAACAAATGTTTTCCAGTTCTACCAAGCAACCATGATATTCGAGCAGCAAATTTTTCAAGTGCACGGGAGCCACAGAACAATGGAACCTGAATAATGCAAAGCCATGACAAGAATACAATTACCAACCTGTAATGTAAAAAGTGTTAACAGATACTCAATGGTCAAAGATTTCATTGTTCAACGTTATCACTCAATTGCATTCTATTGCATACCTGCACAGAAGATGAATCAGTAGTCTCAATCAGAACTTAATTGAAGACTAAGCTTCAAAAATGCATTTCATCATCAAATAGTGAGGAAAAGAAATCTATCCAATAATTCTTGGAGAATGAATGAACTACCTGTTTATGCCACAGAGAACCAAGGTGGGGACTTGCAAATGTAATGAAATTCATGGGCTCAAGTCCAGCAATTTTGCCTTTTAATTGCCCTTCAGGGCATAAATCTTTATCTCCCAAATGGTCAGTTCCACAATCTCCATTTGTTTGAGAAGTTTCTTGAGTTAAGTCTTGTTCATAAAGCCGTGCAATGGCATACCTTGCTACAAGGCCACCTAATGAATGACCAACGAAAGAAATCTTCTGAACACTTGGATGACGGCTTATGACATGTTTAACCTGAAAAAGGTAAACATAAATTAATATAAATGGTTTCTGTCAAATATATATATATGGTAAAAATGGAAGTACAGACAGTATCAAACTACAGAACAATAACATATCAACAGTAAGCAGCAGTTAGCAAAATTGGAAAATAATCTGAGTTGCAATCATGAATAATGAACGTTGTTGAAGATAAATAAAATTCATAGCAAACATACCTCCTCTGCTAATCTGTCGCCCATTACATCGACACCATCAAATGTCAAAGTTGACGAATTGCGCTCACTGCCTGCATTGCGCATTAAGTCATTAACCATTCAGTATTTATTTCACCATGAAATTCATCAACAATATCATTATCACGAATATTCATTTAGTGAATGGGTCTTGCGTTCACTTCACCAATTAATTAGGACGGTATAATCCAGCAAAATATTAATTAAGAAAATAATACAATTTGATGAATAACAATCCAAATTTGAATCCTGGATCAGTCATTGGTGAGACTTATCTACTTAACTTCAGATAGATCTAAAGTCTAACCCAGGTTAAATTAATTCAACAGCATTGGAGTATAAGACTCCAAATTACTTACGGACTACTTATGAAATTATATTAGAGATGAACTATGAAACAGTTCGAAAAAAAAACTTTGTAAGAAGAAAAGGGTGAGATGATTAAATCATTAACTTGAAACTAATTAGCATTTAGCATAATCACAGGTAATACATATAAAAAAATGGAGTATCGAAGAACTCACAATGAACAATAACATTCTCAGGATACGTCTTTAAAAACTGCTTCGCTGCAAATCTCCAATTCTGAGCACTGCAAAGATACCAATCCAAAAATCAATCAAGCAGTTCGAAACACATAAATAACATTAATAAAAAAACGATTAAAACCGAGATTAACCTTCCAATGATTCCATTAACCATGATAACTAGATGTGTAGGATCGTTACGCTCTCCCGGAAACTGGACTTCCATATCGACACCTCCGTTCTCGTGGGATTCCGTTCTCAAGCATCCAAATCTCGGCAAACTCAATGATATTCTATGCTTCTTGTTCTTCTTCTTCTTTTTTCTCTCCCGCTGATTCAGCATCTTATTACTGTTATTATTGTCTTCCCTAACCTTGATCTCTTCAGCAACATCAACTTCCTTCTCCGGTACTCCTCTACAATCTCCCTCCATATCCGCCATTTCGAAGCTTAAAAACAGAGCTAAGGTAATAAAGAAACGATCTCAAAGTGTTGCATTAAGCGAGGTTTTTCTGTTGGATTTTGATACTAAGAAAATGGAGGGAGTCAGAATACGCTAGCCAGGATTTAAAGTAGTGAAGAGGGGGGGCAATGAAGATGGTGAGGGCGGGCGGTTTTTGTAGTTACGGGTTTGTTAGCTAAATGGACCGACCCGCTGGTCCCCTCTCTTTCATTTTAATATATTGCCCTTGACTTTATTGTTTTGTGCTTCAATCATGTTTTTACTTCTAGAAGGAGACAGAAATTAACACGTTTAGTCTTCGGAATTTGTTGTCTTCAAATTTTAAAGCCTCGTTTTCAATTCGGACGGCTATTTTTTAATTACCCATTTTTTTTCATTTTTTATTTCTTAAACCATCTATTTTAATTCTTACTCTCGGAGCTAGATTGATCGGGTCAAAAATCGATTGATATTTTTTTATAATTGAAAGAAGGAAATGAAATCATTAAGGATTGAATTGGATTAAAATGATGTTGGCAAAAATCTATTATTCGAAGCAATACAAATTAATCGATTGACTTGTGAACTTATATGAATCAATGAAATTAGATTAGAAAAATTGGATAATTAGTGGTTGGATTAAAGTTTATATATTTTTTTATTTTTATGAATTTTTGTAACAATTTATTTAATTAAAATTAGACATTCTAGTTGGATCAAGAATCTTTGACCTAATCTTTGATAAATTCCTATTTCTATTCATAATGCCCTCCAACTATTCGCTCAAATTCACGTTCTCGTCGTTGTTATAATAATAACAGTATCAATTGAGTTAAAGTTCAATTGTATTATTTTATTATTTCGATGTATTACAGTTGTATTTAAAATATCATATATTTATATGTTTTTTTATAAGGTGATAAGTGTAGGATTTATTAAGAAATTCAAATTTGTTTGAACTAGACCAGACTGATCGATTGGATTGAGAACCTATCGGGACACTAATTTGAAAAAAAATTTTGAATCGATTGAATCGAATTTTTAATATTTTATTTTATAATTTTTTAATAATTTATTTTACCAAACTGACCGCATCAATTAAATCGTGAACCAGTGACCTAATTAGTTTCATCACAACCCAATTTTAAAACTTTTGCAAAAATTGAGTTTAATATTAATGTAAATTAATAACTTAAATACAACTCATTTACCACTTAATCCATGGTTGGATAAACTATTATATTAATAATTGGTATTAAAAAATTAGCATATTTTTATAATTAGTATAATGCAATGTTTTAACTAACATTTTATACATATATCTCTGTCCCTATATTTTATCATATAAGAATATTAAATACCAAAAGCATGGAGCACCAAGTTGTAAGTTAATTAATGTTATTTTCAAATGGCATGCACATGAATAGATCCTATGCTAATATGGTATATTATATGCTATGCTCTAACTTTAAATTAGGTTGGGTGTCAGCTTTGGAAATGATAAATAATATTATTCTTCAAGCCAAGCAATTAATATATATTTTGTGCTTTGTTTTTAGAAAGAAAAAAAAATTAGAATTTTATGTATTGACTTGATGGTTAAAGTGTTTATCATTTTAGGTATGATTTAAGTTCAAATTGCGTTACTTGATTGCTGTTAGAATTTTACCCTCCTTTAATAATTCAAAAAAAAAAAAATTGTATTAATGAAACATACATGCATATGTAAAAGATTAGGCAACTCTAACTATATTAAGAAAATAAATAAATTAATGTGTGAAAATCAAATGTGTATGGTCCAAAGTCTATTCCTCTTAATGTCAAGCTATCTAGAAGTCCTTGGTCAATGGCAAGATGTTATCAACATTCCAACATAGATAACCTTTCTAGAAACCATTTCACATCTATCTTTCACCAATCATCCATTCATTCTCACTACAAACCCTAAGCTTGTGCTTATCAACTACATCAAAAAGAAATGGATAAAACAGTAATTTAGTCTTTATTGTTTACTCATTTTGTTATTTTGGTCCTAATTTTTTTTTTGAATCACTTTGGTTTTAATTTTTAAATTTTAGTCAAATTATTTTTTTGAGATAAAAAATTGACTGAACTAATAAAATTTTAATGTCATTGACATAATAGGCAACGCAAATTTCTTTGTGTACTTTACTAGTAATATGGATAATATTTCTAAAAAAAATTGTGAATTTTTTCTTAAACTTGTTGAAATTTTAATTTTAATTTTTTTAGTTTTTATGAAATATACGTGGATTGCCACATGAGTAATCATATCAGTTGTTGGAGCCCAATTTTAACCGGGCCCAACATTAAACCCAACTTTTAATTTTTAAATCTTAATTTATTTTAAATTTAAGTTCATTTTGAATTTAAATTTATGTTAAATTTAAATTTATTTTGAATTAAAATGATTTAAATATTAAAAGACCAAAAAATATATATACAAAATTAAAGTCCATTTACATGTCCAAAAGAAGTCCATTTACAAGCCCAAATTGGGGCTCAAGCATAAATGCAATTCTTAAAGGCCCGATTACAAAATTAACCCAAATCAGGGGCCCAATTACAAAAAGAAAACCAGGAGAAGCCTGATCAGATGCAAATTACAAAACCACCTCCACCTTCAGCCAACCACAACGCTCCACGTCATCATCGTCAGCAACTTGGACTTCAACTTATATCTGCCATGGCCACTGTAAACCTGCAAAGAAGAGACAAGCATTAATTTAAAAAATAACAAATTGTAATGATAGTTTTGAGGCTTTAAAAGCCAATTCGAAACAATTGTAAAGGAGAGGAAACCCTTCTTTAAAAAGGAATATACGAACCCTTCGTTACAAATTTCCTTTGTTTATTGTTGAATACTAAAAAAGGCAATACAAAAATATATCATCAAGGTAGTGGACAAGTTGAAATAGGATAGACAAATATTCGGGCCAGCATACTAGACGCCACAAGTAAGACTCGTTGTCTCAAGTATTAAGTTACTCAAGTACGTTTCTATCATTTATGATTAAAAATCTTTATCCTACCAATTTCAAAGCTTGTATCAACTCTTGTATTTAATACTTTACATCACCATTTATTTCTTTCCATTTTTCAAAGTGTATTCCATAAAGAGCAACAATAATAATAGTAGTTTTAATAAGCATTAATAGCGGTGATGATAATTTTTTTTTAGTGATAATAATTACGTTTTTAATCAACATTTAGTAATTAATAGTAATTAATAATAAAGTTCTAACAAGTAAATAAAGAAAAACGAATTTGAAGAGATGAAAGGAAGCTCCCTGGATCCATGATGCCATCGTCGGAGTCCTACCGTGAATGTCCCCAAACGCTGCCATGCTCTGATTTGGACTCGACCTGTAATAACAAACGAACTAAGATTAAAAACAAAAAAAGTTTTTCTTTTCGAAATAAAAAGGGATAATAAAGAATAAAAGAAAAGAGATTTCAAAAATTTCCAGACCTGGTTTCAAACCAGATTTAAACTTTTTAAGAAAAAGGTTTTTTAAAATGAAGAATAAAAGAAAAGAAAGAAAAAAAGGGGCGATTCACTTACCTGAAGACCGATCGGACCTCGGCGTGTGGGCGAGTGCGAAGGCTGGAGAGGGTGACGCGACGGCGGGGAGCCCTCGGGGCTGGCGAGTGTGGTGCACCCTCGCCGAACGGCCGGTGGTCGGCCATGGGAACAAGGAAAGAGGGGAGAGGGTTGAGAGAAAGTTTTCTTTTTTGTTTTAGAAAGAATGAAAATGAAATGAAATAAAAAAAAGGGAATTATTTATATAACATCCATTGGACCGGCCCGATTCGACCCAACCCGCCTTTGGGATCCGCGTGTTTTTCAAAAATGGTCTATTTCACGTTTAGTCCTTCTGCATTTTTGAACGTTTCAATTTAGTCTTTTTTGTACTTTTAATTATTTAAAGATTGGCCCAATAATTTTAAATGCTTTTCAATTTAATCCTTTGACAATTTTGAATGCACCAGAGGCTGCCACGTGTCATAATTTCGATTTATTTATGCAATTAGTCCTTCTTACCTTTAATTTGTTTTAATTTAATCCTTAAATCAACTTTTATTTAATTACAAAATTGGCCCATGAATTTTTAAAGATTTACAAATTAGTCCTTTGACTTCTAGATACCTGTGTGGCTGTCACGTGTCACCCATTCTTTGGTTTTATTGCTCTGTAGGTCCTTAAACTGTCCAAAAATTATATTTTACCCTTGAACTTTCTAAAATTCTATTTTTAACCCCGAATTTTCCCAAAATTACATTTTTGCTCCCAAGAGTCAAAAATTACCATTTTGCCCTCGGGTGTCCAAAGGTCCCGTTTTCAATCTCGATTGCGTCGTTTTTCTTCCTCATCAATATTTGCATTTATTTTAATCATTATGCACTTGTATTTTACATTTTTGCATATTATTTATCTGCTTATTATCTTGTTTCGCATTTAATTTCTCTTATTAATTGCTATTTCGTATTTTAAACTTACGCATTCGTTTTCAAAGTTATTTTAAAAAATCGAGGCAATATTCCTTTCATGCGTAAACTTCAAGAAATCATGCCCTAACGTGTCGGGTATGATTTCTTCGTATGACTCGTGCGAATCGAACTTTCTTTTCCAAGTTTTTATGCCCGTTAACTTTGAGATTCCGAGAATGTCGTGTCCTAACGTGTCAGTCACGACTTTTTACGAAAATCAAAGTAAACGAGCGTTCCTTATGCAAATTTTTCAAGTCATATGTCCGAGGATTGCATTTTAAATTCAAAACGAAATTTTCAAGTTCTCAAAATATATATCTATATATCACAAATAATTTTAAAATAAAACGAGGCAATGTCCTTTCGTGTGAAAACCTCGAAAAATCGCGCTTTAACGTGTTGAGTGTGATTTTCGTAATTCATGCAAATCGGATATCCTTTTCAAAAGTTTCCAAAACATCCTTCAATTTTATATATCTATATACAAAGGATTTTAAGACAAAAAAGAAACAATGTTCTTTCGTGTGAAGACCTCGAAACACCATGCCCTAACGTGCTAGGTGTGATTTTCGTATAATTCACGCGATAGAATACTCTCTTCAAAATTTCTCGAAACGTCCTTCAATTTTGAAACTCCGAGAATATAGTGCCCTAATGTGTTGGACACGACTTCTAGTTCTCATAAAGGATCGAAACACGGGGGCGAATTTTCTTAAAAAAGATTTCCTTTGAAATTATACAAAGCCTTCTAAAATAAACATCGTATTTTAAACTTTACTTGAGTTTTCATTTTTTTCATAAAACAAGACCCAAAAATAATCATGTGGTACCAATTATGGGCGTATGAGGGTGCTAATCCTTCTTCATGCGTAACCGACTCCCGAACCTGTTTCTCTAGATTTCGAAGACCAACATTTTTAAACATATTTTAAACGTTTTATGGTGATTCAATTACACCTAATAAAAGATTGGTGGCGACTCCTATTTTTTCAAACTTTTAAAAATAAATTTTCGAAACTCCGTTTTCGAGGTGGTTTCGACAGCTGGCACTGGGGAATTTTCAAAATAAACGAGAGTCAAGCCAAATTTAATTATTTTTAGGTCTTTTCGAAAACTTTTAAAACTTCGATTTTGTTTAAAAAGCGATCCTCGGCATTATTGCGTTATTATCTTGATGTTGCTAATATAAAATCTGCATCCATATGCATTTAATAGTCGCTATTACCCTTTTAAGTGAAAGCGGGAAACTACTCTTTCGTGAGGTCTTCACCTCCGTGCAGGATAGTGGATTGCTTTCGGGATTACAAAGTACCCTTGTTTTCGTGAAGTTTTCACTTCCGTGCAAACATAGGAGAAATGCGTCCCCCTAAATCGAACTCATCCGTATGAGCCTATAATGGGTGAGGATCGAGGAATCTGTTGGTTTGGGTACCCTTTACTTTAGAACCCAAAACCATATATAGTGAGCCGTAAGTACTCGCCCTAGACGGAGTTAGGCCGAGCCTTTTAGCATTTACCCGAGATAATTCTTAGGTTCTGTGTTATATTCTTGTATGTTGATTATTACGTTCTGCTGACCGTGTTTTGTCTCTTTTACTTGCATTTGCATCATCATACAAGAAAATGTGTTGATTTAAATTCGATTACCAAATAGGCAGTTTCATCATAGGGGATGGATTTCTTAATAAAGTGGAAGATAACATGGCTTTGCGCTTATGGTCTAAGGAAAGCACAAAGTCAAAGAAGATTTAGAAGACTTGAAGGAAGATTATGCAAATTTCAATCAAGATCCTTGAAAGGAATCAAGAAACAAGTCAGGGGCACTTTCGACAAGCTTAGAGACATGTTCGAGATAGAGATTATGCAAACGATAAAAAAACGGCTGATCACAAGCGAGCCTTAGTCATCAAAGCTGATATGAACCAAGATCAGAGCGGGGACGAAATTGGAAAACCAAAGCTCTAGGCCATAAGGCAAAGCCGTATGTAATCCGTTTTATGTGGAGAATTTTATCCTCTAGAGAAGTTGTTCTAATGGGATTGAATTCAAAATCAATGTCTTTTCTTATGCATTTCATGCATTCATAAGCAGCACATTTTATTAACTTGCGTAATTCTATGCAAGCTTACCTTGAGTAAGATTGTGCCAAACCTTTAGTGGTTACTCGAGTAAGGTAATAGACACGATCGTATTTTTTACTTTTAATTGCAATATATTTTGAATCTGTTTGCATTGCATTCTCATAAAAAATGTGTTGATTCATGTTCTATTACCAAATGGAGAACTGATCATAAGAAAACAGATTCCTTGATAAGGTAGAAGTCAACGCGATTTTGCATATATGGTCAAAGATAAAGGTGATGACCTGTCAAAGGAATGCATGTCAGGGGTTCAAGATTATACCCAAGTGTATGAAAGCCATAGCAGTTTGCTAGAGCTGAAAGAAGCATGAAGGACAAAATAAGGTAGATTTCCAATAACGAATATGTGGACTTGCTTGATGGTAAAAGGAATAGGCATTGGTCCCAAGCTCTCACTCAGTATTGGAATCTAAATCCTAATGGGTTCACATTTAGAGAGGAGGACGTGAGGCCCACGATAGAAGGGAAAATCGCTTTATCTTTTGCCCGAGGATTCAAAGTAATAAAGTCTGCTTTGAAAAGGATTAAAAGTAGAGATGCACCTCTTCTGAGTCTTAACACGGTATTGAGATTCAACTTAGTCGCTTCACTTTCAAAAACATGGATATACTGTAGAAGAATACATTACATTGCTCCATTGACTAAGAACGCAAGTCGATAAGGTTTACCCTAGATGAGCGAGCATTGGGTTGTAATCCTGATTAAAGAAAGAGAAAAGAATAAGTACATTGCTTTAGAAAACCTGTAAGGCTTAGTACACTCAGATGCAAGAAAGAATAATGACGCCTTCATCTCAAACACGATTAAGTTTTCCTTAAAGTATCGGGGCACGTAGAGGACACGATTGTAAATTCATTTTATCGGCTTGACAAAAGAATCACTCATGTCCTAACAATCTTAGCCACTAAGCACCCATCGAAGAAGGGGCGAAAGGTGTATTGGTTCACGACTTTTGTTAGTATGGTCCCGTGGTTGTTTGAAAAGTCGAAAAAGTCTTATCGAGAATTCTCTGAAGATTACTCTCTGTTGATGGGGTTTGTAACCGTTCAAAGACAAGACGACATTGCCAAAGACAATGGAAATAAACAAGAAATGATTTCAACACGCTTAAGGGCAAGTCTGAGATAAGGGCCGTATCGCAAACGAGATTTGACCTGAGTGCGAAGAATGTCTAGCCACTTGCAAACTTTGGCCATTCAAGACCGATTTAAATCAGGGGCAAACCAAACCAAAAAATTAGCTAGGAAGAGTAGGACTTTGAGCATTAAGGCACGACCATACATGCATCTGCCTTATGTAAAAGAATTTGCTTTCTAGTAAAGTTGTCTAACGGAATGGAACCAAGAATCGATGCCTTGTTGCATGCATCATTTCATGTGCATTGGCATTTCATGCATTAATTTTTTAATAAGATTCCACATATTTGAAACACTCGTGTGTGAGAGAGTCATTTACCCTAAATGAAAGCCAAAAGGAAACATGATAAATCAAGATGGGGGTTGATAAAAAATTGAGAAAAGTCATGTGAAGAATGGAACCTATTGAGAGTTCGTCCCTATACCCTCGGAAGTGTTTTGGATAACTAGACTGTGGAGGAGCTTCCTGTAGTTTTTAGGACTTTTTCAGGAAAATATTCAGAATATACTTATCACTCTAAGCTCGAGAGTAATAAGGATCCTTTTATAAAGGACAAATGACCACTATCTTTTATTTCAATAAAACGATGCATTGTTTTTGTCCTATTTGGCAAACACTTTACCATTCTTTTCATTCGTTCATATTAATTAATCATTCTTTAGTTCAATTATTTCTGAATCCCCTTTTTCTTTGTGCTGGGTCCCTTGATATCAAGGACACGAGCAACACTGCTGTTAACTTAAACTCTTTTAAGTAAAACATATATCCAGAAAAACTTTGAGGCTTCGAAAAGGACCAAGAATGTAACTTGTCTCCCGATCTGCTACGGATGTTTGAGCAAGACACGAAATAGACATTATCTTAAAGAGTCGTGATTTTAAGTGAGAATCGAAACATGAGTCTTTGTAAGAACAAGGTGAGCTGCCTCGAGAATTCAAAGATCTTTGCATGATCCAGTCAAGGCATGCCAGGTTTAACGAATCAATGTCATGACATATAGACTTTCATAAAGGAAGAGTGCAATCGAATTCAACAGAAACTTGAAGAATTGAGGTTCGATGTGTTAGCAAAAAAAAAAGAGAGAGATGAGTCGAAAAATCGCAAAAGGCATTTTTAAAAAAAACCAATAAAAAAAAGAAAAAGAAGAAAAAGTCAAGATAAAAATCCGCAAAGGGCGTCTTGAATATTTATTCTCCATCATCCTTCCATGATGAGGACTCTTTCAATGCGAAGCATGGACACCATCGAGCCAAATTTGCAAAAAAGTTTCCAATGTGCATAAATTCGTCTTCATGATCATTGATTACTATTTCCCAGGCCAATTGGTGATCAAGCAGATTATTGAAAATGAGAGACTATATGCCGGTATGGAATACCAAGAAAAGATCATACTCGACGATGACTTGAATCTGAGCAACAGCACGAGAGCAAAGTTTACAGCCAAATCAAGGACAAATATCACGACTCAGCACCACATCAAAAAATAGGTGAATAAGGCATTGGTGGTGATTAATAAAGAGCATCAAAAGGATTCATAGCAGAAACCTACAAAGTCTTGACATGAGAAATCACCATTAGCCTTCGAGGTTTATCGAGTTTCTATCAGAACAAACACCGGTGCAACACCTTTCATATCAGAATAAAAGTCGTCCTACCTATTGGAATCAAGTTTCCTTCCCTCCAAAATTTGTTAGAGCTAACGAAGCAAAATGGATCTAATTCAGATGCAGTCAACTAAAATCCTAAAAGTCATGACCAGATGACAAGGGTTTACGACAAAGAAGGATCCATTCTATAGAACTCCATTAGAGAGCTCTAGTTTTGAAAAGGATCTTTCTTGCAAAAAACTTCCAAGGAAAAGGGATGTCAAAATTGGGAAAAGGCCCCATGAGATGAAGGAAATTTTTGGAGAAGCTTTGATTTTGATCAAAATGAATGGCAAAGACATGCCCAACTTTGTGAACTCAGATTCAATGAATGAAAGAAAAGAAAAAAATAAAAAAAGAAAAGGAGAGGTCGAGGTGAAAACTCGTAAAGGACATCTCGAAACCCAAGAAGATTTGAGTTAAAAACCTGAAAAGACGGCTCAAATTCGAATAAGAGAAAAGGGGCATGAAGTGATCTCCTCTCTCAAAAGTAGCAAGGTGGAGGAACTTTACACCTTGAGGCATTGACGAAGTACTTCAAGTTTCATGGATACATGTCAAGCTCAGAATGGTCCTCATTAAGTTTGCTCATTGAAGCTCATAGTTTGATATCTGGGGCACCTAACCCTATTCTTTTCTCACTTTGTATTTGGAAATTCTTTGACCAATATGAGTCATTTTTAATCTTTTCATTTATGTGAGCTTTGCCTCCAATAAAATTTCATTCACCTTGCGATCATGCTCAAGCAAATTTCGTATCGAAATAGCGATTAATGAACCAAATGATCTTTTCATACGACCTTTGTTTTTCAATCAAATTTGAATTCATCCACCTTATAACCTCATGCAAGCATTTTGCATTGAAATAATGGCTAGTGGTCAATAACATAAGGTATAGAAGGATTTCTGCATATCATTCTAAAAAATTCCTAACTATTACAGGGACCTGAAACAGGACCATTAGTTAGGAAAAACCCGAGGGTTAGAAAGGTCTCAAAACAAATAGTCTAAATTACGACTACCTCTTTAGGTTTCACGACAATGACACACATACATAAAAAGTGATAACACATCAGTGATAAGATTTAGACAAAACGACAAATAATGTCGACCTAAGGACTAAAATAAATTCATTTCTCAAAGATGACATTTTGCATTCATGCTCACTTGCTTAAGAGCATTTGATTCATCTTGATCATGACATCCTAACAATTTGGCCTACATAGAGGTCCATGGAAGCATATTCTACAGGTTTGACAAGGAAAGATCTAAGACCGTAATGGTAGATCCAGTACCACGAAGATAAGAAGAGAAAGATTTAAGCCGTAACGGCGAATTCAGTATCATGAAGACATAAAAGGAAAGACTTAAGACCGCAACGGCGGATCCAGTACCACAAAGATGCAAAAGGGAAAGGTTTAAGTCGTAACGGCGAACCGTGTACCTCAGAAGACAGGAAAGGAAAGATTTGAGCCGCAATGGCGAATCCAATATCACGAAGATTTGAAAGGGAAAGGTTTAAGTCGTGATGGCGAACCCGGTACCTTAGAAACATGATGAGAAAGGTCAAATCCACAACGGTGAATCTTCTACCTTGAAGTCATCAGATCAAAACTATAATGCAAAGTTGGATTAAAACTACAGCAGCGGATCTCAATCTCCTTGAAGTTACAGTAGAATGGAGTGAAGTTACATCATCAACCAATCTCCTACCCCGAATCTGGGGCAAATTAGAGCCATTTGATCTTTCACCCCAAGCTTGGGGTAGATCATCATCAACCAATCTCTTACCCCGAGCCTGAGGCAGATCACAGTTATTTGATCCTTTACCCCAAGTTTAGAGGAGATCACCATCAATCAACCTTACTCCAATCACGGAGTAGTTGGCGATTACACACAAAACAAGTGAGGCGGTCATCTTTCTGATGAGATACAGAGCAGTATGCCAACTCAACGCTCAATGTGAGCAAAACTTCGAACCCAGCTTCCTGATGAGACACTGAAAAGCAGGTCGAAGCAATAAACGGTTAGCTTCCTGATGAGACACAGAGAAGTGGACCAAATTCGTCTTTCTGAGGAGATCTAGAGAAGCGAATTAAAACAAGCGAGGCGGTTATCTTTCTGATGAGACACAGAGAAGAATGCCAACTCAACGCTCAATACGAGCAAATCTTCGAACCCAGCTTCCTGATAAGATACTGAGAAGTAGGTCGAAGCAATAAAATGGTTAGTTTCCTGATGAGACACAGAGAAGTGGACCAAATTCGTCTTCCTGAGGAGATCCAGAGAAGCGAATTAAAACAAGTGAGGGGATTATCTTCCTAATGAGACACAGAGAAGAATACCAACTCAACGCTCAAATACGAGCAAATCTTCGAACCTCGGCTTTCTGATGAGACACTGAGAAGCAAGTCGAAGCAATAGAATAGTTATCTTCCTGATGAGACACAAAAAAGTGGATCAAATTCGTCTTCCTGAGGAGATCCAGAGAAACGAATTCAAATAAGTAATGTGGTCATCTTCCTGATGAGACACGGAGAAGAAGGCCAAGTCAATAAAACCAAACTCAAAGGCCACGGTGACAAATTCCAATTCCCTTGAAATTTCAAGAGAATGGGGTGAATTCACAGTAGCAAATTTTGTTTTTTTGAAGATCACTTTAAAGCAGGATGGAACTGCCACGTCAAAGAAGTGGAAAGATGGATGCAGTGGAGATTGAACAACTGACAGAACGAAAAGCAAGCTGATTGAAGGAAAAGCATCAAAATTGGGCATCCTTTTGGGTCTTTGCTCCGTTCCTGTTACACAGCAACGAGTAAAGAGGGGCAGCTGTTGGAGCCTAATTTTGATCGGGCCCAACATTAAACCCAACTTTTAATTTTTAAATCTTAATTTATTTTAAATTTAAGTTCATTTTGAATTTAAATTTATGTTAAATTTGAATTTATTTTGAATTAAAATGATTTAAATATTAAAAGACCAAAAATATATATACAAAATTAAAGACCATTTACAAGCCCAAATTGGGGCCCAAGCATAAATGCCATTCTTAAAGGCCCGGTTACAAAATTAACCCAAATCAAGGGCCCAATTACAAAAAGAAAGCCAAGAGAAGCCTGATCTGATGCAAGTTGCAAAACCACCTCCACCTTCAGCCAACCACAACGCGCCACATCATCATCGTCAGCAACTTGGACTGCAACTTACATCTGCCATGGCCATTGTAAACCTGCAAAGAAGAGACAAGCATTAATTTTAAAAATAACAAATTGTAATGATAGTTTTGAGGCTTTAAAAGCCAATTCGAAACAATTGTAAAGGAGAGGAGACCTTCTTTGAAAAGGAATATACGAACCCTTCGTTACAAATTTCCTTTGTTTACTGTTGAATACTAAAAAAGGCAATACAAAAATATATCATCAAGGTAGTGGACAAGTTGAAATAGGATGGACAAATATTCGGGCAAGCATACTAGACGCCACAAGTAAGATTCGTTGTCTCAAGTATTAAGTTACTCAGGTACGTTTCTATCATTTATGATTAAAAATCTTTATCCTACCAGTTTCAAAGCTTGTATTAACTCTTGTATTTAATACTTTACATCACCCTTTATTTCTTTCCATTTTTCAAAGTGTATTCCATAAAGAGCAACAATAATAATAGTAATTTTAATAAGCATTAATAGCAGTGATGATAATTTTTTTTAGTGATAATAATTACGTTTTTAATCAACATTTAGTAATTAATAGTAATTAATAATAAAGTTCTAACAAGTAAATAAAGAAAAACGAATTTGAAGAGACGAAAGGAAGCTCCTTGGATCCATGTTGCCATCGTCAGAGTCCCACCGTGAACGTCCCCAAACGCCGCCATGCTCCGATTTGGACTCGACCTGTAATAACAAACGAACTAAGATTAAAAATAAAAAAAGTTTTTCTTTTCGAATTAAAAAGGGATAATAAAGAATAAAAGAAAAGAGATTTCAAAAAATTTCAGATCTGGTTTCAAACCAGATTTAAACTTTTTAAGAAAAAGGTTTTTTAAAATGAAGAATAAAAGAAAAGAAAGGAAAAAAGGGCGATTCACTTACCTGAAGGCCGACCGGACGTCGGTGCGTGGGCGCGTGCGAAGGCTGGAGAGGGTGGCGCGACGATAGGGAGCCCTCGGGGTCGACGTGTGTGGTGCACCCTCGCCGAACGACCGATGGTCGGTCATGGGAACAAGGAAAGAGGGGAGAGGGTTAAGAGAAAGTTTTCTTTTTTTGTTTTAAAAAGAATGAAAATGAAATGAAATAAAAAAAAGGGAATTATTTATATAAGATCTATTGGACCGGCCCGATTTGACCCAACCCGCCTTTGGGATCCGCGTGTTTTTCAAAAATGGTCTATTTCACATTTAGTCCTTTCGCATTTTTGAACGTTTCAATTTAGTCCTTTTTTTACTTTTAATTATTTAAAGATTGGCCCAATAATTTTAAATGCTTTTCAATTTAATCCTTTGACAATTTTGAATGCACCAAAGGTTGCCACGTGTCATAATTTCGATTTATTTATGCAATTAATCCCTCTTACCTTTAATTTGTTTTAATTTAATCATTAAATCAACTTTTATTTAATTACATTGGCCCATGAATTTTTAAAGATTTACAAATTAGTCCTTTGACTTTTGGATACTTGTGGGGCTACCACGTGTCACCCATTCTTTGGTTTTATTGCTCTATAAGTCCTTAAATTGTCCAAAAATTATATTTTACCCATGAACTTCCAAAATTCCATTTTAACCCCAAATTTTCCCAAAATTACATTTTTATCCCTAGGAGTCAAAATTTACCATTTTGCCCCCGAGTATCCAAAGGTCCCGTTTTCAATCTCGATCGCGTCGTTTTTCTTCCTCATCAATATTTGCATTTATTTTAATCATTATGCACCTGTATTTTACATTTTTGCATATTATTTATCTGCTTATTATCTTGTTTCGCATTTAATTTCTCTTATTAATTGCTATTTCGTATTTTAAACTTACGCATTCGTTTTCAAAGTTATTTTAAAAAATCGAGGCAATGTTCCTTTCGTGCACAAACTTCGAGAAATCATGCCCTAACGTGTCGGGTATGATTTCTTCGTATGACTCGCGCGAATCAAACATCCTTTTCCAAGTTTTTATGCCCGTTAAGTTTGAGATTCCGAGAATGTCGTGTCGTAACGTGTCGGTCACAACTTTTTACAAAAATCAAAGTAAACGAGCATTCCTTATGCAAATTTTTCAAGTCATATGTCCGAGGATTGCATTTTAAATTTAAAACGAAATTTTCAAGTTCTCAAAATATATATCTATATATCACAAATAATTTTAAAATAAAACGAGGCAATGTCTTTTCGTGTGAAAACCTCGAAAAATCGCGCTTTAACGTGTTGAGTGTGATTTTCGTAATTCATGCAAATCGGATATCCTTCTTAAAAGTTTCCAAAACATCCTTCAATTTTATATATCTATATACAAAGGATTTTAAGACAAAAAAGAAACAATGTTCTTTCGTGTGAAGACCTCGAAACACCATGCCCTAACGTGCTAGGTGTGATTTTCGTATAATTCACGCGATAGAATACTCTCTTCAAAATTTCTCGAAACGTCCTTCAATTTTGAAACTCCGAGAATATAGTGCCCTAATGTGTTGGACACGACTTCTAGTTCTCATAAAGGATCAAAACACGGGGACGAATTTTCTTAAAAAAGATTTCCTTTGAAATTACACAAAGCCTTCTAAAATAAACATCGTATTTTAAACTTTTCTTGAGTTTTCATTGTTTTCATAAAACAAGACCCGAAAATAATCATGTGGTACCAATTATGGGCGTATGAGGGTGCTAATCCTTCCTCATGCGTAACCGACTCCCGAACCTGTTTCTCTGGATTTCGAAGACTAACATTTTTAAACGTATTTTAAACGTTTTATAGTGATCCAATCACACCTAATAAAAGATTGGTGGTGACTCCCATTTTTCCAAACTTTTAAAAATAAATTTTTGAAACTCCATTTTCGAGGTGGTTTCAACATCAGTATTATTAAAATTTCAATGGTCTAGTTAATTTTTTCATTTAAATGTAAATAATTTAACTAAATTTTCAAAGTGCATCACCAAAATGATAAAAAAAAAAAGAAATTGATCAAATTGATCACTCTACCGTTAAATGATAATGAAAGGCTAACGATGCAGTTTTACGAAAAAAATTTGGGGTGATCAAAATAAAAATGACATCTATTTAAAGTAACTGATGAGTAATTTACCTTAATTTTAGAGTGATTAACGTAAAAATTTGTGTCAATCTTCTATTATTATTTAATGGTGGAGTGACTAATTTGATTAATTTCTATTTTAAGTGATCAAAATAACAACGACCCATATTTAAAATGACTAATGAGTAATTTACCCTATTTTTTAATTAAAATATTTTAATTTGTAGAAACTGTCTCAACAATATATTAAAGTTATATTAACCAATTACCATACCAGTTTTTTTTAAAAAAACAAATCTTATTAACAAAAAAGAAAAGCATTTTTACACTTTAAATTATTCATTCACAACCAACAAATGTTTATTTAGAAGAAAAATTTTGATTTGAATCTTAGATATGATATTATTAGAAGGGTCAATTACGAAATTTAAAAGGATTCATTTTCATAAATAGTAAAATAAATACGAACATAATTTAGAGCTTACGATTTGGCCTCTAAATTATATTTGTTTTCGCACTTTGATACTTAAATTTTTTTTGTACTAATTTGATACATAAAATATGCCTCAAATATATATTTTAGTTTATTTTTTGACTGATGTTAAAAAAATTTATTATAGCCAATCACAAAACAACACACGGCGTCTTTATTTTAAAAGTAAATATTTTCTTTTATTAAATATATATACACATTAAAAAATATAATAAATATAAATAAATATATAATCTAAAAAAACATATAAATGTATAAATTTTAATTTAGGATTTATGTTTTAATTTACTATTATAATTTATTGATTAGGGTTTTATGATTTTATGATTTATAGTTTAGGACATAAGTTTTAAAAATTTATGATTTAAGGTTTATATTTTGCAAAAAGAAAAATATAGAATAATTTTTAAAATCATATTGGTAATTAATTATACAAATTGTAAATAAAAATAATAAATTATGAATACTTTTTTTAAATAATAAATATTAAACCCTAAATCATATATATTAATTTAAACTAACATTAATATTAAACCTTAAATCATTTATAGTAATTTAAACTGATATAAAAATTTTAAAAAAAAAGTCAAAAGTGCTATCTCTTTTTCTCAGAGGAGCGACGGCGGCTGTGGTTGAGATAAAGGTGAACGGTGACTTTGATGGAGAGGAAGGAAGAGGAAATCACGCTTTTAGAAGAGGAATTGAAACAGTTATCTGTTCGTAGCTCATGAATAATGCCATCTGATAAGCCTACATTAGTATGTACTATCTGGACAAAAAAGTCGTATAATCCAAATAGTTTTAGGGCTCAAATGCGAAGTATTTGGAAAACAAAGAAAAAAAGTTGATATACAGATGGTAGGGCAAAATTTGTTTCTTATTAGTTTTAAAGCTGAAGAAATATGGAGTCAATTTTGGAAGGGCGGTCGTGGCTCTTTCGAAAGTAGTTAGTAATTTTTAGCAAGTTAACAAAACCTATTGAAAGAAAGGCATTGCGTCTAACTTCATCCCCTTATTGGATTAAAATAGGTCTTGTCCTCCAGAGTGTGATCGTAAAGATCTTATGCATGTCATTGGTTCAACTTATAGAGGATTAACTCGCTCAGAGGTTAAAGGGGAGTTTTGCAAAATAAGGGTAGATTTGGATGTTCAAAAACCATTACGTAATGGGGCTTTTATCAACACCGAAGCTCAAGAAAGATGATAGGTTCCGTTCAAGTATGAGAATCTGCCAAGGTACTATTTTAGATGTGGTTGGATGGGCCATATTTTGAGGGACTATCACGAGGTTAGAGATAGCATAGAAGAGCTCCTTAAGGATGATTACCCTTTTTCTCTTGCACTTAAAGCGGACCTGTATTTTGTAGGGAAACTTTCTCTAAAACTCGGGTCTGAGGGGAAGAAGACAACGATGCATTCCTCTTATTTAGGAATTGATACGATGGAATCAATTCCATTACAGCCAACGACAGTATGGAAGGATCGGATGTGTTCGGTGTTGACAGAAAGGATGGTTTAACCAATTTCGAAGGGGTTTACAAGGGTAGTTTCGTCTAGTATGATACAAGGTGATTTGGTGGTTCCAATGGACTCTGTGAGGGTTGGGGTGTTAGATATCAAAAAGGTCTCTAATGCCTCGATGTGTGCCCTAAAAGATGGTGGGAAGATAGTAGAGTTGGAAGGGATTCAATCTCCTTTTAAGGAATCTGGATTGATCACCATCACGGTTGAACAAGATTTTTGAGATTGTGATAGCTTTAAGGAGTTGGATGGGGTTAATCTTTTGGCTTTTAAAGATATCGGTTGGGTCGACATAGAGCATGATGGGTCAGTTTGTGGTGAGCAACCCAATTCTATCATTCATTTGGATCAAAATAATATTTCGATTGTGGTGGATGGGTTGGGCCCATAATCAAAACGAAGATGGAAAAGGATTCCAAAAAGAATCTTGTTTGGAAGCGACAAGTAATGATGCTAAATGAAAACGTAAAGGCGAGCAAATAGGGGATCCCGAGGAGGAGACGAATGAGGTCTCTTTTTTAAGAAAGTAAAACGACGGGAAGATGTGAAAGTCACTCAATTGTGTAGAGATAGGATGTCGGTTGTGAAGATGAGGTTGTACCAAAAAAGTTTCAAATATCGGCGGCTACCAATGGGCAAGCCGACTGAACGTAATGAAAACCTTATTTTGGAATGTTAGTGGGTTGGAGAGCCCGCGAGCAATATGACAACTTCGACAGGTGCTGAGATTGCATAAACCCAAGTTAGTCTTCTTGATGGAGACTAAACTAGATTTGAGACGAATAGAAGTACTAAGGCAGAGATGTGGGTTTTTTCAAGGCTTTGATGTAGGAGCAGTATGGAGCAAATGTGGTCTTTCTGTAACAGCTCGTTTTTTTGTGATGTCGAAAACAGTAATTTCAGGACCACAAACCTGACAAGAAAATTTTTATAATGAGTGTTTAAATTAAATAAGTCAATAATAATTTTATATGTAATTTTGAATTGGAGAATTTTAGTTATTGAATTAAAAGTTAGTATAAGTGGTTTGGTTCAAAAGTCAATTGGTTTTAGAAAATGATGTATTGGGACCTTATTTCTGAAATTAAGGGCCGTAAATATTTTTATTAAATATTTACAGGGTCATATTATATGTGAATTGAAGTTCGATTGGGTAATTTTGATGATTAATTGCTTAATTAAGGAAAAAGGAGTAAATTGTAAAAAGGGTAAAAGTTAATTTCTATTGATTAAAAATAAAAGGGACTAAAGTGGTAATTACATCATGGGCAAAAAGTCCAAGCGGTAGAGGATATGATTACCTTCCACTTACTTTTGGGATATTTATTCATTTAGTCCTAAGTAGTTTAAGGTTAAATTGAAATAAAGTTTATTTAGTTGAAATTTAATATGATTGAAGGACCAATTGTGTAATTGGACCCTCCTTCAATGTTTTAATAATAGAAATGATGTGCAATTCTTAATTTTGTGATTAATTGCTATTATATTCTTATTTATTAGTAATTAAAGAAAGAGGACTAAATCGTAAAAAATGTAAAAGTCAATTTCTATTAGTTTAAAATAATTAATAGAGGGGTTTAAACGGAAATTTGGCCATTGTATTTTATGTTGGACGGTAGATGCCATTAATTTGGTAAATTATTAAAGAGTATTAAAGGTTAAATTGGTAAATTGATAAATTAAGTAAATAAAAGAAAAGAAAAGAAAACAAAGGTTAAAAAATATATCATCTTCTTGATTCCTTCTTTCAAAAGCCGAAACCACCATGGTTAAAGCCTAGAAGTACTCGGCCAAGCTTAGGCCTTTGATTTGGTAGGCAAACCTTGCTCGTTTTTAATGATTTTTACGTTTTTTATTTCGTTTTAGCTTGATCTTACTAACCCAAGGACTAATTTGTGATTTTTTCAAATGTTATAATTTTTTCCATTGATGAATAAGCTTGTTATTTAAATTTTATGGAAGATTTATAAGTTTCATTGTTAGATTTGATTATTTTGTAAAGTAGTTTTTGATGATTTTACCGTTTAAGAGATAAAATGTGAAAATAGTAAAAATTCAAGGGCTTGAGGTTAAATAAGCACAAATATGGGATGTGTTGAAATGCTATAGTATTTTTATGAGCTTAATATTATTTAAAAATGGTTAATTTGCAAGTTTGATGCTAAGGACTAAATTGAATAAAAGTGAAAAGTTAAGGGTAATTTTATAAAAATATCAAAAAGGCTTATTTGCATAAAATGACTAAAAATTCATGTTGATTTAAATACTTGAATGAAATTATTGTCATAGATCAAGATCGTGTCCCGATCGTGGAAAAAGGAAATTTACGGATTCGCCTTTAGAGTTCACTTTAACTACAAGTTCGTCCGGTAAGTTCGTATAGTAAATAATTGATTCAATTTCTGTTTGTAAATTATTGAAATGATTTAATTATGTTGTATTTAAATTTATTTGCTTAGTAAATATTAAATTGAAATGAAATTGTATTGAGGAGTATGATTGAAAGTAACAAAATGATATAGTTGAAATCAGGTGACAACGAAATGCTTAAATGATTATGTGTTGTGTTTGTTATTATTCATGTTACGAATGAATAAATTTGGTTGATATATGACAAATAGAAATTGAACTAAATGACATGGTTAGTTAATTCGATATTATGTCTGATAAATAAGGATTATATGAATGTTTGCTCAAAATGGTATAATGTGATGGAAGGTAATTGAAATAAACATGGTATATGATACATATGAACTTCGTGAATATTTGGGACACAAAGGACATGTCATTAGGGGCTATACAGTTTCGGATGCTACACTTAGATGTCTTATTGGCGGATAGTCCCTGTAGTTGACCCGATACTACAAATCAATCTGGTAAGCTCGTATTGTTAAATTCCAACTTAAATTATATATTCTTGTATTGTAAACAATAGTTGTGAGTTGGAACGATGATCAGAATTGTGGAAGATGGGAACAAAGGAAAGGAAAGGTTAACGAGTCTTAAATCATAAACGGAAAAGATCCGATGACTATGTTTCATCGTGAGTATATGAATCCTTTACAGATTATGAGGTCCGATGACTATGTGTCATCGTAAGTATATGAATCCTTTACAGATTATGAGGTCCGAAGACTATGTGTCATTGTGAGTATATGAATCCTTTACGGATTATGAGATCCGATGATTATGTGTCATCATGAATATATGAATCTTTTACGGATTCTAAGGTATGATGATAATGTGTCATCGTAAGTATATGAATCCTTTACGAATTATGAGTTCTGATGACTATGTGTCATCGTGAGCATATGGATCCTTTTTCAGATTTAAGGTCCGATGACTTTGTGTCATCGTGAGTATTAACAGTTCATCCTAGCTCGATTGAGGAAATAACAGTTCATCCTATCTCGGTTGAGTTATAACTGCTTAAAGCATATGTTTGGTAACTCTTTAAACTCTTCGAACTTACTAAGCTTTGAAGCTTACCAAAAATGTTATTGTTGTTTTGTAGATTACTTTGTTGTTTGAAGATCGGGTCATCTCCACGAAGTCACACTATCGCGGAGCCTGTTTGGTAGTCTTTCATCACTTGGTTTTATGACATGTACTAGGATGATGTTAACTTTTGTTTACTTGTTCGAGATTTTGATGATCTTGTTATACTTTAATGAAATATTGAATGTAGTATATGCATGTTCAAGATAGAATATAGTCTTGGAAATACAATGAAATGACTTGGGAAACTATGAATTATGTAATGGTCTAATGCATTTTAATGTCATGAAGGTTATGTGTTGAAAAACTTATGTTTTAGTATGATTCTAGAGATTATGCTTACCTGTTTCGGTAGAACTCATGCATGTGTAGGTAGAAGTACAAGGTAGGAGAGAGGTTGTTCACTAGCTTGAGTTGTATCGGTAGTTGCATCATAGGTATCTATAGTTCTACTTATAAAAAGTATCGGTAGTTCGTACACTTGTACGGATAGAAGTTGAAGGGTAAGTTTAACTCTCTAGAGTTTTAGTATCGGTAGAAGCATGACATATTTCAGTAGGAGTCAACTTGTATCGGTAATATTATCTCAAGTATTAGTAGAAGTCTGCACTATTCTTGAACATTTACTGACTTGACAACTACCGATTCTTGTCCAACAGGTACTGGTAGAAGTCTCCAAAAATCATGGAATGACCTTTTACCATTGTTGAGTTGTGATTATAATCGATTGATGATTTATGACGTGTTGGGTACATATCTCTTCATTAAAATATGATTAAATGAGATGAAAATAAAAGATGAATAGTGATAGATGAACAGTAAGACATTGGGACCCTGACCAGCGACGGTTTTAGGTTTTTAGGTGTTACACTTTATCTTGCTTGGAAGAAGGGGGTGCAAGTTACGTTACAAAAGTTCTTTACTAATGTGATTGATGTTCTTATTCAGAGACATGAGGATGATGTTCCGTGATGATTCAAAGGATTCTATGGCTCACCTTATGCGTCTAATAAAATAGATTTCTAGAATGAGTTGTGAAGCCTTAAAAGTGCTAATGAAATACCTTGGTTGGTTAATGGTGATTTTAATGAAGTAATGTATGGCCATGAGAAAAAGGAGGAGCTCCGAGAGATGAGCGGAAGATGGAACTATTTCGTGAAACATTGGCAAATTTTGGTTTGTTTGATGTAAGATATGTTGGTCAATGGTACACATGGGAAGGAGGTAACCTTCCTACCTCAAACAATCAGGAACAATTAGATTGTGGGGTGGAAAATATCGAGTGGCTAGTGTGATTCCCGAATATAGAAGTCCAACATCTATCACATTCGTATTTAGACCATTGTCCGCTATTGATTCAGTTAAGTCCTGATCGGCCACAAAAGGGATGTTGAAGGTTTCGATTCGAAGCATGGTGGACATCAGAACTATCGTTTGAAAAAGTTGTCAGTAGGGCCTATCTCTCAAAAATTAGATCGAATATGCGCTGGATTAGTGCATTGGGATAAAAAGTTAGAAGATGCGAGTTGGGCTTAAAGAGGAGTTATCTAAAAAGCTTGATGAATTATTAGTTGTTAATTGTGACTATAACAATTTGGAGGATATAATAAATACAAAAATTGGTTTGAATTGCAAAATAGAAAAGGATGAACTTTTTTGGGAGTAAAGAGCGAGAATGAATTGGTTACAAAGTGGGGATAAAAACACAACCTTTTTCCATAAAAGTGCCACTCAAAGAAAAGTTGTCAATACGGTTTGTGTTTTGGAGGATGCAATGGGTAGAATAATGAATAAGCATAATACAATGACCACGGTTGCCTCGAATTTTTTTGAGAATTTATTTACTTCTCAACAAATTAAGTGTGGAGAGTTACATCACCAAGGAGGACAATCAATTTTTATCAAGCCCCTTTCTAGAGGAGGAGGTTTATGGGGCAATAAAAGATATGAGCCCTCTAAAAGCTCCCGGGGTTGATGGCTTACTAGCTTTGTTCTATAAAAAGTATTGGTACATAGAAGGGAAGGAGGTTAGTCAATTTTGTTTATATACCCTTAATAGTGGTTTAAATTTTGAATGGTTAAATGTCACAACTATTATCTTACTTACGAAGGTGCATAAACAATCTCAAATGGCTAACTTCAGGCCCATTAGCCTATGTAATGTTTTATATAAGATCTTGACTAAGATGATCACAAACCGTTTTTGAAGGGTACTAGATAAATGTATTGACAAATTACAAAGTGCTTTTATGCCAGGAAGGTTAATTACTAATAATGTTCTTGTGTCCCATGAACTCTTGCATGCTTTTTGTCAAAAGAAAGTAAGAAGGGTTTTTTTGGCTTTAAAGCTAAATATGAGTAAAGCTTACGATCAAGTAGAATGGGGTTTTGTGTGGGCAATGATGACCAAGATGGGTTTTGTAGCAAAATGGGTGGATTTGGTAATGCAAAGTGTAGTTATGATTTCCTACTTGATTAGTTTAAACAGCATGGCTAGGCCACAATTTAGACCTACCAGGGGATTGAGACAAGAAAATCTTCTGAGCCCTTCTCTTTCTCATTTTTTGAGAAGGACTATCTTCCTTCATGTGCTTGGCGATTTGAGATGGCCTTATTAAATGTACTAGGGCAAGTCGTGGTGGTCGTCAAATTTCTCATCTACTCTTTGCAGACGACAGTATGCTTTTTGGGGAAGCTTTTGGTATTGGAGTTAGGGTTTTGAAAGACGTGTTGCAGGAGTATGAGAGGTGTTTTGGATATATATATTAATGGTTTTACATAATGATTTTATTTGGACATTGTTCTCATAGGATGTTAAGGTATATTTACTCTCAAGCTTTACAAACAATGAGCATAGACAGCTAGATAAATGGCGAAGGAATTAGTTGAATGAGTATGTTGTTAAATTTGATGAGTTAATATTGGAATATAAAATGATGGTTATAATTTAACTATATATTGAAGTTCATGTTTCACAGAAAATTGTCGATTGGACGATGTAAAGAGTTTAGATTGAAGGGTGATACTTTGGCACCTTTACTCATGGTGCCTCAAAGATATGATACTCGAACATAGTACTATATTGATGATTCAGTAAATTATTCTCAAATGTATAGCAATTGTAACATAAACTAATAGACAATTTGTTATTTGTATCATTTTCATAATTATGTATTTGTTTCATGTATTAGTTATGTATTTTTCTCATTTCGTGGTCAATGTTATCAAGTCTACAATTTAGCATAAATTTGATTGGAGATAAACCAATAATGTTAATTCTTCATTTATGATGTAGGTCATTAATACTTTTTTCAATTTGCTTAAGAAGAGATCCGATAAAATTTACAAATAGATACGTCAATCACTATTCATTTGACTCTTAAATAATGGTAAGAACTTTATTTTGCCAAAAAAAATTTGATATTTTGAATTAAAATTATTAATATTTTACAAACATTATATGTAAATTACCATTTAACCTATATATTATCCAATCATCAGACTTTGTTGATAGAAAGCCTAATTAATACCAAAAATATAAAAATAAACCCTAAGCCCAAACTAGCTCAATTACTTAACCCAATACAAACAAAAACCCAATTACCTAATTAACCCAATAGCCCACTAACTAAACTCAAATGAAAAAATAAGAAACCTTTGCTGCCCCACGGACGTCGTCATTGTCGTTCCAGTGTCATGTCAGCATCGACGTTAGCCACGTCAGCCACTCTGGTCTTTCACCACGATCGTACAAAGGTCTTCTAGATCCATTCGTACCTGCAAAATCAGAAAAAGTACATAAAATAATATAGAAGAATTGAAAAAAATTTGCAAAAACAGTGTTATAAAAGGATGACTCTATTCCTTTGTAAATTTACGCATTGAATATAGCAATCAAAAAGCAGAAAAGATTTCGAGGTACATTCTATTTCGAACCAAAATTATTAAAGTATAAAAAATAAATTAGGGTTTTTATTTTTACCTTGGATCTCGCCCTATTCTGTCGTTATTGATGGTGGTCGAGGACTCCGTCCCCGATGAAGGATAGTCCTCTCTTCGTACGACGGCTTAAGGCTCGTCGAAAAGGAATTTTTTTCATAGAAATCGAGGAGGTTTCCTTTTTTTAAGGTATTAGGTTGGTGTTTTGACAAAACAACCTTAGATTTGGGTTTGGATTTTAAAAAAGGTTTCAAAAAGTATTTTCATTTTTCTCGATCACCATGGGCAGCGATCGCCGTCTTTGATGATCAGTGGCCTAAGACGAACTTACGATGGAGGGTTTATCAAAACCCATTATCGGCCAAAGCCATTTGAGAGAAAATAAAAGGAAATGAATTTTTTTTACTAGAAGTAGAAATGATTTTTTTGGTTTTTTAGGCTTATAAAACACTCTTATATGATGTCGTTTTGAAGAGGTTAAAAATACCTCAAAACGACATTTTTTTGAGCCATACCCAAAGACCCCACCCGTTTGGAAATAGGGTAATTTACCGTCCTGGTCCTTCTGCTTTTATTTGGGTTTTCAATTTCATCTTTTTTATTTTTTAATTTAGTTTAATTGTGCCCATTAATTTGTATTGTTTTGCAATTTGGTCCTTTGACCAACAGTGGACCCCTCAACGAATGACACGTGTACAGAGGCTGAGATATTTTCCCTCTTGGTCTCTATAGTTTTTATTTAGTTTTAATTTAATTTAATTTTTTTATATTTCTATTTTTTTTAATTTGTACCTTTAATTTGTTTGTAATTTTTATTTAATCCTTTATTTATTTTAGCCCTATTTAATTTTTGTTTTTGCAATTTATGCCTTATTGTTTTATTTTTATTTAATTTAGTCTCTTTTATTTTTTTGTATTTGTTCATTTAGTTTAGTATTTAATTATTATTTTATTTATTTATTTGTTATTTATTTTTATGTCATTTTATATTTTTACCTTTTTTTTGGTGAATAAAAAAGTCTAAAGATTACATCAACTTAAGTTAATACAATTAAAATTCGAAATCTTTTGTCGCGCCATCAATCCTTCATTTGGAGGTGTATCGAATGTTTGAAGGCTTGCCATCCAAGATAGATCGAGCTTAGCGAAGAGGTTCGTATCAGAGTTCGCATCTCTAGCAACATAACAGATAAGCTAAAGACCTTCAGAGTACAAGAGTCTTTGCACTCTTCTTAGAATCGTGATCCCCTGGTCTTCCATATTGGAATCATTTAGTGCATTTACAACCTCTAAGTTGTCTGTATGTATAATGCCCTTCCCATACCCTCGCTCAAGTATAAGCATGATGCCATCAAATATGCCCTAAAGTTCTACTTCAAAAGGACTACTCATGCCCAAGAAATGATTGAATCCCAAAATACAATTGTCGTCCTTGTAACAAATCACACCACCTGTCGCTGCTTTTCCAGTTCCTCGTTTCAAAGCTCTATCGGTGAAGAGGTGTGCCTATTGATCTTTGCTACTCACTGTGGATGGGGGACTCCTTGAAGTAATCCTTGCAGCTTCTCGACTTGTAGCAAATTGGTGAGCCCAGCTTAAGGAGGCCTTGATGATTTCAAAAACTGGCCAAGTAACATTTTGAAAGATGTAGAGGTTTCTATTGTTCCAAATCCGCCAGACAATCAGACTAAAGACATTCGCCCATGTAACTCCGTGTTCCTGCAAGATCACATTACAACCAACATTAGTAGAAAACCAAATATGAAAAGGGTCAAAGAAAAACCTATTTTGTTGGCCACTGGGAATTATGATTTTCCACACTTCTTTAGCAGTTACACAATCTCGTAACACGTGAACGATATCGTCTTCGTCATGACCACACATAGCACAAGCAGTACAGCTTCCAAAACCCTGCCTGGTGCGCTTTGAATTGGTGAGCAATCTCTATTAAAGGCTTACCAGAGAAAAAAATAAACTCTCTGAGGACCTTGATATTTTCATATCTTACCTCAAAAAGGGAACTTAGGATTCAAAAAGTCTTGTTTGAGAGCCAAGTAAGCTCCCTGAACCAACAAATTCCCAGAATTAAAAGGAACCCAAATGATTTTATCGAAACCCGCACTAGGACGGGGAGGAGGGATGCTCACTATTCGAAGAATCACTTTCTCAGAAACCCAAACATGAAAGAGATCCAAATTTCAAGTGCCATCATCTAGAACCATGTCTTTCAAGAAACAATCCAGATCTAATTTTGTAAAAGCAAGAACACCATTAGGTAAAGGTCCTATTCTCGAAACCTAATCATCCTTCCAACATCATATACTAAGCCCATTACCCACCGACCAAGCTAGCTGCTCTTGAAGAAGGGACCACACCCTTGATAAGGAATGCCATAAGTAAGAGCACTGGCTTCTGGAAATTGAGATCGGATTCCTATCCTTCCAACTGTATTTAGCTCGGAGAACTTTAACCCAAAGCACATCATCTTTGGTGAGAAGGTTGAAACCAATCTTCATCAGAAATGACTTATTCTGATCATGTAAATGTCGAAGCCCAAAACCCCCACGAAACCTTGGTTGGAAAATATTATCACAACCAACCAAAGCGAGCTTTCGTTGTCCACTAGTTGATCCCCAAATAAACTCTTTTTGGAATCGCCATAGATTACATGAAGCAATTTGAGATGGCAAGAAAGACCAATTGAACTAAAGTGACCCTACCAGCAATGGAAAAGTTTCCTTGCTTCCCAATTCTACAACTTATGTCGCACCTTCTTGATAACAAAATTTAAAGTGTTTTTTGTTACACGCTCGTGAAAAAGAGGAATCCCTAAGTACATACTTAGGTTCTGGACCACCTGATAGCCAAAAATCTGACTGATATGAGCACGTATATCCTTTTTAACCCCTGTGGAGAAATAAATGTTTCATTTCCTAATGCTGATTTTATGATCGGAGAGATCATAAAAATGATCTAATATTCCTACTAAGAGTTGAGCTTGCTCCATGTCTGCTTTACCAAAGATGACTAAATCATCTGCAAAGAAAAGATAAGTCAGGCCCTTTACGAGAAAGACGAATTGGCTTCCACTTACCTTCGCCAATTTTGGTGTGGATAATGCAACAAAACCACTCCATACAAAGCACAGAAAGATAAGGAGATAAGGGACATCCCTATCTAATCCTTTGAGTAGGCTTGAACTTTTGGGTTGAAATATCGTTCCAAAGAATCTGCATGGTTGACGATGAGATGGCTTTCATAATTACTAAGATAAAAAATTTAAGGTAGCCCGCAAAATGAAGAGAAGCCTCTATAAAGTCCTAGCTGACTTTGTCATAAGCTTTCTCTAAATTGAGCTTAACCGCCATCCAATCTTTCCCTTTTCGTTTCAACCTCATGCTGTGAATGAATTCATAGGCAATAATGATGTTGTCGGAGATATTCTGACCAGCAATGAAACCAGCTTTCTACTGCAAAATTAGGTTAGGAAAAATTGATTTAAATCTATTAGCCATTACCTTTATTACCAGTTTGTACATTACCGAACAAAGGCTGATAAGGCGAAACTGGCTGAAGTCTTCCATGCTATCTTTTTTAGGAATGAGGACAATCAAAGTGTTGTTCAAGTTAGCGTCGATATTATTACCAGCAAAGACTCCTCGCACCCACTCACAAATCGCTTTTCCCACGATATCCCACTAACTCTAAAAAAATACGTATGGAAATTGTCACTCCTTGAAGCTTTCAAAGGAGCTATATCGAACATCGTTTTCCTTATTTCATCATCAATAACAGGTTGTTTGAAAACCTCAATATAATGATCTGTAAGGTGAGAAAAAATATTAGAAGGCAGTTCCTTGAGGGTTTCGACCCCTCACCATACAAGTTCTTAAAAAAACCATCGCTTCCATTTGAAGGATGCTTTGATCTGAGCCCCAGCCTCCAGTCTCTAAGTGAAGTGCTGTAATGCAATTAAACTCTCTCCTCTGAATCGTTCGACTGTGGAAATATTTGGTGTTACGATCTCCAAAATGAAGTCAGTTGCACCTAGCTTTTTGCCTCCACAAAAGCTCCTCATGGTCCAGAACATTTTCTAAGTCATTACGAACATTTGACTCTAATTTCTTTAACCTGCTAGAGGAGGAATGGTCCAAGGCTTTTTGGATATTAAGGAGGGACTTCACGAGATTCCTTTTGTGAGTACCTAGAAAACCATAAACAAACCTGTTCCATTTCTTAATGTGAGTAAAAAAATTAGATAGCGATAAGACCATATTACTTGAAAACTCCCACTTATCTTTAACAAATGAAGGAAAAGTCTCTTTCTTTGCCCAACCAGCTAAAAATTTAAAGGGTCTCTCAAAAGCTGATTTAACCTCTGTCTTAGTTCGAAGAAGGATGGGCCTATGGTCTGACTTGATGCGTGGTAAATGTAATACCAAGCATTAAGGAAAGGATGAAATCCAAAGGTCATTTGTCAAAGCCCGATCTAGCCTTTCCAATGTGTAACCACTCCGCCAAGTGTACATTGGCCCCATATATCCTAGATCTTGTAAGTTGCAAGAATCTACAAAATTTCCAAAAAGGTTACATCTTTTCCTAATCGAATGTATGCTTTTTTTGTCATTTGAAGATAAAATAGCATTAAAATCGCTTATAAGGAGGAAAGGAAAATTGCCGTTAGGTAATAACTGTCTTAGCGCATCCCAAAGGACCTTAAGTTTTTTCCTATTCGAACTCTTATAAACAAAAGAAATATAAATGGAGCTAGAAAATACGTTACCAGATACACAGAGTAGCATAAATTTTGGGTGGTTGAAAACAATTGTGATGTTAATGTCTTCTTTCCAACACACCCAAATTCTGCTTGAGAACCCTGTAGCTTCAATACGATGTGAGTGATGAAAATTTAAATTACTGATTACAGAATTGCATTTTTACCACTTACTTTCGGTTCAAGAAAACAAGTAATGTCAAGCTTATATTCAAGATTATATTCACGAAAAGCCTTGATAAATTTATTGCTGGCACAACCTTTGCAATTCCACGAAAACAATGTGAGATTTAAATCCATGACAATAATTAAAAACAAGTAAATTATAAAAATCATATATAAAAATAAAAAACATAGCAATAAAAAAACAAAATAAAAAATCCCAAGGACTTACTAAGAAATATTCTCTTAAGCTACCTACTTTTGAGCCTCTAGACTTAGTTCCTTTGAACCCAATATTTCAGTGGCCTGAGTAGTAATTTTTTTACCATTCTTTTCATGGATTCCCATAAGGGAACTAAAGTATTATGCCCATACTTGAATTTAACACCTTTTTATTGAGAATTTTAAAGTTTCTAGCCACCTTCAGATTTCCACCCACACATTTCTTCCCCAATTTAAGATTTCCTTTAGTCGAAAGGACCCCTAAAGGATAAGAAAATTCACCACCTGCTACTGCTTCCTGAGTTGGATGAAAGACAACAGCTGAGTGCTTGGTAAGGTCTAAGCCGACTGTTGATTTAGAGCTAGTGACGTCGATTGCCTCTGGTTCCATGAAATCTTATCGAGACTCAAAATCTAGCTCGTTGTCTGTGCGTATCGAAGGAGAGTCAAATGGAGATTTATTAGAATCTTCCTCGTTGCCACCGATGAGGGAATTTAGGAAATCGATACGTGTCTGTTTGCTATCCGCTTCACCCACAACCCGACCCACAGAAGGCCCATTCTCCTGTTTACTCGTAGTAGACTCCATCGACATTCCATCCACACTCTTAACATCTAATTGCAGACCCGCTATGCTTGTTCGACTAGTGGGCTTGATCCCAACAGGAATAATTGGTTTGGGCCCTATAGAAATAGATTTAAGCCTTGGATTTAAAGCCAAAGATTTTCTAACGATCACCTTTGATGAATTCACTTTAAAATCAACAATATTATTTTTTCCAACAGCTATTTTTTGAGCCGAAATCACAGCAGTAGAATCTTTGAGCATTATTCCCTTCTTTTTGTTCTTCCTAATTTCTTGGTCAGTAACTTTCTTATTAAGAGCAAAAGCAACAGTACCTTCCAAGTCCATGAGGGCTCTAAATGTTGAACCTTCCTTCTTCTTTTTTCCCTTGCAAATCGGATCTTGATTGATGACAATCCTTAGGTTTCCGGTGATATCGATTCTCCACCAACATCCATGGCTCGTAAGAAGCCCCACTCTCATCCTCACCAACAATGACCTTATCCGAATTTTCAGGTAATTTTTTCGATACAAAAGTGCTTTTTTTGGAGAAGGATCACGAGGACCATTAGGACACGTTTCCTTGACATGACCATATCGCCCACAGTGGAAACAAGCTGTGGGGAGAAATTCATACTCCACCTTCTGAACTTTGCCATTAACAAGGACCTATGAAATCAAGGGTTTTTCCAAATTAATATAAATGGCCAGACGAGCAAACCTGCCTCTTACCTTTTTATCTGTATTCATGTCAAGTTTAGCCACTTTCCCTACAGTTCTCGTATCTCCATTAATATTTTTCATTTGTAGGAGTACCCTGGCAGACCCGGTAACCATATCCATGATATGATCATACTTGGAAAGGCTTGTGAAGGATTAAAAGACAGTGACTATGGCTGAACCGTTAAGTACTATCCGAATATAATCCACGGACCTTCCGAGAGCACCTTCTCATAGTCGACTTTATTTTGGAATTTGACCAAAAAGTAAGCGTTCTCGATATCCATTAAATGGAATTAAGATATTGGTTTCCAAATATTGTAAAGTTTGTTTTGAAGTACCAAAAACCCAATGTTTCGTCCCAAAAGTTATGTATTTTTTTATTTGTTATTGTTACTATTATTTTTATTTAATTGTGTTATTAACTGTATTTATTTATTTATTTATTTTATTCATGTATGTATTTTTTTTTGCCATCATCAAATTACAAATTATGTTCATACATATTCACTCATTTTTGTATAATATTCTAATAAAAAAATCACATGACACTTTATTTCTTTATAATACATAAATAATTTTCAAAATCGAGGCAATTATCTTTAGTTCGGGAATTTGAGAAAATTATGTCTTAACTTACTGGATCTGGTTTTCTCTTCGAACCGATGTAATCGAATACTCTATTTAAAATTAAAATATACAAGATTTGAGGTAATAATTAGAAGTTCTCTTTATTTTCAAAGATTTGAAGTATTGTGTCCTAACTTATTGGACATAACTTTTCCTTTCAATTAACTCGAAATAAACGAGCTTTTTTTGTACAATTTTTAAACGACATCGAAACATATCATTCACGCATTTTAAATTTTCCTCGAGTTTTCGATTTTCAACAACTAAGATATTAAATAATCGATTAGATACCAATTTCAGGCATTATGAGGATGCTAATCCTTCCTCATACGTAACCGACTCTCGAACCCACATTTTTTTTTATTTCGTAGTTAAAAAATAATCATTTTAATAATTTTAACATTTTATTAAAATGATTAAATTTCAAGATGATCCGATCACATCTAACTAAAAAAAAAGATTGATTACGATTCATTTTCGTTTTTAAAAATTAAAGTCGGTACTTTTAAAAAAAAAAATCGAGAACAGCAGTGAATTAAACTTAATAATATAAACATCAATCAAACAACCTTATCATTTTAAAATTCGTACAACATTATCAAAATCACAATCGAACAGCATTATTCTAGCTCAAATAGACTTGAACATAAATCAATTGGACAGTAATATATTAATAAAAATGATGATAGCTTACTCAATTGCAAATCGGACAGCATAACTTCATCAACCATGCAGGACATTTAAGAGCAGCAGAACCTTCATCGTTCTCCTCCTTCTTCTTGCTGCAACTCCCTCCTACTCCTTTAGCTATCAAAAATTAATTTTATATTACACTTTACAACAAAATTATATGCTAATCATTTAATATTCTCATGCATTTAAACAACTAAATCTTCCTTTCCAAGCTTTCGTTTTTCTTTTTCGAGCTTCACCATCGTTTTTACCCTTCAAATCATTTTCTTTTCCTATAAAAAAAACAACACAAGAACAACTATAATCAAGAAGGAGCTTAAGAGGATTACCGAATGGCTTGAGAGGTTGATTCTAACTACCTCAAATCATGATTTTCTTCCAATCGATTTTCCAGCAGGAAGAAAAAATAAAAACCCTTTCCCCTTTCTTTCCCAACAGTAGAGACATAATAAGAAGTGGAAGATGACATCTTTTTTTTTTTTTTTCATTTCTTTCTTATTATTATAAAAAAATTTAACTTTATTTCCACCTAATTCCATGTTTCTACCTTACACTAACATAAGGAAATGGTAATTTGCCATTTTAGGCCTTGGTTAAATGTTATTTAATTCTATTATCAAATAAAATCAAAAAAAATAAACTTTTACGATTTAATCCTTGTATCTTAATTAATCACTAAATCGATAAAAATTACTTATCCAAAAATCTAATTCATTTGTAAAATAACTCCGTAAATATTTAATAAAAATATTCACGAGCTCGGTTTACGAAAATGACATTTCAGAATCGTAATTTCCAAAACCACTTGAAAACAGAGTCGTTACAATTTGTTATTTTGAATCACTATAAATTGTATGATTTGTAAAAAAATTTTGCACAAATTTAATCTAGATACCCTGTAACTAGGGGCGAGCACAACTCGATTCGAATCGAAAAATTTGAAAAAAAATTCAAATTTCGAATTATTCGAATCGAGTTATTCTAGTTATTCGAGTTAAACGAATCGAGTTTAATTTTTTTCGAATTTCGAGTTCGAATCAAGTTAAATTTTTGAATTCGAATAAACCGAATAAAACTATATTATTTTTAATTTTAAATTTATATGACCCAAGCCCAAATATTTTTACTTTACCCCATTTTCCCCAAAAGCCCAAACATTTTACCTTATCCAATTTTTTCCTCTAAAAGTTAAAACCCATCCATAAACTAAACCCAAATATTTTTAATTTTTTACCTTTTATCTTACCCAAATATTTTTAATTTTTTACCTTTTACCTTACCCAAATATTGTTTACTTGGACTTTTGCTTATGTTTTTTTTATTATAATCTTATTGTGTTGTCATTTTTTACTTGGATTTTTTTACTTATTTATTTCAATTTTTCGTTGTATAATCATGTTTAAAAAATTTAAATAATTTTTTTTAAAAAATTACATAAAATTAAACAACACCAAATTATTATTTTTTTAATTTAACTCAAACAAATATATTTGATTCGAATTCTATCTCACTCTACTCGATTCATAAAAATTTCAAATCGAGTTACGATGATGAAATAGGATTCAAAAACTCGATTAACTCGAAAATTTTCCATTCGATTTGATTCGATTAGATCGAATGTCCACCCCTACCTGTAACCTAAAAATTTAAGTAATTTTTTTAAAAAAATAGTAACTATTGCTAAGTTAAAAAAATGTAAATAATTTTATAAATGAGATTTTGACTTAGGAGAGTAATTTTTATTTTATTTTAAAAATTAAATTATTTATATAACATTACTAATATATTTTTTGTTATATAAATTTAGTTTATGTGTGTATTTTCTTAACTGATTTAATATTTGATTAATTCTTTTTATATATATATATAATATTAGAGATAGGGGATGAGGGTAATACGGTTTAAATTTATGCTAAACAGGTGTCTGACAAGAGTTTTAATCACCGCTCCATTCAAAGTCAAGACAATCCGATTAATTCTTGACACCAATTTAATTAGATAATTTATTTATAATTAGATTTTTGTTACACTACTATGTGAATAAAATAAAAATATAATATTAAAAATAATTATAAAAAAATAATTAACAATCCAATTATGAGTTAAGTGGTGAAGTGTTTATAAATAGATATTTTTAGACTTAAATTCAATTCTTAAACACTTTTTTTTTATAAATATTCTTATACACATTACTTTTAATTATTTTATGTAAACATTTCTTATAGAAATATTATTATTCATTAATTTATTTAAAAAAATAGATTTTAAATAATTCCCTTGAATTAGAGTAGATACTTGTCACACCAACACATCATATATAGTGTTGATATACATATAAATAGGTCATACCATTTCCGATAATGCCCCACCTTGTGAATCACCTTCAATTCGAAAAGAAAATTTAATTTGAATGGAAATATTTAAATCGAGTTAACTCGATTAATTCAAAATTTTTTTATTTGATTCAATCGAACATTCACCCTTATTCGATTCATATATCAACACGTCCCATAATTAAATAGTATAGAATTTTAGGTATGGTTAATAAATAAAAAAGATAATACATGATTAAAAAATTTAAAAAAAGAAAATGCAGCATATACACAAGTAGCCATGGGTGCCATTAACCATAAAAGTTCTTGAGTTGTTAAAGGAGGCGAAGAACACAGCCTGATCCCACTCATAAATACTTGGACCCATTTTCCACATGGGTGTGGTAGTGTAGGTTAATGGGTTACTTCCCCCAAGTGCACATTAGCTTGGGTTCCTCCATTACGCCTAAATAAAAAAAGCAGAGACGGAAATGGTGAAGGAGGCAAAACAACTAGAGAACCAAAAACACTGTTGCAGTGTGTTGGAGAGCAGGGGAGTGATGATGTCGGGTCCATAGGGAAACAGCTCCCGCGCTGTTTCCGGGCGTCTCTCACCAAACCCCACGCCTCAGAAATGGGAGCTTACCATATAAAACACTGCCTCTTAACAAACAACTGCACCAACTTGGATTGATCCATAGTAAAAATTTCGATGGTAATATTCAAAGTGAAAAACTTTTTTTTTTTTTAAAATTAAGTAATAATATTACAGGGAGAAACAAAATAAGTAAAGACATGATATTACATAATAAAGAAATAACACAAAAATGATATTGAAAATAGGATTGTAATACCAAATTGGTACAACACAAGACATGTGTGTTTGAGACAGTCAGGCACTGGACTGAGCACTGTTGTTTTGGTAGTGTAATTTTCAGGGTTATTTATTGTTTATTTTCAGGTAATAGTAAGTTTGTCTTACCGCTATGTCTTGTCTCTTTCACTTGAGGACCCCAGCTTTTGGTGTTTTGCAGGTCTAATTGCCTAACTTTGTCTCCCCCAAAAGAAGAAGAAAATTTGCCTAACTTTGAACAAATTTTGGCTAAAATATGTCTTTTTTTTTTACAAATTTAAAATTTAAAATTTAATTTTTATTTTAAAAATTTAATATTATTAAATTCTTTTTTTAAATTTATTGATTCGTCATTTTAAAATAAAATAAAATTTTTAACTTTTACCAAAATAATAATAAATAATATTTTTGATCGAAACATTATACATCGATTTATGCATGAATATTTTAAATTTAAAATTGATTTAACATCATTATTTGATATATATATATATATATATTCAATCAACATACTAATTGTAAAAAAAGAAAATATATATGCGTAATGGGACAAAATTAGTTAAATGGGAAAATCAGGTGTAGATTCTTCTTTCCTTTTTCTTTGGTAAGAAGCTTATGGTTTACCAATAATATCATTACAATTACATGCAATCATATTTTTTTCAACATTTACGGTTTCTTTTCTTTCATGCGTGAAATTTTTGTATTCCTTCAAATTTCATCATCTTTTCTAAAAGGAACAAAATATATACATAATTGGGTAAAGTTTGTTATAAAGTTTCTGTATTAAAAGTCGAATTACATTTTATTTTTTTATTCAAAATATGGGTAAATTAATCTCTGGATATTAGATAAAAAAATAAACTGATCGTTTTGTTAAAAATTTTATCCAATTTTATTATTAAAAGTTAATCTCTATACATCAACATGGGTACACATAATACGTCACATGTTAATTAAATGGAAATTAATAAAAAAAAAAGTTACAATGTGAAAAAAAAATCATAATTTAATTGATTTTATGAGTTAATAGACATACATTATTAAATAGTCTATACGATTAATAAATGGTAAAAGTAAAAATAAAACATGTAGGTATGAATTTAAAAAAATTCAGGATAAAGATTTCCCTAATTTTAATAGAAAAATTAGTGTGCATAATAGTAGAATTTCTAACCACAGGGTAATCGGTCAATTGGGAGCCAAATTATTATAAGATATTAATATAATATATGTTTTTTCAAATTCCGTCAATTTAAAATATGGGTATTTAATTTTGGTATAATAACTTTTTGTTCTTCGGATTTTATAAAAAAGTTATTTTATTTTTTATTTTTTTTAATTTTAAATTTATATTTTTGTTAAATTACCTCAAAATAAATAAAAAAATTAACATTTCTTTAAATTTGCCAATGTGGTATACATGTGGATTGCCACAAGGATGACATGTCAACATTTAATTATTTTTTTAAATTTAAAATTTTAAAAAATATTTTTGAAAATAAAAAATCATTAAATTTATTAAAGATAGACAAAAAATATTTTTTAATATTTTAAAATTTTAAAAATTTAATTAAATACTGACATATCATTCAAGTATATGTCACGCTAACAAAGTTAACAAATATTAATTTTTTCATTCATTTTAGAGTGATTTGACAAAAAAATACAAATTCAAAAACTAAAAAAAATGAAAAACTAAATGGAAGGTTAAAATAATTTTTTAAAAAATTAGAGAGCCAAAAAAATCATTATGCTTGTAATGGTTCTCAGTTCCCCTATATTTATAATTAATTAATCTAAATTTATTTTAACCCTTCTCATATTTTTTAAGAAAAATTTAAACATTAATTAATATTATTTTTAATATAATGTTTAATAATTTTATATGTTTTTTAATTAAGTTTTAAATATAAATAACTTAACATTGTTTTTAATATTTACATTATAATAATATTATATATATATATATATATATAATTATCATTTTATTTAATGTAAATTACTTAACAGTAAAAAAATTTTAAAAAAAAGATAAAATAAAATAATATATTTGAGCCATAAATGTTAGAATTGAAGGTGAATCATATTTTAATTAGGTTTAATTTTTTTATTTAAGTCTATTTTTTGAATTTAATATTTGATCCAAACATTTTTAAATATTAAATTAGATTTTAAGTTTGAACAAATAATTTGATTCTCGAACAAATCTACTTATATCGAAAACATTGAGCAAGAGCCTTCCCTTGATAATGTTAAATTATTGATTATAATCATGTTTAGATTTTTTGATGAATTATAAAAGGAGGGTAAAGCCCTAACAGCAACGCGATTAGCGCGACTCAAACCCAAACCACACCTGAATCAATGAATACTCTTGACTATCAGAGCAACACACGGAATTCATGAATCCATGTATTTCATTCTCAAGAAAAAAAAAGACTTTTATTAAAGTTAATTTACCTTTAATCCTCTTTTCTTAAGAACGAATATTAATTAGCTTCATTAATAGACATAAAGGTTGAATATATTTAAGTAAGGATTAATGATTTTTTTGACCTTCCAACTTTACAAAAAAATATTTTAGCCCTTCATTTAATTTTCTTTTTTAGTCCTTAAATTTATTTATTTTGTTAAATTACTTCAACATGAATGAAAAAATTAATGTTTTTTAACTTTACTGACGTGACATATGCATGAATTGTCACGTAAATAACATGTCAACATTTAATTAATTTTTTAAAATTTAAAAATTTAAATATATATATATATAAACTATTTTAAAAAATTAAAAATCATTAAAAGTATTAAAAAGTATGAAAATTAAAAAATTAAAATTTTCCATCAATTTTAGGGTGATTTGAAAAAAATAAAAGTTCAAGGGTTAAAAAAAATAAAAAAATAAATAAAGAGCTAAAATGACTTTTTTTATAAAGTTGGAGGGCTAAAAAATTATTATGCCTTTTTAAGTAATTAAATAAAGCAAAAAGGATAGTTGTCTTCACTTTAGCTTTGTTGCCAACAACGAATTAAATGCTTAGCAGCTGGGAGGAGGATAAAAGTTAATTTAAAAAATAAATGAATTTGAACTCAACAAATAGCTTTAGTGGAAAAAAAGATGTTTTTCATCTTAGGGATCCTGGATTCGAGCATCTATGTATGTAAGATGTGTATGCCTAATCAAAGGTTTAAGAAAATATAAACAGATACTACCATGTAATCACACTAATATATTCAAAAGTTTTTATTTAAATTATTGAGTTGTTAAGTTTTTTTTTAAAGTTTGGCAAGTAAGCTCCAATCGACAATTCAACGATCAGTATGGTGGATAATATCCATTGACAAGTAGAAGAATGCACCTTAAATCCAAGTTGATCTTGACGGTTAGTGTTAGAGATTGGAGAAGAAAATTGCTTAGATTTTGGCTCGCAAATTCTTGACATTCAAATTTATTTCATAAAAAAAAATGAACTGTAGAAGAGAAGGAAAATAAAAGCTTTCAATTAGTGCAAATAGTGCGAGCAGAGAGGTTAGGGTTGAGTGTTCGGTTGAATCGAGTGAAAAAATTTCGAGTTAATCGAATTCACGAATCTTATTTTATCATCCTAAGTCAATTTGAATTTTTTTCGAATTGAGTTGAGTGAAATGAAATTCGAGTCGAGTTGAATAGAGTGAAATTGTTCGAGTTAAATTAAAAAAAATTAAACATGTCAAATAAAATTTTTGTTATACTATAACTAATTCCATGTTATAGGATAATTAATTCCATATTATAGCACATAAATTTTAAACCTTATATATTTAAAATTTTTTTCAAAGTAAAAAAAATAAAGGCACTTGAGTATGATAACTTTGAATCGTTAATTAGGTCCCAAAATTATTATTTTAGAAAATTTTTAAAATTTTAACTTTATATATATTTAGATTTTTAAAATTTTTTATAAATATTTTAAATTTTTGGAAATTATTTTGATTATTTTGTAATTTTTGTTGTGGGAGAGACCAATTTGCTTATTTTCAAAGTTGATAGGGATCAAAAGAGTGTTTACAGCAATATGTTATTCGAGTTATTTTAATTGTGAAATTCAACTCGGTTCGAACTCAAAACAAGAATCGAGTTATTCGAGTTGACTCAAATAATTCGAATAACTCGAAATTCGAAATTTTTTTCGATTTTTTCGAATCGAATCAAATTTTGCTCATTCCTAGAAGAGGTCATACACTAATGATTTTAACAGTTCAGTGACTTCAATGAAAATTTTAGAATAGTTAAATGATCATTTTAAAACTTTTTAAAGTTAAGTAACCAAATCATATACGCATTAATAATTTAGTAACAATGAATGTTGCTTACCCAAAAAATCAGTGTTTGTTAGGTCGAATAATGAGGCCAAAAGAAAAAAAGATAAGAAATTCAAAACTTCGAATGACAATTTTACCAATTATTATTTGATACATAAGTATTGAATAATGAGTCATAATATCATCTACACGATTTAAATAACAAAAGATTCAATATTTAAAAATTATATTTAAAATGATTAAAAAAGTAAAAATAAGACCAAATATAATTTGATCATTAATAGAAAATCTAAAATCTTAATAAATAGAGTCAATTAATAGTTTCCAACCGTGAGACGAATGGAATTCAATACATAAATTGTTAATAAAAGAATAAAAAGCTTTTATTGTGTGGTTTAAGTTCTATAAAAAAAATTCTTAAATCAAGAGTTAAGAATTTTCATTCTCCAAGATAAAATAATCACTTAGAATAATGAAACAAATTAAAATAACACGTTAGTGCAACTCTTTCGATCAAAATTTTTGGGCTCAATCTGGATGTTACATCAATGATTTTGTTGCAATTAAAAATACTTACAAATTTTTTAACTTCGTTGTAAAATTAAAGTATTTCTTTATCCAATAATTATCTTTTCCAACCTAACAAAAGTACAAAAATAAAAGGTGAAAATTTTGGTACGTCCGTGAGAAGGAAATGCATAGATAAATACAATAAAGGAGATCAGAGAGAAAGAAATAAAAGAAAAGAAAAATAAAAGAAAATAAATAGATTCAATAGCCTTATCTTTTAGTCTTCATTTACCTTTAATAATTTCCATTTTCTTTTCTTTCAACAAATGAACGTCTTGTCAACGACCCAAAGCCACGCAGTCTCTTGCCGGTTCTGGTTTAAGCTCACCCTTCTTTTTCCTTTCCTTTCCTTTCCATTCACTTCAACTTCTTTTCCAGATAATCTCAGTGTAAGTCTTGTTTCTTTTTTCGGATTTTAGTTTTTAGGTATCGTTTTTTTCAAATATTCTCTTAACATGTACAAGTCTTGGTGCAATTTTACTTCAAGGCCTGCTTGACATAAAACTTCAAAGATTTTCAATATTTTCCCATTTAACCCAAAGTTCAAGTTAATTTACTCCATCTCATATGAAAATGGGAATTTTTTTCCTGCAGTAAATGAGTAGGTCTTTAGAGTTTCCATTCCTTTAGGTTTTACGTTTTCCTTGTTTGGTTTCCGAGAAAATTTTTGTTGAAAAACAAGAATTAAAAATGGAAGAATATAATCAAGTAAACGGGAACAGTATCCCAAAGGGAAATTTCTTGTATGCATCTCCAGTTGTAGCAACTGAAACCAACACCTCACAAAATACCCCAAAACTTCACTTATTGAGAGACCAACAAGATGTGGAAGATATGAAAGCCAAGATCATTGCTCATCCTCACTGCTCTAATCTCTTTGAAGCTTACATGGATTGCCAAAAGGTAAATTTCCCATAAAAGTATATACAATGTTGTATTTATATATAATGTTTGCCAATGTCATACAGGTAGGAGCTCCGCCTGAAGTAGCAGCCCGGCTAGCAGCGGCTCAACAAGAGTTTGAGGCAAGGCGGCGATCTGCAGTGTTATCGACAAGAGACACCATAAAAGACCCGGAACTTGATCAGTTTATGGTAATATTTTAACATTTGTTTTGTCATAAACTTTGTTGTCTTTGCCTAACATTGTGGGTGCATTTATTTAATACAGGAAGCTTATTATGGCATGTTGGTCAAATGTCGAGATGAACTGATGAGGCCAATGCAAGAAGCATTGGATTTCACTAGGAGGACCGAAGCTCAACTTAACAGGCTCAGCAATGGCATAGTGCAGATCTTCAATTCTGGTATACTTTTTTCTTTTCTAATGAAGACCCAACAGTGAAGAGAAACCCTAGCTAATCACGTGTCTATAGTAATAAATTTGATTGCAAATTGCAAATCAAACTAATATTTGAAAAGAAGAAGAAAGACAAAAACACAATTGGGTTTATGCTATAGTTGGTGTAATGTAAACAATAATGATGAAAAAATAAAATAAAAAATTCCCACGTTGGCTTCTTTTATGGCTTACCTTTTTGTTTTATATTCTAAACCATCTCTGACCAAACAAAGCCATTCTTATTGTTCATAAATACGTAGCTGGAGAGATAGTGCTACCTCATACTAACAGCTATAGCTATGGCTATGGCTATGGCAAAGATGCTTGTCTTGAGAGTTTCATAAAGGGTTATATCCTCGGACCATGGATGATTTTATCTTATATTATTGTTAAAGAATGCATTAAACACGAGTACTTTTGAAAATTTTGGTGATATTATTAGCTTCACTGTTGTGGTTGTCCTGGACACGGTTTCACTTTGGTGAGCTTATAAAGCTATAATCTTAATCGGTCAACTTTCTCTGAATTGTATAGGCAAATGCATTCAATTTTCCTTCACCTTATTTCCACTACGGCCTACAGTCTTTACGACTTTAGCTATTTGTGGCTTTACATGTGCCATCTCTCTACTGCTTGGACTTTTTATCTTTTTCTAAGTATTCATGTTCAACTCATACAAGTTTTAGGGACATTCGTACCTGAGACTCACGTCGAATGACTGATTCTGTGAATACATATTAATGGTGTTGTTGAACATAACAGATGAGAAGTGTGAAGGTGTTGGTTCATCTGAGGAAGAAGAAAGCAATCACCATGGTGATGGAGAAACCGAAACCAACCCTCGAGACGAAGATCGAGAGCTGAAGAATCAACTCCTGAGAAAATATAGAGGCTATTTAAGTAGTCTAAAGCAAGAAGTTTCCAAGAAAAAGAAGAAAGAGAAACTACCCAAAGAAGCTAGGCAAAATTTGCTTACTTGGTGGGAGTTGCATTACAAATGGCCATACCCTTCTGTATGTATATGTTATTGGAATATTGAATTGATTTTTCTTTTTATCCATTGATTGCTAAAATGAATGGTAAATGGTACAGGAGACAGAGAAGGTGGCATTGGCTGAATCAACTGGGTTGGACCAAAAACAGATAAATAATTGGTTTATAAATCAAAGGAAACGCCACTGGAAACCTTCTCAAGACTCGCAATTCATGGTGATGGATGGCTTGCATTCACCAAATGCAGCTCTTTTTATGGATGGCCATTACATGGGTGGCGGCCCTTATCGTCCCGGCCCATCTTAGTTTGCAATCAACCCTTCATACTTACGTAAACATATTCGATAAAAGTATCATGGAGAACTCGATATTAAAAGTTAGGTTACATCTTATTCTTTCAATTCAAAAGCTCGATAAATTAGCCTATGTATATTAAGTCAAAAGGTAAATTGGTGTTTTCTGTTAGAAATTTCATTAATTTGTATTGTTAAAAATTAACTTGGTTGACAGAATAACTTGGCAATGACACGTGGCGTGTCATATGTACCTCATGTTGATGTACATGGATAGATTTTTAACAATAGAATTTGATGATTTTTTAAAAAAAAAAATCAATTTACACATTGATCTAATGTATAAAAGTTAATTTATCTATTTTTTAATAGAAAAAGTAAAATGCAATCTAATTTTTAGTACATGAGTTTTCATGATACTTTTAACCATACGATATCTTATAACAACTACAACTTCCATGTTCTATATATTTGAATTCGAGTGCAATTAATGTCGGATAATAATGTGATAATAATTTTTTATAAATATTATATGTATAAAAATGAAGTGCCATATTTTCATATTTACGTCTGAAAATGATAATGTATTTTAGATTGTATTTGAAAGTTTTAATATTAATTAAAAAATATAAAAAAAAGCTTATTCTAATAAAACATTGGAGAACTTAAGGTAAATATAAATATTGAAATTCAATTTAGCACTTGAAATAATTAATGGTAAATTATACAAATGATCATCTAATTATGCCACATTTTTATTTTGGAAACCTAATTTTAAAAATTTTAAATTTAGACACTAGACTTTCCATTAAACATGCGATTTTTTTAAAGCCTCACTTTAAGAAAACTTTCACTATACATATATGTGATGATAATCCTTGAATCAAAAGAATTTTTTTATTAGCATATTTAGTAGAATTGGAGAAATTTTTTTTCTTTTCTTTTTGGGGTTTTACAAATTTATAGATATGAAATGTCTCTATTTTAAAAGCTGAAAACTTTGCTTAGGATGTTTGAGGATTAAACTGATAAAATTTGTAAATGTGAAGTATTAGCTTTATTGAATTATTTAGAATTAGGGTCAACTTGATAGAATATGCAAGTATTGATGACTAATTGTGTTATTATACCGGTTAAAAAATGGTCATGCTATTATTTTCGTTATCAATATTATACTGAGTGACCAAAACAAAAACAAATACAAAATTTAGTATCTAAATTAAAAATTTTCAAAATTAGGTGACCAAAACAAGGATACGAACTAGTTGTATAATTTACCCATTAATTTAATGAGGATTTTTTTTGGTGAAATTAATTAATGATGTTTTGAGACATGGCTGCCAATCAAACTTTTATTCTTGGCCTTTTTTCACACACCTATAAGGAGTATTTATTTGTGAAGTGGAACTTCATGATAATTTATTTACAACGATAATATATTATATATGATTGAATGCCAACCAATAAAATTTTCACACACCTAGAATGGAAAATTGCTGTTTAAGTCCTTTAAATTTTTTTAAAATTTTAAATTAGTAAAAATAAAATTACACTTTGGCCCACCTAAAATTATAAATTTTGATTTAATCCTTTAAAATTATAAAGATATAGACTATTAAAAATTAAAATTTAATTTCGATCCCTCTAAAAAATTTTTTTGGCTTCGCTCTTGGGTCAAAGTGTTTATAGTCTCAAATGTAGTCTAGACTCAAGTCGCGTTATTGTTGAGCCCTCCTCTTGTAATTCACGAAAAAAAATTCAATCATTACATCCGTAAAACATGAAAAATCTCAATTAATAAAAAGGGTGATGCTAAATAAACATCGACCCAAGACAAATTACCAAAGCAAATTAATGATTATTTGGACAGAAACGAGTATAGAGACAAGTGAAGAAGGCCAAAGTCAAAGTTTAATTATTAATACGTTATTCAAACCCATAATATAGACTCACTAATCATATCTTAATTTTATTTATTGTTAAATATTTAGGAGCAAAAGTGGTCGTCGTCCTTGCTTTCCTTTTGTGTTTTTCTTTATGTGGGGGGATTTCAATTGAGTTCCCTTTCCAACAATACATGAATAAAGGTAATCTTTTGCCACTAAGGAGTTCGTGGGAGATGAATTTTCTCTTTTTACACTATTCCTATCTATGCCTATAGTCCCTATACTTTTAAAAATTAGAAATTTAATCTCTATATTTATATTTTTTAAAATTTAATCTCTTTTACTTTTTCAAATTTCAAAATTAAAATTTAATTTACGTTTCATTAGGTGAACCAAAATCAATCAATGTAATATATAAAAATTTCAAATACATATTAGGGAAAATGATAAAGCATATTATATTTAAAAAAAAGTTAAATTCAAATTTTTGGATATAATATTATTATAAAAAACATAGAAAGAAAAGTTCCAAACAGAGAGGAACAACGATACTCATCTCAGTTTTTGCCAAGTATGTACAAATTAATATTTAATTTATACAAGAAACATATAGATATATATATAATCTCTACATTCAGTTCATACATGTGATGGTCGCAATAAGTAGGCCTAGCAAGCTGCAGATGGGTGAGTGAAGGGAGTGATGAAATGAGATTTCTGTCCCAAGGTAAAAGGGGTGGTGGAAGGGTTTTCACCCACATTGTCAACCCTCTCACAGGAAGGGCACATGGTGAGGGTAGTTGCTGCCACCTGCATATAGCATGGAGCTGTTACTTTCAATGATTTAAGCTCTTCCACTTCCTTCTGCAACTTCTTGTTCTCTTCCGTTAGTGTTTCATAACATTTCTTCAGTAACTCACAGTTCACTTCAGTCTGTTTAAGCTTTGTCCTGCATACAAATATGGGTAAAATAAAAAACTCATTCTTGGAAATATCAAGCTATATGGTCAGTACAAAAACCTGGCTCTCCTATTTTGGAACCATACTTCCACTTGGCGTGGCCTTAGATTCAGCTCCTCAGCTAAAGCTTGCTTCTGTTTCTGCTAACACATAAGGGAACAAAAGTTAGAGATATAAAACATTAAATAGAATAAAGATAAAATAAGGAAGATGAGGAGTACAGGACTGAGAGCGCTGTGTTGTTTGAATCTGTCTTCTAAAATGGAAGATTGTTGTTTGGTGAGCCTAAGTTTCTTTCTGGGGCTACCGTCTTCGTCTTCATCACTCACCCTTGAACAAACTCTCTCCAATTCTACCTCTTCACCACCTAAATCTCTCTCTCTCTTAACACTCGAGTTTGAAAATGAGGATGCTGCACTGAGAGATGAGGCTTGTTGTTGGTGGGCATCAATAATAGCGTATGTGTCGTACGATGGAGCTAGAGAAAGAAGAGATGGTGAAAAGTGGTCATGTTTGAGGAACAATTGCTTCTTCTTCTGTTGATGATGATCCAACTGCGAAATGTTTTCTTGCTTGACAAGGCAGCCTAGGCCGAGACCTAGGGCGGTGTTACAAATATCATCAAACCCCATCGTGGTTAAAGCTAAAACCAAGCACTGATTCTTGATGCTAGCAATGGATGAAGGGACTTATAGAGGGTGAGGCGGTGGGAGGGATTATTCTTCTTCTGTTTTGCTACAAAAGAGACCATAATTTATTTCAATGTATAGTTTAAATTAATTGCATGAATTAATTCAACTAAGTTTTTGATAGTTTCTACAAATGAATTATTAATAGAAAGAAATAAATATGCAAATAGTTAAAAATTCCCATCTCATTTTTCACTCACCATGTCCATCCAAGAACCAAGAGTTCAATGTATAAAGTGCTTAGTATGGATTGCATATGTGGAATCATATGGAAAGTGGTGATGTACACAAGCGCATATAAAAGAGAAAATAATTGGGCAACTTTTTTTCTTTTTTTTTAACTTTATGGACTTTTCTTCTGATTTTCACTCTAAATTTACACCTTTAGACGCTTTGATATTTCAATAACATTGATAAAAAAAATAAATGTTGAGGGAGAATCGACCCTTTTATTAAGAGAAGTTTTTGAAGTGTCGTCTTTTGAGATATCGACTCAGATCTTGAAAGTAGAGGTATTGTTCTTGAGGTGTCTATGCTCAGGTTTTTGTTTTCTTATTTTGAGGAGAGCCCAAAAGAGTCTACGGAGTTTAAGCGTGAATGCTTAAGTCTGCCAAAAAAATGATTTATCGTTTTGGCCTTAGTAGGGTTCAAATCCATACCTTTAAAGGCAGTGAACCTCTTTGAGCTCTCCTCAGAATAGGAAAATAAAAACTTGAGGCTAAAACCGAACATAAACATTTTGAAACAATACTTCTATCGTTTGACGTCTGGATTAATATCTCAAAGGACAATTTAAGAACTTCTCTCAATAAGGGAGTTGATTCCCCCTCAACAGGACATAAACCTAGTTCATTTACTTCATAGTTCACACATATACTTTTAATATATATAAATCAACATTTAGAGGAAGATTATTGTCACTTGAATGTAAATATAATTAATTTTTTTTTCTGTGTTAACACTAAATGGGTGGTGATTAATTAAAGATAGGGGTTCAAAATTATTGTCAGTTGTAGGCAAGGATGTTGATTTTAGTGAGGTAAATCATAGGAGACAACGTTTCATATATAATAGAATTAGATAAAGACCCATCATCAACTATGTGTTTGTATGTATACCTAATTGCAGACCACCCAATTGTTCCCCACTTTTACATGCCTTACTTCTCCAACAAGACATAGACTCTTTGTTAAACTTGCCCAAAACCCCAAATATTCTTGCACCACATCACCTTATAACTTGATTCCTACAAGCAGGCAACAACACCAGACAACTTGGTATGGTCAGAAAAACAATGAAACCAGCTCGCACAATATTGAAATTCACGATTATTTTAAATGAACTTTACAAAAAAATCAATATGAACTCGAAGTTTAATTCAATTAATTTATGTAATAGTCTTTTAAGAAATAACGTCTGAGATTTAAATCATTACGAGCAATCAAATTTTGGAGTTTATTCAAAGAAATATTGAAGATGATTCTGGACCGTTATTAGTTGCAGTGCAAATAGGGGAAACGACATATAGCTACCACTTTCACTCAAAAATTTGGAGGAAGAGAAAGAAAGAGATGTGCAGCATAATAATGATGGAAATGGCAAAATGGGACCTCCCTGATATCAAATCATTGAACATTTGGTATAGGATGTATATAATAATGAAGATTCCATGTTAAAAATTTCAAAGATGATATAATACTACCCGAATACAATTCCTTTGCACAAACTTGATTTTGAGTTCTTGTTAGTGTATGTAACATGTCTTCCCTTTCTTTTTGTTATTTTTAATAATTATATACCCATTAAAATCTTTGGGTTACAAGTATTAGAATAACCTATATATTTATAATTTTTAAAAAATTAAATCAATTCTTTTTATCATTACCAAATAGAAATTTTATAAGCTATAAAGAGATCTAAATAGAAATTTTTCTATTTTCAAGGGTCGGGTACCTGTTAACCCCCTGAATTCACTGATACCTATTCACTAAAGAATTATAAGTAAAATATGGATAACTCTACGACTATTTTAATTTTGACCCTATTATTATATTTGTTATACCTTATTTGGATTGGATATGTAATACTTCGAGAGAGCGCTAGAAAGATGTTTGTGAATGGTTCCTCTCCTCTCATTCTCTAGATCATCACCAACTGCTCAGCCTTTTGAATGAGTTACCACTCATGGGGACTATCCGTTGGTAACATGAATGTATCCAACATTAAGTCACTTGTTACTAGGATTAGACCATCCGCTTTTTAATGTGAGCACTCCTTTTAAGGATCATTGGGGTTCACTTGAGAATACCAATCTCGTACCGCCTCAAAAGAAATAATAGAATGGACCTCACCACGAATGTCTTTCATGCACTCTATTATGATAATCATTTGTAACGATCTGCCATGTCCCCATTACCCAAATAAGGATACTTTTCCTATAAATACCCCTCATGACGTTGAAAAAATGATCTTCTTTTCCATCAATAATCCTAAGCACTCATACTTTGCACTCAATCTCCTTTACCTTCACAACAACTATTTACTCTTCTTGTCTTTCTCGAACTCTCTCTTTGTTTAAATGAACTAGCCTCCTTTACACTATCACTTTTTTCTCTTTATCTTTTCTCTAATTAATATCTCTCATCAAAAATATTTTATTTATTTTGTCTTTTTAGTAAATTATATTCTATTTATTTTTGTCTTTGTCAAGTAAGTGGGTGACATTAAACTCATACAATAGATAAAACTAGCCTTGTGGCTGGAAAAAAATTTAGTGGTTCTTTTCAAAATGCCTGATAATTTTTTATAAAACAATATAAATGTACCGCTTTTTGATAATAAAAGCACTTATAAAAAGTAGAAAAGTTATTTTTATTATTTTAAAATTCAATTTAAAATAATGAAAATAACTTTTTATTATTAAAATAAAAAGATTTAAATACCACTCTCTTCTTTTTCTTTTTCTTTTTGTTATTGTAATTTTAATTTAAACTTTGATAAAATGGTAATTACATAGGCCATCTACGTCAATGATAGGTAGGTAAACGTTGATTGAAGATTCATAATTCTTTTTATAAGAAATCCTATAGTAGTTTTTGTCCAGCCGCTGTCTCAGTCTTTGAATTGATTTTCGCTCGCTTTTTTTTTATTCACTACATATATATATAATTTTAATTTGTAGATCTATTTTGTGTATATTTTTGTTATTTTTACAAATTATAATAATAGATGACGATGTTTGTCGTATGCTAAAATTTTACTGGTCACCAATAATTTTTCTTGAAAAGTGGGTACTCTTCGTCAACTTTTTAATATGTTTAAGAATATTTCAGAATAATAAATGATTTCACAAGTCGATTTAGACCTGTGTTGTCTTAAGTTCTAAATTTTTTTTGTTTGTTTTTTTTTATTGTTTAGTAAGACTTTAGTTTTAGAAATTTTTGTTTGCTCTTGTAGCACGTTTTTTAATCTTACTTATACATATAATCTTGATTTTACAAATGATTTAGGGATGATTTTGTTGTCGTCCTCTCTAATTTGATGAATGCTCGATTTTTTTGTTGATTTTTGCCTACCGCTTTGGACCACTCAAGCCTGATTGTATTATCATACTAAGTGCTTGCAATCACTCCAAATATGTCGTGCTTGAGTTGTGACAAAACTAATTGTCAACGTATTATAATGTTCTATTGATGCTGAGGCTAAAACTTTTGTTGTGTCGATCGAGCTTGTCTTTCACCATCTACGATGACTATTTATTATTATTATTTTTGATTATATAATTCCATATATTGAATGAATTAATAAATTTACCTTTAAAAAATATATAATAATGAAATTCGCACATAAAAGAATGTATTAAGCGTGGGGAGTGTACTGTGCATATCTATATTACCATATATAAAAGAAGACGATACACCTGTTTTTACTTTTAAATTATATGAAAATAGTTGAATTTCAATTTCAGTTGTTATATTAAATTTAAATTTGAAATTTTATTTTTATACTTTTAACTCTTTTTTATATAATTTGGCCTTTTAATGTTTATAATACCATAACGTCGTCTACATATTTTATAGAATTATTAGCATCGTTAAATTTTTATTAAATTCAAATTACAATGTTATTTTTTTGTGATATGATTATCGAGTGAGTATTTTTTTTAACTTTAAAATATCACACCAATAAATTTAATTGAAGAGTTTTAACGATATTAACAATTACACATAAATTTTTAAATTCGAAAAAATAAAAAGACTAAATTCTTAAAAATAAAAATATACATACTAAATTTCAAATATAAAAAAACTATAAAAAACTGAAGCATATTATAACCATTAAAATAAACAATCGTCATGAAGATTTAGAATATTTTTCTATAAAAAAACCCCATTAATAATGGAATTCACGCATAAAAAATTATTAAAGTGTATGAAGTGTATGCACCATTTTGGTTTCAAATGTGTACTAAATAATTTAGGATTTGTTCCAATCAAAATTTCAATGTGCTTCGCTGACTTTAGTGTGTTTTCATTTGTTTCCGATAAATACATGTCTACATTGATGTTTACCAATCGATACTAGTTATTTTGATATTTTAAACCAATTCTTAATAGTTTTCTTACTTTTTTATTTTTATAATTTTATTATAAAACAAAATATAATCTTTAAGTTATGTTGTTTAATAAAATAATTTTAAAATTTATATTTAAATATAAATATATTATTAATGTATGTAATTGAGATCGTAAAAATAAGGGTTATTTGCTTTGCAAACAAAAACTTTGGTTAAAATAGTGTTTGGAATTGTGGCCACGGGTTCAATCACGTAATCAAAACATGCATAAAAGACAAGATGAACACCAAGATTGTTTGTGCAGTTCGTCTTAGTCTACATCTGCGGCACCTTATCCAGAGCAACAATCCACTATCTTTTTCACAGTAAAACCAATGGTTTAAGTTCTAACATCGACTAGCTCTCATCGATTTAGCGATTAGCTCTCGTCGATTTAGTGACCTTATCATTGTACGAAGACTAGATTACTCACCAACTAAGCTTAAGCTTTCCCTTCGAAAACTTAGTTTTGCAATCTAAGAGTCTCTCTTGATTGCTTACAAAAACAATGTACACATAGAACATTCTTAACTTGAACAAATTTGTGCTCTCTATCTCTTAATTACTCTCTAACCTAGACAAAACTTAAGTTTTGCTTACATAAAAGTCATAGCCTAATTATTTTTTTGGCATAATGACAAAATTAGTCCCTAACATTTGGTTGTTTGGTTATTTTGACCTTTAAGGTTTTTTTGCATTCACTTCATACATAATCTTGATTTTTTGGTCAAATTGGTCATTTTTAATGGTATTGCTGACGTGGCTGTTAGTTGATTAATGGTGCTGACATGGCAATTTTTTTACCTAGACAAGTTCACGTATGCAGCTACTGACGTGACATTATTTTGTCTTATATATCACGTCAACAAATGATTTTAAAATTATTAAAATTATATTTTAAAATATAAAATTATTAAAATTATAATCATCATAATCCCGTTATTAAGTTTTTATAGGTTTTTTTGTCTGTTCCCTTTCCCCTTATTTTCTGTTCCCCTTGTCTTCTTCTTGGACTGCTCAAAGTTATTTTTAAGAAGATCAATCTCATTTTTCGCATCATCGAACATGTTTTCTTACTTACCATTTGTTGCTTTCAAGACCAACCTTATATCCTCTAACTGAGTCTCATAATTTTCATGCTCTTTTTCATTGCATAACAGCTTCTCCTTAGCTTCCCTAGCTTCTGCAGTAACTTCATGTAAGGCAGAAGCTAAGCTTTCCATTGCTTTCTTGCTCTTCTCTTCCTCATCACAAGAGCTTCCCAACTCATTAATGAGCTTGTTTTTCTCTTCTAAAAGAGTTTGAACACTGGAAGTTGCAAGCTTCTCATTATTTAAAGCTTGGGTCTTTTCTTCCTTCACTATTTTTAACTCGGACTTCAGAGACTCAACTAGCTTTTCCACTTCTGCAGTTACTTCCTTGGCCATATTGATATGATGTTCTGATTCCTCAAGATCTCCTCTTTGTCTAACCATGGTCATTTCAAATAATCCCACCTTCTCTTTAAGAGCGGCAATTTCAGATTCTGCATGATGCAATGAATCATTGTTGCTCTCTAGTTGCTTCATGACTGAGTTTAGAGATTCTGATGCAAATCTTTCCAGGTTCTTAGCTTCCTCAATCTGCATTTCTAACTCGTTGACCCTATTTTTCCATTCCTCTACGACATTGCGCGCATAAGATTCAGCCATTCTCGTCGCCTCTAAATCAACATTAAATTGTTTTATGGGGAATAAAGAGGATGGAGAAGAAGATGGAATAATGGGGAAGATAAGGGGAACAAAAAATAATGGGAAGCGAAACAAACAATAAAAAACTCAGAAAAACTAAAGAATGAGATGATGATGATTATAATTTTAAAAATTTTATATTTTAAAATCATTTACTGACGTAGAATATAGGAGAAAATAGTGTCATGTCAACAGTTGCATATGTGGAGTTGTCTAGGTGGATAAAAAATTGCAACGTTAGCACCGTTAGTCAACTAACAGCCATGTCAGCAAGACTGTTAAAAAATGACCAATTTGACCAAAAAAACAAATATTATGTATGAAAGTGAGCGCAAAAAAACTTTAAGGGCCAAAGTGACCAAACACCTAAACGTTAGGGATTAATTTTGTCATTATGCCTATTTTTTTTAATAAAGTAAAGCTAAAAATTAACATAAGATAATAATTCCATAAGAGTTTTGGTGTAACTCAAAAGTCTTCAACTATAGAAATGATTTCACTTGTTTCACGAGTAATCAATCATCAAGTCATCAATTTTAACTCAATTAGTTTTCATGTTTTGGGCTTTAACTCGTCCAAATATCTCCAAAATAAATAATTCAATGCTTTTATTTTAAAATACCAATTCTCAAAATAAGCAAGTATATCAATAAAATAGTACCTGAAATTGTGGCCGCTCAACCACAGAAACAATGATAAAATTCACCTTGTCTTCAAATGTGTCAACAAAGATATATTAATTAATATGAACATTTATATTATGACATGAGAGTTTGAGTTAAATCACTAAGAATCTCAAAATTATCAAAATCTTTAAACATAGAACAGAATACAGTGGTGGGAATATGTTTTGAGTAGAAGAATAAAAAGAAATAGAACAAAGAATGCTTTCATTAAAGGCTTTTTCTATAACTAAAGGGTAATGGTGATTATCAAGTCATGAAAAAGCATGAAGCTATGGAAATAGAACCGTCCAGGCCTTCATTGATTACATGTAGATTTCTTTACAATAAATTAGGACCTTTTAATCAAAACGAAAAAAAGAAAAGGCAAAGGCGGTTTAGTTATGTGTCGCATTTTTCGATTTTTCTTCTCTCAGTAAGATTCTATTTTTAGTTTTTTATTTGGGGCTAGTTTAGCATTATTTTTAAAAAATATTTTTAAAAATGTAATGGAAAAATATTTTTAAAAAATTTAGTTTAAGATTTGAGTGTTTAGTATTACTGTCAAAACGTGTTTTTGAGAAATAAAATATCAATTTTAAATATGAGATTATAAAAAAATAATATACATTTAAATAACGTTCAAATTAGTTAATATTATTATATTTTAATAAGAATATAAAAAAATAATTTATTATAACTTGTTAATATTTTAATATATGAAATATAAATTTTAAATATTTTTAAGCAATAAATATTAATTATATATAAAATTTAATTAAAATATATAAATTATATTTTAAATATTTAAATATAACCATTAAATATTTGTAATTAGATATTAATACATTTTTACTATTTTAAAAATATTTTTTTATTTTTACTTAATGATTTTAACACATTTGTAATTAAGCATTAGTGAAAAAAAAAGAGAAAATACAATGTTGTTGGAGGGATAAAAAGTAATTAAGTACCAAAAATGCTTTTGGAAGAAAAAAAATTAAAAATTTTAGCTTCTCATTTTTTTTTCAAAAGTCCTTTTGAAAAGCAAAAAGTTTTCAACTAAAAGCAATTTGTTTAGTCTTCATTTTGCTTCAAAAGTATTTTTGAAAAGCAATGTTAAACACATCATTAAAATTTGATTAATGTAGATTATTTTAATATTATTTAACTTATTAATTTAGTCTATAAATAAGTTCTTTTTTCATACTAGAAAGATAACTCATTACACATTTAAGTATTAATTTTTACAAGCTTTCAGAGAATTTGGTGTTTACATTTTGAGGGTTTTTATTTCGGGTTTTGGGATTTTGTTTTATCTTCATTTTTTGTACTCTTTGTTTTTACTATTTTAATGAAATTATCTTTGCTCGTGATTTTCAATCATCTTCGGAGGGTTTTTTTATGTAAAATAATTGTTTTTGATCTTTTCAATTTCTTTGTTGTTTTATTTATTCGTTGCTTAACCAGGTTTATCCTCAATAAACTAATATCAGAGCTTGATCGATTTCGACAATCAACCTGTTCAGGGATGACAACAACAAAGTTTAATATTAATAAATTCGATGGCATCACAAATTTTAATCTGTGATAAGTTCGAATGACGGTAATCCTACTTTAGCAACCGAAGTCAATTTGAAATTTTTTCGAATCAAGTCAAAAAATTTCGAGTTGAGTCGAATGGAGTTAATAAATCCTATTATTTATATTCAATGTTGCGTTTACATGGACTGATTTTTTTAACTAGTATATGAAGTACAAGCTTTTAGATTAATTTTAGGCAAAGGAAAAAGGGAAACTGGGACGGTTCGGGAAGAAAAATAAGACTAATGGGTAAACATTTATCAAAATAATGTAGTTTTGCTTTTTCTTATTTGAATTTTCAGATAACTCAAATTAGAGGTGAGAGTTACGTTGAATCGAGTGAAATTGTTTGACTTAAATTAAAAAAATTAATAATGTTAAATTAAAATCTTGTTACAATATAATTATTTTTATGTTAGAGCGCATGAATTTGAAACCATATATATTTGAAATTTTTTTAAAGCAAAATAAAAAAACAATTTAGTATGATAAACTTGAATCATTAACCACTTATTTAGATTACAAAATTATTATTTCATAAAATTTTTAAATTCTGAACTTTTTATATATTTTTTAGATTTTTAAAAAAATTATAATTTTTTAAAATATAAATTTTAGAATTTTTATAAATTTTTTAAATTTAAAAATTATTTCCAATTTTTGAAAATTATTTTGATTATTTTGCAATTTTTGTTAAGAGTGTGACCGATTTGCTCATTTTCAAAATTGACAGGAATCAAAAAGGTATTTATACTAATCTATTATTCGAATTATTCTAGTTATTTGAATTGTAAAAATTCATTCAATTAGACTCGAACTCGAACTTGAAATCCGACAATTCTTATTCGAGTTGACTCGAATAATTCTAATAACTCAATTCAATTGACTCGAAATTTGATTTTTTTCGATTTTTTTAAATTGAATCGAGTTTTATTTACCCCTACTAGATACAAAGGGAGCTATAAGAAACTCAAACAATATTAGAGCTTTAAAAAATTCAAAAATGGAGGAAGTTTTAAAGAAAACAAAAAAATGGAGAAAGTTTTAAGAAATCCAAAAATGGAGATGAATTAAGTTGATGAAAGTTTAGAAAACCCACATATAAAGGTGAATGTTCTTGGGAAGCTTTATAAATCCAAAAGATGGAAGCTTTAACAAAAAAAAAGAAGGAGAAAGCTTCGAAAACAAACTCAAATATAAAGATTAAATGGGTTGGGGAAGACCTGTGAAATTCAAAGATGGAGGTTTTAAGAAAAAAAAAATGAAGTAAATTTCAAGAAATCCAAATGTGGACATAGCTTCAAGAACAACCCAAAATTGAAGCTTCAAGAAACAAAACATGGGGAGAAACATAAAATACAATGGGGGGTATGAAATTATAATCTCAAGAATAACAAGAACGATGGTCACGGAATCCCAAAGAATAACATGAAAGATCTTTGAGTGGTTGAGACAAGGATTTTTGCTTGTTTATCACAACTAGCGTTAAATGTTTACACTTTTTTTTTTAATTATGGATCGGGTTTTGAGATGGATTTAAGTACTTTAAAGTTCCCCCAAGAAAAAAGTAAATTAGAGATGTTGAGTATGATTCATATTTCAGTCAAATTTGAGAAATAATCTTTTAGTTAAATTGTGTTTATTTATTTTAATCAAACTCTAATTAGTTTAAATTAATCAAACTCTAATTAGTTTAAATTATTTTATTATTATTTGACCTAAGAATTTAGCCTACAAATAGGCTTTTTACAATTTTAAAAAATACACCCATTAGAGATTAGAACTCATAACACTTTTGAAGAATTTTATGTTTATGTTTTTAGGGTTTTTTTCGAGTTTTTGAGGTTTTATTTTTATCTTCATCTTTTGTACTCTTAATTCTTTTGCCATTATAGTAAAATTATCTTTGCCTGTGATTTTTTTATCCTCTTCAGAGGGGTTTTTTAACGTAAAATTTGTGTGTTCTTTCTATTTTTCGTTTTCTTTGCAATATTTTTTCATTTTCGACATTCCATTTTAATAAATAGTATCAGAGCTAATTCAATTTTCACAGATCAGCCCATTCAGAGATAATAATAACAAGGTTCGACATTGAGAAGTTCGATCATGTCACAAATTTCAATCTGTGGCAACTTCAGATGATAACTTCAGATGATGATAATTCTAGTTCAGATTGGCCTGAAATAGGTCGTTATAGGGAAAAAGTCTAAAAATCTAGATCAGTTAGAATTGGAAGAGCTTAATGAAAAAGCCCTGTCTGTAATTTAATTGTGGCTCGCGAATAGGGTATTGTAAGAGGTATTGATGGAGAAAACCACATTTGTCTTGTGCAAAAAGTTAGAAATTGTTTATGTGACTAAGTCTCTAGCTAACCATTTAGTGTTGAAACAATGTCTATTTACTTTTCACTTGAACGAATGTGAGCTTCTTAGAGATCACATCAGTCAATTCATTACTATTTTAAATGATTTAAATAACGTTGAGGTTCAGATTGACGATAAAGATCAGATTATGCTATTGTTGTGCTCTTTACCCCATTCATACAAGGCTTTTAGGGAAACCATAATTTATGGGAGAGATAATCTCTCATTCGAGGATGTGAAAGGTCATTTGTTGAGCAAAGATAAATTTGACAATGAGTTTGATTCAAATAGCAAGGTAGATAGGCAAACTTTGTTTTGGTAGTATCAAAGAAGCGAGACAAAAGGCATTGCTATTATAAGAAGTTAGGTCACGTTAAAACATATTGTTTCAAACTACGAAATAAAAAGGTTGTTGAGAGCAATGAAGAAGATATAGTTGGTGCTAATTTGGCTGACGAAAGCGGTGATGATTTCTGGTTAGTATCAACGAGCGAAAGAACCAAGCTTACGTCCGAGTGGATCCTAAATTCGTGATGTTCTTTCTACATGTGTCCCAATAGAGAATGGTTCTCCATATACAATTCGGTTGAAGGTGGAGTGGTGCGCATGGGAAACGATTCATCTAGTAAGGTAATCGGTATTGGTACTGTTAAAATTAGGATGTATGATGGGATGATTAAGACATTCTCAAATGTCAGGTATGTACCTGATTTACAAAAGAATCTTATATCTTTAAGCATTTTAGACTCGAAAGGTTGCAAAATCAACATTGAGTTTAACGACATCTCATGGGGCTCTCATTTTGTTAAAAGATAATTAAAGAACCGTCAGTATTTATATTATGGAAGGTTCTATAGTGACCATTGAAACCGGACGTCTCTCATCCATTACGGAGTTGAAGTCAACTCATTTGGAGCAGAGGCAACTTGGTCATAGGAGGGAAAATGTATGACTATTTCGTTGAAGAAAGATTCTCTTTTGGATGCAGGTTTTGAAAAGTTAGGGCACTGTGTTTGTAAAATCAGACCCGAGTTAGTTTTGATTTGATAGCGCACAAGTCGAAGGCTAGAAGTCTTCCAACTTCTAAGCATAGATTCTACTCAGTTAATTCTCTGCATAGTTCAAGATAGGCCTTTAGCGGGCTTTGACAAAGATGACATTATGAAAATACGAGTCAATGTGGAGATTTATTGAGTATGACTCATATTTTAGTCAAATTTAAGAAATAATCTTATAGTTAAACTCTATTTATTTATTTCAATTAAATTCTGATTAGTTTAAATTATTTTATTATTATTTGGCCTAAAAATTTAACCTATAAATAGACTCTTTTACAACCTTAGAAAATACACCCATTAGAGATTAAAACTCATAACACTTTTGGAGAAATTTATGTTTACATTTTGAGGTTATTTGTTTTCAAGGTTTAATTTTTATCTCCATATTTTGTATTCTTAATTATTTTGCCATTATAGTAAAATTATTTTTACCCGTGATTTTTTATCCTCTTCGAAAATGTTTTTTCACATTAAATTTATATGTTCAATTTCTTAATTTCTTCCGTTATTTTTACTTATTTGTTGCTTAAAGGTATTGGAGCTTGTATTCTAAAATGCTTTTTGATGCTTAAGTTAGTCAAAGGTCTTGTGATGGAGAAAGAAATGGATATATCGTTGAAGATATGGAGATGAGATGAGAAATGAGAATGAGAGACCCATCGCGAAGGGATTAATGCCTTCTTTTTTTTCATCATTAGTCCTCAAAGTTATTCTCTTATTAATTGATCACTACAATGGTTCCCATTGTACTAAATAACTAGAGCTTTTGATTTCAACGAGTGGTTCTAGTGGAAAAGAGGATGATGTTCATCCTAGGAGTCTCGAGTTCAAGCACTTGTGTATGCAAGGTGTGTGTGTGTTATCAAAGGGTTAAAAAAATATAAACAGAGACTACCATATAATTACACCAGTATATTCAAAAAAATAACTAGAGCTTTTATGATATTGTTTAATAAAATGTAATTAAAATATGACATAAAATAATACACTAAAAGATAACATGAGTATATGAGATATATAAAAAAACATGGCAAAATTTATAAGTAATAAATACTAATTATATTTGTGAAGGAAAATAAATAATAACTATTAACACAAAAAATGACAAAAACAAACTCATGTAGTATGAAATCTAAGTTCAAATCTTATCGTTTCTATCGCATCCCACAATTATCTAATTCATCAAAATATATACATATAATTTTAATTAGAGGGGTATTTAGGGGACTGGTAAGGGTTTCGGCCACCCTAAAATAGAAAATTTTCTATTTAAACTCTTTAAAAATTTTAAAATTTTAAATTAATAAAGATAAAATTATACTTTGCCCCCTAAAAATGATAAAAAATTGATTTAATCATTTAAAAATTATAAAAATATAGACTATTCAAATAATAAAATTACATTTTTACTATCGTAAAAATTACAATTTAATTTCAGCTCCTAAAAAAATTTCTAACTTCGCCCTTGATTTCAATTCACGAGTGTGCTAAGTTTATGCTAACCCTACAAATGATTTGGCTTGACGAGCAAAAGTGAAAAACATAGATGTAATTGTATATTTCTTAAAAAATAATTATATATTTATATAAAATTTGAATATTATTATAATTTTATATGATATCATATTTTAGATAAAATATGCTCGCATTTAATATATTTTAATTTTAATTTAAGGAATTAACTCTTCTACTTTTTGAATTTAAAAATACAAATTAATTGTTAATTTTTTTTTGTCAAATTGAAGTTCATTATAACATTTTTTTTTGTTAAATGACTATCAAATGAATACATGATTAAATGTTACACCTGTGAATTTAAAAAAAAAAATAACTATATTAACAATTGGATTTGAATTTTGAAATCTGAAAAAAATAAATAAACTAAATTCTCAAAAATAAAAATAAAGGGACTAAATTCTAAATGTATGAAAAGTACAAGGACCTGAAGCAAAAATGAACCCATATTTGTATTATAAATTAATTATTTTGTACATGATTTTTTTTGGATCAAATTTTGTACATGATTTGGGTGTTGAAAGAGGGGTGACGTAGGTGTTGGAGATAAGGACTCAGACGTGTTCCGGGTTTTAAGGCAGCAGTGAAAAGGAGGGATTGTGCGCTTTTGTTTGGCTTTCCTTCCCCAAACCAACCGTCCAAATCCAAAGGAAGCCATCCCACTTTTGTCTGCATTTGTACTACATTGTATGTTTCATTCATTATCACTACCTTCACTTTAACCATTATTATTGGTGTCTAAACTTTTTCATTTACATCTAAAGGGATGGAGATTGATCATTGATGTGCATGACAATGAAATAAATTTTTATTTGGACTTGATTGATAGTGTTGTTGGGATTGGACTGGACTGGTTGGTAGGAAAATTAGATTGAAAATCTTTTGATAGTTCGGTTCGGACAAAAGAATATGATTGATCTTTGACTAAATCACTTGAAACAAGTAAAGAAATAAAAAATTTAAATATGAATTTACTTGTTTAGGTAAATATATGGGAGAATTTCAAAATTAGCTCAAATTCCTTTTTCAAATCCCATCTAAAAAGGTGGTGTTTTAAATTTTCTCATAATTTCTTTTGATTTAATACACATGGTCTCACTATAAGGTAAAATCTTAAACCTCAAAATTTATTTTTAATTAATTATAATATATATTTTTTAAGTTTTATTTTATTAAAATTATTTATAATTTTTACAAGGCATAATGATAAAATTAGCTCATAATGTTTGGATGTTTGATCATTTTGGCCATTAAGGTTTTTTTTTGGCTCACTTTCATACATAATCTTTGTTTTTTGGTCAAATTGGTCATTTTTAACAGTTTTGCTGATGTGGCCGTTAGTTGACTAACGATGCTGACATGACAACTTTTTTTCTCACCTAGGTAAGTCCAAATATGCAGCTGCTGATGTGATATTATTTTGTCTTATATGTCATATCAATAAATAATTTTAAAATTATTAAAATTATTTTTTTAAAATATAAAATTATTAAAATTATTTTAAAATTATAATCATCATCCTGTTCTTTCTGGGTTTTTTTCCCTTCCTCTTGCTCTTATTTTCCTTCTTTGGTGGTCGTTTACCGGAATTGTTCCGATAAGTTGCTCGACGTTCAACACGACAAAAAAGAATGGGTTTTACCCAAGATTGACCCTGATGAACTCCAATTTATTCTGGGCAAAACGGTTTGGGAAACAGATTTTTTGGATGAACGAAACACCCAAACTCTCTTTGCTGTCCCTCTCCTTTCTTTTCACTTCATCGCTTCTAATGACCCTTATTCTATGAACTTTCGTTTCATAGATGCTGATACACTTCAAAAACTTATAGTTCTTGCAGTACCTGCTGTTTGGACCAAGATTAGTAAAAGAGGTTGTTTGGAATGGACCATTACCCTTTTTTCACTTTCTACTCTTCCAAACACTTTGATTATGGGTATTTCTTTACTTAGAGGAGTGAATGGGGATTTTTTAGGGAGTTTAATGGTGAAAAATAGTTGTTCTTCAATGTATTATTTGGTACACTTTGATGCTTTTCTTGTTTGAATATAGAGCGGCTAAAATGCTTATCTCTGAGCAATTTCCCGGTACAACATGCTCTATTGCTTCTATCCATGTTGATTCGGATGTCGTGTCGCTTGATGGTCGACAACCTATTAAAACCGAAGCTGAAATTAAAGAAGGTGGTAATCTTCATGTGACTGTCAGAAAATCGAATGCTTCAAGATCAAATATTTTTTCAAGAAGGTCCCATGGTTTTTCATCTACAACTCCACGTCCTTCCAATCTAACCAATGTCGAGATATACTCTTTGCAATCATCAAGGAACCCAAACGAAAGAAAATAAGGGGAAGAGGAAGGGGAAAGGGAAAAAAACCCCAGAAAGAACAGGATGATGATTATAATTTTAAAATAATATTAATAATTTTAAAATCATTTACTGACGTGACACTATTGACATATAAGACAAAATAATGTCACGTCAACAGCTGCATACGTGGACTTATCTAGGTGGAAAAAAATTTTCACGCTAGCACTGTTAGTCAACTAACGACCACGTCAGCAAGACCGTTAAAAATGACCAATTTGACAAAAAAACAAAAATTATGTATGAAAGTGAGCCAAAAAAACTCTTAAGGGCTAAAATGACCAAACACCCAAACGTTAAACCCTAATTTTGTCATTATGCCTTTTTACAACTACAAGTATATCCATGTTGAATATTTATTTAGATCATTTATTTTTAATATAATTACTCTTTTTATTATTTTTTTAATTTGTAAAATTCCATTAACCTAATTTTTTTTCTAAATAAATTATTTATCCAAACAAAACAATTACAAATCCAAGCATTTTTAATTGTTGAATTTTAAAATGCAAGCATTTTAAATATCTCAAAAAATTTAAAATTCTTTATCCAAACACACTCAATGTCAATAGCTTCACCTCTCAAAGTAGATCACCACTACTATAAATTAAAAGGTTAATATATATGGAGATACTTAAACTTGGCAATTTTTATTTATTTGGTACCTAAATTATTTTTGCACCTAATTGATACCTAAACTTGAAAATTATAATTCAACTTGGTACCTTTTTTAGATACTTGATTAATACTGTTAAATATATTGACATGACACTAATGACCTATAGCATGATGACACATGGTAGATCACATTTTGACATGTGACAATAAATAAATATATATATTTGTAAATTTTAAATATTTTTATTTTTGTCATGTGTCAAAATGTGAGACTCACACGTGTCACCATACTATTGGTTGTTAGTGTCACGTCAAAGTATTTTAACAATGATAGTCAAATATCTAAAAAAGTATAAGGTTGATTTATGATTTCCAAGTTTAGTTACTAATTAGTTCTAAAAAAATTAAGTACCAAATAAATACAAATTATCAAGTTTAGATATCTTCAATAGCGGTGTTCAATCGATTAACCGAAACCGATCGAATTAACCGAAATTTATATGTTTTTTTTTTGGTTAAAACAAGTATAATAAATATATAAAAAATTAACCGAATTAATCAAATTAACTGACCAAAATAACCGATCGATTAATTTATACTTCCAAAAAATTAACCGAACTGACTGACTCCAATCGAATATTATAATATTATTTATTAAGTTCGGTTAATTCGGTTAACCGACAGGTTTCGAATCGAATTAACTGTTAACCGAACTTTCAAAAAATTATTAACCGACCTTCGATCGAATTAATTTGATTAACCGACCGATTAACCAAATTCGATCGGTTAACCGAATTAATTCTATTTTACCCGAGATTTGCATATCCCAAAACTTCGTATATATTAACCCTAAATTAAACAACATTAATGGAAATTTTTGTTTCAAGAGAGTTTGATGAGAGGTGTTTATTTGGAAAAAGGTTGGTAAAGGGACAAGAAAGGCCTGGGTTGTAAGTGAAATGTAAATGAAATCCTTATGGATTTCCATTATAGTAGGACATGATGATAAAGAAACCACCGACGTTGGCCTAGCCCCCACTTGGGTTGGCTTCTCTTCTGCTATTTTTTTAGCACTTGACATACAATTAGAACCATCATGCTGGCTTTGGACTTCAGTGGGATGTGATGACCTAGTGAGCCTCTTGAGAAAATGGGAACTTGGGTCATAATACAAGAAATAAAAGAGCATATTCAAGTAAAATTATTGGATTGGAATGGTCCCAACTACATTGGAGAAATTAAATGAGTAGTTGAAATAAGTCTAGAAATAAAACTATAGAAAGTAATCAAGATGTACTTTAATCTACATTAGTTCCACATTAAGATCGGATTTAGCTGCATCAACGCTTCACAATATGATTTAAAAAGCAAAATCTTGTTACTAATGAACCTTTTGTGTTGGTCTGATAGTCAGAGTGTTCACCGCCTTAAGTGTAATATGAGTTCGAGTTGCGTTGCTGTTAAGGTTTTATTCTCCTCTTATAAAGTTATAAAATTCTTCTTCTTTTTCTAATTGTGTATTTGATTCAATGTACTATCTAAAAACATCAACTGAGATAACACCCAAAACCTTAAACTTTGAAATTGATCAAATTTCTTTTGATGGCAACTTTCCCTTTTGCTAACCATTCATTTAATGAGTAGGTCCAGTCCTGGGGGTCGTCTGGAGGTGCGACCACTCAGGGTCCAAGACTAAAAAAGGTTCAAAATTGTGTTTTTTTAATTTGTAAGGGGTCCAAAAAAAAAATTTAACTTTTAAATGCCAAAATTTTTTTTACTAACTTTTAAGACACCTAAATTTTGTTTCTCCACCTTTTAAATAGCCTAAAACCCCATTTTATTATTTTACCTAGGACTCCAAAAATGTTAAGAACAGACCTGCTAATGAGCACAACAGAAAATGGGTAAAAAATTAGCAAATGATGAGTATTAGATTTATCTTTTGTTAAATTAGATAAAAGTAAAATATTTGATACATTGTCCGTAGAGTTTTTAGACTTCGCAAGTAGTTGAATGATGACACATGTTTCTTTCAAGATGTAACACCCAAATTTTTTTATCCAGTGATATTATTCAATAATCGAATATAGCAAAAACTTGAAGAAATTTGAAAAGGAGATACATAAAGAGAATTCTTAAAGAATTAATTGATTTGGAGTCAGAAATCAATGAAAAAAATTGTGAATGTGAAAAGGTGGAAAAGAGACTAAATTGAAAAATTAGAAAAATATTAGGACTAAAGTGATATTTTCTTATAAAGTATGAGGAATTAATAAATCCCCTATTGAGAAAATTATGCTCTAATTATTGGAATGAGAAACTATGTCATTATCCACTTAGCAGCACAATCATGGATGTTCATGGATATTTGATTTGTTTTCTGCAAATTCAAATATGATATTTTAATTATTATCTGCTACATACATATATATAAATTGTTGGATATTCATTATTTAAATTTTTTATTCATATTTGAATTCGAGAACCCATTATTTGAATTTATTCTTGTTAATAATTACATTCGAATTCGAATTTCAAAATCTATTATTTGCTTTACTTTTAAATTTTTATTTTGAATTTATAAAATTTCGATGTTTAGTACATTCAGATGTTTAGTGTATGATTTAACTAATTCATATTCGAATCATAACACTTAAATTTAATGCAATGCAATCAATTTAAATTTGATGGTTTTATACACTATATGCCTACACAGGGCGAACCCAAATGACAAATAAGGGCTTTGGCTTTTTTTTTTTTAGTTCAAATGATTAAATTGTATTTTTAGTTCTTACAAAAATTATATAATTTAATCTACACTTTTTTAATACAAAACTTACGCCTACAACCCCTCCAATAATTTTTTAAACTTTTTTAACCCTTTGATGCAAAGTTCCTAACTTTGTACTTAAAATTACATTAAAAATATTAAAAACATATCATGACACAAATATATATATAGAAATGCAAATTATGATAGTTAATTGTGTGTTTTTTTTTAGTTAAAGATGAAGAAATTTAATGTTGTTAACAATTGAACTTGAATTTTAAAATAGAAAAAGTATAAGAATTAAATTCTTAGAAAGACTAATCGCAAATTTAAAAAGAGTACAGAGCCTAGAGTATATTTTAACCTAACATTTCATATTCTTACTAAATTGGTGTCACATTTCGAGCAAGTCTCAATTTAGAGGAGAATTTACAAAAAGCCCCTTTTATTTACAAAGCCCATATATGAGATTTGAACCCAAAATATTATGATTTTTAATTTGTTAGATAAAAAAAATTAAAATAATATATGCAGTTTAATTTGTTTTAAAAATAAAAATAATCACTCCTAAAGGATTTGAACTTGGATGCATGCACAACAAATAAGTATATATGGGCACTTGATAGATTATAATAAACATTAGTTCATATGTAAGGGGCTTATGATCAATAAGCATATCATATGCCCAATAGTTCATATGATCAATTATAAGCATATCACATGATCAATAGTTGAATTGATCAGTTTTTCACGTAATCACCATACATACCTATCATCACCATGCATGCATATGTATATTGTCCATGCATATGATGGCTATTATGTATGATATATGATCTATATGCATTCTTATGACCAATAGTCCATATGATCACTAGTTCATACAAAACATCTTCTTTTGCGCATTAATCCTTTCTATCCCTCAACAATGACAAAATGCTCTTCCTTTGCATTAATTCTTTGTCATCCCTTATTTAATTTTCATTAAATAAAATTCCATCAACCATCCATATCATTAATAGCATTCAATTTTGGTTTTGGCATCTATATTGACACTGGACACTCTTTGCACAACAGGAAGGAGAAATTTAGTGCCTACAAGGATGAATTCAGATAATTCATGCAAAGAATCGTTGAAGACATGGGGTATGAATATGTGAGCTCTATCACGATTCAAGATTACCCATTGACCAAACTCTATGACATGTTGATACCAACAGCTCGGTCCAATTCAAAGGCCATAATAGTGATGGGTTTAGGTTTCCTCAAGAACTAATCACGAGATTCAAATCCTAGCAGTTAAAGTCAAAATTCTATTTATTCGTTCAAGACTTTATAACGAAAAAAATTCGAGAAGAAGAGTTGGAACTTCAAGACGATGAATTTTGGAGTGAGGATGAAATAGAAGGGACTAATTTTGTTCGTGGGCATAAACTCTCAATATATGATGACAAGCCCATATGAAAAATGCTAACCAGCTTAGGCGTTTCCCTTCAAGGATCCCAATCAACCCTATAAGCTTAAGCGTTTCATATTGAGTTCGGGTTTTAGGCTTAATTTTTATTATATATGGCCTAATATTGTATTTATCGACTCTTATTATTTTATTATTTTATTATTCCGAATTTTTTAAAATTATTAAGTTTTTTTAAGTAATTTAGGAGTTTTATGTCAACAAGAAAATTTTATTTAAAACTACTTCTTGTTTAGATTAATTAAAGTTTTAGTATACTTTAGAGTTTTATTTAGATATACTTAGCTAGCCTATATAAAGGCTTATTCATTGTTTATGAAGGAGATATTTACTTTTTCATTAATAAAGATTTAAACTCTAGGAGTTGATATCTTTGTGCAAAATTTCTTTCTTCTGATTTTTAAAAGTAGTTTTCTTCTCGATTTTCTTCAAGGATTCGTGGGAATCCACTTTTCAGCCTTCAATTTGCCAATAATTATTTTTTGGAGGGTTGATTAGAGCATTAGTTGAGTATGTTGGGATTTATATCTCAAAGGGTCTAACTGAACAATTATCCTTCTATCCATCATATTCATCAGTTTACTCATTTCATATTCCACTTTTAAATTTCGTCTTTTGTTTATTTATTATTTTGATTATTTATATTCCTCAATTTCTTCTTTTAGTGTTTTTGTTTTTTTAATTTCTAAATTTGTTTATTACTTCTTTCATATCATATCCAAATCTTTCTTTCTTCGAATCGAGCAACTTGAATTCGATCCTTCTTCTGCTTCCTCCACTCCAATTCCGTATCACATGCATCTAAATTTTGAGTATGTCATTGGTATAAAAAAAGTATGTCGAAGTTGAGCCATCAATTGAAACTACATATGATGCAAGGAGAAAGGCAATACATTAAACAATATATAAATAGGAGTCGTTTTTATTTTGGTCACCCAAAAAATTTAATTAAATTAAGCACTTCATTGTTAAATGGTAACAAATGACTTACAATACATTTGTAAGAAAAAAATTGAGATGATCAAAATAGAAACGACTTTTATTTAGAGTAACTATCAAGTAGTTTTCCCTAATTTTAGAGTACTAATGTGAAAAAGCATGTTAGACTTCCGTTACCATTTAACAGTGAAGTGACCAATTTGAAAAATTTCTTTTTTTTTTTTTTGCAATGACCAAAGTAACAAATAAATTGTGGATACCAAAATAAGAACAACCCTTATTTAGAGTGACTAACGGAGTAATACATCCATTTTTTATTTCGATCTTCATTTTTCCATTTGAAGAGTTCACATCTTTGCATTAAACAATATAAAAAATGGTCAATATACCCTAAACCTTAAAACCCTAACACTAAATTCTAATACCAAATATCAAGACGGATGAGTCAAATAATTATGATCTTATTTTTTTTTGTTTTGATATATTATGAGTTTATTCTTAATCATGCAAATATGATTGTAAACAAATAAAAACCTTATTCCAAAACTTACTAATCAAGTAGTCAAATTTTCTGCATTTACATAATCCACTTTCTTATTGAATGAGAACAAACAGAACTTTCTAGGAAGGTAAAAAAAAAAGAGTAAACTTTCTCAAATATAAAACAACAAAATATAAAAAAACAAAAAAACGCAATTAGTTAACCACTTCATAAATCAATTACAATCTTTACAAACCCTAACACTAGTAATGATGTAATGATCCAACTTTCGTCAATGTCAAAGAACTCGGTTCAAGGCCGAATTTTCTTAAACCGAGATAGTTCAAGTATTAAACCAAAGAAATTACGAGACTCTGCTGGGGAGTGGATTGAAGGTTTCTGCAGGTATCTTGGAAGGGGATCGGCGTTAAACTCGAAGCTGTGGGCGATTCTTCATGGTTTAGAAATGGCCCAAATGAGAGGATATGGCAAGGTGGTAGTTGAGACGGATTGTAAGATGGCTATGGAGTTGATTAAAGAAGGCCAACAAAATCTACAGTCTACAATGCTAGTAAGGAAGATCGTGTTGTTACAGTAACATTTCAAGGAGGTTAAGCTCCAATATGTGCCTAAAGAGGGAAACAAAGTCGCCAATTGGTTAGCTCAATCATCCTCTACCAATGATATCCACTTAGTTGGTATTGACGCTCCTTCGGATATGGTTAGGAAATTACTTAAAGATGACAAATGTGATTTCACATATGTACAAACTATCTGAATAAAGGCAAGATGGTGTCTTCTTTTATCTATAAAAAAAAAATTACGAGTGAATTAGTAATAACATTTATAAAGTGATTTATTTAATTGATTAAAGAAAATAGTATAGAGACTAAATTGTATAGTAGTTAAAACTAGTTGAAATTGATTTAGATTTGTGTGGGGGCTTAAATAGTTATTAAATCATCCTTAAGAGAAATAGGACCATTATTAATGTTATTGTTAGTGGAGGCCTTAATTTTGTACATCATCCTTCCCTAACTATTACCAAACTAATCTTAACCATTAAATTAATTGATAGGAAAGGTTAAGATGGTAATTGCAAGGGAGGATTATAAAAGAAAAAAAGGATGACCATTGAACATTCATTAAAACAACACAGGGAGAAATACAAATAAAAATTTGTCAAGTTCCATGCCTACACAGTGAGCTCTAACTACCATGCAGGTGAGTTTTCTTTTAATTTTACACTATTTTTTATTATAAAAGTAGATGATCATGACCCAATTAGTAAATTTTGGAATTTTTAAGTTTAGTTTAAATCACTATTAATGAAAGCTTAGAAAATATAGAGAAATGGGTTTTGATTTTATATATCTACCGATTGTTGAGCTTGAATTATGAAGGAAATTAATTTTGTATAATTTACCATTGATGCATGCTTATAGATGTTGGAAAGCAAAATTTATAATCATGAAATGATAAGAATTAAGCTTGGTTCATATAAGGAAAATGTTATAAATTAAGTCGATGGTGTAGAAAGAAAGCTTGGATAAACTTAAGCTTTAAGATAATTGTTGGTTTATTAGGGACCTTTTTGTAAGGAATAAGAATTATGGAGTTTATTAGTATAAAATGACAGTTTAAGGTCCGTGGAGTACAAATACGAAGTTGGATTTAGATTTGATTGGGTAAATTGTAAAATACGAGAACCTCGAATATTAGTGAAATAAAGGACCTAATTGAAAACTGTTTATAATAGGTTTAATTTGAATACTTATAAGTTCGAAGATAATGTTGAAGTCCAATTTTAACCGGGTTCGAGTTTTTGATTTTAATTAAGATTTAAATTGGTTTTAAATTTATTTTAAATTTAAATTTATCTAATTAAATTTAAATTTACTTTAAGTTTAAATTTAATTAAATTTAAAACAATAATAAATTTAATATAAAATCAAAAGCCCAATGAATGTCCATGTTACACAAATCAATGTCCAATTAGAGAACAGGCCTAAAATTGGGGTCCAATTTCTAAACTGGCCCAAGTTCCCTTAACCCATTTACACTCTTGCCCAAACTAGCCCAAATTATATGACCCAAAAAGGCCCAGAATTACATCAACTTGCATTGCCTGCCTTCATCCCAAGCAATTGAAGAGCGCCACGTCAGCATTGATCAGCAAGTTGCTTCTACCACAGCCACCGTCTCCAACTTGCTCCAACCACCACTATCATGGCTGACCTGCAAAAAAGAAGGAAAAGACAGGCATTAATTTGCAAGAAACAAATTGTAATGATAGAAATATTGGCTATAAAAGCCAAATCAGAAGTTGTGTAATGGGGACCCCTGTTTAAAAAATCGATACGAACCCTTTTGAAAGATCAATTAAAAAACCCTGTTCTTGAAAAATCAATACACGAACCCTCTTTAAAATCAATATACAGTTACAATCTTTAAAAAAAAGAAGCAATCAATACAGAAGCAGTGAGTTTTCGCAAACCAGAATACAAACAAGGAGTCATTAATAACCAGACAAGGGCAGTTTACCACGTATAAATTTTATGTTCATGCATACTTATGGTACATTTATTATTTTAATAGTCAAATAAAATAATTTTACATTCGGTGCATACATTAATGACTATTTAATATTTCTGTTGTCATTTACTGATCCGTTTTAAAAAAAATGTATTAATAAACCCTTCAAATAACATTTTGGTATTAATGGCGATAATAACTACTTTAATGACGATTAATAATGTATTAATTATTATAATATTAATATTTAATAAAAATAAAAAAAAGAAATCGAAAGGATAGGAGCTTCCCTGATCGTTGCCGCCGTCCACCACTGCAAAGCCACCGCTGAGCGACGCCTGTGTCCCGTCGTATCCAAATCTGCACCAAAAAAACAACAGTGAAACTAGAGACAGAATGAAATTGAATCAAAAAATAGAAACCCCAAGAAGTAATCCTTTTTGACTCGTTTTCAGGATCGAAAAGTTTAGATCTGAGAATTTCAACCCCAGATCTGTTTTCTCCCAAATCTGTTTCGCATAATATTTTAAAAGAAATAATTAAAAGGCTTAAAAGTGATGAAAACAGGTTTAAAGCATGAGAATAAAACCGATCCTAGGCTTTAAAATGAAAACCAAGGAAGAAAGATGAAGGATTGTTCTTACCTGCGGCGGCGCATGAAAAATCGGCAGCGACGGATGTATGGACTGACAGCTGCGCGTGACCGGGAACGATCACGACGCACGCCCACGCGCGGGATGGGCAGCAGCCGGAGTTGGGTTGAAGGATGGTCGGCCTGGGGAGTTTGAGAGAAAAAGAAAAAGGGCTGAGGGTTTTTTTTTTTTTTAAGAGGGAAGCGAAAGAATTTTTGATTTAAAAATTGGATTTTAAAGCATGTACTAAACGGCGCCGTTTGGAGCATGGGTTCAAATGGCCAAAACGACGCTGTTCTGATTAAGGACCCATGGTTTGACCCGATCCGACCCGACCTAGCCTCAGGATCCGCTTTTTTTCAAAATGGGTTATTTATACAATTGGTCCTTCCAATTTTTTTGATTGTTTTAATTTAATCCTTTTATACTTTTAATTATTTTTTATTTGGCCCAATAATTTTTATTTCTTTTCAATTTAATCCCTTACTTTTTTAAATGCATCAGAAGATGCCACGTGTCACTATGTTGGTTGCAATCAGTCCCTTTTATTTTTAATTTGTTTTAATTTAAACCATAAATCAAGTTCTATGTAATTACCAAAATTGGCCCAGAAATTTTTCAAGATTTTCAAATTGGTCCTTTGACTTTAGGATGCCTGTGGGGCTGCCACGTGTCACTTATTTTTTGTTTTATTGCCCTGAAGGTCCCTAAACTATCTAGAAATTGTATTTTAACTCCTGAACTTTTAAAAATTACATTTTTGACCCTAAAATTTCCAAAAATTACATTTTTGCCCCTAATTTCCAAAAATTACATTTTTGCCTCCAAACTTTCAAAAATTCCATTTTTAACCCCAAAACTTCCATAAAATTACATTTTTGACCCCGAGCTTCCCAATATTACATTTTGACCTCAAAACTTTCAAAAATTACCATTTTACCCCCAAATATCCAAAAACTCTATTTTTGATCCTGATTTTTTCTAAAGATTATGTTTTACCCCGAATGTCCAAAATATCATTTTTTTAGCCCAAATTTTCCCAAATTACCATTTTTTCCCTTGAGAGTCCAAAATTACTATTTTTCCCCCGAGTAATTAAAGGTCCCGTTTTCAATCCCGATTGCGTCATTTTTCTTCCTCATCAATTTGCATTTATTTTCATTATTATGCACCTGTATTTTATATTTTTGCATACCATTTATCTGCTTATTATCTTGCTTCGTGTTATTTAATTTCTCTTATTAATTGCTTATTCGTATTTAAAAATTACACGTTCACTTTCGAAGTTATTTTTAAACCGAGGCAATGTTCTTTTCGTGCGTAAACTTCGGGAAATCATGCCCTAACGTGTCGGGTGTGATTTTTTCGTATAACTCGCACGAATCAAATATTCTTTTCCAAGTTTTTTATGCTTGTTAACTTCGAGATTCCGAGAATGTCGCATCCTAACGTGTTGGTCACGACTTTAATTCTTTACGAAAATCGAAGTAAACGAGCATCCCGTATGCAAATTTTTCAAGTCATATGTCCGAGGGTTGCATTTTAAATTCAATACGAAATTTTCAAGTTCTCAAAATATATATCTATACAAATGATTTTAAAACAAAACGAGGCAATGTCCTTTCATGTAAAAACCTCGAAAAATCGCGCTCTAACATGCTGAGTGTGATTTTCGTAATTCGTGTAAATCGGATATCCTCTTCAAAAGCTTTCAAAATATCCTCCAATTTTATGTATCTATATACAAAGGATTTTTAAAATAAAACGAGACAACGCCCTTTCGTCTGAAGACCTCGAAACACCATGCCCTAACGTGCTGGGTGCGATTTTTTCGTTTAATTCACACAATAGGATATTCTCTTCAAAGTTTCTCGAAACGTCCTTCAATTTTGAAACTCTGAGAATATAGTGCCCTAACGTGTTGGACACGATTTCCAATTCTCATAAGAGATTCAAAACATAGGGACGAGTTTTCAAAAAAGGGTTTCCTTTGAAATTATACAAAGCTTTCTAAAACAAAGATCGCATTCTAAAATATTACTCGAGTGTTCAATGTTTTCACAAATCAAGACCCGAAAGTAATCATGTGGTACCAATTTTGGGCGTGTGAGGGTGCTAATCCTTCTTCATGCGTAACCGACTCCCGGACTTGTTTTTCTGGATTTCGAAGACCGACATTTTTAAAATGTTTTTAAACGTTTTGTGGTGATCCAATCACACCCAAACAAAAGATTAGTGACGACTCCCGTTTTTTCCAAATTTTTAAAATACTTTTTTCGAAACTTCGTTTTTCAAAATGGTTTTGACAGATAATAATTTAAATAATTTCCATTCCCGATTTATTGAACAAGGCTGAATACGATACCATAATATCAAAAAACAAAGGAAAGGTAACGACAAACAACAATTAACGAGTTGGTTTGTGCTCTCTCATAATTGTTCTCAATTTATTCATTAATTAGGTAGTTAATTATAATCCGATGATATTGGTGACAAACATGATCGAGGTATGTATATATTTAACTACTTGATTTGATTCAGCTATGCCAAATTATATATATGTAACTGCGACTATGGGTCGTGTTTGATAATGTGATACTATATGATACAATGAGTTTTAGTAATAAAAAATAAAGAATAAAGCCCTATTAATGGTCTCGAATAGAGTTATACATGTTATAAGATTTGTTATATGGAGTTACTTAGTGTCGATCACATCTTATTTCGGTTACATTCCGATGAGTGTTGGGCACACATTACTTCGGTACCATACCAATGAGCGTTGGACGCATATTACTTGGGATGTTTCAATAAGCATTGGGTGCATATATATTTAGCACCAGACGAATATTACTTTGGTGGTTCTCCAAAGAACTAGGTGCATTTTATATTGGTGAGATGGAGGATTAATCTGCATATCCAGTCTTGAATTTGTGTCCAGTTAATAGGGGAGATAATACAAGTATAACATATTGCATAATATATAAATTATATGTGTTATAACTGTGAAAATGATGAACATACTATTTGATAATTGATATCGATTGTGGAAACTTGAATAGCATGTGAAAGAATATGTGTGATTATAAGACAAGAGCCCTGAGGGTGTAACAATATGTACTATACAAAACATATGTTGAATCACGATAATCTTGAGAAAGCACTAAATAACGAAACTGTGAAATAGTAATTTACATTATAGTTTGTTTATAAAGGTTTTAGTAGCTTGACTTTTGCTTATCATGTATAAGCATTGTTATCATATTATGTAAGCACCACTGAGCTCTTATGGTCAGCATGTGGATTGTTTGTTTCTATGCGCAAGTGGCGATTAGGTTTTGGACTGATTGAGGAGAGTCAACAGCATCCAAATCTCACATCTCAGCTCAACTAAATTTTTGTAAGGTTTCGTTATATTTGTGAGTTGTAATGGCATGTACCTAAGTAATTAGGGGTCCTATAAGGTCTTTTGATTGATACAAATTGTTAATATCTATGTTGGGACATATTTTGGCCACTTTGTAATCGTTGATGATGGAATTTAGACAGGTAAGTATAAGTCTTTGATGTTGATAAATTATGAATTATATATATCTATGGGTGATGCATTCATTGAGATGTTACTAGGTGTTGATTATGTGCTTTTAGGAGCCAAATTGATGTTGGTTGATAGTTTGCTATAATGGTTTTATACATGTATGATTTGGTGTCCTTAATGCATGAAGAAAAGTTATACATTTTGCAACTTTACCATTTGGTCTCAAGCCAATGAGGCTATTGTCTTGAGACATCAATAATAAAATGACCAATCTAGGCATTTCTGGATAATGACACAATACAAGTAACATCGAAACCAAGGTTCCAAAAAAGGAAAGCTAGGCCTCAAGACATAAAACCCAATGTTTCGAGACAGAAAAATAATGAAGCTAGGGGTTTGAAACAAGAGAATTCTATCTTGAGACATGGTCCTCAATGTCTCAAGATAGCTAGTTGAATTTTTATAGTTGAGTTATGATTTGAGTCTTGACTCCATATTTGACCCCATAAAATCCCAAGATTACTTAGATGAGATTGTTGGACATTTGTAATGCATGTTTATACTTGTAATTTAATGGTTTAAATCATGTTATGTTTATATGCTTGATTAATTCGTAAATCATACAAGTTAGTTTGAGTTACTTCAACAATGTAAGGTGACATCATACATTCAGATCCAACAATCGGATCGGGTGTGAGACAAATGCTCATGAACTTAGTCATAAAAAATTTTGGTAGACAAATACGGTTCTGCACAATATTCTCCATAAAAAATGAGATTGTGTTTAGTAAAGAATGAATTATAATACTTGAGCTTTTTCCTTCATCACATTTAATGTTTTGGAAACTCCTGAAATAATTATTGATGAGAGAAAACATTTTTCACTCATTGTGGTAATTATACAATTAAAAAAGTTTTAAACCCTAAAACTTTCATTAACCCAAGATAAATTTTAAATGAGGAAAGATCTCTTCAAATTTGAATTTCAAATTCTAAAAAAGCAAAATAAGATTTCATTAACCCTAAATTTAGTTCTCAATATATAATTAAAAAGTTTATTTGATTCCTAAATTGGAAAAAATAAACATAAATGACATTAAATATTAAGTACATTATTCAAAAATAGATTGGGCTAAAAAATACCATAGGTTGTTAACTATTTGAATGGTTGGATTGTGAATTAATTAATTATTAAGGTACAATAATTTATTTATTTTTTAATTTTATAAAAAATATTTTATTCATTCATTTAATTTTTTACTTTTTTAGTTTTAAACTTGTATTGTTTTCATCATATCACTCCAAATGAATGAAAAAGTTAACGATTTTTTAATTTTATTGGCATTCCATATACGTGGATGATACATTAACATTTAATTAATTTTTTAAATTTAAAAAAAATAACAGTGTGTCATCTATGTGACAATCCATGTGCATATCACGTTATTAAAGTTAACAAATGTTGACTTTTACATTTATTTTAAAATGATTTGACAAAAAATACAAATTCAATAGCTAAAAAAAATAAAAAACAAAAATTACTTTTTTAAAAAAAATTTAAAGAGCCAAAAAATTATTATGTCATACATTAATATCTAATTAACGTCTTTCAATATTTATGTCTGATTAATGTCTTCAAACAGTTTATATTCGTCATTATTAGATCCATTTATTTCAGAGTCAAGATTTTATCATTTCAATTAAGAAATGGTGTTTATAAACGGGTTAAAGATTGTTATTCTTTTAAAAACACTCACGATGAGAGAATTAGTCATTGTTATCTATGTAAATACCTCGACTTCGTTAAAAAAACGATTTTACTTATAATTTAATTAATTAAATATTTTTAAGAATAAAAATTTGAAACTAAAACTAAATGAGGGCCTAACTTGTTTGGCTTAACCCCAAACCTATATACAAGATGGGTGAGGGAATAGCATTTCATTTTAATTAAAGACTGAAACAGGGAAATCTTGATGTTCTTCTTACGAGCTATAAACTTTAGGGAAGTCTAGATTTTATAGTGGCGGCGTTGCAGCTCTATAAAAACCCTTTACTATTATTACAACTTCAGACAAACATTTGCAATAAACAATTTTAAATATGAGTTTTACAAGTTTATCAGTTCATCGTTTTCTTCAGACTTTGGTTGCCTCATCTTTTAATTCCAAGGTATCAATCTCTTCTTCCCTCAAGTCTATTTGTTTTTGCGAGTAAAGGTCTTCAACCATCATGGTTTCGTCTGCTCTTAAATTAGGTTCAGAATCAAGAGACAAAACCTTAAACATGTGTAATTTCTAATGGTCGGAATTTATATGATGATGTTAGATGGTAATGCAATTTTGTTTTCAGGATAAAACTTATCGTTATTTCGCATCAAATCCTGCGTTTGCCTTACACCAACCACGCAAGGCTTCATACAAGTAAATATTTTACTACTAATCTTACTTTATGTTCCACTTTTTTCTTCTGTCTTTTTCTCCTCTTCTAATCGTTTTAGGATATTCACACTTGTCTCACTCTCTTTCTTTCTTTCTTTTTTTGCCACATATTCATACTTATCTGAATTATATAAATTTTATTTAACATTTCGTTTAGTATTGATACTGAGAAATTATTTTATAGATCTTTATTACCATATTATCTATGGTTTATTTCTAATTATTTAATGACATTTAAGCAATTTTTTCATATCAGCACATAGTTTTGATAATTTTTTTACTCTGAACCTCAAATCACGAATTCCAAACCCTAAATCTCAAACTTGAACCTTAAACCTCAAACCCCAAATTTTAAGTTCAAAGTTCGAGGTTCACAATTTTGAGTTTACGTTCGAGGTTTAGGGTTTGAAATTTAAGGTTTGAGTTTATTTAGGGTTTGAAATTTAGGATTTAAGGTTTAGGGTTAAAAAATTATCAAAATTATGAGTTGATATGGAAAAAGTTACTAAAATATCATTAAATAATTGAAAAAGAACTATAGATAATGTGGGGGAGGAGTGTCCATAAAATAATTTCTCATTAATATTAGTATAATTTTGAGCTTAAATGGTATATTTCATGACCAAGGTTTTTTGGGGGTTAAAATCTTAGTTTGGTCACTTAAGTTGAAAAGGCTTTTGCAGTTCAAAAATCCTTGTTTAGTAACTTATCTAAAGTCGAGTTATTAGATTGGATGAGTAGCATAATTTATACCAATTTCAAAATCGAAATTAAATTCAAACCTTATGTTTAATTTTTTTATTAAGAAAGTCATTATTATTATTATTATCTGATGGAGATGATGGGATATACAGTGAAGATGAGAATGGTGAGATGGAGTGGGAGAAGCTTGGATTTGGTCCCCGATCAACTGATTTTATGTACACCATGAAATGTTGTGACGATGGAAATTTTGTTCAAGGAAACCTTACTCCCTATTCAAACCTTGAATTCAGCCCTTTCGCATGTGCCTTAAATTATGGGCAGGTAATTATCACTTTCTTTTTTATTTTTTTAGCTAATGCACACTTTATATATCGTTTTTGCAGTTTCATCCTCAAAACTTTTTTAAACCCGTTTTAATCCTTAACATTATCAAATGATAGACACTCTCAGTTTAGTCCCTAATATTATCATACGCTCATGATTCAATCCCTAATGTGATGCGTATGATTGAGTGAATATTTCAACCACTAATTTCTAATTTGAAGTTAAAAGAGGAGGTATTGTATAATATGAGATTCGGATTTGAAGTTTATTGGGTAATTAATGCTTAACACTAAATAATTGAGTTGGATATATATATTAAAATAAAAATGCAGGGCATAATAGAAGGTTTAAAAGTAAGCAGGAAAGAGGATGGGAGGCTGCTTCTGTTTCGCCCTGATCAACATGCCCTTCGCATGAAAATGGGTGCCCAAAGAATGTGCATGCCCTCTCCTTCCATCCATCACTTTATCCACGCTGTCAAACAAACTGCTCTTGCCAATATTAGATGGGTATTGCTCTTCTTCCTCTACCTTCTTTTCTTTTTAACATCCCCATCCATAAAAGTATTATGAAGATTTTTATATTAGGAGTTTGATTGTATTTTATTTTTTTAATTCAAAAAACGAGTAATTTAGTCTCTACATGTTAAATAAATAAAAGCGCAAAATAGTCCTTTTGTTAAAAATTTCATCCATCTCTACGGTTAAAAATTGGCACATGTATGTCAACAAGAAATACACGTGATAAGCCAGATGCAATTATCTGATTATTTCATCAATTACGTCTATTTAATAATAGATATGAATGAAATATTTAACAAAAATGAAAATTTTACTCTTTGATCTAGAGTACATGCACTAATTTATTTTTTTTAATAAACAGAGTAAAATACAATTTGACTTCATTATAAGGATCTCAATAATATTTTTACCGCAACACGAATAAAAATATATTTGTTGTTGTTGAAATTCCAAGTTCAAAGGTGTGAACTATGCGTGAGTTTATTTTTTATTTATTATAATTTATTTAAAGTTTGTCCAACTAAGTCTAGTCTTCTTCTTTTTCTTTTTTTTTATTAGTTAATGCAAGTGTTGAGTTTTCAAAGTTTCAAACAAAACGAATTATAAAAACTTAATATTTTTCAATATCATTGGGTGCATGGTCGGTGCACCATTTTTCATGCTCGATATAATCGATACGGACAGAACTTTTTACCGATGCGAAAAAGAATCATTTGATATTTCATTTGAGCATTGGGAAGGTGCGCGCCAATCAAAACAGTCGGAATGATCCTTTTTTTTTCTTGAAAAGATATTTTGGCACCTTTCTAGAAGTTAAAAAAATAAAATTGAATTATAAATTTCTAAAGAGGTTAAAATATAATTTTATAGTTTAATTAGGTTACAAATTCTCAATTTCTAAAAGGATTAAACTCTAAAGGGCTAGACTAAAAGTTTGTCACTCTTTTAGGAGAGGCATATGGGCTAAAACCCCTAGCGTCTCTCCTGCCTATATAATTTAGAATCTAAAACCCTTGATATAAATTTCTTGGCTTTCATTCTTATTTCAAAGCCCTAAACTATTAAACTCCTGTGCATGGAGCAACTGGAATAAGTGGATATAAGAAAAGAAATTTTGGAAATTACCCATTTGGATGACTTCAATTAGCAATAAATGAACAGGTTCCTCCACCAGGAAAAGGATCCCTCTACATTAGACCTTTGCTCATTGGAAGCGGTCCGGTTCTGGGCGTAGGTCCAGCGCCCGAATACATGTTCCTCACGTATGCTTCCCCTGTTGGCAACTATTTCAAGGTGCTCCTTTATTTAAACGATAAGTATATACCTAATCTCAGCTAATTTTAACTTCAAATGAGATTGAGTTGTTCGGATTGTTGATTAAACAGCAAGGCAAAACGCCTTTGAGGTTATATGTTGAAGAAGAACTGGTTCGTGCTTTTCCTGGTGGAGTTGGAGGAGTGAAATCTGTGTCGAACTATGGGCCGGTGAGTCCATTGTTTAGTAGGGGTAAACTTGCATTGCATGGGACAATATCAAACTTTGGGTTTTATTTTGTAGGTGTTGAAGGCACTTGTTAGAGCAAAAAGGCTAGGATTTTCTGACGTTTTATTCCTTGACTCTGTAAATAAGAAATATTTGGAGGAAGTCTCAGCTTCCAACATCTTTACTTTGAAGGGAAATGTAATTTCAACTCCTCCTATAAGTGGGACAATTCTTCCTGGCATTACTCGTAAAAGCATTATTGAGATTGCGCTTGCTCTTGGTTTTCAGGTCAATCATTCTCTTCACCCAAAACTTATACTGAACATAAGAGCAGAATTGATAATTAAAACTGCAACAGGTAGAGGAAAGAGCTATATCAGTGAATGAATTGGCAGAAGTTGATGAAGTTTTCTGCACCGGAACTGCTGTGGGAGTTGCTGCTGTAGGGAGTGTCACTTACCGAGGCACAAGGTATTTTGTAGTTTAAAGGGAAATTTTGTCTTCACAAATCGTCTAACATGTACGATCATGTGCTACAGATTTGAGTTCAAGGTGGGTGAAAACACTGTATGCCAAGCATTGGGCTCCACTCTTGTAGGCATTCAAACAGGGTTGATTGAGGATAAGGAGGAGTGGATTATCAACATTCAATAACTCTTCTGTCATATATGAATCAGTATTGGTAGTTGATGAGTTCAAAATAACTTTTAATCAGCAATATCACCTTATAAAAAATGTTTGATTTCGCAATACAAACAATCGAAGCTCAAAACCATTTGCACCATCAAAATCAGTTGACCTATAAACTGATACGGTTTGGTTGAATCGGATTCAATAATCAGTTGAGCTAACAGTTGAACCGATTTCGGATTAACCTGGCCAATTAGATTCCAGAACAACCAATTCAATCGATTCAAAGCAAATAAATTATTAAAAAATCAAAAATAAAATTATAAAAATTGGTTATGCTACCCGTTCAAATGTTTTTTAGCTTGGTTCAAATCAAATAAATTATTAAAAAATCGAAAATAAAAATTATAAAAATTGGTTCAATTGTCAATTCAAATGGTTTTTTAGCCCGATTTAATCAGTCTGTACTAATTCACGGATCAACTAGTTTTTTTACTGCTCACTAGATCGATGCCCTAGCTCAGTTGACATCAGCATTATTGCTAGCGTAGAAGGACGTGGGTTCGAGTACACTGAAGCACGTTATTCTCCTATTTAAGGGTTGAAAAAAAATTATGAATAATTATAAACATTATAAAAAAAATAATGCAAACACAATATAAATGCTTTTTTTATAAATTGAATCAATATAATGCAAAATACGAAATAACTTAAGACATCTCATCGAAAAAAAAATTAAAATTGAATCGCTATAATAAATTATATAAAATAAAAAACAATAGAAAATAACATAAATACAACACAGAAATTTTTAACATGTGAATATTATATATAAGTTTATAATAGACTTTACATATGAATATAAGAAGAGTATGATACAGAATAATATGAATATTTTATAAAAATATGAGAATGAAGGCAAGATAAATAGGGGACGAAAAACATGACATAAAATTAGAAATAAATTAAATATTATTATTTTAAAAAATAACATGAACATGATACAAATATATTTATGCATCAAAATTTACATAAAATTAATTATTAACATGCAAAAATTATTTAAATTTATGATACATTAAAGACATAAAAATACGAATTACTTTATTAACTTAACTTCCAGGGTTTTTTATGACTATTCAACTCTTAATATATTTCTGAATTATTTCTTAAAAATTACATAATTATCTTTTTATAACATGATCAGTGGTGAAATCAGGTTATTAATTTTAGGGGTCAAGCTAAAATTAGAAATGCTATGTAATGGTCGATTTAAACATATAAACAATCTATTCAAAAGAAGCAGTATTTCAACACGATAATCAGTTTAAACATATAAAAAAATCAATTCAAAAGAAGCAATATTCCAACAATTAAGATGAAATAGCATATAATTACTTCAAATTGTGCATGACATTCTTTCAAGGAAATAAAATCACTAAATATAGAGTATGAATCAAAAGTTTCAGCAATCTCTCTCTAAATATAAACAACAATATTATATGTAAGAAACTCATCATCAATTTTGTTGCAAAGCCTTGTTTAGTTGTATTTGAAATAGAAAGAGTCACAGAAGACCAATTAATCTATCAATAAGAAAATATACATTTGACATCTATGTCTCTCCTAATCTTTGCAAGGGTCAGAAATTGTGAACAAGTTCTGCAATTTCAGATGATTTGGAACATTTTGCTTATAATGTTGCAGTTGATACTTCAAGATTACTTTCTCTTGCTCTATGAAATCAAGAGAATAATATTTTTCCACAATGCAAAAAATATCATCCATATTGAAGGATTTATAAGCATCCTTCGAATCCAAAGCGGAGCTAAGGGTAAGAAGATCAATTATCTGTTCATTAAATCTACTATTTACCTTAAAAAGTTGAGAATCTATAGCAGCATTGAATATCTCAACCCGATAATGGTACTCCATATTGAAATCAACATGTTGGTGAGGACTACGTTTTAACACATATGGAGAATCCATATCAAGAACCTCAATATTGTGCTTTTCACAAAATGCTTTCGCAACTTCCAACAAATTGTCCCAACTATTTTCTTTCAACTTTCATATCAAAGTTTTGGTACTTCAGACTAAGTACATAGCATTTACTATATTTTGGAATTTTTGTTGTAGATGTTGACAAATAATATATGTAATGCTCATTATCATTTCCTAATTCAAAATTCACATAACTTTCGGCTTGGTTAACCAATTTTTATTCCGTTTTCACAGGAACGCTCATTGCTTCACAAGCTATCATTTGACATAATTTTAAACAAAGTGACCAAGGTTTTTGTTCTTCCCCTTCACTTTGACCGAAACTTACTATAACATTATTTAGCTATTTTTGTTTCATTTTTACACTTCTAACAAATTAGAAACCGTCTCCTAATCATTTTCCATCCAAAAACATAGATATTTCACTTAATTTTATAAGCTTCGAAGTTCCATCAATATCCTTAAATGACAACTTTTAATACACTTGATAAAACATAAAATTATTGGTATATATATGTAAAACAAGTTTTAAATATTCAAAATCTATGAAAGCTTGAAGAAAAACTTACCTTATACTTCAAATTTGGAGGAAAAATGATAAAGAAATTTTTTTTCTTCTTTTCTTGCTAAGCGTCAATATAAAGAAGAAAGATGATAAAAGTCTCTTCATCTTTTCTTTTCTTTTTATATATATTATTATATTACCTATAAAATATTATTATATTAAGTAAACTATAAAATAAATATTAATTTATTATTATTTAATAAAAATATGATTCAAAAGTGTCAGGAGTAATTTAGCTTCTTCAAGAAAATTTTCTATTTGCCTTTATAAAGAATAAATTTTTAATATTATTTTTAATCCTATAAAAATATTGGAGGGATCTACTTATATTTTTAGGAGGGCTATAATATATATACAAAGGAAAAAATTACAAAAATCTAAAACTTTGGGGGTCTACTTATATTTTTAGGAGGACCATAGTGTAAATTTACAAAATACGAAATTGAAAAAATTTAAACTTTTGGGGGCCATGGCTCTCTGGGCTTCAACGTGGCTCTGCCACTGTTTTGGTACCAAGATGGGAAAAGGGTATAGTTTAGGTACCGATTTGTGAGTTAAGCTTTAAATATTTTAGGTTTAATTCACGATTTGGCCCCTCAAGTATATCCATTTTCTCACTTTTGTTGAAGTCCAATTTTGACCGGGCCCAACTTGGATTTTAAATTAAGTTTGAATTAATTTTAAATTTATTTAAATTTAAATTTGTTTTAAATTTAAATACATTTAAAATAATTTGAAACTTAAAATAAAATTAATAATGTCCAAAGTCCATTTACAAGTACGATTGGGCCAAATTTGACTAGCCCAAAGTACAACACAATTACAAAGAGCCCAATTGGGCTAAAATTTGGCTAGCCCAAATCCAAATAATCTCCTAGCCCAGACACCCAAAATTCCCACTACTGTTGCCACCTCAATCCCAACCAATGGGAGATCGCCACGTCGGCACCACCAGCCATCATCTCCAAGCAAGTTGCTCCTGCACAGCCGACTGCCACCTTCTCCAAGCTACTCCCAACCGCCACTGCTGAGCACCTGCAAAAAAAGAAAAGATGGATTAGGACTAGCATTTAAGTTGTAGGAGACAAATTAGAATGATTAGTAAAATTGGCTATAAAAACCAAATTAAATTTTGTAAGAAAGAGGGGGGAACTCTGAAAATCAACCCAAACTCTGTTCTTGAAATCAATACACGAACCTCGGTTCTTGAGAATACAACTACGAACCCTTCTTTGAAAAATTAATATACAAACCTTTATTCACAGACTTCTTGGTTCTAAATTTTTTTTACAAATCAATACAAAGTCAGACTCTCCAAGCATTTAGCAATTAAAGTAAGAACAATCAATAGCAAGCAAAAACACCAAGTGCTACCAGAACAATCCATCGAATATTAGCGAAGGTACGTTAAACATGTGTTAATTGTTTATTTGTCTTTTTGCTTTTTATTATTAAAACCTCAAAACGTTTTCATTCCCAATATTATACATTAATGCTTGTTAACCATTTCATTGCCATCATTTATTAGTCATCACTTTCTTATTTTCAAAACAGTAAATGAAAACATTAATAATAACTGTTTTAATAATATTAATATTTATTAATAATTAATAATAATAATTAATATTATAATAATTAAATAAAAAAGGGAGAAAATGAAAGGACAACTCCCCTTTGCTGGCGTAGCCATCATCGGAGGTTCGCGCCGGAGTCACCGCTAAATACCGTCACCGCCTCACCGTACACAGATCGGCCCAAAAAAGAAAGAACAACGGATCAGTAAAAGGTTTTTTTTTCTCAAAAAAAACAAAGGTTTTAACAATCAAATGGCTTCTAAAAGAGAGAATAATAAAAGGGCGAAGAACAGATCCCTTTTTAAAAAAAACGAATGGGTTGTTTTTAAATGGATTTGGAAATGATAGTAAATTTGAATGGAGGTTTTCATAAGAAGAAATCAAATCAGTCTTAGTAATGAAGATGAAAGAGATGAGTTTTTTTTAAAAAAAAATAAAGAAGAAAAGAGAAGAAAGAACGAATGAGAAGAAAGAGACATGTTCTTACCTGTGATTGCGCGTGGGAGGACTATCGGCGGCGAGGTAGTGATCGGACGGACATGCGTGGTCGGCGGCGACGGCCACGCGCGCCCACGCGCTGGGACGAAGGTGGCCGGAGGAGACCAAGAGATGGCCGGCCATGGGTCTGTTTTTGGGAACATGAGAGAGGGTTGAGAGAATATTTGAAAACTTTTTTTTAGAAATGAAATAGAAGTGAAACTTAGGTTAAAAAAAATGGGTTTTATAGGGCTATTAAACGACGTCGTTTTGGCATTCTGTACTTTGAACCAAAACGATATCGTTTTGACTATACCCATGGGCTGACCAAGTTTGACCCGACCCGCTCCAAGGATCCGCGTGTTTTTAATTAATAGATTATTTATGTAATTGGTCCTTCCGTATTTTTTATTTTTTAATATAGTCCTTTTTGTATTTTTAATTATTCTTAATTTGGCCTAGTAATTTTGTTTACTTTTCAATTTAGTCCTTTGACATTTTGAATGCACTAAAGGCTGCCACGTGTCATTACTTTGGCTTATTTATGCAATTAGTCCCTTTTATTTTTAATTTGTTTTAATTTGGTCCTTAACTTAATTTTTGTTTAATTACATAATTGGCCCAGGAATTTTTTGAGATTTACAAATTAGTCCTTTGACTTCTGGATGCCTGTGGGGTTGCCACGTGTCACCCATACTTTGGTTTTATTGTTTTATAGGTCCTTGAATTGTCCAAAAATTACCGTTTTACCCCTAAACATTCCAAAATTCCATTTTTGACCTCGATTTCACCAAAAATTACCATTTTATCCCTAAACTTTCCAAAATTCCATTTTTGACCTCGATTTCACCAAAAATTACCATTTTACCCCCAAACTTTCCAAAATTCTATTTTGACCTAGGTTTCACAAAAAATTACCATTTTACCCTCGAACTTTCTAAAATCCCAATTTTAACTCCGGTTTCACCAAAATTCCATTTTTACCCCCGAAAGTCAAAAATTACCATTTCACCCCCGAGCACCCTAAGGTCTCGTGTTCGATCCCGATCGTGTCGTTTTTCTTCTTCACTAAATACTTGCATTTATTTTAATCTTTATGCACTTGTATTTTACATTTTTGCATTCTATTTATCTGCTTATTATCTTGCTTCGTATTTCATTTCTTTTATTAATTACTATTCTACATTTTAAACTTACACGCTCATTTTTAAAGTATCTTCAAAGACGAGGCAATGTTCCTATCGTGTGAAAACTTCGAGAAATCATGCCCCAACGTGTCGGGTGTGATCTTTCGTATAATTCGCATGATGGAACATTTCCCTTAAAACTTCTCGAAACATTCCTCAAGTTTTGAAAATCCGAGAATATAGTGCCCTAATACGTTGGACACGACCTTTAGTTCTCATAAAGGATCGAAACACGGGGACGAATTTTCTTAAAAAGATTTCTTTTAAAATTACACAAAGCCGTTTAAAATAAACATCTTTTTTAAATTTTACTCGAGTTTTCATTGTTTTCATAAAATAAGACCCGAAAATAATCATGTGGTACCAATTTTTGGGCATATGAGGGTGCTAATCCTTCCTCATGCGTAATCGACTTCCGAACCTGTTTCTCTGGATTTCGAAGACCCACTTTTTTAAACGTTTTATGGTGATCCAATCACACCTAATAAAAGATTGTTGGCGACTCCCATTTTCCTTTTTTATTCCAAAATTAATTTAAAATGATTTTTCAAAATAGCCCCATTCCCGAGGTGGTTTCGACAGCTGGCGATTCCATTAGGGAACTTTTTTTAAACGAGAGTCAAGCCAAAATTGATAATCTTCGGGTCTTTTTTTGAGAACTTTTAAACTTCGATTTTATTTAACATGCGATCCTCGGCATTTTTGCGTCGTATTATACTCTGTGATATGGTTAGTATAATTTTTGCATCCATATGCATTGTGCTATTACCCTTTTAAGTGGAACCGGGAAACTACTCCTTCGTGAGGTCTTCACCTCTGTGCAAGATAGTAGATCGCTTTCGGGATTACAAAGTACCCTTGTTTTCGTGAAGTTTTCACTTCCGTGCAAACATGCGAGAAATGCATCCCCCTAAACCGAACTCATCCGCATGAGCCTGTAATGGCTGAGGATAGAGGAATCTGTTGGTTTGGGTACCCTTTACTTTAAAACTTAAACTACATATAGTGAGCCGTAAGCACTTGCCCTAGATGGGCTTAGGTCGAGCCCTGTTAGTATACCCGAAATAATTTTTTAGGTTCTGTGTTATATATTTGTATGCTGATTTTTTTTCTTCCTTTTTATATCACCTGCTACTAACCATGTTTGTTTTGCCTCTTTCACCTGCATTTGCATCCTCATGAATGAAAAGGTGTTGATTTGAATCCGTTTTACCGACTAGGCAGTTTCATCATGGAGGAAGGATTTCTAGATAAAGTAGAGGATAATATGGTGACGCGCCTATGGTTTGAGGAGCAGCAACGCGGAAAAGGTGACAGCTTGAAAGAGGGGCATTTGTCAGAATTTTAGGACTATACTCGTATCAATGTAACTCAGAACAACTTGCAGGAGTTGAAAGAGATTTGGGGACAGTGGGATAATGATATGAAACATATGTTTTATCAAGACTATGGAGATTTACCTTACTTGCTGGAAGTCAAGATCGACAAGCACCTTTTTCGAGCCCTTACTTAACATTAGAACCCCGAATATAGTTGCTTCACCTTCGGACACTTGGACTTGACATCTACCATAGAAGAATATACTGCTCTGATTCGATGTCCAAGGATCCAAGTCGATAAGGCATATTCTAAAGACGCGAGTGTTCCAACGTTGTTAAAGAGATTGATGAATGCAATGGGGATGAGCGAGCAATGGGTCGCTTCTCGTATAAAAGTAAAAGGTGACAACAGGTGCATTACTTGGAAAAGTTTGTGAGACCTGATTATGACACACCCGAATATGAGAAGACGCATTGACATTTTCACCTTCAGTATATACGGGTTGGTCTTGTTCCCGAAAGCATTGGGGCACGTGGAAGATGCAGTAGTAGTACTGTTTGATAGACTCAGTAGAGGAATTAAGCCCGTCCCTACTATCCTGGCAGAAACTTTCCGCTCGTTGAGTGCTTGTCGGAGAGAAGGAGAAGGAAGATTTATTGGCTGCGCACAACTTTTGATGGTTTGGTTTCACAGCTATTTCTGGAAAGTGGAGAAATTTTCTTGTAAGATTTTCTCGACTGACTTCTCCTCTTTGAAGAATTTTGTGGCTTCGCAACGAGAACTAAAAGTATTTGAAGAAAAATGGGCGGCTGTTCTCTAGAATCTACGAGATGAGGACATTGAATGGTGCGCTCCTTGGTTTTTTCCCGATGAGGTCTTTTACTGCTGTGGCGACTTTGATTGGGTCCCGTTACTCAAAATTTGAGGTGCCACTAGGTATGCTCCTCTGCTCGTTTTGAGACAATACAAGACAAGAGATCACGTATTGTCTCAAAATTATGGAAAGAAATTTGAAAACTAGTGAATGGCACACTCACCAAGCCAAGAGGGAAGTCGGGGAAAGAGATCACGTAATGGGAAAGGCATTGACTCAAATGAGAGAAGCTGCTGATCACGTACAGGAGTTGGCTGCTAAAGTTGATGTTTTGAGTCTTCAATACGAATCCAAGTCGGAGCGGGGAAAGAAGTTAGAAGGACTTCTAGAAAAAATTAAAGCTCTAGGACAAAAGGCCAAACCATTTGTGTAACTTCTGTTTTATGTAAAGATTTTTTTTCTCTCCCTCTCGAGAAGTTGCTCTAATGGAAAGTGGATTTTGGAATCAATGCCTTTTCTTGCATTGCATGCATGCATTTCATTTGCATTATATTTTGCATATTCTTGTATAATAATACTAATTAATTAAAATTAAAAACCAGTTAACGCCAGTCATCATTAAAAATACGCATCATTATTATACCCGCAAGAAAACAAAAGCCATGGAACAACGGCTTGAGCAAATCCAGAAAGAACTAAAAGATTAGATGCAGGAGCAAATGGCAACAATGTATAGGGAAATAAAGAACCAGTTTTCGGAGGTACAAAAAAGTTTGATGACGGAATTAGCACAAGTTAAATAAAGCATGACTGACAAAGGAAAAAAACCTGCTATTGAGGATGACGAATACCCGAGTGTTCCTCCAGGCTTTACACTAGTACACAACCCAGCCTTACAAGAAATACCGACCAGAGAAACCCATGTTACCATCAGACCACAACAGCAGACCACAGGCACGTCAGGGCTTGCTAACTATGTAGTCGGATCTGGGTCAAATCTAGAAGATAATGCTGCAAACCTGGGAGTTCCAAATTTTGATGAGATGATAAAAGAGGACCTCCCTAGGCAAATGGAGGAAAAGTATAGGCTATTGGAGGAGAAAATTCAAGCAATACAAGGAATTGAAAATTCTTACGGAGTGGATGCCAAAGAATTGAGTCTGGTTCCAAACTTGGTTCTCCCTCCCAAGTTTAAAGTTCCTGAATTCGAAAAATATCATAGAACGAGCTGCCCAGAGACACATCTGACCATGTTCTGTAGAAAGATGGCAAGGCATGTTCACAATAATTAATTGTTGGTTCACTGTTTTCAAGATAGTTTGGCCGGATCGGCGGTCAGATGGTATAACCAACTGAGCCAAGCGAAAGTTCGTTCATGAAAAGATTTGGCACAAGCTTTCTTGAAACAATACGGTCATGTGACCGAGATAGCCGCCGATCGGCTCACGTTACAGAACATGGAGAAGAGGTCAAACGAAAGTTTTAGACAGTACGCACAACGGTGGAGAGAAATGGCAACACAAGTACAGCCACCGTTGACAGATAAAAAGACCACAATGCTGTTTGTCAATACCCTCAAAGCCCCCTATCTTAATCATTTACTGGTAAACGCTACCAAAAGCTTCGCTGACATGGTCATCTCAGGAGAGATGATTGAGAATACAATTAAAGCTGGTAAAATCGAGGCGGGAGAAAACGCTAGAAGACCTGCCTCTAGAAGAAGGGATAATGAGGTTAACAATACAAGTGTATACCGACCTGGTGGTGCCAAACCCTTCATAACAGGTCAGCCTAGGGCACCAGTAGTTAATCATCAAAACGCCCCGAGGTGGGAACCGAGTGTTAGGCCAAATAGAGCAAGAATTCAATACACTTCACTACCAGTGTCGTACAAAGAACTCTACAAAATGTTGTATGACGACCATGAGGTAGCTCCTCAAAGGGTGAAACCGTACGAACCACCGTTCCCAGCCTGGTACGATGCGAATGCTCATTGTAAGTATCACGCAGATGCGGAAGGTCACTCAATTAAAAATTACCCGGCTTTCAAAAGGCGAGTCGAGGACTTGATAAGATTCAGGGTCGTGAAATTAGAAGACCCAGCTAGGCCCAATGTAGCTGGGAACCCTCTACCGAACCATTCCAACCAAGGGGTCAATGCCGTGCTGAAGAAAAAGGCACGAAAAATTAAAAGAAGAGTGGAGGACATTAGGTCTCCGCTACGATGGGTATGGCAGCAAATGGTCAAAGTCGGGATGATTGTGAGGGATAAGAAGTGTATGATAATGGAGACTGGCTGCGAGTTCCATACTGTTCGGGGCCATGAAATCCAAGATTGTGACGAGTTCAAAGCACTGCTGCAAACATTGATGGACCATCAGGAGCTGGAATTCTTCGAAGAGGAAGAAGAAAAAGTCAATGATATCTGTGCTTCCGAAGAAGGGTCGATCAACCACCCGAAGGTGATCATTTGTAAACCACCGAAAAGGGCAGCCAGTGGCCAGACGACGCCTCGTATTATCATTCATAGACCTGCAAACTTTCCTTACAATGATAGTAAAAAGGTTTCATGGAATTACAACTGCAATGTGACCATACCAAGAGAAGGGGAGCCTAAGAAAGATGTAAGCTTGATTACCCGGAGTGGTAAAATTTATGACTTAACCGAAAAAATAAAAGAGATCAATAAAGGGAAAGCAGTAATGTGCGAGCCTGAAGAAGAAATAGCCACAAGGCTTGAGAAATCCACCAATGAGCCAGTATCTAAAAGGGAGGCAAAAGAGTTTCTAAAGTTCCTAAGGCACAGTGAATACAGTGTGGTGGAACAGCTCCATAAACAACCTGCACGAATATCGATCTTATCTTTGCTCTTAAGCTTAGAAGCACATCGTGATGCATTAATGAAGGTGCTCAACGAGACTTACGTGACCAATGATATATCGGTATGTAAGTTGGACCGTTTAGTTAACAACATTAGTGCAGACAATTTCATATTCTTTAGCGATGATGAGATCCCGTCCGGGGGGAGAGGATCGACCAAAGCCCTCCATATCACAACCCGTTGTAAAGGGTACACGCTACCGGGAGTAGTCATAGATAACGAGTCAGCATTGAATGTATTACCACTGGCTACACTCCAAAGATTACCGATCGATAGCTCTCATTTGAAGGGATGCAACAACATAGTAAGAGCATTATACGGGACAGAAAGGAAGGTGACTGGAAAAATTGAAGTACCCTTGCAGATTGGGCCGAACACGTATGAAATAGATTTTCTAGTGATGGATATTAGGCCTACCTACAACTGCCTATTGGGGAGGCCATGGATCCATTCGACCGGGGCTGTACCTTCCTCTCTACATCAGAAGGTAAAGCTAGTAAATGAGGGGAGGTTAATTACCATCAATGCGGAGGAAGAGATAATTACCTCTGTAACAAGCGAGTCACCTTATGTGGGGATGGATGAAGAAGCTTTAGAATGCTCGTTCTGTTCACTGAAATTTGTAAATGCGACCTTCATTTCGAAAGGAAGCAAGGTGCCTGTGCCAGCAATATCATCGACTACTAGAATGGGTCTGCGGATGATGCTTGGGAAAGCAGCTGCCTCTGGAAAATGACTCAGGAAATACCTCCAAGGGAGAACCAACGTGCCGACCCTGATGGAAAAGTAGGATCACTACGGCTTAGGGTATAAGCCGGACACGAAGTAGAAAAGGAAAGAGATTGAAAAGAGACAGAGAGGAGGAGGGCCAGACTATCTGGAAAGGAACTCTCGTGGGAACCCATGATCTTCCCACCCATTTACGAGACTTTTGTTTTAGGAGAAATAATTAACCAGAATGAAGAGCAAGGGAAAAAGCGAGTAACCATTGGTACTGGGGGAGCATTATGAAGAACTTAAGCATCAATGCCATATCAGAAGAAGACAAGGAAGGGAGTCTATCAAGGATTGGTCCGTGTGCACTTAGAAGCACCTTGGATAATTGGACCGTGGAGGAACTTCCTATAATCTTTAAAATTTCCTCAGAGTAATGCTCGAAATCACCTATTGCTTTAGGCTTGAAAGCAATATGGATCTTTTGTAAAAGGCCCATGTTCATTATTCAGTTATTTTAAATGAAAGTGCATTTCCTATCCTAAAATTATTCGTTCATTTTTAATTCAACTTAATAAAATCACTCGTACATAACCAATAAATACAACTAATCATCCTTTCAATACATACATACTCGTATACATACCACAGAATCATTCTTTCATAAATTCATTTTGTTCTTTGGACTTTTTTTTTATCCCTCAACAGGTCCTCAAATATCAATAATATGAGTAACTCTAAGTTTAACTTAGAGCCTCACTTTGAGCAAGACATGTGTCTAGAAGAGCTTTAGGGCTTTGAAAAAATCAAGATTGTGATCTTTCCCCAGATCTACTAAGGATGATAGGACATGAAGAAAAACAAATCCTGCCTCATTCGGACCCTGTAGAAATGATTAATTTGAGGAGCGAAAACGAAAAGAAAGAAGTAAAAATCGGGACATGCGTCTCTATGGAAACTAGAAGGAATCTTATCGAGTTACTCAAAGAGTTCCAAGACATCTTTACATGGTCATACCAATATATGCCCGGTTTGAGCACTGACATTGTGGTGCACAAACTTCCTATAAAAGAAGGATGTAGACCCGTGCAGTAAAAACTCCTGAGAATGAGGCCGGATGTGCTGTTAAAAATAAAAGAAGAAGTCAAGAAACAATTTGATGTCGGTTTTCTCCAGGTAGTTAAATACTCCGAATGGGTAGCTAATATAGTCCTTATTCCTAAAAAGGATGAAAAAGTACGAATGTGCGTGGACTATCGAGACTTAAATAAAGCTAGCCCAAAGGACAATTTCCCTTTACCTCACATCGATACTTTGGTCGATAACACAGCGGGACATTCTTTGTTTTCCTTCATGGATGGTTTCTCTGGATATAATCAGATAAAGATGGACCCTGAGGACATGGTCAAGACCACATTCGTCACGCTATGGGGAATATTTTGCTACAAAGTAATGCCCTTTAGACTTAAAAATGCAGGGGCAACATATCAGAGAGCTATGGTAACTCTGTTCCATGACATGATGCATAGGAAAATCGAAGTTTATGTTGATGACATGATAGCGAAAGCCCAAACAAAGGAGGAGCATGTGAGAATCCTGAGGAAGTTGTTTATAAGGTTAAGGAAATATCAACTAAAGCTAAACCCGGCTAAGTGCACTTTCGGGTTATATCAGGAAAACTGTTAGGCTTTGTGGTCAGTAAAAGAGGAATTGAAATCGACCCAGACAAAGTCAAAGCCATACAGGAGCTACCACCACCCAGCACGCAAAAAGAAGTGCAGGGATTTTTAGGAAGATTAAATTACATTGCTCGGTTCATCTCACAATTGACCGAAAAGTATGACACTATCTTTCGCTTGCTTAGAAAGCGTAACCCGGGCGTATGGGATGCTGAGTGCCAGGAAACTTTCGAGAAGGTCAAAGGTTATTTGTCCAAAGCCCCCATCTTAGTCCCTCTGATTCCTAACAAGCCTTTGATACTGTACCTGACGGTCTTTGAGAATTCCATGGATGCGTGTTAGGCCAGTATTCGTCTATTGAGAAATTATGTTGTGCACTAGTCTGGACTACACGCAGACTAAGACAATACATGCTCTACCATACTACTTGGTTGATCTCGAAATTAGATCCTTTGAAGTACCTAATGGAGTCAACTACACTAAATGGAAGGTTAGCTCGATGGCAAATCTTGCTCTCAGAATTTGACATCGTCTATGTCAATCAGAAGGCAGTAAAAGGGAGTACGATAGCAGACTTCCTAGCCAGCAGGGCTTTAGAGGATTATGAGCCGATAAACTTCTATTTCCCGAATAAAGATTTAATGAATGTTGCAACAGCTAAAGAGGCAACCATGATGAGGCAACCATGGACTTTAAATTTTGACGGAGCTTCAAACGCCATTGGTAACGGGGTTGGAGCAGTCTTGATATCACCAGAGGGGACCATTACCCTTTTACCAGCAAGCTGGATTTTGACTGCACTAATAATATGGCTGAATATGAAGCATGCATCATGGGAATTCGCGCAGCCATAGAATGGGGAATTAAAATTCTGGAGATTTATGAAGACTCTGCATTGGTAATTTATCAACTTAAAGGAAAGTGGGAAACGAGAGATACTAAGCTAAGGGATTACCGCAAGCTAGTTCTCGAATTGATTATGAAGTTCGATGATGTCACATTTCATTATCTCCCTCGAGAGGAAAATCAAATGGCTGATGCCCTCGCTACTTTGGCCTCGATGATCAAAGTAAGTAGGCCAGAAGATGTGAAGACCATTCAGATGAGTACCTATGAAACTCCCGCTCATTGTTGTGATATTGAGGTAGAGGAAGAAGTAGAAAAAGACGATTACCCATGGCACCAAGGCATCCTTCAATTTGTAAGAGATCGAAAAAACCCGAGCAAGCCTCAGATAACGAAAAGAGAACATTAGAAGACTTGCTAGTGAATATGTCTTAGACGGGGAAATCTTGTACAAAAAGAGGAAAGACCAGGTACTATTGAGATGTGTTGATGCAGTAGAAGCCAAGAGGATTTTAGAGAAGTTCACGAAGGAATTTCTGGGACGCATGCCAACGGTTTCACGATGGCCCGACAAATAATGAGATTCGGGTATTACTGGTCTACCATGGAGAGTGATTGCATCAACTACGCCAGGAAATGCCACAAATGCTAGATATACGAAGATAAGATTAATGTACCTCCATCAAACCTTCATGTCATGGCTTCCCCTTAGCCTTTCTCTATGTGGGGCATGGATGTCATTGGACCAATTTCTCCGAAAGCTTCCAATGGGCATAGATTCATCTTTCTGATGATCGACTATTTCACCAAATGGGTAGAGGCAGCTTCGTATGCCAACGTTACCAAGTCTGCAGTCAGCAGATTCCCGAAAAAAGAGATCATATGTTGGTATGGAATGCCAGAGAAGATTATATCCGATAATACCTTGAACTTGAACAATAGCACGATTGCAGAAGTTTGTGAATAATTCAAAATCAAGCATCATAATTCCTCTCTCTACCGCCCAAAAATGAATGGGGTCGTAGAGGCAGCCAATAAAAATATCAAGAAAATCGTGGCAAAGATGACCGAGATTTATAGAGATTGGCATGAAAAACTACCCTTCGCCCTCTTCGCCTACAGAACTTCTACTGGGGCAACGCCATTCTCATTGGCATACGGTATGGAGGCGATCTTACCTATTGAGGTTGAAATACCTTCTCTCCGAGTTTTAACTAAGCTCCAATTAGATGAGGCTGAATTGATCCAAGCTCGATATGATCAGCTGAATTTGATCGAGGAAAAGAGATTAAAAGCCATCCGCCATGGCCAAATGTACCAAAAAAGGATGATGCGAGCTTATGACAAAAAGGTCTGTCCTAGGGAGCTCCGTGAGGGAGAATTGGTTTTGAAAAAGATACTCCCTATACATAAAGATTTCCAAGGAAAATGGACGCCCAATTGGATGGCAAGGAACTGTATAACCCCGTAAATTCAGACTCGGTAAAGAAATACTTCGCCTAAAAAAAAGGTTCATGATGAAAACCCGCAAAAGGCATCCCGGAACCAGGAGAATTTTGAGTTGAAAACCCGTAAAGGGCGGCTCAACCCAAAACAGGTCGAAGAGATAGAGAAAAGTTACAACTTGAAGCATCAACAAAGCACTCCAAGTCTTCTAGACACACGTTTGGGCTAAGGGTGATTCTCAACAAGTCGATGCAAGAGTGGCTCATTTCTGTCGATATTTAGGACAATTAAATTACCCTTTTCTTATACTTAGCCATTAATGTTGTTCCCTTTGATTCCTTTGTTAATACAATTTTCAAATACAATTTTGTTTCTACACAATTTTGTGCAGGCATTTCGCATTTAAATAACGAATAATGAACTGATAAATCATACAAAGATTCATGAGCATTATCCTAGAAATTTTCAAAATTATAGGGATCCAAAACAAGATCACCGGTGGGAAAACAAATTTGAAAATGGGCAATTCAAGATCAGCATAGAAGAAGATGGATTGACACATTAATGAAAAAATTTGGACGGGCAATAAACCATACGGGCCTGACTAAAAAACAAATAAAACATTAAAGCATACATAAAGTTAGGAGCATTTCTACTCATTTTTTGAGCATGGCATCCTAAACAAACTGGCCTACCCATAGGCCCATTTGAGCATATTTTACAGGTCTCGACACCTTGAAGCAAGACGAGAAATAACAAATTCATGACGGATCCCGTGAAGTTATAAGGACAATCATTTTTCGGACAGATTACAGTTATTTGATCCTTTACCCCAAGTTTGGGGTAGATCACCATCAATCGACCTTACTCCAATCACGAAGTAGTTCAACAAAACGGTAAGGCGGTAATCTTCCTGATGAGATACAGAGAAGAATACCAACTCAGCGCTCAAACATGAGCAAATCTTCGAACCCATCTTCCTGATGAGACACTGAGAAGCAGGTCGAAGCAATAAAAAGGATAGATTCCTGATGAGACATAGAGAAGTGGACCAGATTCGTCTTCCTGAAGAGATCCAGAGAAGCGAATCAAAACAAGTAAGGCAGTAATCTTCCTGATGAGATACAGAGAAGAACACCAACTCAGCGCTCAAACATGAGCAAATCTTCGAACCCAGCTTCCTGATGAGACACTGAGAAGCAGGTCGAAGCAATAAAAAGGATAGATTCCTGATGAGACATAAAGAAGTGGACCAGATTCGTCTTCCTGAAGAGATCCAGAGAAGCGAATCAAAACAAGTAAGGCAGTAATCTTCCTGATGAGATACAAAGAAGAACACCAACTCAACGCTCAAACATTAGCAAATCTTCGAACCTAGCTTCCTGATGAGACACTGAGAAGCAGGTCGAAGCAATAAAAAGGTTAGCTTCCTGATGAGACACAAAGAAGTGGACCAGATTCGTCTTCCTGAGGAGATCCAGAGAAGCGAATCAAAACGAGCGAAGCGGTCATCTTCCTGATGAGATACAGAGAAGAACACCAACTCAGCGCTCAACATGAGCGAATCTTCGAACCCAGCTTCCTGATGAGACACTGAGAAGCAAGTCGAAGCAATAAAAAGGTTAGCTTCCTGATGAGACATAGAGAAGTGGACTAGATTCGTCTTCCTGAGGAGATCCAAAGAAGCGAATCAAAACAAGCATGGCGATCATCTTCCTGATGAGATACAGAGAAGAACACCAACTCAGCGCTCAACACGAGCAAATCTTCGAACCCAGCTTCCTGATGAGACACTGAAAAGCAGGTCGAGGCAATACAAAGGTCAGCTTCCTGATGAGACACAGAGAAGTGGACTAAATTCGTCTTCCTGAGGAGATCCAGAGAAGCGAATCAAAACAAGCGAGGAGGTCATCTTCCTGATGAGATACAGAGAAGAACACCAACTCAGCGCTCAACACGAGCAAATCTTCGAACCCAGCTTCCTGATGAGACACTGAGAAGCAAGTCGAAGCAATAAAAAGGTTAGCTTCCTGATCAGACACAGAGAAGTGGACCAGATTCGTCTTCCTAAGGGGATCTAGAGAAGCGAATTAAAACAGATGATTGTAGTCATTTTCCTGATGAGACACAGGGAAGAAGACCAGGTTAAGGAAATCAGACTCAAAGACTACGATGACAAATTCCAATCAGCTTGAAATTTCGAGAGAATGGGGTGAAATCCTAGTAGCAAATTTTAACTTTTTGAAGATCAACTCAAAGCAGGATGGAACCACCACACAAAAGAAGTGGAAAGACGAATGTAATGGAGATTGAACGACTGACGAAACGAAAGGCGGGCTAGTTGAAGATAAAGCGCCAAAGAGACGGGACCCAACAAATTGGGCATTCTTTTGGGTCTTTGCTCTGTTCCTGTTACACAGCAACGAGCAAAGAGGGGCAGCTGTTGAAGCTCAATTTTGACCGGGCCCAACATGGATTTTAAATTAAGTTTGAATTAATTTTAAATTTATTTAAATTTAAATTTGTTTTAAATTTAAATACATTTAAAATAATTTGAAACTGAAAATAAAATTAATAATGTCCAAAGTCCATTTACAAGTACGATTGGGCCAAATTTGACTAGCCCAAAGTACAACCCAATTACAAAGAGCCCAATTGGGCTAAAATTTGGCTAGCCCAAATCCAAATAATCTACTAGCCCAGACACCCAAAATTCCCACTATTGTTGCCACCTCAATCCCAACCAATGGGAGATCGCCACGTCGGCACCACCAGCCATCATCTCCAAGCAAGTTGCTCCTGCACAGTCGACTGCCACCTTCTCCAAGCTGCTCCCAACCACCACTGCTTAGCACCTGCAAAAAAGAAAAGATGGATTAGGACTAGTATTTAAGTTGTAGGAGACAAATTAGAATGATTAGTAAATTTGGCTATAAAAACGAAATTAAATTTTGTAAGAAAGAGGGGGGAATTCTGAAAATCAACCCAAACTCTGTTCTTGAAATCAAGACACGAACCTCGGTTCTTGAGAATACAACTACGAACCCTTCTTTGAAAAATTAATATACGAACCCTTATTCACAGACTTCTTGGTTCTAATTTTTTTTTACAAATCAATATAAAGTCAGACTCTCCAAGCATTTAGCAATTAAAGCAAGAACAATCAATAGCAAGCAAAAGCACCAAATGCTACCAGAACAATCCATCGAATATTAGCGAAGGTACGTTAAACATGTGTTAATTGTTTATTTGTCTTTTTGCTTTTTATTATTAAAACCTCAAAACGTTTTCATTCCCAATATTATACATTAATGCTTGTTAACCATTTCATTGCCATCATTTATTAGTCATCACTTTCTTATTTTCAAAACAGTAAATGAAAACATTAATAATAACTGTTTTAATAATATTAATATTTATTAATAATTAATAATAATAATAATTAATATTATAATAATTAAATAAAAAAGGGAGAAAATGAAAGGACAACTCCCCTTTGCTGGCGTAGCCATCATCGGAGGTTCGCATCGGAGTCACCGCTAAATACCGTCACCGCCTCGCCGTACACAGATCGGCCCAAAAAAAGAAAGAACAATGGATCAGTAAAAGGTTTTTTTTCTCAAAAAAAATAAAGGTTTTAACAATCAAATGGCTTCTAAAAGAAAGAATAATAAAAGGGCGAAGAACAGATCCCTTTTTAAAAAAAACGAATGGGTTGTTTTTAAATGGATTTGGAAATGATAGTAAATTTGAATGGAGGTTTTCATGAGAAGAAATCAAATCAGTCTTAGTAATGAAGATGAAAGAGATTAGTTTTTTTTTTAAAAAATAAAGAAGAAAAGAGAAGAAAGAACGAATGAGAAGAAAGAGACGTGTTCTTACCTGTGATTGCGCGTGGAGGACTATCGGCGGCGGGGTAGTGATCGGACGGACATGCGTGGTCGACAGCGACGGCCACGCGCGCCCACGCGCGAGGACGAAGGTGGCCGGAGGAGACCAAGAGATGGCCGGCCATGGGTCTGTTTTTGGGAACATGAGAGAGGGTTGAGAGAATATTTGAAAACATTTTTTTAGAAATGAAATAGAAGTGAAACTTAGGTTAAAACAAAATGGGTTTTATAGGGCTATTAAACAACGTCGTTTTGGCATTCTGTACTTTGAACCAAAACGATACCGTTTTGACTATACCCATGGGCTGACCAAGTTTGACTCGACCCGCTTCAAGGATCCGCGTGTTTTTAATTAATGGGTTATTTATGTATTTGGTCATTCCGCACTTTTTATTTTTAATTTAGTCCTTTTTGTATTTTTAATTATTCTTAATTTAGCCCAGTAATTTTGTTTACTTTTCAATTTAGTCCTTTGACATTTTGAATGCACCAGAGGCTGCCACGTGCACTACTTTGGCTTATTTGTGCAATTAGTCCCTTTTATTTTTAATTTGTTTTAATTTGGTCATTAAATCAATTTCTGTTTAATTACATAATTGGCCCAAGAATTTTTCGAGATTTACAAATTAGTCCTTTTACTTCTGGATGCCTGTGGGGCTGCCACGTGTCACCCATACTTTGGTTTTATTGTTTTATAGGTCCTTGAACTGTCCAAAAATTACCGTTTTACCCCCAAACTTTCCAAAATTCTATTTTTAACCCCGATTTCACCAAAATTACCATTTTACCCCTAAACTTTCCAAAATTCCATTTTTGATCCCGATTTCACCAAAAATTACCATTTTACCCCCAAACTTTCCAAAATTTCATTTTGACCCCAGTTTCACCAAAAATTACCATTTTACCCCTAAACTTTCCAAAATTCCATTTTTGACCTCGATTTTACCAAAAATTACCATTTTACCCCCAAACTTTCTAAAATCCAATTTTTAACCTCGATTTCACCAAAATTCCATTTTTATCCTCGAAAGTCAAAAATTACCATTTCACCCCCGGGCATCCAAAGGTCCCGTGTTCGATCCTGATCGTGTCGTTTTTCTTCTTCACTAAATACTTGCATTTATTTTAATCTTTATGCACTTGCATTTTACGTTTTTGCATTCTATTTATCTACTTATTATCTTGCTTTGTATTTAATTTCTCTTATTAATTACTAGTCGACATTTTAAACTTACACGCTCATTTTTAAAGTATCTTCAAAGACAAGGCAATGTTCCTCTCGTGTGAAAACTTCGAGAAATCTTGCCCCAACATGTCGAGTGTGATCTTTCGTATAACTCACACGCATCGAATATCCCTTTTAAGACTTTTATACCTGTTAACCCGAGATTCCGAGAATATCATGTCCTAACGTGTTGGTCTCTATTTTAATTCTCCGCGAAAATCAAAGTAAACGGGTATTCCATATTTGAATCTTTTAAACTGTGTCTGAGGATTACATTTTAAATTCAATACAAAATTTTCAAATTCTCAAAACATATATCTATATCACAAATAATTTTGAAACTAGACAATGTCCTTTCGTGTGAAAACCTCGAGAAATCGCGCTTTAACTTGTTAAGTGTGATTTTCGTAATTCATGCAAATCGGATATCCTTTTCAAAAGTTTTCAAAACACTCTTCAATCTTATAATTATATACAAAGTGATTTTAAGACCAAAAGAGAAACAATGTTCTTTCGTGTGAAGATCTCGAAACATGATGCCCTAACGTGCTGGGTGTGATTTTCGTATAGTTCGCATGATGGAGCATTTCCCTCAAAACTTCTCGAAACATTCCTCAAGTTTTGAAAATCCGAGAATATAGTGCCCTAATGCTTTGGAGACGACCTCTAGTTCTCATAAAGGATCGAAACACGGGGACGAATTTTCTTAAAAAGATTTCCTTTGAAATTACACAAAGCCGTCTAAAATAAACATCGTATTTTAAATTTTACTCGAGTTTTCATTGTTTTCATAAAATAAGACCCGAAAATAATCATGTGGTACCAATTTTTGGGCGTATGAGGGTGCTAATCCTTCCTCATGCGTAACCGACTCCCGAACCTGTTTCTCTGGATTTTGAAGACCCACTTTTTTAAACGTTTTAAACATTTTTATGGTGATCCAATCACACCTAATAAAAGATTGGTGGCGACTCCCATTTCCCTTTTTTATTCCAAAATTAATTTAAAACGATTTTTTGAAACAGCCCCGTTCCCGAGGTGGTTTCGACAACTTTGGTACCTAAACTTTTTTTGTCCCAATTTGGTACCCAAAATATCAATTTGTTCTATTTTTGGACCATTTTGTAATGGTCGTTAACAAAATCCGTTAGGTAACTTTGGCTAATGAAAAAGCGCCACATAGCATGTTTTGATCAATGAAAAAATGTCATGTGGCAATTAAAATAAAAACATTAAATTTAAATTTTAAAAAATAGAAAACTATAATATTAAATATTAAAATATTAAAAAATATCTTTTTAAAAAACGAAAACAAAGTACAAGGGCAAATTAGACATTTAGAAACTTTGGGTACCACATTAAACATTTTGCTAAAGTATAGGAGGTAAATATGTCATTATCTCTTAAAAAATTTGTCATGTCTTTTTATTTTTTAATATTTTACTATACACCTATGTAACTTGTCAATAACTTAACTTTGTGGAGTCTAAAACCTTCACTATAATAAACCAAATATTATTCTTCATTCAAATATGTAAGGTATAATTTGTATTAGATAATAAAATATAATAGTTAACTTTCTTTTTATATATTTTTCACATGTATATATATTTCATTGTCAGCATGGAGTAAAAATATTAATTAATTAAAAATTAAGTTTTTTAACATAATTAAAAATTAAGTTAAATTATTATTACTTATGCTCATGATTATATGTAAAAATTAAAATATATTAAATTATTTTATTTTTTTTATAGATTTTATGAATATATGATAAATAGTTTTAAACATATTACTTCATAATTAAAAATATTAAAATTAATAAATGATATTATTAGGTGAAATATAAACTGATAGTGTAGTTTAAAAATAATTAATATTTGTTCATTATATAAAAATATTTTTAAAATTTTAATTAGATAGTGTTTTTTTTAAATAAGTAAAGCGATAATCTTAAAATTCAAAATGAAATTTTGCTATGTATATGTTTAACTTTAAGATAAAACTTTTTAATTTTAAATTTGATATATAATTTTTTTTAATTTTAAAAATGAAATTTTTAATATATTGAAAATATTTAAAGGTTGAGTTTCCAATCGTTTAGATGAACACATTTGTGCATATTATGCAAATCCTTATAGTGTTGCAGATGTTTCTCGTTCGAAGGTTGAGTTTAATCATTTGTTGGCTCGGGAGGCGGTATACTAGAAGCAACGCTCGAAGGTGTTTTGATTGCATTACGGTGATGCAAATACTAAACAATTTCATGTACAGGCGTCGAAGCATGAGCGGGTAAATCATACTCAGTTGCATGTGGATGATAATGATTTTCAGTGTACCGATGACACAGGTATGTGTGCTATTGTTTCATACTACTTTCATAATCCTTTTTTTAGCTCGAGCCTGTCCTTTGATATGCTCTCTGGGCCAACAACTTGTGTCGTTGAGGCTGATAATGGTTTCTTATTGGCGCTAATATGGTTTTTCAATGTTGCAAGTGGCTCAAGATAAACAAGTTTTTTTATTTCTATTAACGACTTGATTCCGAAAAAAGATAAACCTTCCTCTATGAGAGACTTACGATCTATCGTGTTATGTAATGTTGTGAATAAATTGGTGGTCAAAGTTTTAACAAATCGACTTAAGTGTTGTTGGTTAATGGTGTTCTATAGCGCGTGGGGGACAGTGAGTCGACCAAGGTCTTCAAAGACCCTTTGGTTTGTGTTGACGATGATTTTTATGTTCACTTGTCTCTCCTGCTCAATTGTGAGGATATGAAAGCTAATGATCTTTTCGGTGATAGATGGTTGTTCTTGGGTATTAGTCTTGTTAAAGGGGTTGTGATCTCCGATTGATGCCCAACATGTGCTCAGTATGCCAATTGTTCTTTATCGCCTAGTGAATAGTCATATTTGACACTAAGATATGTTTGGTGTGTACTATGTATAGTGAATTCAACGGGTTTAAGGTTTAGAAATGATAAAAATATATTATTATATTACTTATAAAATATTAGTATTTTAAGTAAACTATTAAATAAATATTAATTTTTTATTTTTGAACAAAAATATCATTTAAAAATCATGAGTAATTTAGCTTATTGAAGAAAATGTTCTCTTTATTTTTATCGAGAGTAATTTTTTTAATCTTATAAAAATATTGGAGGGGTCCAAGTGTATTTTTAGGGGTATAATATATATACAAAGTGGAAGGTTTCAAAAATCAACAAGCTTTAGCATGCCAACTTATATTTTGTGGAGGACTAAGTTGAATTCTTTTTAAAAAGGATAAATTATAAAAATAATCACTTTTATTTATTTAAAATTACATTTTAATCGGTTATACTAACCTTTTAACTTGTGGGCTTTTTTTTTTTGGCGTAGGGTTATGATATTCAATACTATTGAATTAATTTTCTTTGGACTAATTAAATAACAATTTTGTTATTAATTTTGTTTTAAAGTCTAAATCCTTCATCCGTCACCTAATGGAGGAATAAAGTTAAATTACTGCCTAAGTTGACAGGAAATATTTTCCGGACAAACCAGAAAAGGAGTTGAAATGGAACTGGATTTTGAGTGCACAAATTTGAGTTTTTGGAAAGAAGCTCTCTCCTCTTACAAATCTCGAATCCAATCTCTAAACAAGCCCAACTTGATTTCTCTCGACGAATTTTACACCCACGAACTTCCCTCTCTTCTCCACCAACGAAACCCTAACCCTTTCATTACCACCGCTGAACTCTCCCGCCTCATGCAATGGAAGCTCACGCGCGGCAAATGGAGGCCTCGTTTGTTAGACTTTGTTTCCTCTTTGGACGACTCTTCCGTCCAATCTGTTTCTCAAAAGGCTTTCCTCTCCCTTCCCGACATCTCCAAAGCCATCTCCGAGCTTACGGTTTTGAAAGGAGTCGGCCCCGCTACTGCCTCTGCTCTTCTCGCCGCCTACGCTCCTGAAATGGCACCGTTTATGTCCGACGAAGTAACTGCTTCTCCAATCTTTCCTTTATTGCTTTTTTATTTAATTTGACTTTTAATTTATGTTCAAGGCTATGGTGGCTGCTCTTGGGAACTCGAAAGATTATTCGTTAAAACAATACTTGTTATTTGTGGAAAAACTACAGAGCAAATCTAAGGTTGGTGAGATTCCTTTCTATTCTATTAGAGTTATTATTGCTGTTCTTGTGGCATGATCCTTACCTGTATTTAGTCTTGGTGATGACTGATAAATATTGTGCAATTAAAATATGCTAGTAGTTTTCAAGTTAGTATAATGGCAGTTAAATTCTGTACATTTTAGGTGGAACTTAGTTCCCATTGACTAAATCTCTTTCATTTTCATGTTATGAAGTTCGTTTCCATTTTCCTTTGCTTATTTTGATTGAGCACACCTCTTCCCATGGTTCCCCAAAATGGTGTTTGCAGGGGAAATTACTTGATGAAAACTTAGTTTCGAGAGTCAGGACCAGAAGTGTTCTTTCTTTCGTTTCCTAAACTCATTGTTTTCATAGTTGATGGCTGATCAAGGGTTGTTTTATATTGTTCTGAAGCTTCATTGTTGTCTCACTGAATTTGTTGCTTTCTGATGCTAGTCTTATTGTTTTGTTTCTATTGAATGTTTAATGATGTTGATAGGTGATCCTTAATCCGTCTCTAGTTTTCCTTGTTTCTGATTCTTGGCTAATTGCGTTTTGACTGGGCAACGCTATCATATTCCTTAAGGAACAACAAGGCAACTCTAGTATTCTCTTGTTGTTAATATCCATTGGAACCTTTGCCCATCGTATGTCTGTTTGAAGTACTTATTCAATCAGTGTAGAAGCCACTGAAGTTTTGGCTATACTGCTTATGACCTAAAATTAATAGCCTACCAGTGATAAAAATGATTATGAAAGATGCTGAATTCTTGATGTTGGCAAGTGACAAGCTTTTCACTTCGTCCTCAGTCTGTGCTCCTGCTATGCACCTTTGTTGGCTTTATTCATGGGCTAACAAGAATATTTTCTCATAATGTAATGCATGTTGTTATGGGGAAGGATCAATTAATCATTCATTTATGTTCCTGACCCAGGAAATACCTTTCTGAAAAGGATGATCTATGTTTCTTATTACAGGAACTAAGTTCAATGGGTGACTCCTTCAGACCTTCAGATGTAGAAAGGGCTTTGTGGAGTTCAGCTGTAGGCGTAAAGTTGCAGTCTTCACAAACAGCTCCAGACAACAAGATCAAGGGAAGCAACAAAAGAAAGAGAAAACATTGAATTATCTATTTGCAGGATGATGGTAACTTTTGTAAGTTCTAACGTGGCCAAGTATTAGTCTTGTGTACTTGATGCTAACACTTTATCAATGTGATGTTGTGCCTTGTTCATATATTTGACATACATGCATAGAATGCAGCCTGAAATACCTTGCGTTGGATTTAACTAATTTAGTATGGTTAACCCACTGATATTAGTTAAATATCGAGAGTAACACAGTACCATGCTACGGCACCTTGCATGAAGTTTCTTTGAGAAAATGTCAAAGGCCCAAGTTACATGATGAAACCCTTGATCCATCTTTAACTTGCGAGGTAATTCCAGTCCTTTTTTCCCCTACTTCATAGATGATAATTTTGCTTGTGGGTGAAATGGTAAAGTGCAGTGCAGGAGATGTAGATTCAAACCACAGCTACCACCCGGGTTTGGTACTTGAACTAACTAATTAAAGGGACTGCGTTTGGCATTATTAACCCACAAGCAAATTAGGGTTGGCCGAAGGACAATGGTCTATTAATGGACTCTTTAATGGTTAGCCTAGCTGTTGCAAATTGAAATCTAAAAAAGTCTCTCAAATGGCAGAAAAAATCATAATTTACACCAATGAAATTCTTGTTTTCTTGGTAAAACAAAATGTAATTTTAATAATTTAACCAAAAAAAAAGAAAAAACAAGAATGCAGTTTTACTATAAGAGTAAGAAGTTCCAGGAAGATTTAATGAATTTTCCATTTTGAGCAACGAAAAGCCCGATTTTTTTTTAATGTAGGGAGATGAAGTAATTGGTTTATAGGTGTCAAGCAGCCATTGGCTTTCCTTATACTTCCCGTAACCATGTTGTCATTGTAGCGTTTCCCTTTTGATCTATAAAATTACACCAAAAAGAAAGACCGTGAAGGACGAAATCTTCAAGCCCAAAGGCTCCTCTCTCGCTGGCTGCGCTTCTATTTCCTGGAAATTTTCACGGTAGTTACACGTGTTGGCAATTTGTCGTTGGGTCACTTCCAGCGTGAAGACCTTCCCAACTCGGGACTTGCTATCTATCTTCAAAAACTTCCCAAGTCTCTTCTTCTTGTACGGCCTCATTCAACGGCTTTAACCACCAAAGTGATCAAAATGAATATTATGCCCTCCTTCTTTGACCGTAAACACCGACAGAGTCCCCGAAGAGAGTCTCTCCTCCCCCAAAAGCACGGCTACCGAGTACTTGAGGCTCCTGAAGCCGGCTTCGATGGGGCTTCAATTTCGGGAGCCGTTTTCAACCTCTCGACCACAGTTGTGGGAGCCGGTATCATGGCGCTCCCAGCCACCATCAATCAATTGGGCCTAATCCCGGGTCTATTAGCAATCATATTCGTCTCTATGCTAACGGGATCATCCATCGATAAGATACTCAGGTTCAGTCGAGCCTCCAAGTCCGCCACGTATTCAGGCGTTGCCGCCGACGCTTTTGGTGGGACCGGCCGTAACATCCTTCAGGTTTGCATCGTCATCAACAACTTGGGAATGCTCGTGGTTTACATGATCATCATAGGTAAGTTTGAACACCTCCCCTCCCCCCCCCCCAAAGAACTGCGCTTCGTGGAACGACTAATTGCCCTTCGATCACCTCTGAATTTGAATTGATTGCAGGTGATGTGTTGTCGGGGACATGGAAGGATGGGTTCCACCACAAGGGAGTTATGGAAGAATGGTTCGGTGAACACTGGTGGACAACGCGCTCGGCTTTGCTCATGCTCACCACGCTCTTCGTTTTCGCACCTCTCATTTCATTCAAACGTGTTGGTAACTAACTCACTCCTTAAAAATTCTAAATTGCTACTATACTCTTTTCTTACTTTTATTGAATGCATCTTGTTTTTCGTGATTTTAGATTCATTGAGATACACATCGGCATTGTCAGTTGGTTTCGCGATTGTATTTGTGGCAATAACAGCGGGAGTTGCCATTGTTAAGTTGATGGAAGGGAAAATCGAAATGCCTCGTTTAATGCCGAAACTTGAAAACCAGGCATCGTTTTGGAAGCTTTTCACTACTGTTCCTGTTCTAGTCACTGCTTATATATGCCACCATAACAGTAAGTCATCACAGATTGTTTCCTTCTACACTTCCAAGTCTTTATTATCATAATTTGGTTTTGTTTAATTGTTGGTTCAAGTTAATTATCATCCAATTTGTACCAAATTAGTTGCATCTCTTAGTTGATTGAATGCTTTAACGGTAAGAGATGCTTAATGTACTTGTTGATAGCTAAAACTCTGCGAAGAACAAGCTATCCATTTATGGTTCAACATTACATAGAATTCCAAATATGATGCGCTATTGTATCAAATTTTTTCTCTTGTGAAACTATGAGAGATTCTGTTTATACTAGCATTATGCATTCCTATGAAATATGACAATTGATCAACCCTTTTGTTTTTATCTTTTTCTTTTTGTATTGGATACACCTGTGCAGTACTCCCAATAGCGAATGAACTGAGAGACCCTACACAGATGAAGTTAATTGTTAGGAAGTCCCTCATGTTTTGCTCTTCTCTCTACATTGCCACCAGCTTCTTCGGAGTAGTTCTGTTTGGAGATCATATTTTGGATGATGTGCTTGCCAATTTTGATGGTGATCTTGGAATTCCGTATAGCTCGTTGCTCGATGATTTGATCAGAGTGAGTTACGGGCTTCACTTGATGCTTGTTTTCCCAATTGTGTTTTTCTCCCTTCGTCTCAACGTAGATGGTCTTTTATTTCCGTACGCCATTCCTGTTGCCTTTTCCAAAAAGAGGTTCCTCTCAATAACAGTAGCTCTTATGGGTTTTATCTTTATGGGAGCCAGCTTTATTCCTAGCATCTGGGATGCCTTCCAGTTCACTGGTGCAACCGCCGCAGTTTGTGTTGGTTATATCTTTCCAGCTGCCATCACCCTTAGGTAAAGTAATAGATGTATAAGCATGTTTTGTTGAATTCAGTGTCAAATGAACTTTCATGCAACCCCTTGTTAGATGTAGTACTATATATGTTTATAACAGAGTGCACCATACATTAAAACTAGTATTGAAGATTAGCTACTGGGTCCTTTATGCAGGGACACCCATGGGATTGCAACAAAGAAAGATAGACTAGTATCATGGATGATGATCTTTCTTGCCGTCTCAACAAGCACAGTGGCTGTGACAAGTGACATTTATAGCATTTTTACAGTTGACAAAGGAGTTATAACCTGATTTTATCGAAGTGTACGTTTATATATATCCAGTGTTCAGGGTGCAGTGCACCGTTGGAAACCAGAGCTAATGGGCAAGGAGACGATCTGGGTTTCATTCATGCGGTTTATCCTCAAATAGGGGATCTGTTTTATATGAGCTTGCTGGGAATAAAGTAGCATGTCATGAGGTTTGATATGACCTTTTCGATGAAATTCAAGGTGATTTAGCTGTTAGTTCTTGGTCCTTTAGGTGGGTAACAAGTAGGACAATTATATTGATTGATTATTCATCATCTAAATTTCATTGTACGTGTTTCTCATTATGTAATCAAACTAATTTCTTACCCTTGCATGGGTTATTGTATTTAAATCTTGAAACTAAATTATAGAGTAAAAATTTAAAGGATATAATTTGCTTAAAAGTTGCACCCTTCGATTTATATACTATATTTTTATTTTTAAAAATTTATTTTCTTTACTTTTCAAATTTGAAAATTTATTTATTAACACTGTAAAAAAATTTTTATGTTAAATTTGCTAGCGAGCCCTCTCGAAATTAAAAAAAATTCGTTTGGTGTTTATATAACAAAAAAAAAAACATTGTAACGGACCTGAATTTAATAAAAAATTCTAATATAATTCTTAAAAATTCACATCATCATTCTAATTAGAATAAAGTATTTATACTAACTAATCATATTATAAAAGTTAAGGTGTCAAATTATGTCAAAATTAAAGTATATAGATTAAATCTTAAATTTGAGTAAAATATAGTAGAGTTGTTCGTGGATCGGGTCATTCGATTTGCCCTGAGGTCCACCCGAAAAACAAGAGGGTTTGGGCAAAAATATAAGCCCAAAAAATAGGTCTTGACAAAAAAAGTAAGGCTCGTTTAGAAAATAAACTAGGCGTTTGTTAAGGTTTTTGGCTCGAGCCCAACCCAAATTTGTAAAAAAAAATTATTGTTTTCTCATTGTTTTGCTATCATTTCACTATTATGTTGCTATTATTTTATTTTTATTGTTTGAATATTATGTAACTCTTATTTTATTGTTAATTTTGCTACTATTTTAGAAGCATTTATTTGTTAAGTTGCATCTATCTTAGTATTATTTAAGTATAAAGACTTTCTTTAATTTATTTTCAATTTGTTGGGAAACATTTATTTTAATGTTTATAGTGTATTTGATATATTATATTTTTTAAATTTTTTATATAAAAAATAAAACAAAAAATTTTTAATACGGATTAGATGAGCCGGGCTTGGACAAAAAGTTTAAGCCTATTTTTTGGGCTGAGTTTATCAATCGAGCCTAAAATTTTGTTAGAACCTGACCCGATCCATGGACAACTCTAAAATATAGAAATTAAATTAAAATTTATACATTCTTATAATCCAAAAAGTAGAGGGATTAAATTGAAATTTACCCAATATGTTTTCAAAGGAAAAGACGATGGACAGGTGTCCAGGCCCTTTTATATTTATATATAAATATAGCTTTTCATATTATTTGTATAATTTTTGTGAGAAATTATTACTTATAAAAATAAAGAATTATATTTATACTATTTTGAAATTTATAGTGCATAAAGTAATAAAAGAAATTGATATCCTTAACGACCCTCCTATGTCGATTAAGAAACTGTTGGAAGAGGACATTTACGAAGCAACAATTCGAAATAAACGTCGTGATTAAATATGTTATTTTAGTCTTGTACTAATTTTTTTCTTATAAAAAAAATATAAACTAAATGCTGGTTGCTATATACTTGCATTTTTTAAAATATGCATATATTTCTTTTACATAAGTGTGAAATTTATTTTAATTATTAAAAGTGAACTGATGTTTATACCTTTTAAATTTTAAATAGTAACACAGTTATGCCATCTAAATAGTTAATTGTATTATTTTATTTAAACTTCTAACTTATTAATATTTAAAATTAGATTTCATATGAATCCCAACAAGTGGTTCCAGTGGAAAAGAGAATGTTGTTCATTCTAAGGGTCTCGAGTTCGAGCATCTGTATGTGCAAAGTTTGTGTGTGCCTTGTCAAAGGGTTAAAAAAGTATAAACAGATATTACCATGTAATCACATCAATATATTCAAAAAAAAATAGATTTCATATATTAGTCTACTCCAAAATCAATAAATTTAAATATGAAATTTTAATTTATTTCTTTAAATTTCAAATTAATAAAATTTCCCTATTTTGGTATGTTAAACATAAAATAATTTAATTTAATTAAAATGTAGCTCATTAATCAACAATTAAGTCATTAAATTTTAGAATACTCGTTTTGATCTAAGAGGCTCTAAACCGAATCCTGGTGTCTCGGGCAGCAAGTTAGTTCGTTAAAGCTGAAAAACAACAAATAGAGTGTGTGAATTGATGTAAATATTCAAGAAAAAACAGAATTTTAAAAAATAGAAGCAATTAAAGTGAGAAGCGATTGGAAAAAAGACCCCTTGTTCGAGTAGGAGTAGAAGTAGAAGCAAGTAGGGGTGAGCGTTTGATTGAAACGAATCAAATCGAATGAAAAAATTTCGAGTTAATCGAGTTGATGAATTCTATTTTATCATCTTAACTCGATCTGAAATTTTCTCGAGTCGAGTTGAGTGAGATGAAATTCGAATCGAATCGAATCAAATCAAAAATATTTGTTCGAATAAATTTAAAAAAATAACTTTGGGTCCTTGTAACCACTGTCACCCACCGGAATCAAATTTGTTATTAACTTTCATCACATCATAATTTATTTATTAATATTTCATATACGAGTTAGCTTTTTTGCTTGCTTAGTTGCTTCAATTATCTTTTGATTCTTGCCACTATGTATTTTTGAAATTAAAAAATATATTAAAGGTTAAAATGTGATTTTTTTTGGTAAAAGTTATTTTAAAGATAAATTGTGAAATTGATACCAACATAAAATTTTAACACAAATATTTGGTGGCATCATTAATAATTCAATTTTAATATAAATATTCAATATGATTAAACAATTCAATAATATAAATAATACAAAATGTGAAATTTAATTTAATAATATAAATATTAGATATAAATAAAATTATTACTATTTAAGTTTAGGGATTTTTTTGGATGATTTTGATTTTTTTTATTTGGGGGTAAAGGGTGAGAAGTAAAAGTTTAGGGGTAAAATAAGAAGGTTTGGAAGGTTTGGGTGAGTAAAATTTTGATGGAAAGTAAATAGGGAGTAAAATTTTGGAAGGAAAATATTCAAAAAAAAATTGGGGAGCCTATATATTGTTTACACAATGTCGCTCCAAAGAGCCTATAGATAACCATTTCCAACCAATCCCCCTTAAGTCCCCTTTTCATCCACCCATTCCTCTATTACGCCAAGTTTTCTATCTTCAACTAACCCACCAATACTTCCCTTCGTACTCTGCATTTTATAAACATGCATAACACACATATAATCATATTCACTAACATAACATGGAGTGAGCCACATACCAGGTCATAGGTACACAACCAAGACAAACGTTCAGAGATCATACTACAACAATTATACAATTTGTATAGCCGTATGCAAGCTTACCCTTTTTAGTAAGCAACAATCATATATGTAGATAACAAACTCAACTAAACTCAATGCAAAACAAGCAAACAACACAGCAACCAGAACAACCAAGAGCAATACTCAAACAGTTGAGTATAGAAGCTCACTTGTTATCCTTCTTCCTTGTCAGCTTAGCTTTTCCAAATGTTAGAGTCTCGTACATCCTGGTCAGCTAAGTATGACAACCAAATATACCAATTAAACCGAGGGTATTCAAAACTTAAGCCTAGAACCTAGTATCATGCAAAAACTTTTCAAAGATTTCAAAAATCCTTCTCTTTTCTCAATTTCACGAATACAGTGAGATGGATAAGCTTATCAGCTCATCAGATTTTCTACTTTTCAGATTTAAACCTCACGATCACTACTCCATGCAGAGATTTCCTCAACTTCCTATTCTTCGAAGAAACCAAAGAAGATGATGTAGAAGAGAAGGAAATGAAACAGAAATGAGAAGTATTTTGCCTGTAGAATATCTCTTCTCTCATATATAAGTAATCCTTCACACACGGCTACCAAGGCCCCAAATATCCATATACCACTAATTATATTGTCTCCCACTAAGGAACCAGTAGGTTCTAACTTAAACAAACTAGAATTGAAACTCAATTATTTACCATTCAACCACTAAAGTTTCTATGTTTTTCAATAGAGTATGCCAAACTCGCAATTTCTTTCAATTTACTCTCAATTCCTCCTAAATTCCGGACTTTAATAGAAATTGGGTGTGACAAATTAGTCCTTGATTTTGGAACCATTAAACTTTCATCTTCTGTTTTCAAAATTGTAAATGCTCAAATCATATAAATTAGTTCTAAAACTCATATTTTGAAATATTTAAAATTTAATCTTTATAGTTTCAAACTTTACTATTTTATGCTCAACCTTCCAATTTTCATATTACATAATTGTCGAAACCAGTTTTAAAACGTGTTTCGAAAATTATTTTAAAATTGGAAAATGGGAGTCGCCACCAATCTTTTTATATGGTGTGATTGGATCACCACAAAACATGTAAAATCCGTTCTTGAAATATTTGGCCTTCGATATCCAGAAAATAGGTTCAGGAGTCGATTACACATGAGGAAGGATTAAAACCCTCATACGCCTAAAATTGGTACCATATTGATTATTTTAGGGTCTTATTTGTAAAATTTTGAAAACTCGATTAAAGTTTTTAAAATATGATCCTTAAATGTATGAGTTATGTTTAAAAAGAAATTGATTTTTGGTTTAGGAGTCTCGCAATTTCGAAGTGATTGAGAAAGAAAAGTCACATCTAGTGAGTTAGGACATAACATTTCGAGATTCAGAAATAACGAGTTTTCCTTTGTTGTAAACATTTAAAACGTTTGAAAAGGATATTCGATTATCTCGATTCGAAGAAAAATTGCGCCTAGTAAGTTAAGGCACAAATTTTCAGAATCGGAGATAAAGAAACATTGCCTTCATTTAAGGGTATTCGATTATTTCGATTTGAAGGAAAATCGCGCCTAGCAAGTTAAGACACAAATTTTCAGAATCGGAGATAAAGAAACATTGCCTTCATTTAAGGGTATTCGATTATTCCGATTTGAAGGAAAATCGCGCCTAGTAAGTTAAGGCACAAATTTTCAAAACTCGAAATAAAATAATATTGCCTCGATTTTAAAAGTTTCTTGAAAATAATTTTGAGAACAAATATGTGAGTTTAATATGAATGAGTAATTAATAACGAATGTTAAATAACACGAAACGAAAATGATTAAGCAGATAAATGATATACAAAAATCAAAAATACGAAATATGAAAGCATATAATCAAAAACTAAATATAAACATTGAAGAGGAAGACAAATGAAATAAATAGAGTAAAAAATGTGATTTTTGGATGCCCGGGGGTAAACAGTAATTTTGGATGCTTCAGGAATAAAATGGTAATTTTCGAAAGGTTCGAGGTTAAAAATGGAATTTTTAGACATCCGAGGGTAAAATGGTAATTTTTAGAAGATTCGGGGTCAAAATGGTAATTTTTGGAAGGTTTAGGGTAAAAATTGAATTTTTGGAAAATTTGAGGTCAAAATGCATTTTTTAGAAAGTTTAGGGTCAAAAATGGAATTTTGGAAAGTTTAAGGACAAAAATGTAATTTTCAAAAAGTTTAGGGTTAAAAATGAAATTTTGAAAAGTTCGAGGGTCAAAATATAATTTTTGGACAGTTTAGGGACCTCTAAGGTAATAAAACCAAAAATGGTGACACGTGGTAGCTTCTCAAGCACTCTGAAGTCAAAAGACTAATTTGAAAATCGTTTAAAATTTTTGGGCTAATTTTGTAATTAAAGAGAACTTGAATTGAGGATTAAATTGAAACAAAAACAAAAGGGGAAGGACCAATTGCATAAATAAGCCAAATTAGGGACACGTGGCAGCTTCCTAGGCTTTCAAAAAGTCAAAGGATTAAATTGCAAATGAAATAAAATTAGTGGGCAAGTTTAAAATTAATTAAAAATATGAAAAGGGCTAAATTGTAAAAATCAGAAAAAGCGAAATGACCAAATGCACAAATAGACCATTAATAAAAAACACGTGGATCCTTGAGGTGGGTCGGGTCGAATTGGGTCAGACCATGGGTTAAGGTATGAAACGACGCCGTTTTGATCCTCTTTATAAACCAAATTCAAGCCTTTTTTTTCATTTCCTCCTTTGCTTTTAAAAAAAATCCTCAAAATTTCTCTCAAAATGGGCTCTCCCCTTTCCCACGGTCGGCCATGCTCCGACCCATCATCTCCCCACCGTCCGACGCACGTCGCCGCCATGCGTCGCCGTCCTCAACCGTCCAGGTAAAAAAATCGTCCCCTTTCATTTTATTTTTTTAAAAAACAGATTTAGGTCTAGATCGAACTCAATCTAGCCTAGATCCTTCTTTCTCTTTTCCCTAAACTTTCTCTTTTAAAAAAACCAAATCTGTTCTTTTTTTTCTTTTTAAAACTATGTTTCGATTCCTTGATCTTTTGTTTTCACAAATTTTATTTCATTTGTCAAATCCTTGGTTCAAATCTATTTTGCACCTTCTGTTCATTGTCGAATCTGTTCTTTTTTATACAATTTTTGCAGATCGCATTCTTTTGGTGGGCGCTCTCACGACGGTGGACGACGGCGATGCAACCCAGGTGGTGTCCTTCTGACTTTTCAACTTTTTCTTTTATTATTATTAATATTAATTATTATTAATTATTATTAAATATATATTTATTACCATATTTATTAGATGCATGTTCAAGTATAAAGGCTAATAACAGTATAATAAATACGTATACTAATATATTTAGAATATGTATGGTTTTAAAACTTAAAACAATAAATAATAATAAATATGTATGAATTCGAATGGTGTACCTTGGTAACACCGAATCTGAGACTGCTTGTATTCTTGTTTCACTATTTAATGTTGAATTCTTCTTGTCTATCTTTGAATACTCTCTGCTTTCTTGTATTCAACTGAAACTATTTGTATTAATTTCTAAAAGTTTGTTGCAAATGCTAAGATCTTGTATTTATTTTTTTGAACGAGCAATCAAGGTTCGTAACCCTTTTACAACTGGTTTTAATTTTGGTTTTATAGCCATTTTTACAATCATCCTATTTTGTTTCTTCTCACTAAATGCTTGTCTATTCCTTTGCAGGTTCAGCTTTGCAGTGATGGCTGGTGCAGTGACAGTGGCGGTTTAAGTTGAAGCTGGTAGTGCTGACGTGGCATGCTTTGGTTGGACGAGAGAGGTGGTTGGTAGTCTGCAAGTTGGGGCAGCAGACCAAGTTGCTTAGGCTAGGGCTTCTGTTTAGGATTTAGGGTCATTTTGGGCCAATGTAATTTGGACTCAAGTTTTGGGTTATTTAAAGTTGGATCAATTGGATTTGGGCTTTCTAAGTTTGTAATTGGACTTTTAAGTTGGGCTTGTAATTTGGACATTAATTTAAATAAACTTAAATTTAAAATAAATTTAAATCTGTTGGGCCCGAACAAATTGGGCTTCAACAGCTGCCCCTCTTTGCTCGTTGTTGTGTAATAGGAATGGAGGAAAGACTAAAAGAAGACCAATTTTGTCCAATCCTGTTGAATCGGGCTCCACTATCGACTACTTCAAAATGACAGCACTTGACTTGTAGTTCTATTCCACTCTACCGTGATTGTGGGGAGAGTGAGATCCGTTATCCAACTTTTTTGTACCCTCAAATAGGCTTTAATGTCGAGGCTTCATCTTGCTCTTACTACAACTTCAGAGAGATAAAGATTCGTTATCTTAACCCGATCTACTGCAACTTCGATGTAGAAGCTTTACAGTTACGACTTTAACTGCTCCATCACGGCATTAGATTTGTTGTTGCTGCTTTAATCTGCATGGTACGAAATCTGTCGTTGCTTAAATTTTCCTTTCATGTTTTTGAGGTATAGAGTTCGCCATTGCGACTTAAACCTTTCCTCTCGTGTCTTCGCGGTACTGGATTCACCGTTGCGACTTAAATCTTTCCCTTCATGTCTCTGAGGTACAAGGTTCGTCGTTATGACTTAAACCTTTCCATTCGTGTCTTCGTGGCATTGGATTCGCCGTTGCGGCTTAAATCTTTCCCTTCATGCTTCTAAGGTACAAGGTTCGTCGTTGCGACTTAAACCTTTCCTTTCGTGTCTTTGTGGTACTGGATTCGTCGTTGTGGCTTAAATCTTTCCCTTCATGCTTCTGAGGTACAAGGTTCGTCGTTGCGACTTAAACCTTTCCCTTTTGTGTCTTCGTGGTACTGGATTCATCGTTGCGGCTTAAATCTTTCCCTTCATGTTTCTGAGGTATAAGGTTCGTCGTTGCGACTTAAACCTTTCCCTTTGTGTCTTTGTGGTACTAGATTCGCCATTGCGGCTTAAATATTTCCCTTCATGCTTCTGAGGTACAAGGTTCGTCGTTGCAACTTAAACCTTTCCCTTTTGTGTCTTCGTGGTACTGGATTCGCCGTTACGACTTAAATCTTTCCCTTCATATTTCTGAGGTATAAAGTTCACCGTTGCGACTTAAACCTTTCCCTCCATATCTTCGTGGTATTGGATTCGTCGTTGTGGCTTAAATCTTTCACTTCATGTATCTGAGGTACAAGGTTCGCCGTTACGACTTAAACCTTTCCCTCCATATCTTCTTGGTACTGGATTCGCCGTTGCGGCCTAAATCTTTCCCTTAATGTCTCTGAGGTACAAGATTCGTCGTTGCGACTTAAACTTTTCCCTCCATATCTTCTTGGTACTGGATTCGCCGTTGCGACTTAAATCTTTCCCTTCATGTTTTGCGGTACTGAGACCTGTAGAATATGTTCAACTGGGCCTCTTGGTAGGCTAAATTTGTTTAGGATGCCTTGCTCGAAATGAGTCAAATGCTCCTAACTAGATAGATGTGCATGGTTGATGTTAATTTTTCAAAGATTAATTTCTTTGGCTTTGGGATTATCTCCTTACGTCTTTTCAAATCTATGTCTTGGCAGATTCTCAATTTGAAACTCTCTTTTCAGGTTTGATTCTTTAATTGGGGTCTTGTTTATGGTTCCTGTATCATTTAGGAAATTTCTAAAATAATACTCGCAGATCCTTGCATTTTCATGTGATATTAGTCTATTATCCATTATTTTGGTATGAAAATACAGTGCGGGAAAGAATGAGATTGTATTAGAGTCAAAGGAAAGAATGAGATTGTATTAGAGTCAAAGCTTGAAGAATTATTGGCTAAAGAAAAATTACCGAATATTTACAAGGAACAAAAATGATTATAAGGAACAGTATTAGATGCCTAGATATCAATAATGAGTTTCTCTGATTTGAGGATCATCTTTCTGCTCGATATGTATCTAGAGATCTTAGAGTACTTCGTTGATGCCTCAAGATGTAAAATTTCTCTATCTCGTCACATTTGAGGGTACGATTGATCGCCTTTATTTTTCATTTGAGCTACCCTTTTCGGGTTTTCAACTCAAACCCCTTTTAGTTTCAAGATGCCCTTTCACGGGTTTTCATCTTGGCCTCTTCGGTTTTTTTTAGGTGAAATATTTCTTCACCGAGTCTGAATTTACTGGGTTGTGTAGCTCTTTGCCATCCATTTCAGTCAAAATTAGAGCTCCTCTAGAGAAGGCTTTCTTCACTACATACGGCCCTTCCCAATTAGGCATCCATTTTCCTTGAGAGTCTTTGTGTATTAAGAGTATTTTCTTCAAGACTAGATCTCACTCGTGAAATTCTCTAGGGCGAATCTTTTTGTTGTAAGCTCGTATCATTCGTTTTTGGTACATCTGACCATAACGGATGGACCTTAATCTTTTTTCTTCGACCAAGTTCAACTGATCATATCTGGCTTGGATCCATTCTGCTTCGTCCAAATTTAGCTCTGACAAGACTCGGAGAGAAGGAATCTCCACCTCGATAGGTAAAACGGCTTCCATCCCGTATACAAGTGAGAACAGCGTTGCCCCAGTAGACGTTCTGACTGAAGTCCTATAAGGAGGGCGAATGGTAATTTTTCATGCCAATCCTTATAGGTTTGTCATTTTTGCAACGATCTTCTTGATGTTTTTATTTGCCGCTTCCACTACCCCATTCATCTTTGGGCGATATCAAGATGAATTATGATGTTTGATCTTGAATTGCTCACAAACCTCCGATATCATGTTGTTATTCAAGTTCAATGCATTGTCCGATATGATCTTTTCTAGCATTCCATATCGACATATGATTTCCTTTTTTAGGAACTTGCTAACTGCAGACTTTGTAACGTTGGAATAAGAGGCAGTTTCCACTCACTTGGTGAAGTAGTCGATAACTACAAAAATTAATCTATGCCCATTAGAAGCCTTCAGTGAAATCAGCCCGATAACATCCATGCCCCACATAGAAAAAGGCCATGGGGAAGTCATAACATGCAGGTGTGATAGTGGTACGTGAATTTTATCCCCATAGGTCTGGCATTTGTGACATTTCTTAGAATAGCTGATATAATCATTCTCCATAGTTGACCAGTAGTATCCAAACTCATAATCTGCCTAGCCATTTTGAATCCATTAGCATGCGTTCCGCAGATACCTTAATGGGCTTCTTCTAGGATTTTCTTAGCCTTGATTGCATCAACACATCTTAGCAATAACTGAACCTTTCTCCTCTTATACAAAATTTCCCCATCTAGAACGTACTTATTTGCGAGCCTTCTCAATGTCCTTTTATCATTTTAAGTAGCTTCTTCGAGGTATTTCGGTTTTTCACGTATTGGAGGATGTCTTGATACCAAGGATGCTCATCTTTTTCTTCTTCTTCGATCTCATAGCAATTGGCTGGAGTCTCGTAAATGCTCATTTGAATAGACTTCATATCCTCTGGCCTGTTTACTTTCATCATTGAGGCTGGAGTAGCCAAAGCATCTGCCATTTGGTTTTCTTCACGTGGGAGATACTGGAACGTAACCTTGTCGAATTCCTTGATCAACTCGAGGACCACCTTTTGATAATCAATTAATTTGAGGTCTCTTGTCTCCCATTCCCCCTAAGCTGGTAGATTACCGATGTTGAATCCCCATATATTTCCAAGACCTTGATCCTTCGTTCTATGGTTGCTTGAATCCCCATAATGCATGTCTCGTATTCTGCCATATTGTTTGTGCAATCAAAGTTGAGTTTAGTTGTGAAGGGATAATGGTCTACTTTTGGTGATACTAAGACTGCCCCGATTTCGTTGCCCGTGGCATTTAAAGCACCATCAAAATTTAATCGCCAAGGATGCTCTGACGCGGTCCCCTCTTCGATGGTTGCAATATACATCAGGTCCTCATTCGGAAAGTCCAAATTTATTGGCTCATAATCCTCTAGAGCTCTACTGGCTAGGAAATCCACTATTATACTTCCCTTTACTGCCTTTTGGCTTACATAGACTATATCAAATTCTGAAAGTAGGATTTGCCATCTAGCCATTCTTCCGTTCAATGCAGTTGACTCCATCATGTATTTGAGAGGATCTAATTTCGAGATTAACCAAGTTTTGTGGTACAGCATGTACTGTCGTAATCTTCGAGTAGTCCAAACCAACGCACAGCATAACATTTCTATCGATGAATACCTTGCTTCACAATCAGTAAACTTTTTGCTGAGGTAGTATATGACTCTTTCCTTCTTTCCAGTCTCGTCGTGTTGGCCCAAGACACATCCCATAGAATTTTCAAAAACTGCTAAGTACAAGATTAATGGCTTGTTTGGATTAGGTAGTACTAAGACCGTAGCAGCGGACAAATACTGTTTAACCTTGTCGAAAGTTCTTTGGCACTCATCATCCTACACACCTGGATTATGCTTTCTAAGAAGACGAAAGATAGGATCACATTTCTCAGTTAATTATGAGATGAACCAAGCGATGTAATTCAACCTTCCGAGAAAACCTCGAACTTCTTTTTGCGTACGAGGTGGTGGTAATTCTTGTATGGCTTTAACCTTATCTGGATCAATCTCAATTCCCCTTTGACTAACCACAAAACCTAGCAACTTGCTTGAAGTAGCCCCAAAAGTACATTTGGCTGGGTTCAACTTTAGCTGGAACTTCCTTAATCTCAAGAACAACTTTCTCAAGACCTTTACATGTTCTTCCCCAGTTCGAGACTTTGCGATCATGTCATCGACATAGACCTCGATTTTCTTGTGCATCATATCATGAAACAATGTCACAATGGCTCTTTGATATGTTGCCCTCGCATTTTTAAGTCCGAATGGCATTACCTTATAACAGAATGTCCCCCACATTGTGACGAATGTAGTTTTCGTCATATCCTCAAGGTCCATCTTTATTTGGTTATACCCAAAGAAACCATCTATGAAAGAGAAAAAGGAATGACTTGCCGTATTGTCTACTAGGGTATCAATGTGAGGTGGTGGGAAGTTATCTTTAGGGTTGGCTTTGTTCAAATCCCGATAATCCATGCACATACGTACTTTTCCATCCTTTTTGGGGACGGGGACTATGCTGGCGACCCATTCTGAATATTTAACCACTTGGAGGAAACCCGCATCAAACTGCTTTTAGACCTCTTCTTTTATTTTTAGCAATACATCTGGTTGCATCCTACGAAGTTTTTGTTGGACAGGTTTGCATTCCTCTTTTATTGGAAGCTTATGTACTACAATGTTGGTGTTTAACCCAGGCATGTCTTGGTAAGACCATGTGAAGACATCTTTGAATTCTCTGAGCAGCTCAATAAGATCTTTTCGTGTTTTTACCGAGATGTTGGTTCCAATTTTCACCTCATTCTTTACATATTCATCCCCTATGCTTATAGTTTCGATTAACTCTTTATGGGGCAAGATCTATTTTTCCTCTTGTTCCATCATTCGCAACAAATCAGGAGATAAGCTACTAGCTTGGTCTTCTTCAAAGTCCTAAGGTTCTTCGAGACACATATCTCACTCAAAATGAGGCTCATAGTCAGTATCAGCGTTGCTCATATCATTGATATCCAAGGATCTGAACAAAAGAATGAGAATGGTCCAATAAACAAAATAAATTTAGGAATGATTTTATGGTATGAGTATGAGTATATATATAATTCAAGAATGATTAATTGTGTAGGTTAAGGGTAAACAAATTTGTTAGAATGGAATGAAAGAATATAAAGAGATATTTTCCGAATGGGATAAAGTGCACTTTCATTAAAATAATGAATAATAGTCAAATGCCCTTTACAAAAGATCTTTATCGCTTTCGGGCATAAAGCGATAGATATGCGTCGAGTATTGCTCTGAAAAGATCCTAAAGGCTACAGGGAGCTCCTCTTCCGTCTAGTTGTCTAGAATGCTTCTTGGTGCGTACGGGCAAATTTGTGATAAGCCCCTTCCTTCTCCTTCTTCAGAGATGGCATTAATGTCCAACTTCATCACAACTCTTTCAGTTTTCTTCTCTTAAAACCTCATTCCATCGAAAACGAAAGTCTTCGATATATGGGGAAAGGTTATCGGCTCCCATTTGATCTCCTCCCCAGCCAGTCGTGCTTTTCTCATCTCTCGCTTCCTTTCTATCTCTTTTTTCTTTTCCTTCACATCTGGCTTGTATCCTAGCCCAAAACAGTTTCACTTTCCTAGTGGTGCTAGTGCAATGATTACCCCTTGCAGATGTTTCCCAAGCCCTTTTCCTAGCAGTGCCTCTTTTTCAATTATCAATCGTAACCTCATCTTCATGGTTTGTGACAACTTTGGTTCAGGAATTTTACTTCCTTCTGCGATGAATGTTGCATTAACAAACTCTAACGATCGAAAGGAGCATTCCACCGTCTCTTCATTTCTTTCTACGTATGGGGCATCACTTGTCACAGATGGGATAATATCTTCCTCTGCGTTTATTGTAACCAATCTTCCTTCGGTTACAAGTTTAAGCTTCTGATGAAGTGAGGATGGTACCGCTCCCGCTGAATGGATCCAGGGTCTCCCCAATAAACAATTTTATGAAGGCTTAATGTCCATTACCAAGAAGTCCACCTCGTAGGTATTCGGGCCTATCTGCAATGGTACCTTAATTCGACCCATTACTTTTCTTTCTATTCCGTCGAAAGCTCTAACTATGTTGCGACATGTCTTTATATAAGAGCTATCGACTGGTAATCTTTTCAGGGTGGCTAGTGACAATACATTTAAAGCTGAGTCATTATCGATGAGCACTTCGGGCAAAGTATGCCTCTTGCAGCGAGTAGTGATGTGCAAAGCCTTTGTCGACCCCATTCCCCAGACGGGATCTCATCGTCACTGAAGAAAATAAAGTTGTCAACGCTGATGTTATTAATTAGGTGATCTAGTTTGCACACAGATATGTCATTAGCTACATATGTTTTGTTGAGCACCCTCATCAGTGCATTGCGGTGGGCTTCTGAACTTAGCAACAATGCTAAGATTGATATACGTGCTGGTTACTTGTGTAATTGCTCGACCACACTGTACTCGCTATGTTTCAAGAATTTCAAGAATTCTTTTGCTTCTTTTTCTGCTAGTGGCTCATTTACCGGCTCAGGCTTATTAGTCTCTTTTTCCTTTGGCTCAATTGCCAAGGCTTTCTTTTTGCAGCTTTTTTTTCTCTTCTTTCAAGTCATAGACTTTCCCACTACGGGTAACAAGGTTTACATCTTCTTTGGATTATTCTTCTTTGGGTGTTATTATGTTACACCCGTAATTCCAAAGGACTCTCCGGCTGTCCTCATAAGGAAACGGTATAGGTTTTCGTATGATAACACAAGGTGTCATTTGCCTTCTTGTTTCAGTACCCTTGGACGCAGAGATAATTATCACAAGGCGATCAGGCTCGTTCATCCCTTTTTCTTCGGAGGCACAAATATCCTTCATCTCTTCTTCTTTAAAGAACTCTAGCTCTTTACAGTCCATCAGATCCTGCACCAAAATCTTGAACTCCGGATAATGTTGAATCTCGTGTCCCTCAGCATTGTGAAAGTCACAATAATTCTTGGTCGTTATCGTCACATCTTCACCATTTCGCGTAATCATTACTCTGTCTATCATTTGACGCCATACCCATTTCAAGGGTGATTTGACCTCTCCGATATTAGTTTTGACCCTTTTACCTTTTGCTCCTACATCGCATTCACCCCCTAATCAAGGTGAGCAGGTAAAGGGTTCCCAACCACATTAGGTCCAGACGGCTCATCGAACCTTATACGCTTCATCTTAATTAATCTTTCTACTATCTTCTTGAAAGTGAAACAATTTTTAATAGAGTGTTCGGCTATTCCTCTATAGAATTCGCACTGAATATTGGTGTCATACCATTTCAGAAAAGGTGGTTGTACTGGCTCTGTGTAGTACAGGGCCACTGCATGTTGGTCATATAGTTGTTGGTAAAGCTCTTTATACGTCACCGGAATAGGGGTGAACTAAATTCTTTCCGTGCTTATTCTCGAGCTTGGTTCCAACTTCGGTGGGTTTTGATAATTGCTCGCAGGGGTTTTAGATTACGTCATTATGATTGACTTCGCATTGTTTGGCCTGTACATACTTGCGTTGTTTATTTCAACTTCTTTCTTTCTGCGGGCTACTCTTTTTCCACTTTCCCCAACATCGATCTTACCGCTCTTAATTACGCTTTCAATCATTTCTCCAGACATAATCATGTCCGCGAAACTTCTCGTAGCGCTTCCCAACAAGTGGTTGAGATATGGTGATTTTAGCGTATGGACAAAAAGTATAGTCGTCTCTTTCTCCGTTAATGGCGGCTGCACCTGAGTGGCCATATCTCTCCATCGTTGAGCATATTACCTGAAACTCTCGCTCGACCTTTTCTCCATATTTTGCAAAGTGATTCTATCAGGAGCAATGTCAGTAACATGACCATATTGTTTCATGAAGGCCTGGGCTCGGTCCTTCCATGAACTGATCCTTGCACGGCTTAACTGATTGTACCATTTTGCTGCGAATCCCACCAAACTGTCCTGGAAATAGTGGATCAGTAGCTGGTCATTATGGACATGTCCTGTCATTTTTCGGCAGAACATAGTGATCTGAGCTTTTGGGCAACTTGTCCCATTATACTTCTCAAACTCTAGAACTTTAAATTTTGGGGGTAATACTAAGTCTGGAACAAGACTCAATTCTTTAGCATTCATGTCATAGCAGGTGTCAGCCCCTTCCATTGCTTTGACCTTATCTTCTAGCCACTTGTAACGCTCCTCTATCTGTTTGGAAACTTCCAATTTTGTTCTCTCTGTCTCCATGATTTTATCAAAGTCAGAATTGATGGGGTTCGCGGAATTTTCCCCTAGATTAGACCCTGATCCAGTCGGATAATTAGCTTGGCTTGAGGTACCAATTGATGTGGTTGTGCTCGAATGAAGATGGGAGCTCCTCGCGAGTTTGTTTCGGGTGGAACTTGATTGTGTACGGAGGTAAAGCCAAGAGGGTATCGGGGCTCTTTATTTTCCTCCATTGAGCTTACTTCAGGGTTTTTTCCTTTTTTCGCTTCTTGTAATAGTTGGGTCAATCGATTGATTATGTTGCTTTGAGACTCGATAATCTGTTCTCTCATATCTTGTTGGACCTTCGCCAATTGGGCTTGCAACTGCGCCTGCATTTGCTCTTGCATCTCTTTTTATAATTGTTCCAACCTTTCTATTCTTTGGTCCATGGTTCTTCGAGTACCGTAAGGGTGTGTGTTCTCTATGTTTCGGGTTTAACTATTTCAAATTTTATTTAATGAGAGTTATTATGTTAAAACGTGAGAATGCAATACAAATAAATGTGTGAATGCAAAAGAAAGGTATTGACTTATAATTCAATTTCCATATAGAAAACTTCACTAGATAACAAGTTCCTTTACATAAAGAAAATTACATAAACGGTTTTGCCTTGATGCTCAGAACTTTGACTTTCTTGAGAAGTCCTACTAGCTTTTGACCTCGTTCTGTCTTCGTCTCATATTGTATGTTTAACTCTTCTGCTTCAACTGCCAATGCTTAAACGTGATCGGCTACTCCGTGAATTTTATTTAAAGCCTCACCCATAACATAATCCCTGTCTCTGACTTGCTTTTCAGTTTGCTGAAGATGCCAGTCATTTGTTTCTAATGTCCTCTCTAGAATCTCAGCTCGTATTTCGCTATTTTGCAAAGAGGCTTCTAATTCTTCCACCCTCCTATTCAATCTCTCGATCTCAACTCGGTTTGCCTTCAATTCTATCACTGAATTTCAGTTACGATGCATATACAAGGATTCCTCCAATTCTCGTACTCGAGCTTTTAACTTGGTCACCTCGCTTGACTTTCCAAAAGGCTGCTATTCATGCCATTTTCCTGAACTTGGGCATCTTGAAACTTGTTTTTCCAATGACTTGTTCTATTCTTCTCTTAGCGGATTTCCTGTTGCCATTGTTTTGATGTCTTACCTAAACCGGTAGTCCTCATTGACAAGCAAAGCTTTTTATAGTCTTTCTTTAGGCTATCGAGATCTTCCTCAACCTTATTCTTTCATTTTCTCAATTTCTCCGCCTCTAGCTTCTGAACATAGACGTCTAATCCTAAAAGCACATTCTCTTCTTCCAGTTTTTCTATCATTTTTTCCATCTCAGCATTCTTCCTCTCAAAATCTTGTTTAATTATTTCTAGTTTAGTCGGGACAACCTGCAAGTGTTCCTCAATTGGACGAACAATCTCCGGGTTTGGCACAGGAATGTTGTCGTTAATCCTTCTATTTCTCCACCAATCATATTCTGCAGTTGTCATGGAATTGGCGCCAAATACTTTCATTCTTCGAACCTGGTTCCAAGCATTCGAGATTTCTCGAATCTTTTTCTTGTTATTTTTTCCTCGGTATAGGAATTCACACTGAGCTAACCCTTGAGTTACTGGTACGAACTGTCTTGATCTGTACTGTCTTGAAACCAATAAAGGTGCGTATCCTGTTGCTCCCCATATCCCCGCCAATGGGACCAAATCGAAGTCTCCGCATCGATACAATATTTCATCAGGAACAAACCATGGTGCCCGTCACTCTAAGTCTTCGTCTTTGAGGCTATAAAGTATGGCCATCCACTTTTCTTCTGAGAAATTTTCTTGTCTTTGCGTAGCTACGAACTCTTTCAAAGGAGAGTAATCTTTAGAAAAGTACTGATAGGAGACTTTTTCTATTTTCCAAAAATGACTATGGAACCAAACCATCAACAACGGTGCACAGGTAATAAATCAACCTTCTCCCTTCTTTCTGCATGCATTTAAGGATCTGAAAGTTTTAGCCAATATTGCCAGGACGGGTGTAACTCTTTTATTCAATCGGTCAAACAAGTCTATCACCGCGTCTTCTATATGTCCCAAAGCCTTTGGAAAAATGACTAACCCGTAGAGACTTAGGGCTAGGATGTCAATCTTTTTCTTAGCATTTGGATGAGCCAGTATCAAATCTCGTAAACTCTTTCACGTGATGCATTTGTTGTAACCTTTGACCTTAACCCGAGCTACAACTCATTGCTCGCTCATAGCGGTGATGTTTATTAACCTTTTGACAACAGTCGAGACACTTGAAACTCTCGAATAATGGAGTAGAATGGTGTATTATTCTATCGTCGGTGTCATGTCTACATTCTCGAAAGTGAAGCAACTGTAGGCTGGGTTTTAATACTACGTTAAAGCTCGAAAGAGGAATTTATCTACCTTAACCTCAAACAAGTATGGCAAATCTCCGTATTCTTGGTAAAAGGTCTATTTCATGTCATTATCCCAACTGTCCCATATCTCTTTCAATTTTAGCACACTGTTTTAAGCCGTACTAATCTTGGTATAATCCCAAAGCTCTGACTCATATCCTTCTACTAAGTTATCCCCTTTCTGGCATTGAGTCTCCTCTGACCACATACGCACAACCATATTGTCTTCCACCTTATCAAGGTATTTGTTTTCCATGATCGATTCTCTTATCGGTAACTGAACTTTTGAGTTTATACCTTTCCTTTTTATGATGATGAAATGCAATGCAAAAGAGACAAAATAAACAAGTTAGCAAAACACATTAATATCAATATACAAGTATAGAGCAAAGAACCTAAGAGTTTGTCTCGGATAGTTGCTAAAAGGTTCGGTATAACTCCTTCTAAGGCAAGTACTTACGGCTCGCTATATGTGGTTTTAGGCTCTAGAGTAAAGGGTATCCAAACTCGCAGATTCCTCAATCCCCACCAATTACAGGCTCATACGGACGAGTTCGATTTAGGGGGACACATTTTCCACATGTTTGCACGAAAGTGAAAACTTCACGAAAACATGGGTACGGTTGTAATCCCGAAAGTGATTCACTATCTTGCACGGAGGTAAAGACCTCACGAAGGAGTAGTTTCTTGCTTCCACTTAAAAGTGTAGTATCATATGCAAATGAATGCAAATTTATACTAGCAGTATAACATCACACAAAATGTTTAAGGATCATATTTTAAACAAAATCGAGTACTTAAACTTTTGACAAAAAGACCCGAAAATAATCAATTTTGGCTTGACTCTCTTTTATTTTAAAAGTGTCCCTAGTGGAGTCGCCAAGCTATCGAAACCATTTTTAAACGTGTTTCGAAAATTATTTTAAAATTGGAAAATGAGAGTCGCCACCAATCTTTTTATATGGTGTGATTGGATCACCACAAAACGTGTAAAATCCGTTTTGGAAATATTTGGCCTTCGATATCCAGAAAACAGGTTCGGGAGTCGGTTATGCATGAGGAAGGATTAGCACCCTCATACGCCCAAAATTGGTACCACATTGATTATTTTAGGGTCTTATTTGTAAAATTTTAAAAACTTGATTAAAGTTTTTAAAATACGATCCTTAAATGCATGAGTTATGTTTAAAAAGAAATTGATTTTTGGTTTAGAAGTCCCGTAATTTCGAAGTGATCAAGAAAGAAAAGTCACATCCAGTGAGTTAGGACATAACATTTCGAGATCCAGAAATAACGAGCTTTCCTTTGTTGTAAACATTTAAAACGATTGAAAAGGATATTCGATTATCTCGATTCGAAGAAAAATCGCTCCTAGTAAGTTAAGGTACAAATTTTCAGAATCGGAGATAAAGAAACATTGCCTTGATTTAAGGGTATTCGATTATTCCGATTTGAAGGAAAATCGCGCCTAGTAAGTTAAGGCACAAATTTTCAAAACTTGAAATAAAAGAATATTCCTAGATTTTAAAGGTTTCTTGAAAATAATTTTGAGAACAAATATATGAGTTTAATATGAATGAGTAATTAATAACGAATGTTAAATAACACGAAACGAAAATGATTAAGCAGATAAATGATATACAAAAATCAAAAATACGAAATACGAAAGCATATAATCAAAAACTAAATATAAACATTGAAGAGGAAGAAAAACGAAATAAATAGATTCAAAAATGTGATTTTTGGATGTCCGAGGGTAAAACGGTAATTTTGGATGCTTCAGGAACAAAATGGTAATTTTCGAAAGGTTCGAGATTAAAAATGAAATTTTTAGACATCCGAGGGTAAAATGGTAATTTTTAGAAGATTCGGGGTCAAAAATGGAATTTTGTAAGTTTAGGGGTAAAATGTAATTTTTAGAAAGTTTGTGATCAAAATGCAATTTTTAGAAAGTTCAGGGTCAAAAATGGAATTTTGGAAAGTTCGAAGGTCAAAATATAATTTCTGGACAGTTTAGGAACCTTCAAGGCAATAAAACCAAAAATGGTGACACGTGGCAGCTTCTCAAGCACTCTAAAGTCAAAGGACTAATTTGAAAATCATTTAAAATTTTTGGGTCAATTTTGCAATTAAACAGAGCTTGAATTAAGGATTAAATTAAAACAAAAACAAAATAGGAAGGACCAATTACATAAATAAGCCAAATTAGGGACACGTGGCAGCTTCCTGAGCTTTCAAAAAGTCAAAGGATTAAATTGCAAATGAAATAAAATTAGTCGGCAAATTTAAAATTAATTAAAAATATGAAAAGAGCTAAATTGTAAAAATCAAAAAAAGCGGAAGGACCAAATGCATAAATAGACCATTAATAAAAAACACATGGATCCTTAAGGTAGGTCGGGTCAAATCGGGTTAGACCATGGGTTAAGGCATGAAACGACGCCGTTTTTGGGCTTAAGAGCCTAGACCAAAACAACGTTATTTTGGTCCTCTTTATAAACCAAATTCAAGCCTTTTTTTTTCATTTCCTCCTTTGCCTTAAAAAAATCCTCAAAAATTCTCTTAAAAAGGGCTCTCCCCTTTCCCACGACCGCCCATGCGCCGACCCATCATCTCCCCACCGTCCGACGCACGTTGTCGCCACACGCCGCCTCCTCGACCGTTCGGGTAAGAAAATCGTCCCCTTTCATTTTATTTTCTTTTTTAAAACAGATCTAGATCTAAATCGAACTCGATCTAGCCTAAATCCTTCTTTCTCTTTTCCCTAAACTTTCTCTTTTAAAAAAACCAAATCTGTTCTTTTTTTTTCTTTTTAAAACTATGTTTCGATTCCTTGATCTTTTGTTTTCCCAAATTTTATTTCATTTGTCAAATCCCTGTTTCAAATCTATTTTGCACCTTTTGTTCATTGTCAAATATGTTCTTTTTTATACATTTTTTGCAGATCGCATTCTTTCGGTGGGCGCTCTCACGACGGTGGACGACAGCGGTGCAACCCAGGTGGTGTCCTTTTGACTTTTCAACTTTTTCTTTTATTATTATTAATATTAATTATTATTATTAAATATATATTTATTACCATATTTATTAGATGCATGTTTAGGTATAAAGGCTAATAACAGTATAATAAATACGTATACTAATATATTTAGAATATGTATGGTTTTAAAACTTAAAACAATAAATAATAATAAATATGTATGAATTCAAATGGTGTATCTTGCTAACACCGAATCTGAGATTGCTTGTATTCTTGTTTCACTGTTTAATGTTGAATTCTTCTTGTCTATCTTTGAATACTCCTTACTTTCTTGTATTCAACTGAAACTATTTGTATTAATTTCTGAAAGTTTGTTGCAAATGCTAAGATCTTGTATTGATTTTTTTAAATGAGCAATCAAGGTTCGTAACCCTTTTACAACTGGTTTTAATTCTGGCTTTATAGCTATTTTTACAATCATCCTATTTTGTTTCTTCTCACTAAATGCTTGTCTATTCCTTTGCAGGTTCAGCTTTGCAGTGGTGGCTGGTGTAGAGACGGTGGCGATTCAAGTTGAAGCTGGTAGTGCTGACGTGGCGTGCTTTGGTTGGACGAGAGAGGTGGCTGGTAGTCTACAAGTTGGGGTAGCAGACCAAGTTGCTTAGGCTAGGGTTTCTGTTTAGGATTTAGGGTCATTTTGGGCCAATGTAATTTGGGCTCAAGTTTTGGGTCATTTAAAGTTGGGTCAATTGGATTTGGGCTTTCTAAGTTTGTAATTGGACTTTTAAGTTGAGCTTGTAATTTGGACATTAATTTAAATAAATTTAAACTTAATATTTATAATAAATTTAAATTCCAAATGGATTTAAATTTAATATAAACTTAAATTTAAAATAAATTTAAATCTGTTGAGCCCGGACAAATTGGGCTTCAACAATAATCATATAATTTAGTACTACGCCAACTTTTTAGATTTCACTACTCAACTTTTAGAATTTGAAATTTTACAAATTTTACAATTTGGTCCTTACTTCAATTTTTATCAAATAAATCACTTAACAAATTATTTTTCAATTTACTCATTCAAATAGTATTCAATATAGATATTTGCCACATTCAACATGGTAAATACACAATTCCATCATTCAAAATAATTAAATTCAAATTGAAATATTCTTAGTAAAAACACCCTCACTTTCTTACTTTCAATTATTCACTTCTAATCATCCACCAAATTATTTGTAAAATCATTCACCATTCATCTCATACATAAACATAATACTTCAATCACTTTGAACATAAAAAGATAATTTAAACAACTTACCGTAATTTCTCCACCTACCCATACTCTCTTCCACTTCCAACATCCATCTTCAAGCTTTCTTTTTCCTCCTCAAATATGAACTCTAAATAGCTTCACAAGAAACTTATCTTACCATGGAGTTATTCTCTTGTTTTCACTAAAAAATTATGGAATAATTCTGAAGTTTGAGCTTGAAAGGGTTGAAAAACTATAGAGAAGGACCTAAATGAAAGAAAAGGAAAGTTTGACTAAATATGAGAAACATGGGGGAGAGAGGATGAAATGATGATGGATGATATCCTTTTGCCAAACATGTGAACCACATTGCATTTCAATTTCATCCACATGCTCATGTATTCTCTTGGTCAAATTGCTCTTCAAGTCCTTCCTCTTTTTCCTATGTGTCTAATCTAATCATTTTTTATTTTTTATTTTTAATTTTCACACTTTTTCCCAACACTTTTCACACCTTTACAATTTGGTCAATACCTTAATTTAATTTCTCTAAATCCAAAAACCTTTTTAATTTCTTATAATCTCCAACTACATTCTCCACTAATATTAAAAATTATATTTTACCTATTCAAAAATTCTAACACGAGTAAGATCCGTACTAATACTGTTCTCATCTCAGGGGTGTTAAGGATGCTACACTTAAACTTTTCTACTTTGTTTAATTTAGTCCATACCATTATTTTCCAATTCCGCCTATCAATATATTTTTTTCATGTCACGTTCAGAAAATCTTCTATTTATTTGTGACTTAGTATTTTTTTCTTTTAAGTCTATTTTCACTTTTGGTCCTCTAACTTTCACCAAATTCTAAATTATTTTATTTTACTTATTTTTTTTGCCAAACCAAATTTTAATACACTCAATCCATTTTCTTGATAAATTTACCATGCATGTTACTAGAACAATACCATTTGTTATATCGAAAATTTTGAGGTATTATACTTGAACTCTTATGCTGGAAATAATGTGAATCACATTGTGTTTCGAAGCTAAGAGATAGCTCTTTCATTGGTCAATGGACATCTCGATCAAAAAATACCTAATACCTATCTAAAAGTGCATCTTGAATTGATTGATTTTTCAGAGTTGAAAATTCACAACTTCAATTAAATAAATTTAATAAATTTCTCCTTATTCATGCATGTTGAATTGAAAATTTGGATTGGGATAAACACAAAAATCTTCAAGTACTTTCTCTTTGGAAAAAAGTGAAGAACAAATTAAATATCTTGTTTAAGACAAGTAATTCATTGAACAAGGTTTTGGTTGAAAATGAAGAATGGTGAGCAAGAAACATAGGAAATGAAGTGGAGAATAAATTTCGGATTTATAATTAAGAATAAAAATAAACCCATCTTTAAATTATCATGTACAGGTTGTAATTTAAGTAAAGTTGAGGGTTTAGAATGTTAATAAAAAATAATGTTTAGGGATTATGTTCCCATTTTTCATTTTATTTTATGTAAAAATAAAGTAAATGTAAATCTAAAGTCTAAACCCATTGGCTAGTGAGAAGCGGAGAGTTTGAATCAGACAAAACGAAGAAAGAGATGATGTATCGAAAGTAGCACCGTAACAGCGTCTCCGTCTTTCATTAATTCTGTTTTTATCTCCTCGGATTTCCCGTAATATCCCTTTCTGACTTCACGCTCCTTTCACTCAAATTTGTCGGTGCCTTAGACTTCTGTTGAGGTCTGAGGATAATTTTGACTATTTTTATCCATACCGATATATAAATTTAATTACTTTTCATACTTTGATGGCCACAAGTGTCTCAAATCGTAACAATAATTTGAGTTCATAATAATTCATTGAATTTATTTGGTTAGAAGTTTTAAGAAAAATTAACATTATCAATTGTCTCAAATTGTAATTAAAAATTGTTTTATTTAAATTAGTATATTGATTTAATAATTAGAATGTTTATCATTTTAAATATAATTTGAATGCGAATCATGTTATTATTAAGATTTTATCTTTTATTTTAATTAAAAAAAATAAAATTATTTCAATTCATAAATGACTTTCTTCTTCTTTTTCCAACTAATTGTGTTTTTATTTTTATTTTTTATTTTGAAGGACTTGATATTTGATAATGTTTTGAACTTTGATGTGTGTAGGAGAATGTGGAACACGCTCTGAAATGGAGCGTGAACGGTGGTGGTGCATTCTAACAACACAAAAACCAAAAGATGCCCCAAATAGAAGGTTCGAAATTCCAATGAAGGCTATTTTCGAATTTACTAGTTACTGCAATAAAAATAGGGAACTTGTTCCTATCGTAGTTAATCCTTTTACCTCGAAAACAAATTGGGATTTACCCATTAACATTCATTATTCATTAACCTTTTCAATTCTCCTCCTCTCATACCCAAAAAAACTACAAACAATAAAATTTTACAGGCGGGAAAATCCCTTCGTTTTTACCGCACAGTAAATTTCATCCCATCAATTTTATTGTTTCTAGAGTTTTGAGGGTTCATATTATTGTTGCATGTCGTTGCTGAGAGTTATTAAAAATTTAAATCAGTAGGTTAAAAAAGAGAGGAGGAAAAACAACTACAAGAACAACAAAATCTGTCATTGTCGGAATAACAAGTTCTGTTTTTTTTTTCTCTGTAAAATTATGAACATAATCTCTGTATAAATCTGTCATTAGTAATGGCATCTCCTTTACCAAGCTGTAATTGAATGTGAAGAGCTTAGAAGCTCCTCTTTGAGAACAAAACCTTTTTTCTTTTTAATTTCTTTTCTTGTTGGTATAAGTTTGGGTCGCCATTGCCATGATTTAGAGAGAGACCACGCTTGTTTATTTGCTTTCTTCTTCTTCCATTGTCATCTGATAATATTGTTGAATTTGTAGCCTTTTTTTTTCGTCTACATTTTGGAGTTTTAAAGAAGCAAACCATGGTGCCGTGGTGGGCGAAGGGCAGCCACAAAGGAACCTCGGTGGTTGTGAAAATGGAAAACCCTAACTGGTCGATGGTCGAACTCGAAGCTCCATCGGAAGAAGATTTCCTCATCGGCAGCACCCCGACCGGTTCGCGAGAAAAAATACGTGGCAAAAACGCCAAGCAACTCACTTGGGTTCTCTTGTTAAAAGCGCATCGTGCTGCCGGTTGCTTAACCTCCATTACCTCCACATTCCTTAGTCTCGGCTCAACCGTCCGTCGCCGAGTCGCATCCGGAAGAACCGACGACAATGACATCGAAACCGACGAAAACAAAACCGTTAAAATCAGTTTCTATAACTGCATCAAAGTGTTTCTTTGGCTATCCTTACTATTATTTTGTTTCGAGATTGCTGCGTATTTTAAAGGCTGGCATTTTGGTGCCCCAAATCTTCAATTACAATATATTATCTCGGTGCCTCTTGGTTTCAAAGATTTGTTCGATTGGTTATACACTCATTGGATTTTGATTCGGGTGGGTTATCTGGCCCCTCCTCTTCAGTTCCTCGCCAATGTCTGCATTGTTCTCTTCATTATCCAAAGCATGGATAGGTTAATTCTTTGTTTGGGTTGTTTTTGGATCCGATTAAAAAAGATCAAGCCAATCCCCAAGCACGATGCTGTTGCAGATCTTGAATCTGGAGAAGACTCTTTCTTCCCTATGGTTCTCATTCAGATCCCTATGTGTAATGAAAAAGAGGTAAAAACTAAAACCCAAAGATAAATTTTTTCTTTCATCATTTTAAAAGGAACCTTTTTTTTAAATTATGGTTTAAATATTTGTTTTTGCAGGTTTACCAACAATCCATAGCTGCAGTGTGCAGTTTGGATTGGCCAAAGTCGAGAATTTTGATTCAAGTTTTGGATGATTCCGATGATCCATTGACTCAGCTACTTATTAAAGAGGAAGTGCATAAATGGCAACAAGAAGGTGCCCACATTGTGTATCGGCACCGTGTACTTAGAGATGGGTATAAAGCTGGTAATCTTAAGTCTGCCATGAGTTGTAGTTATGTTAAAAACTATGAATTTGTTGCCATTTTCGATGCCGATTTCCAACCCTCCCCTGATTTCCTCAAAAGAACTATCCCCCATTTTAAGGTAACTAAATTATCTACCTTTTGATTTGAATTGGGTGCAATTTTGAGAATGGAAGCACTATTTAGTATGTCTAGGATTAGTTGAAGTGAAATCTTATTTTTGGTTTTATGGTTATTACAGGATAATGAGGATTTAGGGTTGGTTCAGACAAGGTGGTCGTTTGTGAATAAGGATGAGAATTTGCTAACAAGATTGCAAAACATAAATTTGTCATTCCATTTTGAGGTAGAACAGCAAGTGAATGGTGTTTTCATTAATTTCTTTGGATTCAATGGGACTGCTGGGGTTTGGAGGATTAAGGCTTTGGAGGAGTCGGGTGGTTGGTTGGAGAGGACTACGGTTGAGGACATGGATATTGCAGTCCGTGCTCATCTTCGCGGATGGAAGTTCATCTTCCTCAATGATGTTGAGGTATAGTTCTAGTTTGATAGGTTATACTGATAGTTACTTTCTTGATCGGTAGTTAATGCTTTTGGTCTTTATTATTTGTTCAGTGTGAGTGTGAACTTCCTGAATCTTATGAAGCTTATAGGAAACAACAGCACAGGTGGCACTCTGGACCAATGCAGTTGTTCCGTCTCTGTTTGCCGGATATTATCTGTGCTAAGGTGAATACATATTTGAATTGGTCTTTGCTTAAACATGTGATGATCAACTTTGTTCTTATTGGGTATTTTAATTGATGCAGATTAGTATGTGGAAGAAATTCAATATGATCTTTCTCTTCTTCCTGCTTAGGAAACTGATCCTACCGTTTTACTCTTTCACTCTTTTCTGCATAATTCTCCCAATGACTATGTTCATTCCGGAGGCCGAGCTTCCAGCATGGGTTGTTTGTTACATCCCTGCTACAATGTCATTCCTCAACATCCTTCCAGCCCCGAAATCGTTCCCCTTCATTGTTCCCTACCTTCTTTTCGAGAACACAATGTCAGTGACCAAGTTCAATGCAATGGTCTCTGGTCTTTTCCAACTTGGTAGTTCATATGAGTGGGTTGTTACAAAAAAATTCGGTCGATCATCCGAAGGTGATCTTGTCTCCTTGGTTGAGAAAGGGCCAGAGCATCAGCGTGGGGGATCCGAACCCAATCTCGACGAGATCCAAGCAGATCTTAAGCAAGAACAAAAGACTAGGAAAACTAAGCATAATAGGATATACACTAAGGAGTTAGCTCTGGCATTCCTTCTTCTAACAGCTTCAGCTAGGAGCCTCCTATCTGCACAGGGTATCCATTTCTATTTCTTGCTATTTCAAGGGATGTCGTTCCTTCTGGTCGGTCTAGACTTGATTGGCGAGCAGGTACTATGAGGATCAGAGTAGCGACTTTGTAAGAAAATGTGGATCACATGACACGAGCAGACATCAAGAATCTCTGTATCATTCCAAAACGAAACTTTTGCAGTTCCGATTCCAACCCAAATAGGAGAAGAAATATAGTTACATGGACAGAAGAATAACATGAATTTGGACATGGGGCAAATGTAAAAATGGTGATAAATCTTCAGCACATGTAAGGGAATTTTACCCTACTTTTAGATTCTTTTGCTTTTATGGCAAATTCTTTTGTAATAAAGGAAGTCTTTGTTGAAACATGAAACAGGAATTTGGGTACAAATTAAGGGGCAAGGTAGAAGATTGATCCCATTTCCTTCAGTCACTAATTTTCATGAGGATGGTACTTGGAGCTGATGTTAATTTAAGTAAATGTTTAAGCAGTTGGGCTGTTGTTTTATTCACATTCAGCTATACTGATTCTTATCCAATCTAACCCATTTGCTTCACCAAATCCAGGAACCATTATAGTCCTTATTTGGTAAGAAAAACAGGGTGTTAAAGAAATTAACCGTTTGGTTCATTTCTCAAAAGGTGTACGTTTATGTACATACAGGGTTGCAGTAGTTGGGGGGTAACACATAGGGACGGGGGTGATGCTCGAGTGGTGGGGTCGTATCCCATCCCATCCCATCCCTAGAGGAATTTATTGTAGCAGCTGGACAACACAGGGGTATCAATCCAATCCCTTTTTAGCCTCTTAGTTAGCAGTCCTCAACATTTGAAAATAAAAGAGGGGTATCTTTTGAATTTCTGCAAGAAAAAAAAGGGCTTTGAAATTGATGCAATTGAAGAAAGAGAGTGAAATATATTTGGGATGATGTGAGAATGTTAAAATTCCATGAAATTTGAAATCCATGGTCCAGCAGGAATAGAGTGCGGGGATTGGATAAATTATCAATTTGCTATCCAAGTTCATACGAGTAAATTAACAGCAAAACAGTCCCTCTGCTAATAATAATAATAAATTTATCCTCCATTTTTACATATTTATTCAATTTGACCCTTACTTTTTTATTGGAAATAGTTTTTTTTTTAAATTAATAAGGTTAAAACAATCGAAAAGCTTTAGAAACAAATTTTAAAGAAATCAATTTTAGTCCTTTTAAAATTTAAAAAAAAATCTTAGAAATCATAAACAAAATTTATAAAAAAAATATTTTAAATTATGAACTTTTTACTAAAAAATAAATATATAATTTTTTTTCAAAATCTTATATCTATTAAATTTTATAATTTTTAGAAGTATAAAGTTTTGTAGTACTTTTACCTCATATGTATCGATATTTTTTTCTTTAATTTTTCGGAGTAAGCTATATGTTACAAAATTAGCCTGTAATGTAATCATTTAATATTATTTGTAATTTTTTTCAATCTTTAAATAAAAAAATAAATATATTTTAGTACACTCAAACTCGCATCTTATTACGTTGAAACCAATGTGCTAAAACTCAATTAACATCATTTAATATTATTTAAACATATCGTTTTAATGTAGAAAAAAACAAACATGGAATTTTCAGAAATAAAAATAGATAAAGAGGTTAGTAGATAGAGAAGAAAAAAGATGGGTACTTTAGCTTCGAACCCTACTTTTTTTAAAAACTATAAAATATAGATGCAGGCCTCTAAAATAATTCCAAATAATAATGACAAGGCAATTAGGTAACAATGAGCAATAATTGTCCGGCCTTTCTTCCAAAAATAAATTCTCGTCCGTCCAAATCTCTCTTTCTATGTTCCATTTTTTGTTTTATTATTAGTATTTATAAAATTTATATATTTACTCAACCTCATGTAATAGTTTGATGATTAAAAATATTTACTGATTCAAATATGATCTGGATTCGAATTACGCTAGTTATGTTTGCTATTCGGACTTTGCGAATATCACCTATTTTTCAATGGAAAGCGTATCACTATCTTACTTTAAAAAAAAAAACCTATCAACTGAATTTTCTTTTTTAAAAAAAAAACCTATCAAGTCATTAATCTCAATCATTCCTAAATTTATATTAGCTAAAATCTATTGAGTTAAGCTTTTATTAATAATTTTTTATATATTTTTATTTAAATCCTATCAATACATTGTCGACGCCATAGGATTTGGTTGAAATTAGCTTAAGTTCGAACTAGCGTAACTCTTAGCCCAAGCAAAACGTGTATCTACATGTTCTTGAATACAATTATTACTATTCACAAACACAAAACGATTACGATTCTTCCATGATAACTAGCATAAAATGGAGAAAAGAGATTGCCACTCAAATTCCTCATATCTCCAGATTCTTGACTCCTGTAGATTTCAGAATAATTGGTCGCTTAGTGGCAAGGAGAAGAAAACTCTTTGAGCAGAACTTGGTACCACAGAATGTCAAACCACTTTTGAGAACGGACAATCTCAACGGCATGTAAACTCGATTCCAACACATTACCACATCTAGGACATTGACACTCATTCGACATATGCCTTCTTGCTCATTTTTCATTTGTCAACAACCTATCTTGACACTCATGGATAATGTAAAAGATGGATTCTTTTTTATGAGTATATCTCACACTAGTATATGAAGTTTATATGGCTAGCCCTTATTGAATTTCGGATATTATATGATATTCTACAAATTGTTTTTATGCACGCGATAACACTTCAAGTCAGAATTTAGTTTCGTGTAACGTCCCCATTGATCGGTCATCCGGTCAAGCATTAGGGGGTGTTATAATATGCATATATGATATAGCATTTTTAATCAACATTTCATATCAACCATCATTTTGCAAGTTTATGTTTTATAGTCCCTATTATCTAGACATGGACTCAAGACAGATACACGGATTATTCAACCATCAGACCAATATATTTGGCACCCAATGCCTCATCGAAATGACCAAAATATAAATTGCGCTCAATGCCTCATTGATATAACCGAAGTAAAGTATGCTTCGCACCTCATCGGACGTTCAAAGTATAATATGCGCTCCGTACCTCATCGGTATAAACCGAAGAATATCTCATACATTATACTAGACTCTGCCTAGGACAGTTAATAAGGTGACCAATGATTTAAGCATATATATATATCACATATCAAAACTACATATACTACTCGTTCATGTCATGCTCATCTCTATTCAATTCACAACATTTCATATTACCTCATATAAACTGATTCATGAGACAAGTAGAACACTTACCTCATATGAGCTAGCTTGTAAATATATTAAGCTCAAATCATAAAACTACAAACTATATTTTCGTTACTCATCTACGACTCTCGTCTTTCCTTTCTCTCGAGATGGTATGACGTCGTCTTTAGCTACATTCGGTAATTCAATTATAAAAACAATATTAGTTGACATCCAAATCACATTCAAATGCATAATCAACATATTTTTCATTTTATTCATTTTAGTCCCTACGTCCGAAATACTTATAATTTTCGATATCTAATATTGAATTGAATCAAAATTTGATTCCACATCCTTTCATTAGGGACCATATACATTTTATCTATAGCATAATTTCATGGCAACTTTCAATTTAATCTCTAATGTCAAAATTAACTTAACTTTCAATTTTAATCTAATATCTCTATCTTCTATTACAATTTCAACTAAATCCAAACTTAACAATTACTTATCTACTAATTTCAAGCTTAAATTCATCAGTTACACTTTAATGGAAACTTCCTAAATGTAATGACCTAAATTCACGGGCACCGGAAAAAGTGAGTTATAGGGCCTCCGTCTTAGTAAACCGTGTTTGTAAATAATTATTAGGAGTAATTATGAGTTTAGTAGTGTGTTTAATTAAGCTTTAATTAGGTGAATTTAATTTAATTTAGAGTAATTAATAAAAAAGACTAAATTGAATAAAGGGTGAAAGTCTAATTATAGATTAAAAGAAAGAAAGAGGGACTAAAATGGCAATTATGCCTATTGCATAAATTGAGCGGCAAATAAAGAAAAATCTAAAGATTTTTCATTATTTTAATCTATTATTAATTAATATTATAATATAATAATATAAATTATTATTTAATTAGTATTATTTTATTATTATTAACTAATATCTATATATATATATAATAAAATAAAAGAATAAAGAAAGAAACAAAAGAAGAACGAACAGAGGCTCACGAAACAGGGGAAGAAGAAAAGGGAAGGAAAAAGAAAAAGGAAAAACTAGGATTTTGAAGCTTTAATCTTTAAGTGGTAAGTCAATTAAACCCTTTTCTCTTAAATTAGATGTTTTAGAAGCTTTAGAATAAAGTTTTGATGAAATTAAGTTGAGTTCTTGAAAGTTTTAAGGTTTTTGAACATAGTTCATGTTGAACAAAATAGTGAATTAGGGATTTAATTGAATGAATTTTAAGTTAGAATTGATAAAGGGATTAAATTGTAAAAGAAGTCATAAGTTTTGTGATAGAGGGATTAAATTGAAAGAAATTTTAAATTAAGGTTTTATTATGAACATTAGATAGTTAAGTAGAATTTGGAAGGAAATTGAATAAAAATAAAGTATGAATTAAGTTAGAAAAATAAATGAGTTAATTAGGATTAAATTGGAATTAAGTATAAATTGGATACAAATTCAATTATTATTATAAATTAATGCTGTAATTAATAGTGTAAATTATTATTATTATTTTTGTAGCTAGCAAAGAACTCGAAGCATCAGCACAAAAAGGAAAGGAGAAAGTTATCGAGGAGTAATCGCGAAATCCGGGTTTGTATTACTATAATTTAAATTATTCATTATTTAATGTTTATTTAGATATTTATATTTAATAAGTGAAATTGAAATTGAAAGTGCTATGAGTTGTAAATTGAAAGTCCCTATTAATTAGTCGGGCTGAGTCGGATATAGTTGGCATGCCATAGGATTGGAAGAGTTCAAGGATACTTCGACCTTGCATCGATGAGACACTGGGTGTCATTATTTTACTTCGGATAGATTCGATGAGGTACTGGATACCACTTTACTTCGGTTAGGCTGATAAGACACTGGGTGTCACTTTATTACTTCGAACTATCCGATGAGTCACTGGGTGTCATTCTGGTGTGTTGGTTGGATCCGTGTATCTGCTAAGGTTCGAGTCTTGTTAATAGGGGTAAACAATGTGAAAAAGAAAAATTGAGGCATATAAAGTGATCTGTGATGAAATTGAGAAATGAGAATGAAATGGTTAAATTGATTTGATATTGATATGGAATGAAAGTGAGGTATAAATTAAGATAATATGTGTTCATGTATTATATGATTGATTATGTGAAATTTGTTTGATTATTTATAATTTGAATTATAATAATACCACTGAGTATGAAATACTCAGCGTACGGTTGTTTTCGTGCGCAGGTTAGTAGAAATTAAGGTCCTGGTTCAGCATCCAGATCGATCTCGACCTCAGTATAAACTCGATGATGTAATTCTCCTCTTTTGGTAAAAGTGGCATGTACTAGGTGTTGTATAGGTTACATGTATATGCTTGTAGTGTTGGTTGTAAATATATATATATACATACTATATTTTGATATTAGTTTAGTAAAATGGTAAAAAGTATATTATAAATTTTGGCATTAAGTTTGAATGAAAAATGAATAAAGTTATTAGTAAATTTTGAATAATATTAAGAATGTCTAATTATTGAATTAATATGTTAATGGAATGATTATGATTTAGGTGAATTTGAGTATAAATTATTTTGATTGCGGGTTGAAAATGCAGGGAAGGTTAGATGTTTATAAAGGGGGTTATATCGCGTTCGAAAAAAGAAAAAAAAAATTACGAAAAATCTAGGGTGCACCAAAACAAGTTCCAATTCTCTTCTAATTCGTGTTTTGAGCAGTGAGGGTCCAATTAAGAAATTTTATGATTATTTTATAGTATGTTCATTAATTATCTATTTATTATTTGTAAATTATTTGATATGTCTGGTAATACCCTGTAACCTTGTTTGGTGACGGTTTAGGGTTAAAGGGTGTTAAAATTATTGGTATCAGAGCTATTAGGTTTAGCTGATTCTCGGACTAAATCGAGCTCGAAAATTAAGTTTAGAAGTACATGTCACTTTTAGGTCGAAACTAAGTCAGGATCTTTGGATGCTGACCTATTTGTTTGTAGATTGAAGATGTCAGATGAAAGAATAGATAATATTGACCAAGAAATGGACACTGGAGACGAAGAGTCGTATGGGTTAAAAGAGACGGAGTCAGTAACACCTAGCGTAAACCCAGTAAGAAATCCACCTCCTAGAGTATATAGAAGAAATGATAGAGATGATTCTAATATACTAAGAGTAATTGCCGATGCATTACAAAGAGTAGCGGGGACTCCTCCTACTACGACTTCAGTACCAGCTCAGAAACGGGCCCCGATAAAGGAATTGAGAAAATATGGTGCCACTGAATTTATAGGTCTGAAAGGAGTTGATCCATCCACAGCTGAAAATTGGATAAAGTCGACCAAAAGAATTTTACAGCAATTGGAATGTACCCTTTAGGAATGCTCGATTTGTGCTGTATTGTTGCTACAAGAGGAAGCTTATTTATGGTGAGAATCAGTGGTTCGACATCTACTGGAGGATCAGATAACATGGGACTTATTTCAGAAAGAATTTCAAAAGAAATATATCGGAAAAATGTATATCGAAGACAAGAAGCAAGAGTTTTTAATGCTGCAACAGGGTGATATGTCAGTAATAGATTATGAGAGGGACTTCTCGAGACTCAACAAATACGCCTCAAAATTTATACCAACAGAAGTTGATAGTTGCAAAAGATTTTTACGAGGTTTGCGAGACGAGATTAAGGTATAGTTGGTATCTCACCGTATTACTGAGTTTATAGATTTGATTGAACGGGCCAAAATGGTGGAGCAAGTTTTAGGCCTCGATAAAAAGACTGAAAGTGTTAGACCAACTGGGAAGCGTACCAAAACTATCAGTTTGAATCCTCAGCCAAAAAGATCAAAGGAATCTCAAGGTGGATGGAGATCCAATTTTAGACCGGATAAAAGTGGAAGAAGCAGGGGTAAACAGATGATGGTATCCACTGGCAGTGTGAGAGGTTCATCTCGGGAAATAGAAATTCCAGATTGTCAGCACTGTGGAAAGAAACACAGAGGGGAATGCTGAAAATTAACTAGGGGTTGCTTCCGATGTGGTTCTACAGATCATTTCATCAGAGATTACTCGAAAATTGATAGTGCTGCACCGGTAACATCACAGAGATCAGTATCTACAGCTAGAGGCAGAGGATCTGGTAAAGGTGGTTCAGTTTTCAGAGGAAGAGGTGTTAGAAGAAGTAGTGATATTGCTACCTAACAGTCTGAAGCTAAAGTACCGGCCAGAGCCTATGTGGTCAGAACACGGGAAGAAGGCGATACCCACGATGTAGTAACAAGTATATTTTTATTGTATTCTGAGCCTATTTATACTTTAATTGATCCCGAATCTTCACATTCATATATAAATTTAAAACTAGCTGAGTTGGGGAAATTAAAGTTCGTAGTGTCTAGAGTGTCAATAGAGGTGTCGAATCCATTGGGGCAAATAGTGTTAGTAAATCAAGTGTATCCGAGATGCCCGTTGATTATACGGAATAAAACTTTTCCTGTCGACTTGTTGATTATGCCATTTGGGGCTTTGATATAATACTTGGAATGGATTGGTTATCTAAATGTGGAGTGATTTTGGACTGCTATAAAAAGAAATTCAATATTCAGATAGAAGATGGAGGTCGGATTGAGGTAAATGGTATCCGTACTAATGACCATCATGTCTTATTTCAACAATAAAGGTTAATAAGTTACTTCAGCAGGGTTGTTCAGCATATTTGGCCTATGTCATTAATTTAGATTCAGTTGGAAGCCAATGCAGTAAAGTTCGGACAGTTTGTGAGTTTCCTGATGTATTTCCCGAAGAATTACCGGGTTTGCCACCAGACAGAGAGGTTGAGTTTGCTATAGAAGTTTATCCAGGTACAGCTCCAATATCCATACCCTCGTACCGAATGTCACCTACAGAGTTAAAGGAGCTGAAGATACAGTTGTAAGACTTATTAGATCGTGGTTTTATTCGATCGAGCATGTCACCGTGGGGAGCTCCAGTGTTATTTGTTAAGAAGAAAGATGGCTCGATGCGACTTTGTATTGACTACCGACAGTTGAATAAGGTAACAATCAAGAATAAGTATCCACTGCCTCGCATTGATGATTTGTTTGATCAGTTGAGAGGAGCTTCTGTATTTTCGAAGATTGACTTAAGGTCAGGCTACTATCAGTTGAAAGTAAAAAAAAGCGATGTTTCAAAGACAGCTTTCCGTACGAGGTATAGTCACTATAAGTTCTTGGTAATGTCATTCGGATTGACTAATGCCCCAGCTGCTTTTATGGATCTTAAGAATCGTATCTTTCAGCTGTATTTAGACCGGTTTGTAGTGGTTTTTATCAATGATATACTGGTTTATTCAAAGTCAGAGTCAAAACATGATCAGCATCTCAGAATTGTATTACAGATATTACAGGAGAAGAAGTTGTATGGAAAGCTTAGTAAATGTGAGTTCTGGCTATCAGAAGTTGTATTTTTGGGACATGTGGTATTGGCAGATGGAATCAGAGTTGATCCGAAAAAGATTGAAGCAATTGTTCAGTGGAAAGTACCGAAGAATGTATCTGAGGTTATGAAGTTTTCTTGGTTTAGCTGGGTATTATAGAAGATTTGTGAATGGATTTTTGAAGATAGCTTTGTCGATGACTAAATTACTACAAAAGAATGTTCCTTTTATCTGGGATGATCAATGCCAAAGAAGTTTTGAAGCATTAAAGCAAATGTTGACAAAGGCACCAGTTCTGACATTACCAGAGTCGGGAAAAGATTTTGTAGTGTACAGTGATGCTTTTTTGAGTGGTCTGGGTTGTGTATTAAAGCAGAACGGAAAACTAATAGCCTATGCATCTCGTCAACTAAAGCCACACGAACGTAACTATCCGACTCATGATTTGGAACTAGCAACTGTGATTTTTGCTCTGAAGATTTGGAGACATTATTTGTACGGTGAGAAATGCTACATCTATACCGATCATAAAAGTCTGAATATCTTCTTTCTCAAAAAGAATTGAACTTGAGACAAAGATGGTGGATAGAACTCCTAAAAGATTATGACTGTGTTATAGACTACCATCTGGGAAAAGCTAATGTTGTAGCTGATGCACTAAGTAGAAAAGCTGCAATTGAATTGAGAGCGATGTTTGCACGGCTTAGTATCAATAATGATGGGAGTCTTTTGGCTGCGTTGAGAGTAAAGCCGATAATGTTTGATCAGATCAGATCAGCACAATTGGAAGATGACAAATTGTTGAAGAAAAGAGAGATGGTACCAGCAAAGAGTTTTAGTATTGATGATTGTGGATGTTTGAGATATCAAAATCGGATCTGTGTTCCAACTAAATCTGAGTTAAAGACATCGATTCTTCGAGAAGCTCACGACAGTCCATTCGCCTTACACCCTGGAGGTACGAAGATGTACTGGAATTTACGAGAACTATATTGGTGGCCAGGAATGAAAAGAGACAGTTGAATTTTTGAGTAAATGTTTAACTTGTCAACGGATAAAAGTAGAACATCAGGTTCTTACTGGATTACTTCAACCTATTAATATTCCTGAGTGGAAATGGGATCGCATCACGATGGATTTTGTTACAGGATTACCGTTGTCAGCAAGTAAAAAGAATGCCATTTGGGTGATAGTTGATAGACTTACCAAGTTAGCGCATTTCATAGCAGTCAGAATCGACTGGTCATTGCAGAAACTTGCTGAGGTTTATATCCGAGAAATTTTAAGATTACATGGTATTCCGGTATCAATAATTTCAAATCGGGATCCTCGATTTACATCAAGATTTTGAAAGTAGTTGCACGATTCTCTAGGTACTAAACTTAACTTTAGCATGGTTTTTCATCCGCAAACAGATGGACAATCCGAACGGGTAATTCAGATACTAGAAGATATGCTTCGAGCTTGTATCATCGACTTTGAATCAGGTTGGGAAAGTTATTTTCCATTAGCTGAGTTTGTCTATAATAATAGTTTCCAGTCTAGTATACAAATGGCCCCGTATGAAGCACTATATGGTCGAAGATGTAGATCTCTAGTGTGTTGGATAGAATTGAATGAAAAAAAAGTGATTGGGCCAGAATTAATTCAAGAGACAGAGGAAATGGTTAAGAAGATTAAAGATAGATTAAAAGCAGCCTTTGATAGACAGAAATCTTATGCCGATTTGAAGCGTCGGGACATTGAGTATTCAATCGGGGATAAAGTATTTCTCAAAGTCTCTTCTTGGAAGAAAGTGTTGAGATTTGGCCGAAAAGGAAAGTTAAGTCCTCGTTATATTGGGTCATATGAAATTGTAGAAAGAATCGGGCCAGTCGCTTATCGGTTAGCTTTACCTCCAGAATTGCAGAAGATTCACGATGTTTTTTATGTTTCTATGCTACGAAAATATAGATCAGATCCTTCTCATATCATTTTTACTGAAGACATTGAAGTTCAACCTGATTTGTCCTACGAAGAAGAGCCGGTTCAGATTTTAGCACGAGAGGTAAAGGAATTAAGAAATAAACGAGTTTCCCTAGTAAAAGTTTTATGGAGAAGTCACAGTATGGAATAAGTGACTTGAGAATCGGAAGAAACTAGGAGAGTACAGTATCCCCATTTATTTTCAGGTAAATTTCGAGGATGAAATTTATTAAGAGGGGAGAAATGTAATGACCTAAATTCACGGGCACCAAAAAAGTGAGTTATAGGGCCTCCGTCTTAGTAAACCGTGTTCGTAAATAATTATTAGGAGTAATTATGAGTTTAGTAGTGTGTTTAATTAAGCTTTGATTAGGTGAATTTAATTTAATTTAGAGTAATTAATAAAAAGGACTAAATTGAATATAGGGTAAAAGTCTAATTATAGATTAAAAGAAAGAAAGAGGGACTAAAATGGCAATTATGCCTATTGCATAAATTGAGGCGACAAATAGAGAAAAATCTAAAGATTTTTCATTATTTTAATCTATTATTAATTAATATTATAATATAATAATATAAATTATTATTTAATTAGTATTATTTTATTATTATTAACTAATATCTATATATATATAAAAATAAAAGAATAAAGAAAGAAACAAAAGAAGAAAGAACAGAGGCTCACGAAACAGGGGAAGAAGAAAAGGGAAGGAAAAAGAAAAGGAAAAACTAGAATTTTGAAGCTTTAATCTTTAAGTGGTAAGTCAATTAAGCCTTTTTCTCTTAAATTAGATGTTTTAGAAGCTTTAGAATAAAGTTTTGATGAAATTAAGTTGAGTTCTTGGAAGTTTTAAGGTTTTTGAACATAGTTCATGTTGAACAAAATAGTGAATTAGGGATTTAATTGAATGAATTTCAAGTTAAAATTGATAAAGGGATTAAATTGTAAAAGAAGTCATAAGTTTTGTGATAGAGGGATTAAATTGAAAAAATTTTAAATTAAGGTTTTATTATGAACATTAGATAGTTAAGTAGAATATGGAAGGAAATTGAATAAAAATAAAGTAAGAATTAAGTTAGAAAAATAAATGAGTTAATTAGGATTAAATTAGAATTAAGTATAAATTGGATAGAAATTCAATTATTATTATAAATTAATGCTGTAATTAATAGTGTAAATTTTTTTTTTTTTTGTAGCTAGCAAAGAACCCGAAGCATCGGCACAAAAAGGAAAGGAGAAAGTTATCGATGAGTAATCGCGAAATCCGAGTTTGTATTACTATAATTTAAATTATTCATTATTTAATGTTTATTTAGATATTTATATTTAACAAGTGAAATTGAAATTGAAAGTGCTATGAGTTGTAAATTGAAAGTCCCTATTAACTAGTTGGGCTGAGTCGGATATAGTTGGCATGCCATAGGATTGGAAGAGTTCAGGGATACTTCGACCTTGCGTCGATGAGACACTGGGTGTCATTATTTTACTTCGGATAGATTCGGTGAGGTATTGGGTACCACTTTACTTCGGCTAGGCCGATGAGACACTGGGTGTCACTTTATTGCTGCGAACTATCCGATGAGACACTGGGTGCCATTCTGGTGTGTTGGTTAGATCTGTGTATCCGCTAAGGTCCGAGTCTTGTTAATAGGGGTAAACAATGTGAAAAAGAAAAATTGAATAAAAATGAAAAATTGAGGCATATAAAGTGATCTGTGATGAAATTGAGAAATGAGAATGAAATGGTTAAATTGATTTGATATTGATATAGAATGAAAGTGATGTATAAATTAAGATAATATGTGTTCATGGATTATATGATTGATTATGTGAAATTTGTTTGATTATTTATAATTTGAATTATAGTAATACCACTGAGTATGAAATACTCAACGTACGGTTGTTTCCGTGCGCAGGTTAGTAGAAATTAAGATCCTTGTTCAGCATCCAAATCGATCCCGACCTCAGTATAAACTCGGTGATGTAATTCTCCTCTTTTGGTAAAAGTGGCATGTACTAGGTGTTGTATAGGTTACATGTATATGCTTGTAGTGTTGGTTGTAAATATATATATATATAAATACATACTATATTTTGATATTAATTTAGTAAAATGGTAAAAAGTATATTATAAATTTTGGCATTAAGTTTGAATGAAAAATGAATAAAGTTATTAGTAAATGTTGAATAATATTAAGAATGTTTAATTATTGAATTACTATGTTAATGGAACGATTATGATTTAGGTGAATTTGAGTAGAAATTGTTTTGGTTGCGGATTGAAATTGCAGGGAAGATTAGATGTTTATAAAGGGGGTTATATCGCGTTCGAAAAAGAAAAAAAATTTATGAAAAATCTAGGGAGCACCAAAACAAGTTCCAATTCTCTTCTAATACGTGTTCTGAGCCGTGAGGGTCTAATTAAGAAATTTTATGATTATTTTATAGTATGTTCATTAATTATCTATTTATTATTTGTAAGCTATTCGATATGTCTGGTAATACCCTGTAACCCTGTTCGATATGATTTAGGGTTAAAGGGTGTTACACTAAACATCTAACAATTGAAGAAATTAACACTTAGGCTAACTAGATTGAGTTCCTATGATTCAAATTCCATAAAAAGTATAAGAAAAGAATGAATACCTTGGTATAATTTGGAACCAAAATAGAAATAGAAAGCAAAGGTTTCTTCTTCTTTCACTAGATCGGTGGAAAAAATGAGGAAAGGATGATGATGTTTTTTTTTTTTTATAAACAAAGTGGGCATCAAAGTGCCTTATTCCAAATTATTCTTACATTTTTTGATCCACATGTCATCGTTAAGTAAACACTGAACATAACTTAAAGGATAACAAGAGAATTGTTTGTAGAAGAACATGTTTTAGCTAGCCAATCCGCGACTTTATTTCCTTCTCGATGCACAAACTGAACCAAAGCTTTGTCCAACACCTGATATAGCATCACTATACTTCTCACGATAGTTATTGAAGGAGTCGAGCACAACCCTTCCTTGATCAAGTCTACAGCATGCTTACAATCTGTCTCCACAATTACCTTCTTAAAGCCTCAATTATGCGCCCATTCAAGACCTGTTAGGATCACCCACAATTTAGCATTCAAAGCAATTCCCCTACCAATCCGCCTTTGGAACCCTGCAAGACATTTTCCAGACGAGTCTCGGATGACCCTTTCTGCTGCAGACCAGCTTTCATCTGTCTTCGCTGCTCCATCAATGTTAATTTTGATCCACCCGTCTAGAGGAGCTTGCCATTTAACAATCAATAGTCGTTGAACTCCTAAGCCTCTTTAGTTTGTAATCAGACTATGTGAACTAGTTGTAAAGCTCTTGGCGATACTGAACACTGCATCTTCATCCCCATAAATGTGCTGAAAGACGAATATGTTCTTCATCTTCCAAAGTGACCAACAGACTGTAGCGAATATAATTCTTCCTTCAACGCCTTCGACCCTTATTCTGATATCCCCTGTCATATTCGAACCAAGCTTTTCAAGTAGACCCAACTAAAAAAATCTTGTAGCAGACTACCTTGGAATTAACCTCATCCACACATTTGTAGCAATTATATAATCCCTTAGTACATGGATCGTTGTTTCCTGTGTCGCATCACACACTCAATCTTCTTTTAACCCTCTCCAAATTTGTTAAAAGTTTGTCATGTTTCACCAAACACATGAAATGCTTAATTCGAGGAGCTATGGGTAACTCCCATATACATTTCCACTGTGGATCAATCTGCAAAGAGCATAGGTCCATAAGACTAGAATAAGTTGTTTTAACAGTAAATTTACCACTTTCAAATGATTTCCATAAGCAGATGTCCTTCCCCAAAGCATGATTTGGTGGATGATGACCAGCAATGTGTTCCAACACTTCCTTACTAAATAAACCATTCAACATGTTCCAATCCCAACAGCCCACTCTGTCCACAAAATCTACTACTCTAATGTGGTCCGAAACACTAGAATTGGGAAGCAAGTGTTCCTGAAGAGGCCCCAAACTTGGTACCCAACCATCCTTAGCAAATCTTACAGTTCGCCTATCACCTTTGCCCATCACCAATACTCCAAAACACTCTATCCCTAAATTGATCCCAAATCTTTGAGAGAGAGCGCTATACATAAGAGCAAATATTCCTACTAATGGATCGGGGACAAGTCTTCTCCACTTTGTATTTATTACGAAGCACCTTTACCCATAAGGCAATAGGCTTAGTCACAAAGTTAAACACCAACTTCATCAAAAACGACATTTTGGGGAACCATTTTCCTCAAACCAAGACCACCCTCCTTAATAGGTCTACAGCAAGTTTTCCACTTCACAAAAGCAATCTTTCTTCCACTATTTAAGGATCCCTACACAAATTGTCTAACAATTTTTTCAATTGTTTCGCACACAACTATAGTGATCGTCGTCGATTGCATAAGTAACTCGAGATAGCCAACAAGACTGATTTCACCAATGTTATTCTCTCTGCCAACAAAAGCAATTTGCCTTTAAACCTATTTAGTCTTTTTTTAACATTATCAACTACAAATTGAAAAGTTCTCATTATAATTCTTTTATGGAGCAATGGTACTCCCAAGTAGGCTCCTAAATCTTCCTCTACTTGAAAACCAAGCGTAGCTCCTATCATATCACGATCCTGTGGCTTCATGTCGGCTGAAAAACACACTTTAGATTTATGGGCATTCACTTTTTGTCTTCAGAATTGACAAAAGCTATCCAGAATTTCCTTCATATAGTGCGCATTCTCCTCACTAACCTCACCAAACAACATTAGGTCATCCGTAAAGAACAAGTGAGATAGTTTCGGACCATTCCTTCCAAATTAAATAGGCTTCTATTCGCCATTAGCAACAGCCAAGTGGATCATCTGCCCAAGCCTTTCCATAGCCAAAACAAATAAATAAGGAGAGATCGGATTCCCTTATCGTACACCCCAGGAAGGAAAAATTCATTAGTGAATTCTCCATTCCACAAAATTTGCATGGACACTGTCTCAACACACTGCATGATAATACAAATAATTTTTGTAGGTAACCAAGCATCCTGCAAAGTATCCTTAAGGAAACCCCGGTGCAGTCGTTCATAAGCCTTTTCTGTGACACCTCTAACTCGACATAACTATCAAACTCACATATTTGGATAAACCTTCACTACAAATAACAGTCATTATAACAATGTTTAACATTTTGACCTTTCAATACCATATATTCGAACAATAAGACTTAAAAGTAATTAAACCACACATGCTTGAAATTCAAGACCATCATACAATTTCTATAAGAAATAATAGTTCTACCGATACATGAACAGGTGGGTGTCAGTAAAACAAACAATAATTAAATCGAAAATAAAACTGCAATAAACTACCGGTACTATAAAAATTCTATTGATACAAGTAGCCTAGATCTACCGATATCAAATAAACTTCTACCGATACCTAAAACCATAATAAGCAAAACTACTTAGCCTATTAACTTCTACCGATACCTCTCTTCTAGCTACCAATACTAAAATTAACAGAGAGCAAGATTAACTAGTCTAGCATTTTTCTACCGATACATCTCCTAGAATACCAATATAAATTCCATTGTTCTACCGGTAATCTAAATTCCTACTACCAAAACTAAATAAGTCAGCAAATAAAGTTTCAAATTCCCTGCATTTTTACCGATACTTTGCAATGAAATACCGACACAACACAGACTGCTGCTAGAAACTCAATTCTAATTTCTCATAAGTCTCAATGCTATTCATAAAACATTACAAGCTTCCTATCTAAGCACATATACATTCTCATTAAGCATGCATCATTCATAAACATACCTTAACAACCAATACATAAGTAATATGATAAAAACATACTATATTTACCAAAACATTCATTAAACCAAATTCACAACCACAACCTTTACAAGTAAATACTTCAAAAGATGTGTAGGTTAAACCTTAACAAAACTATTCCCTAACAAGGTAACTACCAAAACATCCTATATACATGACACTCTTAAACCCAAAACAAGTTACTCAAAAGTCAACTGAGGATGGAGATGATAGTGTGCACTCTTGACTGGATCCAATCGATGCCAAGATTCCTCTAGACCTACAATCATGAAAATCAAACGTGGTAAGTCATTTAAGACTTAGTAAGTTCGAAATATAAGTGGTAATGTAATTAAGGTAAACTAACGGATATAGTTTAAGAGTCAATTATTCGTTCTTAGATTACTGGCACATAGCCTACTAGGCACATAGCTTGAAAACATCGACACATAGCCTACTAGACACATAGCCTGAATACACCGGCACAAAACCTACAAGGCACATAGCCTGAATTTTATATGCAATTGTACCAATCCACATAGATTTATACATATTAACAGGTAATAACCATACATACCAAAACATATAACTCAACAATGAACAATTACAAAATGAATTTATAATTTACGTAGTAATGAAACGAACTTACTTGTGCAGTGACGACGGGTAATCAACATAGATTACTCAACTAGCTTGCCCTTCCCTCGACTATTTGTTGGAGTGTTCGGGGTTTGATCTAATGAATAAATACTTAAGAAATTATTTTAAATTTATCACCTATGTTCATTCAATTATAAAAACAATTAAACAAATTCCAAAAATTCATGTTTCATTCCACTTTACTAAATATACATATAAACCATAAATCCCTATTTCACACAAATTGAACCGTAGTTTTATAACTCAACTTTAACCGATTATTAGAAAGCAAGCAACAATATAATTATAATTTCTTTTATTCCCATAGCATCAAAATGATATATTTATCTAAAATAATCTTCAATACCTAAATTTAATCACTTAAGTCCTCAAGCTACAACTAACCTTCCAACATACCAATAACCTTTCTAAACAACCCATCGTTCCCCTTCTCAGACAATGGCAGCAGCTAACGTTGGAATTCAAGCATGGTGACTTCACCCATCTTGATATTTTTTTTGAACAATAATCACATATTATATAGCCCAAACTCAAAGAATCACAAATACATAAATATTAACAAGCATGAACCACAATTTCACTTACATGCAAGGCTTCCAAAGCAAAAATCTTCAAGGTTTGCTCTCCTATGGGTTCAGTCAAACAAAGGTAGAAGAAGAAGGTAATAATTTCTTTTCCCTTCTTTTGTTTTCTTTTTTCCCTTACCTAAATCCCTTATTTTCCTTGGTTTCATCAAATATAATAATTTTATAATTCTTTTCAACTCCTTCCACTAACTTAAATAATGGCTATATATTCTTTAAGTCCATCACCATTTCATTTCTTTAATTATTCAACACATATTATTATAGACTTTTAAAATATGATGCCAAGTTTTCTAATTTTTCAATTTAGTACATTATACTAATTATCAAATAACTATAAAGATTCAATATACTAAATACCTTATACGACCTTAAAAGCATAATTTAAACAATAAAATCAACTTACTAAATGTACTTAAATTTTAATTTTATACTCCCTTTACCACTGAAAACAAACTATTACATTTTCCAAATCAATTTTAATAGTCATCCAACCTTTTTTCCCTTTCTTTACCCGCATCGAATGCACAACCTCTTGTGCCACCACCACATTATCCACAATGTTCTTGCTACCTACAAAACTGGTTTGATTTTTGGAAACGAGTAACGACATAAGTGATTTAAGTCGATTCACAATAACCTTTGAGATGACCTTGTAAGGAACAGTACAAAGGATGATTGGTTTGAATTGTGTAATCGACTCCAGAGCAGCCACTTTAGGAATAAGAACTAGAAGCATTTTATTGAAAAAGCCATCCAACCTACTCTCATCAATCGCTCGACGAATCAAAGACACAAGGGATTCGCCAACCACGTCCCATTGTGACTAATAAAATTAATTAATCTTAATTAATTACCCTTAGTTCCACCATCTAATGTTTACATCGTTTTAATTACATTTATAACATTTAAATATATATCACCATCTCCTCCCACTTTCCCATAGAAAAACAATGGTTTATTTACTGTTTTAATCTTTTGGATAATTCCCAATTAGGTCTTCAAGCATTTTTTAAATTAAAATTCAACAGCGATTAAATTTTACAATTTAATCCCTGAACTTTAATTAACGAATTTCATGGTTAAATTACTAAATTTGTCTTTAATATATTTACATATTAACTCCGTAAATCTTTCTATTCCATTCATATGAACTCGATTTACGAAATCGAAGCCGTATTTTTCGACACGAACAAAAGTCGAATTGTTACACTTCTTTAATTGGGTTGCAAATTGACTTAGCCCTTAAACCGAATTGCTTAAAAAAGAAAACAATTTTATTACAAGTTAGCTTTAAAAAAATGAAATTTGATTGGGATTTTTTAAAATAATACCAAATTGGGCTTTGAAAATAACAAAATTGGGCTTTTGGATTTAACATTTTTTTTTTCAAAATTAAGCCTAATAAAGTATTTACAAACCCAAGAGAGATAAATTTTTTTTCTTCTCTCTTTTTTTTTAATTTTCTCAAAATAAAGTTTATTATTATTTTTCAATAAACCCACATCATGCTGAAAATCTCAAATGTTAAGTCAAATTAAATTAGGAGGATTACAATTAATTTTAGTTTAATCAAAATTAAATTAAGTGAAACTTAACTCGAATTAATTCAAAATTCGAATTCTAAAAAGTAAATTAATTTGGCTCCTAATTAAATTTCGATTTTAAAATTAAATGGACAACAATTTAATGTCAAAATTAAAATAATCATATCTAGAAAATCTACAGTCGAATTAGCCAATTCGAAGCTTGAATCCAGATTATGATCCCATAACAGAACTTTGTATCTACAGTCTCTTTTAATTTTGAAATTACTTTTTCATTTTTAATTTCCCACATAAGTTATCTCAAACTCCCATACATATCAACCAGTGTGGGTTTAGATGAGTAGTACATTTACTTACGATATAATTAATTTCACGTTAAATATATTAAATTAAAATTTTATTATAATATAATTAATTTCATGTCAGAGCACATAAATTTGAAGTCATTTATATTTGAGAACTCTTTCAAAGCAAAAAAATAATAAAACAAGAGATACTTTGGTATGATAAACTTGAATCATTAATTTATTTACTTAAGTTCCAAATTTATTATTTTAGAAAAGTTTTTAACTTTTTATATATTATTTATAATTTTAATTTTTATAAATATTTTGAATTATTTTTTAATTTTTGTTGAGAGAGACTAATTTGCTCATTTTCAAAATTGGACTTAGACCAAAAGGGTATTTACATCAATATGTTATTTGAGTTATCCGAATTGTAAAATTCAACTCGACTCGAATTACTTATTAGAGTTGATAAAAAAAATGAATAACTCGATTCGATTAATTCGAAATTCAAATTTTTTCAATTTTTTCGAATCGAATTGAGTTTTACTCTCCCCAACTCATAATTTTCTTAATATTTGAACTCGAAATTTTTTCACGCATAGTTTCGTAATTTTTGGTGCAGTACAACTTTTCCCTCCTTAAAAGAATTTCATCCTAGATATTACTGAATATCTCTCAAAATTTTGTATATCTTATATAAAACATTCGACGCTTAGTCCCTTTATTACACTTACCTGTATATAGGTTTCCATATTAGATCAATATCAATACACAAACTATCCAGACGTGGCAAAAATATAGTGTCCAATAAGCAATTGAAGAAAATACTTACGTATGAGATAAAACTTGAGAAGAAGAACAGCTAAGATCCCAACAGATAACATATATAAAAGGAGAATAATAGAGAAGGAAGACAAATTCCAACATTCGGAACTTCCACATATCCTACTAATCTTCTAATTTACTTTTATATTCAATATTGTAATTTTCATCCCTTTAATATATTTAGGTTGGATTTAGATGGACGATACGTTTAACCATGATTAATATAAAAATAGATAAGATTAGATAATGTAACGTGAAATAAAAAATAAACTAAACGTACCGCGCGCTCGTCAAAACCAACCCCGTGTATCATACAGACTTCTAATTAATATATAAAAAAAACAAAGCAAGAATATCAATGATATGTTTCATTAATGTTGGTGTTTGGGGGCCAAACACGCCCTCTCTGTACTGTACTTCCCAACGCAAACTGCATGCACTTTTTCTCTCTGTGGTTGGCATCTGCCATGGAAAACTCACACAAAGTTTCGACTCATCAAACTCAGAGAGAAAGGGGAAAAAGTAACCATGTTCTCATCTAAACAAACTCTAATTTGTTTCCTAGGGAAACAAGATGATTCCTTTTGAGTCAGCACAGCACAGCACCACACATATATATATATATATATATATTCTTTTGCTTCTTTTGAAATATATACTCCTCTCTCGACTGACCTAAAAGATTAAACAAATTGAATAGGTGGGGGAAGCTAGAAAGCTAGTCACATGAGCGTCGATCGTGACCTCAGCTGAGCTCACCTAGTATTTGTTTTTCTCGCCATCCGCTTACTTATTACATGTTTTGCTAGGGTTTCTGTAATAGATTTTACTATGACTTAAAGATAGGGTTTTGGGTTTCCGCGTTTGGCTTTTAGTTTTTCGGTTGGTCGTTGATTACTGATGTTGTAATAATTCAGCTGTCTTTGCATTATTATTCGTGGGTTGTTCCTTATCCATATTCACTCTTCATCCTCATAGATTGTCAGAAGGATCCAAATTTTTCAGACCCCGTCCCACGAACTTCAACTCCTGCTAAGATTTTGTGGTTTTGTCTATAAAGAAAAAGTCTATTAGACATTAATGAACACTTATACAAAGCAGGGATTTAAATTGCGGTTGCAGCCGCATTTTCGGTCACGTTGCGTTTATAGCGGTTGCGGACATAACGGATGCTATTGCGGTCACTGCGGGTATTGCGATCATGAATTTTTTTTTAAATTCGCACAACTTATTGTAAAACATAATAATTATTGTCGAAATCATCCTTTTTGGAAAACGAAAGTTTCGAAAAATTATTTTAAAATTTGGAAAATGGGTTTAGAAAATGGGAGTCGCCGCCAATCTTTTATTTGGTATGATTGGATCACCAAAAAACGATTAAAATACATTTTGAAAAAGTGTTGGTCTTCAAAATCCAGAAAAACAAGTTCGGGAGTCGGTTACGCATAAGGAAGGATTAGCACCCTCATACGCCCAAAATTGGTACCGTATTGATTATTTCGGGTTTTAATTTGTAAACCTTAAAAGCTCAAATAAAGTTTAAAATATGATCCTTGAATGCATGAGCTATGAAAGAAATCGATTTTACTTGGAAATCTCACTATTTCAAAGTGATCGAGGAAGAAAAATTACATCCAGTGAGTTAGGACATAATATTTCGAGATCCAAAAATAACGAGCTTTCCTTTGTAAAACTTTTTCAATTTGGAGAAGGATATTTGATTATCTCGATTTGAAGAAAGGTTGCACCTAGTAAGTTAAGGCGCAAATTTTTATAATCGAAGATAAGGAAACATTGCCTCGATTAAGGGTATTCGATTATTTCGATTTTGAAGAAAAATTACACCTAGTAAGTTTAGGCGCAAAATTTCGAAACTCGAAATAAAAGAATATTGCCTCGTTTTTAAAGTTTTTATGAAAGCAATTTTGAAAACGAATATGTGAGTTTAATATGAATGAACAATTAATGATATGTATTAAAATGCGCGAAGAAGAAAAATAATTAAGCAGATAAATAATAAACAAAAATCAAAAATACAAAATACGAGTGTATAATAATTAAAGTTAAATACAAATATTGATAAGGAAGAAAAATAATGCGATCAGGATTGAAAATGAGACTTTTTAGATATTCGGGAGCAAAATAGTAATTTTAGACTCTCGAGGAGCAAAATGGTAATTTTGGGAAAACTTTGGTGTTAAAAATAAAATTTTAAAAATCCAAGGGTAAAACGGTAATTTTAGAAAAATCGAGATAAAAAACTGAATTTTTGGACATCCGGGGGTAAAAAGGTAATTTTAAGAAGAATCGGGATCAAAAACGAAATTTTTAGACATTTGGGGGCAAAAATGTAATTCTTTGAAGTTCGGGGGCAAAAATGGAATTTTTGGAAGTTTGGGGGAAAAATGGAATTTTTTGGAAGTTCGGAGGCAACAATGTAATTTTTGGAAGTTTTAGGGTCAAAAATGTAATATTTGAAAGTTTGGGGGCAAAATGTAATTTTCAAAAGTATTGGGTCAAAATATAATTTTTGGATTGTTTAGGGACCTTCAAGGTAATAAAACTAAAAAATAAGTGACATGTGGTAGCCTCACAGGCATCCTGAAGTCAGAGGACTAATTTGAAAATCATAAAAAAAAATTGGGCCAATTTTGTAATTAAAAAGAACTTGATTTAAGGATTAAATTAAAACAACGTGAAAATAAAAGGGACCATTTGCATAAATAAGCCAAAATAGTGAAACATGGCAGCCTCTGGTGCTTTCAAAAAGTCAAGGGACCAAATTGAAAAGTAGTAAAATTTATTGGGCCAAATTAAAAATAATTAAAAGTACAAAAAGGACTAAATTGAAAGAACCAAAAAATACGAAAGGACTAAATGCAGAAATAACCTATTTTTCAAAAACACGCGGATCCTTGGGGAGGGTCGGGTCAAACCGGTCGGGCCATGAGTTGGATAATGGCAAAACGGTGCCGTTTTGGCACCAATTACTTGTGCTAAAAAAGGTACCTTTTATATGTGTTATAAATTCCATTTTTTAACACAAAAAATCATTTTTGCTTGTTTATTTTTTAAAAATTTCGTTCTCTTTCCTCTCCAGACTCCATTTTCAAAACCCAGAAGCTCCCCTTTCTTTTGTGGCTGACCGAGCCTCGGGCCACCGTCATCGCAGCCATGCGCTGCCATCCCGTACTGGCCCATCGCTGATCGGCGCATACATCGCCCTTCTGTCGCTCACGCGCTGTCCCAGACACACGCCACCATACAACACCGGAGTTCAAAGGTAAGGCTTTCTGTTTTCCTTTTCTTTTGTTTCCTTTTTTGTTTTTTCATTTCCAGATTTGGATTTAAGAACAGATCTGAATCTTTTAAACATTTTTACAACCTCAAATCTATCTTTAGATCCATCATGTTTTAAACCATTTTGTTTCCTTTTTTGTTTCCTTTTTTGTTTATCCCCTTTTGTTTTAAACCATTTTTGGTTGTTGACGGGTGTTCAAAACGAAGGGATCGACGACGGTCGGAAGGTCAGGTCGACGGTACCGGTGGTGACTCCGACGCGAAGCTCCGACGACGGCAACGCAAGCAAGGGAAGTTTCTGTCCTTTCATTTTTTTCTTTTTATTTATTTTAAAAAATTTAATATTATTTATTAATATTTATTATTATTATGAAAACTTATTAAAGCTATTAATGAAATTATTTAATATTATTAATAAAACTATTTAATACATTTAATATGTATTTAATGAATGCTCTTGAAAACAGGTAAGTGAAGTTAACGTAATAAATAATAACTCAATATATTTATGCGTGGGTTTTAAATCATTTGAAATTATCAAAGCAATAAATATCAGTAAAACTTTAATAAGTGCATTAAAGCATATTCAGAATGTCAGAAGTTTAAGCATTTAAATCATGAATGGAAATGAAAGTGTTTGTGTTGAGATTATACCTTGCCTGCTTCAAATACTTTGAGATCGAGTCTGTCACTTCGAATGCTTCTGGTTTATGTGTCTGTGTGCAATCACTTTTCAATTAATTTTGGAATGCTCTCTATTTGGTTGTCAAAGAAAGTTTTGTATTTGTTTTGTATTACAGAAAGTCGGTGATTGTATTGATGTCCAGAAAGGGTTTTTTTTTCATTACATATGGTTTGAATCTGGTTTTATAACCAGATATTACAATCATGCTATTTTGTTTTACATCACTTAAATGCCTTTCTTTTCTTCCATTTTGTATTTGTTTTGTATTACAGAAAGTCGGTGATTGTATTGATGTCCAGAAAGGGTTTTTTTTTCATTACATATGGTTTGAATCTGGTTTTATAACCAGATATTACAATCATGCTATTTTGTTTTACATCACTTAAATGCCTTTCTTTTCTTCCATTTTTTGCAGGTTCGGCGATGGCAGTCGACTATAGTGGCTTGTAGTAGTGGTAGTTGGTGCAGAGCAAGTTGCTGCTGGAGATTATGACGTGGCATGCCCTGGTTGGCTGGGATGGAAGGCAGGCAGTGCAAGTTGGCCAGCAACTTTGATTTGGGTTTTCTCATCTAAGTGATTTGGGTCACTTGAGTTGGGCCAATTGGGCCTTTATAGTTGGGTTTTGGGGATGTAAATGGGTAAAGGGAATTTGGGCTCAAACGGGTTTGTAAATTTGGATCCTTTTTGGAAATGTAATTTGGACATTATTAATGGACATTTAAATTTACAATAATATTAAATTTAAATTAAATTCAAACTTAAATTAAATTTAAATAAATTTAATTTCAAAGTAAATTTTAAAATGGTTTGGGCCCGATCAAAATTGAACTTCAACAATTATAATTATAATTATAAAAAATCACTTTTAATGGCTGTTAGAGTATTTTTAACATTTCTGAACTTTTATTAATATGAAAACACAATTTTTACAATCATTAATTATTCTTATATTTATTTACGAATTTTTTAAGAATATTATATTAACTAATAACAAAGTAAAAAAATAGGAAGTATTAAACATTCATCATATTTAATATGTTTGAAAATTTTTATAGATAAAATAATTAAAAATTCATACATGAAAGAGGTCTTCAGTATTTCTTGATAACTTTGAAGATGGTGAAAATATCAAAATATTTTATGTTGCAGCCTGCAGAAGGAAAAAAACAATAGTTAAATGTATAGATTCTCATTAATTATTTCTATTTTCTACCACTTATTCTCGCTCACATTCTACTTTCATATATAATTTAACATGCTTCAATTCTTAATTATGTTTTCATAAAATATACTCCATTCATTTATCTATAGATGTATTTTAAATGTTTTAATATCATTAAAATTAAAAACATTAACAAAAGTTTTCTTTAAAAAAAAACATACCTTACAAATAGTGGTAGTGGTACAATTTAATTTTCACCAAGTAGTGGAATGACGAGGAAGATCAGATCCTTCACATTCACTTTGAGAGCGTTCTTGACTTGACTCTCGTGGCCTTTGTCCAAAAATATATATCCAAAAAAAGTAACATTTTCACCTTGGTTTCCATATAGATATAGAGGATACATTTGAGGTGGAGGTGGGTGATACATTGGGGATGGAGGATGCATTTGAGGATGATATGGCACACCATAATTAGGAAATGGTGGATAATAACCATATGGTTGTGGATAACCATGTGAAGGTTGAAAATATGAAGGTTGTTCCGGTGGATGAAAACCTTGAGTGCTAGTAGATAAATCACTATACCCAAGGTTACTAGAACTCGATCTCCTACTAGATGAAGAGCCTACAGAAGTATGCTTCTTGCCTTTTCCTTTTGATGGAGCTCTAGGTTCATTTCTATCTCTCCCAGATTCAGGAAACATATTTCCATCAAATTCTGATCTATCACGGAAATGTCCACTAGTGGTACCAACCCCATATTCTCCTCCATACCGACTAGAAGACCTAATTTCACCTCTATCACCACTATGTCCATCATCGTCATCAATTGGAATTAAACCACCACCATCGGGTTCATCACTACTCTGACTTGGCGTTGCACTAGAACTTGAATGAGACAAATTGTATTGTTGAGATTGATCAACATTCATTTCATCATCAGAGGTATCCACAGGCAACACACTGGCATTTTCACCATCTAACAATAGATTCTCTTTCTTTTGAAGCCATTCTGATAGTGGATCAACATCTTCAAAGATATGATCAAGGCTGATAGGATTAAAACTATCGTTTATAACATCAATGCTCATTCTTTTTTGATGCCTTATCTGAAGCCTTATGTTATAATAGGTAAACACTAGTTTCTCAAGTTTTTTATACCTCAACCTGTTTCTTGCCTTGGTGTGAATATAACTAAATGTGCTCCAATTTCGTTCGCAATTTGATGCAGAAGTTGTTTGACTAAGCACTTTAATTGCTAATCTTTGTAACTCAAGAACACATGTGCCGTATATTATCTACCATTCAACTGCATAATATTATTTAAATTTCAAAATAACTTCAAAATGTACAATATAATTAAATAATATAAATTAAATTAAATTAAATAATTTAATTAACTATTTACCCGGATTCATTTGCTTCCAAGCTTTTTGTGCTTGTGGAGTGCCGAATGTCTCATGTTTATCTCTAAATAGTAACAACTACATAAATAAAAGATAGTAAAAATAAATAAAAAATTCATTTCAAATTATGTAACTAATTAAGTTACAAATAATAGTACTTAAATCTAACCTGATTAACCATTCTGACTTGAGTATCAAGAGAAGGTTCTAATCTTTCAATTACTGATCTTGTACCTTCTAATGTTTCTATTAGTACATTCTCAGAATGCTCCACCCCAAATTGAAATTGAGGATTGAGAAAATAACCTAAGCATAATTTATAAGAATATCATCAAATAATAATAATCTAAAGCTTAAAATAATAAAATATAAAATAGTTCTTCATTATATGAAACATTTTATCTTACCAGTTGAATGCAAGTAGGAATGCATAAAATTCCATCTATTGTCGGTAATCTTTTCGTACTCAATGAAATATCGACAATTTTATTGAATTGCTCGTTTAGCTCTATCAACAGCCTCATAAATAAAGCCCACAGTTAGTTTTTCATCACCATCCACAAGTCTCAATACTTTTACTAGGGGCTCATAAACTTTTATGAGGTCATTAGCCTTTTTCCAAAAATCTTTTCCCAAAACAATTTTTTTGGCTTCATAAGCAGGTCCTGACTTTTGTTGTCCCCATTTTGATTCATTAAATTCCTATATATTCATAAGAAAATTTTTAAAATAATATAATTTAAATTATTTGGAACTAATGAAATCATTAAATGTTACTATATTTAAGTAATTATATAACTAATTATAAAATACTGACCTTTGAATTAAACATTTCTCTCAGACCTTGCTTTTGCTTTGTTATCTCTTCAAGTTGAATGAAATGAGTTGGAAATCGAGTAAGAGTAGGTCGAAGTATTTGCTTCCCTTGTGTATACTTCTTCATCAAATCAACAGTCCAAATGTGATTGTATATGAAGCAAGTCACTTTCTTAGCCTCATCTAACACTTTTGCTACACTAGGCTTTTTGTCAATATCTTCAAGGCATAAATCTAAACAATGAGCTGCACATGAGGTCCAATATAGATGCTTTCTTTTCAACATAATTTTTTTTCCAACGGCCTTCATTGCTGCCTCATTATCAGTCACTATTTGGACTATGTAACTTTCTCCAATTTCTTCTACATCTGAATCTAACAAACTGTAGTAGAATTCAGCATCTCTCCTACGAACACTCGAGACATCCACAGATTTCCAAAAAACAGTTCCTTTACTACAATAAACAAGGAAATTAATTATGTGCATTTGATTCAAACTGTTGGTCCAACCATCACACATTAGAGTTACACCTAGTTCTTTCCAATGAGTTTTTAGTCCATGTACCCAGTCACGAACTCGTTGATACTCTGACTCCAAATACACACCTGAAACCTCATAAGGTGTTGGGAGCTTTACACCTTGTCCAAGTTCCATGGACACTTGAATTAGGTTATACAACCATGGAGAGCTTGCTAATTGGAAAGGAAGTCGTTCATATATTAAAAATTTAGATACCGCTTCACCTATCTTCATGCGTAAAGTCTTTAAAAAAGAGCCACTGACCTTTGGTTGCTTTGAGCTTTTGCTTTTAACCAATTTAGGTATAGCTCCCCTTAAGGTAAACTCAGACTCACTTGAGATGGATTTACCTATTCTTTCTCCATGATATTCTCTAGCTGATCCATGAGAAGATCGCCCTTCTTCATAAGTGTTACTCTAACCACCAGTACTTCGTCTGAATTCTTCCCTTCTATGCCACTCGTGTTGTGATTGGATACTTTCTCAAGTTGCTTGCCTTATAGCAGAAATCTCATCAATGAATTCCTCGTGTTCATCCTCTTCTCCTCTTATTTGGGATAAGAATTTATCTGTTCTCCTCTTTTTGTCTATTTTCTTTGTGTCGCTTTCTTTCAGTATATTCATCATACTTTCTCTAATGACACATGTTAATAAAATAAAAACAATCCACATTTTTATATTATTATTAATTATGTATAATCTTTAATCTTTATTGATAAATTTGCAATACCATTTAAAATTAATAATAAAGTATCACTATCACATACCAGTAACATTAGGACATGGTGTAACATTGCTGGTTTTATAAGCAATGTGCTCTTTAAATCGTGTTATTCCACCTTTCACAACTTTACCACAAAGTTTATATACGACATTTCCTTTCGTATTTGGCACTGGAGTTCCAAAGTGCCAACCTATATCATTACTTGGTGCACCATCCAATCCTTTAGTTAGAAACTCTTTACGTGGCAGCATGCTTTATTTTTATTTGTATACAAGAAACATAAAATTATATTTAGAAATATAAGCAATTCATTACTTATATTATCAATAATATAATACAAAAAAAATAAACATCAATAACATTGAAAAATTAAATTTATTGCATAAGCTAATAAATAACAAAATAATATAAAACACTAATATAAAACCAATATATCTTTACTTGTGATTATGCCAAAATAAATATGTGCCCAAGTAACTACAAAATATAATCAAACCAATATAAAACACAAACATATTAAAAATCAAAATACTTCCTATCAACTATTAAAATCGAATAAGTTAAATCATAAGTATAATGAAAATCAATAAAATATTTTTCACCAAAAAAAAATCAATAAATTATTTACTCCACGTGTAATATAAAATTAAATTTTCAAATTCTACACTAGAAAAATCAATTGAATTGATGATAAAAACAAATTAGATGGATATTTAAATTGGGTAATACATAGATTTTTTAAATTTATTTACTATTTTATTATATTTAAAACGTTTTTAATTGGTAAGATTTGAACATTTAAGCTTTATATTAAACTTCTTTCACTAAATTAAATACATATTCTCATTAAATAAATATTATAATGAACAATAAAGTCTTAGATTTAATGACAGATTGAACTTAATCCTAATAAAAATCAATGGTTATTGTTTAATTGTTTTGAAATAGTATTTATTTGTCATTTTATATAATATTAATTTAGTTTTTATGAAGTACATAAGTTGTCACATAGACTATCAGAATACTACTATTAAAATTTAGTGGCCAAATCAATTTTTTAAAAAAAAATAAATTTGATAAAAAAAGTTAAAAATTGAAGTGATAAAAATATTTGTATTAAGTTATAAAATAATAAATATTAGAGAAAAAATCTATTTTTCTTAAAAACTAATTTAAAAAAATTATAATAAAATATTAGGATTTAAGGAAAATATCATTAATTTAAAATTAACATTAGGATAAGTATCATTAATGACAAGTATAAAATATATAAATCAATAATCATTAATGAAAAGTATTATTAATTTAAAATTAACATTAGCATTTAGGGCAGCCGGCAACATTGAAAACAGAGGCATTGAGCGTGCCCTAGGGACCCTCAAATGTCCTCAATTACCCAGGCTCCCCAATCCCAACACAACAGAGTAGCAGCAGACCACATAATAAATGATCTGGAAAAACCAAAAGGCACCCAGTCCCCTCCCACCGTCCATTACTCTGCCTCTGCTGTTTCTACTTTCTTCTTCAATAGAATCAAAATCAATACTTCAACAGTTCAACTTTCTTCAGCCACAAAGCACAAACATAAATGATAAAACAAGAAAAAAAATTCAAACCCTAACTCTCCGCTTGAAAACTTTTTTGTGTTTGTCTAAAGTTCAAACCTGCTACCTTTGAAAACATCTCCGATCTCCTACCTTTGAAGGCTCTGCTGTTCCGGCGATCTCCAAGTTCAAATCTCTGGTAAGTTTCTTCTCCAAAGCTTCGAAGGTCGATCGTCGAACGTCGAAATGCTTTTTTCTGTTTATTTTGAAAGTAGAAGTTTCTTCTCTGCTTCACCTATTTTCTTTTCTTTTTTTGATTGAGGACCTTGATGAAGATGAAGATTGAAGACTAAAGACGAGTCAGATTTTACTGAAGAATATATTCTCTGCCTCTAGTATTACAGATTTTACTTTTACTTTTTCTGTTTTCTTTTTCATTTTTATTTATTTTTTTAAAAGTTTTACGGTGTAACGGGAAAAAATGGGAATAGCGGTCAGTTATTGCCGCAATCGACCGTTACCCGTTAAATTAGGGTCGCTGTCAGCCCCTATTGGTGTGATTTCGCTTCACACCGCTATTTTTGACAATAACGATTTCGGACGGTGCCGTTACCGTTATATAGCAACCGTTATTCCGCTACACGACCGCTATTTGAATCCTTGATACAAAATGTGATTTATGGTTATTATCGAACCACATAATTTTCACTTGGACACTAAAATGTGGTTATTAGCTCATATTTAGAAGCTTTTTTTCCAGAACTTGAAAGAGATTAACATAAAGAAAGTAGGAAAATACTTGAGTTAGCTTTTTAATATGAACTTCCCTTTTCATAAATTTTTAAAATTTTAACTAAATACTAAAATTTTTATCGGAAGATGTTAGATATGTTAGTATATATATTATAGATTTTGTTATCCCTATAAAATATTGTTATGTAATATAGATTTTGGAACCAATAATTTGACACATTGACTCAACACCGGTCAATGATAATCAATGTTGGTTAACGTGACATGTCATCGATTTAAATCTATTTATATAATAAATAACAAAATATTCTCCTACATGACAATATTTTATTACAACTAGAAAAATCTAGAATTATGATTGAAAACACCATAAAAATTGTAAAAATTATAAAATTATTGTTTTGGCATTATAAATTTTAAAATTTGTAATTTACAATTTTTTACAATTTTAAAGAATTTTTACAAAATTAGATTTCCATTAGAACTTTGAGTATTTGGTTACAAAATTGTGTTTCAATAAGGTTTCGAGTAATAATTATAGATTTTTGTAGTTGTTATAAAATATTTTATTATGTATTATATAAATAGATTTTTTGAATTGATGATGTGGCATGTTGACCTCAAACATTAACTCTCACTTTTTACTATCGTTCAGTTCAAAAATTTTATTATTTATAAAACAATATTTTATAACTACAAAAATTTATAACTATTTTTCGAATTCCTCTTGCAAAACCAATTATGTATCGAAATACTGAACTTTTTATTGAAAAATCAACCTTGTATTCACTTGAAAACCCAAATCTATAACTATTACTTAAATTCCTATTCAAAACACAATTTTTTAACAAATAGTAAAAGTCCTATTGGAAACCAAACTTTGTAAAAATTCTTAAAAAATTATAAAAATTTGTTGATTAAAAATCATAAAATTATTTTTTTGGCAGTATAAATTTTAAAATTTTTATTTAACAACTTTTACAAAGTTGGGTTTACAATATTTTGTTATGTATTATATACATAGATTTTAAACTAATGATGTGGCATGTTGAATTCAGACGTAGACAGATGTTGATCGATGTTCACCAACGTTGATCAGTGTTGGCCAACTTTGATCGATATATCATGTTATCGGTTCAAAAAATCTATTATTTATATGACAATATTTTATAAAAACTACAAAAATCTAGAACTATTACTCAAATACATATTGAAAACTCAATTTTGTAATCAAATATTCAAATTTCTCCTGAAAACTCAACTGTATAATCAAATACTTTGTAAAACAAAATTTTATTGAGTTTCCAATTTAAATATATAATTTTTAGGCTAAACTATAGATTTAATAGCTTTTGTATGGTTTAAGCGTTGGTCATTGATCTTTAAAAAAGCTATTACATTGTGGTCAACATTTTTAATTTGTTATAATACGATCATTGAGCTATTGTTTGTTGTTAATGTTAAAGTTGTCATGATTTTAAAAAAAATTAGAATTGTGTTGAGAAGATAATTTTATTGAAAAAATTAATTAAATTTATTTAAAATAAATAATATTTTAGGAGTAGAAAACTAGTTATTGGGTTAGAGAATTATATGAGCTTGTTTTAAATTAAATTAAGACTGTATAACACGTATAATGATACTCAATACATGAGACAAGTCCAACAAGCCCACAACATAAGGGGTGGGCAGCATACAAAGTCTGGCAACCTAATGTGCGCCGCCCACCTGGTAGAAACCCTAAGAGATTTTGTGTTCTCTACTAAAATATTATTATTTTATCTTTTCTTGTTCTAGTAGAACTCCTATAATTTTTTTTATATATAGGACTATGTGATACATGCACGAATGAAGTGAAATTTATTAAAATCAATTCAAATAAATTATCAATTTTCAAGTTTGAAAAATTATTCGACTTGTAATAAATTTTTAGATGGGATCTAAACATTTTCCACTTGAAATATCTACCTAGCATTTGACAAACTATCTCATGGCTAAAATTATTATTCAGATTTTTAGATTTTAGCAATACATAACTTCTATCAAGCATTTGGCCTAAATACTTGTTTACATTTTTAGATTTTCTTGCATTGCATTAGAGTTTTCAAGTTGTTTGAATTTCTTATATTTCTATTTCTATTTTAAATATATTACATGTCTTTATGATTTTATGGGAATATAATAAAGGCATTTTTTTTCATATAAGTAATTCAAGCATCATATAGTCAAGAAATGAATGATTTAAACTTTGAGGGGAGAAAAATAAAATAGTTAATATTTGATATTTGAAATATAGACAAGCCTTACTTTTGACATTTTGATGAGTTGTGGCAGAACCCACATACAGCAAATGCCTTCTCACATTCCACTATTCAGAAGAAATAATATTAGAAAAGTTGGAGTACAATTTCCAATTTCTCATTTCAATAATATCCATGCACATGTCATAATTTATTTGTTGATTAATGTAACACCTCGTTGCAACCATGCTATGCTAGTGTATCGCATTTTCACTTGATATCATAATTAAAGATGATATAGTAAGGTTGAGTTATTTAAATCATGATATTTTGTGTATGAATCTTTTATGTGTAAATATATTTTTAGATTTATATGAGGATATAATATTTGTTACTTTATCTTAGTTTGATTGGTATCGATATTGTTGTTAATGTAGGATGGATTTGAATGCGCTGAAGCGCATTATCCTCCTATTTAAGTTTGAGGAGGGTCCATGGGTAGTTTTAGGCATTGCATCAAAGAGCTTAAAAATCATAAGAAAAAAAATTGAAAAACTTGAAATAAATAATTAAAAATAAATGAAGAGATAAAAGAAAAAATTGAAAATAAATAAAAATTGAAACGGTCGGAAACTTTGACTGTCTTATTTGAACAAGAGTTAGAACAAGTTGTTTGAAATAATTGAATTTTTCAATATTGAAATATTTGACTTTTAATGGCCTATGCTTTTTTGGTGCAAAAAATAACCTAAATCACAACCTAAATAATTACAATCGGAAATTCAACTACTCTATCAAATCCAAATTCATTGAAGAACTCCTCTGAGATTCTAACAAACAATTGTACCTTTGAACTGCTTCATGATGTCATTTTAGCGAGCCTATATGCAAGTCTATTCTTCTCCCTTGGAATATGCGTGAAGTTCCATTGTTCAACAGTTTGTAAGTTCAAGTGAATTCGTCTTACCAAAGTTGATGGTGAACTTTCTAAGTGACTAGTCTGTATAGCTATAATAACTTCCAAACTATCCGTGTGGACCAAAACATTCTTATGCCCCCATTCCGTAATAAGTGTTAAATCATCAAGAATACCCCAAAGTTTAGCCTCAAAAATCGAGCAACTCCCCAAACCATGGTTATAACCAAGAATCCATTCTCCCTTTTGTCCACAGATAACCCCTTGTAGCAGCAAAGCTAGACTCTAACCTAAAGCGCCATCAGTATAAAGATGTACCCAATCCCTTGTCAAAGAACCATCTGAAGCCAAACTGAACTGTCGAGAAGGATTACACTTATATGTTGCATTGTTTTGTATGGCCCAACTCACCGATACCTTAATAATGTCCAAGAAATTCCATGTTGTACCTTGAAAGACAAAGAGATTTTTATTCTTCCATATGCACCAAGCTATTAGACCAAAGAGATTGGACCAAAGGATCTCCACACTCGGCATCCACACTGAAGATACCAAATTTGTTTCCAACCACTCCATGAGGCTATTAGAAAAAAAATTGAGGCTGACGGTATACCAACACAATCTACAACCACACCTCTTTGGCAGCAGGGCAATCTCGAAGGGCATGAAGTAAATATCTTGTATCATAATTACCTAACTAACATGATGTACTTTGGCTAACGCCCCTTCGCATCCGTTCCAAGTTGGTGAGAATATGTTTTTTTGCAAACAAGCCATAAGAAAAAACGCACACGTTGCGATTCTTGAAACTTCCATATAATCTCCCATCCTTTATCCCTTGCGTTCCACGCTCCTTCCCTTAACATTCGATAAGAGGTCTTGAGCGAAAATGCACCTTTCGAAGTATGTGCCCAAATAATTTTATCAAGACCCGTCGAAGGGTGAGGAGGAGGGATACTCACAATTTTTATAACAATTTCTTCTGGTAGTCATTCTCTAAAGAGGTCTAGATTCCACATTACATCCATAGATACCATGTCATAGAACAAACTGTCCATCGGAAGGCTTATAAAAAAAGGCACATGATTTCTCAGTGGCCAGACGTTTGAAATCCAAGGGTTTTTCCAACAATAAATCGAATTTCCTGTTGCAATACACCAATATAAATTTTCTCTCAATAAAGGTCATACCTTAACAAGTCCCTTCCACACAGCAGAACATCTTCCCCTTTCAATACTCTCAGGCATTCTCTCTGATAAAATTAAATGTCGACAATGAAGAAATATCACAAAGAAAACTGGAAAAAAAACACATAGATTTTACGTGGAAACCTTTTCGGGAAAAAAAACCACAGGTAGAGGAGAAGAAGAAGATTCACTAATGTCAAAAATCGAATAATTACAAGTGGAGATGACTACGCCTATTTATAGGTTGAAAAACCTTATTCCAATCAACAACTAATAAAAGTAACGTAGTAATGTTGAAACACATTATTCTAATTAAAATAAAATAAAAGAGGCCTAGTTTATTTGGATTTTACTTTTATTTTATTTTACCACTGTATTTTATTTTTAAAAAAATTCTAGTCACCCAATTCTAACAATCTCCATTTTAACAAGATTCTCTACGAACAAGAACTCTCAACGAACAAGTTTTCCACCTCTTCCACAAAACCCCTTGAGGGGTATTCTTTAACAATGAACACCGACTAAGTCCAAGCAATACTCAAACTTAGTTATGAGAAGTGATTTAGTCATCATATCTGTAGGATTTTCATAAGTACTGACTTTGCTCACAACAACATCTCCACGAGTAATAATATCATGCACAAAATGATACCGAACATTAATGTGCTTTGTTCTCTCATGAAACATTTGATCTTTCGTAAGGAAAATGGCACTTTGACTGTCACAAAATATTGTACCAATCTGAAGATTTTTATTGAATTCACCAAAGAGTCCTTTTAACCAAATAGCTTCTTTACAAGCCTCGGTAATCGCCATGTACTCAGCTTCAGTGGTAGAAAAAGCAACTGTAGTTTGCAAAGTAGCTTTCCAACTAATTGCACAACCCCCAATTATAAAGACATACCCTGTAAGAGATCTTCTCCTATCTAGGTCTCCAGCAAAATCAACATCAACATACCCAATGACTCCATCTCTAGTTCTTCCAAACTGTAAGCAAACATCAATGATATCTCGTAAGTATCTCAAAATCCATTGAACTGCTTTCCAGTATTCTTTACCGGGATTTATCATGTATCTAATAACTGCATTGACTGCATATGATAAATCTAGACGTGAGCAAACCATAGCCACATTAGAGAACCCACTGCACTAGAATATGGAACACGTGACATGTAATCAATCTCATCTTCTGATTGCAGAGACAAAGCCGATGAAAGTCTGAAGTGAGCTACTAATGGAGTACTAACAGGCTTGGCACTCTGCATATTGAACCTGCAAAGAACTTTCCCAATGTATCCTTTTTGACTTAGGTATAACTTACATGTTTTTCTATCTCTAAGAATCTCCATCCCAAGCATCTTCTTTGCTGCTCCCAAATCTTTCATCTCAAATTCTTCACTAAGTTGGGCTTTAACCTTTCTTATCTCTTCTTTATCTTTTGCTGCTATCAACATGTCATCAACATAAAGGAGTAGATACACAAAAGAACCATCACTGCTTTTCTTAAAATAAACACAACTATCAAAACTGCTTCTTTTAAAATCATGGGTAGTCATAAAAGAATCAAACCTCTTGTACCATTGCCTTGGTGATTGTTTCAAACCATAAAGGGACTTTTTCAACAAGCAAACATAGTCCTCCTTTTCTGAAACTATCTGGTTGTTGCATGTAAATATCTTCCTCAAGTTCTCCATGCAAGAACGCTATTTTTACATCTAACTGATCAAACTCCAAATCATAGATGGCCACAATACCAAGTAAGGCTCAAATCGAACTGTGCTTCACAACTGGAGAAAACAGGTCTGTGAAGTCTACACTGGGAATCTGACTGTAACCTTTTGCAACAAGTCTTACTTTATATCTAGGTTCTTCAATTCCTAGAATCCCTTCTTTCCTCTTAAATACCCATTTACAACGAACAATCTTTTTACCCTTTGAAAGCTTCACTAAGTTTAACGCTTTATTCTTATGGAGTGATTTCATCTCTTCTTGCATGGCAATCATCCACTTTTCTAAGTCTTCATAGCTTACTGCCTCAGAATAAGTAGATGGCTCTTGATTTACATCAATATCTTCAGCCACGTTTAAAGCATAAGCTACTAGATCAGCCTCGACGTACCTCTTCGGAGGTTTAATTTCTCTTCTAGGTCTATTTTTGGCAATAGAATATTGTGGTGACGAAGTGACTATATTCTGAACTTCTGTACTAGAGAAGTTGACTCTTTTGTAGATACTGGATCAATTTGAAACTCCACATGCTTTTGTTGTTCTTTACTGGAAGAGTCTTTAAGAGATAAGTTAGGTAACATAGTAGTTTCATCAAAAACAACATCTTTGCTAATCATAATTTTTCTATTTTCAGGACACCGTAACTTATACCCTTTTACACCAGCTTTAAAACCAAGAAAAACACATTTAATGGATCTTGGTTCCAATTTTCCATTATCAACATGAGCATAAGCAGGACACTCAAAAATCTTTATATCAGAATAATCAGCAGGCTTACCAGACCATATCTCTTTTGGAATCTTTTTCTCAAAGGCAACGGATGGAGATCGGTTGATCAAAAAACAAGCAGTAGAGGCTGTTTCAACCCAAAACAACTTCGGTAAATTAGCATTCGACAACATACATCGAACTTTCTCTATAATCAATCTGTTCATTCGTTCTGCAACGCCGTTTCGCTGTGAAGTATGACGAACTGTCAAATGTCTCATGATTCCTTCTGATTTGCACAATTCATTAAACTCATCAGAACAAAACTCCAAGTCATTATCTGTGCGAGGGTGTTTTATCTGTTTTCCTGTCTGTTTTTCAACCATAGTTTTCCAAGACTTGAATGCGGAAAACACATCGCTTTTCTGCTTCAGAAAGAATGCCCAAACTTTTCTGAAAAAATCATCAATAAGAGTTAGCATATAATTAGCTTCACCTCTCGAAGGTACTCTAGATGGTCCCCAAAAATAAGAATGAATATAATCCAATGTTCCCTTCGTGTTATAGATTCCTCTGGTGAATCGAACTCTCTTTTGCTTCCCAAAAACGTAATTCTCACAGAACTTCAGTTTGCTAATGCCTTGCCCATCAAGAAGTCCTCTTTTATTCAATTCTACCATATGCCCTAGACGCATATGCCAAAGTCTAGTAATATCATCATCTGACAAGGAAGAGGAAGCGACTGCAGCATAACTAGTAATAGTTAAACCTTGCAAAACATATAATTTGAAAGTCTTTCTCTGCCCTTTCATTACAACGAGGGAACCCTTACTAATCTTTAAAACCCCACTTTTAGCTGTGTACTTGTGTCCTTTTGAATCAAGAATACTCAACGAAATCAAATTCCTTTTCAATTTTGGTACATGTCGCACGCCACTAAGAGTTCTAACTACCCCATCAAATATCTTTATTTTAATTGTGCCAACACTTGTGATTTTACATGAAGCATTATTTCCCATCAAAACAACACCTTAAGACACAACTTCATATGTTGTAAACCAATCCCGATTGGGACTCATATGGAAGGCGCAACCAAAATCGAGGATCAACTCCTCGCTCACTTTAGAATTATCGACAGAAGCAACTAGGAGTTCACCATCACTGTGGTCTTCTACTACATCAGCTTCACCGGATTGTTCTTGTTGTTTTCCCTTTTGATTCTCCAAATCCATCTGCGCAAGAACTGCTTGCATCTTTACCTGCCACAACGCGAATCTGGTGTTGCGATCCAACAGCGGAATATCATACTTCAATGTCGCTATTATTGTAATCGAGACTAGTAACCCGAAAAGCTTTGATACCAATTTGATAAAATTAAATGCCGACAATGAAGAAATATCGTAAAGAAAACGGAAAAAAACACACATAGATTTTACATGAAAACCCTTTCGAGAAAAAAAAACCACTGACAGAGGAGAAGAAGATTCGCTAATGTCAAAAATCGAATAATTACAAGAGGAGATGACTACACCTATTTATAGGTTGAAAAACCTTATTCCAATCAACAACTAATAGAAGTAACGTAGTAAGGTTGAAACACCTTATTCTAATTAAAATAAAATAGATGACCTATTCTAATTAAAATAAAATAAAAGAAGTCTAGTTTATTTGGACTTTACTTTTATTTTATTTTACCACTGTATTTTATTTTAACAAGAATTCTAGTCACCCAATTCTAACACTCTCTTTCAATCCTTATTTGGATCGCAAAACTCGAACCCACAACGCTTCATCTTTAGAAAGGAGATTAAACACCAACTTTAATAAGAAAGACGCATTTTGATCCTCTAAATGTCTAAGACCTAGCCCCCTACAGGTGTAGGATTGACAAATAGAGTTCCAATCAACCAAAGACATGTTCCTTCTACCAGTCGAACCCCAAATGAACTATCTCGCCATACGTTTGATTTCCTCACGCACACCTTTTGGAATTCGCATAGATTGCATGAAGTAATTAGGTAAGGAAAGAAGAACTGTCTAAGCGAAAATAACTCTACTTGCCAAAGAAAGCTTCTTAGCATCCCAATTACTTAGTTTGTTTAGCACCTTGTCCACTACAAACCTCAGTGTAGAGGTCGTAACTCTTTTATGAAAAAGTGAAACTCCTAGGTACGTCCCAAGATCATGAACCTTTTGAAAACCAAGTAAGTTACTTAATAGGTTACTTAGAGCCTCCTCCACTCCATCAGAAAAGAACATGTTCGTTTTTCGAGCGTTGACCCGATATCCTGATAAGCTAATAAAACGATCAAGAATTCCTTTTAAAGTCCTACCATGCTTTAAATCCTCTTTTGAAAAGATCATCAAATCATCCACAAAGAAAAAATGAGAAAGGGTTGGCCCCGACATAGATAGTTTGATAAGACTCCATTCTCTTGAGTCAATTTTTGATTTAATGTTATGTCCTAACCACTCCATATAAAGTACAAACAGATAAGGCAATAAAGCGCACCCCTATCTCACCGTTTGTCAAGTTTGAATTTTGAAGTGGGCCATAAAACTTGCATTGTAGAAGTTTGAATGGTCTCTGTTTAAATATTAGTTAACAACAAATAATAAGAGAAATTTGTGGTAAATCAAAATGTTATCCTTATCATTCTATTTACCTTGAAGAGGAAAGAGAAAAGTTTAAACTTTGGTGGATACTTATCCATATCCTTATCTTTTAGAGTGTTTGAAGTTGTTGGGGAGTTGGTTTATGAAGACGTTTATGAGATAAATACTCAAGATAATTAATGAGATAATTTCATCTTTGAAATGAGTATTTAGTGTTTATCAAATTACCGCTGAAAGGGTTGTTTGTATTAGCCTATAAATAAGTTGTTTGTGTTGCACACACTTATGCAATTTTTGAGTGTCTTTGGCTTTTGTATTTTGTTATTCCATTGGGTTAACTTTGTGGCACTCTTTTAGGTATTGTTTGGAGAGGTTTGTTTATTTAATTGTGAAGTATTTAAGTGAGTGATTTGTAATGATTGGGGTCGGTGTTGGAGCTTAACCTAATAGGTGACCTTGACGATTTTTGAATAAAGTCATTCATTAAGCAAGGCTCAGCAAAGTAGGGTTGGTGAATCCAAACTACGTTAATAAATATTGTGTGTTGATTCTCTCCTTACTTTGCTTTTACTTTTGATATGTTCTGTTCGATTATATTCTAACAGAAGTTAGAACAAAAAAATTTTTCAGCTGCAAACCAAGTGATTTTTTCAACAATATTTCGATCATCAAAGTTTGAACGAAGTGCAAACCAAAGGTTTTCTAAAAAAACAATTAAAAAATAGTAGAAAATTAAAAAATTATTCGTCATTGATTGTATTGTCAAATTTTATTATTTGATTAAAAATGAAATAGAAAACAATTTAAAATGATAAAGAAAAAATCCTACCAACTGATTTTTTTAAATGGTTGCACAAAAATGATAAAAGATTGTAAAAAAAAAAAAACTAAATATGATAAAAAAATTGTAAAAAACATGTTTCTCTATTATTAAAATTTTAATTTTTAATTAATTTAATCAAAATTAAATTAAATTAGAGAATATATTAAATATAAATGAATATATAATAATGTTTTATTATCTTTAAGATTTGATAATGTGACAATATTTTAATGTTATCTAAAAATTAAGCTTTTCAACCTAATATAAGTTATTTCTTAAAATATATTATAAAAATTATATATAAATTAAATAAATATATTTATAAAATGACATATAAATTAAATAAGTCCTAAGTTGAAATGACAAAATTAAAAGTTTAATGACTTTATTGAGTTAAGTTCAAAACTTCAAATATCATTGTGGATTTATTTTAGGTTCATAGACATAAAAAAGAGAAAAACAATCTCATAATACTATCTTTTTATTTTTAGAATAAAATGATATTTTTTTTAATTGAGCACTAAAAATATTAATCCCTTTTATTGAGCATTAAAAACTAAAGTTGAAATAAATTTCATGTGATGGTTCGATTATCAATGATGTTTACCTTCCAAATATGATTTGAATTCGAGTCTCGTTAATTATGTTTTTTATTTGAACTTTATCTTATTATTCTAAATCATAAAAAAAAAAAAACCAAAGTTGAAATCCTATTATTATCATCCTTCTCCCACAATCTACAATATGTATAACCTAAAAGAATGGAGAAATTTCAGATGAAAACAGATATGTTGCTTTCCTTAAGATTATAGCAGGGACCAATACTTTATTCTCCCTGCCCCCACCGCCCTTTGAAAATATCAGTGCTTTTGGGCCCCTTTTTCCCAGAAATAAAGCCCCCTCCTCCCATTTTCCTACCAAATTTGTAATGTAAAAAAGGGCAAACCCACCATTCAAAGTAATCATATTAAATTATAAAAAATTTAAGATAATAAAATATATAATTTAAAATTATTAATAATATATTAAATATGTATAATATTAAAATAAAAAATAGATTAAATTGTTAGTAAAAAGAAATTTAAAAATGTAATTATATTAAAAATACGAAATATACTATAATTATTTATCGTGATGCTGTTATCAATTTTGAATTGATGTCAAGTTAATAAATATGCATATTAAGATAAAAATGTATAAAAAATTTAAAATAAAACTTTGATTAATTAGTAAATTTAAGATTTTATTAATGTAATTAGCATGTGTACAAATCTCATCATAGGCATTTTTTTTTCTAAATAAAAATACTAAAATACCATGAAATAATATGATTTATTTTAAATATGAAAAAATATTTTAATATTTTTCTTAATTTAGTATTTTAAATAATAGTATTGATAAATAATATCATTTTAGACTTTATTACAATACAAATACATGAAAGAAATACGATAATAAATATAAAATATAATAAAATAAGATATTTTAAATTTTATACCAACACGTGTAAGATAAAATAATAATGCATATTACATTTTTAATAAAAGAAGTAAATTTAAATCTTGATAATTATATTATTAAGAAAAATAATTATCAACCTCAAATAAAAATTATAAAATCGACAGAAAGACTACCAAAAATAAATATTTTAAAAGATATATAAAACATAAAAAAGTATAGTGAAGATAAGTTAGAGGTGTGGGCCCAAGGAAAGGCTGTCGGCAAACGGGAGGCGAACCTCTCCAATACCCAACATCTTCTACCCACTTGTCATTCACCCCTTTGATGGGATCCCACTATTTAATTATTAACTATTTTTATTTAAAAAGAATATTTTATACCAAATTTTTCAAATTTGTAAATAAGATTAAGAGTTTACAAATCTTCCATAAAATATTAATAAAATAAATATTTAATAAAATAAATAATAAATTTTTAATGAATTACAATAATAAATAAAACTCGAATAATTAACATGATTAATACAACTCGAACTTAAACCACACCTAAAATCATTACATAAAATTCAAAATAAATAATAACTTTTAAAATTATTTACAAAATAAAAAATAATTTATTAATATACCAAATATTAACTCTTTTATTTTATTACATATTCCACAAATTTTGTGTTACTAACCATATATATATATACACTTCAAAAGCAATTTTATCTAAATTTTACTTTATGTTTTTTATAATTTAATATATTTAAAAAAATACAAAAAAATCATGAAATTAATAATATTATATAAAATATAATAAAATATTAAATATTTAAAAACACATAATATTTTATAAAACTATTCCTAAAATAAAAAAATATATACTAACAATATTGTAATGATTAAATATAATAAAATGTGAGAGTAATCAAACAAATATTTATCATGTGGCGTTGTATTAATTTGAAAAGAAATCAGAATGGGCCATTTCTCGGGGCCCACGTGGCATTATGGAGATTACTCTCTCTACTGACACGTCAACGTCATTGTACCAAAACCCACGCCCCGCTCTCTTTTAGAGAAGAAACCAAAATTAATAATAAAATTGTGGGGAATCCTAGATGATATGATGAGATACCGTTGCTCTCGGACTTGCAGTCTTCCCTTTTTTACTTCCAACTTTTCTTTTTTTCTTTTTTTCTTTTCTCACTCCGTTTTTTTTTTACTTAAATATAACCATATTTAGTATTATTTATTAATTTAAAAATTATTTTTTAATTATACTTCAATACTCATAAATATCGAGTTTTGTGAGAATGTTTACGTCTTCAAAATTTTCGTGTTCCATTAACATCAAGATAATTATTATTAAGTGATTACATTATTATGATACATGTGTCAAGTTTTCTGTAAAATATTTAAAAATTAAACGATAATAATGTATTTTAATTTTTTAACGATTAAAGATAATATTTAATTTTATACTTAACATTTACTCATATCTGAGTTTTGAGTGATATTTTTTTTAAGAAATATAATTGGTAATCTAAAAAACTTTAATGAAAACTTAAATGGACCTTAATACTGTGATGTGAGTGTCAATTTTTATTTAAAAACCTAACAAAACTCTAAATTTAAAGTCTATAAATAATTAATCAAAACTTATTTAGTTTTTATAGAAAAAAAACCCCTCTTTCCAACTTATTAAGACCCGAATGAGAATATGTTGCCAAGAATATAATAACATTTTATATGGCTAAATTTTGTGATAATATTGGTTTAATCCTTTATGCAATAAAGACATAATAACACTAGAAAATGTAGTGTTATTGACAAGGCTTCAAGTTGATGAGCATATTGTAATGAGAAGTTTTGAACATAATATACAGGAGGTCGTTTATAAAGTATTATGAATAGGTGTTGACAGTAAATTTTATTTTCAAGGGCTTTAGATTAAAATGACATGATTAAAGATACATTTCAAGCATCTCTCAAAGAATCCAGCACTTGATGTTATTGATAACCATGCTAGAGCATACATTCTTTGCTTGGTTGATGCCAGAAAAGTCTAACAACTTAATTCATATCATGTACCTCATAATGTTATCAAATGATTTATACATATAGTTGGGGGATCTATCATTTCGGCATGCCTATATAAGGTACCATACAATATGTGTAGAGTATGGAATGAGAAAGTAAATGGCTATCTTATGATTTTATAATTGCGGAGTGTTGAACTAACGTCGATAATGGCAATAACAATAGCAAAACAATAAGAAAAATAAAAATAAGACACAGATTTTACTTGGAAAACCCTTATGAGAAAAATCACTGGTAAATTAGAAGAAAATTCACAAATGTCGAATTCGAATGATATAAGAAGAGTTTCAACTATATCTATTTAAAGGTTGAAAAAACTTTATTCTAATTAATGTCAAATAAATGAAGTGTAGTAAAGTTGAAAAACCTTATTCTAATTAATGTCAAATAGAAGAAGTGTAGTTCTATACGGATTCTACTTCTGCAGCATATACCGTACCACTGTATTTTTCTTTAACAAGGATTCGGGTCACACAACTCTAACAATCTCCACCTTGACACAAATTTTCAACAAACAAGTTCTTCACCATGAACTCTCAACGAACTCTCAACAAACAAGTTCTCCACCTCTTTCACGAAACCCCTAAAGGGGTTCTCTTCAACAATGAACACCAACCAAGCCCAAGAAATGCTTAAACTTGGTTATATGAAGTTACTTAGTCATCATATCTGCAGGATTATCATGAGTACAAACTTTGCTCACAACAATATCACCATGAATAATAATATCACGCACAAAATGATGTCAAACATCAATGTGTTTTATTCTCTCATTAAACATTTGATCTTTCGTAAGGAAGATGACATTATGGCTATCACAAAACATTGTACTAATCTGAAAGTTTTTACTAAGTTCACCAAAGAGTCCCTTAAACTAAATAGCTTATTTAAAAGCCTCAGTAATCGCTATAAACTCAGCTTCAATAGTAGGCAAAACAACTGTAGTATACAAAGTGACTTTCCAACTGATTGCACAACCCCCAATAGTAAAGACATATCTTATGAGAGGTGTTCGTTTATCAAGGTCTACGACAAAATTAGAATCAACATACCCAATGACTCCATCTCTAGTTCTTTCAAACTGTAAGCAAACATCAGTAATACCTCGTAAGTATCTGAAAATCCACTGAACTGCTATCTAGTGTTCTTTATTGGAATTCATCATGTATTTACTAACTGCATTAACTGCATATGAAAAATTTGGACGTGAGCAAACTATGGCATACATGAGAGATCTCATTGCATTAGAATATGGAACATGTGACATGCAGTCAATCTTATCATTTAATTATGGAGACAAAGCCAATGAAAGTCTGAAGTGGACTGCTAATGGAGTACTAACAGACTTGACACTTTGCATATTAAACCAGCAAAGAACTTTCTAAATGTACCATTTCTGACTTAGATACAATTTACAAGCTTTTCTATATTTGAGAATCTCCATCCCAAGTTACTTCTTTGATGCTCCTAAATCTTTCATCTTAAATTCTTCACTAAGCTGAGCTTTGACCTTTCTTATCTCTCCTTTATCTTTGGTTGCTATCAACATGTTATCAACATAAATGAGTAGATATATAAAAGAACCATCATTATTTTTTTTTAAATAAACACAACTGTCAAAACTACTTCTTTTGGAATCATGAGTAGTCATAAAATGAATCAAACCTTTTGTAGCACTGCCTTAGTGATTATTTCAGACCATACGAAGACTTTTTCAACAAGCAAACATAATCCTTTTCTAAGACTATAAAACTCTCTGGTTGTTGCATGTAAATATCTTCCTCAAGTTCTTAACACAAGAACTTTGTTTTTACATCTAACTGCTCAATCTCCAAATCATACATAACCACAATACTAAGCAAGGCTCGAATCAAACTATGCTTCAAAAATGGAGAAAACACATATGTGAAGTCTACACTTGGAATCTAACTGTAACCTTTTACAATCAGTCTTGCTTTATATCTGGGTTCTTCAACTCTTGGAGTCTCTTCTTTCTTCTTGAACACCCATTTACAACGAACAACCTTTTTACCCTTAGGAAGTTTCACTAGGTCCCATTTTCTATTCTTAAGGAGTAATTTCATCTCTTATTGCATGACAAACATACACTTTCCTAAATCTTCACAGCTAATAGCCTCGAAATAAGTAGATGACTCTTGATTTGTTTCTATATCTTCAACCACGTTTAAAGCATAAGCAACTAGATTAACCTTGACGTACCTTTTTAGAGGTTTAATTTCTCTTCTAGGTATATTCTTGGCAATAGAATATTGTGGTGTTGACTGTGGTGAAGAAGCAACTATACTTTGAGTTTCTATACTAACTTGAGGAGGAGTAGATTTTGTTGTAGATCCTAGATCAATCTGAAGCTCCACTTGCTTCATATGTGTGTTGGAACTTTACTAGTCTATATTGGAAGAGTTTTTAAGAGGTAAGTTAGACAGCATAGTAATTTCATAAAAAATAACATCCTTGCTAATTACAACTTTCCTCGTTTCAGGACACCATAATTTATACCTTTTAACACTAGCTTTATAAACAAGAAAAACATATTTAATAGATTTAGGTTCCAATTTCCCTTTTTTAAAATGAGCATACGCAGGACACCTAAAATTTTTCAAATCAAAATAATCAGTATGAGTACCATACCATACCTCTTGTGGAGTTTTTTTCTCAATAAGAATGGACAGAGATTGGTTAATCAGAAAACATGTAATAGAGGCCGCTTCAGCCCAAAACGAATTCGGTAAACAAGCATTCGACAACATACATTGAACATTTTCCTTATTATTCTATTCATTCGTTCTGCCATGTCGTTTTGCTATGGAGTATGACGAACTGTCAAGTGTCTCATGATCAATTCTGATTTGCACAACTCATTAAACTCATTGGAACAAAATTCCAAACCATTATCTGTGCAGAAGTATTTTATCTATTTTTCTATCAACTTCTCGATCATATTTTTCCAAACATTAAGCGTGGAAATCACATCACTTTTTTTCTTCAAAAAGAATGCCCAAATTTTTCTGAAAAATGAATCATAATCGTCAACATATTTATATACATATCATATACAAAAAATAGCTTAACTCACCTTACAACCAATTACCTAAAATCAATTTTATATAAGATTTTTTCCTAAACATGACTTTTACAAAGTCAAATGAAATCTAATCAGCCCTAACTTCCTTAAACTTTTCAATTCGACCTCTCTTTCATTACTTGTGCTTCGATTTAATCCTTTTATGCTTGTTTTTAACTTAAAGCATCCCAATTGCGTTCTTGATAGAATTAAAGCATAAAATCACAAATTTAGCAGGGATTAATTCAAGAATTAATTGATTTAAACACGTAAAACATGCAAAATAAATATGTTATCACATATATAATCTAGATTGAGCTTGGGAAAAATTTTAAACCCATTTTTTAGGTCGAGCTCGAGCCCTGCAAACAAGCTTAAAATTTTGGTTGGGCCCAACCCAAACCTAACCCAACGCGACCCATGGATACCTCTACTTTGAATGTGGGCTCAAACTATACGAATTGAATACATAAAATGAAAACTTTGATTAACTCTCAGTGGGAAAGTTAATTTCTTTCTATGGAAAATAAAAAAAAATACTTTTGAGCTTAATAAAAAATAAAATTTATTTTGTAAATAAATTGCCACCACTTTCTAGTAGAGTAGCGATGCTAAATCAACGTATCAATTAGGTCATTTCATAATTCCTATTTATAAAAAAATGTACAAGAATTTTACTTGAACAAAGGGTAATTAAGTAATAATATTTTAATAGAAAAAAAACATAATTTCCTTGTCAAGAAACCCTAAAGGGTGAAGACAACCTATAGTGAGACTAGGGTTTGTCACCCCTCATGTATTACGCGTAATATATGTGTTATTTAAACTTTTTAAATAGCACACATAATTTAATAAACTTAATAACTACTTTTTTATTTCCCAAAATATTAATTAAATTACCCAATTAAATTATTTCTTCAATCCAATTTTAATTTTGTTAAGGTCATGAGAACTTTTTCGTATTATAATCTAGGAGAATATATTTAATTGTTCCATTCAATAAAACCATGATAAATAATTAATTTAACTTTCAATTCGAATTTCAATTATTTGATTTCAATAATTAAGTAATAATTTGAAGAAATTAATTTAATTTCTAAATCATCTTTTGTACTTACCAAGAAAATGCATTCACAGCGGAGAGCGATACATGCAATCTATTTCTCTTAATTGTTGTTTTCATTCATTCCAAAGTATCAATTATACATGCAATTCGTTTTGGTTATGGTGATCTAGTGGAGGGATCGATTGAAAACTTATAATTAAGGATCAAATAATTTATAATTAAGTTCCAACTCTTCGTCTATTAATTACAACATTATTTAATAATGGAGTCGTTTCACTAACGTATCATGATTGAACTCTCTTTTATTATATATTATTATAAAAGCAACTTATTAGACGCTTGTCCAATGACCTTGTCATAAATGTGTCCTCATAGGATATTCTTTATCTTTTTAGGTTAAATCCATTCACTCAATATGATCTAATTTTATATCATAGTAAGTTAACCATTACATATTCCTCATGAAAAAGTCAATTTAACCATTACATATTCCTCATGAAAAAGTCAATTACTAACAAATAGTGGTTAAATAATTTGTCCTAGAAAAAAAGATTCGTGGTCATGTTACTTTTCCATCTAGCATGTAATGCTAATGAAATGATATCATTTACCCTTTATTAGGTTATGAATTCCACTATTGTAAATGAAGCCATGTCATGAAGAAGTCACATACCCAATGTACCAGCTTTCGACTCTTTAGTTATTTGAATTCAGGTTTTCAATACATCAAAGTATATGAGTTATGCACATATAGCCGGTCAATTAGTCACACTATGAACATCACAAATAAATTAATCCATAAACGAATCTAGGATTAATTCGAGTAGTTTCATGTCCGATGTAATGTCAATCTAGACAATCACATTTATGTCTCTATATTTTGGGAACCAACCACTTTGATACCCAAGACAAAGTATTTCCCTTTTGGACTTGATAGACTACATAATAGTCCTTTAATCAGTTTGCTCAATTTTGATTCATCATACTATGAACCTTTTAGATTTTCTATTAATACAAGTTGTCCTCTTGCATTATGATATGACCACATAATGCAACTTAGTATTAGTTAAACATTAGGTAATCATTGAGTCAATATTTGCTTACATTTTCTTTGTGTGCAAAGACTGTTGAGGAAAAATACAAATGATATTAATGTGAATAATAAAATTTTATTTAAACTAATTTGTTTGAAAAATTACAAGCACAAATGACGAATAAACTACACTTAAGGTACTAGATCCTAACAGACTATTCTTCCTTTCTCACTATAAATACCTCTTGAATGACGGGTAAAGGTAGATCCAGATACTTGACCTTATTCTATCCAAGTTCCATTAGACAACCTTCCCATCTTTCACAAGTAATGGCTTTTCACGTCGCTCTTGGTATCATAACAATAATTACCTACACCTTTTTTTTAATATGAAACATCTTTATAATAACAAGTCACTCCACCCAACTTAATGTTAGCCATCTTTGCGATCTCCTACTTTTTCTTGGTGAATAGATTAAGAAACTTTACAAAAAGCTAGAAAGAATCAAAAGGAGGGATTGCAAATAACTGTAAGCCTTTCTTCCTATCAAATGCCAACTTGGCAATACAATCAACTTTATCATTTTTTTCTCTAGGGACATGTTCAATTAACCAACTCTCCACATTCTTCAAGAGCTTAGCTATGCGTCTGATTATTGCTTATTAAGAAACCAAACTAAGATAGAAAACAATACTTTTCATTCAATCTTTCTCAAACTATACAACAGCCCAAGACTCTTATTTATACAACCAGACTGTAACTAACTGTGGCTGTTAAGCCATAACTACTTTTAACTAATTCTTAATAATCATTAACTATATTAACAGACTCTGACATTCCCTTGGTCTCTTAACCCTTTTCCATACTTTCTGTAACCGAAACAACTTGTAGAGCATCTTTGAAAGAAGCAAATTGTTTTGGTGTGATAAGCTTGGTTAACACGTCAGCCACTTGATTTTCAGATGGAATAAAATTCACTTGAAGAACACCATCCCTGACTTTCTCTTGAACAAAATGATAGTCTATTTTCACATGTTTGATTTTTCCATGGTGAGTAGAGTTGGCAGCCATAGACACAGTGGAAGTGTTGTCGTACCACACGACAAGAGGTTGTTTGACTGACGCCCCAATCTCCTCTAACAATTGCTTAATCCATAGCAACTCAGATACACAGTTGGCTACACTCCTGTACTCAGCCTCGGATGATGATCTCGAGACCACATTTTACTTTTTTGATGTCCAAGCTACTAGATTACCACCTAAATAAACACAGTAGCCTGTTGTTGACCTCCTATCTTCAACAGATAATGCTCAATCAGCGCCTGAGTAGCCAACTAACTCCATCGAACCACTTCTAAACTGTAAACCATAGTTCAATGTGCTCTTCAAATATCTCAACACTCTCTTTACAACCTTCCAGTGAGTGTCACAGGGGCATTCATAAACTGGCTAAGCTTGTTGACACTGAAAGCAATTTCTGGTCTGGTTATACGCACATATTGAAGCTTGCCAATAATGCTCCTACACATATGAACATCAACAAGAGAGCTCCTATCTGATGGAACCAACTTTGGAGTTCCCACCATTGGTGTTGGAGTAGCAGCTGCTTCTATCATCCCTGAGTCTTGCAACAACTCAGACACATACTTCTTTTGGGACAAAAATAGTCTTCCATTAAGATCTCTTTGAACTTCAATTCCCAGGAAAAAATGAAGCTCCCCCATATCTTTAAGTGAGAACTTCTTGTGTAATTGCTGAACAAGCATGCTAACATCATCTGCTGAACTTTCAGTTATTACGATATCATCTACATACACCATTAGAAACATAACTGATGAAGTATTTTTTTTAAAAAAATAACGATGGATCAGCCTTGGAAGCCTGAAAATTAAGTTCCTTCAATAAATGATCTCTTAGAGTGTTAAACCAGGCCCTGGGTGCTTGCTTTAACCCATATAGAGCTTTGTTTAGCTTGCACACAAGCTTTTCTCCACCTGCACCATAAGTTTCAAAACCCGGTGGTTGGTCCATGTAAATTTCCTCTGTTAGTACTCCATTCAAGAAGGCATTGTTGACATCAACTTGCCTTAATCACTAGTCATTAATAACAACAATGGCCAACACAGTTCTGATTGTTGTCGCTCGAACAACTGGACTGAAGGTGTCAAAAAAGTCCAAACCAACATGCTGTGAAAATCCCTTTGCCACCAACCTGGCTTTATACCTATCAATAGAACCATCAGACTTCTTTTTCACTCTGAATAACCATTTGCAGCCAATAAACCTTCTGGACTCAGGCAATACACACAGGCTCCAAGTCTTATTATTAAGCAGTACTGTCAGCTCACTCTGAACTACCTCTTGCCACTATGAACACTTCATAGCAGTATGAATATCAATAGGAACATTAATTGATAAAACTTTAGTAGAACCAGTATCTGACAAACTTGTTACCTATGTAACATAGACCTTTGGTTTAAAGGTACCTACCTTGCTACGAGTTACCATTGGGTGTACATTGAGAACTGGTGTTGGTTGAGATTGTTGTAAATTTGACTGAGACTGTACTGACTCAGTGTTCAAACTTGGTATTGATGTTGGTTGGTGTTGGCACATGTGACTCATTTTGTTAACTATCAGCTATGACTAATGGACTCATGAGATGACTTTATAGGATTTTGAGTCAAAAAAGGTACAACAACCAGTCTTGAGCTTGACTAACTTTGTGATGGAAGTTTTGTTTGACCATATATTTTCCTGTTCGCTTTTAAGGGAAATACTGACTCATGAAAAGTAACACCGATCCACTAAATGCCCCATCTTCCTACAAAGCTGACATTGAAAACGTGATCCTAACATCCTGCCACGCCCTCGACCCTTTGTAAAAGTTTATGCAGGTCGATAAGAAGGAGTTGAGTTAGTATCAGATTTTGGAGTAGCATGTGTGGCCACATTTGCTGAAACAGGAACCTCCACTGCTATAGTCTGCATCCTGGCTTCAACATCAAAAAGTAGTGATGGCTTGCACACTTGAAGTCAATTGGCCATTGGAAGTTATGACAGTTATTATTGATCCATACTCAGTAAACAAGCCATTGAGAATAGTAGTTATATGTTCATGCTCAGAAATTATCTCCCCACAACTAGCAAGATTATCACAGTAACCTTTGATCTTCATCAGAAACTCTTTCATAGGTAGAGCACCCTTTTTCTGAGAATGAGGAGCGCGCTTATGAAACATTAATCTAGACGTGGTTTTGCTCTCATAGATAGTGGCAAGAGCATTCCATATTTGGGAACTAGAGTCCATGCCAATAAGTTGTGGCAAAACAATTTGACTAATAGAAGAAAGCAGCCAAGATGCGAGAGCACAATCTTGCTGCTTATATGAAACGAAGGCAAGGTTTTCTTGAACCTCACCATTTTCAGTTGTGATTGTAGCAGAAAGGGCACTAGAACTCGAATCAAGAAAATGCTGCATTTTATATGTTTTAACAGCAAGAATTACCTGTTGTCTCCATAGTAGGTAATTGGTATCATCCAAAAGAATATTGATCTTCTTTGTTGAAAACAATTTGTTATCAACAGGTGACTCATTCGCCATCATTCAACTTTAGCAAGAAACAATGAAAAACAAGGAGGAAACGAAAACAATACCACAGGCCCTTATCAATCTGTGAGGGAAAGGACTGTTGATACCATATTAAGAAACTAAACTAAGATAGAAAACAATACTTTTCATTCAATCTTTCTCAAACTATACAACAGCCCAAGACTCTTATTTATACAACCAGATTGTAACTAACTGTGGCTGTTAAGCCATAACTACTTTTAACTAATTCTTAACAATCGTTAACTATATTAATAGACTCTGACATTGCTGAGTTTGAAATCTTCAACAAAAATACCCTGATAGTCACAATAACTTCCAAGTTGTATGTTTGTACCAACACTCTATCATATTATCTCCCTTGCACCAATGACACATCATCGAGAATGCCCCACAATCAAAAATTAAACATTTCCCCAATCGATAATTAAAACTAAGGATCCATTTCCCACTTTGATCTCTCAATACTCATCCTGTAATAGCGTGTCGTATGTTGACCTTACCATCTCTTACTTTTATGTTATAATAATCTTTTTACCAACTTTTGTTATATTTTTTTTCTTAGATACTCCCGTATCTTTCTTGCGTAATATTTCCCTACACCATTATTATTTTTTCCTTTTTTCTATTTTCTTTTTCATTTGAATGATTAATTATTTATTTATCTTCGTAGAAATTTCATTCATTAGAAAAAGAAAGATTTGAACAGAGTTATGCATCCGACACAAGAAATAAAAATTTATATACAAATCAAATTAATTTGAGATAAAAATGGATTAATGTTCAATGTTGTTATTCTATTTATAGAGTCCCTTACAATTTATCAAATAATTTCCCTTAAAGAATTGGTATAAATATACAATAACATATTTAGATATTATTATTTTATAGTTTTAAGGCCATAAAAACCTAATTTAAAAACAAATCATGATTTGGAATATCATTTGAAACCATAATTACATTTGCAACTACAACTACTGGCAATGAGAAGTGAAGTATGAATAAAATTGAATGAAGCAGCAAAAGTTTGTGTGAATAATTATTGATGTTGTCCTAGGAAGAAGAAGACCAAGGATGCTGCCTTACCTTAATCAATTTTATTTCATTTTCAGTTTACGTTAGCAGACCGCCTTCTTTATTTGTAACCCTATACTTCAAAACTTACTCTCTTTTTTCCTTTCTTCATATACGTCGAAATCACAAAATTTTTGAAGTTATCAAAATTGCACTATATGATACTAAAATTATAATATTGTTATTTTAATATCCTATATTTTTATAAATTTTAAGATATTAAATTAAATTTTTATTGTTTTTGAGAGTTAAAAAATAATTTTATAATTAAAAAGTTAAAAATTTAAGGAATTTAAAAAAAATTATTTTAGGAGGACGGGGCTGCGAACCCCTTGAATGTTAAATATGCGAATTGATTAAGTAAATATTTAGAAGATAAATATAAAAATAATTAACATCTAAAAATAGAATATGTGATAAACTAAAGAGAGATTAAATTCCAAGAGAGAGAGAGAGAGAGATTGTGATAAACCAAAGAGGGGTTTGGGGTGTGTGTCACGTGGCAACGCATCCTTATCACGTGGCTTCATGGAGCTCACCACTTCTCTTGGTCTTCTTTTAAGCTTAACTTCGAGATAAGAATAAAAACATATATTATTATTAATAAAAAGAAACCGATTCACCAAAAAAAAAAAAAACCGGTTTAGCTAGCAGACTTTGCACGGCAACCAATTGGATTTTGTTTAGTTCCAAGATTAGAATATTTCAAAATTAATTAAATTGAGTATGCTAATACTAATATTTAAAAAAAATCGAGTTAAAATTCAATTCACATGATAATAATAATATTAAAATAATATGAATAGTATTTAGATTGAAATTATGAAAATAATATTTATTAAGTGTTTTATTGTGTTGGTATCACTTTCAATCGAGTCGTCAACTCGATTAGGAAATTACATAAATGATTTTTCATAATCAAAATAAATTATATTATTTAAGGGTATTTTTGTCTATTCACTTCAACAAAACCAATTGAAATATTCATATGGTATGATTTAAACTCTCGCCAATTGGATTAATAAAACTTGGAATTTACTATTCTCAATCAAAGCTTTATTTTAATGTATATATATTATATTTTTATTTTAATATGCACAAGTTATTATCTCCACTAATTATATATATTGATAATATTGTTAATTAAATTGGTGTCACAAATCAACTTAACAGTAACTCATAATTGTTGATAAAATCATGATAAATAATTGTAGTGCATTTACTATTATTTATCTGATATATTTATGTGTTTAAATTTTATTTTACTCACAATTTAATCTATTTTTTATTTTAACATAATATATTTTTAATATATTATTACGATTAATTAATTTTAAATTATACTTTTTATTATTTATTATATGTTATTTGCAAACACATATTTATTTTAAATATGTGATTTTTGAGGATTTATAATTTCCTGAGAAGAATAAGATTAAAATAATATCAAACAAGAATGGTAATTTTTAAATTTATATTTATAAGAAATTACTATAATACTCATAAGATTAAAATATTAAAAATAATGCAATTAAATATACAAAGGAATAAAAGTTCAAAATTTATACATAAATAAATACATATTTAAATAATTGATACAAGAAATAAAATCATTAAATCAAATATTTAAAAGTTTATAGTCTAATATTTTTTAAAAATTATAAGAGGAAGACAAATATTTAACAGTAATGTAATTCAAATTTAGATCATATTTAAAACGATGAATACTTTGATCATCAAGTCAACACATAAAATTTTATAGTCAAATATATTATACATAATTAATATGGTATTTAAATGCATAAATTATGTTTTTCCCTTTTTCTTTTATCAAGGTAGATAAAAAGGAAAGAATTGGTTTAAGTTTGAACAGGAATTGAGACCAGGCAAGAAATTTTGAGTAATGCATAATTATTTTTAATTCCTGATATATAATATATTAAAATATTAAATAAAGTCGTAATATTCAACCTAATTTATTATTATTATTTTTTGGTAACCCCAAATATTTTATTACCATTGTACATATAAAACTCAAAACCCAAAAAGATTTCTTAAAAGATGAACCGAGAAAAGTTAAAAAAGTGCAGAAGTTTGGATATGTAATGACAGATAAATCCTCCAAGTATCTGACAAAGAACATTTTGTTTAGAGTAAATTATCCAACTCTGGAAGGAGTTTTGTGTAAATCTAATACTCCCAACAGAAGAAAATTATTGTGAGAAAAAGCTTAGTTAACGTGTTAGAGTGATCTATGTTGTATCTACTCTAGGCTTAAATATTGGATAAAACTTTTCGTTACTTAAACAATGGTAGCAGCAGCTCCTATATATTCCTAATCTCTATATAGTTATACTATATATGTATGTATTTATGTATGTATATACACAGAGAGCGTGGCATTTAAGACAAGCCCTCGCTATCTCCATTTATTTATTTTTCTCTCTTAACATCAAATCTTAGTCTGGTTTGAGTCTTGAGACATAGCTTAAACCATGAAGCTTTTGTTTTTAGTTCTTGCAATAACCCAATGGTTCATTCTTCGAGTCTAGAGCTTTTGTAAGTAGGGGGGTTGAGGGGGGGGGGTCTATATGGATTTTAGGGTGGTGGGTTTGGAGGGTGTTGTGGGTTCAGAGACTAGTACTGGTTTTACTTTGGTTGCTTCAGAATCTGAGACAAAGCAGAAGTTGCATGGATCTGGGTTTCTCAAGCACGAGAGATCTGGCAGTAGTGAAGATGACTGGAGGGGTTCAAAGCTGGCCAAATTTGATGATATTTCAGCCTCCAAGGCAGTGCTGTCCCAACACAGAAATACGTTATTTCGATCTAATGCCTCTATCTTCTTTGATGGACAACAACAGCAGCAAATGCTGAGTTTTTCTGCTCCCAAATCAGAAGCTCTTTCAATGGAGAGGAGTTCCCAAAATGTCATATTCCCTTACTTTCATCTCACATCACCAGCATGTACTAGAAATACAGGTATATATTTTGGGGGGGGGGATTGTTAATGACCTATTCAACAACATTTGTGGAAATGAAATACAGCATGCTTGTGAGTTGTAACCAAGGATCAGACATGTTTTGTTTTTGGTTTTCTGATTTGATTCCCATGGTTTCTGGTGAAGGGTCTTTTCATGGAAATCTAAGAGTGGTGTTGTGTTTTAGAGTCTTGTCAATCATCCTCCTGATTTAGGGATGAAAAATATTTTTGGTAATAAACCAAACAATGAGCAAGGGAAGGAAACAAGAACATTTGTGCAAGAAGGAAAGAATAGTAGTGAAGAGTGAGAGAATCAAATGGTCCATCTTTTGATGGGGTTATTCTTATGTTTCCTTTTTGTTATCTTTACCTTTTCCCCCATCTTCCTTTTATGTAATGTTTGCTTGTTGTATCCATCACTCAAATGTTGCAGACAAGTTCATGATTTCTGGATTAACTTGCCTTCACCACTTTCTAAACAGTCCCTTTTTCCCCTTTTTCTCTTGAGAGGAAAATCTACAAACTTTTTCATTTCCACTATGCTGCTTTGATAGCCTTGAAAGTTTTTGGCTTTTCTGTCTTCATATGTTTTCCTTTTGTTTAGTCTTTTCTTGATGGTGCAGTCTTTTTGTTTCAGGCTACAATACTGGAGGATTTAATGGTGCAAATATGAATGGAGGACCATTCACTCCATCTCAATGGATGGAGCTAGAACATCAGGCTTTGATCTACAAATACATGACTGCAAATGTGCCAATACCATCAACTCTTCTCATTCCTATAAGAAAAGCCCTTGATTCTGCTGGTTTCTCTAGCTTTTCTGGTGGACTCCTCAGACCCAATACATGTACGTCCCTGTCTCTTGGGGAAGCAAGAAAATCAAAACTTTTTCCTTTTTTTCTTTTAAACTGTTAATATAATTTGGATCCAAACACAGTACATTTTCTTCTGTTAGTTGTAGTGCATTTTTTTGTTTGTTAATCTGTTTTGTTGACAAGGGTGTTCCATTTATTTGTTCGTGGGATGTTTTCCAACAGTGGGATGGGGAGCTTTCCATCTTGGGTTCTCAAACAATGATCCGGAGCCAGGACGGTGTCGTAGAACAGATGGAAAGAAATGGCGGTGCTCAAGAGATGCGGTTGCCGACCAGAAGTATTGCGAGCGGCATATGAACAGGGGCCGCCATCGTTCAAGAAAGCCTGTGGAAGGACAATCCGGACGTTCCACCGCATCCACCACCACTACTACCACCAAGCTGATGCATTCTGTCTCGTCCTCTTCAGCATCAGTGGTAGGGCCAAACGGTGGAAACGGTGAGTGCAACAGCCTCACTATTGCACAGCAGCAATTCAAGAATTTGCTGCCTGCTGGTGAATCTAATCATTCGCACTCTGGTCCACTAAACAGGTGATACGATAATCCTCCCAGCATACTTGTAATTAACACATATCGCGGTATTTGACGAGCCAGCCATTGATGGATTCAAAATCTATTAGTTACTTGCTGCAGGTGGCTTCTGAATAAAGAAAGCATTGGTGAAAGAATGCATGATACTGCTCCTGGGAATGAGTTTGGAGTTGTTTCTTCTGAGTCACTCCTTAACCCTTCCAACAAAAGCTCTTCCCTCATTAAGTGCATTAATATTGGCTGTTCTCAAGATCTTGATAGTCAAGAAACCGAATCACGTCGATCAGTTCGCCAGTTCTTTGATGGCTGGCCTAAAACCCTGTCCGACTGCTCTTCCATTTTCTTGCCTGAAGTTTACGTTCAATCAGACCAGACTCTGCTTTCCATTTCAATGCCAATGACGCTCTCGGGTTTCATGTCCTCTACTTCATCACCCAACAATGAAGATGTAACTCATTCACCTCTGCGATTATCGCGAGAACTTGACCCTATACAGATGGGATTGGGAGTAGGCAGTGTGGGTAATGAAACAAACTGGTGGCAAGCGAATTGGATCCCCATCTCTCAGGAGACTTCCATGGGCGGTCCTCTGGGTGAGGTATTGCACAGCACTAACAGCAGCAGTGCAGAGTGGAAGAACTCATCGGCACTTAACCTTATGACGACAGAGAAGTGTGATCATAGCCCTCGGCTCGGATCGTCTCCTACAGAGGTCTTACAAAAGACAATGTTTGGTTCGCATTCGAGTAGCAGTGGTGGAAGCAGTCCAAGAGCAGAGAATAACAAGAATGATCTCCTTGGTTCAACCATTGTTCATTCTTCCTCCTTGCCAGCATTGTAACCACTTCATCTACCGAGGCAAGCCCTGAAGAAGAAGAATAGTAGCATGAATTTTATGTATGTTCGGACAAACATGAAGAATTAGTTATGAAATCTTAAATATGATGTTAAACCCTAAAATACTTTTTTTTTTAATCCAAGGTTTGTGCGGCCATTATATCAAATATAACCAAGTAATTGGGCAATGGTAATTGAACCAAAAATTTGATCTTAGTTTTGTTGTTAAGTTACTGCTTGTTCGGGAGGGAGATCTTTTATTCCACTTAAATATTTTTTATTAAAATATGTTACTATCAAGTATTTTTGAGAATTTTTACACTCTTGTACATAGGATTAATTAGGTCCTTATTTGGAGTTTGATCTAGAAAAATTCGACATAAGTATTCTTTTAGCTTAAATGTTAGAAAAATATTTATAAAATAATAAAAATTAATTAAATTTTAATTGAAAATTGCAATTAATACTCGATTGAATCTTTAGAATATAGTTTTTGGTCCAAATCCCTATCAACTTGTTAAATGTTGAGGTGGAAAAATGCTAAATTGAATAGTTTAATTGATTTTTTTAACTATTTTATGAGGAATTAAATGATTTTTGTTATAAAAAATTTTAAAAATTATCAAAATTGTAAATGTTATAAAAATTATCAAAATGATAAGAAATAAAAAAAGTATTTTAAAAACTATTTAAAAGTATAATTTTTTTTTGTTATTTTGAAGTGTTGGAGTCTTCGTTTTCGATAATAAGAAAATGAAGAGTTTAAAACGTGATGGTGATCGAGTTATTATGAGGTGTCAAGTGAGGGTTTTAAATGATAATGAATTAAGTGTTTGATGATTCTGATTAAGGAGAACTGACGTAATGGATGTTAATAAAGATGAACTAAAAATATAATGCAAGACTTTTTGTCAAAAAATAAGTGTACCGATTTTTTATCAAAAAAATTATAAAATTTATTATATTGTAATAATTTAAAAAACTGATAGAATTAATTATATAAATTATTTTAAAAGTATTAAATATTATACAATTTAAAAATACTACTCTTATAATTTTTTTGTCATTTTAATAATTTGATATAAACTTCCATAATTTTTTTTATAGTTTCTATAATTTCTAAAAATCAAATAAGCATTAAGTCCTTATAAAGTAATTAAAAAATCATTAATAAAATAATTTTTAAAAAAAACAATTTTCGACATTTTTCCATGTTAAACCCCATCATAAGCATATAACAACAAAGTTAAGAGTTTATTTAATGAACTATATAGTAGTTCTAAATATTGGTCACCCAGGAATACAACAAAGGAAATTTTCATTCTGTAGAGGACACACTAATTTGAAGGAATTCTTGGAGTTCCTTTTTTGCTCACTACACAATATTGACACAACCCATGAAATGGTACAGCAAAGAGAGGTCAGAAAATCAATGTCCTGAAGAATGAAACGAAATATCCTAAAATCATAACCAAAAATAACACCAAAACGGATACCTGGTATCTTGACCAGGCAAAGTTCTTGGTTTGTTTATCCTCAGAGCTTGCTGTTTCGGATAGAATCAAGAATGTAATTGTGCTTTTTAGCTTTTCAGAAAGCATTTTGTTGTATTCTTGTGTTTGAGAATCATACCCAGTTGAAAATTTGTGACGATCCGTTGTGTTTGAGATACTAGTTTCCAGAGTCGAGAAAAGGATTGACCCAATTTCACTTACGCATCGGAGCAGTTTTGCAGTTGAAGGTTTCCCATCAAATGTATACATCTGTTTCCAAAGGATGGCAGCAAGTAGGTTAATATTTTAATACAAATTAGAAATGAAAAAGTTGAATTAGACTAACATAATGCATTTTGACCTGCATCTTTGACAAAACTTCCTCGTATGTATCTTTAAAACTTGTCACAGAGTCGCACAACCTTTGAGGCATTTCCCTAGCTAGTAATGCTTCTTGTTTAAGTTTAGATATATCACCCTTTAATCTATCCTTCACTTCTATATCTTCTGCAAGCTTTCTCTGTGAGTATGAATCGTCCAGAAATTTAGTGATGAAAATGTCAAGTCCCTAAGGTGGTTAAACATGTACCAATGTACTGACCTGGAGTTCCTTCTTCTCTTCAGTGACAAGTTCTAACTGTCTCTTGAGATTTTGGAGTTCCTTTTTGTATTTCTTATTCAAATAATTCTGAAAAAGAAACCATTTAATAGATTTAACTTATGCAGCCCTTATTACGACCAATATCGATTTATGACAGAGAAGGGCATTACTAAAAACACATATGGGACGGATTGAAAGATCTTTGAAATTATCAACTCACAGGAGTTACATCTTCTGGTGGAAAGGATTGAACTTTTCTTGCAGGTGTTGGAAGTGAATCCAGGTCTGCTATGTAACCCTTGTTTATTCTGAACCAAGTGTCTTCATCAGCTACATCGCTAAAAGAATCTGGAAGAGGACTGAAGTCTGGCAACTGTGAATAATTTGATCTCTTGGCGACAAAGGCCTTGGGAGCTGCTTTAAAACAAGGTGTTTTAAAATCATCTCCCCTATCATTACATTCTTCTATTGGGCTTTCTTTCATGGATCCCTGCCCTCACCAAAAACCAAATTTATAAATTGTCCTCAGCATAGAAATAACAACATAATTGACTGTAAAATAGCGGCCATAAAAGAAGAATTGACCCTAAAATAATGAATAATTCTTTGATCGGCCAGCTTCAATTTTGTTGTCAAACTTCATATTAGAGAATGGATTCCTAGAGACGAACTAAAAGATTATAAATACATTAATAATTAATCATATGATTAGCTCTGCATCGATTTAGAATTCATATCAGTTGGTCCAAACCTCCAGATGACAAAATAAAATTATACTTGCAACCACAGTTCAGTTACAGCCTATACTTCATGTGTAAGTTTGAGCCCATTAAAAGTTACACATTGCTGTAAATAGAATATGGTAGGGGAAGTTATAAAGGGAACATGTAATGCAGGAATAGATGTACTTCATTAGAATAAGATTTGTGATTACGTGTAGTACTAAAAGGGGTAGCCGAGAAAGCAGAATGAAAAACTTACAATTTTTAATGATAAATCAAGTGTTCTAAAAGATGGATACATGGATTGTTTTCCAAGCAACATTGGTATAATATACACAAACTAGGTGGTGATCTTCTAGCCTAGGAACCACGCAGCGCAAACAGAATTTAGAAGCACACTGAAAAGAAATAGGAATTTCTATACTCTTATTTTGCAGTCTGCACAAGTCATACCTGACTAGAGCTTCCATCACCATCAGAAACCAAACTACTTAGGTTTTCGATCATCATCAGCTGGTCTCTAATGTACTGATCACGCTCTTTATGTGATCGTCTTTCTTTTTCTAGTTCCATTTCAAGCTTTTCACGCTCTAATTCATACTGAAATTGGAATACATGCAGATAAAAAATGTGTTAATGTATATGTTAATAATTGGTGCTAGAAGACTAAAAATCTATAATCCTTCTGAAATAAACAAATAATGAACCTTAAGCATGTCATTCCTCAGCTTTAATATCTCTTGCTCCAGCACCTCAGCATGAGATCCCTGAAAAAGGTGACCATTTTTAGATTGCCTTTTTAAGTCTAATGTTAGCTTATCTCACCTGATCCTCACCTGAAGCTTCCTGCGTAGCTCCTCTATCTCTAACTTTTGCCTTTTCAGTAGGGCTGCATCCGTCAAAACCTAGATACAAGATAAACTATGATTAGCTTCATTCCAAATTCATGCCAAATCAATTAAAACAAAAATTCTAGATGAAAACTCGAACTCTTACTCTGTAATATAACGACATAAATACTAAAAATCCTATCAAACGTTTATGTGTGTGGAAATCACGTACAAGTGTGTTTAAAACACAAATTCGGTGAGAGATAACATTTTATGTTAAAAGTTAATTTTTTTAAAGTTTACTCAAGAATTATTATTGGTGTCGTGGTAAAATTTTTTTTTATAAAACCTTTAAACTTGAGTTCAATCCCTAGAAATGTTAATTTTAGTTCTTTTATTTAAAAACTACATAAAAAACTGAAATGAAAAAAAGGTCATCAAAATAATAATAATAATAGTCATTTAATAAAAGTGTATATTTGTCATTTCCTAACCGAGTTGGTATCCGGTTAACCCATGACACCAACTCAGTCAGGGGTTCTATTAATAATATAGATTTTATGATTTATATACAAGCTAGCGTTGGAAATCCATATATTCTGTGATAATGTGGTGCAATATAAGAAAATGACCAACCTCATTCACTTGAGCACAATTAGTAACTCGTTTAGCTCTGCTAGCAAAAAGGAGAGTTCCCTTCGTCTCCTCAATGTGAATCTATAATAAAATTAAACCAGAATGCTCAGTTGAGAGCCATTTTCATCTCCCCTTCTTAAAAAGATAAGAAAACCAAAAACAAGCCATTGAATAACCACATACAGTCAAAGTAAGCCTACCTCTTCAGGAGCTACAGTACATATAATTGAAGTTTTCGCATTCCCTCCTAGAGCAGGTTGGAGTATGCGGGTTAATTTACTATCACGATAAGGAATATGTGCCCTGTACATGTCAATAATTCATATAATTAGAACATAGTAATTCTATTCTATACAAATAAAGTTACTTCTCACAGGATAAGCAAAACAAATACCTTTGTTTTGCACTATCACTAAGTTTGTTAATTACATTACCAAGAACCATTAAGCTCTTGTTAATATACTTTCCTTCCTTCAAACGTTCTCCACCAGTTCCAGTCTTAGCAATCCGCTCAGAACCAGCTAAATCAACCAAATTCTGCTTTCAAATAAAGGAATTAAAATAACATTCATAAAACTAATGGGACAAGTTATAAACTAGATAAAAGGAGGGAAAGTCTATAGTAATATAAGGTACATACCAAAACTGAGACGCGTATGGCATCACTGCTTGAATAATCACCAAAAGAGCTTGTATCCTTTCCCTTGCTTTCTATCACCTAGTAATGTAAAATAAATACAACGAATATTAAAAGTAAAATAGTAATATTCATGTTCAACAATATGTTAAAAGAACATACCACTCTGAATATTGTATGAGACCTACTACTTCGTGCATTCATATTTGTCTCACCAAAATGCCTATTAACTGTAAGAAAAATGATTTAAACAAATTATTAAAAATAAACAACTACCCAGTTAAACCAATGGCAGAAATAAGAAGTTTAAAGGACCTTCTCCAGACTCCAGGAGCTTCATCACTTGTTCAGCATTGTTCACAATTTCCTCCCTAAGACCCGCAACGAAAATCCCACGCTAAAATAAACAAGAAAAAATCAGTTAGTTTTGAGCAAAATGATACACATTTGATTCGGTATCAAAGTTTAATCAATGGCTGACCTCTAAATTCTCATGAATCTGCAATTTCTGATTCTCTACAGCGAAAAGGTCGTTAATTTCTTCATTGTAAATTTCCATGTAGGAAACTCGGATGAGAAACTCTCGATCAGAGGTCTGGGAATTCAATTCAACAACAAGAAAATCAAAGCCCGAGCTTCTAAAATATATCGTTAACTGCTTCGGAAAAGAACCAAATTTCGTTAAATTACCATATTTATTTTCTGAAATATATCGTTAACTGCTCGATGAATAATTCCGGGATCGTTAGATGAACCGTTCATGGTGAAGGTCTTGCCGCTGCTTGTTTGCCCGTATGCAAAAGCAGTTCCTAAAACATAAATAAAATTGTAAATCATATACAAATTAATCAATTTTTATACTAGATCATCAAAATTAGGGCTAAAAAGGGGATAAATTTTAAACCGTTAAAGCCGTCGACAGCAGCATGAATAATATCCTTAGTAAGAAGCTCGTAAATCTCTGAATTCGAGAAATTCTCATCGAAGACATGATCTAGAAACACAAAAAAGAAAACTTCAAGGAATGAGAAATGGAATTGGAAAGGTAAAAAGGATTTGGGAAATGAAATTTACCGAAAGCATAAGAAGCGCCGGAAATTGGGCTGTCGTGGAGCTTGTGAAGAGAGATTTGATTACCATCGACCCTCCAGAAAGTTGAAGAAGAATTTTCATGGCAAATTGGAGGTCTTACTCTCACTGCTACCCAGATCTTCTCCATTTTCTTTTTAAACGTTGAGTTGCAGAGTGAGAGCTAAGGCGGGATCTTTAAGCATTGTGAAAACGGGGGAATTTGTATTTGAATGATTTGGATTGACGAAAATGCCCTTATAATGGAGGATTGGATGGGTATTCGGACCCTAATGAACATGTCTACTGGCCCAGTTTCTTTGGGTAAGAGAAAAGCCCACACGCTTCAGTTGGATGATTGTATCAACCTTACGATAAGCCCATGTAATTTCCAAGGGCCAGCTTAGATCCTTTCCACTTTTGTAGGTCTTAATTGCAAACAATGATGAATTGACAACCCCGTTTTCAAATATGCAAATTAATGAATTAGAGTATGAACTTCAAGAATTTCCACACAAATACTATTTTGCCGTAGAACCCAAATTCCACCCGAAAAACCATTAGTTTCAACTCGAAATAAAACCTTAAAACCTAGTTTGGAGATAACCGAGTCAACCTACTCTTGTTGATTCTAGTTTCAAACAACGCAACTAAATCAAGTCTAAACTCCCTTTTATGATCTTTCAAAAAATTATGAAATCTTGGGTGCCCACACCCTTGGCAATTCCAGAATAAAAGATTTAAATCCATAAAATAAGAGATGAGAAATGACTAGAAACTCAACACCTTAAGACTTTGTTTAGTATTGTTTCTCAAAAGCATTTTTAGGACAAAGAACTTTTGAGATAAAAGCATTACTAAACAAAGTGTTTTTGAGTTTTTCAATCATCTAAGGACTAAATTCTTCCATTTCAACCTTTTTTTGTGGATCCGAAGCTTGCTCCACTTTCCTACTTCCTTCTGTATCTGACCTAGTGTCAGGTACTTGAACATAGGAACAATTTTCACGATTATGTCCCCATCTCCCACAACCAAAACATACCAAAGGTAACGATTCATACTCTACTCGTGTTCTCCCATCTATTTTAAATTTAGAAACTAGCGGTTTCCCCAATTCCATGTAAACCGCAAGTCTCGCAAATTGGCCTCATGAATTATTTTTAGTGTTCTGATCAATTTTGGCTATTGGTCCAAGAGCACCTCCAATGAACCTTAATAGACTTTTCGTGTACAATCCCTTAGGTAAACTCGGTAGACGAATCCAAACCAAAGGGCTCTGAGGCATGTCTTGATCTGTCGAAAAGGAAGGAGACCATGGTCTCACCGAAAGATAATAACCTAATATCATCCACAATCCTCCAAATAGTGCATCAAGATAATCATTTTTGTTTTGAAACTTCACCGAATAATAATCATTCCGCAGGTCGATGATTTGTAAAGGTTGCTTCTTCTTCCATAGAATCTATAACCTGTTAGACATAGATAGATAAGACAATTTCCTTCCAAGCAATTTCACAACCACCTTCTGTGCCATGCGCTTGGCAATAAAATTATGCAATTGATCGGAAAAGTAAATATTCGGAATACCATTAACGATTTCCTTCTTAGCATCATCACCACTCAATATGAAATCTTCTTTTTGCTGCGTAAATTTTGACCCCGATGAATTGCCCAACAACATGTTCTTCCAAGAGCATTTCATTGCTGACTCCTCATTCAATTTCATACCCTTTCCATCCACCAAAGGATCATCCGGATCAGGGGGTTCTTCTAGTCTACGACGAACTTTCTTGAAAGACCTTTCACCACTCAGAGAGAGAGCATTTTCCATGACTTTAAACAGTGACATCAAAATTTTATCATATAATTTTATTTGATTCTTTTTAATAATGCATGAATTAAACTGATGTATTTAATAATAGAAAGACTAATTTGATTTAGTTCTTATTATAGGACTTCAATGATAATTTCACGATTACATTTTATATAATATGTAATAAAATTTCATTATAATTATTTTATGTTAGTATTTCATATACTCATAAATAAAAAAAATAAAACCCATTAATAAAGTTGGATTTGTTTTTTTAAAAACCTTAATTTTTATTATTTTACTACCTAAAAGAATTTTAAGTATGAAAAAAACTTTCCATTATTATAATTCTAAAAGAACCATTTTTTATTGATATGAAGATTTGCACGCATAACCAAAATGATTGGTAATCAATTTAAAGCTAGTTAAAGGTTAAAAAAAGAAGTTTAGGGAACAATTATTAAAGGTTAAAAAGAAGTTTAGGGAACAAAATTGTTGCCTTTGATTTGACTCTCCACCATCAAAATTAATTGATTAATAAAAAAATATTATTTACATACATTAATTTTTTTAAGATTCGCGATTATTTTTTTTAATAATATTATTTTTAATGTTCAAATCAAAATTTTTTAAAAGTACAATATATTTTACTATTACGTTCAACACTTATTTTATTGATAATATATAAATTTATATAATATTAATAAAAGTGACATCTACTTAATATTTATTATAAGTGTATAGATTTATATAAAGAGAGTAGGTAAAATTTGAATTCTTAAAAAAAAAAAAAAAAAAGACTAGGGATAGCTAAGTTGGGTTAGGAGGAAAATGTAAAGAAAAGCAAAAGAGAGTAACTTTGTCCAAGAAACCAACAAACAACATTATGAACATCACTCAAAATCATGGATCAAAGATGGGTTTTAATATTTAAAGCACCACCTTTAGTTCCTGTTTATTTTGTATTTTTTCTAAAACAATTACCAGCTATTTAGCATGTTGTCTGTAATTAGTGTTCTTGCTTTTTCTTCAATAAAGGTAGTTGTTGAAAAGTTTAGAAATATGTAGATTATGCTGATTACCCACATTTTGTTCGGATAATCATGGCGGAAATCACTTTTTTTTTAAAAATATTGTATTTATTTAAAAAAAAAAATAGGAATTGATCTAAACAAAAAACTCCTCAAATTTCGAAATTAGTATTTATATTATGCGTAAGTTGTGTATTTAATTTTTGTATTTCAATTTGATTATTTTAACTTTATACTTTTTAAAGTTTGAATTTTTAATCTTAATTGAAATAGCAGTGTATAATCTCTTCATGACGGATGCTCTCTAAAGAGATAAACAATTAGTCATGAAATATGTTTTATTCCTATAGACGAAAATTGCATCCCCAACTTCATGATTAAGGAATTAAGGGATGAGTTGAGCAACTATCACATCATATCTAGTGATTCTATAAAATTCTGTAAAAAATAATAATTTCTTTTGAGGAACAAATAAAACATGTCCAGGCTGGTTATATAGAGTTTAAGTGAGGAACTGGAATTATTTACAAGAATCACAACACTTTCACATGCTATGAATTGGCACCATGTGCTTAGGAAGGATCCAAATACTTAAGAATTAATGAGCAGAAAAGGAAAATGAAAAAAAAAAAAAAAAACTCTCCAATTATTCTCTTCAATGAATAATTTATAAAATTTTGTCAGTTTCTATCAACTTGTGTTAAATTATTTATATATGTATAAGCAATATCTAATTCCAAACGATTGGCTTGGAAGCTTATAATAAGACTGAAAAATTGACATTTTAGTGAACTTTTTTCTTCTTATTTTGTTCATGTCATATTCATCACTGATTCAAACAAAAAGTGAAAAATTCCCATTAAAACTTTTACACAATCCATGAAAATCCCCCCATCATATTTAACTTACCATATTATGTAATAAACCAAAATATTTCCACACTTTTAAGAGATGATCTTCCTCCTCCTCCGATTGATCGTTCCAGCTTCATGCCTCACGTAATTCCCATCACTGTGGATCAACGGCACATCGTTGGCTTCCTCGCCATCGTCTTCCTCCTCCGTGGCAATACGGATGCAAGAACATCGTTGTAGCGACGCGAAGAATGCAGTCGCTACACCATTGATGAACCACATAGCAACACCATCTAGCTTGCGGCATCCACCAGCCGGTGATCCGTGAGTGGACGATGAGGATCGGACCACCCTCGGCTCATCATTATTTGATCGAAGGTTGAAGAATCCGGAGCAGCTACTTGTAGTTGAGGTAGTGGCTGCCATGAATTTGGTATAAAATGAAAGGGTTGGAATGAGCAGAGTAAAGAGGAGGAAGGTTTGGCTGAGTTCAAGGTGTCCTTAAGGCCTATAGTTATTAAAGAGACTTGAATTATAGTTGCTGTACTATACAATATGTGTAATTCCTACATTTGCCCTTAATCCACTGCGGAATTACAAATATGTCCTAAAACGTGATCATGACTGATTCGCGTGAATGTCTTTAACATGATCCATAATTAAAATTTTTAATATTATTTTATAAATTATAGTAAAAAAATGGACAAACTCTGCAAATTTTCTAAGGTTTCATAAAATATTTTATGGTTTGAAAAAATACTCATTTATCTTCTTAGGTTTGATGCAAATTATAAAACCTCCTAAAGTTTAAATTAAATAAAAAGATACATATTTTAATTACAAAAATTGAAGTTCTATAAAATTAAATTTTAATTCAATTATATTTTACATTAAGTAAAATTTAAATATTTTAAACTTATTTTACTTTTGAGATGAATTATTTAAGCCATTTTATTTAAAATAAATTAAGTATGATTATTTAGAAGGTTTTAATGACAAAAAATATTAAAATGAAAGGAAATTAAAAAAAAAGAAAATGATAAAAATATAACTATTATCAATGACAATTTGAAAATAAATTTTCTTTAATTAATCAAACTCATTTTTTTTAAAAATGTACTTTAGTTATTAAAATATCATTTCATTTATTTTCATTAATATTTTATCACTAAATTTTGGAGAGATTTAATTATTTTATTTTAAATTAAATAATCGAATCAATTCATTTCAAAGTTAATATATAATTTAATTAAGATTAATATTAAGATATTTAACATTTATTTACATAAAATTTTATTAATACTAAAAAATATAGTTAATAATAGAATAGATGAATAGAGATTTGGTTCAGAAAATTCAGGAATTTTGTTAAAGAGATTGGAGGGTGAAAATTTAGCAAGTTTCGAGGGAGACAAATACTGCTACTCATACTTAGATTGGATTGATGAAGGACTTCTCTTATGATTCCCACATTTTTCAGAACTTACCTTCAGAAATTGCTGATCAAATTAGAAATGTGTTTATAAAATTATTGTATTGTAATAATAATGGGCAGAATAATAATCCTTTAAACAATAAATAATCAAGATGTTACTGCAAAATAGAAATTTGAAAAAAGAATGAACACAAAAAAAACAATGTTAGTAATAGATGTTGAGAAGGAGGTGGCAGCTTGCAGGGTTGTGTGTCCCAAAGCCAGCGTGGTAGACAATCACTTTTCCTTCCACGTTACTTCATATGGTTTTTGGTATTTTACTTCATTCCTTCATTATAGCAAACTGCCAATTCCAGTTTTCCCTTTTTCTCATCCTATTTTAACCAAACAATTATAAATAAATTTGCCATAGTAATCGGCTCAATTATCCATTCCATTATTTAAATAATCAGAATTCCCATTTTAAAAATATTAAATAAAGTAATTAGTTAATAAAATTATTTATGTAATTTAATGATGTGGTATTTATAATACATGATAAAAGGATTACATTTCAAGTCTAATTATTTAACTTTTTTCACTTCGGTTTCTTACTGCTTGAATCTAATTTCTAACGCTTCATTTTGTTTGGGCAATAATACCTCCACCGTTTTTTAATCACAAAAATCATGTGTATAAGAGAATACATATACATAGATAGTACAGATAGCGGAATCAATCTTAGCTGATACAAATTAACAATTCACTATAGTTTCAAAAACAAAACAGTTCAGATACACAATAGATCAGATGCAGAAACGGATTCAAATGCACCTATAGATACAGATGCAGTTATCCTACCCCCATCTGTCACACCGTCTCCGACCAACCCAACCCAACACAATCCCAAAACCCTTGCCACCTAGAATCGAGTCACCAAATACCAATTTCACAATTAAATGCAACATTCAATTACAACACAACTCAATCTCATTGAAGGGTTTCAACAAAAACTCCAACTCGAAAAATGTCAATTACCTTTGAGCGAACAATTAATTCACCGATTGTGCACGTTAGGGAAGACACTGTCCTCGAGATTTCCTCCTAGAGTAACACAATAGAACGCGCACGAGGATATGCACGATTTAGAAACTCAATTGATAAAACAACAGCAATAAGGAAAAACTCATCCCGAATTCATTTACAATCTTTCAATTCAAAGTAACGAGAACACACCTTTTAACAAAACGACAAAAATTAGTGAAAGCATGAACAATTCTGAACCACCACAGTACAGGAATAACAGGAACCTGATACTAAGACTTTGTCGGGCGGGCTGTTACATACTCTTATCCACTTAGCACGGGCTTCTCCTTATTATATGGCAAAATATCAGGGAATCAAATTCTTACTTACTCTTGTGGCGGTTACTATACATACACATGTATACTTCAAATAATCATTTGGGTGAATTACATTACACAAGACAAACTTTTCATTATTATGCGCCAAAACTTTAAACCCGCCAAAATTGAAGTGTTATAGTCTACCTACATTCACTGTAGGCTACTAGCTCATCTACATTTTTAGGTTTTCGGGGATTTGCCCCTTATTGCCTCTAGTCATCGTAGTTCCCCTAGGATTGGTTTTCGTCACCTTGTTGTTGACCTCTACCCCTTTGCGATGAAGACCTACCAATTCTTCCCCCTCTCCGTACAAGCTTACCCTTTTTTCTGGTAAAATTGCAAAAACAACAAAGAAATAAAAAAAATCTCAAACTACAACCACCGAGAAAGAATTTCAAATAACAAGTAAATGAGAACTTTGAAACGAAAAAGTGGTTTTAGGATAGACAAAAGCTTAGATTTATAGATTTTCTAGTGCTCTTTCATAAATGCACCATTTAGGGTTCGGAGGCTATGACCAATAGCATTTGGCCACCTACACAATATCAGATACACCTCATCATGGCCACTTTTCGTTAAAAACTTCGCATTTATGTTAGTTACTTTAGAAAGAATCTGACGCTTTATTTTCTTTCACAAACATACCTTTATCAAAACTCAGATGATGTCTCATAGAAGGCCACTTTATAACCTCTCGTTCGACTTGAGGGGGCTATTGTTATACCCCTTTGCCACTCGAACACATGTCAATATTAGATACACCATTGACCTTCTCGTTGACCTCATCTAAAGTAATGCTTCAATAGCCCACCTGTTTCTCTCAAAAGGAACCATCTACCTGTTTTGACGTATGAACACTCTCCTAGTGTGAATACACTTCTAATGTAATAAGGAGTCCATTTAGGCATTATAACCTCAAATCGATAAAGTCTTATGATATAATCCTAGGAATATCCTTTACGCATCTAGTGGGATTGAATGTTTATCCAGCCACACCACACCAATAGACAGGAGGACCTTCCCTATAAGTACCTTGAGGAACGATGAAAAAGGGATTGGTCTTTTACCATCCTAAAGTTACTTTGAGTTATTGTCATATTGATCATCCTATTCTCTTGTCCTTGTTCTGGCTCTCGACCTCTTTAGGTGAATCGACCCTCATTGTACCACATTGATGTCCTCCTTGCTTCTCCTTGTCCTCCTCCCTTCCTATGCATTGCATCAATAATTGTATTCTAAATTTTTTAAAATAAGTAAGATTTATTCAGAGATTTAACTCGAAATTAATATAAACTAAAATTTTGAACATAAACTTTTTACCACTCTCCTTAGGATCTAATCTATGTATTCTAAAATAGATCAAAATGATATGAATAGAATCAATTCTCAAAAAAAGGTAACCATATAGAGTTGTTAGAAGTAGAAAATAAAAGCAACTAAACAACCTATAAAGCAATGAAAATAAACAATAAATCAAACAAAAATGGTAGAGGGACAGTTGATAGAAAAGTGACAAATATGTGAAAGGAAAGCAAGCCCCATAATTTATATATGAATAGATGGAGCTTGAGTAATACATTTTATGATAAAAATAGTTGGAAGCATAGACTGGAAACGTATAGTATAATGAAGATGATGAATGGCATCATAAGCCGTCCCAAAGGAGAAAGCGAGTTTAATCATAGTTTACCCCACTTGGGAGAGAGTGTGAGTGTGAGTGTGAGTGTGAGTGTGAGTGAGAGAGAGATTAATTATATCGTCGAAGTTTGAAAAAAAAGAAAAAGAAAAAGAAAAAGAGAGAGGGGTTCTTTTTTAAAATCTTAAATTTTTTCTGTTAAAATGTTAAAATTGATTTAAAAAAAAAAAAAACTCAAATTTGCCTTTTCAAGTATGGGAGAAAATGGTATTTCGAAAAGAAAAATTAAGGAAAAAAAAGTTGAAGCTGTTGTTTAACGGCAATAATGATTGATAATGTTAAGCATTCTTTGTTAATTTATTGCTCATTTTTATTAATTTAATTCAGATAAGGAAAAGTAAATGGGAGATAAGAGAAATTGCTTTTAAAAAGTGTTATTTAGAAATTTGATTTAAAATTTTATGAATTTAGTATTTTTATTAAAGAATACTGTGAAATTTTAAAATATTTATTTTATGCATGATGTAAGTTAATTTATTTTTAAAAAGTAAAATAATGTAAATGAAATATGAAATATGTAATATTAATTTAAATGTTAGTATTTAATTTGATATAACTTATTTGTAGAATCTAATTTAAATACATAAATAATATTTGATATATTAAAATCACATATAAATACAATTTTTTAAATCAATAAATTTTTCATGAATAAAATGATTCATTCCACCATCAAGCAGCCAATGGGAGGATGTAGATTCAAATCTTAGAGATAATATGGTTGGGAGAGACAACCACAAACCTCAAATATGGACCGTAAAACAGACATACATAATATAAAAAAAATAATTAAATTCAAATATAAAGTATGATTATTTTTTTGTCTTTATTATTACTAGTTTCAATGTCACGTATGTTGCTCGTGATTTTATGTATTTATTTTTTAATTTAGTAAATAATATAATTTTATAGTTTTAAAATATATATTTACTAAATAAAAGAGGATAAATCTAATTTTTAGTAAAAGTCTATTAATTTTGATAAATAATTAAGAGAATAAAATATTTTAAAAGTATTAAAAATTAAAAATGAGAAACAATCAATAGTAAAATTTTAATCAGATAAAATAATTTACGATTCGAATATGAGTCAAAATTTCATTTACAAACAACCATTGCTTAATACTCGATAGCTTTTGAATAATATTTCAAAATATAATTGTAAATTTTTTTTACAATTGTTTAAATATTATTTAAATCTAATAAAATTATTGAATATCAACTTAATAGTAAAAACTTAAACATTCCAAATAATAATGTAAACAATTAATTTTCTTGGTGATCGAAACAAAACCTATTAAATGATACTAAAATATGATTTTCAATAATTTTTTATATGTTATTTGAATGAAAATTCATTACTAATGTATATATTTATAGTGCTAAATATTATTTTTAAATAGTATATAATTATAATACTAATTAAATAGTAATTAATCTAAAATAATAAAATAATTATAATTAAATCTAATTATAATAATACATAATTAAGAAATAATAATTGTAACACTAATAATGAAAACATCATCAATAGACTAATTATCACTGTAAATATTTTAATTAATAAATTGTCTTGAGAAATAAACCCAAAAGCTATGTATTAGTTTTAAATTCAATATTGTCCTAGAAATGAACTCAATGAATGGTTACAGTGAAAAAGAGAATGATGTTCATCTTGGGAGATCCGGGTTCGAGCACCTGTGTGTGTGCATTGTCAAAGGGTTAAGAAAATATGAACAGATATTACCTTGTAATCACATCAATATATTCAAAAATATATATATTGTCCTAGAAATATTATCAATTATATTATTTATTGATTTTATATTTAATTAAAATTTTAATTGATATATAATTTTAATATTAATTAAATGATAATTAATAGATAAAACATCTTTTTCTATTTTATGCTAAAATTCTATTCAAATTAAAACTCAATTTATGTGATTTTTTAAAATTATTCTATTCAAATTAAAACTCAATTTTATGTGATTTTTTAAAATTAAGCTATCATACTGCTTTATGTCTAATAAACCTAAATTTGTGACACCCTAAACTCGACCTAGAATGAATGGCAAGGTCAAGAACGTCACCTTGTCAACACAGAATTAAAGAAACGAATCACAATGAAGGCAAACATACCATTAAGTCTTATAAGTATAACTACACGTTTAAGAACAACTTAAGATATTGTCATAAGTTCAGAAACCCAAGGCAAATTCCTAACATAGCTTACAATCAACTAGATATATAATCTTACATGTCCTAAGGTGATTAAGCTCCTCATCCGCCAACCGTTAGCCCCGGGAAGGCCCCGAAACATTAATGAACAAGTTAGTGTAAGATATAATAATAATTATAAGTCTCACAAAAGGGTATCCTACACTCAGTCTCATTGACCATCGCGCTTGTCGAAACCACCTTTAAAAACGAGATTTCGAAGAATTATTTTAAAATTGGAAAAATGGAAGTAAAAAGGGAGTCGCCACCAATCTTTTATTTGGGTGTGATTAGATCACCACAAAACGCTTAAAACGTTAAAAATGTCGGTCTACGAAATCCAGAAAAAAAATAGGTTCGGGAGTCGGTTACGCACGAGGAAGGATTAGCACCCTCGTACGCCCAGAATTGGTACCACATGATCATTTTCGGGTCTTGTTTTATGAAAACAATAAAAATTCGAGTGAAGTTTGAAATGCGATGTTCATTTTAAATGGCTTTGTGTAATTTTAAAGGAGACCTTTTTGAGAAAAACTCGTCCCCGTATTTCGATCCTCTTATGAGAACTAGAAGACGTGTCCAACACATTAGGGCACTATATTCTCGGAGTTTCAAAATTGAAGGACGTTTCGGGAAGTTTTGAAGAGAGTATTTGATCGCATGATTTGTACGAAAATCGCACCCAGCACGTTAGGGCATGATTTTCGAAGTCTTCACGCGAAGGAACATTGTCTCGTTTACTTCAAAATCTTTTGGATATAGATAGGGAGGTGTTTGAAAACTTTTGAAGAGGATATTTCTTTCGCACGAATTACGAAAATCAAACCCCGCACGTTAGGGAACGATTTTCAAAGTTTTCACACGAAATACTATTGCCTCATTTTTGTCACGAAAATCATTCGTATATATATATTTTGAGAACTTGAAAATTTTGTATTAGGGTTAAAATGCAATCCTCGAACACATGATTTGAAAGATTTGGAAATGGGTTACCCGTTTACTTCGATTTTCGCGAAGAATTAAAGTCGCAACCAACGCGTTAGGACACGACATTCTCGGAATCTCGAGGTGAACGGACGTAAAAAACTTGAAAAGGATATTCGGTTCGCGCGAATTATACGAAGAAATCACACCCGACACGTTAGGGCGTGATTTTTCGAAGTTACGCTCCGAACGAAATATTGCCTCGATTTTTTTTAAAATAACTTGTAAATGAATGCGTAAGTTTAAAACACGAATAGCGATTAATAAGAGAAATTAGATACGAAGTAATATAATAAGCAGATAAATAATATGCAAAAATATAAAATGCAGGTGCAAATAAATGCAAACATTGGTAAGGAAGAAGAAACGATGAAATCGGGGTTGAAAACGAGACTTTTGGATACTCGGGGGGCAAAATGGTAATTTTTGGTGAAATTGGGGTCGAAAATGGAATTTTAGAAAATTTAGGGGTAAAATGGTAATTTTGGTGAAATTGGGGTTAAAAATGGAAATTTGGAAAGTTCGGGGGTGAAATGGTAATTTCGGTGAAATCAAGATTAAAAATGGAATTTTGGAGAGTTCAGGGGTGAAATGGTAATTTCGATGAAATCAGGATTAAAAATAGAATTTTGGAAAGTTCGGGGGTAAAATGGTCATTTTTGGTGAAATCGAGGTCAAAAATGGAATTTTGGGAAGTTTAGGGGTAAAATGGTAATTTTTGGTAAAATAGGGGTTAAAATAGAATTTTGGAAAGTTCGAGGGTAAAATGGTAATTTTTGGTAAAATCGGGGTTAAAATAGAATTTTGGAAAGTTCGGGGGTAAAATGGTTATTTTTGGTGAAATCGGGGTCAATAATGGAATTTTGGGAAGTTTGGGGTAAAATAGGTAATTTTTGGAAGTTTAAGGGTCAAAATGTAATTTCTAGACTGTTTGAGGACCTATAGACAATAAAACCAAAGGGTGGGCGACACGTGGCAGCGCTACAGGCATCCAGTAGTCATGGGCTAAATTGCAAATCTTGAAAAATTCTTGGGCCAATTTTGTAATTAAATAGAAGTTGATTTGAGGATTAAATTAAAATAAATTAAAAATGACAGGGACTAGATACATAAATAAACCAAAAAGTGTCACGTGGCGGCCTCTGGTGCAGTCAAACAGTCAAAGGATTACATTGAAAATCAACCAAAATTACTGGGCAAAATTGCAAATAATTAAAAAATACAAAAAAGACTAAATTGAAACAAATAAAAATACGGAAGGACCAATTGCACAAATAGACCATTTTCCAAAAAACACGCGGATCCTGAGGTGGGTCGGGCCGGATCGGGTCGGGTCAAACGGGTTGTATATATATCAATTTCCAGTTTTTTAAAATCATTTTTTTCATTTCTTTAAAAACAACCCCCCTTTCTCCCTTTTTTCTCTCAACTCACCCCCCCTTTTCTCAAATCCGGCCAAGTTCCAGCCAAGCTTCGGCAGCCACCAAATCCGAGCGTGAGTGCGCGTGGCTGATGCCCCGGCCACGCTCCGGCCTCCTCCGACTGTTTCTGACCCTGCTCCGCCGTCGTCGGGTTTGCACGCGCCCTTCGATCGCCGTCCATTCGCCGGTAAGTTCAACAGTCTCCTTTTTTTTTAAAAATTTCAATGCTTTTCTTATTATTGTTTTGATTCTTATTTAAAAGTGTTTTCAAACACATTTTTTAGATCCATGCGCAAGAGGGCGTGTGCGACGGTCGAAGAGTTCTTCGGCATGGCTCCGACGGCGGACGGCGACGGCGTAGTCGGGGAACTTTGACGGACGCAGATAAGCCTCCGGCTTTTCGTTTTTATTAATAATTAAAATATTAATTATTATTAATATATATTTATTAGACTTGTTTATTACTCTTGTTTGAAAACCTTCATTATTATTATTATTAAAAGCTTTTAGTATTACCGAAACCTTTATTATTATTATCAATATCAAAGTAATTGTTATTAATATCGATGCCCTTCCCCATGACTTGTTATTAATGCTGTTCATGACTTTGAAAACTTAAACAGACATATATGTCTATTAAAAACCATGATGAAATACTTAATGTATGTCATTAATGTGTACTGGAAATGGGTGAGTTACAATTTCGGATGATTAATGAGGGTAAGCATGCAGTGTATGTACCTAAGTGCTTCGAATACTTCTGACTTTGGCTTGTTTCATTGACTTTCTGGTGTGGTTATTCAAACCTTTGCTTGTTGACTGCTTTTATTCTTACTTGCTAGGACAATGATATGAAAGAGTTGTCTTTGTATTGACTCGTAAGTTTCGGATGAACTATTGTTTTTCATTTTCAAAGATTGGGTTTTTATCTCGATTCAAAGAATTGGGTTCGTAACCCTTTTGTACAAGATTTAAGTTGGCTTTTATAGCCAATTTTTTTACAATCATTCTTTTTTGTTCCTTTCAATTAAATGCATTTCTAATCTCCTTTTTTTTTGCAGGTTCCATGGCAGTGGCGGTGAGAGGATGGCTGTAGCAGTGCAAGTTGAAGCTGCTGGAGGTGGTGCCTTTGACTGCTGACGTGGCACATTCTCATTGGCCAGGCTGGAGGTGGCAACAGCACAAGTGGGCAGATTTTTAGCCCTTATTGGGCTGCTGTAATTTGGGCCGAAAATGGATCAAAATGGGTGTAAATGGGCTAAAGGAATTGGGCCAATTGGGCCTTGTAAGTGGACTTTCTTTTGGACCTCTTTTTTTTTAATTTAATTTATAAATTTAAATTTATAATAAACTTAAATTTTATGTAAATTTAAATTTAAAATAAATCTAATTTAAAAATTAAATTATATCCCATTGAGCCCGAACAAATTGGGCTTCAACAGCTGCCCCTCTTTGCTCGTTGCTGTGTAACAGGAACAAAGCAAAGACCCAAAAGAATGTCCAATTTGTTGGGTCTCGTCTCTCTGACGCTCTATCTTCAATTGGTTCCCCTCTCGTTTTGCCAGTCGTCCAATCTTTGCCACATCCACCTTTCTGTATCTTTGACATGGTGGTTCCACCCTGCTCTAAGGTGATCTTCAAAAAGTCAAAATTTGCTACTATGACTTCGCTCCATTCTCTCGAAATTTCAAGGAGATTGGAATTCATCATCGTAGTCTTTGAGTCTGATTTCATTGACCTGGTCTTCTTCTCTGTGTCTCATCAGGAAAATGACTTTTTTATTGCTTCGACCTGCTTCTCAGTATCTCATCAGGAAGTCGGGTTCGAAGGTTTGCTCGCGTTGAGCGTTGAGTTGGTATTCTTCTCTGTATCTCATCAGGAAGATGACCGCCTCGCTTGTTTCAAGAGGATAGGAAATGATCTTTATTCTTACTTCAATTTCAGAGATGAAAACTTGTTACCCAACTCTACTTCAATTTCAAGAGGATAGGAAAAGATCTTGCTCTTACTTCAATTTCAGAGATAAAGACTTGTTATCCATCTCTACTTCAATTTCAAGAGGATAGGAAAAGATCTTGCTCTGACTTCAATTTCAGAGATAAAGACTTGTTATCCAGCTTTACTTCAATTTCAAGAGGATAGGAAAAGATCTTGCTCTTACTTCAATTTCAGAGATAAATACTTGTTATCCAACTCTACTTCAATTTCAAGCGGATAGGAAAAGATCTTGCTCTTACTTTAATTTCAGAGATAAAGACTTGTTATCCACTCTACTTCAATTTCAAGCGGATAGGAAATGACATTGCCCTTACTTCAATTTCAGAGATAAAGACGTTATCCAACTCTACTTCAATTTCAAGTGGATAGGAAATGATGTTGCTCTTACTTCAATTTCAGAGATAAAGACGTGTTATCCACTCTACTTCAATTTCAAGAGGATAGGAAAAGATCTTGGTGCGATCTGATTCACCTTGACTTCTAGGTGGGAGGTCTATCGTCGTGGATTCGACCTTTTATATTCGCAAAAATGCTAGGTTATTCGTTGTGACTTGGAACTTTCCTTTCAAGTTGCCGTGATACGGGATCTTCTATCGCGGTCTTGGCTTTTGCATCATGCATCCTATGGCGCTGAGACCTACAGAAAATGCTCAAATGGTCCTCTATGTAGGCCAGGTATGTTTAGGATGTTATGCTTGGAAATGAGTTAAAATGCTCTTTATCCTAGAATGAATGTATATGATTTAATGTTTGAATTTTCAAAAATTAATCTTTTCTATTTTGAGGCCATCTCTTGACGTTTCCTTGAATTCAATTTGGCAAATTCGACATTTGAATTGCTTCTTTCAGGTTTTAACTCTTTCAACTGGCAGTTGTTTAGGATTCCCGTGTCTTTTAGGAAATTCCTAAAATAATACTCGTGAATCCTTGTTTCCTTTTATGACCTTTTATCCATCATCTTAATATGAAAATACTTGGACAATATGGAAAAGAAATGGGATCAAATTTGGAGATTTATTGGCTATGATATTAAATATTTACAAAGAACAACAGTGATAAAAGAACAGTATTAGACTTAGATATCAGATATGAGTTTCTCTGATCCAAAGATCATCTTTTACTTGACGTGTTTCTGGAGGTCTCGGAATTACTTCGTCGATGCCCCAAGATGTAAAATATTTCCATTTTACCACTTTTGAGGGAGCAATTGGTTGTCCTTGCATTTGAGTTGCTCTTTTTGAGTTTTCAACTCAAAACCCCTTTGGTTTCAGGATGCCCTTCCATGGGTTTTCATCCTGACCTCTCCATTTTTTTTATTTTTATTTTTTATGTGTAATATTTCTTCATCGAGTCTGAATTCACCGGGTTGTATAATTCCTTGCCATCCATTTCAGTCAAAATTAAGGCTCCTCCAGAGAAGGCTTTCTTTACAACGTACGGCCCCTCCCAATTGGGCATCCATTTTCCTCGAGAGTCTTTATGTATTGGAAGTATCTTTTTCAAGACTAGATCTCCCTCATGGAATTCTCTTGGGCGAACTTTCTTGTTGTAAGCACGCATCATCCGTTTTTGGTACATTTGACCGTGGCGGATAGCCTTTAATCTCTTCTCTTCAATCAAATTTAACTGATTATATCTGGCTTGGACCCATTCCGCTTCATCCAAATTCAACTTTGACAAGACTCGGAGAGAGGGAATCTCTACTTCGATGGGTAAAACAACCTCCATTCCGTATACAAGTGAGAACGGTGTTGCCCTAGTAGATGTTCTGACAGAAGTCCTATAAGCAAGAAGAGCGAAGGGTAATTTTTCATGCCAATCTCTATAGGTTTCTGTCATTTTTGCAACAATCTTCTTGATGATTTTATTCGCTGCTTCTACTGCTTCATTCATCTTTGGGCGATATGGGGACGAATTATGGTGTCTGATCTTGAACTGCTCATAGACCTCCGATATCGTGCTGTTGTTCAAGTTTAGTGCATTGTCTGATATGATCTTTTCTGGCATTCCATATCGACATATGATTTCCTTTTTCAGGAACTTGCTGACCGCAGACTTTGTAATATTAGCATAAGAGGCAGCTTCTACCCACTTGGTGAAGTAGTCGATAACCACGAAAATAATCTATGTCCATTAGAGGCCTTAGGTGAGATTGGTCCAATAACATCCATGACCCACATAGAAAAAGGCCATGGGGATGTCATGACATGCAGTGGTGAGGGAGGCACATGGATCTTATCCCCATAGATCTGGCATTTGTGGCATTTCTTGGCATAATTGATACAATCAGTCTCCATAGTCGACCAATAGTACCCAAATCTCATGATCTGCCTAGCCATCTTGAATCCATTCGCGTGTGTTTCACAAATCCCTTCATGGACTTCTTCTAGGATCTTTTTAGCCTCGATTGAGTCCACACACCTCAATAACACTTGATCCTTTCTCCTCTTATACAGGATCTCTCCATCTAGGATGTACTCGTTCGCGAGCCTTCTTAATGTCCTTTTGTCATTTTCAGTAGCTCCTTCGGGTATCTTCGGTCTTTCACATACTGGAGAATGTCCTGGTACCAAGGATGCCCTTCTTTTCCTTCTTCTTCGATGTCACAGCAATGGGCTGAAGTTTCGTAGATGCTCATTCGAATGAGCTTCATATCCTCTGGCCTATTCACTTTTATCATCGAAGCTAGAGTGTCCAAAGCATCAGCCATTTGGTTTTCCTCGCGTGGGAGGTATCTGAACGTGACCTCATCAAATTCTTTGATCAGTTCGAGGATCATATTTTGATATTCAATTAATTTGGAGTCCCTTATCTCCCATTCTCCTTTGAGCTGGTAGATTACCAATGCTAAATCTCCATAGATTTCTAAGACTTTGATCTCTCGATCCATGGCTGCTTGGATCCCCATGATACATGCTTCATATTCTGCCATATTATTTGTGCAATCGAAGTCAAGCTTATTGGTGAAGGGATAATGGTCTCCTTCTGGTGACACTAAAACTGCACCGATCCCATTGCCCATAGCGTTTGAAGCACCATCGAAGTTTAATCTCCACGAATGTTCGGTCACTGTTTCCTCTTCGGTATTTGCGACATACATCAGATCCTCATTTGGAAAGTCAAAATTTATCGGCTCATAGTCCTCCAAAGCCCTACTGGCCAGGAAGTCTGCGATCGCACTTCCTTTAATTGCCTTTTGGCTCACATAGACGATATCAAATTCTGACAACAGAATCTGTCATCTAGCCATTCTTCCATTTAATGCAGTCGACTCCATCATGTATTTTAGAGGATTCAACTTCGAGATTAACCATGTCGTGTGGTATAGCATGTACTGTCGCAATCTTTGGGTAGTCCAGACCAGTGCACAGCATAGTTTTTCTGTTGGAGAGTATCTTGCTTCACAGTCAGTAAATTTCTTACTGAGATAGTATATGGCTCTTTCTTTTCTTCCAGTCTCGTCATGTTGTCCCAAGACACATCCCATAGAATTCTCGAAGACCGTTAAGTACAAGATTAATGGTTTGTTGGGATTTGGCGGTACTAGTACCGGAGCATCAGACAAATACTGCTTAACTTTATCAAAAGTTCCTTGGTACTGGTCATCCCAAACGCCTGGGTTATGCTTTCTAAGAAGGCGAAATATGGGGTCACATTTCTCCGTTAATTGCGAAATAAACCGAGCAATTTAATTCAACCTCCCAAGAAAACCTCGAACCTCCTTTTGCGTACGAGGCGGGGGTAACTCTTGTATAGCTTTAACCTTGTCTGGGTCTATTTCGATTCCCTTCTGGCTGACCACAAAACCCAACAATTTTCCGGATGTAGCCCCAAAAGTGCACTTGCAAGGTTCAATTTTAGCTGGAACTTCCTCAACCTCATGAATAATTTTCTCAAGACATTCACATGTTCTTCCTCTGTTCGGGACTTTGCAATCATGTCGTCGACGTAGACCTCAATTTCTTTGTGCATCATATCATGAAACAATGTTACCATGGCTCTTTGATATGTTGCCCCTGCGTTTTTAAGTCCGAATGGCATCACCTTATAACAGAATGTTCCCCACATTGTGACAAAGGTAGCTTTTGCCATGTCTGTAGGGTCCATCCTTATTTGGTTATATTTGGAGAAACCATCCATGAAGGAGAAAAAGGCATGCCCCGCTGTATTATCTACCAGGGTGTCGATGTGAGGCAGTGGGAAGTTATCTTTTGGGCTAGCCCTATTCAAATCTCGGTAATCTATGCACATACGTACTTTACCATCTTTCTTGGGCACAGGAACTATATTGGCAACCCATTATGAATATTCAACCACTCGGAGGAAGCCTGCATCAAACTATTTTCGGACCTCTTCTTTTATTTTAAGCAGCACATCAGGTCGCATTCTACGGAGTTTTTGTTGGACGGGCTTGCATTCTTCTTTTATTGGAAGCTTGTGAACCACGATGTCGGTGTTTAACCCCGGCATGTCTTGGTAGGACCAGGCGAAGACGTCTCTGAATTCTCTTAGCAGCTCAATAAGATTTCTTCGTGTTTTTGCTGAGATGCTGGTTCCAATTCTTACTTCTTTTTTCTCTTCCTCATCCCCTATGCTTACTGTTTCTACCACCTCTTTGTGGGGCAAGATTTGCTTTTCCTCCTGTTCCATCATTCGTTGCAATTTAGGAAAAATATTACAATCCTGGTCATCTTCGAAGTCCTGAGATCCTTCAAAACACATATCTTGCTCGAAATGAGGTTCGGAGTCAGTGTCACTCATATTACTGATATCCCAAGATCTGTAAAGAATGAGAATGGGCTAATGAACAAAATAAATTAAAGAATGACTGTATGATATGATTATGGGTATATGTATTCAAGAATGATTTATTTTTATGTGTTGCAAATAATTTTATTTGGAATTGAAAGGAAAAGAATAAAGAGATAGTTGTCAAAATGTATCTTCATTTAAGATAATGGATAAAAACTCAAAAGCCCTTTTACAAAAGATTTCTATCATTCCCGGGCATAGAATGATAGAGGTGTAACGAGTATTACTTTGAAATGTTCCTAAAAGCTACGGGGAGCTCCTCTTCTACCCAGTTGTCCAATCTACTCCCAGGTGCATACGGACAGATTTGAAGCGAACTCCTTTTTCAACTTCTTCGGAAACAGCATTTATATTCAGTTCCATCACAAGTTTGGCAACTTTTTCCTCCTCAAGCCTTAGCCCACCAGAAACAAAAGTTTTAGAAATATGAGGAAAGGTCATCGGTCTCCAACTGATTTCTTTCCCGGTTTGTCGTGCTCTTCTTGTCTCTTTCTTTCTTTCTATTTCTTTCTTCCTTTCTTTCACATCTGGCTTGTACCCTAGCCCGAAACGGTCCCACTTTCCAAATGGCGACGAGGCGCTAACTATTCCTTGAAGATATTTCTCGAGCCCTTTTCCCGGTAATACTCCTTTTCCAATAGTCAAACGCAACCCCATCTTCATTGTTTGTGACAATTTAGGTTTAGGAATTTTACTTCCCTCTCCAATAAATGTGACGTTGACAAATTTCAACGAACGGAAAGAGCATTCTATTGCCTCTTCATCTTTATCTATATACGGGGCATCATTTGCTACAGACGCAATAATATCCTCCTCGGTATTGATTGTAACCAACCTTCCGTCGGTTACCAGCTTGAGCTTCTGGTGAAGTGAGGACGGTACTGCCCCTGCTGCGTGACTCCAAGGTCTTTCTAATAAGCAATTGTAGGAAGGCTTTATATCCATGACCAAGAAATCAACCTCGTAAGTATTTGGGCCTATTTGTAATGGTACTTCAATCCTGCCCATCACTTTTCTTTCAGTTCCATCAAAAGCTCTGACTATGTTGTGACACGTCTTATATAGGAGCTATCGATGGGTAGTCTTTCGAGAGTGGCTAATGGTAGAACGTTTAAAGCTGAGCCGTTGTCGATAAGCACTCTGGGTAGAGTGTACCCTTTACAGCGGGTGGTAATTTGCAATGCCTTGGTCGATCCCATACCTCCAGATGAGATTTCATCGTCATTGAAGAAAATAAAATTATCAGCGCTAATGTTGTTAATCAGTCGATCCAGCTTGCATACCGATATATCCTGGGTCACATAAGTTTCGTTGAGCGCCCTCATTAATGCGTTACGGTGTGCCTCCGAACTTAGCAGTAACGCCAAGATAGATATGCGTGCGGGCTGCTTATGTAACTGTTCGACTACTCTATATTCGCTGTGTTTCAAGAATTTCAGGAACTCTTGTGCTTCCCTCTCTGCCACTGGCTCATTTATCGGTTCCAACTTGTCAGTCACCTTTTCGAGTTCAATTGCTATAGCTTTTCCTTTGGCAGCTGCTTTCTCTTCCAAGTTGTAAGTTTTACCGCTACGTGTGACCAGGTTCACATTTTGCAGCTCCTTCTCCTTGGGTGCCACAATGTTGCACCCGTAATTCTAGGGAACTCTTTTGTTATCTTCATAAGGAAATGATGCAGGTTTCCGTATGATAACACATGATGTCTCTTGTCTTCTCGTCTCAGCTCCCTTCGATGTGGAGATAATTATTATCGGGCGATCAGGCTCGTGCGTCCTCTTTCCTTCGGAGGAGCAAATATCTCTCACCTCTTCTCCTTCTTCGAAGAACTCCAATTCCTTGCGGTCCATCAAATCCTGTACTAGAACCTTGAACTCCGCACAATACTGAATTTCGTGTCCTTTAGCATTGTGGAAATCACAATGGTTCTTGGTCATTATCATCTTTTCGCCGTTCTGTACAATTATTCCTCTAGCCACCAGTTGACGCCATACCCATCTCATAGGAGATTTAACCTCTTCAATGTGAGCTTTAATCTTTTTCCCTCTTACACTCGTAATCGTATTTACTCCTTGATCAGAATGGACGGGTAATGGGTTTCCGGCTACATTGGGTCTCGATGGCTTATCAAATCTTATTTTCTTCATCTTAATTAATTTTTCTACCAATTTTTTAAAGTGAAACAATTTTCGATGGAATGTCCAATCACTCCTCCATGAAATTCACATTGGGCGTTGGCATCATACCACTTCGAAAATGGCAGTGATACGGGCTCCGTGATGTATGGGGCTACCACGTGCTGATCGTATAACTGCTGGTAGAGGTCTTTGTGTGTAACAGGAATTGGAGTGAACTGAATCTTCTCGGTACTTTCTTCCAGTTTGATTCTGATCTTGGTAAACTTTGATAGTTGTCAGAAGGAGGTTTTGATTGCGTCATCGTAATTGACTTGGCATAATTCGGTCTGTATGTGCTTACATTATTCACCCAGGCTTCCTTCCTCTTTGGGGTTGCCCTTTTTCCACTATCTCCTGCATCGATTTTTCCGCTTTTAATCGCGCTCTCAATCATTTCTCCTAACATCACTACATCCGAAAAACTTCTTGTAGCATTACCCACCAAGCGATCGAGATACGGTGCTTTTAGTGTGTGGACAAAAAGCATCGTTGTCTCTTTTTCTGTTAAGGGTGGTTGTACCTGGGTAGCTACATCCCTCCAACGTTGAGCATATTGTCGAAAGCTTTCACTTGGTTTCTTCTCCATGTTTTGCAAGGTGATTCTGTCTGGAGCAATATCAGTAACATGGCCGTATTGCTTCATAAAAGCTTGAGCCAAGTCCTTCCAAGAATTAATCTTTGTGCGGCTAAGTTGGTTGTACCATTTTGCAGCGGATCCAACCAGGCTATCTTGGAAACAGTGAATTAATAATTTTTCATTGTGGACATATCCTGTATCTTTCGACAGAACATCGTAATGTGCGCTTTTGGGCAGCTTGTCCCGTTGTATTTTTCAAATTCGAGCATCTTGAACTTCAGGGGTAGCACTAGGTCTGGAACCAGACTTAGTTCTTTGGCATCGATTCCACCATAGGCGTCAATCCCTTCCATTGCTCTAACCTTATCTTCCAACCATTTGTACCTTTCTTCTATTTGTTTGGATACTTCTATTTTCGTTCTTTCCGCCTCCATCGTATCATCGAGTTCGGGGTTGATGGGATTCGTAGCGGTTTCACCCGGGTTCGATCTTATTCCGACCAGGTAATTAGTTTGGCCTAATGCGCCAATGGGCTGTGGTTGCGCCCGAATGAAGATGGGTGTTTCTTGCAGGTTTGTTTTTGGCGGGGCCTGATGGTGTATGGGTGTAAAGCCGGGAGGATATTGAGGATCCTCGTTTTCCTCTATCGGGCCTTCAGCGGGACCTTTTCCTTTATCTGCATCTCGCAACAGCTGGGTTAACTGATTAATTATATTGCTTTGAGATTTGATAATTTGGTCTCTCATGTCCCTTTGTATTCTCTCTAGCTGGTCCTGTAATTGAGCTTGCATCTGTTCTTGTATTTCTTTTTGCATTTGCTCTAGCCTCTCTATTCTTTGATCCATAGCTTTGGCCTTCTTACGCGTATAATAACGATGTGGGTTTTCAATGTTTACTGATGTTAACTGGTTGAATTAACTTTAATTAGTTAGGAGATGTTATGTCAATAGTATGCAAGATATGATGCAAAATGCATGTATGCAAATGCGAGAAAAGGCATTGATTCTAAAGTCCATTTTCATTTAGAGCAACTTCTTGAGAAGAAAGACTTCTTTACATAAAACGAAGTTTATACAAATGGCTTGGCCTTTCGGCCAGATCCTTAATCTTTCCTAGCAATCCTGCTAACTTCCTTCCTCATTCCGACTTTGACTTGTACTGAAGGCTCAAAACATCAGCTTCAGCGGCGAGCTCCTACATGTGATCGGCCACTTCTCTCATCTGAGTTAGTGCCTTACTCATGACATGATCTCGTTCCCGACCTCTTTCTGGGCTTGACGGTGTGCCATTCTCTGGTTTCTAAATCTCTTTCCATGATCTCGAATCGGATTTCATTATTATGGAGTGTGACGTCCAGTTCTTGCACTCTTTCTTTTAATTCTTGTCTTTCGACCATGCACGCTTTCAACTCCGATACTGTGTTTCGATTTCGGTGCCTCCATAATGACTCCTCTAGACTGGCCATCTGAGCTTTTAACTCGGTCTCCTCGACTTGTTTTTCTAGTAGCTCTCCCTTCAAGGCGTTCTCTCGGGCTTGACCATCTTGTAACTTCCTTTGCCAATGCTCCGTTTGGTCCTTTTGTTCCTGAATTTCCTGACGCCATTGCTCAAAAGTTTTCCCTAACTCCGCAGTCCTCATGGATTGACGAAGCTTTTTGTAGTGTTTCTTCAAATCTTCAAGGTCTTCTTCAGCCTTATTTTTCCCTTTTCTCAATTTCTCGGCCTCTAACCTGTGAAAATTCACATCTAGCCCTAGCCGCATCTTGTCTTCCTCTAGTACTTCTATCCTCTTTCCGAACTCTGAGCTTTTCCTTTCAAAGTCATGCTTAAGGATGTCTAACTCTGTCGGGACCTCTTGCAAATATTCCTCTAGAGGGCGAACATTTTCTGGATTCGGTGCAGGGACGTTGTTATTCATTCTCCTACTCCTCCACCAGTCATAATTCGAGGTTGTCAATGGATTGGCACTGAACTTCTTCATTCTTTGCACCCTTTTCCATGAATTCGTTATTTCCCGAACTTTCTTCTTATAGTCGTTTCCTTTATAAGAAAATTCGCAATGTGCCAGGCCAAGTGTACCAGGGATAAACTATCTTGTCTTATATTGTCTCAAAACAAGCAGCGGAGCATATCCAGTAGCACCCCAGACTCCGAGTAACGGGACCCAATCGAAATCACCACATCGGTAGAGAATCTCATCTAGGAGGAACCAAGGTGCACACCATTCAATATTTTCATCCCGAAGATTCTGGAGAACAGCTGCCCATTTTTCTTCGGATATATTTTGTTCGCGCTGTGCAGCCACAAAGTCCTTTAAAGGCGAGAAATCTGTTGAGAATACCTTACAAGAGAATTTCTCCACTTTCCAAAAGTGACTGTGAAACCAGACCGTTAAAAGCTGAGCACACACAATGAATCTTCCTTCTCCTTCTCTCCGGCATGCACTTAACGAGTGAAATGTTTCTGCCAAGATAGTAGGGACCGGGGTGATTCCCCTACTAAGTCGATCAAATAATGCTACTACCGCATCCTCGACGTGTCCAATGCTTTCGGGAATAAGACCAACCCGTATATGCCGAGGGCGAAGACATTAACACATTTTCTCATATCTGGATGTGTTGCAATTAGTTCTTGCAGACTTTTCCAATTAATGCATTTGTTATCTCCTTTTGCCTTAATTCGGGAAGCGACCCATTGCTCACTCATCCTTGTAACACTCATCAACCTTTTCAGAAAGGAAGGAACACTTGCGTCTTTTGAATATGCTTTATCGGCTTGGACTCTAGGACAACGAATTAAAGCAGTGTATTCTTCTATCGTTGGTACCAAGTCTAGATGTCCGAGGGTGAAGCAGCTATAGGCAGGATTCCAATGTTGGGAGAGAGCTCGGAACAGATGCTTGTCGATCTTTACTTCGAGTAGGTAAGATAGATCTCCATAATCTCGGTAAAACATCTGCCTCATCTCATCATCCCAATGCCCCAAAATCTCTCTTAACCCTTGCAAGTTATTCTAAGTTACTTTAATACGAGTGTAATCCCAAAATTCTGATAAATGCCCGTCTTTCAGGCTGTCACCCTTCTCGCGTTGTTGTTCTTCGGACCATAGGCGTGCCACCATATTGTCTTCTACTTTATCTAGAAATCCTTCTTCCATGATGAAACTGCCTAATTTAAAAACGGACTTAAATCAAACCTTTTCGTTCATAATGATGCAAATGCAAGTAAAAAGAGACAAAACAAACACGGTTAGTAGCATGTAGTAATCAAAATCAACATACAAACATATAACACAGTACCTAAGAATCATCTTGGGTGAATGCTAAAAAGGTTCGGCCTAACTCCATCTAAGGCGAGTACTTACGGTTCACTATATGTAATTTAGGTTCTAAAGGTGAAGGGTACCCAAACCAGCAGATTCCTCGGTCCTCACCCATTACAGGCTCATACGGACGAGTTCGGTTTAGGGGGACGCATTTCCCGCATGTTTGCATGGAAGTGAAAACTTCACGAAAACAAGGGTGCTTTGTAATCCCGAAAGCGATCCACTATCCTGCACGGAGGTGAAAACCTCACGAAGGAGTAGTTTCCTACTTTCACTTAAAGGGTAATAACGCGATGCACATGATGCCAAATTATACTAGAAATATCACAGAGCATAATATTACACAAAAGATGTCGAGGATCGCATGTTAGACAAAATCGAAGCTGGAAAATTTCTCAAAAGAGACCCGAAAATAATCAATTTGGCTTGACTCTCGTTTATTTAAAAAGTCCCCAATAGAGTAGTCAAGCTGTCGAAACCACTTTTAAAAACGAGGTTTCAAAGAATTATTTTAAAATTGGAAAAATGGAAGTAAAAAGGGAGTCGCCACCAATCTTTTATTTGGGTATGATTGGATCACCACAAAACGTTTAAAACGTTAAAAACGTCGGTCTACGAAATCCAGAAAAAAATATGTTCGGGAGTCGGTTACGCACGAGGAAGGATTAGCACCCTCGTACGCCCAGAATTGGTACCACATGATCATTTTCGGGTCTTGTTTTATGAAAACAATAAAAATTCGAGTGAAGTTTGAAATTCGATGTTCATTTTAAATGGCTTTGTGTAATTTTAAAGTAGACCTTTTTAAGAAAAACTCGTCCCCGTATTTCGATCCTCTTATGAGAACTAAAAGACGTTTCCAACACATTAGGGCACTATATTCTCGGAGTTTCAAAATTGAAGGACGTTTCGGGAAGTTTTGAAGAGAGTATTCGATCGCATGATTTGTACGAAAAACGTACCCAGCACGTTAGGGCATGATTTTTGAAGTCTTCACGCGAAGGAACATTGTCTCGTTTACTTCAAAATCTTTTGGATATAGATAGGGACGTGTTTGAAAACTTTTGAAGAGCATATTTCTTTTGCACGAATTACGAAAATTAAACCCCGCACGTTAGGGTACGATTTTCAAAGTTTTCACACGAAATAATATTGCCTCATTTTTGTCACGAAAATCATTCGTATATATATATTTTGAGAACTTGAAAATTTCGTATTAGGGTTAAAATGAAATCCTCGAACACATGATTTGAAGGATTTGGAAATGGGTTACCCGTTTACTTCGATTTTCGCGAAGAATTAAAGTCGCAACCAACGCGTTAGGACACGACATTCTCGGAATCTCGAGGTGAACGGGCGTAAAAAACTTGAAAAGGATATCCGATTCGCGTGAATTATACGAAGAAATCACACCCGACACGTTAGGGCGTAATTTTTTGAAGTTACGCTCCAAACGAAATATTACCTCAATTTTTTTTTAAAATAACTTCTAAATGAATGCGTAAGTTTAAAACACAAATAGCGATTAATAAGAGAAATTAGATACGAAGTAATATAATAAGCAGATAAATAATATGCCAAAATATAAAATGCAGGTGCAAATAAATGTAAACATTGGTAAGGAAGAAGAAATGACGAAATCGGGGTTAAAAATGGGACTTTTGGATACTTGGAGCCAAAATGGTAATTTTTGGTAAAATCGGGGTCAAAAATGGAATTTTAGAAAATTTAGGGGTAAAATGGTAATTTTGGTGAAATAGGGGTTAAAAATAAAATTGTGAAAAGTTCGGGGGTGAAATGGTAATTTTGGTGAAATCGAGATTAAAAATGAAATTTTGGAGAGCTCGGGGATAAAATGGTAATTTTTGGTGAAATCGAGGTTAAAATGGAATTTTGGAAATTTCAGGGGTAAAATGGTCATTTTTGGTGAAATCGGGGTTAAAAATAGAATTTTAGAAAGTTTAGGGTAAAATGGTAATTTTTGGTGAAATCGGGGTTAAAATAGAATTTTGGAAAGTTCGGGGGTAAAATGGTAATTTTTGGTAAAATCAGGGTTAAAAATAGAATTTTGGAAAGTTCGGGGATAAAATGGTCATTTTTGGTGAAATCGAGGTCAAAAATGGAATTTTGGGAAGTTTGAGGGTAAAATAGGTAATTTTTGGAAGTTTCGGGGTCAAAATGTAATTTTTGGACTGTTTGAGGACCTATAGACAATAAAACCAAAGGGTGGGCGACACGTGGCTGCCCCACAAGCATCCAGTAGTCATGGGACTAAATTGTAAATCTTGAAAAATTTTTGGGCCAATTTTGTAATTAAACAGAAATTGATTTGAGGATTAAATTAAATCAAATTAAAAATGACAGGGACTAGATACATAAATAAACCAAAAAGTGTCACGTGGCGGCCTTTGGTGCAGTCAAACAGTCAAAGGATTACATTGAAAATCAACCAAAATTACTGGGCAAAATTGCAAATAATTAAAAAATACAAAAAAGACTAAATTGAAACAAATAAAAATACGGAAGGACCAATTGCACAAATAGACCATTTTCCAAAAACACGCGGATCTTGAGGTGGGTCGGGCCGGATCGAGTCAGGTCAAACGGGTTGTATTTATATCAATTTCCAGTTTTTTAAAATCATTTTTTCATTTCTTTAAAAACAACCCCCCTTTCTCTCTTTTTTCTCTCAACTCACCCCCTTTTTCTCAAATCCGGCCAAGTTCCGGCCAAGCTCCGGTAGCAACCAAACCCGCGCGTTAGTGCGCGTGGCTGATGCCCGGCCACGCTCCGGCCTTCTCCGGCCGTTTTTGACCCTACTTCACCGTCGTCGGGTTTGCACTCGCCCTTCGATCGTCGTCCGTTCGCCGGTAAGTTCAACAGTCTCTCTTTTTTTTTAAAAATTTCAATGCTTTTCTTATTATTGTTTTGATTCTTATTTAAAAGTGTTTTCAAACACATTTTTTATATCCATGCGCAAGAGGGCGCGTGCGACGGTAGAAGAGTTCTCCGGCATGGCTCCAACGGCGGACGGCGGACGGCGACGGCGTAGTCGGGGAACTCTGACAGACGCAGATAAGCCTCCGGCTTTTCGATTTTTATTAATAATTAAAATATTAATTATTATTAATATATATTTATTAGACTTGTTTATTACCCTTGTTTGAAAACCTTCATTATTATTATTAAAAGCTTTTAGTATTACCGAAACCTTTATTATTATTATCAATATCAAAGTAATTGTTATTAATATCGATGCCTTTCCCCATGACTTGTTATTAATGCTGTTCATGACTTTGAAAACTTAAACAAACATATATGTCTATTAAAAACCATGATGAAATACTTAATGTATGTCATTAATGTGTACTGGAAATGGGTGAGTTACAATTTTGGATGATTAATGAGGGTAAGCATGCAGTGTATGTACCTGAGTGCTTCGAATACTTCTGACTTTGGCTTGTTTCATTGACTTTCTGGTGTGGTTATTCAAACATTTGCTTGTTGACTGCTTTTATTCTTACTTGCTAGGACAATGATATGAAAGAGTTGTCTTTGAATTGACTCGTAAGTTTCTGATGAACTATTGTTTTTGATTTTCAAAGATTGAGTTTTTATCTCGATTCAAAGAATTGGGTTCGTAACCCTTTTGTACAAGATTTAAGTTGGCTTTTATAGCCAATTTTTTTACAATCATTCTTTTTTGTTCCTTTCAATTAAATGCATTTCTAATCTCCTTTTTTTTTTGCAGGTTCCATGGCAGTGGCGGTGAGAGGATGGCTGTAGCAGTGCAAGTTGAAGCTGCTGGAGGTGGTGCCTTTGACTGCTGACGTGGCACATTCTCATTGGCCAGGCTGGAGGTGGCAACAGCACATGTGGATAGATTTTTAGCCCTTATTGGGCTGCTGTAATTTGGGCCGAAATGGATCAAAATGGGTGTAAATGGGTTAAGGGAATTGGGCCAATTGGGCCTTGTAAGTGGACTTTCTTTTGGACCTCTTTTTTTAATTTAATTTATAAATTTAAATTTATAATAAACTTAAATTTATGTAAATTTAAATTTAAAATAAATCTAATTTAAAAATTAAATTATATCCCATTGGGTCCGGACAAATTGGGCTTCAACAGCGCTGTAAAAAAGCATTAAAACATAACAATAGTCTAGCAATGTTAACAATGTCACTGCTTATTCAATTACAGTGTCGCAGTGTTTACAGTGTCATTGCCTGCTCAATGATATTACCGCAATGTTTTCAATGTCACTGCTAGTTTAGTAGAGATATCGCAGTGTTTTCAGTGTCACTGCCAGTTCAAATTTTGATAACTTTCAGCAAGTCATGAATATGCAATAATAACAGTTACACTTAACATGGTAACAACCATTCTCCTGACATAACACCTTCACACTCATGCATTAAGACTCTTGTTTAACAATATTGGATACACAAAGTCTACAGTTAACTTGTAATAGCTCTAATTCGTTTTTACACATGAAAATACACTGCACACGATTTGGCACACGACCATGTGTTAGCCTGTGTATGACACACGGCCAAGCCCACGCCCGTGTGTCCAGCCCGTGTAACTCACTGTACCTGAATTGCCCAAAACAGTATAATCCACACGGTCTAGCACACGCCGTGTACTCAGCTCGTGTGACACCAAACAGTATGCTCACGCGGTTTGGAGTACGCTCGTGTGTTCTGGTCGTGTGTCCCTTGTACACTAGATTCCAAAACAGTATGCAAACACGGTCTGACCCACGCCCGTGTGCCCAGCCCGTGTGGCATAAAATAGTATGCACCCACAGCCTGGCATACGGTCGTGGCGTAGCCCGTGTGTCTCTTGTAGCTTGTTTATATGGCACACGGCCTGGATACACGTCCATGTGCCCTCGAGTAGAGGCAAAAATTGGGAAAACACAGAAGAAAATGCAGAATTTCGATAAGGGTTCAGCACCCTACCTGTCAATATGTTGAAATTGCACACGAACGGTGCTTTAGAGACATATAACGACACAAATGCAACCAATTCCACAATAAATTCACACCACATTGCTAGATTAAATATGTAAACTCAACCATTGAATCACACAAAACCAACTCTTAAAGTGTAACCAAGATACCTTCGCTTAACAAGTCACTCCTTCCGTATGCTAGAAGAATCGTGCTCGGTAAGATGCAAAGAACTCAAATAAGGTTCAACTATGGAGAAACAATTCAAGTTAAATTCTTAATACTAACTCAACGGTTCATGGTTCTTACCACTAATAACTAACAACATTAACAACCGCGACTAAAATCAACGAACGATAGTGCAGATACGACGATTGAAAGCAAAAATGTAAAAATCAAAATTTTTTGCATAAAGCGTTTTCTTGTGCCAATAGACGAAAAAATCAGAATTTTTTGCATAAAGCGTTTTCTTTTGCCAATAGAAGAAGATGGTTTCGTTAGTTTCCAAAACTAAAGCAAATAAAAATAAAAATAGGAGAACCGATACGCAGAGAGGTTCAAAACAAAATATAGCCACGTTCGCATCCGTAGGGATACAAACACTTGACCTGAAAGCAGATAAATAATTACGTGACCATTGCGGTTCAGCAAAAGAAATGCAACGCCACAAAAGGTACAACTTGAACACTTGGTCTCATGTAGACAATTTAAACACTTAACCACAGTAACAAAAACAATTTCAATGACACAACTCAGATATAAAAATTTAAATTTTTGAGACTTTACAAAATTAATTTATAATTAAACTTAAATGTTAATTGATAAATATATTAAATTATAATAACATTTAGATGTTAATACAATTTGTAAGTGTCACTACTACTTTACGTTTAAATGTCAATTAATAATTTTAAATTAACTTATAATAATTTTAGATGTCAATTTAATAATACTTGGATGCCATGTCATTTTTTTTGTATTAATAAATATTATACTTAGATTATAATACAAATATAATATAGTAATATACCACAACTCAATATTAAAATTACAATATATGAAATATAAAATTAAAATATTTTTTAAGCAACTAATATATTTTATTTCTAAAATTTAATTTGAATATATAAATGATAAATTCAATACTTAATTTATTAATTTATTAAACATACTCTTAATTTTTTTTCAACATTAAATGATAAGTAGCTAAATCATTTTACTCAATTTTTTATGTTCTTTTTAAAAAAAAATGAGTATTAAGTTCTTTTGTCTGCTAGGGTTTTTTAGCACGTCTTTGTTCTTGGTCGTTTCTTCTTGATTCTACGTTTATTTGGCAGAATCTAGGATTTCAATTGTAGGTTGTTTTAGAAGATTACTATCTAAAGAATTAAAGGCTTGGTGTAGAATGGAGGCAGATTTGGCAAACTTAAGTCTAGAGGATGAGGAAGAAAGCAATCCAGTTCCTTGTGTCAGAAGTCCTACAAGGGAGGAAGAAGATCGTCGATTTTGTCTTGTGGGAAGAGCTTTGACAGATTGTTTAATTCACTTTCCGTCATTAAAACAAACTTTAGCTTATTTATGTGATAATTACTGATCTTGGCGATAAAAGGAATTTGTTCCAATTTTTGTATGAGATCGATAATAGGAGGGTTTTGGATGGAATCCCGTGGTCTTTCAACAAACATCTGTTGTTGTTTCACCGATTGGATCCAAAAACTGTTCCTCTTAATCATTTTCTTTTTTAGATCAAAGTTCATAACCTTCCTTTTGGGGTGGTTTCGAAACGGCTCGCAAAAAATTTAGGTGATTTCATAGGTAAATTTATTCATTATGATGTGGCGCTTATCACAAGGAGAAAGGAGATATATGCGGTTCAGGGTCAGAATTGACGTTCGGGCAACATTAAAAAGGAAAAAAATACTGTTAGACGACGGGCAAGAAGGTCATGCATTCTTTCAATACGAACGCCTCACTTTATTTTGTTTTATTTGTGGAAAATTGGGGCATGGGGAAGGCTTTTGTCCGATTCGCAAAACTATTGGAGTATAGAAAGTTACGTTTGGTTGGAATTTGTCTCTTAGAGCCCCTACTAGAGAAGAGCTACGGGCTGGTAGCAAATGGTTAAAAGAAGATGGTCCGATTGGGGCACAATGGGGGGCTTTATCAAATCGTATGGATGTGGACAAAGGTAAGAGGATAGTTAAGTATGGTGAAGAGGAGGACATCGCTGATGGTTTAAATATTCGAATTCAAGAGAATGAAAACACTCATGTTAAAGTGAATGAAGGAAAAAGCGTCGAAGAACAAGGATTGCTCAAACAAGAGAAGTTTTTGAAGAAAGGTATGCAACACATTCTACTGAGAAATTGGTGGCCGCTAGTTAACGTGCTGACCAGGCGTAATGAAACTCTTAAGTTGAAACGTTCGTGAGTTGGGCACTTACGAAAGGTAATTTGCCTTAGAAATAAGGTGCGTCATGTACAGCCTCAAAATTTGTTTCTCATGGAAACAAAATTAAGTAGTTTAAGAATGACACAAGTTAGAGTAAAATGCAATTTTTCCAAACGGAGTTGATGTTGATGCGCAAGGTTCTAGAGGTGGATTGTCCATTGGATGGAAAGAGGATACGAGAGTTCACTTAAATTTTTTTTTCAAATAATCACATAGACGTGATGATATTGGAAAAAAATGGAATGCCTGCATGGAGACTATCAGGCTTCTATGGTGCGCCTGAAGAATGTAATAGGCAAGCATCTTGAGACCTCTTGAGGATGTTGAAATCAAGGTCAAATATCCCCTGGTTGGTAGTAGGGGATTTTAATGAGATTTTATATTCATTTGAGAAAAAGGGCGGTAAATCGCGTAATGAAAGAAACATGGCTAGGTTTTGGGTTGTGCTTTCGAATTGTGATCTTGCCGATATTGGGTTCAATGGTAATTGGTATACATGGGAAAGAGGTCAATTGCCTTCCAACAACATCAGAGAAAAGGCTAGATAAAAGAGTTGCAAACCAAGCTTGGTGGGGAATTTTCCCGAAGCATTCGCTTTTGCACCTTTCAAAAACTTTTTCTGATTATTGTCCCATTCTAGTCAACCTTGGTATTAAGACGTCAAACGACAGAGGGTTAAAAAATTTTAAATCAATGCAAGTTAGGTATATGAGGAAGAATGTGAACGAATTATTAGAGAATTTTGGGCGCATAATGCCGATAGGGTGTGTTCGAAATTACAACGCTTAAGGAAGCATCTAGCCAAGGAGATGAGCCTCGTATTAACCCGTAAAAACCAAGAGGTTAGTATGTTAAACCTTCGGCTGGAACATTTATCATCGTTAGATCCAGATGATAGTTTGATGGTTGAAATGAAAGATATTAAGCTTGCATTGAACTTTGAAGCCGATAAGGAAGAAGTGGAATGGGAGCAAAAGTCAAGGGCTAATTGGCTGAAATTCGGTGATGAAAATACAGTATTTTTTCATAATTTTGTTAATCAGTGAAAACGAAGAAACACAGTAAAAAAATTGAAGGCAGATAACTGGGAGTGGATTGTTGAGGAAGACGACAAATTATAAATTACGAAGGGCTACTTTTAGAATTTATTTGTCACCTCGATTAATCAATCTGATGATAGGGCCTTAGAGGGAATTCGACATTGTATTGATGAAAGTATGAATGATGAGCTTATGAAAGAATTTAGAAGGGTAGGGATTGATGTGGCAATCAAAAGCATGGCGCCCTTGAAAGCTTCAGGTATGGACGACTTCCCAGCCACATTTTACCAAAGATATGGGAGAAGAAGTTTCTAAATTTTGCCTAGGTTTTTTAAATAGAAGAGAAGATGTGAGTAGTGTTAATGAAACTTGCATAGTGCTCCTGCCAAAAGTAACTCAACCTACGGATATGGTTTATTTTAGACCAATTAGTCTTTGCAATGTTATTTACAAGATTATTGCAAAAGTTATTGTGAACAAATTTAATAAATATTTAGATGGGTGTATCGATGAAGCTTAGGTCGCTTTCATTCCTGGAAGGCAGATTACGGACAATGCCCTTATCGCATATGAAATATTATATACATTGAAACAAAGAAGAGGTGGACGTAATGGTCAATTCGCCCTAAAGCTAGACATGAGTAAAACTTATGATAGGATCGAATGGTGCTTCATTGATAAAGTTATACGAAAAATGGGGTTTTGTGCAAGCTGGGTAAATCTATTAGTGTGTTGTGTTCAAACGGTAGAGTATTCTGTGTTGTTGAATTGAATAAAAGGAGAAGCGTTTAAACCAAACAGAGGATTAAGGCAAGATGACCCATTGAGCCCTTACCTTTTTCTCTTTTGCTGTGAGGGTTTCTCTTCACTTCTTAGGCTTGCTAAAGTTAAAGGATCTATTAGGGGAGTTCCGGTGGGAAGGAGTAGGTTGACATTAGCTCATCTGTTTTTTGCAGATAACAATATATTATTTGGAGATGCAAGTTTGGAGGGAGCATTAGCCATCAAATCCATACTCAAAGATTATGAAAAAGCTTCTTGGTAATTGATTAATTTCGAAAAATCGTTGTTATTTTTTAGTAGCAATGTGATTAACAGTATGCAAGTGCAGATTGCAGAAGTTCTGGGTGTTCGAACCTCAACCAATCCCGAAAAATACCTTAGATTACCAGTTATGATTGGAAAATGAAAAAAAGAGGCATTCGAAAGTTTTTAAAATAGAGTTGAGAAACATCTGGAATGTTGGAGTAATCGTTTTCCCTCTATTGGAGGTAAAGAAGTTTTTGTTAAATCCGTTTTATAGGCAATCCCAATTTATACAATGCAGTGCCTTTTGTTACCAAGTACGTTGTGTAAAGAATTAGAAAGTTTAATCAACCGATTTTGGTGGAAAACTTCCAAATCGAGAAAAGGGATATTTTGGTGCGATTGGAAAAGCTTATGTATGTCGAAAGCATAGGGTGGGATGGGGTTTCAAGATTTGGCTAAATTTAACGTTGCCTAACTGGCCAAACAAGGGTGGAAATTAATCACGTGCCCTAATTGTTTGTTAGCTAGAGTAATGTACGTGAAGTATTATCCAAACAACGAATTTCTAAAAGCAAGTCTCGGTACTCACCCATCATATACCTGGAGGAGCATATGGAGTGCCAAGTATTTGTTAGAAGAAGGGATGGGGTGGCGAATCGGTAATGGTCAGGACGTCAATATATGGAATGAAGCCTGGCTTCCTGGAATAGAGAGCGAAAGGGTTTGTGGGTTAGATATTAATTTCAACTATACAGTAGTTGCTAATCTAATTAATAGGGAGAGCAATATCTGGATCACAGAGGCTCTGATGGAGACTTTTGACGCTTCACACATTAGACTGATTCAACTATCCCAATTCTAGACATTGAGGCACAAGATACTAGAACATGGCGCGGAGATGCTTCTGGTGAATACTCGACTAGAAGTGGTTACAAAAATTTTCTAATACACAACAGCCTCTACTTGCTAAATTTTATACGGATTATGGGGATTACAGATAGCCAAAAAATAAAAATCAATTTCTAGAAATTTTTTCAGAATTACATTTGTTGAAGCCCAATTTTGACTGGGCCTATACCAAACCCATTTTAAATTTATCTTAAGATTAAATTTGTTTTAAAATTTAAATTTATTTTAAATTTAAATTTATTTTTAAATTTAATTTTAATTTAAGTTTAAATTTATTTTCAAATTTAAAATTATTATAAGTTTAAATTCAAATGTCCAAATTACAAAAGACCCAATTAGACCCAATAACAAATGCAAATCCAAATTGGGCCCAAATTTCAATGACCCATTACAATTCAACCCAAATAGAAGACCCAATCTGCTATCCCCATCTCAGCCAATCAGTGGCCACCACGTCAACATTGGCAGATTCAACTTGCACAGGAAACTTGCTTCTGCACCACCAGCTATCCCAACCACCATCTGCTACCACCATCACCTACAAGTAAGGAGAAAATACAGCATTTTTAAATTGGAAACAAAATTTGTAATGATGGGATTTAGGCTTTAAAAGCTGAATTCAATCCTGTTGTAAAGAGGGGGAATTGACTCTTGTTCCTATGAAAATTACAAATCAATACGAGAAAGTAGATTTTCAAAGCATTTTGCAATTCAAAAGATAACAGCAGTTAAGAGTAAGCAGGGAATTGACCCAAGCAATCTCAAATTCGGTGTTAGTAAGGTACACCATTTAATTACATGTCTATTTATTATTACTTATTGTTTTATATATTAAAGCCATACACATTCTGACTATATTAATGTACTTATTTACTATACTGTTACTAACCCTTATACTTAAACATGTATCTAATAAATATAGTAATAAATATATAATAATAATAATAATAATAATAATAATAAATATAGTAATAATTGTAGTATTAATAATAATTTTTTTAAAAATAATAAAAAAGACGGCATTTGAAAGGACTTATCTTCGTCCGTGGGTCATAGTCGGAGCCATGGTCGGACCCTTTCAACGCCGAAGTCGCTTTGGCATCCCCGAAAGCCACCTTCTCGCCCTGCCATTCCCGCTGTTCCAAACAACACATCAAAACAAAACTATTAAACTTTTTTTAAAAAAAATGAAATGAATAAAAAAGGAACCAAAACCAATCTCTAACATTTCAAAGACATTTTTCTGGAAAACCCATGAGTAAATACAAACTTTGAATAAAAAAAATAAAAAAGTTTTTTAAAAAAGAAAATGAGAAGATGAAGAGTAAAAAGAACAAAAGAAAAAAGAAAAGGGTTTGTTTCAAAATATTTTTTTAGATCTGGAAAATTCTAGATCTGAGATTTCAAAAAGGATAATTTTTTTTAAAGGAAAATGAAAGTGAAAGGACAGAGAATAGAGAAAGAAAAAGAAAGAAAAGTGAAGATGGGATGATTAACTTACCGGTGGCCGGACGTTGGCGCGTGGGCGCGTGTGAAGGCTGGCGAAGATGGCGCGAAGGCGGGGAGCCCTCGGGGCCGGCGCGTGTGGTGCACCCTCGCCGGACGGCCGGTGGTCGGCCATGGCCAAAAGAGATAAAGGGGTGAGAGATGAGAGGAAAAAGAGAGAAAAAGGGGGCTCTTATTTCTATAAAAATAAAAGAAGGAAATTGATTTTTTTTAAGAGATTTTTAGCCTTTTAAAGGCTATTGAAACGGTACAGCTTTAGGAATAAAATGTTGAGTTCTTTAAAAAAATTGAGATATTTCCATTTAGGTCCTTCCCTTTTTTTTAATTTTTTTTAATTTAATCTTTTTCATACTTTTATTTCATTTTACATATGCTCACGAATTTCATTTCATTTTCAATTTAATCCCCTGACTTTATGAATGCACCAGAGGATGCCACGTGTCATTATTTTGGTTTATTTATGCAATTGGTCCTTTTTATTTTTAATTTGTTTTAATTTAATCCCTAAATCAAGTTCTATTTAATTACAAAATTGGCCCAAAATTTTTTCATGGTTTTCAAATTAGTCCTTTGACTTAAGGATGCCTGTGCGGCTGCCACGTGTCACTTTTTTAGTTTTATTGCTCTGAAAGTCCCTGGACTGTTCAAAAATTACATTTTGACTCCTAAACTTTTCCAAAATTATATTTTGACCCCAAAACTTCTTAAAATTACATTTTGACCACCAAACTTTTCCAAAATTATATTTTAACCCCAAAATTTTCTAAAAATTATATTTTGACCCCTAAACTTTTCCAAAATTATATTTTAACCCCAAAACTTTTTGAAGATTACATTTTGACCCCCAAACTTTTTCCAAAATTAGATTTTGACCCCAAAACTTTCCAAAATTACCATTTTACCCCAAACTTCCCAAAATTCCACTTTTGACCCTAATTTTACCCAAAATTACCATTTTACCCTCGAACTTTCCAAAATCCCATTTTTAACCCTGATTTCACCAAAAATTACCATTTCACCCCCGAATTTTCAAAATTCCATTTTTAACCTCGATTTTACCCAAAATTATCATTTTACCCTCAAACTTCCAAAATCCCCGTTTTGACCCAATTTCAACCAAAATTACCGTTTTACCCTCGGGTATCCAAAAAGTCTCATTTTCAATCCCGATCTTATCATTTTTTTTCTAGTCGATATTTGCATTCAATTTTAATGCATTCGTATTTTTTTATTTCTGCTTACCATTTAATCATTTTATTTCGTGTTATAATATCCATCATTAGTTGCTCACTCATATTAAATTCGTATATACATTTTCAAAATTGTTTTCATAAAAATTTTAAAATCAAGGCAATATTCTTTTATTTCGAGTTTCGAAATCTTGCACCTTAACTTACTAGGTGCGATTTTTCTTCAAATCGAAATAATCGAATACCCTTAATCAAAGCGATATTTCTTATCTTCGATTCTGAAAACTTGCGCCTTAACTCACTAGGTGCAACCCTTCTTTAAATCGAGATAATCGAATATCCCTTTTCCAAAATTAAAAAAAGTTTTACAAAGGAAGGCTCGTTATTTCTGGATCTCGAAATATTATGTCCTAACTCACAGGATGTGATTTTCTTATCCGATCACTTTGAAATAACGTGACTTCCAAACAAAAACGATTTCTTTTAAACATAACTCATGCACTCGAGGATCATATTTTAAATTTTATTGGAGTTTTCAAGGTTTACAAATTAAGACCCAAAAATAATCAATACGGTACCAATTTTGAGCGTATGAGAGTGTTAATCCTTCCTCATGCGTAACCGACTCCCGAACCTGTTTTTCTGGATTTTGAAGACCAACAGTTTTTAAACATATTTTAAACATTTTGTGGTGATCCAGTCACACCCAAATAAAAGATTGGTGGCGACTCCCACCCAAATAAAAGATTGGTGGCGACTCCCATTTTCAAATTTTAAAATATTTTTCGAAACCTCGTTTTAAAAGTGGTTTCGACAACATTCCCACATTCTCTAATTTGAAAAATAGACGCCTTCTGATTTCAAATGTTTGCCCACTTTGCCGAGTCGAGGAGGAGTTTGTAATGCACATAATTGGTGAGTGCTCAATGACGATTGAAATTTGAGCAGTAGGGGAGTAATCATTGAGCCCAGTAATGATATGCAAGATTGGAGACTGAGGTTAGCAAACAGTTTTCTCAATATGGAAACATCTAAAAGATTATTTTTCACTAGTACTTGTTGGATTATATGGTCTACAAGTTTGGAGATGCAAGCTTGGAGGGAGCATTAGCCATCAAATCAATACTCAAAGATTACGAAAAAGCTTCTTGGCAATTGATTAATTTTGAAAAATCGTTGTTATTTTTTAGTAGCAATGTGATTAACAGTATGCAAGTGCAGATTGCAGAAGTTCTGGGTGTTCAAACCTCAACCAATCCCGAAAAATACCTTGGATTACCAGTTATGATTGGAAAACGAAAAAAAGAGGAATTCAAAAGTTTTTAAAATAGAGTTGAGAAACATTTGGAATGTTGGAGTAATCGTTTTCTCTCTATTGGAGGTAAAGAAGTTTTTGTTAAATCCGTTTTATAGGCAATCCCAATTTATACAATGCAGTGCCTTTTGTTACCAAGTACGTTGTGTAAAGAATTAGAAAGTTTAATCAACCGATTTTGGTGGAAAATTTCCAAATCGAGAAAAGGGATATTTTGGTGCGATTGGAAAAGCTTATGTATGTCGAAAGCACAGGGTGGGATGGGGTTTCAAGATTTGGCTAAATTAACGTTGCCTAGCTGGCCAAACAAGGGTGGAAATTAATCACGTGCCCTAATTGTTTCTTAGCTAGAGTAATGTACGTGAAGTATTATCCAAACAACGAATTTCTAAAAGCAAGTCTCGGTACTCACCCATCATATACCTGGAGGAGCATATGGAGTGCCAAGTATTTGTTAGAAGAAGGGATGGGGTGGCGAATCGGTAATGGTCAGGACGTCAATATATGGAATGAAGCCTGGCTTCCTGGAATAGAGAGCGAAAGGGTTTGTGGGTTAGATATTAATTTCAACTATACAGTAGTTGCTAATCTAATTAATAGGGAGAGCAATATCTGGAACACAGAGGCTCTGATGGAGACTTTTGACGCTTCACACGTTAGACTGATTCAGTCTATCCCAATTCTAGACATTGAGGCACAAGATACTAGAACATGGCGCGGAGATGCTTCTGGTGAATACTCGACTAGAAGTGGTTACAAAAATTTTCTAATACACAACAGCCTCTACTTGCTAAATTTTATACGGATTATGAGGATTACAGATAGCCAAAAAATAAAAATCAATTTCTAGAAATTTTTTCAGAATTACATTCCCACATTCTCTAATTTGAAAAATAGGCGCCTTCTGATTTCAAATGTTTGCCCACTTTGCCGAGTCGAGGAGGAGTTCGTAATGCACATAATTGGTGAGTGCTCAATGACGATTGAAATTTGAGCAGTAGGGGAGTAATCATCGAGCCCAGTAATGATATGCAAGATTGGAGACTGAGGTTAGCAAACAGTTTTCTCAATATGGAAACATCTAAAAGATTATTTTTCACTAGTACTTGTTGGATTATATGGTCTACAAGGAATAAAATACATCATCAGGGGACTAGATTGAGTATTCTCGGAGTCATTGCTTCTATCAATGCATACAAATTAGAGAACGACAAGCTAACAAATATAGTCTCCAATATTTCTCAATCTTAAGACCCTGGTCACTACCTAATTTTGGGATCATCAAATGCAATTTCGATACCGCATACAATTACAATACGAAAATATCTATTTCTGGCATTATATCTAGAAACGATGAAGGAAAAATTATGGCTGCATGTACTCACCAAACCTCCACAATGATGATCCGATGATGGCTGAAGCAATGGCGGAACTCCAAGCCCTGCATGTAGCGGCAGACCTGGGATTCAAAAAGGGGCATTAGAAGGCGGATTGTGTGACGGTGATAATAAAAATAAATAATTTCAGGGAAGACAAATCTTATTTATCTCTGGTAATCAAGGAAATCAAGCATAAGACATCAAGATTTGAAAGCTTTACCTATTCACTGATCTGAAGAACGAATCAAACGGCCCACACGCTGGCTGCAAAAGGGAAACATTGGCCGAATCAAAAGGTATGGATTGAAGAAGCCCCGCACAACGTAGAAATAAAGCGGAACGGGACAGAGAGCGGACGTTGGAAATGGAAATGGGTCGGAGGAATTAAGCACACACTGACTCCAACGGTTTCTTGATCTATATTGTGACCACCACAGATCATCAAAGATGAGTTTTAGAAGGCGATTTAGGTGGTCGAAAGATAGGATTGTGGTTCTTGGTAGTCTGCAGCAGAGTTTGTCGTCTGTTAGATTTTCTTCATATTTTGTTTTGCTTTAACTAAAGTTCATTTTAACTTTTAATTTAATTTTTTATGTTTTTAACTTTTAAACTTACATTTTCTGTCAAATCCTCTCAAAATAAATAAAAAAACAAAATTTTTTAAGATTATTAATGTGACATGCACGTGGATGACAAGTCAACATTTAATTAATTTTTAAAAATTTTAAAAATTATTTTCAAAAGTTAAAAATCATTAGAATTATTTAAAAGTATAAAAAATATAAAAATGTTTTTCCCTACCTTATAATCCAACTCAAATTGGATGGATGAGACGTGGAGTTGTATTAGCGCAGATGGGCTTCAAGCTTACTAACTCAGATACAGATGCGTTTTTAGTCCAAAAACTACAATTAAATATAAATTTAACAGAGGCTTAAACCTCCGACTTTATTGTTAATTAATAATTATCATTTTAAATATTTTAATTAATAATTTTTCACGAGAAAATAAACCAAAAGATATGCATTAGTTTTACATTCAATATTGTCCTAAATTACTCGTTTGGGTACCTAAATTTTTTTTATCACCAATAATACGTAAATAATTTTTTCCCAAGCTAATATCTCTTTTAGTTCAATAATCAGTTAAAATTTTAAGTCTAAAAGAAATAACCAATTAAAAATGACATATGGAAAAAAAAGCAAAAAAAATATTATTTTCTCTTTTATATTTATATTTTTCTTTTTTTAGAACCAGATGACGGTCGAACCAATCAAGTCTCTAGTTCTCGATTTGATTAGTTCGTTTGATTCAATCAAATAAATTATTTAAAAATTCATAAAATAAAAAATATTTTAAAAAAAAGAAATCAATTCAACTTTTTTTTAGCTTGGTTTAATCATTTTGTATCGGTTCGTGGGTCAACTAATTCAACTTTGACTTTGGACCAATATCTCGATTGATTATTAGCCTAGCGATAATAGAATTAATCGCCAATGTCTCGATCTCAAGAGGCAAATTTCAAGCATTACTAGTGTTGCCAAACATTATAAAGGAAGAGAAAGAAAAAAAATTGAGGGCAATAATGTAAAAAAAAAAGAATTAAAAAGATATTTTTTAAAGTTTATATGATGTGGTGGTTTATTGTTGGTTGGAATTTTATTAACATATATAACATTTTGATATAAAATGAGTAACAAAAGAATAGTTTAAGTATCACTTGTGACAAAAAAAAATTAGGTACCAACTTGGGAAAAATATGTATTATTTAGGTATTAATTTATGGGTTAAGCCCTTTTTAAAATAGATTTAACAGGTTGACAAACGGATGTTCCAATTTGGAAAAAAAAGTTTAGACACCAAGATTAGAAAAAGGTATGTTTAAGTATCAATTTGTGGATTAAGACAATTTTTAATTAAGCAAACTATATTATATGCTTAAGTCCACTTCAACCCTAACTAAAAAAAATCCACTTAGATTCGCAACCTTTAGACCTGATCATAGGTTGGACCACCCGTCCAAGCCCGAAGGTTTGCTCAAAAAGTGGGAAGGTTTGGAGAAAAATATATGCAAGAAGAATGGACTTGGACAAAAAATAAAGCTCGTTTTCTAAACGGGTCGAGCCTCAGGCAGAAGTTTTTTGTTCGAACTTGGCTCGAATCACATGCCTATACTTTTTTATTTCCAGTTTGTTGGGAAACATTTATTTTGATATTTTTAGTGTATTTGTATTATATTTTTTAAATTTATTTTTATATAAAAATAATAATCTAAAAAATTTATGATGGAGTTAGGTCGAACTCGGATTTAACATTTTTAATATGGTTCGGGCTTTGAAAATTTTTTAGATTATTATTTTTATATAATTTTGCATCGACCCAACCCAACCTGACCCATGATGAGATGTAGCAACCTCCAAAAGGCTACAAATGTATAACTAAACTAATAATTTGTATAATGGTTTAATTTTTAAAAGAATAAATTTAGAATTAAAATTGAAGTATTGTAACAACTTTTTTTTAGTGGTGTCGGAAATGGTGATTTCGAGACTACAAATCTGATGAATGAGCCCATAAATATTATTATTTAATATTTACGAGTTAAATATAGTATTTTAATAAATTTTGATTTGATAATTATGTTATTTGATCGAATAATTAGGTTCAAGTAGTTTGTCCTTAAAGTCAAGTGATTTTAGAAAATGAGGTATCAAAACTTCGTTTTTATAAATCGAGCCAGTAAACATTTTATTGAATATTTACAGAGTGTTGTTAGGGTCATATTAAAATTTGGTTAAAAAGTTTTAAAGTATAAATAGTTAATTAATTAAAAAAGACTAAATTGAAAAAGTTACAAAAGTAAGTTTCTATTAGTAAAAAAGTGTTTAATTTAATTAAAAAAAACAAGATTTGATGGCCTTATTGGGAAACTGTACCCTTTGTGGTGTTAGTGACGGTTGTAGATAAAAGAATAAAGGAGTTTAAAGGTTTTAACAAAGGGTATTTTAGTAAATTGATAATTAAGTATAGTATTAATAAACCAAATATCATCATCTACCTCGTTTCACCAAATTTTGACCGAAAACACCATGGGAGAGTAGAGAGCAATCGGCCAACCTTTGTTTCAAGTGCATGGTATGTAAACTTGATTCGTTTTTGGTAATTTTTATGTTTTTTTAGCTCATTTTAACTTAATCTAACTAGCTCGGAGGTCAAATTGCAAAAATGTTAAAGAGTATGGTATGTTTTTGAAGTTTTATAGTAGGTTGTAATATTTTGGGCGGCGGTTCAACTCTAAAGGCTGCTTAATAAGGAAATCCGATGTAATATTATTTGGTTTCAACTATAAAGGCTGCTTAATAAGAAAATCATATATATAGATTACCTGAAACCCATGTAATGGTCTGATGATCAAAATTGTTCAACGTCTCAAGTGTGGGTTAAATTCGAATTGCGTTTATTTTTTGAGCTTTGCTTTGCTATTATAATTCACCAAAAGAATATATATGAGGGCTATGGAGGCCTTTTGAGGGCCTTAAACTAGTGTGTTAGTAAGGTTATCCTTGAGATGGATTGCATAGAGCCAATTAATTTCTTGAATGATCAAATTGGATTGGACCAATCAGTTAGACTAATTGAATTTGGAGTCGGTTGGGGTACTAGTCTAGAATAAAAGGTTAGATTAGTTGTCTCGTGAAACAATTCAATTGTTTGACAAATTCAATTGAATTTATCTATTTCTAAATATTTTATTTTTAATAATTTATTTAATCGAATAAATTGAATTGGTTGAACCGAGAATTGATAATCTGATCGATTTGCATACCGATCCAATTTTGAAAACCTTAAACCTTGTTGATTATATATTATAGATAAAATTAATTAATTATTGGTTGGGTTTTAAAAGAAATTTGAAAAAAGAGAGATAAAAAAAACGTTCTCATGTTTCTTTAATCAAACTTGGATTTTGAAAATTCTAAATTTTAAAATCCAAAATTTAAATAGCATGATTATCCAAATTAATTAGACTTAAATTTGCCCAAATTCAAATCTAATTATTTATTTATTTATTATCCGCCATCTTGTGAAATTGGTTGGATTTTAGTATTCCAAGTGCTTGTAATGAAAATTGAGGAAACATGGAATAGAAAGCATAAAGTAAAGAAGATAACATCGTATTATGATAAATTTCTAAAATCACTAATGAAGACAACACGTTGCATTATCCAGTTGACATTAACTTATATACATGCTAAGATACTGATTTGTCAAAGTTCAGAAATGGACAAGAAAGAAAGAAAGATTGAGAGGCAGATGACAAAGAGGGTGGAAGTATTGTCTTTTTCCTATGATCCATGTCCCTATCCAAGATATGGTTTCTCAGCTGGATGGCCTGGAAAAACGCCTCCACTTAATGATCTTAAAGGGAAACTCATCATCCAAAACTAACCTCAATAATTGCACTCACTGTTTATGCATGAATCACATTTTTGGTGGGTAGCTATAAGATATGGGTGATAGAGATGGTGCTTTTTGGGACTTTTTTTTTTATGGACAGTGAAGCTTCCTTTCATCCAAACTATTCATCTGCTTTTTTGGATCTGGTTAAGCATAGGTTACCAAATTTACTAACCCTGTCTGGTGCTATACCCTACTCTGATTGGAATACGCGGTAACACAAGAATCAACCGGAGAGACCCGCAAGCGATCCTCCACCTTACACCATTTGGATAGTCACTCATCGACTACCCGCATGCCTCGTACCTCACGGGAAGGAGTGTCCATCCTTAACCACCGGTTGGGATATTAGTGCTCAAATACCGATATTACAAAATTTACAGAAATCCGACCCATCAAGTAGTGCTTTTATAATGGGTTGGCTGGATGTGCACAAATGGGCTACAAAGGTACTCGCCTGATTACTGGAAAATACAGAGACACTCTGTCCATCCAAGGACCACTGCTATTTTTAACTCTTTTCTTTTCCTTTTTATCTTTTTGTGGTAAAAAATGAGGATCCCAAGGTTAATTTTGCTCCTTGTTTACAAGTTTAAAACCTATACAAGCATTCTGCCAAAAGATGGGGACTACTCTCTCGAATGTTTAATTTATTTGTGGCTGAGCATTCAAAAATTTCAAATCCTCGAGTGGGAAAAAAACTATGGTCGGCACAACATTGTTTCAAGGGTATTACCAGTTTTAAACCCTATACTCTGCAGTGGATAAACCTGAAAAACATAGATTCTATGCTAATAAAACCAGATTCTACATTGTCTATGCATAGCGTCAGCAAAATAAACTGGAGAAAACCTCCAACTTCCTATATACCGATGACATCGAAAATTTAATTGATTTTTAATGTTCTCAGGTTGTTTCCCACTGCATTGACAGAAAGAAATAAATAAAAAAACAAGAGTAGAAAGGAAGGAACAATATCCCTTTGAGATCTAAGGCCTTTTTTGTTTTGTTTTTCTTTTTCTACAACATTCCTCCCATTTCTCTCTCCACACAGCTGCATTAGTAGAGACAAAAGCTGTTTCAATTTACCCTTTTGTCATTCCTTGCTTCTTCCCTGGAAACCACGACGACATTTTTTTATTATCAAATTTCTCTTCTTTATTTTTTAGAATGTCGAGGAGAAAGTTGAAATCGATGACTAACCTGCTTTTCCAGGTTTCAGGAAACTAAGTTTTTTCTGGAATGATGATGATTTGCCCTGAAAGTATCTCACAGGTGGCATAGTTAAGTTTATGTATAATAATAATGGAAGACTAACTGCTTTAAAGAAGGATATATAGTATATATTTAGTACCTTAAAATGTGTACCCGAAGAGCCTTCTGAAAAGTCCAACAACTCCATTGAACCATCTTTGTTGATGTTCTTCTGTAGAAACACCAGAAAACATCCTTTGTTACAAACCAACAGAATAAGAACAATGAGAATATACTGGAACTTACCTCGGAAAAGCTTATTACAGGGGAGCTGGCAGTGTCATCAAGATAAGAATGCTGTTGATTATTGCTACAATGTTGTTTCATCTTCTTTTTGTTAGCTGGTTCAGGGTTTACAGGATGAGAACAAAAGCTTCTATTTTCATCGAGGCATTCCACATAATCTTGACAGTAATAATGTCTTGGACCAGAAGATGCATCAGACACCATGGATAAACCCTCCTCTTCATCTTCAACCCCGAATCTAGCTCCTTTCACCCCATAAACCTCATCAAAGTTGCAACCAAAAGTTTGACACCGGGTTTGAGAGTAAGAGGATTGATCTAAGTAGAAAGTCCAACCAGATTCACAACCACTACCACATTGTGAAGCTGATAAATTCATTATCAACACTCTTTTTTTCCCCTCTTGGGTTTACAGTTTTCACATATAAGCAAATTCTTGAAGCTGTTATGTATATAAATAGAATAGAAAGAGGGTATAGCAGGATAAGACCGAAAGAATCACACTCAAATCCTAGGCTACTTTTCTCCTTTCTTGAAGCCTTTCGCCATTTGTTTTTTACTTATGCGAATCAATCAAATTGGCCAGTTGGCTCTGAGTGAGAGAGAGAGCGCAATTGGTGAACAGTGCTGATAGGGAACCGTTTATCAATTCATATATATAAATGTAATAATACAGCAGCCTGTACAACAATGGTGCTGTCCTTTCAATAAAAAGTGAATGTATTTTACTGCTCATTTAATGCCCTCCATATCTTTGTTTTTTCCGGCAAGTCCTTCAAATGTTTGTATTTGGAACTTGGAAGTGATAGATGAGATTGTATTTTTTGAAATTAGGATATCTTATGTGGACAATAATGATGATTAATTTTTTAATGTTGGTATCTTTTGAAGATTTAAATAATTAATTATGATTCGAGTTCATAATTAAAGGATAAAATGAATTATTGTAAGTAATTAAAATGAGATTGTCAGTCGTATTTTTTACTCTTTTGACTCCTACATAATTTTAGGAGGAATGTGGGTGTATCTATTTATTGACGTGGCAGTGACGAATGATAATGGGCATGTCTTTATTGACGGCGTGTTGCATGATTAGCAAGAGAATTAGATCTTACAATTTACTCGTTATCTAGGACGATGTTATATATTTGAGGTTGAATTGTGGAGTATTTTAGATGGTTTTTTAGTCCTACTCAATAAAAGATTAAGAAAGATTACAATTCAGTCAGATGATCTGGAGGTGGCCAGAATCTTGCAGGATGAGGCGATAATGGCCTTAGGAATCATAGTACTCAGAAGGATTCAACAATTAATGAGAACTGGAGGGCAATGACGGGTTAGGTATGTTCTTAATGAGAACAACTTAGTAGATGATTATTTGGTTAAGTTCAGTTTAGCATGAAGATCAAGCTTATAAATTTTTTGATGATGCGTCAAATGAAGTTTTGAAAATATTGCAACAATACAAAATTAATAAAGCTTTTGTTTAAAAAAAAGAGAGAGAGATTGTCGGTCAACAAACAATTTGGAAATTATGAGATTAGAAGATTCTAATGAAATTAAATAATGAAAGATGCCCTTCTCATTCAAAAATTAACTAAAGAAGATTCTTCAAATCTATGTTTAAATTACCAAATGTGAAACGGACATGCATGTTCCATTGCTGAGTTGTCGCAGACTCATTATGGGGTATTAACTGAGACATTATTGTAAACTTTTAATTTTCCCTATTTTCTTTTTGGGTCAGTACTCACAGATTATCCATCTATTTATTTTTTCTTGTGCCGCCGTTGGAATGCATTCAATGGTAGTGGGGGCCTTGAGTGAGTGACCCCATGAATGTTGGATCCTTGCATAATATACGGTATCCAAAATATATGTATTTCTTTAAATTTGTGTATTGATATGATGGTTAAGGGTATTTATTATTTTAGGTATAGATTAAGTTCGAATCGCGTTAGTCATGTTATTATTAAAACTTTATCTTTTTTTACATTTAATATAGCGTAACTTGATTACGGACAAAGAAAACTTTACTAAAACGACAAATAATCGAAGAATAGTACAAGATGGAAGAAAAACAAAACAAGCCCTTATAACCAAAAAAATACAAAGCTCTTTGGCTAAAACACAAAATTCTCTTAAACTTTCTTTTGTTGTGTTGTTGAATCAATCTTTCTAGGGTTGTTAAAAGTCCTATTTATAAGCTGAAATTCGTGAGCTAATATGATTAAAATATTTCTAGAGTTATTAGATTTCAATTGGGAAAAGATAATAAAATTTAATTAGGAGAAGAAATTCGGTTTAGTAGGAACACGTCATCACATCGTGACATTGTTTATCGACTCGTCGGAACGTCACATGTCGCTTCGTCGAGACGTTGGTTTCTTCTTGTCAGGACGTTGGTTTTTCTTATTAATTTTTGGTTTTTATATTTAGATTTATTTTTACAAAATTAACTTTATTTTATGGCTTTTGAATATTATTTGATAATATTTTAAAATATTTTTCATAAATATTTCTAAAAAATAATAATTTTTTAAGAATTTTTAAATTATTTTCACTATTTTAAATATAAAATATTTACTTTTATATCATAAAAATTAAAATTAATTATAAATTAAATAAAAATATAATTCGGTTTGATTTTAGGTAACTTCTATTGGACAAAACACATTAGCGAGCACATATAAATATAAATAGTTATATTAAATACAAGATCTGAATAAATATTTATATTTATATAAAAACACCAGATCTAAACAAAAACAAATTAAATAAGTATTTATATTTATTTAAAACATCATATTTGCAAAACAATTAAATAAACCAGAACTAAAAAATCAAAAATCAAATAAAGAGGAATCGACTTTTACAATATGTTGAGGCCTATTTTCACAGTTTCCTTAGGACAATTCAACCGCTCCTATGGTACTTGGAGAAACGTTAGTCGTCTGTCTCCCTAGATACAACAACAAAATGATTTCGACAGTAGTACCTTTACAGTGATCAACAAACAAACCTTACATTCTTCTATTACCGAAACGTTTGAAAATTTGGAGAGAAAAAAAATAATTTTTTAGAGTGAAATAAACTCGTTGTGTGTCTCTAAAGAATTATGTAGTATTCTTTAGGCTTTTATAGGCATTCAATATGGATAAATTTTAAAAATTTCCGTGAATAAAGATACAAATATGCATTAAAAGAGCCTTTAAATCAATTTTAATAAAACTAAATCAAATTCGGTAATTAATTTGATTGAAATAAAATCAAATCGAGATATTTGTCCTTTTAAAATAGATTATGTATAATATCTATTGAGGAAAAAATAAATTACGTATTGAGCTAAAATATCCACAGGCTTTTTTTGAGCACGACCAATTCAAACATTTCGTGTCACCTACGTCGTGTGGGTGTGCCCCAACCTCGATGGATTTGGATCTGCGCCTGCTTTGCATGCGAGACAATTCTTCAAGCTTAATCATTCTATAATTTCTTAGTGGGTTTTCATATATATACATATCTCACACTTGGTATCTAACCAGTGTGAGATTTAAGCTTTTTTTTCCCTCAACATTATAAACAAGTGGCTTACTTTCAGCTAGGGGTGAGCATTCGATCGAATCGAATCGAATGGAAAATTTTCGAGTTAATCAAGTTTTCGAATCCTATTTTATCATCTTAACTCGATTTGAAATTTTTACGAATAGAGTCGAGTGAGATAGAATTCGAATCGAATCGAATCGAATATATTTGTTCGAGTTAAATTAAAAAAATTAATTTGGTGTTGTTTAATTTTATATAATTTTAAAAAAATATTTTTATTTAATTTAGATTTTTTTTAAGAAGAGAAAATTTATTTTGAGTTTAGTTTATGAGTTTTTTTTAATAATGAAATTATATTTGGGTAAGGTAAAAGGTAAAAAATTAAAAATATTTGGGTTTAGTTTATGGATGGGTTTTAACCTTTAGGGGAAAAAATTGAGTAAGATAAAAGGTTTGGGTTTTAGGGGAAAATAGGGTAAAGTAAATTGGGTCTGAGTAATATAAATTTTAAATTAAAAATAATATAATTTTATTCGGTTTATTCAAATTATTCGAGTTATTCGAATTCAAAAATTTAACTCGATTCGAACTCGAAATTCGAAAAAAAAATTCAACTCGATTCGAATAATTCGAAATTCGAAATTTTTTTCAAATTTTTCGATTCGAATCGACTTTTTCTCACTTCTACTTTCAGCATCAATTTCTCATTCATCACTCAACCATTTTGAGCATATGATATACAATTATAAAAGTCTCATGGAATAAAATATAAAATCATAATTTTATGATTCAATCCTCCACTTTTACTTATCGAGAATTTACCTCAAATTTATCAAAAATACAATTTTTTCCAACAACTTCAACTTTTAAACTTGCATTCCATCTCAGTTTTAGAGCGATTTTCGGTTTTTCTTGTTCGGCTCTAATAAATACCATGCACTTCAACTTTCCTTGCTCTTGTTTGTTGAGTATTTTCTCTGTTCTTACTCATATTCTTATAAAACAATAATTTGTTGAATTTTACGAGATATGCTGTAAGCGAAATATTGTTAAAGACAGTGTTTAACACTCATCAAATTTACTTTTGTACTTTTCACAATTTCTCAAAATCACCCAATAGTGAGTGCATGTTTCAAAATAGTTTTATATAAGAAATATTTGGTACTTAAAGAGTATCCATTTGTGATTCACCTCTCTTTCTCGAGAACTTCATCTGCTGCGATTCGGAAAAGTATTTTCTTTCCAATTGTTTGTAAGTGAAGAACAATGCCTCTTGGAGGCTCATTTTATGCAAATGGCCAAGCTGTAATCCTTAGCAACATTGTACCTTCAATTCAGAAAGAAAAAAAGGGTCAACAACTGTTGAATTAATGCATGGTATTTGATGAGTGCACACTAGATATTTAGACTTTTCTCCTGTTTCACCCCTGTTGCAACTCATCACTCCTCTCTGAAGTAAATCGATTGTTCATACTGAAATTCAGAAATGCTCCCCACTTGGAAGACTGAAGCAGACTTTGGTCTTCCAAAATTTTATAGTTGAAAACCTTGGGAAGATTGACTATGATTCAAAGTTGTTTACAGCTTGTCATTAATGTCTTTCACAAATATTATATCAAAAACCAGTTTTGGTAGGATTGGGAGAAACCCAAGTTGGTGTAAAACTGACCTGACTATGTTGGGTCAAGATGGTTTGCTTAGGAACAATTCTTGTCCAGCTTATTTTTTAAGTTAAATAATCCACTTTAGTACACGTACTTGGACCCTACGAGTAATGTTGGATCGTCATGGTTGCTACTGATATCAAACCAGAAGCTGCGAGACATTAATATAAAAACTGGGATTCAACTTTTTAGAAGCTTTTTCAAGAGGAACTGAAAGGGCTCACACTAAGAAAACAAATGACGGTGAGTGACCATTTAATTAGGCTAAAAGCCTATGCTTGATTTGAGAAACAATGATCACAAATTGGCATGGAAAAGATGGTGGGGGCACCTAGGATCAAATTGGTCCCAGGCATCAAACTCATGTGCACATGGACTTTGCTAGTTTGTGGCCCTTTGCCACTCCATGACTCTTTAGTTATAAGGGGAATTATGAGGGGAGAGCAAAAACTCTATCAGCAACGTGATTGATATGACTCGAACTTAGCCCACACCTGAAATAACAAACACTCTTTGTCATCAAGTTAACACATGAGATTCTTATATGTTGTATAAATTTTATTGATACAACATTAAGGATAAGAGATAGACTAATACGATTTAAATCCGTACTAAATAGATGTTTGACAAAAAAAATTAATTATCATTCTATTGAAGTCATGACATGTTCTATGATTCTTTAAATATATGTACATAGATTTTACTTGCATTTATGGTTTTTTTTTTTATATATAAAGTCGCATTTATACTTAATAATAAAACATGCAATATGAACAATGTTAAAATGGAAAAAATAAATTAAATCATGAGTAAAACAAAATTAGTGACACCAACAATCAATCCATAACATTATCAATATACATAATTGATAGAAGTAATAAAGCGTGTATAACAAAATTAAAATGTATAAAACATTTTAAGATAAAACTTTGATTGAGTGATAAAATTAAAAATTTATCGATGTAAATCTCAAGGGTTCAAATCTCACGTTATGTAAATTAATTATTGATTTTTTAAAAAATAAAAAGATTAAAATACATTAGAATAATATAATTCATTTCAAATATAGAAAGATATTTTTATAATTTCTCTAACCGATTTGGTATTTAGTTGACTCATAACATCAAATCAATTAAAATTTTAAATAATATTAAAACTTTTATCATACACGTATGCAAATATGTACGATACTAAAATGAAAAGTTTAAATTAAATTGTGAGTAAAATCAAATTTAAACACATAAATATATCAAATTAAAAATATTAAATCTAACTCATAGTACAGAGTCTCTATGATATTTTTACCTCCTAAACTTGATTTTTATAGACAGGAAAAAGAAAAATCTAAAATTCGAAAATTTCTATCCGTAACTAGACGTGGATGGGGACAAAATTTTTGAAAATTTTTTTAGACCGTTAAATTTTTTAGTTAGCACCCTCAAAAAAATTGGAATCTCTCATTAAACTTTTAAAAAATTTAATTACAGCTCTCCAATTTTTTTTATCAATTCTCATCAAGCTTTTAAATTTTTGAATGTTTTAATCAGATCTATCGAAATTTTTAAACATTCTTGATAAATTCATTTTATTTTTTGAAAAGCCCTTCAAATCTTAATATCAATATCCACCATTCTCCGAAACCCCTTCTTTACTTTTAAGACAAAAAAAATACATACTTTAACATACTCGAATTTATCTCGAACTTATATTTTTTTTATTATTATAATAACAATATGTAAATTGAGTTAAGTTTAAATTGATTTACTAGGTTTTTATTTCCTTAAGTACAAAAAAAATAACTTTTTTTTTGCCAATGTCAGCATCTGGTTATTGAAGGGTGTAGATCCAAATCCATTACATTATGAGCTTTGCATGCAGCAAAGAGCGGTCTCCAAATCAGCAGCTGCTAGCTGCTTAATGATTTCGGCAACACCACCATACTCCCCCGACCAACATTCTGGCCGATCCCTTTGAAGAACAAACCCCCCTAATCACTTTTCTACTTTCTCCTCTCTCTTTCAAATTGATAAACCCACCAAACTGAAGTCCCCATCAAACAATAACCAAAGTCAAATCTCCTTCATTGCCTTTTGTCCTCCAAAGAAAATAATATTGATTTATTTTGTTATACACGGAAAGCACATGAATCCCACAGCGTCTATGTCTTATTTTTATTTGGTTTGCACAAATGATTGTGGAATGGACAAAGCCCACATAGGCTTTCTTTCTTTTCTTTTTCTTTTTCTTTTTTCTAAATATAGTTTCAAATGTCAAAATCTTGATAGCATATAAATCATTGCCTTTCTGGATAGCATATACATCTTCCAAGCTACTTTCTGTATTCATCTGTTGAAACCTTGACTTGCATGCCTGGAAAGCTATGTAGTTGAGAAAAGAGCCTGTAGCATCATCTCTGATTCGTGCAAGAGAAAAGACAAAACCCAGAAAGATGCAAATTCATTAATGTCCCTTCTTGGAGGGCGGTTTTTGTTGACAATTTGGGATGGGCATTTACAAATTAATCAAAAGAAATGGCAACGATCGTGCATGGTTTAAAAGTCTTCACGATCCAATAATGCAAGCTGTGAAACAAAAAGGAAAAGAAACCATTGAGTGGACCTAAGAGAGACCGACCATAGGATAAGAAAGATTACAGAAACTCAAGCTCTCCATATCCTGGTCGGTTTCAAACAGACATGAATTTATCTATATATCCATATATATTATTTAAAACCAAAACCAAAAGAAAATATGATAATATAATGATTTATTATTTAAAATCATGTGACTAAAATAATGTTGATGCACTTTTTCAAGGAGTGCCTAGACCAGTGTCGACCGCTAGTAGCAATAGCAATGGCTACATAGAAAAAGTGTCATATTTGGATTGACAAATTTTGACAGCAAATATGTTTAAGTTATGATTTCTTTACTTGATTGAGATACTTGTGAGCTCATCCTTGATATCTAAACTACACTTAGAGAGATATTTTAGAAATTTATTTGGATTTGATTGAAGCAACCATCATCCTCTTAACTTATGGATCATATCGACTCATGACCATGGATGGAAAGATATCTAGTTGATTGAAAACTTATTTTATGGTATATATATTATATGTGATATTTATCTTACTTAATTTGAGGGATGATTGGTTGTAACATTTTAGTATGTTAGCAAGTCACATCCACTTATATATGGTGAGAACTTGTATAGGTATGCATTGATTGAGAGCGTTCTATTTTGTTCAGTGACGAACGTACTTTTTAATGTATTATTCTATAATAATCAAGTGTGTGACTTGGTTATAGTCTAGAAAACTTAGAGGGAGAAGTTGAGATATTAGGTACAAAAGTGAGAAATCTAAACTGGTGAATGTTAAAGCTTGAAAACACCTGTTGTATAAAATACTAAGATAGTTAATACTCTCTCTAGGTAAGACCTCACGCACCAAACTGTGAAAACATCTGAGAGTTGTTTATTTTTCTACACTTCTCATTTCTTGTGCAAGAAATAATTGAGTTGAATATCTTTTACTTTCCCTTGAGTTACTCGGTTTTTAATTATCCCACTTTGGAAAAACAGCTAAGGAAAGGAAAGTGATGTTTCCTTTATGCAAAATATCATTTTTATCTTATTACTTTTTACGTAAATTATTTTATAAGAAAGATATAATTTGATAGTATGTAAATTAATTTAAAATATTAAATTTATATATAAATTCTGGGTTTTTTGTAAACTTTGATTTGGTGTAATTAAATGTGGTTCATATGTGTATATGAAACTTTGATTATGATTCAATTGTATACATTTAAAGAAATAGATACATAAATTTATTTTTATATTGGATTAATATAATTGTTTGTGTTTGCAATATATCAACGTAAATGGTGGTAATTGGATAATATTGTTAGGGATTTATAAAAATTGAATCAAATCAAAATTATGTATAAAATCGTACAAAATCAAAATTCATACGTAAAATTATATATTAAATAAAATTTATGTGTAGTTTTGATATTTATATCATTAATATATTATAAAAGTGAATTATCAAAGTTATTTTTTTAATTAAATCATATTTGAATGGATTTAAATTATGATTTTTTTTTCAAACTGAGTTCTAAAGATATGATTCATTTTATCAAGTCTGAGCAATTGTCACTATATTTAGCTTGACAATCAAAACCAATAATCCTTACTCTAAATTTTTCGATTTTCACATCTTTGACCGTCGTGTCATCCAATTAAGAATTGATTGTGGAGCTGTCAACATGGCATTTCATCTACTGGATCTTGAGACTTCATCCTCACTTGTATATCCCAATTGTACCCACCTTCAAACGGTACTTTTTTTACTCAACCTGAACATGGTGGTCGTTAATGTTGAAAAAAGAAAAATGTTGAATTTGCTTAAATCATCTTCATGAGCTTTTTTCCTTAAATTGTTTTATTTATAATATTATTTTATTTATTCGAATTATTATTTAATAAAAATTTTCATTTTAGAAATTGAAAATTGGGTATTTATTTATATATAAATATTTTATAATTTTGTATGTATTTTTATAAAAATTAAACATTCAAATATATATTTTTATTTTTAAAGTTTTTTAAGGTTTTCTATTTTTTGAGCATTTAAGAATCAAAACTAAATTAATAGAATGTGTAAAGTTAAGGGTTAAATTTATTGAATTTTTAAAATTAAGGCCAAATTGATAGAATCTACAAACATTGAAGGGTTAAATTTGTTATCATGCCAATAAAAAAGACTTTTATTAGTGATTTAATGAATAAGATCAAAATATTAAATTTCGATAACGATTTTGACTAAAATAGAAAATTTAAAAAATTTACCCAAAAGTTATATGGGTAACAATAAATATTTTTAAGATTTGAGATATATTTTGTATACCTAAATTGATGTTCTGATCACCAATCACAAAGAAGTCTAACAAAAAAATTTTCTTAATCAAAAGATTTTAATAGATTAAACGACAATTTAATATTATTTCTAAGAAGTAATTTTGGGATAAAAAATATTTTTGATATAAAAATATTACTAAACAATATGCTCGTTGAGAGAAAAAAAAACTTTCAAACATCAAAAATTAGCTCAAAAGTGCTTTTGATAGAAACAAAAGATTTTAGCTTCTCTAAAAAAAAGTGTTTTTTTTTGTCCTAAAAGTGTTAAACTGCCAAAAAAAAAAAGTAAGTTTGGGTTAGGGGCAAATTCCTTAAATTTAATAATAAAAAGACTTAATATAACATTTGGTATCTAAACTTGACGCTTTTTTTTAATTTGGTATCTAAATTTGTTTTGGTCCAATTTGATACTCAAACTTGACACTTTTTCCTAATTTGATATCTAAACTTGACACCTTTTTTTAAGTTGGTGCGTAGACTTTTTGGGATCCAATTTGGTATTTGAATTTGACTTATTTTCCTAATTTAGTACCTAATTTTTTTAATATTAATTCATTAAGCACAACTCAATACGTATTTTTAACATGAATTCTCTCTAAAACTAACAATATTTTTGTAGCATAACAAAAAAATTTGCAACACCGTTGTTGTTTTGCGTAATTTTTATAATATTTAATAAATTTAGATATCAAATTGAATATAAAAAAAGCCTTGGAACCAAATTAGGAAAAAATGTTAAGTTTATGTACCAAATTAAGAAAAAAGTGTCAAGTTCAAATACCAAATTAAGAAAAAACATATCAGCCACTGATGAGTCATGCTGAGTTGGCATTGAAAGGTAAAAAAATAGAAAGATAAAAATATAATTGTTTTTCATACATGTGTTTGGTAAAAAAGAAAAATTGAAAGAAAATTTAAATTTGATAAAGTTGGAAAATAAAAGGGAAGAAAAATATACATTTAAAAAACGCATAAATTTAAACTAATATGCACATCACTTTCATTCTCACTCCTTTTATACTTTCAATTTAGAAGGATTAATTTTTATGCATCATGCAAACACTTAATTTTGTCTGGGAATCATTGGGTGAGAGCTATGAAATAATTCTGAACCAAAATTGATTTTTATTTTAAATTTAAGTAAAATTAGATTTAAAATTAAAATCAAACTTGGATTTTCGAGATAAAGACTTAATAAAATTGATTTTACAAGTTTTGGGCTTGAATTGAATTTAACAATTAAATCGAGATTGAATTTAAATTTATTTTGAAATAATTTTTAAGTTTAATTTTAATTTAATTAAAATTTAGGAAATTTGGCATGATGTGGTTTTTGGCGAAAAATTGTTTTTAAATAAAATCATTTTTATTCTAGTTAAATGATTTTGAGAAATAAAAGTACTTTGGGTTTGGTTTTTAAATAAATATTTTATTAAAACCCATTTTATTTTAAATTGAGTCAAGCCCAAATCTATTTACTTAAGGTTCAAATTAAGTCAAGTCCAAGTCCAAATTGGGTCAAACTCAGAATTACAAGTCCAATTAGCCTAGGAGGCCAAAAGGCCCACATCTTTATGAAATTATTTATTTTTTTCATTTCATTTTCTAAATTTGGATTAAAAATATTTTTAAAATACAAAAAAATGAAAATATTGAAAATCCAATAAAATTAGAAAAATCAAAAGAAATAAAAAATAAAAAAAAGTAAAATATTTGAACCATTAGCCCCATCCGTTAGATCGTTTAAAAAAAATATATTGTATGTAGAATTGAATAAACAATGATGAAATAAGAGAAATGGGTGGCATTGATAAATGAATGTGTTTTCTTATTAAGTACAAAATAACTTGAGAATTGATTTAAAGATTTTTCAAATAACTATTTAATTAATTAAATAATTGAAGATTGAAAATGGAATTAAATTAATTAATTATTATGAATATATTAAATAAGGAAATTAAATATGTTTTCTCATATTTTTTTATGGTAGAATCGTTATGACTTTAACGAAATTAGAATCGAATTGAAAAATTTATTTAATTAAGAAATTAATTTAATAAATAGTAAATTGATTGAATAATTTTTGTTTTGTTTTGAATAATAAAAATAAAATTGAGTTAGATTAAATTATAAAATTGAATGAAAAGTCTAGAAAACTTATACGAGAGACCAAAACCCCTCAAGCTTTAAATCCCCGAATCTAGTTTCATGCATAAATTTCCAGAGATTTCATAAACCCCTAACTTCTCTTTTCCCCAATTTCTCGAGTACAATAAGATTAAGAAGCTTACCAGTTCATCGAATTTACTACATTGCAGATTTAAACCTCACGATCACAGTCTCATGTAGGATTTTCCTTAATTTTCTCTTCTCTGAAGCATCCAAAGAAGATGATGCAGAAGAGAAGAAAAGGAAAATTTTGTTTCCAGAACAAATTCTCCAATTAAGTCTAATAACAGTAAATACAAATTGTGAAATATTTTTTCATTTAAAGGGTTGGAAGGTTGAAGCGGTTGAAGGTCCAACTGACATTTATTACCTACACACATTGCACCGCACGTAAGTCGTTCGACAGAACTTCCCTTGGGCCATTGTTGGTTTCCAGGAACCATACTTTCCTGGAAACCTCTTACAACTATTGTCGTCTTTGACAATAGAATCATTCCCTCTTCTCCAAGAATCTCCCCCCACCATTACACCTCTTTAATTACCGACAGGCAACAGCACCAGCATCTAATTTCTCAAAACTGAAAACCAGAAGCTTTTATGGCTAATTCCAAGGACCCTTCTCACTCTTCATTTCCCTTCTCCGACTTCCCCCAAGACATCCAGCTTTGCATTCTCTCCCTCCTCTCCTCACCCGATATCGCCAATTTCGCTTGCACTTCCAAACGCTTCCTTTCGCTATGTCGAAACGACGCCACCCTCTGGTTCACCCTCTGGTTCACCCTCTGCCAGCGCCGCTGGGGCTCCAACACCGACATCACTAAATGGGCCGGTGGCAACATCACCTACAAGCTCCTTTAGAAAACCCTCACCTTGTGGGAGAATCTCATTGGCTTCTGGCGCCATTGCGGTCGAACCCCTCTCACAGGTCATTGTCCGAATTTGATCGTTTTCGAGTGGCGACCGTCGTTCGTTTCCGGTTCCAGGCTTGACGGCACCTATAATATTACCAAAGTGCCGTTTTGTGGATGGGGATATCCTCGGATGGGCAAATCGTAAACTTTCTCGATCTAAAAGGGCAATCTGGAATGCCATCCGGGGATTTCGAAGATGATTGGTCGGAATTCGTCCGCTTGGACCAAAATTTGGTTCCAGTCAATGTTAATTTCATGGGTAACAATCATTTTATCCTTGAAGAAAATTCAAAGTTTTGGCATAATAGTAAAACTAAAGATGGGTTTAGAAGGAGCTCAAGTTCAAAGAAATTGACAGAAGATAGTGAGGAAATTAAGGTTGTTGGAGCGGATTGTTTGGTGTCGGAAATGTATGCACATTTTGCCAATAGGACGAGTCCTGTTGCATGGAGGAGGCAGAGGAAAAAGGAGAAGGAAAGACAAGGGAGGAAGAAATGGGAGCCTCAACATTTTCTTAAACTTAGTGCCTGCTCGCCTGCTCCGGATTAAGCCCTTTGAGGGTCTTTGAGAACTCCTCGTTTTCGGAGTTGTGTATCTTGCTGCAAGTATAATTGGTAGGGAAATGGGAATGCTTATGAAGCTGCCTTCTTATGTTTGCTTTAGACATGCACAGCGGGATTTTAGATGATTTCAAGTTTTAGGTTAGACAGACAGTGATCAATCCGTGTTTTCTCTGGCTCTTCTTTCAAGCTTCAACAATTGTCGCATTTGGTTGATATATTTTGCAAATGCAACTAAGTAGCAATATGAAAATGAAATGCCTCAAGAACAACTGGCTGTTATCTGATATAATATTATTTGTTCATGGTGTAGACAGCAGTAAAAGCATGTGTAACATATGGTTGGAGCAAATATGGGTTGTGAAATTATTTAAGAAATATGACATTTGCAGCAAAGACCGGTCAAAGGAAGGAATTACTTACAAATACGAAATGCCATACCACTCCATACAATACTACCGTATAAACCCCACCAAAATTAGAGCTATTTTCAGTAACACTAGCCGTAAGAATCGAATGGGCGTTTGGTCTAGTGGTATGATTCTCGCTTTGGGTGCGAGAGGTCCCGAGTTCGATTCTCGGAACGCCCCTTTTTCCTATTGAAATATTATTTTCCCTTTTGGAAGGTTCTGTTGCAACACAGAAGCAAGTTTGAACATGGGATTTCCCTTTGTGGTATATGGAAGTAAAAACAGCTTCTTTAACCAACACTTGTTTCACACCCACACAAACATGGCATTTTAGGAATCCCAATGAATTTATTTCCCGATTGTTTATGCTATAAATTTTTAGTATTTCCAATTTGGGAAAGAGTTGCCCTTTGCACAAGTGTGGTTTCACACAGATGGGGTCTTGAAATTTTGGGTTGCTACCCGTTGTTGTTGGTAGCCTGGAGTAAGAAAAACCTTCAACCCCAATATAAAGTGAATTTGGATGGGGTTTGGGCAACTGGTAATTGGTAATTGGTCCACCTGGATGTTATAATAAGAAGCTCATTAAAAATTTGAATCTTAGGGTCTGTTGCATGGGATGGTTACACTGAAGTTCCTCTCAGCTTGTTATTTTGATGCTATTACCGTAGGAAACGATGCAGTGACCCCAGGAAGCATGTATAGATGGCAGTGAAGATTGCAGTTGGGGAAGTTGATTGGGATTAATACAGATATCCTATTCTCTCTTATATATTCATGCAGCATGCAAGGATCTGTGTAGAAATGTATTGTGAATCATGGTAGCGGTTGGAAGCTCCTGGACATGAGATAAGTAATTATGCCAAAGTTGATAAGGAGTGAATTTATGGATGGTTTCTAAGTTTGTGTTAGTTAACAAAATGAATTTACAGCTGCAGCAGTGCATTCTGGTGAAGACAACACAGTCATTGCTTAAGGTAAGCTAGTTGCTACTTCCAAGGTTCATATGTGCATGGTTTTTGATCTTTTTCTTCTTGTGATCTTCGCTTATTCACAAATATCAATATAGTAGATTAAGAGGATATACTTTTAACTATTTCTTGTTTTGTTTTCGATAATAAGTATAAAGCAATTATGATAATTGTCTTGTCTTATTTTGCATTGTTTCATGAAATTATCATTTTATTTTTGTATGTATATAATTATTGAAAAGGTAAAAATCTAATAATGTATTATAGAAAAAATACATATGTTTTATTTTTAAATATTTACTTACATTTAAAATAATTGAAAATTTTAAAGATAAATAGTAAAAATTAAATTGAAGTGAAACAGATGAGGTCGAGTGGTGGAACAAAGTTTGTCAGTTGTGAAACGGTGATGAATTTAGCAACATCTATCTCACTCCCACTCAATTACCATCTCTAACTATAACATACCAAATATATGAATATAATGGTTAATGTTTACTACAAGTCTCTCTACCATATCATAAAGTTTATTTTAATCCATCTAATATTAAATTGAAAGTTGATATTTAGTCCTTTCACATTAATTTTGTTGTTATTGAAATGACATGGTTTAACAATGGCTAACATGACATTAAATCAAAATTTAAATTAATTTATAAAATTAAAAAACAATTTTAAAGGATGAGTGGACTTTGTTCCTATTTTAACCCAACTTCAATTATTTTAAATTTTTTTTTCCAGTAATCTTAATTTTATGGTTTATTCTATAAAAAGTCCCTGTAAAATAATTTTATAATCAATTAAGTCTTGAATAAAAAACAACACTCAATGGAACCCTTAATCGAATATAAACAATTAATTGAACTCTTTAAAAATCAATTTCGGTGGAGGCCCTTGACGTCCGTCAACTTCGCCATGTGGTACATCAGGATTGTGCCACGTAACGAAATATGGTAATTTCTCTTAAAATTGTTTAAAAATCATAAAAATTTATAAATTTATAAAAGAATTTAGATTTTTGAATTTTTTTTATAAATAGAATTTTCAAAAATTATAAAATTATAAAAAATTGCAAAAATAATTAAAAGTTATTTAAAATAATAATAGAAAATTATTAGAAATGAAAAAAATACATAATTTTGAAACATTATTAAAAAAATTTCACTTGATTTTAATATAATTTTAAAAATCATAAAAAATTATATAAATATTACGAAAAATAAATTATATTTTTTATGGATCCATCTTTAAAATTAATCAATATCATCAATATAAGCATCAATACCATGTGGGAACATGGTGTCATCGTTAGGGAACCTAAGCCTCTCCCCCTTCAACTTTAATCCAATTTTGGTTCTTTTCCTCAATGCTAAACTCTTTGTGTGGCAAGTGACTCATGCAAACTATTTTTTAATATTTTTTCAATTTTTATACTTTTTGTAATTTTATATTATTTGTTTTGCAATTTTATATTATTTTTTTAATTTTTTCCATTTTATAATTTTTTATAATTTTTGAAAATTCTATTTTTATAATTTTTTAAATTTTTAAAATCTTATTTCTTATTCTAAAATAATTTTTTATTATTTTAATATTTTTTATTTTTTTTGAAAATTCTAATTTTTTTATATTTTAGTTATTATTCTTATTATTTGAACAATTTTAAGGAAAATTACCTAATTTTGCCACGTGGCACAATCCTAATATGTGATGGAGTTAAAGGGCATTAGGGGTTTACAGGGAAATTGATTTTTTGAATAATTAATTGATTGCTTGTATTCGATTAAGATTTTAATTAAGTGATGTTTTCGATTGAAAGTTCAATTGATTATTTTTTACAATACCAAATTGAATGTTAAAAAAATTCAAGGGCTTAATTTTTTTTTTGAAAAATTTTGAGAATTTTTTTGATGCATTTTAGTAATTACCCAATTGAGTGCAAAAAAAAAAAAGGAACTCAATTGCTTTTTTTTTAAAAAAAATTAAAGGCTTTTTACACCCTTAAACTTAAATTATAAAAGGATTTTTGTAAATATATTTTTTATACGTGGAATATTTTTTCCATCCATATCATGAGTGTATGTGAAAAAATAAGGATATTTGAAATAATTATTTGGATTTATAATATTAGAATTTACGAAACCCATTAAAAAAATTGGGACGTGAGATGATAAATGGAAGGCTATTTGGAAGTATCAAGGTCTACAAAGAGTTGGCTTTTTCTTTTGGTAAGTCTATAGGCAAAAACTACTCACAAATCAAGAACGTGTTCGAAGGACAGAACCCCTCGTGCCCAGTTTGTCATCATGAGATTGAAGTTATCCTGCATGTTTTTAGGGATTGCCCAGATGCTGAAAATGTCTGGAAGTTTTTTATTCCACAAGATCGTTGGACGCAATTCTTCTCTGCAAATCTCCTGGATTGGATAAAGACAAATGTAGGAAAGTCTGGAGGATCAAGGGAAGCTGGAACACCATGGGCCACCACCCTCTTTGGGATTTTAGTTTGGCGATTATGGAAAAATAGAAATTTCTTTGTTTTTCAAGGGTTATCTTGGAACTTTATGGATGTTAACAAAGTATTAGTAAGCTGGGCGGAACAGGTTTGCATAACACATGGCCAAAATTCGATTAGGAGGGATAATTTTGATAATCATTAGGGTGATAAGGTAGATGCTTTATAATCTTAGGTTTTTGTGTAGTTAATTTTTTTCACCAAAAAAAATAAAAAAATTAATTGATTTTTTTTAAAAAAATAAAATATATTTAACATAATAATATATATAATATATTTTCATTATATAATTACATATTTATTATTTTATCTATATAAATAAAGAAGTTATTAATTAAAATAAGAATTAAAAATAAAATAAAAACCTTAAAAACATGTTTTTTATTTAAAAATTTAAAAACAAAATGCCTATTAATTTAAAACATTAATTAAAAATAAAAAAAATTCAAACAAGGTGCATTAAAAAACAAATAAACATGAGAGAGGAATCAAAGTAGGCCATATGAATAAAAGAAGCAACCATTTAACCATTAAAAATAAATGCCTTTAATATAAAGCATTCTTCAAAAAAAACACTTCTTATAAGATATGTTTTTCATGTGAATATAATAATAATTTATTTTTTAAATAATATAAAAAAACTTAATTCACTAATTTATATATATATATATATAAAAGTGGCATTTACCATTAATCTTGCGCTTTTGCTTATACAATACTCACTTTTATTACAATCTCAACTTTTAAATAGAAAAAAAATGTTTTTAAACATGTTCGAAATCACAACGCTCTAATTATTGTAATAAAAATCATATTAACTGAAATAAAACTTTGGCAATCATATATTTAATAATCAAAAATTAAAATTTTGATAAATTCCGAAGCAGAAAGGAGAAGATATAAACAATAACGCAATAGGGAAATCAATTTCTCCAAATGTTTGTCTTGTCTGCTACTTTCCATTTTCATAGAATGTTCTCTAGGAAACTCCGGTAATGGGCTCTTTGCTTTGATTATTCTTCAAAATAAAATAATTAATTAATTAAAATTAATTTCTTTCTTTCTTTCTTCAAAATTTCTCATCCTTACCATCATTTTCTTCATTAAATATCCTAATTTCTAAACCTTAAATTCGTACTTTCTTATCATTTTTCCAATGGTTCACTTTAATTTTTCTTTAAATTAAATTCGGTATCATCATTATAAAGATAAATTATACCATTAATCACTAAATTATAGATAAATTTTTGTTTTAATCAATTAGATAAAAAAAGTTACAATTTGACCACTAAACTATTAAAAACTTTTCATTTAAGTCATTAGATGATTAAAATCGATGCTATATGACTTTCTTTGTTTGCACTATACGCACTAATCAAAAGTTTTATTTTCCCTTTTCTTTTACAGTTTAATTTTTTTCATAAAATAGCTTTAGAGCTAAGATATGTTCTATTCGTCGATGGGTACTGACCATCGAATCGTCACTTAAAACTCGCTTGCAGAACTTTTTAAAAAACAAAAAAAACCTTAACAACCCAATGAAATTTAAATGATAATGTTAATAAGAATAGTAATAATTCCACTATCATGGTTTTTGATGAAAGTGAATAATAGTAAGTGTATGGTTTTAATAATAATCCAAGATGGACCATTTCAATCCCTCTTCTCCAAGCAATAGTAAGTTGAAGCTCTCAACTTTATCCTTATTTTATATCTCTATCACAAGTCAAACCAGACCGAATTCCATGAGGAAACTTCTACTGCTTGCACCATTTCCCAAAATCATTAAATTTGACTAACTTCTAATATTCTTGTCTCAATCCTCTTCATTTAACTCCCCTGCCTCAGTTTCAATCATAAATCACACTTTCAAATGTTTCACCCTTTCATCTGTGCCACTTTCAATCACCACCAAGACGACGATGGTCGAAGAAAAGCTCGAAAAAAGGATGACAAGAACCCTTATTCGGATCGCGGCCTCGACAAGTTCTCTGCACTTTTATCTGAGCTCGAGCAGAAGAAACAAAAGATTTACTCGCAAACGGGCTCACAAGATATAAAGTTGGTCCGTTTTAAGTACAACAACTCCATGGATTTCGTCCCCATCGTGGTAAAGCTCAAGGACAAGAAGAAAGAAGAAGAGAAAAAGAAAGGTGTTGATAACAGCACCACCAAAGAGCTGAATCTTGATGCACGAGTCATCGACAAACACCCAATCCATGAAGGGAAAAAAGTACCACCAGGACTGCAACCTGTTGCTGATCAGAAGAAGGAAAAACAAAGCTTTTCATGGAATATTGAGTTTCATAAATGGAGACGGCCTTGTTACTATTTACCAACATTTCTGATCTTGATTTTGTTGCTTTTGGTGTTGTTTGAAAGATCAGTTTCGATACTAATTACTTGTATTGGATGGTATATGGTACCTATAATCCAAGGAAAGAGTTACAATAAGAAAAAGGGTTATGCTAGAAAATTGAGTGATAACAAAACCAGAGAGCTGTAGGAGACAAGTCATCCCAGGTCAGGTCAAGAACATCATCTGATCATTGATTTTTCTTTTCCTGCAAAGTGTTTTTCTTTGATTCTTTTGTTGCTGTGTTTTGGGGTTGGATTGAAAAATTCATCCACTCTTTTAGGCAGTGTAAATTGTTGTATAGGAGGTAGAGAGGATGGATTCTTCAGGTTACTTTTTATGACATTTTCGACCCTTGGTCATGGAAAACTTGATTATTGGCATTCCAGATGTTGCTTTCTTTTCATAATTTTAAAGTTAAATAAATATTGTGAAGAAATATGCGTACGATATAAGCATAGTTAATTTTTTTTAAATATTTTTTTATATAATACAACATTTAGGTAAAAATATCTTATAGACTCTTGTATTAAGAGTTTGAATTCAAAATAGACAAATTATTTCATATACATTAAATTAAAGAGAAATCTGTTAAAATTTTTTATCAATTTTATTAGTTAAGTGATGATGTAACTGACAAAACAAATAAGAAACGACATGTGGATCATATTATGCCACAATTAGCAAAATTGTCCGTTTGTCGAAGTTCATCTCAAGGTGGTTATTCAAATAATTATAAATATATATAGAAAATTATTAAGAATTATAAGAAATTGTTTAAAATTATTAAAAATTATTTCAAAATTAATATTAATTTAATCTAACGTATAAGAATTAAATTGTTTATTTTTTTGTAGTAAAAAAAATAAAATGTAATTTGACTTTTAATACAAACGTTCCAGTACTTTAACTCAATATTTAATAAAATAAAATAAATTATGTAATTTATAAATTTATGAACTATTTAATATTAAAATAATTCTATCTTTGTTTCATAAAAAGTAAAAATGTTATCTTTTCAAAGATTAATTTTTGTATATTGATTAATATTTTAAACAAAGTTATTATACATATAATAATTATACATGCAAATATAATATTTTAGTTTATGTTTATAATATATAAGATTTATTCATAATTTATTAAGAAATTAAAATAACTATTTATGAATAATAATGTGTATGAATTGCTTAATTATAAATTGTATCCTTTCAAATAAATACAAAAAATTACAACTTTCATAAAAATCATTAAATTAATATTTATTACATGTCATATTATTTATGCCCTTTAAATTTGATGAATAATACTCATTTAAATCAAAATTAAAATTATATATATATATATAATTACACTAAATTAAAATTTTTATATATTAAATTACACATTAAATCAAGATTAATGTATAATTTTAATATTTATCTCTTATTAAAATAAGATTGAATGTTACGAAATTACTATTTTTTTTTTAAATGAAGAGTAGTTAGTGATTGTTCCCATTCTCCTTTAGGGTTAGGTTTGACTAAAAAATAATTGTATTATATAATTAGATTTCAACCATAATGTTAAAACCCTTTTTGTAAGTCTTCTTACAAATTAATTATTAAAGTAAATATTCACAAAAATAGCAGTAGCACGTGCGTTTGTATCATCAGTTTGACTTTTCAACACTTCTATTTTAGTTTAATTACTTGAAAGGAAAACTTTATGGGTTACTCTAGTAAAAAAGAGAATATTTTTTATTTTAATAGATTCATGTTCGAGCATTTATAAGTATAAGGTGTATATGCATTATTATAAAAATATGAACAAATATTATTATGTAATCACATCGATATATTAAAAAAAAAAATTACTTAAAAGGACATTATTGTAACAATGTTAAGAGTATTAATACTTAATAGACAAGTTACCTTAAAAAATACTTAATATAAATATTTTAAAATAGTAATAACTTTTTTTAACTTATAAAGATGGAACAATCACAATACATTAACAAATAGCACTTATGTTTTAAATTAGGTTTAATATATTATTTAGTATTCGAACTTGACACTTTTTCTTAATTTGATACCTATACTTTTTTTGACCCAATTTGATATCTAAATTTTTTTATCCAATCTGATACTTGAACTTGGCATTTTTTCCTAATTTGGTACCTAAACTTTTTTTAAGATTCAATTTGATACCTAAATTTATTAAATATTATAAAAATTATGCAAAACAATAACGATGTTTTTTTTGTTTTGCTATAAAAATAGTCAATTTTAGAGAAATTTCATGTTAAAAATAAGCATTGAGCTATACTTAACGAATTAATATTAAAAAAAAATTAGGTACCAAATTTAAAAAAAATCAAACTCAGATATTAAATTGAATCTCAAAAAGTTTAAGTACCAACTTAAAAAAAATATCGAGTTTAGATATCAAATTAAGAAAAAAATATCAAGTTCAAGTACCAAATGTTATATTAAGCCTTTAAATTATAACAAATATATGTAAGATGAATAATATATATCACCAATCAAACATCTTGATATAGTAATATCTAATTTTTTATCTATCATTTTAGGAGACAGGATTTTAATTTGAATAAGATTTGGGATATTACCATAAAAACAAATGAAAGCTACAAATTAGGAATTGCTGTACATTTCAATAGAACATCAATGTTGACTTTTATAGATAGATCAATGAGGGAATAAATAAAATAAAAGGTTATTTCTAGATAAATGCATAATTAATCCAATCCCACCATCATTTAAAGGCTTCAACAGGAGCTGACATCTTCAACTCATAGGCTGCTTGAAAAAAGTCTGCTGCTTGTTGTAATGAGCCTTCCATTTTGGCAATCAACCCAAGGTTCATCCAAGCATCGTGATTTGTCGGATCTAACCGAAGCGCATTCATTAGAAAGCTTCTTGCGATCGGAAGTGATGATTGGCTGCCGAGTTGTAGAAGAACTGCTGCGGTTGAAACAATACTTGGCACGTAATCCGGTTCTATTGACAATGCAATCGAGAAGGATACCAGTGCCTCCTTATGAAGTGATTGAGCTTCAAACAACAAGCCTGTAAAAGAAACCTTGGAAATTAGAAGGGAAGTGCATGCATTGTTGGCCTTTATAACTTAATAACAAGCAATGTTGTGAATGATGGGATTTGTAGTACCACTTGTATGCCAACTTTTGGGTGAATAAAGTTCAATTGAATTGGCCTTTTTTACACAAATTTCTGCATCAAGCCATGAACCAAATTTCGTATAAATAGTAGCTAGATCCTGCCAGGCAGCCAATTCAAGAACTCTTTCCGTGACATCCTGCAATAGACGAAAATATATGAACTGAAATGCATGAATGCAGATTCATGCTACTGTTCAAGGCCAAAGAATTCATACCTCAGAATCAGAACTCTTTGCACTCTCGAAGCTATTTGACCGAGATTCTCTTTGTGTTTTAATCAGAGATAGCAAGATTCGGTAAGTTTCAATTGCTTGCTTGGGTCTTTCCTGAGCAATCTGAAGCACAGCTCTTAATCTGAGAAGTTCTAACTGATCTAAACTACCAGCTTCATCCAAAGCAACTTCAAGTATGGTTTCGGCATCTTTGAACCGTCGGTCTGCAGAAAGTATTAGTGCCAATAGCCTCCAGCCTCTACCTGAATCTTCAGTCACCATGTTAGAGTACACCATTGCATTGTCAAAGGCCACATCCAAATTCCTCTGGACTGCATTTTCCAAACTGAGGTTAAAGATCAATTCAGGATCTTCCTTCATGTTGAAAGCAACGGAGTTAAGTGAGGCCAAAGATTCTTTCTGAAAGACAGATCTTTCAGCATCTGATATGGAAATTCTAGCAGCATTCCCGTAGCAAACACCAAGGAACTTATGAGCTTGACTCTTGAAATGTTCATTCACTTGATCATCTGCTGCTGAATCGATCACATTACGAGCAAAAGTAATTCCATACTGAGCATGCTTTGGATCTTGAGAAGATAACTTTGCACCAAATAGTAAAGCTGGGATATGAGGTTTGTGCTTTGATTCTGATTGGCCAGAAACCTTCTTCAATAAGTTCAATGCTACCTCATTCTGACCAGCAGCAGCATAACAAAGAGCAAGAAGATACCACCTATTCGCTCTTTCATATATACCGGGAAGGGCCTGCTCCACATAACTTCCCAATAATTCAAACTGCCCAGTGACAGTAAGAGCAAAAGTCAGATGATCCATAATATCTGAATCCCACTTTATTTCTCCATAAGCCACTTTCTGCATAAGTACTAGGAGGAGAAGAGTTGCTTCCTCCATGTTACCATTAGGGGTGGCTGAACCCCATACCTGTAAGTGAGGGGGGAGGCTTGTTTCAACACCACCGTAAAGTAAAGTGGCAGCTAAGTCTTTCTGTAAACTAGCTACCTTCAGGGGATCCAAATTCCATGGCTTGACTAACACCCGACGATATGCAGTTATGGCTTCACCGGGAAAGCCTGCCTTTTTCCATAGTCTAGGGAGCAACTCCGATGCTTTGTGAAACATCTCCTGTAACTTGCAGTCTTCAGCAATTCCCTCATGCATCCCATTAGGGAATGCTGCCTCAACTACATCCAAAATTATATTGCACTCCTTCGCAGCGTCTGATAAATGAGAGAGCATCAGAACCATTCAAACCTTACACTCTTAACAACAGAATTTATAGCAATCTAAGCCATCAACAAGTACGATGTCATTCAATTAGTAAAAGTTCCACCATTACAAACTATACTAAAAGGTTTCCTCATCTGGATCAATACATATCATCCTCAAGAAACCAGAGATTTATTATAAGAACAGTTACCTCTAAAATGTCCAAGTTCATCCAATGATTTTGCTTTCAACAAAATGGCTTCCAGAAGTAGGCTGACCGAATGCAACGACATCACACTAGGAGGGATAATGTCACCTTTGGACCGCAGTTTTCGTTGTTGGGTCCTCTCAACAATAGCCCTAGTCATCCTTGGTTTCAAACCTTTGATGTCAATGCCCTGAAAAACCTGAAGCGCTGCATCAAAGTTCCCTCTTTGATACTCTAGCCTCCCCAACAATGCCCTTGCTTCCTGCAAACTCATTAAAAAAAACAAAACTAATTAGCTTGTAAATGATTGATAAATGAATATAGATTGGTTTAGCAAACAACCCACCTCATAGTTTAAGGAAAGAGCTTCTTTGAGAGTTGATTCAGCTTCATCCACTTGAACATCATCAAGTTTTGATTCCCAGTCTCCGGTACGAGATGAGAGTCCACTGGCCGAGAAATCTCTGGTCGCCAGTGAGTCTGGCGACTGTGGTGCGTCTTCGAACTTGAATTGTTCACCTGAGCAAGCACACAACATCGTCTCCAGAGAAATAACAGCCTAGAATTTGAATGTCGAAACCTGGAAAATATGAATTTGACACATCACAAATTTATTGTTTGCAATTTAATAAAACAGAAATGGAAATCTACAAACAAGTCACGATTACACCAACAATCCCTCATAAATATGAACGAGCTCAAAAGGATAAAAAATTATAGAGGGAAAATCTTGTGGGGGGACAAAGAGTAAGTTACAGAAAACACCAATAACAAGAAGACAAAGCCATATTTAAAGAGAGAGCAAGAACAAAGTTCACATTAAATGAAAATGGCGAGACACACAAAGAGAACAGAGCTTTGGACTAACCAAAAAAAAAAAACCAGAAAAAAACAGTGACCCTGGCAGAAATCGTTTACACCATGAAAACTACTTCTCAGAAAATAAAACAAAATCCTCTTTCACTGTTTTTGGGGTTTGCTTCATTTCATCACATTTTCTCTTCAAAACAAAAATGGCAAGTTGGTGACAACTAAAACCAAATTCTTCAAAAGATAAGAAAGCAATTAACTGGCTTTAGAGATCTAATTAAGAGATGGGTATTTCTGTTTTACTTAATTCAAATAATAGTTTTTCTTTCTTTAATGCATGTGTGAAGTGGGCTTACCAGATATGTAGACAGAGATTCTCTCAGTGGCAGTTTTTGGTTCTTATAAAGCTCTGGTTGGTTTAATTCAAGAACCAACCGGTGGTGGGAATTTTATATCAATGCTCTTTTATGAAATTGAATCCCTATATTTGTTGCCAAAATTTAGGAATAAACAAACATAGATTCTTGGTCAAAAGAATTATTGATTGAATCGATCCAGCTGGGACTTTTTAGACAAAAAAAAGAAAAAAAGGGGTTGTTTGTTTTGATCTTCAATTTTCCCCTCACTATATATCCAAAAGTTTGAGAGAAAATAAACTTTGAAGTGAACTTAAACTTTTGATTTTGTTTCTTTTTAAAAAGAATTTCTTTCCTACTCAATTCAAAAGATAAAGTACAGAGTCCCTATCCTCAGATTTGGATTAAAATTTTGTTAACAAAAAGAAAGAATTGGATTAAAACTATTCCACAAAAAAAGATTAAAAAAATAGTAGAACATAATTATTAAAAAAATTATGGTAATTTAAGATAGATAATTGCTTAGAGAGATAACGACTACCCAAATTGCTATTGATCACTTGCCATCCATCCTCGTACTAAAAAAAGGAATACTATAGAAGATTTGATTGTAATTTTCTTGGGAAGATATATTCAAATTCTAATATTTTAACTCTTTTTTTTTAAGTTAAATTTGATCTCATCATGAATTGGATCAAATCAGGTATAAAAATAATCTGATTTTATAATATTTAAAAGAATAATAAAAATAACTCACCAAAAATAAATAAAAAATATAGAAGGTTAAAAATGGAAAAGAAAAATGAAGGGTAGAAAAGAAAGAATGGAGGAAAAAAAAGAAAAGGAAAAGTGCATATTTAAAATTAGGGAGGCAGAATTTGGAAAAGGCATAATCCAACTTTAAAAAATTCAAAATAAATGCAAACCAAAGTCTTCAAAAATAAAGACACGAAGAAATTTAGCAGAGGTTCCCATTTCTTTTCTTCATTCAATTTATGATTCCAACTGCCATTTCACACTTTAAAAGGAATTTCCCATCACAATTTTTCACTTTAATTTTATTAGACACTCATATTTATTGCAACATTAATTGAGTGTTTGGTTATGGATGAAGCCATTCTGCTTAAGAAATACCTTTTTCATATATAATTATAATTAATTTATATTTCCGTGCGATACATAGTTTAATTATGTCTATCAAATAAAAATATTACATTATTTTATATTTTAAAAATAATATTTGTAAATTAAATCCTGTGCTTTGATTATTTCAAAATGATATAAAAATTTTATTATTTCAAAATTTAATTACATACTGATATAAATTAATTATATTAAAATATATGCAAAAGATTTACAAATTTGAAAATATTTTATTTCATAAATTATTGATCACTTAAATATATGTACTATAAATATTGATAAAAAAAGACCCACTTTAAACCTAATTTTGTACTACTTGTTTTTTTTTTTATATATATAGTTCTTTAATGTGACTCAGAAAATTTTATGTGTTTCGAGTCGAATTAAAGATGAATATTTTCTTGTTTCATGTACTTTTCAAACACTAATTGTTTATCGTCAAGTTTGAAATATCTAATTATGAAATCAAATTTTTATATATGCTTTGAGTTAGCGGTGATCAAATTTAAGCATGTATTAAAATCGATCAATCGATTCACTCCCGTGCGAAGCATAAGATATCTAATTAAGAAATGTTATTATATTCATTAAATTACATTTATGTTCCCCAGTGGAGAAAGATACAGGCTTTACAAGTTATAATCATGAAATAGAAGAGGAAACATGAGATTATGGGCAACATCATTGAAGAGAAGGTTTTGTTGACTTGTTCAAACACATTTTTGTAATCCTAACTCCACACTAGTGAATGTGCACAGTGCACAGTGCACAGTGCCCAACAAGAATCCAACCACACCCCAAACATCCAACCGTTATGCTACATAATTATCGGATTTATATGTCTGCTTTATGCTCACTGTCACTTCAGCTTTTTATTTCTTTAGGCTTTAGAAAAGGTGCCACCTCAATTTCACCCTCCAGTGTCTCTTCGAACTCAGTCTATTCCCATTCTCTATACTTCAGTTTTGTAAAACCCTTAGTATATAATTATTGTGGAGTGTGTTTCGTATTTATTGAATAATTTTACAGGTATTTAATAAAGGCAGAGGCGAAATAGGCACAATGCCATGATAAAGAGGACACCGACGTCACGACGAGGGACGTCGAGATGACGTGACAAGTTCTCCAATTGACAGAGAGGACGACATTGTGACGAGCATGCATGGGATGTCACGACGACGCAACGTATTTCTCAAGTAACACGATCATGTTTCGATAGTCAAGCAGTACTTCTACTCCCAATCGAACTCTGATTACTTTAAGGATATTTTAGTTGTTTTTTCTCTTTAAGTTTAGTCTATTTAAAGGGGTCTTGTATCCTTGTTTCGATAAGGCAATTAAAGATGTAGTACTATAGTTTTTTCGTTTGGGGGTGACAAGATGTAATCGCGGGTAAGTTTTGGTAAGAGTTTTCGTGATAACTATTGAGAGAATTTTGTATCTCTTTTGAGATAACGCTATGAAGGTTAGGACTTTGTTTTCAGGGATTGGGTTCATACATTTAGTACATTTAAGTTTATTTTTTCCATATTGTACCCTCGTTTGTTTACTCATTTAATGAAAAGTCAAAGTCTCCTTTGTCCTTGGTTTTTATCTTCTTCGAAGGAGTTGTCTACGTAAAGTTTGTGTTTGATCTTCTATACCTTTTTCATTTCATTGTTTATACGGGTTGATCCTCAACAATTACATTTTTTACGGTAAAAATACAATAGAGGCCCTTATACTAAGAGACTGAAAAAATAGGTAAATAAGTCTATGTATGTTAGTTTAAAGAGCATATTGGTCATTTCTATTAAAAATTTTATCCATTTGTATTTGTTGAAACTGACGTGATTGACAGAGTAATCAGACAAGTGCTATTTGCATTCCACATGTACATTATGCCACGTATAAAGATAAACTTTTAACAGTATAAATATATGAAAGTTTTAATAAAAAGATTAGTTTAGTTTTTTAATTTTACATACATGTCCCTAAGAACCTGTTTCTCGTCAATTTCGTAAGACTAATTATTACTGTCATCTTTGAAATTTGATGTAAAGTTGTTGCATGTGATTATCGTAATTATTGCATGTGATTAGCAATTGAACAGATAGAGTGCAGCAGTTGAAAAACAAGTTTCAAAACCAGGAAAAGGGACTAACACCACATTTTTAACCTATCCAACATTTAGCATCTCCAAAAACCAAAATTTCCCCAACTCCAATTTCGTCTATCTCCAAACATTACATCATTGTTACATTATATTAAAACTCTCTAATTAACATATATGGAAATAGTTGAAAGTGTTATAAATTCTTTTAAGCAAAACCCATGAACTGGAAGTGCATCTGTGAAAGCTAAAGCTAAATAAGGCAAAGGGTCTAAAGGCCAATGATTGTATAGCCATACCATCTCTTCACTCATTCATATATTCTCCCATTTATAATGGTTTCTGCTACAAAGTTAATTTCCACTCAAATATTATATCAACTTAGGTGGGCTTAGTTCCATTTCCAACATTGAATCATTACCCATTCAACATAATTAAAAGCATGACCTGTTCTTATTTCCCTCAATATCTTCATAATTTATGTAATGGATCTGACTAAATGTAGTAGTCGTCGTCATTTGATGAATAATGCTCTAAATTTCAGTTTCATTGATACAACAAATAACTTGGTATGAAAGGTATTATCAATGGTGAAAATTTTCCATCACAAAATGTTATTTTTCGTCTCCTCCTCCTTCTTACTCTGTCAAAACTTTTGCTTGACTGCTAGTCGCCATATCGGCGCCTTTAAGGCTTTGGGAAGAAATCAAAAGAGCCAATGGGAAGCTATAATAGTTACAAATTAGGGGAATGGACATGGGATGCAAAAAGAAAGAGCCAAAGGGAGCAATGTTATTTTAATGTAGAACAGAGAAAAAGACATCACGTGGTAAACAAGACCTATTTTTTGTTTCTCAGTGTATCGGATTCTGTCATAAAAACTATTTTCAAATGAAATTTATAAATAATAAAATAACACAAAAAAATATCTAGACGATTTCTATAAATAAATACAATTTTATGTTTATCTTTTAAACAGAGTTATTATCTGTCTAAAGTTGTTTTCAAATTTTTTTTCAATTTTCTCCATCGTCCTTCCTGTTTGGTTTTAGAGAAAGTCAGGCATGGTGGATGCGGTTTTCAATTGGTTTAACAGTGGGGGTAGAGCAGAACCTGGTTGTAAGAGAAGTGATACTACATTGAAAGCCAAAAAACATCTTTTTTCCATGGGTTAGGTGTCCTGTATTACAAGTTGAAAGTTTAAGTTAAATAATTGTATGGCCTTAAGCTCAATAACTCAATCGCTCGTAACCCTAAGTAAGAGCACTTTACTCGTTGAACTTGGTTGTCTCTAAGAAACTTGGCAAAAAGAAAAGAGAACGAGAAAGCTATAAGAGAATGGGAAACTTCTTATTACTCAAATAACGTGTGTACAAATGAGGGGTGGGGTGTCCTCCTATTTAATCTCTAGTATCCCTTAACTACTCATAATAAATGTTATACAAGGGAGTATGACCAAGTGTGGACAAATTTATTTATATCCATCTAGAATATTCTAAGACTCGATGGTTTCATGTAAGCCACAAAACCTCCATGGAGTGAAATTGGGCCTTTTGATGGTGCTTAGTGCTCTTTGGTAGCTCGAATGGATGCCAAATTTGTCGAGACATAACATTCTCTCCCACCTAATTGAGCTGTATCCTCGTCGCTTCTTCCTCATGGAACTCGTTGAACTTGTTCTTTAATTGCCACTAGGCATCCCTCGATTCCCTACTATCCTCGGCATCGGGTAGCCCTTTCCATTTCACAAGGTATTCTTGCCTTGGAATGTGATATTATTACCTAAGGACCCGATCGAATAAGATGCATTCAATTTCCTTGTCGTGAAATGGCTCAACTTGGGTCGTCTAAGTCTTCATGAAATGACATCTAACATGCTTACATGGAAACCGAATGGACTTTAAAATGAGTAGGTAGCTCGAGCTTGTAGGCCATCTTGCTTACTCTCTTGATGACTCAAAAAGGTCTCTTGTATCACCGCATAAGGACTTACAACGTTAGATCTTAGATTTTTTTTTTATAATTTTTAAATATTTGTTTACATTTTTTAATTTTTCAGTTATTTAATATTTTTATAGTTTAAATATTCTTACAATTTTTATAAATTTTTTTAATGATTTTTTAACAATTTTTAAATTTTTTTGGTCCGTGGTCAATGCCCAATCAATGTCAGCCAACTCCCACATCAACGGTCAACGGGGATACGTGATGTGTTCTGATTGGTTGCTGATTTTTTAAAATATCGATAACAATATGGGCCAAATATAATGAAATTATAGTTCAAGTATCAAAATGAGAAAAAAAAATTTAATATCAATGTGGGGAAATGAGTATAGTTCAAGAGCCAAATAATGAATAAAGCCTTAATAATATGATTATGAAATTAAAGCATAATGATATATACGTTTAATTTTATAAACAAGATAATTGATATTTGATTGAATTCAAATAAATAATATTTAGAAATTATTTTTAAATGTAAATACCATAATAGTAGATTGTGTGAATTTTTTTTATATATATAACATCTAACTTAAATTTAATTATCAACTATTAAAGAATATTGTTAGCATTGAGTAATTTATTGTATTATTATATCTATTTCAATTTTAATCGTGTATTTAATTTGTAAAAAGAGTGATAAACTTAAAAAGATTTCTTTTAAATAAATTTGAAATTGTTAGTTGAATAATTAAACCTAAGCAAATTCAAAGAATTGATTATGAAAATATAATTTGTAAAACACTATAAAAATTATATGAAAAAAGTAAAAGGGTTTATGTTACAATTTTCTCTTCAAAAAATGCTTACTTTCTTCCTTTACCAACGGGTTGATAGAAGCTTTGGTCCACTAAAATGAATATTTTTTTTTATTTAGATCCTTTATAAAATTTGATTTACTCCTTCAAAATTTATATACCCACCCAATAAGCCCATCAAACAATGAATGTTGGCTACTTCTTTCAGGTCATACAAACGAGACACATGCTCCAAGCATAATGTATAGTTGCTGATGAATAAAGTGCACATGGAAGCTACACCAGTTAACATCTGATAACATAATAACAAGAACAAACATTAATATTTCATGTTTGCTATATCAGTCTATCACAACTCAGTTTTCAAGGGTTTTTGGCACATTATGCTTCCCTGAAAGTCTAGTAAACTATATTGCAGAAGCTTCAATCTCTCCTCCTCTGTCATGTGAGAAAACCCTAAACCGTTAACCCATGTGTCGAGTGCAGCAGGCACGGCGGGTAAAATTAGCTTCTGCACCCCCAGTTTGGCTAGATTCTTTTCGATTTCATCCACCAACGCTCGACACATGCCGCGACGGCGGTGGCTGAACCTGGTGGCAACAAGGGACATTTCGGCCACAATGTCACCATGTACCCTTACGGTAGCCACAGAAACCAGATCATCGTTTTTCTCCAGAACCGCAATATAGAATCCTTTGAAATTCAATCGTTTCAGCTTTGACCCTCGGCTGAAGATCACAGCTTCGACCAGATCTCTCCCTGTGTGAGCATCTTTACTAGGCTCAAAACATTCATGCATCACATCGAGTGCAACATTCAACTTCCTGTGATTCTCTGCACAAGAATCCAGGCCACTGGGGCAATCGGTATAGTCGTCTCCCTTAGAGTAGGCCTCCGACTTCAACAATGTCCAGGTCAGATTGTTCCCCACTGGAATCGGTTTTCCAGTAAGATTTCGCAGGCCGGAAAATATCTTTTCACAGCTATGGCTGCAAAACCAGTTTTTTTTCCCAGCCACTTCATTTGATTCCATCAACTTGAGGCACCCAATATGAAATTTACGCTCACATTGTTGACAAGCAAGAAAATTATCATCATCGCTTACAGTTCCAATACAACAGATGCAACAACAGCAGAAGGGGCAAAACCAGTCACCATCTGGAACTTCCTTGAGGCCCACGCAATTGACATGGAAAGCAGAAGGGCAACGATCACAGCAAATTAATTCTCCCCCATCGCAACAAGCAGAGCAAACATCATCAGTCCCATGTGGATTCGAATCGTCCTTCTTCACAGTTGTGGGGATCGTCATCATTGAATCATGAACTTGTCTTTGACAATCAGAAAGAGATCTGCCACTGCCATCGTCCAAGATAATATTAGCAGCCGGCCTATGGTTGGTACTACCCGCATGAGACTCAAAGGCTGTGAGAGCAAATACCCTGAAACAACAGTCACATTGAATCCCTGTTCGAGTTATCCTTCCTCTCATCAATGGATTCCCTGCTTTATCCCGGTAATACACTTTCCCCAAAATCGCAACCGCATTGTTGTCTATCAACCAAGAGAGAACAGTTCTCGGGTTACGATGAGATGAATTCGGGACAAGATCCTCTCGTATTCTATAATTCGCTCGTTTGATCACCCGAGGTTCGCCTCGACATTCTTGTTTTCTCACCGTCTTCCCTCTTTTGGGTGGCTGCAGGGATTGGAATGGAAGAGATTCACGGAAAGGATTTTCTTGAGTTAAACTCTTTCTTTTCAAGGGTTTCTTGGGCTCCAAGTCAGCAGCCGCGGCCTCCACTATTCCTCCTCCTCCCTTAGCCCCTGGTGTTTCATCGATGTAACCTTTGCAGGCGGCTTTGAGTGTATAGTAAACCTTGCCTTGCGGAGACTGATACCGGAGTTCCTGCCTTCCCTTCTTCTGAGCATACCAGAAAATCCAACCCATGGAAGAAAGATGTTTTTTGGCTTTCAAGGTAGTATCACTTCTCTTACAACCAGGTTCTGCTCTACCCCCACTGTTGAACCAATTGAAAACCGCATCTGCCATGCCTGACTTTCTCTAAAACCAAACAGGAAGGACGATAGAAAACATTGAAAACAACTTTAAATAGATAATAACTCTATTTAAAAAGATAAACATAAAATAAATTTTATTTGAAAATAGTTTTTTAATGGCGGACGATTAAGCTTATTCAAAAACTAAAAATAGTCAAGAAAAGGAATTCTGAGAAAAAAGGAATTCTGTAATGATGATTTGGGGTTTGGGTATTCCAAGCTGAAATTAAAAGGTTGCATTTAGCTACTAACGGTTACAACTTTTAGTGCTTAAGGTTAGCGACATTATTTTTTAGTGTGCGATTCAAATTTTAGCTTTGATTTGATGATAGTTTATTATTATATTATCATGACTGAATTTTTATGTTTTTTAATATAATCAATTTTGTGTTAATTGTAAACTTATTTAATTAGTTAAGTAAAATTTGGTTAATGTGTTTTTTTAGTTTTAATGTTAATTTGATGAAAATTAATTGTTAATATTATTAGTTAATTCTGAATCTTTATCAACCCTAAAACTTGAATTAAACTCTAAAAAGTTAACATTGCTACCTTTGAGTATTAAAATCTATATCTTTTTTCAATCCTATTTTTAACCGCTTTCACGATGGTTCCCATAGAGGTGTGCAAGTTTCGGGTAAAACCGAATTAATTTGATGAACCTACCGAATTCAGTTAATTATTCGGTTAATCGAATTAATTCGGTCGAGGAGTCAATTAATAATTTTTTGAAAGTTCGGTTAACGGTTAATTTGGTTCGAAACTAGTCAGTTAACCAAATTAACTGAATTAACCGAATTTAATAAAAATATTATAATATATAAGAATTCGATCGAGGATCGATCAGTTTAGTTACTTTTTTGGAAGTATAAATTAATCGGCCGATTAATTCGGTTAAATTTTTATATGTTTTATAATTGTTTTAATTAAAAATAAAAAATATATAAATTTGGGGAAACTTTATCATGGCAAAGCGCTATGATGATGATTGTGAGATTGAATTTTGAAATGAGGAGAAAAATGAAAGATCATTTGAAAATATATTTTGTATGGATCACTGTTATGAAGGAATTTTTTGAAGCCTTTGATTGTGGTAATTAATTGATCAAAATATCATCGTAATGATTTAACGATGATAAAATTAGGATGAATTACAAGATATTAGATATCTAATCAAATTAATACTTTAAATCAAAATCAAAGAGTGATAGTTTTTAAATGAGAAATAATTTTATCATAGAAATTATTTTCAATCACTTAAAAACAGATAATCCACAATCCTTCCATCAACAGATTTTCAATTTTTTTTAATTTTAAAATTAATATTTTCTTTTTCCTGAAAAAGAAATCTACAAACTTCTCCGACAGTCCGGGAAACCTAAGGAACTCTAAAGCCTCAACTCGCCTCCCGAGACAAAAATTACTTAGATCACGTGTCTAACCCTGATTCCAAGTGCTCTATCCCTATACTCGCTTCGTGTTACAAAAATTACTACCATTTCCCGAATCGCCTTTCGCTTTATTTTTACATGTAAATTAGGGTTTGTGTAATTTTTGAAATCCAATTCCTTTCCTTGGCTTTATATTCTAAAAAGGTTTTTGTATTTCACGTTAATGGCTGCATCCTCCTACCATTCACTTCTGATATCGTCTTCCTTGTTCTGTTTGGATTCTTTTTGGCTTTTTCATTTTGTCGATCGTTGTTTAATTTCAAAGCTATCTCATTCTCAGATTCTTAGTCAACCTTGTAGTTTCTAACATATAAAAACCGACGGCCGAGAAGTAGTGACCAACATGGGAAAACGTAAGAATTTTTGTTCCTATATTCTTTTTTTTGGGTAATTTTTGCTAATTAATTTGATTAACTTTCCAAATTGCTATGGGTATTAGATGATTGATTGTTTGGTGAAGTCGCGTTTGAACAAATTTCTATTATTTGTTTTTGGGTGTGTTTGGCGTTGGTTTTGTATTTATTTTGTTTTAGCTTTTTTTTTTAAAGCTGAATAAAAATAATTATATGAATTTGGCAGGTAAAACTCAGCGCAAAAATGCGGCGATGTTAGATAGTGACGATGATAATAGTAGTGTAAGTTCATCATCGACCATGCGTTCCGATCGAATGTCGGTTTCCGGAGCTGAAGAAGTAGAGCTTAATAAGGATAGTTTACTTGATCAAGCTGTGGATAATTTATACGAGAAGAGGTTAGATTTAGTTGGATGAAAATGTGATGCATTCATATGATTTTCTTGTTACTGTGGTTAAGGAAGAATAGTTTGGTTAGTTGGAATTAGTTACTTTGTCAAGTTCTCGAGATTTCTCAAAATATTTTAAAATAATTATGCTTTTGACTTGGATATGGCTCAATTGGGTGTTTTTCTCCATTTGTTGAAGGGGTTCTACACGAGAGAAGGCTTTGGCCTCGATTATTGAGGCTTTCAACAGCAACTTGCAGCATGAGTTCGTGGAGAAGAAGTAAGTTGCTATCAAATGTTTTTTAATCTTGGGTTTGATTTATTTTAGTGCAAGAATTGCCCAAGGGATTTAGGATCATGGTTCTTGGCACGCTAAGAATTAGGAATAGCACACATTCGGTGGGATTCATTAGTTAATCAGACTTCAGATTACATAGTATTAGATTGTCATTTTCTATTACCAAGTATATTTGCAGGTGTGGGTGGAAGTGTTTCTTATTATTCAAAGTCATGGAACTTGGATCCATATGCTTCTAACAGTCATATTATTATCTTTGGCTGTTGTTCAGGTTTGCTACATTACTGCACCGGTGTCTGAATTCTATCAAAAAGGGGTCCCGCAAAGAGATATCTTTAGCTTCCCATACCATTGGTTAGTTTTGAAAGCTTTTGCAAATTCTAATGCATTCATGCATGGAAGAATTCGAGCTGATAAATTGTTTTGGTAGGTTTGCTGGCTTTAACTATTGGTCCCGGAGACAAAGCACGAGAAATATTGGAGGAATCAATCACTCCTGTTTCACAGGCTTTAAAGTCTGGTTCTGAATCTTCTAAGATAGCTTCGGTATGGTAGAACTTAAATTGGAATTTGTCCCCCCTAATGTTTTGTTGGTATTTAGATTCTCAACTGTTTGTTGTTTCACATCATCTGGTTTCTTATTATAGTTACTGGAGTGTTTGGCTATCATCACTTTTGTTGGGGGAATCGATCCAGAGGAAACAGAAAAATCAATGCAAATTATGTGGCAGTTGGTTCACCCTAAACTAGGCTCTAATGTAAGTATGGATGCCTGATTTTCATTAATTGAAAATCATCTGATAGTGTATTGAGGTTCATTGAATCAATTATTGCTTATATCTTGCTAACGGAAAAGCTCGATGATATTTTTATGCATTGTTATTTGCTTTATTTGAGAATTAATTTGTTCTGTTTAACTTGCAGGTTATTACTGTCAAACCTTCTGCTGTTGTAATAACAGCGGTTGTGTCTGCCTGGGCATTTCTTTTGACAACTATGGATAGATGGAGTCTCAGTCCCAAACTTTGGCTAGAGTGAGTGAACTCTACGGATTATACTTTTTTTCTTTGTAGTTTAGTATTAAAATCCCTCCGTATGTATCTCAGCAAACCTTGTGAGATTTTGATGCTCCCACGATATAATGAGCTAAGATACTGGTCAATCTTGAGAAATTATGCAGATCCATCACATACCTGTCTAGTTTGCTAGATAAGGATGACCGATCTGTTCGCATTGCTGCTGGGGAAGCACTGGAAGTAATTTTTGAGATGGGAAGCTTAGAGAAGTTTGTCACCGAAGCTGAAGGTTCAAATAATGGCTCAATTTCTGAAGGAAATAAATCTAAAAAAGGATTATTACATATACAAGGACTGAGGGCAAAAATTATGAATCAAGTCAGAGACCTCTCTGTGGAAGCTGGCGGTAAAGGTTCTGCAAAGAAAGATCTTAATAACCAAAGGAACTTGTTTAAGGGTGTTTTGGAGTTCCTTGAGGTACACGTATCGTTGCCTTCCATTTGCATGACCCACAATTGTAGGACAGCTCATGTTAATGTTTATTATCTTGGTGATGCTAGGATGGTTATTGTCCCGAGACATCAATGAAGATCGGCGGGGAGTCACTGCAGACATCGACATGGTCTCAGTTGATTCAGGTTTCTCTTCCCTCTTCTAGTTTAGTTTCCTACACTCATTACGTGCCTTGAATTCTTACAAATAGTGTTTAAAATTGCAATGCGACAGTTTAACTTTTTGAGGCGCTTTCTTGGTGGAGGTTTCACTAAACACATGCAGGTTCGTTGACACCTGTTGATGCAAATTGGAGGTTGATTAAGATCAACGTATAATTGTTTCACTTTTCACTTGTGCAGGAAAATGAGTTCCTTCAAGATGTTTTTGGGTTCACGCCAAAAAGGAATCTTGTAGGCAGTGAACATATATCCAACACTTTAAAGGTTGGTTTCTAATTGCTTAACTCAAGCGCTTATCTTTCAGTTTCTAATTGATTTAGGTCTAATTTTTAAGCTGTTACATGTCATTTTTTATTCTAGGTTGATATATAGATACATGTGTTGCCCAAAATATGAAATTAATATCGATTCATTTGGTGCAGAGAATGTACAAATCACCAAATTCAGTCATCAAAAAAGCAAGAACCCAGCACTTGAACAAGCAGCGGATGCTATCCGAGTTAAGTGTCATGGGTCGGCACAGTGTTTCACAACCTAAGCTAACCAACCATTAGGGCTTGCCTGGTTACTCTTTTGTTATTCTGATTGTATTCAGGGTAAAAACATTGGGCACTTTGCTGTCAACGTTGGTGATGAAGATTCATAAGGTTATGCAGGACAGAAACCGGGGAATGCGGTGCTGGATTAGCGTAGTTTTGGTTAATATTTGCGATGGCTCCACGTACAGATAAAATTGTAATAGTAGCGTTGAGTGTACCAATAATGAGTTTGCTCTGTCCATGGGATTGAGATGCTGCATGCAGTGAATAACAAGAAGCGGCCATTTCAGATTAGTGTACATCTTTCCTGTAATGAACCAATGATGTTCCTCTCAAGCTATATTATAGCAGTACTTATATTCAATATTACTTGGATTAAAATATGAGCATTCATCTCTGTATGAAAGAATATGTTGGTGTAGGATACATGTATGGTGTCCGTACATTTTGTCGCCGACAACGGAGATATCATATCGAAATCGAATAGGATGCTCCGACATTAGAGATGTTTATGGTTTGGCCTGAGCGTATGTACTGCATCTATATTCAGTACCAAACTAATCAAATTATTTTATTTTATTACAAATTACAAATGAAGCAGGGGATGACTATAATGCAGTTTTCGATTTTGATTTTTAGACACGTTGGTCAAATTTTATTCAAATTCATCTACTACTAGTTTAAATTAGTTTATATCTGTTGATATTGTTTTCATGTTTTAAATATATTATTTTACTTAAAATTTGGCAATTATATATTCTGTTAAAATTTCAAATAGAAATAATTGACGTTTTGGTATAATATATATAATATAAAAATTAAAAATATTATCTTAAAATGAACAAGAGAGTTGGATTGGAGTTTTAAATATTATATTTGAAATTTGTTGTTATACCATTTGATTCTATTTGAGTTTAAATATTTTTAAGTATTAATTGAATTTGTGGGAGTGTTGTAACTCATAACGACGGGAATATCGATTTATTATAAAACAAATATATAATATAAATAGAACTTGATTTAGTTAGTGTTAATTGAGTATTAATTTGATTAGGAAAACTAAGATGTTTGTTTGTAATTATAATAAAATAAATTACATCATTTGAGGATATTTTTGGTTTTTTTATTTTTTTAAGAGAGATTCATTTATTCATTCCATGAATAAGATCATACAATTTGTCGAAAAAATAACAAATATCTGTTATACGCGTTAAAAGAAAAGTTCTATCAATACAATAAAAGTTTTAGCTTTAGTATCAACAGAATATTATGGCATGTTGATAATCGGTTCTGTTATAACTCAAGCACAACATATCAGAAATAATTGCAAACACTTAATATAATAAAAAAATCAACACTAGATAGTCCAAAACGGCAGGCATAAATAGATAAAAGAATCGAGTATCCATCAAACTAGAGGGGATCACGATAAAACCAACTCTAAAATTACTCGCGAAAGCAAGACTAGATGCATGAGCAAGACAAAAAAAATGTACTACAAAAGTAGACAAAAACTTCTAAAAGTGAATATTTATTAAACAATGTACAAACAAACAAAACAGCATAAAAAAAAACTTAAGATAACACGAGTTCAAACAAAACTCATTAAATCATTTATTATTCTGAAACTCTTAAAACAGAAATAAATTAAGAAGTCAACGAAGAGCTACCCACTTTTTAAAAGAAACTGTCGGTGGTCGATGGTGTTCAACGATGATAGGCATTATCACTATCCATCACAACTTGTGAAAACAACAAAGATACCCACAAAATAGATCCATAAACTGAAAAAAGAGAACACGTATGAAGTGAATGAGAAGAAGAAAGAAAAAGATGATTGATGGGCAGAAAAAAAAGGCGCCTGCAAGCTAACACAGTAGCTAGGCAAAAACAAAAAAAAACACACGATTTCGAAAAAAATAAGTTAGGGTTTTTTTTAATATAAGAAATATAAGAATCCTAACTTATAATTTATGCATTTAAATATTGTTCAAATTAATTAATATTATGATATTTTAGTAAGAATACAAAAAATAATTTATTATAACTATTAAGAGAAAATTATATTTTGTTGGAGAGATGAAAAAGTAATTAAGTTCTCAAAAGTGTTTTTGAGAGAAAAAAATAAAAAAATTTAGCTTCTTCATTTGATCAAGAGTAATTTTGAAAAACCAAAAATCTCAATCAAAAGTTACTTATTTAGTATAATTTTTCTCTCAAAAGTTCTTATTCCTAGCAATGCTAAACAAGACCTAAATGAAAGCCCAATCGATGTGCAATGCCCTTCGCCACACACCTATCCACATTAGATGAAAAAAAAAACCAATTGAGTTTTAGTAGAGTTGACCTTGTGACTCAAACAAACACTTGTGACTCAAACAAACACAAAACTCATTGAGATCATTCGGGCATCAACTTTGTTAGGAAAATTAGAAAAACATAATTTTGTAATTAAAATAAATTATATTATTTGGGAATATTTTAATTTTTTTATTTAAAAATCTCAATTAAAAATTTGCATGCGGTTGGATTTGAATCATGCTATTTACATCAATAAAAATATTAATTTTTATTACTAATATAAAAGCTTTATTCTTATATAATGTTTACATTTTAATTGTATGAACATAGTTATATATTATTTCACTTACAATTTAATCTATTTTTATTTTAATCATATAGATATTTTATGTGTTGTTATTAATTAATCTCAAACTATATATTTTATTATATTTTATAAATCATCGATTTCGTAACTTAATTTTACATGGCCATAATGAGATTTAAAGTATGTGATAAATTGAGGCAATAAAAGAGTGGATTGTTGAATGACTTCTATTTTTAAATGAGTTTTTTTTGGTGAATTATATTAAGAGAATAAAATTTGAACAATAAATGTGATTAATTTCACTCGAACTCAGACCATGATAAATATTTTTAATTGTCAGACTCCTTTAAATAAAAAAAAATGAGATTATGTAAGAGATGACTTAAGAGGGCAATCTATTCTATTGTATTCCAAGTTGGTTTAATTCAATATTTGATTATTTTAATCTCCCATCAATTCTGTTTTAGTCAAGTATTCCCTAATTCATGGGAATAGTTTTGAAAGCTGCTGTGCCGACGTACGAATTGCCACCGCTTTCGTTTATTACTATTACCGACAGTTGTTTTGTTTTGTTGGGTACATAGTGGGAGTGGAAGATACGTCGTTTCCAATGATATACGGTGGTTGGACAAGTGGAGATCCACCGACGATGAACATCTATCACTGCACAAAAAAAAGTGTAGGCAGTAGCAGTAGTGATAGTAGGTCTTGCGATGCACCGCGTTCCCCTTTTGGGGAGTTGACTTGGAAAGCCGATGCGTTTGAGAAAATTCATTTCACACACACCTCCGGACTGGACCCACACTCTACTTTCCTTGCCCCTTTCTTACTACTATTCTTAGATTCAATCGCCTTTCTTTGACTCAGCTCAACTCCACTCACCTTCTCACCACTTGTTTCGCACCTTCCTTCCCTCCGCCCCCTTTAAAACCACCTCTTCTCCCCCACTCACTCCTCATCTCACAATTCCCCAATCATTTCCTCTTCCACACTTCTTCCTCTGTCTGAATTAGATGGCTTTAGAAGCTCTCAACTCTCCAACACCTACCACTGCCACGCCCCCCTTTCACTTCCATCCTGACACTTCCACCAATCTCCATTGCCTCGACTCTTTTAGTAAGGGTAAGCGTTCTAAGCGGCCGCGTTCCGAGGACCACGTCCCCACCGAGGAAGAATACCTTGCTCTCTGCCTTCTCATGCTCGCTCGCGGCGCTACTGACTCCTCCGCCTCTACCCTTCCTCACCGCCACCGTTCTCCCACTCCAACCGACCAACAACTTCGATTCAAGTGCAAAGTTTGCAACAAGGCCTTCAACTCTTACCAGGCTTTGGGTGGCCACAAAGCCAGCCACCGAAAGCTTTCATCTGGTATTCACGAGGACCAATCAACCTCAACCACCACCTCTTCCACTTCCACCTCCAACCCAAGCGGCAGGTCCCACCAGTGTTCCATCTGTCACAAAAGCTTCCCTTCCGGACAGGCCTTGGGAGGTCACAAGCGTTTGCACTATGAAGGCGGTGCTGGGTCTGCTAGAGGCGTTACGACATCTGAAAGATCAGCCTCCACCAGTACCACCAGCCAGCGGGGCTTTGACCTCAACCTTCCGGCTTTGCCGGAATTCCCGCCGTCAAACTTCTTCGTTTCCGGCGGCGATGATGAAGTGGAAAGCCCACATCCTGTTAAAAGGCCACGTCTCGTAATACGGATGCCACCTAAAATTGAAGTCAACTAAACAATTGCTGAATTCTTTTTTTTTTTGTCTTTGTAGGAATCATATTATATTTTAGATTCTTTTTCTTCTGTCGAATCATTTTTCCCCGTGTATATAGCAGTTGAAGAATTCTCCCGTCTCTCATTTGCTATAGTTGAAAATTAATTCAATTCAATTGATTATTTTTATAAATTAAAAACTCCACCACTTGAGATTATTATTTTACTTATCATCACCGCCTCACTGTTGTACAATATTCATACAGTTTTGTTAGAAACACGCTTTCATGGTTGGTAGCTACAATCAAATGTGCAATGCATGGGAATCTTCCACGTTATCCATGCATGTGTCTATTTACAAGATTCAGCTTTGTTTGTACGATTTTGAAGAAACCAAGCCAACCCCACTGTTTTTTCACCTTTTACCTTTCCAGGAACCTTCTTCCTCCAACTACAAACATACCTTTCAACTCCATATATATGTATTGCGTTGGACACTTCTCCTCCAACTTTAAAGCCTGTTCCCATGTAATTCTTGATTTTAAGTAAATAACCAAACATAATCAAATGAGTCCAACTCATCATATTCGATATAAATGATCCAATCCAAATTCCCGAACTAAAATGACTTCATCCACAAGTTGTCCATTAACAAGTCTAATTCCAATCAAATAAAGACAAATTTGCACAGTAGCAAAATAGTGTCATGGACCATGATTTTTGAGATTTCTTTTATTTTTTTTTAAACATTTGTTTTTAATATTTGTATATAATATATATTTTATCATTTGTATAATTATATGAAATAATAATAAAAGATTAAAACATAATTTGATTTTCATATTATAGATGATCATTATAATTTATTTTAATTGTTTTTTGCTATAGTAATTCAAGAATTTTGGTAAACTTGCTACTCAAATTTATGTGAATTTGAATTTATTGAAATTTGTCACAGACTTTTGTTTCTTTTTTTAAAATTAAAATTTTCCATTCAATTCTGATCTGAATATTTGAGCATGAATTTTGTAATTTTATTTTTAACGCAAGGTTTTTATTTAATGAAAAAAAGGACTTGTTATATATTAAAAAAGTTAAGTTTTTTTTTTTGTTATAAAATAATGTTTGGGATTAATATTTAATATTAATTATTTTTTTATTGTGATTAAAATAACGTATAAAATATAGTGTTATTAAAATTTATCTTCAAATTATTTTAAAATGAAATAGAATATCAAAATTCAATCCAACAAAGATGAATATAAAATAAAATAATAGTAGTAAATGTAAACCATTTAAAAGCTAAAACATTTATTTATGTACAATTCCAATTCAGGGATTTACTTGGTTGGCATAACTACTAGCTATACATAAAAGGACGACTATTTGGTTGACCTCTCATGCCTTGCTATTCATTAATCAAAATTCTATACATAAATTATCAATTTATATTTCATTCAGTATCTATGATTGATGTTGTTTTATTAAAAGGAAACGAAAATACATAAATTATTTTGGGAATTTTGTATAATAATGATGACATTAATTAATTAAATTATAGGCCAATGCTGAGAAGCTTCTCTGTATGACTTTGGGACCGGAACGTCGGCGTTCTACTTTGGCGGCACAATTCATGGTTTATATATACAATCGCTGAAGTCAAACTTTGAATCCACCGGGTTGGCGATGGTCTCACTCACTGTTTTATATAAATCCTCGTGCGAAGCTTAAAACATCAGGAAAAAAAAAAAAAAGAACGCCCGCCGTAGGGCGGGAACCTGCGACCGTACGGTTACAAGTACTGAACTGTACCGACTGAGCTAGACGAACTTAATTATTATGTAACCACGTAGCTCTTTTTTTTTTTTTTTTAATTAGCATCCAAGAACCAGAAGAGAAGCGCGTATAAACCCATCATTCCTTGTATGAAAGCTTTTATATATTACAAATCATGGAATTAGAAGCAACATTGATACATATTTACACACTTTCCGTTCTCCCATACAAAACTAAAAAACGAAGGTATCTTTATCTAACCCACCTTCACAATCACTACTCATTTCTTCCAAACTACACTTTCACGTACATTTTCATGTATAATTCAGTCATTTATTCAATCTTTTATTTATTTATTAGGAATTGGAAATGGCAGGCAGGTTGGTAATAGAGGACGTAGTTGAAATCAGATGAGCCTTGGAATTTTGTTGTCAAAGGTGGAAGGTAAACGGTTTAGTTGTGAGATGTGCGTTCTAAGGCTACATTCCTTCACCTGCTATTTACACAACCCTCAACTTTTAACACAATGTTTTATATCTGCCCGTTTCCTATGAATCAAAAGACAATACAGATCAACAATTTTACCTGCATGGTTGCAACTGCTGACAAAAGTTCTTTGCATTGATAAAGTAATGACACCTCATTTGAACTTAAACTTCCAAGTTCAGATGCCAAACACTTTACTTTTTCTACCTATCAACCAAGGATAAAGGAACTGATCAAAATCATTAAAATCTGCATTTCATGGAGGATTAAAATCTGCATTACCTTTGACAACAATGAGTGTATAGAGTGTGTTATTGCCTGTAATAAATCAACTGCTGAACAAATCGCATCCTGCAATTTTGGGACATCAACCTGTACAAATAAAAAGACAAGCAAGATGTTTCTTTTAAGACCCATTGGCAACTAAAATGCCAAACCTTAAAGGAAATTGTCAACACGCAGAAGAAGAAACTTACCCTTGCCCCACAAACTACTGGAAGGCGGACCATGCTAGCCATCAAAGCTTCAGTAGCCCCAGACAAAGAACTGCAATAATCATGGTCCAGGATAGTCCATTCATCCAAAAATATCATCTGCACTCATCAACCACCATAATGAGTTGTCATTAGATGAAAAAGCATTCGATTTCATAAATTGAAACATGCAATTTAAATCAGATATTTGAAAGAAATGATGGTTGTAGAAGACAAGAATATGAATTCCAGGTTTCTTCAGATGAGCGAGCAGCTTCAAGCACAACTTTTTTTGGGGGGGGGGACACAACCAAAGAGGTAGACAATGAGAAACTAGCAATAATTGAGATCAACAAAATGATGAGAATAAGTAAAACAAATGAAGAAAAAATAAAGTCAACAAGAAACACATCCACAGGGGAAAGATGGTTCGTTTTCTTTTTTGTTTGATAGTAAACTGAACTTCATTAGATTAAAAGGTGGGTATTCTTCCATCCAAATGACATCCTCAGTAAAGAGAAAGAATTGTTTAGCAAGCAAGAGTGCAGTTTCATTGCCCTGACTTTTAACATGATGGAAATAACAAGGGAGAGATGGTTCTTACGTGCCCCTTGAGGATGGAAATCAGCTTCAAGTTTTGCCTCAGCAACTGTAACTCAGTTCTCTTGGCTCTAACAGATTCTCGCAGTTTCGAGGTAGTAGTCCATGCATTATGGAGGCTTTTCTGTTATATGAACAGGATAAAAGGATTCTTCCTCATATTTTAATGAAGATAATAAAAAGCAATAACTGTAACTAATCTGAGAAACAAGAGATGGTGATAAATGCAACTATTATTTCACTTGTGTCTCATTTCTGAGATGTCAATAAGTAATCAACCATAGCTACTTTAAGATACATGTAATCTGCAACCTCTGCTTGCCTCTAATTTGATCAAGTTGTTTCCATCATAATGAATGCCCTCTTTGACTGGTTCCTTAGTGCAAGAAAATCAGCAACTGATGAACCAGCATGTTCCTCTAGAACATTTAGCATTCTTGATTTCCAATATTATTTCAAAATCAAAACCTACTGATCTCAGTGTCTGACATGGCCTCTGGATTTGGTCCGAAGGAAAAACCTGTGAAAATCAGGCATGCATTCTCTTTGATCCAATTCTATCCGTCATCACTTATCATACATTGTACTAAAAATATCCCTTTACACTCTTATGGAAAAGCTATTTATAATGAAAGAAAAACTTGTCCATGAGAGGAATAAAATTCCCCCTCCTCCATCCCCCCAAATTTCTAATTTCACCAATACTGCAGCCTCTCTCCCTAACATGATCAAACTCATTTTAAGCCACAAAACAACTTCCACAGGCTGCTTGCATACTACAGAACTTCTACACCACAAAAGCAATTACAACCAAAAAAGGCAGGGTGCCAAGTTCGATCAAGCAGAAGTGGCCTAAAGAATTTCAGCTCTACCAAGAGCACCACTCTCTGTTTTTATCAGAAATAATTCAATTGTTAGTCTGGACTGTTCTTGAGCTTTTTTTAAATTAAAAAAACCCTGAAATTCCAGACAGTAAGACAAAATAAAATGCGTGAAGCCGGGCAACATTCTAAAAAATTTGACATTCTAAAAGTAAACCTTAGCCAAAATCCTCAAAATGGTGTTGGTATGCAACGTTTAATGCTGCGAGCTGTACTGCCAAAATTACAATAAAGAGAATTCCTATAAATTTTATAAGAGTAAAGCATGCAAACTTGAAGCAAACAAACACAACGAGAGAAATTCAAAGTCACGTCTTAGAGTTGTACCTCTGCATTAGACTTTTGGGAAGACCGAGTAGCATCTGCTCTAGCATTAACAAAACGCCACTGCAACCACCGGTTATGAAGTAGCCTCAACAAATTAGCATCCGAAACTTTGTTCTCCCCAATCTTAAAGCCATCACCAACGAAGCTCAAAATCGACGGCCTAGTTACCAAATTATCATCCAAGCCATTCCTCAGTCTAGGACTCATTCCCCTCGTTGAAGATGACCCAAGCTTACTCGGTGACGTAGGCCGAACTGGCCCATGAATCGGCGATAACTGTCCTCTGCTGTTCAATACACCTTTTGGAGACGACAAAGGAGTATCAGTTCCGAACTTGTCTGGAACAATTAGCGTAGTGTGCGCTGTATTTTTCTTAAGAACGGGCGGGCCATGACGGGACCGGCATACCCGATTAGCAGTCTGTTGCCAGGACCGAGCGGAGACCATTATTCCCGGAGGCCCACGCTTAACGTTTACGTTAGCGGAGGAACTTTGTGGAGAACCTGACGTACTACCAGAAGAAACACTTTCAGTATCAGATGCAGCGAGACCACGTTGAGCCTTAGATTCAACGGGAGTAACGGCTGTTATATCTCTATTATCAGCCATGGAATCTTGCAATGCCCCAAGTACATTGCCATTAACAGAACCGTTTAATCTCTTCCTCTCATCGCTGCAAACCATGCTTCTACTAGTCACCGAGTTGGGTAGCCTTAACCTCGCCGGCCACCGCTCCGTCTTTGAAATTTCGGTTTGCTCTGTTCTTCTCGTTTCCAGCGTCGGTTTGCGCCTCTTGGTGGTTTTTTTCTTTGTGGGACATGGTGATGGAGCTGGTTTAGCTTTGCTAACCTTGTCAGCAGTGTTGTTGTTAGCGTTGTCAGTTTTCAAATGCATAGGTTTATTAGACGGCGGGGTCACCTCATGTTTCCTCTCCACCGGATGATCCCTCTTAATAGCCGATGAAGTCGTGTGTTTTGTGGAAGAATTTGCGTGGGATGAGGAGGTGGAGATTCGGGAATTTTGAGGGGGCGGAGGGATGGAATTGTGGGGGTCGGAGGGCAACAAAGGAGGCAGTAGCCCACTTTCTCCCAGGTGTTTGGGGTTTAGGGTAGCAGCAACCATTGGGGGGGGGGGGGGTGGCACTCACAAAATTCAATTCGACAGTCTGATCCTTTAAACTCACTCTCTTCCCAACACGTAAACGTATCTAAATTCAAAACATAAACACCTCCAATTTTATATTGAAAAAGCTTTTAGGATTTAACAGATTCTATTCTTTAAACATAAAAACTCAGAATTTTGAGAGAGGAGAGCGTGAGAGGGATGGGGGAAATGTACAGAGTTAGTATAGATTGAGTTTGTAGTATGTAATTTAAAGTGAAGGGAATGAAGTGTAGTGGCGGGGTTTTATGGGGATGGATGAGTCGCGTGGAGGAGAGTCAACCTGTGTAGATCTGTTACTAAACTACTTACACGTGGCTGCCACGTTTTTAGTTTTCTTTTTCGGATGTTATTCCAAGATTCATTTCTCTTCCATGATTAATTATTTTATCAATTTTTCTTACCATATCATTTTTATTAATTAAAAATAAATATATTATTTTTTCTTTCACTGTATATTTCAAAAAGAAATCATGGATGACGTAAAAAAATTTAATTTAATATTTAGTATTTAAATTTGTCATTTTTTATTAATTTGGTATCTAAATTTTTTTATTTAATTTAATATTTCAACTTAACATTTTTTTCATAATTTGATACTTAAGCTTTTTTTGATCCAATTTGATATCTGAACTTGACATTTTTTTCTTATTTGGTGCCTAAGCTTTTTTTTTTTAGATTTAATTTGGTACATAAATTTATTAAATATTATAAAAAAAATACACAAAACAATAACGGTGTTGAATTTTTTTTTGTTATACTACCAAAATATTGTCAGTTTTAGAGAAAATTCATGTTAAAAATAGATATTAACCTATGCTTAACAAATTAATATAAAAAAGATTAAGTACCAAATTAAAAAAAAGAGTCAAGTTTAGGTACTAAATTAGAAAAAAATGTCAAGTTTGAGTATCAAATTGGACCAAAAAAAAGTTTAAGTACCAAATTAGATAAAAATATTAAGTTCAGATACTAAATATTATATTAAGTCAAAAAATGATGTTTTATTTTTAATTAATAAAAATGATGTGATAAAGAGGATTCATAAAATAATTTTTCCTCTACCACCCAAACGCTTTACTTTCTATTCCATATACATTCTTTGAGCAAAAATAAGTAAATTTTGGCATTTAGCCTATGAATACAATATTTTTTTTAATTTGGTCTTCAAATATTTGTTTGGCCTATATTAGTCTTTGAATTTGCTAATTTTTTCGGTTTTAGGTTATCAAAGTGTCACTTCATCTCATAAAATATCACGTCATCTCATGGATAAAGAATATAAAAAATTATCAAGTTCATGGATTAATGTGGACCAAACAAAAAGTTTAAAGATTAAATTTAAAAAATTGCTAAGTTCAAAGATTAAATGTTGCCTTATCCTTATGAATTATACAGATGAGATTTGATACATTTCAAAGTATCACGTTATCTCATAGTCTAATTGTTCCTTAAGGTTATGGGAGGAGATACTAGAGGACGGTTGAGACTCAGTGGTCAATAGCGGAGCGTAGTAGAGACGCAGGGGGGTCATGGCCCCCCAAAGTTTAAGATTTTTTCAATTTTCCTCTTTGTATATATGGTATGGCTCTCCCCAAAAGATAAGTAACCTCTTCAAGGTTTAAGATTTTTGCAATTTTCTCCTTAGTATTAAAAATAATAATAATAAATTTATTTTTGATAAAAACCAAGTGAAAATATTCTTGAATAAGCTAAATTATTTATGATAACTTTAGAATGATATTTTTGTTAAATAGTAAATTAATACTTATTTAATAATTTACTTAAAATAATAATATTTTAGAAGTAATATAATATATATATATATATAAAGAAAAGATGAACATATTTTTATCATCTTTCCTATTCATATTCGTGCCTAATAAGAAAAGAAGAAAATATTTATCATTTTTCCTCCAAACTTTAAGTATAAGGTATGTTTTTCTTCAAAATTTTCATAGATTTTGAATCTCTGAAGCTTGTTTTATATATATGTACCAATAGTTTTTTATATTATCAAGTATATTAAAAGTTGCCATTAAAGGATTTTGATGGAAGCTTACAAAATTAAGTGAAATGTGTATGTTTTTGGATGGAAATTGATTATGAGATAATTTTTAACTTGTTAGAAGTGTAAAACAAAACAAAAATAACTAGATAATGTTATAGTAAATTTTGGCCAAAGTGAAGGGGAGGAAGAAAATTATGATCACTTTGTTTAAAATTATGTAAATGATAGCTTGTGAAGTAGTGAATATTCTGATGAAAACAGAATAAAAAATGATTAACCAAGTTGAAAGTTATTTGAATTTAAGTTGTCAACTAGATAAATCATGTATATTCAAGTTTTTCATTAGTAGTTGATTTACTATATCTAGCTATATTAATTTTATTTTTATGAAATTTGAATCGATTTTTTATATGTTTAAATCGAATGTCATGTTGGAATATTGCTTCTTTTGAATCGATTGCTATGATTTGTTGGAATACTGCTTCTTTTGAATCGATTGTTATGATGGAATAATGCTTCTTCTTCTTTTGAATCGATTGTTTATATTGTTAAATCGATTGTTACGTAGCACATCTAATTTTAACTTGTCCCCCTAAGATTAACATCTTAGCTTCGCCACAGTCAGTGGTAGCTGGTGGGATGGAGGCAGCAGGTGGAATGGAAGTAGCTGGGTTGGAAGCTAGTGGTATGGTCAATGCCACTATGAACTATGAGAATGATGAAAGAGGAATGGAGAGCAGTGGGATAGGTTGGTGCAACGATTGAGTTGAAGGGATATTTTGGGTGAGGTTTTGGTTTGAAGGAATATCAGAATTAGCGGGGTTGATAGAGTTTGTTGGGTTGAGCAGCTACTAGAGTTTATTGGAGACGATAAGCGAGGTAGTGAACATAGTATGCAAATCGACACTTTTTAGCAAATAACGCTTGCATGCCGTTCAATTCACCACGCATATTACTTGCACCATCATATCATTGACCACGAATATCATCCACATTAAGGCAATGATGTAAAAGAACTTTACAGATTGCCTTCTTTAAAGCTAACGACGTGGAGTCCTTCACATGAACCAAATCAAAGAATTGTTCATGCATAAAACCTTCTTTATCAAGAAACTGCAATACAATTGTCATTTGTTCTTTCTTTGACTTATCACGAGCTTCATCAACTATAATGCAGAACTTTGAATCTCTAATCTCTTCCCGAATGCATCTCTGGATTTTACTCGCCAAAATAGAAAGAATCTCCTTATGAATAGTTGGACTGACATATTGTGCATTTTGAGGGGCAATTTTTAAGACAAATACCCTCATATCTTCATTATAAGAAGCCAGGAGTTTCATTAGTTAGAGGAAGTTACCTTGATTTCTTGAATCTTGTGTTTCACCGCGTCACCTAAAGGAACAACTTTGAAATAAAAGCCACTTGACAACATCTATTGACATATTGAGCTGTAGTTGATTTCTTGCAACTTGTTCAGAATTTTATATTTCAATAATCCTCTTAATATTTTGCAAGGAATTCTGAAGATCGAGATAATTTTCATTGCATTCTTATGTAAAGAATTTGCATCCTTACCCACATGAGTAACAAAAGGACATTTAGATCCTTCATTGACTTTCTTCCATGATCGAAATCCTTGGCTTGTAATAGTATTTCCATGATGCCTAAATGAATTGTTAAAGAGAAAATAAGGAAGGCAACATGAGACATTCTTACTTGGTGAAAACTTGAGCCGCGAATAACTTGTACCAAGGTGGGATAAATCGGTGTCCATTCTTGTCAATATACTGAGGAGATGTTGGAGCCTCACTTGGAGGAATCGATTGATATGGCTCAAACTTAATGTAAGCTCCATGGACTTCGTCCTATTAATTTGGAGGGTAATACCAAACAGATTTTCGAAGTCTTGGATCACACTCTAAAGAAGAAGCATCAAACTCCTTTGTTTCAACTCTCGGAACCTTACAAGGATTTTCGGGAACTTGAGAAGACCCGATATCTTGTTAAGGAGCTTAGGAAGAGTTGATATCTCATTCAGGATCTAGGAATTGAGAAGAACTGATATCTCATCTAGGAGCTTGGGAAGACTTGATATATTGTTCAAGAGCTTGGGATTGAGAATACTTGATATCTCGTTTAGGAGCTTGGAAAGATCCGATATTTGATATTTCTCCACTAATAATAGAATGTTGAGGAACCGATTAATCGTTATTGCTTTTTGACACAATTTTCTTGAAAAAAGATTCGATCTTTTTGTTGACCATAATTTAACCGAAAAACTTGAATACTGTAATAATATATCAAACAACAACATATTAGGAAAAAGAAAAAAAATAAGTCAAATAAATAAATAACATATTTTATGCAAAAATATTTACTGAGAGGTCTTTTACATAAGGAGTCGAAAGAAAGATAATTTGTATTTTTTTTTTACTTTATGCTCTTAGTCTTGGCATCAAACTCCTTTCTTTTTCTATCAACACACCTTACTACAGAAAGATAATTCCTTAACAAGACATACAAATCAAAATGCAAGAAAGTCACTAATATAATATGTACGAGTATGGGTCAAATCAAATAATTTTGGAATTTGGCTTTAAAGTCCATATTGGATCTCTAGGTTTAGTCTTTTAAGGCCATCATGTATTATATTTGATTATTATTATTATTATTTGCCTAAGGGAGACTAATGTTATACAATATGGACACCAAATTTAAAATACATGATAATTTATATATAAAATTCAAAAATATGAAAATTTGACGCCCCTGGATTGATCCCTGTCATCATGTATTATCGTTTATAATTTTAGCAAAATGTGACGTTGAACAAGTCAATATTAATGAGCTTAGTTGATTTAATTTAAAATCAATAATTTTGCAGGCTGCTTCGCAAAACAAATCTGACTGTATTGGCAAACGAATCACAAACGAGAATTGTTTGTTCCCTTTTTATAATCATTTATGTTTTTATTTTACTTAAAATTTCAAAATTTTGAATTCGTCTTCAATAAAATTTTGAAATTATAATTATTATCAAATAAAGTTTTAATATAAACCTATCAATATTTCATTTTAAATGAAGATTTATTTATAATATATGGGTTATTATTTATTAAATTGGTGATAATTTTTTTTTAAATATTTAGCCTCACCAAAGTGCAATGCAAGGCAAAAGAGCAATGCATTTCACTATCCATCCAAAGCATATTTAAACCAAAAACAAATGATCACTTTGCTTAATTATTTTGGTATATCTCATAAAGCAAGCTTCTAAGTATCTTTAAAAACAAAATTTTCAAGTTGTCTTTACTCAATTGCTAAAGGCATACTTTAGGGTGCAAAAAGAAGGCCTTGAAATCATCTTTCTTTGAGTTCTTCTAACTCCACCCACTACTTTAACCTTCTTCCCATCTCTTTCATTTATCAAAATCTTTCATTACATTCTAATTTCTTACTCTTACCACCTACCATTTTACTACCTTTCCTTTAATGCTAATATTTTCAAGCTTTATTAATAAATGTCTTTCAACTATACCTTATATTTCATATTAATTTTAGAGAATGTCATAGCGATTACTCACAATTCGATTGAGAGATTGAAAAACACGCTAATAAGTAGAATTCAATAAATTCTAGCCTTTGAAAAGAAATAGTCATTGGGATACGTTCCTAGAAAGACTAATTGGATAGCAGATGCCATAGTAAAAATAACTTTTTCTAGCAATGAAATGTTGCATATGTTCGAGGAATCCCATTAAAGAGATTTTGAAATAAGTCTCTTCCTTGGATAACTAATATTTGAATATTTCTATATAATATTTTGTTTTATTAAATCAAAAAAAAATTCATATTAATCTTAAATTGTTTTTTTTTTATCAAAAGCGATACGAAAACTATAAATTTTATCTTAATTTACTAAAAAAAACGTAAGTCAGTAAAAACATGCCATATGATCCACTCTTATCGGATATTATATACTTTTTAAGGTAAATTATTTAGTTGATCACTTAATTTTTAGGACGCTTTTATTTTAGTCATTTAAGCATTAAGTTTCTAACGACGATACGAAAACTATAAATTTTATCTTAATTTACTAAAAAAAACGTAAGTCAGTAAAAACATGCCACATCATATTTACACTTTCATTTTGATCATTCAACTTTTAGGTTGCTTTTATTTTGGTCATTAAAAAATTATCTTTTTTTTTAAATATTGGTTGGGGTAAAAAAATCAAGGATTAATGTGAAAAAGTGATAGAAACTAAAATAATATACAAAAATTGTCAAATTGTATCTGTTTATCCTATTATCGAAATTCTAGTCTTTTTAATTATTGAAATTTTAAATTTAAAAACATCAAAATAAATTGGATAGGTTGCTGAAAAGTTTTTATCTATTGATAATGTCAACCAAATTACTGTAATATTAAAATTAATTAATTTAATCTCCTTTTAAATTTTAAAATTTTATTTTATGTTTCTAGATTTATCTTTAACAAAATCAACTCAAATAATTCATATTTAATAATTATCTACAAAACTTAAATTTCTTTTGATTATATAATCTCTAATCTTCCATGCTAAGCTAAAAGTAAAGGAAAAAACGCCTTGCAATTAATTAAGTTAATTACTTGTTCTTCGTTAGGGTAAAGAAGTGATGAAAAAATTACGAGTTTTATTTGAAATGGAAGATAAAATTAATTAATTAATTAATTGTATGTATTTTTCTTTGTTTTTAGCTTAGAATGTAAGACTAATTTTCATTGATGATTTTTGAAAATAATTTTAAAATATCAAAATAAATTAAATAAATTGTTGAAAAAAATTTTATCTAGTGATAATGTCAACTGATTTGCCACTATAATTTTGAATTTTAATATTTAAAAAATATATTTCAAAATTTATAATTTTCGACAATGAGATAAACAAGTACAATTTGACAATTTTCGTGTATTATTTTAGTTTATACCATTTTTTCACTTTAATCTTGGATTTTTTTTTATCTCAATCAATACTTAAAAAATATATTTTTTGGATCACCAAAATAAAAGTGACCTAAAAGTTGCGTGACTAAAATGGAAATACAAACAAGATGTGACGTGTACAGTTAACCATTGTAGAGATTTAATGCTTGGGCGGCTAAAATGAAAGCGCACTAAAAATTAGATGACCAACCAAGAAATTTACCCTACTTTTTGAGTAAAATGAGAAAATCCTAATTTATGTACCACTTTTGAAAAAAACACACCCTTAAAGACCAATTTAAAAATTGTGAGTTGGTGTCAACCATCAACCGAGTCCCAACTCAATTAGAAAATTATCAAAAAATCATTTTGTTTGCAAAGTATGTTATATAATTATATGAGTGTTTCCATCTTTTTATATTTAAAAATCAATAAAAGTATATCTAAAGCAATTTTAATTTTTATTTGAAACTTTAATAAGTGTATCTATATTCTAAATTTTTATATATTTGTGAATAACGTTGTTGATTGAGTTAGTTTCACAAATGAACAGAACACCAACTCAGGATTAATGACAAAACAATGATAAATAATTGTATTCGTATTCTTCATATGATATGTTTTTGTGTTTAAATTCCGTTTTACTCACAATCTAATCTAATGTTTTTATTTTAATATTGTACCTATTTCACGTGTTATTAACTATTATTATTAGTTTTGAATCATACTTTTCATTATTTATTATATAGTACTTTTAAACACATATCTATATTTTAAATACATAATTTCCACACGCATACGCTTATGATAATTTTTCTAATATTAATAAATTCTTTTGAAATTAATTTAAAACATGTATTTTATTTAAATTTAAAATTTAAATCAAATTTAAAATTTCAAGTCGAAATTGCTATGAAAAAAAAGAAAGCCTAACTTTGCACCATGCTCCATAACTATAGATGAACATTAACATGAATGGCTAATGATTTATTCCATGATTAAGAGAAAGTATATGAATCCATTTCCTTCCCATTCTTTTACATTAAGGAACCTTTCTTTAATAAATCTGTGTCTTAATAAGAATTGCAAAGCTTGTGAATTTACCAACAAGTGGTTGACAAACCTAAACAAATTGCTTTTTCCATTTTTTTTAATCTAATCCTAAACAAATTATTCATTCTAGATCAAATATTTAATCTTTATTTTGATTTAAACTCGAAGGTTTACTCGGATAGATCATATATAAAAATTAAATTTTAACAAATATAACTCTTATTTGAAGTACAATTATTGCTTTCTTTAAACTCAAATGAGTATGGGCCAGATTCATATTAAGTTCGCAGATGGAGTTCGCAGGTTGAGCTCGTATGATGCTAAGTGTTCGTAGGAGGAGTACCCACATTCTCCTACATCACACGTGGGATCGCATATGGGACCGCATAAACACGTGTTAAATCTAGAATAAAATTAGTGTTGACATACATGGAACTTACCTAGTATATCACATAAATGAACAGTATCCATATCATATAAATATACAATCTTACCATCTAAAAAGACAGAGAAAAACACTCAACAACACGAGTAACAGAAAAATTAGTTAAAATAGAATATTAACACTTGATTACAGATTCGTTGCTCAAAATATTGTTGTAAACTAGCAATTATAGCTAATTATAATGGGTTTTATTCAAAGAATATTGATAAAGGTAAGTATTCTGTAGATCTATCAATTTCCGCAAGGTTTATTTTTAAATGGAGATAGGAAGTGGATGAGTAGGCAAATTGGGAAGAAGAGAGCATATATGGGTAGAGTTTAGTCTGTTTGGTGAGAATGCCAAATTAATTATATAGGATAATCAGAGTTAAATATGGGAAAGTATTTAACATAATAATTAGTTTAACAAATGATGATCAGTAGGAGATGGAAATCGCTGCCTTCACCATCACTTTAATCCTATAATTGTAGTTAAAGTAAGTAATCTTTATCAACTAATGTGTTTTCTGGGAGCCATGGCCAGAATCAATCATTTTTGTATGCTCCATTTGCTTTAATTTCGTGATTTTGATATCTACTTCAACCTCCCCCACCGAACCTCCCAAAAAAATAAACAAAAAGGTTAAATCACTTTTAGGGTTGTTATATAATTATAATAAAATGTATAATAATTTGATTCGGGATCCGACTCGAAATATCTATAATTCAAATAATTTCAGACACTACTCCATTTGGAGAAAGAGGCTTCTACTCTGTTTTCTGAACGAGAAAATCATCCCCTTCCATCTTGACCTCTATTGATACTGAGTATCAACAAGAGTCTTGAATTTGAAATTTTTTACATTGGGGTTTGAATTTTTTTTTGTCTAAATTAGATCTTGAGCTTGGCAATTGTTTTCACGTTGTTCTTATCCAAGTTAAGCCCTGAACCTGACGCTTGTTCCTACATTGGGGCTTGAATTTTTTTTTGTCCAAGTTAACCCTTGAAAACCGTAGAGCTCAGGCTCCAATGTGGGAACAATTTTCAAGTTCAGGCACTAATATGAGAATATTTGTCAAGTTCAGGGGTTCACTTGAACAAAAAATTCAAACTCCAATGTGAGAAAAAATTGTCAAATTCAAACCTCAACATGGGAACAATTGTCAAGTTTATAACCTAACTTGAACAAAAAAAAGTTCAAATCTCAATGTGAGAAAAATTGTCAAGTTCAGACTTCAAATAGTGATTTAATGCATAAACAAATAATAATGGTATTATATAGATTCGAGTTAATTAAATGTTGAATAGGGATATATTTTTAGGAAGATTCAACGTCCAAATAACGAAGTAACCAATTTGGTAATAGAAGGTTGGATGATATGAAGGCAAACCAATATGAAAATGGTAAGGAAATAAAGTTAAAGAGAAGAAGAGAGAGAAAATAGGGTTGGGTTTAGTAAGGATTTGGTGGTGATTCGGTCACCATCTCGTTAATATCTTCTAACTCAAACCACCATAGCTTTAATCTTTGGTAAATCATGAGGTCCACCATGATTGGCTTCCATCCATATTTTTCGCTCTATGCTTGTGATGGTTGCCTTGATAGCTCAACGCCCAGGCAAAGTGGCAAGCAGTTTAACACATATCGCTACTCAATATGTTTTAGACATTGCCTTTAAGTAACACATTCACTAATATTTTGAGGAGTTGGTGGTGGAGAAAAGTTTTCCGGATTTGGTGTTTTTTTTTTTGGTAACAAAATATAGATAATATCAATTACGAGTTAACAATAGGATCAGGGTTAGATAATCAAAAACATCTGTCAAATCGTATCTAATCGTCAACTGATGGAGAAGTCACATGAAAATTTCTCGCACCAATGGGATAATCTTTCATCAAATCAAAGGCGAATCTAGGGGGGTTGGCAATGGCCCTGACACCCCCCCCCCAAAATGAAAATTGTTGTTTAGGTCCTTTAAATTTTTTTTAAAATTTTAAATTAGTAAAGATAAAATTGCACTTTGCCCCTCCCTAAAATTATAAAATTTTGATGTAATCCTGTAAAAACTATAAAGATATAGACTATCAAAAATTAAAATTTAATTTCGATCTTGTTTAAAAAAATTTCTGGCTTCACCATTGCATCAGATCAGCTAAAGTATCAACAGCAGAATTCACCTCTCTAGGTACTTGTTTTATGAGTACTTTCCACTCGCGACTATATAGTTCTTGGATAGACAAAATTAAATCTCTATTTGAATGTCTTTTGTAGTCTCCATGAATGACTTTAATAGCTAAAGTACAATCTGTTTCAATAATAACATTTACCCATTTATCCTTCCAAGCTAATTGGAGGCCATCATAAATAGTCCAAAGCTCAACTTGTAGCACACTACATCTCCCAATATTTCTTCATAGTCCTCACATCCATCTACCAAACTCATCACGCGCTACTATTGCCGACCATATTTGTAAAGTTAAACTTACACTCATTTTAGGCTTGATTATATTATTTTTTAAATTTATGAAAAATATTTATATTATTATTAATATAGTATTTAATAATTCTATACATTCACTCATTTATTAAAATTTTATATATAGGCATATTAGCAAATTTTTTTAATATTTAGATTATATTATTATAAATTATTATATAATTAATGTTTTATGTGCTATAATACAATCTTAGGAAGTGGGACAAGCTTAGACTTTTAATATTCGAGTTTGAGTTTGGTTATTACTTAAAATGGGTCTTAACTTTTTTTTTTGTCTAAGTTTATTTTTGGGATCTAATATTTTTGTTCAAATCTTTTCAAATTTTGGACAAATTTTTAGGTTTGGGTGGATAATCTGACTCATGAATAGGTCTAGTTAGGAGTTGGTAGTGGCTTCATCCCAAAAATTTTCAAAACTTCACTTTAACTTTTTACAATAAGTATACGGTCAATGTCATAGTTGAGCCCTAAACTTTCATCTAATGTGTAATGTGGTACCTGTACCAATAGAATGTTCAATTTGATGCTTATATTGTGTTGCCATATGTTCATGTGCCCAAAAATTTAACACCTATTAATTCACACACTGATTTGGTAACCATGAATAAATGATATATGATATGATATTAATGTCATAGTTGATATATGACATTACACATTGAATCAAAGCTCATGTATAATTTTAATATTTATTTTTTTTAAAAATTATATAATATAATATAATATGATATGATATTTGGTGGGTTGAAGCGATTGTGTTTTTTTGTTGATAGGAACTGGATCAAGGGAATGGTAATCTTGGGCCTTGGCTCAATGAACGTGAATGTTGACGATCTCGGCCTAAGCTACTTTGTAGAGTAAATCCTATAAAATAATATTTCTGACATAAAAAAATAATATGTTACTTCAAACAAGTTTAAAATGCTTTTAAAATCGATTAAACACCGATTCGGTTCAATTGAATAAATTTTTGAAAAATTATAAAAATTAAAAATAGATAAAATTGATTTAACTTTTGATTCAATCAATTTTTTTTAATTTAATTAAATTGATTTATATCTTTTATTTCAAACCAAAATTTTTAATCAAATTGATCTTAATTGGAGGTTCGGTTGAATTAGAGGTTTAGGGTAAGTTTGAAAAGATAATACGTTTACATGCAATTAATGTAAAAATAACAATAATAATAAAGTTAAATATTGTAACGTAAGATGAAAAATAAATTAAACGTACCGTACCGTCTATCTAAACTCACACTTAAAATCCTTTTGAATGGACGTTTATTTCAAATTTAACTTCTTTTTTTTTTTTCTTAAGCTACAATACGTAATTATATCAACACTGTTGTTTTTAAAACCGAGAAAAGAAGGGAAGAGCAAGAAACATAATTAAAAAAAAGGGTTTCACATCACAAACTTTTACGGTTATGAGACCTCTACGTTTCAAAATCACTGCAGTTTCTGATTGGTGAAATGTGGTGGGATGAATCACACATCCCACGACGACAAACCAAACTGCACCACCCACCCTCCTAATTAAAAATTAATTGATTGTGATTTTTCACCTATCATTTAATTTAAAAAGAAAAACCCACAAAAATGAAAGTGACCCATCTTTTTATAAACTTTAATCGAAGATTAAAGAGCCTGGAGGAGAGCTGACACACCAACATGGAAGCATGTTTTCAAAGACTAAGAACAACCAAGCAGCTTATTACATAAAACCAGAGATAAAAAGCATGGACATGACAGACGGTTGATATCTACAGATAACTGAGACTTACATAACAGAAAGAAAAAAAAGAACCAAAGGGAAGAAGAGGGGCAATCTCACAAACAAATCCCTCCATTCTCTCCCTTTTTTTTTTCTTTTCTTTTATTATCATTGGATCGATGATATCCATAACAAACAAAGGTCTAAGATAGGATGAAAAACTGAAAACCCTGAGTGGAAACAAGACACACACACTGACAGTGATTCAGAAGCTTCGACAAAGAAATGGAGCTCGCTTTGCCCATTCAAAGCAATTCCACAATGGTCTCTTTCTGCATCTTCCTTCACTTGTTGTTGGGGATCGAATGGTTTCTGTTTCGTTTCTGCTCAGCATTTCCCACATCACTCGCACATCCTCGTACTCGCAACAGCTTATGTCTTTTCGAAGCTTCATATGAGCTGTTTCAACACATCATAATCCAAATCCATGTAATTCCCACATGCAAATTCTTGTTCTTTACAATTAAAGTTCATAAAACTCAGTTCTTGAAAACTTTAACAGCAAAATTTTAATCCAAATTGTCTGATAATTGAAAAAGGAAAAAGAAAAAGACTTTCTTTCGAGCTGAAACGGAAATTCAACATCAGCAAATCGGCGGCAAATGAACTGAGACTAACCACTTTTACGAACGCCGAAGCGGGTGGCGACACCGGTCCAAACTCTGCGAATTGGAATAGTCATTCTATCAAACACCTGCATTTTTATACCAACCGAAATTTCCTCTTTTTGGTCCAGCTGAGAGGAGAGAGAGAGAATTCCTCCCAGAAATTTTAAAGAAAAAGAGCTTTGATTTGAACTCACCTGCAACACACCAAAAGAATAAAGATGTAAGATACCAAATGAAATTGTATATAAAAAAGAAAAAGAAGAGGGAGAACAAAATTCAAAAGTGTAATATTAACCTTCTCTTTCGTTCTCTGTCTTTATTCCTTTCTCACTTTTTTTCCTCTCTCCTCTGGAAATGCCTGAGCTTTCCTTCCTGTATTTTAATGGCTTCATTTAGGGGAATGGAAAAAAAGGACAAAAGTACGGGGATGACGTCATCGTGCCTTCGTGTCACTTCCTACCCGTTGGGAGTTGGGGACCTGTGTTTGGATCCAATGCCTCTAACGGAAAATCTGCTCATCGATACTGTTGTGTTTTCCTTTCTCTCATACGTGGGGATTTCCTATTGGTTGCTTCTTTTAATGTATCTTACAGTCACGTGGGGGGATCATGTTATTGGACCCTCCAAGGTTTTACCCGGGAGGCTTTTGGGGAACTGATTTAGAGTGGCGCGTGGATTAATTCGCTGAACTCGGGACCTGAATGAATAGTCGCGTGGGGTTTACCGCATGAGTAAGCGATGGAGGGAAAGTATGGAAGGGCAGGCAAACGTCAGTGATTGTATGTGATGGGAAGGGATACACGTGTCGTTTGAACAGTGGTTTGTTGGGGAAGAGAGACACGTGGTGCTGTTTTGCTGGAAGTCTACGTTAATGGAAGTAAAATATCTAGCATTTCTTTGACCTAAATAGCATTTGTTTAATCGGAAAATGTAAAATGGAAGAAAAAAAAAACATTTAGAAGGTTTTTGCTTTTTTATTTTTAAAGTGGCTAGGGTTTTGGTTTTTTTATTAGTTGTGAGCATTCGATCGAATAGAATTGAATAGAAATTTTTTTAGTTAATTAAGTTTTCGAATCTTATTTCATCATCCTAATTCAATTTGAAATTTTTATGAATCGAGTCGAGTGAGATAGAATTTGAATCGAATCGAATATATTTATTCGAGTTAAATTAAAAAAATTAATTCGATGTTGTTTAATTTTATATAATTTTAAAAAATATTTTTATTTAATTTAGAGTTTTTTTAAGAAGAGAAAATTAATTTTGGATTTAGTTTATGAGTTTTTTTTAAGAACAAAATTATATTTGAATAAGGTAACAGGTAAAAAATTGAAAATATTTAGATTTAGTTTATGGATGAGTTTTAATCTTTAGAGAAAAAATTAGGTAAAATAAAATGTTTGGGCTTTGGGAGAAAATGGGATAAAGTAAATTGGGTTTGAGTAATATAAATTTGAAATTAAAAATAATATAATTTTATTCGGTTTATTCGAATTATTCGAGTTATTCGAATTCGAAAATTTAACTCGATTCGAACTCAAAATTCAAAAAAAATTCAACTCGATTCGTTTAACTCGAATAACTCTATTCGAATAATTCAAAATTCGAATTTTTTTTAGAAAATAATTCAAAATTCGAATTTTTTTTCGAATTTTTTAATTCGAATCGAGTTATACTCACCCATATTCTTGATATTTATGATAAAATATCTTTTCACTATGTACTGATATTTATGGTAGGGTTAATGCATTGTTTGAAATATGAATTTGGCAATTATTTTGATTTTTTAATTTAAATTTTGAATTTAAATTTTTTTAGTCTCTAATATTTTTAAATGAAATTGGATTTAATTTCATGCCTTAAGTTCAGAACAATTATTAAATCTAAGAATTAATTTTGACAAAAAATTCTGTCTCAATATAATAATAATTGTTAAGTTCAAATCCCAAATAATACATTAACCCTTTAAAAGAAATGATAAACATGAATTATTTTTATGATTAAATATTTTAAAATGCTAACAATTTATTGTCGTCATTCCTGTTGAAGAATTTGAGAGAAGATAGATCCGGAGACGATATTGAATTAAATAGTAAACTTCGAGGCACGGGTGACGCTTTCCAAAGAGAACTATTTGCCCACACATAAAGTTGCTAGAGGGTTAAGACAAAGGTCCTCCCGGGATACAACGAAGTTTTAAATTTCCTTTGATTAGCAAAATCACGGAATTCACTAACTCTTACTCTAATTTCTGAAAATTGGAATTGATTGCAAAAGAAAAATGTATTTGTAAGCATCATAGTCCATCTATTTATATGAATTTAATGGACACTTGTTAAAGAGTCACAACCCTTTCATATTGGACATACCTTTTGGAAGAGACTTGTCCCATGGAAATGTATCCATTGGATGATAAATCATCACTTTTCAATTAAATTTGAAACATGATAAATCATCACTTTTAATTTGAATAGTGCTCATTAATTTACAATATATAAATTTCCAACAATCCCTCACTAGATTGCTAATTTCAGAAAATAAGTACACAAAGATTAAGCATAAAGAAGGGTGTTCGGAGATTAAATCTTTCTTTAATGCAAACTTCTCAAAGTATCAAAAAAGTGAATGGTGGCTAGTTGCTTGAACCATCACTCTTAAAGTCAATCCCAGAAAAATTTCACACATAATCGTACAGAAATAAAGTAAGAGTTTAATTTGTTTTAGCATCGTTATGGCCATGTGCTCATCCCGTTTCATGAACATGGACGAGAGAAAACCATAAATAAAATCTCGTTGAAGCGGCACCACTTCATGTCCATATAGGTGAATTTCATGACAATTAATGTCTATCCATTAAGAGTAAAACTCATCCTCCTAAAATATAATCACTAAATCATGGTTTTTAGTGCACATTGTCATTCAATAACTTGTTATTACCCTTTGAACCTTGAAACTAACTTTTGGCTAGAAAAATATAGGGTTTCCATTATCAATGACGCAATTAGAATGGTTTTAATCCCATCTTAGTGGTGGTACTTTTAACTAAATCTCTTGACAAACCCTTTATCAATGGATCCACTAAATTGTCAATTAACTTAATATAGGTAACAGTTATCACACTATCCCTAATCAATTGTCTCACATACTCATGTCTCAAACTTATATGTTTAGACTTTCCATTGTACACCTTATTATACGCTCGAGACATGGTGGATTCACTATCACAATATAAGGAAATGGTGAACCTACGTTGTGGCTAGAACTTTATATCTAGCAATAGATTTCTTAACCATTCCGCTTCCTTTCTAGTAGCCACCAAGGCTATAAATTCAGCCTCCATAGTTGAATGTGAGATGCAAGTTTGTTTCTTGGAAGCCCAACTAATGGCTCCACCTCCGATCGTAAAAATCCATCCAGATGTGGACTTATTGTCACTTAAACTTGTAATCCAACTTACATCCGAGTAACCTTCTAGTACCGCAGGATAATCACTATAGAATAATCCCAATTTTTTTTTTCTTATGATAACCAAAAATCCTACAAACTCCTTTCTAATGATCGGTACCAGGACGATTTGTAAATCTTGCCAATTTGCACACAACAAATGTGATATCGGGTCTAGTGCAATGTATTGCATACATTAGACTTCCAATTACGCTTGCATACTCAAGTTGCTCTATAGCTCTGCCATTATTCTCACTTAACTTAAAGTTTGAATCATATGAAGTGTTTGAATCCTTGATATTCAAATGTTTGAACTTTTCCAGTACTTTCTCTGTGTAGTGAGATTGGCTTAATGCAAAGCCCCTTTCATGCTTTTTCACCTTTATACTTAGAATTGTATCTACCTCGTTGAGATCCTTCATCTTAAAATTCGAGGCTAGATACTCTTTGATCTCACGAACACCTTCCATGTTCGTCCCAAAAATCAACAAATCATCTACATAGAGACAAATAATTACACCATACCTCTCAGTGAATTTAGTGTAAATACATTTATCTGCACCATTATGTAAAAAATCATATGACAAAATAATAGAGTCAAATTTCTATGCCACTGTTTAGGTGCTTGTTTTAAACCATATAATGATTTGATCAATTTACACACCTTGTGTTCATTCCTAGGAAGCAAAAAGCCTTTTGGTTGCTCCATGTAGACTTCTTCTTCGAGATCACCATTCAAAAAAGCTATCTTAACATCCATTTGATGTACATGTAACTTATGGATAGATGCAAGTGTTATAAAAATTCGAATGGAGGTCATCCTAGCCACTGGTGCATAGGTGTCAAAATAATCTAGGCCTTATTTTTGCCTAAATCCTTTAGCCACCAACCTAGCCTTAAAGTTTGAAGAACCCTCTGTTGGAATTTTCTTCCTCTTAAACACCCATTTACACCCAATAGGCTTCGATCCTTAAGGAAGATCAACTAGAATCCAAGTATTATTAGACAATATTGAATCCATTTCATCATTGATCACCTCTTTCCAAAAAGTTGCATCCTTAAAAATCATGGCTTCACCATAGGATTGTGGATCACAATCCACATTAAACATTTATGGGGATCTTCTTAATTACGAATTCTCTATTTCCCTCAACAAAGAATGATAGAGATTGTGAGGAAATGAAATCGGGACCAAAATCCTTTACTTTTCTCACTCTTTGACTTTTCTTCGGTTCCATATCCTTATTGTTAGACTTATTTTGGTTTGATCACTTGAGATCATTGGTTGATATTTTTTTTCCGAATCCGTTGAATCATCGAAAAACTTATTTTCAATAAATACAATATCTCTTACTTCAATTATCGTATTTGACACTAAGTCAAGAACACGATATGCCTTACAATGTTGGGCATATCCAACGAATGCACCTTTGAAGGCTCTTGGGCCTAACTCTATTCTCCGTTGGTCGGGAACTTTATAGTAAGTCAAACACCCCTACACTTTGAAATAATTTAAGTTTGGCATCTGACCCTTCCATAACTCATATGGAGATACTTTGAATTTTCTCAATGGTATTCTGTTAAGAATATAACACGCAGTCAATAATGCTTCACCCCATAAATTATATGGAAGTTTAGCATTTAACAGCATCGAATTAACCATATCCACTAAAGTACGGTTCTTTCTTTCTGCCAAACATTTTGTTGTGAAGTATAAGGCGCAGAACACTTATGTACCACACCTTGTTCCTTACAAAATACATTAAATTCATTTGAAAAATATTCACCATCTCTATTACTACGAAGCACTTTAATTTCAAATTCTCAACCTCGTTTTTAAAAAGTTTAAACATATCAAAAGCCTCGTCTTTACTTTTCATGAAATACACATAAGTAAATCTAGAAAGTCATCTATAAAGGTGATAAAATATTGTTTTCCACCTCTTGTTAAAGTCTCATTTAATTCACAAACATCCGAATGAATTAAATCTAACACTTGCGAATTCCTTTCACACTTATTAGGAAATGGCTTCTTAGTAATTTTTTATTGAATACAAATTTCACATTTACCCACAAATTCATTATTATTTAGATTGATATAACCATTCTTTTGCATATATTGTAAAGTTTTAAAATTAAAATGTGCTAAACGAGCATGCCACAAAGGATAAGACTCAACAATATAAGCAGAAGAATTCACTTTATTCATATCAATGCTCAACTTGAACATATCCTCATTACAATATACTTTTCCTACACATATATCACCCTTAAGCAAAACAAACTTATCGAATTCCAAGATAACCTTGAACCCTTTGTTACATAGAAGACTCACAGATACTAAATTCTTTCTCACATTGGGAATATGCAACACATTGGTCAAAGTCAATTTCTTTCCATATGTGAAGTTGAGTTCCACCATCCCTTGATCGAGCACTTTAACCTACTGATAGTTACCCATAAACACTTTACAGTTTGCCACTAGTTCATAATTCTTGAATTGTTGTCGGTTATTATACACATGGACAGTAGCACCAGAGTCAAGCCACCAATTATGAAAATTATCGGTCATGGCTATGTTGAGTTCAGTAATCATACCAATATTCAAATTCTCAACCCCTTTTGTAACCATGGCCACTAAGTTCATATCCTCCACCATATTGGCTTTGGAAGTTGTGGTATCTTGCTTCTTTTTGAGAAGTTTACAATATTTAATATAGTGTCATTTCTTATTGTAATCATAGCAATTGCGAGTTTTTTTCTTCTTGTTTTGCATGTCATTGGTCTCGAATGTGGCCTTTCTTTTACCATTTCGAGAGTTCTTAGACTCGCTCACATGGTTCACTTTAAAACTTTGGGGAAGATACATTGCATCACGCTTTTGAGTTTCCTCTTCAATGCGCAAATGCGTAAGTATTTTCTCCACAGTGAAGTCCTTTGTCATATGCAGAAGTTTCTTCCGATAATTGTTCTAAGACAAGGGTAATTTTGAGATGATAGCCCCAACTTGTAACATTTCTGAAATAATAACTTTCAAGTCACGAAGTCTGCTTACAAGGACTTGTAATTCATGGACTTGATCCATGATCGAGATACTATCAAGCATTTTGAATTCAAAATATTCCATCATTAAAAATTTATCGGTACCTTATCGCTCGGTGTTGTATTTCTCTTTTAGAGCTTTTCATATTTTCACCGGGGATTGCATCGGCATGTAAAGATTATACAATCGATCGGACAAGGTGTTTAGAATGTGTCCACGACATGTGAAATTGTCTTCCTCACACTTCTTCTTGAGTTTGGCCACTTTCATAATTTCCTCTGGATTTGCATTGGGGGCGGGATCCTTCACTGGTTATAAGTTTAGATCCAGAACATATGCCACATTCAAGATGGTAAGAAGGAACAACATCTTATCCTTCCAACGATTGAAGTTTGAGCCATCAAATCGATCAAGTTTCACAAACTCTTGGTTCATCACTTTGAATGCGGTGGTAGCCTCCGTCGCCATCTTCAAAATAGTTCTCTTTGATTGTTGAAGAATTTGAGAGAAGATAAATTCGAAGACGATGTTGAATTAAATAGTAAACTTCGAGGCACGGGTGACGCTTTCCAAAGAGAACTATTTTCCCCCATACAAAGTTGCTAGAAGGTTAAGACAAAGGTCCTCCCGGGATACAACGAAGTTTTAAATTTCCTTTGATTAGTAAAATCACGAAATTCCCTAACTCTTACTCTAATTTTTGAAAATTGGAATTGATTGCAAAAGAAAAATATATTTGTGAGCATCATAGTCCATCTATTTATATGAATTCAATGGACACTTGTTGAAGAGTCACAACCCTTTCATATTGAACATACTTTTTGGAAGAGATTTGTCCCATGGAAATGTATCCATTGGATGATAAATCATCACTTTTCAATTAAATTTAAAAGATGATAAATCATCACTTTTAATTTGAGTGCTCATTAATTTGCAATCTATAAATTTCCAACAATTCCTTCTCTCAACTATAATTTATACCAAATAAAATTAAACCAAATACTTAAGCAATGGCTTTTTTTTTTTACTTCAATATAGTGAAATATGTACTTATTTATCAAAGGTATTTGTTAATTTTGATTTATTAAGTTTTGGATATAAAACATTTAAAATTATTTTTACATATTTATTCTTAAGATGTTTTGAGAAAATATTGTTGAAAATATCATAGATATTGTCTAGTTTAAAATAAAATAAAAAATGTTAGCTCAAAATGATTTGATTTATTTATAATGTTTTTAAGTTAAAATATCTGAAAATTAAGAAGTGACTTATTGAGAAGGGATTGTATGAATTTGTCATTCCAAAATTTTTAAATGGTTCTTGCCGCGTGACTCCTGCTTCTAAAATTTTCCAACTTTTACCGTTTCATATTAAATCGAACCTTGAATATTTCCAACCTATTTTAGGGTCCCGTAGGCTTGACTTAAGACTCATAAGTGTATTTTACCATGATTAGATTATGTTATTGAAGGTCATTAATATATTTTTTTAAAAATGGTTCTGAATGTATCGTGATGTTTTATAACCTTAATTCGACGATAGAGACGGGTTAAGGGTGTTACAAACTCAGATACAAGTTAGTTAGGTAGCATTACTAAATATAATGTAAATGTTTTGATTAAGTATGAGTCTATAATAAAAGTGGTAACACTCGAGATTTGGATTTTGCGAATCGGATCGGATCAGGTTGAGGACGTTACACGATAGAACTATGCTCATTTTGAGTACTAGAATTGTGGCATGTATATAAAGTTTTGGTTATGTAAATGGTTTCTTGATGTGGATGTCATAGTTGGATTTGTGGTTAACATTGAAATTGCATGGTAAGCTTGATATATGGCCTACTTGTTGCATGGTTTTGGTGAAGATTGAGGTTAATAGATGTGATAATGCTTGCACAAGTTAGATATGGTTGCATAGTGACTTGATTTGGTAAGTTAAGTTGATGAATGGTTTGAAATGGTTATGTTTTGGTCATGAATTTTTATGCCATTGGAATCACTACAGCAAAATAGGTTATTAGCAGCACTTTTAGCGGCGTTTGAACAGAAAACACCATTAAGGTAAAGAAATAGCGACATTTTTGCATAAATGTCGCAAAAGGTAAAGCAATCCGCAAAAGCTAAAGCAATAGCGGCATTTATAGGAAAAATGACTCTAAAGGTCAAAGCATTAGTGGCGTTTATGAGGAAGCGCCGCTAAAAGTCAGAGCATTAGTGGCGTTTATAGGCAAGCACCGCTAAAGGTCAGAGCATTAGCGGCGTTTATGGGGAAGCGCTGCTAAAGGTTAGAGCATTAGCAACGTTTATGGGGAAGCGCCGCTAAAGATCAGAGCAATAGCGGCGTTTTCCCATAAACGCCGCTAATTTATTTACATTTTATATATCTTAAATTAAATTAAGGATAAATACCAAAATTATACATGAACTATGGTTTAATGTGCAGTATACATAAACTTTAATTTTGTACATTTTTATACATAAAAATTTGATTTGATTGATTCTTATAAATTATTAACACAATTATTGTTATAACATCATTTTATGTTTATATTGCATACATAAATAATATGTGTCATATTTAATATGTCAAGTAAGATAAACGTTATCCCATTAAAGATGCTTAATGGGTAAGTTATCATTTTATAACAACTCGATATTATTAATGACAGTTTTGTAAGATTTAAAAGATGAGTGATTGTTCGATTGAGTTTTATAGTTCTACTGGTATAAGTATTGTTAATGATTAGTATAAGATACTTTTAATATTACCTGGAAATGACCCTTAAACAACTATTTCGATAAGAATAATAACAAGACATGAATGTACTTCCACTTTGCAGTTTTCCAAAAATATGATACTTCTAGGATGATCCAATTGGGTTAAATTGCATATTTAATTTTTCGATTATATTTGAATATTTGGATTTGCATTAATACTTGTTGGGTAAATTATATTATTTGTCCCTAAATTTTAATTAAAATTTCATTTCGATCACTCAATTTTTATTTTTTTAACAATCTTGTTATAGTTTTGATCATATTTGTTCTTTTTGACATAATGTTTATAACTACCTATAACCCCTCCCCAACCTATAAATAAGAGGATAATGCGTTTCAACGCATTCAAACCCATGTCCTCTTGTATTGACAAAAATATATATTTTAATTATTATTTCGATATCATCTTAATTTTTTTTTATTTTAAGATAATTTTGCGTTAAATATTAAGTAGGGAAAACAACATATTTGACTCTTGTATTTTGTCAAATCTCTAATACTATGTATATTTTGATACTTGAAGTTTGGCTCTATTTAAAAAAATTAGTTCAAAATTAAAAAGTTAATACAGTTGTTGTTAAACACGTAAACTTGATCTATCAATTTCTTTTTTCTAATTTATTGTATAAATCGTTAAATTATTGATTCTTACTAATCTCTTACATACAAATTGTTGAACCGTCGATTCTCGTATCAATGATTTAACAATGTTACTATTTAGATTTAACTTCTCGATTTTTCATAAAATATAAGGACCAAATTCTAACAAATTAAAGTACCCAATTTGTCTTTTATTGATAATTCAAAGTTGCTTTTTTTTAATATTGTTTTCCAATTGACTCAAGTGCCCTCGAAGGCATGACATTTCATTCTCAATAATTTATATGACAAAATGAAAATAAAATCCGAAGTTTTGAAATGTGTTATGTGTCGTTATTTGATTGATTCATTAATTAATTTTAATTATTGGTCAAAGATGAAAATTATTAACGGGATAATTTAATTGATTCTTTTATTGACGAAAGCTTAATCAATGAGAGTTTAGTGCATAGAATCAATTGATTTTTTTTTCATTTTTAATTTGAAGGGATTTTGTTCTCCAAGAGAATTTAGGGGGATAAGGGTTTTGCCTCCAAAAATGAAAAATTACTATTTTTATCCCTTCAAAAATAATGAAATTAGAAAGTAATATTTCATTTTACCTCAAAATGAAAAAAAATTAATGCCTTAAAAATATAAAATTATAAATTAATAATGGATGAAATTATATTTTGACCTCCCAAAATTTTATAATTAATTTTCGATTTTCTAAAAAAAAATTTAAATTCTCTCATGCTTGTGCCTATAAGTCTTTTTTATTTAAAATCAATGGCGGACCTAGGGAGTTGGCAGGAGTCTCGGCCTCCTAAAATAATTTTTTTCGTTTAGGACTTTTATAAATTTTAAAATTTTAAATTACATATTATAAAATTTCATTAATAAGAATTTTTAAAAAAATTAGAGGTCAAGCAACAGCGACGTTTGTGGGAAAAACGTCGCTAAAGGTCAAGCAATAACGGAGTTTATGGGGAAAACGCCACTAAAGGTCAAGCAATAGCAATGTTTATGGGAAAAATGCCGCAAAAGGTCCAGAGCATTAGCGGCGTTTTTCTCATAAACGCCACTAAAGGTATTGTAATAGCGGCGTTTTTACATAAATGTCGCTAAATCATTTAACTTTATTGAAACGACGACGTTTTGCCTTCTCCTTCTCCAAAAGTTGATTCGAAAATTCCTTCTCTCATTGCTTATCAAAAAAATTCCTCTTTCATTTCTAAATCCCTAATTTCATTCTCTACTCCTCCATTTCATTCTCCACTCCAATCTACACCAACACCCACCGGTCGACGACCACCTACCTTCTCCTTCTCTCGAAAAGCTATGAATTTGAAGCATAACCCTAAACCCAAATATTCATTGCATGTGCTTCTTTGATCCTTATATTCTCTCATCAGTCTCTCGTCAACCCCCTAAAACACCCTTCATCCTATAGTTCTTTTCAGTCTCAGCTTCCCTTGTCTACTTAGCCTCCGCTCACATCCACACCTCTTTTGCCATTGTCGTTGGCTCCACCCACAGTTGAGCCAACAACTGCTGAAATTAACCCACACCAACCATCACCGTAAGTGCAAGTTTTCTTTTGCTACTGAAATCTATTGGGTTAATCATGTATTATATGTATATATATTTGTCATTTGGTGTATATATATTGGGAAAAGGGATATTTACTGCAGGTACTTAATAATTTTCTTTTGTAGTAGTACCGAAGCTTAGGATAAAAAACAGTGGACATAGAAGTTGGGTCTTGTTTTGCACCATATGTTTACATAAAAGTGGTTGAGCTTATTGGTGAAGCATAGGTTTGGAGTGGAAAGAACGTCAGTGAAGAAGTTAAATGGCTTTCCCAAGATCCAAATAGAGTAGTAAAAAAATATAATGCCTTCCTGATTAATGGATTCAGGTTTCATACAAAATCTCGCAAAGATTAAGGAGGACTCAAAATTGTGGAATTGTTGTTAATTCTTCAATTACAAGTTATGATAGTGCTAGGGACAGTAATCCTGTTGAGGGAAATGTGGAGTATTAAGGACTTTTTACAGACATGATTGAGTTGGATTATTATGACAAATGGAAGGTTGTTTTATTTCGATGTGATTGGGCAGATGTTAATACTGCTCGCGGAATTAAAAAATATCAATTTGGTTTTACAATGGTGAACTTCTCTCGATTAATTCACACTGGGCAACAATTGATGGACAAGCTGTATGTATTTTCTTCACAAGTCAAACAAGTTTTTTACTCGAGAGATCCAACTGATTAGGATTGGTACGTTATACTCTGTAACACCCCTAGAGACTTGTTTGACATGGGCAATGGGAGTAGAGATGATATGGACGAAAGATCAGACACTTTACCTTTTCCAGAACAAAACTTAAATGAAACTATCCCTAGTACTAGTACACAATTTCAATGGGTTCGCCAGGATGTGAATGAAGATATTTACGAATCATAATGTAGTAAGATTTTAAATTTTTTAATAATATGTAATATTATAATTTAAATTTTGATCTTGTTAAACATATCCATTACTATTATTGTTATAATTAGTTACTAATATTTCAACTATTTTATATGTATTGCAGACAATATGCCTAGAAGGAAATTTCGAGATCTAAGTATTATCCAAAATCCTCCGAATTCGGAAGAAACAAATAGTGATCAACAGACTGCTATTGGATCTTCGAATGTTTCGAAAACTGTAGAAAATCAAGGCAATGTTAAGTTTTATTTTCATGCATGTTCACTTTTATTTTTTATTTTTGTTTCAAATTCTAATATTATCATATACAATTTTTTTAGCTAAATATTCTAAGGGGCGCAGAACTCGAGGACTACCCTATTAAAGGATTTATACAGTCTAAATCCTAATGAGCGTGTCAAAGTATCTGCAAATAGTCATGATCAGCCTGTTGGATCAGAAGCTCGACTTTTGGGAGGATACTTGTGCATTGTAGCACGAAATAGCAAACTGTTGCTAATCAACTATGAGTCATGGCATCATATGTCTGATAGTAACAAAAATCAAGCTCTCGATAATATTAAGGTAATAAAGTGAATGTAATTTATAATACTTTAGTTTAATTTTAATTTATATTTACTTTCTAAACTTGTGTTATTTGCAGGAGAGATTTATTTTAGACGTCTCAGATAATTATGTGAAGAAATCATTAGGAAAGAAATGAAGAGACCATAAAATTACTATAAAGAAATATTATTTTAAGAATAATATGAGTCTCGAAGATAAATTGCGAAATGTTCCGCCGAGAATGCTGAAGTACCAATGGGAAGAACAAGTTAGATTTTGGAGTTCAAAGAAAGGAGAGGTATTATGTACTACTAAACTCTTATAATTATTTCGGTTTATAGTATTTATTATATACGTAATAATAATTAATGTAGGATCGTGAGCGTGTTGGAACTACAAGTAGGCAAAAAAAAAATTCACGCACACAGCTAGATTTTGAAGTTTTGCTTGTGTAGCTGCTGATGAGGTATTTTGAATTTATTAATTGTGTCAAATATTAATTACTTTCTACTAATTAATATTTTTCTTACTATAATGTAGGAACAGTCGTCGGGTCAAAATGTTGGATGCCTTCAGCTTTTTGACATTACACATAAAAAGAAAGATAGATCTCCTATGACTTCTGAAGCTACAGAAATTATGGTATATTTACTTAATAAAATTTAAAAATTTAATTATAATGGTTTAATTCATCGTTTGTAATGCAAATAATGCCAAGTTATGTTGCATTTTTTTTTATTATATATTTCGTTTCTAACTCCTTGATTGACTTATTAAGATAAATTAAAGGATAAGAAAGAGGAGTATGAAGCGATGACTTCAAGTGATAGTTCGGTTAATCTAGAAGACATTGATAACCGAGTTATTACTGAAGTTTTGGGTCCTGAAAGGTATGGTCGAGTTCGATTTCAAGGATCTTTTGTTAAACCATCCCGATATTTTGGATCCAGCTCGCAGAGATACATGCCTTCGAGGAGTCAGGATCAAGTTGAAGTTCAGAGGTTAATAGATCAAATGGCTCAGATGCAAAGTGAGCACAGTTGAGCAAATTGCTCAACTTAAAGAGGAGGCAGTAGAGATTCAAAGAAAATATGATGAACTCTAGCTACAAATTAAAGCGGAGGCAGCAGCGAGGGAAGCAGAGGCAGCAATGAAAGAAGCGAAGGAAGCAGAAGCAACAAGAAAGTATGACGAACTGCAGCTACAGCTTCAAAATATGATGAAAATGTTTCAGCAGAATCAATTACAAAATCCGCCATCTTAGACTTTTGTTTTTCCTTATTGTGAGAATAATATACACAATACTACTTTTGAATATATTTTTCATTTATTTATTAATTTAAATCATATTTCTTTCATTTATCATTTACATTTAGATTTGAAGTTATTGGTTGAATTTGAATTGGTTGGATTGAATTTACAAGAAAAAAAGTTGAAAATTCGGGTTCTATGTAAGTTAAAATAAACGGTTAAAATCTGTTAATTTTAGCGGCGTTTGTGGGAAAAGTGCCGCTAAAGACCATGTTCTTTAGCAGCGTTTGTGAGGAAAGTGCTGCTAAAGACCATGTTCTTTAGCAACATTTGTGGGAAAAGCACTGCTAAAGACTATGTTCTTTAGCAGCGTTTGTGAGGAAAGTGCCGCTAAAGACCATGTTCTTTAGCGACGTTTGTGTGTAAAGCGCCGCTAAAGACCATGTACTATAGAGACGTTTTTTTCTCATAAACGTCGTTATTTTTAGCGGAGTTATCTATAGCAGTATTTTTGCGGCGTTTATAAAAGCGTTGCTAAATATTTTATAGGCCCAAAAAAACACCGTTAATAACCTGTTTTCCTGTAATGAATATTTTCAAAGGCATTATAGACTTGAATTGGTATGAAATGGCATGACTTAGTATTAGTAATATTGGCATAGATGAAGTGAAAGGTATTGCTTGGAAGCATAAAATATGTACTAAGTGAAACTTTTACCAAAAAAAGGGGCGACGTCGTAATCATGAGTCCACAATGTCACGACATAGGTTGATAGTGAGTGACGTCTCGACGTGAAGGTTTTTGAAATCGTGACGTAACACATTGATTGATGATGTCACGACGTGAAAACCATGATGTTGTGATGTCACCTTGTAAATTTTGAAAACTTTTCAATTAAGTCCTCATCCGACCTTGGGTTAATAGAAAAGCTTTCGTAAGCTCGTAATAGACTCGAAAAATGATTTTAAGTCATAAGGAAACATGTTTTATATAAGTAAGCATCCTGTATTGATTAAAATGTATTGAAGTTCGTTTTAGTTGCTCCGGTGACGAATGTAACATCCTATAGCTCGAACCTGATGATCGGGTCGGGCAAGAAGTGTTAGAATATTAACTTTTAATGAATATTTGAGTTTAAGGTTTAAATTTGGGTTTTGGTATGTAAATGGATTATGAGAGTTATTTGTTTAATATTTAAAATTCTTAATTAGTTTATTCAGTTTAAAATATCAAAACTAAAAACCGACCAATTAAATCAATTAAACCGAGCATAAAATTGATTAAACAAAAAATTGAATAAACTAAAAATATCGAGTTTTTTTTTCAGTTTAATTCACTTCAATTTTTTCGATTTAGATTTTTTTTGCACACCCCTAATAGTGGGTGTTCCCTTCTGCTATTGTTATTTTATTTTGGATTGGGATATTTGGGTTGGTTTTATTTTTAAAATAAATTGGCTAAAATGAAGTTTCTTTGGTTTGACTTTGAGATTATTTAGCCCTAGTTTGTCAAAATTAGTTCAATCAGATTTTTATTAGTATATTCGGACGACTGTTCTGGGTTTAATTATGATTTTTGTCAATTTGCGATCATTCGACTTTTTAATTTACTCTGAATTGATATACCAACTAATTTTTAATTTGATCAGAGGACTAATCCAATCTAATTTCAACATCCTTACTTTTAATTAAAAAAACTATACATTTTGATCTAAATAGTAGACTATATTTATTCTTTAATTTTATTATAGAAAGTAAAGAAATTATCATAAAATGTATACATTTATGGATTGACGAGCGATAATTTAAAAAAAATCTAATCAAATAGATATTTAATTCAATTAGTTAATTCATGATTTTAGAGGCAAGCGTTCGATTGAATCAAGTGAAAAAATTTTGATTTGACGAGTCATATTTTATCATTCCAACTCGATTTGAAACTTTTTCAAATCAAATCGAGTGAAATTGTTTGAGTTAAATTTTTAAAAAAATTAAACATATTAAATTAAAATTTTGTTAGAGTATAATTAATTTCATGTTAGAGACATAAATTTGCAAAAAAATTCAAAGTAAAATAATAATAATAAAAGATATTTAACTTGAATAATTAATTAACTTATTTTGATATCAAAATTATTATTTTAGAAAATTTTTAAAATTTTAACTTTCTTTATATTTTTAAAAAATAAAAAATAAAAATATATAAAATTTGAAATTTTATAAATTTTTTGATTTTTTTTTTGTAATTTTTATTGTGAGAAAGATCAATTTGTTCACTTTCAAAATTGATAGGGGCCAAAGAGATATTTATATCAATTTGTTATTCAAATTATTCGAATTGTAAAATACAACTCGAACTCGAAACTTAAATAACTTAATTCGATTAACTTAAAATTATTTTTTTTTAATTTTTTGGAATCAAATTGAATTTTGTTGACTCATATATCATCCAAAAAATCTCTAATGTCTCTCTCTCGCGTGATAAATAAGCCCACCAACTGCCTTTTTAAATAGAGATCGCTCCAAGCTTTAATAATTAAGCCTTTTGAGCTTTCCCTTTCATTGATGGCTAACAATTCAATTGCCAACGAAGAAAATGTCCTTCTAAAGCATTTAAAAATGATGGCTTAACACTAAATTATTTTTACTAATTTTTTATATAAATGTTTTTAGTAATTTTTAAATACAAAATGAAGGTTTTTTTTTCATTAAACTAAAAGCTTTTTTTAATAAAAAAAGAATTCATTAATCAAAAGCTTATCATACATAAAAGGAAACTTAATCAACAATCGAAAAAAATTTAAATCCCAAGCCAATAGACTTACTTCGTACACTCAAATCTAAGACGCTCAAAATTATTGACCACCAATCAAGATCGAATAGCATCTAAAATGGAGCAAAGAAAACTAGGAAGAGTATCTCGATGGTACCTCATGGATAGCAAGCAGCTCAGCCAAGACTGGATTTTACCTTGGAACGTACTTGAGAGGCCTCGAATGAATGTCCCTATGTGGTTTCAAATAATAGCAGCAAAGGAAGACAAATTCTGTGATATACTACTAACAGACGTGTTATATAATTATAATAAAATATGTAATAATTTGATCCGAATCCGATCCGATGATCCAAACCGAAAATTCATGATTAATCCATGATTTAAATAACCTCAAGATGCTTCATATGAGGAGGGACTCCAAACAATCATTTTTTGGATATTTCCTCTCAATTTTTCAGAACTCCCTCTCCATCATTACTTGTGTTGAGACTATGTATCAACAACTCATGATTTAAATAATCTTGAGATGTTCTATTTGAGGGTGCTTTCATACAATCATTTTTTGGGTTTTTTCTCTCAACTTTTCAAAATCCTCTTTTAACATTATTTCGGTTGAGACATATGTATCAACCAGTCGCTACCACATTGCATTTAAAACTATTCCCTTTCTACCAGATCCAAGCGCCCTCCTTGGCTAATCGAATAGTAGCCTGCAACCGAACCTTGTTGAAAATTGTTCAAGCTTCCCACTCAATGGCAGAGCCAAGGGGGGTTGGCAAGAGCTCTAACCCCCTAAAATGATTTTTTTTTTTATTTTGAGTCTTTATAATTTATAAAATTTTAAATTAATAATGGTAAAATTACACTTCTCCCAAAATGATAAAAATTTAATTTAATTTTTTAAAAATTATAAAGATATAAACTATTAAAATGATGAAATTGTATTTTTACTATTATAAAAAAATTCAATTTAATTCCAACCCCTAAAATTTTTTTTGGCTCCGCCACTGTTATTACTAATGCTGCAATAGTTGCATAGCAGTCAAGATAACAACCTGGTGAGAATCAACAGTCCATTTCTACATAAAAATATTCCGACAAAGCCATAGACTCCAAGCTGTGACCAAAATATGGCTCTTAACAACATCATCAGACAGTGCCATGGTTGTATGCAAAACAACAGCAATATCCTGATCCGAAACCAGCCCAGAAATCCTCCACATTGCTGTTGCAAAGGGACAGAACATCAAAACATGATCAATGCTCTTAAGGGCGAAGTCAAGAAAAAAATTTAGGAGGGTCGAAATTAAATTGTATATATTTTTATAATTTTTAAATATTAAATCAAAATTTTACCATTTTATAGGGGGTAAAGTATAATTTTACTTTTAATAATTTAAAATTTTTAAAAATTTAAAAAACTAAAATGACAAAATAACCATTTTAAAAGGGGCTCGGCCCTGCCACCAATAAATTCGCCTTTGAATGCTCTCCGATGCGCTACATCTGGAACACAAGGTGTTAACAGAACAGCCCTTCTCTTCCAAACTAAAAGTTAATATTTGATGAATTGCATATATGCATTTGTGAATTTAATGATGATATATTATATTAAAATTTCAAAAAAAAAAATTATTTTCATTTTAAATGATATAGCATCGTTTGGTTTATTGATATAGTAATTGTCATAAATATTGTATTCAAGAAGTAAAGGCAAGTCTAATAATTGCATGCAAAGCTAAATAAGAGTACAAAAAGGGGCTACGAAAATGAAAGCAAACTGAAAGGCTTTAAGACCCCAAGTGGCCCACCAATGCTTTGGTTCCATAAGAGAAAGGGTAAACTGCAAAAATAATCATTTTGTTGGTTTCAAATTACGTTTTAGTCATTTATGTTTGCAATGTTACGTTTTAGTCACTTATGTTATCTTTTTGTTATGAAGTGGTCACTCTGTCATTAAGCTCCATTATTGCCCTAATGATAATCCTACGTGGTAGTCCAAATGGGTTTTAAATGTTAACTAGAATGTCCAACTGGGGTGAGAATAGGCTTTTAATTAAATAAATTTAATTAATTAAAAATTTTAAATTAATTACACCTTGAACTGGAAAAGAAAAACCGTTCGTCTCTTTTTTCTTTTAGTTTCCTTTTTCATTTTGATTGAAAAAACTATTCTCATCTTCGTTGGACATCTAAGTTAGCATTTAAAACTCATTTGAATTGGCACGTAGCATTGTCGTTAGGGAGATAACGGAGTTTAACGACGGAGTGACTACTTTGTAACAAAACGACAATGTATGTGACTAAAACGTAACACTTCAAACATAAATGACTAAAATGCAATATGAAAGAAACACAAATGACTATTTTTAGAATTTATCCTAAAAGAAAAGAAAGGTTTTAGGAAACAAATAAAAAGATCAAATATTCGGAAACTACAACCATCCGTTTTCCCCACGTTTATCAACTCAAGATACCGACATGAATAAACAACCCAATAATCTCAACAACAAAAAGCATTATTTCCAACTTATTCGAGTCCAAAAAATTTCAAAGTGTCAAATTTTATAAATTTCTAACCTAAAACATCAATAGAAATATTTTATTTTGAAATAAATAAATAAATATGATATAAATTAATCTAAAATCAAATCCATCTCGACAAGTTTAATATTGACAAAAGAGATATTTTTTGACAAGATTGAAAAAATTATTTCATCAGACCTAGTATTTTTAGAATTAGATCGAAATGTCTGGTCGAACCAATTGGGATATTGATCTGGAGATAGGGATTGAATTGATTGATCCATAAATTAATACAGGTCGGTTGAACCCAACTACAAAGTAATTGAACTAGTTTTATTTATTTTTTAAACATTTTTTATTTTTTATGAATTTTTTTATAATTTATTTGATCAAACCAAAAAAACTGATCAAATCAAGAATTGGTTCAACCATTGATCAAATTCTAAAGAAAGAAAAAAACAACATATATAAAAGAGAAAATAATACTTATTGTCATTTTTTTCCGTGTGACAATTTTTAATTAGCTATCTTTTTAAAAAAAATAGATTTTTATAGTTTAATTAACTATTGAATTGAGGTATCAGTTGGGAAAAAAAGATGTTTATGTACCACTTGTAATAAAAAAATTATTTTTTATGAATTAATTTTTTTAAAATAGATTTAATTTACAGAAGAAAAAATGGTTTTAAGTACTGTTTGTAAAAAATATTTTTTTTGAATATATTGGTATATCTTTTAACAATGCATATCCTCTTAATCAGAGCCACTCGTTGGGTTTCACTTGTAAAAGAAATTTAAATATCAAAATAGAAAAAAAAGTATAATTTAGATAATTAAGTTCATCAAAGTATAAAAAAGAATAATAAAGTTGGACTGTGGGAGAAACAAAGCTTTAGAATGAGTTGTGATGAAAATTTGCCAATAATACCATCATCTAATTAAAACCCTCTCTTTGTGATTACTTTAGTGTGATAGTGAGATGGCATTACATGTTTGTTTTCTTGCACCTAATTTGTTCTAAATTCTCTTTTTCAGCTAATCAGTGCGCTTCCACTACGCCACCACCACCACCATACTCCTGCAATCTTGCTTGGATTAAATCATGAAACTCGCTTTCATATTAAAAAGATCATAAATCTTAACTGACAGCACCAAGAAGAAATGTTAGAATACGTAAAATAGGAGTTAGCCATTGAGTACATCAACCTCCTTCCCTGCAATTCTGAGCCTTTACAAGGAATTTATGAGCTGGTTCGCTCATTCCTCAAATGCTAGACGGAACTAATTCAAGTTTAGTGGCACCCTGTTTTTCAGGCCTTTGGAATTAAGCAAATTCCCATTTTGGCAGCCATTAACAGAGAAGATTATATTTAATGTAAGGCAATATAAAAGTATCCATAACCATACAAGTAGTCGGCATCATTTTCCATTTACTTCCTGTTCATCAAGTATGTGAGTGTGTATATATAGATAGATATGTAATACTAAATCATCATATAGTAAATATGCAATCAGTTAATTACTCGACTGAAGAGATGAAGCCATTGAAGATCAATGTAGCCGCGATCTTTGTAGTTCTGAGTTTGTGTTACGCATGCGTCGTGGCAGAGCAAACCAAAAGGACTTACATAGTTCACATGGACAAGTCCAGCATGCCAGAAAGTTTCACCCATCACTCCCTATGGTATGATTCATCTTTAAAATCTGTCTCAGTATCAGCATCTATGCTTTACACATACGAAAACGTAATCCATGGCTACTCCGCGAGGCTCACACCTGAGGAAGCTGAATCGCTTGAAAAACAATCTGGAGTTCTCTCAGTCCTACCTGACGTTAGATATGAACTGCATACAACTCGAACACCGGAGTTCCTTGGATTAGGAAACAGCAGCGCTCTCATCCCCACCACTGCTTCAATGAGTGAAGTGATTGTTGGCGTATTGGATACTGGAGTTTGGCCCGAGCTGAAAAGTTTCGACGATTCTGAGCTTGGACAGGTGCCATCAGGGTGGAAAGGCAAGTGTGAGGTGGGGCAAAACTTCAGTTCATCAAGCTGCAATAGGAAACTAATTGGTGCCAGGTATTATTTACAAGGGTATGAAGCTGCGTTAGGACCTATTGATGAAACTATGGAATCAAAGTCTCCAAGAGATTATGATGGACATGGTACTCACACAGCAACTACGGCTGCTGGGTCAGTTGTGCCTAATGCCAACTTACTAGGATATGCTTCCGGGACAGCACGCGGGATGGCTTCACATGCCCGAGTGGCCATCTACAAGGTGTGTTGGCTTAATGGGTGTTTTTTCTCTGATGTTACGGCAGGCATGGATAGAGCTATTGCGGATGGTGTCGATATTATGTCATTGTCAATTGGCAGTTTTATAACAGAGTACTATCATGACATTATCGCCATTGGAGCATTCACAGCAGCTGCACATGGAATTTTTGTATCTTGTTCAGCAGGAAATGAAGGACCTGAAGCAGGCAGCTTGATAAATGTTGCGCCATGGATAACAACCGTTGGTGCTGGAACATTAGACCGTGATTTCCCAGCCTCTATTACTCTCGGAAACAACATGAGATACACCGGGGTGACACTTTATAATGGAAAACAGTTATCTAATTCCACGGTGCCACTAGTTTATGGTGGTAGTGTGAGTAATTCCAGTAGTGGAAGTATTTGCATGGATGGAAGTTTGATTCCAGAAAAAGTTAGGGGGAAAATTGTGGTATGCGATCGAGGGGGGACTGATAGGGCTGAAAAAGGAGTGGTGGTGAAGGCTGCTGGTGGTGTAGGGATGATTTTGGCAAACACGGTAACTTCTGGTGAAGAGCTACTTGCCGATGCACATCTCTTACCTTCAGCAGCTGTTGGTCAGATAGTTGGGGATTCAATCAAGAAATATATATCTTCTGATCCCAATCCAACAGCCACAATTGGTCCTGGAACCACAATGTTAGGTGTTCAACCATCTCCCGTGGTTGCAGCATTTAGTTCTAGAGGTCCGAATCCGGTCACTCCAGCAATACTTAAACCAGACATTATTGCACCAGGAGTCAATATCCTTGCAGGATGGACTGGTGAGGTTGGCCCGACCGGATTACCCATTGACCAAAGGCATGTAAACTTCAATATCATTTCAGGCACATCAATGTCTTGTCCCCATGTTAGTGGTTTAGCTGCAATTCTCAAAGCTGCTCATCCTGAATGGAGTCCAGCAGCCATTAAATCTGCCCTCATGACCACAGCCTACTCAACTTACCCAAATGGTGAAAAGATTAAAGATGTTGCCACAGGGGGACCAGCAACACCATTAGATTATGGTGCTGGGCATGTTGATCCAATCGCAGCCCTCGACCCTGGCCTTGTCTATGACACCACCATTGACGACTATCTTGGTTTTCTTTGTGCCCTGAACTACACACCTAATCAAATTAAAGCCACTACGCAAACAACTTTCACTTGTCAGAAAAGCAAAAAGTACACCCTGGGAGATTTTAACTATCCATCCTTCTCTGTTCCCTTCCAAACTGGGTCGCGCAGCACCGTGAAATATACAAGGACCATTACAAATGTGGGTGCACCAGCAACATACAGGATTTCACTGTATTCGCAGACACAAGCAGTGAAAATGTCGGTTGTGCCAGCAACATTAAGTTTCAGTGCACAATACGAGAAGAAGAGCTATACAGTGACATTCAGAGCTATTTCTATGCCACCTGGTTCAACTGGCTTTGCCCGTCTGGAATGGTCCGATGGTAAGCACATTGTTCGCAGTCCAATAGCTTACAGCTGGACATAACGAGGCTGCCCACTGATCTCTCTTGCAGTATAATGAACCCATCTTATACTAATATTATAGCAATGTAAGGACAACTGGACAAGGTGGGTGAATAATTGTACAGTGACCCTCCTGTATGAGGAACTGGCATATGAAATTATACTAGATTCATACTTATAATTTGCGTTCTATGAATCTTATGATGCAGTATTAGGGTTGAATATTCGATCAAATCGATTGAAAATTGAGATAATCCAGTTAACAGTCCTATTTCGAGTTAAATCGAGTTTTGCTCACCAAGCCCCTGAATTTTGAAAATTATATAATTATGTCCTTGTAATGAAGCATGACAAATGCTTGGCATTTATATTTAGGCCAAACTTCAATCACCAAAATCTGCTATTCCTATTCCTATGGCTATGGCTATGACTTTGACCGTCCTTTCTTTCCTGACGTTTTAAATATATAGGTCTCCGTCTCTCGCGCTTTTTCATTTCCTCTTCCTTCCAAATTCAAATCTTAATAGATTTCTTTGATCTGCGCCTTCGGTTCCGGAATTTTTGTAGGAACTTAGGATTTTTTTTTTCAAGAAGAAAACTCGGATAATATTGATTGGTTTCATTTAATTGTTATTAATTGAAGCCGAGGTTTTTCTTTCTTCTTTTGAAATCTTTCGCTTTTGAAATGGCTTCGAGTCTTGATCGGTGGGAAAAAGATCCCTTCTTCGCTGTTGCTGAAGAAGTCCAGCAATCTGCTGACAGGTAAATCATTTCCTTCTCTTATTTAGGGTTCTCTTACTTTGAATCATGAACTTGATTCCTAGATTATAAAATTAAGATTTAGAATTTCAATTAGTCAATAATAGGTTGAAATTTTGGTTTGTTTCGCGTTTCATAGGATGGAATCGACATATAGGACATGGATACACGCGATAAAAGATGGTTCTTCTACATGGAATTTGGAGGACCTTGGTAGGGATCTACGTACTGCTCTTAGCACTACCAAATGGCAGGTCATCTTATGCATTCTTTCATTTTCCTTACGAACGATTGGTTCATGAATTGGTTCAGGGTTTTGAGAAATTGAATCTGTTTTGCAGTTAGAGGAGTTTGAAAAAGCTGTTCAATCGAGTTACGATGGGAATTCAAGTGAGGAAGCAAGAGATCGGCATCGTGAATTTATAGTAGCAATTAAGAATCAGAATTTAAAGATCGAAAAATATTTACAGGAATCAGCTAGTTCTGAGGGTAAGACACCAGTGCCTTGGGTGCATTTGGATGAAGGTGAATGCAATGAACTTGCATTATTTTTGTCCGGGCCACCTCTACCCGGAGACAAGAAGCTTCCTCCTAAGGTTCATGGTAGAGCTAGTGATCTTCGGCGAGGAACCAATAGAGAATCAGCGCCAGATTTCTTGAAGAATGCAAGTCAGTCTATTGAGTTAAGCTCATCTGAGGCTAACAACGAGAAGTCATATGGGCATAGGAGGACAGCTAGTGCTAGTCCTGATATTGGTGCTTGGAAGATTGCAATTGTTGATGATGTTTTACAGCAAAACTCTTCCAATGGTCAACGCTTTATTCCACCACGAAGGGTGCCAAGCTCCGGTGCCCTGAGTTCCACGGGATCTGCAGTCAAGGGGCAGTGGTCAAAGAATGGCATCAGGAAGTCGGCAATGGCTCGTCATCAAGAGTCTGATGCAGAGTCTTCGAGACCTCCTGAGTTGGCTAGGGTGAATGTCAATCCAACTTCTGTACTAAACTAAATATAGTTTTTGATATTTATAAGTTTCGTCCCACAGGGCAATGATGAATGCTGTGAAAGGAGTAGCGGTTGTGTAGATTGCAATGATAAGCAACCTATTGGCTGGTATGGGGCTCTTAAAAGACGGCTTCAAATGTCTAGGTATCAACTAAAAAATAGTCGCTTCACTCAAATAGCAATTTGGGCTTTCCTCGTCATTTGCTTGATTGGTGAGCTTTCCTGAAATTCTCATTAATTTTTTCTTCCTGTTATTCGATATTTTCTATTTATCTATTTATGGACAAAGTTTACATGCTCTTCCTCATTAATGCATTTTGTTTTTATATTTTCTTCATTAGTAGAGGCATTTCATTCTTTGGCTGTTTTTCTGTGCTTTGTTCTACTTAACTTGAATGGTGAATTCTCATTGCTATGGAGCATAAGAGCAATATATTGTGCAGAGTGACTGGAAGTGAAGAACATGTTCCCCCTAAGACCAGTAACAAATAGAAATGCATATGTAAGCCCATAGGACCTTAGATTCCTTATTTCATGATATTAGAACCAAGATTAAGTGCGTTGATGCATTGCTGCAATAAAGTTTGTTGTTTGCTTTGCCTTTTTGCAGTATCATTTGAAATTTAGTTCTCCAAGTCTGAACTTGATTTTATCCTATATGCAGCTTTGATTGTATTGCAGACAATATGAAAAGGAAACTTATAATCTTGGACCGGCAATTTACGGTCGGTGGCGAATTATTTGGTTGAAAGTGGTTTGAGGAGTATATGTTGTGCATATTATGCTTTCACCGGAATCTATGCCCGGCTACATCTTGGGTGAAGGTAGCATGATGGAAAGCAAGAGCACCTTTTCTTCTTGCTCTTTCCCTCCACTGCTTCTTGCCTCTCCCTTCCAACTTCAATTTTTCCAATGAAGGGCAGGTCCCTTTGTTCATTAAGAATCAGAGGGATTCCAGAGTTGAACTGAGGCTGTCGGATCATTTAATATAGATTAAAATATGTCATAAGTCCCTGTACGTTTCGTAAGCTTGAAATTTAGTCCATGTACAATTATTGAAATTATTTTGTTAAATTCAGGTTCATTACAACATTTTTTTAGTTATATTGGTACCAAGTGAGTAGTTTAAATAAAAATATATGAATTAAATTCCAAATTTATAAAGAGTAAAGAGTACATTGTATTAATACAACGCTTGTATTTTTCACTCTCCCTTTAACCAGATTCTTCTTTTATATATATATATATATATATATATATATATATATATTCTTTCTTTCCAGGTTGTAACAAAGTAGGATTTTTTTTTCTTTTTTGCCATATTGTTTTCCAGTTGTAATGATAATTGAATATGATAACTCTCATTCTGCAATAACCAGAAGGACAAGTGAAGATAGAAAGAAAGGAACAACATACCATCATTGTAAACATTCTATGCCAACTATTATTTCAAGGGAAGAAGGGGCATATTGAGGTTGAACTTGAAAACGAAACAGATTACACCACTTATGAGCTTGGTGTGAGGTATCTGTAACAGAAATAGGAACCAGCAACCAGGAGTGGGGTGGCGAACTCGATGAGTGCGGCATATTTAGGCGTTAGGTCATCCTTGATAACGAAAGCACTCATCTCTTTCTTTTTGGGCTCCTCGGTTGCACCAACCTGTTCATTGTTCTTTAAAGTGTGACCCTGGAGAACACCAATCTGATACTTGAAGAGCAAATTCTGAGCCGACTTGCTATGTCCAATATCGTTGAATTCTTTCGTCGCATCCTTCCCTGCTGATTCCAACAACACCTCTTCTCCTCCTGGATGTTCTTCCAGGAACTTTGTCACGTTCAGAACCTGAAAGAATCAGTCAAGTCTCTGATCATTTATTTACATAAATAAGTAAAGATAATTGGGTAAGTAAAGAGAGCCAGGTTACTCTGCCATCGATGACAAGCCAACAGTCGTTCTTGGATTTGTGTCGAGACACTTCTGAGAGGGTGTAAACTGTGTGTCCAGCCATTGCTCTTGTAAACAAAAAAAGACTGAAAATGGAATGGCAAGTGCTTACACACAAAGGGGAAAGTGGTTTATATATTAGAGAAGTGAGGATGGCTAAAAGAAAGATGGGGTAGCAAAGGGTTTGTCTCTGCACGCCACCTACCAAACTTGGTGATGGAGTAGAGGAGGATATGCACGTGATGAGTGAAACAACAACTAAGATTCCTCGGCTGTGTATCTTCTGAGTTAATATTATATGTTGCTGTTAAGTGAGGTGTAGCTACAAGTTGATGAAAATGTCAACTTGGAAGGGTAGGTTGGTCAGGTACCCCACTTAATTATTTCAAATAGGACTTGTAAATTTAAGGCAAAAACACCTTTTTAGTCCTTATCAGTTTCAAAACTGAGCAAACTGGTCCCTCTCATAAAAATGGGAACAATTTAATATCTATCAGTTTCGAAAGTGAGCAGAAAAAGCAGTTAGTCATGACATTAATGTTTTCTATCCCATTGTATCTAATTTTGATTGGTATATTGATAAATTTAACCTTCGATGTTTACATATCTTGTGTAAATGTTGACAGAATGTGTACATTTTGTAGGTTAAACTTATTAAATCATTATCAATTTGACAGAATGTGTGAATGTATCAATAAAATGTGTGGACTTTAAAGGCTAAATTTATTATTATATCAATAAAAATATGTACAATTAACGAAAACATTAACTTTTTCATTAATTATTTAATTGTTCACTTTCGAAATTAATAAAAATTAAATTACTTTAATTCTTTTATCAATAGTTAATTACTAGTATGTAACGTACCACCACAATCTCTTAAATTATTTTTAAGATTTATATACTTTTTAAATTGGGGGTTTCATATTCAAGCTTTTAATGTGGACCTTCTTTTCTCTATCTATTTATCTATCTAAATGTTAAAACCTAGCATTAAATAACAGAAACGTCCACTTATATTAAAAGAATTTAGGGTTAATTGCCAAACCTCTTTTGACTTTTCCTCCCTTTGAAATTTATTTTTGTAAGGAATGTATTTTTTATTTTTTTATTTATAAGGTAAGATAAATTGTTTTATTAGAAAAAAAATAGGCTTAAAAAAGTCAAGAGTGCTCTCTCTAGGTTTTTCTAAAGAAAACGGTGACTACTGTAGCTAGAGTTTAGAGAAACGGTGGCTTTTTACAAAACAAAAGATGGAGAACGATGAGATTACACTGTTGGGTGAAGAATTACTGCAACTATCTATTAAAAGTTCAGTGGTTCGACCTCCAGAAAAGCCTTCTTTATTATGTACAGTATGGACAAAAAAGAATATGAATCCAGAGAGTTTTCGAGAGCAAATGCGCAGTATTTGGAAGATGAATAAGAAATTTGATTTTCAACAGGTTGGCTCGAATCTATTTATGATTATTTTTGAGACGAAAGAGGATCTAGAAACGATTTTGGAAGGGAGGCCATGGTTATTTCGAAAACAGTTGATTCTTTTTGAGCGAATGAAAGATCCAATTGAAAGGAAGAAGATTCGTTTGGCTTCTTCCCCTTTTTGGATTAAAGTGGGCCTTGCCTTCCAGAATGCGATCGTGATGATTTAATGAAAGCTATTGGCAACACTTTTAACAGTTTTGAGAGATCAGAAATTAAAGGTGACTTTGGGCGAATTAGGGTAAATTTGGAGGTGTAAAAACCTTTGAGAAGAGGAATCTTTATTGTTACTGAAGATGGTCAAAAGGCATGGGTCCCTTTTAAATATAAAAAGTTGCCAGCGTTTTGTTTTGGCTGCGGACATATGGGTCATAGCATTAAAGACTGTACTGATACACCCACAGAAGTAAAGATTCTACCAGAGGATGACTTCCCTTATATGCTGGCCCTTAAAACAGAATTGAATTTTATAGGGAAAGTCAACTTAAAGTTAGGTTCGACTATTAAAAAAGAGATGTCCCAAAGTATGTATTTGGGGGATGAAGATTTAGAAAAGAAGCTACTGGATGCAGAAAACCACTTACAGGATTGTGGAATGACGTTGGAGAATGGAATAATACAGAACTTCCGAAAGAACTTACCAACAGTAGTTAATTTGAAGTCAGATATAGTAGAGGAAAATTTTAGAGATGAGATATCTAATGTGACAGATTCAAGTTTGAAGAAAAAATGGAAAAGGTTAGCTCGAAGTGGGGACAGGGAGAAAAGAGGGATGACAGTGCTGAGTGTTAAAAAGAAAAGAATTAGAAGGAGATGAAGTGGATTTTATTAATAACTCTTTTCTCTTAGGAAAGAAGATGAGATTTTCTAAGGTTTATTCTGAGAATAGTTACTTTAATGATGTGATGGGAGAGGTGGGTTGTTTGGAAGGAACAAAATCAGAATCAGCGGCTGCCAATGGGCAAACCGACCGGACGCAATGAAAATCTTAAGTTGGAACGTTCATGGATTGGGGGGTCCACGAGCGGTGCGTCAGCTTCGACACGTGTTAAAGCTCTACAAACCCCAATTGGTCTTCTTGATAGAGACTAAAGTAGATTCTGGAAAAATGGAAAAGATAAGTCAACGATGTGGTTTAGCGAATGGCATTGATGTTAGTACTATTGGTAGTAAGGGAGGTCTTAGCCTTGCATAGACAGACGACCTTCAAGTAAGTTTGCTAAAATATTCTTTGAATTTTATTGATATTCTTATTCAAATAAAGGAGACGAATGGGAAATGGCGGTTCATAGGCTTTTATGGATCACCATACTCGTGCAACAAAATGAATTCATGGAATATTCTCCGCGAGTTAGGGGTAACCAATAATTCCCCTTGGTGTGTATGTAAAGATTTTAATGAGATCATGTATAATTCATAAAAGAGAGGAGGACTTCTGAGAGATGAAGGAGAATGGAGATTTTTTGAGAGACGTTGGCAGAGAATGGTCTAATCGACCTAGATTTTTCTGAACCTTGGTATATTTGGGAGCGAGGGAACACGCCTACTACAAATATTCGAGAGCGTTTAGACAGAGGCATAGCAAAAGATGACTGGACGCGACACTTCCATCTGCCTCAATAAGGCATCTACCCCACGCAATGTTAGATCATTGTCCCCTTTTACTGAATCTTTTTTAAAGAAAAAAGCTCACCATTCCCTCAAGTTTTTGTTTTGAAGCTTGATGGATTTTGGAGACATCTTTTATGAAGGAAGTAGAAAGAATATGAGGTCAGAGTGAGGGGGATATTGTTGAGAAATTAATGGCCCTGCAGCTAGGACTTACGCATTGGGCTAAAAGCGTTCGAAGCCAACGATCTGGTTTAAAAACCCAATTACAAAGGAAATTGATGGCCCTTCAAGATGTTGAAAGAGATGAGGATGGTCTTAGTGAAATTTTGGAGACAAAATTTCAGTTGAATTCTGAAATAGACAAGGAGGAAATCTACAGGGAGCAACGTGCACGTGTGAACTAGCTCAAACTAGGTGACAAAAACACCACCTTTTTCATAAATTTGCCTCTCAAAGGAGGAAAGTTAATGAGATCAAATATCTGGAAGGAAGAGGGGGCCGAATCATTACTAGTCAAAAAGAAATTATGGATGAGGCAAGCACTTTCTTTCAAAATCTTTTTACTTCTAAATGGGGGCCGACAGATTTGAGTCATGTTCTCTCAAGAGTTAACAGATGCATCTCAGCAGAAAATAATGAAATGTTGATGTCTGCTTATACGGTTGATGAGATTTGGGAAGCCTTAAATAGTACGGGACCAACAAAAGCACCTGGGATGGATGTTTTCCAGCAAGATTTTATCAAAACTGTTGGCACATTGTGGGATCGGAGGTGAGTTCTTTCTGTCTAGACGTTTTGAATAATAATAAGGACTTAGAGAAAATTAACACCACTAATATTTTGCTCATCCCCAAGATAAAAAATCTTACTGATTTGACAAAGTTCAGACCTATTAGTCTTTGCAATGTGATTTATAAGATAATTGCTAAAGTGCTAGCAAACCGTTTTCAAAAATTACTTCATCTTTCCATTGACAATTCACAGAGTGGTTCGTTCCAAGACGGCTAATATCTGATAATATTTTATTATCTTATGAATTGTTACACTCATTTGGACGGAAGAGAACAGGGAAAACAGGGGCTTTAGCTCTTAAACTAGATATGAGCAAAGCCTATGATAGAGTAGAGTGGAGATTTTTACAGGCTATGTTGATTAAGATGGGATTTGCAATGGAATGGGTGGACAAAGTACTGAAATATGTTAATACAGTATCATATACAGTAACTGTAAATGGTTGAGTGGGCAAAACTTTCAGATCTACCTGCGGGTTGCGTCAAGGGGATCCATTAAACCCTTTTTTATTTCTAATCTGCAGTGAGGGATTATCCGCATTTATGCGTTTGGCTACCACAACAGGTCTGATGAAAGGTGCTAAGGCAAGTCAAAATGGCCCAATGATCATTCATTTGCTTTTCGTAGATCACTGCATCTTATTTGGAAAAGCTACTATAGAGGGCGCAAATACACTTAAAAGTATTCTAAAGGAATATGGGGAAGTTTCAGGACAACGCGTGAACTTTGATAAATCAACGGTCTTTTTTAGTAGAAATACAAATTCTAGGCTAAAGGATCGAATCTCGAAGACTTTGGGAGTGCGACATTCATCAAATTCAGAAAAATATTTAAGGTTTCCTAACATGATTGGTAGACAGAAGAGAGCTTCGTTTCAAAATTTGAAGGACAGGCTGAAAACAAGAATAGATAATTGGGCTAACAGATTTCTTTCGCAGGGAGGCAAGGAGGTTTTCATAAGGCCGTCCTACAGGCTATTTTAACGTACACTATGAGTTGTTTTCTATTGCCTCAAGCTCTATGCAATGAAATGGAAAGCATTTTAGTAAAGTTCTAGTGGGGAAATCTAATGGAAAGAAGGATATTCACTGGTGCAAATGGAACAAAATGTGTGATCTTAAGGAGAATAGAGGATTAGGCTTTTGAAATCTAGCTAAATTCAATATAGCACTCCTAGCTAAACAAGGATGGCGATTGATGAAAAATCCAGATTCGATATTAGCTCAAGTTTTAAAAGCCAAATATTACCCAACTTCATATTTCATTACGTCAAATTTAAAGCCTAACACCTCGTATACTTGGAAAAGTATTTGGGCCGCGAAATAAGTTTTGAGTGAAGGTGTGCGTTGGCGTGTTGGTAATGGTTCAAAAATATCCATTTATAATGATGCTTGGATCATTGGAGCTAAAAATTACTGAGTTTCGAGTCCGATTGTTAATTCACATTTGGTTTTAGTTGAAGATCTTATTGATAACTGTCGAAACCACCTCAAAAATGGAGTTTCGAAAATTATTTTTAAAATTTAGAAAAATGGGAATCGCCACCAATCTTTTATTTGGGTGTGATTGGATCACCGCAAAACGTTTAAAATACGTTTTAAAAATGTTGGTCTTCGAAATCTAGAAAAACAGGTTCGGGAGTCGGTTACGCATGAGGAAGGATTAGCACCCTCATACGCCCAAAATTGGTACCGTATTAATTATTTGTGGGTCTTAATTTGTAAATCTTAAAAACTCGAATAAAGTTTAAAATACAATCCTCTAATGCAAGAGCTATGTTTAAAAAAATCGATTTTATTTGGAAGTCTAGCTATTTCAAAGTGATCGGTGAAAAAAATTGCGTCCAGTGAGTTAGGACACAACATTTCGAGATCCAGAAATAACGAGCTTTTCTTTGTAAAACATTTTAAATTTTGAAGAAGGACATTTGATTATCTCGATTTGAAGAAAGGTTGCACCCAGTGAGTTAAGGCGTAAATTTTCATAACCGTAGATAAGGAAATATTACCTCGATTAAGGGTATTCGGTTATTTAAGTTCAAAGAAAGATCACGCTCCACACGTTAGGGTACGATCTTTCAAATCCCTTTAAATAAAAGAATGTTACCTTTATTTGAAATATTGTATAAGTTCGAAAAATGATGTATATTTTATTTCTTTTACTTTTATATATAGTTAAAAAGGACCCTCCCATGAAAATATGGGTAAAACGTATAATTTGCAAAGGAAGTAGTCATTATTGATTTTAAAGCAGTCGTTTGGTATTTAGGCTCGAAGGAAAGTAATGCTGAATTCGTTAGAGCACTACTCTCTAAATCCCCCAAGACAAAATGGCTTTGCTTTATATGATCCAATCGAATAAATATGCACCTCCCCCTTTTTTTAAAAAAATCAAAAGGAGGAAAAAATGTAATATAATGCATGAGAAATAAAATTATGCCACACGTAATGGACAATGGGATGAAGATTTGAAATTTAACATGATAAAACCAAAATGAAAGGAATTTATTTTATATAAAAAGATAAGCAAATGATTCGAAAGGGGAAGAAACAATTCGAGATTTCTTTTTTGAAATTTATTTAAAAAAATGAAAATAAAAGATCCTTACCTTAATTTTAAAGATTAAGAGAATCAAAATGAAATTTTTATATGTTCAAAAAGATTTAAAAGGTTTTTTTTTAAAAAAAATTAAAGAAAATGAGATAAAATGAAATTTTGGGTTAAGATTAAAAAAAACTAAAGGATCAAAATGGATAATAAACACCGAATTGAGACACATGGCAACATTTTGAGAGTTTAAACTGTTGAAGGATTAAATTAAGGAAAGACAAAAAAATCGAGGGCAATTTTAAATTTATTTAAAAATACGAGAGGGGTGGAATTATAGATTAAGAAAAATGAGGAGGGATTAAGTCTGCAAATAACCCTTGGAATGGGAATATACGGACCCTTCCCACAGGTATGGGTCGCATAATGGGCTAGAGCTAGAGCAAGGGCTCTTTATAAAATAAAGTTTTTTTTTTATTTCAAATGCCATTTTAAGCCTTTCTTAAAAAAAAGCTTAAGAAATCCTTCTATTTCTTTCTAGAAACAGAACCCAGCCCGACCTTACATCTCTTACCCGTCGAACACAGGTTGCCTGCCTCCGATGCCGGCAACGACTACGCGCAGCGGTCAAGATTTCGAAAAAGTCGGTTCATTTCACTCTTGTGCACATACATGTTTTAGAAACTTGAATCTATTTTTAAAATCACATATTTGAGACGAAAAGGTAAAGATTTGATTTTAGCTTTCTTTAAAAATCCCAAATATGGGTTTTGAATAAAATCCTTTTTACTAAATAATTCCATTTATTATTCTCTCCTCCCCTTTTTCAAGAATTTTTCATCTTTCTATCGTTTCCCTTATTACTAGTTTATATTCATATATGTATGTATATTCTTAAAGAAATATGAAGCCAAGTCTGAGATTTTTGGAAAAGTGGGGTTTTCAAATACAACCCTTCTTATTTTAAAACCTTTTATTATTCTTTTTTCCTTTTTAAAAAAAAATAGATCCTATTTATTTTGTATGAGAAACCCTAGCTTTTTATTTCAAGATTTATTTCTGTTTCAAAATAATGATAGAACGATGCGCCTTTGGTATGTGAAATGAACATAATATCTGTATGCATATGCGGTCGAAGATGATTAAACAAATCGAAAATAGTACCTTGGGGTTTCGTTGAGTCTTTCTGCTTGAGTTCAACTTCTGTATTGATTTTGTATTAATCGTGTCTTTTTTTTAGGGAAAGACCCCTCTTTTTACAGATTTAAAGAATGGCTTTTATAACCTAAACAATTACAACAATACTGTTCTTTTGTCTCTGTTCTTGCCTCTGTTCCTTGCTCTTTTTTTTGCAGGTGATGATGGTAGTGGGTGATGCTTTCGACGGTGGCAGGGTAAGGTGGAGCTGGTGGTGACAGGAAAAGCACGTGGGGGGAAGATCAGATTTTGACTTTTGGGGTTAAGGGTTATAGACTAGTTTGTTTGTTGGGTGTAATGGATTGGGTCATTTGTATGGGCCATTTTGGATTAAATGTAATTGGACTTTTATTTTGGACTTGGGCTTTAAATTGGGTTTGGATATCTAATTTTTTATTTGGTCTTTTAATTTTAATATTAAGTTTCTTAATCAATCCAAATTTGATTGAATTTAAATTTAAAGTAAATTTAAATTTAAAAGATAAATTTAAATTTAAATTTAAAAATAAATTTGAATCAATTTAAACCTAATTTTAAAATCTAAGATTTGGGCCGATCAGAATTGGGCTTCAACAGCTGCCCCTCTTTGCTTGTTGCTGTGTAACAGGAATGAAGCAAAGACAAAAAGAAGACCAATTCTGTTCAAAAGTGTTGGATCTCGGCTCCACCATTGGCTACTCCAAAGTGACAGCACTTGACTTGCAACTCCATTCCAAACCCTTGTGATCGTGGGGAGAGTGAGATTTCAACTTCCTGTATTCTTAAAAAAGGCTTGATGTCGAGGCTTTATCTTACTCTTACTACAACTTCAGAGAGATAAAGGCTTGCTATCCAACTTTACTTCAATTTCAAGATGATAGAAAATGATATTTAATGCTTTTTCTAGCTCTTACTTCAATTTCAGAGAGATAAAGATTTGTTATCCAACTTTACTTCAATTTCAAGAGGATAGGAAATGATAATTGATGCTTTATCTAGCTATTACTTCAATTTCAGAGAGATAAAGATTTGTTATCCTACTTTACTTCAATTTCAAGAGGATAGGAAATGATGATTGATGCTTTATCTAGCTCTTACTTCAATTTCAGAGAGATAAAGACTTGTTATCCAACTTTACTTCGATTTCAAGAGGATAGGAAATGATATTTAATGCTTCATCTAGCTCTTACTTCAATTTCAGAGAGATAAAGACTTGTTATCCAGCTCTACTTCAATTTTAAGAGGATAAAAAATGATGTTTGATGCTTTATCTAGCTCTTACTTCAATTTCAGAGAGATAAAGATTTGTTATCTTACTTTACTTCAATTTCAAGAGGATAAGAAATGATGATTGATGCTTTATTTAGCTCTTACTTCAATTTCAGAGAGATAAAGATTTGTTATCCTACTTTACTTCAATTTCAAGAGGATAGGAAATGATAATTGATGTTTTATCTAGCTCTTACTTCAATTTCAGAGAGATAAAGATTTGTTATCCTACTTTACTTCAATTTCAAGAGGATAGAAAATGATGATTGATGCTTTATCTAGCTCTTACTTCAATTTCAGAGAGATAAAGATTTGTTATCCTACTTTACTTCAATTTCAAGAGGATAGGAAATGATGTTTTGATGCTTTATCTAGCTCTTACTTAAATTTCAGAGAGATAAAGACTTGTTATCCAACTTTACTTCGATTTCAAGAGGATAGGAAATGATATTTAATGCTTCATCTAACTCTTACTTCAATTTCAGAGAGATAAAGACTTGTTATCCAGCTCTACTTCAATTTCAAGAGAATAAAAAATGATGTTTGATGCTTTATCTAGCTCTTACTTCAATTTCAGAGAGATAAAGACTTGTTATCCATCTTTACTTCAATTTCAAGAGGATAAAAAATTGACATTTGAAAATTCATCTTGCTCTTACTATAACTTCAGAGTGATGAAGATTCGTTATCCATCTTTACTATAACTTCAAGAGGATAAAAATTTGACATTTGAAAATTCATCTTGCTCTTACTATAACTTCAGAGAGGTGAATATTCATTATCCAACTTTACTATAACTTCAAGAGGATAAAAATTTGGCATTTGAAAATTCATCTTGGTCTTACTATAATTTCAAAGAGATGAAGATTCATTATCTAACTTTACTATAACTCCAAGAGGATAAAAATTTGACATTTGAAAATTCATCTTGCTCTTACTATAACTTCAGAGAGATGAAGATTCATTATCCAACTTTACTATAACTTCAAGAGGATGAAAATTTGACATTTGAAAATTCATCTTGCTCTTACTATAACTTCAGAGAGATGAAGATTCATTATCCAACTTTACTATAACTTCAAGAGGATAAAAAATTGACATTTGAAGCTTTATCTTACTCTTACTATAACTTCAGAGAGATAAAGATTCATTATCCATCTTTACTATAACTTCAAGAGGATAAAAATTGACATTTGAAACTTCATCTTGCTTTTACTATAACTTTAGAGAGATAAAGATTTTTCCCTTTTGTCTTTTTGCAGTACTGGATCTGCCGTTGCGGTCTTAGATCTTTCCCGTCGTGTCTTTGAGGTACACGGTCCGCCGTTGCAACTTAGACCTTTCCCTTTTCTGTTTTTGTGGTACTAGATCCACCATTGTGGTCTTAGATCTTTCCCGTTATGCTTCTGAGGTACATGGTCTGCCATTGTGACTTAGACCTTTCCTTGTTGTGTTTTGTGGTGCTGAGACCTACAAAATATGCTCAAATGGGCCTCTAAGTAGGCCAGATTGTTTAGGATGCGATGATCAGGATGAGTCAAATGCTCCTAAAATGATGAATGCAAAATGTCATTTTTGAGAAATGATTTTATTTTAGTCCTTAGGTCGACATTGTTCGTCGTTTGTCTAAGTCCTATCACCGACGTGTTATCATGTTCTTTTTTAGTATGGTATCTTTGACATGAAACTTAAAGAGGTGGTCGTATTTTGAACTATTTGTTTCAAAACCCTTTTATCCCTCGGATTTATGTTATTTCCAACTAGTCGTCCTGTTTCAGGTTCCTATAATATTTAGAAATTTTCCAGACAATATGCAGGAATCCTTCTATTTCTTATATCGTTGACCATTAACCGTTATTTCAAATGCAAAAATGCTTGCATGAGGTTATAAGGTGGATAAATTCAAATTTGATTGAAAACAAAGGTCGTATAAATGAAAAGATTATTTGGTTCATTAATCGCTAATTCGATGTGAAATTTGCTTGAGCATGGTCGCAAGGCGAATGAAATTTTATTGGAAGCAAAACTCACATGAAAAAAATGAGTCATATTGGTCAAAGAATTGCCAAACACAAAGTGAGCAAAGAAAAGGGTTAGGTGGATAAATTTTACTGGAGGTAAAGCTCGCATGAAAAAAAGGTGACCCATATTGGCAAAGGATGTCGAATATAGAGTGAGCAAAGAGTATCTTTTGGAGGCAAAGTTCACATGGATGAAAAGATTAGTCCACTGGCTGTCATGTTTGATCAGGGTTACGAAATGGATGAAATTGAATTTGATTGAAGGTTGAAGCTTGCATGAATGAAAAGGTCATTAGTCCAGTGATCATTGCTTTGATGTAGAAATGCAAGACGAATGAATTTCATGGAGGTAAAGCTCACAAAAGAAAAAAAATGATATGTATTGGTCAAAAGTTGCAAAACCTAAGGTGAATAAAGAATTGAGTTAGGTGCCCCAGATATCAAAGTATGAGCTTCAATGAGCAAACTTGGCGAAGACCATTCTAAGCTTGACATGTGTTCATGAAACTTAGAGTACTTTGTCAATGCATCAAGGTGTAAATTTCTCCACCTTGCTACTTTTGAGAGAGAGGACCACTTCATGCCCCTTTTCTTATTCAAATTTGAACTGCCTTTTCAGGTTTTCAACTCAAATCTCCTTAGGTTTCGCGATGCTCTTTACGAGTTTTCACTTCGACCTCTCCTTTCTATTTTGTTTTTTTCTTGTTTTTGCTTCTTTTTTTCTTTTTCTTCTTTTTTTATTTATTTTTCTTCATTGTATCTGAGTTCACGAAGTTGGGCATGTCTTTGCCGTTCATCAAAATCAAAGCTTCTTCAAACAGTCTTTTTTCGTCTCATGAGGCCTTTCCTAATTTGACATCCATTTTCCTTGAAAGTCTTTTGTAAGCAAGATCCTTTTCAAAACTAGAGCTCTCTCGTGAAGTTTTATAGAATGAATCCCTCTTTGTCGTAAACCCTTGTCATCTAGTCATGACTTTTAGGATTTTTAGTTGACCGCCTCTGGATTAGATCCATTTTGCTTCATTAGCTCCAACAAAATCTGGAGGGAAAGAACTTGCCTTCAATTGGTAGGATGACCTTCATTCTGGTGAGAAAAATGTTGCCCCAGTAGCTGCTCTAATAGAAGCCTGACAAGTCTCGAAGACGAACGGTGATTTCTCATGTCGAGTCTTTGTAACTTTCTGCTATGAATCCAATCAATCCTTTGTTGTCTTTATCGGTTCCCTGCCAATGCCCCATTTTGGCGATGTGGTGCTTGAGTAGTGATATTTGTTCTTGAATTGACTGCAGACTTTGTTATCGTGCTGTTGCTCAAGTTCAAGTCATCGTTGGATATGATCCTTTCTTGGCATTCCATATCGACACATAATCTCTCATTTTAATAATCTGCTTGATCACCAATTGGCCTAGGAAGTAGTAATCAATGATCATTAGAAACTCTTTTGCAAAGTTGGCTCGATGATGTCCATGCTTCACATAGAAAGAGGGTACGACGTGGAGAATAAATTTTCAAGGTGCCCTTTGCGGGTTTTCATCTTGACTTTTTCTTCTTCTTCCCTTTTTTCTTTTTTCCTTTTTTATTTGGGTTTAAAATGCTTTTTGCGAATTTTTGACCCATATCTTTTTTGATTTTTTTTAAATTTTTTTGACTCTTTTTTTATTTGATTTGATTTTTTTTACACGTCGAGCCTCAATTCTTCAAGTTTCTGTTGACATCGGTTGCTTAAACTTGGCATGCTTTTGATAGGATCATGCAAAAGACTTTTGGATTCTCGAGGGAACTCGCCTTGTTCTTACAAAGACTCATGTCTTGATTCTCACTTAAAATCACGACTCTTCAAGATGATATCTGTTTCGTACCTTGCTCAAACATCCATAGCAGATCGGGAGACAAGTTACATTCTTGATCATTTTCAAAGATTTAGAGTTTTTCTGGACACATGTCTCGCTCAAAAGGGTTTAAGTCAATAGCAATGTTGCTCATATCCTTGATATCAAGGGCCTCAGCACAAAGACAAAAAAAGGGTCCAAAAAATAATTGAAAGAATGATTAATTGTTTTATGAATGAATGAAAAGAATTGGTAAAGTATTTGCCAAATGGGACAAAAACAATGCATCATTTTATTGAAACAAAGATTAGTGGTCATGTGCCCTTCATAAAAGGATCCCTATTACTCTCGGACTTAGAGTGATAAGTATATTCTGAATATTTTTCTGGAAAAGTCCTAAAAACTACATAAAGCTCCTCCACAGTCTGGTTGTCCAAAATACTTCCAAGGTTGTGGGGATGAACTCTCAATAGGTTCCATTCTTCACCTTTTTTTTTTGCCCCTTCTTCAACATGTGCTTAATGGCATGAGTGATTCTTTTGTCAAAATCTACAACCGTGACTTCTACGTGCCCCGACACTTTTGAGGAAGACGACTAACTCAATTGTGTTTGGAATGAAGACGCTATCATTCTTTCTTGCATCTGAGTGTACTATATCTCGCGGGATAATACACTTGTTATCCCCTTCCTCTCTGATCAAAGCCGCAATCTTATGCTCGCTCTCTTGGAGTCGACTTTATCAACTTGAGTTATCGAGCAATGAGGTAATGTACAGTGTGTCCATGTTTTTTTTTTTGAAAGTGAAGCGACTAAGTTTAATCCCAGTACTGTATTAGGACTTCGAAAAAGGTGCATCTCTATTTTAACTCTAAGCAAGTAAGAATGTTTATTATATTCAAAGCGGGCTTTAGAATCAAGGTAGAGTGATATACTCTTCTATTGTGGACATTATGTCCTCCAAGTGCGAAACTATTAGAAATTGGACTCCAATACTGAGTGAGAGCTCGGGATCAATGCCTATTCTTTTTAGCATAAAGTAAGTTAACATATTCGTGATTGGACATCTGCCTTGTTTTGTCTTTCATACTCCTTTCACCTCTAGCAAACTGCTATGGCTTTTATGTACTTGGGTGTAATCTTGAATCCCTAACATGCACTCTTTTGACAGGTCATCACCTTTATCTTTGACCATATATGTACGACCACGTTGACTTATACCTCATCAAAGAATCCGCTTTCTTATGACCAGTTCTCTATTTGATAATGGAACAAGAATCAACACCTTTTTGATGAAAATGCAATGCAAACAGACTCAAAAAATTTTGCAATTAAAAGCAAAAATATAACCGTGTTTCTTACCTCACTTGGGTAACCACTAAAGGTTTGGCATAATCTTACTCAAGGTAGGCTCTTATAGAATTACACAAGCTAATAAAATGCGCTGCTTATGCATGCGTGAATGCATAAGAAAGGTATTGACTTATAGCTGAATTCTATTAGAAAAACCTTAGTAAAAATCAAATTCCTTTACATGAAATAGATACGTATATGGTCGTGTCGCGGTATTCCAAAAGACTTAATCTTCGCAGGAAGTCATTCAAATAGTCTTGACTCATCTCTGAATTTCGATCCACGATATCATTTTGAAAAAGGTTGAGTGGTCAGTCACTTCTCGTACTTGGGCCAAAACTCGTATAATTACACGATCTTTGTTTTCGTCTTACTCATTTGGTAGATTATCGATTTTCGTTCTCTTTCTTTCTTTGTCATGTAGGCCCAACCATATTATCCTCTATTTCATCAAGGTATCTGTTTTCTTATGACCAGTTTTTATTTAGTAATTGAGCTTAGAACTATGCCTTTCTTTATATGAGGATGTAATGCAACTACATTCGAAATGAACAAGTTAGTGTAATTAATGCAGGAATAAATCTTGGAATAAATTGCAATTAACAGTAAAGAAGTAAGGATGTAGCTGTGTCTCTTACCTTCTTTGTGCAACCACTAAATGTTGGCCCAATTCTATTTGAGGTCTCAAAGAATCATGTGCAAGTTGACAAAATGTGCAACTTATGAGTGCATGTATGCATGAGAAAACATTGGCTCATAGCCCAATTCTATTAGAAAATTTTACTAGAAGACAAATTCCTTTACATAAGACAGATATAGATATGATCGCGCCGCGGTGTTCAAAAGACTTTTAATCTTCATGGGATATCTTCCAATTTCGCCCTCGTTCGTCCTTTGATTTTCGGTCCCAAAATGTCAACTTAAGTGATCGGTCACTTTCGTCGTTGAGTCAAGGTTTGGTTCGTTGTGCAGTCTTTGTTTTTAGTTAATCATTGGTTTTTCGTCCTTTTTTTCTTTTTTGAGCGTATGCGCGCAATCGATTTATTTTCCATCATATCAGGGAACTCGTTTTCTTATGACCAATTTTCTATTTAGTAATTGGGCTTAAATCCACATTTTTCTTTGCATGAAGATGCAATGCAAGCAAAAATTAAAAGGTAAAAGCACACGAGTATGATAAAAAAGTACAGATATAAAATAGAGAACCTAGACTTAAGAGACTACTAGCAGCTCAGTGTAGTTCTATCCTAAGGTAAGCAACTAGGGTTCACTACATGTGGTTCAAGTTCTAGAGTTGAGGGTACCTAAACTTGCAGATTCCTCGATCCTCACCCATTACAGGCTCATATGGATGAGTTCGATTTAGGGGGACATATTTCCCACATGTTTGCACGAAAGTGAAAACTTCACGAAAATAAGGGTACTTTGTAATCTCGAAAGCGATCCACTATCCTGCACGAAGGTGAAGACCTCACGAAGGAGTAGTTTCCGGCTTCCACTTAAAAAGGTAATAGCGACTATCAAATGCATATGGATGCAGATCTTATACTAGCAACATCAAGATAATCACATAATAATGCCGAGAATCGCTTTTTAAACAAAATCAAAGTTTTAAAAGTTTTCAAAATAGACTCGAAAATAATAAATTTGGCTTGACTCTCGTTTATTTTGAAAAATCCCCAGTGGAGTCGCCAAGCTGTCGAAACCACCTCAAAAACGGAGTTTCGAAAATTATTTTTAAAATTTGGAAAAATGGGAGTCGCCACCAATTTTTAAAACCACCTCAAAAACGTTTAAAATACTTTCTGCTTGAGTTCAACTTCTGTATTGATTTTGTATTAATCGTGTCTTTTTTTTTAGGGAAAGACCCCTCTTTTACAGATTTAAAGAATGGCTTTTATAGCCTAAACAATTACAACAATACTGTTCTTTTGTCTCTATTCTTGCCTCTGTTCCTTGCTCTCTTTTTTTTGCAGGTGATGATGGTAGTGGGTGATGCTTTCGACGGTGGCAGGGTAAGGTGGAGCTGGTGGTGACAGGAAAAACACGTGGGGGGAAGATCAGATTTTGACTTTTGGGGTTAAGGGTTATAGGCTAGTTTGTTTGTTGGGTGTAATGGATTGGGTCATTTGTATGGGCCATTTTGGATTAAATGTAATTGGACTTTTATTTTGGACTTGGGCTTTAAATTGGGTTGGATATCTAATTTTTTTATTTGGTCTTTTAATTTTAATATTAAGTTTCTTAATCAATCCAAATTTGATTGAATTTAAATTTAAAGTAAATTTAAATTTAAAAGATAAATTTAAATTTAAATTTAAAAATAAATTTGAATCAATTTAAACCTAATTTTAAAATCTAAGATTTGGGCCCGATCAAAATTGGGCTTCAACAATAACAATCATAGAAAATGAAAAATTAAGGTGGTAAGAAATACCTTTGTAGCGGCTGATACGGAGCTGATTTTGCGGATACCTCTAGCAGAGGAACCTCACGAGGACGAATTAGCTCGGAGTTGGGAGCCGTCAGGCATTTTCTCCGTACGAAGTGCCTATAAACTATTACAGCCAGGTTTTTCTAATGTTATTTCAAATAATATACAGACCAATTCTAATGAAATATACCAGAAGCTATGGAACCTAGATTTAAATAGTAACATAAAGATATTTTTATGGCACCTCATCCACGAATTTCTACCTACACTATCAAATCTGGTTCACCGACGGCTAATCTTGGATGCCATGTGTCCGGTGTGTGGAAACGAAATTGAAGACTTATGGCATGTTTTTATACACTGCCCTGTATCAAACGAAGTCTGGGCTCTATTAGAATATCAACAGTTTTTACCAAACCAAGAACAGGAGTGGCTGGAGTAGATTACCTGGGTCCTTGTTTCGTGTCCCATCTGGAAACTCCGAACTGTGGGATGTACACTTTGGACTTTATGGGATGAAAGAAACCGAAGAACGCATGAAGGAGTAGCTAGATCCGCAAAAAAGATAGCCAGATTCATAACTAGGTATATTCAAGAAAATCAAATGGCTAACAAAAAATCTCTCACCAGTAAGGAAAGAATTTGGAAATGGTCTCCGCCGCTTGAAGGAACCGTCAAAGTTAACTTCGATGCAACGTGAACAGCAAATGACCATCGATCTGGGTCGAGACTGGTGGTGCGCACATCAGCAGGAACGGTTATAGCATCGAAAGCAGTAATCCATAAAAACGTTGCCTCAGCCTTCGAAGCGGAAGCCCTCGTATGTAGAGAAGCATTGCGTTTGGGGTCAAATCTAAGTTTACAGACAGTTATAATAGAGGTTGACTCTGTAAGCATCATTAAGAAATGTAGTAGTGCCTTGACAGATAGATCAGTATCAAGTGCGCACATAAAGAATATCAAGAAAGACTCGGAGAAATTTCAGCAGTTACTTTTCAAGCATGCCAGAAGGGAGAACAATAATCTAGCATATAAAATAGCAGTAGAAAGTTTACGAAGACGAGACGAAATGTACGTGCTCAATGATGTTCCTGGTTATGCTCGAATGGTTATGAAGGAAGACTGGAGCCTTGAGTCAGACTAAGTTTTTGAGAAGAGAGAAGAAATGTCCGGCTTTAATAAAAAAGAAGGCTGAGGAAAGATTTGAAAATTTCTTGACGAGATTTAGGAGAAAGAATAAAGTCTTGAAACCAAACTATTTTTTCAGATAAGGGAGAAGAAGAATCAGCCTTGGAAGAAGAAAAGGCTGATAAATGATTTGAATTTTCTTGAAAAGAAGCATAGTTGTGTTTGCATGTATTGGTATCTGTAACCGTCAGTGCATTGAATGCTAAAACAACAGAGAAAAGACGGGTAAGCTCATTGGGACGAGGGCAACTGCTTTTAGGATAAAATTTTGTTTGTTTTGAAATTTAATTTTACTTTGTTTTTGTTTTTGAATACTGCTGTTTCAGGCTGTGTTTGCAGGCCTTATTTGTTGGACTTTATAATTTGATTTTATAATAAGAAGCCCAAGTCCATTTTTTTTTCAAAAAAGAAAAAACAAGCTTAAACAATTACATTAAAAAGTATATAATTAATTCAGGTAAGATTAATTCTATCCACCAACAATAAATCACATACTGAAATTGGTGGTTCTTCAAAGGAGATCAAATCCATCCCACCATTTGATCTGCAACTTCGTTTTGAGATCTCGGGAAATGACGAAAATGGACTTTCCAATTTCAATTTAGTAACAAATGGATAAGTCATAGTTCCACTATTTTACTACTACTAATTCCACCGATTAGAATAGTTTTCACTGGAAGGGAATTGTCACACTCCACATCAATTTGTCTAAAACCTCTCTCCTGAGCTATGCGCAATTCTTTTAACATTACTCTTGCCTTAATTTTAAAGATTGAATCCTTACTGACTACCATCGAATATTCAAATAACCATTTTGCATCAAAGTCCCTAAATACTCCTCAAATACATGCGTTAGAGACATTCGGTGACCCTGCCTCATCCGTATTAAAATAAATTGTTAACATTGTTAAAATATTTATGTTAAATTTAAGTTCATTTCAAAAAACATTCTATTACATGATTATAAAGTAAATATTTTTTTAATTTAAAATATCATATCAACAAATTTAATAAAAGAATTTTAATGTGATTACAACTCCACCTAATTTTTGAAATTTAAAATATAAAAATTTTAAATTTACCTAGAATACAAAGAAAATATGGATAAATTTAATATAATGACTCATTTTTATATTTATTTATGTGTATAAAAAAGGTTTCGTTTTGTCTAATCAAGAAGTTTTATTGTATAAAACTTAATGGTAAAATATGAGAAATGATAGTATGAAACTAAGATTCCACAACATTAAAAAAAATTGATTTGTCATTCTTCTATTCAAAAGGGATAAAAATAACGCAAAATCATAATTTTATACCATCCTTTCTCGATAAGTAAAATATAGATAAATTTGAGTAATTTAAGGTGAATGTATTGATATTGTAAGAAAGGAAAGCATTCAAGGCACAATCTTGAAAGCCTTCATCTTATCAATCCAAGTGATGAAACAACTCTTGGAATTTCGGAAACCCAAAAACCCATGCTCCTTACTCTTATTCATACACAACATCGGCGATTCCATCGGCATCTTCGAGAACACGATATCGATGAACCACCAAAACCCAACCTCCTCCAACCTCGTATTCTGCAACTCCTTCTCATTCACTATCTTTTCCCACACACTTTCCTTCCCTTTCATCATCTCCTTCAACCCTACATTCTTCCCTTCCTCCAACCCATATTTCTCTATCCCAAACTGGTCTGCTAACACTTCCCACAAATGCTTCCACTTGAAAACATCCCCATTGCTCACGTTAAATGCTTCGCTCTTGGCGAACGGATCCACCGCCGCCCATATCTGATGCTCCGCGATCAAATCCGCATCTGAAACTTCCGAATAACATTTCCATGTGACTTTGTTTCCTGGGAACAGTAATGGTTTCCCTTCGTATTTACAAATGGCGGCGTAAACGCAAAGGGTTCCGACGATGTTCATCAAACTGTAAGGTGAAAACCCAAATATAGTATTGGGTCGGTGTACCGACCAAGTTAATCCTTGTTTTTTCTCGATTTCTTGTAAGAGGATGTCTTCTTGGACGTAGTAAAAGTTGGGAGTATTTAAGCGTGGCAAATCTTCGGTAAAAGGTGGATCATGTGGTTGGGTTTTACCCGACGATATGTACTCCAACGGTCCCACGTAATGATTTGCTCCGGTTTGGAGGCAGATGTGGCGGAGATTGGGTGCATTCAAGATCAAGGTATGCAACACGTTACGGAGCATCCAACCGTTGATTTCACAGTTATCTTTCTCAGTGGTTTGATTGACCCAGCTGACGTAGAAGATGTGTGTGACATCGGTGAGTTGGGAGAGCTTGGATTCGGTATCCTTGGGATCGGAGACGTCACACTGAATATACTCGATATGATGCTCGGCGTGCCAATTAGGCCTTGGGCGACGAGCCACCCCGTAAACTTTCCATGGACCACCAGGGGTGTCAGATAATGGAAGGATTTCAGCCAAGCTGTTGCCCACAATGCCGGTCACTCCGACTACCAACGCAACGCTCTGGAAACTTTTGGGTGTTTCATCTTCCTCGATTTTCTTCTGTAAAAGTTGAAAAAGAATAAAACAAAAATAAATCAACAAATTTGTAAAGCGTTTTCCACAAACTATTTAAGCCATGAGAGAAGGAAAGCTTGCCCTAGCAGCGCCAATGGCACCAGCCCACCACCAGCTCATTTTCTTTTTCTCTTTTTGGGTAATTTAGATTGAAATATATTTATCTATTTTATGTTGTTAAGCAGAGAAGACGAATTGATAGGAGTGCAAAATGATAAAGTGAAGAATGATTTTCTATGGCGCGCAATTCTTGCAATGTTCTTCAGATGCGCTACAAATTAGGAAAATGAATGCATGAAGGAAAATGTCAAATTTTGTCGTTTTTACGTGTCTTTGAAAATTTCAATTCAATCTCAGAAAGTAAGAAAGTCTGAATTTTTATCACGTTTTTGAGTTAGATTCTTTAAAAAAATTACACCTTTACCCACTAAATCATGGGTGAATTTTCATTTTTGTCACTTAATTAAAATAATTATAATTCGGTCATTGAATTAGTCGAAAGATTTTATTTAAATTATTAAACTATTCAAAAGTTTTTATTTAAGCCATTGGATTGTTAAGCTTTTTTTTCTTAAAAAAAAAGTTACGTTAAGGAGCTCTAAGCGACGATCTGACGATCAGTATGGTAGATCAGTACCTATTAACAAGTAGAAGAACATAACTTAAATCAAAGTCGATTTGATGATAAATGTTGGAAATCAAAGAAAAAACTTGTTTGAATTTGGTTTGCAAATACGTGATGTCCAAAACTGTTTGATAAAAAAAATGAATTGTAAGAGAGAAAGGGAAAGTGAGTTTTCAACTGGTGCAAATAGTGCGATCAAAGAAAACCATATAACATTAATTTTAACAATCCAATGATGGGTGTCGAGCCCACCAAAAATAATATTCCTATGCTTAAAAAGTAATTAAATAGTAGTATAGGGAGTAAGGTCAATTCTATAGAGATTGAGATATCTAAAATTATCATTCAGTTTAATCAAGCTGCACTCTAGATAACTATTGTGCGCACAATGTGTGACAATCTATGAAAAATAAAAAGGGAAAAATTAAATATGATTAAAATAAAATTATTAAAATAGAAATAACTATAAAAATAAATAGAAATTAAATTAAATTGAATAAACAGATGTGATGATATTCTAGCTTTAGGCTCGACTTTGGTTTCGATTTCGAATGGACCCTTGATAGCAAGTATTCTCCTTCAACCAGTACCTCAGTTATAGTGATTGAGGACGTCTTAGACCACCAACTCTTCCGTGTGTAAATTAATTGCGGGAATGCCCAACAACTAATCATTATCGAATGAATAACCACGAAAATGCATCCATGATTTAGCTCTCTGGTAGCCTTATGAACTAGAAGTGTCCAACTTAAACCAATGCCCTCAACTACATGGATCGTTTAAATTCGATTGTTATTTTCCTCGACAAATCCAACAAATCACTTAACTAGACATGTCAATATATTCTTCGTAAACCGAATATAACAAATGAATCAATTCTTTTAACTATATGATTTCAAATCTCATGGCTCTTTCCCTAATAAACTATTTGGCTTAAAGTTAGTTGGGGAATTTAGTTACTCATGAAAATAAACATATTCAATCAAAGTTTTAATAAAGATTAATTAAAAATAAGATAATAAAATTTAGTTAATCCATTATTAACATCACTGGCCATTAACACTCACCTTGACATGATCTACTTGCTATTTTAGACCTTAAGCTATTTTCTAATTAAAATTTTATAGCGATTGGATTTTATAATTTAGTCTCTAAATTTTACTTAATCACTAATTCGACTAAATTATTTATCCAAAATCTAATTTACCTATATAATAAGTCCGTAATTACATTTATTTAATATTTACTTATTCAGTTTACGAAAATAAGGTCTCGAACACATAATTTCTAGCACCACTAAAAATCAGGTTGTTACAAATTTGATAATTTTGTGTTTTATTTTTGTTTCATTGTTTTTCACTCGAATACTTGATTTTTTTTAAAATGTTTTTTAGGTGACTAAAATGAAAGTAACCTAAAAATTAGGTAACCAAATTAAAGTGTAAACATGACGTAACGTGTACAATTAACTGTTATTAAAAATTTAATATTTTGGTGACTAAAGTGAAAATGTCCTAAAAATTAGATAACCAAATTGTTAGAATTTCATTTTGAGTGACCAAAATGAAAACACACTAAAAATATTTAATATAAAATGTTGAAACCCAATTTTGACCAGGCCCAACACTTAAACCATAATTGAGTCCAAATTTTAATTTTTAAATTTTAATTTATTTTAAGTTTGAATTTAAACTCATATTGAATTTGAATTTAATTTAGATTTAGATTTATTTTAAATTGAAATTAATTAAAAAGTCCAAAGTACAAAACCCAAAATAAAATGCCCAAAATTACAACCCAAATTAGGATCAATTTCAATTTGACCCATTACACCCCAAACCCAATTGAGCCAATTTCAATTGACCCAAACACCTAAACCTAAAATAGAGGACTTAATTCGCTACTTGTGTCGCTACCACCTTCACCTCAGCCTCTCAGAACATGCCATGTCAGCAACCAAGTTGTACCACCAGCAATTTGCCTTCTACACCACCGTCACTGCCATGGCCACCACTGTTGCCCTGCAAAAGAGATTAGACATCAATTTAATTGAAAACAAACAAAATAAAATGATTGTAATTAAGCTATAAAGCCAGAATTGAAATCAGTTGTAAGAGGTTACTGATCTTTTTTAGAAACATTCGAATTCAATAGAAGCTTCCTTTAGCAATCAATACCCACAATTGTTTTTCAGAGATCAATACAAAATAGATAACATTCGAACAGACATACCAAGCAACAAACAGATTCAAGCTAGATTCACAGGCATTAAAACGTCCAGGTACAGCTTCTATATATGTTTATTATCATTTATGATTTACAATGCTAACCCCCACTAGTTTCTGAATATACATTAATGCATGTATTAAATTCCCCACTGTCATCATTTATTATTTTTATTCATTTCAAAAACGTAATAAATATATATTAATAAATTTTAATAATAATAATTTTAATAATAAAATAAATAAAAAGAGAGTCGAAAAGACTTATTGTTTCCGATCAACCACCCTGTATCTGTGAACGGAATCCCTTTGTGACTCCACCTTGCAGCACCAAGCATCGTCGTCCTCACCGCCTCGAGTCCGGCAGATCGAAACGTATATGTCAATAATGAACTTTAATAATAATGCATAAAAAAGGGGATTTTAACAAAGAATAAGGTTTTCAAAACATTTTAGATTTGAGTTTTCATTCCAGATACGGATTTTTCGAAAAGGAAACGAAAGAAGCAAATTTTAGACAACAATACTTTAGATCCAAGGTTTTCAAACCCAGATTTATGTGTTTGGAAAAAAAGGGTATAAAAAAGAAACATTTCACCTTTTCGGTGGCCGTGGACAGCAACGATTGACAGCAGCTCGCGACGGCGGACGGTTGGCGACCCAACAACCTCTATGGACAGATGACTGGAGTTCGGCCAACCATGGGTAGACGAGGAGAGAAAGCAAGGAAAAAAGGGGAGGCTGAATTTTTTTTTGAAACAAATGCCAAAACCCTTTTTTTTTGGAAAATTGACCTTTTATAGGCCCTCAAAACGGCGCCATTTTGAGGGCTGAGTTTCAGCCCCAAAACGATGCCGTTTCACCTCAAGACCCAAGATCCGATCTAACCCGACCCGCTCCAAGCTTAGGATCCGCATATTTTCAAAAATTGGGCTATTTATGCATTTGGTCCTTCCGCTTTTTTAAATTTCCAATCAGGTCCCTTTTTATATTTTTAATTAATTTTAAATTTACCTAACAATTTTCATTCTTTTTCAATTTGATCCCTCAACTCTCTAGAAGCCTGAGAGGCTGCCACATGTCTTGCTTTTGGTTTATTTATGCAAATAATTCCTTTTGTTTTTTATTTGTTTTTAATTTCATCCCTAAATCAAGTTTTATTTTATTTTTAAATTTGCCCAGAAATTTTAAATGATTTTTAAATTAGTCCCTTTTACCTCAGAATGCCAAAGAAGCCGCCACATGTCCCATCTTTTTGGTTTCATTGCCTAAAAGGTCCCTAAACTTTTCAAAAATCACATTTTGACCCCCCAAACTTCTCAAAAATTATTTTTGACCCCCAAATTTTCCAAAAATTACCATCTTACCCCTAAACTTCCAAAAAATCACATTTTTGCCTCTGAACTTTCTAAAGATTATATTTTTACCCTTAAATTTTCAAAAATTACCATTTTACCCTCGAACTTCCAAAAAATCACATTTTTGCTCCCGAACTTTCAAAAAATCACATTTTTGCCCCTAAAGTTTTAAAAATTATCATTTTACCCTCAAACTTCCAAAAATATCATTTTTAACCCTAAATTTTCTAAAAATTACCATTTTACCCCTAAATTTCAAAAAATTACCATTTTACCCCGAACTTCCAAAAATTGCATTTTTGCTCTCAAGTATCCAAAAATTACCATTTTACCCCTGAAGTGTCTAAAATTATCATTTTACCCTTGTACATTCAAAAATTACCATTTTACCCTCGAGTGTCCAAAAATTACCATTTTCACCCCCAAGTGTCCAAAAATTACCATTTTGCCCCTCGATTATCCAAAAATTACCATTTTATCCCCAAACCTCCAAAAATTATCATTTTACCCCCAAGCATCCAAAAATCGCATTTTTGACTCCGTTTGTTTGCTTTTATTTCTTTTCAATATTTATATTTAGTTTTTAATTATTATTCTTTCATATTTCTTGTTCTCTTATTTTTTTATTTTCGTGTATGTAATTATCTACTTAACTCTTTTCTATTCGTGTTATTTAATTTTCGTTAGTAATCGTTCATTTACGTTTAATTCACATTTTTTTTCAAAATTGTTTTCATAAACCTTTAAAATCGAGGCAATATTCTTTTATTTCGAGTTTTGAAAATTTGTGCCTTAACTTACTAGGCACGATTTTTCTTCAAATCAGGATAATCAAATACCCTTAAATCGAGGCAATGTTTCTTTATCTCTGGTTTTGAAAACTTGTGCCTTAACTTACTAGGCGCGACTTTTCTTCAAATCGGGATAATCGAATACCCTTTTTCAAGGTTTAAAAGTTTATAACAAAGGAAAGCTCGTTATTTCCGGATCTCGAAACATTATGTCCTAACTCACTGGACGTGACTTTCTTTCTCGATCACCTTGGAATAGTGAGACTTCCAAATAAAGATCGATTTCTTTCTTAAACCTGACTTATGCATTTAAGGATCGTATTTTAAAACTTTATTTGAGTTTTCAAAATTTTACAAATAAGACCCTAAAATTATCAATATGGTATCAATTTTGGGCGTATGAGGATGCTAATCCTTCCTCATGCATAACCGACTCCTGAACCTGTTTTCAAGATTTCGAAGACCAAAATATTTTTAAAACGGATTTTAAATGTTTTGTGGTGATCCAATCACACCATATAAAAAGATTGGTGGCGACTTCCATTTTTTTTCCAATTTTCGATAATTTTAAAATATTGTTCGAGACGTGTTTGTTTTCTCGGAAAATAAAACGTTTCGCTAGCATTGAAATCAGTTGTAAGAGGTTACTGATCTTTTTTAGAAACATTCGAATTCAATAGAAGCTTCCTTTAGCAATCAATACCCACAATTGTTTTTCAGAGATCAATACAAAGTAGATAACATTCGAACAGACACACCAAGCAACAGAAACAGATTCAAGCTAGATTCACAGGCATTAAAACATCCAGGTACAGCTTCTATATATGTTTATTATCATTTATGATTTACAATGCTAACCCCTACCAGTTTTTGAATATTCATTAATGCGTGTATTAAATTCCCAACTGTCATCATTTATTATTTTTATTTATTTCAAAAACGTAATAAATATATATTAATAAATTTTTAATAATAATAATAGTAACAATAATTTTAATAATAAAATAAATAAAAAGAGAGTCGAAAAGACTTACTGTTTTAGATCAACCACCCTGGAACTGTGAACGAAATCCCTTTGTGACCCACCGACGTTGCAGCACCAAGCATCGCCGTCCTCACCGCCTCGAGTCCGGCAGATCAAAACGTATATGTCAACAATGAACTTTAATAATAATGCATAAAAAAGGGGACTTTAACAAAGAATAAGGTTTTCAAAACATTTTAGATCTGGGTTTTCATTCCAGATCTGGATTTTTCGGAAAGGAAATGAAAGAAGCAAATTTTAGACAGCAATACTTTAGATCCAAGGTTTTCAAACCTAAATTTATGTGTTTTAAAAAAAAGGTATAAAAAAGAAACGTTTCACCTTTCCGGCGGTCGTGGACGGCGACAGTTGACAACAGCTTGTGATGGCGGACGGTCGATGACCCAACAACCTTCATGGACCGGTGATCAGAGTTCGACCAACCATGGGTAGACGAGAAGAGAAAGTAGGGAAAAAAGGGGAGGGCTGAAATTTTTTTTGAAACAAATGGCAAAACCCTTTTTTCTAGAAAACTAGCCTTTTATAGGCCCTCAAAACGGCCCCGAAACTTTTTTAAAAATTATATTTTAAACCTCAAACTTTTTCAAAATCATATTTTGACCCCTAAACTTCATAAAAATTATATTTTACCCCTAAACTTCCAAAAATTACCATTTTACCCTTAAATTTCTAAAAAATCACATTTTGCCCCCGAACTTTCCAAAATTACATTTTTACCCGAAATTTCCAAAAATTACCATTTTACCCCTGAACTTCCAAAAATATCATTTTTAACTCTAAATTTTCTAAAAATTACCGTTTTATCCTCGAATTTTCAAAAAATATCATTTTACCCTAAACTTCCAAAAATTGCATTTTTACTCTCGAGTATCCAAAAATTACCATTTTACCCCCAAAGTGTCCAAAATTACCATTTTACCCCTGTACATCCAAAAATTACCATTTTGCTCCCGAATGTCCAAATATTATCATTTTCACCCTTCGATTGTCCAAAAATTATCGTTTTATCCCCAAACCTTCAAAAATTACCATTTACCTCCAAGCATCCAAAAATTGTATTTTTGACTCCGTTTGTTTGCTTTTATTTCTCTTCAATATTTATATTTAGTTTTTAATTATTATTCTTTCGTATTTCGTGTTCTCTTTTTTTTTTCGTGTATGTAATTATCTACTTAACTCTTTTCTATTCGTGTTATTTAATTTTCGTTATTAATCGTTCATTTACGTTTAATTCACATTTGTTTTCAAAATTGTTTTCATAAACCTTTAAAATCGAGGCAATATTCCTTTATTTTGAGTTTTGAAAATTTGTGCCTTAACTTACTAGGCGCGATTTTTCTTCAAATCGGGATAATCGAATACCTTTAAATCGAGGCAATATTTCTTTATCTCTGGTTAAAATTTGTTCCTTAACTTATTAGGCGCGACTTTTCTTCAAATCAGGATAATCGAATACCTTTTTCCAAAGTTTAAAAGTTTACAACAAAGGAAAGCTCATTATTTCCGGATCTCGAAACGTTATGTCCTAACTCACTGGACGTGACTTTCTTTCTCGATCACCTTGGAATAGCGAGACTTACAAATAAAGATCGATTTCTTTCTTAAACCTGACTTATGCATTTAAGGACCGTATTTTAAAGCTTTATTCGAGTTTTCAAAATTTTACAAACAAGACCCTAAAATAATCAATGTGGTACCAATTTTGGGCATATGAGGGTGCTAATCCTTCCTCATGCGTAACCGACTCCCGAACCTGTTTTCTGGATTTTGAAAACCAAAATATTTTTAAAACGGATTTTAAACATTTTGTGGTGATCCAATCACACCATATAAAAATATTGGTGGGGACTCCCATTTTTTCCAATTTTTGATAATTTTAAAATATTGTTCGAGACGTGTTTGTTTTCCTGGAAAATAGAATGTTTCGACATAACAATTAAAAAATATGGCAAAACAATAATCAAAATCCAAGCCGTCCTCACCCCAACCAACTCACTAGTATTTAAAAATTTCTTTCATTGTGTGCAAAGGTTTTGTTTAATTTTTTTTCAAGATTAATTTGATTTTTGTTCAATTCTTTATCCGTGGTATATTATATTAGTTGGATTTTTCACTTTATAGTTTATCGGAATCACAAGCCAATTTTATGTATATATTCTAATTTCCTTATCCTAATATTGCTAATATTATAAATTTATAATTATAAGATAAAATTATGATTAGAGAATCAATTTTAAATTAATTTATACTTTTGTAATTCTTTTCGAGATAAAAGTTGTTAGATCCTAATCTAAATTATGGACTAAATTACGGATGGCAAAATACGAATTTCTCAATGAATTTCGAATTGATTCATTCTGAATGGAGCGGATTTTTTTGAAAGGTAGATGAGGGAGGGGTGAGGTGGATTTCCTTTTTTTTTTTTTTGGATGGTGGGTGAAGTGGTTATAGTAATTGTTTGTCCAACCCTGACCCACTCTTCTATATGAAATTATTATTTTCTCATTGTATATATAAACTATTAAATAGGTAAAAATGTAATATAGAAAAATTCATATATTTTATGTTTAAATATTTTTTAAAAAAAAATTATGTTTATATATTTACTTGAATTTATAAAAATTGAAAATATTAAAGATAAATAGTAAAATTAAATTAAAGTGGAGCGGGGTAAGACGATGATGAATGTATCCAACATCCATGGAAGTGGTAATAATTTTCAAGATTATATATTCATAGTGAAGCGAGACAGATAGTGAGGCAGAAAATGCTAACTAGGGAGCAGTGATGGTTTTAACAATATTCACTTATGAACACACTTGTTCTTTTTTTGAAAAATAAAAATTGTATTATATTAGAAAAATTTTATATACTTCAAAAAAAAACCACAATGATATTATATCAATACTAATTTTAAAGGATTATTAGCTAAATTTAATAATATAATTACAAGAACATTTTAACGAAATGAAGGTAAATAATCCAAAAGTAAATTAGTGCCGTACAACAAAGAAATACTTGCTAAAACTACGGTGTTTGACGAACAAAAACCAACAAACCACAAACCTTTCTTGTATGTTCATCTGTATCCAATTGCAGAGCCATCCACGATCACTGCTATCAATATCTCCATATCAACTGAAACATTCTTCCCAAATTTATATGACGGCCAACAAAAACTACATGCTAAACTACAAACACTGTCAACGAACCTACATGATGATGCATTACATTAGTTATTGACTCGACACTCGAACAAAATCATAACTGTATCTTACTGAGATGCCTAACATCTCAAATCTCTCTTCTCAGGACATCTCTTCATGTAATGATGTTTGTGCTTTTCTTAGTTGCATGGTGGCTTTCTCTTGTTGAACCACGCAAGTATCCATCTTCCGTAAACATGGTTGCGCATCATTGGAAAGTTTACCCAAACCAGATTCAGCAAAGCATTGTAAACCAAGCCCTGCTCATGCAATTAAAAGAAACATCACAACCAACAATAACCTCGAGCCAAACTAAGAAGTCGTTAAAATCTAATGAAGTAGCTTAAGACATTTATATATGTAGTTGAACCATGCATAATGCATGTGTGCACCAAATAATCATGAAGATGCATGCAAGCAGCACAATGTGTGGGGTATGCAAACCTTAGATACTGATAAAGCTGATTGGATAACATAGTTTCCGAATCGATCCACAAGAAGCCTTGACCCGATGGGACTTCTAAGCAACTCCTTTATAATTCTTGTAGATTGTTGTTCTCCCGATTCCAACAAGCACTTCTCAACAACATTGCTTCCATACCTGTTGCAGGAAAGGGATGCGTAATTCCCTTCAAGCTGCCTTAGAAGACCTTCTGTTGTTTGTTGCTCTTTCAGTCCCAGTACATGTTGCACTACATAGTTGCTAAAATATGAAGACAAAACAGAGTATATCAAGCTCGAATAAACTGCAATTCATCGTTTACAAGTTCCTAAAATGAACATTTAATTTCACTTCAACACTTTGGAAACTAAAACATGTGGTTTCAAGAAAAAATAACGCACCCATATCGGTCTTCAGCTAGGTGAAGCGCGTTTGCTATAATCTCTCGAATTAGATTGGCTTTTGCCTCTCCCTTAGAGTGGTCAAGACAATGCTGCATTGCACAACATCCACTTTTGTCTGTTGCAATTTGATAACAGTTATCCGCCACCTCTTTCAGAAGATACTGTCGATGAAAATTAATGGTCAACAACTATGTTCCAACATCATCAAATGTTATGAACAATTGAGAAACTAAGTATCATAACAATCTCTCCAATCTATCTATGAATCAAGAAGAACAAATGCATAGAAACAATTAAACTTAAATCATCAAATAATAACACCTTATTATCTTCATCAGAGAAAAGTTTCAAGCAACACTGGATCACACGATGACCATTCATGTCTTTAGTCAATGCAACAACGCAAGTGGTTAAGGCCGACATAATTAAAGAGATTTGGTGTTGAGAAGCAAGGTTCTCCAACAGTTTCTGTACAGCACGAGTCCTGTAACCAAAGTGAAAATGCTGCTTGAAACAAGCTCTTAATTCAAAGAAAATAAAATATAGCAAGACATACCCACGAACATTGAGACAAATGTTAACAAGTCGAAAACCATCCTTGATGATCGTTAAAATAATTTGATTCTTTTGTTCCTCACTACACATAACCACGAGCTTTTGAACAACATAATTGGCAAAAGGGTCCAACATCAACTCATCAACATGCCCAATAACCTCCGTTAAGATCATATCAATTTCCTCTTTCGAAGCTTCATCGATAGCCCTTTCTAAAAACCGACAGCCATACTGATCTTGTGCTAAAGACAAGAACCTGCCTCTCAAATCCCCTATACTCAAACAATTCAGAGGTTTATGTGACCAACGAGACCTCCTAAAACCATTGCTAATCTCATCATTATTATAACTGTTAAAGCTAGATCTCATTACATTCTTGTTTCTTGAACAACCGGCACCAGCAGCAGTGAGAGGAGGAGCCAATCGATTTTGATAGGAAAAGCGTGAGATTGAGATTTCATTGAAAACATGCTCTCTTCTTGAATCAAACAAATACCCTTTCTCATTTATATTGGGGAGCTGATACGACCTAGGCACTAAACTATTCCAAGAGTCACTATATGGTCCCACTCTCATCACCCCATCAAAACCCACATTCAATCCCTCTTCTTCTCCCCTTGAATACCCATAATCTAGTTCTGGATTCTTTGGAGTTGATAAATTGAGGCCGAAAAAGGCTGATTCTAGGCTTTGATCAAAAGGGTTGTTCTCAAGAAGATATTGTGGTGATGTTAGGCTATGATCAGGGACATAACTTCCTAGTGACCGTGAAAGAGGAACCAACGGTGTCTCCCACATGGATCGGTTTCCAGACTCCATGACAATCAAAGGGAACAACTTGGGAGAAATAAAAGAAAGAATTTTTGTTTTTTGGGGAAGGGTTTTAGAAAGAAAAGAGATGAAGTTAGGATTTGATTGGTTATTTATTTATTTATATTTTTTATATTTTGATATGGGAGTAAAAAAGGAAAGATTTTTTTGTTTTCATGCAAATTATATAATCTTTTTTTTCAGACTGGGGAAGTCGGAAACCCTCTGAAGAATAAAAAGTAGCTTACACTAACAGAGACAGACCATCTCTTTTGAACTGGGTTGTATATCTGCCTGTCTGGTCCACCATCGCTGACCTTCAACTCTTTAAAAAAGATATTTCTTTTTTATTTTCCCCCTTTAATGTTCAACTCCTGCACTCATTTGGCATTTAATTCTCCACGATTTCGTGCTGCTTCCAGGTAGGGGCGAATTAGGATGTGGAAGTTAATTGTAATTTTAGGATAGTAAAAGTAAATAATTTTTAATCGATTAAATTAAAATTTTATCATTTTTAAAAGAATGAATATTTAATTTTATATTTATTAATTTAAAATTTTAAAATTTTAAAAATTTTAAATAAAAAAAATTCATTTTAAAGAAAATCGAAACTCTATATGCCCTCTAAATTCACCCTGCTTCCAGGTTCTGCAAGCTTCCTAAATATATTGATTCAACATAATTAAATAATACATGGGTTCGAGTCTCCAATTTTTTTTTTAATTTTGTTAATAGAATCAATTTAACCTATTAAATTTATTAAAAATAATCAGATCATCGTGATTTTTTTAATTTTAAAATTATTAATTAATTATTAATATTAATTAAATTATCATTATAATTTGAATTAAGCACTAAATAGAAAAACACACGTTAAACTTGAAAAAAGAAGGTTAAACTTGCGTAGCAAATAACATATTAAATTTTAAATTTTAAATAAATTATTTTTCAAAAAATTTTAAATAAATATTTTGAAAGTTTTAATTTAAAATGAATTATTAAAATATTCAAAATTGAATTATTGCCTATGTTATCAAGATCAGATATTGATATGTTAAAGAATAGTGTAGTTTACCACCCACACTCATTTAAAAGTTTTTTTTTTTTTTACTAAATAGTTAAAATACGAAGGTTACCGTATGTTTTAAGTTTATGTATTTTTTATATATTTGAAATTTAATTTTTGTATTCTTATTTGTAAAAATGTAGTCTTTTTGTTTTTTGAATTTAAAAATTTTAATTTAATTGTTAATACTATTAAATTTATTGGTGTAATATTTTAAAATTAAAAAAATATTCACTCACAGCAAATAGTATTGTAATGGATTTGAATTTAACAAAAACTTTAACGATGTTAATAATTCTTTTAATTTAGATAAACATGTTAATTAGAATAAAATTTTTAGACCAATTAATGATATTATAAACTTTAAAGTATCAAATTATGTAAAAAAAATTAAAATATAAATATCAAATCTCAAATTTAAGCATAATATAAAGGTCGAAATTGATATTTGATCATATTATTAAAAAATAAAAAGATCAAAATTGAAATTCAAACTATTATTGCTAATAATGTAAAAATAGCCACGTTAGGTGTCAAAGAAGGAAGGCCTTAACACCTTCCTTTTATATATTGTAATACAGATTAGACGGAAATTTCTATTTTATTTTTAACGGATAGATAGAGATAACGTTGAATTTATCTGTTTGTAAAATTTTACTAATAATACATTTTTTCCTCACATTATAATTCGTTAAATAATTAAATAATTAAATAATACATACTATTAACCCGTGCATCTTATGGTATAAAAACTAGTTGCTAGACTATGATATGAATATGAATAAAAGACAAATATGTTAGTCAAGTATTACACATGTACTTGGTATAATGGGGACTAACTCTATTTAGTACAATGTGGGATCACTCCTTGCACCAACAATCAATAAGAAGTAAGTTTTGGGACCGATCAGCAAAATTCGATTCAAATCGAAAAAAAAAAAATTTCGAATTTTGAGTTAATCGAATTTTGTTATTCAATTTTTCTGAATCAACTCAAATAAGTTAATTAGTTTTTCGAGTTTGAGTTGAATTGAATTTTACAAAACGAATACTTCAAATAACAAATTAATGTAAATATCCATTGAGTCCCTAATAGTTTTGAAAATGTGTGTAACACCTTATACCTGACCCGATTGTCGAGCCCGAATACTAGGATGCCACACCACCGTCTCACATCATTATTACATCATTTTAAATGTTTTATTTCACATGCAAATCTTTCTTTTAAGGGAAAAACCGAAGAAGTAAATGTGAACCGTGCATCAGGTAAGATCCTAGAAAAGAGAGGTGAGTCAAACTTAACTGCTTAAAAACCAAGTCTTTCCTAGTTAGAGTCAATCCTAGACATGCACATTCTTATTACCACACTTCTCACAGTTATCGACAAATCAATTTAATGTTAAATAATTTCATCTTACATCGATTTATCAACTATCAAACATTTATCATATAAAACAAACATCAAAATATCTCAAATATCATATTTTTAAGTCTATAATAGCATGCAAATAGCTAAATGAACATAACAAAAACCAATATAATCCACCATATTGCCTAACACATTACCTTAGATTCCCAAAATATAAATAACTTATAAACCTACTAATAAAAGTAAAAAGATTGACTTGGCTTGAATCACCCTCGAGACCACACCGCTCACACTGATGCTAAGTATCTGCAATGGTTAAAAAAGAGTGGGTGAGTTTAACAAGTCAGTGAATACCTAAGATAATCATTACATAAACGATCATCATGCATCAACCCAACAATCAAGGGGGAGCTTGAACTTGGGTTTGGAGGGGCTCTAGCATTTTAACCATTGAGCCCACAACTCATTTCTTGTTTAATTTAGATACTTAATTGTACATTTTGCTTTCTTTTTGGGAGACTTGCCGAATTCTCAAAATAAAAGGGAAAAGAGGTTCAAATCTGGGATCACAAAAGAGGAAAGCTAACTCTTAACCATTAAGCCTAAAGCCTATTTATTATTTATCTTATTTTTTAATTGTATATGTTTATTCCGGGATCAACTTACATATTTTTTATTAGCTTACATAATTAATCAATTTTTTATTAACTTATTTATCTTTATAATTCTTAGCACATTCCACTTTAGTTTATATATAATAATAAATACTCATAGTCAAGTCTTATTTTTAATATTTTAATTCATTTCACTCATTTTTCAATTAGGTCATAACTCAATTAAAACACACTATTTTCAAACTAAATCTCGTAATCAAGTTTCATTTTAAATTAATTATTTATGGCCTTAATTTTGACACCTGTTTCAAATATATGATTTATAAATGCACAAAGATAATCTTATAAATCGGGATATAATTACTTTCGATTTTCACAAACTTAATTTTTCTAAATTAATTTATAGGGTGTGACAAATATATAATTTATCGTAAATATTTGATTTCTACGATATAAGATAGCCAATAAAAAGAATAGAAAAAGAGTGCAACTCTCAACTATACTGTTAAGCTTGGTTAGTGGAATAAAATTAAACTAAACTTCCGAAACATAGTATTACAATTCACGAGTTTATATATATTGAATTGAAATATGCAAAATTATAATTAGATGTGTTTATAGATCGGGTCAGGTTTGGTTTAGGTCGGGTTGGATCTAAGCATGATATTAACATATTTTATGCTTGTCCAAACCTGGCTCGATTCGAAATATGGGCTTAAAATTTTATCCGAACCCGTCCATATTTACAAAAGATTAATTCAAGCTCATTTTAGGCCCGCTCATATTAGTTTTAAATTTTTTTAAAAAATACTTATATTGTCTTATTTTAATATTTAACAATTTTATAAATTTTTTATTTATTGAAAATTTTTATATAGTTATTTTAATATTTTTTTAATGTTTACATTAAAGTAGTATTATATATTCAGTATAGATTTATTTTTTAATGTACTTTAAATTATATTAATATATAAAAATAACAAAATATAAAGTATTATAATCTTAAAACAGGTCGGGGCCAGGTTAGGTTCGAGCCTTGAATGTTCAAACTCGAGCCTGATCTATATTTTAAACAGGCCTAATTTTTTTACCTAAATCTATTTTCGGGCCTAATATTTTTATCCAAACCATCTTAATTTTCGAACGAACTTTCGAATATGAATGAATAACCTGACTCATGAACGGATCTAATCGTAACATAGTATTTGAGTGTTACGCCATTCTCGACACTTAAAGTAAAAGTAATAGTTCTGAGAAATAAAAAAAAATGTAAAGAAAAGAAAATAAAAATATTTAAATAAAAATCTCACTTACATTCTCTATTTTCAATATTGAGAAACAAGGTCATTGATCCTAAAAAACACACACAATAAAAATGGGATGAACAAATATAAAATAAAAAAAAGGTTTAATACCTTTTTTGGCCCTTGTACTATAATTAAATTATCACTTTAGTACTTGTATTATTTTTTATCAGTTTGATCTTGTTGAGTATGCATCGCAAGTCAAGTTAAACAAAAATATATTTTCTTTTTAAAAGATTTAGTATTGATTAGTATAATATATTTTGTATTTATTAGCATAATTTATTTGACTTACAAATTTAACCTATAAATAGATTTTTTTACAATAATAGAAAAAAATCCATTAAAGATCAGAACTATAACACTTTTGAAGAATTTTGTGTTTATGTTTTGAGGGTTCTTTGTTTTCGGGTTTCGGGATTTAGTTGTTATCTCTGTTTTTTTTACTCTTCATTTTTTTGCCATCGTGATTTTTTATCCCCTTTGGAAGGGTTTTTCACGTTAAATTTGTATGTTCAATTTCTCAATTTGTTTCACTGTTTTTACTTATTCGTTACTTAATCGAATAGATTATCAATAGGTCTAATGTATATTCATTCTACGTAACCTGTTACCCCAACCTAAATTTCTGTTAAAAATTAAAGCAATCAATGATACATTTCCAAGTGTAAATATTTTAAAAAAAATTTACTTAAAATTGAAAAAATATTTAAAAATAAAAAATATAAAAAATCTCAAAATATATTAAAACTTAAAAATTATAAAAAAAAACATATCTATTTTAAAAATTTATAAGAAAGCGAAACTTCAAAAGAATTTAAATTTTTTTCATAAAATTTTAAAATTGTGTTTTGTTTTTGGAATTTTAGGCTTTTAGAAACTTTTATAATTTTATAAAAAAAATAATTTTATGGTTTTTTAAATTTTAGGGATTTCTTTGCATTTTATGGAATTTTTTTATATTTTTAATGAATTTTGATTTTTTAATTAAAAATAACATAAAATTATTAAAAATTTTAAAAACCCTAAAATTTATAAAAAAACAACTTTTTTAAATTATGTTTTTTTTAATTTGAAGCATACTTATAATTTTAATTTTTTATAATTTCAAATATATATTAAGATTTTTTTATAATTTTCTAAGCTTTAATATTTGGGGGCTAAATTTTTATGATTTGTTTTGGGAATTTTAATAATATTTTAGTTTTTTTAATATTTTTAATATTTTTAAGTGAATTTGAAATTTGTTTTAATTTTTTAACAGAAATTTGGGTTGAGGTAACGGGATTACAAAATTAAAGTAAATGGACCAAACTGATAAGAAAAGTAGAGTACAAGGGCCAAACTGATAAAAATAGTGTAGGTACCAAAATGATAATTTATCTCTAATATTGGGGCCAAAAGAAGAATTAAACCTACAAAAAAAGAAAATTAAAGTTGAGAGAGTAAGTTCATCATGCTTGGGCGCGGCCTACACCTCGCAACCAAGGGCTGAGCTTTGGGCATGTTGAGCCCATTTCCTTCACTCATATCCACCATTTCCTCACCCATTCTCTCCCACTCAAAGCATTGAATCAAACATCCCACTGTCAACGGAATCAATCCCATAGCCAGACTCTCCCCTGGACACCCCCGTCTGCCTGTCCCGAACGGCAAAAATGTGAACCCATTCTTAACAAGTCCAGGTCCTAGGAACCTATCGGGCTTAAATTCAGTGGGATTCTCCCATAAGACAGGGTCATTATGCATCGCCCAAATGTTCACCAACAACATCGTGCCACGAGGGATTGAGAAACCTCCCACCATGCACTCCTCGGATGACTCGTGTGGTACAAGAAGAGGGCCAGGTGGGCACATCCTAAATGTCTCACTTATGACGCCATGGAGGTATGCAAGTCTCTCGTAATCTGATTCGTCCATAAGCCTGCTTTGCCCCACTTCCATGTCGATTTCTTCTCGGGCCTTTACAAGAGTTTTTGGGTTGTTTAGCAAAAGTGATAGCCCCCATTCCATGGTCGCTGCTGAAGTATCAGTCCCTGCCGATAACAAAACCTAAAAGGAGAGAGTGAGAGTTTACTTACTTGCATAAGAAAAACATGGTATAATTTCAATGGATAGAGAAAGTCTACTCTAAAGGGAGAGAGGTTACTTGCATAAAGCCTCTGATGGTATCATCTGTGTAGTATTCAGGATCAGTTTCTTGAGCCGATAAAAGAACATCAACTATTGTCTTGTTGTTTTGCTCATAACATGAATCACTCGAGGTTCGTTTTCTGCGTTCATCAATCAAGTTTTGCATGAACTCGTCCCTCTTCCTCTGTAATATTTCAAGCTTCTTCTCAATTTTATTTAATCCAACCCATTTCAACATCGGCACAAAATCTACAATGTTTGTGGCTCCACTCACTTGAAAGGTCTCTCTCACAATTTCCTTAAACTTTTTCTCTTCTTCCAGTTCATCCTCTCCATCCCTACAATACCTCTTCCCAGCAATCATCCTCATCATGACATTAAGAGTCAACTCGAAGAACATCGATTTCATCTCCACCACCTGAAACTCACCACTCCCTTTGAACTACTCCTAAAAAGCCTAACAACCAAAGATTTAACTTCATCCATGCGTATCCCCAGATACTTTTGAACACGATTCGATGACAAGAGTTGGAGAGACGCCACACGCCTCAAGTTCCTCCAGTGATCGCCATAGGGGGCCCAAACAAGTGTAGTATAATCATAACCAAGGTGTTTCCCGGCAAGCAGACGGGGCCGGTTTGCGAATACGATGTCGTTTTTGGACAAACATTCTTCTGTAGCAGATGGAGAAGACACGACAAGGACCGGACGGGATCCGAACCGAAGGAATAGTATTGGACCATGCTGCTTGGAAAGCTTGGCTAGGGTTCGATGGAGGGGCTTCTTTATGAGATGGAGATGGCCTATGATGGGAAGGGAAAGAGCAGGGGTTGGTGGGAGTCCTCTGTTTTGGAGCAACCTTTGGGTAAGAAAGTAGAAGATGAGAAAGAAGAGAGCGTAGCTGAAGATCCAGGCTTCCATGGATGGCTTAACAGGAGACGGAGAAAGGAACCTTCAACTATGGTTTATATAATAAATACAAATTGCCAAGTGATGAATATGAGAAATATATTGAAAAAAAAAGTTGAAATTGTTTCCTACAACACACGACAATGAAACTCTTAGTTCTATGAATCCATTGGTTCTAAATGTTTTAATTTAATCCGTCCGACAAAAGTCCACCGGCCATAATTGTTTTTGCTGCTTAGTCATGATTCCCAGCAAGCGCTCGAGTCTAATCAAATAATAGGAAACATGCAAGCAATGACTTGTAAAAATACAATCATTTAAATTTATTGAATTTTATTTTTTAGAAAAACTCAATTAAATACGTAAGCAAACATAACATATTGATGGAAGATGACGGAGAAGTCGAGGAAATGATATTTTTTATTTGTGTGGTGAATTAGAAAATATTGCAGCCAAATTATCACTAGAAGTACTTTCCAATAGAATAAATAATTAAATATCTTAAAAGTTGTTATCTTAAGAAATCTAACCAAAAAATAAAATTAAAGGTGGTCAACCTTCGAGTGAAAAAAATTAAATTAATTAAGTTAATGTATCTTATTTTATCATCTTAATTAGATTTGAATTTTTTTTAATCGAATCGAGTGAAATAAAATTTAAGTTGAATCTAATCGAGTCGAGTGAAAAAGTTAAATTAAAAAATTAAACATTTCAAATTAAAATTTTATTGTAGTATAACTAATCTCTTGTTAGAGAAAGTTAACACTATATATATTTAAAAACTTTTTCAAAGGAAAATAAAAAAATAATTTAGTATGATAAACTTGAATCATTAATTACCTTATTTAACATCTCAAAATTATTATTTTAAAAAAAATTAAATTATATATTCTTTAGAATTTTTTTATAATTTTTTAAAAAGTATAAATTTTGAATTTTTTATAAAATATTTTAAAATTTAAAAATTATTTTGATTTTTTTAAATTTTTGTTGAGAGATAGAGTAATTTGTTCATTATTAAAATTGATAGGGATCAAAAGTGTATTTATAACAATCTGTTATTCAAATTCAACTTGATTTGAACTCGAAACTCGAATTATTTATTTGAGTTGACTCGAAAAAATCAAATAATTCAATTCAATTAACTCAAAATTCATTTTTTTCAAAATTTTCAAATCGAATCGAGTTTTATCCACCATGATTAAAATTAAATATGGCCAATTAATTAAACTGAAAACCAATCGATATACTGATCTGAAATAAGAAGAATCGATTGAACTGTAAGCTGCCTTGAACCACCTTTGAATCATGAACTATGAACTAGTGGAGCAAAAGAGAAAAACAGGATATAAATGAAAAACTATCTACAAGTGGAGCTAAAGCCTTAATCGGTTAGATGAAATCAGGATGGATAGTGTATTAAGTCAACTCAGTGAAATCATGAGATTAGATCATACTGTAATCTGTAAGCAAATCAACAATCACAGCCAACAACACATGATTTCACCATGGGGACAAACAATGACTCCTTAGCCTACATATCATTCTATGTTTCTACATATTCTACAAATGGCCTCCATCTATATCCGAGTTTTCCATGTTGCTTGATTGAGAAAAAAAAATAACAACTCCGAACCCAGACTCGTACAAAAACCTAAACGAGGCACACTCAGTTCGGTAGATAGCAACAATGCTGGCATGAATATACTATCTCATTTCATTACCTAATTCTATGCACTGAACAATCTTCTTACTTTGTGAATCAATCTTCGACATATTGGACACATCTTGTTATCATCCTCCATAATCCTGCAAATTTTATTTGTTAGTCAAAGCTGCTTTTACTTACAAGATTATGTTGTAGAGACAAAGGATTTCTTTTCTTCTTGTTTGTACCTTTGAGCACAATCATAGCAAGTGGCACAGTGTCCACATGGAACGAAGAAGCAGTTGCGTTGATCATCATAGCATATTACACATAATTTCGCATCATATAAATCCTCCGACGAGGTACTCGAAGATCTGTATTCGGCATCATCATCGTCTTCCTCTGCCGTTGTTCCGTACGTCTGCCGAACTGACTTCTCCGGCAGAATAGGGTCAGTCTCCGTCCTCCAGGATATTTCCCTGAACGTTGTATTACTGTTAATTACTGTTGTCTCATCATTGCATGCTCCTAGGTATTTCAGCACCACTAAAATGATAATGATGAAGAAACCTACAGATAACAAACAAACAAACAAACAAAAAACAAAAGCATCAAACCATCATAGCAATAAAAACTTAATTCTCTGGTCTGCACTTGGACATGTCTGCATACATATACGGTACCTAAAATTGCAATGTAAGTAACAACTCGAGCAACAAAAGCTAGCTCAACGTACCGTCCGGCAATATCACCCTGAAAAGTTCAATTTTGTTGACTAATTTCAGGAGGAATTCATTAGTAGTTAAATTGAATTACAAAAAGGGTTGAGACCTTACATTATCAGGAGTTGAAACTATAACATACTGAGTGTGGGGAAACTGAAGTTGGAGCCGGCATGATCCATTTAGTGTTGAACACATATCGCTGGCTTTTGTTACATCATAAACTTTGGATGTAACATTTAAACTAAATGTAATAATTATGCTTCTACGGTTCGAGTTAATTACACCTACATAGTACTTGTCATCTTCCTCAATGGTGTACTCTGCTTCTTTACCAGCTACTGGTTCATTCAGGAAAAGGGCCTCAAATGGCACTGTTTTTTCGGACAGCAATGTTTCTCGTTTTTTTTTCTCCTGCAGAAACACAGATTAATTGTGTAAGAGTCCCAACCCACATTCCAGAGGGACTAAACTAGATTTGGCAATCTGGGAATATTCATGTTGGTATGAAGCTAAGATTAAGATGACTACCTTTTATGATAACGAGTTCAATTTTGTCTAATCTACTGGGTTGAGTTGCCCATCTAATGCAGATCCTAGAACCCTTGTTTAACCACAAAGAGTATCCCTGAATTTGAACCATAGGTGGAGTGGTGAAGTATTTGTGTTTAAATTTAAATAAATGAAAAAAAATTAGATTATTAGATGTCATACCTTGGGATCATATGCTCCAACAATCAAATAATTTGAAAAGTTCCAATTTACTTCCTTGCTTAACTCTGGCTTCTCTGAAAACCCATAAACAAGAGCCCCTTTCCAATTTTCATCTTTTACTTGAACCTGTTGTACAAAAACAGAACTGGCCTTCATCAACCGAGAAGAGCTTGGTCCAAGCACCATACTACAATCCCCATAGTAGCCATACCGGAGGATTATCGACGCTGCAAAATCAGAAAAGCCAAACCAGAAACACTTTTAGCTTAAGATTGAAGAATGAATGAAACAGAAAACATAGTGAAAGAATTACATGCCACATATCCATAAAGTCACAGCAGGTAGCAATCGTGTCCAAGTGTCTTTCCACTGAGGAAGTTGAGCATGGTTGGAAGCTTGTACGAACCCTGGCCTGAACATGGTTGGTACTATTTGGAAGCAAAAAGAAGCAGTGGATGAGAGGTTAAATGTAAATGAGACATGAGAGAAAGACTAGTAGGTTTCTGGGGGAATATTAGTAATGTCACAACTAACCGTTTCTTTTGTGATTGGCGGGGAATTGAATGGCAAGTTTGTTTGAACATTAGGTGTCAGTTATATTGGGTGCCTTCATTAGCCAGTCAAGGCAGGGCCTGCTCCTTTATAACTCGGTTGGTCACACGCCCCTTGCCGAGAGGGCCCTTGCCAATGCCAACCACGGAGTGGACCCACTAGAAACGTGGAAGGCATTTCTTGTAATACTTTGGCCCGTAACTCCGTTGCATTTCGTTGAATCAAATAGCAATAGCATCAGCACGTCGATCAGATAATCTAAGCCCAAAACGCAATTTCTCGTCCTAAGCCACTAATGGCATTAGCTATCTTATTTCTCGTCCTTAGGCCTCCGCCCATTCCGCATCATGCATTCCATCCATCCCCCAAGCAAATAAAGCATTGAGTTTAGCAGTTTTCTTTAATTCAGAAAACACTTCACCTAATTGAAACCTAAAACCGTATTTTTCTTAACAATCTTATTATAGGTTCTGATCATATCTGTTTTTTTATGCAATGCCTAGAACTATCCATAACCCCTCCCCAACCTCATAAATATGAGGATAATGTGTTTCAACGCACTCGAACCCACACTATCCTATATTGAGAACAATATGCACGTCAATCGAACTAAGACTCAATCCGTAATCTAAAAGCGTGATAAGTGCATGAGTTTTGTGTAAAAAATAACATAACTCTTAATAAATATGAAAAAATAATAAAGGATTTGTAAATAACCATCATTAAACCCCCACTTACATTGGGGGATCTAATTATGTTTTTATGAAATTTTACATACTATAAATTTTAGTAAACATGCTTATCTATTTAAAGAGTTTTGTTTTTAAAATATTATGATACTAATACATTTTATTAATTGCAAAATTAAATTCAAGATAATTATTTGATATTAAATACAAATTAATCTAAACTAATCTACAAATTAAATATTAACTAAATCAACTATTAAGGGAGTATTTGGTAAACAAAGTTTTGGATTTTTTTTAGTTGATTTGGACACAAATGAAGAATTGGATAATCAAACCTTCTAATTGTAGTGTTTGGTAAATAGAGGTTTGTAAGAGCTTGTTGAGCTAAAACTTCCAAAATAGAAAACGTTGGGATGGGCAACTTTTTTCACAACTGATTGAGAATGAGATATGTGGAATGAAATATTTGACAATGTTTGCTAAAAAATTACTCTTTTTGTCACATGCTCTCAAACCTAGTAGGGGTGCTAAGATATTAGCAACCTCTATTCTTTCATTTTCACTTTTGCCTCCAAAGTCCAAAGTAAATATCCAAAAAAAAAAAAAAACTTTACCGTGAATTTATAAAAGTCAACTATGGAGATTCATTTGCAAGATGATTTCATCCATTAATGTTAGTTCTTTCTATGCTTTTAAATTATTGTATTTTTTTAGCCTTTATTTGTCGAATTTTTTTATCCCTATAAGTCGATTTTTTTCCTCCCTGTTAGTTGTTTTTTTTTCATGTATTTTGTCTTTTTTTGTCCTTGTAATTTGAATTTTTGGTCCCTATAATTTTAATTTTTTATTTCAAAAATTTCACCCAATAAAACTAAAATATTATAAAAACATAAATACTTAATAGTATTTGAGTTAAAAAAGATATATCGAGGAGGTCGAGATATATCGCGTTCGAGCATTTTTTTTATTAGGATTGTTTCTAGTTTTGAATTTTCAAGTTCGGGTTTTTTTGAGTTCAAGTCTTTTCAGATTCAAGTTATTCTGAGTTTGGTCTCGATTTGTTTTACATTCAATTTAATTATATATGTACATGATTTAAATGTTTACATATCAATATAAATTATTAATTTATTATATTTTAAGTAATTTTTTATTGTGATATAATATTTTTAATTATATTTAAAATTAAAATTTGTTATTGTTACTTTAGCATAAAAATTATATAAAATTAATTTATTAAATAAAATCAATTATGTTAAATAATTTTATTATAAAGATATCACATAATACAAGCTAATTATATTGAATTTGAAAATAATTAATTAGATGAACTTGATTGTTAAATAATATATTATAATTTATATTATTATTCGCTATGAAATAAGAAACTTTTAACAAATAAAATAAGTTTCTTTCATGTGTTTGAATAATGGAAACATTTTATGCTTATAAAAAAAATTAACTTGACATTCTATTTTTATCATTAAAGACATTATAATTTGAATTTGTATAAAATTTTGAGAAGATATAACATTAAATAATAAAATATTATAATTATTTTAAAAATATATTATTTTAAAAATTAAAATACATGATACTTTCATGTATTAATATTTGATGACATAAATTATACATATTAAATATAAACTTAAAATTAAACATTTTTTAACTATAAAAAAAATTATTTGTCTGAACTCATAAAAGTTTAAATCCTATATTTTTTTCTTTTAATAACACAAAAGTTGATTTTTATAATTCCTCTAATTGTTTTATCAATAGTTGAAAAAACATATGTTAATTGATAATATATAAATATTTTTAGATCTAAATCATCTAAATTAAGAATTAAATTATCCAACATAATAAATTTATATTCCAAGAATAGAAAATAAATGCTGTCCATGGGCTAGGCCAGGTCGGATTCAGATCGAGTCTAAGTATTGTAACATCCGTGTGATTGAACCGAATTTGGAATAGTGATAAAATAGAATTGAGAACTAGAAACGTTTAGTTGAAATAAGGAAGGTTAGAAAATTTAAGGATTAAATAGTAAAGGAGAGAAGATATGAGGGACTAAATAGTGAATTATACAAATTGAATTTTGAGTCATCATGGGAATTAGATTGATTGAGGAGGGGCAAAAGAGTAATTTGGTGGAAGATATTTTTGGAGGCAAAGTTTTGAGCTAAAGTGTAAAGTTGGAAGGCCCAAGGACTAAAAGTTTAATTTTACCATTTTTCTTAAGTAAGATATTTTAAGGGAAAATTCTAGAGAATTTGAGAGAAGAAAAAGTGGTTAAAAAGATGAAAATATCATCTTTTTCATTAAGTAGTCGTCCATACCCTTTTCTTCTATTTCCAACTTTTGCTTTTATTCCATATAGGTCCTTCACCATTTTTAAGCTTTCCAAACTCCAAAACCTTTCATTTTCTTTGGAATTTCAGAAAGAAAGTCATAAAAGAGAGTTAGTAGACACCTCAAACTTCTTATAGAATTCATTTTGAGGTGTTAGAGAGCATAGGGACTAAATCGAGAAAATTTTGAATTTAAGGATTAAGGTAAGAAGTGATTAAATTCTCATGATATATATGTATTTTACTGTTATTTAGCATGAAAACTATTGAATTAGAGCTTATAGCTTATATGTGTTTATGTGAAATTGAAGAGAAAGAGAAGAGAGACAAGGATCAAATTGAAGAGAAAGGAAAAGAGAAGAACAAAGAGTGAAAAGAGAAGGAAATCAGCCTTTTTGTTGTAAGTTCTACAAGAATTTTAGTTTATAGTTTATTCTTCATAATATATCTGAATTGTTAGCATGGAAATTGTTGTTTAATTATGTGTTATAAAGATGATTAAGTGAGATTAGTGTAATAAAACATGAGAAAGAAAATGTTTTCATTAAAACAGAGTGGACAGAATCACAGGTTCAACTTCTAAAATTCACTAAAAATTGTATATATTGAGTTAAGGGTCTAATTATATATGTAATTAAAGCTTATTGTGTGTAGTTTTATATGGAAGAAACAGTGAATCAAATGGATCTGTATATTCTGAGTTATAATTGATTTTGTGTAACAAGGTCAGAGCAGATTCGAGTTCCCCTGTTCTGACTTTGAAAAATTGTAGAAAAATAATTAGAGTCTGAAATTTATATTGTTTAATCCTTAATGAATATATTTTCAAAAGAAACAGACGAGAACATTATTGGATCTCTGTACTAAAAGATAGATAATTTTTAGTGAAGAATGGTTGAAACTGTCAGGCAGCAAAGAAGGGGTAAATTGAAAGAATTTACTGTACAAATTGGATAAAGTAAAAATTCTGGAAATTTTATGGTAGAAAAATGATTGAGTCTAGTTTCAGAAACATTAAGCGGATTATGATATCGAATTCTGTAGCTCAAGATATAAATAATTTAGTGACAGTGGTGCAAGTGAACAGCTTTGAAATATAATTGTGATGTGTGAAATAATGAGAAATGATTAATATGAATTGTTATGCCCATGTAGACAAGTTAGAACCATTGAGATAGTAGTGGCATGCCATTAAGGAACGCTAGCGCGCTTACTGTTCAGCACTGTGTGTGCTTACTGTTTCGCACTTCGTGTGCCTACTGATTTGCGCTATGTGCGCCTACTGATTGCACTGTGTGTGCTTACTGTTTCCCCAGCACTTGTGTGCTTATTGTTAAGTAATTCGGTACTTTTTGTTCCGTTTATCTGATGGGTTCTATAAAACTCTACTATGGGCCAGGTGGATAAATAAACTAAGTGAGCTATGGTTAAGAAAGCTATGATGACTAAATTGTGAAAAGTGAAAGAATATGCAAATTATGATATTGAGATAAGTGAAATGATGAATACATGAAAGATAAGTACTATATGTGTATGTGTAATTAAATGTTTGATGAAAATTAATCAATAAATAAATAATAATCTATTATGCTTGTAGTGCTTACTAAGCCTTTACAGGCTTAACGCGTTTATTTTAACGCGTAGGTACAAGGAATACAAGAAGCCAAATCGAGACTTCTCATCACATCACATCACTTGAAGCTCAAATTTAGGTATATTACTTTTGATGTAAAATGGCATGTACTATGGAACTTATACGTATCCTTATTAAAAGAAGACAAAAATGTTGTTTGGAAATGTTTTGTGTGATGAAATGAAATGATGAATTTAGTTGAAATTGTGTTTTGTACTAAAAATCATCTATTTATTTCTTTTAAATAAATTTTAAGTCTCGATTTTAATAAAAAAAATTCATGACTCGGTTTTTCTGTACTGAACCTTAATGTAATACTTTTATATCGGGTTTATACATATGAACCGGGTATAAGGGTGTTACAAGTATGATATTAACATATTTTATACTTGCTCAAGTCTGGTCGACTTGAAATCTGGGCCTAAAATTTTATCCAAACCCACCTATATTTGTAAAATACTAATTCAAGTTCATTTTAGGCCTGCTCATATTATTTTTTTAAAAATATTCATATTATATTATTTTAATATTTAATAATTTTATATATTTTTATTTATTGGAAATTTTTATAAAATCATCTTAATATTATTTTAATGTTTACATTAGATCAGTAGTATTGTGTATTAAGTATAAATTTATTTTTTATGTGTTTAAAATATGGGTTGGCCTTAATATACTTAAGAGGAGGTAGCCCGACCCACTAACAGGTCTGTTTTTTGGGGTGAATTTTAAAAGGAGGATAGAGCCCTAACAACAACGCGATTAATAAGACTCTAGCTCATGCCACACATAGGACGGTGTACACTTTGACCATCCGGTCAACACACGAGGTTCAAATATATTTGAATAAAAATAAAAATTAAAGCTTTTATAAAATTTTTAATTATATTTTGATTATTTTTATTATTAAATTCGAGTATGGATTCAAGTTAGTCTTTGAATTTTTTCGAGTTCAGTTTTAAGTTTTTTTGAGTTTAGATATTTTCAAATTTGTGTTTTTAACTTTTTGTCAAATCGGATTTAAATATATTAATTTGGTTTAAAAGTTACAATTGCAAAATTAAATTTAATTTTACTTTTATATAATTTTTAGTTACCTTTTAAATTTTTATAATATTAAAGTAAATATTTTATTTTTACATTAGTAAAAAACTTTAAAAAACTAAAAATATATCCTTTTATCGAAAATATATATTTATATTTTAAAATTAGAAAACAATGCACCATACTCAGTCAAACTGGTTGAATAAAAATTTCTTTTATCACAAAAAAAAAATGAATTGTTGGATTATATATGTTATTTTTTCAATTTGATCTTAATTTAATAAATTTATCTTACAATATTTGTGTAAACATGTAATGTTAAGGTTGAATTTATTGATTTTTTTAGAGTTAAAGTCAAAATGACAAATTATGTAAACATTGAAAGATAAATGTATTATTATATCAATCAAACAAACGTCATGATTAATTATCCCTAATTGTTCACTTTTAAAATTGATAGGAACTACATTACTTCTATTTTTTAGAGAGACCAATTTATTCAATTTCAAAATTGAAAGGAATTGAAAAAACTTTTTACCACTTAAATTTTAGAGGGTTAAAATACAAAGTTATCATTAAATTAGTTTAATTTTTAAAAAAATTTAAAGAATTAAAAGAAATTTTTCATGCTCCTACTTTCCCCTCTAGCACTATCCCCTATGCTTTACTACATTTAGGCACTAAAATTCACTTTTTATAGGTAAAATTATAGATAATATATTTGAATAATTATAATGAAAACCAACCATTATAAATCTTAAATTACATTACATTGACAAAATTAAAATTCTTTTTCTTTTTTGGTAATTGGAGAGAAAAGTTAGGTTTAAGTACCTAAAAAGGTTTATTTTCAAATTTATTTATAAAATGGGTCGTTTTGGATGATAATTATCGGAATGATCCGATTTTACTAAAACGCGTTGAGTTGTGATTATTTTTAAGGAAAATTTGGAAAAATGCGTTCAATTCAGCGCTTTTTTTTTTACTTCATCTAGGTTGAGCTCACAACTTTACACATAACAATTCACACTCTGATGAGCTCGCAATTAGGTTGAGCTCGCAACTTTGATGAGCTTTGTCTTTGAGTGAGCTTGCAACTTCAAGTGAACTTGTAGCTACATGGGAAGAGTTAGTCACTGCAAAAATGATCATTTTGCAATACCAACCTAGTTGCGAGCTCTACATCTGTGAGCTCATTCAAAGTTGCGAGCTCACTCAAGGATGCAAGTTCATCAAAGTTGCGAGCTCTACATGTGATAAAGAAAAAAATATTGAGTTGGATAAGTTTTTTTAAATTTCCTTCAAAAAATGATTCCAGTTCAATGCATTTTAATAAAATTGAATCATTTCGATAATTATTATCCAAAATAATTTATTCTCGTAAATAATTTAAAAAATGAGAATTTTTAATTACTTAAGCCCAAAAGTTAAGATTCTCTAAAACAAAAATATATAAACTAATCCACCTTCTTAGAATGTCTAGAAAACTAATATGCAGCCAAGTCAGTTCGGGCTCACGGTCACACCGCCATTCTCTTTCGTCATCTTCTGCGGATTGCCTGACAATGACAAAATTCATCATGTCTCATAGCTTCTTTCTTCCCTATTTTCTTTTCTTCTCATTTAGACCATTTAATCTTTTCAATCCCCCACCCCTTTTCTCTTTCGTCTTTTATATTTGATTTCCAAGAGGGTATTTCTTCCACTGTAGCAGATGGAGATGTTTTTGATCCTGTTCTATCTTCCCTAGACGTTTCCGAATAAATTAAGAGATGGGTAGAGCAAAGCTCCAGATTAAGAGGATAGAGAATAGAACAAACAGGCAGGTTACTTTCTCTAAAAGGAGAAATGGACTTATCAAGAAAGCTTATGAACTTTCTGTTCTCTGTGATGTTGATGTAGCTCTTATCATGTTTTCCCCCTCTGGAAGACTTAGTCTCTTCTCTCGAAACAAAAGGTCTGCGACTGCTAGCCTCACCTTAATATATATATTCCATTTCTATTATATGAGGTTCATCTTTGAGTTTTGGTGTATTGAAGCATTGAGGAGATTCTGGAACGGTATGTTAATCTTCCAGAGCATGAGAGAGGAAGGTAATGGTTGGAAGCTCAGTATGGAGTTCTGTTTTTGCCTGTTGATATTTATATGGTATTAATTCTGCTTCATTGTTGTGCGCTCGGTGGCTTGTTACATTGCACTGACCGATACATTAAGACTGCGAAATAAAGAGGTAATGTACTGACGATGGATGGCCTTGCTTTTCAAGATTAGCTGCATAGTTTGCTTAAGATCGATGCATATATACATACATATTTTCAGTTTCTACTGAAGGCACTTGGAAAGCTAAGGGATGAAGCTGATCAAATTCAGACCTACCAAGCAGCCAGGTAATGATTTAGATTCTTTCATATCCCTATTTTAAGTCCCTTGATTATTTTTAACCTTCATATCTTTTGTTGCTGTTAAAGCAGCCCAGAGAGCACCGATTCCCAGCTTGAGGTATATTCCCAATAATTCAACTTCCAGTTTCTTTGTTTAATATCAAGCAATCACCTCATTTGAATTGAAATTTTAGGAGTTGCAACAAGAGATTGTTAAATGCAAGTCCCGGATAGCAGATATACAAAAAAGACTAAGGTTTACTCTTTGATAATATTTATACCATTATCTCATTTGGTTCTTGAAATGAAGGAAACATGAAACTTGTTTCAGGATATTTGAAGGTGAAGAAATCACAACGTTGAGTCAGGCTGAGTTCCACGAGCAGATCCTAGAGGAAACACTGCAACAAGTCCGCCTGCGCAAGGTGTATTTATTTATGTATATAATCCGTTGCACATGTACTTAAACATTTCTTTAGCAATAAATGCACGAGTTACTGAAATTTATTATGATTTGAACAGCAAGGTTTACAGGAAAAAGCCACAATTTCAAGCTGTGCCTTGGATTGGATACGCAAGAAAGATCTACAAGTTCATATCTTGAACTTTTTGGAGTCAAATGGTCTTCTTCCTCAAAGGTGGTGATAGGGGAAACTTTCACAGATTTTATTAGTGATGTGATCATTGGGTTTTTGCTTAAATTTGAAGCAATTAATGATTCGCAGAGATGAATGTCAGTCTGTAGCTGAAAATATCTTACCACCTCTTGATCTAGAAGAAATAATAAATGTTGGGGATCAGTTGAGCCCCACCAGAAGTGGTTTGGACAACAGCAATAATATGCAACGTACTGAGTTGGGACAAGTTAATGATGTCAACTTGTCCCCTTGGACTGCACTCTATTCTACAGGTATTTCTTGACTCTAGTGAAATCTAACGAGCTAAGCAGGTTTGAAAAATAGTTAATCAGTAATCATTAGTACAAACTTGGATCTTTGAAATAGAACTATGAGAGTGAGTGAAAACGTTGTGGTGGCAATGGCAGGGAATTATAGTTTTCCAGATGGACAGCCAGCAGCAGCAGGAGGAGGAGGAAGAGCACTCCTCGAATCATATGTGTCTCAGTTTACACAATCAGCCATCTCGACAATGAACCAACACCAGACATGAGTCCGTGGTTTACCCATGGGTTTTTTTGGTTCTCTTTTGCAAGGGAAGGTGGTTGTTTAGAGCCATTTCGACCACTGGCTTATGGAGCAGTGGTGTAGTCACGTAACAGGAGAGGTTGCCTTGCAGGCCCTGAATCGAGTTCAGGTCCGTCCTACCTTCTTTAAAAGCCCCAAAATAAAATGCTCTCTAAAATTTCTCTACAATCCTCAAATAAAATTTCTCGAATATCCGATGGAGCATCGCAGTTGATTATGAGAATCCATTTCTAGTTATCCTTGAATATCCGGACTACTGTTTTTCTTTCTTTATTATCTTTAGGTTTAAATATGTAAAAGGTACGTGTACTTTTTGTAAATTTAAAATTTAATTTTTATATTTTAATTTTGAAACATTAATTTCATGTACATTTCTTATTTAAAAATATTGGTTTCTCCGTTTAAATTTTTCATTAAAGTTAACAATGTCAAAAATAAATAACATTTTTAACACTCAACATTTATAATTTTTTTTGTTGGTTTTTACTTTTTAGAAATACGTAATAAGACTTTAAAAAAATAATTTTTTTCATACTTTAAATAGAACGTAACAATTTAAAAAATTATATTTAAAAAATAAAAAGTATGAAAAAATAAATTTCTTTAAAATTCAAAAAATAAAAAATAAAAATGATTTTAAAAATAAAAACAAAAAATTCGAAATTTAATGTTAATTAAATCAGAAATCGATTGATGTATCAATCCGATGAGATGTAATATATCGATTGATTCGTAGATCAATACAAATTAATTGAATCGATAATTAAATCAATTTTAAATTGTTCTAACAATTTGGTTTAAATAAATTATTAAAAAAATAAAATTTTATAAAAAATTATAAAATTTGGTTCATTGTCAGTTCAACTAATTTTTTAGTTTAGTTTAATCAGTTCATATTAATTCGCGGGTCAATCAGTTTTAAAACTTTTAAACCTTTTTAGTCCTCAACTTTTATAGTTTTTTTTATCAATTTGGTCTATACCTTTAAGAATAAGTAATTTTTTAAAAAATTAGAAATTATTATTTTTATTATTTTAAACATAAAAATGTTTAAAAATATTATTTAAAAATAAAAAATGAAAAAAAACATTTTAAAATCCAAAAAAATATTTTTAAAAAAAATTAATTTAAAAATATAAAAATAATTCAAAATTCAATGTTATCTAAATAGGACTTGTAACATTCCCACTTTAAAAATATATATTTATGTAGAAGTCCTTGAATAAAAGATTTATAAATAAATAGTAGTATAAAAAGTTATGATCGTTTTTAGAGGAAACTATTAGACATGAAGAAATAGAGAATTATTATTAAGAGCATGTGGTTAGTTAAAAAAATTTGTTATCGAGTTTAGGGATTAAATTGAATAAGTTGAAAAAGTATAGGAACTAAAGTGTAAATATTTTATTTTTATTTTCATGGAAGGGATCTAATGGTAATTTTACCATTACTTTAAAAAATCAATGATTTTTTTATTATTATTATCAAAAGATATATTAATTAATAATGATATTATAATAAATAATAAAATTTTATTATTTAATATTATAAAATATGAGAAAAGAAAGAAAGAGAACATTGTTCTCAATTCTCATCTTTCTTTTATTCTTTATTTCTCTCACGAAGCAAAACAGGGAAAAGAAATATTTTCTTTCATCATTTTTCTTCAAAATTCAAGTATAAGATAAAAACAAAGCGAGCATCTTGAAAGAGAAAGATGAAGAAAAGATGTAAAACGATTAAAATTTCGGTTTGTGCTAATATCTTATTTTCATTACATAAAGTTTTAGATATTTAGATTATTATGATTAATTATATTAATTTTATTTTTACATTATTTTTATGAGTTCGAATAATTTAGTTAATATTTATAAAATTAAGTATTGAGATGATATATGTTTTTTTTCAAATGAATAAATTAGCAAATCATGATTATGTTTTGAGCTTGAGTATTATGATTTTATATGCTTGATCAAGAAAATATTTAATATATTTTTGAATTGAAAGCCTAATTTTACATTAGGCAAAATATATGATTTGATCATGAAATAAACTAAAAATGAGAATGATAAAAAAATGGAATTGAGTTGAAATGGATTATGAAACTTAATTTTTTTACCCCGGTACACTAAGTTAGACTAGATCAGATATATTTGGCATGCCATAGAGTGTTTATATCAGAGAATTTAGATTTCCTCAATTCCTAGAGGGTCGAGGGAGAAAAGGCTAAATTGGTCGATTTTTATTATTGTTAGCCCTAATTCCTAGAGGGTCGTGGGCAGTCCCAATTCCCTAAGGGTCGTGGACTACTCTGATAGCCATCGTTGCTGAACAACTCGGGGTGGCGGATTCGTATATCTGGTTATAAGTCTAAATTTTAGTACGGGGTTAGATTGAAAGAAAAGCAAAAACAAAAGTTGAATATATTTGAATTTCCTTATTGTGTGAATTAAATTGATTATGTGATTTTAAATTTGATTAAAAAGCTTATTGTTATTTATTTACTTTTATTAACTAATCTATATTTAATACTTATGTAATGATTTATATGATATTAGCACCACTGAGAATAAAAATTGCTCAGCATACGAGTTGTCTATATTTCCGTGCGCAGGTAGTTAGATTCGGTAGATCGTTCCAACAGCATCCGAAGAATCGAAAAGCAGCTCAAACAAAATTAGTGAAAAGTTTACTTTTTGGTTAATATTTATGGCATGTACTTAGGCTTATATATATAATACTGTGTTATAAATTAAATTTAAATATGTTTATTATGTTTCTTTTGCTAGTACTTTATAACCAATATTTTGATGAAATGGTTAAACGTAGATATCAAATTTGTTGAAATGTTTTGAGAAATTGAAGTGTTGAGAATTGATTTGGGAGATTATTTGAATGTGACTATATTGTGAAATGTAAATTTTGCAGGGAGATTTTAGGTAAATAGGCAGAAATACTGCCGAAATTTTTATAAAATAATTTTGCCATTACTTATTCGTATTTAAAAAAAATAGAAAAGTAAGTTGCTTCGGCAACGAAATATGACATTTTATATTTGAATCCAACAACTGAATCGGGTATAAGGTGTCATAGGATTGGACTAATTGGATTAATAACCAATTAGGGTATCGATTCAATGAGAGGTAACAAAAATTGATTGACACAAGAACTGATTGAACTGGATTAAGAAATCAATTGAATCAATTTTTATAATTTTTTATTTTTCAATAATTTAATTGCTTTGAATTGGTCATATCAATCATTCTAGGAACTAATTTGTCAGACTAGTTTGAAACCAGTTCAACTTCTGATTCAATTTATTTTTAAGTTCAGTTCAACTAGTTGGTACTAGTTTGTTGAGTCAATTGATTTTTACTTCTCGCTGGATCGATGCCCTAGTCGGCTTCCAGTTTGACTAGCTGGTCTAGTCCAATTTAGATTACACTGAGCTTTGGAATTTTTATATTTTTAAAATCATTTTTAATTTTTAATCTTTTCAATTTTAAAGGTTTTTTATCTTTTTCATATATTTTTTAAAAATTATAATTTTTAATTTATATGTTTTTATTTAAAATATTAAAAAAAATTTAAAATGTTTTAAAAATTTTATGTACTTTAAAAGGTTAAGGGTCAAATTGACAAAAAATGTAAATGTTAAAAATTTAAAAAATTATTTTACATTTGATACTGTTAACTTTAATAGCAAAATTAGATGGACGACCAAGAAATTTAAATAAAAAAGATATATGGACTAAATATCTCAAAATTAATGTATAAATATTAAGTTTTAAATTTTAAAAAATACAAAAACTTTTGACATTTTCAAACAAAAAAATTTAAAAAACCAAATCATCCTACTTAACCGCACATATTGATTGAAATTTTCGTTCGAATTTACATTTTTTTTAAATATAGTAATTAGTTTATCAATTATTTTTCAAATAAAAATAGAAGATATAATTTACCTCCTAGTATAAATACTACTTTTACCTCATACTGGGCTAAACTTAATTCAACAACCCCTAGTTGAAGTTTGTTTGAAGTCTAAACTCGATATTAGGATTGTTCAAATGGTTAATTGAATCGAATTAATATTAATCGAATTAATTAAATTTTTAATTTTTTAGTTGTTCATCAAATTGAAATTTTTCCAAAAAAAAAATCAAACTGAAATATTTTGATTAATTCAATAGATTAATCGAATTAACCAAAATTTATATGTTTTTTTGTGAATTAAAATTTATATGTTTTTTTTTAAAACAAGTATAAAACATATAACTAAATTAACCAATTTAACTAAATTAACCAATTTAACTAAATTAACCAATTTAACTAAATTAACCGAAATTAACCGAAATTAACCGAATTTTAAGTATCGAATCACTACATACTTAAAAACACTAATTAAATCTTGAAATTAACATATAATTAAAATGTAAAACTTGAATATTCTTCGTTTGCATTATACTTACAAAAAATATGTGTAAAAAAATAAGCATATAATAGAAACATATGCTTCTAAAAAAAATCAAATAATATAAACAAATGAAGAGATTGTAAGTTAACAAGAATAAGATAGTAAGCATACCGTTCAACTCACGAAACCCATGAATTTAGGGTAGACTCTGATACATTCCAAGAAAAATTTAAACATTGAATTGATTAAATAAATTAATGTAGGAGTGACGTGGTAAAAAATTAAAACTATTAAATTAAAAATAAATATATCATTTCAATCTTGTCAAGCTCTTGGATTTGTTCTTCAATCTTTTTTATGTCTTCTTGTGATAATGATTTTCGAATTTAATCTTGAAAGCACACAAGAACTTGTACAATTTTAGGATTTAAAGAACTCTTAAATTGATCAAACACATGTCCCTTAGGGCTAAATGCAGGCTCTGAAGCAATCGTAGAAACCAGTATAACTACCACATCTCTGACCATCTTTGAAAGAGTGGGAAATCTAGGGCTATTCACTTTCCACCACAATAAAATATCAAAACTTCAACAAAATTTTTATTAGTCTCAGCTAGATATTTTTCCAATTCAGATGTTTTATTCTCGTTTCCATTTTTCAAGTCACGCTTTTTATACAAATCTTGCATACACCTTTTCATTTTTTATTGTGGTTCACCAAGAAAACATGTGCTGTCACACTCAATTGGCTACAAGTACCATGGATAAATTTTAATATAAACTACTTGATCACATACTAACACTATGTTCAGATAAGCTGCTTTTCACAACATAAATATTGACTATGGATAAATTTTCGAGACCAACATGAATACAAAATGAGAGGGTAAAACTCAATATGTTGATTAACTTTTTATTTATCATCACAACCATGAGCATGGTATGACTTCCTAATTCAGGAAAATAACTGCCAGCATATTTCACCAAAACTTATAATAATGTGTATGATATCCACAGAAATGTTGTATTGATTCCTAATAACGCGCCCCAACTCTTATTTAGAGAAATCACAGAAATAAATGGCGAGGAAATGAACAATAGTAAAATCAATTATCTCCAAGGACAAAGCACATTGCATAACAGTGTGAGTTCAGAACAAACAGCTGAGGGACCACATGAAAGTAGGACGGTATCACACATGGTATACCCAATTTCATAATTTCAAATAAAGAAAGATGAAGGGAAGAACGAAAATTTTGTCAAAAAAGAAGAAGGTATTTTTAATCTTAAAGATTAACGACAGAAAAGTCCATTTCAGTGAAAACAAAAATAATAGACATTTGACAAAAAACACCTGAAAAATCTAAGGTGAGTGTTGGATGGTGGTGGGTGAAGTCGAAATTGAGGGTGCGTCACTGTGTTGGGTTAGGGATTTCGAGAGATTTCAGATTAGGAATTTTGGGTGAAGTCGAAATCGATGGTGGACAAATGTTGAACGATGATGGTGACCTGATGGACGCCGAACGATGGTGACTAGTAGTAAGGGTTTTGAGAGATTTCAAATTAGGGATTTTCAATTTAGGGTTAGGAATTTTTGATTTTATGTGCGAGTGTGCTTTATTTTTAGACTTTAGTTTTTAGGATTTTTATGTTTTTAGTTTTTAGGATTGGGTTGGATTAGGTTTATAGATATATATTGGATTGGGTTTATTTTTGGAGTGGGTCGATGTTTGGGGCTTGGGATTGGGTGGGCAGTGGGATAATATATAATATTAATTATTAAATTCGGTTAATTCGATTAATTACCTGATTTCGAATCAAATTAACCGTTAATCGAATTTTCGAATAATTATTAATCGACCTCCAACCGATTAACCGAATTAAATCGATTCAGTCTGTTAATTTGGTTTTAATCGAAATTCGAATACCGCTACTTGGTATTTTATATATGATAGAATCTCTTAGTTTTATCCTCTTGCCTTAGGCATTGCGGAGCGATAGTGACGGAATTAGAAAATTATTTTTGGGGAGAGGGTCAAAATTAAATTATATATTTTTATGATAATAAAAATGTCATTTCACTATTTTAATAGTCTATCTTTATAATTTTTAAAAGATTAAATTAATTTTTATCATTTTTGAAAAGTCAAAGTTCTATTATTACTAATTTAAAATTTTATAAATTATAAAAAACTTAAATGAAAAAATTCATTTTAGGGGATGAAAGTCCGTGCGAGCTCCACTCGACATATTAACTCAATATTCGAGTGATTGTTGGCAGGAGAAGTTAACAAATTGGCCAGGCCAAGCTGGTCATTATCGAGTATCAATCAGCTAAGTTGCCATTCAAGACTTGACTAGTTTCCTCCAGAGGTTTGGCAACTCGTTTTTCTTCTTTGAATTTCAATAAAGAAGTGCATTAATTGGCCTTTCACAACTCCTAAGCAGGTGGCCCTTATTTTTACTTGCAAGGATTTCTTAATTAATTATCCAATTGTTTATTATCCTAAGCCATGTTCCACAGTGATCATTACTTGTTTGCTTCCCCTTTTCAGCTTTCATACATGGGTTTATAAGCCTTAAAATATAGGTTCTAATGAACCCTTGAGTTGACTTAATAGTCAGGATATTCACTATTTAAAATATGGTTTGGATTCGAATTGCGTTAATAGTTGTCGTTACATAAAAATATAAAAATTAATATTATTTTATAATATTTTTTAAAATTTATTAGAATAATTGAAGAGAAAGACATGTTTTGTTGCTATTTATCCACGTGTCACGTCCCTGTTTGGTCACACGACCCAATTGTTGAAAAACAAATTATGTTCAATATATGTAATGGGAGCAATTTGAGCAAAAGAAAATTGAAGGGCTGAGATGAGAAAAGTGGCCGGCCTATCTAAATTAAAGTCAAATTTATAAGATTGATTTTTGTCGTCTATGAAAAGCAAATTGCGGTAAGCGATTTCTGATTGCTTTTTTTATTTTTTTTTATGTTAGACTGATTAATCATTTGAAAAAGACTGTTAGGATAAAGTTTTCAGACCTGAAGGAAATGCGCGATACACAGAGAACTTAGTCAATTGAGTAGAACCAGTGTTGATAAAAGATAAAAGGATGGAGCCAAAAACATAATGACATTATTTAATGATTACCAATATATTACACTATGTTTGTTTTTTTTCTAAATGAAAAATTCTGCACAAGGATGATTTGTTTTTTTTACAATGTCTTGTTAAATTTAATGACGGCACTGCCGAGAATTTTTTTAAAAAATAATTGTTTTGGTTGTTGTCATTGAGATAGGTGGTGTTAGAATTCAGCATTCTCGATTGAATCGAATGAAAATTTTTTAAGTTAATAAAGTTTTTAAATTTTATTTTATTATTTTAATTCGATTTGAAATTTTTACGAATCGAGTCGAGTGAGATATAATTCGAATCGAATCGAATATATTTGTTCGAGTTAAATTAAAAAAAATAATTTGGTGTTGTTTAATTTTGTATAATTTTTAAAAAAATATTTTTATTTAATTTAGGGTTTTTTTAAGAAGAGAAAATTGATTTTGGGTTTAGTTTATGAGTTTTTTGTAAGAACGAAATTATATTTGAGTAAGGTAAAAGGTAAAAAATTAAAAATATTTGGGTTTAGTTTATAGATGGGTTTTAACCTATAGGGAAAAAAAAAGGATCAGATAAAATGTTTGAGCTTTGGCGGAAATAGAGTAAATTAAATTGAGCCTGAGTAATATAAATTTAAAATTAAAAATAATATAGTTTTATTCGGTTTATTCGAATGATTCGAGTTATTCGAATTCGAAAATTCAACTCGATTCGAACTCGAAATTCAAAAAGAAAAAATTCAACTTGATTCGTTTAACTCGAATAACTCGATTTGAATAATTCAAAATTTGAAATATTTTTTGAATTTTTCGATTCAAATCGAGTTTTGCTCACCCCTAAATGGTATCAATATGTATTTTTCAAAATATTCGTAACAGTATGAGATCTTGTCAAATTGAAAAAAAGAAATTGTTAGGATTTTTTTTTGATATCGTCGGACTGTCTAACAGCATCAATGTTGACATGTAAACAACTATATTTTTGGTGTCGTCGTGCTGTTTGGCGACACCAGTCAAACAATTAAAAAATTATTTTTTATTTTGAGTGTCAGAGAAATTTGAAATGTTTTGGGTGTCGTTGGCGCTATCAAGCGACACCAATTTCTGTAACACCCTTACAAAACTCGATTACCAAACCCTAGTTATGGGATGCTACTACTGTTACCGAAGCATTTCACAATCAAATCTCAACAACAATTCATTTCAATATCCAGTTCTTAACATTAATGCATGCACGACACATTATACAAGTAGCCAAACTTGTAGTTGAGCTGGTAATCTCAAATCCTGCAACTACAAAGATACCATTCCCATCGAGGATCGATGACAAACAAAGGAGGGACGAAGCAGACTTTGTAAGTTTTCTTAATTTTTTAAGTCCCTTAATGTTAATTTATCACTTTTGGAGTTAACTGATAAAATACCAAAATATGTCAAGTATTTAAAAGAAATTATGTCGAGGCATAAAAAGTTGAAAAAGGATGAGCAAATTAACATAGATGCCCTTTGTAGTGTTATCATTGCTACGAAGATACCCCAAAATTGAAAGATTCGAATAGTTTTACAATTGCGACAGAGATAGAGGATAGATATTTTAGCAAGATCCTTTGTGATTTAGGGGCCAACATTAATTGAATGCCCCTATTGATTTATATGTAACTCGTATTAGAAGATTTGAAAAACACGTCGATAGCACTGTAGTTAATTGACATATCTTAGTAAGCCCAAAAGGTATACTTAAGGAATTTCATCGTCCCTATTGAGTTTGTAGTCCTTGACTTCGAGGAAGATCAATGAGTCTCCATATTGTTGGGTAGGTCGTTTTTAATCACGTCTAGATCCACACCATTGATCTTGAAAGAAATGAATTAACAATAGAAATTAAAGGTGAGATAGAGGTGTTTAAATGCGGCTATGATTCCCAAGATGAGAAATTAGATAAAAAATTAGGGAATGACAAAATAATTTTTTTAAAAATTTTTCTGGTGCTGCTTGAGAGACCGGTGGCACTTATTAAAAAATAAAATTTCCTTTTTTTTCCCTCCTTGAATATCTGTATTTTTTACGAGTATTTTGAAAAACACATACAATCATCACTTGTTCCAATGACGACACCCAAAAAATATCATTATTTTTTTAAAATGTGATGATTAAGTCATCATTGAAGACGGTATCGTCGATGAATCTGATGACACCGACTTACACGATAGTAAATAAGTCATTTTCGTCCATAATTTTTTATTTGAGTCATTTTCATAAATAATTATTTTTGGGGTCATTTTCGAAAAAAACAGCCTACACCTTGTCTATCTACTCAAGATTTTGGTGCTATATAATTTTAGGGACTGACCCTCGTTCTTCAGTCAGTGTCTCTAAACAAAGAGTTCTTCATATGGTTTTCCTGTTTGTTTCCATGGAAAACCTGTACCATTACCTTGTAATCATCTTATTCATTCTTCTTACCATCAAGCTTTTGACTCATAAAACCAAAAATTTGCCTCCGAGTCCCTTTTCTCTGCCAATTATTGGCCACCTTCACCTCATCAAAAACCCACTTTACCAATCACTGGCCACGTTATTATCCAAATATGGTCCTGTTTTATATCTCAAATTCGGTTGCAGAGATGTCCTTGTTCTTTCTTCTCCTTCTGCTGTTGAAGAATGCTTGAACAAGAATGATATAATATTTGCAAACCGGCCTCAGACTATGGCTGGGGATCTTTTGTCGTACAACTACACTACTATCGTTTGGGCTCCTTACGGATCACTTTGGCGGAACCATCGCCGTCTCAGCGTTGTTGAGATCTTCTGTTCTAACAGCGATCAAAAGTTTTCTTCCATACGTGAAGAAGAAGTTGCGGACTTTGTTCGTCGCTTGTTTGAGGTCTCATCAGGCAACGGCACCCAAAAGGTGGACTTGAAGTACTTGTTTTGTCTCTTGACGGTGAATGTTATGTGGAGGGCGGTGGCCGGAAAGCGTGGGGTCGAGGATCCTAGGGACGTGGAGGCAGAAAAGATGTTCCTCACGGAATTCAAGAGCTTGTTTTTTCCAAGCCTAGGGACCAACATATGTGATTTCTTCCCAGTTTTGAGGTGGATTGGTTTCCTAGGGATTGAAAAGAAATTGAAAGAAATACATAGGAGAAGAGATGAATACCTTCAGAATTTAGTAGATGGGATAAGATTAAATAAAAGTAAGAAGAACTCTTCGCTGATTGAAAGGCTCCTGTCTCTTCAACAAGACGACCCTGACTTCTGTTCCGATCAAGGCATCAAGACCATGATTTTGGTAGGTAGCAACTTGCTTTCTAGTCTTCTATATGAAGTCGTTTATAAGGGTATCGTGTAAAAATAATATAATTTAACTTGATAGATTTATTCACTATTGTTTATGTCAAAGTTTTCAAAATACATATATATGACTAAATTCATAATTTATGTATAATATATGGACTAATAATGGAATTTGACCATATGACATTATAGTTTCTCACACTTTTTAAGTGATGGTAACAGAAAAGGACGGGTGGTTTTTTCTCCGCCCCAACCCGACCTGATGTTCTACTGTCATGTCCGAGTAACATAAACAAATGGGTTTAATACTGATATGGATGGTCTTTGTTTGACATTTTTCGTTGAAGTTATGGATTTACTTGATTTGATGTTATGTCAAAGCAAAAAGTGGGAAACAAATTATCTGTGTTCTAACATTGGCTTGCAACAGATGATGTTCATTGCCGGAACTGAATCTACGGTTACTACAATGGAGTGGACAATGGCACTCCTGCTGAGTCATCCAGAGGCTTTGCAGAAGGCAAGAGACGAGATCATTGGGCATGTTGGACATGAGCGCCTGCTAAATGACTTAGATCTTCCCAAACTTCCATACCTTCGTTGTGTTGTAAACGAGACACTGAGGTTATATCCCCCAGCACCGCTTTCATTGCCTCATTGCCCATCTGAAGATTGTGTGGTGGATGGATATGAGATACCTAAAGGCACAACGCTCTTGGTCCATGCTTGGGCCATCCAAAGGGATCCTAGCATATGGGAGGAGCCAACCAAGTTCAAGCCTGAAAGATTTTATGAGGGACCTTTGGAAGACAAGGAAGGATTGAAATATCTTCCATTTGGACTTGGAAGGAGAGCTTGTCCTGGCAGAAACATGGGCTTACGGTCAGTTTTGTTGGCAATTGGTGTTTTTATACAATGCTTTGAATGGGAAAATGTAGGGCCAGACAAGGTGGATATGACACCAGATACTATTGGATTGGCTCTGAGCAAGGCTAGGCCATTGGAGGCTTTGTGTCGCCCACGGCCTGATCTGATTAAACTTCTCTCCCAACTTTAGAGCGTCCAAGAGTTTGAGATTCACCCTATAATAAAGTGCTACACCGCATTGCCCTTCATCGTTTACCGGCATCTACCCCATTCCAGATTAGCCATTTGAACTTTTAAATGGCATATATTTGCATTTAAACTGTTTTGTTTTGATATTTAGATTGATGCATGTATCTTAGAAGTAACCTACGGATGGAATTGAACCATCCGAAGGCCAAGGACGAAGTTCAAAGTACAAATTTTTCTTTGTATATGCTTGTTGGTTTGGAATTTTAAAAGGGTTAAATTAAAAGACTTTCATTTGTGGGAGCTCAAAGCATATTTTTACCATTAAATTAACTTTTAATTATAAAAATTTTAAGAGACTAAATTGATAATCTTCCCTTGGCACCATCTCTGCCGGAGGCAATGTAGGAGAGAGCAGATAGATCGTCATGTTAAATTCTAAAATTGCTGCTACAACAGACTTATTGTAGTCAACTTTTGTGGAAAACTGAGCTACAAAATGTTGATGTTTAGAATGGCAAGAAATAGTTGAGCTAAGGTATCATATCCTTTTTAGGCATGACTGTTTCGATTTTAATTATTAATTTAATTTCAAAGTTGGAATTGAAATAGGGCATTTTTTTCTGTCTCAAATTGAATTATATTATATAGTTTTTAATTTCGGCTTCAATTCATTTGAAATCAATTTCAAATGATTTTAAAATTGATTTAATTTAATTTTTGAAATTTCAGCAGTGTTTTTATTTTTGAAAAAATGATAATAAAATTAAATCTTGTGTTTTAAATTAGATTAAAATTTGTTTTGAGAGAATTACAATTTAAAAAATTATTTTGGGGTTTGGGCATAATCTTGAAAGGTCATTTAAATTGTTTTGCAAAGTCGAATTTTCATTGTTTTTCAAAGCCCAGTTTATTTAAAGAAGCCCGTTTGTTTTCCAAATCAATTCAACCCCAGTTTATATTTAAATCAAGCCCATTTTATTTGAGCCCAGTTGTTTTAAATTAAACCCAATTTAAGGCCCAAGTCATTTTAAAATGTAAGTCAAAATTCAATTCGAGGCTCATTTACTTTTAATTTTTAGTCCGATTTTTAAATCCAATTTTAGGGCTCAAAAGCCCAATTTGTTTTTTAGTTTGCAGATCGTAATCGTCAATGTGAGCACTATAAATAAAAAGAATCAAATACAGAAGAAAAAAAAGAAATCTTTTTAAGGTAAGTTTGCTTTCTTCTTCAAGATCAGAGGCATGCATGCATGAATAAACGGGGACATGGGAGGGGGGCGGGGGAACTTCCGATGAAGTAGCATCATCGGGCCTAGGTCCTAATCGCTAGGAAGCCCCTTCATTAGATCTTCACTAGATCTAATTGGAATTATATAAAAAACAATTCGAGAAAAAAATTGAAAAAGAAAAAAATTTCAAAAGGTTTTTATCTATTTTTATTTCGACTTTAATACTCAAAAATGCCGATTTTTTTTTTCAAATTTACCAAATTAAATCGATTTTTGGAATAATTATGGGAATAGGTCTATTTCGAGAAAACGCATCCAACTTAAGTGAAATGCGGAAAAATGCTTCCAGTTGGAAGCGTTTTCATTTCTTGTAATTTTAGGGTTTAAGGTTTTTATGATTTTAGGATTCTTTTAGTGTTTAAGGGTTTAGAGATTAGGGTTTTAAAGTAGAATTTTGTGTTTAGGGTTTAAAATTTTAAATTGAGAAAATATTTAAAATAGTAATAAATGTAATTATGGTTAGAACAATCAATCGTTTTATAGGTTTGGCGATATAACTTTACCATGGCTTCATTAGAGGAATCTAGCTTCACATTTTTTCCTAAACATCATAATTAAGAGGCTTACACAATTTGCAGAAGATATATTGAGAAGGATTCTTAATGATACCCATCAGTTAATTATATCTAGCAAACCCCTCGTCTAATCCTTTTAGGTCGACCCCAGTAATGCCCTAGGCTAACATTCGTCTTCCTATTACGACATTTATGCTCAATGGTTGGGACCTCCCTTGCTCTAGAAACACAAGGGTAAAAAGAGACATGAGAACACAAACAACCTTACTCTGCAAAACCTCCTACCCACAATATCCTAACAAGCAACCTTCATATCGTAACAAAATCAAATACCTAACAAGCAAAATTTGATGCAATTGCTTCATTATTAGATCCATACTTTTCCCTATCAAATAATTTTAATATTTATGTTATTCAAATTCGAAGATATATATATATCTTGAATACAAATATTTATTTTACCTATAACAAGAAAAAGTTACTACTACTTTAAAACAATAACTACTTCATGATGATTTTTTCCCACACTTTTTATATAGTTTTTCTTTTGGTCCTATTACAAAAAAATTCAGTCCAAGTGCCGATTAGAATCCGTGCCACATCGAGGTGGTCGACGGTTGCACGCTGGATTCCTTCTTGGTTCAGCCTCCGATTGCGGTTGTGGTCTTTGTAGCTCATCTTCTTCGCCTTTGGTCGATTATAATCTGTGCATCCTCGATTGCCATCGTGCATCCTCCGATCTAGGAATAAAAGTGGTTGGGAAGATGACCCATCTTGGTAGAAAAAAGATCTCGGAGGTGTTTGCATTACAAACGGCGAATGAGCATAACTATATTGAGTCCCATACACCGATGGGATAACAAGTGGACTCTCCGTTGGTGCCTAAAACATAGATGGCCTATATATCATCGTCGTTGAGAAAGTAGATGGCATGGGCGTTTTATAAATCGGGGATGGATGTCCAAAAGTCCAACCTTATCGATTTATATGAAACTTGGATTAGAGGAGTTGAAAAACATGTCGATCAAACTACAATTAGCTGACAGATCCTTAGTACGCTCAAAATGTGTACTTGAGGACATATTAGTTAATGTGAGGAATTTTGTCGTCCCTGTTGAGTTTGTAGTCCTTGACTTTGAGGAAGATCAAGGGGTTCCCATATTGTTAGGTAGGCCATTTCTAGCCACGTTTATATCCACCATTGATCTTGAAAGAAATGAATTAACTATGAAAATTAATGGTGAGAAAGAAGTGTTTAAATACGATTGTGATTTTCAAGATGAGAGATTAGATAAAAAAAATAAGGAATGATAAAATAAATTTTTTTCAGTCTGACAAAATAATGTTTTTTAAAAAATTTTCTAGTGCTGCTTGAGAGATTGATGACACCTATTAAAAAATATTTTTTCTTCCTTGAATACTCATACTTTTTACTGGTATTTTGAAAAATACATACTGCTATTGTCTATCTCAGTGGCAGTACTGGAATGAAGGAAATGTGTAAATATACACAATCGCAACAAGTAATAAAGTGACAAGTAATGTTGAGTTATCGTACCCACAGGGACTGTGAAAATAATATTTATGAAATAAATAATTTATCAAATTGGTGATGAAAATATGATATTTTGAAAAGGATCTAATTAAACTAAAAATCAAGCTAAGTAATTAAAATCAAAAGAAAATTTTCAATGCATGATTTCGAGTTTTTAATCAATATGACATAAATGTGTTAGATGAATTGCATTCTTTAACTTAACATTATCAGAACCATGTTCATGTGGTTATGAATTAAATTCACGGAAAGTCAACAATTTGTTAACAGATGTACATTCTCACCTACTAAAATCCATTTATCTCTTTACTATATTTCTGTGTCAATTCAACCGATTAAACAAATTTTAATAAGCAAATGTGTTAATACACATGCATACTTATAAAATTAAAATAATCTCTTGAGCATATATCTGTATGCCAATTCAAACAATTAACCAATTTTCATAAGCAAGTAAAAGATCAAGTGAAGTAACAACATATCTCTATATTGAAAAAATTTAATCACAAAAATTTTGCATGTTATGCAAAGCTAATGTATTGTTTAATATCGTCGCTAATTTAACTTTCAGCTAAATTAGAAGATTAAACATGGACCAATTAAACATTGTCCATCAATTACAATTTCAATCCACTTAAATAATTAATTCAATTGTTTCCTTACAATTTAAATGCAAGTATAACATAAGTATGATTTTATTTAATTGAACAAATCAACAAAGCCTATAACAATACAAACATAATTTTTTATAAATTAAGCAATGGAACACAATCAGTCTAACACGAAATAAATTTAATCCATTTCAATTAAATCAAAAATAACAAAAAAATGAGTATTCATCATAACAGAAACAAAAAAAATAAAAGAGTAGGGAACTAAATCACCAAAAAAAAAAGAGCAGGGAACTAGAAACAAATACAGTGTCTCTCTGAAGCCACTAGCGCGCTCTTCTTCTTTTCTGCTCGTTCTGTCAATCCAATATCTCCACAAACACTCGAGTGCTGCTACTCCAAGGCGGTAAAAGGCTCTTTCTCAAGAGAGAAAATCGACAAAGAAAGAGACAAGAAAAAAATGAAAAGCAAAGGGAGAAAGTGAGTGAAGAGAGAATGTGTTGTGGATGACTTGAGTGATGAATGAGGTAACAAAGGGGGTATTTATAGGTGAGATTGACTGCTAAATTTGGCAAAGAAATATCAGCCATTAACCCCCCTTTGGTTGGCCACCACTAGTGCAAGTGTTGATGCTTTCAACTTTACTATATTTGGCTAGGGGTAAATCTTCAAAAACGCAATAAGTGGAGGGGTTTGAATGCGATTTCAAGAAAACTTCAAAGGCTGATTTGCAAGTCAATAAATCAGCTAATTTGAGCTGATTGAGTCGGCATGTTGGACGAGTTTGGATAGTCCGATTGCTCATTAGATTAGTCTTTAGTATTAGCATAACTAAGCCTCGTTCTATATTATAATTAATAATAATTATTTAACCCAAAATAAATTGAATTAAAATTAAAATTAATTATAATATATATTTATATTCATGCTTGGACCATCTTAAGTTAAAAAATTAATTCGCCTCGATGCTTCACTTGATGTAGAAATTGCCGCAACGATTTGAGTCTCTAGCAGTGTCTACCGAGTCAATTTTCTTTTTTTATGCAAAACTGTCGAAAATAAATCAAGTTCATAAAAATTTATTATAAAAATAATTAAAATTTAATATAGTGCTAACTTTGGTACAAATTAAATATTTTATAATTAAATTATATTTTTCGAGAAAAATTACTACGAAATTGCATGAATTTGAACTAGCATGAAAAAATCTCTACATTTTTGTATTTTTCGGGTCAATTTAAAAAAAAATAGCCACACTATATCTATCTACTCAAGTATTTGAAGCTATATAATTTCAGGGCCTCACCCTCTTTCTTCAGTCAGTGTCTCTAAACAAAGCGTACTTCATATGGTTTTCCTGTTTGTTTCCATGGAAAACCTGTACCATTACCTTGTAATCATCTTATTCATTCTTCTCACCATCCAGCTTTTGACTCATAAAACCAAAAATTTGCCTCTGAGTCCCTTTTCTCTGCCAATTATTGGCCACCTTCACCTCATCAAAAACCCACTTTACCAATCACTGGCCACGTTATTGTCCAAATATGGCCCTGTTTTATATCTCAAATTCGGTTGTAGACATGTCCTTGTTCTTTCTTCTCCTTCTGCTGTTGGAGAATGCTTGAACAAGAATGATATAATATTTGCAAACCGGCCTCAGACTATGGCTGGGGATCTTGTGACTTACAACTACACTACTTTCGTTTGGGCTCCTTACGGATCACTTTGGCGGAACCATCGCCGTCTCAGCGTTGTTGAGATCTTCTGTTCTAACAGCGTTCAAAAGTTTTCTTCCATACGTGAAGAAGAAGTTGCGGACTTAGTTCGTCGCTTGTTTGAGGTCTCATCAGGCAACGGCACCCAAAAGGTGGACTTGAAGTACTTGTTTTGTCTCTTGACGATGAATGTTATGTGGAGGACGGTGGCCGGAAAGCGTGGGATCGAGCATCCTAGGGACGTGGAGGCAGAAAAGATGTTCTTCACAGAATTTAAGAGCTTGTTTTTTCCGAGCCTAGGGACCAACATATGTGATTTCTTCCCAGTTTTGAGGTGGATTGGTTTCCTAGGGATTGAAAAGAAATTGAAAGAAATACATAGGAGAAGAGATGAATACCTTCAGAATTTAGTAGATGGGATTAGATTAAATAAAAGTAAGAAGAATTCTTCGCTGATTGAAAGGCTTCTGTCTCTTCAAAAAGACGATCCTGACTTCTGTTCCGATCAAGTCATCAAGGCCATGATTTTGGTAGGTAGTAATTTGCTTTCCAGTCCTCTATATCAACTTGTTTCTAAATTTTAGAATTTTAGTTAGGTAGCATTTATTGACTATGGTTTTGGTAGGTAGTAATTTGCTTTCCAGTCTTCTAGATCAACTTGTTTCTAAATTTTAGAATGTTAGTTAGGTAGCATTTATTGACTATGGTTTTGGTAGGTGGCAACTTGCTTTCTAGCTTTCTGTATGAAGTTTGTTTTTAAGGGTATCCTGTAAAAGTGACAAGTTATATGGCATTGCATAGAAAATGTTAAAAATAATATAATTTAACTTAATAGTTTATGACGTTCAAAAAAAAAAAACTCAAATAGTTTACGTTTAAAATTTTCAAAATACCAAAAATACATGATTAAGAATATATGACTAAATTCATAATTTATGTCTAATATATGGACTAATAATGGAATTTGACCATATGACATTAATAATTTGGTTTTTTTGTCAGAGTAGCAGAACTGGTATTTTGCATGACATGTGTACATCAAACTTTTCATATGTCTTTATTCGAATATATGTCACATAGAGTTATTAAACATTAATTCGTAAAAAGATAAAATGTCCGAGTAACATAACTAAATGGGTTGAAGTTATGAATTTACTTGATTTGATGTTATGAGTAATCTATCAAAGCAAAAAGTGGGAAACAAATGATCTGTAACATTGGCTTGCAACAGATGATGTTCATTGCTGGAACTGAAACTACGGCTATTACAATGGAGTGGACAATGGCACTCCTGCTGAGTCATCCAGAGGCTTTGCAGAAGGCAAGAGACGAGATCATTGGGCATGTTGGACATGAGCGCCTGCTAAATGACTCAGATCTTCCTAAACTTCCATACCTTCGTTGTGTTGTAAACGAGACACTAAGGTTATATCCCCCAGCACCGCTTTTATTGCCTCATTGCCCATCTGAAGATTGTGTGGTGGATGGATATGAGATACCTAAAGGCACAATGCTCTTGGTCCATGCTTGGGCCATCCAAAGGGATCCTAGCATATGGGAGGAGCCAACCAAGTTCAAGCCTGAAAGATTTTATGAGGGATCTTTGGAAGACAAGGAAGGATTGAAATATCTTCCATTTGGACTTGGAAGGAGAGTTTGTCCTGGCAGAAACATGGGCTTACGGTCAGTTTTGTTGGCAATTGGTGTTGTTATACAATGCTTTGAATGGGAAAAAGTAGGGCCAGACAAGGTGGATATGACACCAGATACTATTGGAGTGACTATGACCAAGGCTAGGCCATTGGAGGCTTTGTGTCGCCCACGGTCTGATCTGACTAAACTTCTCTCCCAACTTTAGAGCGTTCAACAGTTTGAGATTCACCCTATAATAAAGTGCTACACTGCATTGCCCTTCATCGTTCACTGGTATCTACCCCATTCCAGATTAGCCATTTGAACTTCTAAATGACATATATTATGCATTTAAACTCTTTTGTTTTGATATTTAGATTGATGCTTGTATCTTAGAAGTAACCTCTAGGCAATAAATACATCAGGCAACGCCTTTTTCTCTTGAACTTGAACCATCCGGAGGCCAAGGACGAAGTTCAAAGTACAATTTTTCTTTTTTTCCTTTAGAATTTTGAAGGGGTTAAATTGGAAATTTTTCATTTGTGAGAGCCCAAAACATATTTTTACCATTAAATTAATTTTTAATTTTAAAAATTCAAAAAAAATATATAAAAATACATAAATACTTTAATAGATAGATCACCATGTTCAACATTTGACGCATTCTAAACGAGTCACATCATCCATTTCCTTCTCATGAAAAGGTCATTGAATCAAAATGTGTTCTAGACATGACAGAGATGTCTGTAAAGTTAGTGGCTCCGATTCATTTTAACATAAACTCAAATTTTAACTAAACTCCCTAAAAAAATTTAATAATAAATTCCACCACCTTCAAGAGAAAGATAATTGTTTCACGAAATGAAAGACTAGAATAACTCAAAAGTAGGTGGCACCTAGATTGTCAGATTAGACCAAACATGACACTTTCCTGAAGCTCATGTTGAAGAGACTGAAGCCATAGAAATTCTAAACTTGATATTGTAGTCAACTGTTGTGGAAAACTGAGCTACGAAAATGTTTAGAATGGCAAGAAATAGTTGAGCTAAGGCATGATTGTTTCGATTTTAAAAGTCCAGTTGATTTAAATGAAGCTCGTTTGTTTTCCATCTTTATCCAGCTTTTGAAATCCAAGGATGTTCTCAGAAAATCATGTAAAATTTGATTTTGAAAATCTAAGTCATTTTGAAAACCAAAAGATTTTGTTGGATTCTTGTTGATGAAGTTGAAGGAATTCATTTAGAGAATTTGTTTGATGAAATGAGAGTTGCTATTCATGTGCAATCAATAACAATAAATTGTATTCTTTTTGAGAAGATGGTTCACAATTGACATGATAAATGACATTTTTGTTAGTTTATCATTCGCTTGAAGAAATTATATCTTTTCTACCTATTTTTGAGTCGATGTAAATTTTATTCAATTTAACCCTTGTTAAGGATCACCCTCCATATTGGGGGGGGGGGGGGGGATAAATTTTGAGGTTTTAAGCGTGAAATAGTGATCATTGCTATATTGTGAGGCAAGCATGAAATTTAGGCACAATTCAAGTTGAAATATACACACATCTCTAAGAATGACTTCTTGATGAGAATAACCACATTTGAGATGATAAATTGCATATTTGTTGTTTCTCCATTCACTAGAAGAAATTATATCCCTTGTGATTCTTTTTGATGTATTTTCTTTCTTGAACCAAGAACAAAGTTAATCCATAATGATGTTATGGATTGACGAGATGGATCATGAGGAATAAAAATAAATGTTTTGAACTATAGGTTTAGCCGATTCTAGGTCTAAACCGAGCTTGTTTTAGAAGGTCTAGTGTACATGCCTTAAAATTGTTAAAATGTGATTTTAAACTATGCTTTCAACTGTGTGAAAATTTGACAGCTACCTTTTCTTTCTTACCTTTGACCTTAGATTGAGAGTGTCTTATAAATCGATACACATTATGGATGATGAAGTAGAATGTCATGCACCTCGAATTGAAGGAGTACAAACTGAAGCTAGGGGTGAGAATCACTGTAACACCCATTACCCAATCCGATCGTTGGATTCGAGCTACATGATGCTACAACATTTAACAGAACAAATTACATACATTTCTAACTTTAACATTCAATAAATTAACAAAACAATTCATAATTGATGTTTAGCACAACTTACAAATAATTTCGAGTCTCAATTGAGCTTTCTAAAGCTCTTATGTTGGCTTAAGTACAAATAAGGACTAAATTATAAACTTTTAAAAAACTAGGGAAAAATCACAAAATAGGGTCACACGACCATGTGCCTAGGTCGTGTTATAAACTACAATTGTGTAAACTTGAGTCATAAGGTTGTGTATCCAGACCGTTTAACTCTCTGAAACCGTGCGGACCTAAATGCAAAAGTTTACAAACAATCACACAGTTGTGTGGCTGGACCGTGTGAGAGACTGAGACCATGTTCAACCAAAACCTCACAATTCAACAAGAGCACACGGTCGTGTCACATGCCCGTGTATGACACACGATCGTATGTGCCAATAGGTACCTTAACATACAAGACATAAAACCAAATTTTCACATAAGCCATAAGTATATACTTAACCAATATTTAGACTTATTCAAAATACACCAAAAGAAGTATGTGAGCATTGGTGGTGAAAAGAAAAGATGAGAAAGGGATTTTGGTTTTTGATTAGTATGTAGTTTCAATTATGCTCTGTTGTAATGTTTTGAGTGTGTGTATTGCTGGTTTTTTCTATTGAAATGGGTTGCTGAATCTGCAAAATGCAGTATGTGAGCATTCTGTCTTGTTTAACCCAAGGCAATTTGTAGTATAAGTTAATGAATGTGCAAAAAAAAAAACACAAAAGCATACCAAAACATATCATTTTCTTAATTCTAACCAATTTGCCTCAAGATATCATCACAAACATGAATCAAAACCAAAGTTATAATCCATTTCATACTAAAGTAGAATCTAACCATACATATGTCTTATATGCCATCAAATATCAAATTTTCTATCACCTAATATTGACTATAATGTCAAACCAACAACCTATAAGATTAATACCAAAATCGTGTTACATATTATACTTACATCATTTCAAATAGGCATCAAACTATTGTATCATGTCATTTAACAAAGCTTCACCTATTCAAACATTTTATATCAAGCATATCAATATTTCATATGTACCATCACATTTCCCGTATTTAACAACCATATTAAAAACTACCATTTCAAGCCATAAATTAACATATCAACTTGCCAACAAATACATTCATTATAGACATAGATCATTTCCCAACATCCAAAATAAACATATAATCTCATTTAAACCTAGAAACATCCACATAACAGGGTCTAGAACGTTTAAAACTACCGAATTGAAGGCTTGATAGTGTGAGATCTGAGGTGATCTGATCGCCACGTTCCACAAAAGACAACTACAAAATAGAAACGTGGCGAGGTAAGCATTTTATATGCTTAGTAAGCTCATCCGAAATAAAACAGTAAACTCACAATTAACATATTGAACTAGCTAATTAAACAATCTTCTTGTCATCACATTTCACAAATACAAGGTGAGTACATCATGTTCATTCGTATGATACTTCAATTCATTTCCTGCTATACAATTCAATGCCAATTCATTATAAAATTCATTCTTAATTACATTATATATATATATATATATCACCATTTAGTCGTCATTTTTATTATAAAACCATTTGGTTACATTCCATGTCATTTATTCAATATTATTAATTCTTGTATGCTACAGTTATATTATTCAATCGTAAAATAACATTTTAATTCACAACACATAATAATCATTTCAGTTATATAACATTTTCCAATTATACAATATCGAACAATCAACTTCTTTTAAACTTTAACCACTTATCACTCATAATTATTCATTGCAATAACAATTTAGCTCGATGAACTATAAAGAACAAATAAAGATATGTAGGCATCCACCCAAAATACTCTTGATTGCTCAAACGAGCTTTACCATCCGAGAACACGCTTGGGCACTAAGTGCCAAGGCCGTAGACTACACATCCTCCCCTAGAATCACGCTTGAATCATTGTGGATATAACTTGATAATCAGCAACAAATGCTGGATTCCAGTACAATTAGTGAACATATATACATCATACGTCAACATCTCATCGTATATAAAACATGTACAATGCGCAAATAACACTATATACATACCAATTGTATCCTATCCTATGTTCATCTGAGCTTAGTACATATAACAATATAACACTTTACTATTCAATCATTTGTTCTCACCTTTGTACTAATTTGCAATATTTAAGTGTACATTCGAACAATTCAGATACACACAATCATAAACATTACAAAAATACATAGAACTATACTGTATGAACTTACCAGGGCAAACAATAAAAACAAGAGTGTCAGAGACTAATTTGTAATCTTCCCTTTTCCTCAATTATCTGTCAGTTCTTGATCTATACATTAATTTATTTCCAATTATCAGTTCCAAACACTTTAAATCATTTCATTTCATGTATATGACATTTTTATCTATTTTTACTATTTTTCTATTTTTTTGTTTTTCATTCAATTTAGTCCCTAAAATTAAAACAATCATATTTTTTCACATTTAAACCCTAAACTTTTAATCTGACTTTAATCTCATTCTAATACAACCTTCAAGTATATATATTTATAAGAATTTCATGCTAATTTTAAAATATTTTTATTTTAGCCCTTTGATTCAAAACTAATAAAAAATCATTTTACAAAATAGTCCTATTTCATATTAAAGCATCAAAATCAACCATTAATCATTAAAAAAGCTTCAAAAACAACAATGATTACTTTTCAAAATTTTGACAGTTTTATGATTTAGTATCTGAGTTAGCTAGATTAAAGCTACAATGATCCCAAAAACATAAAAATTATTAAAAAATGAAGCCTGAAAAACTTACCATGCAAAAAGGGAGAAGCTTGCTCGAATTTCTTTCTTTCCAACAATGGTGAAAATGGGTGAAAGAATTTTTAATTAAAATTTAACTTATAAATCACTAAAAAATAAGCATTAATCGTTCCAATATCTACAACATGGCATGATTGCCATTTAAAACCCCCATGTAACATCATTTTAATCTTTAGGTAATTAAAATTTATTATACTTAATTTTTACGATTTTTACGATTTAGTCCTTGTACATTAATTAAATATCAATTCAATAAATTCTTGTACTAAAATTCAGTTCACCTATATAATAACTTCATAAATATTTAATGAAAATATTTACTATCTCGATTTACAGCATTGATTTCCTGATACCTCATTTTCTAAAACCATTGATATAAGGGTCAAACCACTTAAACTTTAATTAACTATTCAATTAGAAAAATTTATCATATCAAAATTCAATATAGCACTATATTTGACTCGTAAATATTAAATAATAATATTTACAGACTCACTCATCAGAATTATGGTCCTAAAATCACTATTTTCGACACCACTAAAGAATGAGCTGTTATAATAATCTTGAGGTATCGCTAAGGAGGTACTGGTAGTCACTCAGTGCTTGATCAGTATGTACTTCTATGTGCAATGGTTGCTACACTGCAGAGTGTTGCTAAAGCCATCCCTCCGAGTCATCCCACTATTGTAGCTAGAACAGCATCGATTGAGAAATTATGAAAGTATGGTGCTAAGGACATTAAGGGTAAAAAGGGTACTGACTTGATGGTTGTAGAGTATGTGGAAAGGCAAAAATATGCAAGTGTACACAGTCGTTGAAAAGTAACAAAGTGATAAATATCGAGTATCATCTCCACAGTGACTGTTAAACAATTCTTCGTGAAATTTTATAACTTAAACAAATTAGTGATGGAAAAATAATATGGTTTAAAAATGTGGTGCAAATAATTAAGAGTGGATTACTAATTTAATTAACTAATAATTACCTAAGTATGCAAATCAAAATAAACACATACAAATATGCAAGTCTTGAAGAGTTACCACAATTAGCATGCTTGTGTTAGAATAATCGTTCTTCCTAGTTTAGAATTATTCATACTGTTAAAAGATGTTATAGAGATTCCATGGCAAAATTGATCATTTACAAACCCTATTCAATTTGAGTAAAAATATTAAACTTATTTAATTACTAAACCTATCTCACATATTTCTATGTTTAATAGACTTAAAATTTCATAAGCAAAACATATTACAAGGTTATGTAAGGTAATAATAGTTTTGGTATTATTACAGATTTAATCCTTGCATGATTAAACATACGCCACAGAAGTATTTTATCAATTAATTAAAACATTGTTCATATTAATTAATTAATTCATACATTTCTTCACATTAAACATGCATAAGAAACTTAATCATGATTTTACTTGCATGAATAAATAAATAGATCAAAATCATAGAACACCTTTTAACAAAATTGAATAAAACAAACTACAAAAATCAGATCATTCTAACACTAACAAATTTAAGCAATCATGATTATATTGAAAATAAAATACTTAGTTGCAATCATGTTTATGAATTGAACAAAAACAAAAGATCAAAAGGGAAGAATAAACTCTAGTCGATTCTGGAAGATCCTTGAGGCACAAACTGCTTGCTCCTTCTTTTGTTTTTCTTTTTTGCTGTCACAACTAAGCCAAGATGCTCTCAATATAGCCGAATAGGGTTGCTCTCAAGGCTGCACAAAGCTCTTTTTCAAGAGGGAAGAAATAGGGAATGGAAAAGAGAAAAAAGAAAACAAAATGCAAATAGGGGGTGTTATTTATACTAGATAGAGATGGCTAAAAATGGAATTTAGGAGCCTTAATTTTCTCTCTCAAATGGTCGACCTTGAATGAAGGAAGAAGGAATTGAATGGTTTGCTAAATTTAGCTTGGTGCTTGAAAAAGAAAGGCTTGAAAAGTAAAGGGGTTGGAACTGTTATGTGGAGAAGTCTAGAGGCTATTTTATAAATATTTTTAATTAGCTTTGGATGCTGATTGGGGTTGCTCCTGGGCTTGTGATCCTTTCCTCCTCAATTGGACACTTCGGGCCTCTTTTTTTTCATCAGGCTGTATAATTTCATCAACCTAGTTTTTTAATTGGATCAAATGAGTTTTTAAAGAGTTCAAGAATGTTAATTTGGGCATCCATGGATGTCTAATAATCATTTATCTCTTGTATGACGAAGATGCTTCAACAATTTGTTCTTCCCAAGATGACTCTAAGACCAATTTTTTTTCTGTTGCATAAAATTGCTTAAAATTGGCAAAATTTTGTAAGTTTAGCATAAAAATAGTCAAAAATAAAAATTGGTCTTTAATTTTGTCCAACCTAGATATTTTGTAATAAAATTACAAGAATATGCTAAAAATAACTCGGATTTTGCAAGATCTGTCAATCAAAAAATGTTGAAAAAAATCTATATATTTTTTAGTTTCCAATATGTTGGAAAAAAACTGGATTGAAAAATATTTTATTGTATTGCCGAAAATAAAAATTTTGAAAATCGAGTCGGTTTGTGATATTTATAGCAATAAAACCTTTACCAAAATTGCATCTACGTTTTCGGCTAGATGGATCCTTGTCGTTCCTGGCTTTCAACTGCATGACCTTCTCCTCTATTTTTGTACCATGAACTACTTCGAGTGTGGGCTCGAACGATTTGAATCAAACTCAGAACCAAAAATAGTTTTCTTTACTTTCAGTGTGAAAGCAAAATCTCTTCTCAATAGAAATCGACAGAATTGTTATTCTGAAAAATATATTTAATACTTAGAGAATAAAACCTCACTATTTTCGGGCAGAGTAACAATATCTTATAATTATAATTTTTTTGTACTACCAGTGCCATCTATTTATAGGGAGAAAAAGTAAAACCCTTATTGATGTAGAATTCTATTTCAAATTAAAAAACAAACTCTTAGTCTAACTAGAAGTATAGGGGACAGAAACCCTAATTAATAATACTAGGGTTTGTTACCTTTAATATGAGGGGCTTTTAGGCCTCTTTCATATCGGGTCTAATTACAAGTATTTCATTGACTTTTAATTTAATAATTTATAATTCAATCTAACCCGATATTTATTTTTCTATTTTCCAAAATAAATATCTCAAATAAATAAATAAATTAATTTTCCAATTAAATAATCTTCTCAACCTAATTCTAATTTCGTTAAAATCATGATGAATTTATTGTAAAAGAATCTATGAGAAAATATATTTAATATTTCTACATTCGACGGGTATACTGTGATGAAATGATTTATTTCTATTTTTGAACTTCATTTAATTCGAAAATCATAAATTCATTTCTTGTTCATTTTCATTTTGGAGAAAATCACATTCATTTTTGTTCATTTTGATTTAACACGCAATTCATTTCTAGTTCCAATGAGCTAGCGGAGGGATCGAATGGATATATGCGATTAGGGCTCAAATAATTATACCTAAGCTTCAACTTTTTGCCTATTAATTATAAACTCATTTAGTTATGAAGTATTCCACTATAGTATTATGAATAAGCTCTCCCCAACAACATATCATTATGAAAGCAATTAGATCAGTACTCGTCTAATGATATTGTCATAAGTGTGTTACCCTCATAGAATATCCTTAATATCTTTGGGATAAATTTGTTCTCTCAATATGATCCTATTTTATCTCATGGTAACCATTATATATTCCTTCATGAAAAGCCAATTACTATCAAATAGTAATAAAGTCATTCATCTCAAAGACGAACGACTTGTGGCCAAGTTTACTTTTCATCAACCATGTAAGAGGATATAATTTACCCATGTCTCGAGTTATTAATTCCACTATTTTGAATGATGCTACATATTGCAGAAGTTGTATGCTTTCAGTTCCTTATCTATTTGAACTCAAACTTTTACTTACATCAAAATATATGAGTAGCACATACGTAGTCTATCATCCATTTAGGATTTAGGTATGTCACACTTTGAGCGTCAAAAGTGAATAAATCCATAAATAGATTTAAGATCTATTCTTCTTGGATCCATTCCGATGTATTGTCAGTCTAGTCAATCATATCTATGTCTTTATCTTCTGAGAGTCATCTGCTTCGATGTCCAATACAAGGTATTTCCCCAATTGGACTTGATAGATGAGATATTAGTTTTTCAATCAGTCCTATAAGTTTTTCAATCAGTTTGCTCATTTTCGATTAGACTAAGGACATTTTTAGGTTCGTCTACTAATATAAGTTATCTTTTCGTATTACAATCCGACAACATAATACCACTTAGTATTAGTTTAAATATTAGACAACCAGTGAGCTAATATTTGCTTTTATTTTGCTTTGCATGCAAAAACTAAATGAGGAAATTATATAAAACATTATACAAAGTATATTAATATAATCCATGAATTATTTTATTAACTAATATATTCAAAAAAATTACAAGTTTACCAACGAATATACTTCATTCAAGGCACCAAATTCAATAGAGTATTGGTTGGAAATAAATGAGAGAGTACTTGATCATTTTGAATGTACACCCGCTGAAAGGGTACAATGTGCGGTCTCCTTGTTGAAGGAGGAGGTTGATTAATAGTGGACCATTATGGTTTATTCTAAGTCTACAAGGAGGATTAATTGGAAGTGCTTCTTGTCGGTGTTTTAGAAAAAATATATTGAAGAGTTATACATTGAGGAGCACAAGCATGAGTTCATGATATTGACAGAAGGCAATATGATAGTAACCAACTATGAGCGGAATCACTGAGATTAAGAAGTTATGCTCTTGAAATGGTATCGACAAAGACTGAAAGATTCACTTGTTTTTGGAGGGGATTGATATATTCTATTAAGGTATAAATAGTGGCTCTCAAGTTTTGAGAATTCATTGAGTTGGTTGAGAGGGCTAAAATGGTAAAGCAAGTTTTGGGATTAGATTGCTTAAAGGGGCTACAGAAGCTGCTAGCTTGCCTCTCTAATCTTCTAAGCGAGCTAGGGACTCTAGAGACTCTAAAGATTCTAGACAATCAACACTTGCCTGAGTATAGAGATTTGAGACTAGAAATAGAAAACATTAGCAATTGGCTTCAATGACTAGTTTTGAGGGTTTGGTGCAGACTCCCAGCATACCAGCCTGTGAACATTGCAACCACTATCACAGTGAAGAGTGCTGGAGGTAGATTGAGGCTTTGAAAGTTATATCTTGCTTCTTTTTGAAAAATTTACAATCCTTAATGTAGTGTCCTTTCTTATTTCAATTATAACAATTGCGATATTTTTCTTCTTGTCTTGCATGTCATTGGTCTCGAGAGCTTTTGAACTCACTCACATAGTTCACTTTAGAACTTTGGGGAAAATACATCGCATCATGCTTTCAAGTTTCCTCTTCAATACACAAATGCCTAAGTATTTTCTCCACAGTGAAGTCCTTTTCCATATGTAGAAGTTCCTTTCGATAATTGTTCCAAAACGAGGGTAACTTCGAGATGGTAAAATTTAGGAATAACAACTTTCAGGTCACGAAGCCTACTGACAAGGACTTGTAGTTTGTGAACTTGATCCATGATCGGGATACAATCAAGCATTTTGAATTCGAAATAATCCTTAAAAATTTATCAATACCTTGTCGCTCGATGTTGTATTTCTCTTCAAGAGCTTTCCATATTTTCACTGGGGATTGCATTAACATGTAGAGATCATACAATCGATCGGACAAGGTGTTGAGGATGTGCCTATGACATGTGAAATTGTCTTCCATGCACTTCTTCTTAAGTTCTGTCACATTTGTAATTTCCTCGAGGTTTGCGTAAGGGGTGGGATCCTTCACGGGTTGTAGGTTTGGATCCAGAATGTACGTCACATTCAAGATAATAAGAAGGAAAAAAATCTTGTCCTTCTAGTGATTGAAGTTTAAGCCATCAAATCGGTCAAGTTTCACAAACTCTTAGTTCATCACTTTGAATGCGGTGGTAGCCTCCGCCACCATCTTCAAAATTATTCTCTTTAATTGTTAGGGTATTTAAGTGGAGAGATAGATCTGGAGACGATATTGAATTAAACAGTAAACTTCGAGGCAAGGGTGACGCTTTCCAAAGAGAACAAGTTGCCCCCACACAAAGTTGTTAGAGGATTAAGACAAAAGTCTTTCCAGGATACAACGAAACTTTTTTGATTTCTTTTGATTAGCAAAATCGAGGAATTCCCTAACTCTTACTCTAATTTCTGAAATTGGATTGATTGTAATAATAATTGTGAGCACCATAATCCCCCTATTTATATGCACTTAATGAACACTGTTGAAGAGCCACAACTCTTCGTGTTGGACATACTTCTTAGAAGAAACATGTCCCATGGAAATCAAATGTATCCATTGAATAAATCATCACTTTCTAATTTGAATAAGTGCTCATGAATAATGAATTTGCAATCTACAATTTCCAATACCTACACCATAGATAGGTTGTAAATTGACCAAGGTTTCTAGTGGAAAGGCGAATGCTACCGAGACATTTACGAGATCTAAAGATAGAGCATTGACTCGAACTTACGCTGTTAGGACTCATGAAGAGAAGAGTGATATAAATATTGATTTTGGTTTTGACTTTGATCATGAATGTTGGTAGTGAAGAATTTAAACTTCAATACATTTGTCGAAACGTTTATTTTTGAGAAAACAAACAGGTCTAGAACAATATTTTTAAAAATCGAAAAATAGGAGTGCCACCAATCTTTTTATTTGGTGTGATTAGATCACCACAAAACGTTTAAAATCCGTTTTGAAAAATATTTTGGTCTTCGAAATCTAAAAAATGAGTTCGGGAGTCGGTTACGTGTGAGGAAGGATTAGCATCCTCACACGCCCAAAATTGGTACCACATCGATTATTTTCGGGTCTTGATTTGTTAAAAGTTTGAAAACTTGAGTGAAGTTTAAAATACGATCCTTAAATGCATGATTTATTTGATGTACACATTTAGGAAGGAAAATCGAATTTCGTGAGGAAGTCTCGTTATTTCGTAATGATCGAGAAAGAAAGTTACGTCTAGTGAGTTAAGACATAACGTTTCGAGATCCGAAAATGACGAGCATTCCTTTGTTGTAAATTTCAAACCTTTAAAAGGGTATTCGATTATTTCGGTTTGAAGAAAAATTGCGCCTAGTAAGTTAAGGTACAATTTTTCAAAATTCGAAATAAAAGAATATTGCCTCGATTTTAAAATATTCGTATTTTTAGAGAAAATCAGAAAGCAAATTTAATTTTAAAGATGAATGCACAAATCAAACATGAATGTGCAGCTTATTAGCAAAATTAAGTAGAACAATTAAGCAAATAAGTAAATGCGAAAATTAAGCATAAAATAAAATACAAAATATAATAGAATCGCGAATCAAAATAAAAAATAAAATTAATAAAAAAATATGAAGAATAATAATTAATATTATGTACGAAAATCGAAGAAAAAAGGAAAAAATGGGATCGAAAATGAAGTTTCGGGAAATACAAGATCAAGACGTGAATTTGGAATAGTTTAGGGGGTGAAAATGTAATTTTGGGAAAGCTTGGGGTCAAAATGTGATTTTGGAGAAGTTTGACGTCAAAACATGATTTTGGAAAGGTTTAGGGGTCAAGATGTAATTTTGGTGATGTTTGGAGTCAAAATGTTATTTTGAAGAAGTTTAGGGTCAAAATATAATTTTGGAAAAGTTTAAGGGTCAAAATATAATTTTAGAAAAGTTTAGAGGTCAAAATGTAATTTTGTAAAAAGTTGAGGGTCAAATTGTAATTTTGTTAAAGTTTAAGGGGAAAATGCAATTTTGGAAAAAATTAGGGAACAAAATGTAATTTTAGAAAAGTTTAGGGAACTATCGTATAATAAAACAAAAAAATTTGACACGTGGCAACATCTTAGGCCTCCAAAATGTCGGGGGACCAATTTGAAAAATAATTAAAATTATTGGGCCAATTTGTAATAAATTAAAATTGAATTAAGGACTAAACTGAAACAAATAAAAATGAGGAAGGGCTAACTGCATAAATAAACCAAAAATGAACACGTGGCAGCTTCCTAGTCCTCAAGAAAGTCAAGGGACTAAATTAAAAAAGGAGATGAAATTGTTGGGTAAATTTATAATAAATTAAAAATATGAAAATGACGAAATTGTAGAAATAAAAAAATGCGGAAGGACCAAAGTAGCCCAAGTTTTTAAAAAAATTTGATTTCTTTGCATAGGCCAAAACGACGTCGTTTTGGGTGTTTTAAGTTTTTCCCCAAAACTACGTCATTTTGGGAGCCTATATAAACCCTTTTAAACCCCATTTTTCTTAATTTTTTCATCCATTTCTTCAAAAACACCAAAAAACTCTCTCTACTCTCTCTTCTTCCCTTCTTTTTTTTTTTTTAAAACAGAGATCGGATTTAGATTTGTAGATCTAACTTTTAAACTTTCGAAAAAGCTTAAAAGAAATAATATTTTTTTAGTATTTTCAAAACCCCTTTTTATGCTTATGATTTTAACCCATTTTTTTATTTTATTTTTGTTTCGAAAATAATGAGAAAATTAAAAAAATATGTATATTGTGTATGAATCTATTTTTGAAAAGACAAAAAGAAAATAAATGGGTGTATGTGCATATATGGATGTATATATATATGTGTGTGTGTGAGTGTGTGTTTGTATATGTATATGCAAATATTGATGTACCTTGAGCAATACCACTGTCGAATTTCTTTGAATTTGAATTTGTTTCGTTGCTATTTCTTTTTCATTTTTTTTATTTCAAAATGCTTGTAAATTTTCAGGGAGGATCCCCTTTTTACAATTTTTACATGGCTTTTTATAGTCAAATGGATACATGCATTTTTTGTTCTTGCTTCAATCTCTTCTCTTTATTTTTGCAGGTGATCACGTGGTGGTGACAGAGGCAGTGGTGATGGGAGTTGGTGTGGAGCACACAAGTGGAGGCATGGGTAGCAACAATAGGGGTGGTTAGTGCAAGTGGTAGATTTAGGGTTTGAATTTTTTTTGTAAAATTGGGTTTGTTGGGCTTGTTGGGTAATTAAGTTTGAGTTGGGTTTGGATTTTGGATTTGTAAATGAACATTTTCTTTTTAAATTAAATTTAAAAGAATTTATTTTTGAATTGTTTGATTTCAAATTGGGTCCGATCAAAATTGGATTCCAACAATATTCTTTTAAATACTCGAGACTTTCTAAATTCTATGAAAGTTTTAAAGATACTATTAGGCAGGTTGTTAAATGTTTTAATTTTGTTTTTTACTTTTCTCAATTTTTTTGGTTTATTTTGAAGATTTTTATTTAAAAAAATGGGAATATTTACTTTGTTAAATTTCATTATTATTATTTATTAATGTTTGGTTTCTTTTTATTGAATAAGCTTATTAGAAATAGCCTCGTATATTTGTGAATGAGTTAACGTTGATAGAAATGACAAAATGAAGCTAGTTGAGATTGATTCAATTTAGGAAAACAAGATGGAAGCTGGATTGATTAAAAAAAGGGATTAACCAAGTATTCATGGAAGTGTCATCATGGAAGAGGGGAATTACGGTACTCAAATTCTCAATATGTTTGGTTGAAGAGAAATTTTGAGGACAAAATTTAAAAAAAAAATAATAATTGTAATACCCTAAAATTTTCGGTACTGAATTTTTTAAAAAATTGTACACGGTGAATATATTAAATACTCATTCCTATAATTATTAAATCCAACACTATCACTTGAAGATGGGCAAACCCTGGAATATAAAATTAAAATTAGTTATGAAATAAGGAATTCGTTTGGAATATTCGTATGACTTTACAAGTTTGATCCCTAAATCCTAAACTTTAAACCCTAAACTCTAAATTTTATTTAAATTTATTTTTAATTTTAAAAACTTTTAAAATAAAAATTAGGGTTAATGTAATTTTGATCTTTGAATTTGACAATTAATTTATTTTGATATCTATACTTTTTTTAATTCATTTTGATACTTGAACTTAAATTAAGTAAAAGTGTGATGATGATGTTTCGATATTGTACCAAGTCATCATTTGTAAATTAAACGGAAATTCATAAAATCTAAAATTAAGAAAATTATAATTTGTTTAAAGTTTCAGTTTATAATGTGGCATTCGAGTGACGCATCATCAAACTTTAAAGGATCAAAATGAAAACTTTTACCAAGTTTAAATACCAAAAATTAAATTAATCTAAAAAAATTAATGAGAAGGAATTGTAGGAAATTATGATTCAACGTCATTCCTATCATTTTTCAATAGGAGAATGACAAATCAGATTTTTCCTACTAAATTTTAGTACTTTTAGTTGGATTTGAATTTTTTCAAGAGGAAAAAAGTGAAAATCAAGATGAAAAATCTGATTTCATCATTCCCTTATTGAAAAAAGATAATGATGAGTCAAATCGCGATTTTATACAATCCCTTCTCAAAATGAATATAAAAGAAGTCTTAAAAGAATAAAAAGCTGAATTGATATTTGAGAAAACATAATCTTTTATTATATCCAAGCTTCACTTCTAACTCATAAGAAACTTTAGATATTATATCTAATATTATGATTACAAAATATAAAAAATTCTTAATAAATAAGTTTTAATTTTCAAATATTATCATACATATTGCTTATGTAAAAAGAATTAAAGTTTGAAATCAAAGAAACACGTATGTTGGTTTAATGATTAAAGATATAGCCTAAGTTCGAGTCGCGTCAATCGCATTGTTATTGAAGTTTTGCCTTCCCTTTATAATTAAAAAAAAATTTAAATGCCAAAAATATATTCTAATTTAAATAGTTAAAATATGCATAAAATTGTTTAATGTTACAAAAGAATAACAAAAGGTTATTAAATGTTTAGAAAAGCTTAATCATGTTAATGTATAAATGTATAATCTATATTATGTTATAAACAAAAATAATAGATAAATGATTGATATGAGAATATGAGAATTTGTATCGCATTCTATATCTTCATTCCATTTACAAGTAGCATACTCCTCTATATATATAAGGAGATTCGACTCTTCATATTCTAGTACATAAATAGAAAAAGTAATTACAAGAATATGAAAGGTTAAAGAAGATGGAAGGTTAAAGGTCAAGAGAAATGAAAGGTTGAACATCCATTTAATAATATTCATAACACTCCCCATTGGATGTTCATTGTATAAAGGATATGCCTCGTTAAAAATATTATTAGAAAAAACCCTGTGGGACAAAAACCTAGTAAAGGAAAAAAGAGTACATAATCCTTTGATACATAGTATATCACAACCATATATATAGATAGTGTGAATTTACTCCCCCTCATGTAAGCATCACTTAAGATCTTTGAAACAATGAAATCCAATGTTGAAAATTAATTTCTCAAATGTAGCTGTAATTGTTTGTTTCATAGAGCGCTAAGAAATTGCAGTACCACCATATGTGAAAGCATAACCAGTTTATGATTGAGCATTGTGAGGATCAGAAAAGTACATTGCATCTACAAAACCAACTAATTTTGTTTTAGGTAGGTTAGAGAAAAATAAACTCATATCTCTTGGACCTTGAATATAACGAAAAACATGCTTAACCCCATTCCAATGTTTTAGGGTTGGACAAGAGATAAATCTTACTAATAAGTTGACAGCAAATGATATATCAGGTCGTGTATGACTAGAAAGATAGATCAATGCACCAATAGCACTTAAATATGGTACTTTAGGACCAAGAAAATCTTCATCATTTTCTCGAAGACAAAAAGGGTCTTTATTTATATCAATTGACCTAACAACCATTGGGGTGCTCAACAGATGTGCATTATACATGTAAAATATTCTTAGCACTTTTTCTATATATGTTGTTTGATGCATAAGGATTTCATCCTTTAGCTGCTCAATTTGAAATCCTAACCCTAGACAAAATCTTGTTTTTCCAAGGTCTTTCATTTCAAATTCTTTCTTTGAGCACTTCATTATCACTAAATTCTCTTCAGGAGTCTTAATGATATTTAAATCATCAACATACACAACAATTATAACAAATCCTAATCCAAACATCTTTATAAAAATGCATGGAGAAATGGGATCATTCTTACAGTCGTCCCTCAATAAGTATTCACTAAGGCAATTATACCACATGCGCCCAGATTGTTTCAATCCATAAAGAGATTTGTTTAATTTGATTGAGTAATGTTCTCGAGAATCTGAATTAGCTGCTTCTGGCAGATTAAAACCTTTTAGGAGTTTTCATGTAAATGTTATTATCAAGTGGGTCATATAAATAGGTGTAGCTACATCCATTAGGCGTAAATCAAGCCCTTCTTTTATTTTCAAACTAATCAAGAACCTAAAAGTAGTTGCATCCACCACAAGAGAGTACGTCTCTTCATAATCAATACTAGGTGTCTTGTGAACGTTCTTGTTACAAGTTAATTCTATATATTATGATTTGTATTTTTTTTCGCTATTATGTTAACATGCACTCTCCTTAGCTTTACACCTTCTGGGTGTTTGGACTTTTTGTCCAAGAGACATTTCATAAGTTATAATAGAAACACATATTTATTGTTGATGACTTGTTCTCATCTCAATGCTTTCAAGTATATTTTCATTCAAGATCCTCACTTTTCCATAATATTGAAGTGTTCTATGTATATTATCGTTGTCGGCAACAATTTCATTTTTTAACTCCATCATATTTAGTTATGACATAACTAACTGAGATATCTTATTATATTCATAATTTCAGGTACCTGAACCTCTTCTGGGATTTTATCAAAAGTTATGTCATGGGTCTCTTCATGAGTACCCGCCTCCTTTTAGTATGTGACCATCTTCATTTTTTTCTCCTTTCTTTCAATAATTTTTCATTTTATGGAGTCGACTAGTTTGTCATGCTTCTAGCATGCTCAAGACTTATTTTTATCACATTGTCCTTCTGGGACATATAATTATTTGGAGCATTTTAGTTGGTATATGTATTAGCTAGTATATGGAATCTCTAAATGTCATCACTAAACATATCTAGCAAATAATTTTTATCCTTCAAACTTTGTGCACATAATATTAGTGAGGATCACAATAAAAAATGATGACATAATTATTTAACTAATTTGTCTCACTTTAATGTTGAGAAAATTTGTAATGTGAGAATACTTTTTTTTCAAAATCATAAATATATCTCCCTTCAATATCTAATGAAAATTCTAAAATTTCTCAACTTCATATTTGAGGATCCATCTTAGTGCATTATGATGGAATATGAAATAGATATTGCACATCCAAATATTCTTAAATGGAATCTATTGACTTATTAATGAAAGTCAATTCTCAGGAGACAAATATTTCTTACATGTTGGCTTGATGCAAAAAAATTACATGCTTATTGTAAAGCAATTCTTATATTAATGGTTAAGCAACTAAATGGAGGTATAGTTTTGCTAACCATTAAATATAACATATATAGGGAATAGACAACTTAAAATTATCCCAGCTAAAACTACGAAAATCATACTAGGGATATAATGCACCAACGTTGTTAGCACAAATTGCATTCTATAGAGATTGTGCATAGTCAAATTATTTCAAGAAATAGTATCGCAAACTTCGGGTTGCACACATTTGATACATGAGCTCATATATTATTTGGTTATCATCTAAAAATGCAACCTACCTCTAACTTTAGCTGGAGTTAGATCAACATGTTGTCCAAATAACTAGTATGATGAAAATTATTAAAATATAACTTCTAATTCTTCAATAAAATCATATAAAATTGCATCAAATTATTTTGCATCAACATTGACTCGGGATGGTCTAACCGGTCATACCAACACTTTGAACTTCTTTTCAGTATCTCATATATTATTCATATAAGTGTAATGTTTTCCTTCTGGGAATATTTATAATACAAAAACATGAGTATCTCATGTCATTTCTATCCATGTTTTTAACATAAAAATTTCCTTTAACATATATCTTCCTGATCTGAAAAATAATCTTATGTTTTACAAAATTTTGCATCTCAATGAGGTAAAATATTAGCTCTTCAAGAGCTTTTTATAGTTTGATGCAATATTAGCTCTTCGGGAGCATGCAATCATTTTATTATATATCCTTAATGAATATTTAATTTATTCATATAAAAATAAAATGAATAGGTATAAATAAAACATATATTAAACATAAAAAATAATAAATTCATGTTACTAATAAATCACTATGGTTAGATAATACTATAATGTCAGATTAAAATAACTTTACAATTATAAAGGTTTAAACATAAACATTTTCTAATCTTCACCTCAATTATGAAACTATCCAAACAAGGTGAATATCTCAAAATTCATGACAAGGATTTTTACTTCCAATAATCATATATCTTAATCAAAATCAGAATTAAACCAATCAATTCTATTTAAAATAAACCAATAAAAATAAAAACATTTATCTCCACATAAAAATCTCTATAACTAAATACGTGAAGAGATTTAAAAATTCATAGACTTATGGATAGAGAACTATATAAATTAAACTTCTTAATAAAAATCAAATCAAATTTCAAAAGAAGTTGATTAGACTAACTTAGGTTACCATGGATGAGAAGTAGTGATTATAAGTATCCTTTGTAATAAAGAGAAAGAGATCATCCCCAAGCAAATATCAAATAGACATTGATTTTAATGATTCTTAAATCAAACAATTAAATTTCAATGCTTGGATCTCAACAAAATTTTTACACAAACTAAATACATATTATTCATGTCTATTTAAACTTAAGTATAGAAATATGATCATCTAGATCTATTAAAATCTTATGATAACTAATATCAACCTTACAATTTAATCAACATAACAATAGAATACCCCAAAAATGTTTTATGAAATATTGACTAGAGACATCATATTATTTTATTTACTATAATTAAGGTTTTCATAGAAAATTTCATCCGCAAAGAAACAAATAGCCATAAGCTATATCATATGCATTTGGATATATATAAGGTACAAATACATTTAACTTTTTCTAAGTTTTTCATACGACATATCCAAATATTGAAATGAGCCTCTAGTGTCAAAAATAATAAAATAATAATCTAATAGGCAACGTAATACATTTGGTAACGATCACCAAATAAAATAAATTTCTAAAAATGATTACTTTATTTTTAATCATGTCAATGACACATGTTATGAAAGATATACATATTTAAGTAAAAATATTTAAGTTGTTGATACTTCAATCTTATTCAAAGTCTTAGATCATAAACAAGCATACCATAGAATATATAAAACATAAATTCATATTTAAATATGGAAAAAAATGAGTATCATTTTAACTTTTTTTTTTCATTAAGAATATTGAAATCACAAAATCTTTAAGCACACAGAGAAATTCACATACCTTAACTTTGTTGCTTCAACAAGGACATTGTACGTCTAGATTACTTGTTCTCCAACAAAATATTAAATATTATCAAGCAAGCTCGTGCTGATAACATGTTATAAACAAAAATAATAGATAAAGGATGGATATGAGAATATGAGAATTTGTATTGCATTCTATATTTCCATTCCATTTACAAGTAGCATACTCCTCTCTATATATAGGGAGATTCGACTCTTCATATTCTAATACATAAATAGAAAAAAGTAGTTACAAAAATATGAAAGGTTAAAGAAGATGGAAGGTTAAAGGTCAAGAGAAATGAAAGGTTGAACATCCATTTAATAATATTCATAACATATTAAATATAATAGTTTAATTTTACTCTCATGAGCACGAGATAAGAATATTTATTGAATAATCAAATTTAAATATTCATTTTTGCTAGTTTTTTAATGAATTTTAAGTTGGATTAAAATTGAATAAATTTAAAAAAAATTAGTTTTGATGAAATAAAAATAAAGAGATTAAATTTGAACAAAATGATAAGTACAAAAGCTATTATAAAAAAAAACACGGGAGTTAGGTGAAATGGCAAGAGTTTCTCTTACCTTAACCAGTAATCGAGGGTTCGATCCTTACCTTGAGTATGAAGTAGCTTTAAAACTTGTGGTCAGTAGTCACCCCTTTAGTGAGCCCACAGAATGCGAATGATTAGTTACTGGGCTCAATCCGATAAGATACCTAAGAAATAAAAAATATAAGCTATTCTAAACAATTACCTATAATTTAATGTGGATAAAATAAATAATTTTAATGCTCAAATTTGAATAATAAAAGTAAAATAGTATTCTAATAATGTAGTAATATAATTAGCAATAAAATGTATTTTAATCAATTTTAAATATCCTCTAAAAATCATGCTTTTTTCCTATTTAAAATAAAGTATTTTATTCTAATTTTTCCTCCAAATGGTTTGTTTCTTATCTTTTTATTTTGTCTAGCGGTGGTGCTAGCCTTCGATCTAGTTATCGCTCGTCTTTTTCTCCTACCCATCGACTCTTTCTTTCTTTATTCTTCTCATTGACTTTATGTGCCTTTTCTCTTTTCAGTTTGCAAATATATTTTGTGGGTATCTTTGTTGTTTTCACAAGTTGTGATGAATAGATGACGATGTCTATTATTGTCAAAACACCTCCGAGCACTAGCAGTTTCTTTTAGAAAGTGGGTGACTCTTCGTTGACTTTTTAATCTGTTTATGTTTTGAGAGTACTTCAAAATAATAAATGATTTCATGAGTCGATTTGGATCCGTGTTGTCTTAAGTTTTAAATTTTATTGTTTGTTTTTTCCATTGTTTAATAAGTCTTAACTTTTAAAAGTTTTTTTTTTAGTTACAAGAGAAGGGAAAAGTCCTAACAACGCGACTAGCACGACTTTAACCTAGGCCACACTTGGGGTTGTAAACACCTAGGCCATTAAACCAACACACGGAGTTCCACTTTTAGAAGTTTTTGTCTACTTTTGTAGTATGCTTTTTAGTCTTGCTTTTGCGAGTGACTTAGGGCTAGTTTTGTTGTCATCCTTTCTAGTTTGATGGATGCTCAATTTTTTTTCGATTTATGTTTGTCGTTGTAGACCATCTGGGGCTGATTTTTTAATTGTATTAAGTGCTTATAATCACTTCAGATATGTTGTACTTGAGTTGTGATAGAGCTAATTGTCAGCGCGACATAATGTTCTATTGATGTTAAGGCTGAAGCCTTTGTTGTGTTGATGGAGTTTGTCATTTACCGCCTACAACGAGTGTTTGTTATTTTTTTTCCGAAATCGTATGATCTCCTTCATTAAATGAATAATAAATTTCCGTTTAAAAAATGGTATTTTATTTTTTTACTTGATTGGTTAATGAGAAGACAATAATTTAAAAGGTAAATATTTGATAAATCGTTAGTGGAGTTTAACAAATTCCACAAGTGGGTTGAGAGTGTGACAAGTGTCACATTTATTTATATATTTATTATTTTATTAAAATTCTTATAAATAATAAAATATATATAATAAAAGAATAATAGTAAAATCCACAACGAAAGCTATAGTGGTAAGTTCAAAAGTTTTTCCAATTCGTTACCAAGTTAACTTATGACACTGGCTCAATATTAAAAAAATTAATATCAAGTTGATTTAGGACAATAACTCAATAGATGATATTATCGATTTAAAATAAATTTTGTGAAAAAATTCATATAAAATAATGATTTAAAAATTAGGATGGTTGAGATCTTGGATTCAAATTGCATCATTATCATATTTTTTTTAATTAAATTGTTTATTATTAATTTAAAATTGCCATATACTAATATTTAATTTACAAATTTTAGTATAAATTAAAAATTTTGTTATTATTTAATAATTCTTTACAAATCTCGCAGAACTTCGCATTACTATTTGCCTATTTCTTGCACCAACTAACCGTATCTGACTTTTTTAAAATCGAAAAGTCTGTCGCCAAGGCTTGTCCCTGTCTTCAATCTTAACAATTTCATTTTCATGGCCACGACATTGATGCTCCTAGTTTTATTATTGGCTTTTTCCTGTCCACCTTCCTCTTCATCCTCTGATGCGCTACGGGCAGGTTCATCTCTCTTAGTGGAGGAAAAAGGCGATGTGTTGGTTTCACCCGGTAGCACTTTCAGTGCTGGTTTCCTCCCTGTTGGCAACAATGCTTATTCCTTTGCAATATGGTTCAACAAACCATCCTGCAATGCTACTGCTAGATATTGCACCATAGTTTGGATGGCCAATTGGGATCAACCAGTCAATGGTAGACGCTCAAAGCTTTCCCTATCGACATCGGGTAACCTTGTTTTAAAAGATGCTGGTCAGATCCTTGTTTGGGAAACGAGAACCGCCTCAAAATCAACTCCCACGTTAAAACTTGATGATGGCGGCAATCTCATCCTGTCTAGCTTGGAAGGCCTTATGTTGTGGCAAAGCTATGATTCACCCACGACTACTCTGCTTCCTCTTCAACCATTCAATGAGAGATCGAAGCTCATATCATCAAGAAGCCAAGGAAACTACTCATCGGGTTATTTTCATCTTTATTTTGATACTGATAATGTTCTTTGCCTTGTTTACAAAGGTCCTGAGTTTTCAAGCGTTTACTGGCCTAGTCCATGGCTTTTGAGATGGGAAGCTGGAAGATCCACGTACAATAATAGCAAAATTGCAATCCTGGATACTTTGAGCAAGTTTACATCAACCGATAGTTTTACTTTCTTGTCAGCTGATTATGGCTCAAAGGTTTCAAGACTGTTGAAGATGGATTTTGATGGCAATATTCGACTGAATAGTCTAAAAGAAGATGGAGAAACTTGGGTTGTTTCATGGCAGGCCTTCCCTCAACCATGTATGGTTCATGGATGCCGTGGACCGAACAGCATTTGCATTTATACTCCTAATTTTGGAAGGAAATGCGATTGCATTCCAGGATATAAAATGAAGAATAATTCTGATTGGTCTCTAGGATGTGAACCAAAATTTCTTCTTCCTTGTAACCGACCTGATCAGGTTGGTTTGCTGAAACTCTGCCATGTTGAATTCTATGGCTATGATCTGGACATGTTTCCTAATGTCACTTTAGAGTATTGCAAGAATAAGTGCTCGAAGTTGTGTGATTGCAAAGGTTTTCAGTTCAGATTTAGTCAAGCCCATGAACCAGCTGGTACATATTGCTATCCCAAGACACAATTGTGGAATGGACATCGCCCGCCAAATTTTAATGCTGATTTCTACTTGAAAGTGCCTAAGACAAAGTTACAATGTTCCAACAAAGTGCAGACCCTGGAACGAACGTATTCCGAAAGGCCTGAAAATGAGCCGCTGAAATTTGCACTTTGGGCGGTATGTTCAATCGGAGGGCTGGAGTTTGTTGTCATTTTCTTGGTATGGTGTTTCTTGATTAGAAACAACGACGACACAAGCCCAATGGCAGGAAACCTTCTTGCTGCCACAGGCTTCAGAAAATTCACCTACGCCGAGCTGAAAAAGGCGACAAATAGTTTCTCCCAAGAGATTGGAATAGGTGCAGGAGGAATCGTTTTCAAAGCCACTCTCTCCGATGGTCGAGTTGCCGCAATCAAAACACTCACTGATGCTAACCAAGGGGAAGCTGAATTCCTAGCAGAAGTGAACACCATTGGAAAGCTTAATCACATGAACCTGATAGAGATGTGGGGTTACTATGCAGAGGGAAAACATAGGCTTCTGGTGTATGAGTACATGGAACATGGATCATTGGCCGAAAATCTCTCCTTAAAAACACTCGATTGGAAAAAGAGATTCGATATTGCTGTGGGAACCGCAAGAGGCTTAGCTTATTTACATGAAGAATGTTTGGAATGGGTTCTCCATTGTGATATAAAACCTCATAACATTCTCATAGACTCTAAATTCCAGCCGAAAGTGTCAGATTTTGGCCTGTCTTGGCTTCTAAATAGAGGCGATGTTAAGCGTTCAAGCATCTCGAGGATCCGAGGAACTAGGGGTTACATGGCACCTGAGTGGGTGTCAAATTTGCCCATCACCTCCAAAGTTGATGTCTATAGCTATGGGATCGTTTTATTGGAGTTAGTGACAGGAAGAAGCCCTGCAATGGGAACCACAGTGACAGATGATGGAAGTCCAAAAGAGAAAACAACGCTGGCAGCATGGGCGAGAGAGCACATGGCAAGTACCGGAGAGACCGAAACATGGAAGCATGAGATAATCGATCCCAAGCTGGAAGGGATATACGACGAGGCTGAGGTGCTAACTCTGGTTACCGTGGCTCTGCAATGCGTTCAGGAAGATAAAGACGAGAGACCAACGATGAGTGAAGCAGTTGAGATGCTACTTCGTAATGAAAACCATTGAAGGCCGCCAAAGTGTTTCCACCAGAAATTAATTATCATTATGAAAGGTTGTCTTTTTAGCAAGTATTTATTACTAATTAGTATCTTTCCTGTTAAGAAAGACCAAGTTCTTTAGGAGAAATAATAGCATGAAACTGCGATTTTATGTCATTTTTACAGTTTCATACAAATCTTTCTCGTTGTTTAAAATTCTGTTTTCTCGACAAACATTGACAGTGGTACTCTCAAGGAAGCTTTACTGCTTGGACTATTGTTATTGGCAATAACAGTGCTGCAGCACATAGCTGGATATTAATAAATAATGAAGATATGGTAATCCAATGTATGATGATCTCTTTACAATAAGTTTAGTCTCTTAAATGCCACCATGACGATCTTCTTTCACTATATTAAGTTTGATTACCAAGCCAAATTTCATCTTGTATGGTAATGATCAAATCCAAATCAATATTTTTCGTTTACAGATGTGCTGTAACATCGTAGAAACCAGGTGATATTGTTGGAATATCATTCATATCTTAGAAGTTTGAAAGAAGCTATTGAGTAAGTTGAAACCATAGTTTACGGCATGCTACGTAGCTTCATAAATAAACTAGGTGAAACGCATGCTACGTAGCTTCATAAATAAACCGTGGAAAAACTTTTATGTAGTTGGTACCTACCCAAGTATTTGTATAATAAGGTAGACGAAACAGCAATTGATAATTTTAAATAGGCATAATTGTAAAAAAAAAAACCCTCGATCTTTGAGGATTTTTGGATATATGCCTCTAATCTTTTTTTTTTTATCGACACCCTCAACGTTATTATTTTTTTTGAAATTAACACGTCGACCGTCAATCAAATGCTAGGTCACCGAAATGGTCTATGGCGCGCCACATAAGCATAATGACATCATTGATGACTTCATTAAAATAATTTTTTTTCATTTTTTTCCATCTCCTTCCTTCTTTCTTCTTCTCTAATTATTTTCTCAGATTTTTTTCAGATTTTCTCTCTTTCTAAACACCTATTGTTCTTCACTTCCCTCACTTCATTCCCAATCTCTATTGGCAACTAATTCTTTTATTAATGCCTTCCTCTTAATAATGTCAATCATTGCATAAACATTCATACTTTTTAAAAGATGGTGAAATAAAGAGTGCTTAGCATAAAATTGAATGCACTAAATGTTAATTTCTCAAATAGAAAAAATCAGGTAGACAAAGATCAATATCTAGGTTAAAGCAATAGAATTTAGTCTTTCACATAGTATCATTATACCAACAAATAATTTCTACAAATAATAAAAGCTATTTCAAGTACAAATAATCATAGCTCTTTGAACCCAAAACTTTTCCAACAAAAAAATATATATCTTACCCGGATACCTATAAAGATCACTCTTTTTTAATCAAAGAACATAAACCAATATAAATCCAAATTTACAAAAAGAGAAACAGAGATGAAAACATTAAGTACAGAGATCAAAACCCTTAAATAGAAAAAGAAAGAAAACTCAAAAAATAAAAATAACAGAGGAAAAAGGGTACTTCGACTAGGATTGAATGGAGGACGCTAATCTGGTCAAGCAACAACAGGAGAAGGTTGGTTCAGTTCTTGGCTCATGGCTCATAGCTTGAGATTCTTGAAGATTCTGGGTTTTTTTTTTTTGTATGCCTTTGAATAATAAACAACTGTTAGAGATAATTTTGTCTAAGCATTCTTTTGTTATTACTATGGAGAGGCCACATGGTTTTAGGATTTTTATTTTGCGCTATATTGTTGATGGTACACTAAGAAATCAAAAATGGGTTTTTGTCGGCCTTTTCGTTAAGGTTTTACATTTTTTTTTCAACTCTATACCCTGGTTTCTCTTTCAACTGGGAAATATCTATGACAACTTTCAAATGTTAAAATAAAAAAATTGAAAACTTAAAAATACCTACATTTTTTTAAAAGTTATATTTGTACCTATTAGAGACTGGAAATGAAGTGAGGGAAGTGAAGAAAAATGGGTGTTTGGAAAGAAAGAAAGTTTGAGAAAATCTGGCAAAACAATTAGGGTGGAGAGAGGAAGAAAGAAGAAGAAAGAAGATGAAAAAAAAAGGTAAATAATTATTTTGAAGACGTCATCGATGATGTCATTATGCTTATGTGGTGTGCCACATAGACTATTTCGATGACCTAGCATTTGATTGACGGTCAACTCACGTTGATCGTTAAAATTGGGCTAATTTCAAAAAAAATAATAATGTTGAGGGTGTGAATAAAAAAAGGTTAGGAACATATATCCAAAAATCTCCAAAGATTGAGGGCTTTTTTTTTTGCAATTATACCTTTTAATATGAAAACACAATATTTAATAAATAGGAGACGTTATTTTCAAGAATATTTCGAAATTTATGAGTGTTGTGTTTTGCATAGAATTTTTTGCCACTAAATTTCCTTGAGATAGGAAAAGATACTGTTAGCTTAGCAGTCTAATTTAGAATCTTAATAATGATAGAGAAATTTCTTGAAACTGAGGTTTATTTATTTTTAAGTAAGTACGTAATTTAACGAGAAATTTTTTCGTCCAATTTCTAATTAATCAAGATAATCATTTGTTTCGGTATAAATAGTATTTATCTATTTTGCCACCGAAAGAGGAATTGATTGGGATTGTTTAAGCAACTCATGTAATCGTTGATCTTGTGCCAATTGATTCTGAGTAGCTTCATCGAGATCAAAAGTAAATTGTGCAAAGGATTCTAATTCGTTGAATTGGGCCAATTCCAATTTTGATTTATCAACGACTTGTTTCATAGCTTTAACTTGAATAGTAGATCCTACTTTGGAGACAGAAATCCCCACATTAATAGCAGGTCTGATTCCAGTATTGAATATATCGACGGATAAAAATATTTGTTCATCTGTAACGGAAATCACATTAGTAAGAATATACGCTGAAACATCTCCCGACTGGGTCTCAACTATTGGTAAAGCAATCATACTTCCTTCGCCTAATTGAGAACTTGATTTAGCAAACTTTTCTAAAAGACGCGAGTGCAAATAAAAAAACATCTCCTAGATAAACTTCATGATCCGACAGTCTTCTAGTATCGAGTTCCATACTATATATTGACTCTTATATATTTTTTTTATACAAATCTCAACTCCAAGTGATGTGAGTTTAACTCAAAAGTTCTATCTATTTTTTCTTATTTCTTTGTTTTTTTTTTCTTATTATATATAACATAAAATTTGAATTATAAAATATCTTCTTTTAGAGGAAAATAAATTTTCATCTTCCCTTTATTTTGTTTTGTATTTGTGAAAGTTGAACAATTCCACCTAGCAATTTAAGTTTAAGATTTAGGGTCATACTTTAAAATTAAAATTATTATATTTATTTTAATAAATTATTTATTAATATTATAATTATAATTATGATTGGTGATGTAATTTTTTTCATGAATTATTATAATTATAATTTATAAATTTATTTGAACATAATATATAAATTTTAATAAAAATAAAAACTATAATAATTTATCACAACTTTATAGAAATTGAAACTAAAAAAAATTAAAGGAGTTAAATTTGCTTTAGAAAACACAAATTCTACAAAAAAACAATTTAGTAAAATGCACTTCTAATAATCTTATGTTCCATCCGCTAAATGAATTAAATAAAATCATATAAAATATCAGACCTTTTAGCAATACTTTTATATTTTTATAATTTTATTTCAAAATGTAATTTTATATAGCTGGAAACATGTATCCTTACGAAGAGGAGGGAATCCATGTAAAATTTAATGGTCACAAAACGACATTATCACAGAGTTGATAGTTTGCTTTTTGGTTTCAGGCTAAACTGAGTACAGTTGTACGAAACAAAATGAAACGAAATAATGATGTCAGCCTCACTAAGATCCCAATGAATTCTTGTAACACCCAGACATGATGGGTCCTAAGTCTGGGCGACTAGGCCAAAAAAAAACTTGGCTGGCGTAATCCTACTCGCCAAATTGATATATCTGGCGCACAAGTATGGCGCATATGTAATGGTAGGAGGTGAGACAAGAGGATAATCCCCGAAAGGCATGATTAGGAAAGGGAGGGGAAATTGATGAAGATATCTATAATGCCCTTAGGTAGAAAAGGGGTGTTGCCAGACCTAAGGTTTGCCCAGTCAGTCTAACTAATATGCGAATTGCATTCTAACAAGATGGTTAGAAACGAACGATGATCAAATCAAATATATGAAAATATTTTGGCTTCTTGTACACGCTTCCCCTACACATGTACCCAACTGACAAGGTGACCTCAAAAGAAGTAACAAATGTCAAGTTCTATTAGGAGAAGTGAAGTTATATAATGAAAGACTTTTGAGGAAAGGAGGGGTCATCTTCATATTTTCTCTAGAAACACCATTTTTATGATCCTATAGAAGTTGATCAAGGATCTTGTCTACTGTGTGAAAGCCAAAGATCGAGGTACATGTATAGGGTTGTTTCTCACCAGGGGTAAGTATTATGGTCCTTTATATGGTTTTCAAAAGGAGTAAGCTTGTTTACATCCATGAATAGAAGATATAGCAGAAAGACCATGTATGGTAACTATCTGAGTTCAAATAAGAATGAGGGGTTGTATGAGAAAGTGTAAATGTTATTCTTATGTTTAAAGCAGTGATCTCTGGGATTCCGAGAAAGGATGTTTGGATTGATATTCTAGCCGCAGTTTGAGGTTACAAGGTGAGAGTCTTATGAATCTCTAAACTGACTCTTACATGTATGTTTGTATGTTAATCTTTTCTGTGCTAAATGACTGAACCGTGAAACTGAAACTAACAAAGCATGATGATGTGCCTTTGATATGAAAAGAAGTACATGCATGTATGAATGTGTGTAACGCCCAGGACCTGACTCGATTGACAAGATCCGAGTCTCGAGTTTCACTAAGCAGATTCAAACTCGTACCTAATTCACACTTAGAAGACTTCTTCTTCTAACCGGATAATACCTCATTTAGTGTCACTAATTAAAACAAATTTGATGATACAACTCGAACACACATATATATAAACATCTCTCTCGCCCTCGTGATGTGGGGGGCTTACATACAAATATATATAAATAATTACATGACTCAAATAAAGTGGTCCTCGAGGCTATAGTAAAGGCCAGCCGCAAATATCCCACTTATGGTATGTACTGGGACATTCTGACAGACTATCCTATTAATGGATTCATTCAGCCTTCAGGACTCGAACACTCTCGTATAGACTAACTCTGTATGCTTTGGTGCCCACTCCGTCATCCCTTGGCGCAACCTTGGCCTCACCCCTCCAAGTATCTTCATTACCTGTAACATAATACACACAAGGGTAAGTTCATTAGAACTTAGCGATAAAATCCCCCTTACCTGTATTCACATATTTGTTTGGACAGTCATGAGGACTTCATCAATTATTCAAGAACAATGTCCGTCTACTAAGAGTTATCTTCTAGTCTTTGTTCCTAGAACACTCCATAGACTGTGCCACGAAGGCGTATACTTCAAATGTCATCCCACACACGCGATCATCAGATAGCCACCAAGGCTTCCACCTACATTCAAACAGTCTTCGCCACAAAGGCGCCTTTAATAGAAACAACCGTAAGGCCCTCATGTAACAAGAACAACCACCAGGCTTCCACATATAACAGGTTTCGCCATAAAAGTCCACATGTACCGTATTCCCACCACTAGGGTGCACGTATAACATAGCACAGCCATAAAGGCTCATTAATGCTAGGTTCCCACCACAAAGTCATACATATAACAGATCAGCCACAAAGACTTCCACATATCGGTAACTTGGTGTTTTCAGCTATAGGGATTTGCCTACACTCATCATCATGACTTTTACCTTAACACTTACATTTGAATTGCTAATATAAAGGCATAATAATTTCATTTACAAAGCATAGAAAACGAATCATATTGTTGAATGATGTTAGAATTCTAAATTTCTTACAAAAGTTATAATATACTGAAATCATATATGAAATTATTTGAAAAAATATTTATAATTATTTGGAAAAAAAATTTATTAGTCGATCATAATGTAACATCTTATTAATGAGTAAATAAAAAATTTCAAACGCATAAAAAAACAATTTAAATAATTTAATTTTATCATTATAGAAAATTTTTAAAAAAATTATTTATCTCATTAATTAAATATTACATTGTGTTTTTTTTTATAAAATATTGAAGATGGAGATAATATTGTTTGACCTTGTATAAACGGATTTTTGACAAAAAATTTAATTATTATTATATAAAAATCCAGACAAATTTTATATTACATTTAATTGATAAAGTATTATTTATTATAAAATAAATATGAAGAATATAAAAAAATTATACAGTGTGTATATATTAAATACTAATTCCTATAATTATTAAATCGAACACTATAACTTGAAGAAAGGCAGACCCAAAAATATTAAATTAAAATTATTTATGTAATAAGGAATTCTTTTGGAATAGTCATGTCACTTTACAAGTTTGATTAAGCTTTTAAAATCTAAACTTTATTTAAATTTATCTTTAATTTTAAATTTTTTGAAATAAAAATTAGGCTTAATGAAATTTTTGACCTTGGAATTTTACAATTAATCTACTTTGATACTTATATATTTTTTAATTTACTTTGATACTTAAACTTAGATTAAGTAAAACTGTAATGACAACGTTTCGAAATTATATTATGTCATCATTTAAAAATTAATATATTTATATATGTATATTCCCTAAAATTTTAAAAATATTTATTAGGATTGATTTATATGGTACCTTATGAGTTGATTTAGAATCCATATTTAATTTTATTTGAAATAAATTATAGAATTATTTGTTAATTTATTATTTTTATTAAAAAATGTATCTAAAGCTATTATTGCGTATGATAATTTATGAATCAATTTTATACTTATCTAGAAAAATAAATAAATAAAAATTTATTTTATTAATTTTAAAGATTCAAGTATTTTATTTAAATTTTAAAAATATATTTAAAGAGTTGATATGCATGTTAACTCGTGGCCCATATAGAAAATTCTAAAATATTATTTATTGTTGATAAAAAAATTTATTTATTGATTAATTATTTTATTTATATGGTCAGCAAAAATCTCAATGTTACTTTTTAGAATGTTTGACTGTTGTAGTTCATCCGTATAATAACTCATGGGTCGATCTAAAAATTATATTTAACCAACCACTTGCAATTCTAACACTTGCAAGGCTTGTTTCTGTCTTCAATCTTCACGAATTTCCTTTTTTCATGGCTACGCCATTAACGCTCCTAGTTTTATTATTGGCTTTATTTTGTTCACCTTCCTCTTCATCCTTTGATGTTCTATGGGCGGGCTCATCTCTATCAGTGGAGACAAAAGGCGATCTCTTGACTACAGCCGGTGGCACTTTCAGTGCTGGTTTTCGCCCTGTTGGCGACAATGCTTATTCCTTTGCAATATGGTTCAACAAATTCTGCAATGCTACTGCTAACAATTGCACCATAGTTTGGATGACCAATCGAGACCAACTAGTCAATGATAGGCGCTCAAACCTTTCCCTATCGACATCAGGTAACCTTGTTTTAAAAGATGCTGGTTAGATCCTTGTTTGGGAAACGAGAACTGCCTCAAAATCCCCTCCCAAGTTAAAACTTGATGATGGAGGCAATCTCATCCTGTCTAGCTCGGAAGGCCATATATTGTGGCAAACCTATGATCACCCACGGATACTCTGCTTCCACTTCAACCATTCAATGAGAGATCGAAGCTCATATCATCAAGAAGCCAAGGAAACTACTCATCGGGTTATTTTCAGCTTTATTTTGATAATGATAATGTTCTTTGCCTTGTTTACAAAGGTCCTGAGTTTTCAAGCGCTTACTGGCCTAGTCCATGGCTTTTGAGATGGGAAGCTGGAAGATTCACGTTCAATAATAGCAAAATTGCAGTCTTGGATACTTGGGGCAAGTTTACATCTATTGATAGTTTTACTTTCTTGTCAGCTGATTATGGAAGGGGTGAAGGCAAAAAAAATTTTAGGGGTTGAAATTAAATTGTTAATTTTATAATTGTAAAAATATAATTTTTAAAAGATTAAATCAAGATTTTATTATTTTTAAGGGATTTAAGGTGCAAATTTATTTTTATTAATTTAAAATTTTAAAAATTTTAAAAGGGTTAAATGAAAAAATTTTCATTTTAGAGAAGACCGAGCCCCTTATCATACCCCTAGATTTGCCCTTGATTATGGCTCAAAGGTTTCAAAACTGTTGAAGATGGATTGATGGTAAATTTCGACTTTATAGTCTAAAAGAAGATGAAGAAACTTGGGTTGTTTAATGGCAAGCCTTCCCTCAACCATGAATGGTTCATGAATGTTGTGGACCGAACAACATTTGCATTTATGCTCCTAATTTTGGAAGGAAATGTGATTGCATTCTTTTTAGAAATTGGCCATCCATGCAGTAGCTCTCTCACTTGACGAGATGCAAAAAAGTGCAAGCCAAATGGCAGACAGTCCAAATGTCAAATGTCAGGGAATTTGTATCGTCATTGAACTTTGTTTGGCGTGTATAACTAATTTTATCTCGATATTTGAAGTTTTTAAAGAGATGAAAATTTTCGAAGATGAAATTTCGTTAAAGGGAGAAGAGTTGTGATGCCTCGATTTTAACGAGTATAAAATTTGACGAATAGTCCTAAAGTAATATGACTGAAGGAATGGTATTCACCCAAGTACAATTTGGGCATATAGAGTGGGCAGATAGAGTTATGTGTTTCAGTTAATTAAAATTTTTATGTCAGATTGCTATGTCAATTGGAATAAGATAGTGGCCAAGTGGAATGGAATTGAGAGTGTGAGTTCCCGTTAGATTTATATTGCGCCTTTAATTGTGGCACAGTGCAAGTTAAGTTGAAAGGTAAGTTGGATAGGAACCAATTGAATGTGACTCAGAATATTTAAAAAATAAGGGGGTACTCAAGTAGGTTTCTCGGAAGTTGTAGACTTTTGGATAAGGCAATTCAGTAAAATGTGACACTTGTCATGTTCCAATAGGAACTTAGATTATATTATTATATATTCAAGTTTGGATAAGGAGAGGGAGTTCTCTTCTTCTTTCTAGAATATTGTTATTTGAGGCTTGAGGAACCAAAGGTATTTCTCTGAGCTGAAGATGATATCCCAAATTTTATCAATGATTCTCCACATCAAGGTAAGTTTATGACTCTGTGTGTTATGAAAGATTAGGCTTGTAAAAGTGCATGAATCGTAAGATGAAGAAGTAAGGCTTTATCTGTGGGTTATCTGGGTTAGAAATGATGATAAAGGTTATTTAAATGGGTTTTAATGTTGTTCTTTTATTTTATAAGGTAGTGGTTGCTGCAACCTCTAACTGAATGTTGGATCTAGAGTTCAAGCTACTGTTCGTGATGGTCAGGTGAGTCTCTAAGCTGACTCTTGTATGTATACTGTTCATTCGAGAAACTTTTTGTGAAAATGAATCGAACTATGAAACCAAAGCTAGAGAAGTATAGGATGGTATTTATGTGATTGAATGAATGTTGCTGGGAAAAACATGCGCAGTCTATATGGAATCTGATAAGTTTAAGTCTATGATAAGTGTTGAAATGTTGATGTTTCGGTGTATGAGTATGAATCAAAGTGTTGAGTCTTGAATGGTGTCAATGCATGAAAGGTTTGTTAAGTGAGCCTGTGTCTATTCACCGTGGTGTCATCTAAATGGGTCCGTCGAGACTTTAAAAACGATTTATGAAAGGAAAAGCCAATGGCATGAGACCATATTGTGTAAGACCATAGTTGGGCTATGACATCATATAAAAAGAACTAAAGGAAGACGATTACCTAATGAAGTTCTTTGCGTGTCCCATGATGATTATGGGCAAATATCACAAAATGTGAGTTTAGGCGAATCCATATTGTAAACACGTTAGAAAGAGGAAATGCCTTTATGACTCACTTATAAGGATTACCCTCATCGCAAACTATGAAGAGATAACATTTGTGGCGGATCTTGACATAGTAGCCTTTGTGACGTTGAATGGAAAGATTAGCCTTTGTGGTAATATTGAAAGGGTAGCCCTTGTGACAACCATATGAATGAGACGCCTCTGTGGCGAAGTCTGAAGGAGCAAAAATATTAGAACTCTAAAGGAGATGCCATTATGTCGCACTCGAAAAGAGTGGTACTTATGATGACCTCTGAAAGGAAACACTTTTGGCGTGTAAGGATAAGAGCTTTTGTGGCGGACCATAAAGAATGTCCCTTGGGGTGGATCCTTCATTAAATGATTTTGATGCAATCAGTATGGTTCGTAAGTGCAGTTAGTAAGATTGGCAAGGCTTAGTATATCAATAGGCTACGGCAATGTATTGCCCAATGTTATAATTCGATCGTGAATAATGAATTGAAAATTTGTAGAGAGGTAAAGGAGATTCTCAAGGAGATTTCAAATTGTATAATTGAAAAAGGTATTTGTTATCTTTATATGTGATCAATCATGAATTTTCAAGGAAACGATGACTTAGAGTTTTTATGCAAGGATAATAGTGTTTTGTCGGTCGAATCTTTGGAAAAGAAATGGATAAGGTATTATGAAAGTTTCGATTGAAAAATGCAAGTGATGTATCGAATATGAGAAGGGTATGACATCCATGGTATGAAGAATGGAATTCTATACAGGTATTCGCTAGAGACAAGGATAAGAATAAAATATGGTTATTTGAACTACTAGATGCGAGGTGCAAATACGAATCAGGTAATTGGCGTTTTCCTCACTAAGTTCTTATGAACTTATGTATGTGTGCTATGTTAAAGGTGTTCCGACATGGTTTGTGCCAGGAGGGATGATGCTAGGACTACGCCAGAAGAGGGGCGTTGCTCTATTGGATTTGTACCTAGTAGATTGAATTACTTTTCGCACTTTAGGAGCTTGAAATTAAGCATTTCTCTTTTATTTTTTTAGAATTTAATTTAGTTTTCAATTATGAAATAAATTGTGTAAAAAGTGCAAAAAGGTGTTTTTTGTTGTCTTTAGGGTCGATTGAGGTCTAAGCGTTAGCTAATGAACTTCGTGAGTGTGCAAGAGACCTTTAGAAGACAAATAAGTATGAAGTTGGTCAATATGTCACGACACAGACTGATCTGTGTCGCAACAAAGGAACCAGACCTGAAGAATATCAAGATTGACTTCTATGTAGCGACATGGGCAAGGTATGTCGCGACAACGCCTGAACGAACTACCTAAAGGAGTGGGTTGACTTCTTTGTCGCACCATGGCTCCTGTGTGTCACGACATCGACTTTTGGACGCGGATTTTACATTGAGTGAAGGACGTTTCGATCTTTACAATGTCACTTAAACATGAGAAATGACATCTGGGTTGACTTCTTTGTCGCACCATGGCTCCTGTGTGTCGCGACATCGACTTTTAGACGCGGATTTTACATTGAGTGAAGGACGTTTCGATCTTTACAATGTCACTTAAACATGAGAAATGATATCTAACCTAGGGTTGAGGAAAACGACCATCCAAGGTTATAAATAGGATCCTTGGGACTTAGATTTACGCATCCTTAGTTTTAGTTTTTATTTTTTTGTTATTTTATTTTAGTTTTAGCCTTTGATGGAGGAGTTGGTGAGGAGTCCGACTAGGAAAATGTGGAGGATAAGGAACCTAACATGAAGGATGAATATGAGGCTATGTATCAGCCTCAATATTCCTCTCTTAAAGGACCACCCATTCAGAGTCCAACACAACAAGGTGGGAGCTCACACCAAAAATACTATGGAAAAGGTAAAGCTCCAATGGAACCTCAATCTGACTCGGAGGAGGATTGAATGTTTGAACTTTTTAATTTAAAGACTTTATTTTATTTTTAAATACCTGTAATTTTGGATGATTTTGGGTTGTGTTTTAAAACTTATTTATTAGTAAGAGTTGGAGTAGAGGTAGATCTATTTTTGCATACATATGCTTTATTTTTATGTAAGAACCCCACATAATGGAGACACAACATTGGGAGCTATTCATGACAAAAGGAAAAGGAACCCACCATTAGTAGAGGAGATTTCACGATCAATTAGGTAACTTCGATCATTACTTTTAGGAGTTGCACATTTAGGATAATGTGTTATCTAAAGTGTGGGGGTAACATAGAAATTTTTGCAATTTTCTTTTATTTTCGCTTATTTTTGCTTTTGATGTGTGCTTCAGCTTGTGGAAATACAAGTGATTGGTTAGGAGTAGAATTGATCGTGCGCTGGGTTGGGTCGGATTCAGGTCGGGCTTCAACAAATTTTTAGGCGCAATTACTAGACCCAGGCTGACCCTGACCCGAAAAATGGGTCTAAAATTTTGTCCAAACCCGACCAGAATTATAGAAGTCAAGCCTGAGCCGGCTCGACCCGTATTAATTTTTTTAAATTATTTTATTATATACGACAAATTGAAAAAATATATAATATATCAAATAAACTTAAAAACATTAAAACAAACATTAAAAAATAAACAAATTTAAAATTTATTAAAAATTCTTTATAATAATATAGTTGCAAATAAAGTAGTAGAAAAATTAACAATAAAACATAAGTTCTACAATATTCAAATAATATTAAAAAAAACAGCGAAACAATAGTAAAAACGCATAAAAATAACATCCAAACAACCAAAATAATAACCAAAGCTGCAGCAAAAATAACAGCAAAACAACAAAAATAGCAACAAAAATAACAACAAAAATAGCAACAAAAATAGCAATAAAAAATAGCATCAAAACAGTAAAAAAGCATATAAACAACAACCAAAATAGTAAAAAAAAACCAAAACAATAAAAAATAACACCAAAACAGCAAAAAAAACAATCAAAACAGTAAAAAAATAGCACCAAAACAATAATATAATTTTTTATTAAAAATGATTAATTTATTCGAGTCGGGTGGGGCCAAGCTCGGGACAAAAAACTCTTACTCGAGGCACGGCTCGTTTAGAAAATGGGCCTCTTTTTTTGTCCAAGCCTATTTTTTGGGCCTATATTTTTGTCCAAACCCTCTGATTTTTCGGGCGGGCCTTCGGGCTAGGCTCGGCCCAACCCATGATCAAGCCTAGTTAGGAGCATCTACAATAGGTTGATAGTATTTTTTGGATAAATTTGGCATGATGATGAGGAATTTTTAAATTTTTGAGCATGAAACTACTAAGTTCTATAGGTTACACTAAATATAGATAAAAAGGTATTGTTGGTACCAAATGATGTGAATGATATGAGGAAACGAGCATGCTAGTATATATAATAGGTAGTAATTTTGGGATTATGTGATTAAATTGATATTTGTACATATTGAGATGTTTAGGGATGACCTAAGGCATTGTTTAGATATATTTAGAGCCAAATAGCAAACCTTATTTCAATTTGCCATTAAGTACTCATATTTAAGCTTATGACCCTTCTTGATGAGCCACATTACAAACCCTTAAGCCTGAAAAATTGATTTGTGTTTACTCTTTTCTTTGGTCCTATTTTGCACCGTAATAGAAATATGGCCATGTATTGAGGGTAAATAGACACATTAAGGTGGAGTTTGTAAAACAAAGAGTGAAATAGGAAAATCAATATGGAATATGAACTTTAGTATAGCCAGAAAGAGGAAAACAATGAAAAATCCAAAATAAAGAAAAGATGAGTAGAAACAAAAGAAAAAATCATGAGTGAGAAAAAAAAGAATGAAAAGTGACAAAGTAAAAATCACACCAAAAAGAGAAAAATCTTGCTCAAGAAATAGAAGAATTCTCATAAGCTAGCTAAAAGGATTAGACCATGTTAAGATTTCCTAAGTGGAGAGAAAAGAAAGGTGAGAGAAGGAGAAATAAGGAGGTGAGAAGGAATGAGATACTAAAGGGGAAGAATAGGGAACAATACGATGTGCCAAATTATTTTCGTGTTTGTAACCTCTTGTTCTTACTATTCTTTGAACTTCATACCTGTCCTAAGTCTCAGAACCTTACAAGTCAAAAAAAACATATGTGACCTAAACAACTCTATGCAGAAATGAATATGGCATTACATAATTCCATTATGATTATCTATATTGTACTAGGATAACTAAAGTACTCGTATTAGACATTGATGAAGTTATACCAATGAAATCTTAATATTAGTATCTTTTGTAACTTACTAAACTTAGATTTTTTAATCAAGAATTGAAAAGTTACTTGCTCATCATGTTGGAATTATTGAAAGATATATAATGCCGAGAGTAGATGTTGCGAACTCAATCCTTGTATGGTACATGCTCAAGCTCCTATGTTTTTCTTTTTTTTTTTTACTTTGTTTTGTTTGCTTGAGCACAAGCAATGACTTAAGTGTGGGGGAGTTTAATCTGCTGGATTCGTACCTAGTAGATTGAATTACTTTTCGCACTTTAGGAGCTTGAAATAAACATTTCTCTTTTGTTTTCTTAGAATTTAGTTTAGTTTTCGGTTATGAAATAAATTGTGTAAAAAGTGCAAAAATGCGCTTTTTGTTGTATTTAAGGCTGATTGAGGTCTAAGGGTTAGCTAATGAACTTCGTGAGTGTGCAAAAGACCTTTAGAAGATGAATAATAAGTATGAAGTTGGTCACTATGTCACAACATAGACTGATCTATGTCACAACAAGGGGACTAAACCTGAAGAATATCAAGACTAGCTTCTATGTTGCGACATGGGCAAGGTATGTTGCGACAACGCCTGAACGAACTACCCAAAGGAGTGGATTGACTTATTTGTCGTAACACGACTCCTGTGTTGAGCAAGAATGACTCCTGGACGCGAATTTTACACTTATTGAATGGTGTTTCAATCTTTACAATGTCACCTAAACACGAGGATCAGCAGCTAACCTAAGGTTGAGGAAAACGACCGTCCAAGGCTATAGATACGGCCCTTAGCACTTAGGTTTACGCATCCTTAGTTTTAATTTTTTTTGTTTGTTATTTTATTTTCCATTTTTATGGAAACGAGATTTGTAACTTCGCATAAACTATTGTGAATTTATTCCCAACAGATTGTGTAACATCTTTAACCGAATAACAACTTTTAAGAACATTTCCCATTAAATTATAGATTTATTTCAAAGACTTTACCAATTCAACACGTGAATGGAGATCACTATAATCGTATAATACCACCACCATGTATCACCTCATTATACAGCTATTTGATGATGAAAAATAATCTTCATACTTGCATTCAAACTTGAAAGTACATGCACAACTCTTGTATGAAAAAAGGGTTCTATCGATACTTTATTTGATATGTATCGGTAGAACTTATGTTGATTAGACACAGGAAAACATAGCAGTAAACTACCAACACTTTAATACTTATACTGATACAAAAAGGATCCATCTATCGATACTATATATTACTCCATCGATACTTCAAATGACAGTGAGCAAGACTTCCAGTCTAAAAATTTCTACCGATACATGGCTTCCGACTACCTATACTATTCCAATATACTATCGATACCCATAATCCTTACTACCAAAACAGAGATGTTCCGACACAACTCTAGTCAGTAGCTAGTACGTCCCAAAGTCACAGACTACTACCGATACTATATAGGTTGTTTCGAAACAACCTTTTATAGTACTTAAGATTCTACATAGCTCTCCTAAACAACTATCCACATTCATTGACAAAGCATCACCAATTTCCTTTTTAACATGTTAAATATATATATTGAAATATATGCATGAACATTATATTATAAGATATTATGAGCAATCAATATACAACATTAGGCGCAAGCATCTTTCAAAACATACCACATTGATTTCATAATTTATCTTTTATAGTTAAATACTACATTTTTATACTCCTGTACAAAACAGAGTTACACATTCCCACTTTCAAGTATGTGCTAACAACTACCCAAAAGCATTACCCCAAAAGTCCTATGTACATGCCATTTTTAACCTTAATTAAGCAAGTAAATAAAAGCTACCCAAAAGAGGTTGATAGTGTGATCTTCTAAGCTCTTTGATCTACTAGTTATATCCGATGACCTACACCACAACACAAGCAACAACTAGATAAGTATGTGTTAAGACATTTAAGGTTATAACTTGACATTTAAAACACTTCCATCGACAATCCATAGATATTATAGCCATGTTTTCTCATATTACCCCACAAGGACATTTTAAGAACCCATAATCTTGTTTAAACATATATTATTCCCTTGCACTCAAAATTCAATACATAATAAGCCATTTCGCCATTTCATTTATACAAGCTAACAATTTCTCACCTCCCATATTTTACCACCTCTTACTGGTGACTCATTCATCATTCGTAATCTTTGCTATGTACTTGTACAATATGTTTTCACCAGCGTACTGCCTGCCAAGCCTTAGTTTGGCTTGAATTAATACACTGGCTTATAGTCTGCTAAGCCAAAGCTTGAGTTTTGTCACCGACATATAGCCTGCTAAGCTGTAGCTTGAATTTCTTTTACATTGGCTTATAGCCTGCTAAGCAGAAGCTTGAGTTGATTCCAACATAACTGAATAATACTTCATTTTATCATTCAAGGATCATGTTTTTATCCAAGTAGTCTCACAATATGAGCTAAACAATTAACATATATATATATATATATATAAAGCCTTCAATAGAAATAAAATGGCAACTAACTAATTAAAAATACTGTAAGTTATAAACTTACCTCACAAAATGATGGCAACACACGAAGACCTCTATTCAACAACCTTGCTATTTCCTTGATTATCGACGGCTACACTCGTCTCTTGCTCTAGATAGTTAAATAAAAACTCTTATTAAAGAGATGCTTAACTCCACACTCTTTTAAGAATCAAATTTTCATATAAATACATTTATCAACTTCTAAAGTAAAACACCTTGTATAATTATAACCACTTTCTTTCATATACAAAATATTCTCCACAAAAGGCCATTTCACTAAATAAATTCAAAAATTGATAAAGAGCTTGTACTTGAATTCTTTACTCTCAGCGTCTATTCTTACTATTAACATTTTCCAACAAAATCCTATAACATTTAAATCACACCACAATATAAGCTTATCCACCATCATCATCACCATAAAATTTTCCTTCCAAATGCCAAACATTTAAGCATATATTTCTATAAAATAGACCTCATTTTGCATGGTCTAAGTTTCCTTTTCAATAGAACACACATGCTAAACATAAAGAAAAAGAATTTACTTACATGCAAAATAGTTTCACAAGCCAATTTACCAAGCTTTCAAAAATGGCTACTTTTCCCCTTTCTTTCTCTCAAATTTCGGCACCCACATAAGGAAAGAAGACAAGGTTTTCCTTTTTCTTCTTTTCTTTGACGTATTTTAAATGTTCTTTTAGTAAGTTACCTATTTAACCTCCCTTTACTCTTTTAACTCATTATTTCATAAATCCATCTTTGTCCACTCAAATTTGTATAGTTTAATTTCTTATGTACAACCTCACTTTGCTCCTTTATACCCAATAAGTCCCTCAAACCAAATGCTACTATTTCTCTTTTATTTAATTTAGCCCTTCCACTCAAATTTCTCACTCTAACAATGAAATTTCTTAAATAACTAATTCTTTCTTAAATAAAAAAATATTTAACATAAATGTTCCCACCATCTCCCTTTTCGTAATTACTTATTTTACTACTAATCGGGTTGTTATAGATTATTATACAAATATCAGTTTCTTTCACTTCATTTATTCAATCTTAAATTTCATGTTGATTTATATTATTGATTTTATGATGTTTAAAGAAACCATAAGGAACTAATCCCATTGTGGTGAATTAGGGAGTGGAAGTATGGCTATTTAATGATTGTATACAGGGATTTTCAATTAGATCAACTGTTTGGAAAAGGAAGAACGTGAAATAAACACTAGGCTGACAACCTTAAAAAGTCATCTAGGTGGGAATTAACCCAAAATTGGTATTGTGCATTCTTTAACATCTTTACTCCAAACCAGTTTAGACTGTGACATCTAGCGATAAATAGTCTCTATTGACTCGTTATATTGGTGGAAAATTGGAAGATCCTGCTAGGGTAGCGACTAATTGATTGAAGCAAAATCCTCAAAACCAATGATTGAAGAGCCCATATGAAAGCGAACTAAGCTCCCCAAATCTATTTATTGAATTTCCCTCTCTCTTTCATTTGCGTTATTTTCTTTATTTGATGTCTTTTAATCACAACTCTTTATTTTATTTTCGTACTATAAACCCTAAAAAAAGTACTAATTAATTTTTTCTTTGCAGGGATTTTAATTACTATCACTTTGCCTTCTTTGGGTACGATCCTCAGAATACTTACTAAGTGTTTCGTTGTAAACAAAACTATATTACAACCTGACCCATATACTTGCGAAAACCCTAAAACACACACCGAACGGGAGTACATTCGAAGGCGGTCAGGCGTATCGTACTATTATACATACAAAGCAAGTTTTGTTGGTGTGATCGAGTTTGGGCTAATACATAGAAATCCTTAATTTAGTATATTTCTATTAGACTAGGACATCAATCCAGTTATAGTTGCAATTAAATTCTTTATGTCTTGTAATTGTAATTTCTCATTGCTTACACTTATGTAATTTGTCATGAAGTCTTGTAATTAAGTAGTTGTAATCGATTATAATTTGCATAAGTAGAGCCAAATTACATTTGTATTAGAGTGATAACACTCAAGATTCGAATTTGATTTATCGGATTGGGTGGATCGGGTTTGGGGGTTACAGCTCATGATCAACATTTGCATTTTTTTCTCTCTTTTTTAGCTTTTTTTTTGTCAGTCACCTTTTTTAAAAAATTAACATCGGTGCTGCCAATGTGTCAGGTGGTACCAAAAATTATTTTTTTATATCGTATCTCTTTCCTAGTGTATTTAGTAGGAACTATTGGTATTTTGAAAATTTTATACCAATGCCACCAATGTGTCAAGTGATATCGCTTAAAAAATTCTTTTTCCCATAGCATGATTAGTTGATGATTGGTGGTAGAGTTTGGATAGTATCGCCTGACAATGTAATGACACCTATGTTTATCGTAGTTTTCGATCTATTTTTATAATTAATATGTATTTCATACTATTTTTGTAATTATTTTTATAAAAGAACACTAATTATTTAGAGACTAAATAAGCCCTTAAATTGACTTCTAACTAGTTATTTTAAATGCATTGTTATTTAAAATTAATTTTATTTCAGATGAATTGGGTATAAATACTAAATCAATTCTCAAGGAAACATTAATTTTTTTAAATACATTATTTAAATAAATAATAAATAATATAAACATCGATTATTAGAATATTGAAGTTTGAGCTCGTGTCAACTAGATCATCGATAAGATATTTAACTACTACTACAATCAAATCTTGACATATAAATACAGATTTAAACCATCTTTAGAATAAACACGCAAACTAAATTATTTAAGTACATTGTATAAGATTAAAAATAATATCAACATTTAAATATGTTGTTTTAAATATTTTATCATAATCACATTGCTGGTGTAATGACAAACATGTGTGAGTTTCAAATTAATTAGCATGAGATTCAGAATTCAATATTATGTTTTTGAGCCCTTTCCTCCACTGTAATGTACTTGAATACAAAATATATAAAACATCACATACCATCTTAAATACATATTTTAATAAAAATATCTACAAAAAATATATATTATTTTAATAAATATTGGAAATCGGAACAAACAATGTTTTTTTCTCCACTTCCTCCCATCCTTTTCCAAATGAAAAAAAAAATAACCATGTGGCAGCAGATAGAGACAAAATATCTATTTTTTTTTTGTCGAAACTAATGTATCCCTGTATGTAAAAGTGATTATTTTTTTTCCTGTAAGTACTCTTCAAATAGATAAACGGTTAATAATAAAATATGTTCAAAGGAACAATTTTTTGATCTCATTGTTAAGGGATGAGATAAACAATTATTACATCACGTTTCGTTATTCAAAATATCTATATAACATACTGTATTCATCTATGTTGTAATTATATATTGTTACTGATTTGGGTCTAGTGTCCCAAATTGCTGCTCAACAAGAAATTATTTATCCTTGAATTTAGTGTCGAAATTTGGAGCAACAGCCTTTCTAAACAATTTTCTTATCAATCAAACGTCAACAAAATGGTGTGTAGTCTGTAGGCTTTGCTTTTGGTGATTTTAGCTACGTGCTAAGCAAATTCGCAGCAGTGCAAGAAGGAATTGCCATCGCATGCCCAACGTGAAAATGCGTCTCAAGTTGGCTCCTTCTTCTAGCCAAATGAAACATTGAATGGCCTGTACCAGTAAACATGATGTACTAAATACCAACATTTCCTTTGGTGTTATAAGTAAGTAATCAAGCGATTGAAGGCGATAGGTACAAGTATTAAGGACAAATATCAGGTCAAATTGAAGATGTAAAAAGCTAAAAATGGATTGATGCTGCAACCTAGTTTATTATTGGGGCATTTCAATTACAAAGTGCACTTCACTTAGTTATAACCAAACAAAGAGATATTGTGAAGTACACGAGTAACATAACCTAAAGACAACTAGCTTAACTTAATGTAGTGCAACCCCAAGACATTTTACCAGACACCAACCTCCATGAACCCATCCTCAGTGGCACAGCCCCTGAACATCCCAGTGGTGTTAAACCCACAAGCAACCTCACCGTTCTTTGAAACAGCAATCAGCCCAGCTTTGCCTTCATCCAACCTATTCTTGATCACAAAATCCACAGCCTCATGCAGGTTCAACCCTTTGTACTCCATCACTGCGCCTACTTCCCTAGCCAAGGTGCTTCGGATGATTGCTTCTCCTTCCCCAGTGCATGACACCCCACACAAGTCACAAGCGTAGGTTCCGGAGCCAATAAGCGGCGAGTCACCAATCCTTCCTGTCATCTTGTTCATGAGCCCACCTGTGGATGTGGCGGCAGCGCACCGACCCTCCTTGTCAACCACCACGCAGCCAACCGTCTCTGGGGCGTAGACGCTGATGGGGAGCCCGTTCATCTGCAAAGGACTTTCCATGGCGGCTGCCCCCGCACCACAGGTGCCAACCGTTGGGATACGGTAATCAAACTGGTCATAGAAGTTGAAAAAGGTTAGGCATGGGTTCCACCATGTGATATAGCTTCATCTTCATCAATGTCTTTTAGGAGGAAAGTAGACCAAAAAGAAACGTACCAGGATCGAGTTGGCCTCTTTTGCCAACTTAAGCATCCCCACGTTATCTTCCGTGATAAAATATTCATTGTCCACCAACTCCATTCCCTACACAAAACCCAACCGCTTTAATGAAAGCGTGTGGGGAATCTATTCAACACGTGAATTATAGAATCCAAGATTCCCCAGAAACTATGAGGGTTTCAACCATTAAAGCTAAACTCGTGAAAACAAACCTGTTTCTTGGCAAAGTCTTCGGCACCGGAGAAGGCCAGATAAGAATGGGGTGATTTGTCCATGACAAGACGGGCAAGGGAGACAGGATTCTTAACAGTGCTTAACCCTGAAACGGCGCCGCATCTCCTCTTTGGGCCATCCATAATGCTGGCTTCCATTTCCACCGTTCCATTCTCCGTAAGAGCAGATCCACGACCGGAGTTGAACAGAGGATCTGTTTCCAGTTCTCTAACCTACCAAAAGAACCCCGACTTCTTTTATCATTATAGATGAAAACGACGGAAGCAATAAAGAAATGATAACAACATAAACTCTCCCTGTCATCATGTATATTATAGTTATATAATAATCTCTCATAATTTCTTTTTAAAAATTATCAAAGCATCGTTTTCTATTAACTGAATGGGGAGGAAAGAAGGGGAGCAAGAAAAGGGGACATACAACAAGTTCAACGACGTCGATGGCGGGGAGGTTAGAGCGGAGAGCAGAGATGCCTATATCAAGGCAACGAGTGAGGAGTCTCTTAGCCTCCTCTTGTCTTTCCTTAGGGAGATTTGGGTCTACACCAGCGCCACCATGTACTGCAATAGCCCAGGCTCCCATAATTCTCTCCCTCTCTCTCACTCTGTTTCTCGCTCTGCCTCTCGCCCTTGCTCGCCTTGGCCTCTGTTACTTTGCTACGTGAAAAAGCTGTAACCTTTGGGCTCTTTATATAGACAGTCTCAGACTTGAAATACATCTCAGCTGGATTTAAACTGACTATTAAATTTTGTCGAATCAAGTAGGAGGAATCTATCTCATTTTCTGGTCTTTCTTCCACTTTTTTTCTCTCTCTCTCTATTTCCCTCGTGTACTACACTTGCCGTCTCGGAATTCACAGTATTCCCGTTTTGTTTTTAATTTGAGAAAAGTTAGATATATAATTTGCGTCTCAATTTGTTTATTTGTATTTAATTAGTTTTTAATTTTTTTAGATTTAGTCCACATTTGAATTTATATTTCATCAATAACTTTGGTCTTTCACATTGGTGTCATTAGTTTGTATTGATGTGATATTGCTAATCAATCTGATGTTTTACATAGTAATCTCTCAAAATATCATGTGATAAATTAAAGGAGGAACCATCAAATTAGTTAGCAATGTCACGTCAACATAAATTAATGGTATTAATGTGGATGATTAACCTAATTGACAAAATACAAATTCAAGGACCAACTAGGTCCAAAAAAAATAAAGAACAAACTAAATATAAATAGACAAATTCAGAGACAAATTATATATTATCTCATTTAATATAAAATGTCATGGTATTAAATATGACTTGTTCCAAATTAATCTCGTATAAAAAAAAACTTTTCTCTCTCAAGAGTGCTCTCTCTTAGTTCTCCCAAGGAAATAGTGATCACTGGGTTTTGGGATTGTGAAAGGGTGGTGGTGGAGGGGAAGTTGTTGATATGGAGGAGGAGGTTTCTTTCCTTGAAGAGGAGCTATTGCAGCTATCGGTGAAAAGTAAACCAATCACACCGACGGAGAAGCCAACATTGATTTGTTCCGTTTGGTCTAAGAGATCATACAATCTAGATACCTTTCGGGCTTAAATGAAAACTATCTGGAAAACAAAAAAGAAATTTGATATCCAATTGGCTGGACAGAACTTGTTTCTAATAATTTTTGATTGTGTGGAAGATATGGAGAAGGTGCTGGAGGGTTGTCCTTGGCTTTTTAGGAAGCAACTCATTCTCTTTGATCACCTATTGTCTCCTACAGATCGTGATAAGATCAAACTAGTACATTCACCGTTTCAGATCAAAATCGGCCCGTGCTCGCCAGATTGTGATCAAGAGGATTTACTTCAGGCAGTTGGAGTGCCGTTTGGTAGGATGCTTGGAGCAGAGACAAGTGGAGAGTTCTGTCGGTTGAGGGTGCGATTAGATGTCCGTAAACCTTTACTTAGGGGAATTTTCATTTCGGCAAATGATCTTTCAAAGGTGTGGCTTTTCTTCAAGTATGAGAATCTCCTTACATTATGTTTTCATTGTGGCAAATTAGGCCATGGTGTTAAGGATTGCAAAATAGTACAGGTGGATGACAATGGGACCTTCTTGGACAACTTATCTTACTCTGTAGCCTTAAGGCGAATTCTCCTTTTTTTGGTAAAGAAAGTTTGAAGTATGGCTATTCGTCAAAGAAGTTTATGACTAAATTTTACTATGAAGGAGAAATTGAGACAGATGTGCAAGGTAAAGAGGTGGCTACCGGAGGAGTTCCCCCATCCATGTTATCGGTGATTGATGTTCATATTTTGGAAGGTTGCAATTTGGGGAATTTCTTTCATAAATCGACTCCGATTTTTAATGATCGTGATCTAGAGGATCCCATGGAGGGAAATTCGGCTATGATTAAGGAGCCAGATGTTGGAATAGATAAGTCAATAGATTATTGCTATAATGATGTGACGATGGACAAGGAAATAGTATTTGGGAGTAATAGGAATAGAGACCATACTGAAGGTATTAATAACTTTCCTAAATTGGTTAGATGAAGGAGATTGGCAAGGGAACCGGTGCTTTTAACAGAATTGAGAGCTAATACTAACAGAAAGAGAAAGATTGAGTTGTCGAATGTCGTGTTAGAGGATGGCTTTATTTCCAATAATCATATGTCCAAAAAGACAAAAACCAATCATGGAACTTCGTTGTTCTCAGAAGAAGCGGAGATGAATTCGGCCTCTAAGGAGCTTTTTATGGCTTCTCCACAATTAGGATCGGTGGCTACCAAAAGGCAAGTCGACCGAGAGCAATGAAAATATTGTGTTGGAATGTTCGAGGATTGGGGAGTCCTCGGGCAAAAAGGAGATTCGGCATTTGTTGAAACAATGTAATCCCTAATTAGTCTTCTTTATGGAGACGAAATTAAATAATAAAAAGATGGAACTAGTTCGTAGAAGATTTGATTTTCTTAATGGAGTTGATATTTTGGTAGAGGGTTCGAGAGGGGTTTGTGTGTTACTTGGAAAGAAAATTGTATGGCTTCTTTGAAATGCTATTCTAGTAATCATGTTAACATGGAGATTGTGGTTGGTAATACGAATGAAACTTTGCAGTTTACTAGGTTCTATGAGGCATTATATGCTAATGGGAGAGAGGATGCTTGGCGGTTGTTGAAGTCACTTAAAAATTCGAGTAGTATACCTTGGATGGTTGGAGGCGACTTTAACAAAATTCTATACTCATTTGAAAAAATTGGTGGTTTGCCAAAAGAAGAGAGAAGAATAGAGGCTTTTCGTGAAGTATTAGAATATTGTTGTCTTATGGACTTAGGTTACTTTAGTTCTTGGTATACATAGGAGAGAGGCAATATTCCAAAAACGAACATTAGAGAAAGACTTGATCGGGTGGTTGCTAATGCTGAATTCTTGTCTATGTTTCCACATGCTTTGGTACGTCATTTACTATACTCACATTCTGATCATTGTCCTATTCTTATCCTACTTGAAAAGGATTTTTTTCGCAAGCCCTAACTCTTTCGTTTTGAAGCGTGGTGGGTATTGGGGGATGGTTTTGAGCAAGAAGTTAAACGATTGTGGGAGAATAGGGAAAAGTGGCATCGTTGAAAAATTGTGTTATGTCAAATTTGGTCTGGAATATTAGGCTAAATGACTTCATGGCAATAGAAATAAAAGAAAAAAAGAGCTTACGGCTAGATTGGGTAAGCTGTTAAATAGTGATAGGGATGACTCGAACTTGGAGGATTTGATTGATACTAGAATTGCCCTTAATCTGGAAATTGATAAGGATGAAATCCTTTGGGAGCAAATGGCTTGTGTTAATTGGCTTCGACTAGGAGATAAAAACACTACACTTTTTCACAAATATGCTACCAAAAGGAATAATAATAATTTGATTCGTGGGCTTCTAAACACGAATGGCAGTTTGGCGAGTGAGGAGGATACTATGGAAGCGATTGCCCGATCGTATTTTCAAGAGCTTTTTACTTCCTCTAATAATCAGATTACGACTCATTTGTTAAATGGAGTGCGCAGGTCAATTTCGAATAAGGCTAATGGAATGCTCACGACGCAATTCACAGCTGATGAAATTGTAAAGGCATGGGTCCGACACAAGCCCCTAGAGACGACGGATTTTCGGTAATTTTTTTCCAACAGTGTTGGCACATTTTTAGGCATGATATTACAAAGTTTCGCTTGGAAGTCTTAAATGGTGATAAGGTACCCACTTTGGTTAATAATACAAATATTGTACTTATTCCGAAAATCTCCCACCCTTCTAATTTAAAGGATTTTCGACCCATTAGTTTGTGCTATGTCATTTATAAATTGATTGTTAAAATAATTGCCAATTGGTTTCAATAGGTTTTGGAAGAAAGTATCAATCCAGCACAAAGTGCCTTTGTACCGAGTCGATTAATCACAGACAATATTCTATTAGCCTTTGAAATTATTCATTCTTTTAAGCAAAGATGAGTGGGTCAAAAGGGGTCTATGGCTATGAAGGTGGATATGAGTAAGGCTTACAACCAGGTGGAGTGGTCGTTCATTCGTTTAATGATGGAGCACATGGGGTTTGCAGATTCTTGGGTTTATCTTATTATGTGTTGCATCACTTCCGTCTCCTATTCAGTTCTAATTAATGGGGTTAAAGATGATTTGGTCAAGCCAAGTAAGGGCCTTCACCAAGAAGACCCATTAAGCCCGTTCTTGTTTCTCATATGTAGTGAAGGCTTGTCGATTTTGATGAATGAGGCACTTAGTAAAGGTATGCTCAATGGTATCAAGGATAGCAGAAGGGGCCCGTTAATTACGCACTTGCTCTTTGCCAATAATTGCCTACTATTTGTCGATGCTAGCATTAGGGGGCTTGTGCGATTAAAAACATTATGAAGGAATATGAAAGCTGTTCTGGGCAGCTTATAAATTATGATAAATCTTTTGCCTTTTTAGTGCTAATGTTGTTGAGAATGATAAAAGGTCAGTTGCGGAGGCTTTGGGAGTTCGTTACTCCAACAACCCGAAAAGATACTTGGGAGTGCCAAATGTGGTGGGTAGAAATAAAATGTTAGCTTTTCAATACTTTAAAGATAAATTCAAGCAGAAAATTGATAATTGGACCTTTCATTTTCTTTCTTAAGGCGAAAGGGAGATTTTTATTAAATCTATTCTCCAATCGATTCCTATGTACTCTATGTTATGTTTTTTGCTGCCTAAATCATTATGCAGTGAATTAGAGGGAATTATTTCAAAGTTTTGGTGGCAAAAAGGACATGGCCGCAGAGGTATCCAATGGTTTGAATAGCAAATTTTATGTGCTTTTAAGGATATGAGAGGTCTAGGCTATCGTAGTTTAGCCACTTTTAATATAGCGTTATTAACGAAGCAGGGTTGGTAACTTATACAATTCTCGAATTTGTTTGTAACACAAGTATTAAAGGCTAAATATTATCCACATTTAGATTTCTTGGGGGCTAGATTGAGGAACTCACCTTTATATACTTGGCAAAGTAAATGGATATCTTGAAAGACCTTGGAAAAAGGATTGTGTTGGCGTGTTGGTACTGGGGAACGAATTCGTGTTATTGATGCTTGGATCCTTGGGTTAATTGATTACAAAGTTAGTGGCCCCATTCAAAATACTAGACTTCACATAATAGATGAGTTTATTGATAATTCTACTAGGAGTTGGAAAGTTGATACCTTAACGTCCACTTTTTCTGTAGCGGATGTTAATAAGATCTTGTGCATTCCCCTTGCTTCTACGGCGCATGATGATATTATGGTTTGGAAAAGTGAGGCCATAGGGGATTTTACAGTTAGAAGTGCTTACAGGCTCCTAATGACTCTAGATTCTAGCACTATTACAAATGAAGTACAAACTGAACTAATGCCTTTTTACAAAAAACTCTAGAGCCTTAATATTTCGATTAAGCAAAAAATCTTTACATGAAAATGTTCCTGGAACTATTTTCCTACCCTAGCTAATCTCCAACTTAGACGCATACGAGCTGATGCATTTATACTCGATGCGAAAGGACAGGGGAATCAATGTTTCATATTTTTCATGAATGTGCTAAATCAATAGTAGTATGGATTAATTTATATCTAGCTTGAGCTTACATAAACAAGATTTAGATGATTGGAAGTGGCTAACCTGGATGTTTACAGTGGCAAACAAAAATCAATGTGTTGTAATCTACTTTGTGTTGTGGGTCATATGGAATGACAGGAATAAATTGATTCATGAGAATACTCGATGTTCAGGAAATAAGTTAGCCAGTAAAGTCAAAGCCAATGTTGAAGAGTATAAGGCAATTTTGGATCGCATGCTTACTAGTATTGCTACCCCCTGGACTTGGAAGCCTCTTGAGGATGGATACGTTCGAATCAACTTTGATGTTTCTTCAACCTACACAATTTCAAATCAGCAGTTGGCTCGTAGCTAGAGATAGTAAGGGAAGTAATTGCTTTAAAGTCAATTATTGATAACCGGATAGCCATTCCTTTTACAGTAGAAGCATCGGCATGTGTCCACGCCGTTCACCTGGATTACAGCTTCAGTTGGAGAAAGTTGATATTGAGGGGGACTCTTTAACGACAATAAAAAAATGCCCAAACAGCCTCCTTGATGGATTTGAAATTGGGTCTTTTATCAAATAAATTCAAGATCGGAAAATAAATTTTCTCTCAATCAAATTCAGATATATCCCGATGAAAGTTAATCAAACGGCTCACATCATAGCAGCTAAATCTCTACGAAACAAAGAAGAAATTTACCTGTCCAGAAGGTTTCCTCCTTCTACTGTCAATTCTTTTGATTGGGGAAGTTCGATGGTTCGTGGACCCAATTGAACACCTTCTCTTCTTTTAAATGGAGAAACATTTTTTGCAATTTTGTAGAGTTTCTCCCTGGTATCTGGCAACCGATAGCAATTATTATTACTTAAGGAGAACTGGTGGGTTGCAGAGAATTTGATTTGACTGGATATTTGGTTTTGTTGCTTGTTTTAGGAAACTGCTTTCTTTTATTTTCGTTGGTTATCTGGTTTGTTTTGTTACATTTGGACTTTGTATTGTTTTATTTCGTGGTCTTCAATTTGGGGCTCAGTTATAATATCATCCAGTCTTACCTGTTTCAAAAAAAAATATGAATTGTTCCTTTTTACAATTAGCCTCGTGTATCTATACTTAAATAAGTTGCGACTTGATAGAGTTGAAAATTAATTTAAAAATTATTTTTGTTATAAATAACTTGATTATCACATAATTATGAAAAAAAATGTAAAAGATATATTTATAAAAAAATATGGATAATTATTGATATATTAGTCGTAGAAAATTTTAACTTTACATCACAAGTGGATTAAAATTTTGTCATATGTTATTAAGTTGTATTAAAAAAATTAAAAATTAAAAAAAATAAGATATGTAGCAAAATCTCAACACCGCTTGTGGAATAAAAACTTTCTATTACTTGTGTACCAAATAATTACCCAAAATTTATCTAAAAAATAATATTTTGATTCATATGGTAAAGTTAAAGTTTTGGAAACCATGGAGTCATAAATTCAAGTCTCATCATGTAGGAGTATTTTTCTATCTATATCTTGGGTCTAAATAAGTGTTTTTATAGATTTTATATAAAAATATAAAAATTAAAAATATCATCACAACAATATTTGTTACTTTTGTAGAAAACATGTATTTTTAATTGTTTCCATCTAAGTCTTCGGTTGACTCTTGACACCAACTCAATCCAAGACTTAAATATAATATAAATATAGATAGATTAGTTAATATGATAGAGTTATTTTTTATCTTTTAATTTTCTATATAGTATTTTTTTTTAAAAAAAATTCTTGTTATACTCAAGTAAATCATAAGCGTATTACTTAACCTATATCACCCAACACTTGAAGATAGAATTTGGTGATGCTCGACCTTGCTAAAAACTTAGTCTCAACCTCGTTGAGCGTCATGCCACATAAAGTGGATCGTGTAATCTCCAAAAGATATATAGGGAAGAGCACCTACCATACTTGTCAATCCATCACATACCCAAGCCTAATGTCGCTTTATCTAGTCACCTGACATCAACTCCAATAATGTTCCTGATTAGCAACCCACCACTCTACCATCTATACTTGTGGAGTAGAGTGTTTGAAAACTAAGACCTATGCCAAACTAACCTCCCTCTATAAATACCTTCTTCCAACACCAAAGTAAAAAGATAAAAAAAATTCAGACACTTATCATATGATCACTTCGCAATAACTCTCTTCCAAATTCTCTATATATCTTAAAACTCCATCCTTAGTGGCTTTCTACACCATATACAATGTGAACCACTACCATAGTCTACCCAAATATTTTGTATAACTAAATTTTCGTAACAATTAGCATCATTTGTAGGAAGAGGTGATCTGTCGTAATTCGATGTGGCAAATTAAACGTACTTTGTGAGTGTGTAGGAGACCATTAGAAGACGTGTTATATCGATATTGATTGCTATATCACGTCATAAAACATTTGATGTCGCAACATAAAGACCAAAGTGAAGAAATTCCGAGACTGCCTTTGATGTCGCAACACAGCTTGAGGGTGTCATGACATACCCCTAAATACATCCCAAAGAGGAGCACACTTAACTCTTTGTCGCGACACAGGACCTACTGTGTCACGAAATTGACTCTAGATGGGAAACAATTACAAAACAGGGGCATTATAGTCTGCACAATAAAAATTAAAGCTCGGGAACGTCAATTGACCTAGGTTTAAGGATGACGACCACCTAAACTCTATAAATAGGCTCCTTTGGCACTCATTGTAGACACCAAATTCATTAGCATAGGATTTCTTTCTTCATTTAGTTTAGTTTTTCTCTCATTTCTTAGGTTTTAGTTTATTTCCCTTTTGTCTTTCGTTATTTCAAATATTCGATTTGTGAATGTGATCAAATGCAGTGGATTCATTCCCATTTTTAAATACAAATTAGGATTTTCCTAAATCTTATATTTTCGAATCATTCTTTATGTTCATTTTTTATATCGATTCTATATTATTTATGAAAACCATGAGGAATTAATCCCTCTATGGGGGATTTACGAGTGGAGGTATGATAAATTAAATCTTGTGAAAGGTTCCTCAACAGATCAATTGTCAGGAAAGGAAAAACGTAAAATAAACCCTAAGCCTGACAACCTTGGAAAGTCATCTAAGTGGAAAATAACCGAAAATTGCACTACAGCAAAACAGGTCATTAGCGGCACTTTTCGCGACGTTTGGAAATAAAGCGCCGCAAAAGGTAAAGCATTAGCGGCGCTTTTCTTAATGCGCCGCAAAATGTAAAGCATTAGCGGCGCTTAACAAAAGCGCCGCTAAAGGTCTGGTCATTAGCGGTGCTATAACCACAAGCGCCGCTAAAGGTCAGGTAATTAGCGGCGCTTTCTCAAATGCGCCGCTAAAGGTAGGGTACTTAGCGGTGCTTTCATTTAAGCGCCGCTAAAGTTCGGGTCATTAGCGGCGCTTATATATAAAGCGCCGGTAAAGGTCAGGTCATTAGCAGCGCTTTTATAATAAGCGTCACTAAAGGTGTGAATTAGCGGCGCTTTCCCATAAGCGCCGCTAATGTATTTAAATTTTATATATCTTAAAATTAAATTAAAATATCTATAACTTTACTTTCTACTAAAACATGCTATACGAAAATCCCTAAAATTTCCCTAAAACCACCATGGTCAGTAGTTCGGATTCTCACTGTCAAAGCAAGCGGTGGCACTGGCACCGGCACCGGCACCGACGACTCATTCACCTCAGTTCTTATCGATCAGATTCTTTCTAGTCTCCCCGTTCATTCTCCTTTCGATCTTACCGTTCTGCCTCCCTCTTTCAGATTCACTAAGGTATTCTTCGATTTAGGCTTTAACCTCTTTGGATTTTTTGGGTTTAGGGTTAATTTTTATGGGTATTGATTTTTTGTTCATTTGATTATTGGAGGTTCTTTCAGCGTAAAGATAGATTCTTAGTTCTACTTTCTTTTTGTTTCAACTTACCGGCTCTTTAGGAGCCTTTTGGGGGGATAAATCTCATATAGATATTCATTCAGTATTTGATAAATTAGTTTCAACTTTCTAGCCCAACAGAGATAATTAAGTTTCTTTATTTTGTTTCTTGTTAACATATTTAGTCCGTGTAGAGTCTAAATTGATGTCTAGTATCGACTCCTTCCTCGTTTTCAAACATCCATCTATATTTCTTTATTTCTGGCTCCTAATTTGCTGCATCTGGTTTGTTGTTTATAATTCATTTAAAGGCTCAGAGGTTCCCTTGTAAGATATTGAGACATCCTGAATTTTTTTGAATTTGCATGCTCACTTGCATCTTAGATTGATGGATTGCAGCACTGGACTGCATGTGTGGCTATCCTTCTCTTTTTCGTGCTGTTTTGTCCTGTGTTCATAATACTGTTACAATTTTATCGATTTCTGAAGTTGCATTATGGTAGAAATAATTCATTGAGGATTAACTTTGTCTTTTCTGGTTGAAGTGCTGATTGTGTGATTCCTCATGGCAACAATTTTCTTGTTTGCACTCTTTGTCTAGTCTCCACTATGTGAGAACATCTTTGGCAATAGCATTAATAACCCAAAATCCCTTTTTTCTTGATTGATCTGTATTTGATTTTCTCTTTTTGTGCTAGGTTTATATTAAAAATGAAAGAGACACAATTGGCTAATGAATAAACAAATAAAATTTATTTAGATTATTCACCAAAAAAAATTATTTTGATTATGTCCGATATCAACATAACATGAACTGAAAACTTAACTTACAGCCTTTCATGCTACTCATTTGATTATCTTTGGTACGAGGTATTTTCAAATTTGCCTAGACAATTTGGAAGTTCAAGATCATGCTTGTAGTAGGAGAGGTTTTGTAGTAAAAAGAGTTGGATTGGGTGTTGGTGAATCCGCATTGGATTAGCATGTTACCTCAGAATTTCGAAGGCAGTGGTAGAAGATTCATTACAGTATGTTCTCCCAGCTGAGGCTCGGGAAAATTTGGTAAAGGAAATTACTAATGAGGAGATTAAAGATGTTATATTTGAGCAAGGTAATAACAAGGCTCTAGGCCTTGATGGATATTCATCCGTATTTTCCAAAGCAGCTTGGTCTATTGTTCAGCAAGATTTCATTGTAAGATACTTCTTCCAAACATAAAAAATTCTCCCTGCTTTCCAAAGCAGCTTAGTCTAAGGCTATGGTAGAAGTATCCTCTCTCCCAGATGTGCTCTTAAGATCGATCTTCAAAAAGCCTTTAATTCTCTTAATTGGGAGTGTTTACTTGTTGTTCTAGATGCTAAAGGAATGCCAAAACAGTTTATTGGTTGGATTGAAGCATGGATCACCACACCTAGATTTTCTATTTCTTTTAATGGTGGTTTAATTGAATTTTTTTAAGGTAGCAAGGGGCTATACGAACTTTGTTGCAAGGAGATGGAAACAAGAGTTCACTTGTTCTATGGATGTAATTTCTGACAGATAGTTTGGAAAAGTATCCTTGATCTCTATCATATTCAGAATCAGAAGGATGTTATGGACAAAATCAAGAACTTCAATGGGCTTGAACCAAGTTGAAAGAGAAGAGTTTACTTACTGTATCTTGAAACTAGCTTGTATTTCTTTTGTTTATTTGGTTTGGAAGGAAAGGAACCAAAGGAAATTTAGGGGTCTGTCTAGTAATGAGCAACTAATTATTATAAATGTAAAAAGAGTTGTCCAAATTAGATTACAGGGTAGAGGGTATATTTTTTTTGTCAATCAGCATTTCATTCAAAGCAAGAAAAAAACTCAAGTCACCAATACAAAGCAACCAAGAAAGAACAGAAACCAGAAAACTTAAATAAGTATCCTTTTATATTAAGTTAAAAGATTTAATTATTTAATTATATTAAAGTAAATAAGTATATTAAATTAAATATTTAATTATTTAATTATATTAAAGTAAATAAGTATATTAATTTAAAAGATATAATTATTTAATTGTATTAAACTAAATAATTATATTAAATTATTTAATCATGTTTAATTATGTATTTAATTATAAACACTATCGATTAATTAAATATTTAAGTTAAAAGATTTAATTATTTAATTATATTAAAGTAAATAATTATATTAAGTTAAAAGATTTAATTATTTAATTATATTAAAGTAACTAATTATATTAAATTAAAAGATTTAATTATTTAATTATATTAAAGTAAATAAGTATATTAAATTAAATATTTAATTATTTAATTATATTAAAGTAAATAAGTATATTAAATTAAATATTTAATTATTTAATTATATTAAAGTAAATAAGTATATTAATTTAAAAGATATAATTATTTAATTGTATTAAACTAAATAATTATATTAAATTATTTAATCATGTTTAATTATGTATTTAATTATAAACACTACCGATTAATTAAATATTTAAGTTAAAAAATTTAATTATTTAATTATATTAAAGTAACTAATTATATCAAGTTGAAAGATTTAATTATTTAATTATATTAAAGTATCCTTTTATATTAAGTTAAAAGATTTAATTATTTAATTATATTAAAGTTAATAAGTATATTAAATTAATTATTTAATTATTTAATTATATTAAGATAAATAATTATATTAAATTATTTAATTATATTTAATTAACTATTTAACTTAAAATGTGGTCGTAAATAATTATATATAATTATTTAAGCTTATTTAATTATTTAATTGAAAAGATTTAATTATTTAATTATATTAAATTAAATATTTAATTATTTAATTAATAAAAACAGGCCAAATATTTAAGTAAAATATTGTCACAAATATAAAGGATTTAAAGTATAATGTTGTCACCAATATATATTTTTAAATTTAAATCAATTTATAACACTTAAGTAACCATAATTTATTCTCAATTTTAGACTTCAAGACCTACGAAATGGATAAGAGTTGGATGCAATTGTCAAGGGTAACCAACGACTATCGGAATGGAGTGCAAACTTTTCTAAATTTTGCATTTCAAAATGCAAGCGAAGAGAATATGATTCTTTGCCCGTGTAAGAAATGTGGCAACATCAATTGGCATATTCGTGAAGTTGTCTACGAACATCTAGTTGTTGATGGCTTTATTCGAGGGTATAAAAAATGGATTTTTCATGGAGAGTGTACACCTAGTAGAACCTCTTCAACAATTAATCCGAGTTATCCTCATTATGCTGATCATCAGTATGCTAGAGAAGATGACATGGAAGGTATGATGCGGGATGCATTTAATATGCACAATCATGGTTTGCAATCATTTCCATCTGAATTTATTGCATCCGATGATTGTGATATTGGTGATAATGCTTTTAACGAAACGGGAACAAGTGCACCTGATGAAGAGCTAAATGGAGAAGCGGCGAAGTTCTACAAGTTACTTAATGAAATGAATGAAGAACTCTATGAGGGATCAAAATTCTCAAAATTGTCTTTTTGCATTCGTCTTTTTCACTTAAAATGTTTGGGAGGGTGGACCGAAAACTCTTTTACGCTGCTGTTAGAGCTTTTGGCAGAGATATTTCCGTTTGCAAAAATCCCTCATTCATGCAAAGATATGAAGAAGCTGATAAAGGATTTAGACCTTGGGTATGAAAAAATTCATAGTTGCCCAAATGACTGCATGTTGTATTGGGGTGATCGGAGAAGCCAACAGTCTTGTCATGTTTGCGGTACGTCTCGTTGGATGAATAAGAATGCAGAAAATGTGAATGAGGATCAAGGTGAGGCAAGCCAAGAAAGAAGCCAGTGAAGATTCTACGATATTTTCCACTAATACCAAGGCTTCAAAGGCTTTTCATGTCGTCAAAGACGGTCGAGTCTATGAGGTGGCATCATGATGAAAGAACCGATGATGGATTATTAAGGCATCCCGCGGATTCTTTGGCTTGGAAATCATTTGATAATAAATTTCCAAGTTTTGCAAGTGATCCTCGGAATGTGAGGCTTGGGCTAGCATCTGATGGATTTAATCCATTTAAACTCATGAGTACTTCGTACAGTACTTGGCCTGTAGTGCTTGTTCCTTACAACTTGCCTCCGTGGATTTGCATGAAGCAATCTTCTTTTATCTTATCTATGATTATCCCTGGAGAGAAAGGTCCCGAGAATGATATTGATATTTATATGCAGCCACTTATTGAAGAGTTGAAACAGTTGTGGGTCGGTGTTGAAACATATGATGTTTCCAGAAAGGAGAATTTTTATTTACGTGCAGCTCTGTTGTGGACTATTAATGATTTCCCAGCTTATGCCAATTTATCTGGTTGGAGTACCAAAGGACGTTACGCTTGTCCTTGTTGTGCAGCGCAAACATGTTCAAAATGGTTATATAATGGGAAAAAGTTCTCTTATATGGGGCATCGTCGATGGTTAGATAGAAATCATAGATTTAGATTTCAAAGAACTCAATTTGATGGTACTGAAGAGTTCAGAGAAGCTCCTGAGCAGACCATTGGATCTGAAATCTTATTCATGTTGAAAGATGTAGATTTCAGTTATGGGAAGTGAATCAACCATCCAGCACGCAAAGAAACAGAAGGACGAGGGAGGCATATGTTGGCAATGTCGACCGAGAGAGTGATGATGAGTCTGATGAAGAGGATGATCCTAATGAGGCGGAGTTGTGAAAAAAAAAGAAGTATTTTTTTGATTTGCCTTATTGGGAGCATCATATTTTGAGACACAATCTTGATGTCATGCATATTGAAAAGAATGTTTGCGAGAACATAATCGGGACAATTCTCCATGTCGATGGAAAATCGAAAGACAATCTTAAGAGTCGACTTGATCTAGTTGATATGGGAATTCGGCATGATCTTCACCCCCAATTACTTCCGAATGGAAAATGTCGGATGCCGCCTTCGATTTTTACAATGTCAAAGAAAGAAAAAGAATTGTTCTGCACAGTGTTGAAGGATGTAAAGGTCCCAGATGCGTATGCATCAAATATATCTCGATGTGTGAGTCTTAAAGATCAAAGACTATATTCTTTAAAATCACATGATTATCACATCTTGATGCAAGATTTACTGCCAGTTGCTTTGCGGTGTTGTATGTCAAAAAAGGTGACGTCTTGTATAATTGAACTGTCCAATATAATGAAAGTTATTTGTGGCAAAGTTTTGGATGTTGAAGAACTTGAGAAAGTACAAGATCGAGTCACCTTGACGTTATGCAACTTGGAGAAGATCTTTCCACCTTCATTCTTCACTATTATGGTGCACTTGTTAATCCATCTCCCTCATGAAGCAAAAGTTGGTGGACCGGTTTTCTATCGGTGGATGTATCCTATAGAGAGGTGCTAATTAATTTGCAAAGCTTTCATTCATTGATTAATATATCTTTAGTTACACTTTTTGATAATGTTGGATATCGTGTTTAGGTTTCTATGCAAATTGAAGTCTTATTGTCGTAATAAGCGTTATCCAGAAGGATCAATTGCTGAAGGTTACTTAGCTGAGGAGTGTATGACTTTCTGCTCTAGATATTTAGAAGATGTTGAAACAAGATTGAATAAACCAAGTAGAAATGCTGGGCTCAATAATGATCATAGCTTAGCTGAAACTTATCTATTTCAAACTTGTGGACAACCAATCGGGAAAGTTGAAATCGCACACTTAGATGATATATCTTGGGTACAAGCACATCGATATGTTCTTTTTCACCACGATTCAACTGAACCATTACGCAAGTAAGTTTTAGAATTTCATAAATATTCATCCTTTTCATCTGTTTATTTTTTTGCTAACTATTTATTAACTTTTTAACATAGTGAGTATAAACAACTCTTGAGATGTCGTTCACGCTCCCGAAGATTACAACATCGAGAGATTCATAAGTTATTCACAGAATCTTTTCATGAATGGTTAGGGCAGATGGTATGCAACTGAAGCTTTCAATGATAAATAATAATGTTTTCGTATAACATTATAATTAATCAATTTACTTTCAATTCGATAGGTTTGGAGTGGGAAGGACGTCAGTGAAGAAGTTAAATGGCTTTCCCACGGTCCCAATAGAGTAGTAAAAAGATATAATGCCTTTTTGATTAATGGATTCAGGTTTCATACAAAATCTCGCGAAAGATTAAGGAGGACTCAAAATTCTGGAATAGTTGTTAATTCTTCAATTACAAGCTATGCTAGTGCTAAGGACAATAATCCTATTGAAGGAAATGTGGAGTATTACGGAATTCTTTCGGACATTATTGAGTTGGATTACTATGGAAGATGGAAGGTTGTTTTATTTCGATATGATTGGGCTGATGTTAATACTGCTCGAGGAATTAGAAAAGATCAATTTGGTTTTACAATGGTGAACTTCTCTCGATTAATTCACACTGGCCAACAATTGATGGACGAGCCGTATGTATTTTCTTCTAAAGTCAAACAAGTTTTTTACTCAAGAGATCCAATTGATGAGGGTTGGTACGTTGTACTTCGTAACACCCCTAGAGACTTGTTTGACATGGGCAGTGGGAGTAGAGATGACATGGACGAAAGATCAGAAACTTTGCCTTTTCTAGAACAAGACTTAAATGAAACTATTCCTAGTACTAGTACACAATCTCAATGGGTTCGCCAGGATGTGGATGAAGATATTTACGAATCATAATGTAGTAAGATTTTACGTTTTTTTGATAATATGTATATTATAATTTAAATCTTGATCTTGTTAAATATATCCATTATTATTATTGTTGTAATTAGTTACTAATATTCTAACTATTTTATGCGTATTGCAGATAATATGCCTAGGAGAAAATTTCGAGAGCTAAGTATTAGCCAAAATTCTCCAAATTCGGAAGGAACAAATAGTGAACAACAGATTGCCATTGGATCATCGAATGTTCCAGAAACTGTAGAAATTGAAGGTAATGTTAGGTTTAATTTTCGTGCATGTTTACTTTTCTTTTTTTATTGTCGTTTCAAATTCTATTATTAACATATACAATTTTTTAGCTGAATATTCTGAGGGGTGCAGAACTCGAGGACGTACCGTATTAAAGGATTTATACAGCCTAAATCCTGAGGAGCGTGTCAAAGTATCTGCAAATAGTCATGGTCAGCCCGTTGGATCAGAAGCTCGACTTCTGGGAGGATACTTGGGCATAGTAGCACGAAATGGCAGTTTGTTGCCGATCAACTACGAGTTATGGCATCATATGCCTGATAGTAATAAAAATCAAGCTCTCGATAATATTAAGGTAATAAAGTGAATATAATTTATAATACTTTGATTTATTTTAATTTATATTTACTTTCTAAACTTGTGTTATTTCCAGGAAAGATTTGTTTTAGAGCTCTCAGACAATTATATAAAGAAATCATTAGGAAAGAAATGGAGAGACCATAAAAGTTCTATAAAGAAAAATTATTTTAAGAATAATATGAGTCTCGAAGATAAATTGAAAAATGTTCCGCCGGGAATGCTGAGGTACCAATGGGAAAAACAAGTTAGATTTTGGAGCTCAAAGAAAGGAGAGGTATTATGTAGTACAAAACGCTTATAATTATTTCGGTTTATAGTATTTATTATATACGTAATAATAATTAATGTAGGATCGTGAGCGTGTTGGAAATACAAGTAGGCAAAAACAAAAATTCACGCACACAGCTGGATCGAAAAGTTTTGCTTGTGTAGCTGCTGATGAGGTATTTTCAGTTTATTTATTGTGTCAAATATTAATTACTTTCTACTAATTAATATTTTTCCTACTATAATGTAGGAACAATCGTCAGGTCAAAAATTGGACGACTTCAGCTTTTTGACATTACACATAGAAAAAAAGATGGATCTCCTATGACTTCTGAAGCTGCAGAAATTATGGTATATTAACTTAATAAAATTTGAATTATTTTAAATATTTATCATATTTAATTATAATAGTTTAATTTGTCGTTTATAATACAAATAATGTCAAGTTATGTTGCATTTGTTTGATTATATATTTCGTTTCTAACTTTTTGATTGACTTATTAGGATAAATTAAAAGATAAGAAGGCGGAGTATGAAGCGATGGCTTCAAGTGATAGTTCGGTTAATCTAGAGGACATTGATAACCGAGTTATTACTGAAGTTTTGGGTCCTGAAAAGTATGGTCGGGTTCGATTTCAAGGATCTTTTGTTAGCCCATCCCGATATTTTGGATCCAACTCGCAGAGATACATGCCTTCGAGGAGTCAAGATCAAGCTGAAGTTCAGAGGTTAAAAGATCAATTGGCTCAGGTACAAGCGAGCACAGTTGAGCAAATTGCTCAACTTAAAGAGGAGGCTGCAACAAGAGAAGCAGAGGCTCAAAAAAAATATGATGAACTCCATCTAAAACTTAAAGAGGAGGTTGCAATGAGAGAAGCAGAGTCTCAAAAAAAATATGAAGAACTCCACATACAACTTAAAGTGGAGGTAGCAGCGAGGCAAGCGAAGGAAGCAGAGGCTACAAGAAAGTATGACGAATTGCAGCTACAGCTTCAAAATATGATGAAAATGTTTCAGCAGAATCCGTCCTCTTAGACTTTTGTTTTTTTATTTGAAAAGAATATACTACATTTGAAATTTATTTTTCATTGATTTATTAATTTAAATCATATGTATATTTCTATCATTTATCATTTACCTTTAAGATTTGAAGTTATTGGTTGGATTTGCATTGGTTGGATTTTCTATTTACAGGAAAAATGCTGAAATTCGGGTTTTATGTGAATTAAAAAGGGTTGTCAAAATCTGTTATATTAGCGGCGCTTGTGGATAAAGCGCCGCTAAAGAACATGGCCTTCAGCGGCACTTGTGGAGAAAGCGCCGCTGAAGAACATGGCATTCAGCGGCGCTTGTGGAAAAAGCGCCGTTAAAGAACATGGGCTTCAGCGGCGCTTTTTCGCATAACCGCCGCTATTTTTTGCGGCGTTATCTTTAGCGGTATTTTTTACGGCGCTTTAGAAAGCGCCGCTAAAAAACTTTTTTCCTGTAGTGTTGGTATGACCCACCTATGAACACCTTAACCCCAAGTTGGTTTAAACTATGAAATCGAAAGATAATTAATCCTTGGGAAGTCATATGTAATATTCACACTCTGGACGTTAGTACATCCGAAGGCGGTTAGTAGAGAAATTCTCATCATCTCGACCTTCTTGTCAATGTTAATCAACTTTGTTTTATCAAGCACTAGCTGAATCATCGTCAGGTGCCTCGATCCCAATCCTATTCTCACCCTTAATAGAGTGATCATTTCTGTATATATCATTATGAACAGTGTTTCTTGATTCCTCCGACATGATTAACTATAAAAGAAAGGAATTCATAATAAGTACTCAAACTCGACTCGCCCTTGGCATGTACCTCTATACTCAACTCCGAGCTCAATTTAGTTTGAGAATCGGCTAAGCCTATAACTCTATTACCACTAACTGTAATGTCCCATACCCGACCCAATCGTCCAAGCTACAGGATGTCACATTCTTTGTTGGAGAAACTATAGTTACAATTTCTATCGATTCAATACTTTATATTTTCTAACATGTTCATTATAACTTCATATTATAAAACATAATTTGGGTCGAGGTTTATCCGAGCTTATGAAAGCTCTTTTGATAACTCGAGATCATTCAAGGACTAAAATATACAGTTCACAAATTATTTTGGGCTGGAGTTACGACTCTTATGGTGTGATGTGGTGACGTGACATTGAAGATAGTAAACATGTGTTGCGACATCAAATAAGGGATGTTGCAACAATGAAGGCTAGTGTCACGATTTGAAGGAAAAATCCTTCAAACACATATATTTGATTCAACCTGTAATTTAACAAAATATGGTTAATCTTATGACACAATGGCAATTCAACAAAATCAACAAGATCAAATATACATTTAAAACCCAAAAGAGATCATTTTCATGCATGAATCACTTCCTTTTTATACATCCACTATACAATTTCACAAAATTGACCATTTACAACCTAAAAACCGGTTCAACCCTAGGTACAAGCCATTTAGCAAAATATAAAGAACTATACAAACTTTGTTAAGTCGAGGACTGCTAATTGGATGCTAAATCAAGTCTTGGGACATCGAGATCCACCTAAACCTGGGCACAAAATAAACAAACCGTATGCTGAGCAATTAAGCTTAGTGGTACTTTCATGATTCAAGTTAATGAAACATTAGCAAGTGAACACAATCTATTCAAGTATAATGTTTAACTATTCACATACCATTTATGTCAATAGTTTCCATTAGTATATGACATGCATATAAATGGCAATTTGCACACCAATTCACTAACATTAGGACTTAAACTTACCATTCATACCATTCAAAAATAGGATACAAATACTTTCATTATATAGCATACTAAATTTTGGAATAATTTAATCAACAAATTCATTTGATTGTTTCATACCATACTTTCTAATACTTACATAATCATTTTTCATTTATTTCAAATCCTACTTATTCATTTCATACTAACATTTATATGCATATCCATATACATATACATATACATAAATATTCATAAAGTTGAATGTTGAATTTCATTTTACCTGTAACACCTAGTGTTGGCGAAACCTAAGTTTTGGCGAGTAGAGTGAGAGTAATCTGTGAGGAGTAGTTTATCTGCCCAACTTTTTTTTGACGTGTAGATCAAGTGCATAGCAGACATTAGAATATTATGCAGGGATTATTCTCAAAATGTAATAATATAGAAAGAAAAATAGATTGGTAAAAGTATTGAGAACCTTGTAAGTTGGGGTGACCGTCGAAGGTATTGTATACTCGATTCATGAAGTTACTGTGCTAGCTACACTGTAAATGATTTGGTTAGAAACTAATTGAACAGTTGCACTAGAAAACTATAAAATAATAGGTTTTTATAAATGTAAATCATTTATAAAGGTAGTTTTGAAAGTTTTTGACACATGTCAAGTTCCAATAAGAACTTAGGTTAAATAGATGTTTAGGCTAGAAAAAAAAAGGAAGTTTTTCTTTTTTCTTCTTCAAGAAGTATTGCTATCTAAATCTTAGAGAACCTATAGTATTTCTTTCTTCTCTAAGTTGGAGTTGTATATCTAGAACTTTACTAGTGATTGCTCCATGTCATGGTAAGATTTATGACTCGACACTTTATTTTATGAAAGATTAGTTCTATAAGAGTGCATGAATACTAAAATGAGAAAGTAAGGCTTTGTATGAGGGTTATCTGGTTTGAGATGATGGTAAAGATTATACGAATGAGTATTAATGGTGTTCTATGTCTTATGTCAAATACTTGCTGCAATTCCTTGTTGGATATTGGATCTGGAGTTCCAACTACTACCTGTGGTTGCCAAGTGAGTCCTTAAACTGACTCTTTTGTTAATGTTGTTCATACTATGATGTCCATGGAAACTAATTAAAAGGTTATGCAAAGATCAAGTAAGGTATAAAATGTGATGTAAGTGATTATATGAGTAATATGATGTGAAATATGGTTGTATCTAAAAGTTTTGAATGAATGTTATGAAGTGTATGTTATGTTGGTTGTTTGTTAGTAGATTAAAGGATTGTACTTAGATTGGTTCAATGTATAAAGTCTTTGCAAATGGATCTATCTTGAAACTGAGCTCTAACATTTGTTGTAGACTCAAGGATACATGTGACACAAATTTAGCCTAGACTGGTAACCTTACATGTATATTAAGTCATGAAAATGGCACCCTCTGAAAAAGAACAAAAGGAAATTGATTACCCAATGCGTTCACTACGTGTCCCAGGACGATAATGGGCAAACTTCACGATATGTGAGTTTAGACAAATTCATATCATAAACATGAAAAAAAAGAAAAGTCTTTGTGGCAAACTCTGAAAAGAATAACCTTTGTAGCAAGCTTTGAAAGGAATAGCCTTTGTGGAAAACTCTAAAATGAAAAACCCTTATGGCTCACTTTACAAGAACAACCTTCATGGTGAAATCGGAAAGAATAGCTCATGTAGCAAAATTTGAAGAATTATTCTTTATGGATTCCAATATGGTATCCTTTGTGGCGAGCCTTGGACTAATTATCATATGGCGCATTACAATGAGTCTCTCAATGGCATACTTTAAAGAAATGTTCTTGTGGTGGGTCATGTACTAAGTTATCAACGTATTTGGTATGAATTTAGATGAAATTAATAAAATTAGTAAGGATGATATATATATATGGACTATATGGTTAAGCGTTATAAAACTACGACTCGGTTGGATATAGTGAATTGCAGAGATAAAGAAGCAATGTGTTAGTATTATAAGTGTATTCTGAATAAGGATTTAAAGTGGTATGATCGAAAATGGTGCCTTTCATCCGTGTACGAGTTCATTCTCGAGTTCTGATAAAGTGATGGTTTATATTTAAGTATGTAAATGTAAGGATGTTTCTATTGTATTGAACCCTAAAAGGGAAAATGAATAAGAGATATAAATGTTCATATATGAAAAGGTGTAAGGGATGTATTGAAGATATCTTGTTAAGAAAAAGAAATAATTCATGAATAAGGTATAGTAATGGGCGAGTGAAAGGAATAGAATTAAGGAAGTATTCACTAGTGAAAAATTTAAGGTTAAGGGCCATGAGATTGTCTATATGAATTATCGATTGCAATGTGAAAATTTGACTCAGGTAAATGATGTTTCCTCACTAAGTTCTTATGACCCTATTTTTGTGTGCTATGTTACAAGTAAGATGACATGGGTCTACACTTGGAGGTACGATGCCAGGACTATGTCAGAAAAATGGCATACCGAGTTATTATGCATACAAAGCAAGTTTGGTTGCGCGTTTAAATTCTGAATTGCCATCGAGAATTCCACACTTGGGGCATCTACACTAGACTAGGATTTCAATGTATATATCGCTGAAATTTAATTACCACATGTTGTAGTTGTATTTACTTCTTGTACACGCTTATGTATTTAGTCGAAAATTTTGTAATTAAGTCGTAATTGATTGTAATTTGTATAAGTAGATATAGTTGTGTATGTATTTGGTGTGATAGTACCTAAGATCTGGACCCGGATAATCGAGTTGGATTTTGGGTGTTACATTACCAGTTTAATCACTCTCAGGCCTATTGGCTCGTTCATACCCAATTCAGCATCCAGGACTCGTCTAAATCAATTCACATGATCTTTCACATGTTGTTTTCCACATATCACATGTATACAAGCATACTAATTCAATAGCATATACCTCAGTTATGATGTTACCATTTCATGTTTTCATAACCTTATTATCTAGACACAAACTTAGAACGGATACATGAATCTAATACTCTATCACCTCGAATTGCCAGCAACAATGACTTTGAAACATGAACATATTACCACCCTTGGTTGCCAGACAATGATGATTTTCTTAATTTGATTATTCTGTCATCCCAAGTTGCTTTGCAACGGTGACTATATGTGTACATTCTATCACTTTGGGTTGCTCGACAACGATGGTTTCAAATCATTATACCTAACCTTATGACATACCAATTATATCTAACCATGTTTGAACAACTAATAGGGTAATCAATGTTCCAAATACATTATATAAACAAATTGCATATCATCATTATCAAATCACATATAAAACCAATACCTCATAGCATAGTTCAAACCATTTTCATATCACATATCATGTCCCAACTAGTCATGCTACTTTCTATTTTATTTAATTCAATCCACTATCTCGATTTTCAATATCAATCATAAAAACTCAATTCATATGACCATTATTAACTCAACTAAATACTCAATCATGCCATTTAATATGAATACGCAAATAAATAACTTGATCTTGAATCATAAAAGTACAAATTGATTCCTCGAATCAATCGTCAATGACTCACTTTTCCTATCCCTCTCGATTGCTCGAAGTAATCTTTAGCTATGATCGATAATTAATAAAGGAACAATATCAAAAAATTTTCAATTCACATTCAAATATAAAATCAAGCATATTTTGCATTTTATTCAATTTAGCTCCTATACTTGGGATATGAATTAGCTTTCGATATTTAGCATCGAATTAAAATTTGATTTTACATTCTTTTATTAGGAACCATTTACTTTCTATTTTTAGCATAATATCATAACAAGTTTTCAATTTATTCAATTTGGTCTCTAATGTTACAAATTTAACAACCAAGCTTTTTAAGCTTGACAATTAAGTCCTTATCATAATCTAAGCTTAATTTCTATCAATTTCAAGTCTAATTAATCTATTGAAGGTAACTTGCTAAAAACTCAACAATTGAATAAACTGATACATGGGCTAGCTAAATCAAGTTCTCATGATCATAAATCTATAAAAAAATTACATGAAAAATGGATTGGTTACCTTAAAACTTTCTTGGTCAATTGTTCAAGCTCCGAAAATGGAGTTTTCTTTGTTTTGTTTCTAAGGGACAATGAAGAAGATGATAACTTTTCAACTTCTCCACTTACCTTTGTTTATATACTAGGACTAAGTTATATGTAATCTAGTTTAATTAGTTTAATCATAGTTTAATTTACATTAATGATCTATTAATTAAACTTAATAGCATCCATTTATATTAATGATCTATTAATTTACAACAATGAATAAGAAATTTTTAAAATTGCATAAAAATAAATTCAGCCCTCAACGTTTACAGTTTTTGTCAATTTGGCCTTATTCCTTTTCTAGCAAATTTAACCATTAACCTTCCAAAAAGAGTCAAATTGCTTTTTTTAACGAAAATGCTGACTAAAACATTAGTTTTGTAACATTGTTATGTGACAATGACGACTGCCAAACGTGTGAACGTTTGGACTAGAAATACTACAATAGAAAGATATAAAGATAAAGTAACGGTATCCACAAGTATACGGGTCAAATTGTTATATAGTGAATTTTACAACGAAACATTTTAGGAAATATTCTGAGGATTGTACCAATGGAGGATGGATCAAAATCAGAATTATTTTCTACCATAACAAGTCTAAACAGTAATAATCAAAAATTATATTGCAACAAACAATAATAAAATTGAAGATAAAAAATAACTTAAAATAAATTAACAATAAAAAAATCTCGAATAACAAGCAAAAGATTAACTCACTTCAATGTTCATAATTAACTTCAAATTTTGGGTTTTAATGAATTAGCTAATAACTAACCAATTACTACCTCTCGGCCTCTAACGTATTAATTAATCAATAAAAACCACTTATCTCTCGACCTCGCAGTTTAAACAAAGATAAGTTATAAATGCTCAGTAAATTATTCTCTTGATCTCATTTACCTAGATTACTTTCTAGGTTCATCAATCCTAGGGTTTAATGATGCATAATTTAAGCCAACTAATTCTACGACAAATCATTGTTCTTCCGTTAATTACTCCCACATCTCCTCGTTAATCTTCTTAAGGGAATTAGCCACTCATGAATATAGATGCAATTTTCCCTATAATTAATTTAAACATACAAAACACACAAATTAAATTGAAACAAAGGAAAAAGGGAAATCGATCTGTTTGAGATGTTGAACGTGCTCAATAAAAGAAAATTATGAAATAACTAAATAATAAAGGCTTGAACTCAAATTGAATCCAAGTCTGAAACAAGAATGAAAATTGTTTAAGAACTAAAATTAAAACTAAATCTAATGACTAAAACCTAAAAACTGGCCTCCTTTACCTTAGCCTAAGCCTTGCTAGTTATAGGCAAAAACAGTTGCCCTAATTAGGTCAAATACAAGCCTAAAAACTGATAATCATTGATTGCACTAAAAAAAAACACCCTTGGCTTATTTTTGCCCTCGTCACAGCAGTGTCGCGACACAGGATGTGGGTGACACACAACTTCAAACCAAAATTCTAGAGTTAGCTGTATAGTGTTGCGACTCCAGAAGCTTATGTTGTGACACGGTTGTCATTCCTGATGTTCTTAAGCCCAAATTTGGTGTCCTACGCACTTGATTAAGCTCGTTAATACTACCTTAGGCCCGTATTGGCCCAATAGGTCATCTAATGCTAAATTATGCGTAAAAACATTTATTTTGCTAATAATTTAATCTAAATTAATGGAATAGAAAACTAAACAAATTAACATCAAATAGTTGAAAACAAGCTCCATAAGTGTCGAAAAGTATCTAATTTGCCACAAACGAATTGTGGCAAATTAGACCACCCACGTGGCAGTACTCGTGCACTTCATGCCAACATAACATTATTTGTTTTATATGACATGTTCACAAATATTTTAAAAATTATAAAAATAAAAAGTAATCAAATTTCATTAAAAATATCATAATTTTTTTTAAAATTGCATGAAATACACATGAAATGTCATGCATGCTACCACATTTAAAAATTTACCATTTTAGTCAATATATTTAATAGAAAGCATCATTTATACTCTTTTTCAAAAGATTAATAGTCCAACTGATTTTTTGTTAAAGTTGGAAAATGATTTTAACTAAAAAAATATATAGATTAAATTGATAAAAAAATATAATATTAAAAGACTAAATTTGATATTACATCATTTTTAATTGAACCCAAATAATTTATAAGATCTATTAACAAAATTCAAATAATAACCAATTTAAAATGGGAGGGACATAATATATTAAATGATTAATTGCAATGTTGGGTTTTGGATTTTGGCATTTAGCTATGTTTTAATATGTTTCTCTTCAATAGAATCTTACATGGAGACTTGGGAAGAGAGAGAAGTACTTTTGCCTACATTGAACTTGGGCTAATAGTCCATTATTTAAAGGAAAGTGAAATAAATAAAAATTTAAGAGGTCTTTAATTAATTTGGCAGTTGCTAATTTCTATAAGGTTGTTCGACAGTAGTAGTTTTTTTTAATTATAAGAGAAGAGTAATGTTTTAATAATAATGTAATTAATACGATTCAAATTCAGATCACATTTGAGATGATAAATTAATACTGTTAATTTAGAGGAGTTGATATTTGTTTTCTGCATTTTTAATGTGGGATTTGTATCACCTCAAAGTTGCAATTTGGAAATGACAAGTAAATTTTAGAGAATGCCTCATTTTTTTTAAAATCAAATATTCAAGAATTGAGGGGAAAATGGTATAATTTCTTTTACAATTAATGAATTTGATGGGAATTTCTGGCTTCTATCTCTTCTTCTTTTTTTTCTGCACAATTTATGGTTTTAATATCCCCATTAAGGGTTTTCTTAGTTTTTATTTGTATTTATTTAGAGTCTCTTTAAAATTTACAAAATAATTAAATGAAAGTGTAATTATTAAAATCGTAATTATATTTTTTTATAATTACGAAAAATTATAATGCCCTAAATGTGTTTAGTTGACATGTATAATTATATTGTAATTCTCTATGTCATATCCCATAGTACAAATCACAATTACTACATAATTTATATTTCAAAAAAATATTAGCACAATAATACATTTCTAAACAAATAACAAAAAAGTACAAATCAAATCATCATATGTTGTTAATCCAAAAAATTAGTTGATAATAATATTACTAAAAAAATAACAAGAAAAATAAACATCATATTCAATTTTATCTAATTGTTCTAATATTTCATATTTGTTGGGTTATTCCCTTTTTAATATCTAACATTAAGCTCTTTTTCGTCAAATGTTGATCTTTGATCGAGTTCATCATCATCATCTAATTCTGAATCTGTATAATTAAGATTATAAAGATCTCTTTCTTCCATATACTCTTCGAAGTATGGATCATCTCAAATTCACCTATAAATGAAGCTATGAAGTATGTAACATGCTATTAGGATCCGAAGGGTTTTTTCTTGCTATACTAAGGTGATGTTGTTAATATGAGAAATATTTTTTTAGAACAACAAATGCCCTATTAACTACATTTCAAAGATTTAAATGTATCAAATTAAAGAGATTGTGAGTCGTCTCTAGTGCTTATGTCTAGCTATATTTTCTCAAATTATATCATACCCCATGATATGGTGCAAAAAAATTTTTTATATTTACATAATTAACCTCTACCATATAATATTTTTGAAATATAATATTTGAGTTCACGTTCAAAAATATTATTGCTTTAATCATAAAATATAATATAAACTTAATTTGGTGAAAGAATTATGTTATGTTATAACCATTTTTTTAATATTCAAGTTAAGTAAAATTAAATAAAACAAAATATATAATATATAACCTTTACAAAAAAAATTCATAAAGTTTCTAGTTGTAACATCCCAAAATTATTGATTTATCGTATATTGATATACCGAGAAATGTAGTAGAATTTTGATATGAAGAAATTAGAATTTTCGAGGGATTAATTTTAATTTATTGGGAAGCCTTTAGAAGACAATTTTAGCTAATCTAACTTTTACTACCCCAATCGAGTAAAAATTCGAGAGTAGGAGCAAAATAGTATTTTTTTTCCACCGAAGGTATTTTAGACATTTAAAAAGAACATGAGATTTAGTATTAGAAAAAAAATTGTGACTTGTGATGAAGAGGAGATGGTGAGACATTTTTATAGAATTTTTAAGTGTTGTAATGACATTTTTAACACGTGATAGAAGTACGTTTGACTTGCTGACTTCTCTTAATGAACATTACATTGAAAAAAAATTAAATATAAGAAGAGATATATCTTTTTCTTCGTCAAAAACTTTCCGATCAAGAAATCTAGAGAAACTTCTCAATTTCTCTTCATCTTTCTCTCAACTCTACTCATTTCTCTCCTAAATGTTCATCATTTCTCATCGCTTCCTATAACTCTACTCATTTCTCTCCTAAATGTTCATCATTTCTCATCGCTTCCTATCGATTTCTTGTAAAATCATCATTAATAAACATAAGTTTAAAGTTTGAAACCTAATGGAGAAAGTGTTAGGAGGAAGAAATGATGTGATTAAGGCATGAGTTTTGTAGTTTTCATTTCATTCATACATGAAAGCATATTTATTACAAGTTTTGGATATTGTTAAATCATATTAACGTGTATTTAATGTTTTGGTGTTTATGAAATTTTTATTAGTTGTGAAGAAATAGAAGAAGGGGAAATACTAGCAAAGGGGAAAAATATAGTGGATTGATGTGGATATAGATTTCTCTAACAAGTTTTGAATATTTAGTATGGTGAGATATTTGTAAACTCCATTAATTTACTTATTTTGAATTAATATTGTTTCTAATTGAATTGTTATAATTATCAATTTAAATAAGTTATGGTATGGTAATGTCTCAATGCTATGAAAGTATAGTTAATGATAAGAAAACAATTTTATAAATGATTATCAAGTTAAGTCTCTTGAAAAGAAGTTAATATGAGTTTGAAACTTGATTTAGTAGCTAATCCTTATGATTGAAATCATTATTTTGTGATATAGTGTTTATTGCCTTGGATAGTATTTCAAACTTAGAGATTTTTAACACTTAACATTCTAGAGATTTTGAAACAAGACCCTAGTAGCTTTGTTCAATGGTTTGCATACAATTGGCTTGCCAATAAGGAATTCTATTACTAGTTGTACGATGCTTCTGTTATTAGTGTTAGAGTTGTGTGACCCAAATTCTTGTTAAATAAATAAAATACAAGTGGCAAGATAAAGGGATCTGTGAGGGCGAAGGTCAGACGTTGCAAATTTCTTCAGCTAGTCTCTTAGACCCAAGCTATTGCATTCCAACCATGTACCTTTACAATCTGAGGCAGGATTGCAAAGTAAAGACAAAGTTAGCATACAACCACATAAGCTAACAAACAAGGAGTTAAGCATCACATACCCGTTGAAAGTCCAACAGTTGCTTTATCATAATAGTTTGAAGAGAAGTTGGCACCGACAGAAGAGACAAGTTCTTTTAGGTTTAAATTTAGCATGGTCACCATCTGGAGAAACCCAAGCTGGATTTACCATCTATGATCCAAAAGCCTCACACACTATGTAATAAAATGCCAAGGCTTTAGTCGTAATCCTTAGAGCTACTTAGCAATAGCATCCCTAAAGTCAAAGGGCCAAGAATGCTTGCATTGTTTCCAATTCCTAGGATATCTCATGCTATCTATCAGGTCCATAAGTACATATTCCATAGCTCCTTAGTCCTAGAGGCAATAACGAAACACCCTTCAGAAGGAAATGTCCCGAGGAATGACCAAATTCCTATTATGATTAAAAAGGGCTTAAGTATCAACCCTATCATGAATCTCCTCAAATTTTGGGCAATAGAGATAGCGAGAAGGCATAGCCCATTTTCCATTCAATGGGGAACCCGAAGGATCCTTAAATCTTCATCTCTACTAAAATATAATTCTTTGGTTTTGCTTGTAGCCTACCTACTCCACCAAAGATAAGTTGCTCCGTCCCTTCCTTTCGAACCACAAAGTAAAGCCCCAACTAATCCTTTTTTTCTTGAAGGTTGTACATACACTAGAAAAATAACACAACAAATAATATACCACTCTACCCACATTTGATGATGTAACACCTGAAACCCGAAACCGTCGTCGACTAGGGTCCCAGTGTCACTCTATTCATCTATCACTATTCATCTTTAAAATCATGTCATTTAATCTTACATTTTTAAAGAAATATACCCAACACGCTAGAAATTATCTATTAATTATAATCACAATTCAACAAGGGAAAAAAGATCATTTCCAAAATTTTTGGAGACTTCTACCGGTACTTGTTGGACAAGTATCGATAGTTGTCAAGTCAGTAAACAGTTCAGGAATAGTGCAAACTTCTACCGATACAAGTGACAGTTCTACCGATACAAGTGACTCTTCTACCGAAACAAGTATTACTTCTACTGATAGTTAAAACTCTAGAGAGCTAAGAAGTTTAACCCTACAACTTCTACCGTTACAAGTACATAGTCTACCGATACTTTTAAATACAAAACTACCGATACTTACAATTCAACTACCAATACAGCCCAAGTCAGTGAGCAACCTTTCTCCCACCTTGTACTTCTACCGATACATGCATGAGTTCTATCGAAACAAGTAAGCAGAATCATAAGAATCATACCAAAACACAAATTTATCAACTCAAATCATTCACAACTCCAATATGAAACAAGCTAACACAAATTACATAGTTTCTAAGTCATTACATGGTGCTTTAAAGTCTATAATCTAACTTGTACAAACATACATTTTTACTTCAACATTTCATCAAACATAACAAGGTTATCACAATCTCAATTATATAAAGTAAAAGATAACATCATCCTAGTACATGCCATATAACCAAATAATGTAAGAACTACCGAAAAAATCCAAGATAGTGTGATGCTCCTTGATGACCTGATCTCCGAACAGCAAAATTGAATCTACAAAACAACAACAGTTTCCACAAGTAAGCATTCCAAAGCTTAGTAAGTTCATAAAGTTAAATAGATTTACCAACTTCAAGAGTTGTAAGATTAAATCAACTGAATTTAATAAGTAGTATATACATCCGAGGTAGGTTTTTGCATTTTTATACTCACGATAACACAGAGTCATTGGACCATTAATCCGTATTGGGAATCATATACTCACGACGACACATAGTCATCCAACCTCATAATCCATAAAGGATTCATATATTCACGATGTCACATAATCATCGGGCCCCATAATCCGTATAGGATTCATATACTCACGATGACATAGAGTCATCAGACCTTTAATCCGAAATATGATTCATATAACTCACGATGACACAAAGTCATCGGACCTTTTTGCATTTGCAGCTCAAAGCCCGTTATCTCTTCCTTTCCTTTGTTCTTGTCTTTCTCACTACCGATCATCATTCCAAATTTACAGCAATCGTATACAAGCACAAAATATGCAATTAAAATTGGAATTTAACAATACGAACTTACCGAATTGGATTACAGTTGTTGAATAGATTTTTAGGACTAATCCGTAACTTTTCCTTTTCCACGATCTGCGTCTCAATCGTAATCTAACACAACAATCATCCAATTTCTCACATTAAATCATGTATTAAATCATTTAAAACATTTTGATCTTTTGTTTGGGAAATTTATGAAATTACCCCTAGTATTTCACTTTTATTCAATTTAATCCCTAATCACAAAACATGTAAAATAAATCATTTCTCACTAAACCCATACCAGCTGATTTCTCCAAGCTTCCATACAAGTTCCAACAATTTAGTCATTGAACACTAAATACCCACAGTTTCATCATTTTAATATTTTAGTCTTTAAACCCTAATTCATCAAAAATTACTTTACAAAAAGATCCACCCCAAACATCAAACATACAAATCCATCAAAAGCTTTCAAGAACAAACATTTTCAACAATGGCAAGTTTCATAACATTTGATAGATTTACAAATTAGTCCTCAAGAAAGCTAAATTGAGTTAATACAAACTTAAAAACATAAAAATTACTAAAATCGGGTGAAAAATCACCTCCTAAACGATGCTCTTAGCTTGGTCAAACTTCAAGCTTCCTCTCTGGGGTTTTCTTTCTTTTTCTTTTAGTTATGTAACACCCCTACACCCGATTCACACGTATAAACCCGGTATAAGAGTATTACATACAGTATCAGAGAATTAAAATTGAATATAATAAAATTTTCTTTCAAATAATGTGTAATTGAATCGTTTTACTCAAAATATCACAAAATAATCAAGTATCATCAAAATAACATTTATAACCCATTCATTGAGGACATATAAGTACCATTTGTACATGTCATTTCACACAAAATAAATACACCTTATCTTGTTATCTTTCAATGTTGATGTGATTTGATGAGAGACACCTAATCCAACCTTAGCTTCTTAAAGATCTTGTATCTACGCATTGAAATAAACGCGTTAAGCCGGTGAAGGCTTAGTAAGTACTACAAGTGTCATTAATCATTCATCTTTTAATCACTCATTTCAAATTCATTCATATAATTGTTTATTCATGTAAAATACATACCTTTTATATATATATAACATTTAACTTACAGTAGTGTTATGAAATTCACATATTCTTCCTCATTTCACATTTTAGCCATTCTAACCTCTTAGCTTACTTAGTTTTATCATTCTTTGATTTCTTATACATATATTGTACTTACCTTTCATGTGATTATTATTTCACTTACCTCAATGTCACAATTTGCACATTCTTTCATTTTTCACATTGTTTACCCTATTAACAAGACTCGGACCTTGACGGATACACGGATCCAACCAAATACACCAGAATGGCACCCAGTGCCTCATCGGATAGTTCGAAGCAATAAAGTGACACCCAGTGTCTCATCGGCCTAGCCGAAGTAAAGTGGTACCCAATATCTCATCGAATTTATCCAAAGTAAATAGACACCCAGTGTCTCATCGACTAAAGGTCGAAGTATCCCTGAACTCTTCCAATCCTATGGCATGCCAAATATATCCAACTCAGCCCGACTAATTAATAGGGATTTTCAATTTACAATTCATATCACTTTCAATTCCAATTTCACTTTCACTTTCACTTTCAATTTTGATCACAAATCATTCAAATTCAATTCAAATATACATATTCATGTATTTCTCACCTTTGTTTCCTCAAATAAATCCAGAATTTCACCAATTAATCACACAATCAATCTTTATAATTAACCACATAATATTTCACACATATATTTTTCTCACATATTCATCATAATATACCTCTTACTTTTATTTTCACATTAATTTTCAAAGTTGTCCACTTGCGTCACAGTCACTAAATTATTTATATCTTCAGCTAAAGAATTCGAAATTAATATCCCCTTGATGTTTCTAAAGTTAGACTCACATATATTTTTACCATAAAATTTCAGAATTTTTACTTTAGCCAATTTGTACAGTAAATTCTTCTAATTTACCCCTTCTCTGCTACCTTACAGTTTCGATCTTTCTTCACTAAAAATTATTTATCTTTTAGTAAAGGAATCCAATAATGTTCTCGTCTATTTCTTTTGAAAATAGACTCATTAAGGATTCAACCATATAAATTTCAGTCTCTAATAATTTTTCTACATTTTTCTATGATTTTTCAAAGTCAGAATAGGGGAACCCGAATCCACTCTCACCTTGTTACACTAAAACTAGTATATCTCAGAATGTAAAATTCTTTTTCTTTCACTGTTTCTTCCATATGAAACTAAATTCAATAAGCTTTAATTACATATTTAATTAAACTCTTAACTCTTTTTATACAATTTTTGGTGAATTTTTGAAGTTAGTCCTCTGTTCTATCCAATCTATTTTAATGAGATTAATTCCTTTCTCATGCTTCTTTATACTAAATTTCATTCAATCACACATAATTATCATACTTATAATTAAACATCTCATTTTCATCATGATTAATCATATATATTAAAATTATAAACACTTTAACTTAATTAATTCTAAACCTTATAATACTTGTAGTACTTACAACTCTTGTAGAAAGCTTCCTTTCCCTCTTTGATCTTCTCTTTTCCTTTCTCTTCAATTGAGTCATTCTCCTTCTTTTTTTTCTGTTCAATTCCATAAAAAACACATATATTTACATTAAAATCATTCTAACATATCATAATCTATGTTTCTAAACCAAAACTAACATGTATTTAAAGAGGAGTTTAGCTTTCTTACCTTAATCACTTGTATTCAACACTAATTCCCATTTTCTTTCTCCTCCAAGATAAGTATGGATGCATTTCTTTTAACAATTGGATAGCTACTACAATTCTCTATTAATTTTATTCACTAATCTTGAAGAAATTTGGAAGAAACTAGCTTAATTGGTTTGTATTTGGTGAAAAAAGGACTAATTTGTAAGAAAAGCAAAAGTTAAAATGGTGGAAAAATGGTGGCTAACGTGAAGCACCATGGTTGATGGCTTTTATAGCCTTTTCATCATTTCTTTTCTTCATTTCTATAGATTTTTCTATCAATTTCTCTTTATAAAAATATCTTTATTTAATAATGGTAAAATTGCACTTTTAGTCCTTGGGCCTTCCAACTTTACACTTTGGCCCAAAACATTGCCTCCAAAAATATCTTCCACCAAATTACTGTTTTTCCCCTCCTCAATCAATCTAATTCCCATGATAACTTAAAATTTAATTTGGATAATTCGCTATTTAGTCCCCCATATTTTCTCTCATTTACTATTTAATCCTTAAAATTTTCTAACCTTCATCACTTCAACTAAATCTTTCTAATTCTCAATTCTATTTTATCACTGTTCCAAATCCGGTTCAAGCACGCGGATGTTACAAGTTAAATGAAGAAGACAAATTTTCCTAAGTCTTTTCCTTATTATGTCTTATTTACTAACTTACATTTTTACCCTTGTTTAACATAATTAAATTGTCATATTCCATGCCTTATATAGTCCACTCACTCCCCTCATGGTTTAATTACCATTTGAGGGTCTTGCTTTACCTTTTAGATACATTAATACCTTTACTAAGTAGAATTCAACTTTTATGCCTTTTACGATTTAATCCTTTTTTCTTAATTAAGCATCTAAATGATAAAATTTCCTAATCAAAATTTAATATGATGCTAATGACATCATAAATATCAAAATAAATAAATTTATGACTCAACTCGTCGGAGTTGTGACCTCGAAATCACTATTTTTGACATTACTAAAAACCGGAATGTTACAACTCTTCTTCCCTAAGGGGAAATTCGTCCCAAAATTTCTTACCAGTGAACAAATTGGGGTATTGTGATCTCATAAAAGCCTCTGTCTCCCATGTCGCTTCTTCCATACCATGGCGGTTCCACAGAACGTTTACCAATGGTACACTTTTGTTTTGCAGTTTCTTTACCTCTCGAGCCAAGATTCTCACTGGTTCCTCTAAGTATGACAGATCCGGTTGTATCTCAACCTCACAGGGAGTAATCATGTGTGAAGGATCCAATCTGTACCATCTCAACATCGAAACGTGAAATACATTATGAATTTTCTCAAGTTTTGGAGGTAAAACTAGTTTTTAAGCCATAGGACTAATTCTCTCGAGGATTTCGTATGACCCAATATACCACGGGCTAAACTTGCCCTTTCTACCAGACCGCAATACCTTTTTCTAAGGTGTACTCTCAAGAAAACTCGATCCCTAACGACAAATTCTGTATCCTTCCTCCTTAGATCTGCATAGGACTTTTGTCGATCAGATGTGACCTTTAAACAATCACGAATTACTTGGACTTTTTCTTCCATCTCATGCACTAAGTCGATCCCAACCAACTTAGGCTCGCTCAACTCAGACCAATACAGAGGTGTTCGACATTTTCTACCGTATATGCAAATTCTACCAACGGTAGGTATCTCTCCCTACTGCCCTCAAACTCGAGAATACAACATCATAACATGTCTTCCAAGATCTGTATTACTCGCTCAGACTAACCATCTGTCTGCAGATGATATGTCATACTGAAATTCAATCGGGTTCCCAAAGCCTCATGTAACTTACTCTAGAATCTTGAAGTAAAACATAGATCTCTATCAGAGATGATAGATATAGGTACCCCATGTAGTCGCACGATATCAGATACATACAACTCGACCAACTTTTCTAATGGATAATCCACTCAAATAGGAATGAAGTAAGCTGACTTAGTTAATCTGTCGACTATAACCCAGATTGAATCTTTCTTTCTCGGTGTCACCGGTAATCCTGTAACAAAATCTATTATGACTCGTTCTTATTTCCACTTAGGAATAGTAATAGGTTGCAACAATCTGGACGGTACCTGATGCTCAGCTTTTACTTGCTGACACATTAGACGTCTACTCACAAAATCAAAAAATTCTCGTTTCATACCTGATCACCAATACATCTTCTCCAAATCGTTATACATTTTCACACTTCCCAGGTGAATAGAATAAGTGCTGCTGTGAGCTTCTGTTAAAATATTCCGTCTCAAATCAAGATCATTAGGAACACATATCCTGCCTCTAAAATACAACATCTCTTCCATATCAATTGTGAACCTCGCGGTAGCATCGCTCTGCATCTGTTCCTTTCTAGCCACCAGCTTCAGATCATTTTTCTGTAACTCTTGAATTCGCTGTAGAAATAATGGTCTCATCCGAAGTTCAGCTATAACAAAACTATCACCTTCAAGTGACAAATGGGCATTCATTGCCCTCAATGCAAATAATGATTTTCAGCTCAAAGTATCAATGACGACATTAGCTTTTCCCGGATGGTATTCAATTACCAAATCATAGTTTTCAGTAATTCCAACCACCGACATTACCTTAAATTCAATTCCTTCTGAATCATTAGATACCTTAAGCTTTTATGATCTGTGAATATGTGACACCTCTCACCGTATAAATAATGTCACCAAATCTTCAAAGCAAATACAATGGCAGCTAACTCTAAGTCGTGGGTCGGATAATTCGGCTCATGCGGCTTTAATTGTAGAGAGGTATAAGCTATCACCTTTCCAGCTTGCATCGACACACAACCCAAGCCATTCATGGACGTATCACTATATACAACAAATTCTTTACCCGTTTCAGGTTCCGTCAATACCGGAGCTTCTGTTAACAATCTCTTTAACTGATTAAAACTCTGCTGACACTTTTCTGACCATACAAACTGGATATTCTTATGTAGTAATTTTGTCATTGGCAAGGCTATGATCGAAAAGTTTTTCAAAAATCGACGATAATAACTCGTTAATATAGGAAGCTACGTACCTCGAAAACATTCTTTGGTATCTTCTAGTCGAGCATAGCCAAAACTTTACTTGGATCAACCCGAATCCCCTTCGATGATACCACATGACCCAGAAATCTCACTTCCCACAACCAAAACTCTCACTTTCTAAACTTTGCATACAACTGTTTTTCTTTCAATATTTGTAAAACTTCCCTCAGATATTGAGCATGCTCTGTCTCTGTCCTGGAATAAATCAATATATCATCAATGAATACCACTATGAATCTATCCAATTGAGGTTTAAGACACTATTCATCAAATCCATGAATGTTGTTGGAGCATTAGTTAACCCAAACGGGATTATTAAAAACTCATAATGTCCATATCGGGTTCTGAATGTTGTCTTTTGCATATCACTGTCCTTTACTCGCATTTGGTAGTAACCCGATCGAAGATCTATTTTAGAGAAAACTGTCGCACCTCTCAACTGATCAAACAACTCATCGATACGAGGCAATGGGTATTTATTCTTAATTGTTACCTTATTCAACTGTCTATAGTCTGGTGTGCCCCAAGGCTATACGCTCGGTCGGATAAAACCTCTGTCTAACAACTCTTGCAGTTGCGCCTTTAACTCGTTCAATTCAGTAGGTGTCATTCTGTACAGTGGAATTGAAATCGGTGTAGTACCAGGTACTAAATCAATGTCAAATTTTACTTCTCTGATCGACGGTAAACTTGGTAACTCCTCTGGAAACACATCTGTAAATTCCTTAATAATTGGCACCTATTCTAACTCTGTTCCTGTACCTTGAGTATCAAGTATATAAGCCAAAAATGCCTCGTAGCCTTTACGAACCATCTTTTGCAAAAATAAAGCTGAAATTACCCTGGTGTCATTGTTTAATCTCCCAAACTCAATTGTGATTAACTCCCCTATTAAGAGTTTCAAATCAATCTGTCTTCGTTTGCAATTAACCACTACGTCATGCTCAGTTAACTAATTCATTCGTAAAATTACATCGAACTCAGTGAACGGTAGTAACATCAGATCAGCAGGGAATTTACAGCCCTAGACTTTCAGTGGACACTTACGACATATCAAGTTAACAATGACATATGACCTAATGGGTTTGTTACTTTACACCAAACTCAATTGACTCAACAGACAATTTCTATTCAATAGCTAATACAGTACAATATATGAATGAGTCGATCTCGGGTCAATCAGCACACATATAATATCATTAAAAAGATAAAATATACTAATCACAACATCGGGAGCGGTAGCCTTTTCTCAGGCTCGAATGGCATAAGATGGTGTAGGTGTTTGAACCTCAGATCTGGCAACCTTATCTCGATTATCTTCGCTGCTTCCTCTTGTACCGCTACTCTGCCCCAGACGTCTACTCTTTTGTGGTGTAGCAGAGGGTTTTACACTTTCTTCCTCCTTTGCTTCAGATCTCATCAGACAATTCCTCAGAAAATGATTTGCACTTCCACATCGATAGCACGTCCCTTTCATCTTGCGACATTCGCTTGTATGACTCCTCTTATAATACCCGCATATTGGAGTTGGTGAATTGCAAACGCTAGCTAAACTGTCTACGGGTCTGTTATGAAATTTAGATTTAGGTGGTCCTGACTTACTCATGCTTAGAAATCCTGAAGAAACTGGCCCCCAACTAGCCTCTTCTCTGAATCTCTTCGGCGATGGCATAGAGAAAGTCCTAGTAATATTTTTCTTTCCAGATTCTTGAAATCTCCTTTCTCTCTGTCTCTTAATATTGTAAATTTCTTCCATCTTTTGAGCTCTGTTTGCTAACACTACTAACACTACTAATGTTTCATCTGTCGGTACAACCTCTCTGGCATACTTGCTAAGTTGTACAAATTCTCATTCGTATTCCGCCACTGTGTTGTTTCCCTGTCTCAGCTCTAAAAGGTCCATCTTCTTTTTATTTAGGTATTGTTTGCTAACATATTTCTTTTTTTGAATTCTGTTTGAAAGAAATCTCAAGAGACTTCATTTTCAAGCATTATTGCCACGATCATCACCCACCAGTTGTAAGCCTCATCTTTCAGTAGTGATGCAGCACACCTCACATAGTCTTCCGGAGGGCAAGTTAGCTCATTCAGAACTCTCGACGTATTTTCCAACCAGTATTCAGCTGTAGAAAGATCATCTTCTACGCTTCCCCGGAAGTCTTTAGCCCGTACTTTCTAACTTTATCTGTTAGAATACGATGCCTAGGTTTTACCACTAGAAGGGGTGTAGGCCTAGCTGGAGGTGTTACAAGTCGAACAGTTGGCTGTGTAACAAGGGGTGGAACGGGTGGTGCCATCGGATTATTTCTCATTAATTTCGTGAATCACTGCCCTATCAAATCAAAGAATATATTCTTTGTTTCATTTTCTGTCATCGATAAAATTGATGCATTGTGACTAGCCCTAGAGTCATTAGTCGGAACATTGTTGTTTACCTCATTAGTTTCATCTTTTTCTTAGTCAAGCATCTTGTATTTATCTGCAAAAATCATAGTTAGATTGGATTCATCTCTATCACACTATCACAGGTTCATATGGCATTTACTTCTAAATCATTAAACACAATCAATACAGTCCAAGAAACAACTAAACCGAAAGCTTTGATACCACTAAATATAACACTCGAAACTATCACCGACTAGGGTCTCGGTGTCACTCTATTCATCTATCACTATTCATATTTAAAATCATGTCATTTAATCTTACATTTTTAAAGAAATACACCCAACACGGCAGAAATTATCTATTAATTATAATCACAATTCAATAAGGGCAAAAAGGTCATTTCTAAGATTTTTGGAGACTTCTATCAGTACTTGTTGGATAAGTATCGGTAGTTGTCAAGTCAGTAAACAATTCAGGAATAGTGCAAACTTCTACCGATACAAGTGACAGCTCTACCGATACAAGTACATAGTCTACCGATACTTCTAAATACAGAAGTATTGATACTTACGATTCAACTATCGATACAACCCAAGTTAGTGAGCAACCTCTCTCCCACCCTGTACTTCAACTAATACATGCATAAGTTCTACCGAAACAAGTCTGCAGAATGACAAGAATCATACAAAACAAAAATTTATCAACTCAAAGCATTCACAACTCCAATATGCAACAAGCTAACACAAATTACATAGTTTTTAAGTCATTACATGGTGCTTTAAAGTCTATAATCTAACTTGTACAAACATACATTTCTACTTCAACATTTCATCAAACATAACAAGGTTATCACAATCCCAATTATATAAAGTAAAAGATAACATCATCCTAGTACATGTCATATAACAAAATGATGTAAGAACTATCAAACAACTCCGGGATAGTGTAATGCTCCAAGATGACCTGATCTTTGAACAGCGAAATTGAATCAACAAAACAACAACAGTTTCCACAAGTAAGCATTCCAAAGTTTAGTAAGTTCATAAAGTTAAATAGATTTACCAACTTCAAGAGTTGTAAGATCTAATCAATTGAATTTAATAAGTAATGTACATTCGAGGTAGGTTTTATGCATTTTTAATACTCACGATGACACAGAGTCATCGGACCATTAATTCATATTGGGAATCATATACTCACGACGACACATAGTCATTGGACCTCATAATCCATAAAGGATTCATATACTCACGATGACACATAATCATTGGACCTCATAATCCATATAGGATTCATATACTCATGATGACACAGAGTCATCAGACCTTTAATCTGAAATAGGATTCATATAACTCACGATGACACAAAGTCATCGGACCTTTTTGCATTTACGGCTCAAAGCTCGTTATCTCTTCCTTTCTTTTGTTCTTGTCTTCCTCACTACCGATCATCATTCCAAATTTACAGTAATCGTATACAAGCACACAAATATGTGATTAAAATTGGAATTTAACAATACGAACTTTTCGGACTAGATTACAGTTGTTGAATAGATTTCTAAGACTAATTCACAACTTTTCCTTTTCCACGATCTGCGGCTCAATCGTAATCTAACACAACAATCATCCAATTTCTCACATTAAATCATGTATTAAATCATTTAAAACATTTTGATCTTTTTTTAGGAAATTTATGAAATTACCCCTAGTATTTCATTTTTATTCAATTTAGTCCCTAATCACAAAACATGTAAAATAAATCCTTTCTCACTAAACCCATCCCAACCGATTTCTCCAAGATTCCATACAAGTCCCTAAAATTTAGTCATTTCACACCAAATACCCACAGTTGCATCATTTTAACATTTTAGTCCTTAAACCCTTATTCATAAAAAATTACTTTACAAAAAGATCCACCTTAAACATCAAACATAAAAATCCATCAAAAGCTTTCCAGAACAAGCATTTTCAACAATGGAAAGTTTCATAACATTTGATAGATTCAAAAATTAGTCCTTAAGTAAGCTAGATTGAGTTAATACAAACTCAAAAATATAAAAATTACTAAAAACAGGTGAGAAATCACCTCCTAAATGATGCTCTTAGCTTGGCCGAACTTCAAGCTTCCTCTCTAGGGTTTTCTTTCTTTTTCTTTTAGTTAAATGAAGAAGAAGACAATTTTTCCTAAGGTTTTTCCTTATTATGCCTTATTTACTAATTTACATTTTTACCCTTGTTTAATATAATTAAATTGCCATATTCCATGCCTTATACAGTCCACTCACTCCCGTCATGGTTTAATTACCATTTGAGGGCCTTTCTGTACCTTTTAGATTGCATTTAATACCTTTACTAAGTAGAATTTAACTTTTACACCTATTACGATTTAATCCTTTTTACTTAATTAACCATCTAAATGATAAAATTTCCTAATCAAAATTTAATACGATTCTGACATCATAAATATCTAAATAAATAAATTTATGACTCAACTCGTCAGAGTTGTGACCTTGGAATCATTGTTTTCGACACCACTGAAAATCGGGCTGTTACAAATGATGAATCCGATTATCAACCACCAAGAGCTCCCAAGTAGCTGGCTAAGTGCCAAACAATATGAACTTAGCAAGTCTATGACAAACTGATATGAAAAATGAAACCCTGCCTCTAATAAATACAATAGTAGGTAGAATACTAGCATTTGGTCTTCTGGATTTTCCCCTCATCACTCGGAATTGATACAATTTCCTTAAGAATCTTTGTTGCCACCCTATTTTTGGTAGTGGAAGACCTACCCCAACCTCTTTGCGACGAAACTCTACCAACTCTTCTTCCTCTCCTTGCAAGCCTAACCATGATTAACTTATCAAAATGGAAAAAATAATGATGAAACGAAGAAACCTCGAACCACTAAAAGAACTCCAAATGGAAGAAAAAGCAAGAACTCAAAACGAAAAAAAGTGATTTCAAGAAAAACAACAAACTAGATTCATAGAACTCTATAACATGCTTAAACGCAACGTTTTTGTGAAAAACAACCATGACTAATGACATCTAGCCACTTGTGCAATGTTAGATGCCTCGCATCATGGTCACTTTTCCCCAAAACTTTACATTTATGGCTAGAACTCTTGAATGAATCTAGTGTTTCTTCATCTTCTTCGATAGGGCAAATCGTCTCCCATAATCAAACGCTCAGTTCAGGTCACGTCTCCCAGAAGGTCACTTTATGACCTTTTATTTGACTTGAGGGCTATTGTTATGCCCCTCCGCCACTCGAATACGTCTCAACCTCTAGAAGTATCGTTGGCTTCCTGTTGATTCCATTTGAAACTATGCTTTGCTTGACCATCTGTTCTTAGCACCCTTTGGTGAGAGCATTCGTCCCTTCCTCAAAGGAGCTATCTACCTTTTTTTTAGATGTGAACACGCCTTTAAGACTATAAGGGGTTCAGTTGAGCGTAGCAACCACGTACTAATTAAATTAATAAAAGAATGGACCCCACAATGCACATCTTTCATGCATTAGACAGGGATAATCTTCTTCACGGCAATTAGCCATGCCACACTAATGGACAAGGGGACTTTTCCTATAAATACCCTAATCAATGATGAAGAAGGGATCAATTTCAGTACCCTAAAGTCACTCTAAGCAATTTCCCTCTCAGCCTATCCTTTTGTCTTGGTTCCAACTCTCAACCTCCACAACACCACATTGATCTCCTCTTTGATCAACCTTATCCTCCTCCCTTATTGTACACTATACCAACAATATCAAAAAATAAAATTTTAATATAAATATAAATACCATTTAAATAACTATTAATCTATGTGAGGTTTAACATACAAAATATTTGTACCTAACATAAAAGCTAATCCAAAATTTTCACTGCCTGAACAAATGTTTGTCAGTATTGGTTCTTCATCTTCCTATGGTACTTTGTTTTAATTATTATATCCCTAAGTTAGATTTCATGTTAGATGCTTTATGTAAATATAAATATTTATTCTCTTGTTATTTTTTAAAGTGTGTTGGTAAAAAAAAAGCTTTAGTGGAAATTTAAAAAAAATTTAATTAAGCCCTTAATAAAAAAATATAAAATTATTTAGAATTATATGAAATTATAAAATTTATTAATTTTATTAAAAATTTAAAAAAATAAAAATTATTATAAACCCTGCTTAAAATGAATCTAGACAACTACTTATATAGGTTCAATGCATTTGGACAACGGCTTGTCCAAATTCATTCTAAGCGTAGTTTTTAATAATTTTAAATTGCAATTATATCAACTATTTCAATTGGAATCATTATAAGCACTAAATTTAATAATTAATTCAATTCAAACTAACAAATAAGAATAAAATGAAATTTTAACATAAGATCCGAGCTTCAACCTTGTCTAACACAAGGTCGCATTATTGGTTTTTATAGAATTGATGATAGAATCTTTTAGAATTGATTTGGCCCTTATCTTAAAATGTCATTAATGAGATGATTGAGAAAACAAAGCTAATGTCTGCATTGTCAAAGTTTTGAGTGAGATCAGCTGTTTGAAGCCTGAAACCGAGCCGAAACCACTAAAATGAGTCAAAATGAATAGTGAAGTAAGCATATATGGTCGAAAACGACAGATGTTCGGCTGCTGGATCCCAAACTATATATTTATGAAATTTCAGTCGTTTTCCAGGCAATGTTTCAAAGGAGTAGGAGCGGAAGAAGTGGAGATGCCGGCTGACAGTGAACACGTGATACGAATCTTTTGAAGTGCACAATGATCCGTCATTGGAAAAGCATTAAAAAATACAAGGTATCTTGAAGATTCTAAAGAGCTTTGTGTGGCAAAAGATGTGACGAATACCAAATCCATCTTACCTACCTTGTTCGCTCATCAGTCACCATGCAACACAGCACACGCCTCTTTTAACATTGGCTCCTCTTCAAAAAAAGTGTCGGAAATGCGATCTGCATAGTAACCCATTTTAACCTTTCCAAGCATGAAGAAAACTGCTTGAATGTCTCTATTATCTTTTCATGAAGAAAAGGACTAGCACTCCAAAACCTATTCGTATTCACCATTATTAAATAAATCCTAGTCAATATGGGAAGCATGATGCTTGTATAAGCTATTTTGAGGTCTTAAATCCAAGGATGGCAATCGGTGCTTTTGCTGCGAAGAGGTCTGGACCCCATAAATAGTAGGTCATTGGTTAGGTACCCCTTCGGATGACAAAATGGGTGGACACTCGAATACAACAATATCTCGAGAGAGATGTCACAGTTTTTTTCTTAGCATGCAATTCTCTTAAAATGGTGTTAAAATTGAACGTTGATGATGAAAAATTATTACAAATAAAACGAAAAAGAGAAAAAACAAATAAATTTTATGTGAAAATCTTTTTGAAAACAAACCACAAGTAGAGGAGAAAAAAATTCAGTAATATCGAAAATTGAATTATTGCAAGAGGAGATTATTACGTCTATTTATAGGTTGAATATTTTATTCTTAACAAAAACAAATAATAAAAATATACTTTTATATAGATTCTACTTGTGCAGTATGACAAGTTATCTATCGATCATTCAAATGAAGCATTAGTTTTCATGGCACTTTCAATTTATCCCAAACAAGAACAGATTGGTGAAAAAACTCAAGGAATGAAATGTGGCAGTCACTGAGGATTTCCAGTTTATATACGTATGAAACTCATCTTTCAACGGTGCCTTTGCAAGAATCTTTTAACTTATGGATTTATTCCTCCTACTTTAATTTAATTACTTTTAATTTATATGAATATATATATTGAAATTTGAAATTTCAATTTTGATATTTGTTATGTTGGATAAGTTATTTTTTGTTATTTCTAAAATTTTTAAACAATAAACACATTATAATATGTGCAATTCTATGAGCTTGCTATGTTCATATAATACTCACCAAAAATCATATCATTTTAATAAATGCATTAACAGCTATTGTTTATGTTAGGATTAAAATTTTAAATTTTGAAAAGAATAAAAATTAAAATATAAAATTAAAGAACATGAACTAAATCCATAATTTAAGCATACTATAAGTAGGGATCAAACCAGAAAATTATTTTGAGAGATTGAAATTAAATTGCAATTTTTAATAGTCTATATATGTATAATTGTTAAGGGTTTAAATCAATTTTTTAACATTTTTAGGAGAGGCAAAGTAGAATTTTACCTTTACTAATTTAAAATTTTAAAATTTTTAAAAAATTTAAATGAATAATTTTTTATTTTAGACCCTATGAGATTAACAACAAAATTTAAATTAACAAATTTAATTGTTATTATTTAAATCAGAATTGAATTGGGTACAAAATTAAAATTAGAGATGACCTAAAAATTTAAATTCATAATTTATACGTGATAAATGAACGTAGCAGCAGATAAGATTTTCACAACTTCAAAATTAGAATGTTGACATAACTATAAAACTTATATTAAATATTATAAAATAACTAAGAGCTGACTCATGACAATATCAGCACAATGATTCTTTCTTCCAAAATTGTTATTTTTTATTTCTTTTTCCAACAAATAGTTGTTGGTTTTTTACTAATTAATTGTTTAAGTGGTATTTAATCAATTAAATTTAATTGTGTGTGGCCTTTTGTTTAGGTTGGATTTCCTCATATGTGATCTTAAAGTATCTAACCTAATATTAATTAGCTAGGAGAAAAATAAAAAATTAAGTATTAATTTTTACTGTTAAATTTAATATTTTTTGGTAAATTAATAAATATAAATATTGAATATAATTATGTTTTTAAATAAAAGTAAATATTGACTTTTAAAATATTATTTATTTTTAATCCTATTAATATAATATTTTATATTATTTTGAATAGTTTTGGCTAAAAATAAATATGATAATTTGAATACCTCATTTTTTTAACAAAAATTTATTTTAATTTTTTTAATAAAATAAAACCGACTTAATATTTTCTACATTAAGTTATAAGTAACTACTAATTTCCTAATCTTATTCAACATTTTTTTTTGAAAATTTTATATTAAGTAAAAAATTATTATCAAACACATTTAACATATTCAATGTTTAAAATTTTCATATTCAATGATTTATCAAATAAATTCTATCTTAAAATTTATCTAATATAGATAACGTTAAAAGTTGATTGTCGAATAAAAGAGTTATCATGGGAAAAATTAAAAGAATAACACTCTTAGTGAAAAATTAAATAATCAATTAAGTCTTTGACTAACATCACTTTCATTGATCGTGACATTTTTGTTGACGTGACTAATGGTTCAACTAAATAATGAAATGTTGCATGCCACGGGATTATATGTTGACTTAGCAATAAATGTCACGTTATCACATCTTTTAAAATTTTTTGAAAAATTTTAAAAAGTTTTTTTTTAAAAAAATAACACATTTAGAATGAAGCTAAACAAATTAGTTATCCGTGTTCATTTGAATTGGACAACCACTTATTTAGATTCATATTAGATGTGGTTCTTTAAATAATTACTAAAATATTAAAAAAATAAAAAATTATTAATAATTACAAGAAGTTAATAAAAAAATCTTGGAAAATTATACAGAAAAAGTTTATGGACTGTTATCCGCTATTGGATTAATTTTGTTTCTATTTTTTTAATAAAGTTTAAAAGTTATATTTAAGAATTTAGGGTCTTGGATTTTAAAATTTATGGTGTTAGATTTAAGGTTTAAAAATTTATTAAAATGTCAAATTAATTTTCTAAATATTTCAAATTTATAGTACTACTATAAATATTATTAAAATATTATTATTGAACGGGTGATATTTGTCTAAAAACTTACATCATGTTTGGTTGGGAGAATGGAATAGTATTTCCCCTATATTCATTGAATGGTAAATCATTCGTTTGTTTGGTTGAACATAATATTCATTTGATGGAATAACCATTACTTCCCTATTACTTGTCCTCCCGTAATAGCAATTCTTTGGTGATACTAAAGAATGCTTATTCCATGCAATATTGAATAACAAAACAAAATTACTTTTCATATTAGTCCTTTAAAATTTGGACTCGAAAAATATAAAAATAAAATATTTAATATAATTTAATATAAAATATTTTATTTCAAAATATAATTTAAAATAAAATATTTTAATATAATTTAATATAAAAATAATTATATTAAGAATGCTATTAAATTATATATTTTTATTTTTGTTAAATTATATTTAATAATAATCTTATTAAAATTTAATAACAATAACAATAATCATTTACCTAAAAAATTCTTTTAAGGGTATTTTAGTAATTTTAGTTTTTTTCCCTTATGCTATTGCAGCATTTAACACAAGAATACTATTACAGTTCTATTTCATTCAATTCAACCAAACAATTAAATTACTGATTACGGTTCTATTCTATTACAACTCTTTTTCATTACAGCCCTATTCAATTCCAATGAATCAAACGTGCCGTTAGAATTAAGGTGTTGTTTGATAAACTAAAAAATTAAGTCTAAAATATTAAGTATTGAATTTAATGTATAAAATTTGTTTGTTATATTTATTAAAATTAAATGGAGAAATGATTAAAGTGTTTGATAAATATAATTTTTAAAATCTTAAAAGTAAAATAATTAAAGGATAATATTAAAAGAAATAAAATAAAATAAAAAGAATTGAAAAATTCCACAATAAGTGATAAGCATCTCTTTATCTACTTATCATTTTCACACACTTTTTTTTATTAAAAAAGCTCTATAATTAATTTTTTATTTTAAATTACCAAATATATTTAGAACAATATTTCCTTGAAATAAGTCACATTCAGGATCAATTTCAAGATATAAGTATGCTATAAGCTTCCACGCTTCCTTTCCAAGCTCAAAGCATATATCATACATTCAGGATCAATTTCAAGATATAAGTATGCTATAAGTGTCTGAATATTACATGCTGTTGAACAATATCAAAATAGCTTGGAGGAGTTGTTTGTTAAAGAAGTTGTTAAGCAGTTGAGTCAGTTACTGGAGTTCTTTGTTGGAGTTAACTCATGTGCTTTGTTGGAGCCTACAGAACCATCAGATTTTGTTGCTGAAAGTTACTATCCGTATGCACCCGTGTCTCCTGAAACTTACTGTTCTTATGGTGGATACAAGTTTATGTCTAATACTATGTAATTGCAACTTGAACCGAGCAGGGAACATGTTACTTCAATGTCTCTAAACTAGACAGAGGAAGACATGGCAGGAGATGACAGCAAAGCACCTTGCATCACAGATCAAAACTAAAGACTAGGAAGGAAGGTCAATGACTCCATCTAGAGGACAATGCCATAATATAGGAACAGAAATATCATAAATTTTTGGAAAGCTACATAATTTCCGTTCTAAAAATGAAATACAATCTGAAAGCTAATTATTCAAACATAACTTAACAAGAGCTAAAAATTAAAAGAAGAGAGAAAATAACTTGCCTATTGCTGCTTGAGCTGTATTAAAACTATAATCTGCAGTCCAAAATGGTATGATTAAAAGTAGCAACTGCATGTAACCTTCAATCCAATCGAGAAGTAAAATCTACTGGTTCCAGGAGATTAAGGATATAAACAAATCCACCATAAGTCTCAGATCCCAGTGTAGTTATGCAAGTGAAAAACCAAATCTCTTCTTGAGATGCAAACTTAATAAATAAGAAAATTTGAGGATTTTATGGCAGGACTGAAGAATGAAGCATATTAAATCATATAAACCATGAATTCAGTGGATACTGGCTCTCAAGTTTGTGCTTTGCTGTGGAACAAGACTGAGAGGGAGCTTCTGAGCTCTCATGGATTTACTCAGAATCAGTTAATTCTTTGGCAATATCCATCCAGGCTTGATTATGAGATTCTTTTTAATTTCTCTTTTATCTTTTTAGTGCCAAAGGAGTAAAAAGGTGTTTGTCATTACATTCCATCAATTTTTCATGCATTTTACCAAAACAAAAATTTTAACCTACAAATTGAATTTAAATTATACTTTTTTTCAATTTTTATACTTAAATTTTTTTTTTGTCACAAGTGGTATAAAACTACTTTTTTTCTCAAATTAGTATCTCCGTTAGTTAAATCGTTAAGGTTATTTAGAAAAAAGCTTAACCTACAAATTGGTATCTAGCCTATTTTTTTTTTCTCATTTTTACACATAAATTTTATTTTTGGTTACAAGTGGTACTTAAACTACCATTTTTTTTCAAGTTGATACTTCTATTAATTTAATCGTTAGTTAAACAATTAAGTCTATTTTTTTTTTTAAAAAAAAAGATAAACACTTAAAAATTGGCATAAGGAAAAAAAAATTATTTTCTCTTACATATGTATACATTCATTTTCTTTTTTCTTTTTTATTTCTTCAAAATCAAACTAATGGCTGAACTAGTCAAGTCACGAGTTTCGGTTTGATCAAATACTGAAAAATCATAAAAATAAAAAAATATTTAAAAATAGAGAAAATGGTTTAACCAATCTGTATCAATTCATCCCTTCTCTTTGAACCAGTACTCCGACCAACCGATTCAGTCTGCTTTTGCAAATACTAATTTTTATCTATGAAATAACTTTTTTCGATCCTGTCAAGTTGATCATGCAAGCAGTGAAGTTCGAAAATTGAATTAATCACCGATGTCTCGACCTTGAGAGGGTAAATTTTGAGTATTGTTGGTATTGCCAAACATAATAAAAGAAGGAAAATAAAAGGAAAAATTGAAAAGAATAAAGAAAAAAAGGGTATTAAAAGAATTAAAAATATTTTTTAAGTTTGCTCATTAATTTTTTTAACGAATATAATATTTTGGTGTAAAATGAGTAACAAAAAAATAGTTTAGGTACCACTTGTGATAAAAAAAATGTTTTGGTATCAAAATGAGAAAAAAATATAATTTAGGTATCAATTTATGGGTTGAGTTTTTTTTTAATAAACTTAACAGTTTGACAAACAGAGATACCAACTTCGGGGAAAAAGTAGTTTAGGTATCATTTATGATAAAAAAGAAAGTTTAGATACCCAATTGGACAAAAGGGTGTAGTTTAATTATCAATTTGTGTTAAGCCAAAAAAAAAATTATGCACCATCAATTAAGAGTAATATTGGTTAGATTTTTTGAACCATCCATCATAATTTGGTTTGGTTTAGTTCAATATTTAGTTTTCCATATTAATTATTATTTTTTTATTTTTAAACTTATTTTGACAAAATGAACTTTATTTTATGACTTTTTTCAATGTTATTTAACAAAGTTTCAAAAATAATTCATAAATATTTCTAAAAAGTAATAAATTTTCAAGAAATTTTAAATTATATTCACTATTTTAAATATAAAATATTTATTTTTTATATAATAAAAAATAAAATTGATTATATTAAATAAAAAATAGAATTCAATTCAATTTCAGTTAACTACCGTTTTTAAATTTATATTTATAAATTGTCCAAGTATCCCCAATTCAGGTTGATTTTCAATTTTTCGATTTTTCTTCATAAAAAATGATATAACCACTAAAAAATTACTAATATAGAGTTGTTATTTCCAACTTTGAAACTTCAAAAAATTGAATGGATAAACCAAAAACCATGGCTAGGGGTAAAAGGTGCAAGTTATGGTAGCTCAAAATTCATTTAGGAGGAAGTAGATGGGGACTTTCGGCTAAAGAGAGAAATTAGAAATTAGAAATTAGAAATGTTAAAGTAAAACTTGGTTTGACTTCAATTTCTTTTAGGCCCATATGTAACACCCGAACCCCGGTTTATGAGTTATAATCGAATTTGGCGGAGATATATTAACACGTTGAAAATTGATTTTGCATTTAAAAATTTTAGTTATCAATGAATTAAGCAAAAACCAGAATGAGTGCAAATTAGTTACAAACTCGAAATATATAGTCATAGTTAATTCAGTGCAAACCAATCCGAGCTCCCCTATGTTGTCCGATTCCAAGTCAGATATCTACCTGAACAGATAAGACAATCGGTGAGCTACTAATCTCAATATAAACCAAAATCAAATACAATTAAATTGTAATAACATAGGTAACTTAATGACATTTACACAACCGATACTGAAGCAGAGTTGTCAAATTACGAACCAAAGGAATCCTACATGAAGTGGAACTCAATATCACTTCAAATCTCAATAAGCAGACATAACACATAACCACTAAAGCATAGACAGATTCATTTCAGACATATAGCAGATGGTCAGACAATTCGAATACAAGATCTTGGCATAGAAATAATATGGATACAATTACAGATACAGTCATGCCACAAATATAGTCATGTCACCAATATAATTAGGGATGCAGACATAATACAAATGCAGTTACAGATGCAGACATGATACAGATACAGTTACAGATGCAGACATGATACCTCCATCCGTTATACACCATCTCGGTCCACCCCCAATCCATTAACCATCCCTACACTCCAAAAGGTGTCGGTATGACACATCGCAGTGTTTACAATGTCACTGCCAGTTCAATTGTAAGCTTGTAGTGTTTACAGTATCACTACTGATTCAGTTGAAATCTTGCAGTGTTAACAGTGTCACTGTCAGTTCAGTAAATATTCTCAAGTGGTTTAACAATTGAAACAGTTCAGTTACTTCCTTCACTTCACAGTCCCAACCCATGCAGATGCCTAGAACATATGATAGATATGTATAATCTACCAATATATGTGATCAAACAATCCCAGTATAACAGTGTGCTGAGATTATTCGTAATCCTTTCATACTGTTATTCAAATACCACATATCCTTAATCAAAACAATAACACAGAAGCGTACTTGTATGCTTAACAGAACACGAATCGTACCTGAAAGAAATACACATTATATTCATCCAAACAAAGTCGTATTACATATTATTGAATCGCTATTAAGCTTCTTATATCAGTGTAACCTACGAACACATATAGCATATTGTGAACTGACAGATTATAAATATCAAATTTATAGCTTATTACAGACCATGTGTCTCAAAACAATATGCACACACCCTGACACATGCCCATGTGCCCCAAAACAGTATACACACACCTTGACACACGCCCATGTGTTAGCCCGTGTGCCCCAGAATAGTATGCACACGCCTATGTGCAAGCCCGTGTGCCACACACACCCTGACACATGCTCGTGTGCCTCCAAATAGTATACACACATACCCTGACACACGCCCGTGTGCCTACTTGTGTCCCTCCAAACAGTATACACACACACCCTGACACACGCCCGCGTGCCACACACACCTTGAACACATCCCCGTGTGCCTTTGAACAACCCCGTTCCGACGAGAAAAACGCAGAAAAACACAAGAATTTTAAACGGGTTTTGATACCCACTTGTAAATCGATGATAAAGGAGTTTCGAAACACGATTCTCAAACCTGAATCAACCCCAAACTAGCAAATTCAACAAGAATTCAAAAAGAACACATTCACAAATTAGCAAATCCAAGTCAAACTCTCAACACTCCAAATCAACGAGTTTATGAATGATTATTGAGGAACGACGATTCATACTCAAACTTAGATCGTACGAGAAGCGTTGTACGAGCCTTGAATTTCTCCTATCGTAACGATAAAACAGAAACAGAGCAAAACAAGAAAACGAACCTTCGAGAAAGAAGGATTCTAAAAACAAGAACTTCCTCAACTATGCAATGTTAATCAAAAGGGAAACTACCCAACTCACGTACCTTAATCCGTACTGAATACGTAACAGTGCAAAGCAACAACAGTTGTTACCATGGAATCAAACAAACGCACTAGAGCAAAAAGAAAAATAGAAAAACATAAAGAAAAATCGAGAAGAACTCAAAATGGTGGTTTCAACATCTGATTGAAGAAACCAATTTAAAATTCAAAAATTGATTCCACGGAAAAGGGCAAAAATAATATTCCCTAACGCATACGTAATGACTCGAACACATGACCAGAAAACAGAGAAACAAATAGTTACATGATCATTTAACCACTAGGCTCGTCATTGACATTAATTAATCAGAATACCTTATAACACACATGTTCAAAGGTAGCAGTTTAATAAATGGATGAAACAAAACAAAATTTCAAGAAGCAAGATTTAAACCGAGAACCTCACACACTTAACCAAAACACTTAACCACTGAACCAAATCAAATCACTTGTCAAAATTTCTCAAAATATAACTCAAAATTGAGAGATAACCACTCACGGTTCCAGTAACTCGATTTCTTCTAACCCGATTTTTGGGATGTTACACCATCAATTACTGCAAATGCCTAACATTAACATGCACTGAAAAGGATAGAGAGTCAGCACCAAGCCACTAACTATCACACTCTATGTGTAGACCCAAATCTCTTGGACTTGGTTTATGGAATTTTAGGATTATAATTTAGTTTGGTTTGATTTTTAATTTTTTCATATTAATATTTTTTGAATTTTTAATTTTACTTTAATAAAATGAGTTTTGTTTTAAAGTTTTTTTTTTGTGTGAGAATAAAAAACCTTTAGTTACATCAATTCAAGAGAATAAAATCATAATATTTATCTTGTTAGAAAACCCCCAACACTTCATTAGGAGGAGTAGCAAAAGTTTGCAAGCTTGACTTCCAAATAAGTCAAGCTTAGCCAACCAATCCACGACTAAATTTTTGCCTCTGGTTACATAACATATTTGCCAAAGTCCTTCCGAGTGTATAATCCTTTGTACCTTTTAAGAACTGTAATACCCAAATTTTCATTTCATCCTTGGTCAATGCCTTTACCACTTCTAAATTATCTGTTTGGATTATGACTTATTTGTGTCCTTTCTCAAGCATAATTAGGATTTCATCAAAAATACCCCATAGTTCTACTTCAAATAGAGTTCATGTGCCCAATAAGTGATTAAAATCCAAAATCCAATTTTTGTCCTTGTCTCGAAGCACTACTCCAGTCGTCGCTTTCCCAATGCCTCTTTCCACAGTAAACGATTTGGAGTGCAGGCTGAGGGAATTAACCTTTGCATCTTTTCAGCTTGCATCAAATTGGCATGCCCAACTCAAGGAAGCATTAATGATATCAATGGTTGGCCAAGAAATGTTTTGGAAGATATAATGGTTTCTATCCTTCCAGATACGCCAGAAAATCAAACCGAATACACTAGCCCAAAGAATTTGATGCTCCTACAAAAGCACATGACAACAAATATTAGATGAAAGCCAATTTTGGAAAGAGTCGGAGAAGAACCTTTTTTTTTTGCACTTGGAACAATAAGCTTCCAGACTTCTTTTGCAACCACACAATCACATAGCACATGAAGTATATCCTCGTCTTCATGTTCGCAGATGGTAGAAGAGGAACAATTATCCGACTCACGCCTTGTTCGCTTCGAATTGGTAAATAGTTTCTGTTTATATGCTAGCTAGAGGAAGAAATACTCTCTGCGAGACTTGATATTTTTAGATGTTTTTCCAATACGGGACTTTGGGATTCCAAGAGTCTTGCTTTAGAGACCAGTAAGCTCCTCGAACTGAGAAGGAACTACAAGCAGATGGCGCCCAAATAATTTTCGTAAACATTATTAACGAACAATAAATTTTCAAGTAACTAAAAAATCAATAACTTTTATATGATATATTTTGAAAAAGAAAGACTATATAAAACTTTTAAGTTATTTTCACTATTTTAAACATAAAATATTTATTTTTATATTATAAAAATTATTTGGGCCGTGCTCATTTTTAGTTTTGAGATCCTTAGTGCTTAAAGGTGTTTATGATTCGTGTCAGGTCGGGTTCGGGTCGAGTCCAAACATGACATTAACATATTTTATACTTGTTCAAACCCAGTTTGACTTGAAATATGGTCGAAATGGGTCTAAAATTTTGCCAAATTCGTCCATATTTACAAAAGACTAACCCAAACTCATTTTAGGCCCATCTATATTTTTTTATTTTTTTAAAAAATATTTATTTTACTTTATTTTAATATTTAATAATTTTATATATTTTTTATTTATTGAAATGTTTTATATAGTCATGTTAACATTAAATTATATATTTAGTATAGATTTAGTTTTTTAATGTGTTCTAAATTACATAATATATAAATATAACATAATATAAATGATTATAAACTTAAAAATGGGTCGGGTTGAGCTAAGCTTGGGCCTTGAAGGTTCAAGCACAAGTCCAACTCATATTTTAAATGGACTTAATTTTCTTATCCAAATTCATTTTCAAATTTAATATTTTTATCCAAATCTTTTCAAATTTCAGACGGACTTTGAACCTGGATGGGTGGCCCAACCCATAAACATGTAAAATATGACATAAAATGTAATACTTCTTTTAAACGAGAATTGCCTAAACTTGTAGACATAATATGCTCACGAGTTCAACCTGAGATGATTGCCAAAATGATCCATACAATCAATTTTAACTCTTCCTAAACTATTACTTTTTTTTATAGTGTATAACTCTATAAACGAAATTATGAAACTGTTATTAGTCTCATTTATTTAATTTTTTAAATATAAATTATGATAATAAACTCGAGTGAGAATGAGTAAATGGAAAGAGATAGGAGATAGTGAGATAGTGAGATAGATTGAGATGTTGGGCAGACGTGGAGCAAATTATAATGTTATATAAGTTGGATGGATATTTAGAAGTTGTTATCCATTGGTTGAAATGCAACCAAATTAGAATGATGTTCATAACCTTATCATTCCATTCAACTCCAACACCAATTCCAGCCTCCTCTGAACATAAGCGATAGGGTAGGGTTGCACACTGTGGGTTTTGCCAAAATAGACCCAGAGATTGGTTGGTTTTTGCCGCCAATATTAAATGACTTGGGTGGCAGTATTGACCCCCCTAATGCCCTAAACCCCCCCCCCCCAAAAAAAAAAAAAAATCTACCAATGGTCCTTTCTTTCTGCCCATAGAAAGGGGCCGTTCAGGCCTAAATTTCATTGACATATAGCTTGTATTGGCTTTTAACGGTAATCCCATAAGACCCCACTGCCAACTAGGGTTGAAATTCAGCCTGAATTTTGCAGGTAAGAAGGCTATCTCTAGGACCACTGTACCCCCCAACTATGTCACTGCCATTGGCTTTTCTTTCGATCTTTTCCTCACTGTTTAACCCAAACTCTTGATTAGTTTCAAATGCTGTGAAAGTAGCTAGATCAGCATCATAATGATTTAACATTGAACTTCGGCACCAGTGGTTAATCTGTCCACATCAGTGTTTGAATCTATTGACTTTGGCGTGGTTCATTCAATAATTTTTGGCCAAGGCTTCTGAGGTCCCCAAGTTCGACCATACTTTGAAAACACATTGAACTACTACTACTACCTACGTACGCATGTTAAGGCATTGCAATGAGTTCATGAGCCGTCACATTAAGAGTTTAATTGTATATAATCGACATAGCAGAAATTACAATAGGCAAAGTTAATTGCAAGAAAACAGAGAGCCAAACCTAGACTAGACCAGAATTAGCAACGTATATAGCTGCCTGCATTAGCCTGCAGGTTTACAGTTTCTTCCGCCGCCCTCAATAACATCGTATGCGACATATATTATATTATGATAGTAGTGCCAACCATTGAAATGTTTGGGAGAAAGAACAAAGGGTAATTAAATGCCAACATTTTGGTTCAAATTTTAACTTGAGAGAGTCTGTGACAAGAAAAATAATTAAATGGCAGTGACCGTGCAGGCTTCAGCCCCACAGCCAGAAATGACGATTAATCTTTTAGGCAGACGATGGACAGATGGAGGAGACTGATAAGTCAATGTCTATCCTTTGGTGAAATGAATGAAGTTTACAAGGTTAATAATGCCTGGTTTGTATTAAGGTTTTAAAATTACATACTCATTAATGTTTAATTATAGGAGTGAGTAAAATTCGATTCGATTCAAAAAATTCGATAAAAAATTAAATTTTGAATTAAATAGTTTAAGTTATTTGAGTTAATCGAGTTATTCAGATAAACTCGAATAAAAAAATTAAGTTTTTTGGTTTAACTCGAATATAAATACACAATTCGAGTTATCCGAAAATTCGAATAAAAAAAGTCAAAACTACGTCGTTTGATAAATTTTACCTTTGCTAAAGTTAAATATCAAAACCATTAAGTTAAAAGGTAAAACTATATCATTTTGATAAATGTTTACCCATTAAGTTAAAAAACAAAACCATTATATTGTTTATTTAGTTAAATAATCTTGTACTTCGTCTACTAGTTAAATAATTTGTCCATATAAAAGTAGGATTGAGTATAAATAATAGGATTCGTTAACTCGACTTGACTTGAAATTTTTTGACTCAATTCGATTCGATTCGAAAAATTTTCAAATTGAGTTCGGTTGCTAAAATAAGATTCGGCAACTCGAATAACTCGAATTTTTTTAACTCAATTCGACTCGACTCGATCAAATACTCATCCTTACTCAACAGGTCAAAGAGCTTGTAGAAGTTTAATAGATATTCTCAAATTTTATTTATTTTAAGAAAATATTTTAATCATGAATAATTGGAATTAAAAGACTTGAAAACAGGTGGCTGAGCCAAGGCTCTGGCTCCTAAAATGGAAACTTTTTCATTTAGATTTTTTATAATTTATAAAATTTTGAATTAATAATGGTAAAATTATATTTTAACCTCCAGAAATGATAAAAATTTGATTTAATCCTTTAAAAATTATAAAGATATAAACTATTAAAATAGTAAAATTATATTTTTACTATTGTAAAAATATACAATTTAATTTCGCTCCACCCAAAAAAAATAATTTTCTAGCACTGTCATTATTGAAAATAATGATATATAATACACATAATAAGTAAGACATTACAAATTAATACACAAAAATGCTCGAGAAAGATAAACTAACACTAATTGTGACAATAGAAGAATTTTAAAACAAACTAAATATACACTACTGTTTTATCAGACGGTCAAAAATTGCACCATAATCCCCTTAACTAACATAAGTCAATCAAAAATCTGCTACCAAAAGTTCCAAAAAATCTACGACATTAGTGATGCACAAAGTTGGAGAACAATTTTCAATAGATATAACAACAGCCTTTCCTTAATAAATACCATATGTATACATATATTAAAACACAACTAAAAACTATATCCATAACTAAAATCACTATTACTTCCTATCACAGTTTTCTTCTAAAAATCAAGTGGATAAAAGTAAAAACTACCGAAGAGAAATTAAAATTATGTCGTTTTTAATATTTAACATGTTGAAACGTATGTTGTACATAAATGTAGAATACCGCTATTGAAAGAAGAAAAGGGAAAAGTCAGACTAAGACAATTGTGGATGGAAGATGAGAAGAAGTTGAGTGGGCACCAATTTTCTTCTCTCCTTTCCATCATCACTAAATAATATTTTATCATTGTCTCCTTCCTTTAGAAAAAGAAAATAAAATAAAATCTTTTTCATTTTGGGTTCAAATACTTTTCTACCACCTACACTGCTGACTACCAAAAGCAAAGAACAAAAGACATAAGCAAACAAAATAAAAAGATATTGTGTTCCAATTTCAACACTCTCCACTTTTCACCTTTTTCCTTAGTGTGTGTTTTGGTGTATCTAAACACCCTTTTAATCCGTCCTACTCTCTCTAAATTAATGGGGAGATTTTGCACCCTCCAACCAAGCATGGATCACGGCTCTAGGGTAAAATACACTTAATCAGTCAGAAATTTATTTTTGGAAGAGTTGGAATTATTAATTTAATTTAGATGAATTCGATTTTTTTTAGTCTGTATTCCATAAACCATCCAAGCACCTTGTTTTGGATCGATTTTTGATTTATCGATTTTTCTTACTCAATCATACATGTGATGATGAGTACTATTAAGAGACATTTGGCTTACAAAAGGTAAGATTATCTTTGGTAATTGATTTTCGGGATATAAGATTACTTAAAACAAACATAATATTATTCCACTAACTTCCAAGTATTTTCATCATGATATTTTATTCAAAATGATGACTACTTAATATTTTTTACATTGAACCCAATGAGTGGCTTCAATGGTAAAGAGGATGTTGTTCATCTTAGGAGACTCGAGTTCGAGCACCTGTGTGTTCAAAGTGTGTGTGTTGTCAAAGGGTTAAGAAAGTATGAACAGATACTACCATCTAATCACACCAATATATTCAATATATATATATATATATATATATATATATATATATATATATATATTACATTAATAATATGAAAAAAAATTATGAAATTGAAATTGAAAACAAATTATTTATAAGAATAGATCGTTTTGAATAGTAAAAGATAGTGTCACCAATATGTTAGACGACATCAATTAAAAAAATTAAATAAAAAATAATAATATTTGAATTTAAAAGGGTGACGAGGGAATGGCACCCCTTTTTCAATTTTTTTTTGTAAGTTTGGATGGGCGGTGCCATTAGGGAGGTAACGAAATTTAATGGCAGAGTAACTATTTCGTAACAAAACGATAATATAAATGATTAAAACGTAACATTTCAAACATAAAAAACTAAAATGCAATCTAAAACAAACAAAAGTGACTACTTTTATAATTTACCCTACTATTAATTTATAATGACTAATCTTTAAAATTATTAAATTTATTAATACAATACCAATCATTTATATCTCACGTTTTTTACTAATAATTTTATTTAATAAAAGTTTAACATCTAAAAGCATATAAATAAAAATTTAATTATGAGTTCACATATTAACAAAAACATAATAAAAACAATATTCTAAAGAGATGTAACTTGATCAACAAATTAACATATATTATGTTAAAAAAACTTAGAAGTATAATTACACTTTGGTATTATAAAATTATGGTATATAATCAGTATCTTATTCCTACACTATGAATTATGTAGCATTTTAATAAAAAGTTATTAATTATTATTATGTTATTAATCATTTATTTTTAACAAAGGTTGGTGTAATATTAAGATATATTGCGTTTTTAAGACACATAAAAAGTTTATTTCACCTCATCAAAAGTAACAGTCTTATTTAAAACCTCTAAATGTCCAACATTAATATTTGAAAAACAACATCGAAACGAATAGTTACCCGCCACAAATCCCTCAATTGAGTACAAAGATTATAAAAAATGGATAATCTCAACTTTTAACATATCTTCGTCATAACACCATTCACCATTATCTAAAATCAAAGCATCAATGTGAACAGAGTGAGCTATTAAATTCAGCAGCCAAAATACAGAATTAAGGCTAGTTAAGTTGTGCATGCATTTTCATTGTGAGCAGAGTGAGCTGTCTGTGATTGACTTCAGCTTTGAGGATTGGAGTCCCCCATTGCTCCCTGCGTTCAGATTTGGCATTTGAAAACTTATGGTTTAGGTGAGCGGTCGAGATCCCAAACCTCACAGCACTTCCATTTGCTGACCCAAAATCACCTCAATTTACAATTCTACTCCTTCACAAGTCAATGCAACAATTCTCATCAAAGATTTAAATCCCAATCGTGATTATAGACATCATAGTTATTAATTTATCACTCCTCATTGTAAATAAAAACAAATTGAGTAAAAGTTTCCATATTATATTATTTTTACCAAAATATCCATTAGTTATAGTGATTACTATTTAAGACACAAGACCCAAGTAAGGAACTGTAAAGTAAAATGGGCGAGTATGGTATTTTTAATTTTATACTAGGATATAGGATGATGGACGGTGTTTACAGCTGTTGGCTGACTCCAGGTTCAGTAAGTTGGTGACCACCAGGGGGGAGGGGAGGGCTAAAATTTTCAAACGAAAAACGGCTCTTCCAACGAGGTCAAACACCCAAAATTATAGTCACGAAATTTACTCTAAACTCGCCAGTGGCCGACAGCATGTTCCTCTCTTCACATGCAAACAAAAATTCTACTTCTTCTCATGTGTGTGTACTTTCAATCCTCCCGCCCTTCTATTCCATTCCGCCACTGCGTTTACATATACATACATACATACATGCATGCATACCCTTCGTATGTATTTCAATCATGTGTAAGAAATAAAAAACAATGAGACCCTTTTTTTCTTTCTTTTCTAAATTATATATATTAAAACGAAGTACTGAAATTAATATTATGTTCATAGAAGTAGAACAAAAAAAAAAAGCCTAAGCATTAATGCATGGACTCTGCATTTCATATTTGTTTGGGTTTTTTTACTTGAGATTTAATTTCCGGATAAAATGCAAACCATCTCTGATTCCAGATTTCCTCACCAATCGGTTCAAGATGCAGAGATGGTAAGCAATTTAACTTTGCATCATGGAAAAAGAAGAGGAATATTATTACAAGGACTAATTATTTTTGTAGTCTCAAATTGAAAAGAGGGAATTCAGTGAGGAATGGTGAGAAAATCTGGAGGAGCATCGTGGCATAGCCTTTCCAGAAGCTGGTCTTGTTGAGTTCTTGTCTTCTTGGACATAGGCTCAGGTGATGAAGACACTGATGCTGATGATGCCACAGACCAGGAATCGTTTGAGCTATCGGAACTAAACGAGACATCCATTACCCCATTTGGGCTCCCTGGAATGGAACTGAACCTGCGCTTGTTTGATTGGTTGCCTTCTACTCTTGTTGTTGCCCATTCCATTATCAACTCACAGCATTCGTTTACCTTGTCCTGCTTTACAAGTTGATTAGGGAAAATTAGGATCAGGCTGAATTTTGCATAGAGAAATTTTAGAAAAAATGGAGATGAACAATACCTTGTCAATTCCCAGGATGCCTAATAGCTGGTTGTGGTATTCTACTCTAAGATTAGGCTCTACACTATCCACAACATGCAGCATTGTAGCAGTGGCCATTACAGAAGGAAGGTAGCACATGAACCTAGAATCTGCCCATGAAAATTAATATAAGAATTTGAGAATAAAAAGATGAAAATTTGAGGCAACAGATTACGGAGTGCATCCAATTAACCTGAAATGAGAGACAGCAGAGTGCGGTGGCATCTCCTAAGAAATTCCCAGCAAAGACGGTCCTTTAATCCAAGCCTCCTTGTAATGTAATCAAGGAATGAAAATGGGGTAACAGGGTTCATCTTCCATTGAAGGGAAGAGAGCACCAAAATCTCCATTCTTTGGATAGTTTTGGCCTCAAACACATATCTGGTCTCCTCCACCTGAACAGATCAACATATATGAGACCAAGCAAATGAATAGAATGACAACAAACTTGGCTATTAACCAAACATATGTACTTGTAAATCCAGAAGTAGAGGCACTTGGGTTTCCTCCACTTTGGCTGCAAGAGAAAGACAAGCAACAGCAGCTAGTTGAGTCATCCATGGCTTCTCACTTTGGAGCCGGAAGCTAAACAAGAACCTATCGAGATAGTTGACAGCTAGAAGAGCAGTGAGAGCAGAGAAGGAATGGTGAGCACTGACTTTCAACACCCATTCCACAGCTTCACGGCGAGCCCCAGCTAGATTCCCATTGGTTTGAAGACTATCGTACAGTTGATTCCCTTCTTCCTTTGTAAATAAAGAAGAAAGCTCATCATCTTCCCAGAACAAATCTTGTTCTAACAAGATCGGAAAAGGGTTTAATTTATTATCATTATCATTAATCCCATTATTGAAACAACGCTCATCTTCATCCTCCTCCCAGTTTTCTTCTGAACAATAAAGAGCATCGAGAACAAATGAAGTGTTTTGATGATTGAAAGCCATTTGTTCCACCAAAAAAGAAAAGCACCACCACTCCTATTCAGATCTTTGTTTCCATTACAGAACAGAGAAGAAGAAGGAGAAAGAGAGGGCAAAAGACAGAGGCAGAGGCATCTCTCTGAGGGTGTGAGCAGTAGGCAAAGGACGAGTATTTGTTTTGAGGGATGTCTGCTCTGCTCAGCATCAAAGGATGGGGGTAGTACTTAGTACAACTTAAGTAGTAGGGAGACGGAGGAAGAAAAGTTTTGTAATTTAATAAGGGAAAGTCGACCCAGTCCCAGACCTGAATCATGGCCCATGCATCGCATTTACTGGACACGTGACATTCTTTACCTTCACTCTCTGCAATTGGACCCCATTCCTATTTCACCTTACAAATTTATATCATGATTGTTAATTTTGTTGCGATAAATATTTATAATAATAATTAATGACTTGATTAAAAATAAAATATTGATGATGAGGTGGATTTTTTAATTATAAAAAAATAAAATCCTAATAATAATGTAATTGATCCGATTTTAATTTAAATCATATATGTGATAATAAATGTTTTTAATCGTTAGACTAATATACGAGATTCATGATGAAATAGAGTTGAATCGACGTTTTGGAACTCTCAAGGGGTGAACGTAGATAGAGGTTGAAGTGGGCAATTTCTTTTATTTGGAAATTACAAATTAATTTGATTAGTGTGGGGAAGACAGAGGAATATCATTAATGGTAGGTCTGAAAAAAGGCTGTCAAACTGTTTTGTGTTGCAGAGGAAAATTCATAAAAATGGACAAGTGGGTGGGCTGTGGGAGGGAAACAAAATTTTTATCACAAAAAAACAAATATATTATTAACTGAATACAAACAATTTTCACACTTGTTTACATTAAATGAGATTGTACCATTAATATATCATTGTTTCATCATTAACTATCAAACTACATTGTTTAATTTTTTTATTTCTCTTTTTCTAATGGACTCAATTATATATTGAGGGTTAAGATAGACGATAAAATGTAATACGTTTAGTTTATTTTTTATCTTAAGTTATAATATTTAATTTTATCATTATTATTATTTTTATATTAATAGTAGGTAAATACACCCCATTCAAATCCACTCTATAATTTTTAACCATGATTTTAATAAGTTGAGGAGCATAGTAAAAATTCAAGGGGTCATAACTCCCTTAAAATGTTAAATTTTTTTATGTGAACTCTTTATAATTTATAAAATTTTAAATTAATAATAATAAAATTATACTTTAATCCCTAAAAATAATAAAATTTAATTTAATGTTTTAAAAACTATAAATATATAGACTATTAAAATAATAAAATTATATTATTACTATCAAAAAATATATAATTTAATTTCGACTCAAAATAAATTTTCTAACTCATTTTAACTCTTTTTAAACTAACGAAATATTAAATATATTTATTCAATTTTATTTGATACTAACTACTTATTCAACCCATAATTTATATTTTAAGCTTATTATTTTTATTAAAAAAATGAGTTTTAACCTAAATCATTAAATATATATTAAATGCAACTAATGTTATGAACCTAAATCATTACATATATAGTGGGTTTTTTTTTCAATCAATGACATCTTTTTCTTTTTTCAAATTATTAGGTTTTTAGCCTAATTGTTAGTTCTTTTATTTTTCTCCAAACTTTAAGAATCAAGTTCATTTATTCAATTTTTAAAAATCAACTTATTTAATTTGTAATATTTTATATTTTATAATAAAATTATTTAACATACTTTAATTTATATAATAAATTAATTTTAAAATTTTTTATGTTAACAACTAATAATAACATATATTAATTTTAATAAAAATATAAATTAAAATATTTCATTATAAAAAAATTTCTTAATGTATAATAAACTAATAATTTATATTGAAATAAATGTTTTTTGAAATAAATTAATGATCAAACTGACTAGACAATTAATTTTCGGTTCAATAATTATTATAATTTATTAAAAAATCATAAAAAACAAAATAGTTATTTAAAAAGTATAAAATTCGGTACAATTAATCCATTTGATTTGCGATCAATCAAATTATTGTCTTGTTCTAAATTGGTGTACCAGTTGATTATCGATTTGACTGATTTATTTGGCTCGATTCCGAAAGCATTGATTGAGATGTAAACAAAGCAAATCTAAATTTGAGATCAAACTCAAAATAACTTGAACTTGAAAAGATTCAAACCCGAAATAACCCAACTTGAACCCACCCAAACCTGCCCAATTGCCACTTTTACTATTAATCATATAATCATTCATTATACGAACTTAATCAAATGAATTATAATTAGTCGTACATTCAACAATCCAATTGAATCGTTTCTATACAAGTGTAATGACATTACGTGCATTTGCATTTACCTAATTATGAACGTAATGGAATGAATTATAATTTTAATCATAAAATCATAGATACTATTTAATTGAACTATGTATAAATGTAATTAAATGGATCAGACTATTATTCATACAATCATTAATTATACGAACATAATCGAATGAATTATATAATTAGTCGTACACTCAATGATCCAATTGAAGTGTTTATATACAAGTATAATAACATTATGTGCATACACTTTTTCCTAATTATGAACCTAATCGAATGAATTATACAATTAATCATACAATCATTAATTCAATTGGATTATTCTATGGATGAATGTAATGACATATTGGTGTACTAGTAATTTTAAGAACCTTAAAATAATTTTATAATTAAAATATAATAAAAATACAATCTTAAAAAGTCAACTTTATTGGCTGCAAGGGGTTTAGCTCCTTGAAAGATTACTAATACGTGGTAGAGCCTCGGAGGTTTTCAGAAATAATTTTAAATGCTAAAATATTTTAAAATAAAAAAGAAAATAATTAAAAAAATATTAATATAAAATTTAAAATTCTTTTATTCAATTTTCAAGTGAGAGAGAATCAATGAGAAAAAATTTAATTTTCACACGTGATTAGAACTTCATGGTGCACTTCTCAAAACAATTTAACTTGTAATCAGGTTTATAAATGGCTGCTTCAGATTTACTTTTAAGATCCAACGTCTAAGATTCAAGTTCGAATGGGAATCGCACCACTGAAAAATTATATTAATAAATTAAAATACGTTATAATTTTTTGTACTCTTTGAAATTTTGAATTCTTTAAAATCATTAACAAAATTTGTAGTCTCTCGCTCAATTTCAAATGAAGACTACATCCTACTAAATGTTGATGACTCGACTTTTCATAATGGTTTATTGTTATAAAGGAATGTCCCATACTAGAGGTAGAAAGAATCTGCGACTAATATTGTAAAATTTATGGTAATAAAATTCTTGAGATGTTTGGTTCACGGAATCTCACATTACAATGATAATATAAGATTTTAGAATAACATTCTCATGTTTGGATTCCAAAGAATAAGTTAAGTCGATAATCTTACATTTTTAAGAATATCAAACTTTCGAAAAATATGGGTAATTTCAAAACCATAAAAAAGTATACATTCTATGTACCTTTGAATGCATTTAGACCACTTACCCAAACTATGAGTGCTACTCATGAGACATCAACAACCCATATTTAATGAAATGAAAGAAAGAAGAGATGTTGAAGTAAGTACTGGCTTCCACTTTCTCTTATCTCATGGTGGTGGAGTGGGAGAAAGCAAACACTTGAAGCCCCCAAACCACAAAACACAGAGATGTAAAGCAAAGGCAGAGTTGTCACCCTCTCTTTTCCAAATATTTCAACCCACTTTATGCTCTGTCTTACGGCTACATGAATCATGAATCCCATCTTTTTTAACTAACTGATAAAACACACTCACTCACAAGCAAACAAAAGCCTTTGCATGCCTACCCAGTACATCCCCAATACTTTCTTTTTTATTATTATTACTATCCGGATGAGTTATTGTCGCGAGTTAACTCAATAAAAGATTGAATCTCTTTTTTTTTTGATATTTTTCATATCTGTTTTTCGATTTATATTCGGGGTTCATCATTACATTCAATATTTGCTGGTTAAAAGATTGGCTATTAATATAATGATATTTTCATATTTCATTATTTTTATATGAATGTTTAAATAAAACAAATAAAAATGCAATGTTTAAAGAGGGTTTAATATAAATTACTTTTTTTTTGTTGAATTACAAAGGAAAAGTAAAGTTCTAACAACAACGCGACTGACGCGACTCGTACTCAAGTCACAGCTAATCGTATTGAATATAAATTGCTTTCTGAGCAGGAATTTAATGCCATTTTATCCAAAAACACATTAGAACGTTCAAAATAAGTAATGTTGATTGGGGGATAGAAGAGACTATTAAAACCTTACATTCATTTTCTGTATTTTCTTTATGTTTCGAAAAACACCACCATTGAAACACGTTTAATTCTTTTTTTTTCTTTTCAATTAAATTTAAAATAGAGTCAAGTCAGATGTATTCTTAGTTGAATGAAAAAGTCAAATAATAAAGTGGAAAAGTTGAACGGAAAATAAATTGAATGTACTTGATTAGAAAGAAAAGTTAGAGAAAATAAAATAAAATATAATAATTTTTCATCCTAATACATAAAATCAACCATTTCAAATAAGAGACAAAAATGGAGTTATGTATGTTACTTTAAAATTATACAATTTTCAATTTTTCTTTCTTTGTTCTTATTTTTTAACTCTATCAAGTAATTGATGAAAAAAAATATTTTTTTTAAAAATTTTCATCTTTCCTATCAAACACATTTATAAAAAAAAAACTTATATTTCTTATCTTTCTAATTTTTTACCGATTTTAATTTTTAATTTTTTTTCACTCTATTAAGTAAAGCTATCCAGTTCATAGAAAAGGATTAAATGAAATAGTGACACCACATCATTCATTTTTTTTCTAATATTTTAATACCACATCAGCATTTTCATCTTGAATTTCAATTTAAGCTATTGGAAAGGAATATTATCCCTGTTTCATACAATGCTTACTCCCAATTCACATTAGCAAGGACGAGAAAGGATTGTATGAAACTATGATTTTATGTCATCCCCATTTCCTTTCAATAGAGAAATGACAAATAAGATTTTTCTTCCTGATTTTCAGTTTTTTTTAGTTGGATTTGAATTTTTTCAAGAAGAAAAAACTGAAAATCAAGAAGAAAAATCTGATTTATCATTATCTTATTGAAAATAGATAAGATAATATGAAATCAGAATTTCATACAACCTTTTTTTTAGCAAGGATATCTTTGATACTTTGCTTGTGAAACAATTTTAGGTTTTTTATGTGATGAAATCCCAAATCTTTATCAACTCCATCTCCAAAAATACATATAGACAAAGATGTATTTTAGTGTGATGGGAATCCATTGCTTTAGGAAGAAGGAGACGCATGTAGAGGTTTTGCACCCCTCATACGTTGTTTTCTTTGCTTTGCTTTTGCCCTACTCCTACGGGCTCGATCTCCAAGGAATTAAGCTACTGGTTTAAGAGAAGAAGAATAAAAGGTAAAGAGGGTGAGTGGTAGTGGGTGAGAGAGTAAGACACAAATAGAAGGAAAGTGGTTGAAATAATGGAGCTTGTGTTGCTCTCCACCCCCACACTCACGTACGTATACATGGACCTATACTTTTACCATATACCATATTCAAGATTCTGGAACAATTTTATGATTAATTTATCATGTTTTACTTTTATTTTTTTAATTCCAATCAAACATTTAAAATTTAGTTTTTTTTTTCGTTTTCTTCATGGACCAATATTTCTGGAAGCGTGGTCAAAAGTCAGTCTCAAACAAAATGCATTACAGGACTAAAAACTGTACTGATAAGACCAGGGTGAGTATCACATAATTCACGGCTCTTGAATGGAAAATCTTTGATCCTCTTACTCGAGAGAGTGTGGGAGCAAATTATACCGACCGGGGCGAGCAATTGATTTTGTTCATCCAGCTGTGCAGTGGACCCTCCCCACAGTACTTGCCGGTCCACCCACTGACCATAAGACTAGTCTGAGTCTAATCATCGTGCTTGTCTCCTAATCATGATTCAACCTATAGCTTTGCATTCCACTCAACCATACATCATGCTACTTAGTACTCTGAATCATTCACATTACAATTCCACCAAGTACCATATCTGTACATGACGCAAAACCATGGTAGTCATTTCGCAATTTGTAATTACCAATAAGCATTACATTCCATCACTTTTTCTTAGGGTAATTGCTCAAATAGAATCCATTTTTTTTTAGAGATTGTTCACGTAAAGATCAAACCGTTTAAAATGATCACATGAAGATCTAATCTTTATAAAAATACTCAAATAAAAGTTAAATTTTTTAAAATTGTCAAATAAAGGTGTTCAAATCAGAGCTTCTCAAATGTCATATATCAGATTTCAAATTATGTTTTGTTTGTTTTCTTTTCTTTTCGAGTAATATCTAATTTAGGTATTATGTGTTTCATTCTAACGATATCAACACTTACCTAATCTTTTTTTTACAAATTAGGTAGAAATGCGTGAAAAGCCCTTATTTAAACACTTCTGTAAAATGTAATATCTTATTTGATTATTTTAAAAGGTTTGATCTTTTTGTGAAGAACCTCTACAAGATTGAACCCTAATTTAAGCATTTATATAACAGAAATTACCTTCAAACTCTTAGTCATTGCCAACTCTATTGGTAATGAGGACCCAGTTCCACAGTTGGAGAGGAGATGGACTATGTTCCTTCAATTTCATATCAAGGCATTGATAATACAATTTCAAATAGAAAAAGACAGCGCAAAGTTGAAACCATTGAATAAAATGCCGCATTCTATATATAAGAAACCTAACTTGAGCTACTTCAAATATTCAAAAGCAATAGCACATGCTATACTTTGACTACAGGGATTTTTATTTTCTTGTTTCAACTGTGGGAGATTTGACCATCCAAAACACCTACATGTACAGAAAGAAAATGTGTCTTTTGTCTTTCATAACAACTCATATACATTCTTGCAAGAGTCAGGGAATGGAGTTATCTGCCATTTTGACTAGTAGCGTTTAACAACTGGACAAGCGGACCAGCTGAGCTTGACTGCTCTGACTCACATAAATGTCCAGTTTCAGGCCTTCAACCACTACAGCAGAGTTTGGTGATTGTGCCCATCATCGTAAACAGTACGAAGAACGATCGAACATGTGAATTGCTGCCTAATCCCGCAGGCATTCCACTCTGTTGTCTTAAAGTGAACTCATAACCAATCATCCTAAGTTCATGTAAAGCCCACACCTAAGTAAAAGCATCTCAAGAAAAGCTTTGTAATATGATAAACAGAGGAGAAAGATGTAACAAGTCAACAAAGGGAGGCTCTATTCGATCACTTTTTCCTCTTTGTCCTCATTTATAGCTAACCTGAGTGTTAGTCAAGAATCATCTATTACATTGAAAATTATAGGTCAGTCACAAAACTTGAGAATCTCAATACCAAAATGAAATATTTAAACATGGGTTGGCACTAGTAAGAGTGAGTTTGATTGTAATTTGCTTTCTTTACTGAAAATATGAATAAATTAATCTTTTTGCGTTAAATTAAATAGAAAATTGGTCCTTATGTTAAAAAATTCATTATTTTTACCGATAAGAACTGATCCCTATATAGTAGTATGAGGTACACATGGTGTTAGTCTGTCAATCACGCTAATTTTTAATAGTACAAATGAACGAATTTTTTAATGAAAAAAACCAATTTACTCTTTGATCTAATGTATAAGGAGTAATTTATTTATTTTTTTAGTAGAAAGGACAAAATGCAATTTCATTTTTAGTACAAGGACTTTCATGATACTTTTACTTGTCTTTAACCTACGTAATTAGAATGAATTGTCTTATTTTATTACTATAAATTGTCCTCTATTTAGGGTTGAGCAAAACTCGATTCAAATCGAAAAATTCGAAAAAATTTTCGAATTTCGAATTATTCGAATCGAGTTATTCGAGTTAAAAAAATCGAGTTGAATTTTTTTTTCGAATTTCAAGTTCGAATAGAGTTTAATTTTCGAATTCGAATTATTCGAATAATTCGAATAAACCGAATAAAACTATATTATTTTTAATTTTAAATTTATATTACCCAAACCCAATACCCAGGCCCAATTTACTATACCCATTTTCTCTCAAAACCCAAACTATTAATCTTACCCAATTTTTCCCTAATATTTAAAAACCATTAACAAACTAAATCCAAATATTTTTAAACCCAAATATAATTTCATTCTTCAAAAACACTCATAAACTAAATCCAAATATTTTTAAACTCAAATATAATTTTATTCCTAAATAACACTCATAAACAACTCCTTTTCATGTCTAAATTTATTGTTCCTTTTTTGTTTATTATTATTATGGTTAGGTGTACTTATTTTATTTTTATTTGGAAAAGAAATTGAAGATATTAACTTTGTAAACCCAAAATCTATTTTTTCTTCCTAAAAAAAACCCTAAATTAAAACTCTCAAAAGAATAAACTTAAACTATTCTACAATGATTTTGTGTTATTACTATTCGTTTATTTGACTTTTGTTGTGTTGTTTTTATTTTTTGTTTTGTTGTTTGGAATGGTGTTGTCGTGTAGGTTTTTACTATATTTTAAACTTTTGTTTATGTTTTTTTATAATCTTGTTGTGTTATTGTTGTTACTTGAATTTATGTTCTTTACTTGAACTTTTGCTTATTTTTTTATTATAATCTTGTTGTGTTGTCATTATTTACTTAGATTTTTTTCACTTATTTATTTCAATTTTTCATTTTATAGTCATGTTTAAAAACTTTAAATAAAAATATATTTTTTTAAAAATTACATAAAATTAAACAACATCAAATTAATTTTCTTAATTTAACTTGAACAAATATATTCGATTCGATTCGAATTCTATCTCACTCGACTCGATTCGTAAAAATTTCAAATCGAGTTAGGATGATGAAATAGGACTCAAAAACTCAATTAAATCGAAAATTTTTCATTCGATTCTATTTGATCGAATGCTCACCCTACCTCTATTTATGAGGTTAAATTGGAAAATATTCATGTAAAATAGGAAACTAAAATCAAGAACTTTGAAGTAAAATACAAAAAAAGAAAAGAAAAATAAATTCTTCTAATTGGGAATACTACTAAGAGTAGATTATTTGTTTTCCTCTATATATTTAGCAACTTTGGGGTCTTGTGGCCAATTACTCACAGAAAGGCGTCGACGCGTAAAATGCTCTCCAATAAATCTTTCTGCATGGGATGGGTACTTTGTTTGAATGTAAGCTCGCAGACACTCATGGTATGAGAAATCTATCCATCCACCATCAGTTCTAACAACAAAGAGACATCTTGTATGTCTAAATTCAGGATGTCGATCGACCTTAAAAGAAGGAGAGTAAGCACATTATTGGAGCCAATAGAAATTTATGTCAAAGACATACATAGAACATATAATGATCTATATATGGAAGGCAACATTCTGCTAACTAAGTTGCATCCAACCACAATAGCTACTAAACATTAAAACCACCTTCATTTCAACAGTAAGAAAAGCCAAATCAACAGGCAGATTAAGAGAAGCAAAATAGCAGATTCAATGTCTCCAAAATAGAGGAAAGAATGCATCAGTCGAAAGGTTCAAATTGTTGATCCATGTCCCAACAATTGCATGCAACCACAAACAGAGATATGCATACATGTATGTATCTGTAAGAAGACTTTATGACTTATGCTATGTTTGACAGGAGTATTATTTGTTACGCATGTTTTAGTATATGAGTGAGCCATAAACTAATTAAATTGGTAATGTTTAGCTATTCTCATGACTTATTTTTAGCAAAAATTAATATTTTTCGCTTATTTTGAAAGTGTCTTATTTTTTTATAAGAGTTCTTACTCAATCTTTCTAATTTCAAATTTAAAATTGTGCTAACTAGTTTTTATTTTATGTCTAACTATTGTAATATATATGTAATAAATGAGCATTTTCCTCGTGTTATTACATTAGTAACCAAACAAGGCATTAGAATAAAGAAAACGAAACTGAAATATTGTTTTTTTTTAAATAGATGAGAAAAATTCCAATCTTGATAAAGGAAAAAAATTGGGGTGTTAGTCCAATTTTTAAGTGCAAGGGAAGTCTGAGCAACCTAATTTTGTATTGTGTTGTTGGTTAAATGGGTACTTGAGACAGAGAGGGAGGGAGGGAGAGAGAATGTCATGCTGCCATGTAGGCAAAAGTATGCAAAAAATACATGATGCATGCATTCACCACTCACCTGAGCAAGAAGGCCAAAAGGAGATTCTTCTCAATCACAATTTGAGATAACTGGAGATTATATCAGCAAGAAGCAAGGGATAAAACGTGACAAATTCATAGAAAAGGAACTAAGGTCCAAAACATGGTAGAACCATGATTGAAACTCAGGGCACCATTTTACATTCAGTGGGAATTTATTCTTCTAAATCACGGCTTACTGAGCCAAAAATAAATTAGAAAACCCATAGTTTGTTCTTCTAAATTGCACAATTCGCCAGATGCTGCAACAACTATGAAGAAAACAACACTTAACCACAAGGAACAGAGAATGGTAGCTTATCATTTAGTTATTTGAGTAAATTCAAAGCAAATACAGGTAGGAGAAATTTTGAAAGTAGGACATAAGAAACAAAGAGCTTTGTTCTTTTAAGTTTACGATAGATATTATCCAGATATGAAACCACCAAATTGATCTACAGAACAGACTTGACTATGGAAATACTTTGAAGTTTTTTTATCCAGAAGATATGTTTGATTATCTAGCAACTCAACCAAAACAGTGAAACCCCCAACAAAAGGTAATGCCAACAGAAACTCACCATAATAGAATAAACTCCACATCCAATTTTATCTACAGAATCTGGATGATAACGAAGAAGCATCTCTACTACAGCTTCCTCATCTGCAACAGTTAAGTGTTCCCCATCCTTATACCTAACAATAGGAGAAAAATAATTAGAAGGAAGAATCATTGACGAAGTTGACTAATATTTAACATTGTTGCACTGTATACACACTGATTCAACTTATTCACTGCTTCATCCAAAGAGTATCTAAAAAATGTTAGCTTGATTTTCTATTAGTGGTGTGAATCGTAGGTTCTAAGTCAAAACTTAATTTCATTAGTAATTTTTCTAAAATGTAGCTACATTACCACTCTGGAGAATATTTTCCATAATAACCTCAGAAGGGATGTTTAACATATTGAAAGTTTAAGACAATTTAGAGAGTTCCGTTTTTGCTTATTTATTTGGTTTCCCAAATTTTCACAAGATGTAAAAATATCTGCAGCTACAGTCTACCTACTTGATTCTAGCACATGTATAACCCAACCACACAGAGAATTATTCTCTGCAATTTATTTGATAGTGTTCTTTCTCTCTATTACTAATTTGGATAAAATATAAAATTGGATTATAATGTCTGTACAGCCAATGTATACAACATCCCAGCTCTGCTTTCATTTTCTCATGTCCTTGATAAGAGAAGATAACCTCAGAGACCGATATAGGAAACTTAGCGGCAGTGTTTTGAATAGCAGGCAAGAAGATGATTAGGCGACATTAAAAAGCTCTTTTGCTGACACCATTAGATTCCACATTCCTACTTACACAACTTCTTTTAAATACAAACAGGAAGTATAATTTTCATCCAAGCAATAAAAAGCAATGTTTTTGAAAGCATTCAAGATTTATCCACAAGATTGAACAAGTTCCTACTCTAATCGCAAAGAGAAGCAACTGCAACGCCACCATGCCAAGCTTGATCATTTGTTAGAAATTCAAGTTAACATCAGCATAAATATGGGACTAAACTTTAATACATTAGAAATTCAAGTTGCTTTTTTTACTTTTGCTCTCTTGTTCAGGGTTTAGGGTGAAAGATTAACTATATTGTATTGATTAAGCGATACGTATATGAAATCATATCAGTAAAGATTCAAATGAATTATATGCAAATGGAGCCTAAAATAAATGGTGAAAATGACAAGAGCTGTGAGACTGACCTATAATCACGAAGAATCTTTCTAGCGAGCAAAATCCTAGGACGGATATCACGAAGAATCTCTTCCTCCTTATCCTTCCATTTCCTGTAATCAGGATCATCCAACATATGGTACTTCTTCGGGTCCCTCACGCTAGGCACCGCACTGCTCTTCTCCGCGGAGGATACTTCCTCTTCGAGCCCAGCCGACTCTGCAGCAGCGCACCAAGGACGACGAGGAGACGATGGGATTCCAGCTGCAAAAAGGTTGTATCGTTGCAGCCGAAGGCGGAGCAGTGGGATGCCTTTACGAAGCAGAGGAGCAGCCATGGCTCAAGTGTGGCTGCGTAACTGAGGATCACTTAATTCGTCGCCTTTTTCCAAGGGATCGAGTCGATGCGACGCCGTGTTTCAGGACGTGACCAACTTGGACCGGCTGAAGCCTATTTCTTTTTTCTAGCTTTTTACTTTTTTTTTTCTCGTACAGGCTAAGTTTCGTACCCTTAAATATAAACCAGAATAATGGTGAGTATTTGATCGAATCGAATGAAAAATTTTAGAGTTAATCGAGTTTTCAAGTTTTATTTCATCATCCTAACTTGATTTGAAAATTTTACGAATCGATTCGAGTGAGATAGAATTCGAATCGAATATATTTGTTCGAGTTAAATTAAGAAAATTAATTTGGTGTTGTTTAATTTTATCTAATTTTTAAAAAACATATTTTTATTTAAAGTTTTTAAACATGACTATACAACGAAAAATTGAAATAAATAAGTGAAAAAATCTAAGTAAACAATGACAACACAACAAGATTATAATAAAAAAAATAAACAAAAGTTCAAGTAAACAACATAAATCCAAGCAACAACAATAAAACAACAAGATTATAAAAAAACATAAGTAAAAGTCTAAAATACAGTAAAAACCTACACGACAACACCACTCCAAACAACAAAACAAAAAATAAAAACAACACAACAAAAGTCAAATAAACGAACAGTAATAACACAAAACCATTGTAGAATAGCTTAAGCTTATTCTTTTGAGGGTTTTAATTTAGGGGTTTTTTAGAAAGAAAAAATAGATTTTGGGTTTACAAAGTTAATATTTTCAATTTCTTTTCCAAATAAAAACTAAATAAGTACACCTAACTATAATAATAAAAAAAAAGAACAATAAATTTAGACACGAAAATGAGTTGTTTATGAGTGTTATTTAGGAATAAAATTATATTTAGGTTTAGTTTATGAGTATTTTTGAATAATGAAATTATATTTGGATTTAAAAATATTTGGGTTTAGTTTGTTGATTGGTTTTAAATATTAGAGGAAAAAATTGGGTAAGATAAATGGTTTGGTTTTGAGGGAAAATGATTATAGTAAATTGGGTTTGGGTATTGTGTTTGGGTAATATAAATTTAAAATTAAAAATAATATAGTTTTATTCGGTTTATTCGAATTATTAGAATAATTCGAATTCGAAAATTAAACTTGATTCGAACTCGAAATTCAAAAAAAATTCAACTCAATTTGTTTAACTCGAATAACTCGATTCGAATAATTCGAAATTCGAATATTTTTTCAAATTTTTCGATTCGAATCGAGTATTACTCACCTCTAAACCAACAGCATTTATGAGAATGAGTTTAAGCATGAATGCATGATACTAACATTTGGGCTTAAAATTTTTCTTAAACAGCTGCCAATATTATTTTTATTTTTTTAAAAAATATATATTATATTATTTTAATATTTATTAATTTTTTATTTATTTAAATTTTTTATATAGTTATCTTAACTATATTTTAATGTTCACATCAGAATAATATTATATATTTAGTATAGATTTATTTTTTTAATGTGTTTTAAATTACATAATATAAATTTAAAACAGATTAGATTAGGTCAGATTCGAGTCTTAAATGTTCAAGTCCAAGTTCAACCCATATTTTAAACGGTCTTAATTTTTTTTACTCTAACCCAATTTTTAAACTTAATATCTTTGTTCAAACCTTACCAAATTTTGAACAGGCCTAGATGGATAGTTTAACCCATAACTAGTATAAACTAAAATATCTTTTTAATTTCTTTAAATTTTTTTAATATTTAAGTAATTGCTAGAGGAATAAAATTACGTTATAACTATAAATTTATTACGTATAATATTTTAATTAAAATATGTAAAAATTACAAGGTTTCTAAAACATAATAAAAAAATAGTTGTTATATTTTAAGGTACAAATATATTTCTTATTAACTTTAAACTGTTTAATATAAAAGTAAAAAGATTTTTAAATATTGTTAAAACTTTTCTATGATTTTTTTTATTTCTTTACAATCTTAGTTATCAATTATTATTTTAATTTCAAAATTTTATTATCTACAAATCTATTTTTATAAAAAAAAACTTAAAATTATAATTTTATATTATTAAATATAATAAATCTGTGCATCACATGGGATGCAAACTAGTTTTCTAATATGATTAAAATATTTTTAAATATTTAAATATGCTAATTTAAAATAGTTAAGAATTCCTAATTTTATTGTGATAAGTAATTTTTTAAATTATTCATTTAAAAAATTATTTGAAAAGAGTAATCATTCTTCAGCTACCAATTTAATCCTTTAAGAAAAAGGTTTCTTCCTTAATGCAATAGATACTTAAAAGATTAAATTAATACTTTTGAATTATTATTTAATTGATTATAATTAAATAATTGAAATTCGAAATAAAAATTAAATTAATTAGTCATCATAATTTTAGTGAACAAGGTAATTAAATTTATTCATTCATAGATTTTAATATGGTAAAATTATCATGATTTTAACGGAATTAAATTGGATTGAAAAAATATTTTAATTATAAAATTAATTAAATTTATTTTAATTAAATAAATAATATTTTTGGAGACAAAAAATAATTTTTAGGTTAGTAAAATTATATGAATTGATTTAAAGACAAGATAATATATATATATATATATAACTGTTCATAATGAGAGAGACTGACAGTGGACAGCAACTCTAGTCCAGAGACTAAGTGTTGCGTTTTTGCTTCAAGGTATTTCCTTTGGGAATGCTTGTGTTTTTCCAATTAAAATAATATTATTTATTTAACCTTTGTTCAACTGAGATTCTTGTGTTTTTCTTTATAAATAGAAATCATTGGCTAGGTCAAACACACACCACTTTAAGTGTTGACACTTTGTCAAAATCTAGTGTTATTTATTTTCCCAAATAAATTTCATATTTTGAGAAAGCTTGTCTTTATTTCTAGACTTTAAGATGTATTAATATTCCCATTGAATATAATTAGTTTTCATTTTGTGTAACGGGTTTGTAAAATCAGAGTTCACGCTCTAAACAGACCGAAGTTCAAGAATAATTGAGAAGATCATTTTGATCAAAACTCGAGAAACAAATAGAGCGCCTAACTCAAATCACATGTACTAATTTTTCCAACCACTCAATTTATTTATTTTTTTAATTTTCACTATGCAACAAAATTGATTTCTAAACCAAAATTTTTCAAATAAAATTTATAACAACTTAGATCTTTCTAAGTATCTAAAGAAATAAAATGGATCAAGAATCAGATCAAACACAAGTTCTCAATTCTCCTTTTAGAGATATAATCTAATCTTTTATGTCACAATGAAGTCAAATTTTTAGGCGTTAATTTGTGTTTCTTACCTATTACGATAGTATGTAATGATTCATTAAATGAAGCAATAGTATCAAGTAAATATAGATTATCATAACCTGATAAAGAATTAGAGGCAACCAAATTTGAATTCTAACCAAATTTGAATTCTAAAAAAGACTAAGTTTTCCTATTTTAAATGAACAAAGCTCACCAAATTTGTAAATTGTTGAAATATAAATCAAATTCCGCCTAAAATACGCAACAATAAAAGCTTCATTCAAATCCAAATAAAATTCAATTCTAAATAATAATATAAAGTTCCAATTGCTTCAATTTCTATTGAATGACCTTTGCCTATATAGATGTATCTTTCACCATAATTTGGTCTTTGCAATTCTCATAACCCTGCATAGACATACCAATGTGAGTTATTTCACTGAAATCTATCCACCATGTGTGTCTAAGTACCGAAGTTAAATTAACCTCAAAACAAACAAAATAAAAAATTGTACATTTCTTAACACTCCAAGCATGATAATTGGTACAAATTTTCTTTTGAGAACATGTTGTACCACAAAAGAAACAACCATCCTTAGTTGGTTCATTTTGTTCTTTCTTTTCTTGTATCGTATCCGCAATTTCCTTAATTTTCGTTTATCTTTTTGTCTTTCCTATCCATTAGGGCAGCGGCTAAATGAGCACATTTTGTCCTTTCTTGCATCAACCTTTCGTCATCTTGAACATAGTGTGAGAGGAGCTCATTCAGAGACCATGTCTCTTTTGCCAATTATAGTTAATGTTGGAGATTTTGAGAAAAGATAGATCCGAAAACAATATTGAATTAAATAGTAAACTTCGAGGCACGAGTGACGCCAATCAAAGAGAACTATTTTGAAGATGGCGATGGAGGCTACCACCGCATTCAAAGTGATAAACCAAGAGTTTGTGAAACTTGACCGATTTGATGGCTCAAACTTCAATCTTGGAAGGATAAGATGTTGTTCCTTCTTACCTTCTTGAATGTGGCGTACGTTCTGGATCCAAACCTACAACCCGTGGAGGATGCCACCCCCAATGCAAATCCAAAAGAAATTGCAAAAGCGGCCAAACTCAAGAAGAAGCGTGAGGAAGACAATTTCACATGTCGTGGACACACTCTCAACACCTTGTCCAATTGATTGTATGATCTTTACATGTCGATGCAATCCCCAGTGAAAATATGAAAAGCTCTTGAAGAGAAATACAACACCGAGCGACAAGGTACTGATAAATTTTTAATGATGAAATATTTTGAATTCAAAATGCTTAATAGCATCTCGATCATGGAACAAGTCAATGAATTACAAGTCTTTGTAAGCAGGCTTCGTGACTTGAAAGTTGTTATTCCGGAAATGTTACAAGTTGGGATTATCATCTCAAAATTACCCTCGTCTTGGAACAATTATCGGAAGAAACTTCTACACATGGTAGAAGACTTCACTGTGGAGAAAATACTTAAGCATTTGCGTATTGAAGAGGAAACTCGAAAGTGTGATGCTGTGTATCTTCCTCAAAGTTCAAAAGTGAACCATGTGAGCGAGTCCAAGAACTCTCGAAATGGTAAAAGAAAGGCCACATTCGAGACCAATGACATGCAAAACAAGAAGAAAAAAATCTCGCAATTGCTATAATTGCAATAAGAAAGGACACTACATTAAAGATTGTAAACTTCTCAAAAAGAAGTAAAATGCCACAACTTCCAAAGCCAATATGGTAGAGGATATGAACTTAGTGGCCATGGTTATAGAAGGGGTCGAGAATTTGGAGATTGGTATGATTATCAAACTCAACATAGCCATGATCGATAAGTTTCATAATTGGTGGCTTGCCTCTGGTGCTACTGTCCATGTGTGTAATGACCGACAACAATTCAAGAATTATGAATTAGTGGCAAACCATGAAGTGCTTATGGGAAACTATCAATCGGTTAAGGTGCTCGGTCAAAGGACGATGGAACTCAACTTCACATCTAGGAAGAAATTGATTTTGACCAATGTGTTACATGTTCTCGATGTGAGAAAGAATTTAGTGTTTGTGAGTCTTCTGTGCAACAAGGGGTTCAAGGTTATCTTTGAATCCGATAGGTTTGTCTTGCTTAAGGGTGATATACATGTAAGAAAAGGATATTGTAATGAGGGTATGTTCAAGTTGAGCACTGATATGAATAAAGTCAATTCTTCTGCTTATATTGTTGAGTCTTATCCTTTGTGGCGTGCGTGTTTAGCACATTTTAATTCTAAAACTTTACAATATATGCAAAAGAATGGTTATTCAATCTAAGTAATGATGAGTTTATGGATAAATGTGAAATTTGTATTCAATAAAAAATAACCAAGAAGCCATTTCCTAATAAGTGTGAAATGAATTCGTAAGTGTTAGATTTAATTCATTCGAATGTTTGTGAATTAAATGGAACTCTAACGAGAGGTGAAAAATGATATTTTATCACTTTTATACATGACTTTTCTAGATTTACTTATGTGTATCTCATGAAAATTAAAGATGAAGCTTTTGATATGTTTAAACATTTTAAAAATGAGGTTGAGAATTTGTTTAGTAAAAAAATCAAAGTGCTTCGTAGTGATAAAAGTGGTGAATATTTTTCAAATGAATTTAATGTATTTTGTGAGGAACAAGGTGTGGTACATGAGTGTTTTGCGCCTTATACTCCGCAACAAAATGATTTGGCTAAAAGAAAGAATCGTACTTTAGTGGATATGGTTAACTCGATGTTGTTAAATGCTAAACTTCCATATAATTTATGGGGTGAAGCATTATTGATTGCGTGTTATATCCTTAACAGAATACCATCGAGAAAATTCAAAGTATCTCCATATGAGTTATAGAAGGGTCAGATGCCAAACTTAAATTATTTCAAAGTGTAGAGGTGTTTGGCTTACTATAAAGTTCCTGACCAACGAAGAACAAAGTTAGGCCCAAGAGCCGTCAAAGGTGCATTTGTTGGATATGCCCAACATTCTAAGGCATATCGTGTTCTTGACTTAGTGTCAAATACGATAATTGAAACAAGAGATGTTGTATTCATTGAAAATAAGTTTTTCAATGATTTAATGGATTCAGAAAAAGAATATCAACCAATGATCTCAAGTGATCAAACCAAAAGAAGTCTTTGTTATAATAAGGATATGAAACCGAGAAAAAGTCAAAGAGTGAGAAAAGTAAAGGATTTTGGTTCTGATTTCATTTCCTTACAATCTCTAACATTCCTTATTGAGGGAAGTAGAGAATTCGTAATTAAGATCCCTATAATGTTTAATATGGATTGTGATCCATAATCCTATAGTGAAGCCATGACTTTTAGGGATGCGACATTTTGGAAAAAGGCGATCAATAATGAAATGAATTCAATATTATCCAATAATACTTGGATTATAGTTTATCTTCCTCAAGGATCGAAGCCTATCGGGTGTAAATGAGTGTTTAAGAGGAAGAACACTCCAATAAGGGGTTCTCCAATCTTTAAGGCTAGGTTGGTAGCTAAAGGATTTAGGTAAAAGGAAGGCCTAGATTATTTAGACACCTATGCACCAGTGGCTAGGATGACCTTCATTCGAATTCTTATAGCACTTGCATCCATCCATAAGTTACATGCACATCAAATGGATGTTAAGATGACTTTTTTGAATGGTGATCTCGAAGAAGAAGCCTACATGGAGCAACCAAAAGGCTTTGTGCTTCCTGGGAATGAACACAAGATGATTTGTTGATTTTTGGGACGAACATGGAAGGTGTTCGTGAGACCAAAGAGTATCTAGCCTCGAATTTTAAGATGAAGGATCTCAATGAGGTAGATACAATTCTAGGTATAAAGGTGAAAAAACATGAAAGGGGCTTTGCATTCAGCCAATCTCACTACATCGAGAAAGTATTGGAAAAGTTTCAAACACTTGAATATCAAGAATTTGAACACTCCATACGATTCGAACTTCAAGTTAAGTGAGAATAATTGTAGGGCTATAACGCAACTTGAGTATGCAAGCGCAATTGGAAGTCTAATGTATGCAATGCATTGCACTAGACCCGATATCACATTTGCTGTGTGCAAATTAGCGAGATTTACAAATTGTCCTGGTACCGATCATTGAAAAAGAATTTGTAGGATTTTTGGTTATCTTAAGAAAACAAAAAATTTGGGATTATTCTATAGTGATTATCCTACGGTACTAGAAGGTTACTCGGATGCAAGTTGGATTACAAGTTTAAGTGACAATAAATCCACATCTGGATAGATTTTTATGATCGGAGGTGGAGCCATTAATTGGGCCTCCAAGAAACAAACTTGCATCTCATATTCAAATATGAAGGTTGAATTTATAGCCTTGGCGACTACTGGTAAAGAAGCGGAATGGCTAAGAAATCTATTGTTAGATATAAAGTTGTGGCCACAACATAGGTTCACCATTTCCATATATTATTATAATGAATCCACCATGTCTCAAACGTACAATAAGGTGTACAATGGAAAGTCTAGACATATAAGTTTGAGACATGAGTATGTGAGACAATTGATTAGGGACAGTGTGATAATTGTTACCTATGTTAATTTAATTGACAATTTAGGGGATCCACTGACAAAAGGTTTGTCAAGGAATTTAGTTAAAAGTACCACCAATAAGATGAGATTAAAATCATTCTAATTTTGTCATTGATAATGGAACCCTACCTTTTTTTAGCCAAAAGTTAGTTTCAAGGTTTAAAGGGTAATAAAAAGTTATCAAATGACAATGTGCACTAAAAACCATGATTTAGTGATTATATTTTAGGAGGATGAGTTTTACTCTTAATAGATGAACATTAATTGCCATGAAATCAACCTATATGGACATGAAGTGGTGCCGCTTCAACGAGATTTTATTTATAGTTTTCCCTCGTACATGTTCATGAAACGGGATGAGCACATGGCCATAACGGTGCTAAAACAAATTAAACTCTTACTCTATTTATTTACGATTATGTGTGAAAATTTTCCAGTATTGACTTTAAGAGTGATGGTTCAAGCAACAAGCCACCATTCATTTTTTTTATACTTTGAGAAGTTTGCACTAAAGAAAGGTTCCATCTGCAGACACCTTTATTTATGCTTAATTATTGTGTATTTATTTTTTGAAATTAGCAATCTAGTGGAGGATTATTGGCAATTTATAGATTGCAAATTAATGAGCACTATTCAAATTAAAAGTGATGATTTATCATCTTTCAAATTTAATTGAAAAGTGATGATTTATCATCCAATGGATACATTTCCATGGGACAAGTCTCTTCCAAAATGTATGTCCAATATAAAAGGTTTGTGACTCTTGAACAAGTGTCCATTGAATTCATATAAATAGATGGACTATGATGCTCACAAATTCACATTTCTTTTTACAATCAATTCTAATTTTTAGAAATTAGAGTTAGAGTTAGGGAATTCCGCGATTTTGCTAATCAAAAGAAATTCAAAACTTCGTTGTATCACGAGAGGACCTTTGTCGTAACCCTCTAGCAATTTTGTGTGGAGGCAAATAGTTCTCTTTGGAAAGCGTCACTCGTGCCTCGAAGTTTACTATTTAATTTAATATCGTCTCCGGATCTATCTTCTCTCAAAATCTCCAACAATTAACCTTAAATGGGCTAAATTGTGGTAAAAGAGATTAAAAACCAAATGCATTAGCAAGCCTTCAAAGAGTTTTAGCCTTAATTGCTTTCAACTTTGAAGCAAGATGAGACATTTTCGTAATGTATTCTATGATATTCACCTTTTCCTTTATACCTCGTCGAAGTTAGATTTGTCAAGAGTGTGCCATTTTTAGCCTTTTTTCAAAGTTAGTCAAGAATTTCTTAGCCATGATAACCTTATCACACATAATGCCCCTGAATGTTTTTGAAATAACCCTCTTCATGATCATCATACACACATGTTTTATCTCTCTCATCTTTCCATCTCCATCCTTTCATTTGAGGTACTCTCATTTGTAAGTGGTTGAGGAGAATCGATCCTTAACATAAGGTCGAGATCTATGACTGAGAAAAAATATAAGATTTTCTTACCATGATTTAAAGTTGGTGCCATTTTACATAGAAATTGAGTTAACGCTAATTGTGATGTTGGCAAGTGTAATAGTAGCTGAATCAAACAAAACATTAAACTAAAAAATATGAATAAAGGTAAATCTCATATCAATATGATGAGCACTCCATTAGTATTTCATCTTTGAAAAAAATATTAACGTGTAAGCGATATCTTGGTGTGGTAATCAAACACTGCCAATAAGAGCATGTCAAACAATAAGTCTTCTTGTAGGTCGATTTATTACTCATATGTAAAACAAAAAAATTGTAACATGTTTATTACCACAATTGCACATGTAATTTTGTCAAATATTAATCTTCCTTTGAGCTAATTAATGTTAACATGGATTAAGTTACATGCACACAACCTTTTATAATTTAAATCAAGATAATTTCAACAATAGAGGTCACCTTGGCAACTTATTGTTTCAATTAACTTGTTTTAAAAATATATAAATTATATCGATATTCAAATTTAAAATTTTTATAAGAATCAAAGGTCAAAGCTAAAATATCTTATCGCAATATAGATTACAAAATAATCGGACAAAAAAGTTATCTAAATGTCACAATCAAAAATTAAAACCCTTAATCTTTGATTGGTTTTAATATCTTAAACAAGCAACCATGAAAAAATTTACAATAAAATTCAAAACTAAATTTTATAAGACCAAACTTAATTTTCTTTAAATACTTATTATTATCTATATAAATTCGCATCAAAACACCGATTAAATAATATCAAAGTAAACCAAACAAATTTAGCAAATTTCAATAAAATTCAAAAAATCCAAAAAAAAATCTAAGTATACAAACTAACAATCTTGATATTATGACATGGTCAATAATCGTCAATTATCAAAATAATAACAATAATAACGTTACAACTTTTCTACATGAAATCGTGGGAAATCATTGAGGAGTTTATTGATAAACCAAAATATTAATTTTTTAGTCTTAAGAAATCCTATCTTTATTAATCATAAATCTTAAAACATTCAAAATAAATTTTAAAATTTTCAAATACATTAATCTAAATGCCAAATAAAAGTTAAAACCCATCAAATCTTAAGAACATATCAACACAAAAATAATAGGATAATAAATATCTCATTGATTCAACATGATGAGACTCAAATGTCACTTGTTGAAACCTTATAAATTTCATAAAAAAAAAATTGAATAAATAGGCAAAACGTTTACATAAAAAAATAATGCAAACAATACCATTACATGATTATATAAAACTCTAAGAACTTCGTCGAAAATATAGACTCCTTCCTTCTTGTTTGAGGTCATCTTTGCTGAGAAATCTGCAGCTTTATTTTCTTCTCTAAGAACATGTCTTAATCTCTAACGACCAATATGCTTTAAGACATAAAATATTCTCCCTACCAAGACAGTATTTGAGTCTGACAAATATCCATTATGGATAGCTTTGACAATCTCTAAGCTATTAGTGAAAATTATCACTTTATCAAGGACACGCCTATGAATGAGTACTAAACTCTCCAAAATCCTCCACAATTCAGCTTCAAACACATAACACCTACCAAAGCAAAACCTGTACCCGACTTAACTGCCTCATCAATATGCAAATGACACCAATTTCAAAAAGAGGATTGGCTTACTTTGATTACATGCTGACTAGAATGGATCATTACATTAGCCAAAACATATTGTTTCTCCCAATGAATAAATACTTTTTAACATCTCACTAGAATCCCAAGAAATTCCTTGAAAAATGTATAAGTTTCTATTTTTCCAAAGATGCCAAACATTCAACCCAAATAAGCACGAGTAACTATCCCCCATATTGAGCAACCATGAGTGATCATTTAAATTAATTTCCATCCATTCAAGAAAATTTTTGGAATAAAAATTACCTTGTTTGCTATTAGGCACAATCTAATTCCAAATCTCTTTCGTGGCTAGGCAATCTCGAAGCACATGTAAAATATCCTCTACGTCATTATAGCAAACCAAGCAAGAGGTATCATGTCCAATTCCCCTTCGTACTCTTTCCTCTTTAGTTAAGATTTGTTGTTTGAAAGTGAGCCAAAGGAATATCCGAACACATTGCAGACCTTTATACATCTAAGAGACTTTCCACCTACTCTTTCCAGTGTTCCATGAACTCTCCTAGATAGTTACTATGCACTTTTAACCGAGAAGGACCCTGTTTGAGAATTTAACCAAGTGATTCGATCCATACCTGTCGAAGGATGGGGAGGGGATGCTTACAATTATTTTAATAGACTTCTCAGATAGCCATACTCTGAACAACTCAAGTCTGTTACCATTTTGTTAAGTCGACAATCTGGTCCAAGATAAACATGAGAGGGTGTGTATTTAAACAAAAGCCCTAAATATGGTATCCAAGAATCCTTCCAACACCAAACAGAGCGATCATCTCCTATAAACCACACTAAATTTTCACAAAGTAAAGGTCACACCTTACCCTGAGCTCTCCAAAGGAAAAAACACATCCCTCTCACTATATTGTCTTGAATTAACTCCTTCATGCCATACTTCGAATGAAAAACACAAACCCATAAAGCATTATCCTTTGAGACTAAATCTAAACCCAACTTCATAAAAAAGAAACATTCTGATCCTCCAAGTGATGAAATCTAAGACCATCACAAGCATGAGGCTGGCACATTGAATCTTAATTGACTAAGGCTATCTTCTTCCTCCCATTCGATACTCCTCAAACAAATTTCTTGACTAAACTCTCGATTTTCGCACAAATGCTTTTAGGTAACATCATGGATTGCATAAAGTAATTAGGGATAGAAAGAAGAATATATTGTGTTAAAGTAATTCTACCTACAAGAGAAAGTTGTCTAGTGTCCTAACTATTTAATTTGTTGTGCACCTTATCAATCACAAACCTCAACATATTACTTGTCACTTTATCATGATATAAAGGCACTCCTAGAAAAGTTCAGAGATTTTGTACCTTTTGAAAACCAAGAGTAGAACTAATTCTGTCCTTTAGCTCCTCATCAACACCATTCAAAAAGAAAAGGTCAATCTTGCCAGTGTTTACCCGATGCCTTGAGAAAGCACAAAAACTATCCAGAGTCTCTTTAAGAACCCGAGCTTATTTCAAATATGCTTTGGAAAATATTACAATGTCATTAGCAAAGAAAATATGAGACAAATTCTATCCAGACCGAGATAGGCAAACAAGACACCATCTACCACTAGAAATGGTAGAATAAATACTCTGACCCAACCATTCCATAAAAAGCACGAACATGTATGGAGACAAAGGACACCCTTACCGAAGCACTTTAGCAGGTTTAAACCTTTTGCGTAGGCACATTGTTCCAGTAAATTTGCATAGTGAAATTAGAAATACTTAGAAATAATCGACATGATTACCTTTCTGAGATAATTCAAAATACTAATTGATTTGATGGAGACATCAATGAAATCACATTGGACTCTGTCATATGCTTTCTCCAAATCAATTTTGACTGCCATCCATTGTTTCTTATTTTGTCTTCCTCTCATAGAGTGAATAACCTCCTACGCAATTATGATGTTATTTGAGATGTTCCTCCCTGCTATAAAACTAGCTTGTTCTTGTGTAATAATTTTGGAAAAAACTAGTTTGAAGCGATTAACTATAATCTTCATTATCAGCTTATATAAAAAAGTACAAAAACTTATGAGGCGAAATTGTGAAATATTTTTTTAGTTAGAGACCTTAGGGATAAAGACAATGAGAGTATTATTTAACCCTGAATCAATTACTTCACCATCAAACACCCTCTTCACCCAATCACAAACAACACTTCCAACCACTCCCCACTGATTTTGAAAGAATAAGGCATGAAAACCATCACTACCCGGAACCTTCAAAGGAACCATATCGAAGAGAGCAATTCATATTTCCTCATCTAAAACTGATTTATCTAAAACATCTCTATCACACTAATCAAGTTGTGGGAATGTGATAGGGGATAAACCTTAAATTTGATAAAAATTTTAATAAATCAAGATCTATCATGTCAGATTATCAAGAATAAAAACTAAATGAGAAAAGTACTTGAGTCTATCGATATATTGAAATACTCAAGTCTTGTGGTTTTGATATTCTAAATTAACACATAAATATTTTTAAAAAAAAGGTTACTTTCTCTTTTTCGAACATGCGATGTCAGAAAAGTTACTAATAAGTAAATTAGGATCATAACATTAATATATAATTTTTGCACATTAACTTGAATTTCTAATCAACCCACCATTAATTAGAAATTAGTTATTTGATCATGTTTTATTTAATAAGTGAAGCCCAATAATAAAACATAACTATATCAAATCACCTTTTGTTTAGACTAACATTTAATAACATGTAATTTTTTAATTATGTACATGTGATGTGTATATTATCCAACACAAATTTATTTAGATTCAGGTCATTTAAATCTGTCTATCAATACTTGATAATTTAGAACTAATTTTCTACACTATCATGTATATAAAATATAACAAATTAAAAGTAATAAATTTGGGAAAACATAAATAATATGCATGATATTTATACTCGCTATTTTCATTGCCAAGTGAACAGAAGGAGAAGAACTAATCATATTAAGTCCCCCAAACTTAATGATGGCTTGTGGTATTTTGATGAGGAGAAAATTAAAAAGGAGGTGGTTTCATTCTTTCGCCAACTGTATACGAAGGATTCCTTGGTTTCTGGCACCTTTCCTTTGAAGAATGAGTTCCCGGCTATTGATTCGGCTAGTAAAGAGTTTCTATGACGAGGGGTTACTCGACAAGAAATACATGATGAGCTTTTTGATATGAGTCCTTTGAAAGCTTCGAGGGTTGATGTCTCCATGCGCAATTTTACCAATCTCAATGGAGCACTATTGGTGATTCTTTGGAAGCGATGGTTAGGAAAGGGTTTGAGGATGGGGTTGTTGAGCTTTTTCTTAATAAAACCCTTATTGTTCTTATTCCCAAAGTAATTAGTCCTGAATCTGTTACACAGTTTCGTCCTATTAGTCTCTGCACGGTTCCATATAAGGTGCTTACTAAAGTGATTGTGAATCGATTAAAGCTAATAATGCCTAAGATTATTGTTGAAAATCAAGTCAGTTTCGTTAGAGGGCGACATATTACGAATAACATCATTATTGCTCAGGAAGCAGTTCAATCGATGCGAATTCGTAAAGGCAAAAAGGGGTGGATGGCACTTAAAATTAATATGGAGAAAGCCTACGATAGGCTACGGTGAGATTTCATAAAGGATTCTCTTGAGGATGCTCAAATTCCTACTAGTCTGGTGAGGCTCATAATGAAGTGTGTTACTACTCCTATTATGCATGTGTTTTGGAATTGAGGGTATACGGAAGATTTTGTCCCTTCAAGAGGTGTTCGACAAGGTGATCCACTATCCCCATATCTATTTGTACTGACTATGGAGAGATTGGGACATGCCATTCAACAAGCTGTTTCTAATAGATGTCGAAAATCGATGGCTTTGGGCAGAGGTGGGCCACCTTTGTCTCACTTATTCTTTACGTATGATTTAGTGTTGTTTGGAGAGGCTAGCAAGGAGAATGCGAAGGTAATTTAGAAGATTCTTGAGACCTTTTTTTTTTCTCGGGTCATCGTATTAATTCTATTAAGTCAAAGATTTTTTCTCCCTTAATACTGCTGATTCGGTAAAAAATGAGGGGGGGAATGTCTTTGGCTTTTCACAAATTGATGATCTTGGATATTATTTGGGGATGCCTTTATTTCATTCTAGAGTAAAGAAGTGCACTTTTCAATTCATTATTGATATATTTCTGCAAAAACTGAATAGGTTTGATGCGCGATTATTATCTTTGGCGGGAAGGGTCCAATTAGCGAAATCTGTGTTACTCATGATCCCGGGTTAGTTTATACAAACAGTTATGATTCTAATCGGGGTTTGTTCTCGTATTGAACAAATTGTGAGGGGATTTGTTTGGAGGCATTCTGAAATGGGAATAAACCAACTTTAGTTAAATGGGATGATTGTTGTCAGCCATGATCAATAGGTGGACTTGGTATGCGAAAGTTGGAGTTGCAGAACAAATCTTTTCTCATGAAAATGGCGTTTCAAATGGTAACCAAAGTGGAGGATTTATGGGTTCGTGTCTTGCGAGCGAAGTATAAGGTAACGAAAACTTGCCCGACTGATATTAAAAGACCTGTTTGCTCTTATGTTTGGAGTTCCCTTACTAAAATATGGAGCCTTTTAAAGATAAGGTGATTTGGAGCATTGGGAATGGGAATGAAGTCAATATGGTGATAATCATTGGGTTTCTCGTTTTGGTTTATTACAAGATCATCTTTTGCCTGGAATGAATACTTCTCACCATGTCAAGGTTGTTGATTTTATGGATGGTAATGGGGGGTGGGATTAGACCAAGCTAAGGTATTATTTTTCTCAGGAAGCTATTGAACGAATAGCAGCTTGTCATCCTCCTCATGAGTCATTGGGGAGTGATATTTGTATGTGGAAGTTTAATTTAAATGGCTCCTTTACGGTGTGGACAGCTTACCATTGTTTAACGTCAAATGAAAATTTGATATAGGATCCAAGGTGGAAATTGGTGTGGGATAATAGATTACCTCCTAGAATTAAGTTCTTCCTTCGGTTGGTTTGGAGAGGAAGATTAATGACAAACCAAGAGCGTGTGCGTCGGAGAATGGCAATGGATACATCTTGTGTTCGTTGTGGAGCTGCTCAGGAGTCTGTTCAGCACGTGTTGAGGGACTGTAATTATGCGAAGGAAGTCTGGCAGCAACAACTTACTACAGGTACGGTAGCATCATTCTTTGAAGCTGAGTTTGAACAATGGTTTATGGGAAATCTGCGGGGGCAGCAAGGGGCACAGGTGTGTGGTTTAGATAATGGTCTGATGTTTGCTGTCACATGCTAGCTGCTTTGGAGGCAGCGGAATGATTTTGTATTTCAAGGCATATTTGGTCAAGTGAAGAATATTGTTGTAGCAGCCAATTGCATGGTTTCATCAGTGGAAGATTTAAGTACTAGATGTGGTGGTGTGGGTACATCTTTAACAGTTAGCACTAGGTGGCGGCCTCCAGATGTGGGTTGGGTTAAAATAAATACTGATGGGGCGGCAGGGATCAATGATGAATGGGCAATTGGGTGGTAGGATTCCAAAGGTTCGTGGGATGAGGTTTGGCTTTACAGTCAGAATTGTGGGCAATACTTCATGGACTTCATGTTGCGAAAATTCATGGAATTAGACGAGTAATAGTTGAAAGTGATTGTCTTGTAGCTGTTAATATAATTACAAGTTGTTTGGAGAGAGTTCCTTCGGTAACCATTGCTCGCAAAATCAGAGATGAGGTTCAACATTTTGAATCGATTAGGTTCGAACATGTTTCCAGAAAGTATAATCTAGTGGTTGACTTCCTTGCAAAGATGTGTGAGCCTACCTTAGTTGATATTCGTATTATTGATACTCTAAATGATCATGTTAGTAATTTGTTATCAAATGATATTCATTGTAATGCATGATATTGGAATAAAATAAGAATTAGGCAGATTCACTGCCTCTTTATTTATCAAAAAAAAAACCAAAATATATATTTAAAATTGATTTCATTTATATACAACAAAAATAGGCATTTAAAATTTATTGAAATTACCTTGGATACTCTCAAATAAAGGTGTTCACGGGTTGGGTTGGGTCGGGGTCTGAATATGATATTAACATACTTTATGCTTTGCCAAACTCGACCCAACCCTACCCGAAAATTGGGCCTAAAATTTTGCCCAAATCCGCCCATATTTGTAAAAGACTAACATAAGCTCATTTTAGGTTCGTCCATATTAGTTTTAAATTTTTTAAATATATAATTATATTGTTTTATTTTAATATTTAATTATTTTATATATTTTTATTTATTGAAAGTTTTTATATAGTAATCTTAATATTTTTTTAATGATTAGATTAGAGTAGTATTATATATTTAGTATAAATTTATTTTTTTAATGTGTTTCAAATTACATTAATATATGAAAATAACATAATATAAAATATTATAAATTTAAAACGGATTCGGGCTGGGTCGGTTCGGTCTTGAATGTTCAAGTTCGAGCCCGACCCATATTTTAAATGGGTCTATTTTTTTTTGCTCAAGCTCATTTTCGGATCTAATATTTTTATTCAAACCCTCTTAAATTTCGGGCGAGCCTTCGGACTTGAACGAATAGCCTGACCCATGAACAATTTTACTCTCAAATCAGCCTTCAAAATTATAAGAAAACCAAAGCAATTCACCTCAAAGCACCGACAAAGCAGCTAAAACAAGAAAGAAAGAAGAAGCTATTGTAATATGCTCAATCCTCGAACGACAACCTTTCCTTCTAAATTAATTTTTATTACCTTAAAAGAATTAGTAAAACAGTTTTTATTAATAAATACTTACTATAATATTTTTTTAAAGGCTTAATTTTTTTATCTAAAATATTACTCATTTTTCCACTTTGGTACCTAATTTTTTTTATCTCAATTGATACTTAAAATATACTCATTTCTCAATTTCGTACCTAAAGTATGCCTCCATTATATTTTTTAATCTATTTTTTGACAGATGTAAAAAGAATCTTATAACCAATCACAATGTGCCACGTAATGTATTTATGTAAAAAAAATAAATATAATTACTATGGAAAGAAAATTTTTTTTTGGTAGACACGATCATTGGGCCGTGGTCCAAATGAATGATTGAGAGATTTAGAATCGATAAATTCAAGCAGTGGACGAAGCAATGATCATTAGCAAAGGCCCTATCAAGTCTTTCCCATACAACCTCTTCTGGATTTTGATTGTTGGTCTGAGTGAAGTAGGAACCTTTTGTAGGAATTTAATGCCTTAATTCTTGAATATAAAGAGGAGCTTCATTCGGGTTTGCATTTGTATTATTATTTGAAGAAGATGGGGGAGATAGCCTTCTTCTTTGTGGCGATGGGGGCCTGCTGCAATGGAACTTTCACTTGCAAATCTTTTTTTTTTTTGATAAACACGTAGGCTAAAGTCAGTGATGGACATAGCTTTCTTCAGCATCACGAAGAACAATAGTGGGAAATAAGTTGGGTTTAGGATCTTTAAGGCTGGAAGTGCGACTTCGTTTAGTACCACCATGACCATCAGAAGAATATTCCTCTACCAGACTATTGTCAGTAGGGAACTGCTAGGAAGAACCATGTGGCGTATAGTTTTCATGGCTAAGAACGTCTTCTGGCTCTAACTCAACCATTTGCACAGAATTCAATCTATCAAACACAGTGAATGTACGAACAGAGGAGGGATTAAATCGAGTTAATGACTAATGATGGTTTCCCGTCGCTTCTTCCACTATGGGATCCACTCTATCATGCTAATTCCCCTTCACAAAGTCCTCCCTCTCTTTGAACAATCGCCCCTCGGTTTATGAACTTCCAGGAAAAAGAAAAATCCCTAACATAAAATCAAGTTTCATATCTTAGTAGGAAAACAAAGAGATTTTGTACGTTTTGAAAACCAAGAGTAGAACTAATTCTATCCTTTAGCTCCTCATGAACACCACTCAAAAGAAAATGTCAGTCTTGCCAGCGTTGACTTGATGCCTTGAGAAAGCACAAAAATCATCCAGACTCTCTTTTAAGAATTCGAGCTTATTTCAAATATGCTTTGGAAAATATTACAATGTCATTAGCAAAGAAAATATGAGACAAATCCGATCCAGACCGAGATAGGCAAATAAGACACCATCTATCACTAGAAATGGTAGAATGAATACTCTGACCCAACCATTCCATAAAAAGCACGAACATGTATGGAGACAAAGGACACCCCTACCGAAGCACTTTAGCAGGTTTAAACCTTTGCGTAGGCACACTGTTCCAGTAAATTTGCATAGTGAAATTAGAAATAACCGACATGATTATCTTTCTGAGATAATTCAGAATACCAATTGATTTGAAGGAGACATCAATGAAATCTCATCGGGCTCTGTCATATGCTTTCTCCAAATCAATTTTGACTGCCATCCATCGTTTCTTATTTTGTCTTCCTCTCATAAAGTGAATAACCTCCTACGCAATTATGATGTTATTTGAGATGTTCCTCCCCCTATAAAAATAGCTTGTTCTTGCATAATAATTTTGAGAAAAACTAGTTTGAAGCGATTAGCTATAATATTCATTACCAGCTTATATAAAACAGTGCAAAGACTTATGGGGCAAAATTGTGAAATATTTTTTGGGTTAAAGACCTTAGGGATAAGAATAATGAGAGTATTATTCAACCCTAAATCGATTACTTCACCATCAAACACCCGCTTCACCCAATCACAAACAACACTTCCAACCACTCCTCACTGATTTTGAAAGAATAGGGCATGAAAACCATTTCTACCCGGAATCTTCAAATGAGCCATATCGAAGAGAGCAATTCGTATTTCCTCATCTGAAACTGGTTTATCTAAAAAATCTCTGTCACTCTAATCAAGTTGTGGGAATGTGCTAGGGAGTAAACCTCAAATTTGGTAGAATTTTTAATAAATCAAGATATGTCATGTTAGATTATCAAGAATAAAAACAAAATAAGAAAAGTACTTGAGTCTATCGATATATTGAAATACTCAAGTCTTGTGGTTTTGATCTTCTAAATAAACACATAAATATTTTTTAAAAAAAAGGTTAGTTTGTCTTTTTCGAACATGAGATGTCAAAAAAGTTACTAATAAGTAATTTGGGGATCATAACATTAATATATAATTTTTGCACATTAACTTGAATTTATAATCAACCCACCATTAATTAGAAATTAGTTATTTGATCATACTTCATTTAATAAGTGAAGCCTGATAATAAAACATAACTATATCAAATCACTTTTAGTTTAGACTAACATTTAATAACATGTATTTTTTTTTATTATATACATGTGATGTGTATATTATCCAACACAAATTTATTTAGATTCAGATAATTTAAATCTGTCAATTAATACTCGATAATTTAGAACTAATTTTCTACACTATTATGTATATAAAATATAACAAATTAAATGCAATAAATTGGAGAAAACATAAATAATATGCATGATATTTAAAAAAGATATAACAAAAAACCAAAATAGATATTTAAAATTGATTTCATTTATATACAACAAAAATAAGCATTTAAAATTTATTGAAATTACCTTGGATACTCTCAAATGAGCCTTCAAAATTATAAGAAAATCAAAGCAATTCACCCCAAAGCAACGACAAAGCAGCTAAAACAAGAAAGAAAGAAAGAAGAAGCTACTGTGATTTTCGTGTATTAGTCTAATGATTAAGGGTGTTCATTGCTCCAAGTGTAATCTAAATTCGAGTCGAGTTAATTGCGTTGTTGGTAGAAATTTGTCTTCTCCTTGTAATTCACCAAGGAAAGAAGAAGCTATTGTAATATGCTCAACGCTCAAAGGACAACCTTTCCTTCTAAATTAATGTTTATTACCTTAAAAAAATTTAATTCTTTATAACGTATTTTATTTGTCTTTGATAAATAAGATAGCACTTGTTGACGTTTTTTTAGAATTTTACGTCGACCTCTCTGAGATAAATAGCCTTTTTTGTGCAATTCCAAATGAGAAGTAAGTCTTCATATCTTATTGGTGAAACCAATTATTTGAAATTCAACAGACCCCCTATTTTCTTCTTTTTTTTTCTTGAAAAATAATTGAGATAAATGAATCTTTTACCATAAAAAAAATAATTTCCCGCTTTTTTTGAATGTGAATTTTACTGATCAGTAATAATAATACCAGTCATTTTGATATACACGATGATTTTAAGTTCGTTATGAACTTTATCATTTTTTCAAATAAAATTAATCAATCCGGGTTTCGATTTGATTCGTATAGGGATACAAAAGAGAGAGATTTCTCCAAAAGAAAAAATTTGGGAGTTCAAATAAGAGACTTCTCAATTTAGTACCTAAACTATGCCTCCGTTATATTTTTTAATCCATTTTTTGACAGATATAAAAAACTCTTATAATCAATCACAAAGCGTCACGGATGTCTTTATGTAAAAAACTAAATTTATTCTTTTATTAAATATATATACACAATAAAAAATATAAAATATTTAGAAAAATTTATATAAAATCTAAAAAAATATAAACTATAAAATAAAATATATTCCAATCTCCCAATTTATTCCATTAAATTCTAGATTTTTGGATCTAGTATAGTTGTTCCTGTTGCTCGAGCAACTCTAGATTCGCTCTAATGTCTGTTTTTGTTTCTCAAGAGATTTGAGAAAAGGAGATATCAAATTTAGACTTCATTTGAGCATTTTCTAGATCAAGCTTTCTCTTATGTAAATCATAGAAGATATCTGTTGGAGCCCAATTTTGACCGGGCCCAAATCATTTGAAAATTAAATTTATTTTAAATTCAATTTAAATTTAAATTTGAATTTAATTTAAATTTAATATTATTATAAATTTAAAAAGAAAAGTCCAATTACATTTTGACCCAATTGGGCCCAATTCATAAGTCCAAATTTACAAGCCCAATCGGGCTAAGATTGGCTAATCCAAATCTTTTTATTTAACCCAATTTGACCCAAATTTACAGCCTAAATCGAAACCCCATTGCAGCCACAAATCAGTCAAACCCTAAAGTCAAAAGCAGATTTTCACCCACGTGCCTCTGTTGCTGCTCCAACTTGCTCCGGCTGCTGCTACAAGTCTCCAACCACCACTGCTGAGGGTACCTGCAACAAGAAAAGACAAGTATTAAATTAGAAACAGAAGATATTATCATTGTAAAAATCTGGCTATAAAACCAGACTTAGTTTTTGTAATAAGGGAGAGTTCTCAGAATCTAAAAAAAACCTTGTTCTAAAAAAAACACATCTTTGAAAAGGGAATACACAAACTCTTCGTTGAGAATCAATAAACAAGTACATGCATATATAGTTTACTGGAAAGCCACAAGTCTGCAAACATTAAAGCAATCCAAGTGCAGTTCAAGGTACACGCATTTACTGCCATTAGCAGTTTCAAACATTTCAATAGATTTTAATGAGCCTATTTAATGCCACTGTTGCCATTCGTTTTCTTTTTACTGTAATAATGAGCATTACTAATATTAATGTCATTCATAATATAGGTAATTACAACAACAGTTTTTCAATAATAATAATTATTCTATTATTAAGGATAAATGGCTTTAATAAGACCCATTTCTAGTTATTGTTAATAATAATTAGTAATAACTGTAATTAGTAATAATATAATATTAAATGTTTTAATAATAATATCTATTATTAATAAAAAGAAATACGAAAAGACAAAAGGCCTTCCCTGATACCGTCCCTGTCGGAATCAGCCGTCGTCGGAGCCGTTCATCGCTACCGTTCCTTCCCCGACGTCATTCGAATACCTGCAACAACACCAAAACGGACTTAAACAAACAGAGACAAAAAAAAGGGGAGATTAAAACTAGTATTTTCTAAAAAAAAAGGAACAAAAACAAATAAGTGGAAACGGAGATGATTTCTTTTAAAAGAAGAAACAAAAGGAAAGTAAGGAGATCTCTTGAACTTACCGGCGAAGCAGACGGCGGTGGTGCGCAGTGGTCGGCGAGGATCGGAGCGGCATGTGGCGCGCGTGGATGGCATGACTCTGTTGCGCGTTGGACGGCGGGCATGATAAACTGGCGCGTGTGGCAGCCGCCGGGGACAGAGCCGGCCGGATCTGGTTTTGAATGGTGACCGGCCGTGAGCGTGACGCCGCACGCGCGTTGGACTGCCAATGCTGGCTGTGGCCGGACGTGGGAAGGGTTGAGAGAAAATAAAAAGGGGGGGGGGGGTACTTTTAAGAAAATGAAAGAAAATAAAAAAAAATTTAGCTAAAATATTAAATATATATGACCCATTTGGATCGGTCCGACCCGACCCGACCCACTCTAGGATCCGCGTGTTTTTGGAAAATGGTCTATTTGTGCAATTAGTCCTTCCGCATTTTTATTTGCTTCAATTTAGTTCTTTCTGCATTTTTTAATTATTTGCAATTTTGCCATGTAATTCTAATTGCTTTTCAATTTAGTCCTTTGACTGTTTGACTGTACCAGAGGTTGCCACGTGTCATTTTTTGGATTATTTCTGCATTTAGTCCCTGACATTTTTAATTTGTTTTAATTTAATCCCCAAATTAACTTTTATTTAATTACGAAATTGGCCCAAGAATTTTTCATGGTTTATAAATTAGTCCTTTGACTGTTTGACTGTACCAGAGGCTGCCACGTGTCATTTTTTAGATTATTTATACATTTAGTCCTTGACATTTTTAATTTGTTTTAATTTAATCCCCAAATTAACTTTCATTTAATTACGAAATTGGCCCAAGATTTTTTCAAGATTTACAATTTAATCCTTTGACTGCTGGATGCCTATGGGGCTGCCACGTGTCACCCACTCTTTGGTATTATTGCTTATAGGTCCCCAAACAGTCCAGAAATTGCATTTCGACCCCAAAATTTTAGGAAACTACATTCTGACCCCAAAACTTCCAAAAATTACCATTTTACCCCCGAATCTTTTAAAATTCCATTTCTGACCCTGAAACTTCTAAAAATTACCATTTTACCCCCGAATCTTTTAAAATTCCATTTTTAACCTCGATTTCACTGAAAATTACCATTTTACCCCTGAACTTTCCAAAATTCCATTTTTAACCTCGATTTCACAGAAAATTACCATTTTACGCCCGAACTTTCCAAAATTCCATTTTAACCCCGATTTCACCAAAATTACCATTTTGCCCCCGGGTATCCAAAAGTCCCGATTTCATCGTTTATCAATATTTGCATTTGTTTGCACCTACATTTTATTTTTTCACACATTATTTATCTGCTTATTATATTGCTTCGTATTCAATTTCTCTTATTAATTGCTACTCGTATTTTTAAACTTACACTTCCATTTACAAATTACTTCAAAAATCGAGGCAATGTTCGGTTCGAGCGTAACTTCGGAAAATCACGCCCTAACGTGTCGGGTGTGATTTATTCGTATAATTCGTGCGAACCAAATATCCTTTTTCAAGTTTTTTTTTACACCCGTTCACTTCGAGGCTCCGAGAATGTCGTGTCCTAACGTGTTGGTCGCGACTTCAAATCTCCGTGAAAATCGAAGTAAACGAGTATTCCTTTTAATTCTTCAAATCATGTGTTTGAGGATTGCATTTTAACCTTCATACGAAATTTTCAAGTTCTCAAAATATATATACGAAGGACTTTCATGACGAAAACAAGGTAATATTATTTCGTGTGAAAACTTCGAAAATCGTGCCCTAACGTGCGGGGTATGATTTTCGTAATTCGTACGAAAGAAATATCCTCTTCAAAAGTTTTGAACGTACCCCTATCCAAAATTTTTAAGTAAACGAGATAATGTTCCTTCACGCGGAAACCTCAAAAAATCGTGCCTTAACGTGCTAGGTATGATTTTCGTACAAATCACGCGATCGAATACTCTCTTCAAAAGTTCCCTAAACGTCCTTCAATTTCGATACTCCGAGAATGTAGTGTCCTAATGTGTTGGACACGCCTTCTAGTTCTCATAAGAGGAACGAAATACGGGGACGAGTTCTTCTTAAAAAGGTCTCCTTTAAAATTACACAGAGCCTTTCAAAATGAATACCGTATTTTAAACTTTACTCGAGCTTTCATTGTTTTCATAAAATAAGACCCGAAAATGATCATGTGGTACCAATTCTGGGCGTACGAGGGTGCTAATCCTTCCTCGTGCGTAACCGACTCCCGAACCTATTTTTCTGGATTTCGTGGACCGACGTTTTAACGTTTTTTAAACGTTTTGTGGGAATCCAATCGCACCCAAATAAAAGATTGGTGGCGACTCCTTTTTTACTCCTTATTTTCCAAATTCTAAAATAACTTTTTTTGAAACCTTCGTTTTCGAGGTGGTTTCGACAGCTTGGCGACTCCGCTGGGGACGTTTTAAACAAACGAGAGTCAAGCCAAAATTGATAATTTTCGGGTCTTTTTTGAGAACGTTTAAACTTCGATTTTATTTAACATGCGATCCTTGGTATCTTTGTGTGTTATTTTACTGTGTGATATTGTTAGTATAATTTTGCATCATGGAAGAAGGATTTTTAGATAAAGTAGAGGACAATATGGTGGCACGCCTATGGTCCGAAGAACAATAACGCGAGAAGGGTGACAGCCTGAAAGACGGGCATTTGTCAGAATTCTAGGACTACACTCGTATCAATTTAACTCAGAATAACTTGCAAGGGTTAAAAGAGATTTGGGGGCAATGGGATGATGAAATGAGGCAGATGTTTTACCGAGATTATGGAGATCTGTCTTACCTACTCGAAGTAAAAATTGACAAGCACCTGTTTCGAGCCCTCTTCCAACATTGGAATCCTGCCTATAGCTGTTTCACCTTCGGTCATCTAGACTTGACACCGACAATAGAGGAATACACTACCTTAATCCGTTATCCTAGAGTCCAAGCCGATAAAGCATTTTCAAAAGATGCAAGTGTTCCGACATTTCTGAAAAGGTTGATGAGTGTCACATGGATGAGTGAGCAATGGGTTGTTTCCCGAATTAAGGTGAAAGGAGATAACAAATGTATTAACTGGAATAGTCTGCAGGAACTAATTGCAACACATCCAGATATGAGAAAACGTGTTGATATCTTCGCCCTCGGCATATATGGGTTGGTCTTATTTTCAAAAGCATTGGGACACGTCGAGGATGCGGTAGTAGGATTGTTTGACCGACTAAGTAGGGGAATTACACCCGTCCCTACTATTTTGGCAGAAACCATTCGCTCGCTAAGTGCTTACCGGAGAGAAGGAGAAGGAAGATTCGTTGGTTGTGCTCAGCTATTAATGGTCTGGTTTCACAGTCACTTCTGGAAAGTGGAGAAATTTTCTTATAAGGTATTTTCAACAGATTTCTCGCCTCTAAAGGATTTTGTGGCCACGCAACGTGAGCAAAATATATCCGAAGAAAAATGGGCAGCCGTTCTCCAGAATCTTCAAGATGAAAATATTGAATGGTGTGCGCCTTGGTTCCTCCCAAACGAGATTCTCTATCGATGTGGTGATTTCGATTGGGTCTCGTTACTCGGAGTCTGGGGCGCTACTGGATATGCTCCGTTGCTTGTTTTAAGACAATATAAGACAAGGTAGTTTATCCCTGCTACACACGGCCTGGCACATTGCGAATTTTCTTATAAAGGGAACGACTATAAGAAGAAGGTTCGGGAAATAGCAAATTCGTGGAAAAAGGTGCAAAGAATAAAGAAGTTCAGTGCCAAACCGTTGACAACCCCGAATTATGACTGGTGGAGGAGTAAGAAAGTAAATGACAACATCCCCGCTCCAAATCCAGAAAATGTTCGCCCTCTAGAGGAATATTTGCAAGAGGTCCCGACAGAGATAGACATCCTCAAACATGACTTTGAAAGTAAAAGCTCAGAGTTCGGAAAGAGGATAGAAGTACTGGAGGAAGATAAGATGCAGCTAGGATTAGATGTGGATTTTCACAGATTAGAAGCCGAAAAGTTGAGAAAAGGAAAAAATAAGGCTGAAGAAGACCTTGAAGATTTGAAGAAACACTACAAAAAGCTTCGGCAATCCATGAGGACTGCAGGGTTAGGAAAAACTTCTGAGCAATGGCGTCAGGAAATTCAGGAACAAAAAGACCAAACGGAGCATTGGCAAAGAAAGTTCCAAGATGGTCAAGCCCGAGAAAACGCCTTGAAGGGAGAGCTACTAGAAAAACGGGTCGAGGAGACTGAGTTGAAAGCTCAGATGGCCAGTCTAGAGGCAAGAATAAAGGAGTTAGAGGAATCATTATGGAGGCACCGAAATCGAAACACAGTATCGGAGCTGAAAGCATGCATGGCCGAAAAACAAAAATTAAGAGAAAAAGTGCAAGAACTGGAGGCTACACTACATAATAATGAAATCCGATTTGAGATCATGGAAAGAGATTTAGAAACCAGTGAATGGCACACCCGTCAAGCCCAGAGAGAGGTCGGGGAACGAGATCATGTCATGGGCAAGGCACTAACCCAAATGAGAGAAGCGGCTGATCACATACAGGAGCTAGCCGCTGAAGCCGACGTCTTGAGCCTTCAGTACGAGTCAAGATCGAAACGAGGAAGGAAATTAGCAGGATTGCTAGGAAAGATTAAGGATCTGGGTCAAAAGACCAAACCATTTGTATAAACTCTCTTTTATGTAAAGAAGTTTTTCTTCTCGAGAAGTTGCTCTAAATGAAAATGGACTTTAGAATCAATGCCTTTTCTCACATTCGCATGCATGCATTTCGCATCATATCTTGCACATTATTGACATAACATCTCCTAACTAATTAAAGTTAATCATAACAGTTAACATCAGTAAACATTGAAAACCCACATCGTTATTACACGCGTAAGAAGGCGAAAGCTATGGATCAGATAATAGAGAGGCTAGAACAAATGCAAAAAGAAATCCAAGAACAGATGCAATCTCAGTTGCAGGACCGGTTAGAGATAGTTCAAAGGGACATGAGAGACCAAATAATTGAATCCCAAAGCAATATAAATAATTAATCAGCTAACCCAATTGTTGCGAGATTCAGATAAGGGAAAAGGTTCCGCTGAAGACCCAAGAGAGGAAAACGAGGATCCCCAATATCCTCCTGGCTTTACACTAGTACATCATCAGACCCCACCAGAAACAAACCCGCGAGAAACACTTGTCTTGATTCGGGCGCAACCTCAACCCATTGGCGCATCAGGCCAAGCAAATTACCTAGTTGGATCAGGATCGAACCCAGGTGAAACCGCAGCGAATCCCATTAACCCCGACCTCGATGATACGATGGAGGCGAAAAGAACCAAAATGGAAGTATCTAAACAAATAGAAGAAAGGTACAAATGGTTGGAAGACAAGGTTAGAGCAATGGAGGGGATTGACGCTTACAGTGGAATTGATGCCAAAGAGCTAACTCTGGTTCCAGACTTAGTCCTACCCCCAAAGTTCAAGATGCCCGAATTCGAAAAATACAACGGGACCAGCTGCCTAGAAGCACACATTACGATGTTCTGTCGGAAGATGACAGGATATGTCTACAATGAAAAATTATTAATTCATTGTTTCCAAGATAGCTTGGTTGGATCCGCTGCCAAATGGTACAACCAATTAAGCCGCGCAAAGATTAATTCCTGGAAAGACTTGGCCCAAGCTTTTATGAAGCAATATGGCCACGTTACTGATATTGCGCCAGATAGAATTACCCTGCAAAATATGGAGAAGAAACCAAGTGAAAGCTTTCGACAATATGCTCAACGTTGGAGGGATATAGCCACCCAGGTACAACCACCCTTAACCGAAAAGGAGACAGCGATGCTTTTTGTCCACACACTAAAGACACCGTATCTCGATCGCTTGGTGGGTAATGCTACAAGGAGTTTCTCGGACATAGTAATGTCAGGAGAAATGATTGAGAGCGCGATCAAAAGCGAAAAAATAGACGCAGGAGACAATGGGAAGAGAGTAGCCCCAAAGAGGAAAGAAACCGGGGTGAATAATGTAAGCACATACAGGCCAACTTATTCGAAACCAATCACGATAACGCAATCAAAACCTCCTTCTGACAATTATCAGAATTTACCAAGAACAGAGTCAAACTGGAAAAAGAATACCGAGAAGATTCAGTTCACTCCAATTCCCGTTACGTACAAAGACCTCTATCAGCAGTTGTATGACCAACACGTGGTAGCCCCATATATCACGGAGCCCGTACCACCACCATTTCCAAAGTGGTATGATGCCAACGCCCAATGTGAATTTCATGGAGGAGTAATTGGCCATTCCATTGAAAATTGTTTCACCTTCAAGAAATTGGTGGAAAAATTAATCAAGATGAAGAAAATAAGATTCGATGAGCCATCGAGACCTAATGTGGCCGAAACCCTCTGCCCGTCCACTCTGATCAAGGGGTAAATGTAATTACGAGAATAGAAGGAAAAAGGGTTAAAGCTCACATTGAAGAGGTCAGATCTCCTATGAGATGGGTATGGCGTCAGCTGGTGGCTAGAGGAATGATCGGACAGGACAGCGAAAGGATGGTAAAAGCAAAGAACTATTGTGACTTCCACAACGCTAAAGGTCATGAGATTCAGCATTGTACGAAGTTCAAAGTCCTAATACAAGACCTGATCGACCGTAAGGAATTAGAGTTCTTCGAAGAAGGGGAAGAGATAGGGGACATTTGCTCCTCCGAAGGAAAAAAAAAACATGAACATGATCGCCCAATAATAATCATCTCCACATCTAGGGGAGCTGAGACGAGAAAACAAGAGACACAATGTGTTATCATACGGAAACCCGCACCGTTTCCTTATGAAGACAGTAAAAGAGTTCCCTGGAATTACGGGTGCGACATTATGACACACACGGATGAGCAGCCGTAAAATGTGAACCTAGTCACACGCAGCGGTAAAACTTACAACGTGGAGTAGAGAGCAGCTACCAAGGGGAAAGCTATAACGGTTGAACCCGAAAAGGTGACTGACAAGTTAGAACCAATAAACGAGCCGGTGGCAGAAAGAGAAGCACAAGAGTTCCTGAAATTTTTGAAACACAGCGAGTACAGCGTAGTTGAACAATTACATAAGCAGCCCGCACGCATATCTATCTTGGCGTTACTGCTGAGTTCAGAGGCACACCGTAACGCATTAATGAGGGCGCTCAACGAAACCTACGTAACCTAGGATATATCGGTATACAAGTTGGATCGATTGGTTAACAATATTAGCGCTGATAATTTTATCTTCTTCAATGACGATGAAATCCCCTCTGGAGGTATGGGATCGACCAAGGCATTGCACATTACCACTCGTTGTAAAGGGTACACCCTACCCGGAGCGCTTGTCGACAACGGCTCAGCTTTAAACGTTGTACCGTTAGCCACTCTCGAGAGACTACCCATCGATAGCTCCCACATGAGGACGTGCCACAATATAGTCAGAGCGTTTGATGGAACCGAAAGAAAGGTAATGGGTAGGATTGAGGTACCATTGCAAATAGGCCCAAATACTTACGAGGTTGACTTCCTGGTGATGGATATCAAGCCTTACTATAATTGCTTATTAGGAAGACCTTGGATTCACGCAGCAGGGGCAGTACCGTCCTCACTTCACCAAAAGCTCAAGCTGGTAACCGACGGAAGGTTGGTTACAATCAATGCTGAGGAGGATATTGTTGCGTCTGTAACAAATGATGGCCCGTACATAGACAAGGATGAAGAGGCAATAGAATGCTCTTTCCTTTCGTTGGAATTTGTCAATGCCACATTCATTGGAGAGGGAAGTAAAATTCCTGAACCTAAATTGTCGCAAACGACGAAGATGGGACTGCGTTTGACGATTGGAAAAGGAGCATTACCGGAAAAAGGGCTCGAGAAATACCTCCAAGGAGTAATCTACGCACCATCGCTATTTGGAATATGGGACCGTTTCGGGCTAGGGTACAAACCGGATGTGAAAGAAAAGAAGAAAGAGATAGAGCGGAAACGAGAGATAAGAAGAGTGCGACAAGCGGGGAAGAAATCAGTTGGAGACCGATGACCTTCCCTCATATCTCGAAAGCTTTCATTTCTGGTGGGCTAAGGCTTGAGGAAGAAAGAGTTGCGAGACTGGTAATGGAATTGAGCATAAATGCTGTTTCCGAAGAAGCTGAAGAAAGGAGTTCGCTTCAAATATGTCCGTATGCACCTGGGAGTAATTTGGACAATTGGACGAAAGAGGAGCTCCCCGTAGCTTTTAGGAACATTTCAAAGTAATACTCGTCACACTTCTATCATTCTATGCCCAGGAATGGTAGAAATCTTTTGTAAAAGGGCTTTTGAGTTTTTATCCATCATCTTAAATGAAAATACATTTTGACAACCATTTCTTTATTCTTTTCTTTTCAAATCCTGAATAAATAAATAAATCATTCTTGAATATATACACCCATAATCATGTCATACAGCCATTCATTAATTTATTTTGTTCATTAGCCCATTCTCATTCTTTACAGATCTTGGGATATCAGTAATATGAGTGATACTGACTCCGAACCTCATTTCGAGCAAGATATGTGCCTTGAGGAATCGCAGGACTTTGAAGATGACCAGGATTGTAATATATTTCCTGAATTGCAACGAATGATGGAACAGGAGGAAAAGCAAATCTTGCCCCACAAAGAGGTAGTGGAAACAGTAAGCATAGGGGATGAGGATGAAAAGAAAGAAATAAGAATCGGGACCAGCATCTCAGCAAAGACACGAGGAGATCTTATTGAGCTGCTAAGGGAATTCAAGGACGTCTTCGCCTGGTCCTACCAGGACATGCCGGGGCTAAGCACCGACATCGTGGTTCACAAGCTCCCAATAAAGGAAGAATGCAAACCTATCCAACAAAAACTTCGCAGAATGCGACCTGATGTGTTGCTTAAAATAAAAGAAGAGGTCCGAAAACAGTTCGACGCAGGTTTTCTCCAGTAGTTGAATATTCGAAATGGGTCGCCAATATAGTTCCTGTCCCCAAGAAAGATGGTAAAGTACGTATGTGCGTAGACTACCGGGATTTGAATAGGGCCAGCCCAAAAGATAACTTTCCGCTGCCACACATCGGCACTCTGGTAGATAATACAGCGGGGCATGCCTTTTTCTCCTTCATGGATGATTTCTCCGGATATAACCAAATAAAAATGGACCCTGAAGACATGGCGAAAACCACCTTTGTCACAATGTGGGGAACATTTTGTTATAAAGTGATGCCGTTCGGACTTAAAAATGCTGGGGCAACATATCAAAGAGCCATGGTGACATTATTTCATGACATGATGCACAAAGAAATTGAGGTTTACGTCGACGACTTGATTGCAAAGTCCCGAACGGAAGAGGAACATGTGAATGTCTTGAGGAAATTATTCATGAGGTTGAGGAAGTTCCAGCAAAAATTGAACCCTGCCAAGTGCACTTTTGGGGCTACATCCGGAAAATTATTGGGTTTTATGGTCAGCCAAAAGGGGATCGAGATAGACCCAGACAAAGTTAAAGCCATACAAGAATTACCCCCGTCTCGTACGCAAAAAGAGGTTCGAGGTTTTCTTGGGAGATTGAATTACATTGCTCGGTTTATCTCACAGTTGACAGAGAAATGTGACCCCATATTTCGCCTTCTCAGAAAACATAACCCAGGCGTTTGGGATGACCAGTGCCAAAGAACTTTCGATAAGGTTAAGCAGTATTTGTCTGATGCTCCGGTACTAGTACCACCAAATCCCAACAAACCATTAATTTTGTACTTAATAGTTTTCGAGAATTCTATGGGATGTGTCTTGGGCCAACACGACGAAACGGGAAGGAAAGAAAGGGCCATATACTATCTCAGTAAAAAATTTACTGACTGTGAAATAAGATACTCTCCAATAGAAAAACTATGCTATGCACTGGTTTGGACTATCCGAAGGTTGCGACAATACTTGCTATACCACACGACATGGTTAATCTCAAAGTTGGATCCTCTAAAGTACATGATGGAGTCAACCGCGCTGAATGGGAGAATGGCCAGATGGCAGATCCTATTGTCAGAATTTGATATCGTCTATGTGAGCCAAAAAGCAATTAAGGGAAGTGCAATTGCAGACTTCCTTGCCAGTAGGGCTTTGGAAGACTATGAGCCGATAAATTTCGACTTTCCAAATGAGGATTTGATGTATGTCGCAAATACCGAAGAAGAAACAATGACTGAGCATTCATGGCGATTGAACTTCGATGGTGCTTCAAACGCTGTGGGAAATGGGATCGGTGCAGTTTTAGTGTCACTAGAAGGAGACCATTATCCCTTCACCAGTAAGCTTGACTTTGATTGCACAAATAATATGGCAGAATATGAGGCATGTATCATGGGGATCCAAGCAGCAATAGATCGAGGGATCAAGGTCTTAAAAATCTATGGAGATTCAGCATTGGTAATCTACCAGCTCAAAGGAGAATGAGAGACCAGGGACTCCAAATTAATTGAATATCGAAATATGATCCTCGAACTGATCAAAGAATTTGACGAGTTCACGTTCAGGTACCTCCCACGCGAAGAAAACCAAATGGCTGATGCTTTGGCCACTTTAGCTTCAATGATAAAAGTGAATAGGCCAGAGGATATGAAGCCCATTCAAATGAGCATTTACGAAACTCCAGCCCATTGCTGTGACATCGAAGAAGAAGAGAAAGAGGAGCATCCTTGGTACCAGGACATTCTCCAGTACGTGAAGGATCGAAAATACCCCGAAGGAGCGACGGAAAATGACAAAAGGACATTGAGAAGGCTCGCAAATGAATACGTCTTGGATGGAGAAATCCTATATAAAGAAGAAAAGATCAGGTGTTATTGAGATGCGTGAATTCAATCGAAGCTAAAAAGATCTTAGTAGAAGTCCATGAAGGGATTTGTGGAACACACGCGAATGGATTCAAGATGGCTAAGCAGATCATGAGATTTGGGTACTACTGGTCGACCATGGAGACTGATTGTATCGACTATGCCAAGAAATGCCACAAATGCCAGATCTATGAGGACAAGATACATGTGCCTCCTTCACCCCTGCACGTCATGACATCCCCGTGGCCTTTTTCTATTTGGGGCATGGATGTTATTGGACCAATTTCGCCAAAGGCCTCTAATGGACATAGATTCATTTTTGTGGTTATCGACTACTTCACCAAGTGGGTAGAAGCTACCTCTTATGCTAATGTTACGAAGTCCGCAGTCAACAAGTTCCTGAAAAAGGAGATCATATGTCGATATGGGATGCCTGAAAAGATCATATCAGACAATGCGTTAAACTTAAACAACAGCACGATATCGGAGGTTTGTGAGCAGTTCAAGATCAGACACCATAATTCGTCCCCATATCGCCCAAAGATGAATGGAGCAGTAGAAGCAGCAAATAAAAATATCAAGAAGATTATTGCAAAAATGACAGAAACTTATAGAGATTGGCATGAAAAGTTACCATTCGCACTCCTTGCTTATAGAACTTCTGTCAGAACGTCTATTGGGGCAACACCGTTCTCACTTGTATATGGAATGGAGGCTGTTCTGCCCATCGAAGTAGAGATTCCTTCTCTCCGAGTCTTATCAGAGCTGAATTTGGATGAAGCAGAATGGGTCCAAGCCAGATATGATCAGTTAAATTTGATTGAGGAAAAGAGATTAAAGGCTATCCGCCATGGTCAAATGTACCAAAAACGGATGATGCGTGCTTACAACAAGAAGGTTCGTCCTAGAGAATTCCATGAGGGAGACCTAGTCTTGAAGAAGATACTTCCGATACACAAAGACTCCCGAGGAAAATGGATGCCCAATTGGGAGGGGTCGTACGTTGTAAAGAAAGCCTTCTCTGGAGGAGCCTTAATTTTGACTGAAATGGATGGCAAAGAATTATACAACCCGGTGAATTCAGACTCGGTGAAGAAATATTACACATAAAAAAAATCGGAGAGGTCAGGATGAAAACCCGTAAAAGGGCATCCCGAAACCAAAGGGGTTTTGAGTTGAAAACTCGAAAAGAGCAACTCAAATACAAAACAAGGACAACCAACTGCTCCCTCAAAAATGGCAAAATGGAAATATTTTACATCTTGAGGCATCGACGGAGTAATTTCGAGACCTCCAGAAACATAGCAAGCGAAAAATGATCTTTGGATCAGGGAAACTTATAGCTGATATCTAGGTCTAATACTTTTCTTTGGTCGTTATTTGTTTTTTGTAAATGTTTGATATCATAGCCAATAAATCTCCAAATTTGATCCCGTTTCTTTTCCATATTGTCCAAAGTATCTTCATATTAAGATGATGGATAAAAGGTCATAAAAGGAAACAAGGATTCGCGAGTATTACTTTAGGAATTTCCTAAAGGACACGAAAAGCCTAAGCAATTGCCAGTTAAAAGAGCTAAAACATGAAAGAAGCGATCCGAATGTCATATTTGCCAGGTTGAATTCAAGGAAATGTCAGGGGATGGCTTCAAAATAGAAAAGACTAATCTTTGGAAAATTCAAACATTACACATTCATGCTAGGATAAGAGCATTTTAACTCATTTCCAAGCATAACATCCTAAACATACCTGGCCCAACAGGACCATTTGAGCATTTTTCTGCAGGTCTCAACGTCATAGGATGCATGATGAAAAAAGCCAAGATCGCAATAAAAAATCCCGTATCACAGTGGTTTGAAAGGAAAGTTTCAAGTCACAACGAATAACCTAGTATTTTGAGAGATCGAAGGGTCGAATCCACGACGATAGAACTTTCACCTAGAAGACGAGGTGGATCAGATCGCACCAAGATCAATTCCTATCCTCTTGAAAATGAAGTAAAGTTGGATATCAAGTCTTTATCTCTGAAATTGAAGTAAGAGCAACGTCATCCTCTTGAAATTGAAGTAGAGTTGGATATCAAGCCGTTATCTCTGAAATTGAAGTAAGAGCAAGATCTTTCCCTATCCGCTGGAAATTGAAGTAGAGTTGGATATCAAGCCGTTATCTCTGAAATTGAAGTAAGAGCAAGATCTTTCCCTATCCGCTGGAAATTGAAGTAGAGTTGGATAGCAAGTCTTTATCTCCGAAATTGAAGTAAGAGCAAGATTAATTCCTATCCTCTTGAAAATGAAGTAAAGTTGGATATCAAGTCTTTATCTCTGAAATTGAAGTAAGAGCAAGATCTTTTCCTATCCTTTTGAAATTGAAGTAGAGTTGGATAGCGCGTCTTTATCTTCGAAATTGAAGTAAGGACAACGTCATTTCCTATCTGCTTGAAATTGAAGTAAAGTTGGATATCGAGTCTTTATCTCTGAAATTGAAGTAAGAGCAAGACCTTTTCCTATCCTCTTGAAATTGAAGTAGAGTTGGGTAGCACGTCTTTATCTCTGAAATTGAAGTAAGAGCAACGTCATCCTCTTGAAATTGAAGAAGAGTTGGATATCAAGCCTTTGTCCCTCTGAAATTGAAGTAAGAATAAGATAAAGCACCAACATCAATTTCGTCCCTCTGAAATTAAATAAGAGCAAGACGAAGCCTAAACATCAACCCTACTTTTTGAGGATGTAGCAAGTCAAATAGCAGGCCCCATTTTTCCCACAGTCGCAGTAGATTGGAATAGAGCTGCAAGTCAAGTGCTGTCAATATGAAGTGGTCAACGTTGGGGCCGAGATTCAACGAGACTTGACAAAATTGGGCCTCCTTTTTAATCTTTGCTTTGTTCCTATCACGCAACAACAAGCAAAGAGGGGCAGCTGTTGGAGCCCAATTTTGACCGGCCCAATCCAATTGAAAATTAAATTTATTTTAATCTTAAATTTATTTTAAATTCAATTTAAATTTAAATTTGAATTTAATTTAAATTTAATATTATTATAAATTTAAAAAGAAAAGTCCAATTACATTTTGACCCAATTGGGCCCAATTCATAAGTCCAAATTTACAAGCCCAATCGGGCTAAGATTGGCTAATCCAAATCTTTTTATTTAACCCAATTTGACCCAAATTACAGCCTAAACCGAAACCCCATTGCAGCCCAAATCAGTCAAACCCTAAAGTCAAAAGCAAATTTTCACCCACGTGCCTCTGCTGTTACTCCAACTTGCTCCGGCTGCTGCTACAAGTCTCCAACCACCACTGTTGAGGGTACCTGCAACAAGAAAAGACAAGCATTAAATTAGAAACAGAAGATATCATCATTGTAAAAATCTGGCTATAAAATCAGACTTAGTTTTTGTAATAAAGAAGAGTTCTCAGAATCTAAAAAAAACCCTGTTCTAAAAAAAACCCATCTTTGAAAAGGGAATACACAAACACTTCGTTGAGAATCAATAAACAGGTACATGCATATATAGTTTACTGAAAAGCCACAAGTCTGCAAACATTAAAGCAATCCAAGTGCAGTTCAAGGTACACGCATTTACTGCCATTAGCAGTTTCAAACATTTCAATAGATTTTAATGAGCCTATTTAATGCCACTGTTGCCATTCGTTTTCTTTTTACTGTAATAATGAGCATTACTAATATTAATGTCATTCATAATATAGGTAATTACAACAACAGTTTTTCAATAATAATAATTATTCTATTATTAAGGATAAATGGCTTTAATAAGACCCATTTATAGTTATTGTTAATAATAATTAGTAATAACTGTAATTAGTAATAATATAATATTAAATGTTTTAATAATATATCTATTATTAATAAAAAGAAATACGAAAAGACAAAAGGCCTTCCCTGATGCCGTCCCCGTCGGAATCAGCCGTCGTCGGAGCCGTTCATCGCTATCGTTCCTTCCCCGGCGTCATTCGAATACCTGCAACAACACCAAAACGGACTTAAACAAACAGAGACAAAAAAAGGGGAGATTAAAACTAGTATTTTCTAAAAAAAAAGGAACAAAAACAAATAAGTGGAAACGGAGATGATTTCTTTTAAAAGAAGAAACAAAAGGAAAGTAAGGAGATCTCTTGAACTTACCGGCGAAGCAGACAGCGGTGGTGCGCAGTGGTCGGCGAGGATCGGAGCGGCATGTGACGCGCGTGGATGGCATGACTCTGTTGCACGTTGGACGGTGGGCATGATAAACCGGCGCGTGTGGCAGCTGCCGGGGACGGAGCCGGTCGGATCTGGTTTTGAATGGTGACCGGCCGTGCGTGTGACGCCGCACGCGCGTTGGACGGCCGGTGCTGGCTGTGGCCGGACGTAGGAAGGGTTAAGAGAAAATAAAAGGGGGGGTGGGGGTATTTTTAAGAAAATGAAAGAAAATAAAATTTTTTTAGCTAAAATATTAAATATATAGGACCCATTGGACCGATCCGACCCGACCCGACCCACTCTGGGATCCGCGTGTTTTTGGAATGGTCTATTTGTACAATTGGTCCTTTCGCATTTTTATTTGCTTCAATTTAGTCCTTTCTGTATTTTTTAATTATTTGTAATTTTGCCATGTAATTCTAATTGCTTTTCAATTTAGTCCTTTGACTGTTTGACTGTACCAGAGGTTGCCACGTGTCATTTTTTGGATTATTTATGCATTTAGTCCCTGACATTTTTAATTTGTTTTAATTTAATCCCCAAATTAACTTTTATTTAATTATGAAATTGGCCCAAGAATTTTTCATGGTTTATAAATTAGACCTTTGACTGTTTGACTGTACCAAAGGCTGCCACGTGTCATTTTTTGGATTATTTATACATTTAGTCCCTGACATTTTTAATTTGTTTTAATTTAATCCCCAAATCAACTTTCATTTAATTACAAAATTGGCCCAAGAATTTTTCAAGATTTACAATTTAATCCTTTGACTGCTGGATGCCTGTGGGGCTGCCACGTGTCACCCACTCTTTAGTATTATTGCTTATAGGTCCCCAAACAGTCCAGAAATTGCATTTCGACCCCAAAATTTTAGGAAACTACATTCTGACCCCGAAACTTCCAAAAATTACCATTTTACCCCCGAATCTTTTAAAATTTTATTTTTAACCCCGATTTCATCGAAAATTACCATTTTACCCTCGAACTTTCCAAAATTCCATTTTTAACCCCGATTTCACCAAAGATTACTATTTTACCCTTGAATCTTTTAAAATTCCATTTCTGACCCCAAAACTTCCAAAAATTACAATTTTACCCCCGAATCTTTGAAAATTCCATTTTTAACCTCGATTTCACTAAATTACCATTACCATTTTACCCCCGAACTTTCCAAAATTCCATTTTAACCCCGATTTCACCAAAATTACCATTTTGCCCCCGAGTATCCAAAAGTCCCATTTTTCACCCTGATTTTATCGTTTATCAATATTTGCATTTGTTTGCACCTACATTTTATATTTTCACACATTATTTATCTGCTTATTATATTGCTTCGTATCCAATTTCTCTTATTAATTGCTACTCGTGTTTTTAAACTTACACTTCCATTTGCAAATTACTTCAAAAATCGAGGCAATATTCGGTTCGAGCGTAACTTCGGAAAATCACGCCCTAACGTGTCGGGTGTGATTTATTCGTATAATTCGTGCGAACCAAATATCCTTTTTCAAGTTTTTTTTTTACACCCGTTCACTTCGAGGCTCCGAGAATGTCGTGTCCTAACGTGTTGGTTGCGACTTCAAATCTCCGTGAAAATCGAAGTAAACGAGTACTCCTTTTAATTCTTCAAATCATGTGTTCGAGGATTGCATTTTAACCTTCATACGAAATTTTCAAGTTCTCAAAATATATATACGAAGGGCTTTCATGACAAAAACAAGGTAATATTATTTCGTGTGAAAACTTTGAAAATCGTGCCCTAATGTGCGGGGTATGATTTTCGTAATTCGTACGAAAGAAATATCCTCTTCAAAAGTTTTGAACGTACCCCTATCCAAAATTTTTAAGTAAACGAGACAATGTTCCTTCACGCGGAAACCTCGAAAAATCGTGCCTTAACGTGCTAGGTATGTTTTTCGTACAAATCACGCGATCGAATACTCTCTTCAAAAGTTCCCTAAACGTCCTTCAATTTCGATACTCCGAGAATGTAGTGTCCTAATGTGTTGGACACGCCTTCTAGTTCTCATAAGAGGAACGAAATACGGGGACGAGTTCTTCTTAAAAAGGTCTCCTTTAAAATTACACAGAGCCTTTCAAAATGAATACCGTATTTTAAACTTTACTCGAGCTTTCATTGTTTTCATAAAATAAGACCCGAAAATGATCATGTGGTACCAATTCTGGGCGTACGAGGGTGCTAATCCTTCCTCGTGCGTAACCGACTCCCGAACCTATTTTTCTGGATTTCGTGGACCGACGTTTTAACATTTTTTAAACGTTTTGTGGTGATCCAATCGCACCCAAATAAAATATTGGTGGCGACTCCCTTTTTACTCCTTATTTTCCAAATTCTAAAATAATTTTTTTCGAAACCTTCGTTTTCGAGGTGGTTTCGACAATATCTTTGTTCCATTTACGATCTTCTATGGAAAGAAAACTTTTTATTGGTAGACATAATCATTGGGTCGTGGTCCAAATGAATGATCGAGAGATTTAGAATCGATAAATTCAAGCAAAGGACGAAGCATTGATCATTAGCAAAGGCCATATCAAGTCTTTCCCATACAACCTCTTCTAGATTTCAATTGTTGGTCCGAGTGAAGTAGGAACCTTTTGTAGGAATTTAATGCCTTAATTCTTGAACAAAAAGAGGAGGTTCATTAGGGTTTGCATTTCTATCATTATTTGGGGAAGATAAGAGAGATAGCCTTCTTCTTTGTGGCGATGGGGGACCTACTGCAGTGGAGCTTTCACTTGCAATTCTTTTTCTTTTTTGATAAACACGTAGGCTAAAGTCACTGATGGACATAGCTTTCTTCAGCATCACGGAGAACGGTAGTGAGAAATAAGTTGTGTAGAGTCCCAATTTTAACCGAGCCAAAAAATTAAAAGCAGAAATAAAACCCAAAGTCCATTATAACCAAAGTCCCAAATTACATAGGTCCAAATACCCAAATACCTAAAATACCCAATTACATTCAGGCTCAAATTTACTCAAGATATTGAAACCCTAATCTGATCAGGGTCCATTGTTCCATCCGCCATCGCCACGTCAGCATCCACGTTAGCACCACGTCATCGCCACGTCAGCCATGTGACCCTTTGCCTGCTCCCGAGACCGCTCCTCTCCTCGAGACGCTTCTGCTGCCCAAGACCACTCCTCTGCCTAATGCCTTCCCTGCTGACCCTTGCATTGAAATGGCAAAGGGCACACCGTTCAACGCCGTTAACCCCTGCCGACGCCCCTACCACTAGCATGAAGATAGACCTGCAAAGGAGAAGCAACAAAGAGATAGCAAGGAATGACAGAATGGAGGAAAATAACAGTATTGCATGTAATTTATTTTGGCTATAAAAGCCATTTCGAATCTGTAAAAAAAATATACAAAAAATACACAAAAAAATCATCAAAGCATATTCGAATACAAGCAGGAATTTTCAGAGAAATCTTGAGGTATTATACTTGTTTTGTTTTCTTCCTCACATCTGTTTCGAAAGAGAAGTGTATACATACACACACACACACACACACACATATATATATATATATATATATATATATATATATATACAAAAATATAAAAAAGATTTCACATAAAAAAGGAAACACATTCGAAAACTTTGAAAACTTTAGATCTCTGTTTGTTTCCTTTTTTTAAAAAAAATATTTAACAAAAAACAAAAGGGGTAAAGGAACAGTTTTGCAAAAGAAAGTCCACATCTTTTCTCCATTTTCACAGATCGAAAACCATAACCAGATCCAAATCCTTTTTTAAAAGTGATTATCAAAAAACCTTTTTATAGATCTAAAGTTAGATCTAAACGTTTTTTTTTTAAAAAGGAAAGAAAAACTGGTTTGATATGTAAATCTTACAACTAAAATCTATTTTTAATAAAAAAGGGAGTTAGAAAAATGACCTTTTGAAGCCCCGATCACCGCGTATGGCCGTTGTTGATGTCGGAGGACGGCGACTAGCGTCAAAACGACGATGACATGAAGGGTGGCTATGGGGTAGAGAGAAAATAGGAGAAGGCTTTTTTTTTTTTAGAAAAAAGGACAATGAAAATGATTTTTTTTAGGAAAATTTGATTTAAATAACAAGTCCGAACGACGCCGTTTTAAGGTCTGGAGCCTAACCCTTAAAACGACGCCATTTAGCGTCAAACCAAATCGGACCCGACCCATGTGCAGGAGACCCGCGTGTTTTCACTTTGAGGGTTATTTGCGGACTTAGTCCTTCCGCATTTTTTAAAATATATAATTTTGCCATTAAATTTCTTTCGGTTTACATTTAGATCCCCTGATCATTTAATACCAGGGGATGACGTGTACAGATATGGGGGTAACTTCCCGTAGGTCCCTAAATTTCTCTTTCTTTAGACCATTTTCCCTACCTATCCTTTTGTTTATTTTTTTGATCGAAAATTTTGTTTTTTGCTTTGATTTAGTCCTCATTTTTTTATCTCTCAAATTAACCCTAAATATTTTTCTTAAATTTAATACAAATTTCTTTTTTCTTCAAGATTGGAACCTTTATTCGTTTAAAATTGAAATCTTCATTCTTTTATTTTTACGTTCTTAAATAACTCTTTATTTAACCCATTTTTATTTCCTTTTAAAAAACTGAGTTTTACATTTGTTTTTTATATTTGTTTCAAATTGAAAATCCTTTTATAAAAAAATGTGGTAAAAATAATAATAGTAACAATGTTCGAATTATTTTCTTTGTTTCGAATTTGACTGTCTTTAATTTTCGCTTAAATCAAATATTTCTTACATCATTTCACTTCGTCAAGTTCTAAGTTTTTTTTAAATTTGTTTTATTTAGTATAATTTCTACTTGTTCTTTTAATTATTCATACTATATTGTTATTTTCTGCATCATTGTTTTATCATGCTGTTTATCTCATGCAATTTATTTCATTGTTTTAGCCACTTTCTCCCTATTAATTTATAAGTAAAGGATATATTTATTCAGACATTTTTTTATAAAAATAGTTTAGCTAGATGGCGCATTTTTAAAATACATAATTATCCTTTTTAAGGGAAAGTCATTTTATTTTGGAGAATTTGGAATGTGGTGTTTTAACGAGTTGGATATTATTTCCTTTCAAACCTAAAATACCGAATAAACTCTTTAAAATCGATAATGATTATTTCATTTACAACACTGTACATTTCACTCATCCTTTTTATGAATTTTCTTTCTAAAAAGAGGATAAAATGTATATTATTTTTTAACATATAAATTGTTTTAAATTAAAAGGCAATACTCTTTTATTTAAGAGGAATTAAGAGATCATGCCCTAACGTGTTGGGTTGTGATCTTTCTCTAAACTTAAATAATTGAGTATCTTGCTCAAAATTGATAATTATTCAACGTTCTCTTATTTTAGGGGATCTAAAAATCGTGTCTTAACGTGTTGGGTGTGATTTTGCTTTGAACCTAAATAATTGAATATATTGTTTTAACATCTAATTCATGAAGGACAGTTTGAATTTCTACTCGAATTTTCGATTTTCAACAATTAAGACACTAAATAATTGACTAGGTACCAATTTTGGGCGTGTAAGGGTGCTAACCTTTCCTTACACGTAATCGACTCCCAAACCTATTTCCTAGATTTTAAAGACCAAATGTTTTTATAAAACAAATTCAAACATTTTATGGTGACCCAATCACACCAAAATTAAAAGGGTTGGTGGCAGCTCCATTTTCAAATTTTAGAAATATTTTCGAAACTCGTATAAAAAAAATGGTTTCGACAAGTTGGGTTCAGCATCTTCAAGGCTGGAAGTGCGACTTCGTTTTGTACCACCATGACCATCAGAAGAATATTCCTCTCCCAGACTATTGTCAGTGGGGAACTGCTAGGAAGAACCATGTGGCGTATAGTTTTCATAGCTAAGAACATCTTCTGGCTCTAGCTCAACCACTTGCACAGAATTCAATCTATCCAACACAGTGAATGTACGAACAGAGGAGGGATTAAACTGAGTTGATGACTAATGATGGTTTCCCACCGCTTCTTCCACTGTGAGATCCACTCCATCATGCTAATTCCCCTTCACAAAGTCCTCCCTCTCTTTGAACAATCGCCCCTCGGCTTTTGAATTTCCAAGAAAAAGAAAAATCCCTGATATAAAATCAAGTTTCATATCTTAGTAGGAAAAATGTCTGTAAAACCATGAACATTCCCCATCATCAATGTTGACTCCATTCGTTTCCCAACAAGTGTCCTACATCTCATCACCATTTTCCATATTCAGATCGTCATATGGTGATCACCTAATAACCAACGTCATTATAGAAGAAATATTTTCTTCATTCGGAGCCTGCATTTGCTTAGTCTAATTTGTGTGACCCAAGATTTGAAATTCTAACCACCTGACTCATTGCTGCATTTGTTGAACCATTGCAAAGGCCCCCACCAATTTCATTTTCCTCTTGCCCTTACCTTTACCATTTCATTATCAACCATTGGTTTACCATATATCATATCTCATAATTACTTAACCAAAGAAAAAATACAGTTATCTCATGTTGCCCTTCACCATATATGATTGATTCCATAAATCAACGTATGTACTATAGAGATCAGTCAAATTGCATTTTGTTCTCTTTACATAAAAAAAATAAATTAATCTTTATATATTATATCAAAGATCAAATTGATTCTTTTTGTTAAAAAATGTCATTTATTCTTCTTACTATTAAAAATTACGTGGCTGTCAAAATAACTAGATAGTTGCACATGACATGCTATATGTACCTCATTCTTACATACATGGATCAGTTTTAAATAGTAAAAATAAATAAAATTTTCATTAGAAAAACCCATTTATTCTTTAATATAATGTACATGAATTAATTTATCTATTTTTAATTATAATTTATACATATCACATTCTTTCCTCGTCATTGTTGAAGAATATAATATCCTATATATACTATATATTATATCTTATCAATTTCAGTAGCTTTTCTTACAAAAAAGAGAAGAAAAACACATTATAATTTCCAAGTAGGAACACATTTTTATTACACAACATTTGAAAATTCAAAGATCCTCTTAGCTGCTTTTCAAATTCAATGTTAATCATACATGGATTAGTTAATGTAAACCCCAAAAATGAGATTCAGAAAAAGCAAAGTAATACTCAGCTTGACATGTGAAACATATATTTCAAAACAAAATATAAGAGTAGGTGCAGAATCATGGATGCCTATGAATTTGCGAAAATTTCATTCTTTCTTTTCCTTAAATGTTTGTCGTGATTGAAGGAGCTTACGTGAGGCCAAAATATTTGTAATAATCATAATCTAAGATGTCAACACTGGTATGATTATTGCATGGATTGTCGTCAAGGTAGAAATGACCGGTTGGCCAATTGCAGTTAACCTCGAAATCTATCTCCCTTTACAAGTAATCTTTCTCTTTTCAAGAAACAGGTAGATAGATTTTGACAGCTTAACTTAATTCTACTAGTTAATTCCTTAATGGAAGCTGTTCTTTTTCTTTTTTCATCTCACACAATTGTTTTATTTGGGGATAATATGTTGCTTGATTTTCTACCTTTGCCTCTGCTTCCATGTGTTTTTTTTTAATATTTTCTACGTTCATTTTATTATTTATATTCGAGATTTGTCCTCGTTCTCTCTTAACAAGATCATTTTTAATGTTGAAAATTGTATTCTCTCCCAACAATTTTTGAGGTTTATGACTTTCACACAGTTTTAACTTGACCATATAAATAAAATATTTATTTTAAAAATATCACATAATTTAATAGAATTTCTTTGCCGATGTTATCAATTGCATTTTAATTATTAAATAAAAAAAAAGCTAAGTACAAAAGTTATAAACAATAATTATTTTTTTAAAGGTAGATTCATTAATTCATTCAATGAATAGAATCATGCAATTCAAGAAGAAAAATAATAACACTCATCGTAAATGGTAAAGGATAAGCTCCATCAATACAACAAAGACTTTAATCTCAGTATCAATAGAACATTATGACACATTGACAGTTGGCTTTGTCACAACTCAAGCACGATATATTTGAAGTGACTGCAAGCACTTAATACGATAAAAAAAATCAGCCCCGAATGATCCAAAGCGACGAGCAAAAATTGACAAAAAAATCGAGCATTTACCAAACTAGAGAGTACAACAAAAAAACCATCCCTAAAATCACTTACAAAAAGGAGATTACATGCATAAATAGCAGACAAAAACTTTTAAAATTGAGACTTATTAAATAATGAAAAACAAACAAAAAAAAATCTAAAACTTAAGACAACACAATCCAAATCGACTCGTGAAATCATTTATTATTCTGATATACTCTCAAAATAAAAAAAACATTCGCATTAGTGGTGAAAACTACTCTTCAAGGGTAAGTTTAAATTATTTTACTATTAATTTATATATGGTATATTGCAGCTTATCCATCAATTCTTTTCATGATTTGGCAAAGTTTTATGTGCATCAATGAGACATATGTCGCCAAGGATCAAATCTTGATTTCAGCACAAATTTAGAGAAATGGCAAAAACATGTTCATGAAGCAAACATTAAATAATTGCTACTTTCATTAAAATCCAAGTGAAGAGCTTAGAATGAGCTGTTTTGCAAAAGAAATAAAACATTTGAAATAGTTGCAGGCAAATTTGTCAAATGTAAATGACCTTCATGGCCGTGAATGGCAAGTCCAACGTGGGAAGAGAAGGAGCAAAAGTCACATGAGCCCGGCAACAATATCTCTAATATTTGACGATAGGAAGGGTATATGCATGCGAGTGCTATACAGCCTTTTTTGCTTCAATTTTGGGATACATTTCACATTTTTAACTTTCTATTTGCTCTTTATTTTTTTCTGAGTTTTAAGAAAAATGCATCACATTCCCAATCCAATTATTTCTTTCCTTCCCATTGAAAGTTCAACTGATACATCATATTATTTATTAAGTAGTTTATCGAGTCACTAATTTAATTAGAAAAATTACGAAAATATTTTTTTATAATTAAAGTAAATTATATTATTTAAGGGTAATTTAATCTTTTTATTAAAAACTAAAAAAATATGCATATGGTGAGATTTGATCGATACTTATTAGAGAAATAAAATACAAGTGATAAAATAAGGAGATCTATAGGGTCAAAACCCACAACCCGCCATAAATCCCCATTAAACATAATACTGGATTGGGGTTGAGACCAGGGGTGCGAAGGCCGGAGGCTCTCGTGGTACGGTATAGACTGCACAAGTGGAATCCATATAGAAGTATACTTCTACTATTTGATTTTGTTTAGACTAAGGTGTTTCGACCTTACTACATTACTTTTATTAGAGATTGATTAGAATAAAGTTTTTCAACCAATAAATAAACATAGTCGTCTTCTCTTTTATTATTCGATTTTTTTTCCACGTAAAATCTATGTATTCTTTTTCTTTACAATATTTTTTCATTGTCGATGTTTAAATTTAACAATAATTAGTAAAACCTTTAAATTTTTTTGAATAAACTGGTGTGATTACATGATAGTATCTGTTCATGCACACACAGGTGCTCAAACCCGAGTCTCCTAGGATAAACAACATCCTCTTTTCCACTAGAGTCACTCGTTGGGTTCAGTAAAACCTTTAATTTACTACTAAGTTAAAGCTTTATTTTGATATTTTCTTATACATTTCAATTTTTATTATGCACACATTTTTATCTCCATCAATTGTATATATATCTATACTAATGTGTTTGATTGAGTTGGTGTCACAAATTAACTCGACACCAACTCAAAATTGATGACAACACCATGATAAATAATCTTAATCGAATTTTTTATTTTAACATCATACGCATATTTATATTTTAAATTTATGATTTTCACACGCATACATATATAATAAAATTTCTAATATAAAATAATAATAATATTCTCAAAAGTGAATATTATTGGTTTGAACATTCCTACTTTCAACCCCGCAAAATCAGTGCATGGGTAGATTCACCTACCTATCGACTTAATCCATACAGTTTGAGTGAAAAAGTTTGTAAAAACATCTATTTTAGGGTTGCTCATGATCCCCACATAATTCGGACAGACTTTAGGTCATATGTATATATACAGATATCACATTTATTTGCTAGGACGAAATCAAAAAATTTTGTTAGGGATCGAAATTAAATTGTAATTTTTATGATAATAAAAATGTAATTTCACAATTTTAATACTTTATATCTTTATAATTTTAAAAAGATTAAATCAAATTTTATTATTTTTAGGGAGGACCAAAAGTACTATTTTATATTTATTAATTTAAAATTTTAAAAATTTTAAAGAGTCTAAATAGAAAATTTTTTATTTTAAAGGGGCCGGAAGCCTTGTCAATCCCCTAGCTATGCCCTGTAGCATTACCAAGAAATCTCTTATAGCGAATATTTTATTTATTATCAATTTAAAAAATAATTGAAAAAAAATGAGTTTTAAAATTTGTTTTTGACAAGTTTTTGAGATTTGAACTTTCAGCGCAACGCAACTTTAGTATTTTGATCATAATTTGAGTTACAGATCTCCGTTTTGAATCCATAATATACCGATTCGAAGGGAATTGAAAGACATAACTCAAGTTATTATGACTTAAGCCCAAAAAAGGCTTGAAATTTGAACGTGGAAATTGCTAAGAAATCTTGAAAATTTTTGTTTTATGTAATTAAGGGTACTTTTGTATTTTTTTTCATTATATTATTTTTGCCCTATAAATAGACATTATTATATTAAGATTAGTAGGGACTCACACATAGCCACCTTAGTTTTATTTTATTTTTTCATTTTATTTTCTTTATGAGTTTCTACACTTTCTTTTCTTTGAAGGTTAATCGAAGTTTGATTTAATAAATTCATGAGATTTAATTTGCTCTTTAATTCTTCTTTATTCTTTAGTATTTATGCATCTTATTTTATAATTACAATCACTTAGGTTTATTAAATATTCGGTGGGTATTTGATAACTTAAATGGTTGCCTTGTCAATTAGAATAATTAATGATACTAGTGATGAGTTGCATAACTTGTTTATGTCGTAGTTTACGATTATATGGTGTATATGTATGATCTAGCTTACATTGACCTTGTTGAAATGAGTTTGTTGGTTAAAATTAGGTCTCTCTAGTTCTTAATGTTATCGATAAGTTAAATATTGGACGTTGAGTTTTTATTGGTTAGTAAAGTAATTTCAAACGAGTTGTCTCTTGATTATCGAATAAGCATAGAGAAATTGGTTATCCAACATTAAGTCAGCAATTAGAATTAATTTATTAAAAGTGTGATTAAATCTATGAATCAAACAGAATGTTACTTTTAACTAGAGCCATTTCTCATTAATTTTCTAAAACTTTTAATTATTACTTTTTTTCGTCTTAATTTTTGCTTTTACAAAACCCTTTTTATTTACTTCATATATTTTTTTCCTAAGAAATAAAATTATTATCGATGCTTATAATCGATGGCTTGGAATTCTAAATTTCCTCTTACTCCATTCCACCGACGTCTCCTTTGTAATTATGCTTATGCATAACTAGTAAAAGAGAAGTGACTGTATAATTAAATCATATGCCCTGGTTTGAGTGAGATGGGCATAGCCACACGTGCTAAAACACGACCAAATTGTTTCAAATCATGCAATGATGTATGTTTCTTTTAACACAAAAGTAAGCAGTAATTATTGATTATATTGGTGGGTCACAAAGTCCAGTTCTTTCTCCAACCCCATCATCAATGTGGAACATGCAATAATTATTTACCATACTTACTATTGCATGTATGATTGCATGGCTCCAAGAGATTTTATTGCCAAAAGTAGCCGCACTGACTGTGAGTTTGCTGGATCTTGAAGATTAGAAGAAGATAGAATATGAGAAATTGAGAGCAACAGTTTTGAAAGGTTTTTTCTTTTTTTAATTGGCAAGGGAAATGGATTGTTTGAGATCGAAGTCAAGTTCTTAGGTCTACAACATAATGTTTTTGTCATTGGGTCAAGAAATTATACACAATAATTTTAAAAGGTTAAATAGACAGGTAATTTGGGGCATTTATCTTGTCTTGTTCAAGTTCATAATAGTAGTGTAGAAACCACCTTAAAACGAAGTTTCAAAAAATTATTTCAAAATTTGGAAAATAAGGAGTAAAAAGAGAGTCGCCACCAATCTTTTATTTCAAGTGTGATTGGATCACCATAAAACGTTTTAAACGTTTAAGATATCGGTCTACGAAATCCAGAAAAATAGGTTCGGGAGTCGGTTACGCACGAGGAAGGATTAGCACCCTCGTACGCCCAGAATTGGTACCACATGATCATTTTCGGGTCTTGTTTTATGAAAATTTGAGTGAAGTTTAAAATGCGGTGTTCGTTTTAAATGGCTTTGTGTAATTTTAAAGGAGACCTTTTTAAGAAAAACTCGTCCCCGTATTTCAATCCTCTTATGAGAACTAGAAGACGTGTCCAACACGTTAGGGCACTATATTCTCGAAGTTTCAAAATTGAAGGATGTTTAGAGAATTTTGAAGAGAGTATTCGATCGCGTGATTTGTATGAAAATCCTACCTAGCACGTTAGGGCACGATTTTTCGAGGTTTTCACGTGAAGGAACATTGTCTCGTTTACTTAAAAATTTTGGATATGGATAGGGGTGTGTTTGAAAGCTTTTGAAAAGGATATTTCTTTCGCACAAATTACGAAAATCACACCCCGCACGTTAGGGCACAATTTTCGAAGTTTTCACACGAAATAATATTGCCTCGTTTTTTGTCATGAAAATCATTCGTATATACATTTTGAGAATTTGAAAATTTCGTATCAAGGTTAAAATGCAATCCTCGAATATATGATTTGAAGAATTTTGGAAATAGGTTGCCCGTTTACTTCGATTTTCACGAAGAATTAAAGCCGCAACCAACACGTTAGGACACGACATTCTCGGAGCCTCGAAGTGAACAGGCGTAAAAACTTGAAAAGGATATCCGGTTCACGCGAATTTTACGAAGAAATCACACCCGACACGTTAGGGTGTGATTTTTCGAAGTTTACGCTCGAACGGAATATTGCCTCGATTTTTTTTTAAAATAATTTGTAAATGAATGCGTAAGTTTAAAAACACGAGTAACGATTAATAAGAGAAATTAGATACGAAACAATATAATAAACAGATAAATAATATGCAAAAATGCAGGTGCAGATAAATGCAAATATTGATAAGGAAGAAGAAACGATGAAATCGGGGGTGAAAACGGGACTTTTGGATACTCGGGGGCAAAATGGTAATTTTGGTGCAATCGGGGTTAAAAATAGAATTTTGAGAGTTCGGGGGTAAAATGGTAATTTTTGGTGGAATTAGGGTTAAAAATGGAATTTTAGAAGGTTCAGGGGTAAAATGGTAATTTTTGGAAGTTTCGAGGTCAGAATGTAATTTCTTGAAATTTTAGGGTCAAAATGCAATTTCTAAACTGTTTGGGGACCTATAAACAATAATACCAAAGAATGGGTAACACGTGGCAGCCCCACAGGCATCCAGCTGTCAAGGGATTAAATCGTAAATCTTGAAAAATTCTTGGGCTAATTTCGTAATTAAGTAAAAGTTGATTTAAGGATTAAATTAAAACAAATTAAAAATGTCAGGGATTAAATTCATAAATAAGCCAAAAAATGACACGTGGTAGCCTCTGGTGCAGTCAAACAGTCAAAGGACGAATTTATGAACCTTAAAAAATGCTTGGGCCAATTTTGTAATTAAACAAAAGTTGATTTAGGGATTAAATTAAAACAAATTAAAAATGTCAGGGACTAAATGCATAAATAAGCCAAAGGACTAAATGCAGCCTCTAGTGCAGTCAAGCAGTCAAAGGACTAAATTGAAAACCAATTAAAATTACAGGGCAAAATTGCAAATAATTAACAAAGGCAAAAAAGGACTAAATTAAAGCAAATAAAAATGCGGAAGGACCAATTACACAAATGGACCATTTCCCAAAAACACGCGGATCCTAGAGTGGGTCGGGTCAGGTCGGATCGGTCCAAATGGGTTACTATATATATTATTTTTTAGTTTTTTTCATTTCATTTTTTTCATTTTATTAAAAAATTCAGCCCCTTTCTCTCCCTTTCTCTCTCAAATCACCCCCCCTTTTCAAGTCCGGCCATGGCTCCGGCCGCCGCCGATCAACGGGCGTGGGCGCGCCTGGCTGATGCTTCGGCCATGCTCCGATGTTCCGACTCTCCTCCGGCCAGACCTAGCCCCTGCTCGGCCGCCGTCGAGTTACCACGCGCCTCTGACCACGGTCCGGCCGCCGTCGTTCCAAGCCGAAATGGGTAGGCAGAAATCATTTCTTCTTCTTCCCCTTTTTCCCTTCTATTTCATCTCCTTTTCCTTTCTTTTGCTTTCTATTTTTTTATTTGATTTTTCGAAGCCCATATCTGGGAAAACCAAGATCTGGAAATATTTAAAAATCTTCCTTATTCCGATTTAATATTTTTTAAGCCTATTTTATTTTTTAAATCCCTCATTTTTGGTGTTTGTTCGAACGTCGTGGAGTGGAGGCGATGGTGGCTCAGGAGTTCCGGCGGTGGCCGCGGCGGCGCACAGTGGTCCGATAGCAGATAAGTCCCTGTCTCTTTGGTTTCCCTTTTTTTATTTATTAATAATAAATGTTATTATTTAAACCACTATTATTATTATTAATATTATTAATGGCTGTTGAGTACTGTTATTAGTACTATATTTATTACTCTCATTAATACTGTCATTGTTATTAGGATTGCTATTAATACTATTTATTAAGGAAATATTTGAATTCAATGATAGAAAGAAACTGACCGAGCATAGTGGATGAACATAAATGCATATTGGTAACTGAAGAGTGTTGAGTGCTGATACATGTATGACAGTGATCATGTATTAAATGATACCTGATTGGGTTGATGCTTGAGTAGTCTGATCTACTACTGAATGTGTATATCCGAATATTTGCTGCCGTTGATGGCTTCTGTTTTTGGTCTTCCAAATAGCGTTTGTATTGATCTCTTTTTTCAAAAGAAAAAAAACCCTCTATTACAGATTTCAATTTGGCTTTTATAGCCCATTTTATCATAATTACATTTTGTTTGATACAACTTAAATGCATTTCTTGTCGTTGCAGGTGAGATGGCAGATGGCAGTGGCGGTTTTAGAGCAGTTGGCAGCCGGTTGTGGTAGGAGCAAGTGGCTGGAGGTGAAACTGCTGGTGGTGCTGACGTGGCGAGCCTTGGTTGGATGATGTGGGGGTGAAGCAGTGCAAGTGGGCAGCTTTAACAGATTTGGATCACTTGTGCAATGGGCTCAATTTGTAATTGAATTTGGGCTAGCCAATTTTAGCCCAATTGGGCTTGTATTTTGTAATTGGACTTTCTTTTGGACTTATTTAATTTAATTTATAAATTTAAATTTATAATAAACTTAAATTTTATGTAAATTTAAATTTAAAATAAATTTAATTTAAAAATTAAATTATATCCCATTGGGCCTAAACAAATTGGTCTTCAACAGCTGCCCCTCTTTGCTTGTTGCTGTGTAACAGGAACGGAGCAAAGACAAAAAAAAGGCCCATTTTGTCAAGTTTCACTGAATCTCGGCTCCCTTGTTGACCACTTCATATTGATAACACTTGACTTGTAGTTCTATTCCAATCCACTGTGACTGCAAGGAGAGTGGGATTTGCTGTCTGACTTGCTGCGTTCTTAAAAGTAGGGTTTGATGTCGAGGCTTCATCTTGCTCTTACTTCAATTTCAGAGATAAAGACTTGATCCCCAGCTTTACTTCAATTTCAAGCTAAAGACTTGTTATCCAACTCTACTTCAATTTCAAGAGGATAGGCAGTGATCTTGCTCTTACTTCAATTTCAGAGATAAAGACTTAATATCCAGCTTTACTTCAATTTCAAGAGGATGGGAAACGATCTTGCTCTTACTTCATTTTCAGAGATAAAGACTCGTTATCCAACTTTACTTCAATTTCAAGAGGAATGAGATGATCTTGCTCTTACTTCAATTTCAGAGATAAAGATTTGATATCCAACTCTACTTCAATTTCAAGAGGATATGGCATGATCTTGCTCTTACTTCAATTTCAGAGATAAAGACTTGTTATCCAACTCTACTTCAATTTCAAGAAAATGTGAAATGATCTTGCTCTTACTTCAATTTCAGAGATAAAGACTTGATATCCAGCTTTACTTCAATTTCAAGAGGATGGGAAACGATCTTGCTCTTACTTCAATTTCAGAGATAAAGACTTGTTATCCATCTCTACTTCAATTTCAAGAGGATGATGTTGCTCTTGCTTCAATTTCAGAGATAAAGACTCGTTATCCACTCTACTTCAATTTCAAGTGGATAGGAAATGATCTTGCTCTTACTTCAATTTCAGAGATAAAGGCCTTATCCCACTCTACTTCAATTTCAAGTGGATAGGAAATGATCTTTCTGCGGTCTGATTCACCTTGTCTTCTAGGTGAAAGATCCATCGTCGTGGATTCGACCCTTCATGTTCTTAAAATTGCTAGGTTATTTGTTGTGACTTGGAATTTTCCTTTCAAGTCGCCGTGATGTGGGATCTTCTATCGCCGTCCTGGCTTCTCATCATGCATCCTATGACGCTGAGACCTGTAAAAAATGCTCAAATGGTCCTCTATGTAGGCCAGATATGTTTAGGATGTTATGCTTGGAAATGAGTTAAAATACTCTTAACCTAGAATGAATGTGTATGACTTGATGTTTGAATTTTTCAAGGATTAGTCTTTTCTATTTTAAGGCCATCTCTTGACGTTCCTTGAATTCAATTTGGCAAATTCGACATTTGAATTGCTTCTTTCAGGTTTCAACTCTTTCAACTGGCAGTTGTTTAGGATTCCCGTGTCTTTTAGGAAATTCCTAAAATAATTCTCGTGAATCTTTGTTTTCTTTCATGACCTTTTATCCATCATCTTAATATGAAAATACTTTGGACAATATGGAAAAGAAATGGGATCAAATTTGGAGATTCATTGGCTATGATATCAAATATTTACAAAGAACAAATAACAATAAAAGAACAGTATTAGACTTAGGTATCAGATATGAGTTTCCCTGATCCAAAGATCATCTTTCGTTTGCTATGTTTCTGGAGGTCCTAGGATTACTTCGTTGATGCCCCAAGGTGTAAAATATTTCCATTTTGCCGCTTTTGAGGGAACAATTGGTTGTCCTTGTTTTGCATTTGAGTTGCTCTTTTCGAGTTTTCAACTCAAAACCCCTTTGGTTTCAGGATGCCCTTCCACGGGTTTTCATCTTGACCTCTCCGATTTTTTTTATGTGTAATATTTCTTCACCGAGTCTGAATTCACCGGGTTGTATAATTCTTTGCCATCCATTTCAGTCAAAATTAAGGCTCCTCCAGAAAAGGCTTTCTTTACCACGTATGGCCCCTCCCAACTAGGCATCCATTTTCCTCGAGAGTCTTTATGTATTAGAAGTATCTTTTTCAAGACTAGATCTCCCTCATGGAATTCTCTAGGACGAACCTTCTTGTTGTAAGCACGCATCATCCGCTTTTGGTACATCTGACCATGACGGATAGCCTTTAATCTCTTTTCCTCAATCAAATTTAATTGATCATATCTGGCTTGGATCCATTCTGCTTCATCCAAATTTAGCTCTGATAAGACTCGGAGAGAAGGGATCTCCACCTCGATGGGTAAAACAGGCTCCATTCCATATACAAGTGCAAACGGCGTTGCCCCAGTAAATGTTCTGACAGAAGTTCTATAAGTAAGGAAAGCAAAAGGTAATTTTTCATGCCAATCTTTATAGGTTTCCGTCATTTTTGCAATAATCTTCTTGATGTTTTTATTGGCCGCTTCCACTGCTCCGTTCATCTTTGGGCGATATGGGGACGAATTATGGTGTCTGATCTTGAATTGCTCACAGACTTCCGATATCGTGCTGTTGTTCAAGTTTAGTGCATTGTCTGATATAATCCTGTCTGGCATTCCATATCGACATATGATTTCCTTTTTCAGGAATTTGCTGACCGCAGACTTTGTAACATTAGCATAAGAGGCAGCTTCTACCCACTTGGTGAAGTAGTCGATAACCACAAAAATGAATCTATGTCCATTAGAGGCCTTTGGTGAAATTGGTCCAATAACATTCATGCCCCACATAGAAAAAGGCCACGGGGATGTCATGACGTGCAGAGGTGAGGGAGGCACATGGATCTTGTCCCCATAGATCTAGCATTAGTGGCATTTCTTGGCATAATTGATACAATCAGTCTCCATAGTCGACCAATAGTACCCAAATCTCATGATCTGCCTAGCCATTTTGAATCCATTGGGGTGTGTTCCACAAATCCCTTCATGGACTTCTTCTAGGATCTTTTTAGCCTCGATTGAGTCCACACATCTCAATAACACCTGATCCTTTCTTCTCTTATACAGGACCTCTCCATCTAGGATGTACTCGTTTACGAGCCTTCTCAATGTCCTTTTGTCATTTTCTGTTGCTCTTTCGGGGTATTTTCTGTCCTTCACATATTGGAGAATGTCTTGGTACCAAGGATGCCCCTCTTTTCCTTCTTCTTCGATGTCACAGCAATGGGCTGGAGTTTCGTAAATGCTCATTTGAATGGGCTTCATATCCTCTGGCCTATTCACTTTTATCATCGAAGCTAAAGTAGCCAAAGCATCAGCCATTTGGTTTTCCTTTTTGTGGGAGGTATCTGAACGTGACCTCGTCAAATTCTTTGATCAGTTCGAGGATCATATTTCGATATTCAATTAATTTGGAGTCTATTGTCTTCCATTCTCCACTCAGCTGGTAAATTACCAATGCCGAATCTCCATAGATTTCTAATATCTTGATCCCTCGATCTATGGCTGCTTGGATGCCCATGATACATGCCTCATATTCTGCCATATTATTTGTGCAATCGAAGTCAAGCTTACTGGTGAAGGGATAATGGTCTCCTTTTGGTGACACTAAAACTGCACCGATCCCATTACCCACAGCGTTTGAAGCACCATCGAAGTTCAATCGCCACGAATGCTCGGTCATTGTCTCCTCTTCGGTATTTGTGACATACATCAGATCCTCATTTGGAAAGTCAAAATTTATCGGCTCATAGTTCTCCAAAGCCCTACTGGCTAGGAAGTCTGCGATTGCACTTCCTTTAATTGCTTTTTGGCTTACATAGACGATATCAAATTCTGACAGCAGGATTTACCGTCTAGCCATTCTTCCATTTAACGCAGTTGACTCCATCATGTATTTCAGAGGATCCAACTTTGAGATTAACCATGTCGTGTGGTATAGCAAGTATTGTCGCAACCTTCGGGTAGTCCAAACCAGTGCACAGCATAGTTTTTCTATTGGAGAGTATCTTGTTTCACAGTCAGTAAATTTCTTACTGAGATAGTATATGGCTCTTTCTTTCCTTCCCGTCTCATCGTGTTGGCCTAAGACACATCCCATAGAATTCTCAAAAACTGTTAAGTACAAGATTAATGATTTGTTGAGATTCGGTGGTACTAGTACCGGAGCATCAGACAAATACTGCTTAACTTTATCGAAAGTTCTTTGGCATTGGTCATCCCAAATGCCTGGGTTATGCTTTCTAAGAAGGCGAAATATGAGGTCACATTTCTCCGTTAATTACAAAATAAATCGAGCGATATAATTCAGCCTCCCAAGAAAACCTCGAACCTCCTTTTGCGTACGAGGCGGGGTAACTCTTGTATGGCTTTAACCTTATCTGGGTCTATCTCGATTCCCTTTTGGCTGACCACAAAACCCAACAGTTTTCCCGATGTAGCTCCAAAAGTGCACTTGGCAGGGTTCAATTTTAGCTGGAACTTCCTCATTCTCATGAACAGTTTCCTCAAGACATTCACATGTTCTTCCTCTGTTCGAGACTTTGCAATCATGTCGTCGACGTAGACCTCAACTTCTTTGTGCATCATATCATGAAACAATGTCACCATGGCTCTTTGATATGTTGCCCCAGCATTTTTAAGTCCGAACGGCATCACCTTATAACAGAATGTTCCCCACATTGTGACAAAGGTAGTTTTCGCCATGTCCGCAAGGTCCATTTTTATTTGGTTATATCCGGAGAAACCATCCATGAAGGAGAAAAAGGCATGCCCCGCTGTATTATCTACCAGGGTGTCGATGTGTGGCAGCAGAAAGTTATCTTTTGGGCTGGCCCTATTCAAATCCCGATAATCTACGCACATACGCACTTTACCATCTTTCTTGGGGACAAGAACTATATTGGCGATCCATTCCGAATATTCAACCACTCGGAGGAAACCCGTATCGAACTGTATTCGCACCTCTTCTTTTATTTTAAGCAACACATCAGGTCGCATTCTGCGAAGCTTTTGTTGGACGGGTTTGCATTCTTCCTTTATTGGGAGCTTGTGAACCACGATGTCGGTGCTTAGCCCCGGCATGTCTTGGTAGGACCAGGCGAGGACGTCCTTGAATTCTCTTAGCAGCTCAATATGGTCTCTTCGTGTTTTTGCTGAGATGCTGGTCCCAATTCTTACTTCTTTCTTCTCTTCCTCATCCTCTATGCTTACTGTTTCCACCACCTCTTTGTGGGGCAAGATTTGCTTTTCCTCCTGTTCCATCATTCGTTGTGAACCACGATGTCGGTGCTTAGCCTTGGCATGTCTTGGTAGGACCAGACGAGGACGTCCTTGAATTCTCTTAGCAGCTCAATAAGGTCTTTTCGTGTTTTTGCTGAGATGCTAGTCCCAATTCTTACTTCTTTCTTCTCTTCCTCATCCTCTATGCTTACTGTTTCCACCTCTTTGTGGGGCAAGATTTGCTTTTCCTCCTGTTCCATCATTCGTTGCAATTCAGGAAATATATTACAATCCTGGTCATCTTCGAAGTCCTGAGATTCTTCAAGACACATATCTTGCTCGAAATGAGGTTCGGAGTCAGTGTCACTCATATTACTAATATCCCAAGATCTGTAAAGAATGAGAATGGGCTAATGAACAAAATAAATTAAAGAATGACTGTATGATATGATTATGGGTATATGTATTCAAGAGTGATTTATTTATTTTTATGTGTTACTGTAAGTAATTTATTTTGGGATTTGAAAGGAAAAGAATAAAGAGGTAGTTGTCAAAATGTATCTTCATTTAAGATAATGGATAAAAACTCAAAAGCCCTTTTACAAAAGATTTCTATCATTCTCGGGCATAAAATGATAGAGGTGTAACGAGTATTATTTTGAAATGTTCCTAAAAGCTATGAGGAGCTCCTCTTCTACCCAGTTGTCCAAACTACTCCAAGTGCATACGGACAAATTCGAAGCGAACTCCTTTCTTCAGCTTCTTCGAAAACAGCATTTATGTCCAGTTCCATTACAAGTTTTGCGACTTTTTCCTTCTCAAGCCTTAGCCCACCGGAAACGAAAGTTTTAGAAATATGAGGGAAGGTCATCGGTTTCCAACTGATTTCTTCCCCGATTTTTCGTGCTCTTCTTGTCTCTCTCTTTCTTTCTATTTCTTTCTTTCCTTTCTTTCATGTCTGGCTTGTACCCCAGCTCGAAACGGTCCCACTTTTCAAATGGCGGTAGCGCGCTAACTATTCCCTAGAGATATTTCCCGAGCCCTTTTCTTGGCAATGCTCCTTTTCCAATCGTTAAACGCAACCCCATCTTCATTATTCGTGATAATTTAGGTTCAAGAATTTTACTTCCCTCTTCGATAAATGTAGCATTGACGAATTCCAACGAACGGAAAGAGCATTCTATTGCCTCTTCATCTTTGTTTATGTACGGGGCATCATTTGTTACAGACGCAATAATATCCTTCTCGGCATTGATTGTAACCAACCTTTCGTCGGTTACCAGCTTGAGCTTTTGGTAAAGTGAAGACGGTACTGCCCCTGCTGCGTGAATCCAAGGTCTTCCTAATAAGCAATTATAGGAAGGTTTGATACCATCACCAAGAAATTAACCTCGTAACTATTTGGGCCTATTTGTAATGGTACTTCAATCCTACCCATTACTTTTCTTTCAGTTCCATCAAAAGCTCTGACTATGTTGTGGCACGTCCTCATATAGGAGCTATCGATGGGTAGTCTTTCAAGAGTGGCTAGTGGTAGAACGTTTAAAGCTGAGCCGTTGTCGATAAGCACTCCGGGTAGAGTGTACCCTTTATAGCGAGTGGTAATATGCAACGCCTTGGTCGATCCCATACCTCTAGATGGGATTTCATCATCATTGAAGAAAATAAAATTATCAGCGCTTATGTTGTTAATTAGTCGATCCAGCTTGCATACCGATATATCCTGGGTCACGTAGGTTTCGTTGAGCGCCCTCATTAATGCGTTACGGTGTGCCTCTCAACTCAGCAGTAACGCCAAGATAGATATGCGTGCGGGCTGCTTATGTAATTGCTCAACTACGCTATATTCGCTGTGCTTCAAGAATTTCAGGAACTCTTGTGCTTCTCTCTCTGCCACTGGCTCATTTATCGGTTTCAATTTATCAGTCACTATTTCGGGCTCGACCGCTACAGCTTTCCCTTTGGCAGCTGCTTTTTTCCAAGTTGTAAGTTTTACCACTGCGTGTGACCAGGTTTACATTTCGCAGCTGCTCCTCCTTGGGTGCCACAATATTGCACCCGTAGTTCCAGGGAACTCTTTTGTTGTCTTCATAAGGAAACGGTGCAGGTTTCCGTATGATAACACATGGTGTCTCTTGTCTTCTCGTCTCAGCTCCCTTGGATGTGGAGATTATTATTATCGGACGATCATGCTCATGTGTCTTTTTTCCTTCGGAGGAGCAAATGTCCCCCATCTCTTCTCCCTCTTCGAAGAATTCTAATTCTTTATGGTCCATCAAATCTTGTATTAGAACCTTGAACTCCGTACAATGCTGAATCTCATGACCTTCAACGTTGTGGAAATCACAATGGTTCTTGGCCATTACCATCTTTTCGTCGTTCTGTACAATCATTCCTCTAGCCACCAGCTGACGCCATACCCATCTCATAGGAGATCTGACCTCTTCAATGTGAGCCTTAACTTTTTCCCTTCTATACTCGTAATCGCATTTACTCCTTGGTCAGAATGGACGGGTAAAGGGTTTCTGGCTACATTAGGTCTCGATGCCTAATCAAATCTTATTTTCTTTATCTTAATTAATTTTTCTACCAATTTCTTGAAGGTGAAACAATTTTCAATGGAATGCCCAATCACTCCTTCATGAAATTCACATTGGGCGTTGGCATCATACCACTTTGGAAATGGTGGTGGTACGGGCTCCGTGATATATGGGGCTACCACGTGTTGATCATATAACTGCTGATAGAGGTCTTTGTACGTAACGGGAATTGGAGTGAACTGAATCTTCTCGGTATTCTTTTTCTAGTTTGATTTTGTTCTTGGTAAACTCTGATAATTGTCAGAAGGATGTTTTGATTGCATCATCGTGATTGATTTCGAATAAGTTGGCCTGTATGTGTTTACATTATTCACCCCGGTTTCTTTCCTCTTTGGGGCTACCCTTTTTTTCACTGTCTCCTGCGTCGATCTTTTCGCTTTTAATCGCGCTCTCAATCATTTCTCCCGATATTACTACGTCCGAAAAACTCCTTGTAGCATTACCCACCAAGCGATCGAGATACGGTGCCTTTAGTGTGTGGACAAAAAGCATTGTTGTCTCTTTTTCCGTTAGGGTGGTTGTACCTGGGTAGCTACATCCCTCCAACGTTGAGCATATTGTCGAAAGCTTTCACTTGGTTTCTTCTTCATGTTCTGCAAGGTAATTCTGTCTGGCGCAATATCAGTAACATGGTCGTATTGCTTCATAAAAGCTTAGGCCAAGTCCTTCCAAGAATTAATCTTTGTGCGGCTTAGTTGGTTGTACCATTTTGCAGCGGATCCAACCAAGCTATCTTGGAAACAGTGAATTAATAATTTTTCATTGTGGACATATCCTGTCATTTTTCGACAGAACATCGTAATGTGTGCTTCTGGGCAGCTTGTCCCGTTATACTTTCGAATTCGGGCATCTTGAACTTTGGGGGCAAGACTAGGTCTGGAACTAGACTTAGTTCTTTGGCATCAATTCCACTATAAGCGTCAATCCCCTCCATTGCTTTAACCCTGTCTTCCAGCCATTTGTACCTTTCTTCATTTGTTTGGATACCTCTATTTTGGTTCTTTCGCCTTCATCGTATCATCGAGGTCGGGGTTGATGGGATTCGTAGTGGTTTCACCCGGGTTCGATCCTGATCCAACCAGGTAATTAGCTTGGCCTGACGCGCCAATGAGCTGTGGTTGCGCCCGAATGAAGATGGGTGTTTCTCGCGGGTTTGTTTCTTGTGGGTCCTGATGGTGTACGGGAGTAAAGCTAGGAGGATATTGAGGATCCTCGTTTTCCTCTCTCGGGTTCTCAACGGGACCTTTTCCTTATCTGAATCTCGCAACAGCTGGGTTAGCTGATTAATTATATTGCTTTGGGATTCGATTATTTGGTCTCTCATGTCCCTTTGTACTCTCTCTAGCTGGTTCTGTAATTGAGCTTGCATCTGTTCTTGTATTTCTTTTTGCATTTGTTCTAGCCTCTCTATTCTCTGATCCATAGCTTTGGCCTTCTTACGCGTATAATAACGATGTGGGTTTTCAAGGTTTACTGATTGAATTAACTTTAATTAGTTAGGAGATGTCATGTCAATAATATGCAAGATGTGATGCAAAATGCATGTATGAAAATGCGAGAAAATGCATTGATTCTAAAGTCCATTTTCATTTAGAGCAACTTCTCGAGAAGAAAAACTTCTTCATAAAACAAAGTTTATACAAATAGTTTGCTCATGCTAACTTCCTTTCGGCCCAGATCCTTAATCTTTCCTAGCAATCCTGCTAACTTCCTTCCTCGTTCCGACCTTGACTCGTACTGAAGGCTCAAAACATCAGCTTCAGCGGCCAGTTCCTGCATGTGATCGGCCGCTTCTCTCATCTGAGTTAGTGCTTTGCTCATGACATGATCTCGTTCCCCGACCTCTTCTAGGCTTGACGGGTATGCCATTCACTGGTTTCTAAATCTCTTTCATGATCTCGAATCGCATTTCATTATTATGGAGTGTGGCCTCCAGTTCTTGCACTTTTTCTTTTAATACTTGTCTTTCGGCCATGCATGATTTCAACTCCGATATTGTGTTTCGATTTCGGTGCCTCCATAATGATTCCTCTAACTCCTTTATCCTTACTTCTAGACTAGCCATCTGAGCTTTTAACTCGGTCTCCTCGACTCGTTTTTCCAGTAGCTCTCCCTTCAAGGCATTCTCTCGGGCTTGACCATCTTGGAACTTTCTTCGCCAATGCTCCGTTTGGTCTTTTGTTCCTGAATTTCCTAATGCCATTGCTCAGAAGTTTTCCCTAACCCGCAGTCCTCATGGATTGCCGAAGCTTTTTGTAGTGTTTTTTCAAATCTTCAAGGTCTTCTTCAGCCTTATTTTTTCCTTTTCTCAATTCTCGACCTCTAACCTGTGAAAATCCACATCTAGCCCTAGCTGCATCTTGTCTTCCTCTAGTGCTTCTATCCTCTTTCCAAACTCTGAGCTTTTCTTTCAAATTCGTGCTTAAGGATGTCTATCTCCGTCGAGACCTCTTGCAAATATTCCTCCAAAGGGCGAACATTTTCTGGATTTGGAGTAGGGATGTTGTCATTCACTCTTTTACTCCTCCACCAGTCATAATTCGGGGTTGTCAATGGTTTGGTACTGAACTTCTTTATTCTTTGCACCTTTTTCCACGAATTCGCTATTTCCCGAACTTTCTTCTTATAGTCGTTCCTTTGTAAGAAATTCGCAATGTGCCAAGCCATGTGTAGCAGGGATAAACTGCCTTGTCTTATATTGTCTTAAAACAAGCAGCAGAGCATATCCAGTAGCACCCCAGACTCGAGTAACGGGACCCAATCGAAATCACCACATCGGTAAAGAATCTCGTCTGGGAGGAACCAAGGCGCACACCATTCGATATTTTTATCTTGAAGATTCTGGAGAACGGCTGCCCATTTTTCTTTGGATATATTTTATTCACGTTGCGTGGCCACAAAGTCTTTTAGAGGCGAGAAATCTGTTGAAAATACCCTACAAGAGAATTTCTCCATTTTCCAGAAGTGACTGTGAAACCAGACCATTAATAGCTGAGCACAACCAATGAATCTTCCTTCTCCTTCTCTTCGGCACGCACTCAACGAGCGAAAAGTTTCCGCCAAGATAGTAGGGACTGGGGTGATTCCTCTACTAAATCGATCAAACAATGCTACTACCGCATCCTCGACGTGTCCCAACGCTTTTGGAAATAAGACCAACCGTATATACCGAGGGCGAAGATATCAACACGTTTTCTCATATCTGGATGTGTTGCAATTAGTTCCTGCAGACTCTTCCAGTTAATACATTTGTTATCTCCTTTGCCTTAATTCGGGAAGCAACCCATTGCTCACTCATCCCTGTGACACTCATCAACTTTTCAGAAATGTCGGAACACTTGCGTCTTTTGAATATGCTTTATCGGCTTGGACTCTAGGACAATGAATTAAAGCAGTGTATTCTTCTATTGTTGGTACCAAGTCTAGATGTCCGAAGGTGAAGCAGCTATAGGCAGGATTCCAATGTTGGGAGAGAGCTCGAAACAGGTGCTTGTCAATTTTTACTTCGAGCAGGTAGGATAGATCTCCATAATCTCAGTAAAACATCCGCCTCACTTCATCATCCCAATGCCCCAAAATCTCTCTTAACCCTTGCAAGTTGTTCTGAGTTACATTAATACGAGTGTAGTCCCAAAATTCTGACAAATACCCGTCTTTCAGGCTGTCACCCTTTTCACGCTGTTGCTCTTAGGACCATAGGCGTGCCACCATATTGTCCTCTACTTTATCTAAAATCCTCTTCCATGATGAAACTGTCTAATTTGTAAACGGACTTAAATCAAACCTTTTCGTTCATAATGATGCAAATGCAAGTAAGAGGAAAAACAAACATGGTTAGTAACATGTAATAGCGGAAAAGCATTCAAATATACATATCACAGAACCTAAAAAAAATACTTCGGGTATATGCTAACAGAGCTCGACCTAACTCCATCTAAGGTGAGTACTTACGGCTCTATATGTAGTTTTAGGTTCTAAAGGTGAAAGGTACCCAAACCAGCAGATTCCTCGATCCTTACCCATTACAGGCTCATACGGACGAGTTCGGTTTAGGGGGACGCATTTCTCGCATGTTTGCATGGAAGTGAAAACTTCACGAAAACAAGGGAACTTTGTAATCCCGAAAGCGATTTACTATCCTGCACGGAGATGAAGACCTCACGAAGGAACAGTTTCCCGCTTCCACTTAAGAAGGGTAATATCACGATACATATGGATGCAAAATTACACTAGCAATATCACACAGTAGAATATCACACAAAGATGTCGAGGATTACATGTTAAACAGAACCGAAGTTTAAAAGCTCTCAAAAAGAAAGACCCGAAAATTATCAATTTTGGCTTGACTCTAGTTTATTTTGAAAAAAATCCCCAGTGGAGTCGTCAAGCTATCGAAACCACCTTAAAATGAGGTTTCGAAAAATTATTTTAAAATTTGGAAAATAAGGAGTAAAAAGGGAGTCGCCACCAATCTTTTATTTCAGGTGTGTTTGGATCACCATAAAACATTTTAAACGTTTAAGATATCGGTCTACGAAATCTAGAAAAATAGGTTCGGGAGTCGGTTACGCACGTGAAAGGATTAGCACCCTCGTACGCCCAGAATTGGTACCACATGATCATTTTCGGGTCTTGTTTTATGAAAAAAATTTGAATGAAGTTTAAAATGCGGTGTTCGTTTTAAATGGCTTTGTGTAATTTTAAAGGAGACCTTTTTAAGAAAAACTCGTCCCCTTATTTCAATCCTCTTATGAGAACTAGAAGACGTGTCCAACACGTTAGGGCACTATATTCTCGGAATTTCAAAATTGAAGGATGTTTAGAGAATTTTGAAGAGAGTATTCGATCGCGTGATTTGTACGAAAATCCTACCTAGCACGTTAGGGCACGATTTTTCGAGGTTTTCACGTGAAGGAACATTGTCTCATTTACTTAAAAATTTTGGATATGGATAAGGGTGTGTTTGAAAGCTTTTGAAAAGGATATTTCTTTCGCACAAATTACGACAATCACACCCCGCACGTTAGGCACAATTTTTGAAGTTTTCACACGAAATAATATTGCCTCATTTTTTGTCATGAAAATCATTCGTATATACATTTTGAGAATTCGAAAATTTCATATCAAGGTTAAAATGCAATCCTCGAATATATGATTTGAAGAATTTTGGAAATAGGTTACCCGTTTACTTCGATTTTCACGAAGAATTAAAGCCGCGACCAACACGTTAAGACACGACATTCTCGGAGCCTCGAAGTGAACGGGCGTAAAAACTTGAAAAGGATATCCGGTTCGCGCGAATTTTACGAAGAAATCACACCCGACACGTTAGGGTGTGATTTTTCGAAGTTTACGTTCGAACGAAATATTGCCTCATTTTTTTTAAAAAATAATTTGTAAATGAATGCGTAAGTTTAAAAACACGAGTAGCGATTAAGAGAAATTAGATACAAAGCAATATAATAAGCAGATAAATAATATGCAAAAATACAGGTGCAGATAAATGCAAATATTGATAAGGAGGAAGAAACGATGAAATCGGGGGTGAAATAGGACTTTTGGATACCTGAGGGCAAAATGGTAATTTTGGTGTAATTGGGGTTAAAAATAAAATTTTGAGAGTTCAGGGGTAAAATGGTAATTTTTGGTAAAATCGGGGTTAAAAATGGAATTTTAGAAGGTTCAGGGGTAAAATGGTAATTTTTGGTGAAATCGAGGTTAAAAATGGAATTTTAGAAGGTTTTAGGGTAAAATGGTAATTTTTGGTGAAATCGAGGTTAAAAATAGAATTTTAAAATGTTTGGGGGTAAAATGGTAATTTGTGGTGAAACCGGGTTAAAAATGAAATTTGGAATGTTTGGGGGTAAAATGGTAATTTTTGGTGAAACCGAGGTTAAAAATGGAATTTTAAAAGGTTTGGGGGTAAAATGGTAATTTTTTGTGAAATCGGGGTTAAAATGGAACTTTAGAAGGTTCGGGGGTAAAATGGTAATTTTTGATGAAATCGAGGTTAAAATGGAATTTTAGAAGGTTCGGGGGTAAAACGGTAATTTTTAGAAGTTTTGGGGTCAAAATGTAATTTCTTGAAATTTTGGGGTCAAAATGCAATTTCTAAACTATTTGGGGACCTATAAACAATAATACGAAAGAATGGGTGACACGTGGCAGTCCCACAGGCATCCAGCAGTCTAGGGATTAAATCGTAAATCTTGTAAAATTCTTGGGCTAATTTCGTAATTAAGTAAAAGTTGATTTAAAGATTAAATTAAAACAAATTAAAAATGTCAGGGATTAAATGCATAAATAAGCCCAAAAAATGACACGTGGCAGCCTCTGGTGCAGTCAAACAGTCAAAGGACGAATTTATGAACCTTGAAAAATGCTTGGGCCAATTTTGTAATTAAACAAAAGTTGATTTAGGGATTAAATTAAAACAAATTAAAAATGTCAGGGATTAAATGCATAAATAAGCCAAAAAATGACACATGACAGCCTCTGGTGCAGTCAAGCAGTCAAAGGACTAAATTGAAAACCAATTAAAATTACAGGGCAAAATTACAAATAATTAACAAAGGCAAAAAGGACTAAATTGAAGCAAATAAAAATGCGGAAGGACCAATTGCACAAATGGACCATTTCCTAAAAACACGCGGATCCTAGAGTGGGTCGGGTCGGGTCGGATCGGTCCAAATGGGTTACTATATATATTATTTTTTAGTTTTTTTCATTTCATTTTTTCATTTTATTAAAAAATTCATCCCCTTTCTCTCCCTTTCCCTCTCAAATCACCCTCCCTTTTCAAGTCCAGCCATGGCTCCGGCCGTCGCCGATCAACGCGCGTGAGCGCGCGTGGCTGATGCCCTGGCCATGCTCCAACGTTCCGACTCTCCCCCGGCCAGACCTAGCCCCTGCTCGGCCGAGGCCGAGTTACCACGCGCCTCCGACCACGGTCCGGCTACCGTCGTTCCAAGCCGAAATAGGTAGGTAGAAATCATTTCTTCTTCTTCCCCTTTTTCCCTTCTATTTCATCTCCTTTTCCTTTCTTTTGCTTTCTATTTTTTTATTTGATTTTTCGAAGCCCAGATCTGGGAAAACCAAGATCTGGAAATATTTAAAAATCTTCCTTATTCCGATTTAATATTTTTTAAGCCTATTTTATTTTTTAAATCCCTCATTTTTGGTGTTTGTTCGAACGTCGTGGAGTGGAGGCGATGGTGGCTCAGGAGTTTCGGCGGTGGCCGCGGCGGCGCACAGTGGTCCGGTAGCAGATAAGTCCCTGTCTCTTTGGTTTCCCTTTTTTTTATTTATTAATAATAAATGTTATTATTTAAACCACTATTATTATTATTATTATTATTATTATTATTATTAATGGCTGTTGAGTACTGTTATTAGTACTATATTTATTACTCTCATTAATACTGTCATTGTTATTAGGATTGCTATTAATACTATTTATTAAGGAAATATTTGAATTCAATGATAGAAAGAAACTGACCGAGCATAGTGGATGAACATAAATGCATATTGGTAACTGAAGAGTGTTGAATGCTGATACATTTATGACAGTGATCATGTATTAAATGATACCTGATTGGGTTGATGCTTGAGTAGTCTGATCTACTACTGAATGTGTATATCCGAATATTTGCTGCCGTTGATGGCTTCTGTTATTGGTCTTCCAAATAGCGTTTGTATTGATCTCTTTTTTCAAAAGAAAAAAACCCTCTATTACAGATTTCAATTTGACTTTTATAGCCCATTTTATCATAATTACATTTTGTTTGATACAACTTAAATGCATTTCTTGTCGTTGCAGGTGAGATGGCAGATGGCAGTGGCGGTTTTGGAGCAGTTGGCAGCCGGCTGTGGTAGGAGCAAGTGGCTGGAGGTGACACTGCTGGTGGTGCTGACGTGGCAAGCCTTGGTTGGATGATGTGGGGGGTGAAGCAGTGCAAGTGGGCAGCTTTAACAGATTTGGATCACTTGTGCAATGGGCTCAATTTGTAATTGAATTTGGGCTAGCCAATTTTAGCCCAATTGGGCTTGTATTTTGTAATCGGACTTTCTTTTGGACTTATTTAATTTAATTTATAAATTTAAATTTATAATAAACTTAAATTTTATGTAAATTTAAATTTAAAATAAATTTAATTTAAAAATTAAATTATATCCCATTGGGCCCGGACAAATTGGGCTTCAACAAGTAGAATAATTTTTTTTTCAATATCCTTTACCTATTAAAGATATAGATAGACCACTCTATCACTTTTCACTATCTTCTCTCTCTCGAGTTTTGGATTTGATGAATCTTCTTCATTCCCCCTCTCACAATCCAAAATTAAAAATATTTTTATTTGGTATAAGTTTATATCAAGTAAATTATACTTAAGATCATTAAACTATTAATAAATTTACATTTTGATCATTTAATTTAAAAAAGTTACAAAATAGTTATTGAATTATTCAAAAAATTTCATTTAATTCATTGAACTATTCAAAAATTGTTATTTAAGTCACTGATTGTTAAGGGTTTTTTTAAAGTCCAGCTAACGAATTCTAACCGACGATTCGATGATCATTATAGTTAGTTAGTACCCATTGAAAAGCAGAAGAACATGCATTAGATCCAAGTCAATCTGACGATCAATTTTTGATTCACAGATTCATGATGTTCAGAGTTGTTTTATAAAAAAATTTGAATTATAAAAGAAAAAGAGAAGAAGAGCTTTTGATTGGTACAGGTGTTGCGAACAGAAAAATGTCACACAACAAAGATTTTAGCAATCCAGTGACTTAAATGAAAACTTTTGAATAGTTTAATTACCATTTTGTTACTTTTTGAAGTCAAGTGATCAAAATATAAATTTACTAATAGTTTAGTGACCTTAAATGGAATTTACCCTTTATATCAATAATGAATCAGATTATAATATGCCGTTAATAGAAAAATAAAATGCTTTTTTCTTTTTGAAAGGAGTAAAATAATTTTTTTTTAAATTAAAAAAAACAAATATAATAACTTTTTAAATTTGTGACACAAGATTTTTTATCCATATAATATTTTGGTGAATTATAAGAACAAGACAAAACCCGAATAACAAACACGATTAGCACAATTTGATCTCATACTATACTTGAAATAATATACACTCAAACCATCAGATCGTCACATGAAATTTTATTATCCATATAATTTAATATATGCATTCATAATACATTAAATTAAATTATAACTAAAAGTAAAATTGAATAGGATTTAAGAGAGACTAATGAAAGAAAGAAGCAAGAAAAGCAGGCCACCGGAAAGAAATGAATCCCCCAATTATACTCTCCAACCCCTTCTTTTATTTTATTTTATTTTATTTTATTTTAGTTAGATTTGAATTTTTTTTTTCTTCTAAAAAATTCAAATTCAATTAAAAAAACTCAAAATTAAAGAGAAAATATGATTTGTCATTCTTCTATTGGAAAGGGATAGAAATGATGTGGAATCATAGTTTCATACAATCCCCTCTCTCTCTCTCTCTCTCTCTCCCTCTCTCTCTCTCTCTCTCTCTCTCTCTCTCTCTCTCTCTCTCTCTATATATATATATATATATATATATATATATATATATATTAAAATTTAAATGGAATTAAATTTTAAGTGAGGGACTCACTTATATCAGTATAAAATTAAAATAATTTTTAAAAAAAAAAATTATACGACTAATTTAAATTCATCAAAATATTTGTACATGTCATGCATTTTGAATCGATCTAATATATTTATCATGATCTAAAATATCGTTTATGTTTTTTTAGTTGTAATAAGGATTTCAATAATTAATCCCCTCACTATAAGTGTTAGTTAAAGAGGTAAACGACTGATCATGAAATATGCTTCATTCTCAAGAGATTTGAACTCTTGATCACATGGTTAAAAGATGAGGGAAGCAACCAACACACCACATTAGAGGTGTCCATGGGCCAAGCCGGGTCGAGACTTAGTTCCAAAAAAATTTTCAAGCTCAAGCTTGTTTTTTACTCGACCTGCTTAAACAGCTCATTTCACTATTCAAAAAAAATAAAATATTAAAATTATATCTTTTATTGATATTTTATACACTTTTACAATTAAATTTAAATTTATTTTATTATTTAAATTGAATTTGAATCGGGCCAACCCGAAGTGCAAAAATATTTGTTCAAGCCTGGCTCGACTATCGGGCTAGGAGGGTTACTTGATCCTTGGATAGGTCTACACCATATCTCATGGTTAAAATATTATCTATGTTAATATATATTTAACGGATGAAAGTTTTTTTTTACATAAAACGAATAGTTATAAATTTTAATTTATTTCAAATTTACCATGCATAATCTACATGATCGGAACATTATATATAATGTTTGAATTAAAAAATATTAATTATATAAAAAATATTAAAAAATATATAAAATATTTTAATTTTATATCAGTGTAAATAAATTTCTCCTTTAAAATTATTTTAATATATTATTTTAGTATATAAAAGTAATAAGAATAGCCTTTAAAGACATGGTCACTAAATTGTGCTGTCTTCTACTGTTTCAACTCTCCCTTTTTTTTTCTATGTTCCTTTGTTCTTCTTTTGGCTTTTTAAAAATATGAGAAATCACAAGTCAACCTCACCTCATCATTTGGTCTTGTCTGTTCAAAGCACCACCTCATATCCCACTTTCGTTATTTCTATGCCATCTCTCATCTTCTATATAATTCACCTCTCTCCGTAATTCACTCCTTCACTATGGGAAACATGAAGGTGCATGAGTTGTCACGTGGATTGTGGGAGCACGAACCATCCCTCTCCCTTGCCTGCAACCCCCTACGCACTCACAACAGTAATACCCTTTCTTCTTTCCACCTTAAGACCTTCATTACACCCACACCTACCCCTACAAAGCTTGCCTCCTCTGACCAGCAGCCGCATTCTCCTCAGGTACACTACATTAATTACATGTACCCTTCACTCTTTTTTTCATTACTGCGTCATGTTGGCTGAACAAATATAACTCAGCCTCACCACCTCTTACCCTTTTTCTTTTTTTGCTTCAAAGCTAACTACTCTTTCAGTATCCGAGTAACCCTTTTGTTCGCAATGGTGATTTGAGGAGAAGGATGAAATTTTGAACTTAATTAATTAAGATGTTAATGATCAAGCTGAAAAAGAAAGGAATTGTGTTATGCAGGTGGATATGCAAGCAGGAGCAGGAGGTACGCGATGGAGTCCAACGCAAGAGCAGATCGGGATTTTGGAGATGATGTACAAAGGAGGGATGCGAACCCCAAACGCACAGCAAATCGAACAAATCACTGTGCAGCTAGGCAAGTACGGCAAGATCGAAGGCAAAAACGTTTTCTACTGGTTCCAAAACCACAAAGCTCGCGAGCGACAAAAGCAGAAGCGCAACAGCCTTGTCCTTAACTCACCTCCCATTACCACCATAACTTTGAATACTAGGGTACCTCCCAAACCCCTTGTATGTTAGTTTCTCATTCTTTCTTCTATAAATATGAAGCCCATTCTTTAATACAGGAGGATGGTCCATATAAGAGAAAATGCAGGAGCTGGTCATTTGAGTACATTGAAGAAGAAAGCGGATCATCGTCGCCATTTAAAGAGGAGGAAACCAGAACTCTAGAGCTATTCCCGTTGCACCCAGAAGGCAGGTGAAGGGTAAAAAGAAAAACAAAAAGAACAGAATCTAAACTGAGTTCCCATTACGATCTGGTTTGACGATATGATTGGCTTTTTTCTTTCTTTTGTTTGGGGGAAAGAAGAAAGACAAAGTTGGCTTCTTGCACCCAAACATTCATTGGTGCCCTCTGGAAAAATATAACTTTGTACAAAATTAGAAAACAAAAGTAGGTGGTTGTCGTGGGTGATGGTGTTAGAATATTCAGAGGAAATGCATGATCTAAATTGATGTTATGATTCTGTTGCTGGGAAGACTTTCATAAAGTTAAATCATCTATTCTATCTACTTCTGTAGTGGTGAGTAAATTGAGGTGCATTTATTCAAGGATTTAAAAATAAAAGTTATGGTAGTTGATTTGTGGGCCAATACCCAGCCTAGGCTTGGGAATTGGGAGGGAAATTGATGCCATCATATCCATAGAATATGATTTTAAATGGAAATGGAGGGTTTTCTCTCGGTTACCGAGACTGAACGTCACTGATATTTAAAAAAAAAAAAAAGCCTGCAACTTGAGAAGAACAAAGGTGGCTTTTTTTTTTTGCTTTTAATTAATTCTAACAATCAGTGCTACAATGAAGTCGAATTCGCCATCTATCTAATCAACCTATTTCTCTGTCTTCCTAATACACTATAGAACTGTCACTCTAAATTCAAAACCATGTTCAGAGGCATTTTGTAGGTGAAGTTGATGACAGAAAGTGGCAAATATATGGGAATGGAGTTGGACATGCTTGTAGCTTTTTTCAAGCAATCCTTAATAGAATGGAGTCAAACTTTCCTTATGGAAATCCAGACTTCTCAGTCATGGAGACTCTAATAAAATCTGAATTGGAAAGTTTCTCGATTTACCAATTCTCTTGTTTTCAAGCTCCTAAATCCATTTGTAATAAGATAGATCCATTAATAAGAAAATTTTAGTGGGGAGAAGAACAGCACAAGAGGATTAGTATTACTGTGATGCATTATTTCATTACTTCCTTAGCTTTCTTTGTTATAATTATGGTTGGTTATTGATGCATAATCAATTTATTGAATTAATTTACTTTATTATTTTCTAACTTAAGTTTTTTGAATTAATGAGAATATGTTTAGGGGAATTTAATGTTACTTGATGTTTGAGTTTCTTGCGAATATGTCTTGTTCAACAAATTGCCAAAGCAGGGGTTTGCTGAAAAATATGGAAAGGGTAAGGGAGTGTATTGCAGTAGGTTGAGGCACTTTCCATATTTATATTGTTAGCAATTTATTGAACCATGTTTATTGGTTGTGTTAATTATATAGATGATATCTAGCCCATTAATAAAAATCATATCAATTGAGAAAATATATTTAGAAAATCGGATCGGATCATTCCTATTTAATCCCTTGCATAGTTGATGTTGGATTGGAACGTTGCATTCTTAGCTACCAAGAGTCCATGTTTACCTTGTTTAATATTATTTTATTGTATTTAGCTTATGTCATTGTTGTTTAATAGGATCTAATTTAGATCTTCTCATATTACTAAATCTCAAAATATTTTATATAATCAAGAGACTTGTATATGTTATGGTGATGGATCTAGTGCCCGAAGTTTAGTGTTTTTGTTAAAGTATACTTGTATTTTATTTGAACAAATTAGTTTAAAAAGGTTATCCGTGAATTACATTAATACTCTTTGTACATTTTCATTAATGATTTTTGCAAAAAGAGCAAAATGGAAGCAAATATTAGCTCATTGATTATCTAATGTTTGACTAATATTAAGCGGTATTATGTGGTCAAATCATAATACGGAAAGACATGTTATATTAGTAGATAAACCTAAATAGGTCTTTAATCTAATCGAAAATGGGCAAATCAATTGAAAGACTAATATGTCGTCTATCAAGCCCAATTGGGCAGATGTTTTATCTTGAGCATCAGAACAAATGACTCCCAAAAGATAGAGACATAGATATGACTGATTGGACTAACAGTACATCGGACAAGACCCATGTAGAACATATCCTAAATCCATTCATGGATTTATCCTTAATCTCTTTGATATAAATTTGTTCTCCCAATATGATCTTATTTTATCTTAGGGTAACAATTACATCTTCTTTCATAAAAAGTTAATCATTATTAAATAGTAATTAAATCATTCATCATAAAGGCAATTGACTCGTTGCCACCTTTACATTTCATCTATCATGTAAAGTCAATGAGAGGATATCATTTACCCATTTCTTGGGCTATTAATTCCACTATTGTGAATGATGTTACATATTGTAAAAGTCATATACTCAACACATCAGTTTTCGGTTCCTTATCTATTTGAACTCAGGCTTTTGCTTACATCAAAGTATACAAGTCACACATACAGAGTCCATCATTCACTCAGGATTAAGGTATGTCACACTATGAACATCACAAGTGAATAAGTCCATAAATGGATTCAAGATTTATTCTACTTGGGTCCTGTTTGATCTACTAATACAGAGTCCATCATTCACTCAGGATTAAGGTATGTCTCTATCTTCTAGGAGTCATCCGCTCCGATGCCCAAGATAAAGCATCTCCCTAATTGGACTTGATAGACAACATATTAGTATTTCAATTTGTTTGCTCATTTTCGATTAGACTAAGGACATGCTTATGTTCATCTACTAATACAAGTTGTCGTTTCGTATAACGATTCGACCACGTAATATCGCTTAGTATTAGTTAAACATTAGATAACCATTGAGCTAATATTTTCTTCCATTTTGATTTGCATGTAAAGACCATTAAGGACAATATACAAAGAATATTAATGCAACTCATGGATAATTTTATTAATCTAATCTGTTCGAAAAAATACAAGTATACAAATGAATATACTACACTTAAGGCACCAAATCCAATAGGCACTGGTAGAGATATTTACACATCAAGTTTCAATATTGTTATTTTGCCTGGAAATCGTGAGAATTTATTTCTAAGTATAAATTCTATTTTCTAGGAATAACAATTCTATTGATTTCTATTGAGAGAAAAATTTACTTTCCTACTAGAAGTAAGAAATTTGTTTTTGGTTTTGTGTTTGATTCGAGACTATTTGAGTCCACACTCGAAGAGATTCAAGGTACGAGAATGGTGGAAAAAGTTGTTCGGTTGAAAGTTAGGAAAGCTTAGGATCCGTCTCGCACAAAGAACAAGTATTTTTTAGGAAAGATTTATTGCTATAAATATCACAAACCATCTCAGTTTTCAAACATTTAATTTTTCTCTATGATAGAAAATTGTTTTCAAACGAGATTTTTTTCCAACAAATGATACAAATAGATTGAACACTTAATTTGTTCTAGTGAGGAACTTTATTTTGAGAGTGCATTTTGTTAGTAAAACATTTTTTGTTGTGATGCTTGCTAAGTTCACATGGGTGAATTTAGTGGTGAGATGCTTCAAGGTGCAAAAGTAAAGAAATGGTCACGAGTGCATGATAGATTTAGTATCACTTGTAAGTGTTCAAGATAGTGACTATTTCTCACTAAACTAAGTTTCATAGATGTAAGAAAACCTAATTATGTAAACAACACTTCTATCTCCTGTTTTGTTTTGTTTTTTCAATATTTGAAGGAATGCTCACTCCCTTAATCACTCCTTCAAAACACATAGTTTATTTCTAAAACAACTGCTTTGATTTGCATTATTTATAGGAAGATACTATAAAAATAAGAATAAGTAATGCTTATATATATAATGAAGCAATAGTCATGTTAAATTTATCAAGGCTTACTTGTTTGCTAGGTGTATTACAACTTTAATACATTTTTTAATGCATCAATTTAAAGTAACCAATTGTTTGGTTAAGAAACAAAAAAACTTTTACAGAAGATTTTTTTTTTCTTTTGAATTATAAGGGAAGGGCAAAAGTCCCAATAACAAAATGATTGGCGTGATTTGAGCCCAAATTGCACTTGGAGTAATGAACGTCTTTGACCATCAAACCAACACACGAGATTCTTACCGAAGGTATTTTGAGACTTGATTGTTAATTCAATTGGGAATAAAGTTTGGATTTAGATTGGGTTGTATTACTATTTGAAAAGTTTATTTTGGATCCAATTTATGAGTCCAGGGGACTAGGTTGGGCTTTCTAATGGGAGTCATTTGAGAGTTGAAGCTCATTATTTTGACCCGAATTCTGAGCCTATTTTAAATCCATAGTGAGCCCAAGTTGAAAGTTGATTAACATCCGGTTTTAAGGTCCATTTTCAGCCCATTTTCTGTCTCGTGTTAAACCCGAATTTAGAATTCCCTTCGCTTCATTTTTAATACTTATTAAGGGCCGTTGGAAGCCCATCTTTTCAGAGTCTAGTTCTATTTTTATTTTTATGATGTACATGTCTTTTCAGATTTATATATATATATATTTTTTATGTTTTATTGTTTATATACATTTAAAAAAAGAAAATATTTATTTTTTTAAAAAAATACCACGTGGTGCTACATGATTGGCCATATTTTTTTAACTTCTATAACAGAGGCATACTTTATGTACCAAATTGGGAATCGAGTGTACTTTATGTAACAAATTAGGCCAAAAAAATTTAGGTACTAAACAAAGGCGAAGCTAGAAAATTTGTTAGGGATGTTGAAATTAAATTGTAATTTTTACGATAATAAAAATGTAATTTTTAAAAAATTAAATCAAAATTTTATCATTTTTAAGGGAACCAAAGTGCAATGTTAATTTTACTAATTTAATTTTTAAAAAATTTAAAGGGCTTAAATAATATTTTTTCATTTTAAGGGGGGCCATGACCCTGCCAGCCCCCCTAGATTCGATCTTAGTACTAAAGTGAGAAAACAAGTATACTTCCGGAGTGAAATCATGAATTAAGCCTTTGTTTTTAATATCAGGTTAAAATGTGCTAGAAGTCCCTGTGCTTTTTGAAAATTGAGAATTTAGTCATTGTACTTTTATTTCATGAAATTTAGTTTCTCTACTCTCTAAATTTCAAAATTCAGGTCCAACTATTAACATTGTTAAATTCAAGTTAATTACAAAGTTTTTTTTAATTATATGGCTATCAAGTGAGTATTTTTTTTATTTCAAAAATATCATTGCAACAATTTTAACAAAAATAATTTAGCAATATTAACCATTAAACTTAAATTTTGAAATCTGAAAAGTAAAGAGACTAAATTTTTAATTTTTTAAAAGTAACCTTAATACTATTATCTCAAAAATACCTAAAAAAAAAATGAACAAAAACAGCGATAGGATCAGTTTTTAACTCTTTTTCCATGTTGATTAAGTGTTTAGAATAGATTAGGGTTTAGTTTTTTAAACTGTATATAGTGTATATATATAGGTTTTTCCTTTGTATTTTCCATGCAAGCTTTTAGATAAAATTAAAAATTAAAAATTAAAAATTTCAACTTTTAAGTTTTATTTTTGAAATTTGTTTCCATTTTTCTTTTATTTTCAATCTTATTTATTTTTCATTTTTGATTTCTTTATTTTATTCTTTTTTAATTTAACTATTCTTTTTGTAATTGCTTGTATAATGTTATTTATAAGTTTATATATATATATATATATATATCCATTCATGCATTTTCATTTTTAGCCTAATTTTAATATTTATTTTTCCTCCTTATTATTGTTATGAATTTTTATGCTCATTATTATAATTTTGGTGCCATATTTTGGGATCTATATTTTTATGTTGACTTTGTGAATAAATTTTTCTATGCATGATTTAATATATCTTTATGTATGTGTTATGTATAATTTGATATATTTGTATACTCTTTTATGCAGGGAAGAATTCAGGGGGCTGACAGGGATCCTAGTCCTCCTCTAAAATGAAAATTTTTTCATTTAGACTCTTTAAACTTTTTAAAATTTTAAATTAATAAAAGTAAAATTGCACTTTGCCCCCTAAAGATGATAAAATTTTAATTTAATCATTTAAAATTACTTTTTTACTATCGTAAAAATTACAATTTAATTTCATCTCCCTAAAAAAAAATTTTGGTTTCGCCCCTGGTTTTTTGTATGTCTTTTATATATGTTTTATATATACATCTTGTAACGCCCCAAAAATTTAAATTTCTCTGTTGGAGTCGTGTCAACGATGAGCCTAGTGGTTCAATGGTCATACATCGGTCTAACTATTCTTGGGGTCGTGTGTTTGAACCCCTACGTATGAGAAATGAGTATATATTTTTGTGAGCTATTGTGAATTGGTTTTATTGTTTTTATTTAATATTAATTTATTTAGTTTTGAAAGAGAAACCAACTAGAACGTTCTTTTATTTTTGCTAAGTAAGAGAAGAGATTGAGATGGGTAGAAGAGAATAACTCGTTCGTTTTCTTTTTGCTTATTGTCATGAGTGTCGTACTGTTGCTCATTGGTACCGTGCGTAAATTGTAGCGTGCTAGCGTGAAAATTTCGATAAGTTTTGGAAAATTATTGAATGATAATGATGAGCAAGTCGAACTATTTTACTGTCATTGTTAAACTTGTTGGAATTCTTGTGAATTGAGTGAATACTTTGTTCACGTGTGAAATTGTGGTGCTTTAGAGGAAAATATTGTCGAGGGTGATCCTTTCGGAGATCGTAGGGCGTGAATCACCAGTAAAGGTATCTAAATCGTGTCTTTGCGCTTGTTTAACACTTTTCCGAAAGAGGAAATGTAGTTGTAAAATTGCACCCATTGTTGAGAAAATTGATTGTGTAATTGGTTGTTGACAATGGTTTAGGCGTTGGGAGCCTTGGTTAGGTGGAAGTTGCTCTTCGTAAGAGGTAGGGTATCGAAACCTTACTCGTTTCCTACATTTTCCTTCTGAAATTTTCCAGTTTTGCCTCTATTCGAGAGCACACGAGCTATGCCCACAGGCGTGTGCTAGACCTTGTGCCCATAGTATTTTAAAAGTTCAGAAATAGTGGGTTACACGGGCTGGACACACGGGTGTGTGGCCAGATCGTGTGCCACATAAATAGGCTTCAGGAGACACACGGGCTATACCCACGGGCATGTGTCAAATCGTGTGCCCATACTATTTTGAAAGTTTAGAAATAATGAGTTACACGGCCTGGACACACGGGCATGTGCCAGACCGTGTGGATATTCTGTGTGTTAAACAAGAAACAGTGAGTTACACGGGCTGGACACACGAGTGAGTGCCAAACCGTGTGCCCATACTGTTTTTCATGAACAGAAACAGTGAGTTACACAGCCTAGACACATAGACGTGTGCCAGACTGTGTGACACACACGGCCTAATACATGGTCGTGTGTTCGATCGTGTAGGGTGTATTTTCACGTGGCGATTGTGGCTTACTGAAAGTAATCAAATTACTGAACTGGCAGTGACACTGTAAACACTGCAATAAATTCCTAAACTGATAATGACACTGTAAACACCGCAATACTATACTGACCGGCAGTGACACTGTAAACACTGTAAAATAATACTGATTTGACGATGACACTGTAAACACCGTAGTACTATACTGAGTAGGTAGTGAAATTGTAAACACTACCAGACTGGGATCGAACCATACTGTCGTTGTACTATAATCGAAAAGTGTGATGGATGTTAATTAAACGGTTGATTGTTTTCATGCCATTGTTATAAAGTCTTAAGAAATATTATTAATTGACGTAACCAGTTGAATGGTGTGCAGGAACTTCACAGACTTGACAACCGGTGGAAGAGTAACTCGGTCATCTTAGGAATTGTAGGGTTTAGGCTAGTTATCTAATGTTATGCTATGAACATTTTATGTTATTTTGAACTAATGTGATACTGTTGACTTGTTGGTCGAACATATGTTAATGACATAATCGTATGGTTACTTCTTTATGTTCTTTTTTATTTTTCATGTGATGCTTGTGACTTAGCTAATCTTCTAGGCTGGGTTTAGGGTGTTACACATCTTTATGGATAATCTTGTGTACAATTTTTTATTTTTATATGATTTTGTTTATGATATGAGTCATTTAATGCATATAAAAGCATGTATTATGATGAATTTGATATAATGCATGTATAATATGTATGATATTTATGTTTTATGTATGATTTATGATGTATAAGCATATTATGTGTATTTTGTATAATCTTATGTACGAGAATGTATGAATAAGCATGATTTCTTATGATTATAAGGATGAAAATTATGATTTTATTTAGGTTTTATTAATGATTTGATTTTTGAACTATACCACTTTACCATTTTTTTCACTTGGTATTTAAATATTTTTTGGCTCACTTTAGTACTTAAAGTTTAATTCTGACCATTGGTTCAACCCTTGGGAGTAACACTAATATATACTCCTAAGGGGGGCTCAACACTGCTAAGGGATAGAATAAGTAGGATTTTTGATTTGTTTGAAAAATATTTAAAATGTACCAATACCAAATAAATACTTTTTGGCTTGAAGCATTTTTAATTTGATTGAAAAATGTTTAGAATTTTGTTTAACTAACTTGGCTTTAAAAGATTTTCTATGTATAAGTTCAACCGTTTTTCTTTTTAGATATCATTTGAAATAGAATTTTTGCGAAGTTTTGTTTAAAATGATTTTTATTTAAAAAACATCATATTTGTTATATCAAAATAATTTGTCAAATAAAACTTGATTCAACAATTTGGATGGACTTGAAAGAAGGACAACAAATACATATGATTGCCTTTACACTTGTTCATATTGTAATCTTTTTTAACTCTCATGATTTACTTTTAGAAGCTGTAAATTTACTAAGCATCATACCAAGGTTGCATGATAGAAGCATCATTGACTGAGTCCCTTCACTAATCACGCTTAAGGGTTGTTGTTTTGAATGTTTCTTGTTATTTTGTGTGTTTGCTTGAGGACAAGCAAAGACTTAAGCGTGAGGGAATTTTATCTGTCATAATATGATATGATAAATTGAGTCCTTTTCGAAACTTAACGAGCTTTTGACCAATCATTTTGATGTTATTTTAATGATTTAATGATTTATGTTTAATTTACCTTTTGTTAAGCATATTAGTTCTTTCAATGTGTTTATCGACCAATTAGGCAAAATGTTATCTAATGAGTTATAATAAGTTATTGTAATTGGTGCATGAAATAACATGGGCAAAATGGCAAAGGCACAATCGGATTGCCTAGAATGTTGCAACACCATATTGGTAAAGTTACGACATCGAAGTTGAACAAGCACCTAGGAGGAATTTCAAGTAGCAACCCTACAGGTGGACTGTGGCCAAAGTTGTGACATTGAAGGTTAGAAGTCGCAACATCATATGGACAAAGTTACGACATCAACGACGGTGGCTAGAGTTAGAAGTTAATCACAACGTTGTAGCAAAGTCGTGACACAGATAGCAATGTCTCGACACCCAAGTCACTTAATAGAGATTCAAGTGGACTATTAGGAAAGTCGCGACACTGGACCTGTAGTCTCGCGACATTAAGGCTCAACGGACTTAAAATCTAAAGGGCGTTTCAGTTAGCACAATCCAAAAGAATGTGTAAACTCAGGGCAAAGTTGTCTAATTTAGGTTAAAACATGTTTTTATGAGGTTTTTGATTACCTTTTTGGCTGCTAAAGTATTTCTATGTTTAGATTAGAGATTTCTAAACAATTGTTACTTTCATTTTTAGTTTTAAAATAATTTTTTGCACTTTCAATTTTTTTTTGTTCTTTTCGATAATTTTATTCTTACAAGTATTATTCATTTCGGTTGTAACACCCAAAAACTCGAAATCATCGTCGGTTAGGGTTCTGATGTCCATCCGATCTTATATTGCATTTTATCTCATGTTACTATTTCATTTGATCATATTTTAATAGAGTAATGCAAAGTACATAACATGATTCATCAATTGAATATCAACATAACTCGAAAAGAGTAAAAATGTCATTTTTACAAAATTTGGAGACTTCTATCGATACTTGTTGGACAAGTATCGATAGTAGTCAAGTCAGTAGCAATTCAAGAAATAGTGTAGACTTCTACCGATACAAGTGACAATTCTATTGATACAAGACTCTTCTACCGAAACAAGTCATACATCTACCGATACTAAAAACTCCAAAGAGCTAAGAAGTTTAACCGTGTAACTTCTACCGATACAAGTGACAGTTCTACCGATACAAGAGACTCTTTTACCGAAACAAGTCATACATCTACTAATACTAAAAACTCCAGAGAGCTAAGAAGTTTAACCCTGTAACTTTTACCGATACAAGTACCCTAACTACCGATACCTGAGTAAACAGAACTACCGATACTTCAATTGTTACTACCGATACAATGCAAGTCAGAATGTAACCTCTATCCTACCCTGTTCTTCTAACAATACATGCATTAGTTCTACCGAAACAAGTACACAGAATTCAATAAATCATGCATAAACTACAAGTTTATCAAACATTCATCACTTCATAACTTCAAATGCATTATACTAATACATTGTACATAATTTTAAGACATTGCCTACATCTCATATAGTATGTATATCGCATTTAACTAACATACCAACTTGTTCAACATTTATCTAGAATTCATAACAAAAGATTCATTCCTCCATACAAGTAGTACAAGTCATTTCATCCTAGTACATGTCATATAACCGAGTGATGTAAAATACTACTGAACGAGCTCCCGAGATAGTGTGATGTCTTCAAGATGGTCCAATCTTCAAGTCGCAAAATGGAATCTACAAAACAACAAAAATTTCACTAGTAAGCTTCATAGCTTAATAAGTTCGCAAGGTTTATCAATTTATTGAATAACATGTGGTAAACAAATCTGTAAATTCGTCGACCCAGAATAGAACTAACTTCAGTGATTGCTATTCGTTTTACTCCCTATTGATCCAAAGGTCATGATGCTCATTTTACTCCCTATTGACCTAAAGGTCATGCCTGTTACCAGTATACGACATTGCTCTCAGCCATCGATACGATATAATTGTTCCCTATGATGTTGCTCACGCTAAGCTGACGAGAATATGCAATCAGACATAAATCTTAGCCATCGTAGGGCTTGTAATCCATTCTTGGGTTCTATTCATTTTACAATGACTCACGATGCCGTAGAGAATCCGCAACAAATGTAGGATCTCAGTCATCGGACCATTTAACTATGGCATAAGGCCCGGTAATTCTTCTTCTGTCGTTTCTATCTTTCACATCTTCAATTTGTCATTCCAATCATCAAAAACCATAAAGAAGGAAGTTATAAGCATTTACAAGTAAGAATTTAACATTACGAACTTACCGGACTGGATTGCGGTCGTGGATGGACTCTAGGGACTATTCTACTAATTTTCCTTTCTCGCGATCGGTGGCATGATCGTAATCTGCATCCACAATTCATTCAAATTCTCACATTAATTCACACAATCAATTCATTTAACACAATTTAGTCCTTTTTAGGAAAAATTACGATTTTATCCTAACCTTTTACTTTTATTTGATTTAGTCATTAAGCATAAAAATATGCAAAATAACCATCTCTTATTCAAATCATCACCAGCCGAACATCGAGGGATACATTCCCACACCTCACAAGCAACTATTTCATACCAAATACATGTAATTTCATCATTTTAATATTTTAGTCCTCAAACCCTAATTTCATCAAAAATCACATTACAAAAAGATCCTACCCTATCATCAAGCATTGAAAACTATCAAAAACTTTAAAAAAACAAGCATATTCATTAATGGTAAGATTCATAACATTTGACAGATTCACAAATTGATCCTTTGATTAGCTAGGTTAAGCTAATACGGACTCAAAAACATAAAAATCACCAAAAACGATCAAGGTTTTCTCACCTAATCAAGTTCAAAAGTTAAAAATGGAAAACCCTAGTCCCTTCCTTTTTTTTCCGTGAAGAAGATGAAGTTTGGGTGAAAATACCCTTTTTTTCTTTTTTAATTTCTTATTTATACATAATGGCATAATTGTAAATTTAATAACTTTCATGATTAACTTACTTAATCATCTTTTTAACCGTAATCAATCATATTTACAAATCAGTATTAGTCATGAAAATCCACCACTAAAGCATCTTTGGTTACTCATTTAATCCACCTAATCTCTTAACTCTAATTTTTGCAACTTTTACAATTTAATCCTTTCTACTCAATTAACTATCTAAACATTAAAATTCCATAACCAAATTTTTGAACAATGCTAATGAAGTCATAAATATTGAAATAAATAAATTTTACGACTCGACTCATCGGATTTGTAATCTCGAAATCACTGTTTTTGAAACCACTAAAAATCGAGCTGTTACATCGGTTCGTTTGTCATTAAGAGTAACCAAGCGGATCATTCAACAGAAATTTTAGATAATTTTTGCACTTTCATTCCATTGCAATCTACACAATCAAAATTTCATTGATCAATCGTTGAGCATCTTTAAACCCTCAATTTTTAATTAAGTTATTTAAATGGCTTGTAAATTGAGTGGGCATTGTAGAATTATGATGGGCGGGAACTAAATTTGCTGGGAAATTGGCTAATTGTTGTTGAAGCAATTAATCTAGGTTTTAGGATTTAAGTTAAAAAATAGGACTAAATTGAATAAAAATCAAAGCTTAACATTGACAACTTTAGGTGAAAATTTACATAAGGGAGACTGAAAAGAGACTTTATTATGAAGAAATTCAATTGTCTCATTTAGTTTCAATTAAATCGAAAGATAAATTGGACTAAACTATAAATTGGTAAAATTATAGGTCAAATGTATTAATTAGACCAATTAGGAGATAATTTGTTAAATTCATTGAGCAGAGATTAATTGATTAATTGTGACCATAAAGATTAACCAATTCCTGCATGTTCGTTTTGTCTGATTCCTTTGCAACTTTTGATATTGTTACAATTAGGTTCTTTTTACTTAGCTAGCACTCATTATTACTTTACTATTTTTCGTACTATAGTTAATAGATAAGTAGCGGTCTAGAATTCTTATTGCATGTTTTCCTTCTATTCAATTCAATTTCAGTTCATACCTCCCTTGGGTATGATCTTCATAATACTTCCATATTTCGTTGTAAAAAAACGAATAGGTAATGGTGAGAAGATCATTATGAATGCCAAGTGCAGTGCTGCGATAGCTAGGAAGATCCCAGTTAAGTTAAAAGATTCATGTAGCTTTACTGTCCCAATAAAGATAGTGGGAGCGAATTTTGGAAAAAGCTCTTTGCGATTTAGGAGCTAGTGGCATTTACTACATCTATCTATCTATCTTTGATTAGGCTTAAGGGATTTGCGAACTACTTTGATAACCTTACAATTAGTCTATAGGTCTTTAGTCCTCCGCTTGGCTTGAAAACATTCTTAGAAAAACCATTTAAACAAATTGAGTATGAAACAATGGTGATGCAATTCATTACCAACTCAATCCAAGGGGCAATGAAAACCAACTGACCAAGTATATCTTCAATAAAGTGCCACTCAACCCTGTCGTAGGTCTTACTTATATCAAGTTTCAAGGAAAACAAAACATTTCCCTAGATCTATGATTCTTGAAAGAATGCAACAAGTATGTTATCTGTAATTAACCTACTAGACACAAAGGCACTTTGAACTCATCAATGCATCTATCTAAACAACATTACATTCAATACATAATAACTTTCGTAATTATTTTATATAATATTGTACAAAGACTAATGGATAAAAAATGTACCATCTCGGAAGCATTTTTCTTTTTTAGGATCAATACAATGCTAGTCATGTTAATACCACCCACCTCTTCATTCCTATTAAGGACATTCAAACAAAACTGCCTTGTGGCGCCCCAAACCTAACTGAGATGGATCGACTAGAATTTTGAACGTCACATTAGCCATCAAAGTGACTCTCCGTTAAAACATCACAAACACACACCAACCAAACACATCACAAACTCTTGATCAAGTTGTTCTTTAATGTTTGAATTGAGAAGGCAACCACACTCCCATGTTTACCAATTCCCAATGTAACCAATGTCCAAAAAACCCGTCTCCTCAAGGATCAAACGAAAATCCTCCATTTGCCTCTTGTTTCTTTACTGACCACCTCACTTTTCAAAAGAATAAACAATCTCATTAAAATCACCTATTACTAGCCAAGGTATCATTAAAATCATCTGGTTTTTGTTACTAATTCATAAAATATTGTTTTCCATATTAATTTTTTTTAAAAAATTGTAATACAATATTATTTTTTAAAAAAGTCTATTTTTTTTGTTTTATAAACTTATAAGCATTTTTTTATTATTTTATAAAATAATATTTTAATTGATATATACAATCAAATTCGTACATTACAAGAGTATGCAAACTAGTTTATAATAAAATTTAAAGGCATAAAAAATTTATAATAAGAATATATAATTAATTCATTTATTCATGATAATGCTTAAATATGACATACTTTTGGATATTAAATATATATATTTTTAGAGTATGATCTTATTAAATTGGGCTATTTATTGTCTTTTTATTTTGTAGGGACTCAAGTGGTGATAGAAGATAAATTAGAGACAAAAAGCATAATTTTAGAGGAGTATTTGAAGTTGTGCAAAGATGGAATGCTAAAAGAGAGAGTTTATAGGACAAAAAAACTTGGTTTTATTTTTTTTTATTTTTTTTATTTTTAAAAAAATATTTTATATTAGGATTTAATATTTAAGATATTATTTATTATTTAAATTTGTATTTAATTTATATTTATTTTTTTGTATTTATATTTTAGAGTTTAAATTGGATCCAATTAGGGGAATTAAATGTTAGATATAATTCTAATTATCTTTTAGAATTTAGATTGGATTCAACTAGGAATATTATGTACTATAAATAGGGGGTGGAGTGATACAGGATTGATGCTTCCGTCCAAAATCCCTACAAAAGTAATCTTTTCATCTTGTGTAAAGACGGCCGCTTTGTGTGTTTAGAGAAGGTTTCACAGTCGATTCGTTAACTTACTGCGTCAGAGGTTGCCGAGCCAAAAGAGACAAAACGGCGTGGCATTCGTCGTTGGGAAAAGGTGATCTAGTGTAAGACAGTCCCATTGGAGCGACGGTTGGCTAGAGTCAGGTTCCACTAAAAACTATATCCGGAGCTGGTGGTCGTAGGCGTCCTCTTCCACTATAACTGGCTTATTCGGGCATGAGAAGAACCATCCAAAGTCTATGATTGAATCGAGGAAGAATCAAGATAACCGGAGGCTGGATCTCTAAATATCGATAAAACCCTTCTTCTTTCAACTTGTTTATTTTATGTTATTTATTTTTTCTTCGACTTCCCTATTTTCTACTTCTTTTAGTTCTATTTTCTTTTATTTTTTTAATTCAGTTTCTTTTATTTTTCCTTAGATCACAGAGCTTTTCCTGGGCTAGATTTGGTCCACGATCTCGACAGACAAGACTTTTACGACTCTCCAGTCCCTGAGGATTAGACCCTACTTCCCTTTTACTGTTATTTACTTTAATTTTTGGAATAGGTTATATTTGGTGTTCCCGACGACACATCAAATTTTGGCGCCGTTGCCGGGGACTGGTAACGTACTAATCTTGTTTTCTTTTTTCTGCTTATGACTAGATCTGCTCCAGGTAATCTTGCATACTCGTACGATCCCGAAATTGAAAAGACTGCAAAAGCCAATCGCAAGGAAGCAAAGTTACGAAAAAGGCAGTCGGAAGTTGTAGGAGTTAAGAACAACCCACCTTTAGAAGTAGAAGAAGGCGACGAAGGTGAATTTAGGGTAAACGAAAACCCTAATCCAACACTGGAAAACCAAGGAGTTGATTTACCGGCGAAAGTGTCGATTGCTAGGGTTGACGAAAATCAAGATTCACCACCACCTATGGATCAAACAATTCGGCAATTAGCCGAGGCTCCTGATGATCAACCACCATTGTGCATTGCGTATCTTACTATGGATGCTAATTTTGAGCTTAAATCAGGTTTAATCCAATTATTACCGATTTTTCGTGGGTTGCAAAATGAGAATCCACATAAACATCTGAAGGAATTTCATATGGTTTGTTTGAGTATGAAACCTCAGGGGGTAACTGAGGATCAAATTAAATTACGCGCTTTTCCTTTTTCTTTAGCTGACTCCGCTAGGGAATGGTTATTCTATCTACCTCCTGGATCTATTACAACTTGGGCTGATCTTTCTCGTTTGTTTCTTAACAGGTTTTTTCCAGCCTTTCGTGCTGCTGAATTAAGAAGAGAAATTGTGGGGATTAGGCAAAAAGATGTGGAGTCTCTTTACGACTATTGGGAACGATTCAAGAAGTTGTGTGCAAGTTGCCCACAACATGGTATAACTGAACAGTCTCTTCTTCAATATTTTTATGAAAGCTTGAAACCTATGGAGATGAATATGATAGATGCAGCCAGTGGAGGAGCATTGGTTAATATGACTCCTCAACGAGCAAGAGACTTGATTTCCACAATGGCCGCAAATACTCAACAATTTCGAGCCAACCCTGAACCTACTCGAAGGGTTCATCAGCTAAGTAATTCCTCTTTAAAAGATAAAGTTGAAAAACTTACTAATGTTGTGAGTTCTCTTATTGCAGGAAAGTTAGGGCCGACCCGTCAATGTGGAATTTGTGGTGAATTCGAGCATACAACTGATGCATGCCCTAGTTTGTATGATGATTCTGTGGCCCAATTAGATGCTGTGGGAAACTTTCCTGGATCACCTCAAAGGCGATATGATCCTTATGAAAATACATACAATCCTGGGTGGAAGGATCATCCTAACTTGCGATAGAGGACAAATTCACATTATAACCAGCCATTCCAAAATCGAGCTCCACAACAAGCGCATAATTCAAGTACTTCCTTAGAAACTATGGTAAATAAATTAGCAGCTAATATTCTTGAATTTCAGCAGCAATCTATAGATTTCCAAAAGCAAACTGTGGATTTTCAAAAGAAAACTGAGGCATCTATTAAGGAGTTGACCACACAAATGGAGAAAATAAATGCACAGGGTAGGTTACCGTCACAAACAGAACCTAACCCAAGACAAAACGCGAATGCAATGACTCTACGAAGTGGGAAAGTATTGGAACCAATTCATGGTAAAAATCATGCTTAAGAATCTACCTATGAAAATAAAAAAGACGACGAACAGGTTCGATCGAAACCTCCATTACCTAGAATTCAACCTCCGTTTCCTGGACGACTAAGGCAAACCCAGAAAGGTAATGAGGAAAAAGAGATTCTTAAAACATTTAGAAAAGTCGAGGTAAATATACCGTTGTTAGATGCTATTAAACAGATTCCACGGTATCCTAAATTTCTGAAAGAAATTTGCACCAACAAAAGAAAATTGACTGGAAATGAAAAGGTAAATATTGGTGAGAATGTATCTGCGGTTTTGCAACGAAGGATGCCAACAAAATGTAAGGATAGAGGTATGTTTGCAATTCCATGCAAAATAGGTCACTTTGGAATTAAGAAAGCTATGTGTGACTTAGGAGCTTCTATAAATGTAATGCCTTTTTCTATTTATGAATCACTTAACGTGGGTTTTTTGAAGGAAACAGGTGTTATAATTCAGTTGGCGGACAGGTCTATTGTACATCCCGAAGGAGTCCTTGAGGATGTGTTAGTGAAAGTCAATGAACTAATTTTTCCTGCAGATTTTTATGTGGTAAAGATGGAAGAGGATAAAACTCTTGGGTCTTCCGATATCTTGTTAGGGCGACCTTTCCTTAGTACTGTAAATACTAAGATCGATGTGCGAAGTGGAACCCTCACAATGGAGTTTGATGGGGAGATCGTAAAGTTTAATATTTATGACGCAATCAGTCACCCTAGTGAAATCTTGAATGTAAACTATGTCGATATAGTGGAATCTTTAGTAGATGAGACTTTCAAATCACTTCATGAGATTGAGCTCGAAACATTATTTGATGATGATCTTAATGTTGATTTTGATTCTACTTTAAATTGTGAATTTGTTAATGAATTATTGCCTCCTATAAATACTAAACTTTTACCTTCTATTGTGCAGGCACCAGAGTTGGAGTTGAAACCACTTCCCGAGCATCTCAAGTATACATTTTTAGGGGATGGTGAGACTCTTCCTGTTATAATTTCGAATAAACTCTCTAAGTGTGAGGAAGCAAATTTAATTCAGGTACTAAAGAGCCATAAGGAAGCCATCGGTTGGACCATTGCCGATTTAAAAGGGTTAAGTCCTTTGACATGCACTCATAAGATCTTTTTAGAGGAAAACACAAAATCGAGACGAGAAGCGCAAAGACGGTTAAACCCAAATATGATGGACGTAGTAAAAAAGGAGATTATAAAGTTGTTGGATGCTGACATAATTTACCCCATTTCCGACAGCAGTTGGGTAAGTCCTGTACAAATCGTGCCTAAGAAAACAGGCGTGACAGTAAAGAAAAATCTCGAGGGCGATTTGGTACCTGTTCGAGTGCAGAATGGGTGGCGTGTCTGCATTGATTACAGGAAGTTGAACTCTTATACTAGAAAAGATCATTTTCCTCTTCCTTTTATAGATCAAATGCTTGAACGTTTAGCTGGAAAAACTCATTATTGTTGTCTTGATGGATATTCAGGTTTTTTTCAGATTCCAGTTGCACTTGAGGACCAAGAAAAGACCACTTTTACATGTCTATTTGGCACGTTTGCATATAAGAGGATGTCATTCGGACTTTGTAATGCACCGGCTACTTTTCAAAGATGCATGATGAGTATATTCTCAGAATACGTAGAAAATATCATTGAAGTTTTTATGGATGATTTTACTGTGCATGGGGAATCTTTTGATGAATGCCTTAGGAATCTCACAAAAATTTTAAGTAGATGCATAGAATTTAATCTTGTCTTAAATTATGAAAAGTGTCATTTTATGGTAGATAAAGGTTTAATTCTAGGTCATATAGTTTCATCTAAAGGGATTGAGGTTGATAAAGCTAAGACTGATATTATAAGTTCTTTACCATACCCCTCAACTGTGAGGGAAATTCGTTCTTTCCTTGGTCATGCAGGATTTTACAGGCGCTTTATAAAAAACTTCTCGAAAATAGTTGAACCATTGTGCGAGTAATTGCAAAAAGACAAAAAATTTGAGTTCGGCTTAAAATGCAAAGAGGCTTTTGACACGTTGAAACAAAAGTTGGTTTCTGCTCCTATAGTCCAAGCCCCAAACTGGAAATACCCTTTTGAGATCATGTGTGATGCCAGTGACCGAAGTGTAGGGGCTGTTTTGGGGCAAAAGATAGATCGAGAGCCCCATGTCATTTGTTATGCTTCAAAAACCCTAGATGCTGCGCAAAGCAATTACACTACCACAGAAAAAGAACTTTTAGCTATTGTATTTGCTTTAGATAAATTTCGATCTTATTTATTGGGATCTAAAGTAATAATTTTTTCTGACCATGCAGCTCTTAGGTATTTAATTGCAAAGAAAGAAGCAAAACCGAGACTTATAAGATGGATTTTATTGCTACAAGAATTCGATATCGAGATTCGAGATAAAAAAGGATACGAAAACTTGGTGGCTGATCACTTGAGTATGGTAAAAATGCCTTATGATGATATTTTTATAAGAGATGAATTCCCTGATGAGGGCTTATTTTCGGCCCAAGAGTATTTTCCATGGTATGCGGATATGGTAAACTTTCTTACTACAGGTTCTTTACCTATTGAGTTATCTCGTTCTAGGAAAGAAAAACTTAAAAGAGAAGCTCGATATTATATTTGGGATGATCCATACTTATGGAAACATTGCTCAGATCAGGTAATATGACGATGTGTTCCGGAAACCGAGGTAACATATATACTTATTTTTTGTCATTCGCATGCATGTGGAGGCTATTTTGGACCTAAACGAACTGCTCATAAGGTATTAGAATGTGGATTATATTGGCCCACAATTTTTCGTGATGCATATGAATTCTGTAAATCTTGTGATAGATGTCAACAGGTAGGAAACATTACTAGGCGAAATCAAATGCCCCAATCCCCAATCCATGTATGTGAAATTTTTAATGTGTGGGGTATTGATTTTATGGGCCCATTTATCTCTTCATTTGGAAATTTATATATACTTCTAGCAGTAGACTATGTTTCTAAATGGATAGAGGCAATTCCTACTCGAAATGATAATGCTAAAACCGTGGTAGAATTTCTAAAACGTTGTATTTTTTCCAGGTTTGGCACACCTCGGGCCTTGATCAGTGACCGTGGAACTCATTTTTGCAATAAAGTAATGGAAGCACTCATGAAGAAATATGGGGTTCATCATCGTATAGCTACATCTTATCACCCCCAAACAAACGGCCAAGCGGAGGTTTCAAACCGAGAAATCAAGACTATTTTGGAAAAAACAGTTCAACCTAACCGAAAGGATTGGAGTCTTCTATTGAATGATGCTCTCTGGGCTTATTGAACAACATATAAAGGCCCAATAGGTATGTCTCCATTTCGACTTGTTTTTGGCAAAGCTTGTCACCTTCCTGTTGAACTAGAACATAAAGCTTATTGGGCTGTAAGGCAGTGTAATATGGAATTAGAGCCCGCAGGAAAAGCTAGGATATTAGACATCCAAGAGTTGGAAGAGATTCGAAATGACACCTATGAGAATGCTCGTATATACAAGGATAAAACAAAACTGTTTCATGATAAAATGATATCCCGAAAGCAATTCTCAATAGGGCAAAAAGTGTTACTTTACAACTCAATTCTAAAATTATTTCCCAGTAAGCTTCGGTCTCGATGGTTAGGACCTTTTATTGTTACTAAATTATTTACCCATGGTGCAGTAGAAATAGAAAGTGAGGAGACAGGGAAGCGTTTCACAGTTAATGGTCAAAGGTTGAAACCGTTCTATGAAAATTTTCAAGCTCAAACTGTCGAGAAAATTCATCTTCAACAGCCTCAGTACTGATTCGGGTCGTCGAGCTAACGACGTTAAACAAGCGCTTGTTGGGAGGCAACCCAATTATTTTTATTTTTTTTTTTTTTATTTTTCTATCTTATTTTATTTATTTATTTATTTATTTTTGTCCAGGAAACTCGAGGAATTTATTTCAAAAAAAATTAATGATGGAAACTGCAACACTACGAGAGCAACGATAACATGGGGAGTATTCTAAACCCTTTTCTTTTCGTATTTATCTTCACATTGAGGGCAATGCATTTTAAGTAGGGGGAGACATTCCTCATTGTTTTTACTATTTCATGCTCATGATTTTACCCATGAAATGCCCACTGTTTTGCCTATAAGTATGATTCTTATTTACTGAGTTAATTTTGATTTTGCTATGATTAAATTTGTCTCCACTGTTTTATTTCTATTAGGCTCATAAGATTATGATTAATGAAGAAAACTCTATCTTGCTTATGGTAAAATTGATTGAGTCTAAATGTAAGAGAACAATTAATTCTGATGCATGCCAAAATTGTTTTTTCTTGATTGTTAGTTAATTGCTAAATTTATTTTTGATACTTGTTTGTTTTTCCTAGTCCTCCTAAATTAAAGTTCTCTATCCGAAAAAAAAAAAAAGAAAAAAATCCTTTGATGATTCCGTGGTTATGAGCATAGTTTAAAACGTGACTAACTGAGTAACCGGGGTTGGGTGCTTGGGTTGTCATCTTACTTCGCGTAAAAAGGTTGTGTGACGTGTTAAGCAAAACTCCGCTAACCCGAATAAAAAAAAAGAAAATAATAAATAAATTCGGAATGTGTTAGACTGAGTAACCGGGGTGGAGTGCTTGGTTGTCATTTCACTTTGCGTCAAAAGGGCTAATGCATTCTAAAAAAAAAAAGAAGAAAAAAATTGAGAGCATGTTGGGCTGAGTAACCGGGATGGAGTGCTTGGGTGTCATTTCATTTCGCGTCAAAAGGTCCAATGTATTCTTAAAGAAAAAAAAAGGAAAAAATTCACAAAATAAAGAGAAGAGAACTAAATTTGGAAACAATGGTGAACAAATAGGTGTCTTGGTAAGTTTAGTAAATTATCTAACTCTCATGAAATAATTCAAGATGATTTAATTGTTGTGTGTTTTAATTGGGTTACTTTTTTGATTTTATCTACAGCAAGCTAAAAGTTCTCTTTATTTTTCGAAAGCATTAAGTCTAATTGTTTGTAGAACTTTGGAGTATTATTTTCCATGGTGGAATTTTAATTACTTAGTGGATTATGAGTCATACTTGAGGGCAAGCATGGGCTAAGTAGGGGGGAATATGATAATGCTTAAATATGACATACTTTTGGATATTAAATATATATATTTTTAGAGTATGATCTTATTAAATTGGGCTATTTATTGTCTTTTTATTTTGTAGGGACTCAAGTGGTGATAGAAGATAAATTAGAGACAAAAAGCATAATTTTAGAGGAGAATTTGAAGTTATGCAAAGATGGAATGCTAAAAAAGAGAGTTTATAGGACAAAAAGACTTGGTTTTATTTTATTTTATTTTTTTATTTTTAAAAAAATATTTTATATTAGAATTTAATATTTAAGATATTATTTATTATTTAAATTTGTATTTAATTTATATTTATTTTTTGTATTTATATTTTAGAGTTTAAATTGGATCCAATTAGGGGAATTAAATGTTAGATATAATTCTAATTATCTTTTAGAATTTAGATTGGATTCAACTAGGAATATTATGTACTATAAATAGGGGGTGGAGTGATTGAATTATTCATTCCCGATTCATTGAAAAATCTTCCATCTCCCTAAATCCCTAGTTCAATAAAAGCTTTATTTTATTATCTTGTGTTCTTCCCCAAAATCATGAGTAATTAAAAAACCCTTCTAGCCAAAGGTTATCAAATATTCCTCCAAGGTTCATGAGGTTTAAAATCCGCGCTTAATTCTTTTCAACCCGAGTATTCATCAATTCTCTGTAATACGGGATTGACGCTTCCGTCCAAAATCCCTACAAAAGTAATCTTTTCATCTTGTGTAAAGACGGCCGCTTTGTGTGTTTTGAGAAGGTTTCACAGTCGATTCGTTAACTTACTGCATCAGAGGTTGCCGAGCCAAAAGAGACAAAACGGCGTGGCATTCGTCGTTGGGAAAAGGTGATCTAGTGTAAGACAGTCCCATTGGAGCGACGGTTGGCTAGAGTCAGGTTCCACTAAAAACTATATCCGGAGCTGGTGGTCGTAGGCGTCCTCTTCCACTATAACTGGCTTATTCGGGCATGAGAAGAACCATCCAAAGTCTATGATTGAATCGAGGAAGAATCAAGATAACCGGAGGCTGGATCTCTAAATATCGATAAAACCCTTCTTCTTTCAACTTGTTTATTTTATGTTATTTATTTTTTCTTCGACTTCCCTATTTTCTACTTCTTTTAGTTCTATTTTCTTTTATTTTTTTAATTCAGTTTCTTTTATTTTTCCTTAGATCACAGAGCTTTTCTTGGGCTAGATTTGGTCCACGATCTCGACAGACAAGACTTTTACGACTCTCCAGTCCCTGAGGATTAGACCCTACTTCCCTTTTACTGTTATTTACTTTAATTTTTGGAATAGGTTATATTTGGTGTTCCCGACGACACATCAATTCAACTAAACGATGATTTATGATTAAAATTATACAATTTTGTTAAGCTTTGGTTGTAGTAGTTGTTCAAACACTTGTCTAGTATTTATTTGACACGATGATTCAAACTCTTTAAGGTTTCGTTTATTTCACTGAAAATGATTTCTGGAAAATGATTTACTTTTTCTAGAAAAATTAATATTTTCTGGTGTTTGGATGAATCTGTGTAAAATATTTTCTATTGTTTGATAGATTACGTGAAAATATTTCATAAAAGTTATTTTCAATGAAACAAACATGCATTTGAGATTTTATTATCTTTTCATTGTTTAATTGAGTTTATTTCATAAAGCTTGTTTATATTTTAATTAATCATGTTTTAGTTTTAATTAATATTAATGTACTTAATTAAGCTTAATTGTTAATTTCATATATTAGAGAATATAAATTTGTAGATATAAATTTATGTTTAATTAAGGTGAAAGTGATCAATATTTATTTTTAAATTGATGAGTAAGTTGAAAAATGATTTAATTTGATAATAATTGAAGTAAAGACCAAATTGTAAAATTTGTAAATATTTGAATTCTAAGGGTTTGAGTAAGGAAATCTGAAACATTGGTGTAGTAACTAAATTATATGATTATGAAATATGAAAATTTGGAAAGTTGAGCATAAAATAATAAACTTTGAAACTATAAGGGTTAAATTGTAAAGATTTCAAAACTTGAGTTTTAGGACTAATTTACATTATTTGAGAATTTACAATTTTGAAAAATAAAATATGAAAGTTTAACTGTTAAAAAATCAACGACTAATTTTTGAAAAATTTGACAATTTTAATTGTAAGGACTAAATTATAAAATCTAGAAATTTTAGAAAAGGGATTGTTTTGCAAAATTATACAAAACGAGGTTTAGGACTGAATTGTAGAATAAGAATTTTTTTTGAGGAATTAAATTGTAGACTAGTAAAAGTTTGAATTTTAGGGACTAAATTGTAAAAAATATAAAATTAGGATATAAGGGATTATTTTCTTCGACAGTGAAGAGAGCTTCTCATTTGTTGCTCTGAAAGCTTCCCTTTTTGTTTCTTCGACGGTAAAAATAGTGAACAGAGCCTTATCAGTTTGAAAAATATCGTACAGAAAAAAATATGTAAGACATTTTTCTTAAAAGAGCCTTGATTTTATTCTTTTTTTTAAATATTTTTCTTCGGTAATTAATTTTCACTAAACAAACACAATAAAACAAAGAAATTATTTTACATGCAAACAAACGGACCCTAATTCTCATTCTCTCTTTAATATTGTATGATAAGAAGAAAATCAACTAAAAAAAATTATATAATTTTATATTTTAAAAATTAATAATTTAATATCATACATTATTAAAAATTTATTTTTATACTCTCCTACCTTAACCAATAGTCGAGAGTTCGATCCTCGTCTTGAATATGGAGTAATTTTAAACTTTTGGCCAACATCTATCCTTTTAATAAATCTATACAATGCAAAAAATTAATTATTAAGTTTATTCCAATAGATACCTTCAGAAATTAAAAAAAATTAGTTTTATATACCTGTAAAATAAAATTTATTCTAGACAATTACAAAATAAAAGTTCTTTTGTGATTTCTAGATAGTTGGTAAATTACTATAAGACGCCCAATAAATTGACAGGTGTGCACCAAATGCCGGAGAGTAGGGTATTTATCTTACACCTGCATGTGCAGCTAGCTTTGCATCTCAGAGTTGGCAACTTTGCATCATCATTGGAAGGAAAGAGAAAAGATTATCAAAATACAGTTCTCAATGATAGACATCAATGGCGAAATTTCCTAGGACACAGGGTAACCCATTGACGAGCCCCCCAACTGGATATTTATTGGCTATTGCCCATCCTTTTGACTTTTTCCTTTCAGAATTTCAATGCTCATTCATGGAATCTTAATTGCATTATCCTCGTATAAATATATGTTGCAGGCAACCCTTATCAAAAACCTACTATTATCTCTTTCAACAGGAAAATGAAAATAAAACTGGCAAAAAGCTTCATCTTCTTGATCTTGGCTTTGCTTCTGCTATCGACAGCACAAAGCAGACCGCTGTCAACCACAAATCGGCAACAAGCTGATGACCCTCAGATACCATTTTCTTCATCGGCAAGTTTTATATCCCCGGAAAATACTAATATTGTTGGGTTTTTATTGTTTTGGAGGCAATATCTTTCTGTACAGCTGCATCATTGACCTTTGTTCTTTACAGGAATCAAGTTTCACTGATGAAGATGAGTGCAAAGGTTTAGATGGTGAAGAATGTCTGATTAAAAGGTCCTTGGTTGCTCATACTGATTATATTTACACCCAAAGAAACGTTGGGCCATGATATTTTTTTTAATGTTTCCATATGTACTGTTAATTTAAAACTGAGAAGTAATCAAAGATGGTTTGAACTAGTGCTTAATTTTGATCTTGCCATTATCACTTTATTGAAGGAAATAGTTATCTCAGAAGCTGAGAAAGAAAAGGACAGCAATTTTGTAGGTGAGATCATTTGATTCTTAAAGGACTACAATGGATTTACAAATTCATATAACTTTTACTCCTTCACCAATTAAATTTGGCACATTTTTCAGTGATTAAGAATAAAGTTTTGAATGAAAAATATAGGGTAAATTGTATTAAGTTGATCAAACTATTAATAAATTTGCACTTTTGTCACTTAATTTCAAAGAGTTGAAAAATTATCATTGAACAATTTAAAAATTTTTATTTAATTCGTCGGGCTATTAAAATCGTTGATGTATAATTTTCTCGGTTTGCACCACTGTTTGCACCACTTCAATCAATCAAAAGTTCTCATTTTCCTTTTCTTTTATAATTCAATTTTTTTTTCATGAAACAATTTTGAACGTTACGAATCAATGAACTAAATTTGAATAGTTTTTTATCTCTTAGATTGTTAGATCGACTTGGATTTAAAATATGACTTTTTACTCGTCGATGGGTATTAATTCACCATATTAATTGTTGAATCGTCGTTTGGAACTCGTTAGTTGGCTTTTTTTAAAAAAATTAACAACTCAATAATTTAAATAAAAACTTTTGAATGGTTCAGCGACTGCAATAAAAACTCTTGAATAGTTTAGTTACTATTTTGTAACTTTTTAAGTTTAGTATTCATAACATAAATTTACTAATAGTTTAGTGACATTGAGTGAGTTCACCCAAAAATATATTATAAAAACTTTCAATGAATTAGTTTTAAAAATGGGTAAATATTTGGTACACTGACAGTATTGAAAAATTAACATGTATCTCTCTTTTAAATATTTATTTTTTAATATTTCACTATTTCTACTCTAATCAACCTTCTAACTTTACTTGTGAAACTTAAAAACTAATATATTAAATAATTTCCCTTTAAAAATATGTTTATAAAATATAATTAATTAAAATATTTAAAATAATTGAGGTGAAAGCTTATAAAATATAATTATTAGGATAAAGAGTTATTAACATATATCAGTTACAGTGTACCACAAGTCCCCATATCATATCATTAAGATCATTTTAGTCCCTCTACTATTAAAAGGAACTTTAGTCTCTATATATTTGAAAACCTCACATTTTAGTCTTTGCACATCAAATTTGCTGTCAATGAAATGACATGATTTAACGATGGTTGACGTGACATTAAATTAAATATTAAATTAAATTAATATGCAAAAGAACAATTTTGAAGAATGAGTAGAGGTAAGAAATTGATTTTGCTTTTATCTCAATTTGTTTTCGCTTTTATTTTTTTTTACATAATTGTTATGTTTAAATTATTTGTAGTTTAGTCCACATTAGTCATCATTAAGTCAGGTTATCCCGTTTGTTTTCAAGATCAATAAACTTTTAAATTTGATTTAATTTTACGTCAACAACCGTTAAGTCATGTCATTCCAATAATAAAAAAGTTAACGTGTAAATATCGAATATATAGTAAAATAACATATTGTAAACTTTAACCTCAACCTTTACAACACTGTTAATTTAAGTGTCGTTGTCTCCTAAATTTTAAATATTTAAAAATTTAATCAATGATATACCTTCCTAACTTAATAAAGGTCACCTTTTAGAAGCTTTTGATTTGCATAATGCGTAAAATATGGAAAACAGAGATAAAATTAGAGGTGTTTATGGGTCAGGTTGAATTGTGTTTAAGTATGATTTTAATATATTTTATGTTTGTTTAAGTTTAGTTTGATCCAAAATATGGAATTATAATTTTGTTCAAATCCGTCTATATTTGGAAAAGATTAATCCAACCCCATTTCAGGCCTGCTCATATTATTTTTTTAATTTTTTAAATATTGATATTATATTATTTTAATATTTAATAATTTTATAAATTTTTTATTTATTAAGTTTTTTTTATATAATTATATATTTCGTATAGGTTTTTTTATGTGTTATAAATTACATAATATATAAAAATAAACTTAAAAATGGGTTGAGCTAGGCCGAGCTCGAGCCTTGAACATTCAAGGTCCGAGCCCAACCCATATTTTAAACGAGTCTAGTTTTTTTGCCTAAGTTTATTTTTCAGATCTAATATTTTTACTCAAACTCTTTCAAATTTCAAATTGGCCTTCAAATCTAAACGAATAACCTGACCCATAAACAGGTCTAGACAAAACTAAAAGTGTAAGTCTCTAAATTCTCGAAAAGAATAAATTTTTATTACTAAATTTTCCGAATTTTTGATAGAGTAACATGTATATATGAGTATATATTTTTCAGCTTCTCATTGTTCCATTCTATAGAGAAAATATACAAAAGTTCAACTTGAACAGAAAGACAAAATAATATTTTAATAGAAAATTTACACTCCTAAAAAAGTAATATTTTATTATAATAACTTAACCCACTTATATTTAATAATTTTAAATATTTATAATATATGATATAATTTAAAGGGTAAACTATCAAACAAGTCACTTTTTGTTTGCCTCAAGTTACATTTTAGTCACTTATGTTTGAAATGATATATTTTAGTCACTTACATTATCCTACTTTAATATTTTAGTCACTGAGCTATTAATTGTCATTAATGGTGTAACAGTAAGCTGACGTGACACGTTAAATCATTATTTCAAACGAAAATTTTAAGTTAAATTATACAATTTGTCCCAATATTTTTTCATTTTGAGCTTTTTCTTTCGGTCCGAGATTCGAATCTGATAGCGATAAACAACGACGGTCACCAAGCGTAATTGCAAGGCTCATGAGACCGAACCATTACCAGATTTGAATCTCGAACTGAACGAAAAAGCTCAAAACGGAAAAATATAGGGAACAATTGTATAATTTGACCTAAAATTTTCATTTGAAATGATGATTTAATATGCCACGTCAGCTTATCGTTACACCTTTAATGACAATTAATGGCTCAGTGAATAAAATGTTACAACACGATAACGTGAGTGACTAAAACGTAACATTTTAAACATAAATGATTAAAATGTAACCTAAGGCAAATAAAAAATAACTAATTTGATAGTTTACCGTAATTTAAACTACCCAAAGTCCAATTACCCAACCCAACTAAGCTTAACCCATTAATATAAACCAACATTTTTATATTTTTTCTTAATTCAAACCCAACCACTTAATTTCTTTAATACATACTCAATTTAAAAAACAATAAAAAAATGAAATTAAAAGATTTAAATCGATTAAGTTGGTTAACTGATCTAATCGATAGACATTAAATCGATTTGGTTAAATCGATTAATGACAACTTAAATCGATCGATTCAAATATTTTATGTTAAAGTCGATTAAGTTAAAAAAAAAAAACCCAAAGTAATTGAAATAACTAAATGCTCACCCCTATAGACTCCTACGGGGAGTACATGCGGTGGGCTACACACCCATTTTGGATTACCCAATATGTGGCCCGCCCCTTATCAAATTAGTTTATTAAATATTTTCTCGTATTAAGTACAATTATATGTGTAGTTTAATTTTAATTAAAACAAGCTCAAAAAACTATCTAACTTAAACAGTTGTTTTCTATTCTCCAAATATTAATTTATTCAATTATATTATTTTTTAATTCAATTTTAATTTCGTCAAAGTCATGATGATTTTACCGTTTTAAAATCTATAAGTAAATAAATTTAATCGTCTTATTTGATAAAAATGTGATGACTAATTAATTTATTTTTCACTTTGAACTTAATTATTTAATTACAATCAATTAAATAATAATTCGAATAAATTAAATTAATTCTTAAGTCATTTCTTATTCCATTTAAGAAAATACATTTACTACGGATACTAATACCTACAATTTATTTATCTTTTATCATTTTCATTCGTATATCATATCAATTCTAATTGTAATCATACAAGGTTGTGTTGAACTAGCAGAAAGACCGATTAGATATATATAATTAAGGATTAAATAATTTGTAATTAATTTTTTACTCTTCATCTATTAATTACAACCTTATTTAATCATGAGGTCAATCCACTAAATGTACCATGGTTGAACTCTCATTATGTACCATTACGAAAGTAACTTAGATTTATGCTTTGTCCAATGATCTTGTCATTAGTGTGTTGTCCTTAATTTCTTTGAATTAAATTCGTTCATGCAATATGATCACATTTTATCTCATTGTAACAATTATATCTTTTTATGATGAAAAAGATTATTACTAACAAATAGTAATAATAACCCTTTCTCTCAAATGTATAAAACAAAACAAAATACAAGTTTAAGTGGAAAATTAAGTTTTATCCATGCAAATAATATGGATTCAGATTTTACTAAATTTAAATTTTTATTAATTTTTTTAAAAATTAAAAATATACTCTCAAATAATATAAATTAAATAATAATATAAATACTTTGAATGGGTTGGTACTTGGGCCTATTTTTAAAATTGAATCGAATTATTTGATTTTATATATAAAAAGCTTAAAGATGTAAAAAATCTTTAAACTTAAAAAAAAAAACAATTAATTCTCTTTTTTTTTGCACTCAATTGAGCACTTGAGCTTTCAAAATGCATAAAAAAGATTCTCAAACTTTTTCAAAAAAGCAATTAAGCCCCTGTTTTTTTCACTCAATTGGATACTTGAATTTTCAAAATACATCAAAAAGACCCTAAAATTTTTTGAAAAAAAACAATTAAACCCTTGTTCTTACTAAAAATTAGAAAAAATTATAGAAAATAAAAAATAAAAAATTTTAGAAAAATTATTAAATTTTAATAAAAATATAAAAATATATTAAATTTTAATAAAATTTAAAAATTTAAAAATTATTAAAAATTAGAAATATTTTTTTATAAAAATCGTAAAAAATAAAAAATTGTAAAAATTTATAAAAATCATAAAAAAATATAAAGTGCATCAAAAAATCCATTTAACAATTAACTTTAACTATTTATCGTTAAAGTTAACGACCCTTAATTTTTTTCAATTAAAGTCATCACGTGTTGCAATACAGCGTGACATGTGGCGAAAAATGATAAAAAATAAAAATCAATAAAAATTAAAGAAAAATTATAAAATATTTTCTTTAGTACGATAATTTTTATAAATTTTTTTACGAAATTTATATTTCTTTACATTTTGTATAATTTTCTTATGACTGTATAAATTTTTATATTTTTATATATTTTATATTTTTTACAATTTTATATTTTTTTCTAATTTTTAATATTTTTTAATATTTGAATTTTTATTAAAATTTAATAATATTTATAACTTTTATTGATTTTAATTTTTTATATTTTTTTAAGTAATGATTTAATTATTTTTTTTGAAAAATTTTAAGAGTAATTTTGAAAAGATTTGAGAGTTTTTTTTATACATCTTTAAAATTCAAGTTAGTGCAAAGAAAAAAAAAACCTAAATACTTTTTTTGAAAAAAATTCAACCCTATTTACGCCTATATAAAAAATAAAAACCAAACTAGAATGATCTATATGCTTTTCAAAATTTGTAAATAAGATAGACTTCTTAACTTCCCGTAACTGTCGCAACTACGATAGACACGTGCCATATAACATTCCAATTGTCACGCGAGCACTCAATCATCGGACCGCTGGATTTTGTTTCCAAGAAAAAGATCCGACGGTTCCAATAATCTTTCCGAAGCCAAGTGGGTTTCTTCATTCCTATAAGAATTATACAGTGACTGCTTTGCCGGCGCGGTGCAGTTTGTTCTGCCCTCCCCTTCTTTATCATTACTTTAATTTTTCTCCCTCTGCCCGGATCTCCGACGATATTATCCCATTTTATTTCTCCCTCCCCTCTTTTATTCCCCAAAATTCTAAAAAATATTCTCCCTGATTTCTTATTAAATTCTAAAATCTATTCTATCTTCTTGTTTCTCTACTGTTCTGTTTTGATTGAATAAAGAGGAGAGGGAAACATAACAAGAAAAAAAAGGATCTAGAATAGTTAGGGTTAGAGCCAAGGTTTTGTGGATGGCGCAGGTTCAAGTTCAGCATCATGCGTCGGGGCCCCGAGGAGCGCAGTTCATGCCGACGTCACTCTATGTTGGGGATCTTGATGTTTCAGTTACCGATGAGCAACTCTACCAAACGTTTGGCGAGGTGGCTCCGGTCGTTTCTGTGAGGGTTTGTCGGGACTCGGCGACTGGTCGCTCTCTTGGATATGGCTACGTCAACTATAACAATCCTCAAGATGGTTAGAATTCAAGTTTAATGCGAACTGATCATTTCTTTAATATTTAAAGCGGTTTGTTGGTTAGACTGTGAATTCTTCTTTTTTGTGTATGTGGTTCCCTGTTTTGGGAAATTTAAGGACCATATGGTTTTTTGAAAATTTTGAGATATTAAGGAAGTGTAGGTATTAGTGAATTTATTTTAATTCTAAAGCTATTCAAGCTGATCGCTGTTGTAATATAATTTATTTGCAGTTTTCAGTGTATCATAGTATCAATGCGAGTTACTGATTTCCATTAATAGTGAATTGTTAAAGGTTGTAAGTTTTGATTAATTAAGCTGAAGTATGGACCTTAAATTCTATGTTTTACTTTTGAATTATGCGGAATGTATGTAGTTTGTAGATATAAGAAATTATTTTTGCTAAAGGTTTGAGGATTAACCTGTTTGCCAAATTTGCCTTGCATTATCATCCAAAGGGTCGCTTGAACTTCTGTATTAGTAGTTAACTTTAATTTTGAGTGAAGCTTTAGGATTAATTTCTATCAAGGTCATGTTTTAGATCATGACAAATTGGGAGAATCAACTTTTTCTTTTGAATTGTTGAAGTTGCTTAGTATGCCTTGTTATTCCTGTCTGCAGCGGCTAGGGCATTGGATCTTCTGAATTTCACTCCACTGAATAATAAGCCTATCCGGATCATGTATTCTCAGCGGGACCCTAGTCTTCGTAAGAGTGGTACTGCAAATATATTTATCAAGGTATTGTTCTTTCCCAATTTTCCCAATTTTATACTAGGGTTTTTTTCCCTCTAAAACCAGAAGATTGGTCATTTAGTTGCATGTCACTAGGCATTTTGGGTTTCAAGCTCTTGCCCATTTAAACTTTCTCCGTGCGTGCTCAATTTCTGTGCAAATATATTTGCAAACAATTCTTTCTTTGATTTTCCTCTTTCTATTTGCTGTATCCATTCACATGCATGCATAATTTCTGGATAAAAGACTGTATTAAGTTGCTTTTATGTTTACCTATGCCTTTGTTTTTTTTCTTTCCAGAATCTGGACAAGTCAATTGACCACAAAGCATTACATGATACGTTTTCTTCCTTTGGCAACATTCTTTCTTGCAAGATATCAACCGATGGTTTAGGCCAGTCCAAAGGCTATGGTTTTGTGCAATTTGACAATGAAGAATCTGCTCAAAATGCAATTGATAAATTAAATGGTATGTTGATTAATGACAAACAGGTCTATGTTGGACATTTCCTTTGTAAGCATGAAAGAGAGACTGCACCAAATAAGGTTAAATTCAATAACGTATACGTGAAAAATCTTTCTGATACGACAACTGATGAAGAATTAAAAACAATATTTGGTGAGCATGGTGAAATTACTAGTGTTGTGGTTATGAGGAATGCCGATGGGAAGTCTAAATGTTTTGGATTTGTGAACTTTGAAAATGCTGATGATGCTGCTAAAGCCGTTGAAGCTCTGAATGGAAAGAAATTTGAAGACAAAGAGTGGTATGTTGGCAAAGCCCAGAAAAAATCTGAGAGAGAGCATGAGCTAAAAGCTCAATTTGAGCAAAATATGAAGGAAGCTTCTGATAAATTTCAGGGTTTGAATTTATATATTAAAAACTTAGATGATAGTATTGGTGATGAAAAATTGAAGGAAATGTTTTCAGAGTTTGGTAACATCACTTCATGCAAGGTTTGCAAATTGCTTCTAGATGTTTTATTGTCGATGCTAACATATCCTACTTCTATTGATATTTAGTTTTTTTTCTCTTTTTCCTAAAAATTTTAAAGGTTATGCGCGATCCTAGTGGAATTAGTAAGGGCTCTGGATTTGTTGCATTTTCAACACCTGAAGAAGCATCTCGTGCAGTAAGTCTGATTTATGTTATCTTTGTGTGGTCAGCTACTATAATCTAATACACTATTTATCTACAGCTTGCGGAGATGAATGGTAGAATGATTGTTAGCAAGCCGCTATATGTTGCACCTGCACAAAGGAAAGAAGAGAGAAAAGCACAGCTACAGGTAATACAATCGATGATAATTTCATGGACCATCATTAAAGTAATTTTAGTTTGCTTAGTGCATAATTTCATTTTGGTGTTTATCTTCTAATATGTTTCCTTTTAATAAAGGGAATTGTATTTGAATTTCAAAAAATCTAGTCCAGTCCAGTTCTTTGAGATTTAAGTGTTTCTGTAAGTTCCATGAATCAGTCTATTTTAATTAGTTTTCTCACATGTTTCTTTTGTTCATTCAGGCTCAGTTTTCTCAAATGAGACCACTTGCAATCCCCTCAGCCGCTCCTCGGATGCCAGTGTACCCTTCTGGTGCTCCAGGTCTTGGGCAACAATTTTTATATGGGCAAGCACCTCCAACTGTCATTCCTCCACAAGTAATATATCTTGTCCTTTACTTGACATTCTTGTTCTTTTGGATGTTTGGTTGATTTGAATTTTTTGGTTGTCCCTTCCACTTTTTCCACACCATCCACCCTCCAATAATTAGGGCTCTGTTAATATTATTCTCTACCAGTATGGGGTTTCAAATAGGTAACACCGTTTGCATTTGCATTGAAGAGATATGAATTTTGAATTTGCTTTTTTTTTTTTGCTTTGTCTATTCTAGGCTGGATTTGGCTATCAGCAGCAACTGGTTCCTGGAATGAGGCATGGTGGACCTCCTATGCCAAATTACTTTGTTCCCATGGTACAGCAGGGCCAACGCCCCGGTGGACGACGAGGAACAGTTCCAGTGCAACAGGCTCAGCAACCATTGTCATTAATGCAGCAGCCGGTAAGCTTTATGCACATATAAGTTTACAAGCCTGCATTTGATTCCCTTGCTTTGGCTGATGTCTTTTTTTCCTCCTAATTCATCCAATTTGTTCCAGATGCTCCCCAGGGGACGAGTTTATCGTTACCCGCCTGGTCATAACATGCCTGAAGTTGCACCGTCAAATGTTCCTGGAGGCATTTTTTCCATTCCATATGATATGGGTGGCATGCCCGTGCGAGATGCTGGCAGTGGACAGCCTATGCCAGTTGCTGCTTTGGCTACATCACTTGCAAATGCAACACCTGAACAGCAGAGGACGGTGAGTCCTTTTTGTTCTTTTTCAGTCGGTATTATTTTATTGGAATTTATTTAGCTTGAAAATATTTATATATTTTCGTACTGTGAATGGCAAGTAGATGCTTGGTGAAAGCTTGTATCCCCTTGTGGAGCGACTGGAGCGTGATGCAGCAGCCAAGGTTACTGGCATGCTTCTTGAGATGGACCAAACGGAGGTTTTGCATCTCCTCGAATCACCGGAAGCTTTGAAGGCAAAAGTAGCAGAGGCCATGGAGGTTTTGAGAAGTGTTGCTGCTCAGCAACAGTCCAACAATCCAGCTGACCAGTTGTCCTCACTATCACTGATTGACAACCTTGTCTCCTGAGTGAATGGAACTTGGGTCGATGTTGTTAGCAGAGAAGTTGCTAGACCCTTCCTTTTATCAAAATTGGGCTTATCTTTGTTGAGTAGGGTTAGATTTTACAACGTTTGTTCTTTTTGGGTTGTTTATAGGGTCTCTAGTAGTTGCTAAGACTTTATTTAATTTAGTTCCTCAGCTTTTTTTTTTAATGCTTTGCTTTAGGCTAATCTTTGTTGAGTAGGTTGGATTTTACAAGGGTGAGTCCTTTCTGTTCTTATTTGTCACTGGAACTTTCTTTTACCTCATTATCCATGTTCTCATGGTTTGGTTTCTTAATGCCATCATACGTAGTGAGCTTGATCTTATTCGGACAAGGTAGGTGGAAGCCTGAAAAATCCTAGCAACAGCTTTATCTAACTTTCCATGATAAAGCATAATGCTAGTGAATTTACTCTGTAGGAGGGAGCAGTCTACTATCAAAGGCGACGGTGTAGCAATCCTGGTTGTATTTAGGGCCCAAAACATTCTACTACTGTACGAGTGTTTGTAGTTGAGGATACTTTTCTGTTCATGAGGGACTCAAAGGACCGTTCAAAAATAAAATATGTTCAACTTCCAAAATAATCTTGCATGCTTTCCACCTCCGCTTCATTATAGAGAAAATCTAAAAATAACATTTGAATTTAATCTCCATAATTTTATTTTATGAATCTAGTTTTTTTTTAATTTAAAAATTTAGTTTCATTTGCTAATACTATTAATATTTTTTTTGTTAAATTTGCTGTAGCATTTTGAAAAAAAAAATTCTATGTAACAAAAAAAAAACATTAACATATCTAATTTAATTAGAATAAAGTGTTTAGATTAGTTAATGACATTGTAAAAGTTAAGATACCAAATTATGTCAAAATTAAAATATATAGATTAAATTTCAAATTTGAGCAAAATATAGGATCAAATTGAAATAAATCCATTCTTATAATATAAAAGAATAGAGGGATTGGAATTGAAATTTTAAACATTATGTTCTCATGTAAAATACCCTACAGTAAGGACATGATCGTGTGGCAGGTCGTGTAATAAGCAACGATCGTGTGACTCACGGAAGTCTCTAAGATTTACAAGTGCACATGGATGTGTGGTCCACATGCCCATGTGGGAGACTGTGTGGCTCTAAATATACACATGATTTGTCACTGATTTACTTGGAAAAGACACGCACCTTTTACCACGGGTCCAATTGATGCTCCTCACGATCAAGTCTAATCCGATTCACCTATCCGATCCTTCAACGGCAAATACACACAATTAACGGTTGGTAACAAATATTTTGACAAAATCTGAGAAAGATTGATTAATGGAACCGGAAGATCAATGTCGGATATTTGTACAACGGAATTACGGTTGGTAACAAATACTTTGACAAGATCTAAGAAAGATTAGTTAATGGAACCGAAAGATTAATGTCGGATATTTGTACAACGGAATTACAAAATCTAGTTATTGAAACGAAACACACTTATCGTCCTTCGAAAAAGATAATGGATGCTACTAACGACAAGTTTAAACAACTTTAGAAATCAAATGAACAGGACGATTCGTTAAGGGAAAAAGATTTGACAGCACAAAGCTAAAACTATGGTGCAAGAATGAGGGAAAAGAAAAGAAAAAGAAATAAAAAGATGGAAAGAAAATTCTATTAGAATTTTGAGAAGGGGCAAGGTGAAATCAAAATAAGAAAAAAAAAAGATTATATACCTAGGGTTGGTTACCAAGGGGCGGCACAAGTAGATTCTTAACTGAATATATTTCGGGTGTGACAAACCTAATCATTAAAAAATAACAAAAATAGATTTTTGCTAGTACCCTGCAACGATGCCAAATTTTGGTGGACCTTTATTTGTACCGTTATTTATATTTAAATCATATTGGGTTCGATTTTAAGATTTAAATTTGATTATATATGAGTTCAATAAAATAGATTGAGAGGTTTGTAATTAATAACTAACCTTAGCATTCCTCTTTCGAGTTCTTCATTTTTATCACATAAAACCTGGAGCAACTCTAAGGAGAATTGCTTTTTCTGATTAATTTTTTTATTGAGAAGATCTTGTATTTCTTTTCTATAAATTTTTTTAATTTCTTTATTCACCTGTATTGGCCTTGCAACGCCAAGAGAGCTGCTTTTTTTGATTAATTTGTCAGTGATCATGCTATAATCAATTAAAAAGATGGTGGGATCATGCACTCACTAAAACTCAATAAGAAGAAACCTTAAAAAGATGGTCAAGGAAAATAATTTTAGATGAATAAGAAAGAGAAATCCAAAATGCAGTTGCAACTTTGATTTTTTCAATCTCTAAACACTTTATAGGAGATCATTTTCATCTTAAAGATAGAAATACAAAATTATTGTCAAATTAAAAATTCAAAAAATAACATATTTTAAATGTTATATGTAGTAGGCCCAATTTGAACGGACCCGTTCCAAAATCAAACAAATTTTAAATTTAAAATGTCCACAAATACAAAATTTCAAAGTCCAATTCCAAAGCCCAAATTTTACAACCTTTGACCCAATACCCGAATAGGCCCAAATGGCCCAAACTTTAAACCTAAAATCTGAAAAGAAACCTTAATGGTAGTAACTTGCTACCTGCTGCCTCCATCCCTATCCACTTAGTTGCCGCCACGTCAGCACCACTAGCAGCTCACCAGCAACTTGCATCATCGCCACTACCAAGCTTGCACATGCAAAGAAGAAAAGACAGTAATTAAGTTGAAAAAAATAAAATACCATGATTATTTAATAAGGCTATTAAGTCGAAACCAATGTCAATTGTAAAGGGGGGATTTGTGTGACAAATTTTTTGGAGAAATCAATACAGAAAGTGACTTACCAGAGATTTGTACCAGATACGTATTCACGCACAAAAAAGAAGTAGAAATCAAAAAATCCATATTCAAAACAAAAAATATAGTTCAACGTACATTGCTCTTATTTAGATTCTGTTCTTCATTATTATTGTTATATTTTTGTATTTGAAACCTTTTAAAAAAATAAAAATATTTAATACTTAAAGCAAAACGAGGAAAGTTGAGGGTTTACCTGAGGGTGTTTCATCGCCGTCCGTGGCCGTGGCATGCTCCGTCAATAGGCATAGTCGCGACCGTATAAAAATCCTACAAACCTCCTGACCTTTGTAAAAGGGGTTTAATCGATTTTCAAATAAAGAAAAATAATATCAAATAAAATCAAAACAAAACAATTTTTTTTAAAAATGAAATCATTGAAGCCCTTTTCTGTTTTCAAGAATTTATAGAGATCTAGTTAGATCTAGATCTGTTTTTTAAGGAAACAAAAAAAATTAAGGAAACATCAAAATAAAAACAGATTTTAAAAGAAAGGAATCAAAATATGGTTTTTGCTAAAATTAGATCCAGATCTGTTTTATTTTTAAAAAAAATATATAAAAAGGAAGCGAGTAAAAAAGGGAATCAAATCTGATTTTGCAAGGGATTTTAGAACCATGGCATTTTTCAAAAATTTTCAAGCTAGATCCGTTTGGATGTAAGCCTGAATCTATTATTTCTTTAAAAAAATAGAAATAAAAAGGAGAAGGTTTTTAACTTACCTGACGTCGTGTATGGCGGTTCGTGGCGATGGAGGCAGTGCGGCGACGACGGACCAAAGTTTGACCTTTCGGTCGGACATGGTGGAAAGAGAGAGAGCCAGAGAGAAAAAGGAATGAGAGAGTTTTTTTTTTGTGAAAAGGAGAGGAATGAATTTTCAGCAAAAAAAATTGGGTTTAAAAACCATTGTGCAAACGACACCGTTTGGAGAGGAAAAACTAAGTGCCAAAACGACACTGTTTTGGAGACCTGAGCCTGACCCGCATCGGATCTGAACAGGGTCTGCATGTTTTTTTATAAAATGATGAATTTCTGTCCATGGTCCCTGTCCTTCTCTTGAGTTTTCAACTTGATCCCTATTTGACATTCACAAAGTTTGGCACGACGTCGTTTCGATCGTCACCTTTGCAGCTGCGAAATGACCATCGTTTCGACGTCAACCTTTATAATAATAAAAGGGAATTTTCCCTTTGTGATCCCTCTTTATTTCATTTGATTTTAAATTGTTTTTTTTAAAATTAGCGAAATAATTTTCCATTTTTGAATTTTAGTTCCTTTCTTAATTTTTTTTTATACTTTTACTTTGTATTTTAAAATATTTTCATTTTTCTTTATTGCTTCGTTTTGTAAATCAAATTCTTTATGTGTTTTATGCATTTATTTAGTTCAAAAAGAAAAAGTCTTTTTATCTTTGTTTATTTGTTAATGTATTAATTTGTTTCATATGTCGAAAGTATATATTATTTTGCTCTTTTTTTTACCTTTTTTCAATCTTTCAAATTTTAAATTCGTTTTCTACCATTGTTTTGATTTTATTTTAAAAAGAAAAAATCTTTTAAATCTGTTTAGTTGACAATGTATTAATTCGTTCCATATATCGAATGTATATATATATTATTGTATTATTTCACCGAATACTCACTTGCCATTACGCATCTATGTCATGTTACATTTCATCACCATAATCATTGTGCTCTTTCTCCTCCATTTTTTTAAAAATATATATATATTTACATTTTGGTAAAACAAAAATTAAAATTGAGGCAATGTCCTTTTGTGTTAAAATTTCGAAAAATTATATCCTAATGTGTTGGGTGTGATTTTTCGTATAATTGGTACAATAAAAAATCCTCTTTAAAACCTTTTAAAATAACTTTCAATTTCAAAATTCCGAGAATGTCATGCCCTAACGTGTTGGATACAACTTCAATTCTCCGAGAAATTTGAAACACACGGGCATTTTTCTTCAAATATGATTTTTGAAAATCATGCGAAATGAGTTATGTGTAAAAAGATCGCATTTTAAACTTCGCTTGAGATTTCAAAGTTTAACAAACAAAACCCGAAAATAATCGATGTGGTATCAATTTTGGGCGTGTGAGGGTGCTAATCCTTCTTCACACGTGACCGACTGCCGAACCTTTTTTCTGGATTTCGAAGACCAAAAATATTTTTCAAAACAGATTTTTAACGTTTTGTGGTGATCCAATCACACCGAATAAATATATTGGTGGCGACTCCCATATTTCGATTTTAAAAATATTTTTCGAGACCTGTTTGTTTTCCAAAAATAAATGTTTCGACAGCTTCGCGACCCCGCTGGGGATATTTTTTTAAATAAAAGAGAGTCAAGTCAAAAATCGATTATTTTCAGGTCTTCATGTTAAAACTTTTAAACACTCAGTTTTGTTTAATATTCGATCATTTGCATTTTTTTGTGATGCTATATTATGTCGATATTATTAGTATAAGTTTGCATTCATATGCATTTGTTACTACCTTTTTAAGTGGAAGTGTAAAACTACTCATTCGTGAGGTTTTCACCTCTATGCAGGATAGTGGATCGCTTTCGGGATTACATTCGTACCCATGTTTTCGTGAAGTTTTCACTTTCGTGCAAACATGTGGGAAATGTGTCCTCCTAAACCGAACTCATCCGTATGAGCCTGTAATGAGTGAAGATCGAGGAATCTGCTGGTTTAGGTACCTTACTCTAGAGACTAAACCACATATAATAAGCCATAAGTACTTACCTAGGAAGGAGTTATGCCGAACCTCTTAGCAACTATCCAAGACAAATTCTTAGGTTCTTTGTTCTAACCTGTATGTTGGTATTGATGTGTTTTGCTAACTTGTTCTGTTTTGTCTCTTTTGCTTTCATTCCATCACCATTCAAGAAAAGGTATTGATTTAAGTTTGATTACCAAATAGGAAGTTTCGTTATGGAAGGTAGATTTCTTGATATAGTGGAAGATAACATGGTCGCGCGCTTATGGTCAGAGGAACGATAGCCTAAGAAAGGAGACAGTTTGAAAGAGGGGCATTTATCAGAATTTTGGGATCATACTCGGGTTAAGGTGACTCAAAACAGTTTGCAAGAGTTAAGAGACATTCGGGGTTAGTGAGATAATGAGACGAAGCAAATGTTTTATAGGGAATACGGAGACCCATCTTACTTACTCGAGGTGAAGATAGACAAAAACCTCTTTCGAGCTCTCACTCAACACTGGAATCCTGCATATAGCTGTTTTACCTTTGGAAACTTCGACATGACGCCCACAGTGGAAGAATACACCGCATTGATTCATTGCCCAAGGATTCAAGTCGACAAGGCATATTCGAAAGATGCATGTGTCCCAACCTTTTTTGAAAAGACTGATGAACACAACCGGAATGAGTGAACAGTGGATTGCATTCTGGATCAAGGTAAAAGGAGATAATAAGTGTATCAATTGGAAAAGTCAACGGGATCTAATACTGGCACACCCAGATGAGAAGAAACGTATCGACATTTTCGCTTTAGGCATATACGAGTTAGTCATTTTCACAAAAGCATTAAGGCATGTAGAAGATGCAAATATTTTTAGCAAGGGAGTCACTCCGATCCCAACAATCCTCGCCGAGACCTTTAGATCATTAAATGCTTGTCGAAGAGAAAGAGAAGGGAGGCTCAGAGACAGGTTGAAAGCACTCAGCCAAATGAGAGAAGTGACTGATTACATGCAAACGTTAGCCGTTAAAGCTGATATATTATGTAACACCTAAAACCCGTCGCCGATTAAGGTCTTGGTGTCTTACTATTCATCTATCACTGTTCATCTTTTATTTTCATTTCAATCAGTCTTATTTTAATAAAGATGTGCACTTAACATATCATAAATCATCAATCGATTAAAAATCACAACTCAACAAGGGCAAAAAGGTCATTTCCATGATTTTTGGACACTTCTATCGGTACTTGTTGAACATGTATCGGTAGTTGTCAAGTCAGAAAATAGTTCAAAAATATTACAGAGTTCTACCGATACTCGAGATGATTCTACCGATACATGTGACACAACTACCGAAACAATTCATACAACTACCGATGCCAAAAACTCCAGAGAGCAAAAATCCTTATCTTGTAACTTCTACTGATACAATCATTCTTACTACCGATACATCAATACCATAAACTACCGATACTTGTATCTTAACTACCGATACAACCTAGGTCAGAGAACAACCTCTCTCTTACCCTACACTTCTACCGATACATGCATAAGTTCTACCGAAACAAGTATGCAGGATCTCAAGAGTGATGCCAATATACAAGTTTAATATCTCAAACACAACCAGTATAAGTTATGCATTAAAATATCACATAACATACATAACTTCTAAGCCTTACAAGCGTTATAAGCTTGAGCATCTAAGTCATACTTCATACCGTTTACACAATCGAAATAGAAGGATTTCAACATCTTTTAGTTCAATCTCAAGTTAATTTCATCCTAGTACATGCCATATAACCAAGTGATGAATTAACTACCGAACAACTCCGGGATAGTGTGATGCTCCATGTTGATCCGATCCCCAAACAGTAAAATTGAATCTACAAAATAACAGCAATTTCACAGGTAAGCACTTCATAGCTTAGTAAGTTCATAAAGTTAAATAGATTTACCAAAATTCAAGAGTTGAAAAATCTAATCAACTGCATTGATTAAATTGTATATATTCGGATAAGTTTCGATTCGCATTTGATACTCATAATGACATAGAGTCATCAGATCTTTAATCCATAATGGATTTCATTTCATTCATATACTCACGATGAAACATAGCCACCGGACCTCATAATCCATAAAGAATTCATATACTCACGATGACACATAGCCATCGGACCTCATAATCCGTAAAGGATTCATATACTCACTATGACACATAGCCATCGGACCTCATAACCTGTAAAGGATTTATATACTCACGATGACACATAGCCATCGGACCTCATAATCCGTAAAGGATTCATATACTCATGATGACACAGTCATCAGACCCTTTTTCATTTACGGTTTAAAGCCCATTGCCTTTTGTTTTCTTTATTCTCGTCTTCCATCTCTCGATCACCATTTCAATTCACTACAATGGTTTACAATACAAAATATGAAATTCAAACTAGAATTTAACCATACGAACTTACCGGATTGATTTGTAGTATCGACTCAAGTACAGGAACTATCCGCCGGTAAAACAACCAAGTCTAGCTCCCGAAATTGTATAGCCCCTAATGACATGTCCTTTGTGTCCCAAATATTCACGAAGTTCATATGTGTCATATACCATGTCTAATTCAATTAACATTCATCACATTATACCTTTTCCAGCAAACATCCGTATAATCCTTATTTTTCAGACAAGATATCGAATTAACTAACCATGTCATTTAGTTCAATTTCTATTTGTCATATATCAACCAAATTAATTCATTCGTAACATGAATAACAAAAAACACAACACATAATTATTTAAGCGTTTTGTTGTCACCTGATTTCAACTATATCATTTTATTACTTTTAGTCATACTCCTCAATACGATTTCATTTCAATTTAATTCAATATCTCAATTTAATATTTACTAAACAAATAAATTTAAATACAACATACTTAAATTATTTAATAATTTACAAACATAAATTGAATCAACTATTTACTGTACAAACTTACTAGACGAAATTGCAGTTAACGAGAACTTCAGGGGCAAATCCGTAATTTTTCTTTTTCCACGATCGAGACACGATCTTGATATATTACAATAATTTCATTAAATTATTTAAATCAACATGAATTTTAAATCGTTTGATGCAATTAAGCATTTTTGGTATTTTTACAAAATTGCCCTTAGCTTTTCATTTTTATTCAATTTAGTCCTTTAGCTCAAACTTGCAAATTTAACCATTTTTAAACAGAATCAAGTTCAGCCGAATACTATAGTACTTCAATACAGCCCACTTTTGCAATTATTTCACCTTAAGTCCTTGTAAATTTATCATTTTAACATTTTAGTCCTTAAACAATAAAATCATCAAAAACTACTTTACAAAATAATCAAATCTAACAACCAAGCTTATAAATCTCACATAAACTTTCAAGAACAGGCTTATTCATCAATGGCAAAATTTATAACATTTTAAAAATCACAAATTAGTGCTTGGGTTGGCTAGATCAAGCTAATACGAACTCAAAAACATAAAAATCACTAAAAACGGGTGAGATTCCACTCACCAAATTAGAGCTCAAAACTAGCCGAATGTGCTTGGTGTTCTCCAAGGTTTTCTTTCGGCCAAAGATTGAAGAAGAAGAAGAAAAATAAGGATTTTCTCACCTTTCCTTAGTTTAATTACTTAAAATTTTTAATTTACTCTTTTACCCTTAATTATAACATTGAATTTCAACATTTCCAACTCCAAAACCATCCACTACTTTCATTGATGGTCTAATTACCATTTAGGTACTTCAACTAAACCTCAAATTGACACCTAATACTTTTAATTAAACTTTTGCACCTTTTACGATTTAATCATTTTCATTTAATTAACTATTTAAATGATTAAATTTTATAACCAAATTCTAATATAATACTAATGACCTCATAAATATTAATAATTAATATTTATGGCCTGACATATCAAAATCGTGACCTCAAAATCATCATTTCCGATCATATAGGAAAAATAAACTAATTAGTAAATCCTTATTTAATTAGGATTTAATAGCAATTTACTAAAATCTAAAGAATTACACTTCATTTCTATTATTAAGCCATTTAAGGAGGGTCAAATTTCATAATCAGTCCTTCAATTGTTTTAAATTTTGATTAAACAAACTTATTTACAATTTAGCCTTAAACTAAAAAGGACTAAATGAAAAATAACCCAAAAGTTAGTGGAAGGTAATCATATCCTCCACCGCTTGGACTTTTTGACCATGGTGGAATTACCACTTTGGTCCTTTTTATTTTTAATCAATAGCAATCAACTTTTAACCCTTTTCAATTTAATCCTTTTTCATTAATTAAGCAAGTAATCATCAAAATTACCCCACCGAACTTCAATTCACATATAATAAGACTCTTTAAATATTTAATAAAAATATTTACGGCCCTTAATTTCAAAGACGGGGTCTCGATACCTCATTTTTTTTAAAACCACTTAACTTTTGAATCAAACCAGTTATACCAATTTTTAATTTAATAATTAAAATTTCCCCAATTCAAAATTCTATATAAAATTAATATTGACTTATTTAATTTAATCACTCATTTTAAAAATTTTCCCGTCGGGTTTGTGGTCCCAAAACTGCTATTTTCGACACCACAGAAAAACGAGCTGTTACATATTGAGCATGCAATACGAATCAAACTGGGGGGGGGAGAAAATTAGCCGGACTTTTTAGGAAGATCAAAGCTTTAGGCAGTAAGGCAAAGCCGTTTATGTCATTCGCTTTATGTAAAGAAATTTGTCTTCTAGAGAAGTTGTTCTAATGGAATTGAGTTCAAAATCAATGCATTTTCTTATGCATACATGCATTCATAAGCTGCACATTTTATTAACTTGCATTTAATTCCATGAGAGTCTACCTTAAGTGGAACTGTGCCAAACTTTTAGTGGTTACCCGAATAAGGTAAGAGACACGATTATATTTTTGCGTTTGATTGCAATTTTTTTTTGAATCTGTTTGCATTGCATTTTCATAAAAAAAGGTGTTGATTCATGTTCTATTGCCAAATAGAGAATTGGTCATAAGAAAATGGATTCCTTAATAAGGTAGAAGTCAACGTGATCGTGCGTATATGTGGTCAAAGTAAAACAACAACAAAAGGGTGATTGCCTATCAAAAGGGCACATATCAAAGCTTTGGGATTACACCCAAATAAATGAAATCCATAACAATTTGCAAGAGCTGAAAGAAGTATGGAAGACAAAATGAGACAGATGCTCAAATTCGAATATGTTGATTTGCCTTACTCACTCAAGCTTAGTCGCTTCACTTTCAGAAACATGAACATGGGATAGAAGAATACGATACGACACTTCATCGCCCAAGGATCTAGAATAATAAGGCTTATTCTAGATGAGCAAACATTGGGTTGCAGCCCTAATCAAGGAAAATGGGATAACGAGTGTATAGTACACTCAGGTGTAAGAAAGAATGTTGACATCTTCATATAAGTTAGTCGTTTTCCTTAAAGTGTTGGGGCGCGTAAAGGACGCAGTTGTACATTTATTTGATTGACTTAACAAGAGAATCACTCACGTTCTAGCAATCTTAGCCATTAAATACTTGTCGAAGAAAGGGCAAAAAAAGGTGTATTTGGTGCACAATTTTTGCTAGTATGGTTCCGTAGTCATTTCTGGAAAGTTGAAAAAGTCTCTTAATGAGTATTCTCTAACGACTACCCTCTGTTGAAGGAATTTATGGCTATCCAAAGACAAGAGGACTTCGCCAAAGAAATTGGAAATAAATGATGAATGCTCTTAGGGGAAATCTGAGATAGGGATCATCTTGCAAGCAAGGACTCGACCAAGTGCAAGAAACAGCTAACCATTTGCAGAATTTAGCCATTCAAGACCGACACATTGGACTGGAAATCAGGATCAACCCGGAGTAAATTAGCTTGGAAGATTAAGACTTTGAGAATTGAGGCACGACCATACATGTATCTGCCTTATGTACAGGAATTTATTTTCTAGTAAAGTTGTTCTAAAAGGAATTGAACTAGAATCAACGCCTTTTTGCATGCATTTTACCATTCATTTGCATTGCACTTCATGCATTAAGTGAAATCCCTTATTTGAAACTTTCGTGTGAGAGAGAGTCATCAAACCTAAATGAAAAATAAGAGGAAGCGTGATAAATCAAGATAGGGAATGCTAAAAATTTGAGCAAAAATCATGTGGAGAGTGGAACCTGTTGAGAGTTCATCCCTATACCCTTGGAAGTGTTTTGGATAACTAGACTGTGAAGGAGCTTCCTGTAGTTTATAGGACTTTTCCAAGAAAAATATTCAGAACACACTTATCACTCTAAGTCCGAGAGTAATAAGGATCCTTTTATAAAGGGCACATGACGACTGTCTTTTATTTCGATGAAAATGATGCATTTTTTGTGTCTCACTTGGCAAACATCTTGCATTTCTTTTTCAGCCATACTCATACCAAATGGTTGTTCATTCTTAAATTCATTCTCTTATCCATATGTTGGATCCCTAGATATCAAGGACACGAGAAATACTGTGGTTGACTTAGGTCCTTTTGAGTAAGACATGTGTCTAGAAAAACTTTGAAACTTTGAAAATGATCGAAGATATGACTTGTCTCCCGATCTGCTACGGATGTTTGAGCAAGACTGGAAATGAACATCACCTTGAAGAGTTGTGATTTTAAGTGAGAATCGAGACATGTGTCTTTGTAGAAACAAGGCAAGCTTCCTTGAGAATCCAAAGGTCTTTGCATGGTCCTATCAAAGCATGCTAGGTTTAAGGAACTGATGTCGTGACACACAGGCTCCTATAAAGAAGAATACAATCCAATTCAACAGAAACTTCAAAAATTGAGGCTCGACGTGTTATAAAAAAAGGGTCGACAAATCCGCAAAGGGCATTTTAAAACCCAATAAAAAAATAGGAAAGAAAAAAGAAAAAAAATGTCAAGATGAAAACCCGCAAAGGGCATCTTGAAAATTTATTATTTCTCCTTCATCTTTTCACGTCGTGGCCTTTTTCTGTGTGAGGCATGAACGTCATCGAGCCAACTTTACAAGAGAACTTCTAATGAGCGTCAATTCATCCTCATGATCGTTGATCTCTACTTCCTATATCAATTAGTGTTTAAGCAAATTCTTGAAAAAGAGAGATTATACGTCGATATGGGATGCCTTCGAGACTTATCAGGCTTCTATTAAGACATACATCGGGGCAACACCTTTCTCAATAGAATGAAAGTCATCCTACCTATTGAAGTCGAGTTTTTTTCCCTCCAGATTTTGTTAGAGCTGTTAAAGTAGAATGGATCCAATCCAGATGCAGTCAACTAACTTGACTAAAAGGTGCTAAAGGCTATCCATCATGGCCAGACGTACCAATAACAAAGAAGGATCCGCTCTAGAGAATTCCACTGGAAAGCTATGGTTTTGAAAAGGATCTTGTTTACAAAAGGCTTCCAAGGAAAATGGATGCCGAATTTGGAAAGGCTTCACAAGGTGAAAAAAGCCTTTCTTGGAGAAGCTTTAATTTTGATCGAAATGGACGGAAAAGACCTGCCCAACTTCATGAACTCGGATTTGATGAAGAAAAATAAATAAAAAAGAAAGAAAACAAGAAAAAAGGGCAAAAGAAAAAAAAAAGAAAAAAGAAGAAAAAAAAAGAAAAAGAAAAAGAAAAAGAAAAAAAAAAAAAAGAAAAAGAAAAGAAAAGAAAAGGAGAGGTCGAGGTGAAAACTCATAAAGGGCATCTAGAAACCTAAGGAGACTTGAGTTGAAAACCTGAAAGGACGGCTCAATTTTGAAGAAAGAAGCGTGAAATGGTCTTCTCTCTCAAAAGTAGCAAGGTGGAGAAACTTTACACCATGAAGCATTGACAAAAGACTCCAAGTTTCATGAACACATGTCAAGCTCAGAATGGTCCTCATCAAGTTTGCTCAGTAAAGCTTATATTTGATATCTGGGGCACCTAACTCTATTCTTTGCTCACTTTATGTTTGACAACTTTTTGACCAATATGGGTCATTTTTAATCTTTTCGTTCATGTGAGCTTCGCCTCTAATAAAATTTCATTCACCTTGAGACCATGTTCAAACAATTATGCATCAAAATAGCGATTAATGAGCTAACGACCTTTTCATTAATGCAACCTTTGTTTGCAATCAAATTCAATTTCATCCACCTTATAACCTTGATTTAAGCATCTTTGCATTTGAAATAACGGTTAGTAGTCAACAATGTAAGGAATAAAAGGATTTCTGCATATCATTTTGAAAATTTTCTAAATAGTACAGGGACCTGAAACAGGACCACTAGTTGGAAATAACACAAACTCGAGGGTTAGAAGGGTTTTCAAACAAATAGTTCGAATTACGACTACCTCTTTAAGTTTCACGACAAAGATACACATGTACAAAATATGATAACATAGCAGTGATAGGACTTAGACAAACGACGAACGATGTTAGCTAAGGACTAAAAATAAAATCATTTCTCAAAAATGACATTTTTACATCCATCATTCATACTCACCTTCTTAGGATCATTTGATTCATCCTGATCATGGCGTCCTAACAATCTGGTATACATAGAGATCCATTAAAGCATATTCTACAGGTTTCATTACTGCGAAATAGCGAAATGAGCTGAGAAAAAACTTGAAGATTTGAAGGGAAAGGTTGCGGCCGCAACGGTGAACCCGATACCTTAGAAGATGTGATGGGAAGGATTGAGGTTGCAATGGTGAATTTAGTATCATGAAATGTGATGGGAAAGGTTGAGGTCGCAACGATGAACTCGGTACCTTAGAAGATGTGATAAGGAGGATTGAGACCGCAATGGCAAATCTGGTTCCATGAAATGTGATGGGAAAGGTTGAGGCCACAACGGTGAACCCGACACCATGAAGAGTTGAAGGAAAAAGTTGAGGTTGCAAAGGCGAACCTAGTACCTTAGAATCATGACGGGAAAGATTGAAGCTGTAACGGTGAATATTATACCCTAAAGTTGAAAAGGAGTATATTGAGATCGCAACGACAAATCTTCTACCTCAAAATCGCAATGAAGCGGATTAAAATTACAATAACAAGCTTTTATCTCTCTGAAGTTGCAGTAAGAAAAAGAGGAAGTTTCGACATCAAATCCTATCTTCCTGAAGTTGCAATGGAGTTGGATTAAAACTACAGATTAAAGATTCCAGTCTTTTATCTTAATCAAGTGGGGCAGATTGAAGATTCCAGTCTTTTACCCCTAATCAAGAGGGGCAGATTGAAGATTCTAATCTTTTACCCCTAATCAAGAAGGGCAGATTGAGGACACATCATCTTCCCGATCATAGGGCAGATTGCAGTCATCCAATCTCTTACCCCGATCATGGGACGAATTGTAACCACCCGATCTTTTACCCCGATCATGGGACAAATTGCAGTCATCCAAAGTAATAAAGCGGTCGTCTTTCTAATGAGATACAGAGAAGTGGACCAAATCTGTCTTTCTGCTGAGATACAAAGAAGTGAATTAAATCCATAAGGCGGTCATCTTCTTGATGAGATACAGAGAAGTAGACTAGATCATTGAAGCGCAGCTCAATGTGAGTAAAAATTCAAACCTCATCTTCCTGATGAGATACAGAGAAGTGGGTCGAACCAATAAGTGGTCATCTTCCTGACGAGATGTAGAGAAGTGAACCAAAACCGTCTTCCTGATGAGATACAGAAAAGTTGGATTGAAAAAAGTAATGCGGTCATCTTCCTGATGAGATATAGAGAAGTAGACCAAATCGATGAAACGAAGCTCATTGTGAGTGAAACTCCAAACCCCCATCTTCCTGATGAGATACAGAGAAGTGGGTCAAAGCAATAAAGTGTTCATCTTCTTAATGAGATATAGAAAAGTGGACCAAATCTGTCTTTCTGATGAGATACAAAGAAGTGAATTAAAATAGATGAGACAGTCATCTTCTTGATGAGATACAGAGAAGTAGACCAAATCAATGAAGCAAAGCTCAATGTGAGTGAAACTTCAAACCCGTCTTCCTGATGAGATACAGAGAAGTGGATTAAAACAGATGAGGCGGTCATCTTCCTAATGAGATACAGAGATGTAGCCCAAATCAATGAAGCAAAGTTCAATGTGAGTGAAGCTTTAAACCTCTATCTTCCTGATGAGATATAGAGAAGTGGGTCGAAGCAATGAAACAGTCATCTTCCTGATAAGATACAGAGAAGAAGATCAAGAAATGAAACCACAACACACTTGAAGTTTCAGTGGATTGAACCAAAGACTACGATGATAGTTCTCAATCCCCTTGAAGTTGCAAGTGAATTGAATGAAGTTACAATAGCAAATTTTGTCTTTTTGAAATTGCCTTAAGGCAAGATAGAATCCTAACGCTGAAGATGTAGAGAAGTGAATGCAGTGAAGTTGAACGACGGATAAAATGAAAGGTGGGCTGAATGAAGAAAGAGCATAGAAGAGATGAGACCTGACAAAATTGAGTCTCATTTTGGTCTTTGCTCCGTTCCTGTTACACAATAACGAGCAAAGAAGGACAACTATAGTAGGCCCAATTTGACCGGGCCCATTCCAAAATCAAACAAATTTTAAATTTAAAATGTCCACAAATACAAAATTTCAAAGTCCAATTCCAAAACCCAAATTTTACAACCTTTGACCCGATACCCGAACAAGCCCAAATGGCCCAAACTTTAAACCTAAAATCTGAAAAGAAACCTTAATGGTAGCAACTTGCTACCTACCGCCTCCATCCTTAGCCACTCAATTACCGCCACGTCAGCATCACCAGTAGCTCACCAGCAACTTGCACCATCGCCACTGCCAAGCTTGCACCTACAAAGAAGAAAAGATAGTAATTAAGTTTTAAAAAACAAAATACCATGATTATGTAATAAGGCTATAAAGCCGAAACCAATGTCAATTGTAAGGGGGATTTGTGTGACAAAGTTTTTGGAGAAATCAATACAGAAAGTGACTTACTAGAGATTTGTACCAGATACGTATTCACGAACAAAAAAGAAGTAGAAATCAAAAAATCCATATTCAAAACAAAAAATATAGTTCAAGGTACATTGCTCTTGTTTAGACTCTGTTCTTCATTATTATTGTCATATTTTTTATTCGAAACCTTTTAAAAAAATAAAAATATTTAATACTTAAAGCAAAACGAGGAAACTTGAGGGTTTACCTGAAGGTGCTTCATTGCCGTCCGTGGCCGTGGCATGCTCCGTCAATAGGCATAGTCGCGACCCTATAAAAATCCCATGAACCTCCTGACATTCATAAAAGGGGTTTAATCTATTTTCAAATGAAGAAAAATAATATCAAAAAAATAAAAACAAAACAGTTTTTAAAAAAAATGAAATCATCGAAACCCTTTTTTATTTTCAAGAATTTATAGAGATCTAGTTAGATCTAGATCTGTTTTTTAAGGAAACAAAAAAAAAAGGAAACAGCAAAATAAAAACATGTTTTAAAAGAAAGGAATCAAAATATGGTTTTTGCTAAAATCAGATCCAGATTTGTTTTATTTTTTAAAAAATATATATAAAAGGAAGCGAGTAAAAAGGGAATCAAATCTAATTTTGCAAGGGATTTTAGAACCATGGCTTTTTTCTAAAATTTTCAGGCTAGATCCGTTTGGATCTAAGCCCGAATATATTGTTTCTTTAAAAAAATAGAAATAAAAAAGAGAATGTTTTAACTTACTTGACGCCGTGTATGGTGGTTCGTGGCGACGGAGGCAGTGCGGCGACGGCGGACCAAAGTCTGACCTTTCGATCAGACATGGTGGAAAGAGAGAGAGCCAGAGAGAAAAACGAATTAGAGAATTTTTTTTGTGAAAAGAAGGAGAGGAATGAATTTTCAGCAAAAAAATTGGGTTTAAAAACCATTGTGCAAACGACACCGTTTGGAGAGGAAAAACTAAGTGCCAAAATGACACTGTTTTGGAGACCCGAGCCTGACCCGCACTAGATCTGAACAGGGTCCGCGTGTTTTTTTTATAAAATGGTGAATTTCTGTCCATGGTCCCTGTCCTTCTCTTGAGTTTTCAACTTGATACCTATTTGACATTCACAAAGTTTGGCACGACGTCGTTTCGATCGTCACCTTTGCAGCTGCGAAATGACTTCGTTTCGACGTCAACTTTTATAATAATAAAAGGGAATTTTCCCTTTGTGATCCCTCTTTATTTCATTTGATTTTAAATTGATACATTTGTGTTTTTAAATTGTTTTTTTTTCAAATTAGCAAAATAATTTTCCATTTTGAAATTTAGGTCATTTCTTAAATTTTTTTTATAGTTTTACTTTGCATTTTAAAATATTTTCATTTTTCTTTATTGCTTCGTTTTGTAAATCAAATTCCTTATGTGTTTTATGCATTTATTTAGTTTTAAAAGAAAAAGTCTTTTTATCTTTGTTTATTTGTTAATGTATTAATTTGTTTCATATGTCGAATGTATATATTATTTTGCTCTTTTTTACCTTTTTTCAATCTTTGAAATTTTAAATTCGTTTTCTACCATTGTTTTGATTTTATTTTAAAAAGAAAAATTCTTTTAAATTTGTTTAGTTGACAATGTATTAATTCGTTCCATATATCGAATGTATATATATATTATTGTATTATTTCACCGTATACTCACTTGCCATTACGCATCTATGTCATGTTACATTTCATCACCATAATCATTGTGCTCCTTCTCCTCCATTTTAAAAAAATATATATATTTGCATTTTGATAAAACAAAAAATAAAATCGAGGTAATATCCTTTCGTGTTAAAATTTCAGAAAATTATGCCTTAACGTGTTGGGTGTGATTTTTCGTATAATTGACGCAATCGAAAATCCTCTTTAAAACCTTTTAAAATAACTTTCAATTTCGAAATTCCGAGAATGTTGTTCCCTAACGTATTGGATACGACTTCAATTCTCCGAGAAATTCGAAACACACGAGCATTTTTCTTCAAATTTGATTTTTGAAAATCATGCGAAATGAGTTGTGTAAAAAGATCGTATTTTAAACTTCGCTCGAGATTTCAAAGTCTTAAAAAACAAAACCCGAAAATAATTGATGTGGTACCAATTTTGAGCGTGTGAGGGTGCTAATCATTCCTCACACGTAACCGATTCCTAAACCTTTTTTCTGGATTTCAAAGACCAAAAAATTTTTTAAAACAGATTTTTAACGTTTTGTGGTAATCCAATCACATCGAATAAAAATATTGGTGGCGACTCCCATATTTCGATTTTAAAAATATTTTTCGAGACCTGTTTGTTTTTCAAAAATAAAATTTTTGACATTATAAATATGCATTTATGACCAGAGTCGTGCAAAGATTTGATAATCAACAACTATTCTGTAAAGAAAAATTTTCTAGCAGGATTTCTTACTTTATTAGCAGAAAAAAGTAGAAATCATATTTAGAAAAATTACAAAGATATTATTCCCTATGAATAAAATTACATACGATGAATTAATTAGTTTCACTCAAAGGGAAGTATTGAAAATATTCCAAGATTTAGAATTACAAAAATAACTTAAAGAAGAAAGATATCAATGTAAAAAGAAATTGCGATGATTTTGCATCTAATTTAACATTAGAAGTGAGTCTTCTTCCTAAAAAACATATTACCGTATAAAATAAAAAAATGGGAAAAAGAATATCTTAGAACGTTATAAAAAACAAAATATAGGAAATATAGAAAATAAAGGAAACAACAAAAAAACAAAATAGATAAAACAATAAAATGTTTTAGATGTGGAAAACCAAGATGTAACATTCCTAAAATCGGTATATTTTAAAAGCAATAATAAATCGAGATAATGTACAATTGATTTCTGAATAAAATAAAATAAAGAAATAAAAGTGATAAAAATGAATATTAAGGAGTATCAAAGAAAGTTAAATTAAGAAGTATGTTGTAGTATATTAAATTAAAGTAAGGATTAAATCGTAAAGATATAAAAAGTTCTGAGATTCAAGTAAAATTATTCAAAATTTGAGGATCTAAAGTATAAATATGAGAAAAATTGAAGGACCAAAAAGGAAATAACCCAAATTATTATGAAATGAAATTAGGGTGAAAGGACCAAATTGAGTAAGTGGAGAAATAAGAGGGACTAAATCATAATTTTACCAAAGAGTGGTAATAAGGTTGGAAATTTTAAGAAACATAAAAGGTAAAATGATCCTTTCTTAAATGAGATAATTATGGGAAAATATTATTGTTGTCGGCAAAATATAGATATTTTGATGGAAAATAATCAAATGGTTAGATGAGATTGAAAAACAAGATGAAATCCTAATCATTTGATTAAAACAATTAAATTCAGATTATTATATATTAAATAATATTTTATTATTAAATTAGTTGAGATATTTTGATGGAAAAATTCAAGAAAATTCTTCATTTTTATAAAATTCAAGAAAAAGCAGGACTGCTTCCCTTAACAAAATTAATTGATTTATTTGTAAAACTTTAATAATTGTGTTAATCTTATAAATTTGAATGAGAATATTTTTTAATTAATACTTTCATCGCTCTCTAAAGATTCAAGAGTGCTCTCTCTGGTGACTCAGAGATACAGAGTAGTGTTGTGTTTGAGTTGAGGGTGAGTAGTGATTTTGAGCGAGTTATGGTGAAAGTCGAAATCTCCCTCTTAGAGGAAGAACTCGTTCAGTTAATTATGAGTTATTTGGTAATTCCAAAAGGGAAACAATCTTTGTTACGTTCTATTTGGACGAAAAAATCTTACAACCCAGATTGTTTTAGGGTGCAGATGAATAGCATCTGGAGAGCAAAAAGTTTGATATTACTGGGGAAGGAAAAAACTTATTATTGATTACGTTTGAAAGTGAGATTGATTTGGAACAGATTATGGAGGGGAGGTCACGGTTTTTTAGAAGACAATTAGTGATATTTGAAAGGCTTATAGAACCCGTCAATCGAAGTCAGATCAAATTGGTTAAGTCTCTATTCTAGCTTAAAATTGACCCTTACCTTCCAGAATGCGATAAAAAAGATCTTATGCATGCAGTGGGCTCAACTTTTGAAGGGTTGATGAGATCGGAGATCGTGGGTGATTATTGTTGTATATGGGTCATGGTGGATGCATGGAGGCCTTTACAACATGGTTTGTTTGTTTCGACAAATGAGAAAGATAAGGTTTGGTTGGCTTTTAAAAACGAAAACTTGCCGATATTCTATTTTAGTTGCGGGAAAATGGGGCATGGGGTGAAGGATTACGTTGTGCTCTCGAAGGAAGATAAGGAGAAAGGAGATGACGCTTTTCCTTATTGCATTACGCTAAAGGTCGAGTCAAATCTACTTGGGAAAGAGTTCATACAGCTTGGGAGAGCATAAAAAAAACAATGTCCCAATGTAATTATACTGGTAGTAATTTGGAGGAAAATGAAGGATTAGATCGAAAAGGTAATGGTGGTTACTCCAATCGAGATAGGAAGAAAGGTCCAGTGACGAATGGGAATGTGGTGGAGAAGATGATTGATCCACTTATGGAAACTGAGGATTGTTGCCATAATTTGGAGGATTTGGGGGAGGGTGAGTCAGCGACTATTAAGGAGAATAATATCACTGGGGTGAATTTAATGGGAGTTATGGAGGTGGATGTCACATGGGAACCAGATGAATTAGGAAAGGGAAATGGGAGGGAAATTCCAAATATTAAGAATGGTCATAAATCTAATGTTGCATGTTGGAAACGTATTAATAGAGATATAAAAGGGGATTTTCTGTCAGAATTTAATGCTACAGGGAAGAGGAAAATGGAAATAATGTGATGATGATAGGGTGACTGTTAAGCAGTATGGAAATATTGCAAAAAAGGCCAAAAGGATTGGCGAGAATTCTACTGAATCGGATATAGCGGATTGGGAGTTAAAATCTTGGAGAAAATTGATGCTTCTCTTAAATAAAGATCGACAGCTGCCAGGAGGCAAGCCGACCGTGTAACACCCATATCTCGTATTCCGTCATCGGAATAAGGTTACGGAGAGTTACTGCACACATCGAAACAATTTCATAACATACAATATTTAAATGTCAATATAAATTTCATTTGATTCAGACATAATTCAAATTAATATAAAAGCATACATTTATTCCGTACCATACCTAATAATTTAGAACTTAAACCATGCTTTGAGGCCTTAAAACGACTTAGAATCAATTCAGAACTGATTTGAAACAAATCAGAAAGTTTAAGAGAGTTAAATTTTCTTTTTGAGAAAACAGGGGCACACGATCGTGTGCCAGCCCGTGTGCTTGCCTATGTATCCATTCGAAAAAGGGACACACGATCGTGTCGCTGACCGTGTGTCAAACCGTGCGTGGTTTCGAAAATGGGTCACATGGTCGTGTACCTGACCGTGTGAGTACTGTAGTTAACACACTCAGGGCATACACTCGTGTGTAGACCGTGTGAGCCCAAAATTGTCTAAAACCAAGCACAACTGTCACCTAGTTGTTTAGGGACCTAATCCAAACCATACCTCAACTTTACCATGCATACATTGACAAAAATAAAGATAATATAAAAGACAAAAAATGTATAACCCAATTCCTTCTTCTAAAACAAAACATCCTAAATACATGCCACTTATAATCAGACCAAAATGAACAATTAAATACTGAATAGTGTGACCTCCAAGAGTAATCCAATCGGCAGCTTGTATCCGACGGTCTGCAAGGAAGAAAGATCAACCGAGGTAAGCTTAAAGCTTAGTAAATCCGAAATAAACTTAAATTCAACTTGCCATAAGTTATGAAATTTTTTAACCTTTTACAAGATAATACTATATCATGATCATAAGTTCATTAATTATCTATGCACATCACAAATCTCACTAGGTTAGTGAGTTCGTATGCAAACATATGACTTTGTTATGATATCAAATTTATACATGAATAACACATTTGGCATATAACCCAAACATCATATTTACACATAACAATCACCTTTCATTTCGTTTATCTAAATCTAATATCTCAATTTATACATATAATTTCACATATCATTTCATGTAATCATTCCCTATAGCCTTTTTCTTATAACCTTTTTATTTTATACATTTAACATATAAACATTCATTAAATCTTATACTTACCTTACCTTCCTATACAACACAACCTCACAAGGTTGGCGAGTATCACCAAGAAACATATAAATTCGACAATTAATGTGTCTTGTAATAATAACACCTTAAGTATATATATATCATCCATCATATGTTCAATAAACATACTTTCTCATTTCAACCATTTGTATCAACATTTTCCAATTTGCATATCTTGACCATATTCATTTAATATATATACATATTCGTTTAAGCCTTTAACACTTCCTTTGAATGTTACCATAACAATTAACTTTTATTATTTCGATGGATCCTTATAAAAGTATTACGCAAGTTCAGTACATTTACGCTCATCAACTAATATACGTTTACGCTTGCCAGCTAATATAGGTTTACACTCGTCAGCTAATATGAGTTTACGCTCGCCAGCTGATATTCGTTTACGCTCGCCAGCTAATATACGTTTACGCTCATCAACTAATATGCATTTACGCTCACCAGCTATTCAGATAAAAACATTGTGTTCGAAACTTTTATTTGATCCATCGAAATTTACTTTATTTATGCATCTCAAAATTATTTACTTTTCAATATATAAATTTCACATGTATATAGATAAATTCACCAACATTAATATCGAAATAAAATAAGCGCACCGTTAGAAACTTACTTCATATTATACCATTACAATCTCATATTCAAATAGTTCTTATTTATAAAACACAACATAAATAATATCTATTATATCATATAATTAATTAAATCTTTCATTGTCATATGAATTCAACCATATCCATATATTTCATATTTTCTAATTATAATACCCAACTTGAACATCATCACCAATTATTCCAACTCATCACATAATTATCTCAAACAGTCAAACTCAATTTTAACATAAATAGATATGTATTGAATCATGAAATAACATATAATTAATTTAATAAATTTATGAACTTACCTCAACTAAAACAGTTGCCAAACAAAGTCGACAACTATACTGAACTTTAACTTTTCCTCGAATAAAATCCGTTTACTTCGTTTCTTGATCTAGATAATAATTCCCATCAATTTAGCTATTCCAGTAATTTAAAATATTTAATTCTAGCTTATAACCCATCTTAATGAAAATTACAAAAACATCCCTAATATTTTAACTTTCATGCAATTAAACCCTTAGATTCATAACTTGCAAATTTACCATTTTTTTTAAAAGAACACTCATGTCAACCCATTCTTTTTTTAAGGGCAAAAATAGCTCACATCTTTCATTAATTTACACCATTTCACTTGAACTTTACTATCTACATAAATTAAATCCCTAACTTTCAAAGTCACTCAAAATCACTTAACAAATTACTTATATTTAAGTACTAACTTTAATAATTCATCAACTAGATTCACAAACACATCAAATATTCATGACAAATCCTTAAACTTTTAATAACTTTATAAATTTGCCCCCCGAGTTATTTAGATCAAGACACCGAGATTCCAAAATATAAAAATTACAAGAAAAGAACTAGATTAAGCTTGCCAAATTAAAGCTTCAACCTTGAAAACCCTAAGTTTTCACCCAATTTTCTTTTCTCCCTTGCTTCTTTCGAAAGTGTGACACCTTATACCCGACCCAGTTGTTGGATCTGAATATAAAATGTCACATTTCGTTGCCGAAGCAACTTACTTTTCTATTATTATTTTTTAAATGAAAACGTGGTGGAAAAAAATATTTTATAAAAATTTTGGCAGCATTTCTGCTTATTTACGTGAAATCCCCCTGCAAAATTTTTTTATTTCACAATATATTCACATTCAAATAATCTCCCAAATCAATTCCCAACACTTCAATTTCTCATAGCATTTCAATAAACTTAATATCTACTTTTAACCATTTCATCAAAACATTGATTATAAAGCACTAGTAAAAGAGATATAATAAACATGTATTTAAATTTAATTTATGACACCATATTATATATATAAGTCTATGTACATGCCATAAACATTTACCAAAAGTAAACTTTTCACCAACTTTGTTTGAGCTAATTTTTAGTTCTTCGGATGCTACTGGAATGATCTACCGAATCTAGCTACCTGCGCACGGAAAAATAAACAAACCGAACGTTGAGCAATTTTTATGCTCAGTGGTGCTAATATCATATAAATCATTACATAAATATTAAATATAGATTAGTTAATAAAAGTAAATAAATAACAATAAGCTTTTAATCAAATTCAAAATCACATAATCAATTTAATTTACACAATAAAAAAATTCAATATATTTGTTTTTGCTTCTCTTTCAATCTAAACCCCCTACCAAAGTTTAGACTCATAACCAGATACACGAATCCGTCACGCCGAGTTGTTCGGCAACGATGGCTATCAGAGTAGTCCACGACCCTCAGAGAATTGGGACTGCCCACGACCCGCTAGGAATTGGGGCTAACAAAAATAAAAACTGACCAATTTAGCCTTTTCTCCCTCGACCCTCTAGAAATTGGGGAGATCTAAATCCTCTGATATAAAGACTCTATAGCATGCCAACTATATCTGATCTAGTCTAACTTAGTGTACCGGGGTAAAAATCAAATTTCACTTCAATTCTATTCTTCACATCATTCTCATTTTGGTCTCGTGTCATGATCAAATCATATATTTTGCCTAATGTAAAATTAGGCTTCCAATTCTAAAACATATAAAATATTTTCTTGCTCAAGCATTCAAAATCATAATACTCAAGCTCAAAATATAACCATGGATTTGCTAATTTAATCATTGAAAAAAACATATTCCATCTCAAATCATAATTTTATAAATATTAACTAAATAATTATAACTCATTCAAAACTCATAAAAATAATATAAAAATAAAATTAATAGAATTAATCATAATGATCTAATTATTCTAAAGCTTTATGTAATGAAAATAAGATATTAGCACAAACCGAATTTTAATCGCTTTACTTCTTCTCTTCGTCTTTCTCCTTCAATTTGCTCGCTTCATTTTTAGCTACAATATGAGCAATTCAATACAAAATAATATCATTTACCCGTTTTAATACTAAAACTAATAAAAACAACATAAATATGCATGATTAATCAAATTAATATACTAAACTTCCAAATTGAAATTCTCATGTCTTTCAACTCAATTATCCGTTTTCAATTCCGTCTTCACCGGAGTACTCACTAATTTATAAGCTATTATTTAGCACCAATATTACTCAAAATAATTAACTTTCTCTACTACCCCTTCACCATAGCCAAATAAACCAAAAACTTCCCATCCAATTTTATTTCTTTTTCACACTTCTAATAAGCTAGAATTCATCTTTTAATTATTCTTTATCAAGAAAATATACCTATTTCACTTAAATTTTCTAAGCTTCCATCAATGTTCTTTAATGGCAACTTTCAAAATACTTAATAAAATAAAAATTATTGGTATATATATGTAGAACAAGCTTTAAATATTTAAAATCTATGAAAAATTTGAAGAAAAACCATACCTTATGCTTGAATTTTGAAGAAAAATGGTGAAAGAAAAAATTTCTTTCTCTCTTTCGTGAGAAACAGAGAACATGAAGCAAAATTAGAATTAAAGAAGGAAGAAACGTCTGTTTCTTTCCTTCTTTTATATTTATTAATATTATTATATTATAATATTATTATTAATTAAAATATCTTTTAATAATAATGATAATAATAAAAATTATTGATTGATTTTTTTTAAGTAATAGTAAAATTGTCATTAGGTCCTCTCCATCAAAATAAAAATAGAATATTTGCTCTCTAGTCCCTATACTTTTCCAACTTATTCAATTTAGTCCTTAAACTCAATAACAAATTTTTTAACAAACCACATGCTCCTAATAATAATTCACTATTTTTCCATGTCTAATAGTTTCCTCTAAAAATGATCATTACTTCTTATACTATTATTTATTAATAAATCCTTTATTCAAGGACTTATACCCTAAATTTATATTTTCTTAAAGTGGGAATGTTACAATTCTCCCCCCCTTAAAAAAATTTCGTCCTCGAAATTTACCTAAAGAGTTGTGGATATTGAGATCGCATTGTATCCTCAGGCTCCCAAGTAGCTTTTTCTATATTGTGATTCCTCCATAATACTTTTACCAAAGGAATTCGTTTGTTTCTCAACTCTTTTATGTCTCTTGCTAAAAATTTGCACTGGTTCTTCTTCATACGATAAATCAGGTCGTACCTCAATGTTTTCCATTGACACAACATGTGATGGATTCGATCTATATCTTCGGAGCATTAATACATGAAACACATTATGGATTCGATCTAATTCTTGCGGCAAAGCTAGACGATAAGTAACAGGCCCAACTCTTTCTATAACCTCGTATGGTTTAATGAACCTTGGACTTAATTTTCCTTTTCGACCAAATCTCATAATTTTTTCCATGGAGAAACTTTTAAAAATACTTTATCTCCCACTTCATACTCAATTTCTCTTCTTTTTAAATCAGCATAAGACTTCTGTCGATCTGAAGCTGCTTTTAATTTTTCTTTAATCAGTCGAACCTTTTCTTCTGTTTCTTGTATTAATTCTGGGCCAAGCATCTTCTTTTCACCAAGCTCAGTCCAACACAAAGGAGTACGGCATTTATGTCCATATAGAGCTTCATATGGTGCCATCTGAATACTTGATTGGAAACTATTATTATATGCAAATTCCGCAAGTGGTAGGTACCGTTCCCATTCAGTATCAAAGTCAATGACACAAGCTCGTAACATATCTTCTAACAATTGAATCACGCATTCAGATTGACCATATGTTTGAGGATGAAAAGCTGTGCTGAAATTCAATCTGGTGCCAAATGATTCATGTAACTTCTTCCAAAATCTTGTAGTGAATCGAGGATCACGATCAGAAATAATAGACTTTGGTACACCATGCAATCTCACTATCTCAACTACATATAATTCTGCCAACTTATCTAATGACCAGTCTGTCCTTACTGGCAGAAAATGAGCTGATTTCGTCAATCGATCCACCATGACCCATATGGCGTTATGCTTCTTTCGAGTGAGAGGTAAACCACTAACGAAATCTATAGTTATTCTGTCCATTTCCACTCGGGAATCGATATAGGCTGAAGTAGCCCTGTCAGAACTTGATGTTCAGCTTTTACCCTTTGACAAGTAAGACACTTTGTAGCATATTCTGTAATCTCTTTCTTCATACCTGGCCACCAATATAATTCTGGCAAATCCCGATATATTTTGGTACTTCCTGGATGCAGGGCATAAAGACTATTATGAGCCTCTTGAGGTATCTCATTCTTCAATTCTACCTTGTTTGGTACATAAATCCTACCATGAAATCTTACACAACCATTATCTCCAATATCAAAGTCTCCCAAGCCACTGTGCTTAATTATTCTTCGTTTTTCCATCACCTTTTCATCATTTTTCTGAGCCTCTCTAATCTGCTCAATAAGCAGGGGCTTCACTTTTAATTCAGCTAATAAGGCACCATCATCACAAACACTCAACTGTGCAAACATTGATCTCAAATCAGCCAGGGATTTTCAGCTCAAAGCATCAGCAATAACATTTGCTTTACCTGGATGATAATCAATCACACAATCATAATCTTTTAACAACTCTATCCAACGATGTTGTCTTAAGTTCAATTCTTTCTAGGTGAGAAGATTTTCAAGCTTTTTTGATCTGTGTAGATGTAGCACTTTTCACCATATAAATAGTGTCTCCAGATCTTTAATGCAAAAACCACTACTGCCAGTTCTAATCATGCGTCGGATAGTTACGTTCATATGGTCTTAATTGTCGTGAAGCATATGCAATCACTTTTCCATCTTGCATTAAAACACAACCAAGACCATTAAGTGAAGCATCACTATATACCACAAACTCCTTATCCAATTTTGAGAGCGTTAACATTGGAGCCTCGGTCAATAATTTCTTGAGCATGTCAAAGCTTTCTTGGCACCGCTCATCCCATTTGAATGGTACATTCTTCTGAAGTAGTCGGGTTAAGGGCAAGGCTATCTTTGAAAATCCTTAACGAATCTTCTGTAATATCCCGCTAATCCTAAAAAACTACGAATTTCTGAAACATTCTTCGGTTGTTTCCATTCTAAAATGGCCTCAACTTTCTTCGGATCTACACGGATACCTTCAGTCGAGACTATGCCTAAGAAACACTACTTCAGATAACCAAAACTCACATTTGCTAAATTTCCATAAAACTGCTTTTCTTGCAATTTCTGCAACACAATTCTTAAATGTTGATCATGCTCCTCCTCAGTCTTTGAGTAAATTAAAATATCATCAATAAACACCACTACAAAATGATCTAAATATGGCTGAAAAATACTATTTATGAGATCCATAAATGCTGCAGGAGCATTAGTCAACCCAAAAGGCATCACCAAGAATTCATAATGTCCATATCTGGTTCGAAAAGTAGTCTTCGGTATATCACTTTCCTTCACCTTCATTGGTAATAACGAGATCTCAGATCAATCTTAGAGAACACCGTTGCTCTTTTCAATTGATCAAATAAATCATCAATACGAGGCAAAGGATATTTATTCTTTATCGTCACCTTGTTTAACTGACGATAATCGATACACAACCGCAACGAACCATCTTTCTTCTTTACAAACAACACTGGTGCGCCCAAGGTGATACGCTGGGTCGTATAAAGCCTCGATCTAATAAATCTTGCAACTGTATTTTCAATTCTTTCAACTCTTTTGGTGACATGCGATAAGGGGCAATAGATGCTGGAGTAGTTCCCGGATATACCTCAATTGCAAATTCCACCTCTCGATTAGGCGGAAATCTTGGTAATTCTTCAGGAAACACATCTGGAAATTCATTCACCGTACGAATTTCCTCCAATTTTGGACTTTCCGCAATCGAATTCATAACATAAGCAAGAAACGCTTCACAACCCTGATCCATCAATTTATCTGCCTTTATTGCTGAGATAATTCGGGCAAAAACGACTGGTTTCATACCTTTCACTTCCATCTCTTCACCATTTGAATCTTGTATCATAAACTTTTTCTTTCGATAATCAAGAATTACACCATGCTCTGACAGCCAATCCATTCCCAAAATAACATCAAATTCATCAAATGGCATCAACAATAAGTCGACTGGAAATATTTTACCCTGAATCTCAATAGGGCACTGCCTACATACTTGATTTACTATCACTGAATGTCCCATTGGATTTGAAACATTAATTCTAACCTCAAACATCTCAACTATTAGTTTCTTGGTTTTAATCAACCCAGTTCTCATGTATGAATGTGTAGAACTCGGATCTATCAATGCATGAATAAATACAGAAAATAGAGAAAAAAATACCAGAAACAACATCAATGGCATTACCCTCATCTCTGGTCCTGATAGTATAAACTCTGGCAAGAATGGTAGCCTCTGCACGACTCGCAGATGAATCAGTGGCTCTCCTCTAATTACCTCTACTACTGACACCACCTTGAGTACTACCACGACCTCGAGCTGCAGAAGCTGATTTCTGAGATGACACAGGAGTAACATCAATCGACTTTGGACAATACCGAACAAAATGCTCCATCGAACCACATCTGATACATGCTCCGATCTTACGCCAACATTCTCCTTATGAGTCTTTCCGCAATAATCACACTGAGGTATCCAAACAGTACGACCAGGACGGTCTGTTTTGGCTATTGGAGTAGATGACTATCTAGATCGGCTTCTACTATCAGCACCAATCTGAAGCGAAGTGGATCTCCCTTGACTTTTGAAATCTCTAACTCGTTTAGAAGGTGGTTGTGAGCTAGAACCAATTGGCCTTTTCCTTGAGTTTTATCATCCACTTTCTCTTTATCTAACCCCATTGCTCGCTCTACCATTTTGGCTCTTTCTACCATATCAGCAATCTCTATAATCCTATGAGAAGCCAATTGAACTTTAATCTCATCTCTCAATCCCTAACGAAAGCGTTTGCAGCTAGCTTCATCAGTAGGAACCAATTCTGGAGCATACTTGGACAGGCGAAGAAATTCTCGTTCATAGTCAATAATGTTTATTTTTCCCTATTCAGCTCAATAAACTCATTCTTCCTTTCTTCTAAATATAGTTCTCCAACATACCTCTTGTTAAACTTAGTTTGAAACAGCTTCCAATTAATTTGATCTGCTCGATGAGAACGAACCACTGTTCTCCACCAATGATAGGCATCTCCTTGCAGTAGAGACACAGCACACTTCAAACATTCAGCTGGGGTACATTCTAATTGTTCGAATATTCTTTCAATTGATTCTAACCATTCTTCAGCAGTAGAAGGATCAACACCTCTCACGCCTCTAAACTCAGTTGCCCCATGCTTTCTAACTTCTTTAATCAAAGACCCTTTCTATCTAGCGGAAGGTGCAGGCTGAGATGCAACACCAGCGACTTTATAACAAATCAGCAATAATATGCAATAACGGATTTTCACCTTGAGCCGACTGTCTCTATCTTGAAGTACTCGGGGACTGATAAACACTAATTCCCTCTTCATCAGGTGGATTGGGTCTATTTTCGTCTTCTATTTCTCGTTCAATACTATCTCTCGATTCCTCAGACATTTAACTATACAAAATTTCAAATAAAGCAAATTTAGCATCCGATTTCAGCTCAAACTAAATATTTAATTATGGCATGTATACTAAACTTAACTAGACACAATACATCAAATCTTTTATTCACCCAATATCAGATTTGGATAGTTCTGATACCACTCAAATATGACACCTTATACCCGACCCAGTTGTTGGATCCGAATATAAAATATCACATTTCGTTACCGAAGCAACTTGCTTTTCTATTATTTTTTTAAAAAATGAAAACGTGGGGGAAAAAATATTTTATAAAAATTTTGGCAGCATTTCTGCTTATTTACGTGAAATCCCCCTACAAAATTTTTTATTTCACAATATATTCACATTCAAATAATCTCTCAAATCAATTCCCAACACTTCAATTTCTCATAGCATTTCAATAAACTTAATATCTACTTTTAACCATTTCATCAAAACATTGATTATAAAGTACTAGCAAAAGAGACATAATAAACATGTATTTAAATTTAATTTATGACACAATATTATATATATAAGTCTATGTACATGCCATAAACATTTACAAAAAGTAAACTTTTCACCAACTTTGTTTGAGCTGATTTTCAGTTCTTCGGATGCTGCTAGAATAATCTACCGAATCTAACTACCTGCGCACGAAAAAATAAACAAACCGTACGCTGAGCAACTTTTATGCTCAGTGGTGCTAATATCATATAAATCATTACATAAATATTAAATATAGATTAGTTAATAAAAGTAAATAAATAACAATAAGCTTTAATCAAATTCAAAATCACATAATCAATTTAATTCACACAATAAAGAAATTCAATATATTCAACTTTTGTTTTTGCTTCTCTTTCAATTTAAACCCCGTGCCCAAAATTTAGACTCATAACCAGATACACGAATCCGCCACCCCGAGTTGTTCGGCAACGATGGCTATCAGAGTAGTCCACGACCCTCAGGGAATTGGGACTGCCCATGACCCTCGGGAATTGGGGCTTACAATAATAAAAACTGACCAATTTGGCCTTCTCCCTCGACCCTCTGGGAATTGGAGAGATCTAAATCCTCTGATATAAAGACTCTATGGTATGCCTACTGTATCTGATCTAGTCTAACTTAGTGTACCGGGGTAAAAATCAAATTTCACTTCAATTCTATTTTTCACATCATTCTCATTTTGGTCTCGTGTCATGATCAAATCATATATTTTACCTAATATAAAATTAGGCTTCCAATTCTAAAACATATAAAATATTTTTTGCTCAAGCATTCAAAATCATAATACTCAAGCTCAAAATATAACCATAGATTTTCTAATTTAATCATTGAAAAAACATATTCCATCTCAAATCATAATTTATAAAATATTAACTAAATAATTATAACTCATTCAAAACTCATCAAAATAATATAAAAATAAAATTAATAGAATTAATCATAATGATCTAATTATTCGAAAGCTTTATGTAATGAAAATAAGATATTAGCACAAACCGAATTTTAATCGCTTTACTTCTTCTCTTCGTCTTTCTTCTTCAATGTGCTCGCTTCGTTTTAGCTACAATATGAGCAATTCAATACAAAATAATATCATTTACCCGTTTTAATACTAAAATTATATAAAAAACAACATAAATATGCATGATTAATCAAATTAATATACTAAATTTCCAAATTTGAAATTCTCATATCTTTCAACTCAATTATCCGTTTTCAATTCCGTCTTCACCGGAGTACTCACTAATTTATAAGCTATTATTTAGCATCAATATTACTCAAAATAATTAACTTTCTCTACTACCCCTTCACCATAGCCAAATAAACCAAATAACTTCCCATCCAATTTTATTTCTTTTTCACACTTCTAATAAGCTAGAATTCATCTTCTAATCATTCTTTATCAATAAAATATACCTATTTCACTTAAATTTCCTAAGCTTCCATCAATGTTTTTTAATGGCAACTTTCAAAATACTTGATGAAATCAAAAATTATTGGTATATATATGTAGAACAAGCTTTAAATATTCAAAATCTATGAAAAATTTGAAGAAAAACCATACCTTATGCTTGAATTTTAAAGAAAAAGGGTGAAAGAAAATTTTCTTTCTCTCTTTCGTGAAAAACAGAGAACATGACGCAAAATTAGAATTAAAGAAGGAAGAAACGTCTGTTTCTTTCCTTCTTTTATATTTATTATTAATTAAAATTTCTTTTAATAATAATGATAATAATAAAATCATTGATTGATTTTTTTAAAGTAATAGTAAAATTGTCATTAGGTCCTTTCCATCAAAAAAAATAAAATATTTTCTCTTTAGTTCCTATACTTTTCTAATTTATTCAATTTAGTCTTTAGACTTAATAACGAATTTTTTAACAAACCACATGCTCCTAATAATGATTCTCTATTTTTTCATGTTTAATAGTTTCCTCTAAAACGATCATTACTTCTTATTATTATTTTATTAATAAATCATTTATTCAAAGATTTATACATTAAATTTATATTTTTTTAAAGTGGGAATGTTACTGAAAATCTTCCCATGTGAAAAACAAAGATATTTCTTTCTTTCTTGTTAACAACCTCCATTTGTAAAAATTTTACTTTTCAATTTATTATTCATTTCTTTCTTTCTTTCAGTCATTTCTTTCTTTGTTTCTTTTTAATTAATGAAATAAGTAAGCGAATATTAACCACACAAAATTCCACCTAATGGCACTACTCATATTAAGGGGATAGTTACCACCTTGGTCCCTCATATTTATTTTAAATTATAATCTTTTTATAAATGATACTTTTACTACTTATGCAATTTAGCCCTTTATTTTAATTAACAATCAAATCACTAAAATTTTAATTAACAATCAAATATTTACGGGTTCGATTTATAGAAACGAGATCCCGAAGCTTCATTTTTAAAAACCACCTGAACTTAACCACTAATTCTATTGACATAAATTATCAAATTAGTATTTATTATATTATTTTTTACTTGTAAATATTAACTAATAATATTTACAGTCTTACTCCTAAGATTTGTGCTCTCGAAACCACTATTTTCGACACCACTGAAAAATGGGTTGTTACAGACCTAGAGTAATGAAAATATTAAGCTAGAATGTTAGGGGTTTGGAGAACCCACGGAAGGTGTGACGACTTCGATACGTCTTAAAGTTAAATAGTCTTCACGTGGTCTTCTTTATGGAGACGAAACTTGATGCAAAAAGAATGGAGAAGGTACGAAGGATATATGGTTTTAACTCGGGAATTGAGGTAGGCGCGAACAGGTCTAGAGGAGGTTTATGTTTGTCTTGGAAAGACGATGTTGTTGTACAGTTGTAAAGCTATTTGAAGAGCCATATTGATGTCTTTGTAAAAGAGATTGATGAAGATAATATTTGGCGGTTTACTAGTTTCTATGGAGAACCTTTTGTTAATACCATAAATGATACTTGGTTCTTATTACGACGGTTAAGGGAGTATCAGACTTTTCTGTGGATCGTCTGTGGGGAATTTAACGAGATATTATACTCTTTCGAAAAGACTGGAGGCATACCTCAAGAGAAGAGAAGGATGGTGATATTTCCTGAGGTGCTAAAGACGTGCCGTTTGGATGATGTGGGGTATCCTGGTACTTAGTTTACATGGGAAAAGGGTAATCTCTTTGAACTAACATACGAGAGCGTTTGGATTGAGGTGTGGCAATTGAAGCTTGGTTCTGTATGTTCCCATATGTGAAGAGTAATCATCTCCCGCACTCATTTTCAAACCACTGTCCACTTTTGCTAAATACTAATCAGGTGACACATTTAGAAAAGAAGATATCGTTTAAGTTTAAATCATGGTGGCTGATGAGAGACTCCTTGGAAGGTGAAATCAAACACTATTGGGAAAGATTAGCTGGGTCCATCTTTGGAAAGATAGAACGATTGAGCATTGGTTTAACAAAAGTGGGCAAAAAAAAATTAAAGGTGATCAGGTTAGACTGAAACATAGCCTCGTTGATAAGTTGGGTGAAATACTAAATGAGGATTGATATGAAAATAAATTGGAAGAAATTATAGATACAAGGATCAATTTAAATTTAGAGATTGACAAAGATGAGGCACATTAGGAATAACGAGCAAGGGTAAATTGGCTTGGTTAAGAGACAAGAATACATCATTCTTCCACCGGTTTGTAGAAAGAAACATTCGATGGATAGGTTGGAGTGCGGGGATGGTATAGAGACAAGCAGTGAATCGGAGATGGGGGATATCGCCACAAGATACTTCCAAAATTTATTTGCTTCCAAGGGCGATGACAATTAGGCACATCTATTGACAAGGATTAGCCCATTAATTAATAATGAAGTAAACAACTCTGTTGGAAGCTTACACTGAGGAAAAGGTGTATTTAGCTTTAAATTTTATGGGCGCCACTAAAGCTCCATGTTTTGATGGATTCTCGATAGTATTCTTTTAGAGGTATTGGTAGATTGTTCGAGATTACGTTATATTTTTTTGCATGGGAGCCCTAAATGAAGGTACGAATCTTGATCTTGCAAATTATACTGAAATTGTGCTAATACAGAAAATCCCAAATCCCACAAATTTAGTTAATTTCAGACCCATTAGCTTGTGTTTTGTGTTATACAAATTAGTGGCAAAAGTGTTAGCGAATAGGTTGCAAAATGTTATTGGGAGATGTATTAATAGCGCTTAAAACACTTCTGTACTAAAACGATTAATCTTTACAATGTATTAGTGGCTTATGAATTGTTAGACACTTTTCGTAACAAGCGAACTGGGAAGAAAAGATTTACGGCAATAAAGCTCGATATGAGCAAAGTCTATGACAAAGTTGAGTGAGTTTTTCTGTGGGCTGTTATGTTGAAGATGAGTTTTGCTGTGGAGTGGGTGGAAAAGATTATGACTTGTATCTCATCAACTTCATATTCAATTAAATTAAATGGTTGTGTGGGAACAAAATTCAGACTGTCTAAGGGGTTGAGACAAGGGGATCCCCTTAGCCCTTTTCTATTCTTAATCTACAGTGAAGAACTCTCGACACTAATGAGATTGGTTATGGAGAAGGGTTCTTTGAAAGGGATCAGAGAAAGTAGGAGAGGGCCTAATGTGTAAATTTTAATAAGTCCACCATTTTCTTCAGTTCAAACACGTCATAAGGAGAGAAAGCTCAATTAGCTAATTTGATGGAGATGTGGGTCTCAAATAATTCTAAAAGGTATTTAAGGCTGCAAAATGTGGTGGGGAGGAGGAAGAAGGAGTCTTTTCAGAATTTGAAGGACAAATTGAAATTAAGGATAGACAACTTGACTATGAAGACTTTGTCACAACGGGGAAAAGAAATTTTTATAAAATCGGTGCTGCAGGTAATCCCCACATATGCGATGTCTTGTTTTTTAATCCTAAATCCTTTTGTACTAAAATTGAAAGTATCATAGCAAAGTATTAGTGGCAAAAAATTTGGGTCGGAGAGAGATTCATTGGTATGAGTGGAAACATATTTGCAGAATAAATAAGGAAGAAAGAATGGGGTTTCGGGATATTGGTAAGTTTAATATCGCATTGCTGGCCAAGCATGAGTGGCGAATTATTATTGATCTGGTTCTCTGATTTCTCAAGTATTAAAAGCCAAGTATTTCCCAGAGTTCGATTTTATGAATGCCAGATTGGGTAATAATCCATCTTATACTTGGAAAAGTGTTTGGGTGACTAAGGGAGTACTACATGATGGTTTATGCTGGAGGATAAGTTCAGGAGATAAATTTTCAGTTTACGGTGATGCATGGATACCAGGGAATATTAATTTTATATTATCCAGTTATGTTCCTAACATGTAAATTCAACAGTGGTAGATTTAATGAATGAGAACAATAGAAGGTGGAAACAAATGTTAATAACTGTTACCTTTCCTCATGTTGATGCTGCCAACATCCTTCGTATTCCACTAGCCCATGAGGTATATGACGATTTTCTGGTATGGGGAAGGGAGCCCTCAAGACAGTTTTTGATCCACAGTGCATACATAATTTTACAATGAAATTTAGAAAATCCTAGTGCTTATGCATTACAGACTAGAATTAAATTTTTTTACAAAAACCTATTGGGTTTAAACATACCAGAAAAAATAAAGATGACAGTATGGAGATTTTCTTGAAACTATGTCCCAACTATGGCCAACTTAAAGCTCAAGAAACTGATTAATTCTGCAGTTCACACTCACTGTGGGTGGGGGAGGGGGAGGAATAGGTTGACCATGTTATTCATAGCTTCCCTACAACAAAGGAAATCTAGTCAGGTCTCAATTGTGTGCATTTTTTTGAATAATTAAGATATGGACATAAAATAATGACTTACATGGGTTTTTGAGATTTGTAGTACCCATCAACGAAAGTTGTTTTGCTGCGTAATTTGGTCCATATGGAAAGACAGGAACATGTTAGTCCATGACAAAAGAACAATTGCTAGTAGAGATACTATCAAGTTCATAATTAGTTTCTTAACATAAATAGAGGGTTTGGAGGAGAAGTAACTTACACGGGAAAAGTTGTTTATATGCTAGAAAGAACCTTTAAGATCTGTTATAAAGATTAACTTCGATGGAGCTTTCGATGGCTGAAAGTTTAGAGCGACGGTTGGAATCTTCGCAAGAGATGATAAGGAAGATGTGCTTCTTTCCTCAAATCTATTAAGTTAGATGAGATAGACACGTCATGTTCTCCTACTAAGTTGTATTATACTGAATTGAATATTCATAATACTTGTGAGGGGTATATGGGAAGTGAGGAGGAAAAAATTGAAAAGACAAAGAGAAAAGAAACCTTGAGTGATAAGAGTCTACTTGATGGTCCATTTTTGGTGAGTGAAAATACATATGAGGTAAAATTGGAGAGTTCTTGAATGGGAAAAGAAAGTGAAAAACAAGAAAATACCAATGCAAAAGTGAGGAATGATTCTATTTTAACTAACCATAACTCGAATTTGTTTAGTGGTATTCCCTTGTTACAGGGTATTCAAGATCCATCGATGGACTTCCAATTACATTACTCTACCATCGATCGATACTTTTACTTATGAGAGAGAGGTAAGTTGAGCATTAATAATTATCCACAAGTGCTACAAGGTAAGAAAGGTAAGGAAACATTCGAAATTGATTTAAGAAGGCATACCTTGAATTTTTTTTATGAGTGTGCTATTGATTTTGTTTCTAAAATATTTCCTTACGACATGCTTTCTCGTTGGTCAAATTTCATTAAACCTTGGTCTGAAAGTTCAACTGATTTTATGGGTTTATCTCAATTTGTAAAGGTTAAAAATAATAATTTTGTTGCACTAAATAGGTTTTTTAAAGCATTTTATAGATTTTCTCTTGCAACAAATTTTTTTATCTTGACCTTTAATGATGAATTTTTACATAATAATATTAAACTTCTTGATTTTTATAATTATGTGAAATTGACTCATCATTGGAAATTGTTATGGATGACTATACATATTCAAAGAAAGTTACATGTTAGTTTTTACTTGAACACTCATATGCCTAATATTTCTTTGTTTAGTGTTGATGGTTTATTTTTGAAAGAGAGGTACTTGATCTATGCAGATTTGGGGGATCAAAATCATATCTTTGATCCTGGAAATAGTTTTGGTGCACAAGAAGGCTTAGGTAAGTGTTTTTTTCATTTCATTGTTATTTATTCTAATCCATTTTCTTTTTGTGCAATTACAGATTCGGGGACGAATCTTCTTGAGGAAGGGGGAATGATGCGAGTCTTAAGGCTCAATTTCAGACCCATGGTTGTGATGGGTTCACACTACCTCAAGGTCCAACAACAATATCAAAGGCCAAACAAATCAAACAAAAATTCAATCAAAGATAAGAAATAAGGATGAATCTTTTCGAGGAAATGGAGAATGATACGAGCATGGATTGGGTGAAATTTATCAAGTTCCATTCACCGAAGCTGTCAAATTTCAAGTTTGGGAAATCAGTAGACTTGCGATGACTTTTTGGATAGGATCCAAGCATATCTAGATTTAGATGTCTTATAGTGTTCGAACATCTATCTTTTAGTTTCGAAATGCTCTTTGAATCAATTGATTTCGAGTTCGGGAGCACAAGTTATGATAGTTTTAATAACGACTGCGTGGGTAGAATTTTTGAACGTGATTATGACAGGAATTACGAGTTTCGGGCTTTTAACTCGAGTTTAAATCATATTGGGTTCGGGTTTTGGGCTGGATTTTTTATTATATATGAGCCCAATATTGTATTTATCAGCTCTTATTATTTTATTATTCCTAATTTTTAATAATTATTAAGTAGTTTAATTTATTTAGGAGTTTTATGTCAACAAGGAAGTTTAGTTTAAACTACTTCTTGTTTAGATTAATTAGAGTTCTAGTATACTTAAGAGTTTTATTTAGATTTATTTAGCTAGCCTGTATAAAGGCTTTTTCATTGTTTATTAAAGATACACTTTTCATGAATAAAGTTTTCAACTCTGAGAGTTTATTTATTTGTTCGAGATTTCTTTATTGTGATTTTTAGAAGTAGTTTTCTTCTCGATTTTCTACAAGGAGTCGTGGGAATCCCTTCTTCACCCTTCAATTTGCTAGGAATTATTTTTTGGAGTGTTGATTAGAGCCATTAGTTGAGTTTGTTGGGATTTAAGTCTCAAAAGGTTTAACTAGACACTTATCCTTCGGTCCACTATAGTCATTAGTTTACTCGTTCCACCTTCCATTTTAATTTTCATTTATTTTTTATTTTTTATTTTAAATATTATTATTAGTGTTTTCATTTTCTTTAATTCTCTAAATTTTTTTATTTCTTCTTTTAGATTAGATCCAGATCTTTCTGTTTTCGAGTCGGCAACTTGAATTTGATCATTCTTCCTCTTCCTCCACTCCAATCCCGTATCAGATAAATATAATTTGGAAGAGATTATTGATGCAAGGATCCAATTAAATTTAGATATTGACAAAGATGAGGCACATTAGAAATAGCAGGCAAGGGCATATTGGCTTGGTTAGGGGGAAAGAATACATCATTCTTCCACCAATTTGCTTCGGTTTGTAGAAAGAAAAATTCGATGGATAGATAGGAGTGCGGGGATGGTATAGAGACAAGCAGTGAATCGGAGATAAGGGATATTGCCACAAGATACTTTCAGAATTTATTTACTTCCAAAGGGGATTACAATTGGGCACATCTCTTGATAGGAATTAGCCTATCAATTAATAATGAAGCAAACAACATTGTTGGAAGCTTACACTGAGGAAGAGATGTATTTAACTCTAAAATTTATGGGCCCCACTAAAGCTTTAGGTTTTGATGGATTCTTGGTAGTATTCTTTTAGAGGTATTGGGAGATTGTTTAGGATTACGTTATATCTTTTTGCATGGGAGCCCTAAATGAAGGTACGAATCTTGATCTTGTAAATTATATTAAAATTGTGCCAATACAGAAAATCTCAAATCCCACGAATTTAGTTAATTTCAGACCCATTAGCTTGTGTTCAGTGTTATACAAATTAGTGGCAAAAGTGTTAGCGAATAGGTTGGAAAATGTTATAAGGAGATGTATTAATAGCGTTTAAAGCACTTCTGTACTAGGACGATTAATCTCTAGCAATATATTAGTGACTTATAAATTGTTACACACTTTTCATAACAAGCGAAGTGGGAAGAAAAGATTTACGATAGTAAAGCTCGATATGAGCAAAGCCTATGACAAAGTTGAGTGGGTTTTTCTGTGAGCTGTTATGTTAAAAGTGGGTGGAAAGGATTATGACTTGTATCTCATCAACTTCCTATTCAATTAAATTAAATGGTTGTATGGGAACAAAATTCAAACTGTTTAGGGGGTTGAGATAAGGGGACCCTCTTAGCCCTTCTCTATTCTTAATCTATAGTGAAGAACTCTCGGCACTAATGAGATTGGCTATGGAGAAGGATTCTTCAAAGGGGATCAGAGCAAGTAGGAGAGAGCCTAGACTATCTCATATGCTATTTGCAGATTATAGTATCCTTTTTGGCAAAGTAATAACTAAGGATGCGACTGAAAGAATGGTTAAAGGAGTATGAGGACTATTCAGGCTAGTGTGTGAATTTTAATAAGTCCACCATTTTTTTCAATTCAAACACGCCAGAAGGAGAGAAAGCTCAAATAGCTAATCTGATGGAGATGTGGGTAATCCCCACATATGCGATGTCTTGTTTCTTAATGCCTAAATACTTTTGTACTAAAATTGAAAGTATCATAGCAAAGTATTGGTGGCAAAAAATTTTGGGTCGGAGAGAGATTCACTGGTGTGAGTGGAAACATATTTGCAAAATAAAAGAGGAAGAAGGAATAAGGTTTCGAGATATGGGTAAGTTCAATATCGCATTGCTGGCCAAGCATGGGTGGCAAATTATTAATTGATCTGATTATCTGATTTCTCAAGTATTAAAAGCCAAGTATTTCTCAGAGTCCGATTTTATGAATGCCAGATTAGGTAATAATCCATCTTATACTTGGAGAAGTATTTAGGTGACTATGGGAGTACTACATAATGGTTTATGCTGGAGGATGAGTTCAGGAGATAAATTTCAGTTTGCGATGATGCATGGATACCAGGGAATATTAATTTTAGATTATTCAGTTATGTTGTTAACATGTAAATTCAATAGTGGTAGATTTAATTAATGATAACAATAGAACGCGGAAACAAATGTTAATAACTGTTACCTTTCCTCATGTTGATGCTACCAACATCCTTCGTATTCCGCTAGCCTATGAGGTATATGACGATTTTCTGGTATGGGGAAGGGAGCCCTCGGGAGAGTTTTTGATCCGTAGTGTATACATAATTTTACAAGAAAATATAGAAAACCTTAATGCTTATGCATTACAGACCAAAATTAAAAATTTCTACAAAAACCTATGGGGTTTAAACATACCAGAAAAAATAAAGATAACAGTATGGAGATTTTCTTGGAACTATGTCCTAACTATAGCCAACTTAAAGCTCAAGAAACTGGTTAATTCTGCAGTTTACGCTCACTGTGGGTGGGGGGAGGGGAGGAATCGGTCGACCATGTTAGTCATAGTTGCCCTACAACAAAGGAAATCTAGTCAGGTCTCAATTGTGTGCATTTTCTGAATAATCAAGATATGGACATAAAACAATGGCTTACACGGGTGTTTGAGATTTGTAGTAGCCATCAACAAAAGCTGTTTTGTTGCGCAATTTGATCCATATGAAAAGACAGGAACAAGCTAGTCCATGACAAAAGAACAATTGCTAGTAGAGATACTATCAAGTTCATAATCAATTTCTTAACATAAATAGAGGGTTTGGAGGAGAAGTAACTTACATGGGAAAAGTCGTTTATATGTTGGAAAGAACCTCCAAGATCTGTTATAAAGATTAACTTCGATGAAGCTTTTGATGGCCGAAAGTTTAGAGTGATGGCTAGAATCTTCACAAGAGATGATAAGGGAGATGTGCTTCTTTCCCGATCGAGAATCCATGAAAATGTTACCTCAGCTCTCGTGGCGGGAGTTTTAGCTTGCCAAGATAAATATGTTAATCGAGGTTCCAAGATAAATCTCATATTGGGGTTATAATCAGTAATATTCAACAGATAGCAAACAATTTTCAAGAAATCAAATTTTCTTTTATTCCCAGAGTAGCAAACGATCTAGCGCATAATATGACAAAATGGAGATGCGAAGAAGAAAGCAAACTTACCTTGACCAAAGAGGTTTTTCGAAAGCAAATCTTGGAAGCTAAGGATGAACGCTCAGCTTTGAGAGGAGTAAATTGAAAAACAAAAGGAAGAGGGAAGATTGAATGTAATCTATCTTTTGTGATGCTCCCTTGGTTTTCTGAACCGTCAGTTGCAAAGTAATGATGGCAAATTCTTGGGACGGGACAGAATGTTATCTGATTGAGTGATTGAACGGTGCATTTATTTTTCTTAGTTTTCTTTATGTTATTTCAGATATTTCCTTGATTGTTTTTCTGATAAGTTGAGGCCTTCTTTGGGCCTTTGGACTTGGACGATTTTGGGTGGTTTGTTGGTTTGTTTTTGTATTTAATTTTGGTTTTTGGATTAAATAAAGAGGTAGCCCAATTTGATTTTTTCAAAAAAAAAATTTTAATTGAGAATCATATGGTGTTGGAAATGGAAATAGATGCATATGAATGATGTGAATTGTGGTATATAAAATTGATTGTAGGTGATGAGAAATTATAGAATGGAAATTAAGTGGACACAGAATTGATGTTGCGATGACAAGTTCACCACGTCGTGATGAGTTCAAGTTAGTGGGTGACATTGCAACGAGGAACCCCCCAACATTGCAACGTCGAATCGAGGTTTTGAAAACTTTATAATTTGGTCCCTATTCAATTATAAACTATTACAAGAGCTATCGGAAGCTCATATTGAATTTAGATAAGTTTTTAAATTGTATGGTAATCACTAATTAATATTAGTAGTTCATTTAAAATGATAAAAAGGATTGAGTTTAACAGTAGTTGCTCCGGCAACAAATGTAACAACTTGGTCCTGTGACCTGACGATTGGGTTGAGTATAAGGGTGTTACACAAGACACGTCTCAAAATACTTTTAGATCAAGAGAAAGATTAATAATTTGAATATAGATGAAGAAATAAAACAAAAGATCAATGAAATTCTTCTAGAATCAATTACCTCTAGACACGATAAATCTACTGAATCAGATGAAATACAAATTTACGAATTATATACAACATCTTTAATTTTTTTAACTATTTGATAATAAAAACACTATTTGGAGTAATTTTTTGTAAGATTTAATTATTGTTTTTATTTAGAAAGTTCTTTTTACGTAATCTTGTTTAAGATTTTGGGAAGTTCTTCAAACTCTAGTTGCCAAGAATTTGTTCCTGGAGGATCGGTTAGAACCATTGATTGAGTTTGTAATAAAATCTCTTTTGAAGGATTCAATTGGACACTATCTTTCTATTCATTTATCTATTCATCTCCCCCTTTAATTTTTGTTTGCTTTATTTACTTGTGTTTTCTTTCTTTCATTCATTGTCATTCAATTAATCATCTTCTTTGTTGAATATTTCACATTCTAAGCATCTTGCTTCGTGCTCAAACTTAGGGTTCAGTTTCTAACTTCGAGTCGAATTGAGGCTTCTTCTTCAAAACAACTTCGAATTAATTTGAGACTTGTGTGGATGTTGCCCTCTTATCAAGTTTGCTAAAATTAAGAAGAAAAAAACAACTTAATGCTATCAACTACTCTTGAAACTTGTTGAATGAATGGGACAAAAAAAAGTCTTGGCTCCCTTAATTAAATGATTTAATTGTATCTCAAGTTCCTTTCAAAATATAATAATTTAATTTAGTTCATATTAACTACTTAAATAAATAAATAATTATATTCTTAGTCTCTCTTAGAGGTGATCATGAGCCGGGTTGGACCATAACAAATTTTCAGTCTCGTTTGATAGGCTCGGGCTTGGCCCAACCTAAAAAATGATCCTAAAATTTTTCCCAAACTCGATTCGGATTAAAAAATTAAAATTCGAGCCTGACTCGACCCATCCATATTAAAAGTTTTTTTAATTATTTTTATATAAAAATAAATTAAAAAAATATAATACATCAAATACACTAAAAATATTAAAATAAGTGTTTCCAACAAATTGAAAATAAATTAAAGAAATCTTTATACTTAAATAACACTAAGATAAGTACAACTTAACAAGCAAATGCATCTAAAATAGTAGTAATATTAACAGCAAAACAAAGTTATATAATATTCAAACAATAGCAACAAAATAGTAACAATAAAATAATGAAATGACAGCAAAACAATGACAAAATAATAACCGTTTTTTTGCATCCCGACCTTAAAAAACTTAGCTGAGACCCAACCCCTTTTTTTGCCTAAATCCATTTTCTAAACCTATATTTTTATCCAAATCATTTTACTTTTTAGACAGGTCTTTGGGTCAGAGATCATATCTAGTCTCTCTTAATAATTAATAATTCAATTTAAATTGTTTTAACCATAAATAACATGGATCGACTTTTAATTATATCTTGAACTATAAAACAAAAATCTTTACTTCGATTGAATGAATGCTATTGAATCTGTTGAGGAATTCATAGCTTTTGCTTCTTAATCTTCATCTTCCTATAGAAGAACACAAGAGTGTTGAATATACATGGAATTGATGACGGAGCTTTGAGGGTGGTCCTATCGTATTGGTTAAAACATGAGTAATAATTAATAGGGACATAGGTTGAATTCGTATTAACATAATTATTTATTTTTGATTGGAATTTTTATTTTTATTTACGTTGTCAACACATTGGTGATACCTAGCGTTGAAAATTGATACTGTTAACTCTTGCTTCATTTTCAAGTAGAAAAAATTAGGCATCGTCAACCCATTTCAGTGTTAACTAATAAAGAATTTTAGTGCTTGCTTTAAGTGGTTTTCAGTATTTAAAACTAGTTTTCGCTTGTTGAAGATTTGGATTAGGTTTGGCCATTTGTTCCATCAAAATTATGCTCTGGACCCAACTTCTGTCTGGTTGTCTGTCATTAACCTCAAGCCTTAGGCCGCCTCATCTTTTCCTTATTTTCTATGTTCCCGAATCGAATACGTGCTCCTTTCGCAATATAAAGCTACTTCATTTGCGACTCCCTTCACATTTTTCCCACATCCTTGGTTCCAGTTCCGTGGGCACAACCATTTTGATTACTTCATTATCTTGCTCAAAAGTGTCGTATTCATTTTCACCTCAAAACCAGTGAAAAACAGGGAGATGAAACTTCGGTCATGGCTCTCTTTCAATTAATTGATTTCAATCACTCCCATAACCCACCATTCAGAAACAGGCTTTAAAGAGAGAAGAGATTGGTGCTTTTAGTTAAAAATTACATTAATTTGTATTATTAAAAATTGGTATAGTTGATATAATAATTGGACATGAATCGGTTTTTAATAATAAAAATAGGTGAAATTTTTATTAAAAAATCAATTTACTCTATAATTTAATGTTCATGAATTAATTTATTTATTTTTTTAAGTAAAAAATTAAAATATAATCTTAATTTTAGAGGTTGTTTTGTCACTGGGGGTTAACTTAATTGCTAAACAGGCACAGCTGCACACTTTGCCCTCAACTGACTCACCTTTCCATTAAAAATTAATAACCAGCGCATCATTCCAACTAGCAAGCATTCCCTCTTTTTAACAAAAGTCAAATCACCTTCCTCTCATTTATTTCCCCCATTATTATTATTTCTATGTTTTTTTCCCTTTTGGAATTAGTGCATAATGTCCAAGTTTTTATCTAGTGTGTTGGCTACACATGTAGGTGATAGCCAAGTTTCTAATATTCGCCATGGAGGTTAGGGAATATCATCATTCATCAATATTCAATACTTATCTTATTAATCTATTTTCAGTGCAAGATCTTACACAATCTGGTTGTGTAAGCAGAACCCATATGTCCAAATGGCCACATTAGTAGGATACAAAAAAGGCAAAGAAAAGCAAACACCTTTGAGCTTTTAAGAGAAGAAAAAACTAATAAAAAACAAACAGTAGAATAAGCTTAGAGGAAAGAGGCCCCCCACCCCACCCCACCCCAGCCCACGATGGAGAAATGAACGGCAAGAGAAATAAAGGAAGTTTTTTTTTTTTTTTTTGGGGGGGGGGGGGGGGCAAGAATCTGCAAAAATACACTCATTGTGTTCACATTTTCGCACCTCTTTTAAGCAAAGCAATCATATTTATGTGCATAACTGATATACACCAATGTCCCCAGACATATTCCATCTACAATACAAGTTATTGCCCCTCATCTCAAGATAGTGCCTTATTTTTATTTGTCTCATTTTTTCTTTTCTTTTAAGTAATAACTTGCATATCATGGATACATTGATTCTTTTTTCCTTTTTTTTTTTTCATTTGAAAAACATGTGATGGAGAAAAGAAAGAAACAGATTCCATTTATTATGGGGGGGGGGATAATAGTCAAAATTTATAAACTCAGATTCACAAAAGCAATCAGATATTTTAGGTGTTTATAGGAATAAAAAGGTAGGAAAATCTAAAAGTTCATTCAAGTAGTATCCCTATTAAAACTATAACAATGCCACGTTTGTGTTGAACAGTTTTACATGTCATTCATGTTCTTGGGGTCACAAATAAAAAAGGTTGCTGAGGAGGTGAGAAAGAAAGAGATGCATGTGGAGGGATGAAAGAGGGATAAAGAGAAGGGAAGCTGAGGGGTGCAAGTGAAGGTGCTTGGCGCGAAAGTGATGGGAACAAAGCAAAACGAAACACGGGGTTGGGGTTTAGTGTTTTGTGGGGCTTAGCATACGAACCGCATTGGGGACGGGGTCTTAGAGGTTTGTGAGGGGGAAAAGGGTTGTTTTTTCTTTTCTAATATATATATATATATATATATACATTTTTTTTTTTTTTGCATTTTGCAGAATCTAACGAGGAAAAGAAAGATTTAGTTAGACGTGAAAACCATTTGGTAAGCGGCTGAACAGGACACCTTTGCCTAGTTGTTGTTGCCGCTGCTGGTATTAAGTACTGTATTTGTCCTTATTGCTTTTTGTTATTCAATTCTCTGTTAGGAAGCTGCTCTTTATGACCTTTGCCTAGACTCAATTCTTTCTCTTCCTTATTATCGCTCTTTTTCGTTGTGGTTATTTGGTAAAATTACAGATTATTATCCTCTTTTAATCTCTCTCTCTCTCTGTTTCTGCCAATTCTTATTTGATTTAATATTTCAAAGACCTTCTGTCTTGCTCCTATTGTTGGGTTTTCCTTTTCATCTCTCTCTCTCTCTCTCTCTCTCTCTCTTTCTTTCTTGAGAAAGGAGAGGTTAATAGCTCAAGACAGCTTTTTTTTTCATCCGGGTTTTGTGGTATAGTCCTTTTATCGTCTTGTTAAGAGTCTTTTAGATTGATCAAGAATTCAAGGTCTTTCATTTCCACCCGTTTGGTGAGCCTTCAAGGTCTGTTCTTTCATGTTTATTTTTTGCTTGATCGGTTGATGGTCAGATGAGATGGATGACTTCTCCCTGTTTCTAGTTTTCTTGAAATTGTTGGTTGTTTGGTTTAATAGGGTCTTTTCTCTTTCTTTCAAAGTTTTGATTTTTATGGTTTTTTTTTTTCATTGTTTAAATCTGCATATTCTTTTGGGGTCTTTCCTATTTGTGTTTAAAGCCTCTACCTCTCTGATCTCTTTCCACTGGTTGGTTTATTATTGAATCTCTCTTTAGGAAATTTTCTTTCTTTAATTGTTTGTTTTTGTCTGTATGTTTATGCCTTTTGTTCTATATGGCGCAGCAAGGAAGCTTGAACCTTATTTAATGTCTGGTTTGGTTTTGTTCCATGGTTGGATATCAGCTGCTAGTGGATGCTCTTTATTGTTTGATTTTAATTCTCCCTCAAATGTTTTAAAATTTCCTGATTTAGTTGCACAGTGCCCTTTTGTGTTTCCATGCTTTTCTGACCGAGTTTAGAATGGTAGTTCAATGTTTATGTTTTCTTTGTGGTTCTATGTGATGTTATATTTTCTTTCTCTCTTTGTTGTTAGAAAGCTTGCATATTATTTGATAGTGGATTATCGATTTCAAGTACTAATCCAAGAAAGGGTAAAAAGAATTTCAAGTAAAATTTGCATGCATCACTCCCCGTGGTGATAGTTTATTAGCAACAATTGATTCTTTAATGTCTTCTAGGCAAAAAATGTCACTTATACTAGTAGAAATCTGGAAATTGATTGAAACATATTTATAATATTTTGTTGTGTATTTTTATTTGCTACTACTTTGTTTAGAATCATTTTGATGCTACTGTTTTCCTTTCACTTCGTTGTGCCATTTGGTTATTTACAATTTTAATTGGTATATTCTTCAGGACTTTAGGATAATTGTACGGAAATTCATACAAGTCCTAATGCAGGGGCAAAGGGGTACTGTTGGTTCCTTGCCTGAAACCTTCGTTGATCATAGCTCTGCATCAAGTAATGCTGTTGCTGAACAGCAGGATTGCTGGAATAATATTCGAAATCCTATAGAAAACAGATTGCCTGATTGTTTGCTGTCAACCAATGACATGAACATTGGATATGTGAACTCTATGGGTCGAGAGGAGCAGCTCGGTAGATGGAGCTTGGTTGATGTTAACTCTAGTGGCACACAGAATGAGGTTAGCCATAATGAGTGGAAAACAGATCATAGGTGGTCATCTTCTATGAGTGCTTCTGCAAATGCTGGTCCCAGGTTAGAAGGGTGGAGGTATGAACAGAACTCTCTATTTGCCCAAAGTTCTAATTCTGATACTGTTTCTCAGAATCTGAGGTTAAATGCCGGATTAGCGGGTGTTGATGAGAATAGCTATCAAGTTACAGAGCGGCTTAACCTCCATAAGCCTAGTGGATCTGAGAATGAACAGAATTCGCTGGGCACTGGTCCTGAAGCATTTCTACTTTCTTCTGGAAGTGGTGGGTATGTTGTGGATGATAATGATAGCAGACCTGGCTGCTCATATGAGGGTCGTCGTGCATCATGCAAAAGAAAGGCTCTGGAAGGAAATGTTGGGCAGTGCTCTTCTAGTGGAAGTTCTGGCTACTTCCATAGCGCTGAAAGTAGTGCATGGCATGGTGTTTCTGCTAGCTATACTGCAGGAAGCAATGTTAATATATCTTCCCCCTCAAGACAGGTGCACCCGAGACTTGGATTAGATGTCAGAGGATCAGCTTCTAACAGCATTCCCGAACCAGTTGTTTTACCACCAACTGCAGAGAGCTCACACAGGAATTTCCATCTGAGAATAAATCCTTCAAGTATACAGGAGCCTATTGCTCATCCAATATTTCCTACTGGTGATATGTCCTGGCAGTCTGTTGTTTCGTCTGCACCACAGCCATCAAGGCTTTTTCCAGCTAATCATTCTCTGGAATTAAGGTCGGCACCATTGGTACATAATGCAAATTCTGAAAACCCGAATGTCGTAAGTCATGTTCCAACTTTGCTGCGAAATGGAGGTTCTGGTTCAAGAATGGGCAGTTCATCAAATTCTAATCCTTCTGCTGATAGAGATGTACCCCGTGCAAGACACAAATCAAGAAGCATGGCTAGAAATGTATTAGATCATCCTATGTTTGTTCCTGCAACAGAATTAAGAACTTTGGTTAGAAATCCAAGTTTAAGCAGTGAAAATATAAGTTCTCCTGGAAATGTTGCCTCTACATCTCGTGCAGGCTCAAATAATGCTGCCAATGTGACGTCTGCGCCCACCTGGGTTTCTCATCCCAACCCCTCTTCACAATACCCCCGAAGGTTGTCTGAGCTTGTTTGTCAATCATTAATGTCTTCGCTTGGCACTGAATCTGGAGGCCAGAGCAATCATTCTTCATTTCCTTCAGGACCTACTACTTCTCCGGAAGCGATGCTGCTTTCCTCTCATGTAGCTAGTCAGGTTCCCCATCGTCCATATCCTAGGTCATTGCCATGGTTGGAGAGACAAGATGCTGGTTTGGTTGGAATTCCCCACTCATTGCGAACTTTAGCTGCTGCCACTGAAGGCAGAAGCAGGCTTGTTGTGTCTGAGGTCTGTACTAGAACTCCATCCTTTTTTATTGTGATTGTTTCTCTGGTCCCCTTCAAATTCAAACAATAACAAAGAACAATCCTGATTCCCTTAATATGATTACTACTTGATTTGCTGCCAATCTAATTGTCACTGGATATCACATACCTGGTTATAGACATAGAGAACTCCTTCCTTGTTTGATAGAGCAATGCTAATTGTGGAGAATATTGCCCTTGGGCATTGTCATCCAAAATGCTTGTACTAGTCTATTGATCAGTAAATCATGTGCTGCAGTTTATTCTCTATTTTGATTAGCCAAAGCTAAATGCCACCACTTATCTTGTAAACTCTTGTTTTAACCTGCATATGAGACAAATATGGCCTTAGTAAAGATCAATTCAACTGGAACTGACCTTTTGTTTATGGAGCAGATTCGCAATGTATTGGATCTCATGCGTAGGGGGAGAACTTACGGTTTGAGGTAAGGATTTTAATAATTACAGTGTAATTTGATGCAATTCTACCTTCACCAACTGAAACATGGAAGCAAGAAAAATAAATGTGCCTTTTCTTTTATTGTTTATTTGTTGCTATGTTCAATAGGTAGCCATTCTTCAAATTTGAGTTGCTATGGACTTAAAAGTGGCTATGTAATTTAGGACCAAGTGATGTTTATGGATAAGAATTTTCTTGTGCCCCAAGCAAGTGGGATTTTCTCTTCTAATTCTGTTTGAATGCAGGATGTTATGATCCTTGATCAATCAGTACTTTTAGGGGTAGCTGATATTCATGATCGGCATAGGGATATGCGACTCGATGTTGATAACATGTCATATGAGGTAGTATCTATATTCTTGACATCTACTATCCTTTCTGTGTTTGAAAATTCTCACACTTGCTTTGTGGATGATAGGAGTTATTGGCTCTGGAAGAGCGCATTGGTAACGTAAGCACTGGGTTGAGTGAAGAAACTATATTAAACCGTCTTGAAAGACGAAAGCACTCTAGTGCACCAGGAGCTCAGTTAGAGGCAGAACCATGTTGTGTTTGTCAGGTAATGACTTTTATCATCTGCATTTTCTGTACTAATTCAATGAACCCCTTGTAAAAAATTTTACGAACATGCAGGAAGAGTTTAATGATGGAGAAGATATTGGGACACTGGAATGTGGCCATGACTTCCATGCTGATTGCATTAAACAATGGTTGATGCACAAAAACTTGTGCCCCGTCTGTAAAACAACGGGTCTGACTAAATGAGGCAATTAGTCCTTCCTTGGGTCAGGGAAATGGACCGGCATGGCTTCTTCCATTCATCAAAACTTGATGCCTTCCAAGTGTGCCGTATACAGCAAACAGAGGCATTAATTTTTACTTCCAACTATGTCAAAACAAAGCCATCTTTCTGGGTGGATGACACAAATGTCTGAAGCACTGGGAACAAAAAAAGCTGGTTTCAACATTTATCATTTTCTATTAGTCCTTATGTATGAATTTTTAGCCCATTGTTGACATCATAGATTATCGGATGATGTTTGGTAGCAACTTTTAACTGAAAAGCGCAACGATGCTTGACATTGAAGGTCTGAAAGCAATCTCCATAACAAAGAGGCAGCCTTGATTTTCTCTTGATTAAATAGGTAGGACAGGAGAGATGGCAACAATAAGCAGATTACCATACAAAAACTAACAATGACCAGTGATTAATAGAAAAAGAATAGAAACATATAAGCAACTTATCAATGCCCTTAATCTTTGACAAAGATTACAACGGTTCAAAGCTGAAATTCGGAATCATGAAATCAGGACCACTATAGGACTCAAGACGGTTCGATTGTGTTGATCAATCCACTTGAGATAACAATAACAATAAGTTGTCTCTGGATGAGCCTTCCCATCAATCTCGGCACTCGCAACAAAAGTTAGCTTTTGATATTTCTTCGTAAATGGCAGAGTGTTGGGTTCTACAATGACTTTAAACCCTGTGGAGTTTCCTACAATTGCCTGGTATACTGATCGCCTCCCACATTAGTAACGACTCTGGAGAACTTTACTTTGGGAGAATTGGGTTCTTCAAATATGGCCACAAATCAGGTCTGTTTCGTTTTGGGTGCCGTTCCATCGATTTCGTCTAAGGACAACACTCATTTCCGTGTCATTGTAGCCTAAGTCACAAAGGAAATTGATGTAATCTTGTGTATCCATGTCATAAATGAGTCTAGGATTCAATGCTTTGTTGGGGTTGATATGACCAGCACCATAATCAAGAGGTGTTGCAGGAGTAACATATGATTGATTTGTCAAAGTAGGTCCATTCTTGTTGATGGTATAGGAAGTGGTCATCAAGGTAGATCGAATTGCTGCTGGACTCTAGTTAGGGTTCATTGCCTTCAGCAAAGTTGCCACTCCAGCTACATGTGGGGTTGCCATTGATGCGCTCGAATTGAATTCATAATCTGTCACCAAATCATAGTCGCCTATTCTTATTTTTGGAAATGGTGGGACTGCAGCAAGAACGTCGAAACCAGGGGCAATGAGGTTTGGTTTTAAAATACCATGGTTGATAGGATTTAGTCCTCTTGAAGAGAAGCCACTTCTGGTGCACGTTTTGTACCCAAACTTGTGAGTGCAAATCTCATGGATTTCACTACTGGTTTACTTTCATCTTTAACATACTCTCGAACCAAATTTCCAGGAGGAGGCGGAATGACTAGGATGGGAATTGTAAGGTCATCTAAAGCACTAAAAGGGATTCGATCTGCAACAATTATAGTTGCATGTGCATCTATCCGGTTAAGCTCAGCTATTTGTTCCGTAGTTATGGTAATTCTGGCATAGTTGCAGAAGACTACCTTCCCAATGGTTTCATTGTTCTTTAATGATCCTAATTGGCATTTTATTTTCTTAGAGTAACCTTTTTTGGTAAATAAAGCAAATTGATCCATTACATCAAAGCTATGTTGTTCTGGCCATCCTTGGCCAAGTCATCATGAACAAGACATGATCAAATGGTTGTAAGAAATGATAAAAACCTATCTCCCAATCAAGAACTTGCTTGGCCAATGCATTTGCAACTCTATTACCTTCCCTGTTAACGTGTTGAACCTTCACTTCCCATTGTTTATGAATCAACATTTTCACATCACGAGCCACTGCAAATCGAGGGATATCAGATATAGGTTTATGTATTAGTTGAATGGCCTCCAAGCTATTCATTTTAAGAATCACCTTTCTTACTCCCAATCGCCAAGCTTGTTGTAGTCCGTCATAAGCTCCCCACAATTCCACTTCCATGAAACATACACCAATCTTGCGTGCGGAATCTATCTTCCACTCTCCATTATAATCCCTTACAACACCACCAGATGTCGTATAACCTAGCTCCAACTCCCTTGCACCATCTATATTAACCTTGTACCAATCCATCTTTGGTTTCTTCCAGCTAGTGTTTCTACTAATTCGAACACTCTGGTCCCTCATCTCCCCCATGTGTTATGGTGTTTCCAGAAATATCCCAGCTAGTCGACGAACTTGGCAAAGGATACCATCAACGTTCTAATAATTACTATTGAACAGGATATTGTTGCGGTTTTTCCATAAGCACCGACATATGGCTCCAAACATGCTACTTCAATTGTCATTATCTCGTGCAAAATTAAAAGAAGGCGACATGTTTACAAAGATCCATTCATCTAGATCAATAGTTATGAATTCCGGTAGTTTTTCTGGTTTGATGAGTTGTACCCAAACTGATATAGCCGCTCATCATTCACGTAAAACATGGTTGATTGTTTCAACATGGTTCCCACAATAACTACATATATTATTATCGGTAATATGTCTTGTGGTGCCTCATACTCGACCCTTGAGGAGGGCTCGAGAATGGCACGTCAAATCCTTAAATTTTCTTTTTCTTTTTGGGAGCGCATTTGGCGAACTCGGGTTTTTAAATAAATAGTCAGATATATATAAATGACAATAGTATAAAACATTCAAACCAAGTGGGCCAAAACGCTTTGAACCATAAAATTTAAAAGTAAAGACTAAGGTAAATCATAGTTTGACAAATACAATCTTAGTTACAAAATATGTTCTTCAAAATCTGAAGCCTTAATGCCACCCCCATTGCCATGCATAATACAAAATCATTAGGAGCCTCACAATAGTAAATATCCTCTAGCGTCGTCTTCGGAGATTCTTTTACTTCTTTAATGATCCTAAGAAGGAAAGGTAACAAAGTAATTTCAAAGAACTTAGTGAGTTCTAGGGCAGACACTAAGGTAACTATACATAAAACAAATAAACCTTTCCAACTTAGTGAAGCATACAATTCACCCATTGGCGAATACCAATTACAATCAGACTCTACATTGTTCGCCCACTGACGAATACCATATACAAGCAGACTTATTACAAACATTATGCCTTTGGCACATACACTACACCCATGCATTCATGTAGACAACCTTCTTCGTGTTAACCAAAAACTCTAGTCTGTGTTTAGAGATCATATCATTCGTTCATTTCTTTCCTTTTTCTCTACCAATTTGGTTTGCAATAGAACTTGCCTTACCAAGGGAACATAACCATTTTTGTAACCCCCTTTTCCCGGTCCAAAGTGTTTGACTAGATCCAGAAGGTTAAATAAGTAATTTTACCCACACCCAACTCGATAGTCCAAAATCATACATATCCATTCTCAGAGATAAACATAAATATACATATATAATATTAAACTTATAATTAAAAATAAAATAAGTTAATCAAACTCCACAAAAATATAATACCAAAAGTCCCAAAATAAAATTGTATTTATAACCCAAAACGAATATTTACCAACAAAGTATATTAATAATCCAAAATCAAAATAATAATAAAAAAATAAAATAATATAAATTTGTAACTAAGCCTCCGAGTACCAAGTCACCTAATTCATGATTGCCTGTAAGGAAACTGTGGAAGTATGAGCTATAAAGTCCAGTGTGTCTCTAAAGTACATACATCCTAATGTATTTATAAATCAACATAACAATTTATATCACAAAAGGGCAACCACAAATCATATTTCATTCACAAGCACAATGCAATGCACTCATACTCCATCACACCAACACAGTGAAAAGGTTCCCCAGAACCCTTTCCCAACCAACGTCACCGATCGCAGTGTGGTTTTAGTATCAACCTTAAAAGGAATGATAATCACTTCTTCCACCTTACAATCCCACCCCGTGAACACACAATGATATGACCACATGATTATCATATATATATACACATATTGCCTCAATCTCAATCTCAATTTATATCCCATATATCACAATCACTGTAGAATAATCACAATAATTATCCGTCACATGCTCAAGGTACATATATTTATATGCATGACATTATCATCATACACTTTCTCAGCTCAATCAATCATACCATTATTTTTTTAATCACAACACAATCATCTCAATATCAACATACCTCAAACAACATGAAATCACATAATCTCAACAACATCACATAAATTAAGGTATATTACAGTTAGAAACACACCTCTAGCAAATAAATCTCTAAAGATGAAAAGGTCATCTGCCATGAACTGATCGAGTACTCGGTCTTACAGGATTAGATCCTACAAACATAACTAAAATTAATTTCATCCTAACCACTACTTAAGTGCACAACTTAATTAAAATAACCTACGAGCAGCTCTCGAAACCGGTGCAGGAGTAGGTTGCACAGGTGGAGGAGGAGGTAGATCGTTCGCCTCAGAATCGTGATCACCTAAACACGAATATCTTATATTAGTAATCCCAAATTAAAACTCTAAATAACTTAAAGTACGACACAAAAGATAAAACAGTTAAAACGAGGCTTTCGGGTTCGAATTTGGCAAAACGGACAGCAGAATTGAACTCAAGACATCAAAAAATGCAGGGTAAGGTTTTTCAAAAAGTCAACGGTCAAAGTCAACGATCAACGATCAAAGTCAACAGTCAACGGTCAATGGTCGGTCAATGGTTTGACTTGGTTTGGGTTTGGGCTTAAAGGTTTTTTAAAGGGTTTGGGTTATTAGGTTTAAAGGTTTTGGGTTAGGTATGGGTGTAAGGGTTTGAGATATGGGCTTAACTCTTGACAGCCCACTTACAACTTATACCATAAGGAAATTTTAAAGTCTTCTCACCCTCTTTACCGGCGGCACCAAAAACCCTACCGAAACCATCACACAACAACAAACCACAAACAAAAAACTAACACCAACCCCCACTTACCCATGCTACTAACAATGAAAGAACGATAGAGAAGAGCGACAAACCACTAGACAACCGAACGGTCAAGGTCGTTCCTCACAACCGATGGTGGAAATGAGAGGTTTGAAAATGTGGGTTAAAACGTGAGATGACAAAGAGTGTTTTGATAGTGGCGGTGCAAGACACGAACGGTGGCAAGGATATGGTTAGAGATACATTGAAAAAGAGAAAGAAATGAGAGAGGCTTTAGGAGAGAAAAACAAATCGACAGCAAACAAATGAAAAAGGAAGAGTTTCAAAAAGGGGGAGTTAAGGTGCTTAAATACCCAAGCAATTTGGGTTATTTCCTTAGGGGTCCTTAGAGTATACTAGGGTTCTTAAATTGACCCTGAACTTTCACACTCATCCCAAATAAGCCCAACTTCCTCAATTAACGAATTTTACCCAATAGGTCCTTAAATTTTTGTAATTACCTCACATTAATCCCTAAAATTCTAGAGTGTTACAATTTTCATGTATCATGATCTGTCAGTTCAATGCTCATTTCATTGAAAGCAATGCCATGAATCTATTTCCTTTATTTTTAGACCATATGGTTCCTTTTAAAGTAAGGTGGTTAATGGCTTAACACAAAATAATACCCTTACAATGTTTACACAAACATGCCAGACCAAACTTTACACAGTGAACACTTTTTACTTTAGCACAAACAGTTCATCCTCGTAGAACTGGTAACTTACTTTATACTATAAATAAAAATACACAACACACACATGGATTATGAAGGAACTCACCATTCATTTGCAGAAAAGCTCAGACAACAGGACTCTTTCCCTTATCTCGGGAGTTTTCAGGAGTTATAACATGAAGAGTTATCTTATCAGACCATTATACCATAAACTAAACAAAAATATCGACGAGAACATTAACAGAAAATCGAGAATTTGAAAGTTTCCTCCTTTTTTTACTTTTACTAACCTTAAAGCATAAAACCCTAAGACCCCATAAATAACCATGAGGATAACTTGAGTTTTATAAATATTTACCAGGTATTAACGTCGGTAAAGTTTGCTGAATATAGTGAACCTGATCCTTCAGGCAAGTCTTGGTTCTAGAGTTTTCCGGGAAAATACAAAGAAAATTTTTGGAGAGAAAAATTAAGTTTGCTAAAGAAAACACCAAACTTGGTTAGGAAGCCAATGTTGGCTTTATACAGGTGCACAAGTAAGGAAAACCTAGTGGACAAGTTTATCCACCCCACTACCCTTCCTTCAGTACTTGTGACTAATAACATTCTCTCTCATCTTAAATGCATGTCCTTTCGATTTTAGAAACCTTCTCCCATTTTAACTAGTCCTCTTTAGGTCAACTAAATGGTTCAACCTGAGTGGTAAAATAATAACAAAACTAACACTTCTTTCCAACTAAGGGCTTAACTCTAAGGAATAAACTTTGTTGCCTATCAATTGGGGTGACGCATACCCTGTTAGAGAGTTCACCAAACCACCAAGCTTGCCCTACACAGACTTCGCCCAAAGGTGCATTTTATAGTCTTCGAGCTCTTAGTCATATATAGTGCCATTTCATTCCGAACCTATTCTACAAGTCTTACTTCTAATAACAATATTCAAATATTGTGGCTTCGCTGGGCAGGATGTTACATGTCTGATAGTTCTTACCTTGTTAATTAGGAGCTTATATTGGGCAGCCAACCAAAGGAACACTTTAACCCTTTGAGGGCAATGACTCTTTCAAAGAGCTTTCCATTTTTTGCTAGTCGTTACAGTAGTTACTGGTCACAAAGAAAAGTACGCAAATTTCATTGTGAATATGAAATTTTTATCCCACCTCTATCCTAAAAAGTCAACAACATCGTGATTCAATGGTAGTCTCTTTGTAGCTATACAATGCAATATGTTAGTTGGAAGCAAATTTGAAATATGTTCCCAATTCCATTGCCTATTCGATGTAGTCATATTAACCATAAGTACATGCTCATAATAAAGTTCATCCTCTATCGAACAATGGTTAATAAATGGTCCGCATTCTGGAAACCAATTATCCCACCAAAAATTAGCAGCATCATCATTTCCAATATTCCAAACTACTCTTTTCCTAACCTCATCCCATATATTACTAATTCATTTTTAAAGATGGGAGCAATGAGTATTATGTAAATCATGAGGATATATTCCTTCCCATTTCTATTTAAATTGAATCACTTGAATCCATAATTGTTCCAGTCTTTGTATTAATTGAAAACCAAGCTTCATCAGGAATGCCTCATTTTGTTACCACATATTTTTGAATCCAAGGCCACCATCCTCAACCGAATTGTAGAGATCCTCCAATCTTACAATACTTATCTTCCTTTTATATTTAGTATGACCCTAAATAAAATTTCTTATGATTTTCTCTATCTCCATACACACCTTTTTAGGGATAAAATGGTTTTCATAGTATAGATAAGAATGACAATAAAGAGCACTTTTGCAAGTGTTATTCTTTGCACTAGTGAAAGCGATTGAGCTTTCCACCTCTAGAGCTTGTGCTACATATTAGAAATTAGGTAAATAATAGTGGCTTTGTTCACCCTATTATGGAGCAATGGAACACCTAAATACTTCCCGAGATCAATCACAGACGAAAAACCCAAACCTATACTTATATCATTCTTCATACCGATTGATACATTCTTTGAGAAGAAAATCTATGTCTTTTGAGTATTAACACTATGTCCTCGAGTGAGAACAAAACATTTCCAGTGCTTCTTTGATCACCCTCATTTGATCCATAGAAGCCTCAACGAAGAAGATAAGGTCATTGGTAAACAAAGGGAAATTCCAAGGTTATTCATTGGTAACTTAATCGATTTCCATCTACTGCTTTCCACCTCCATATGAATGGTTTGAGCAAGTTTCTCCATGCATAACGTAGAAAAGGTATGGAGAAAGAGGATCTCTTTGTCAAAGTCCTCTCTAGGGTTTAAACTCATCCATAAGACTTCTATTCCAAATAATCTGCATAAATGTAGAGCTGACACAGTGCATGATAACCTATCGTAACTTGTTTGGTATCCTAATATCAGCAAGTGTATAATCAATAAAGCCCCAATCAAGCTTTTCATACACTTTTTCCAGATCAATTTTAACAGCTAGCCATCTTTTCTTCCAGTCTTATTGTGCATGGAGTGTATAATTTCTTGTACAATAATAATATTATTTGTTATAGAATGACCTAGAATAGAACTCAATTGATTTGGTAGCACCCAGTTCGACATATAAGGTTTCAATTGATTCACAACACATTCGATACAATTTTATATAGAACTGTACAAAGGTTAATTGGTTGAAACTACTGAATAGATTTAGGTTTCTCCTTTTGTTGGATAAGAACAAGTAGTGTTTTATTAATCCACCCTTTAAATTTATTTCCATCCATAATTCTTCTAGCAAAGTAACACACACTAATTCCAACAATTGCCTAGTTTTCTTGATAAAAGGTAGCATGTAAACCATCCACTCTTGAAGCTTTTAAACGAGCCATATCGAATACCACACTTTTAACTTCCATGTCTAAGACATTTTTTGCATAAATCCTCCTCTTCCTAATGCAACAATTTCTAAAACCGCCCACATAGTGGCTACTTATTCTCAATATATTGTGCATTTAAGAATAAGTTGCAATAGAAATCAATAACCACTTCCTTTAGATATTCTTGATCAGAACACCACGATCCATCACCAATCTTCAAATATTAATAATATTAACCTTCCGACACCAAATGGTACTCAAATGAAAGAACTTGGTATTTCAATCCCAATTAGAGAGCCAACGACTTCTTGATTTTTGGTACCATAATCTTTCTTCCTGTTCTAAGACTGCATCTAACTCTTCTTTTAGTTATACCTCCAACTCTAGCAAGGAGTTACATGAAGACTTTTATAGAGCTCTTTCGATGCCACAAATGCACGCAACCAGCTTCTTCTTCTTATTAAGGATATTGTCAAACACATCTGTCCTCCAATATTTTATAGCTTTCACGAAACAGTCAATGTTATCAACCACACCTTTTGAAGAAGACCAATTATTCTTGAGCAAATCACCAAAGCTTAGATGTTGTTGCCAGGCAGCAAGAAAATGAAAAACTCGAAAGCTTTGATGAAGCCTCCCTTTGGTTCAAGTATAAAAAGGCATTGAGAAACCAAGATCATGTAAACCCAAGTCAAGGACAAAGTTGTTGAACAAATTACTTACACCATTGCATTAAAATCTCTACCCATAACCCAAGGTACATTAGAAGGTGGATTTATTAACGGAAATAGCTGCCACAACAATTTCCTTTTGGTTGCTTTCGGACTTTCATAAATAACAGTGAGCAAAAATTCCTTACCATCATCAACATCTCTGCATCTAATATGAATATATTGATTAGACATGGAAAGAATATCCAACTGAGCATTCGGCCTTTATAGTATCCATATTTCACTTGAAAACCCATTTATTTCAACTCGAAAGGAGTAATTGATCTGTCGATTTCATACCTACAGATTAAACTATTTTTCACACCTTAAGAGCTTGAAATTAAGTGTCGAAACCATCTTTTTTTAGAAAATGAGAAGTTTCAAAAATTATTTTAATATTGGAAAAAATGGGAGTCGCCACCAATCTTTTATTCGGTGTGATTGGATCACCACAAAACGTTTAAAAGATGTTTCAAAAATATGTAAGTCTTCGAAATCCAGAAAACAGGTTCGGGAGTCAGTTACACATGAGGAAGGATTAGCACCCTCATGCGTCCAAAATTGGTACCACATTGATTACTTTCGGCTCTTGATTTGTGAAAACGTTAAAAACTCGAGTAAAATTTAAAATATGATCTTCGTCTTTAGAAAAACTTTGCAAGATTTCAAAGAAAGCCCTTTTAAGGAAACCCATTCCCGTGTTTCGAATCTCTATGAGAACTGGAAGTCGTGTCTAACAAGTTAGGGCACTATGTTCTTGGATTTTCAAAATTGAAGGACGTTTTGAAAGATTTTGAAGACGATAGCCGATTTGCATGAATTACGAAAATTACACCTCGCACGTTAGGGCACTATTTATCGAAGTTTCCATACGAAAAGGACATTTCCTTGGTTTTGCTTTAAATTTATATATATTTGAAAACTTGAAATTTCGTATTGAGTTTTAAAATACGATCCTCAAACACGTGACTTAAATGATTTGAAAATAGAATGCCCGTTTACTTTGATTTTTGCGAAGAGTTGAAGTCATGACCAACACGTTAGGGCACGATGTTCTCGGAATCTCGAAGTTAAAAGGGACTAAAAACTCGAAAAAGGATATTCGATTCGTGTGAGTTATACGAAAAATCACAGCCGACACGTTAGGGCATGATTTCCCGAAGTTTCCACATGAAAAGAACATTGCCTTGATTTTAAAGTTTTGAAAACAAATGTGTAAATTTTAAATGCGGATGAACGATTAATAACGAATATTAAATAACACAAAACAAAATAATTACACAGATAAATGATGTGCAAAAATTAAAATACAAAATACGAAGGCATAATAATTAAAATTTAAATACAAATATTTATGAAAAGGAAAAGTAATGCAATCGGAGTTGAAAATATGATTTCTGGATACTCGAGGGAAAAATGGTAATTTTTGGTTACTTGAGGGCAAAACAATAATTGTGGGAAAATTCGAGGCTAAGAATAGGATTTTTAGACATTCGGGAGTAAAATGGTAATTTTGAAAAAATCGAGGTCAAAAATGCAATTTTTGGGAGTTCAAGGTTAAAATGGTAAATTTTTGAAAAATCGAGATAAAAAATGAAATTTTTGGATATTCGGGGGTAAAATGGTAATTTTTGGAAAATCAAGCTCAAAAATGGAATTTTGGAAAGTTCGAGGGTAAAATGGTAATTTTTGGAGAAATCGAGGTCAAAAATGGAGTTTTTGGATGTTTAGGGGTAAAATGGTAATTTTTGGAAAAATTGGGGTTAAAAATGGAGTTTTTGATGTTCGAGGGTAAAATGGTTCTTCCTTCATTAAAAAAAAAGCCAAAAAATTCTCTCAAAATCCCCTTTTTTTTTCAAGGCCGGCCAACAAGGACCTTAGCCATTACTGTCGCTCGGTTGTCACGCGCCCCGCCCACTGTTCCTCAAGTGCCTACGCCGGTTCTTCCTCACCCACGCGTCGGTTCTTCCATGCCCACGCGCCGTCCGAATTTGAAGGTAAAAACTTCATTTTCTTTTATTCTTTCTTTTCTTCCCTTGTCTTTTAAGACCAGATCCGGTTTTGCACCAGATCTAAACACTTTAAAACCTTTTCTTTCTCTTTTTAAAAGCTTTTTTTTGTTTAAAACCCAAAGAGATTTAGTGTTTAGTACAAAACTGTTTCGGTGGGTTTGAGCCTTGTTTCATTGATTTGGTCTACTTCTAAGTATCTTATCAAGAAGATGATCGCATCATTGTTTATGGATAATCGTAATTTGCCCCATGATCGGGGTAGTAGATTGGTTGATGATGATCTATCCCAGGTTCGGGGTAAAAGATCAAATGGCTTCAATCTACCCCTAGCTCGGGATAAGAGATCAGAGTGTTCATTTTACCCTTCTTGAATCTAAGGGTAAGAATGAAATGATGTAATTTGAATCCATCTCTACTGCATCTTCATGAAGATAGGATTTGATGTCTAAGCTTTATCTTGCTCTTACTGCAACTTCAGAGAGTTAAAGACTTGCTATTGTAGTTTTAATCTGATCCACTATGACTTCAAGGTGAAAGTTTTATCATCGTGGATTCGACCTTTCTTGTTATGTTTTTAAGGTACCGGGTTTGCCATTGTGACTTAAACCTTTCCCTTCAAATCTTCGTGGTACTAGATCTGCCGTTACGGTTTAGATCTTTCCCTTCATGTCTTCGTGGTACTGAATCCACCGTCACGGCTTAGATCTTTCCCTTCATGTCTTCGTGGTACTGGATCCACCGTTGCAGTATTAGATCTTTCCCGTCGTATCTTCGTGGTACTGGATCCGCCGTTGCGACTTAGATCTTTCCCTTCATGTCTTCGTGGTACTGGATCCGCCGTTATGGCTTAGATCTTTCCCTTATGTCTTCACGATACTGGATCCGCCGTTGCGGTCTTAGATCTTTCCTGTCATGTCTCTGAGGTACAAGGTTCACCGTTGCGACTAAAACCCTTCCCTTTTGTATCTTTGCGGTACTGGATTCGCCGTTGCGGTCTTAGATCTTTCCCGTCGTGTTTCATGGTGTTGAGACCTGTAGAATATGCTCAAATGGGTCTCTAGATAGGCCAGATTGTTTAGGATGCCATGATCAGGATGAGTCAAATGCTCCTAAATAGATGGGTATGAACGATGAATGCAAAATGTCATCTTTAAGAAATGATTTTATTTTAGTCCTTAGGTCGACATTGTTCGTCGTTTGTCTAAGTCCTGTCACTGGTGTGTTATCATGTTTTGTGTATGTGTATCATTGTCGTGAAACCTAAAGAGGTAGTCGTAATTTGGACTATTTGTTTTGAGACCCTTCTAGCCCTTGGGTTTGGTCTTTTCCAACTAGTGGTCCCGTTTCGGGTCCCTGTACTATTTAGAAATTTTCCAAACAATATGCAAAAATCCTTCTATTCCTTGCATCGTTTACCACTAACTGTTATTTCCAATGCAAAGATGCTTGAATCAAGGTTATAAGGTGGATGAATTCGAATTTGAATGAAGACCAAGGTTGTATGAATGAAAAGATCGTTGATTCATTAATCACAATTTTGGTGCAGAATTTTTGCTTGAGCATGGTCGCAAGGCGAATGAAATTTTATTGGAGGCAAAGCTCACATAAATGAAAAGATTAAAAATGACTCATATTGGTCAAAGAATTGCCAAACACAAAGTGAGCAAAGAATAGGGTTAGGTGGATGAATTTTATTGGAGGCAAAGCTCGTATGAATGAAACGATTAAAATCATTAGTCCACTGGCTGTTATGCAAGCGTGCTTGAACATGGCTATGAAATGGATGAAATTGAATTTGATTGAAGGTTAAAGCTTGCATGAATGAAAAGGTCATTGGTTCATTGATCATTGTCTTGATGCAGAAGTGCTTGGACAAGATCGCAAGGTGAATAAATTTCATGGAGGCAAAGCTCACAAAAGGATTAAAAATGACATGTATTGGTCAAAAATTGCAAAACATAAGGTGAACAAAGAATGGAGTTAGGTGCCCCCGATATCAAAGTATGAGCTTCAATTAGCAAACTTGGCGAAGACCATTCTGAGCTTGACATGTGTTCATGAAACTTAGAGTACTTTGTCAATGCCTCAAGGTGTAAAGTTTCTCCACCTTGCTACTTTTGAGAGAGAGGACCATTTCATGCCACTTTTCTCTTATTTGAATTTGAGCCGCCTTTTCAGGTTTTCAACTCAAATCTCCTTAGGTTTCGAGATGCTCCTTACAAGTTTTCATCTCGACCTCTTTCCTTTTCTATTTTTATTTTTCATCTTATTTTTCCTCTTTTTTCTTTCTTCTTTTTCCTTTGTTCATTGAATCTGAGTTCACAGAGTTGGGCATGTCTTTGCCGTTCACCAAAATCAAAGCTTCTCCAAAAAGTCTTTCTTCATCTCATGGGGCCTTTCCCAATTTAACATCCATTTTCCTTGGAAGTCTTTGGTAATCAAGATCCTTTTCAAAATTAGAGCTCTCTCGTGGAGTTCTATAGAGAGGATCTTTCTTTGTCGTAAACTCTTGTTATCAAGTTTAGTTGACTGCATCTGGGTTAAATCCATTTTGTTTCATCAGTTCTAACAAATTTGGAGGGAAGGAAACTTGATTCCAATGGGTAAGACGACTTCTATTTAGGTACGAAAGGTGTTGCCCCGGTGGATAGCTCGATAAATCTCGAAGGCAAACGGTGATTTCTCAGGTCGAGTCTTTGTAGGTCTCTGCTATGAATTATCCCTATCGGTCACCTTCAATGCCGATTCACTTTTGGTGCTGAGTTGTGATACTTGTTCTTGAATTGGCCATAAACTTTAACTATCGCACTGTTTCTCAAATTCAAGTCATCGTTGGAAATCATTTTTTCTTGGCATTCCATACCGGCCTATAATCTCTCATTTTCAATAATCTGCTTAACCGTCGATTGGCAAAGGAAGTAGTAATCAATGATCATTAGAAACTCTTTTGCAAAGTTGGCTCGATGGTGTCTATGCTTCGCATAGAAAGAGGCCTCAATCATGGAAGAATGATGGAGAATAAATTTTCAAGACGCCCTTTACGGGTTTTCATATTGACTTTTCTCTCTTTTTTTTCTTCCTTTTCCTTTTTTATTATTTTTTATTGGGTTTTAAAATGCCCTTTACAGATTTTTGCCTTTTTTTGGTGATAGCTCGTTGAGCCTCAATTTTTCAAGTTTCTGTTGAATTGGATTGCATTCTTTCTCTATGAGAGTCTATGCGTCATGTCATTGGTTTGTTAAACCTGGTATGCTTTGATAGGATCATGCAAAGACCTTTGGATTCTCGAGGCAGCTTGTCTTATTTTTACAAAAACTCATGTCTCGATTCTCACCTAAGATCACGACTCTTCAAGGTGATGTTTGTTTCGTGTCTTGCTCAAACATCCGTAGCAGATCGGGATACAACTTACATTCTTAATCATTTTCAAAGTCTCAAAGTTTTTCTGGACACATGTCTTACTCAAAAGGGTTTAAGTCAATAGTAGTGTTGCTCGTATCATTGATATCAAGGGACCCAGCACAAAGACAAAAGGGGATCCAAAGAATAATTGAACTAAAGAATGATTAATTGTGGCATGTACGAATGAAAAGAATGGTAAGGTGTTTGCCAAATAAGACAAAAACAATGTATCGTTTTATTGAAATAAAAGATAGTGGTCATTTGCCCTTCATAAATGGATCCTTATTACTCTCGAGCTTAGAGTGATAAGTATATTCTGAATATTTTCCTGGAAAGTCCTAAAAGCTACATGAAGCTCCTTCACAATCTAGTTGTCCAAAACACTTCCAAGGGCGTAGGGACGAACTCTCAAATAGGTTTCATTCTCAAATTTTTATCATTCCCTATCTTGATTTATCATGTTTTCTCTCAGCCCTCATTTAGGGTTAGTTACTCTCGCCCAAACAAACATTTCAGATATTTGGAATCTTATTAAAATTAATGCATGAAGTGCAATGCACATGAATGACAAAATGCATGCAACAAGGTGTTGGTTCTTGACTCCATTCCATTAGACAACTTTACTAGAAAACAAATTCTTTTACATTAGGCAGAAGCATGTATGGTCGTGCTTTAATGCCCAAAGTTCTAATCTTATGAGCTAATTTTTGCTCTGGCTTGCCCCTGATTTCAAATTTAAAACATCGATCTTGGATGGCCAAAGTTTGCAAGTGGCTTGTCATTTGTCGCACTTGGGTCAAATCTCGCTTGTGACATGGTCATTTTGCCCTTAAAAACGTTGGAGTTATTCCTCATTTACCTTTTAGTTTCTCTGGCGAAATCATCTTGTGTTTGGATAGCCATAAATTCCTTCAACGAAGAATAGCCCACAGAAAATGCTTGATAAAAGACTTTTTTGACTTTTCAAGTGGCCACGAGGCCAAAAGTCACGAACCAATATACCTTCTTTTGCCCCTTCTTCGACAGGTGCTTAGTGGCTAAAATTGTCAGAACATGGGTGATTCTTTTGTCAAGTCAGTCAAACAAAATTACAATTGCGTCCCTTACGTGCCCCCATACTTTGGGGAAGATGACTAAGTCAATCGTGTTTGAGATGAAGACGCCATCGTTCTTTCTTGCATATGAGTATACTAAGCCTTGCAGGTTTTCCAAAGCAATGTATTTGTTCTTTTCTTTTTCCTTAATCGGGATTGCAACCCAATGCTCGCTCATTTAGAGTAGACCTTAACAACTTGAGTTCTTGGGCAATGGAGCAATGTAATGTATTCTTCTACAGTATGTCCATGTTCCTTAAGTAGGTAAGGACGATCACCATATTCCAAGTAGACTTTATTGTTTTGAATCCTTGGGCAAAAAGGTAAAGCGATTTACTCTTCTATCGTGGGTATCATGTCTTCCAGGTGTGAAACCATTAGAAGTTGGACTCCAATACTAAGCCAGAGCTCGGGACCGATGCCTATTCTTTTTAGCATCAAGTAAGTCAAGATATTCATGATTGGACATCTGCCTTGTTTTTGTCTTCTATACTTCTTTCAGCTCTAGCAAACTGCTATGAGTTTCATGTACTTGGGCATAATCTTGAATGCCTGACATGCACCCCTTTGACAGGTCATCACCTTTGTGTTTGACCATATATGCATGACCACGTTGACTTCTACCTTATCAAGGAATCTATTTTATTATGACCAGTTCTCTATTTGGCAATAGAACAGGAATCAACCCCTTTAAATGAAGATACAATGTAAATAGATTCAAAATGAGCAAGTCAGTGTAATTAATACAGGAATAAAATTTTGAAATAAATTGCAATTGAAAGCAAAGAAACAAGAATGTAACCGTGTCTCTTACCTTGTTCAAGTACTCACTGAAGGTTTGGCACAATCTTACTCAAGGTAGGCTTGTATAGAATTACACAAGTTAATAAAATGTGTTGCATGAATGCATGTATGCATAAGAAAAGGCATTGATTTTGAATTCAATCCCATTAGAACAACTTCTCTAGAAGAAAAAATTCTCCACATAAAACGAATTACATACGCCTTTGCCTTATGGCTTAGAGCTTTGGTCTTCCGATTTCGTCCCTGCTCTGATCTTGGTTCATATCAGCTTCGATGACTAATGCTCGCATGTGATCAACCGCTTTTTCATCGTTTGCATAATCTTTATCTCGAACATGTCTCTGAGCTTGTCGAAAGTGCCCCTGACTTGTTTCTTGATTCCTTTCAAGGATCTTGATATGAATTTGCATAATCTTCCTTCAAGTCTTCTAAATCTTCTTTGACTTTGTGCTTTCCTTCGACCATAAGAGCAAAGCCATGTTATCTTCCACTTAATTAAGAAATTCGTCCTCCATGATGAAACTGCCTATTTGGTAACAGAATTTAAATCAACATCTTTTCTTGTATGATGATGCATTATGCAAGCAAAAGAAAAGAGACAAAACAGAACACGTTAGTAAAACATAATGATATCAACATACAAGTATACAACAAAGAACCTAAGAAATTGTTTTGGATAAATGCTAAAAGGTTCGGTATAACTCCGTCTAAGGTGAGTACTTACTGTTTACTATATGTGGTTTTAGGCTCTAGAGTAAAGGGTACCCAAACCAGTAGATTCCTCGATCCTCACCCATTACAGGCTCATACGGATGAGTTCGGTTCAGAGGGACACATTTCCCACATGTTTGCACGAAAGTGAAAACTTCACGAAAACATGGATACGAATGTAATCTCGAAAGTGATTCACTATCCTGTACGGAGGTGAAGACCTCACGAAGGAGTAGTTTCCCGCTTCCACTTAAGAGGGTAGTAACATAATGCATATGGATGCAAAATTACACTAGCAACATCACATAATATAATGTCACACAAAAGATGCCGAAGATCGCATATTAAATAAAATCAAAATTTTTAAAGTTTTCAAAAAGGACCCGAAAATAATCAATTTTGGCTTGACTCTCTTTTATTTTAAAAAGTAGGTCCCCAGTGGAGTCGTCAAGCTGTCGAAACCATCTTTTTTTGGAAAATGAGAAGTCTCGAAAATTATTTTAATATTGGAAAAAATGGGAGTCGCCACCAATCTTTTATTTGGTGTGATTGGATCACCATAAAACATTTAAAAAAACGTTTTGAAAATATGTAGGTCTTCGAAATCCAGAAAATAGGTTCAGGAGTCGGTTACGCACGAGGAAGGATTAGCACCCTCATGTGCCCAAAATTGGTACCACATTGATTACTTTCGGGTCTTGATTTGTGAAAATGTTGAAAACTCGAGTAAATTTAAAATACGATTTTCGTCTTTAGAAAAACTTTGAAAGATTTCAAAGAAAGCCTTTTTAAGGAAACCCGTCCCCATGTTTCGAATCTCTATGAGAACTGGAAGTCATGTCTAACACGTTAGGGCACTATGTTCTCGGATTTTCAAAATTGAAGGACGTTTTGAAAGATTTTGAAGAGGATAGTCGATTTGCATGAATTACGAAAATCACACCCCGCACGTTAGGGCACGATTTTTCGAAGTTTCCATACGAAAAGGACATTTCCTTGGTTTTGCTTTAAATTTATATATATTTGAAAACTTGAAATTTCGTATTGAGTTTTAAAATACGATCCTCAGACACGTGGCTTAAAGGATTTGAAAATAGAATGCTCGTTTACTTCGATTTTTGCGAAGAGTTGAAGTCGTGACCAACACGTTAGGGCACGACGTTCTCGGAATCTTGAAGTTAAAAGGGATTAAAAACTCGAAAAATGATATTCGGTTCGTGTGAGTTATACGAAAAATCACACCCGACACGTTAGGGCATGATTTCTCGAAGTTTCCATATGAAAAGAACATTGCCTTGATTTTAAAGTTTTGAAAACAAATGTGTAAATTTTAAATGTGGATGAATGGTTAATAACGAATATTAAATAACACGAAACAAAATAATTATGCAGATAAATGATGTGCAAAAATTAAAATACAAAATACGAAGGCATAATAATTAAAATTTAAATACAAATATTTATGAAAAGGAAAAATAATGCAATTTGAGTTGAAAATATGATTTCTGGATACTCGGGGGCATAATGGTAATTTTTGTTACTTAAGGGCAAAATGGTAATTTTGGGAAAATTTGGGGTCAAAAATGGGATTTTTAGACATTCGAGAGTAAAACGGTAATTTTGGAAAAATCGAGGTGAAAAACGTAATTTTTGGGAGTTCAAGGGTAAAATGGTAAATTTTGGAAAAATCGAGGCTAGAAATGGAATTTTTGGATATTTTGGGGTAAAATGATAATTTTTGGAGAAATCAGGGTCAAAAATGGAGTTTTTGGATGTTCGGGGGTAAAATGGTAATTTTTAGAAAAATTGGGGTTAAAATGGAGTTTTTGGAGGTTCGGGGGTAAAATGGTAATTTTTGGAAAAATGGGGTTAAAATGGAATTTTTGGAAGTTTGTGGGTCAAAATGTAATTTTGGAAAAGTTTAGGGGTCAAAAAATAATTTTTGGACAGTTTAGGGACCTTCAGGGCAATAAAACAAAAAACAAGTGACACGTGGCAGCCTCTCAGGTATTCAGAAGTCAAAGGACTAATTTAAAAATCATGAGAAATTCTTGGGCCAATTTTGTAATAAAATAGACCTTGATTTAGGGATTAAATTAAAATAAATTGAAAACAAAAGGGACTGTTTTCATAAATAAGCCAAAATAGTGACACGTGGCAGCTCCTGATGCTTTCAAAAGGTCAATGGACTAAATTGAAAAACATTGAAAATTATCAAGCCAATTTACAATTAATGAAAAATACAAAAAGGACCTGATTGCAAATCTAAAAAAAAGGACCAAAGTGGTAAATATCCCAAAAGTTGAAAACACGCGGATCCTGGTGGAGCGGGTCGGATCGGTCCATGGGTCCTTTAATCAAAACGCCATCGTTTAATAGCATTATAAATTCAAATTTTTAAACCCAAAATTTCATTTTCCTTATTTCATTAAAAAAAACCCAAAAAATTCTCTCAAAATCCCCTTATTTTTTCAAGGCCGGCCAACAAGGACCTTAGCCACCGCCGTCGCTCAGTCGTCACGCACCACCGCCCACCGTTCCTCAGGTGCCCACGCCGGTTTTTCCATGCCCACGCGCCGTCTGAATTTGAAGGTAAAAACTTCATTTTCTTTTATTCTTTCTTTTCTTCCCTTGTCTTTTAAGACCAGATCCGATTTTGCACCAGATCTAAACACTTTAAAACCTTTTCTTTCTTTTTTTAAAAGCTTTTTTTTGTTTAAAACCTAAAGAGATTTAGTGTTTAGTACAAAACTGTTTCGGTGGCTTCATGCTTTTGTTTTTATTTGTTTTTATATTTTAAATCTTTGAAATCCATGTTAGTCCCTTCCTGTGTTTTTCTTTGCAGATTCGCACAGGATGAAGCACGATGGTGTTCAGAGATGACCCCGGTGTGGCTCCAGCGACGGCGGCTTCAAACAAAAGGGGGAGACTTTTCGTATATTTTATTACTATAAATATTATATTTATTATTAAATCCATTTATTATTATTATCATTATTAAAATATTTAATATATATATTTATTGCTTTTTCGAAACGAAATATTAATAAAAAGTAATTAATGGTGACCGAAGCGTTCAATGCATGCATTAATGCCTTTTGAGAAACTGGTAGGATTGGAATTTTAGATTATAAATGACAATGAATGTGCATTAAAGGTACCTGGGGAATTAAATGCCTTGTGAATCTAACCTGTATCTGTTTCTGCTGCTTGGTATGTTCGTTCAAGTGTTGGATGTTGATAATCGAACTAAATATGTGAATAGATTGCTAAGAGGCTTGAGTTTAATTTGATTCTTTTCCAAAAAGGGTCAGTACCCTTTTACAAATGTTTGATTCGGCTTTTATAGCCATGTTTTACAATCATACTGTTTTTGTATTTTTCTCATAAATGCATGTCTTGTTTTCCTTTGCAGGTTTGGCTATGGTGGCTTGTTAGCAGTGGCGGTGACAGTAGCAGAAGCAAGTTGAAGCTGGAGGTGGCCACTTGATTGCTGATGTGGCGCGTTCTGAAAGGCTGAGATGAAAGGTGGTTGGTAACAAGTTACTGCCATGCTTTGACTTGATTTCGGGCCATTTGAATTGGGCCAAATTGGGTCAAAGGTTGCAAAAGTTTGGGTCATGAGTTTAAAATTTGGGCTTGAAGTTGGGTTTGTAGTTTGGACATTAATTTGGGCCTGTCAAATTGTATTTGGACTTTTAAATTAATTTTAATTTACAATAAATTTAAATTTAAAGTAAATTTAAACTCAAAAATGAATTTAAATTTAGAACAAATTCAAACTTAAAGTAAATTAAAATTAAAAATTGGACTCAGTGTTGGGCCCGGTCAAAATTGGGCTTCAACATTAAGTATTTTCGTTATGTTTCCATAGTATATAGTCTAGATTTCTTTTTTGAATAAATTATGGAACCTAAGTGTTAAAATGTCGTTTTATTTGTCTTTAAGGCCATATGAGGCCTAAAGGTGAGCTAATGTACTTGCTGAGTGTGTAAGAGACCACAAGAAGTGTAATAATAGGAGTTTGATCACTTCGTCACGACATAAGCTAAGCAACGTCGCAACCAAGGGACCAGACTTGAGGAACTCGAGGACTGATTTCTTTGTCGCGACATACATGGGCTATGTCACGACAACGCTTGTAGGATGATGCTTCAAATGGAGATCGATGTCTTTGTCGTGACATAGGACCTGGTGTGTCGCGACATCGATCCCTAGACATAGATCTCACACTTAATGAAGGGTGTTTTAGTCTTTACAATGCTACTTAAACACGAGGAATGATAGTTGACCTAGGGTTGAGAAAAACGACCATCTAAAGCTATAAATAGGACCTTTAGCGTTAGGGTTTGACACACTATTCATTAGATTTTAGTTTTTAGTTTCATTTGTATTTTTATTTTTTGAAACAAGATTGTAAAAACTCGCGTAAACAATCAAGGAGTTTTTCTCGACAGATCGCTAATACAATTTTAGTTTCTTTTCCATTCTATTCTTCCATTATATGTTTTCATATATTGTTTTAGTAATGATCAAAGAAATCATAAGGAATTAATTTCATTTTGAGGGAATTAGGGAGTGGACGTATGAATAATTATTTTTTGTTTTACAGGGATTTTACCTTTCGGATCAGCTGTTTGGGAAAGGAAGAACGTTGAACAAACACTAGGCTTGACAACCCTAGAAAGTCATCACAGTGGGAATGAACCCAAAATTGGTATTGCCCATTCGTTAAACCTTTTCCCCAAACCAATTTAGATTTTGACATCTAGCGATAAGTAATCTCTTTCAACTTGCTATGCTGGCGGAAGATCGAGAGATCCAACTGGAATAGTGACTAGTTGATTGGAAGAAAATCCACAAAACCCAAAAATTGAGGAACTCATACGGAAATGACCTAATATCCCCAAAGCCGTTTATAAGATTTTCTACAACTCCAACTTTGCCTTTATTTTCTATTTTATTTTATGCTTTCCAACACTTCTTTTATTTTTCGTACTATAAACCCTAAAATAAGTACTAATTAATTTTATTTTTTGTAGGGATTTTATTTACTATCGCTTACACTTTCTTTGGGTACGATCCTTAGAGTACTACCAACTGTTCCGTTGTAACACATTATATTTAAAACCTGACTCATATACTTACGGAAAGCCGAAATCTACACCGAACGGGAGTACGTTCAGGAGCGGTCAAGTTGTTAGCGCCGTTGCTGAGGAGGAAACGCTTTAGTAAATTTTATTTTTTTCATTGTTAATAAAATAATTAGAAAAATTTTAGGTTATAGATACGATCATCTTTAAATTTCTACTTTTAATTTTATTTCTTTTCTTACATCTACTAATAAATTGGAGAAAAATGCATTAGGGATGTTTTTTTTATTTAGAATGGTTATAATATAGTATTTCTAGACCATTAATTTATCAAAATAATTTTGAATTAAATCCATCCTTAATATCTTGGATTACTAACAATTTTAGTTTTTCTGATCCCTTGACAGAAGATCCTATCGCATTTTTATGAAAATTCGATGCAATTTGTAGCACAGTTTCTTATGTAGGGGTGGCCCTAGGTGTGATTCGATTGTTGTTAATTCCTTTTGCCTTATACGGAAAGGCTAAATCATGGTTGGATTCTTTACCTCCAAACACTATTACTACTTGGAAAGAATTTTTCCATATGTTTTTTCAACGAATGATTTCTATGCCCAAGGTTATGCAGAGATATATACAAATGTTTCAATTTAGGCAAAAAATAACGGAAACATTAGGACAAGCTTGGGAAAGATTCAAAGTCATACTTCAATCCATATTAGGCGGAGGGATTCATATTGCTATACAACTTCAGCACTTTTATGACGGGTTAAGTACGGAAAATTGACACAAGGTCGATATAATGATTAGAGGAAGCATTTGGACTAGGACATGGCAAGATGTTACAGATATATTGGAAGTAGCAAGTGCAAATGAAATATTTTGGGAAGAGCGATCGGAACCTCCAAAGGAGATTCATAACCATGTTTGCAACCAGCTTGTGACTAATAATTGCAAAGAAGAAGATTCCGAGGATGAGGAACTTATGGAAGAAGAGATAAATGAGGAATCTTTAACAACTTAATTAGAGTGGTGGTAGCAAAGTAAAGGATTGTGGATCAATTGATGCCAAATGCTACTAAAATGGTACCATTAATTGTGAGGCCACTAGAAGTGGAGTTAAAACCATTACCAGAAAATTTAAATTATGGATATTTAGGTGGGAGAAATACTTTACCTGTTATACTTGCATCAAGATTGAGTAACTCACAAGAAGAAGCTTTGTTGGATGTGCTTAAACACCTTAAAAAGGCTATTGGGTGGACAATCATTGATATAAAAGGGATAAACCCAACCTTCTGTCAACACGAAATTAGATTGGAAGAAGGAAAGAAGCAAGTTGTTGACACACAAAAAGGACTTAATCCGACCATGAAGGAAGTAGTGAAAAAGGAATTGGTAAAATGGTTAGATGGAGGAATAGTTTTTGCCATTTTCAATAGTGAATGGGTAAGTCTTATGCAATGTGTACCGAAAAAAGGTGGGTTAACAGTTGTAGAGAATGATCGCAACGAGCTAATCCCTACAAGAATAGTTATTGGGTGGAGAGTCTGTATTGATTATAGAAAATTAGATGATGCAACAAAAAAAAGATCACTTTCCACTACCTTTCATTGATCAAATGCTGGACAGGTTGGTAAGTAAAGAATATTACTGTTTCTTGGATGGGTATTTAAGGTATCATCAAATCCCAATACATCCCGATGATCAGGAAGAAACAAATTTTACATGCCCTTTTGGGACATATGCTTTTAAACGTATGTCTTTTGGACTTTGTAATGCACCAGCTACTTTTATGAGATGTATGATCACTATTTTTGTAGATATGCTAGAAGAAGGGTTAGATGTTTTCATGGATGATTTCTCGGTATATGGAGACTATTTTAACTGAGAAAATTGTCATTTCATGGTAAGAGAAGGGTTAGTTTTAGGGCATCAAATATCACAGAGAGGATTAGAAGTGGATAAAGTAAAGACCGAGGTAATAAAAAACCTACCACATCCCACAAATGTTAAAGGTATTCGAAATTTTTTGGGACACGTCGGGTTTTATAAAAGGTTTATAGAAGATTTGCTCTCATTTCTAAACCGTTAAATTTATTGCTGCAAAAAGATGTTCCATTCTTTTTTTGTAATGATTGCATTAAAGCTTTTGAGACGATAAAAGAGAAGCTAATAATTGCTCCCATTATTATCACACCAAATTGGAATAAACCTTTTATTATTATGTGTGATGCCAGTGATTACGCTATAGATGCTGTCTTAGGACAAAAGAAAGACAATCTATTTGGGGCAATTCATTATGCTAGCAAGACGCTTAACCCTGCTCAATGCAATTATACTACTACTAAGAAAGAAATGTTAACTGTAGTTTTTGCTTGTGATAAATTTCGTCCTTATTTAATGGCTAATCATGTGTATATTTACACAGATCATTCAGCTCTGAAATATGTGATGAACAAAAAAGAAACCAAAGCAAGGTTGATGAGATGGGTATTACTATTACAAGAATTTGATTGATGGATTATGGATCGAAATGGGATGGAGAACCAGTTAACAGATCATCTGTCACGATTGGAAAATCCTACTATCTCTACATCTTTGAGGGAAATAAAGGAAACTTTTACAGATGAGCAACTATTTAGAGTGGAAACTCGACTTCTAGACACAAGAGCACCGTGGTATGCAGTTTACGTGAATTATTTGGCAAAAGGAGTGTTCCCAACAAAAGCAACCTGGCAACAAAAGAAACGAATTATGCATGAGGCAAAAAAATTATATTTGGGAGGATCCTTATGTATTTAGGCAATGTGCAAACCAGTTAGTACGAAGATGTGTAGCCGAGGAAGAAATAAATGACATCCTTAAAGGGTGTCACGACTCTTCTTATGGAGGACATTTCGACGAAAAACGTATAGCTTAGAAAATCTTGCAATCCGAATTCTATTGGCCTACCATGAATCGAGATGCTCATATGTTTGTGCAAAACTGTGATCGATGCTAGTGAATGAGGAATATATCAAAAAAGGATGAAATTCCACATATGGGAGTTATTAAGGTAGGAATCTTTGATGTTTGGGGAATTGATTTCATAGGTCCTTTCCCTATCTCGTTTAGGAATCGATATATCTCTTTGGCCGTAGATCATGTTTCTAAATGGGTAGAAGCAGTGGCGTTACCTACTAACGATACCAAATTAGTGGTAAAATTCTTAGGAAGAAACATCATTTCAAGATTTGGAACTCTTAGGGCATTGATTAGTGATGAAGGCTCATATTTTTGTAGCAAACAATTTGAAGCCACTATTATGAAATACAGTATCCGACATAAGATGGCAACTACATATCATCCTCAGGCGAATGGTCAAGCAAAAGTTTCTAGTCGAGAGGTTAAACAGATCCTTGAAAAGACAGAAAATCCTAATCGCAAAGACTGGGCGGCAAAATTGGATGATGCTTTATGGGCCTATCAAACAGCATATAAAACACCTCTTGGTATATCCCCTTATAAACTCGTGTATGGGAAAAATTGTCACCTGCCTATTGAATTAGAGAAAAAAGCATATTGGGCTATTAAAGAATTAAATTTAGATCTTGAATTAGCGAAGAAAGAGAGATTGTTCCAATTATAGGAATTAGAGGAGTTTAGATTCATGTCCTAAGAAAACACGAAACTTTACAAAGAAAGAAGTAGGTTACGTCATGATGCCAAGATTCGGAAATGAAACTTTGAGCTAAGGCAGAAGGTACTCTTGTTTAATTCTAGACTCAAATTATTTCCTGGGAAACTTAAATCATAATGGATAGATCCATATATCATTAATCAGGTAAAACCATATGGAGCAGTTAAGTTGATAGGTAAGAGTGGTGAAACTTTTCTAGTTAACGGGTAAAGGATAAAGCCATATTATGGGGGAACTACAGATATAATTATTGAGGAGCAACCTTTGCAGTGCAAAATGGTATGGGATACAAAGCTAGTATTAGACTCAGACATCAGACCTTAGGAATAGAGAATAGCTCAGATTCGGAACCAGAAGGAAACTAGTCCTGATGTCGCGACGACCACATTCAACGTCGCGACAAGCCCACAGCAAGGCAACATGATTATTGGTCTCGATGTCACGACACGACACCTTTACGTCGCGACGAATAATCGTCTGTAGAACAATAATTTTGGTATCGATGTCGCGACATACCTAGTGTATGTCGCGACACACCAACGTAACAATAGCAGTACAGGTAAGACTCTAACTCCTAACAGTTTTAATTAGAACTAGATACTGTAATTTTTGAATAACATTTAACTTCTAAATTTACTAAAATTCCTACTAATCAGTCCTTAAAAATAAACATCCCTCCCATGATTATTTTTCCATTCCATAATAAAAAAACTTCAATCAAAAAGTTAAATGGCTGATTTAAGTGAAAGTGCTGCTAACCCTATTTTTGAATTCCCAGAAGATGATCCAAATAGGTATCTCCAACAACTGTAGCTGCATACTTTCATTCAGGAACAAGGGTTTGATCCTCTGATGCGAGTTTGTCGAAGTAATTGGGAAATAGTAGTCGATCATGAATGGGCTCAATTTTGTCTGCCCTACAAGGAACCGGTAAATATTTCAATAGTTCAGGAATTTTATTTAGCTCTGAAGAAATGTGAAGTCAGGAGAGCTTGTGGGCAGATTCAAGGTCCAATGAAAATTCAAGGAGTTGAAATATACTTGAATGAGGTTCAAATTTGTAGATTTTACAATATCTCATATTACTACCAAGATTATCTCCATAAAGTCAACTTAAAAGAATTTAAGAATATCGACACTAAGGAGATCCTAATTTTCTTATCAGTGGGAAAAGAAGTGTGGACCTATTGCAAAGGTACTGCAATCCCAAAAATTTTCAACCAAGAACTTATGATGCCTAAAGCCAAGATGTTGATGAAATTCATTTGTTCACGAATATTCCCACTTCTGATATGACAGAGATATGTCCAATTCATGCTATAATAACATACATAATTCTCAAGAAGAAACGGATTTGTGTAGGAAAGTGGATTCACCGAAATGTGGTGGAATGTGCAAAGAACTTAGGGAAAGGTATATTTTTTCCCTCATCTAATTTCTGCCATGTGTACAAAGGTGGGAGCACCAACGGGGAGATTTGATCCAACAATGAATCCACTAAGCAAACTCTTAGGTGATGATTGATAGATTTGGCATGATAATAAGGAATTTTTAATTTTTGAGCATGAAACTTTTTAGTTCTATAAGTTGTATTAAGTAGAGATAGAAAGGTATTATTGATACCAAACGATGTGCGAAATATAAGGAAACGAGCATGCTAGTATATATCATAGATGATAATTTTGAGAATTTGAGATGAAATTGATATTTGTGCATATTAAAGTGTTTAGGGATGACCTAAGGCATTATTTGGACACACCTAGAGCTAAAAAGTCAAACCCTATCCTAAATTTTCAATTAGTACTCATCATTGAGCCTTATGACCCTTCTTGATAAACCACACTATAAGCCTCTTTAGCCTTAAAATTAAAAATTTGTGTATACTCTTTTCTTTGGTCCTATTTTGCATGGAAATGGACGTATGGTCATTGGTATTGAGGGTAAGTAGACAGATTAAGGTGGAGGTTACAAAATAAAAATAGGAAACTTAATATAATGTATGAAGTTTAGTTTAGCCACAAAGAGAAAAATAGAAAAGATCAAAAAGAAAAGAAAACTGAGTAGAAACAAAAGAATCATGAGTAAAAAAACATGTGAATAGCAACAAAGTTATAAAGTCACTCAAATAGATGAAAAAAAGAAACAAAAAGAAAAAGAATACTCATAGGCTAGCTAAGAGAATTACTTTATAATTGAGAGTTCCTAAAATGGAGATAAAAGGATGGTGAGAGAAGGAGAAATAAGGGGGTGAGATGAAGTAGGACATAAAAGGGAAGAATAGGGAACAATATAATGTGCCAAACTATTTTCGTGTTTGTAACTTTTTGTGTTTGACTGTTCTTTTAAATTAATACTTATCTTAAGCCTCAACACGTTACAATCCGAAAAGCCCTATGTGACTTAAACAACTTTATGCATGAATAGATATGGAAATTGTATGATCTCACTGTGGTTGTCTACATTGTACTAGGATAATTAAAATACTTATATTTGGTATTGATGAATATATATTGATAAAACCTTAATATGTTTATTTTCTATAACTTACTGAACTTATATTGTTTCTAATAAAAATGGTAAAGTTGCTTAATTATCATATCAAAAGGATTAAGAAATGTATGATGCCTAAACTACATGTTATGAGCCACTCTTTGTATAGCTATGAAATCAAGCTCTTCATTTTTCTTTATTTTTGTTTTGTTTGCTTGAGGACAAGCAAAGACTTAAGTGTATGGGAGTTTGATTTGTCGGTTTCATACCCAACAGATTGAACTATTTTTCACACTTGAAGAGCTTGAAATTAAGTATTTTCATTATGTTTCCATAGGATTTAGTCTAGATTTCTTATTTGAATAAATTGTGTAACCTAAGTGTTAAAATATCATTTTATTTGTCTTTAAGGCCGATGAGGCCTAAAGGTTAGCTAATGTACTTGGTGAGTGTGCAAGAGACCTCAAGAAGTGTAATAATAGAAGTCTGATCACTTTATCACGACATAAGCCGAGCAACGTTGCAACCAAAAGACCAAACTTGAGGAACTCGAGGATTGACTTCTTTGTCACGATATATATGGGCTATGTCACCACAACACTTGTAGGATGACTGATCGGTGTTTTTATGATACAACGATTGTGCAAGCATACACACGTCGATGCAAGTATAGTCATAGACAGAGCTATCAGATATCGATCCCATGAGGAAATGGTTCTTGATGTTTTAATGTCGGAGCAATCAGTACTAAAAATTAGTGTAATGCGAGTAAGGATGTCAGCGCAATCATATCAGATCTGCATACTAAAATAATCATTACTGTTAACGCAATTAGAGTTAAATATCAGAGGTTAAATGTCAGTGTACTGAAAATAAATCCAAGTGTGTTTAGTGTTGAGTGCTAAAAATTTAAATGCAGGAAATATAAAAGTGATAAAGTGTAAAAGGGTGGAAGTGGTTCACTGATTCTATAGGTTGCAATGCTGAATGCGTCGACAAGGTAGAGTGTAGATGAATTGTCGCAGCAATGAAGTCCCTTCGAGTTCTTACCCACAATAGCTCCCTATTTAATCCCGGCTCAACTACACTATTCTACCTTTCTGTGCAAGCAATGATGTGTATCCAAGAATAAGTAACTGGAGTCTGTCCTAGTCCCGAGCAGCTCTGGCCTAACCCACTTGTTAATCTAACCTGTCACCGCATCTCTCGATGTCGGTGTATTACAATTTCACTTTTGTGTTTAGAGCGATTAAATCCAAGAATAAACGGACAAGCAATGTAAAGTAAGAATAAAAATGATATAACATTAAAAGATACTCTCGTATTCATTTAACATCATCAGAATTCATCACCGTTCAAGAAAAATTAACGAGTACAACGAAGTTTACTATCTCTAGATTACTAGGCTTACTCCCTAATTATTCCTCTTGCTTGGCATCTAGCACTTCTCGTCAGAAGCAGTTGAAGGCTTGTTTCATCAATTCATCGATTCCAGCTCAAATCTTCAATTCACACAGAATTTCTAGAATTAAATCCCCTTTTCTCTTGATACCTTATTCTTTCTTTGTTCTTCTATTTATAACCTCTAAAATGTTACAGGATTTAGCTTTCATTTTTAGATCCAGATCTAGATCTTGCAGCTGTCAAAATTAGTTAAATTACAGCTGTGCACTCACGCAGTTCTAGTGTATTCTTTAGAGATCTGTAGATTGTCGCTGTATCGTTGAACGCATTCTGAAAGAATAATTGTGGCGACATCTGTGAAATTCTTGTGTCTAGTGCTTCCAATTGTGAATTAAGCTTGATTCCTCTCAATTGAGGTTCAGTTTCAATGCGGCGACAATTCGTAGTCGCAATGTTCAGCAAATCTTGTGGCTGCAACTGTCCAATATTCCATTCCTAGAGTAATTTCCTGTACTAACAATATTAAGACGCAATATATCGACTGCTTGCGTCGACATTAGTACAAAAATATGTAAAAATAACAAGAATTCAAACTATCCAACAATGAATTGGAAAACAAGTAAACTAAGTATAAAATGCTAATGACATCATACCCCCAAACTTTAGTTTTTACTTGTCCTCAAGCAAATAAAAATTAAAAAGTAACAATTAGAAATGTCACCATAATATTTATTCACACAACTTGAATTCTCTAAATTTCTAATGTTCAAATTGCATTCATATAATAGAATGATGCGTTGACAATTTATCAGTAAGAACAACTAAGACTGCAACTTCATCAATTTATTCTCTTTTTCTTTTCTTTCTTCTTTTTTTTTTTCATTTTTGTCATTCAAGTGATTGAGAGATGTCATTGTATTACTCTACCATTATTCTTGAGCAGTAACGATGGGTGCAACAAACCCACAGGAGGCATGTAATTGCGTCGACACACACACTTGCAGATATAGCCTTTGGCTAAATAAGTTTTCTTTTTTTTAACTGCAGCGGAGTGTTCCCCCTTAATAATCACGATGCACTCATATTGGAGTGTCTTTTATTCATACAATGTCGCAGTACTGGCCAATGAGTTCAAGATTCAAACATAAACACTATACATTCATTATTAAAATAATTTCAATCATTCATTCCAAAATAGCAGATTCATCATTCATTCATACTCATCTAATTTCCACATCAGCATTCAAACAATTCAAGAATTATGCATTAAAATAAAAATTGTGGTCACATTTTTGTTGAAAATTGTCAAATTTTCATTACTGAAGAAAAATAAAAATCAAATAAGAAGATGTAGTTGCATTTCCAAGTCACATTAATTCCCCCCAAACTTAATCTCTGCATTGTCCCCAATGCACTGACAATAGTTATACAAAATGTATGGAAAATGCAACGATAATGCTCTACACCTAAAAAAATGCAGTGACAATAAAAATGCAAGCACAATAAAATGCAAGAATGCTAACTAAAAAGGGATGTACCAACTTATTCAGCAGCAGTCGATACAGAGGCTACTTTTGTTTTCTTCTTTTTCTTTTTCGGGAGCTCCTCCTCGTCTCGGTGTTTTCTCTTTTTCTTATCTTTGCGCCGCTTTCTTTTCTTATCCCTCGAACCAATCGGATCGACGGATTACTCCTCTTCAGCAAGTTGGGTGGTGGCCTCATCGATATTCACATTGGATGGATGAATTTCAACCAGCGGAGCCACATAAGGCACAATTGCTAACGGGTTAGGTTCTTTTGCAATGCTGGTGACTACCTTAGCCTGACTCGCATCAAGTGGAGTCTCGTCTGAGCTTGATGCGCCCGCAACATCCTCAACAATTATTGTGGGGATATCATGTTCCTTCTCGTCCTACACCAGGTCAGGTTCGGTGTCAATGTGTTCATCATCCTTCGCTTCGTCCTTCTCTTCATCCTTTTGTTCTTCATCCTTCTCTGTATGATCATCCTTATTTATCTCCTTTTTCTCAAATTGAATAGGTTTAGTTGGGCTAATGTCAGCATATTCGACTGTAACAACATCTTCATTCAGCACAGCCTCCCTTTTCTCCATATTCACCCCTAAGCTATTTGAGAACTCATCTTCAAAAAAATGAGCAATGTTACGATACAGCAAATCATCATCTGGCGACTGCTCCCCATCGTTATCATCATTAGAAACATGGATGTGAGTGGGTATAGGGGTGGGCCTACCATCAAGAGTAGGTTCTTCAGATGAGGAATATTGCATTGGGCGGTAGATGGTCGAAAATTTTGGGAAGTCTATAAGTAGGTTCTGAGTGATTTGGCGCAATGCAGTGACAAGAGTTTCATTCTATGCCTTGGAATATGCATAGAATTTATGGAGCCGAAATTCCATGTCATCCACTATACTATCAGTGTGGATAGATCGTCTGTCGAGGTGTTCCAAGTATGACTCCATCAGGGCCAGTGTTTGTCATTTGTACCATTATCGGCGCATCAGATTTGTCGGCTTTCTTTTTACCTTTCCATTTTTCCTTTTCCTTGGAGGTCACTTTGGCCATCGATGTGTCCTGGCCCCTTGTCATCCGCTCGATGAAAATATCATTAATTGGGCCTATATTATCCATGACTTCCTCATCCTCTCTTGGCACAATACCTTTATGTTGGCAAAGAAGCATAATAAAAGATGGGAAAGGGATAATACTAGTTTGCTTCCCCATTGCCCCCGCAATCTGGGCATGTATCAGCTCACCAATGTCGATGTGATGATGATGCAAGATGGAACGTAACAAACACATTTGGTCCAGAGTGGTCGTAGTACTATACGTAGAAGGCATCACTCGACTATTAACAAAGTGAAACCATACCTTGCAGAAGGTTGTCTGGTAACGTCTATGCATTATGAAATTGTGGAATCCACTGCTCGTCCATGTGGCATTATCGACGCAAAGGTCAGTCATCATCTCAGTAAGACTATAGTAAGATGTTGTTGTGTGCCACACTCCATGGCAAAGTCCTTCTCGAACAAAAACAAATTCTTGTTCATGATCCACCAAGTTTGCATAAAATTCTTGAACCAAAGTAAGGGAATAACCAGAGGGGTGATCATAAATAAAACTCCCACCCTAAACGACTGATAGTGTGATGGACTTGTTTCCCAAGGGGCAACTGCAGAGACAACTAGAGGCATTACTCAGGATGGATATTGCGTTTAAGCATAGTGTTGTGATATCTTTCTTTGGCCGCAGTTGTGAGAAATAGTACTGGGCCTGAGGGTGGTGGTGCCATGGATAGAATCTCGATAGGGGTGGTTGGAGTAGTTTTAGATAAAGGTTTAGGATTAGCTTTAAAAGTGCGAGTCTTAGCCATGATTGGAAGAAAAAGAATATAAAGAAAAGTTACAGAAGGATATTGCTTCGAAATAGAAGACAAAGAATCTGCAGATGGTTTGAGGAGATGTTTGCAGGAACAATGGCGATAGTGAAGAAGAAAGGTAACTGTAATGGGGGATTATATAACCTAGGTGTAATAAGTGGAAAAACACGGGGAAACGTTATGTCTGTAGCCATTAATTGCCAAGCTGCAGATTGTACTATTTTGATTTAATCCAATGGCTGGGGTGAAATAAAATCAATCGGCGCGATTCTTGCCCAAAAAGTAATGCTGACTCATCGCAGAATGCGCCGACATAATGTGCTTCTATGCGTTGAAAAAAAGAGGATTTTTATTTCTCTAAGAATCTGAAACAACACAAACAAAAGTAAAGCAGATAAAAGAAAATGAATGAATGCATCGACATTATTTAAATATCACCAGGTTGACAGTTTTGTCTAGTTCACGGACATTTGGGCTGACGTAGTATTTGAGACATTAACCATTCACTTTAAATTGTTGGCTATCCTATAAGTTTTCTATTGTCACCGCACCACTAAGGAATGCTTCGACAACTCGGAATGGACCGGACCACCTTGATCGCAATTTTCTTGGGTGCAGTTTCAAACATGAGTTAAATAGGAGTACCGATTGCCCAGGATGAAATTATCGACGTAATATGAGGTTATCGTGCCATTTTTCATCTTTTCCTTGTATATTACCTCATTCTCGTAAGCATGGCTTCGGATCTCCTCTAATTCTGTGATGTCCAACATTCTTTTCTTACCAGCTGCATCATAATCTAAATTTACTTGCTTAATTACCCACATGGCTTTATGTTCCAGCTCAACAGGTAGGTGACATGATTTTTCAAATACTAGCTGATATGGCGACATCCCCAAGGGAGTTTTGTAAGCAGTACGAGGTGCCCACAATGCATCAGGTAATCGTATAGATCAGTATTTCCTAGATGGGTTAACCACCTTTTCAAGTATTCCTTTAATTTATCAATTGGAGACTTCGGTCTGACCAATAGTTTGTGGGTGATATGCGGTGGCCATTCGATGCTTCACACCATATTGTTTCAATGCAGTTGCCACCTGTTTATTATAGAAATGAGTGCCTTGGTCGCTAATCAACGCTCGCAGTGTTCCAAACCGTGTGAGAATGTACGTGTGAAAGAATTTCAACACTGTCCGAGCGTCGTCTTTTGGTACCATAATAGCTTCAATCCATTTGGAAACGTAGTCAATAGCTACTAGTATATACATATTTCCAAAAGAGTTTGGAAATGGTCCCATGAAATCAATACCCCAAACATCGAAAAGTTCTACCTTAATGATAGGTTATTGGAGCATCTCATTGCGACAAGAAATGGAACCAGTACATTGATAACGATCATACTATTGCACGAAATTGTAAGCATCTCAAAACAAATTGGTCCAATAGAATCCAGATTGCAGGACCTTTGCAACATTGTTCCAACAAAATGACCTTCGTAAAGGGCATCGTGGTAATGTCGCAGTATTGACATCATTTTTTCTTCAGGAACACAATGTCAAACTATATTGTTAGTGCATACCTTGAATAGGTATGGTTCGTTCCAATGATATTTAGCAGCATCGCGTATGAACCTAATTTTTTTATAACCAGTTGCACTCATGGGTAGCTTTCCACACACAAGATAATTGACTACATCAACATACCATGGCGATGTGTTGACAGTGAATAGTTACTCGTCAAGAAATGCTTCGATAATTTAAGTTTTTTGTCCATCTTCGCTTCCACTTTCCAGTCGAGACAAATGGTCAGCAACCTAATTCTTAGATCCCTTTCTATCTTTGATTTCAACATCAAACTCTTGGAGGAGTATGATCCACTAATAAGTCTAGGTTTAGCATCTTTTTTTGTTGAAAAGGTATCCCAAAGCTGAGTGATTCATGTAGACTGTAGTCTTTGCACCGATAAGATAAGAGCGAAACTTGTCAAATGCGAAGACCACTACTAGTAACTCTTTTTCAATTGTGGTGTAATGAACCTACATTTTAGTTAGTGTTTTACTAGCATAGTAAATAGCATGAAATACCTTTTATTTCCTTTGTCCGAGAATAGCTCCTACAGCAAAATCGCTAGCGTCGCATATTAAATTGAATGGTTGCGTCCAATCAGGTGCGACGACAATCAGAGCTTGCACCAACTTTGTCTTTCTTGTTGTAAATGCATCCAGACAGATGTCGTCGAATACAAACTTTTTATTTTGTTCTAATAAAGAACATTAAGGTTTAGCTATCTTGGAGAAATATTTGATAAATCTTCTATAAAAACCCGTGTGTCCAAGAAAGATTCTTATTGCTCTGACAGTTGTATGTGGTGGTAATTTTTCAATGATCTCTACCTTTGCTCTATCGACCCTAATGCCTTGACAAGAAATGCGATGGCCAAGGACAATACCTTCAGTTGCCATGAAATGACATTTTTCCCAATTCAGAACCAAGTTTGTTTCCTCGCATCTTCTCAAAACATTTGCCAAGTTGTCGGCGCATTGGTCGAAACTCTGTCCATAGATCGAAAATTCATCCATGAATACTTCGAGTGAGTCTTCAATCATATCTGAGAATATCGTCATCATACATCTCTAAAACGTTGCTAGCGTATTACACAAGCCAAACGACACCCATTGGAAAGCAAAAGTCCCAAAAGGGCATGTAAATGTGGTTTTTGCTTGATCTTCCGACGTAATAGCTATTTGGTTGTATCCAGAGTAGCCATCCAGGAAGCAATAATAGGCTTTACTAGCTACTCGATCGATGAAAGGTAGCGAGAAATGATCCTTATTTGTGGCCGTATTCAACCGTCAATAATCCATGCACACACGCCATCCATTTGCGATAAAAGTAGGGATCAACTCGTTTTTATCATTGGTCATAATAGTAAAACCACTTTTTTTAGGAACACATTGAATGTGGCTTACCCAATTATTGTCAAAAATAGGGTATATTATGCCCGCATCCAACCATTTGATGATTTCCTTCTTCACCACTTCTTTCATTTTCTCATTGAGTCGTCTTTGTTGTTCAATGGATTGCTTCCCGTCTTCTTCTAACCTTATCTTATGCATGCAGAAAGAGGGACTAATGCCTTTGATGTTTGCGATGCTCCAAGCTATGGCTTTCTTGTGTTCTTTTAAAATTATGATAATTTTTTCTTCTTGTATTGCATTGAGGGATATGTTGATAATAACTCCAAGGAATACATATTTCAAATGTGTCGACAATGGTTTTAACTCCAAGGTAAGAGCTTGCTCTATAGACTGTTAAAGATTGGAATTGTCCTGTTAAACAAATCCAACAACTCCAATTGCCAATATATTTGCAACTTACAATTGTTCACCTCCTCTTAGTCAACACAGTCTTCTAGGATATCATCAGTAGATGTCGTCGCATCAATATCAGACAATGTTGAATTCCTGGTATGAAATTCTTCAAAAATAATTTCGTCCAACACATCAACGTGGTGACATTGTTCTTTGGGCCCTGACAGTGCTGCCTCGCACACACTGAAGGTTACGTGGTCATTATTATGGCGCATCACTAGTTCTCCCTTAAACACGTCGATAAGTGTTCGTCCCGTTGCTAAAAATGGCCTTCCCAAGATAATGGGTACCTCCTTATTAACTTCGCTATCTAGGATGATAAAATCAGCAAGGAACACCAACTTATCAACTTGAACAAGAACATCTTTGATTTGTCCCTCCAGTTGTGCTAGAGATCTATCCGCTAATTGTAATGTCACTGCAGTAGGCTTCATTGATCCGATTCCTAGCTTCTTGAAAGTAGACAAAGGTATTAGGTTAATGCTAGCTCCTAAATCACATAATGCTTTACCTAAGTAATGATCTCCAATGGAGCATGGAATTGTGAAGCTACTAGAATCTTTCATCTTAGTTGGCAACTTGTTTGTGAGTACAGCGCTACACCCCTCTGTGATCGTAATCGTCCCGATGTCGGATAGTTTCTTTTTCTTTGATAGCAGCTCCTTCATGTATTTCCCATAACTTGGTATCTGCACAAGAGCATCTATTAGCGGTATACTAATGTGTAATTGCTTCAAAGTAGAAACAAACTTTTGGTAATCTTTGTCATGGACTTTTTCTTTGAAACATTGGGAAAACGGTAAAGGTATGGTGGCATAGGGTTGCTGTGGATGTATTGGTTACTTCGACTGTGGTGTTTGTGTTGACAACTTAATTGGAGAATCCGTAGGCGTAGATTGTACGTCAATCGATTCTTCAGTTATAACCTCGTCTTGTTGCTTCGAAATGGATGCTTCGACATGGTTTTGGTTAGAATTACTTATCTCTACTGTTTGTTTGCCACTCTTTAGCATCATTGCTTTGCAATGCTCCTTCCCTCTTTGCATAGGATTTTCAGTGTCACTAGGAAAAGTGCCTAGTAATCTGGAGTTAAGATTAGAGGCCCATTGTCCAAGCTGGGCTTCCAATGCTCATATAAAAGAAGAATTGCCTTACACTATCGCCTCAGTTCTTGTGATATATTCACGCATCATAGCCTCAAGCGCAGTCATAAGGTCTACCTTTGGTTGAGCAAATTGCTTCTGTTGATTTGGATGAGGTTGTCCTTGCATTTGTGGTTGCAAGCTTGATTATGGCGGTAATCGCGATTGTGGTTGCAATTGACTATGTGACTGCATCGATTCAGAACGAAGATGTACTTGTGAATTCTGATGATAGTTCTGTGATTAACTATTACTGTAACCTCCTTGCTTATAACCTTCTTGGTTCGAAGAATTTCCATATCAAAATGTGAAAGTATTCTGATTCCGCAAGGTTGCTGCGAACGATTGTTGTAAGAGTTACCAAATGAACCCCCTCGGATGTTGTTGACATAATATGCATTTTTTGCATGCTGTGGGCAGTCTTCATAGCTGTGGTTATCGCCACAAATCTCACACGAAAATATCAGCGCATCTATTTGCTGGGCCATTTGTATAGGAACAATATTGCTCGTTCCATTCATGTTCTTAATGATGTTGGCCAAGGAAGATACCTGCGCTGACAATGCAGAAATGGAATCTAATTCAAGAACTCCATGGTTAGTTTCACCTGTGCAGAACGAGAAATCGGATATTGGTAATCATTTTGGGATATCCTCTCTAGAATTCGAACAGCTTCATCATATGTGTAATCCAACAATGGACCGTTTGTAGATGCCTCGACAAGATTCCTTGTCTGAGCATTCAAACCATTATAAAATATCTCAATCTGGGTCTCTTGTTGAATCCCATTCATTAGGTAGCGTCGAAGCAAGGCTTTGTAGCACTCCCATGTTGTGTGTAAATTCTCGTCATTGAGTTGATGATATGCAATGATTTCATTTTGCAACCTTGCATTCATTGTCGACGGATTAAATCTCAAAACAAACTATGTTGCCAATGCATTCCAGGATGTAATGGATCCAGCCGGCAAACCTAAAAACCATGTTCGTGCTTTTCCTTGCAATGAGTAAGGAAATAATTGCATTTTCAAGGCATCATCAGGGACACCATGTTGACTGAAAGATGCACAAATGAGTAAGAACGATTTTAAATGTTCGTGTGCGTCTTCATGCAGAAAACCTGAATATTGCCCATTTGAGTTGATCATTTGAAACATCACCGGTTTTAATTCAAAGTAACTAGCTTGAATAGCTAGTCTCACAACTCCTAGTTGCAAATCATCGAGTATAGGCACAACAAAATCTATTATTTGCCTATTCTGTATTTGTTCTTCTTGTGGGCGTGGTGGTGGTAAATCTTGTGGTAGCACTGGAGGAATGTTATCATGTGGCAGCAGTGGTGGTAGATTATTATTATTGTTGTTACCAACCATCTTCCTTTGTTCTTGCCTTCTCCTCCTAAGTGTTCTCTCAAGCTCCGGATCAAAGCTTACAATATCCTTAGGATTTCTCCTTGTGGACATACAATACCTTCAAAACCAGAAAAGAACAATAAACAAATTAATAGAAGTTAAAAATTAAGTAAGTAAAATTGATTGCAGCAACAAAAGTAAACATCGAACAAACGCCAATTTCCCCAACAACGACGCCAAAACTTGATCGGTGTTTTTACGAGACAACGATTGTGCAAGCGTACACACGTCGATGCAAGTATAGTTGATAGACAGAGCTATTAGATATCGATCCCACGAGGAAATGGTTTTCGATGTTTTAATGCTGGAGTAATCAATACTAAAAAGCAGTGTAATGCGAGTAAGGATGTCAGCGTAATTATATCAAATCTTCATACTAAAATAATCATTACTGTTAACGCAATTAGAGTTAAATATCAGAGGTTAAATGTTAGTGTACTGAAAATAAATCTAAATGTATTGAGTGTTGAGGGCTAAAAATTTAAATGCAGGAAATATAAAAGTGATCAAGTGTAAAAGGGTGGAAGTGGTTCACTGATTCTACAGGTTGCAACGCTGGATGCATCGACAAGGTAGAGTGTAGATGAATTGTCGCAGCAATGAAGTCCCTTCGAGTTTTTACCCATTATAGCTCCATATTTAATCCCGGCTCAAATACACTACTCCACCTCTCGGTGCGAGCAATGATGTGTATCCAAGAACAAGTAATTGGAGTCTATCCAAGTCCCGAGCAGCTCTCGCCTAACCCACTTGTTAATCTAACCTGTCACCGCATCTCTCAATGTCGGTGTACTGTAATTTCACTTTTGTGTTTAGAGCGGTTAAATTCAAGAATAAACGGATAAGAAATGTAAAGTAAGAATAAAAATGATATAACATTAAAAGATACTCTCGTATTCATTTAACATCATCAGAATTCATCATCGTTTAAGAAAAATTAACGAGTACAACAAAGTTTACTATCTCTAAATTACTAGGCTTACTCCCTAACTGTTCCTCTTGCTTGACATCTAGCACTTCTCGTCAGAAGCAGTTGCAGTCTTGCTTCATCAGTTCACCGATTCCAGCTCAAATCTTCAATTCACACAGAATTTCTCGAATTAAATCCCCTTTTCTCTTGATACCTTCTTCTTTCTTTGTTCTTCTATTTATAACCTCTAAAATGTTACAAGATTTAACCTTCATTTTCAGATCCAGATCTAGATCTTGCAGCTATCAAAATTAGTTAAATTACAGCTGTGCACTCACGCAATTTTAGTGTATTCTTTAGAGATCTGCAGATTGTCGCTGTATCGCTAGACGCATTCTAAAAGAATAATTGTGGCGACATCTGTGAAATTCCTGCGTTTGGTGCTTCTAGTTGTGAATTAAGCTTGATTCCTCTCAATTGAGGTTCAGTTTCAATGTGGTGACAATTCGTAGTTGCAATGTTCAGCTGATCTTGTGGCAGCAACTGTCCAATATTCCATTCCTAGACTAAGTTCCTGTACTAACAATATTAAGACGCAATATATCAGCTGCTTATGTCGACATTAGCACAAAAATATATGAAAATAACAAGAATTCAAACTATCTAACAATGAATTGGAAAACAAGTAAACTAAGTATAAAATGCTAATGATGTATGCTAAATTAACTACAAGAGGGGCAATTTAAACACTAAATTGATACGAAAATCTATGTCATTTGTAATACCATCAATGACGCTTCACATGGAGTCTGATGTCTTTGTCGCGACATAAGACCTGGTGTGTCACGACATCGACCCTTGGACGCAGATCTCACACTTAATGAAGGGCGTTCTGGTCTTTACAATGCCACTTAAACACGAGGAACGATAGTTGACCAAGGGTTGAGGAAAAACGATAATCTAAAGCTATAAATAGTACCTTTAGTATTAGGGTTTGACACACCATTCATTAGATTTTAGTTTTTAATTTCATTTGTATCTTCAGTTTTTGAAACAATATTGTAGAAACTCGCATAAACCATCGAGGAGTCTTTCCTGACAAATCGCTAATACAATTTTAGTCTCTTTTTCATTCTATTCTTTCATTATATGTTTTCATATATTGTTTTAGTAATGATCAAAGAAACCATGAAGAACTAATTTCATTTTGGGGAATTAGGGAGCGGACGTATGAATAATTAATTGTTGTTTTACAGGGATTTTACCTTTCGGATCAGCTGTTTGGGAAAGGAAGAACGTTGAACAAACACTACGCCTGACAACCCTAGAAAGTCATCTAGGTGGGAATGAACCCAAAATTGATATTGCCCATCCGTGAACACCTTTTCCCTAAACCGACTTAGATTGTGACATCTAGCGATAAGTAATCTCTATCAACTTGCTATGCTGGCAAAAGATCGAGAGATCCAATTGAGATAGTGACTAGTTGGTTGGAGGAAAATCCCCAAAACCTAACAATTGAGGAAATCATACGGAAACGACCTAACATCCCTAAAGTTGTTTATAAGATTTTCTACAACTCCAACTTTGCTTTTATTTTCTATTTTATTTTATCTTTTATTTTTCGTACTATGAACCCTAAAATAAGTACTAATTAATTTTATTCTTAGCAGCGATTTTATTTACTATCGCTTATGCCTCCTTTAGGTACGATCCTCAGAATACTACCAAGTGGTCCGTTGTAACACACTATATGTACAACCTGACCCTTATACTTGCAGAAAGTTGAAATCTACGCGAAACGGGAGTACGTTCGGGAGCGGTCAGTAATCATAACCAATCTTTCTAATAATCTCGTCTACTCTTAGCCCACTAACATGAGTTCCTATAAGGACAAAAACACTCGAATTTTGTATGGGGAGAAACATCTTAAGGAACCGATTGAGCATTCTACAGACAGCACCTTGACAGTTCTAATATAAAATTTTCAACATAAGAAATATAAAGAGAATATATGGAACTTACAGGGTTCTATCAAGAGGGTCATCACCTTTTTTAACATTTTTGTTCTTCATGTGTTCATCAGCTATCTCAACGTGCACTTTAGCACCACTTCCTGAAGAATGGTCCTTACCCTCTAAAATGTATTAATTGGTTTATGTGGAAATTATGAAAGTTTTATGGTAAAAAGTTCATTGATTCTAGTTTCAGAAACAACAAGCGGATCCTAATTTCAAGTTTTGTAGAAAAATATAAAACAATTTAGTGACTACTACTCGAACGGATAGTTTTACTAAAAGTATACATGTGATTCGTGTAATCATAATTAATGTTAATGTTACATGAAAGCATGTTATACTAAAAGCTAAAGAATCTTATATATGTACAATAAGAATGTGGAATGGAGTGGAGGAGGAAGAACAAAATAGTAGAAGAGTTGAAATATTATGAAGTTGTTATAAGTGTTGGAATGGCTAATACATATGAGAAGTTTACAAGTATTGATGAGATAATAAGTGAATAATGATTATTAGATGAGTTAATGAAATGTTAGTTAATAAATTGAAGTATTGTGTTGAATGAAAATTGATTGGTACATGTTGGTGATGGTTATGGCATGTAAAGGAAAGAGGGAAAACTATTTTTGTAAGTGAAAGTCTTCTAATAGACTTATTTGTAAAATCTTGATAATTGTATTAATTTTACATATTTTGTTATCCTTAATTGAGTATTATATTTCATTACAAAATATTGAGGTTGAAAAGGATATATTGATTGGATTAATTGAATTGTGAAATATGTAAACATGATTTTGGTAATAAAAGGATTGAAGTACAAAAATAAGATAAGAAACAAAGTCCTTATTGCGACTTTGAGTTTTCCTTATCGCGATGTCATGAAGTGATAAGTGCTAAAACTAACATGCTTTAACCTCATTCTTAACGCGTTGTGGGTTATTATCCGATGTTAATTGTGAATTTTATACATCTAACCCTTTAAATTCATGTTTTAATGCTTACTAGGGCACATGGGAGCAAAAAGAGAGAAAAACGAGCGAAAATCGAAGTGTTAGAGCAAGTTGAATGAGCCACACGACCAGATCAGACGGTCATGTGAACCACATGAATATGTGGTAGGCTATGTCAGTTTTACGGGATTACGCATTGAACAGTGAAAAATCACGATTATTAAGTTTTTCGAGCATTCTAAGATGTATATATGACAAAAGTAAAAAGATAGGAGAGAGCTGTCAGAGAATACTTAAGAAAACGACTCAAAAAACACAATTGAAGTAGACATTGAGGCAGGTTTTCGTCAAGATTGAAGATTCCCAATTGATTTCATAGGAAGTTATCATGAGTTTCGTTTATTCTTTCAGTTATACTGTATCTTTGATTCTTCTCTTTTCAAATATGAACTAATTTTCTAAATACCTAGGGGAGATGAACCCTACGATGAATTCTGTCATTTGATTTCTATTTTACGCAGTAAATACTTAATTTCTTTGTTCTCAATTATGTGTGCTTAATTCTTGGTTTGATATTTCTAAAGTATTAAACCATGTTCGATGTGCTTAAATTGGTGGTTGAATAAACCCTATTTAATATTATATCTTACGTAATTGAATGGAGTTGCATGCAAACGTAGAAATAGGATGACATAAATCTACCAGATTAGAGTCAAATCTAAAAGGGGAATTCATAGCACGATTTAATGCGATAATAGGGGTTTTAATCAGATAGAAAATTTCAATTAATTAACCTAGAGTTAGTTGCTCATATGCTCGAAAGATATATTAGTATAATTTAGGGATTTCTATAGATCAAGATGCTAAAAATTACCCAATCTTACACCGTCTCCCCGTAAACGATGCCAACAACTTTGACCAGCTTTGCATGTGTGTATTAAAATAATGAATTTATAAAACAATTTTTAGAGCCCAGTTTTAATGGAAGCGTACAAGTTAATTGTAATATTTATAGTCCCACTAGAATATGAAGTATTCCAAGGGGTTGAACCCAAAGAAAGTGGCGATTGAATAATAATTAGCATACACGATAGAGTTTAAGTAGCTACTAATATGATTTTAGAGTACGACAAATCATAACAAGAGAATATTGCAAGAAAATTAAATATGCTACTCTAAGGACTAAATTGCAAAAAATGTAAAAATAAGGCACTATTTAATAAATAAATAATGGTGTTTGGTTGACTTTGATATGGTTCATCGATCCTCGAAAAAGGGACTTAAATCGCGTAAATTACTAAGTGGTTCCATTTTATCTTCCGATCTCAATTTTACAAACTTAGACGAATTAGTTCGAGTTTTACTTCCGCTCGCACCGGTTAATCCAGGACTAATGAATGGGTGAATAACAAGATTACCTTCCAGTCTCACTTGCCTCGATATTCCCTTAGGGGCGTGACTTCTTAAGTTTTTAGGTCTATTCAATTTAGTCTAATTTATTACGATTTAGTCCTTTATCCAAGTATTTTAGTTTACCCACATCTCCATCAACCAACCTCTTTTATGTTTAGCTACTCATGCTGAAAGTAAATGAAATGAGCATGAAAATTGAAAACCAAGCAACCTTGAAAGTAAAGCTAAAGAAAAATATGAAAATTGGGATTTTTATGTTAGAAAACTTAAAGAGCATTAAACTAAAGGCATTCAACAAGAAAATCTAAATCAATAAACATAAAAGGAACAAACTTTAACAGATTTAAAGTAAAGGAAATTGAAATACATTAAACTAAAGCTTAAAATATCTTAAAATCAAGGTACAGGGACTGAAAATGTAACACCCAAAACTCAACACCATCGCTAGTTAGGGTTTCAAGCTTACAAAACACTCACTATCAATGAAATCACAAAATCAAACCTTATTTCAATATAACACTTAACATTTAAGGTACAATTCAAATTGAACACATCATCCTCATTTACGTCATCTCAATTCGTAAGGACTTGATTGAAATACAATAGAAACATTTTACAAAACATCGAAATTCAAAGAAATAGGGGTCACATGACCATGCCCCAAATAGTGTGCATACACGAAATACCCATACACGACCGTGTCACAAACCGTGTGACAGGCCGTGTGGACATGCAAAATCACTTCACACGCCCGTGTGTGAAACCGTGTGGACACGCCCGTGTAGTGGCTCGCATGTTAGGCCGTGTACACCTACGAAAGCCAAAAAATAAGCAACAAAATTTCATGCCAATCACATAAGAAGCACCAATCTTGACACCATTGATAGCTCTACTAATACACATGATAAGCATACAATTTTCACATAAGGAAGAGGAAAAAACAAACCTATTAACCATCATCTACAAAGCATTTCGCTTTCCTTACATATATGCCTACTTAAAGAACTAGTCATGTTAACAAAATATATGTCATTCATCTAAACTATTATCATTTATACAATTCAACCAAAATCAATTATTATAGAAGACAACATCCTAGTACATGCCATACAACCAAGTGATGTAAAAACTACCGAACGAGCTCCCGAGATAGTGTGATTTCTTAAAGATGATCTGATCTTCAGACGAAAAAATGAAATCTACAAAACAACAACAAATCCATAAGTAAGCTTTTGAAGCTTAGTAAGTTCGCAGAGTTAGGTATACTTTCCAAAGACAACTTGTGCTTGTACAGAATATAGCTCTTACGAGCCCAGAACAGAGTTTAGCTCTTACGAGCCCAGAACAGAATATTGCTTCTCCAAGCTAAAATCAAAATAAATTGCTCTTTCGAGCCAGAATTAGAATTTTGACCAATTTACGATGCTGCTCGCACAAGCTGATGAGAATCCGCAACATATGTGAGACCTCAGCCATCGCTACGGTCTATATCACCCGCTCACGATGCTGCTCACACAAGCTGATGAGAATTCGCAACGCATGCAAGATCTCAGCCATCGTAAGAGTCCATATAATTAGAATCCAGTATCCATTCATTATTCACTGACTCACAAAGCTACTCACACAAGTTGTTTAGAATTTGCAACATATGCAGGATCTCAGCCATCGCATCGATTCAGATCTCCAACTCAAGGCTTGACAACTCTTTACTTTATTCAATTCTCACTTTCCCAAATCATTAAACATACATTAAATTGCTACAATAAAAAGTAATTTATATAAAGAGAATTATTAAAATGTAGAAATTATAGTACGAACTTACCAGAAAAAATTGTAGTTAAGGTTAAACTCTAGTGGCTATTCTGCTATTTTCACTTTTCCTCGGTCTGCAACATGCTTATGATCTAAATCAATAAGTCATCCAATTTTCTCATTAAATCATGAATTTTAGATCATTTCATACATTTAGGTCCTTTTGGAAAATTTACAAAATTACCCCTAACATTTCATTTTTATTCAATTTCGTCCTTAAACCTAAAATATGCAAAATAACCATTTTCACTTCAAACCCATGCCAGCTGATTGTACAAGGGTACTTCCCTAATTTCATGCATGCAATTATTTCACATCAAGTATATGTATTTTTATCATTTTAGCAATTTAGTCCTCAAACCTTAAAATCATCAAAAATCACTTTACAAAATCAATAAATCTAACAACCACACTTCCAAAACTTTCATAAACTTTCAAAAACAAGCTCATCATCAATGGAAAAATATTTAACATTTGATAGATCCACAAATTAGTCCTTAAGTTAGCTAGATTAAGCTAATATGGACTCAAAAACATAAAAATTACTAAAAACAGGACAAAAATCACCTACCAATCGAAGAACTTAGCTAGGCCGAATGTTCTTCTACTCTTCTCCAGGGTTTCGGCTTTCTAAGGAAGAAGAAAATGAAAATTATGCCTAATTTCACCTTATTTTACTTTAATCCATTTTGTTTTATAATTACCATTTTGTCCTTAGTAATTTTTAACCAAAAATCCACACTTTAAAGGCCTAAATTGTCCATCATTCTTCCTAAAGGTATTATTACCTTTTAAGGACCTCCCTAGGTCAACCCTTCCCAAATTAACATATCTAATCAATAATTCCATTATTTTTCAACCTTTACAATTTAGTCCTTTTTGCTTAGTTAGCTATCTAAATGATAAAATTTCTTAACTCAAATTTAATACGATTGTAATGACATCATAAATATTAAATAAATAAAATTTACGGATCGACTCGTCAGAGTTGTGGTCTTGAAACCACTATTTTCGACACTAGTGAAAACCGAGTTGTTACAAAAAGTGCAAATAAACCTAAGCTACAGTGATAACTAACTTAACTAACACTAAGAACATTAAGAACAAGAAGTAAATGCAGAAAAATAAACTTTAAACTAAGGTAGAAGAAAAGAAAATGAAAAACCCTAAAAAAAGTGTAAAAAACTAAGAGAAACTTAAAGAAAACTAAACCTAAAATTAAGCTAATGTGTGTCTCTCTCCTCCTCAGCAAGTTTTGGCTGTTTTAAGGTGTCTTTTAATGACTATTCATCGCAAAAAATGCACTTACACCGGCCTTGGGTGATTAATGGACGGGGTGGACATAGACTACCCTTTTTGTCCAAGTTTATCCCCTGACGAAGGCAATATCGTGATAACGAGAAGTGGATATCACGATTCCTCGATCAGTTTCGAGCCTTGGGGTCTTCTTTGAGAGATGGATATCACGATACCTAAAGACGATATCGCGATACCACTGAAAGGAGTCTCCTATCTTCAATATTGTTGGAGGTATCACAACCTCCAAGGTTGAATATCACAGTAACATTTCCTTTGGTGTCGTTCTGGCTCGTTTTTGACCTCCAACACGTCCCTACATCACTTAATCACAAGTTAGGCCTCTCAATGGCGCTATTGGCCGATTTAGGTCATAACATGGGAAAAATGAGATGTTTTCTCCTCTTATCTAATAATTTAAAAGTAATGAAAAACTACGTTGAAAATGCTATTTTACTTTATGAAAAGCTCCTTAAGTCTGTCGGAAGAGCCTAATTTGCCACATCAATTTGAGGTAGATCAATTATGCATTAACATTAAAGTCATAAGTCGATGGATATCCTGAATAAGGGATGGATGAAAGAAAGAATGTATATGAAGAAATGACAAAGACCGCAATTATGTCGAGACATCTAAGAAACCCTTAAAACTAATCGGGTGGCTATAAGATCGACCAGAAGAGGATCACTTAACGATCTATCTGCCAATAGATAAGCTAGAAAATTGAATTGGAGTCTTCCATTCCAGATTAAGAGAATTCGTCCCAAACGATCAGGGAGTTAAACATGTTTAGTTTCTTTTCATTTACTACCCCTACAAGATGGGTTATATTTTTTAGTAATGCAGTAAAGAAACTTGCTAAGTTTTTTCGAACTTACAAAATTTTGGCCTATGTTTGAAGGGCTCGTTGGATAAGAAACTCGAGGATGGGCCAAGACAAACATTATTAAACCAATGAATCATTAATTAGGTGTGAATGCACAAAAGGGGGTCCCTTCAGAGGTTTCGCCTCCGGGTTGAATGTATTGTAAATAGAATAGTCTTCTTAGAGTTTGAAATTTTGAGGTAGCCAACTTTCGTTTTAATTTAAGGTTTCTGTTGTAAGTATTATTCATTATTAAGTAATAAAGTCTGTTAGAAAATTTCTTGATTAATATTTTGATGTTAAACCAAACCAGTTCGATTGTGACCTTCAATACTCGGGCTCGACGATCGGGTCGGTTAAGGGCATTACATATCATTTTATTAATTTATTATTTTAAGAATTTGTTTATATTTCTATAGGATCAAATTGATAAATTATGTAAACATTAGAGGAATAAATTTTTTATTAGACAAATAAAAAAGCCCACGTCAACACTCCCGTCGAATTTCAAAATGTTGTTAATGTTCGATGACCAAAAAATTTGATTTTGAATAGTTTAGTGACCAAAAAATAAAAAAATTAAAAGTTCAATGATCAAAATAGAACACGGGCAATATTTTAATGATCATTTATATACTTTACCCTAAATTTAATGTTATTTTAAGTAAAATTTGAGTTCAAGTCATTTGAGAAAAAATAATGTTCTAAGAACTTTACTCTCGCTTCTAGATCGCATTCAACTCGACTTTAAATTTGATTGGAATCTAATATTACCCCCAAATACTAAAGTATCTTGTTAGAAAAGAAAAGAAAAGAAAAAAAAGGTACAAACATTTTTCTAATATCTCTCAATTTTGATATTGAGCAAATTGGTTCCTCTCAAATTTGATATTAAGCAAATTAGCCGTTTTACAAAAATGGAGCAATTTAATTCTTGTTAATTCAATAGCGAGCAACTCAGGAAAATTAATGAAGACGTTTTCTATCAATTGTATATAATTTTTATTGATATAATAATAAATTTAGCTCTCGATGTTTATATATTTTACGTAAATGTTGATGGGATGCGTAAATATTACTAACTAAATTTGTTAAATCATGACGAAATTGATAAAATATATATATGTTGCAGGCTAAAATTGTTGAATCAAGACTAAATTGATAAGATGCGTAAATTTATAAGATTAAATTTATTATTATACCGATTAAAAAATATGTTCAATTGATGAAAAATATTAATCTTGCAATTATTTTCAAAATTGATAAAAATTAAATTATTTTGATTTTTTAACGCATACCAATTTGTGTAATATCCAAATTAAGAGGGATTGGAAAGACGTTTTAAAAAAAGAAGAAGGGCAATTACTAGGCGGCGAACACAAAAATTGAAAATGTAATAAGGGACAATAATTGTTTGGTGGTGCCAACTGTAACAAGGCTGTCGGGTAACGAGTTCCTCGCTGCTTTCCCTCTCTAATAAAAAACACATCTCTTTTTGGTTATCGTACGCTTTAGTCCACAATCAAACTCCTTAATAAAGTCACCATCAAACACCCCCACGCAATTCCATAAAATAAAACATACCCCCCAGAACTTGTACTAACATCTACTCCACCACAGTCGGAAATGCACGCCAAGACGGACTCAGAGGTGACAAGCCTCGCCCCTTCATCCCCAACCAGGTCTCCACGGCGTCCAGTTTACTATGTGCAGAGCCCTTCACGTGATTCTCACGATGGAGAAAAGACAACAACCTCCTTCCATTCCACGCCGGTTATCAGCCCCATGGGGTCACCTCCCCATTCCCATTCCTCCATGGGCCGCCATTCTCGTGAGTCTTCATCCAGTCGGTTTTCAGGGTCGCTTAAACCTGGATCCCGCAAGATCTCGCCTAACGACGCTCCATCAAGGGGAGCACATCGGAAGGGGAATAAGGAGTGGAAAGAATGTGATGTGATCGAAGAAGAAGGCCTCCTTGAAGATGAAGAACGTGAGCAAGGACTCCCTCGAAGATGCTATGTTCTAGCTTTCGTTATTGGCTTCTTTCTTCTCTTCTCTTTATTTTCTTTGATCCTGTGGGGAGCTAGCAGGCCTCAAAAACCCAAGATCACAATGAAGGTAATTTGCTTTTGCTTCTCTCCTTCATTTCCAGCAAATGGGTTATGTTTGATTGGTTCTATTTCATGTTGCAGAGTATAAGATTTGAACAATTCAAGATTCAAGCAGGTTCAGATTTCACAGGTGTGGCAACTGATATGATCACTATGAATTCCACTGTGAAGATGATTTATCGTAACACTGGAACATTTTTCGGTGTCCATGTCACATCAACACCTCTGGATCTATCATATGCTCAAATCACCATTGCTTCAGGAGCCGTAAGTCCCCTTCAAAAGTCCAAAACTAATAATAGTTTCCATTTCATTAAAAAAACCTCTAAATTTTGTTTAACATTCGGCGTTTCAGATGAAGAAATTTCATCAGTCAAGAAAGAGCCAAAGGTCTTTGACTGTAACAGTGATGGGAAACAAGGTTCCTTTGTATGGGAGTGGAGCAAGTTTGAGCAGTTCAACAGGGACAACATCACTTCCAGTTTCACTTAAACTCAGCTTCGTTGTCCGATCCAGAGCTTATGTGTTGGGAAAACTGGTGAAACCGAAGTTTTACAAGAAAATCGAATGTGACGTAACTTTCGATCCCAAGAAACTCAATGTTCCCATTTCGCTGAAGAAAGCTTGCACATATGATTGACAGCTCGAATCACATAGAAAACACGTCCAACAGGCTTTTTTTTTTTTTTTTTTTTAGAAAAGATTTTGGTTAAAGGGAAGTGGGAAATGAATGAGATACAGCTAAGCGGGCAAGTTTGGAGATGAGTGGGCAGGGAGTGTGGAACGCGGTTGTGGACTTATTGTGGCTGCCCGTGAGTTAGATGAGTGACAACCACGTAAGGTGGAATTCGTTGGCTACTTTTTTTTAAATGTAAGAGTTAGAAATAATTTAAACAATATACATTTAATTTAATGTAATTCATTCTTAGTAAACAAGATTGTTATAGAAAAATAAGTTTTGAATGTTTTAGTTTAGTTTTCGGCTGTCTTTGTCTTAGATTTGTTTTATAAATTATTTCATTAAATTTAATTCATTTAAATTGAATATTAATCGAGTTTTTAAAATTGTATTTGTGATCAATTTAATTTGTCAGATCGATTGATTCAATTAGATAAATTATTAAAAATAAAAAAAAATTAGTTCAATCAATTCTTTCATTCAATTAATTTTTTAATCAATATGTCTCGATCTACTTTTAATCTAATCCACTAATCCAGTATGAATCAAACAACTATGATACTAATATAAAAATAAATTTAACATATTTTAAAATTAAATGACTTCGAATTAATTGCGACAAATGATATAAAGTTCTTCCCTAATAGTATTTGAGCGTGGTTGGAATTAAATCATCTCTTATACCATGAAGATGATAGTGAAATTTTTTTTGGGCAAAGTTTTGCAGATGTAATATTATATCCCGATTGTGTAAACAATTTTTCATGTAGTTTATTGTTTCAATTTTCAGTTGCTTCATATGTCACAATTAAACAAATGACTAACAACTTCAACATTTACAATTGGTAGTAAAACTAGACACTAGATGAAGGCATAATGATAAAATTTAGTCTTCAACATTTACATTTTTTTGTCATTTTGACTCTTCTTTTTTAGTTAGATTTGGCTGTTAACCTTTCAAATGTCAAATAACTTTTCTTCAATATAAGTTTTGATTAAACCATTATTTTTTAAAAAATGTTGGCATGGCAACTTATTTGATAGTCCATGTGCACTTCATTTTGACATGGTACTACTTGTCATATATGTAATGTTATGGCAAATTAGGTTCTTTCCTCTACTCAAGGAGCTCGTAATCAAGCATTTTCATGTTATTTTTAGTAGTTTTAAGAATTACTTAGTCTTTATTTTTAATTGAATAAAATGAGCTTTTTATGATGTTTCGTGACCAATTAGGTCAATTAGAGCTAAGGTAGTTCTAACAAGTTAATGAAGTGTGCAAAAAACAACCAAAACCAAGGAGTTAGTGGATTGGACCGAATGTAACAACATTTAGACGTCAATGTCGTGACATTGAAGCTGCTCTAACACTTAGACGAATTTTCAACCAACATCTACAAGGCAAGCAATTTGGTCTCAAAGTCACAACATTAGAAGACCAAAGTTGCAACATAGGGTTATAAAGTCGCGACATTCACTCATTAAAGTCACAACATTCGAGACAATAGCCTAAAGATGGAAGTTGATCCTAAAGTGCAGCAAAGTCACGACATTCAACCCTACTCTAGAGATTAAAGTAGACTACCTACAAAGTCGCAACATTGGACTTGGAATGTCGTGACATTGACGCTCGATAGACTTAAAATCTGCAAGGGTGTTTCCATCTATACAATCGAAATTAACTTGTAACCAAGGGTTTAGCCAACCTAATTTGGTCAAAATACATGTAGACTATAAATATAACGTTAAAACATCATATTAGGGTGCTCGATTTTTGTTTAGTTTCATAGTTTTAGATAGATTTTAGGGATTTTAACTTTCTTTATAATGCCTCAATTTTCTTGTGTTTAGATTGCTAAGGTATGTTAAGTAAACTGATTTAGTTTGATGGTTAAATGCTTTGAATGTTTGCTTTAGATCCTGAGTTTGATTACCTTGTTTTGGATTTTTCCTATTACTTTTGGCATTATGTTAAGCTTGAGCTCTTGGGCTTATCTTTTATTTTCGTTGGATTGTTGACAAGGATGAGCTTATTGGTTCGGTGGTAAGGTTTTAGCTTACCCATAGGTCTTGTGTTTTAATCTCGTTATACACAAATGTGAAATATTTTTGCTTTTGGCTATTCTTTGGGAGGTAAAGTTCAATTTAAATTCTAGAAATCTGGTGGGTTAGGATGAGGATACATTATTTTATTTTATTTGGAAGTAATCAAAATTCCTAAAAACACTCACCAAACAATAGTCCATATTTCCACTTCCTTTTCACGTTGGTTTTTCTTTTTCTTCTTTCCTCTTCTTGCTTGTAACACCTAAATCCCGAACACCGTCACTGGTTAGGATCCCGGTGTTTTCTATTTATTTAATACTGTTCATCTTTTAAAAATATCTGAATATCTTCATCTTTATTTAATACGAAACTCACTTCTCACATTTTAGATCAATATTTAATCATAACACAATTTCATCAAGGGTAAAAATGGCATTTCCAATAAGTTAGGAGACTTCTATCGGTAGCTGATGGTCAAGTATCGGTAGTAGTCAAGTCAGTGAACAATTTGGAAATTGTGCAGATTTCTATTGGTACTTGTGCTAGCTCTACCAATATAAGTTATACATCTACCGATACCAAAAGCTCTAGAGAGCAAAAATTCTCACCCTGCAACTTCTACTGATATATGCATACCAACTACCGATACATCTATGCTAAAAACTACCGATTCTTGTAATTCAACTACCGATACAGCTCAAGTCAGAGAACAACCTCTCCCCTACCCTGTACTTCTACCGGTGCATGCATAAGTTCTACCGAAACAAGTATGTAGAATCTCAAGAATTATGCCAAGACACAAGTTTAATGTCTCAAACACATCTATCACACAACATACATAACTTCTAAGTATTTACAATCATCATAAGCTTAAACATCTAAGTTGTACTTCATGCATTTACACAATCAAAACAGTAAGATTTCAACATCTTTAGTTCAACATCAAAGGTTCATATCATCCTAGTACATGTCATAAGACCAAGTGATGCAAAATCTACCGACAAACTCCGCGATAGTGTGACTTCAAGAGATGACGATGATCTGATTTCAGTCAGCAAAATAATCTACAAAACAACAACAATAACTGTGGTAAGCTTTATAGCTTAGTAAGTTCGATAGTTAAGAAATACCAACATGATAATAAGCAACAATGACTCCATCGAGCCAACGTAATTCCATTGCTCTTTGAGTTATTTACAACTCCTCTTCTTGTTCATAACTTTCCATTACTAGTACACGATGCTGTTAAGGACTCGCAACCTATGCGGTACCCCAGCCATCGTACGGTGTCTATCTGTACTGTAAACTGTTTCCTAACGATGCTGCTCACACGAGCTGTTAGGAGTATGCATAAAGCATAAGTCCTAGCCATAGTAGGACCTGTAATCCATATAGGATCCATATCTCTTTTTCGAGTCACGATGCTGCTCACATGAGCTGTCGAGGACTCGCAACACATGCGTACCCCAGCCATCGTGTCGGTATTATTTCAATGACATAAAGCCTACTATCTCTTGCGTTTCATTTCTTTAATCATTTTCAATACCGAATGCTTCCAATTTGCTGAAAATTGATAATATATATACAAGGAATATTAAGTAAGATTTACATTAAGAACTTACTGGACTGGATTGCAATTTAGGAAAGACTTTAGGGACTAATCTGCCAATTTCCTTTTTTCACGATCTGTAGAACGATCGTAGTCTACATTCATAAATCATTCAATTCTCACATTAAGTTACATAATTTATTCATTCAATACAATTTAGTCCTTTTGAGAAAATTACGATTTTACCCCTACTAGTTTCCTTTTATTCAATCTAGTCCTTTCAACACAAAACATGCAAAATAACCATTTTTTTACACAACCAACCATAGCCGAATTCTCTTGGGTGTCCATTCAACCCATTCACACATTTATTTTGACAACAATACATGTAACTTCACCATTTTCACATTTTAGTCCTTAAACCCTAATTTCATCAAAAATCACTTTACAAAAAGATTTAATCCAAGTATCAAACATTAAAATATATCAAAAGCTTTCAAGAACAAGCAATTTCAACAATGGAAAGTTTTCTAAGATTTGACAGATTCAGAAATTAGTCCTTGCATAAGCTAGATTAAGTTGATATGGACTCAAAAACATAAAAATTACTAAAAACGGTAAGGGTTTGCTTACCCAAATCAAAGCCCAAAGATTGGAATTGAAAACCCTAAGTTTCCCCCTTTATGCCGTGTGAAGAAGAAAGAAGAAAGAAAATGAAATGAAATTCTCAATTTCTTTCTTTTAATTTCTTATATATATAATTGGTAATTTTGTAATTATTGAGACTTTCATCATTAAGCTTTAATTAACCATTTTTAACCTTTATTAAACCTATCTATAATCAAATAAATCATACCAATCCACCCACTAACACTCCCTTGGTTAATTTATTTATTTGGTCCTTCTAATTAAACATCTATACTTTTACCCTTTTTATGATTTAGTCCTTTCTATTCAATTAACTATCTAATCAATGAAATTTTCAAATCATAATTTCATACGATGCATATATCACCAGAAATATTTAAAATAAATAAATTTACGGCTCGACTCGTCGGAGCTGTGGTCCTGAAACCACTGTTTCTAACACCATTGAAAATCGAGCTGTTACATTGCTTCTTTTCTTTCCTCTCACTTTAAGTTTTCTTTCCTTCTTTTTGTTAATTCTTGAGTACAGTCCATTTATTTCATGCGTATTATGCTTTTGGATAGTAATTCGTCCGCAGTGTAAGTTTCGTTTAGTTACTTTTTCTGTTATTCCATTCTTTTTGTCCGTTCTTTGAACAAGGTGGGGCTGTGTTGATATTATTTTCATTCTATGTGGTTATTAGTAATTTCCTGGTTCTTAATTAGGTGAAAGGCGTGAGAATCAAAATCCTTCAACGGAGTAGATACTGTTTTGATGTTGTTTGGGAGAAGTAGGTGATCAAATTTTACTTTAGTGATTGAAATTTTTATCAAATGGATGTTTTCTTGGATGGATTTTTTATGTTTAATCGGTGCGATTTTATGAATGTTATAGGATTCATGTGTTCCCTGATTGTATGGTTAATCAATTTCGTTATCAAGGGTGTGAACTAACCTGAAAACTAGTCTAAAACTAAAAAAACACGAAAATAAGAGCTATTTTCGAAACTGCCAAGTGTCACAAGGTCGTGTGGCAGATCATGTGCACCACACGACCGTGTGGTTAGTCATGTGCTAGGCAGTGTGGAGCACACGGTCATGTGTAATTACACGACCTGAATTGGTAGGTCGTGTGGACCATACGGGTTGGCTTGTTATGCCGTGTGGGCCCTTTTTGGCCAATTTGAAGGCCTGATTCGGGGTTGATTATGGAACTCAAAAATTCTGTCAATGAGCCTTTTTTAGGCTTACAAAAACGTAAAACTCGATATGTTACGCTTGAGTATGATTAGAAAGCATGATAAGTACGCTTCGTTTTATATAAGCTATGTGATATGTTATGCTCTATAAGTTATATGTTTTGGTTTTGTATGCCATACAAGTTATGTAATATGTACGTATGCTAATACGTTGTAGCATGTGTACTTTGGGGTGGGTTTTAATATGACGGAGGAAGTGTACTCTGACAAATTTACTACAATTCTGGCGGTTAAATTATAATTCCTATCTGGCAGCTCAGCTGCATATTTATGAGTGGCATACTGCCACGTACTGGTGTGATTTGATGGATGGACTCTTATAGTCCTAATTGGTGTGATTAATTGGATAGAGATGGTGTGTAGTGGATGAGGGTATGATTTATTTTGATATGTTATGTGTTCTGAAATATGACAAAGTTATATGTTCTGAAAATTCTAATATGATATTCGCATATGTGTATGCTATGAGTAAGAAATTCTGTATGTGGGCCAAGTCGCACGTTGGGTTTCTAGCTCACTCGTTGTCCATAATGATGTTTATTAAAACATTAATCTTTTAATGATGTTGGCATAGCAACCTATTTGATAGTCCATATGCACTTTAATTTTGACATGGTACAACTTGTCATATATGTGATGTTATGGAAACTTAGGTTATTTTCGCTATTTAAGGAGCTCGTAATTAAGCATTTTCATGTTATTTTTAATAGTTTTAAGAATTACTTAGTCTTTATTTTCAATTGAATAAAATGAGTTTTTTATGATGTTTCGTGATCAATTAGGTCAATTTGAGCCTAAGGTAGTTCTAACAAGCTAATGAAGTGTGCAAAAAATAACAAAAACTAAGGAGTTAGTGGATTGGACCGAATGTCATGACATTTAGACGTTAATGCCGTGACATTAAAGTTGTTCCAACACTTAGACGAATTTTTAACCAACATCTACAAGGCAAGCAATTTGGTCTCAAAGTCGAGACATTGGAAGGCCAAAGTCGCAACATTGGGCTATAAGTCGCGACATTCACTAATGAAAGTCGTGACATTCACTAATGAAATTCACGACATTCGAGACAATAGCCTAAAGATGGAAGTTGATCCTAAAGTGTAAAAAAGTCGCGACATTCAACCCTACTCTAGAGATTAAAGCAAATTGCATGCAAAGTTACAACATTGGACCTGGAATGTCGTGACATTGATGCTTGATAGGCTTAAAATCTGCAAGGGTGTTTCCATCCGTACAATCGAAATTAGCTTGTAACCAAGGGTTTAGCCAACCTAATTTGGTCAAAATACATGTAAACTATAAATATAACATTAAAACATCATATTAAGTGGCTTAATTTATGTTTAGTTTCATAGATTTAGATAAATTTTAGGTATTTCAACTTTGTTTGTAACGCCTTAATTTTCTTGTGTTTAGATTGGTAAGGTATGTCAAGTAATCTAATTTGGTTTGTTGGTTAAGTGCTTTGAATGTTTGCTTTAGGTCTTGAGTTCAATTCCTTTGTTTTGGATATTTCGCATTATGTTAAGCTTGAGCTCTTAGGCTTATCTTTTATTTTCGTTGGATTGTTGACAAAGATGAGTCTAGGTCTTTGTGTTCAAGTCTTGTTGTGTGCAAATGTGAAATATTTTTGCTTTTGGCTATTCTTTGGGAGGTAGAGTTCAATTTAAATTCTAAAAATCTGGTGGGTTAGGATGAGGATACTTTATTTTACTTTATTTGAAAATTATCAAAATTCCTAGAAACACTCACCAAACAATAATCCATATTCCCACTTCCCTTTCACGTTAGTTTTTCTTTTCTTCTTTGCTCTTATTGCTTTATTTCTTTTTCTTTTCTTTCCTCTCAGTTTGTGTTTTCTTTCCTTCTTTTTGTTAATTCATGAGTACTGTCCATTTATTTCATGTGTATTATGCTCTTGGATCGTAATTTGTTTGCAGTGTAAGTTTCGTTTAGTTACTTTTTCTGTTATTCCATTCTTTTTGTTCATTCTTTGAATAAGGTGGGGGTTGTGTTGATATTATTTTCTTTCTATGTGTTGATTATTAATTTCATGGTTCTTGATTAGGTGAAAGGTGTGAGAATCAAAATCCACCAGCGGAGTAGATATTGTTTTGACATTGTTTCGGAGAAGTAAGTGATCGCATTTTGCTTAAGTGATTGAAATTTTTATTAAATGGATGTTTTTTGGATGGAATTTTGATGTTTAATCGGTGCAATTTTATGAATGTTGTAGGATTTGCAAGTTACCCGAATGTGTGGTTAATCAATTTCATTATCAAGTGTGTGAACTAACCCGAAAAGCTCGTTTAAAACTCAGAAACACAAAAAAATAGGGATTGTTTACGAAACTGTTCAGTGTCACACGGTTGTGTGGTAGACCATTTACACCACACGATTGTGTGGTTGGTCGTGTGTGATTACACAGCTTGAACTGGTAGGCCGTGTGGACCACACGGGCTGGCTTGTTGGGTCATGTGGGCCCTTTTTGTCCAATTTGAAGGCTCGATTTTGGGCTGATTATGGGACTCAAAAATTGGGTCTGTGGGCCTTTTTTAGGCTTACAAAAACATAAAACTCGATATGTTACACATGAGTATGATTATAAAGCATGATAAATAGCCTCCGTTTTATATTAGCTATGTGATATGTTATACTCTATAAGTGTTATGTTTCGATTTTTCATGCCATACAAGTTATGTAATGTAACAACCCGATTTTCAATGGTATTGGAAACAGTGGTTTCGAGATCACAACTTCGACGTGTCGAGTCATAAATATTAATTATTTAATACTTGTGATGTTATTAGTAGCGTATTAAATTTTGGTTAAGAGATTTTATCGTTTAGATAGTTAATTAAGTAAAAAGTATTGATTATCATAGAATATATTGATTATGAAGGGAATTAATTAAGGTTAATTCAATGGTTTAATTAGTTAATCATAAAATTCTTAAAATTTACAAGTTTGCCATTAGGTATATATATGAATTAAAAGAAAGAAAGATGAGAAAATTCCTCTAATTTCTTATCATCTTCTTCTTCATTCGGTTAGAGGGAGAATATTAGGGTTTCCTCAATTCTCAACTTTATTTTTGACTTGGGTAAGCAAATGTTAATCGTTTTTAGTAATTTTTATGTTTACGAGCCCGTATTAGCTTAATCTAGCTAATCCAAAGACCAATTTGTGATTCTGTCAAATGTTGAATATTTCACCATTGATGAACATGCTTATTCTTGAAAGATTAAGATGGATTAGTATGCTTGTTGGTTGAGTTTGATGTTTTTGTAAACTAATTTTTTATTAAATTAGGGTTTAAGGATTAAAATGTTAAAATGATGATATTATTGTAGTTGGTGTGAAATAAATGGATTTTTAGGGACTGGTTTGAGGGTTACGAATGTTCGGCTAGGTTGTGTGTTGAGAAAATAGCTATTTTGCATGTTTTGTGCTTAAAGGACTAAATTGAATAAAAGTGAAAGTATAAAAATGACATAAATGCAAGAGACGATTTAAATTTCATGATTTAATAGGGAAATGTGATGACTTGTTGATTTAGGTCACGAGAGAGCGGTAGATCGAGGAAAAGGGAAAGTTACAAAGTAATCCCTGGAGTTTCCTTTTTGCTACAAATTCATCCGGTAAGTTCGTGTAATTATATCTACTTGTTAAATGCTAACCTTTATTGTGTGGTTTTAATTCTTGATGTTGGAATGTTAGGGAAGAAGCGGAAGGAATGACTTATTGGCTCGTTAGAGCATATTGGCTCGTAAGAGCATTACTGGATCGCCAAAGTTATTTCACTGGAAGACTCGAAAGGGGTATTAAAAATTGAAGACGGAAGGAATGGAAATGATAGTTCACATTCACATTCCCATTTTTGGTTATTACGTAAGTTAATTGTACAACGAACTTACTAAACTTTGTAAGCTAACCTGTGTATTATCTCTGTTTTGTATATTCGTTTTGCTGTTGGAGATCGAATCCCCGCAAAGAATCACACTATCCCGCTCATTAGAGAGTAATTCTCGGAGTTTCCTTTTTGCTACAAATTCGTCTGGTAAGTTCGTGTAATTATATTCTACTTTTTAAATGCTAACCTTTCTTGTGTGGTTTTAATTCTTGATGTTGGAACGTGAGGGAAGAAGCGGAAGGAAGGCATACTAGCTCGTTAAAGCATACTAGCTCATAAGAGTATTACTAGATCACCAGAGTTATTTCACTGGAAGACCTGAAAGAGGTATTGAATATTGAAGATGGAAGGAATGGAAATGATAGTTCACACTCACGTTCTCGTTTTTTGTTATTATGTAAGTTAATTGTACAACGAACTTACTAAGCTCTGTAAGCTTACCTGTGTATTGTCTCTCTTTTGTAGATTCATTTTACTGTTGGAGATTGGATCCCCGGGAAGAATCACACTATCCCGAGATCTTGTTTGGTAGTCTTTCATATCACTTGGCTTATATGGCATGTATAGTAAGATCTGTGAACTTGATATGATTTGTTATAAAAACCTCTAGAATGTATTCAAAATGTTTGGCTCGATTGTATCAAGTCAGCATGATTTGTGATGACCTGTTGTAACTTTGTTATTAGTCATTTTGGATGAATATCATATTAAATCTATACATATGAAATGTTTTGTTATAGTAGTTTCAATACCTAGAAGAATTGTATGCATTTTTGGAAATTTGCTTACTAGTTTCGGTAGTTCTCTTGCATGTATCGATAGAAGCATGTTAAGTATCGGTAGAAAGTACACTTGTATCGGTAGAACCATTTCATGTATCGATAGAAGTTTGTTAGTATTTTAACACTGTTTACTGACTTGGCTACTACCGATACTGTAGCCTCCCAAAATTTAAAAAATGACCTTTTTACCCTTATTTGAATTGTATTGATTTCTCATTTGTAATTCATGATGTGTATAACATAAAATATTATTAAAATATGAATAAAGGCATTAATATTGGAAATTATTTTGAGATTGTTGAATGTAGGGACCTTGAGACTGACGTCGACAACGGGTTTTGAATGTTACATTTAGTGGTATCAGAGCTTACGACTTAATCAATTCTTAGACTGAATTTAAAAATTAAAGAGTTTAGAGACTGCATGCCATATAAACCTGTGATAGTGTGATTGTGATAGATCCGATCTAACCTTGAATTTTTGCAGATAAGTAAAATGTCTGACTTAAAACGAGGAAAAACCAACGAGGTGAATAGTAGTATTCCAGCCACTGATTCTGATGTGAGCCGAAGGGTATCGATTATACCGATGACAAAAAATGAAGCTAAAATATGTTCTTCGACGTGATGGACTAATGGTTCTCTAAGTTTATGAGAGGTAATTAGATAGTTCCGCAACCTCCACCTCTACTTGTACAACCCATTATATGACCTGTGGTACCACCGATTATACCTCCACCTCTTCTTGTAGTTGAGCAGCGACACCACATACCAACATATAAAGTCAGAAAATATGAGGCATAAGAATTCAGTGAAAGTATCGAGGATGAACCGTCCAAAGCTGAGTACTAGTTAGGAAATACCTTGAGGGTATTGAATGAAATGGCCTGTCCTCCTAAAGATTATCTGAGATGTGCTGCATCACTACTGAAGGATGAATCTTACAATTGGTGAATGACGAAGTTGGCTGTGGTTTTTGAGAATGAGATTACCTAGGGATTTTTCCAGACTGAATTCAAAAAAATATATCAGCAAACGGTATCTGATCGTAAGAAGAAAGAGTTCCTGGAACTGACGCAAGGAAACAAGTCTGTTACTGAATACGAGCGGGAGTTTGTGTATCTTAGTAAGTATGCCCGGGAGATTGTACCAACCGATGAAACTATGTGTATCTATTTTGAAGACGGGTTAAATGATAAAATCAAGATGAAAGTTGGTGGTTCAGAGTTGCGACCATTTATGGTTTTGACAGATCAAACATAGAAAATGGAAGAAATCTAGAAAGCAGTAGAGAGAGAAGAGATTCAAAGAGTTTAACAAGAAAGTTTCTTTTAAAACTTTTTTTATGCCGCCACCGAAGAAGTTCAGAGAGAAAGTGAATCGAGTAGTGGCATCATCTAGTTTTCATGGTTGTAGTAGATCGGGACAGCCTAGATCGAGATTTTAAAATCAACCTGCGGATAGTATGACCAGTGTTCGCAATGCACCAAACTTTGCGTGTGAGCACTGTGGTAGATTTCACTATGGTGAGTGCCGAGTTAAGAAGGGACCTGTTTTAGATGCGGAGCTACTGATCATCAGGTTTGTAACTGTCCGGTAGCACCTGAAGAAAAAGATCGAAGTGTAAAGCCTCCAATCATACCGTAAAAGGGTGGGCGAGAGGGTCAGAGTAATCATGTGGGCAAAAATCGTAATGATAATAGAGATAATGCAAACAGGTTTGAGGTTCGTGTACCTACTAGAACCTATGCCTTCCGAGCCAGGGAAGAGGCTACTGTACCAAATGTTATGACTGGTATATTCTATCTTTTTTATGTAACTGTGTGTGCTTTGATTGACCTAGGGTCGACTCACTCTTATATCTGTACTGCTTTAGCAACTGATAAGAAATTATCTGTTGAGTCAACTGAATTTGATATGCAAGTTAGAAATCCGTTGGGTCATAGTGTCATAGTAAATCTGGTGTGTCGTAAGTGTCCACTAAAAGTTCAGGGCTGTGAGTTTCATGTTGATCTTATGTTACTACCCTTTATGAGTTCGATGTGATTCTGGGTATGGGTATGGTCTGGTAAATTGAACTGTAATGCTAGAGTGATTTCAGCCATTTCTGCACAGAAACTGGTTCGTAAGGGCTGTGAGGCATTCTTAGCTTACAATACTTGATACTCAGGGATTAAGAATAGAATTGAATCAGGTACCGATTATTAATAAATTCATAGATGTGTTTCCTGAAGAGTTACCGGGTTTGCCACCGATCAGAGAGGTGGAATTTGAAATCGATTTGATACTAGGTACCACTCCAATATCAATTTCATCGTACAAAATGACACCAACTGAGTTGAAAGAACTCAAGGTGCAGTTGCAAGAATTACTAGACAGGGGTTTTATACGATCGAGTATATCATCTTGGGGTGCACCAATGCTTTTTGTAAAGAAAAAGGACGGTTCGATGAGGATGTGTATAGATTATCGGTAATTGAATAAAGTTACAGTAAAGAATAAGTATCCGCTGCCACGTATAGATGAATTGTTTGATCTACTGAAAGGTGCAATTGTATTTTCAAAGATAGATTTCCGATCGAGTTACTATCAAATGCTAGTAAAGAACTGCGATGTGTCGAAGATTGCCTTCAGAACGAGGTACAAGCACTATGAGTTTCTAGTAGTGCTGTTTAGGTTGACTAATGCACCAACAACGTTTATGGATTTACTGAACAAAGTTTTTCATCCTTAGTTGGATAGATTTATGGTGGTATTTATCGATGATATATTGATCTATTCCAAGACGAAAGATGATTATACACAACATTTGAAAGAAGTACTGCAGATCTTGTGAGAGAAACAGTTGTACACTAAATTCAATAAGTGTGAGTTCTAGATTACGAAAGTTGGATTTTTGGGGAATATCATATCTTCAAAAAGAATTCAAGTAGATCCAAGTAAGGTTTCTGCTATCCTCAACTGGAAGGTTTTAAAGAATGTTCTAGAGGTCCGTAGCTTTCTAGGGTTGGCAGGGTATTACCGTCGATTTGTAAAAGACTTCTCTATTATAGTTTTGTCAATGACAAAGTTGCTAAGGAAGAATATTTAGTTTGTCTGGTCAGAAAAGTGTCAGCAAAGTTTTAAGTAGTTGAAAAAATGTTAACAGAGGCTTCAGTTTTAACGCAGCCTGAGACAGGAAAAGAATTTTTTGTTTACAGTGATGCATCATTGAACGGATTAGGTTGCGTGCTGATGCAAGCTGGGAAGGTAATAGCTTATGCTTCTCGATAGTTAAATTCACACGAGAGAAACTACCCGACTTATGATTTGGAGCTAGCTGCCATTGTCTTTGCACTAAAGATTTGGCGACATTATCTGTATGGTGAGAGATGTTACATCTTCACAGATCACAAAAGCATGAAATATATGATGACTCAAAAAGAATTGAATCTGAGGCAACGTCGATGGTTGGAACTATTGAAAGATTATGATTTAGTGATTGATTACCATCCGGGAAAGGCTAATGTTGTTGTCGATACCTTGAGTCAAAAATCATTGTTTGCTTTAAGAGTGATAAACGCATACTTGTCACTTGAAGGCGACAGATCGATTGTAGTTGAACTCAAGATGAGACCATTATTTCTACAATGAATTTGAGAACTATAGGAAAATGATCCGAAGCTGGTAGCCAAGAGAGCAGATTCAGAACGATCCTATTACTAGGTTCATTATTGATAGTGGAGGTATGATACACTTCTGAGATAGAGTATGTTTTCCTAGTGACCTAGAATTGAAGTGAGATATTTTATCAGAGGCTCATAGTACCACTTACTCCATTCATCCGGGAAGCGTGAAAATGTACAATGACTTGAAGAAGATGTATTGGTGGCTTAGTATGGAACGCGAGATTTCTGAATTTGTAACCAAATGCCTGGTATGTCAGTAGGTAAAAGTCGAGCATCAAGTACCATCTAGGTTACTACAGCCTATTTCCATTCTCGAGTGAAAGTGGGAAAGGGTTATTATGGATTTTTTACAGGGTTATCGGTGACACCGAGAAAGAAAGATTCGATCTAGGTAATTGTTGACAGGTTGACGAAGTCAGCTCACTTCATTTCTATCCGAGTAGATTATCCACTTGAGAAGTTGGTTGAGCTGTATGTATCTAAAATTGTACGACTGCATAGAGTACCAGTATCTATTTTCTCTGATAGGGATCCACATTTTACCTCGAGATTTTGGAGTAAGCTACATGAAGCTTTGAGAACCAGGTTGAACTTCATCACTACATATCATCCGCAGATAGATGGTCATTCAGAGTGAGTGATATAGATTCTGGAAGATATGCTACGATGTTGTATACTCGAGTTAAAGGTAGCTGGAGAAATACCTACCGTTGGTGGAGTTTGCTTATAATAACATCTATCTGTCTAGTATTAAAATGGCACAATTTGAGGTATTGTATGGTAAAAAATGCAGAACACCTTTGTATTGGTCAAAGTTGAGCGAGCCTAAGTTGGTTGGGATCGACTTAATACATGAGACCAAAGACAAAGTTCGGGTAATCTGTGAATGTATAAGAGCAGCGTCTGATCGACAGAAGTCCTATGCAGATCTAAAGAGGAAGGACATAGAGTTTGCTGTTGGAGATCGAGTCTTCCTGAGGGTTTCACCTTGGAAAAGGGTGTTATGATTTGGAAGAAAGGGGAAGCAGAGCCAACGGTTCATTGGATCGTATGAGATCCTCGAGAGGGTTGGTCCTGTAACTTATAAACTGGATTTATCATCGGAAATTATTTCGATTCACAACGTGTTTCTTGTTTCGATTCACAACGTGTTTCGTGTTTCGGTCCTTCTCAGGTGATTGCTCCCTGTGAGGTTGAGATACAACCGGATCTATCTTATTTAGAGAAATCAGGCAGAATACTGGCTAGCGAGGTAAAAGAGCTATGAAACAAAAGAGTACCCGTTGGTAAAAATATTGTGGAATCAGCACGGATTAGAGGAGGCCACATGAGATACAGAGGCTTCGATGAGGACATAGTACCTTAATCTGTTTACTGGTAAGAAATTTTAGGATGAAATTTCCCTAATGGGGGGAGTTGTAACAACCCGATTTTCAATGGTATCGAAAATAGTAGTTTTGAGCCCACAACTCAAATGAGTCGAGTCATAAATATTAATTATTTAATTCTTGTGATGTTATTAGTAGCGTATTAAATTTTGGTTAAGAGATTTTATCGTTTAGATAGTTAATTAAGTAAAAAGGATTGAATCGTAAAAGGTGCAAAAGTAGAGTTAGTTAATTAGAAGGAGCAAAAGAGAAAATTAGCCAAAAGTATATTAGTGGATGGTTTATCATGGAATATATTGATTATGAAGGGAATTAATTAAGGTTAATTCAATAGTTTTTGGTTATTACGTAAGTTAATTGCATAACGAACTTACTATGCTCTATAAGCTTACTTGTGTATTGTCTTTGTTTTGTAGATTTGTTTTACTGTTGGAGATTAGATCCCCACGAAGAATCACACTATCCCGGGATCTTGTTTTGTAGTCTTTCGTATCACCTGGCTTATATGGCATGTAGTAAGATCTGTGAACTTGATATGATTTGTTGTAAAAACCTCTAGAATGTATTCAAAATGTTTGGCTCGATTGTATTGAGTTAGTATGACTTGTGATGACCCGTTATAATCTTGTTTTGAGTCATTTTGGATGAATATCATATTAAATCTTTACCTATGAAATGTTTTGTTATAGTAGTTTCAATACCTAGAAGAATTGTATGCATTTTTGGATATCTGCTTACTAGTTTCGGTTGTTCTCTTGCATGTATAGGTAGAATTACAGAGTAGGAGAGAGGTTAGATTCTGTCTTGTGTTGTTCAGTAGTTCTAGACATACAAGTATCGGTAGAACGTCTACTCGTATCGGTAAAAGTTGCATGGTAAAACTTCCTAACTCTTTGGAGTTTTTAGTATCGGTAGAAGAATGTTAAGTATAGGTAGAAAGTACACCTATATCGATAGAACCATTTCAAGTATCGGTAGAAGTCTGCTACTATTTTAACACTGTTTACTGACTTGGCTACTACCGATACTTGTCCAACAGGTATTGATAGAAGTCTCCCAGAATTGTAGAAATGACCTTTTTACCCCTATTTGAATTGTATTGACTTCTCATTTGTAATTCATGATGTGTATAACATAAAACGTTATTAAAATATGAATAAAGGCATTAATATTGAAAATTATTTTGAGATTGTTGAACGTAGGGGCCCCGAGACCCTAACTGACGATGGCGACGGGTTTTGGGTGTTACATGTAATATGTCTGTGTGCTAATATGTTTATAATAGCCCGTTTTCCAGTGGTGTTGAAAGCAGTGATTTCGGGACCACAAACCCGACGAGAAAATTTTATAATGAGTGTTTAAATTAAATAAGTCAATAATAATTTTATATGGAATTTTGAATTACAGAATTTTAATTATTGAATTAAAATTTAGTATAAGTGGTTTGGTTCAAAAGTCAAGTGGTTTTAGAAAATGAGGTACCAGGACCTCGTTTTTGAAATTAAGTGCCGTAAATATTTTTATTAAATATTTACAAAGTCTTATTATATGTGAATTGAAGTTCGGTTGGGTAATTTTGATGATTAATTGCTTAATTAAGGAAAAAAGAGTAAATTGTAAAAGAGGTAAAAGTTTATTGCTATTGATTAAAAATAAAAGGGACCAAAGTGGTAATTATACCATGGTCAAAAAGTCCAAGCGGTGGTGGATATGGTTACCGTCCACTAACTTTTGGGTTATTTATTCATTAAGTCCTAATTAGTTTAGGACTAGATTGAAAATAAGTTTGTTTAATTAAAATTTAATATAATCGAAGGACCAATTATGAAATTGGACCCTCTTTAAATGGCCTAATAATAGAAATGATGTGAAACTCTTTAGGTTTTGGGTAAATTGTGATTAAATCCTAATTAAATAAGGATTTACTAATTAGTTTATTTTTAGTACAATCGAGAATGGTGGTTTCGAGGCCACAACTTCGATGTGTCAGACTGTAAATATTATTTATTTAATATTTACGAGGTCATTTGCATCATATTAAAATTTGATTACGAAATTTTATTGTTTAGGTAGTTAATTAAGTAAAAAGGATTAAATTGAAAAAGGTGCAAAAGTTGAATTCTCTTAATTAAAGGTATTAGATGTCAATTGAAAAGTAAGTTAAGGTCCTTAAATGGTAATATAACCATTTGTCATTTGAGTGGACGATCTTGACTAAAATTTGGTTAAAATTAAAGTGTGAACAAAAGGTATATTGGTAAATTAAGTAAATAAATGTTTTAAACCAAAATTAAAAGATGAAATTTAATCATCTTCTTCTCCAAGGAGCCGAAACTCCATTGCCAAGGGAAGAAGCAAGCCTCGGTCACTTGGGTTCTTAGATAGGGTGAGTAAATCTTGCCCGTTTTTGGTAATTTTTATGTTTTTGAACTCGTTTTAGCTTGATCTAGATAACTCGGGTGCTAATTTGTAAAACTGTTAAACATTTTGGTTTATTCCATTAATGAGTTTAGTGTGTTTTTGAAGTTTAATGATAAAATAGTAAGCTTGGTTGTTAAATGAGACTATTTTGTAAAGTAATTTCTAGTAATTTTCATGTTAAAGGACAAAAATATAGAAATTGTAAAAGTATAAGGACTTGTTGTTAAATAAAACAAATATGGGAAGTATTGGATTACTATAATATTCGGCTAAACTTGTTTTTAAGGAAAAGTGGTTAATTTGCAAGTTTTGAGCTAAAGGATTAAATTGAATAAAAGTGAAAAGTTAAGGGTAATTTTGTAAAAATATCAAAAAGATTTATTTGCACAAAATGATTAAAAAATTTATGTTGATTTAAATAATTGAATGAAATTATTGTAATAGATCAAGATCGTGTCTCGATTGTGGAAAAGAGAAAATTACGAATTTACCCCTGAGGTTCACTTTAACTGTAATTTCGTCCGGTAAGTTCGTAACGTTAAATTTACATTTAAATAGTATATTATTTGTATTCTTTATAATTGTTACAGAACATGTTATGGTACGTGAAATTGAGAAAGATGAAAAAGAAATGAATGAAAGAGATATCAGGCTTTGAGCCAATGATTTGAAAACGACGTAATGGTTGAGGTACCGCATATGTTGCGAGTCCTCGACAGCTCGTACGAGTAGCATCGTGAGTCAGGAAATGAGAAAAGAAATATGGATCCTAAATGGATTACAGGCCCTACGATGGCTGAGATTTATGCATAAGTGCATATTCTCGACTTCTCGTGTGAGCAGCATCGTTAGGGAACAGTTATATGCACAGATACCATATCGATGGCTGAGGTACCGCATATGTTACGAGTCCTTGACAGGTCGTGTGAGTAGCATCATGACTCAGGAAAAAGATATGGATCCTAAATGGATTATAGGCCTTACGATGGATGGGACTATGCTTTATACATACTCTCGACAGCTCGTTTGAGCAGCATCGTTAGGGAACAGTTTATAGTACAGACAGACACCGTACCGATGGCTGGGGTACAACATACGTTACGAGTCCTCGATAGCTCGTGTGAGCAGTATCGAGTATTGGTAATAGAAAAGTTATAGATAGGAAAGTTGGAACACCAAATATGGCTTGAGGAAGCAACAATTCATCCTAGCTCGGTTGAGATATAATTGCTTTATGCATATGATTGGTAACTTTTTAAACTCTTCGAACTTACTAAGCTTTAAAGCTTACCAAAGATGTTATTGTTGTTTTGTAGATTGTTTGCTGTTTGAAGATCAGATCATCTCGAAGAAATCACACTATCTTGGGAGCTCAATTAGTAGTATTTACATCACTTGGTTATATGGCATGTACTAGGATGATGTTACCCTTGAAATGTTTGATTTTGGATTGTTGGTTCTTTGTTGAACTAAACTTGCTTGCTTGCTTGATGTTGTAATTAAGCAAATATGTTTGGTAATGAATTGGCATGTGAATTTAGGAATACTTGTGATGATTGGTTGTATTTTGTGTCATATGATGAAACAAGTATTGTCATGTATAGATTTTGCATGATGAGGATTTGAATAAGAATCTTGTGTTGAATGATGGTTGATAAACTTGAGGACTTGTGTGAATAATCGAATTCTGTATACTTGTTTCAGTAGAATTCTTGCATGTGTCGGTAGAAGTACAAAGTAGGGGTGAGGTTGGTTACTGACTTACATTGTATCGGTAGGTAACATACGAAGTATCAGAAGTTCTGTTCATAGTAGTATTGGTAGTCTGAATACTTGTATCGGTAGAAGTTATAGGGTAAAACTTCTTAGCTCTCTAGAGTTTTTAGTATCGGTGGAAGCATGACATGTTTCAAGTACCGGTAGAATATACACTATTCTTGAACTGTTTATTGACTTGACAACTACAGGTACTTGTCCAACAAGTACCGGTAAAAGTATCCAAAAATGATGGAAATGACCTTTTTACCATTGTGAGTTATGATTATATTTAAATGATTATGTATGACATGATATTAAAAGATGAACAGTGATAAATGAACAGAAAGACACTAGGACTCTAACTAGCGACGGTTTTTGGGTTTTGGGTATTACAGACATGAAAAATGGATGTCATGATTTGTGAAATGAATATTGATTCCTTCTGCGATGTAATGATAAGTATGTTTGGTTATAGTTTGGTTAACTAATGGTGAGAACTGCGTGTTTAAAATACAGGACCATGTGATCCCTAATGGAAAATATTTGTACGTGATTCCTAAGTTCTTGCGTGATTGAATTTGATTATTTATTGATTGAAAGGTTGTAAATGAATGTGTAAAAATTAAATGTAGTTAGTATTCTGAGCTATAAATTATAATTGTAAAAGTTGTGATTGAATTGTATGTAAAAAAAAAAGAAGACTCGAAAAGTTCTGTAAACCCTGAGACCTTAGATCGGAGATGGTTTTGGGTTTTTGGGTGTTACAATATTGTTGCATGTGCACTTTGGGGTGGGTTTTGATATGACGGAGGAAGTGTATTCTGGCAATTGAATTGCAATTTTGGTGGTTAAATTGCAATTTCTATCTGGTAGCTTAGCTGCATATTTATGAGTGACATATCACCACGTACTGGTGTGATTGGATGGATGGACTCTTATAATCTTAATTGGTGTGATTGGTTGGACGGAGATGGTGTGTAGCGGATGGAGGTAGGATTTGTTTTGATATATTGTATGTTCTGAAATATGTCAAAGTTATATGTTCTGAAAATTTTGATATTATATTCGCATATGTGTACGCTATGAGAAAGAAATTCTTTATGTGGGCTAAGTCGCACACTGGCTTCTAGCTCATTCGTTGTCACGCCCCAAAACTCGGCCTAATAGTTTTGGGTTAGTAGATTCAGATCATCATCGAGTGGAGTCAAATATCGAAAAATAAGGTCGTAAGTGAGTATTGAGGGATGTGAGTGTCATAATAAAATTTTATTTTATTTGTTAGCTCAAATGAGATTCAATTTTGAGGTTTAATTTGAAAATGATGGATTTTAATTGATTTTGGGTCTAATTGGAAAAGGGAAAATTAGGAGTGACCAAAAGGGCAAATTGCCCCAATTTTTGAAAGTTGGTCTTCTACATCAAGCCATTCACGTCTTTTCTTGTTTAAAAACACTCAATCATCAAAAATTTCCCAAAATCTAAAATCAGAGAGTTTCTTCAAAATTGATTCATTCCCTCAGATTTACTAATTTCCCAAACATCAAAGTAACCCCTCAATTTTAAATGAAAAACGTGTTTTCTTCCCCAAAATCTTCATTATTCTTCTTGAGTTTAAATCTCGAATTAGAGTTGTAGATTTTCGTTTTCATCAAATCAAAGTAATATTTTGACTTTCTATGGTTTAAAATATATAATGTTGCATTCATTCACATACATTCCCCTAAACATGCGAATAATTGCAAAATGTCATGTCTTATCAAATATTAGTCAAACAAGATGAAGAGAGAGATTTGGTCTCGATTTACACAATAAACATTGCACAAACTGGCTCTTGATACCAATTGTAGGTAAAAAAATCCGGTTTGAAAACAGTTTTCTTGCATTGTGGAAAATTAAAATTTTGAAAACTGATTCAGTTTGTGATATTTATAGAAATAACCCTTAACCAAATACATACCTGTGTTTTTGAATAAGCGGATCCTTGGTGTTTTTTGACTTTCAACCAGACGATCTTCTTTTCTATTCTCGTACCATGAACTACTTGAGTGTGGGTTCGAACCACTTGAACCAAAACACAAAACTAGAAAAAGTTTTCCTTTTGGGGTGAAAAAGGAAATTTTCTCTTCATAATAGAAACCGATAAATTTATTATTCTGAAAGAATATAATTAAAAGTTGAGAATAAATCCTCTTTATTTTTTGGCAGAATAATAATATCTCAAAAGATGTGTACATAGCTTTATCGGTGTCATCTATTTATAGGAAGAGAAGGTAGAACCTTTTTAGAGTTGTAGAGGTTTATTTTAAATAGAAAAAACAACATCCTACTTAGAGTAGGAGAGGGATGAACGCTCCACCCTTGTATATCTACTAGGGTTGTTGCCCCCTTCATGTTATATTAAGGGTTTTGGGCTTTTGTCATACCGGGTCCAATTACGAGTACTTCCTTGACACTTTTTGATCCAGTACTCTGTAATGTGATCCAACTCGATTAAGTTTTTTCTATTTCCCAAAATAAACTTTAATATTTACATAATAAATAATTTTCACATCCCAATTTTACCAAAGTAAATTTTACCTCCGATAAAATTTCGAGAAAATTCGTTCAATATGTCACAACTCAACATGTTCACTATGACCAAATGGTTTATTTTCATTTTCGAGCTTCAAAACAGTCTAAAAACATAAACTCATTCTTTCATCGTTTTATAAGAAGAATTGCAAATTTCCATATTCATTTCAAATTTTGGAAACCTATATTCATTTCCAAATGATTCCATTTCTCCATTTTGGAGAAAACCATAACCATTCCTGAATGTTTTCCATTTCTCTTTCTCTATTCATTTCGCTCATTTTTATTCAAACACGCAATTCATTTCTGGTTTCAATGAGCTAGCGGATGTATCGATTGGACATATGTAGTTAAGGTTCAAATAATTTATAATTAAGTTCCGGCTTTTCGCCTATTAATTATAAACTCATTTATCACGAAGTCATTCCATTACAGTATCATGACTAAGCTCTCCCCAACGACATACCATTATGAAAGCAACTACTCAATGCTCATCCAATAATTTTATCACAAGTGTGTTACCCTTATAGGATGTCCTTGATCTCTTTAGGATAATATCCGCGCTCTTAATATGATCTTATTTTATCTCATGGTAACCATTACATCTTCCTTCATAAAAAGTTAATCACTATCAAATAGTGATCAAGTCATTCATCACAAAGACGGACGACCCATGACCACGTTTACTTTTCATCAACCATGTAATGCCAATGAGAGGACATCATTTACCCATGTTTTGGGCTATGAATTCCACTATTGTGAATGACGCTACATACTAAAGAAGTCGTACACCCAATGCACAAACTTTCGGTTCCTTATCTATTTGAACTTAGGCTTTTACTTACATCAAAGTGTACGAGTCACGCATACATAGTTCGCCATCCACTCAAGATTTAGGTATGCCACACTATAGAAGTCAAAAATGAATAAATCCATAAACGGATTTAGGATCTATTCTGCTTGGGTCCTGTCCGATGTACTGTCAGTCCAATCAGTCATATCTATGTCTCTATCTTCTGGGAGTCATCCGCTTCGATGCCCAAGACAAGACATCTCCACAATTGGACTTGATGGATGACATTTTGCCTTACGTGACCCACTTTTTTGCAATAGCCACAATATTTATCACGGTTCTTAGATTTGGATCTCGCTTTAGACCTGTTATGATCTAGTTTTCTGGATTGTTGTCCGCCTCTTACAACTAGAACTGAGGCTTGCCCTTTCAACTTTTTGTTTGGGCCTAACTCATTGTCGAGTTTTTCCTTGCTGAGTAGATTCCCCTTCACGTCCTCAAGTGAGAGATAATCTCTCCTATAAATTATAGTTTTCCTGAAATTTTTATAAGAAGAGGGCAAAAAGCATAACAACAACATAGCTTGTTTCTAGTCATTAAGTTTTGCTTCAAGATCTTTTAAATCATTAAGAATGAAAACAAACTCACAAATATGAGCTTTAGTAGACTCACCTTTGGCCATTCTGAACGTGTAGAGATGTTGATGGCTTCTTCTATTGATTCGCTTTTGCTATCACTCATTGGTGTTGATATTGATTGTGAGTTGCAGCAACAAGATGCAGAGATTGATAGATTGCTCAAAGTTTAGGTCTGGCTTTGTGAACTTCAACTCCTTAATGCATTTAACCAAATGGAAAATAAACATGTTTCATTAGCTTCCATGATTTTTGTAAGCATCTGTCTAGTATATATATATTTTTTGGTGAATTATAAGAAGAGGGCAAAGCCTTAACAACAATGTAATTAGCGTGAGTCGAACTCAGACTACACCTGGAATCATATATAGATAATAATGGGTTTTATTGTCATTGAATGCATAAACATTTATCATCCTTTAATGCTAATTTTTTGCTTTTATTGGTTGTTTTCGATTTTTTTTTTTTAGTTTCTTTGTTTGGCTATTGAATCTATTAACCGTAGATAAGGTACTTTCCAGATTTAACACATTTCATGATATTTTGTCGTATTCGTTTTTTCAAATGAGCAAAGTGCTATGAAAGTGAGTCTAGCGTCTAGCATTTGCATATCCTGCATATGTTCATTGTACTTCTACTTTACTTCAACTATTGAAATTTTCTTTGACATGACATTTCTTCTGCATTATATTTTCATCATTCTGTGGAAGTAATAGCAATTAAATATCTTTAATAACCAGCCACATTTTTGCGCTATCACTAATTGTGAATTTCTTCATCATGTGTTTAATTGTACCTTACAGAAACTTAATCGAAGAGAAGATTACTTGATTTGCTCTCAAGCTTCTGATGGTAGTTTTGTGTGTTTTTACTAATTACTCAAAAGGGTTGTTAGTGAAGGGAGATAATATGATTGTATGAGTAGGATGTTTGTTTGGTGAAACCTATTATTCGTTGTTGTTTTAGCATTTTCTTTCTATCCTTTTGCGCAATATATAATTTCCAGCAAGCAGTTTTGATTTTGATTTTTATTGAAAGTATTTCAAATCCCTGCATCTTTAAATAGGGTGACTGATTACGACAAGCTGTATTGAGAAGGTTCATAGTAACCAACTTCAGACAATTTCATTTGTGGAAGAGCAAATGGAGCAATTGACCATGGAAGCAGTGTGCCAAATACAACGAGAACATGATTGGTACCCTCAAGTTTAATCTACACTAGGTTAGGAAGCAGAAACACGGTTCATCTCACGTGTGTCTGACATAAACACTCGTCGGACATGGCTGAATACGAACAGAACACGTCGGAATATGTAAAAAAAAAGAGGTTGGATACAATCTCGACATGAGTGTCTAAAAATGAACATGTGACAAACGTAGAAAAAGTATATGGTGGTTGACGGACGGACGACGGCTAAAATTTTATCTTTTAAAAATAGCAGATAAGGTGACAACGACGGAGCTGGAGGAAAAAGAATTGATGCTAGGTTTTCCTTGTTTTTACCCATTGATTTTTGTTTAGGGTTTTCCTTTGTGGGCATGTTTCTGGGCCTCTTTTGCTTGGGCTTTACTTTCATTTTGTTTTGTTTTGTTTGATGTGCTTGCTAGTTTTCTTTTTTATCTGCTTGTTTCTTGTTTATCTTTCCGAACTTTTTTTAATTATTATTATATGAAAGCCTAATTTTCTCAAAAAAGAAAATAAAATTTTACTTGTCTCTTAATTTTAGTGTTGGTTAATGGATTGTGGGGCTCGAGAATTAGGAGCTGTGGAACAATAATGACACATTTTTATTTTTAATTCTTTGAATGAAAATTTTAATCAGTTTTAAAAATATATACATATAAATATTTTCATTTATATTAAATATTTTAACATAAAAAATATGTAAAAATATTAAAATATTTTTTTATTTCCATATCTTTTCGTATCCGTATATTTATTTTTTGAAATTTACTGTATCATCGTGTCCGTATCATCTCGTACCCGTATTATGTGTTTGTGTCCGTGTCCGTGTCCGTGTTTCTTAGGCACCAGGTTTATGCCCAAAGTAGAGATAGTAACGAAGGATGTGGTGATAGTGAGGTTGATGATACAGCTTCATGCTGCAACGGCCGAGCCATTGATTTCCATTTGATCTGCAAGAGAACAGTTGCGTGAAAGAGTTGATTACTTGTAAAGTTTGCAGAGTGAATGAAGTCTGCATGCTTTTGTTAACTTGTAAGCATCTCTGCCTGTTTAAAGGTTGTGAAAGTAAGCTTAGTTTTTGCCCCCTGTGTCAGTCATCTAAAATCATTGGCATGGAGGTTTCTATGCAATGGTTACTTGTTCTTAGGCCCTTTTTTATTATTATCTATTTTAACCTTTGTTTGAACAGAAAGAAAGAAAAGTATTTTGCATGTTGAGGATTCAAGATAGTTAGGGAAGGTCTCATCTTTTAGCTCTCGCTGTGCACACTTTGGGGTGTCTTCATTTGAACCGCCAATACAATTCATAGAACGCTGTTCTTGAATGGCCATTCTATTTATCTTCAGATTGCATCATCATTTATTAAAAGCAAATAATAATAATAAAATCTTACATTTGAAAGCAACTGAGAAGATAAAAGGTAACATTGAATGTTGTTTGTGGCTAAAACCTTCACTCAAAACCAACATTGTTTTGAACAAAGTTCATATATCACCTTTTATCAAGCCTCTTGCAGTTGCAGAGAAACGAAACATTTGAAGCCCAGCCCATTTCAAAATTCTAAAATCATCATTTGCATGCAACATCAATGTACAAATTCCTAGAACCCATGTGATGATGACCTAATAGTTAAATTGTTCACTGTTTTCGGTGTGGTTTAGATTAGAGTTGCGCTAATCGTATTTATTGTTCGAGTTTTATTTTATTATTATAATTCATTAAAAAATATATAAATTCCTAAGTGCAAACATCTTAAAACAATACTAATACCCCAAAACCCCAAACTTTCCCTTTATCCTCTAAAATTAATATATAAAAATATCATAAATTATATTTTGCCCAATTTTGTATGATAAATTTGGTAACATTTTTAGTTTTAATTTCGTCAATTTTTTTAGTTTAATATCTTCTTTTTTACTTTAATCAATCAAATAAATAGATATATTTATATTAACTAGTTTTCTTTGCATAGTTTAACTATTTATATTTATGAACTCAATAAGTGGCTCCAAAAAAGAGGATGTTGTTCATCCTAGGGGTCTCGAGTTCGAGCGCTTATGTGTGCAAAGTGTGTCTATATTGTCAAAGGGCTAAGAAAGTATGAACTGATACTACTATGTAATCACACCAGTACATTAAAAAAACTATTTATATTTATAATTTTTGGAAAAAAATATTAAAAATTAAATAGTGATGATCATGTATTAATTAAAATAAATATTTTAATAAAAATATAAACGTATATGAAACAAAATGATTTAATTTGAGACAAAACTATGATGATAGTTTTATTTATGATAAAATTAGGAAATTATTGTAAAAATAATAATATTCTTTAATTTTCATGTAAAATTTTTGGAAACACTAAGATTTAAATAGTATTAAATTCCTTTTTTTGTACTAATAATAACAAATTTATATAAAGACAAAAATTAATAGTAAGTTCTATAGTTAATTACAACTAAATAATACTTAAATAAGTTAAAATGCTATATAAAATATAAAAATTAGGCACTACAATGTTAAAATAATTCATAAAGCTATTATCATTTTTTAATAATTTTTTTAGTGATGTTTGTATTCATTCATATGAAAAAGTTTTTTAAAAATCATAAATATTTAAACATATAATTTCATAAAAGCGTGATATTAGAAATTAAAAATGAACATTAATTGTTCAAAAAATAGAAATTAAATGAGATAAATTCCTTTTCTTAAGTAATATAAAAGTTATATGGACTAAAGTAATTAATATTATTAACATATTTCTAAAATTAGATAACATTTTAAATTATGGGGAGTAAATGAGAAAATTATAAAGAAGAAAGCCCTTTATGAAATAAATTAAAACCACTAAGGGGGTTAAGTTGCAATTAACCCCTCAGCATTTCCCATATAGAAAAGGCATTTTCTTTGCTTTTCTTTTTCATGTGTAATTGTCATGCTAGAACTTTAGACTGGCAAACCATGCTACCATTGGCAATTTTTTTGTTTCAAATTCCTCAGTTAATCTAATTTTCGAAAAGTGAGAATTCTCTCGAAAATTCTCTAAGGCATCGAAAAATATAACGAAAGCAAATCAAAACGAAAGAGCAAAGAGAGAATTGAAAAAACTATAAGAAAGTAGTACACACCAAGTATTTGAGTAAATACTCTTAAATATATTCTTTAACTCAAAAATATAATATAATGAGATTCACTAGGATGAATGAAGTACAATGGGATGATTACAAATGAAGGGGATACCTCTATTTATAGTTAAGCTTCCTTAGATCCAACGGTTGATATTAGTGCCTATCTAAAAGATGAGAGTCTTAATTACCCTAGTAACTCTAGTTTTATTGGAATGTTTCACTGGCCACCAAAGCTTCAAGTAGATGGACTTTTCCATGTGTGTCACGAGTCGGACTAGTCGAAGCGGGTCAAAAGAACCCCATTTGACCAGTTGACCTCAATGGGACTTTTGTGCGCAATAATCACAGGCTTTGATTCGTGCCTCGTGATATCCTTCCCTACCCATTCTCGCGATACCCTCATCGCATCCTCAGAATGACACTAGTTTGACTCGTCTCGGAACGGTCTCGATGCTTGATTGATTCCCAACTTGTCTCTCTATCGGGTAGTTTTGCCCCTCGATTTTTATAATATGTTATTTTTATAATATAATACTATAATGTAAATATTAAAAAAAATATTAGGATGATTATATATATAATTTTAATAAATAAAAATCTTAAATTGAAACTAATATAAATTAAAAATAAATAAATGTGGGTTTAAAATGGACTTGGATTAGCTATTTACAAATATGAGCGAACTTGGGTAAAATTTTAGACCCATATTTCTGGGCGAGTCGGACTTGGACAAACATAGTGTGTTAATATCATGCTTGTAATCAATTTTTTTTTTTTATTTTACATGTAAAAATTAATTTACTCATTTCTTAAGTAAAATGAATAAAATGCAATATAATTCCTAATAAAAAAAACCTTCGTGATATTTAAAAAAAATATTTATCCAAATCCCAATTTAACGAGTAAGGTCTTTGATTTTTTTTAATATTAGTAGATTATTTTTATAATTAAAATTTTTATTTGTATGTTATTTTGTCCTTCCTCTGATATTTCTAACTTTAGGCTGGAGTATATGCAGAAATCTTGCAAAACAAGTAATATATTATCTGGTTTGGTGTAGAATGGAAATGGGAGAAAAGTGAAGGGAAAGGGAAGAGAAAATTGGTTTGTAGAACAAGATTGATGAACTTTATTTTCTAATCATGCCAAAGTGATGACAATGTGGAAAGTGAATATACACATGCTTCCCCATGATGATAACTATATATATGCTATCCATTATTGTTGCTGTTATTATGATTTATAATTATCTCATTTCCACCTCCACCTCCACCTCCACCTCCCCTACTAGCTAGCCGATCTCTGTCTTGTCATTGCTCCCCACTTTTCCCTTTTTATTTCTTTCCATTCTTTTTACTTACCTTACTTTCTAATTTATTTTGCAGATATGAATTATATTATAATTAGATATTAGTAATATGGTTTCGTGTTTCTTTTTGGGTTGATTATTATTATTTTTAAAAATATGGAGTAAAAATTTAAAGCTTTGTTTGGTAAAGTGAAAAAAATTTGAAAGAATGGAAAGTTGGTTTAGATAAGGGTTGGCAGAAATTCATCGTTGAAGGAAATTCTTTGACTATTGTGAATGTTAGAATTGAGTGACTCGAATTCTTGTTAAGGTGAAGATTGTTAGAATTGGGTGACTAGAATTCTTGTTAAAATAAAATTCAGTGGTAAAATAAAATAAAAATAAAGTTCAAATAAACTAGACTTCATTTATTTTATTTTAATTAGAATAGGTCATCTCTTTTATTTTAATTAGAATAAAGTGTTTCAACATTACTACGTTACTTTTATTAGTTGTTGATTGGAATAAGATTTTTCAACCTATAAATAGGCATAGTCATTTCCTCTTATAATCATTCGATTTTCGAAATTAGTGAATCTTTTTATCCTCTACTCGTTGTTTTTTTTCTTGAAAGGGTTTCCACGTAAAATCTGTGTTATATTTTTCGTTTTCTTTACGGTGTTTCTTTATTGTCGACATTTAATTTTATCAATTAATTCTAGTGACCAAATTCTAACAATCTCCACATTAACAAGAATTCTAGTCACCCAATTCTAACAATCTCCACCTTGACAAGAATTCTCTACGAACAAGAACTCTCAACGAACAAGTTCTCCACCTCTTTCATAAAACCCCTTGAAGAAATTGGTATCAGAGCTTTTCGGGTTACTAGTCTCGATCACGATAATGACGATATTGAAGTATGATATTCTGCTATTGGATCGCAATACCAGATTCGCGTTGTGGCAGGTAAAGATGCGAACAATTCTTGCGCAGATGGATTTAGAGGATGCCCTATTAGGGTTAGATAAGATGCCTTCGAATTTGATAAATGAAGAGAAGAAGCGTAAAGATCGGAAGGTTTTGACGCAATTACAGCTGCATCTGTCGAATGAAATTCTACAAGATGTGTTAAAGGAGAAGAAGGTGCGTTGTTATATGTATGTTGAAAACCCTAACTAGTAAATTGCATATGAAGCAGCGTCTGTATTCTCATCGTTTGGAAGAAGGTGCGTCTGTTCACGAACACTTGAATGTGTTTAAAGAAATTGTCTCGGATTTGAAGGCCATGGAGGTTCAATATGATAAAGAGGATTTAGGGTTAATTCTCCTTTGTTCGTTACCACCGTCGTATTCAACTTTAAAAGATACAATTTTGTATAGCCGTGAATCTCTTACAGTTTATGAAGTTTATGTTTCCTTAGCCTCGTATGACAAGATGAAGCATCTTATGGCTGGATCTGACTCTTATGGAGAGGGTCTCATTGTTCGTGGAAGACAAGATTGAAACAGTGATGATAATCGTGGGAGGAAATTGGAACGAAATCCCTGTGGTAAATCTAAAGGTAGATCGAGATCTTCAAACAGAAGTAAAACTTGTAACTTCTACAAGAAGAAAGGGCACATTAAGAAAGAGTGCTACAAGTTGCAAAATAATATCAAAAAGGAGGAAGAGAATCAAAAGGGAAAACAACTCGAACAATCCGGTGAAGCTGATGTAGTAGAAGACTACAGTGATGGTGAACTCCTAGTTGCTTCTGTCGACAATTCTAAAGTGAGCGAGGAGTGGATCCTCGATTCTGATTACTCCTTCCATATGAGTCCCAATCAGGATTAGTTTACAACATATGAAGTTGTGTCTGAAGGTGTTGTTTTGATGGGAAATAATGCTTCATGTAAAATCGCAGGTGTTGGCACAATCAAAATAAAGATGTTTGATGAGGTCGTTAGAACTCTTAGTGGCGTGCGAAATGTACCAGGATTGAAAAGAAATTTGATTTTGTTGAGTACTCTTGATTCAAAAAGACACAGGTACATAGCTGAAAGTGGGGTTCTAAAGATTAGCAGGGTTCCCTCGTTGTGATGAAAGGGCAGAGAAAGACTACCAAATTATATGTTTTGCAAGGTTAAACTATTACTGGTGATGCTGCAGTCGCTTCCTCTTCCTTGTCAGATGATGATATTACTAGACTTTGGCGTATGCGTCTAGGGCATATGAGTGAAAATGGCATGGCAGAATTGAGTAAAATAGGACTTCTTGATGGGCAAGGCATTAACAAACTAAAGTTCTATGAGCATTGCGTTTTTGGGAAGCAAAAGAGAGTTCGATTCACCAGAGGAATCCATAACACAAAGGGAACACTGGATTATATTCATTCTGATCTTTGGGGACCATCTAGAGTGCCTTCGAGAGGTGAAGCTAATTATATGCTAACTCTTATTAATGATTTTTCCAGAAAAGTTTAGGCATTCTTTCTGAAGCAGAAAAGCGATGTGTTTTCCGCATTTAAGTCTTGGAAAACTATGGTTGAAAAACAGACAGGAAAATAGATAAAACACCTCTGCACAAATAATGGCTTGGAGTTCTGTTCTGATGAGTTTAATGAATTGTGCAAATCAGAAGGGATAGTGAGACATTTGACAATACGTCATACTCCATAGCAAAACGGTGTTGCAAAACTAATGAACAGAACGATTAGAGAAGGTTTGATGTATGTTATCGAATGCTAATTTACCGAAGTCGTTTTGGGCTGAAGCAGCCTCTACTGCATTTTTTTGATCAATCGATCTCCATCCGTTGCCATTGAGAAAAAGACTCCATGAGAGATATGGTCTGGTAAGCCTGCTGATTATTTTGATATAAAGATTTTTTGGTGTCCTGCATATGCTCATGTTGATAATGGAAAATTGGAACTAAAATCCATTAAATGTGTTTTTCTTGGTTTTAAGGCTGGTGTAAAAGGATATAAGTTATGGTGTCCTGAAAATAGAAAAGTTGTGATTAGCAGAGATGTTTTTGATGAAATTGCTATGTTACCTAACTTATCTCTTAATGACTCTTCCAGTAAAGAACAACAAAAACATGTGAAGTTTCAGATTGATCCAGTATCTACAATAGAGTCAACTTCTCAAGTTAGTACAAAAGTTCATAATAGAGTCACTTCTTCACCACAATATTATATTGCCAAGAATAGATCTAGAAGAGAAATTAAACCTCCGAAGAGGTATGCCGAGGCTGATTTAGTGGCTTATGCTTTAAATATGGTTGAAGATATTGGTACAATATTTTGTGACAGTCAAAGTGTCATTTTTCTTACAAAAGATTAAATGTTTCATGAGAGAACAAATTATATTGATGTTCGGTATCATTTTGTGCGTGATATTATTGCTCGAGGGGATAATGTTGTGAGCAAAATTAGTACTCATGAAAATCCTGCAGAAATGATGACTGAGTCACTTCCTATAACCAAGTTTGAGTATTGCTTGGACTTGGTTGGTGTTCATTCTCAAGGATTTTTGTGGAAGAGGTAGAGAACTTGTTCGTTGAGAGTTCTTGTTCGTAGATAATTCTTGTTAAGGTGGAGATTGTTAGAATTGGGTGACTAGAATTTTTGTTAAGGTGGAGATTGTTAGAATTGGGTGACTAGAATTCTTGTTAAAATAAAATTCAGTGGTAAAATAAAATAAAAGTAAAGTCCAAATAAACTAGATTTCTTTTATTTTATTTTAATTAGAATAGGTCATCTATTTTATTTTAATTAGAATAAGGTGTTTCAACCTTACTACGTTACTTCTATTAGTTGTTGATTGGAATAAGGTTTTTCAACCTATAAATAAGCATAGTCATCTCCTCTTGTAATCATTCGATTTTCGACATTAGTGAATCTTCTTATCCTTTGCCCATGGTTTTTTTTCTCGAAAGGGTTTCCACGTAAAATCTGTGTGTGTTTTTTTGCCATTTTCTTTGCGGTATTTCTTCATTGTCGACATTTAATTTTATCAGTGAAGAAATGTGTACCTCGCTCAAGAGATGACTCCCTAATCGGACCGGTGATTGATAATATTCGAATGATGGGTCACTATTTTCAGGAACTTAATTTTTCTTATGTTCACATATCTGGAAATGAACAAGCACATGTTTTAGCAAAAAGAAAAATGAAAGAAGAGCAGAATCTTTACCAGTTGCAGAAGGCATTCTTGGCGATGAAGATCAACGAGGAACCAACGCGCCCTCCGGATGTCTGAAATATGAAGAATACAATTTTGGTTGCAAGGTATCTTGAATCGTCTTTTGAGGTTTTTGTTTATACCATCCCTGATTTTGTGAATCGTCCTTTGCAACACACTGTTGTTTTAGCTTTGGGGGGGAAGATTTCTTTTCTGATTGGGCACTGGATAGGTGGAGCTTTCATGGTGTTTAATTACTATTTATTATTTTCTTAGTTCCAATGTTTTCTATAATCCATTATGCTTTTAAGTTGGATTTCTTTTCATGTTAGTGTATTTTATTTTATGATAATGGAAATAAAAGCTCAATCTGAATTTCTTCAAAAAGTAAAAAAGATGGAAAAATAAATCTATTCATTGCTAGGTAGAGTTAAAAAATTAGAGGAAAGAAAATAAAATATTTAAATTTTTTTACATAATTTTGAATTAACATGCATTTTTCTAACATTTTCTCTCCTCTCATCATCCTAATTTGAAAAGATTGATTTTTATAGATTAGGATAGAAAATGGTCATCCCTCCTATTTCTTTCCTCTCACTTTTCTTCCCTACTAAGCACATTCAAACTTATTTTATTTTTACTTTTCCACTTCCTTCTCTCATCCCTCCACTTTTCTACCCAACCAAGTACACTCTAAAGGTTGAAATGTGATCTAAGTCTTATACACTTTATAAATTTGAAATTTAGTTTCATTATTTTATTTATTCCTGTAGTTTTTTTCTTTTTAAAATTAAAAATTCAGGATTAATTATCACCACTATTAAAATTCTTCCGTTAAATTCAATGACGTGATATTTTAAAATTAAAAAAAATCACTTAGTAGTGTTGAAATAAAAAAATTACGTTGAAAATATTTACATGAATTTTTTTTTCTTAAAACACACATTCGAACTCATTATGGTAGAATAAAATTTTGTTGGAATAATATTCTTAAAAAAATGGCTACAACATTGTAATTGAAATAATTAACAATATTAATTATATAGGCTAATAAATAACATTATAAAAATAGAAGAATCAAATTATGTCAAAAATTAAAGTATATGAATTTAATCCAAGTTTTAACATAATATAAAGACCGAAATGGAAATTTGATCATTATCTTATAACTTAAAAGAAAGTAAAACATATTTAAGACCGTTAAAATATTTGAATTATATACAATCACGTAGAAATATAAATTAGGGTGAAAGTTGTAAAAGAAAATAGAAAACCATCAAATAACCACCATAGCGTTAACCAATCTCCATATTCCCAACTTAATAAATAAATCAATCAAAATGTTTTCTTGGTGTTTACAAATTAAATATTATATAATCCGATTTGGAGCAACCTCAACACTTCACAATGTTGCTCAATATATGTATCTATTTAAAGAAAAAGGATTGTATAAAATTGTAATTTTCATGTCATCTATATTTTTTTTCAATAAGAGAATGACAAATTAAATTTTTCTCCTAAATTTTAATATTTTTAATTGAATTTAAATTTTTTAAGGAAAATGTCATCTTATTATTCTACTTTGTATCATACAAGGGAGATGTGCTTATTTCCTCCTTACACACCATAAATTATTTAGATAATTTTGTAGAGACTTTAATTGTGATCTAAATAAGTAAAATGGAGATGGGATATGTATAGTTGTTTAGCTGAAAAGATACATGTTGAAACCAAATTTTTTGTACATGGTTATTTGAATTGGACTGGATCAATCGATTGGGGTATCGGTTTAGAGAAAAGGTTTAAATCAGTTAAGTTGTAAATTAATACAAACTAGTTGAATCAATTTTTAATTTTTTTAATAAATTTTTAATGATTTATTTAATCAATTTATTTAGATCAATCAAAGCAACGAATTGATAATTTGGTCATTCTAATTACTAGTCTGATTTTGAAAATTTTACTTTTGCATGATTTTAACCAACTATGATGCCGTGATAAATGACTCGTGTTGCTTAATAAATAAAATTAATTCTTTTGCATGATGGATAAGTAATAGATCTTGGTTTGTTCGCATATAAATGTTGGAGCAAGTTTCATAAATAGAAGATATTTGATTTATTCGAAGCCTTTTACGTTTCAAAAAGTATAAATAATCAAAATAAAAGTTGAACTGAGATGCAACTTATACACCAATTAATGCATTAAATATAACCCAACAAAAATATAATAAAAAAACATAATCAAAATGTCTGTTTATGAAGCTAGTTAGTATTATAGGTAAATGTTGGTGGGAGGGGTCGCGGACAGGCGTCATTCGAACTATAGTGGGGGATGAAAGAGTATCATTATCATCTCTAGAAGGTGATTTTTGTAGAATGATCAAGACCAGGGTGATCTCGAGCTTTTTGGTCGACATGATTGATAGCCATAGTGGATAATTAGGTGGCAATAATATTCGTATGATTATGATGAAATTATATTATTATAATTTAGTAAATATGAAAAAGAAGAAACTGAGGGAACTGGGACTGCCCTCCCTCATCGACCCAATACGGTAACTGCATTTTCCCAGAACCGAATGATCAAACTACAATTATTCAAGGCAGCAAAATTTGGCATCCTGAATTATTGGCAGTGGACACAAAAAATGGCACTTTGGAAAACATATCTTTGATTTGGGAAAGAGTAAAAATAGAAAGTGAGCCTGAAATAATAGTGTGAGCCCTTAGATTGAGGAGGACGAAAAGGAGCAGTTGTGGGTCCTTTTCTTTTACGTTCACGGTTCATCGCCCATTGTATAAAAAGAAGCGACGACGAAGAAGAAAAGGAATGTGATCTGCATGTGATCCAACAGCCTTTATGTTCCCCTCTTCTATCCCAAATCATACCAAAAAAATAATAATAACAAAGTAGAAATAAGAATCTTGAATTGATCCATTACATTTAGGCAGTCATAAGAGATACCACGTGATGAACTCGGAAAGAATATCAATGCAAAAATGATAATATCTAACAACCAACATTCTTTCCCTTTTTCTCTTTCCTTGACATTCGGATACTAATGCTTTTCTGGTTAATTAATTTGGCCCCATACTTACACATACAGGGTTGGCCATGTTTTCATCATGGCACTCATTAAAAATCAATATATTTTTCACTAGTGGAACTAAGACCACACCCCATATACATCACTTCAAAAACCATAGCTAAAGATTGATATATTAACTCTCTATTTTCTGTGTGGGAAAATTACTTTCTGAATCAATCTTGATCTTCACCAGCATCTCCTTTGTAGTTTTTCACGTAGGAGAAGTGGGATTTTTCATTTATTTAACAATGAACTGAAGAAAAGGAAACTAAAGAAAAGCGTTGGTGCACAGGCTTTGGCGTACCATTTTATGTAGAAGTTGATGTTGGAACATTTCGATGGCATACTTACATGAAATACTAAAAGTATTATGGAGGTTCTAATATTAAGAGTCGAATTGCATTATGAGTCTCATATCACTTATCACTTAAGAACTGAGTACTTTGTTAGTAAGGGAATGAATCCCATATAACTTAGGTACAAAAGCCAAAGGCATTGTGAGTCTATATAAAAACTCATTCCCACATTGCTTAGAAAAACAAGGGTAGAGAAAGAATGATATCAACCTCCAACATTTAGAGAGTGAATTGTGTATGAGTGTTTGTGTTGCTGAAGCATGACTATGTGTGTGTATGCCTGGAATGTATACTATGAGATGTGATTTTATTGATATGTTTGAAGTATGTAATGAGGTATAGTTTGGTTAAGAAAATGAGTTAGTTTACTTGAATGTGAGTTCTTTCAAATGTACGATAAGCAATTTGAAAAGTTGGGTCTGGTTTGTGTCAGAGAGCTTGTGTCAGAGAGCTTGTACTGTGAGTTTGGTCACCGTGGTGGTAATTGATGAACTCCGTTGGGACAGTAAATATGATTTTTGATATGAAATTATGAAGAAAAGTCCATGGCCATGGCACACTCTAAAGAAGCAAGTGTTGAACGGCGTTTATCGACTGGGGTTTTCTATGTGTCCCAAGGCGGCGATGGGCAAACCTCATGCGATGTGAATTTAGAAAAATCCATATAGCAAACACATCAGTCTAACAATTAATCATAAAATAACACACATGCGATCAATTTTTTTTTCAAAACTGAACAAACTCTAGCCTTTCAAAATATTTAGATGCCACCTTTTTTATACTTGTTATTGATGCATGAAAATCTCGAGCAACATGAATATCAATATCGTTGAGATACAGGCAATAAGACGATAGTAAAAGTAGGCACATGGTACATTCATGGAAAAATGACATGGGCAACACTACAACAATAATGGCAACAATGAATATGGGCATCGACAATGCAGGCAGCATCCAAGTACGAAACTATCCTTAAGATTGTTGGCAAATATTGCACTAAGTTGAGAAATTAAAAATACGAGTTGAATAGCTAGAGGCGTGTTGGACAATGTTCTTAAGAATGTTTTTTTGTATAGTATATCTCCTAGGATTCAACTAGCTTTTCCGTTATAAAATGAGAGCAAGAATCAACAATAGATTACAATAGAAAAATATTTGACAATCTCAAAAGGATGGAGAGGATGAGCAAGAGGAGAATGATAGAATTTTTAAGGTGTGCTTGGAGCGAAAGTGAGCTATAGTATATATAAGACTTTTACTGGTTAAAAATAGTAAAGGTAAATGGATTTGATTTAGCTAAAAAATAGTTTTACAAAGGTCCAACGAATTTGGATTTGGCCAAAAATAGTTTTACTGGTTAAACTATTTTAGTGTTTCTAGTTAAGTAATTTACTTTTATTGGACTCATAAAAAATTCATTATAAAAGAAGTCTAAACATAAGAGAGCTTGGACACCATGATACATATACACGCAGAGAATCAACTGATTTACAATACACTGGCCACTCGAGCCTAGTTTTCACGTGCATGAATCCTTTCAACTTGGGTCTTACTAGCCCAACAAAATATAATAGCTTCTAAGCAAAGGTCTCAAAATTTTTGTTAAGGAAAGTGGTTTTGATTCTTTTAAAATATTTTAATTTTTTAAATAACGGTAAGGTATATTACACTCTTTCAAAAATAGAACTGAAGTTTTAATCTTGAAAACAAATTTATTAGGAGGAAAAATCATAAACCCTAAAAAGATTAATTTTCATGGAATAGACATTAAACTCAAAAGAATTCATTTTCATGGTTTTAGATCAAGAAATCATGAACCAAAATATCTAACTTCACAGATTATAAACTACACTAAGGGTGGGAAAAAAAAACATATGAGCAAGCATAAAAAATCCCAATTTTATTTTGAAACTTTGATCTCTTCTGAATATTGTTGGAATCGGGTTAAAAATTACTAACTGAAATAAAAATTTTATTACACACAAATCACACAATACAAATATTTTATACTAGCTACGACTTGTTTACAAACTCTCAAATCTTCTCTCTTTTCTTCTCAACACTTTCTCTCTTTTTTTCTTTATTTTCCAGCACACACACACATTCTGTTTTTGCTCTTTGTTTCAAGCTGCTGCTATACTCTCTCATAGTCCATATTTATAGGCTTCTTGAACCGCCTTTAATCTCTTCAATTTGCTATAACTTTATCTATTATTATGGATAAAACTCCAAGTCATTCCTAGCCAACTCATCATGTTTAATGCTTAAGTAATTGATAACAAACTTCCACGTTACTAAGCCAAGTTGTAGGCCAATTCTTCTACAGCTTGCTACCACCTTGTCTGCATGCTTAGTTGCCACGTTTTATGCTTATTTAGTCAACTTTAAAAGTCGGTTTGTTCTCTAACACTCTCCCTCAAACCGAGCTTTTCATTGCAAGCTTTTCTTTGAGTTTGTGAAATAAGTCCGCTTTCAATGGCTTCATAAAAATGTCTGCCAATTGATCTTCTGTTCTTTAATAAACTAACTCCACCTTTTTATTCTTCACTTGCTCTCGAATAAAATGATACTTTGTATCGATATGTTTGCTTCGACTATGAGACACCGGATTCTTTGCAAGAGATATTGTAGACTTGTTGTCAACATATATTGTAATTGGGCCTTCTTGTATAAAAGATAATTCAACCAAAATATTCTTCAACCAAATTGCTTGACACGTGCATGTTGCAACAGCCATGTATTCTTCTTCACATGTTGAGAGGGCAATTGTTTGTTGCTTTTTCGATGACCATGAAAATGTCGCAAAGCTAATATGGAATAAATATCCGGATGTGCTTTTACAATCATCCAAGTCACCACCATAATCACTATCTGAATAACCAATCAATTTTGAACTTTGTGAGTGTGTATAAAATAAACCATGATCCATTGTACATTTGATGTATCTCAAAATTCTCTTTGTTGCAATCAAGTGATCTTGTTTTGGCTTCTCCATGTATCTGCTAACTATTCCCACTAGGTACATGATGTCTAGCCGCGTGATAATTAAGTACCTTAAACTTCCAACGATACTTTTAAACAACGTTGGATTCACCGGCTCTCTAGTTGAATCAACACTTAATTTCATGCTTGTTGTTGCTGGTGTGGCTACCGACTTGCAATCTTTCATTCTGAATTTACTTAAATCTATTCCGCATACTTCTTTTGAGATATAAATGTTGAAACCTTTTTCTCGGAAAAGGAAAAAACGGTCTCGCAAATATTTTTAAATTGAAAAATGGGAGTTACCACCAATCTTTTATTCAGTGAGATTGGATCACCTCAAAATGTTTAAAACTCGTTTTGAAAAAACATTTTGGTCTTCGAAATCTAGAAAATGGGTTCGGGAGTCGGTTTCGTATGAGGAAGGATTAGCACCCTCACACACCTACAATTGGTACCACATCGATTATTTTTCGGTCTTGATTGTTAAAAATTTGAAAACTCGAGTGAAATTTAAAATACGATCCTTAAATGCATGATTTATTTGATGCAAACGTCTAAGAAGGAAATCAAATTTCGTGAGGAAGTCTCGTTATTTCGAAATGATCGAGGAAGGAAGTCACGTCCAGTGAGTTAGGACATAACATTTCGAGATCCGAAACTAACATGCATTCCTTCGTTGCCAATTTCAAACCTTTAAAAGGATATTCGATTATTCCGGTTTGAAGAAAAAATCGCGCCTAGTAAGTTATGACACATTTTTTAAAACCCGAAATAAAGGAATATTGCCTCAATTTTAGAATTATTTGTATTTTTTAGAACAAAAGGCAACTTTAATTTAATGATGAATGTGTAAATTAAATACGAACATGTAATTTATTGGTAGAAATAATACGAAGACAGAACAATTAAGCATATAAATAAATACGCAAAAATAAATCTTAGGTTAATAATATACGAAGTACGAAATATCACGAAACAAAATTAGAAAACAAGACTAATTAAAAATACGAAGAATAATAATTAAATTTTATATACAAAAATCAAAGAAAAAGAAAAAAAAGGGGTCGAAAATGAAGTTTCAAAGAATTTAGGGTTAACATATAATTTTGGGAAAGTTTAGGGGTTAAAATATGATTTTAGCAAAGTTTGAGGTCAAAATGTGGTTTGAGGAATGTTTAGGGGTCAAAATGCAATTTTGGAAAAGTTTAAGGGTTAAAATGTAACTTTAGAAAAGTTTGAGGGGTCAAAATGTAATTTTGGAAAAGTTTAGGTTCAAAATGAAATTTTGGAAAAGTTCAAGGTCAAAATGAAATTTTGGAAAAGTTTAAGGGTTAAAAACAAATTTTTAGAAAGTTTAGGGATCTTTTGAGTAATAAACCCTAAAAAAGGTGGCACATGGTAGCTTCCCAGGCTTCCAAAAGTCAAGGGATTAAATTGTAAAGGAAATAAAATTAAAGGGCAATTTTGAAATAAATTAAAAAAATTAAAAGGACTTAAGTAAAACAACCAAAAATGCGAAAGGATCGAATGGGTAAATAACCCCTTTAAAAAAATCTGATTTTAAGTCATAGGCCAAAACGATGTCGTTTTGGGGTGTTTAAGTCACTTCCAAAACTACGTCATTTTGGGAACCTATATAAACCATTTTTTAACTTCTTTTTTCTTCATTTTTTTCACTCATTTCTTCAAAAACACAAAAAAAATCTCTCTTCTTCTCTTTTTTTTTTGAGTGAGTTCCGGCCGGCAACTTTCGCCGTCTACCAACCACCATCGACCGCCGTCCACAATGGCGCAAAAGGTAAATTTTTTTTAAAACGTATCGATCTAACCCCTCAAATCTTCAAAAATTTTAAAAATAACTTCTTTTTATTATTTTTTTGAAACCCAATTTCTAAGTTTTTTACCTTTTTATTCTATTTTTTTATTTTTATCTATATATTTTGCTTAAAAATTAAAAAAAACAAAGGAAAAATTAAAAGGAATATACTTATACATATATATATGTGTACAGAAGAAAAAAATTTAAACAAATATGTATGCCCGTATATATGTATGTATATATTCGAAAATAAAAAACAAATAAATAAACGTATATATATGTATGTATGTATGTTGGTATACCTTGATAATGATCTGTTGAACTTCTTTGCTTGAAACTGTTTTTCTATTTTTTCATTCACTCTTGTGTCCTTTTTCTTACAAAAATGGTGGCTTTTATAGCCAATCACAGTACATATTGAATATTATTTTTGCTTATTGCTTTCCTCTCTGTTTTGCAAGTATGGTGATGGTGGTGTCAACGTGGCGGCATCCGAATGGAAGGGGCAGGCGGCTGACATGGGCAAGGCAGCAAGTTGGTGTGGTGGCAACAAGTTACAAGGGATTAGGGTTTGAGAATTTTTGTAAAATTGGGCTTGTTGGGCTATTTGGTTATTGGGCTAGGTTAGGTTGGTTTTAGGGTGCTTTGTTTGGGCATGTAAATTGGATAGTGGTATATTTGGACATTTTTAAATTAAAATAAATTTTAATTTAAAAATTTATTATTATTTTTTTGGGTTGTTTTTTGGTTTAAATGTTGGTCCCGATCAAAATTAGGCTCCAATAGCTGCCCCTTTTTGCTCGTTGCTGTGTAACAGGAACAGAACAATGATTAAAAGGATGACCAATTTTGCCTGGTTCCACTGGATCTGGTCTCTTTAGCCCTTCTTCTTCAAGTAACCCACTCTTTGCTTTATTAGTCATTCATTTTCACTGCATCCGCTTCTTTACAACTTTAGAAAAGTAGGATTTAGTGTTGTGATTCCATCTTGCCCTAAAGTAATTTCAAATAGACAAAATTTCCTATTGTAACTTCACTCAATTCACTTGCAACTTCAAGGAGATTGAGGTTTGTCATAGTAGTCTTTTATTCAATCCACTGACACTTCAGGTGTTTGGTGTTGTAGCTTTATCTCTTGGTCTACTTCTCTGTATCTCATTAGGAAGATGACCTCTTTATTGCTTCGACCCACTTCTCTGTATCTCATCAGGAAGATAGGGGTTTGAAGTTTCACTCACATTGAGCTTTGCTTCATTGATTTGGTCTACTTCTCTGTATCTCATCAAGAAGATGACTGCCTCATTGATTTAACCCACTTCTTTGTATCTCATCAGGAAAACAGATTTGGTCTACTTTTCTGTATCTCATCAGGAAGATGACCTCTTTATTGTTTGACCCACTTCTTTGTATCTCATCAGGAAGATAGGGTTTGAAGTCTCATTTGTATTGAGCTTCGCTTCATTGATTTGGTCTACTTCTCTGTATCTCATCAAGAAGATGACCACTTCATTGTTTCAATTCACTTTTCTGTATCTCATCAAAAAGACGGATTAGGTCTACTTCTCTATATCTCATCAGGAAGATGATCACTTTATTGCTTTGACCCACTTCTCTGTATCTCATGAGGAAGATGTGGTTTGATTCTCATTCGTATTGAGCTTTGCTTTATTGATTTGGTCTACTTCTCTGTATCTCATCAAGAAGATGACTGCCTCATTGTTTCAGTCCACTACTCTGTATCTAATTAGGAAAATGATCGCTTTATTGCTTTAACTCACTTTTTTGTATCTTATCAGAAAGATGGGGTTTGAAGTCTTATTCGTATTGAGATTCGCTTTATTGATTTGGTCTACTTCTCTATATCTCATTAGGAAGATGACCGCCTCATTGTTTCAATCCACTTCTCTGTATCTCATCAGGAAGACGAATTTTGTCCATTTCTCTGTATCACATCAAAAAGATGACCTCTTTATTACTCTGACCCACTTCTATGTATCTCATCAGGAAGATGCAGTTTGAGGTCTCACTCACATTGAGCTTCGCTTTATTGATTTTGATGTTTCACTCTTTTCATGGTTAGGGTAAGAGATTATATGATGGTTGCAATCTACCCTATGATCGGGGTAAGAGATTGGATGGCTACAATTTGTCCCGTGATCGGGGTAAGAGATTGGATGGCTACAATTTATCCCGTGATCGGGGTAAGAGATTGGATGGCTACAATCTGCACCATGATCGGGGTAAGAGATTGGATGGCTGCAATCTGCCCCACGATTGAGGTAAGAGATTGGATGGCTGGAATCTGCCCCACGATTGAGGTAAGAGATTGGATGGCTGCAATCTGCCCCATGATCGGGGTAAGAGATTGGATGCTTCAATCCTTCTCATCATGTTTTCTTAAGGTACTGGGTTCGTCGTTGTGGCATCAAGTTTTCCCTTCATATCTTCATGGTGTAGAATTCGCCATTGCAGACTCAATCCTTCCCATCACATCTTCTAATGTACCGGGTTCGCCGTTGCGGCCTCAACCTTTCCTTTCATATCTTTATGGTATCGAGTTCGCCGTTTAGGCCTCAACCTTTCCCATCACATCTTCTAAGGTATCGGCTTCACCATTGTGGCCTCAACCTTTCCCATCACATCTTCTAAGGTACGGGGTTTACCGTTGCGGCCTCAACTTTTCCCTTCAAATATTCACAGTATCGGGTTCATCATTGTGACCTCAACCTTTTCCTTTAAATCTTTATGGTACCAGTTTACCGTTGTGGCCTCAACCTTTCCCTTCAAATCTTCATGGTACCGGGTTCGCTGTTACGGCCTCAACCTTTCCCATCACATCTTCTAAGGTATCGGGTTCGCCGTTGCGGCTTCAACCTTTCCCTTTATATCTTCATAGTACCTCAGTTCATTTCGCCACTTCGTGGTAATGAAACCTGTAGAATATGCTTTAATGGGCCTTTATGTAGGCCAGATTATTTAGGATGCCATGATCAGGATGAGTCGAATGCTCCTAAACAGATGGGTATGAGTGGTGAATGTAAAAATGTCATCTTTGAGGAATGATTTTATTTTTAGTCCTTAGCCGACATCGTTTGTCGTTTGTCTAAGTCCTATCACTAATGTGTTATCATGTTCTTCTTTTGATATGGTATCTCTATTGTGAAACCTAAAGAGGTAGTCGTAATTTGAACTATTTGCTTCAAGACCCTTCTAACCCTCGAGTTTGGTTATTTTCAACTAGTGGTTCTGTTTCAGGTCCTTATACTATTTAGAAATTTTCCAAAACGATATGCAAAAATCTTTTTATTCCTTATATCATTAAACCACTAACTGTTATTTCAAATGCAAAGATGCTTGAATCAAGGTTATAAGGTGGGCAAAACTCGCATGAAAGAAAAGATCATTGGGACCATTAATGATGCGGAAATGCTTGAACATGGTCGCAAGGCGAATGAAATTTTATTGGAGGCAAAGCTCACATGAATGAAATGATAAAAAAATTACTCATATTGGTCAAAAAGTTGCCAAACATAAAGTGAGCAAAAAATAGAGTTAGGTGCCCTAGATATCAAAGTATGAGCTTCACTGAGCAAACTTGATGAGGACCATTCTGAGCTTGACATGTGTTAATGAAACTTGGAGTACTTCGTTAATGCCTCAAGGTGTATAGTTTCTCCACCTTGTTACTTTTGAGAGAGAAGACCATTTCACGCTTCTTTCTTCAAAATTGAGTCACCCTTTCAGGTTTTCAACTCAAGTCTCCTTAGGTTTTGAGATGCCCTTTTACGAGTTTTCACCTTGACCTCTCCTTTTCTTTTTCCTTTTTCTTTTTTCTTTTTTTATATTTATTTATTTTTCTTCATCGAATCCGAGTTCACGAAGTTAGACTAGTCTTTGCCATCCATTTCGATCAAAGCTTCTCCAAAAAGACTTTCTTCACCTCATGGGGCCTTTCCCAATTCGACATCCATTTTCCTTGGAAGTCTTTTGTAAGCAAGATCCTTTTCAAAACCAGAGCTCTCTCGTAGAATTCTCTAGAGCAGATCCTTCTTTGTCATAAGCCTTTGTCACCTGATCATGACGGATGACTTTTAGTATCTTTTCTTCAATCATGTTTAGCTGACTATATTTGGATTGGATCCATTCTACTCCATCAGTTCTAACAATGGAAGGAAAGAAAATCAACTTCAATGGGTAGGACGACTTTCATTCTAGTGAGAAAGGTGTTGCCCCGGTGGATGCTCTGATAGAAGCCCGATAAGCCTCGAAGACAAATGGTGATTTCTCATGCCGAGCCTTTGTAGGTCTTTGCTAGGAATCCTTTTGATGTTCTTATTGGTCACCTCCAATGCCTCATTCACCCTTTTTTTGCGATGTGGTGCTGAGCCATGATACTTGTTATTGAATTGGCTGTAAACTTTCGCTATCGTGCTGTTGCTCAAATTCAAGTCATCGTCAGATAGGATCCTTTTTGGAATTCCATATCGACATATAATCTCTTTTTTTCAATAATCTGCTTAACTGTCGATTGGCATAAGAAGTAGTAATCAATGATCATGATGAAGAATTGATGCTCATTAGAAACTATTTTGCAAAGTTGGCTCGATGGTGTCCATGTTTCACATAGAAAAAGGCCACGACATCGAAAGATGAAGGAGAATAAATTTTCAAGATGCCCTTTGCGGGTTTTCGTCTTGACTTTTTCTTTCTTTCTTTTTTCTTTTTTTTATTAAGTTTTAAAATGCCCTTTGCGGATTTTTCGACCCATCTTTTCTTCTTTTTCCTCTTTTTTTTATTTTCTTTTTGATAACATGTCGAGCCTCAATTTTTGAAGTTTCTGTAGAGTTAGATTGCATTATTCCTTTATGAGAGCCTGTGTGTCACGACATCAGTTCCTTAAACCTGGCATGCTTTGATAGGACCATGCAAAGACCTTTGGATTCTCGAGGCAGCTTGCCTTGTTTCTGCAAAGACACATGTCTAGATTCTCACTTAAAATCACAACTCTTTGAGATGACATTCATTTCCAGTCTTGCTCAAATATCCGTAGCAGATCGAGAGACAAGTCATATCCTTGATCATTTTCAAAGTCTCAAAGTTTTTCTAGTCACATGTCTTACTCAAAAGGGTCTAAGTCAACAACAGTGTCGCTCGTGTCCTTGATATCAAAGGATCCAACATATGGGTAAGAGAATGAATTTAAGAATGAACAACCATTTGGTATAAGTATGGCTGAAAAAGAAATACAAGATGTTTGCCTAGTGAGACACAAGAAATGCATCATTTTAATCGAAATAAAAGACAGTGGTCATGTGCCCTTTATAGAAGGATCCCTATTACTCTCGGACTTAGAGTGATAAGTGTATTCTGAATATTTTTCTAGAAGAGTCCTAAAAACTACAGGAAACTCTTCCACAGTCTAGCTATCCAAAACACTTCCAAGGGCATAGGGACGAACTCTCGATAGGTTCCACTCTCCACATGATTTTTGCTCAAATTTTTAGCATTCCCTATCTTGATTTATCATGTTTCCTCTCAGTTTTCATTTAAGGTTGATGACTCTCTCTCACACGAATGTTTCAAATATAAAGGATTTCATTAAAATTTAATGCATGAAGCGCAATGCAAATGAATGGTAAAATGCATGCAAAAAGGTGTTGATTCTAGTTTAATTCCATTTAGAACAACTTTACTAAAAAAACAAATTCCTGTACATAATGCAGATACATGTATGGTCATGCCTTGATGCTCAAAGTCCTAATCTTCCAAGCTAATTTTTGCTCCAATTTGACCCCGATTTCAAATTCAAAGTGTTGGTCTTGAATGGCTAAAGTCTGCAAGTGGTTAGTCATTTCTCGCACTTGGGTTAAATCCTTGCTTGCGACATGGTCCCTATCTTAGACTTGCCTTTAAGAGTGTTGGAGTCATTCCTCGTTTATTTCCAATTTCTTTGGTTAAATCACCTTGTCTTTGGATAGCCATAAATTCCTTCGACGAAGAGTAGTCCTCAAAGAATACTCGATAAGAGACTTTTCCGACTTTCCAAAAATGGCTATACTAGAAAAAGTTGTGCACCAATACACCGTTTTTTTCCCTTTCTTTGACAGGTGTTTAATGGCTAAGATTGCTAGAACGTGAGTGATTCTCTTGTCAAGTCGATCAAACAAATCTATAACTACGTCTTTTACGTGCCCCAACACTTTAGGGAAGACGACTAACTTATACGAAGATGTCAACATTCTTTCTTGCACCTGAGTGTACTATGCACTCGTTATCCCCTTTTCCTTGATTAGGGCTGCAACTCAATGCTTGCTCATCTATAATAGGCCTTATTATTCTGGATCCTTGGGCGATGGGGCAACGTATCGTATTCTTCTATCTCATGTTTCTGAAAGTGAAGCAACTAAGCTTGAGTAGGTAAGGTAAATCATTATATTTGAATTAGACATCTGCTTCATTTTGTCTTTCATACTTCTTCCAGCTTTTGCAAACTGTTATGACTTTCATGTTTTTGGGTGTAACCCCAGAACTCTGATATGTGCCTCTTTGACAGGCAATCACCCTTTTGTTGTTGTTTTTCTTTGACCACATACGCACGGCCACATTGACTTCTACCTTATCAAGGAATCCGTTTTCTTATGACTAGTTCTCTATTTGGCAATAGAACATGAATCAACACTTTTTTTATGAAAATGAAATGCAAATAGATTAAAAATATATTGCAATTAAAAGCAAAAATATAACCGTGTCTCTTACCTTATTCGGGTAACCACTAAAGGTTTGGCACAGTGCCATTTAAGGTAGGCTCTCATGGAATGCAAGTTAAAATGTGCAACTTATGAATGCATGTATGCATAAGAAAAGGCATTGATTTTGAACTCAATTCCATTAGAACAACTTTTTTAGAAGACAAATTTCTTTACATAAAGCGAATGACATAAACGGCTTTGCCTTATTGCATGCTCAATATATTAGCTTCAACGGCTAATGTTTGCATGTAATCAGCCACTTCTCTCATTTGGTGAGTGCTTACAACCAATCTCTTAGCCTGTCGAAAGTGGTGCACAACCAATGAACCTCCCTTCTCCTTCTCTTTGACAAGCGTTTAACGATCTGAAGGTCTCGGCGAGGATTGGTTTGATCGGAGTGACTCCCTTGCTAATCTGATCAAAAAAGATTTGCAACTGCATCTTCTTCATGCCCTAATGCTTTTGGGAGAATGACTAACTCGTATATGCCTAGAGCAAAAATGTCGATGCGTTTCTTCACATTCGGGTGTACCAGTATTAGATCTCGCAGACTTTTCCAATTAATACACTTATTATCTCATTTTACTTTGATCCAAGACATAACCCACTATTCACTCATCCCGATTATGTTCATCAATCTTTTCAGAAAGGTCGGGCCACATGCATCTTTCGAGTATGCCTTGTCGACTTGAATCCTTGGGCAATGAACCAATGCGGTGTATTCTTCCACCATGGCCGTCATGTCGAAATTTCCAAAGGTGAAACAACTATATGTAGGATTCTAGTGTTAGGTAAGAGCTCAAAAGAGATTTTTGTCTATCTTCACCTCGAGTAAGTAGAGTGGGTCTCCGTATTCCCTATAAAACATTTGCTTCATCTCATTATCCCACTGACCCTAGATGTCTCTCAATTCTTGCGAACTGTTTTGAGTCACCTTAATCTGGGTATGATCCCAAAATTCTGATAAATGCCCCTCTTTCAAACTGTCTCCTTTCTCACGTTGTCGTTCCTCTAACCATAAGCTCGCGGCCACGTTATCTTCCACTCTATCAAGGAATCTATCTTCCTTGACGAAACTGTCTATTTGGTAATCGAACTTAAATCAATACATTTTCTTGTATGATGATGTAATGCAAGAAAAAGAGACAAAACATAACAAGTTAGCAAAACACATCAATATCAACATATAGGTATAGAATAAAGAACCTAAGAATTTGTCTTGGGTAGTTACTAAGAGGTTCGATATAACTCTTTACTAGGCAAGTACTTATGGCTCATTATATGTGGTTTAGTCTCTAGAGTAAGGTATCCAAACCAACAGATTCCTCGATCCTCACCCATTACAAGCTCATACAGATAAGTTCAATTTACGGGGACACATTTCCCACATATTTGCACGAAAGTGAAAACTTCACGAAAACATGGATACGGATGTAATCCCGAAAGCGATCCACTATCCTGCACAGAGGTGAAAACCTCACGAAGGAGTAGTTTCCCACTTCCACTTAAAGGGGTAGTAACAAATGCATGTGAATGCAAACTTAACTAGCAATATCGACATAATATAGCATCACACAAAAATGCAAAGGATCGTATATTAAACAAAACAGAGTGTTTAAAAATTTTAACAAAAAGACCCAAAAATAATCGATTTTTGGCTTGACTCTCTTTTATTTTAAAAAATGTCTCTAGTGAAGTCGCCAAGCTATCAAAACGTTTTTTTCGGAAAAGGAAAAAACGGTCTTGCAAATATTTTTAAATTGAAAAATGGGAGTTGCCACCAATCTTTTATTCAGTGTGATTGGATCACCTCAAAACGTTTAAAATCCGTTTTGACAAACATTTTGGTCTTCGAAATCCAGAAAACGGGTTCGGGAGTCAATTACATATGAGGAAGGATTAGCACCCTCACACGCCCAAAATTGGTACCACACCTATTATTTTCTGGTCTTGATTATTACAAATTTGAAAACTTGAGTGAAATTTAAAATACGATCCTTAAATGCATGATTTATTTGATGCACACGTCTAAGAAGGAAATCGAATTTCGTGAGGAAGTCTCGTTATTTCGAAATGATTGAAGAAGGAAGTCACATATAGTGAGTTAGGATATAACATTTCGAGATTCGAAAATAACGAGCATTCCTTCATTGCCAATTTCAAACCTTGAAAAGGATATTCGATTATTTCGGTTTGAAGAAAAAATCACGCCTAGTAAGTTAAGGCACAATTTTTTAAAATCTGAAATAAAGGAATATTGCCTCGATTTTAGAATTATTTGTATTTTTTAGAACAGAAGGCAATTTTAATTTAATGATGAATGTGTAAATTAAATATGAACATGTAATTTATTGGCAGAAATAATACGAAGATAGAACAATTAAGCATATAAATAAATACGCAAAAAAAAATCTTAGGTTAATAATATACGAAGTACGAAAGAATACAAAACAAAATTAAAAAACAGGACTAATTAAAAATACAAAGAATAATAATTAAATTTTATATACAAAAATCGAAGAAAAAAAAAAAAAGGGTCGAGAATGAAGTTTCAGAGAATTTAGAGTTAAAATGCAATTTTGGAAAAGTTTAGGAGTAAAATGTAATTTTGGAAAAGTTTGGGGGTCAAAATGTATCTTTAGAAAAGTTTGAGGGTTAAAATGTAATTTTGGAAAAGTATAAGGTTAAAATGCAATTTTGGAAAAGTTTGGGTTCAAATGCTATTTTGGAAAAGTTTAAGGGTTAAAATCAATTTTTTGGAAAGTTCAGGGACCTCTTGAGCAATAAACCCCGAAAAAGATGACACGTGGTAGCTTTCCAACCTTCTACAAGTCAAGGGATTAAATTGTAAAGGAAATAAAATTAAACGGCAATTTTGAAATAAATTAAAAAAATTAAAAGGACTTAATTAAAACAACAAAAAATACAGAAGGACCGAATGGGTAAATAATCCCTTTAAAAAATCTGATTTTAAGCCATAGGCCAAAATGACGTCGTTTTGAGGTGTTTAAGTCATTCCCAAAACTACGTCGTTTTGGGAACCTATATAAACCCTTTTAACTCTTTTTTTCTTCGTTTTTTCACTCATTTCTTCAAAAACACAAAAAAAAACTCTCTTCTCTCTCTTCTTCTCTTTTTTGAGTGAGTTTCGACCGGCCACTCCCGTCGTCCGTCGACTACCGTAGATCGTCGTCGTCGCCATCCACGGTGGCGCAAAAGGTAATTTTTTTATTTTTTAAAAACGTAGATCAAGATTAGATCTATCGATCTAACCCCTCAAATCTTCAAAAACTTCAAAAATAACTTCTTTTTATTATTTTTTTCGAAACCCAATTTCTAAGGTTTTTACCTTTTTATTATTTTTTTTATCTATATATTTTGCTTAAAAATAAAAAAACAAAGGAAAATTTAGATGGAATACACTTATATATATATATATATATATATATATATATATGCGTATAGAAGAAAAAAAATTAAACAAATATGTATGCTCGTATATATGTATGTATATATTCGAAAATAAAAAAAATGTATATATATATATATGGGTATTTATATATGTAGATGTATATGTATGTCGATATACCTTGATAATGATATGTTGAACTTCTTTGCTTGAAACTGTTTTTCTATTTTTTCATTCACTTTTGTGTCCTTTTTCTTATAGAAATGGTGGCTTTTATAGCCAATCACAGTACATATTGAATATTATTTTTGCTTATTGCTTTCCTCTCTGTTTTGCAAGTATGGTGATGGTGGTGTCGACGTGGCGGCATCCGAATGGAAGGGGCAAGCAACTGACATGGGCAAGGCAGCAAGTTGGTGTGGCGGTAACAAGTTGCAAGGGATTAGGGTTTTAGAATTTTTGTAAAATTGGGCTTGTTGGGCTTTTTGGTTATTAGGCTAGGTTAGGTTGGTTTTAGGGTGCTTTGTTTGGGCTTCAAATTGGGTAGTGGTATATTTGGATATTTTTAAATTAAAATAAATTTTAATTTAAAAATTTATTATTATTTTTGGGGTTGTTTTTTTGGTTTAAATGTTGGGCTCGGTCAAAATTGGGCTCCAATAATAAATATTCCATCTTTCATTTGTTTCACCTCGACTCCAAGAAAATATGACATTTCACCAATATCTGTTATTTCAAATTCTTTAGTCATAGCTTTCTTAAAGTCATTGAACAGACCTGGATTGTTTCCCGTGAAAATCATATCATCCACGTATAAGCACACGATCATGATGTCACCAACTCCATTTTTCTTAGTATATAGGGCATGCTCGTATGGGCTTTTTATGAACCCGTTCTTTTGAAAGTATTCATCTATTCTTGTGTTTCATGCTCTCGGGGCTTGCTTCAGTCCATATAAAGCTTTCTTCAAGCGATAAACTTTGTTTTCCTGTGCTTGTTTGCTATACCCATGTGGTTGTTCAATGTAGACTTCTTCTTCTAAGTAGCCATTAAGGAATGTTAACTTCACGTCCATATGATAAATCTTCCATTTATTTTGTGCTACAATTGTAGTGAGAAGCCTTATAGTATCAATTCTTGTGACCGGAGCAAATACTTCATCATAGTCCACTCCATATCTTTGCTTGTAACCTTTTGCAACTAGCCTTGCTTTATATTTCTCCACTTTTCCTTCTCTGTTGGTCTTTGTCTTGTACACCCATTTGACTCCAATTGGACTATGTCCTTTTGGTAGACTTGTTAACTCCCACGTGTCGTTTCTTCTTATTGCCTCAATTTCTTCATCCATTGCCTTCTTCCATTTGACATCCTCAATTGCATCTTCATATGTTATTGGATCACATTCTGCCATTAAACAGAATAATGAATAATCGAAGTTGTTTCTATGGGTTCTGTGACCTCATAAATATCGCGCAAACTACGCATTCTTATCAGTGCTTCTTCTAAGCTACTGCTGCTACTACTACTTAGTGATGATGACATTGTAGGAGTTGTTGCAATAGGACTTGGTGGAGGGCTTTGATCATCGCCTTGTTCTTGATTGATGAAGTCGTCATCTTTGTCATCACTGAAAAATAATCCTTCAATTTTCTTTTCTACTTCGCTCCATCTCTAGTAATTAGCTTCATCAAATTCTACATCTCTTGAGATAATAGCTTTCTTGGTGAGAGGATTGTATAGCCTATATGCTTTGCTTCTTTTTTCATAACCAATGAAAATACATTTTACTCCTTTATCGTCGAGCTTCTTTCTCGTCTGGTCAGGAACATGAGTGTCGAAACCACTTTTAAAACGACGTTTCGAAAAATTATTTTAAATTTGGAAAAAATGAGAAAAATGGGAGTCGCCACCAATCTTTTATTTTGGGTGTGATTGGATCACCACAGAACGTTTAAAAACGTTTTTAAAAGGTTGATCTTCGAAATTCAGAGAAACAGGTTCGGGAGTCAGTTACGCATGAGGAAGAGTTAGCACCCTCATACGCCCAAAATTGGTACTGTTTTGATTATTTTCGGGTTTTAATTTGTAAACCTTAAAAACTTGAATAAAGTTTAAAATACGATCCTCGAATGCATGAGTAATTTTTCTTTTGGAAGTCTCGCTATTTCAAAGTGATCGAGGAAGAAAAATTACATCCAGTAAGTTAGGACATAATATTTCGAGATCCAAAAAATAATGAGCTTTCTTTTGCAAAACTTTTTAATTTTTGAAAAAAGAAAGGATATTTGATTATTTCGATTTAACGAAGGATTGCACCAAGTGAGTTAAGGAGCAAATTTTCGGAATCGAAGATAAGAAACATCACCTTGATTAAGGGTATTCGATTATTTCGGTTTGAAAAAATTACACCTAGTAAGTTAAGGCGCAAGATTTTAAAACGCGAAATTAAAGAATATTGCCTTGATTTTAAAATTTTGTGAAAACGATTTTTAAAACAAATACGCAATGAATGAGCAATTTTATAATGAGTATCGAATTACACGGAGTGAAAATAAAACGAACACAAAATACGGGGCATAACAATTAAGATTAAATACAAATATTAAAGAAATGAAGCAATCGGGATTAAAAAAAGACTTTTTGGATACCCGGGGGCAAAATGGTAGATTTTGGTGAAATCGGGGTTTAAAATGGGATTTAAGGAAGTTTTGGGGTCAAAATGTAATTTTGGAAAAGTTTTAGGGTCAAAATGTAATTTCCAAAAAGTTTTGAGGTTAAAATATAATTTTGGAAAAGTTTTGGGGTTAAAATGTAATTTTTAGAAAGTTTTGGGGTCAAAATATAATTTTGAAAAGTTTTGGGGTAGAAATGTAATTTTGGAAAAGTTTTAGGGTCAAAATGTAATTTCTAGAAAGTTTTGGGGTTAAAATATAATTTTGGAAAAGTTTTGGGGTCGAAATGTAATTTTGGAAAAGTTTTAAGGTTAAAATGTAATTTTCAGAAAGTTTTGGGGTCAAAATGTAATTTCTGGATAATTTAGGGACTTACAAAGCAATAAAATCAAAAACAGATGACACGTGGCAGCCCCACAGGCATTCAGAAGTCAAGTGACTAATTTGAAAATCTTGAAAAAAATTTGGACCAATTTTGTAATTAAATAAAAGTTAATTTAAGGACTAAATTAAAACAAATTAAAAATAGAAAGGACTAAATGCATAAATAGGCCAAAATATAACACGTGGTTGCCTCTGGTGCAGTCAAACAGTCAAAGGACTAAATTGAAAGTTAATTAAAATTACAGGGCAAAATTGCAAATAATTAAAAAATACAAAAAGGACTAAATTGAAACAAATAAAAAAGCGAAAGGACCAAACGCGCAATTAGACCTTTTGTTAAAAACACGCGGATCCCCATGGTGGGTCGGGTCGGGTCGGATCGGTTTAAATGGGTCCTATATATATGCTATTTCAGTTTTAAAATTTCATTTTTTTCATTTTGTTAAAATTCACCCCCCCTTTTTTAAAAAATTCTCTCAACTTCTCCCATTTTCTCTCAAACACCAAAGGCCGGCCACCCCTTGTCCGCCAACCACCGCCGGGCAACGCACGGCACGCGCCACCTCCGAAGGTTCCCCTCGGTCGCGCCGTCCGGTCGACGTGGTCACGCGCCGGTCAGCCTGTCTCCGACCACCGGCGTTCGAAGGTGAGCAGTCTTTCTTTCCCTTTTTCTTTTCTTTTCTTTTTTTATTTATTTTTATTTTAAAACTATGAAACTTTCACCACCAAAACCCAGATCTGGATTTTCCAGATCTGGAATTAATCACTTTTTCTTCCTTTTTATTTTTTTTAAAAAAAAAAATATTCTTTAAACCCATTTTTTAAAACTTTGATTTTCCTCATTTTTTAAAGACTATTTTTTTATGTTCGAATCCACTCATTTTTTTTATTTGCATGCACTTGAATGACTGGGCTGAAAACGGTGGCGGCTACGGCGGCGCTCCGGCATGGCTCAGGCGACAGCGGGCTAGGCAGAAGATAAATCCCCGTCCCTTCATATTTCTTTATTTATTATTATTATTACTAAAATATTTATTATCATTATTATTAATATTATTAATAATAATGAATGCTAATTAATGTTATTAAAGTGTTATTGCATTTATTAATTTTATTTTATGATTATCAGTCCATTCATATTTATTATAGTTGTAAATAATAATGACAATAACAAATAATAATGATAACAATAAGTATAAATAGAATAGGAATAGTCTGAAATTTGAGGCTAAAAAGATGAAAATAATATCATATTAACAACAGCCTAACATTTAATTAGGATTTAAAAAGATTAGAAATTCAAATAATAAATGCAAATAAATGAGTGTTTTATACCTGAGGGATACTTGAATGCTTGGAATTCTACGAATCTGTTTTTGCCTTAGTTCTGTATAATTCCTACTATGTTTCCAAACAATGGTCACAAAAGAAAACAATTGGTACTGACTTTCGAAAGTAAAGGTTTGCCACTGTGTATATTTTTCTGAGTTCAGTTTGTAACCCCTTTTTACAATATTTAAGTTGGCTTTTATAGCCAAATTTTACAATGATGGTATTTTGTTGTTTGCCCTTAAATGAATGTCTGTCTTATTGCTTGTTGCAGATTTCTTCTAGGCAATGGTGATGGCAGGGCATGGTGGAGTAGGTGGGCAGCAGCATGTGGGGGGATCAGATTTCAAGGTTTGACTTTGAATGCTGCTGGTGCAAAGGGTATTTGGGCCTAGGTTATTTCAGCCCAATTGAGCTTTTTGTAATCGGGCCTTTAATTTGGGCTTTTTGTAATCGAGCCTTTAATTTGGGCTTTTGGAAATGGACATTGGATTTTAATTTATTAAATTTAATATTATTTTAAATTAAGTTTAAATTTAAAATAAATTTAAATAAGTAAATTTAAATTTAAGATAAATTTAAAAATGAATTTAAAATTAATTCAAACTTTAACAAATCAAAAGCCCAGCCCTGGTCAAAATTGGGCTTCAACAATGAGCATATACAATGCATCCAAAAATCTTAAGATATCTAACTCTTGGCTTTTGATTGCTCCAAGCTTCATTTGGTGTCTTGTATGTTACACTTTTTGTCGAACACCGGTTCAACAAATAAACAACACATTGAACAGCTTCAGCGTAGAAAGTTCTTGCTAAATGCTTGCCTTTAATCAGTTTTAAATATCTTAATATAATACCTACTCTTTTTTTCTACCATGGCTTTGAACTCGATAAACTTGTCAAGTGCTTCTAATTTTGTTTTAAGAAGATAAATCCAACATTTTCCACTAAAATCATCAATAAAAGTAAGATAATACCTACTTCCGCCAAGTGATGGTATATCAAAAGGACCTGCTATGTCAGAGCACAATCTCCAATGTTCTCTTGGCTTGTCGTGTTTTTCCAACTTCAAAACTCCATCTGTGTTGTTTTCCTTTAATGCAAGCTTCACACAATTGATCAAGAGGATTAATTTCTGGCAATCTATTTACCATCTTCTCTTTTGACAATAGCTTCAGGCCAAAAAATCCAAGATGCCCGAACCTTAAATGTCACAACCATGAATCATCTTTGATTGTGTTCTTCATACACTTCACCTCTCTAGATTCAATGTCAATAGTGAACAGACGGTTGCGCATCACATCAACTTGGGCAATTAATTCACCACTCTTATTTTTTAGAGCGAGCGTGCAATTCTTCATATGTACTTCACATCCTTTTTCTAGAAGCTATCCAAGGTTGATGATATTGCTTTTCAAAGCTGGTATGTAATAAACATCTGATATGTATTTCTTCTCTCCGTTCTTTTGTGTAATAGTAACTTTGCTTTTATCTTTGACCATAGCGTGTGATTCATCTCCAAACGTTACTTGTCCATGAATATTCTCGTCCAATTCTGAAAATAGATCTTTTCGGCCACACATGTGATTGCTGGCGCAATTATCAAGATACCAAATATTTTTACTTGATTTTTCACATTCTTTATAAGTGAGGAATACACTAGATTCCACGTTTTCTTCTTCTTTAGCTGCTGCTACATAATTTCTCTCCTCTAGCTTGGGAGTTGATCTACACTCATAACTAAAGTGGCCATATTTATTGCAATTATAGCATTGTACTTGAGTTTTATTTCCTTGCTGAAATCTACCTCTGCCTCGACCTCAAATTCCTCATATACGACTTGATGTTTGAGATTCTTTGCTTGTTTGGCCTCTATCATATGATTGATTGCCTCATTCACGTGTTCCTTAACTACCTCTATTTCTGCCTCTATATCCTCCACGGTTGCTTGTACTTTCTCCAAAATTATTGCTAGCTCCACTTTCATTGAAGGACAGCTTGCTTTGCAAGACTTGCTCCAAATTTCCAGTATCATGTTGCTTCATTTTATGCTCATGGGCTTAGAGGGAACCCACAAGTTTATCGATTTATATTTGTGACAAATCTTTTGATTCTTCAATGGCAACCACCACATAATCAAATTTGTGTGTCAATGATCGAAAATTTTTTCCCATTACTCTTACGTCATCAAGTGTTTCTCCATTCCTTTTCATTTCATTTACTACAGCTTTCACTCGGGTGACATAATCATCAAAACTCTCTGAAGGTTTCATTTCAACGTCTCAAATTCGACTCTAAAGGTTTGTAAACGTACCTTTTTTGCCTTTTCCGCTCCTTAAAGGGATTTTTGCAAAATTCCTCACGCTTTGATGTCTTCTCATCTGAAATGTTTTCAAAGGTTGATTCATCAACTCCTTGAAAAATAAAGAACAACACCCTCTTATCTTTTTTACAAGCTTCATTCAATACTCTTTTTTCTCCGTTTTTCAAAGCCGCTTCAGCTGCTGCGTTTTTGGGCTCGGCATATCCTTCTTCGACAACGTCCCAACAGTCTTGAGAGCCAAGCAAAGCCTTCATTTGGATACTCCAATTACCATAATTTACCTTTGTTAATTTCGTGATCTGCGGTTGAATCATGTTTACCATTGTAACGTTAACACGAACCTAGCTCAGATACCACTTGTTGGAATCGGGATAAAAATTACTAGCTGAAATAAAAATTTTATTACACACAAATCACACAATACAAATATTTTATACTAGCTACAACTAGTTTACAAACTCTCAAATTTTCTCTCTTTTCTTCTCAACACTTTCTCTCTTTTTTTCCTTATTTTCCAGCACACACACTCTGTTTTTGCTCTTTGTTTCAAGCTGCTGTTATACTTTCTCATAGTCAATATTTATAAGCTTCTTGAACCGTCTTTAATCTCTTCAATTTGCTATCAACTTTATCTATTATTATGGATAATGCTCCATGTCATTCCTAACCAACTCATCATGTTTAATGCTCAAGTAATTGATAACAAGTTTCCACGTTACTAAGCCAAGTTGTAGGCCAATTCTTCTACAGCTTGCTACCACCTTGTCTACATGCTTAGCTGCCACGTTTTATGCTTATTTAGCCAACTTTAAAAGTCGGTTTGTTCTCTAACAAATATATATATATATATCCATAATGTAAAGAGAAGAATTATGAGAGAATGAAGGAACTGTGACAATTTTAACTTTGTTCTGATGATAATGAGAATCATAGGAATGATATATATCAGGTGAGTATCTGCGTGAAATAATTACTAATCATTTCTCTCTATATATTTCACTTTGGACCTCCCCTACCCTGGTTGTCCCTACTGTCTACTGTCTCCACTCATCACAAAATGAATCCATTTCACTTTTACGGGATCCCTTAACGGCCACTAATTGCTATCTGGTTTTCAAGCAATATTACTTTCAATTTTGATATTTGTGGTAAAATGTTCCTTGTAGTTAAACTAGAATATATTTAACTAGAGAGCCAATAAATCTTCCAAGGTAAAATATTTTCCAACTTTATTTCGTAATGATCATTTTTTACTCACAAAAGGTAAAAAAGTTTCCTTGCCCCTTTTTGAAATAGAGAGACAAAAAAGAGAGAGAAGAAAGGCATATAAAACAAATATTTCTTGGAAGATTACAAGAGAAGGAAAGGAAAAGGTGTAATATTTTCGGTTATCCATGGAAACTTTTAGGGCCAATAAATTAATCACCTAAGTGACACATCGTGATGAGGAAGCCAACCACAAAAGAAGAGGGTTCAAACTTCAAAGAGGAAGGGCTACATTAACCTAACTTATTTAATGAAAATATAAAAATTCGATGTATTTCATATTTAAATTTTGTACATGAGAAAAGTATAACTAGTAAACACAAAAGGTTATCGGACAAATGAAAATTTATACAATAAAGGCATGATATTGAAGTTTGGGATATTACGAAAGCAAAGTAAAAAAGGGAATAGAGAGTAATGCTAAGAAGAGAAATGGAAGAAGAAGAAGAAGAAATGTCGTCACGAAGAACAGGCTTTATATCCCATATTGCGTAGTTCGATGTGCAATTTGCCCTCTCTCTCTATCTTCTAGAGAGTCGTAAATAGGATTCGAAAATAGGAGGGTCAGTCAGGGTGTGGGTGTGTGTGTTGTTGGGTTGGTGAGATTAAACAACAAATGCAAACCTACAAAATCAGAAAGACGACACTCGTTTGACGTGAACTCACACCATGCATCACAAAATACTTGGGTTTTCACACCGTGACAATATTACCCCACCACCTAATTCCCCAATCTGCATTCATTACATGCATAAACACAGTGTTTTCTAACACTAATGATCAGTTGCAACTTGCATGTGAATAAAGTAACAGACTTAATGCAAGAAAGCAAGATAATATGGGGTTAATGGCACTACTAAAGTAAAGCAATGAAATCCAATACATATTTAAACGAAAATACTACTAAGATGAAAAGGGTTTGATTGTCAATTTCCAAGAACAGTGTGCAGCCATCCCTGTGTGCTGTGTGTGATTTTGATAGGGTGAACGATGGATCATTTGTCAGAGAAGAGAGAGAGAGAGAGAGAGAGAGAGAGAGAGAGAGAGAGAGAGAAGGAGAGAGAGTCACGGGTTTGTCTTGAAAGGCACTTTATTTCACGGCTATTCCTAGACAGACAGAAAGACACATATTCTCGCTCGCTAAATACTCGAGGAGGGCACCAAAAATATACTAATACTTTAATCCCTCCCACACCCCTCATTCTCAACTATCTTTCTGTCTCCTGCTTAAAACCCTTGTAATTTCTCTCCTTCATTAAGGCACAAAATCAGGAGTTGCTGCTTTGATCTTTCAATGGCTCTGGTGCTTGACAACTGTGAAGAGATATTACTCTCCCTAGACTCCCACAAGTCAGTGCCGGCACCATTCCTCACTAAAACCTACCAACTAGTAGATGATCCCACCACAGATAAAATAGTTTCATGGGGTGAAGATGATACTACTTTCGTAGTTTGGAGACCTCCTGAGTTTGCTCGTGATCTCCTTCCAAAATACTTCAAGCACAATAATTTCTCTAGCTTTGTCAGACAACTTAACACTTATGTAAATACTCAATCTTTGCCTCTTCCAAGAAATCTTCTACTGCTAATATATATTCTTTTTTCCTTTTCTTTTAATTTGGTGAAATGTTTTGCCTATTTCTGTTATTGCATTGATCTGGGTTTTGGGTTTTGCTTTGTTAATGAAACTAGGGTTTTAGGAAGATTGTACCAGACAGATGGGAATTTGGCAATGAGTTCTTCAAGAAAGGAGAAAAACACTTGCTTTGTGAGATCCATAGAAGAAAAACTTCTCAGCCACAAGTGGCTATAAACCATCATTACCACTCGAATTCTCCTTTGGTTAATGCCCCGAGTTTCTTCCCATTTCCAAGCCGAGTCAGCATCTCTCCAGCTGACTCAGAAGAACAAGCCAACTGGTGTGACTCACCAACACTTTCTTCACCAAGAGTAGGCGCTGGAGTCTCACTTTTTGGAGGCTATAACAGCTCAGTCACTGCTTTATCAGAGGACAATGAGAAGTTAAGAAGAAGAAACAATTTGCTCACTTCTGAACTTGCCCATATGAGAAAGCTTTATAATGATATTATCTATTTTGTTCAAAACCATGTTAAACATGTCACTCCCAACAATTCATACCCTCCTAATATGCTTCTGTGTGGCTCTCAATCTGCTGCTAATAGCTCATTGTTGCAAAAGCCTTTGAACCAGCTTCTTGGGTATTATCCAAATAGCACAAAGCCAGCCCAAGTTCGGTTCTTGAACCCTCCAAGTGCTGCATCAAAGAGCTCCTTGACGATTTTGGAAGAAACAAGCGGTAATAGTTGCAAAACAAAGCTATTTGGTGTGGCTTTACATTCAAAAAAGAGATTGCATCCGGAGTGTGGTGCGACCAACAGCGAGTCTAACAAGGTACGTTTGGTCTTGGAAAATGAAGATTTAGGGTTGAATCTCATGCCTCCTTCTACATGTTAGTTTCCCATATGCAATAAAAATTATTCTATCTTCCTTCTGTGGGTGTTTGCAAACTGCAACTGTGTATATAATTTCAGTGCTGGTAAATGAAGGTGGGTTTTGGTTAGAGTGAAGATGAAAAAGCAAGTTCAAAATCTCAACACCAATCTTTTTTTTTTCTTTAATGTTCTTCAGTTTACTATTGTGCCATTTATTGCTCATATACTCTTCTTTTATCTTCATGTTTCTGGCATTAATGCATGAAAGCGAGGCTGACACAGTCCTGAAGATTTTCCTTTCAGTTTCAATCTGAGGAATTCTTTGGGCTATAGTTGCATCATTGAAAATTTCTCTAATTAGCCTATTAATGGATGATAAGAATAACAATTATGATGGTGAAAAAGAGCAGCTGACAGTTGTCTATGATCAATGATCTAATTATTAGTCTAATTATGATCATTATCATCATTGTTATTGTCAAAAAGGATATCATATTGTTTGATGAAGGTTATAATTATAATCTCCATTATCAGTTGTTCCTATGAACCGTCAGTCAACCTAGGAAATAAAATAAATAAAAGAAAGGGTTAAATTACATTTTGGGACAAGAATTTGGTAATTTTTTTGTATTGGTGTTTGAATTTTTTTGTCCAAGTCTTGAACTTGCAAATTTTCTCATATTGGGCTCAAATTTTTTTTGTGAAGTTAGGCCATGAACTTAACAATTTTTTTCATATTAGGGCTTAAACTTTTTTCCAATTTAGTCCTTGAAAATCCTAAAGCTCAGGCCCCAATATGGAAACAATTGTTAAGTTTAGGTCCTAAAATGGGAACAACTGTCAAGGTTAGGGGATAACTTGGATAAAAAAAGTTCAAACTTTAATGCAGAAACAATTTTCTAGTTCAAGCCTCAATGTGAAAATAATTATCAATTTTAAGGTTTAACTTGGGAAAAAAATTCAAGCTTTAAATTGAGAATTGTCAAATTCAGGCATTGAATAGTTATTTAACTAAAGAATTTTTTTTATTTTTTTAAATTTTGATATATATATATCGAATAATTAAGTTGTGACTTAATAAACAATAGGATAAACAAATAACATAAATTATTTTTTTAATTTATAAAAGACCAACATTTTTTTTCTAATATAGTACATGTGTTATTCTTTTGTTCAATTTGGTACTTGTAACTGACAAAAGTTATATATTTTGGCACCCAAAAAGTAACTATGTTATTTTTTAGTGTTTAATTCGGGTTTTGATGTTGATTTGGTAAAAGATAATTAATAATATTATTATGTTTAAACATAATTTTGTTAATAGAATAATTTTAGTGTTAATTGTGAATTTATTTAGTTTTGCATGTAATTTGTCAAATACATTATGATAAATGTGATTTATTAGTGTTTAAAGGTTGATTTGATAACAATTAAGTTCTAACATTATCAGCTAATTATAAAATTTCATTAAATCAACTTTAAAATCCGAATTAAACTCTAAAAAATTAAACCTGTTACTTTTGAGTACCAAAATGTATAACTTTTATCAAATAAAAATACCATATTGGACTAAGAAAATAACACAAATACACTCATGTACGAAATTATGAATTAAGCCTTTAAAAAATTACATAATATCTTATCCTTTACATCATTACAATACTCAAGGGTTAGTATTTGATAAAATATGATTTGAAAATTTTAATTTCACAATATACTTTTTTACTATACTCTAAAAAACACGTGTCACTCTTTTAATTCTATGCTCACAGTATAAAAAATAATTTTCCCCCAAATAATATCTGATCAATGTCTTCAAATTGTAGTTTATTGGTTAAATATTCATCATCTCCAAAATTAACTTGAGTTAAGGTAATTATTGTAAAAAAAAAAACAGTCTCCAAAACCCAATTTTTAGATCTTGTCTCTTATTTTAACTAATTCCAGTCTCTCTTTCCTCTTCCAAACATAGAAGATAGAGGTTTTGGTAGAGGCCATTTTGACCGATAGTTAAACAATGCATCCAATTTCTTCCCATTGTCGCTTTTATGTCTTTAAAGTGCCCCTTTATTGTCCAAAATCTATGCAGAGTATATTTCACATAAAGTTTGACAAGGCATTGCAATAGGTTATAGTAATAATACCTCCGCATTAATACAGGTCGTTGTGTTAATATGACACTGACAATCAATTTTATTGTGACACATGACATCTTCTCAGTATGCCACATGATAGATATAAATTAAAAACTAAAAAATATTTAAATATAAATAAATAAAATTTTTTTTTTTCATATCAAGCATAAAACTGGACAATGTGTTGTCCAGATACATTTGAATCTAGGCACTAATTTGTTTAGATTCATTCTAGATATATTTTGTAGTAAGTTTATATGGTATTTTATTTTTATTACATATTAGTTTAAGTTATTTATATTATTATAATTTTAAAATTAAAAAATTTAAAAATAAAAAATATAAATTAATAAAATAATATAAAAAAATTTTACATCAAGAATAAACCTAGACACATGATTGTCTAGATTCAAATGAAATGTAGACAATTTTTGTCCAGATTCATTGTATATGTGCTTCTTAGTTCTTTTCTATATTTATATATATTTATTAATTTTTATATTATAAAATTTTATATATTTTTCAAAATATTATAGACTTTTTTATATATTTTTAATAGTATATATTTTATATATTTTTTAAAAATGATAATAACAAATTAAAACATATTTTTTCTAAAAAAATTAAATAATACATGAACTTCTTAAAAAAATACATCTAGAATATACATACATACATGCATGCATACCATTTGTAAAGGTTCATTCTAAACATGCATTTCTCTAGTAATTATATATATTTTTATAATTTTAAAAAATATAATATAAACATATTTTAAAATAAATTACATGTTTTGAAATAAATTCCAATTTTATTTCTTAAATAAATTATGAATCATTTTAAAATTTAGATTTTTAAAAAATTATTACTTAAGTAATAAAAATTAATTTTAAAATGTTTTATAATGATGATTATTTTTTAAAATCTTGAATAAAAATTAAATTTATTTTTAAATGATTTATTGCTTACATAATTAAAATTAAATCTGTTTTAAATATGGAAATTTAAAAAAAAATATCTATTTTATAGTATTATTATTATTTTGCAGTTATAATATATATAATACACATTCGAAATTAATGTGGACAAATTATTGTTTGTCAGCCCAACATCTAACCGTGTTAATCAAGTACCAATAAAAAAATACCAAATTAACTTATAGTTTTCAAGTTTAGAAATTGATTAGGTCCAAAAATAATTTATAGACCAAGTAAATACAAATTACCAAATTCGAGTACATGTATATATCAACCCTTGTTATTTTTATGACTAATCTACCATGCTGGTAATACAAGCACCTTATTCAGTGGAATATCTTTTGACTCAAATATTGTTTCATCCATTCCTTTTCAAATGGTAGATTAAATTTATATTGGGTGATAATGAACAGAAAAGTAATGAAAGAAAGCCAAACCCCTTGATGCTGAAACCATTGTAGGTAGCCACAGAAGAGGACATGGCCAAGTCAGGCTCCCACCCACATCTCTGCATAAACCATCCTAGGGGGATTTTGTTCCTAGAGTCGTTGGCAGCAGTTGTCTAAAATGGAAAACTTGTTTGGATTGATATTTTGCAGTTGTTATGTTGCGTTCTGGTGTGTAGCTTTGGTGTTAAAAGATAATATTGAGAGGTTTGATCAGGCTGCTGGTTAGTTAATGGTCTAAACTCATGGAAATTAAACAAATCCTTCCAATATTAGTGGATGGTAAAACTTTTTAAACACATCATAATCAAAAACATTTCTTATATGACAAATCTTGTAGCTTTTAAGAGCATGTAGGGAGCTTATAGTGGAAAGTTAGGACAACTCTAACTCAAAATAAAATGTTGGTAATTTTGCATTTCTTGTTTGACATTTGCTTGCCTCTTTCAACACCACAAATCTTGTAGTGTTACTTTCTTAAACAAAATTTGACTAACAACGTTAGTCGATAAGAAGATAGTAAAATAATATTCTAACTAGTTTGTATACTTGTATGATTTACAAGTTTCTTGTATTTATTTATTAACAATTATAATGTGTGGAAATAATATGTTTGTCATGGGTCGGGTCGGGTTCAAGTTGAGCCTAAGCATGATATTAATATACTATGTGTTTGCCCAAGCCTGGCCCGGTCAAAATTTGGGTCTAAAATTTTGCTCAAACCCACCGATATTTGCAAAAGATTAACCTAAGCCCATTTTAGGCCCGCCCATTTTATTTTTTTATTTTTTTTAAAAATATTTATTTTGTTTTGTTTTAATATTTAATAATTTTGTACCTTTTTTTATATATTGAAAATTTTTTATAGTCATCTTAACATTATTTTAATGTTTACATTAGAGTAGTATTATATATTTAGCATATGTTATTTTTTTAATGTGTTCTAAATTATATAATAAATAAAAAAAATATAATATAAAGTATTAGAAACTTAAAATGGGTCAGGCCTAGTTCAGGCTTGAACGTTCAAGCATGAACCCGACCCATATTTTAAACGAACCTAATATTTTTATCCAAACCCTCCCAAATTTTAAGTAGACCTTCAAACCTAGGCGAGTAACCCGACTCATGAACAAATTTAGTTGGAATCATTTATTTCAACATTGTTCCACACTTATTTATAATTTAATACAAATGAATCAATACATTATAGTCCTTATGTTTTATATTGTATGTGAATTGTTTAAAAAAATACTTATAAGGCAAATAAATTAGTTTGTAAAAGAATAAATTAAATTAAGGAACTTGTAGAAATTAAAATCTAAATCATAAAGGCATAATTATAAAAATCGAAATTAAACTTAGGTATTAAATCAAATAAATTAAGACTTCAAATTAGAGATTAAATTGAAAAAATAAAAATGCATAGAACTTAAAAATAAAATAAATTTAAATTTTAAAATGAAATTACAAATAAAAATAAAAAATAGCCTAAAAAGTGAAATTAAATAGTAATGACTTAAAAATGAAATATATCAAATGACAAAAGAGTTTATTTATATAATTCAAAAGTAAAACTGATATTATCTTTTAATATTTCCCAATCACAAAGGACCAAAATAAAAGAAATCTTGATTACAACATGTAGGGCCACAACTTTTTACATTAATAATGTGTTGTTGTCTCAATCATAAAGATTAACACCTATCGATCTAGTTTAGGAGTTTCGACTAATTTAAAGGCATTACACTGATCATCGAAGTGGTTGATAATGCTTAAATATGACATACTTTTGGATATTAAATATATATATTTTTAGAGTATGATCCTATTAAACTGGACTATTTATTGTCTTTTTATTTTGTAGAGACTCAAGTGGTGATAGAAGATAAATTGAAGACAAAAAGTATGGTTTTAGAGGAGAATTTGAAGTTGCGTGAAGATGGAATGCTAAAAGAGAGTTTATAGGACAAAAAGACTTGGTTTTATTTTATTTTATTTTTTAAATATATTTTATATTTATCTATTTGTATTTATCTTTTAGAGTTTAAATAGGATCCAATTAGAGGAATTAAATGTTAGATATAATTCTAATTATCTTTTAGAATTTAGATTGGATTCAACTAGGAATATTATGTACTATAAATAGGGGGCGGAGTGATTGAATTATTCATTCCCCATTCATTGAAAAATCCTCCATCTCCCTAAATCCCTAGTTCAATAAAAGTTTTATTTTATTATCTTGTGTTCTTCCTCAAAATTATGAGTAACTAAAAAACCCTTCTAGCCAAAGGTTATCAAATATTCCTTCAAGATTCATGAGGTTTAGAATCCGCGCTTAATTCTTTTCAACCCGAGTATTCATCAATTCTCTGTAATACGGGATTGACGTTTCCGTCCAAAATCCCTACAAAAGTAATCTTTTCATCTTGTGCAAAGACGGCCGCTTTGTGTGTTTTGAGAAGGTTGCACAGTCGGTTCGTTAACTTACTGCGTCAGAGGTTGCCAAGCCAAAAGAGACAAAACAGCGTGGCATTCGTCGTTGGGAAAAGATGATCTAGTGTAAGACAGTCTCATTGGAGCGACGGTTGGCTAGAGTCAGGTTCCACTAAAAACTATATCCGGAGCTGGTGGTCGTAGGCGTCCTCTTCCACTATAATTGGCTTATTCAGGCATGAGAAAAACCATCCAAAGTCTATGATTGAATCGAGGAAGAATCAAGATAACTGGAGATTGGATCTCTAAATATCGATAAAACCCTTCTTCTTTCAACTTGTTTATTTTATGCTTTTTATTTTTATTTCGACTTCCCTATTTTCAATTTCTTTTAATTCTATTTTCTTTAATTTTTAAATCTATTTCTTTTATTTTTTCTTAGATCGCGGAGCTTTTCTTGGGCACGATTTGGCCCACGATCTCGACAGACAAGACTTTTACGACTCTCCGGTCCCTGAGGATTAGACCCTACTTCCCTTTTACTATTATTTACTTTAATTTTCGGAATAGGTTATATTTGGTGTTCCCGACGACACATCAGTGATCCAGTAAAGCCATTCACTTGCTTGAGCGGATTTGTTTGAAAATCACTCTTTAATTTTTAAGAAAAACATTCATTAATCAAAAAGGCTTTATTAGTAATCTAATTACAATAGTATTAATGTGAAGTTTTTTTTTTTGAATATACTGGTGTGGTTACATGGTAGTATCTGTTCATAATTTCTTAACCCTTTGACAACGCGCACACACCTTGCACACACTGGTGCTCGAACCCGGGACCCCTAAGATGAACAACATCCTCTTTTCCAATTACGATAGTATTAATGTGAAGTTTTGAAAAACGGTTCAGGTTTAAAAAACTTGTCAAAACTGTAAGTATTTTACAAAGCAGCGGTAAATATTATAAAGAATAGTAGTTTTCTAAATCAATTAACATGCATTTATCAAAGTGTTAACTAAATATCATGCCTAAAATTTAATAAGTTAAATATTCCCAAACCATTATTATAAAAGCAAGAAATAATTAATAATTGGAATCCGATATATAAACCAATAAAACGATTAAGGAAAACTTTAACAGAAACTTTTAAATAATAAGGAAAGAAAAACGAGCTGCTAATCTGAGGTTCTTTCGATGTCATTCCAAGTCCTAGTTCTTTGCGTTACCAGAGAGTTAAAGAAAGGGGAAGTGAGCTTATGACGGTTCAATGTGAGTCTAATTTTTAAACTATTATATATAACCATTCAAACAGGAAAGCATTTAATTTATAACATTATAGCAAATTAAGCATAATATAAGGAACATTCAGTAAATCAATGCATGTACAGATTAAATTCATGATGCAACGCAATTATAATTTTAAATTTCTACCCATCCATCTTATATGTCCTCGAGCATCGCTTGACAATCCAAAACACATATCAATAACTATCCATCCCGGATTTCTTGGTGATGATGGTCATTTAGTTGTAATCTATGACGATGACTTTTACTACAATAATTTACTATCCCGGTTGCTTGATTTTGATGGCTTTTTAAACTATAATCCCAGTTTATTCGATTCTGATGATATTGCCGCCTACTTCGTGCAATACTAACTTTCGGTGTGGATTTAATGTGCCACTTTCTCATACGGAACTCCTCCATCTTCCATACCCAATTTCTTCTAATTATGCACATAAATTCAGCATGTCATGCTAATTATTAATCAATAATTGATTACTATGCTTATCAAGCACATTGCTTTTTAATACGGTGTATGAATTTTCATACCAACAACCATTAATATGTATTTTTGCAATTAATTCATATAAATTTCACATATTCAATTATTTTATGCGATCTAAAACAATTTCACATATACAGTGTTTTTCATGTGATTAACATGCTTAGTTTGGCTAACACATACATAATAGGTTCACATGTAGGGTTTGTACATATAGAGTTCAAACATATATTTATATAGGGTTTGTATAAATATACTAAGAGATCACATACTAAACCATATAAGGTTTTGCATGTGGGTCCGCATAAAGGGTTCGCATATGGTGTTCACATAATACTACATGTAAGGTTTTCATAATAAAAAATGTAAGGTTCGCATGTTACTACATGTAGGGTTTGCATAATAAATCATGTAAGGTTCACATGTCAAACAAACGGGGTTCAAATGTATATTCCTCTTAGGGTTTCATATACAGGGGGTTCACATACATGGGGTTCACTTACAGATTACCTTACTTTCTAGTACTTCTAGTACACAATTATTTAAATTTAGATCTCACACTTGTTTTGAATACAAAAAAAACCTTAATTTGGATGAGAAGATCGACGATCTACTGGGAGGAGAGAGACAAATTTGAAAACCTTAAAATCTTTGGTTGAAAATTAATTCTGCAATGGAGGAGAAAAGAAAGAACTTTGGGAGTTGAAAAATTCTTTAGAAAAAATTCTAAGGTTTCAAAAGATTGACTATTTATAAAACTCTTTTTCCCTAATTGAAATAGGATTAAAAATTAATTCAGAATTAGGATTGATTTAAATTAAGGAGGACTAAATAAAAAAAATAGATTTTGGTCTGGGCTAGTTTGCAAATTTAGTACTTTTATGGGGTAAAAATAGGAAAATAAAATATTTTAACTAAAAGGTCTACAGAGGGTTTTGAACTTAAGGCCTAAGGGGGAAAGTTAAAACTTTACCACTAAACCAGTAGATTCTTTCTTGATAATTTCTAATCACAAATATTTTTTAAGGCGCACTAAATTCTCTTACGTATGCTTAAAAAAATAAAATCTAAATTTTATCCCTATTTCTTCTAACCCTATTTTTGGGATGTAACAAATATCCCTTCCTTAAAAAGAATTCGTCCTTGAATTTTAACTTACCTTATTCGAACAAGTGAGGATATTGTTGACAAATCAACTTCTCAAGTTCCCATGTTGCTTCTTTGGTTCCTTGATTTTGCCATAAAACCTTAACTAGAGGAATTTGCTTATTTCATAGAGTTTTAACCTTTGTATCTATTATTCTAATTTGTTTTTCTTCAAAAGATAAGTTCTATCAGAGCTCGATCTCTTCAATGGGAATGATATGGGAAAGATTAGAACGATAGCGTCGTAACAATAACACATGGAACACTTTGTGGATTTGATCTAACTCAGGAGGTAGTTCGAGTTGGTAAGCCATTAGGCTGATCCATTTCTGTAGTCGGTAAGGACCAATAAAACAAGGGCTCAATTTTCCTTTTCTACCAAACCTTTGAACTTTTTTCCAAGGTGAGACTTTTAACAAGACTTGATCACCGACATTGAATTCAATATCTTTTCTCTTTAGGTCGGCATATGAATTTTTTCAATCTCAAAATGTTTTCAATCTTTCTTGAATTAGACAAATTTTATCTTCAATTTATTGCACCAATTCAAGACCTGTTATTTTTCTTTATTTTAATTCCATCTAACATAGGGGTGTGCGACATTTTCTCCCATATAGTGCTCCATATGGTGCCATCTTTATGCTTGCTTGAGAACTATTGTTGTAAGCAAATTCGATAAGTGGTAAAAATTCCTCCTAACTACCTCGATAGTGAATGTCACAATTTCTTAACATGTCTTCTAGAATTTGAATAACCCTTTCGAATTTTCCATCAGTTTGTGGGTGGAATGCTGTGCTAAAGTCGAGTTTTGTTCCCAATGCTTTGTATAGTTTCTTTCAAACCTTGAAGTGAAATGTGGATCTCAATTTGATATAATTGAAATCGGTACTCCATGTAGTCTGACAATTTCTGCAATATACAACTTTGCTAACTTTAATAAGGGGTAATCGATTCAAACTAGGATGAAGTGGATTGATTTGGTGAGTCTATCCACAATCACCCATACTAAGTCCTTTTTAGTGGGAGTTAAAGGTAACCCACTTACGAAATCTATTGTTATTCTCTCCCACTTCCATTGTCGGATTTTGTTTGGTTGTTGCAACCTTGACGAAAATTGATGTTCTGCTTTTACCTGTTGGCATGTTAAGCAGTTTACCAGAAAGCCCGTCACGTCCCTTTTTAATTCTGGCCACCAATCTACTTCTTTCAGATCCTGATACATTTTATTACTTCTAGGATGCATAGAGTATGAGCTATTATGGGCCTTCCGAAGTATCTTCTATTTCAATTCTGGATCCTTTGCGACACAAAACCTTTTTCTAAAGTAAAGGACTTCTCTCTCATTGATTGAGAAGTCTTTAGTCGATCCATCTTCCACCATTTTAGGTGCGAAAACAACTCAATATCCAATGGTTGCTTGGTTTATATTTATTCCTCCAAGGTCTGTTTAACTTGTAATTTGGCTAGAATGTCACCATCATCGTAAAGGCTCAATCTTGCGAACATTGCTCTTAGTTCTGTTTTCCTTTCTACTTAGGGTGTCTGCTACAACATTTTCTATCCCTGGATGGTATTCAATTGTGCAATCATAGTCTTTGAGTAGCTCGATCCTTCTCATTTGCCTTAAGTTACGTTCTTTTTTAGTCAGGAGGTATTTTAAGCTCTTGTGATTTGTGTAAATTGTGCATTTTTCTCTATAAAGATAATGTCTCCAAATTTTAAGTGCAAAGACTACTGGGACTAACCCTAGGTCATGTGTAGGGTAGTTGCACTCATGAGTTTTAAGTTGCCTTGAAGCATAAGCGACTAGTTTTCCATCTTGCATTCAAACACAACCAAGTCTCATGTGTGATGCGTCACTATAAATAACATATTATTTTCCTGATTCAGATTGAATTAAATTAGATGCTTGAGTTAGAATCAATTTTAACTTTTAATGCTATTTTTTTTGTTCTTCGATCTACTTAAAAGGTGTGTTTTTCCATAGTAACTTGGTCAAGGGGAAAAACCTAAGGAACAACCCTCAACAAATCTTCGATGGTATCCTACTAAGCTCAAAAAACTTCGAATTTTTGAGAGATTATTTGGTTGTTTCCATTCTAGGATTGCCTCTATCTTCTTCGGATCTATTTGGATTCCTTTGGCAGATATTATGTAACCTAGGAACACAACTTTCTTAAGCCAAAATTCTCACTTGCTAAAATTTGAGAAAAGTTTCTTTTCTCCTAGGATTTGTAAAATGATCCTAAAGTGTTCATCATGCTCCACTTTAGATTTTGAGTATACCAAAATGTCATCAATAAAGACTACGACAAATTGGTCAAGGAAAGGTTGAAACACGCAGTTCATGAGGTCCATGAATGTTGCTGGTGCGTTTGTTAATTCGAATGGCATGACTAAAAACTCATAGTTCCCATAACAAGTTTAAAGGTTGTTTTGGGTACATCCGCCTCTTTAACCTTCAATTGGTAATACCCAGACCATAAATCTATTTTGGAAAATATAACAACACGTCAGAATTGATCAAATAAGTCATCTATCCTTGGTTAAGGGTATTTATTTTTCACAGTTAACTTATTTAGTTGACGGTAATTGTAACACCCTAAAATTTAAGAGGTTAGAATAATTAGGTGTTATTGTATTAATCTAAAACAAAATTTGATTAGGAGGTCTAAATTGAAAAATAGTATGTTTTAATTAAACCTGGACCTAACTAAAAAAGAGTAAAAATAAATTAAAATATTAATAATGAGTCTTGACTATAAGTATTAATTATTATAAACTAAAATAGGAATGTATTAAAAACTATAAAGTTAAATAATTGATTAAAAATATAAGCTAATAAAGAATGGGAAAGTTGAACACTAAATAGATATGTACAAATAAGTGACTAAAATAAATAAGATATAAGCTTTAGGTTTAATGGTTAAGTACTTTGTATATTCCTCAAAAAGCCAAGTTTCAAACCTCATGTTTTACATTTTCCTTTTTTACTTTTCAAGCAATTAAAGATGGAAACCAAGTTAGTATAAGAATTTAAAACTATAGAAAAAAGTCATAATATGAGTAGTAGCCCAATGATTAAAGCTTTCTCTTTTTCCTTAGCACACCTAGGTTCAAGTCATGCCAACTACTTCCTATTTTTGTAAATTTCGGCATATTTAATTGTAAAAACACCCTCAAATTTAGTAAAATTACGGTAAAGCCCTCAAAACTTGGAAAAACAACATTAATTCCTCAAACATTTGTAAATCTTAGAAATTCATCCCAATCCAATCCTAATTAGAACTTCATATTTTTTTATCTTCTAATTTGAAATAATATATTATCCTTTTTAAAACATAATTCAAATAGAATTAAAATATCATTATCTTTATAACTACTTGTCGTAATTTGAAATTCAAATTACTCCTTTCTTAATTCTACTAGAAATTATCCTTTTTATTTATATTTATAATCTTTTCCTTTTCTAATTCTACTAAAATTCCTTGTTTGTTATATTAATTTAAACCCTAAACTCTCTTTATATATATATATATATCATAGTTTTCTCTCATTATTCTCAAAGCTCTTTTAAAACCCTAAAGTTTTACTGAAAAATATTCTTAAAGCTTTTGAAAGTTCAATCAAGTCCTTATCAATTGCTCATCTCCAACTTGTTGAAACTCGAGTCGTTAGATCGTTGAATTTCCATCAAAGCTCGACCCTTGTAGGTGTGTGGAACGAGCTGGAACGTGGGGTGGTCACCCGAGGTCCCGAAATAGTAAGGTGGATGACTTTTTACGAAAAATTGGGTTAAAAATTGAAACTACCCAGGTACACATGATCTACCATATGGGTGTATGGACCGCCCATGTAGGACACATGACCTCTCACACAGTCGTGTCCCCTTGTTTCCCCTCATAAATAGTCCTCGTACACGACTTAGGGGCTCGCACATGGCTTGGACACACGACCGTGTGGCCCCTAAAACTTTGAAATTTTAGTTTTGCCCAACACTTACTTATTTAATGCAATTCAGTCCCTAATTAGGTTTTTAATGGTATTTAACGAACTAAATCATATAATTAGGTCACGTATTTAGAATAGGAAAGATAAATACTTTGTTGAATGGTTTTATGAATTATATGCTTATGATTAATGACATGAAATTGTGAATTATTCTATGTTTTTATTGCTTAAACATGTGGTTGATGCTATGATATATTATGTTTACATATGAAAGATTGTTCAAACTGATGATATGGTAAATATTGTTTGATTAATTATGCTATATGATATGCATGATATGGTAAATATTATTTGATTTATTATGCTATACGATATGCATTATATAGGTTTTGCTCAGCAATAAGTTTCTGCTATAAGATGGAACATTGTACAATCTCTGAATGTTCAAACTATAATATATGTATGTTTTGCATTTGTATGGGGGGATTATTAAAGGAGGAAGTATACGGCAATTTACTGCATCTATATGTTATAAGTTATAAGTTATAAGTTTGTTATGTACCAATATCTTAAGTAGATTCCAACTGCGACTATATCTATGGAGCATCCACGATTTTCTCTGACAGCTTTCATTTACGAGGAACTATGGGTCCTCAACCATACGGCAGCTTGTTTGCACCATCTATGTATTCACAACTTAGTAGATTCCAACTATGACTTTTATACGGAGTATTCACAACTTTCTCTGACAGCTTTTATCTTCGAGGGGTTGTGGATCCTCAACCATACACCCTAAAATTTAGGAGGTTAGAATAATTAGGTGTTATTGTATTAATCTAAAACAAAATCTAATTAGGAGATCGAAATTGAAAAATAGTGTGTTTTAATTAAATCTGGACCTAATTGTAAAAAGAATAAAAATAAATTAAAATATTAATAATGAGTCTTGACTATAAGTATTAATTATTATAAACTAAAATAGGAATGTATTAAAAACTATAAAGTTAAATAATTGATTAAAAATATAAGCTAATAAAGAATAGGTAAGTTGAACACTAAATAGATATGTACAAATAAGTGACTAAAATTAATAAAAAATAAGGTTTAGGTTTGATAATTAAGTATTTTATATATTCCTCTAAAAGTCAAGGTTCAAACCTCACTCTTTACATTTTTCTTCTTTATTTTTCAAGCAATTAAAGATGGAAACAAAGTTAGTATAAGAATTAAAAATGATAGAAAAAGAACATAATATGAGTAGTAGCCCAATTATTAAAGCTTTCTCTTCTTCCTTAGCACACCTAGGTTCAAGTCATGCCAACTAATTTCTATTTTTGTTAATTTCGACATAATGGTTTAATTGCAGTAACGCTCTTGACTTTAGTAAAATTATGGTAAACACCCTTAACTTTAGTAAAATTATAGCCTTCAAACTTTGAAAAAGCTACAATAATGCCCCAAACTTTTGTAAATCTTATAAATTCACTCCAATCTAATCCTAACTAGAATTTCATATCTTTTTATCTTCTAATTTGAAATAATTACTTATCCTTTTTAAAAGATAATTCAAATAGAATTAAAATACCATTATCTTTTTAACTCCTTATCTTAATTTGAAATTCAAATTACAATAAAATCTCTATAAAATAATACCATTGGGACCCTAAACAATTATTATTTTATCGAGATTATTAGTTTATTGATAAATAAATATTTTATTAATTTATCAATAAATTAATATTTATTAATTTAGAGAATATTTCATACTTTATGCATGGGGTTTTTTATTATCAAAATCCAATATGCATGTAGGTGAAATGAATCAAAGTTAATCTTGTAGATATATAGGTGCATGTATCAAAGTTAATTGGTCCATGTAACAAAAAAAAAGGAGTTAATTAATTGGTTCATGTAACCAAAAAGAAAAAAAGAGTTAATGGTTTCAAAATCCAATACGTATATATTCATTAGGTAAATTAAAAATTTTATTATAAATAACACATGTACGTATCAAAATATTATAATTCATATAATCTTTTCCTCCATGGCTTTCCATTTGAAAGGTGTAAAAAAGTCTACATTGACAGATGAGATGAGAAAAACATTATGTGAGTACAAATATGAGCATCTCTCTTCAAGTAAAAAAGATTTGCGATAGTGGGTTCAACAAACATTTGATCTCTTTGTTAGCCAATCAACAATATTAAATACTCTTAAAAGGTCATCTGAATATTTGTCAAAAGAGATAAAGAATAGCAATGTTAAAAGGCACAAATCAGCCAAATATCCAAAATTAAAAAGGTATTGTATGAGTGGTTTCTCCAATTTCAAGAGAAAGTAAACATGGTTGGATAAATGATTCAAACTAAAGCAAAAGAGTTTCTACAGAAAATGTATGGTGATGCAAATTTTGAATTTAACTTCTCAAGTGGTTGGCTAGAACGATTCAAGGCAAGACATAGGATTAAGTCTTATAGAAGATTTGGTGAAAGTGACTCAGTTGTCATGGAGAATATTGAAGATGCTTTACCTCAAATGAGAGTTAAATTGGAAAATTTTGATTTGAAGGATATCTATAATATGGATTAAACAGGCTTATTTTATTGTTTGTAAGGAAATCATTCACTGGCTACAAAGAAATTAGAAGGACAAAAAAGGACAAGGAAAGACTTACTGTTGTGGTTTGTTGCAATAGGGATGGTTCAGATAAAGTGCCTCTTTAGGTTATTGGTAAGTTTGCTAATCCTAGATGCTTTAAACATGTGAATATTGACAATCTTAACTATCATTATCGAGCCAACAAAAAAGCATGGATGACTGAATTACTTTTTCAAGATTTTGTTCGCTGGTTTGATGCTAGAATGACTAGTAGAAAGGTGTTGCTTATAGTAGACAATTTCCCAACCCATCCCAAGGTTATTGAAGGCTTGAGAAACGTTGAATTATTCTTTTTGCCTCCAAATTCAACATAAAAAATTCAACCACATGATGCTGAAATTATTAGAGCAGTTAAGATATATTATCAACGCCGCTTTTATTCTAGCATCTTGGAAGGTTACAAGAAAGGAGAAATAAATCCTGAAAAGATTAATGTATTGGATGCAATCCATTTTATTAATACTTCTTGGAATATTGATGTGAAGCCTAAAACTATTGCAAATTGTTTCTGACATTGTAAAATTCAATTCGAGGAGGATATGCCTCTCGAACAAGAAATTGGTGATGTTGAAGGCATTCATAAATTAAAAGAAGTAATTTCTGATTTACACTATAGAAATGCGATGGATGTTGAGTAGGTTTTGAATTATCCAAGTAAAAATGAATCTTTGATGGAGTCACTTACGGATAAAGAAATTATTCAAGGAGTAATGGATATGTCAGCTAATGATGAGCAAAATCCAGATGGCGGTAGTGTTTTACCACATGTTTCTCCAAAAGAGGCTTTTCTAGGGATACCTTGAAGAATTATTTAATACAACACGAGAAGAATATACCAGATTTGGTTTATGCCCTTCTAAAAGTTAAAGATAAAATTGTATTTGATTCACATGCAAGGAAGAAGTAGTTAACTATAGATGCATATTTTAGCAAAGAATAAAATTGAAAAAAATAAGAGTTGTCTAGAAAGCACTATAGTTTTATATATTGTATACAAAATTTTCAGTATATTTAATGAATTATTATTTTATATTTTCATTGGATCCTTAAGAATTTTTCTAAAAATTATTATCTTATGCATTTAACAAGATTATTATTTTATCCCCTTGGCCCAAGTTGGGACCGAAAAATTATTATTTAACCGAGAGTATTAATTTATCGAATATTCATTTATCGAGGTTTTATTGTACTTCTCTTCTAATCCTACTAGAGCTTATCCTTTTTATTTATATTTATATTCTTTTACTTTTCTAATTCTACTAAAGTTTCCTATTTGTTATATTAATTGAACCCTAAAATGTCTCTCTCTCTCTATATATATAACTAGTTTTCTCTCATTATTCTCTGTCTCAAAGCTCTTTTAAAACCCTTATTTTTTTACTGAAAAATATTCCTAAAGCTTTTGAAAGTTCAATCAAGTCCTCATCAATTGTTCATCTCCAAATTGTTGAAACTTGAGTCATTAGATTGTTGAATTTCCATCAAAGATCGACCCTTGTAGGTGTGTGGAACGAGTTAGAACGTAGAATGGTCACTCGAGTTCCCGAAATAGTAAGGTTGGTGACTTTTTACAAAAAATCAGGTTGAAATTCGAAACTACACAGATACACATGGTTACCACACGAGCGTGTGGGCCTTCCGTGTGGACAGACAATCGTTTACCTTTGTTTCCCCTCACAAATAGTCTCACATACGGCCTGGCCATATAACCTTGTGGCCCCTGAAACTTTAAAATTTTAGTTTTGCCTAACCCTTACTTATTTAATGCAATTTAGTCCCTGAAATTTTAAATGATTTTATGAACTATATGCTTATGATTGATGATATGAAATTGTGAATTATTCTATGTTTTTATGGCTTAAAGGTGTGGTTGATGCTATAATATATTATGTTTTCATGTGAAAGATTATTCAAACTAATGATATGGTAAATATTATTTGATTGATTATGTTATACGATATGCATTATATGATAAATATTATTTGATTGATTATACTATACGATATGCATGATATGGTAAATATTATTTCATTTATTATGTGGTTGATGCTATGATATATTGCGTTTTCATGTGAAAGATTATTCAAACTAATGATATAGTAAATATTATTTGATTGATTATGTTATACGATATGCATTATATGATAAATATTATTTGATTGATTATACTATATGATATGCATGATATGGTAAACATTATTTCATTTATTATGCTATATGATATGTATGATATGGTAAATATTATTTGATTAATTATGTTCTATGATAAGCATGATATGATAAATATTATTTGATTGATTATGCTATACGATGCATGATATGGTAAATATTATTTGATTGATTATGCTATACGATATGCATGATATACGTTTCGCTCAGCAATAAGTTTCTGCTATAAGATGAAACATTGTACGATCTCTAACTGTTTAAAATATAAGATATGTATGTTTTGCATGTGCATGGGGGAATTATGAAAAGAGGAAGTATACGACAGTTTATTGCATCTAAATGTTATTAATTATAATTTTGTTGTGTACCTACAGCTTATGTAGATTCCAACTGCGACTATATGTACGGAACATCCACGATTTTCTTTGACAACTTTCATCTACGAGGAATTGTGGAGCCTCAACCATACGGTAGCTTGTCTGCACCTTCTATGTATTCATAGCTTAGCAGATTTCAACTGCGACTTTTATATGGAGTATTCACAACTTTCTCTGACAGCTTTTATTTGAGAAGGTTTGTGGATCCTTAACCATATGGTAGCTCGTCTGCACCTATAAGTATAAGTGGAGTGATAAGGAAGAAGGGTTCTGGGGAACTTCCTATTTGGCGTGTAGCGGTCGAGGGTAGAATTTCCAAATGCTATATGATACGTTATACGACTGTTGCATGAACATACCATGCATTCTCATTAGAAAATATACGATGAATCGTTCGAACTGATAAATATGTAACGTGAAAGATTCTATGGCTCTGTAATTTGGTTACTATCACTAAATTCGTTTGAATGTTGACTGTTGGCTTACTAGTGTGATATAAAATGAATTATCGTATTCTTGAAATTTCTAAGTAAATATAATTATTACTGATATGCATGTTCGTATATTAATTGGATTTATTGTAAAGTGTCTCCCACTGAGCCTCTTATACTCACCCTTATTTTCCCCATCTTTTCAGATAATCTAATGGACTAGGAGGAGACTTGACACACGGAGAGTCTCAACTTGTTCTCATCAACTATTTATTATTATTATTATTATTGTTGGAGATCAACCCGATTAAGCAACAATAAGTTAAAAATATCGGAGGAAATTGAGAAATTAAACACACAAATTTAACATGGAAAAACTCCTTCGAAGAGGATAAAAAACCACAAGCAACGATAATTTTACTATAATGGCAAAAGAATGAAGAGTACAAAAGATAGAAATAAAAACTAAACCTGAAAACTCGAAAACAAAGAACCCTCAAAACGTAAACACTAAATTCTCCAAAAGTGTTAGGAGTTCTAAACTCTAATGGGTATATCTTATGGGTGTTTTTCTAAGGTTGTAAAAGAGCCTATTTATAGGCTAAATTTCTAGGTTAAATAATAATAAAATAATCTAGATTAATAAGAGTTTGACTTAAACAAATAAACAGAGTTTAATTGAAACAAATAAACAAAGTTTAATTGAAACAATTAAACAGAATTTAATTGAAAGATTATTTCTCAAATTAACTTGAAATAGGAGTCATAATTCAACAAATCTCCACATTGACTCGTATTTCCACAATGCCATCTTCGCCAAAGCTCGTCACGGGCCTATCTTGAACTATGCAGGAAATTAACTGAGTCGAATCTGTGCTTAGAAGCTGGAAGTCTTCTAGCCTTCGACTTGTGCACTGCCAAATCAAAACTAATCCGGATCTGATTTTCTCGAATACAGTGCCCTAACTTTTCAAAACTTGCACCCAAAAGAGAACCTCTCTTCAACAAAACAGTCATACCTTTTTCCCTCCTATGACCAAGTTGCCTCTACTCCAAACGAGTTGACTTCAACTCCGTAAAGAATGAAGGACATCCAATTTCACCGGTCATTGTAAAACCTTTTAGAATATAAAGACTGTCGGTCTTTTTACCTTTTAACAAAATGAGAGCCCCACGAGACACCTTAATGCCGCTCGACTCGATGTTGATTCTGCAACCTTTTGAGTCTAAAATACTTAAGGAGATGAGATTCTTTCGTAAATCAGGTACATACCTAACATCTGATAGTGTCCTAATCGTACCATCGTGCATCCTAATTTTAACAGTACCAATACCGATTACCTTACTAGATGAATCGTTTCCCATGTGCACAACTCCACCTTCAACTGAACTGGATGTGGAGAACCATTCTTTGTTGGGACACATGTTGAAAGAACATCCTGAATCTAGGATCCACTTGGACGTAAGCTCGGACCTTTCGCTCGTTGACACTAACAAGAAATCATCACCACTTACATCGGCCAAATTAGCACCAGCTAAATCTTCCTCGTTACTCTCAGCAGCCTTTTTATTTCGTAGTTTCTAACAATCTGCTTTGACGTGACCTAATTTCTTACAATAGCGACACCTTTTGTCTCGCTTCTTTGATGCTATCAAAATGAAAGCTTGCTTATCTGCCTTGTTATAAGAACCAAACTTATTGTCGAGTTTATCTTTACTCAACAAATGACCCTTCACATCCTCGAACGAGAGTTTGTCTCTACCATAAATCAAGGTCTCCCTAAAAAACTTGTATGAGGGGGTAAAGAGCACAACAATAGCATAGTCTGATCCTCATCGTCAATTTGAATCTTAACATTATTTAAATCATTCAAAAGAGTAATGAATTGACTGATGTGATCTCTAAGAAGCTCGCCTTTGTTCATGCGAAACGTAAATAGACGTTGTTTTAGCAGTAAATGGTTAGCCAGAGACTTAATCGCATAAAGAGTTTCTAGCCTTTTCCACAAGGCGGATGAGGTCTTCTCCATCAATACCTCCTGCAATACCCTATTCGCGAGGTACAATTGGATTGCAGATAGGACTTTTTCATCAAGCTCTTCCCATTCTGACTTATCTAGATTATTGGACTTTTTCCCAGTAACGACCTTTTTCAAACCGGTCTGAACTATAATTGCCATCATTCGAACTTGCCACAGATTGAAATTTGTGACACCATCAAACTTCTCAATATCAAACCTTGTTGCTGCCATCTCTGAACGGATTGATATGCGAAAATCGAACTAGTTCTGATACCACTTGTTGGAGATCAACCCGATTAAGCAACGAACAAGTTAAAAATAGCGGAAGAAATTGAGAAATTGAACACACACAAATTTAACGTGGAAAAACTCCTCCGAAGAGGATAAAAATCCAAGGGCAACGATAATTTTACTATAATGGCAAAAGAATGAAGAGTATAAAAGATGGAGATAAAAACTAAACCTAAAAACCCGAAAATAAAGAACCCGCAAAACGTAAACACTAAATTTTCCAAAAGTGTTAAGAGTTCTAAACTCTAATGAGCATATCTAATGGGTGTTTTTCTAAGGTTGTAAAAGAGCCTATTTATGGGTTAAATTTCTAGGTCAAATAATAATAAAATAATCTAGGCTAATAAGAGTTTGACTCAAACAAATAAACAGAATTTAATTAAAAACAAATAAATAGAGTTTAATTGAAACAATTAGTTTAACTGAAAGATTATTTCTCAAATTTGACTTGAAATAGGAATCATAATTCAACAATTATTATTATTATTATTATTATTATTATTATTATCGCTTTATTTTATTAAGAACTGTGGTATGAGATATTTATTTTTTATTGCATCACTTAGGGTGCATGTTATTAATGTTGTTTATTGTCATTAGTGATTTAATATTATTTTAATATTTGAAAATTATTGAGAATTAACTAATTAGGATTGTATTTATTTATTAAAGTGATTTTAAACGAGTTTGTTATATGTATAGACTCATTTTTCACTGCTGAAATCCATGTTAGTTTTGGATTGATAAAATGAAATATTCACTTACATTATAACAAGTTTAGTATTGAAAATTGGTTTGCAGAAAGACCGTGCCACTTCTGTGGTGAATGTGATCTTTCCTGCTCGAGTCTACCATCTAGGTTAGGTTGGGGAGATTACAGTAATCGAAGCACAGTCAAAGCGATCCATCCTTCGTTTTCACGTGGAGTATTGGTGCACCCTATGGAGAAATACTAGGTCTAATGAATCCACGATCTAGCAACTTTTGAAATTGGATATTTAATTCTTTTAACTCCTTTGGTGCCATAGCTATTAACATCAATGCCGTTCATGGCATTATCTCAATTCCGAACTCTACCTCACGGCCCGAAGGTAATCTTGACAGCTCTTCGGAAAAAACATTGAGAAATTCACTAACTGCTCAAATTTCGTTTAATTTGGGTTTGGCGATTCAACATCCTTGACATAGGTTAAGAACGATCCGTAGCCCTTGCGAACCAATTTTTTTGCGACCATGACTGAGATCATCTTTGACAAGTAATTTCTTCTATTTCCTACCACGAAAATTTCTTTGTCGTCTTTGGTTTTCAAGGTTGCCTTTTTCAAGGCACAATCCAATTTTACTTGGTGCTCTATAAATCAGTCCATCCCCAAAATTAGATCTAATTCCCCGAATGACAATTCCATTAGATCGGCGAGAAATATTTTCTATTTTAAAAAAGTGTTGTATAAATTTTTATAAAAAGAATTGATCATGTTTTAACCGTATTTTAAAAAATCATTAAATTTTGTATTATATTTTAAATTTGTTTTTGAATTTCTTATAATTCAAAATTTTAATATTTATAATTTAAAACTAATAAGAATTAATTGTATTACCTTTAATGTAATTTGAATGATGTATTTTTAAGGTACATTATGAGAAATATAGTAATTTAAATTAATCATTTTATTATGCAAAACTTGAGAAGAAATTAAAATATAAAATTAATTGAATAAAGATATGAAAAAAGATAATTTTTTAAATTAACATTTTGAAAATAACTAGATATAATTTATTATATAAAGATTTTTTAAAGTAATGAATTTTAGTATATATTCATATATGAGAATTATTATTATTTGTTAGAAACTTTAACTTTTATTTATTTAATTAGTTATATTTAAATAATAAATGTTCAATAATTTAAATAATATTTTGTTTTTAGAACATGATCAGATCGATAAATTAAACCAATTGAATTGAGGATCCATCCTATTCAATCGAAACTATAAAATTGCAAGAAAAGTGAATCGATCTAAAACTGGTGAACCATATTCCTAGAGAGTGAATCAGTACAAAAATGTTAAAAGAAGTTGAAGTAAATTTTTTTTTTAATATACTGATATTAGTTAAAAAAGACAAATGTAATGATTTGAAAAAAAAAATCTATTTATATGTGTTGTTAAGTGAAAACTTAGAATTTTCATAATTTTTTTATGTAAGTTACGTGAAATTAAAGGACGGATAAGATTCGATAAATGTATTATGGAGGTTTTTGTACTAAGGGTTGGATTGTATTTTGCTCCCTCCACAAAGAAAAAAAAAGATTTATATTAGATAAAAAAGTAAATTGATCATTCTCTTTAGAATTCCATCCATTTCTACTTTTAAGTTATAACGTGATTGACAAAGCAACCATATAACGATACATGATGTGTCATGTGTATTTCATGATGATGTGTCACATTTTTCCACATCAACAAATATTTAAAAATTAAAAATCTCAAAAATAAATAAAATTTTAATAATTATTTAAAAACCACATCCAAGATGAGCTTAGACAAATTGTTACCTATGACCTAGACATGGTTTTTTAAATAATTATAAAAATATTATAGAATATTATTTAAAATTTATAAAAAATTATATCTTTTTTTCAAATTATTAAAGATTATTTAAAACAACGTCTAGGACGAACTTGGGCACATGATTGTCTAGGTTCCAATGAGCTTAGATAATCATTTATCTAGATTCATTTTGAAATTGTTTTTAAATAATTTTTAAATAATTATAAAAAGTATATAATTATGTAAACTTACTTAAAATTCATTAAAAATTATAAAAATATTAATAAAATTGAACTTATTAACTTGATTAACTATAAATATTAATTCGATTAAGAAGTTGCATATGCGTATATCGGCATATTTCAATTCATTAAACTGCTATATGTGTATTATAAATTTCAAAAAATAAATATTTATAATTTCCTATAAATCTTAATCATTTTTAAATAATTATATATATTTTTAATAATTATTTAAAAAATTACTCTAAAATTAACTTGGACAACAGTTTGTCTAGAGCATTTTGGACATTGTTTTTAATAATTTTAATTTTTTTCAATTATTGATAATTTTTAATAATTTTCTATGTTTTGATTTTCTGTTTTGAAAAAAATTATGTCCTAGATAAATGAACTAACACAATCATGCGTCTAATTTCATCATGGATATGATTTTTAAATAATTATAAAAATATTATTTATTTTTGGATTTTTTTAAAAAAATATTATCACGTCAACATGAGGTATATAAGGCACATCATGTGTTACTATATGGTTCTTCTACCAGCCACATCAACATTTAACATTAGAAATGGATGAATTTTTTAATACAATGATCAGCTTACTCTTTGATCTAGCGTATAAGATTAATTTTCTCTTTTTTTGAGTCAAGAGAGTAAAATACAAGTCGGCTTCTAATACAGGGCCCTTTATGGCACTTTACCTAATCCTACGCATATTTTAATTTGAGGTCACGTAACCAAAAAATGAAAAAAAATCAAGTCATCACTTAACAACACATATGGATAGAATTTTTAATAGAAGAGTCAATTTGCACTTCCTTTCTAATGTACAATGATTAATTTACTCATTTTTTTAACACACAAGGCAAAATGCAATCCTCCTAGTACAAGGTCTCAATATTACTTTTACCTAATTTGGATTTTAAAAGTCTCCGATAGAAATATTATTTTGTTTAAAATTTGAAATAAATAATTTTCGTTTTTGTAAACATATAATATTTCAAATAATTGAAATTACAGTATAAAGTGTAATATTAATAATTATTGTCGAAACGTCTTTGAATCGCGTCCCGACTTTTAATTTTTAAATAAAAAATGAGAGTCGCCACCAATTATTTTATTTGGTGTGATTGAAGCACCTTAAAACATTTTATTTTGTAAAAACAAATAGGTCTTCGAAATCCAGAAAATAGGTTCGGGAGTCGGTTACATGTGAGAAAGGATTAGCACCCTCACACGCCCAAAATTGGTACCAAATCGATTTTTTAGGGATCTCAATTGTTGAAAAATATGAAAACTCGAGGGTAAATTAAAACACGATCCTTAAATGCATGATTGACAAATTTAATATTATTTTTAAAAATCAAAATTTGTAAGAAAGACCCGCTATTTCAAAAATCGAGAAAGAAAGTCGCATCCAGTGAGTTAGGACACGACACCTAAAATTCTCGAAACAACAAGCATCCCAACTTTCAAATCTCACGTCTTATTGTTTTGAAAAAGGAAAATGACATTCACTTACTTCGATTTAAAGAAAAGCCACACCTAATAAATTAAGGTATGACTCTTCAAAGTATGAAACAACGAATATTGTTTTAATTTTGAAAATTTTATGTTATCAAATTGCAAGTATATATATATATATATACACGTTTTAAAAGATGAATGAATGTGTACAAAATATCATAATGACATGTGGTATGACAATAAAATAATAAGCAAATATCATACGATGAAAATAAAAATAATACATACATATTGAACACTTGAAACAAATGAAACAAGGTTAACAAGTAAATATGAAACAAAACCATAACCAAAATTAAAAGTTTAAAAAAATAAATAATGGAAAAGCACATCAAGACAAATTAAAAAAAAAAAAGTTAAATTAAAGCAGAATCAAAATAGTAATTTTATTGAAAAGATTTAAATGTTTTAAAAAAAGAATTTAAAAGAAACAAATTAAAACAAAAATTAAAAAAAGGCAAATGGGAAATTCCCGTATTATTTTTAAAAAAAGTGATCTGAGGAGCAAATTTAAAAAAACAAAATTAGCTTATTAGATTAAAAACAGATTTAAAAGGCAGAGTGGATTAATTAAAAACAAAAGAAATTTTGAAGCGACTTAGAGAGAAAATATCCCTTTTTATTTTCTAATTCTGTGAAACCTCATTTCCTTCATTCTTTTCACAAAAAAAATCTTTCATTCTCTCTACTTCTCTCAGAAATGCTCTCAAAGGAGAGCTCCGGCCCTCGGTCTCCATCGCAACTCCTCCGCTTCACCGCGCTCCGTCATTTCCCGGCGGTCTGGTAAGTGCAAACTCCTTTTTTTTATTTCTTTTTCCAGAAAAATTTAGATCGGAATTTAACTTAACCTGATTTAACTCCAAATCTTTGAAATAACACTAAAGGTTTTATTTTTTTTTAAAAATTTAGATCGAAACTAATTTATTTTCTTTGATTTGTTTTTTAAATCTGTTGTGTTTTTTCTTATGTTCTTGTTATACATTTTTTTTAAAAAACTAGATCTGTAATAGATCTTGCCAGATCTAATTTTTTTATATTTTTTTGAAATCTACTTTTATATGTTATTATTACCCCCTTTTTTTTTGAATCGATGAAACATTCTCCTCTTTTTTACAAATATACGCATGGATTCGAAAGGTTTTTTATGCGTGACCGTGACTCTGCTCATTATCAGAGCAAGCCATGGCTGCGCACGGCAGTGCACTATCCAGGTACGAACTCTTAATTTTATACTTTATTTATTATTATTAATTTTTAACAGATTTTGAACACAAAAATATAATAAATAAAAAAGTATGACAGAATCTAAATAAATGTAATGTACCTTGAACTATAAATTTGTTTCGAATCTGGATTTTCTGATATATTGTGGGTCTGTCCTAAAAAATAAAAAGAGAAATGTCTAGCTTTTTATAGCCATTGTTACAATGATTTTATTTTGTTTCTTTCTATTTGTTCTTTGCTTTTGTCGCTATTTTTCCATTTTTGCAGGTGTCTGACGGTGGCAAGTGGTGACAGAGGCGTAGTGGTCTCGGAGTGGGGTGTCAGGTGGCCTCGGGAACACACGGGGTGTAGGTGGCAGAAGCATTGTAGGAGCGGCAGCTAAAAAGGTCCCTAGCAACTAGGGTTTCCAAAAGTTTCAATATGTTGGGCTTGTTGGGCTTAGGGTAATCTGGTTTGGGTATTTGAGTTTGTTGGGCTTAGGGTAATCTGGTTTGGGTATTTGAGTTTGTTGGGCTTGGGTAATTTGTATTGGGTTTTGGATAATTTTTGATGTAAAAGGACATTTCAAATTAAATAAACTTTAATTTAAAATTTTTATTATTTTTGGGTTTTATTTGTAGGCCCAAATAAAATTAGGCCTCTACAGCTGCCCCTCTTTGCTCGTTGCTGTGTAACAGGAATAGAGTAAAGATAAAAAGGATGACCAATTTTGTTCGATTCTACTGGATTTGGTCTCTTTTGCCCTTCTTCTTCAAGTAGCCCACTCTTTGCTCCATCGGTCGTTTAAATTCACAACATCCGCTTTTTATTCAATATTCTGACTCTTCAAGGATTCGATGTCGTAGCTTCATATTTTGGTCTACTCCTATCAAGCTTTGCTTCATTGATTTAGTCTACTTCTCTGTATCTCATCAGGAAGATGACTGCCTCATTGTTTTAATCCACTTCTCTGTATCTCATCAGGAAGACGGATTTGGTTCACTTCTTTGCATCTCGTTAGGAAGATTACCACTTTATTGCTTCGACCCACTTCTCTGTATCTCATCCGGAAGATGGAGGTTTGAAGTTTCACTCACATTGAACTTAACTTCATCGATTTGGTCATCTTCTCTGTATCTCATCAAGAAGATGACCGCTTCATTGTTTTAATCCACTTCTCTATATCTCATCAAGAAGATGGATTTGGTCTACTTCTCTGTATCTCATCAGGAAGATGACCTCTTTATTTCTTTGACCCAGTTCTCTGTATCTCATCAGAAAGATGGGGGTTTAAAGTTTCACTCATATTGAGCTTCACTTCATCGATTTGGTCTACTTCTCTGTATCTCATCAGGAAGATGACCGCCTCATTATTTTAATTCACTTCTTTGTATCTCATCAGGAAGACGAATTTGGTTTACTTCTCTGCATCTCGTCAGGAAGATTACCACTTTATTGCTTCGACCCACTTCTCTGTATCTCATCAGGAAGATGGGGTTTGAAGTTTCACTCTCATTGAGCTTGCTTCATTGAATTGGTCTACTTCTCTGTATCTTATCAGGAAGATAGACCGCTTCATTGTTTTGATCCACTTCTTTATATCTTATCAGGAAGACGGATTTGGTTCACTTCTCTGCATCTCGTTAGGAAGATGACCACTTTATTGCTTCGACCCACTTCTCCGTATCTCATCAGGAAGATGGGGTTTGAAGTTTTCACTCACATTGAGCTTCGCTTCATTGAATTATTTTACTTCTCTGTATCTCATCAGGAAGGTAGACTGCTTCTTTGTTTGATCCACTGTAACTTCGAGGTAGAAGATTCACCGTTACGGCTTCACTCTTTCCCGTCATGCTTCTAAGGTACCAGGTTCACCGTTGCGGCCGCAACCTTTCCCTTCATGTATTCATTGGTATCGAATTCGCCATTATGGCCTTAATTCTTCCCATCACGTCTTCTAAGGATCGGGTTCGTCGTTGCGGCCTCAACCTTTCCCATCGCATCTTCTAAGGTACTGGGTTCACCGTTGCAGCCTCAACCTTTCCCTTCAAATCTTCATGGTACTGGGTTCACCTTTGCAGACTCAACCTTTCCCATCACGTCTTCTAAGGTACCAAGTTTGTTATTATGGCCTCAACCTTTCCCTTCAAATCTTCATGGTATCGGGTTCGTTGTTACGACCTCAACCTTTCCCATTGCATCTTCTAAGGTACCGGGTTCGCCATTGCAACCTGAACCTTTCCTATCACGTCTTCTAAGGTATCGGGTTTGCCATTGCAGCCTGAACCTTTCTTTTTAAATTTTCATGGTATTGGGTTTACCGTTGCGGCCTCAACCTTTCCCATCATGTCTTCTAAGGTACTGGGTTCGCTGTTACAGCCTCAACCTTTCCCTTCAAATCTTCATGTTTCCTTGGTTCATTTCGCTATTTCGTGGTAATGAAACCTATAGGATATGCTTTAATGAGCCTCTATGTAGACCAGATTTTTAGGATGTCATGATCAAGATGAATCAAATGCTCCTAAACAGGTGAGTATGAATGATGAATGCAAAAAAATGTCATCTTTGAGAATGATTTTATTTTTAGTCCTTAGTCGACATCCAACGTCGTTTGTCTAAGTCCTATAACTGATGTGCTATTATAACTGATGTGCTATTATGTTGTTCTTTTGGTATGGTACCTTTGACATGAAACCCAAAGAGGTAGTCGTAATTTGAACTATTTGTTTCAAAACCCTTCTAACCCTCAGGTTTGATTATTTCCAACTAGTGATCCTGTTTCAGGTCCGTGTACTTTTAGAAATTTTCCAGAATGATATGCAGAAATCTTTTTATTCCTTATATTATTGACCATTAACCATTATTTAAAATACAAAGATGCTTGAATCATGGTTATAAGGTGGATGAAATTGAATTTGATTGCAAACAAAGGTCGTATGAATGAAAAGATCGTTGGCTCATTAATCACTATTTTGATGCAGAATTGCTTGAACATGGTTGCAAGGCGAATGAAATTTTATTGGAGGCGAAGCTCACATGAATGAAAAGATTAAAAATGACCATATTGGTCAAAAAGTTACCAAACATAAAGTGTGCAAAGAATAGGGTTAGGTGCCCCAGATATCAAAGTATGAGCTTTACTGAGCAAACTTTATGAGGACCATTCTGAGCTTGACATGTGTCCATGAAACTTAGAGCACTTTGTTGATGCCTCAAGGTGTAAAGTTTCTCCACCTTGTTACTTTTGAGAAAGAAAACCAGCTCATGCCCCTTTCTTTTATTCAAATTTGAGCCGCCTTTTCAGGTTTTCAACTCAAATCTCCTTAGGTATCGAGATGCCCTTTACGAGTTTTCACTTTGACCTCTCCTTTTCTTTTCCCCCTTTTTTTTTTCCTTTTTTCTCTTATTTTATTTTTATTTTTCTTTTTTTTTATCGAATCTGAGTTCATGAAGTTGGGCAGGTCTTTGCCGTCCATTTCGATCAAAATCAAAGCTTCTCCAAAAAGACTTTCTTCACCTCATGGGGCCTTTCCCAATTCGACATCCATTTTCCTTGGAAGTCTTTTGTAAGCAAGATCCTTTTCAAAACCAGAGCTCTCTCGTGGAATTCTCTAAAGCGGATCCTTCTTTGTCTTAAGCCCTTGTCATCTGATCATGACGGATGGCTTTTAGTATATTTTCTTCGATCAAGTTTAGCTGACTGCATCTGGATTGGATTCATTCTGCTTTAACAGTTCTAACAAAATTTGGAGGGAAAGAAACTCGACTTCAATGGGTAGGACAATTTTCATTCTAGTGAGAAAGGTGTTACCCCGATGGATGTTCTGATAGAAGCTCGATGAGCCTCGAAGGCAAATGGTGATTTCTCATGCCGAGCCTTTGTAGGTCTTTACTATGAATCCTTTTGATGTTCTTATTGGTCACCTCCAATGCCCCATTCACTTTTTTTTGCGATGTGGTGCTGAGTCGTGATACTTGTTCTTGAATTGGCTATAGACTTTCGCTTTCGTGCTATTGCTCAAATTCAAGCCATCGTTGGAAATGATCCTTTTTGGCATTCCATATCGACATATAATCTCTCATTTTCAATAATTTGCTTAACCACTGATTGACATAGGAAATAGTAATCAATGATCATGAGGATGAATTGATGCTCATTAGAAACTCTTTTACAAAGTTGGCTCGATGGTGTCCATGTTTCACATAGAAAAAGCCCACGACATGGAAAGATGAAGAAGAATAATAAATTTTCAAGATGCCCTTTACGGGTTTTTGTCTTGACTTTTTTTCTTTTCTTTCTTTTTTCTCCTTTTTTATTGGGTTTTAAAATGCCCTTTGTGGATTTTTCGACCCATCTTTTCTTCTTTTTTTTTTTATTTTTTTTGATAACACGTCGAGCCTCAATTTTTGAAGTTTCTATTGAATTGGATTGCATTATTCCTCTATGGGAGTCCGTGCGTCACGAAATCAGTTTCTTAAACCTGACATACTTTGATTGGACCATGCAAAGACCTTTGGATTTTCAAGGCAGCTTCCCTTGTTTCTACAAAGACACATGTCTCAGTTCTCACTTAAACTCACAACTCTTCGAGGTGATGTTCGTTTCCAGTCTTGCTCAAACATCCGTAGCAAATCGGGAGACAAGTTACATTCTTGATCATTTTCAAAGTCTTAAAGTTCTTCTAGACACATGTCCTTCTCAAAAGGATCTTAGTCGACCGCATTGTCGCTCGTGTCCATGATATCAAGGGATCTAACATATAGGTAAGAGAATGAATTTAAGAATGAACAACCATTTGGTATGAGTGTGGCTGAAAAAGAAATGCAAAATGTTTCAAAAGTGAGACATAAGAAATGCATCATTTTCATCGAAATAAAAGATAGTGGTCATGTGCCCTTTATAAAAAGATCCCTATTACTCTCGGGCTTAGAGTGATAAATGTGTTCTAAATATTTTTCTGAAAAAGTCCTAAAAACTACAGGAAATTCCTCCACAGTCTAGCTGTCTAAAACACTTCCAAGAGTATAAGGACGAACTCTCGATGGGTTCCACTCTCAGTATGACTTTTGCTCAATTTTTTTAAACAGTCCCAAATTATCTTGATTTATCAAGTTTCCACTCAGTTTTCATTTAAGGTTGATGATTCCCTTGCACATGAATGTTTCAGATATGTGGGATCTTATTAAAAATTAATGCATGAAGTGCAATGCAAATGAATGATAAAATGCATGCAAAAAAGCGTTGATTCTTGGTTCTATTCCATTAGAACAACTTTACTAGAAAACAAATTTCTTTACATAAGGCAGATGCATGTATGGTCATGCCTTAATGCTGAAAGTCCTAATCTTTCAAGCTAATTTTTGCTCCTATTTAACCCTGATTTCAAGTTCAAAATGTTGATCTTACACGGTTAAAGTTTGCAAGTGGTTAGTCGTTTCTTGCATTTGGTTGAATCCTTGTTTGTGACATGGTTTCTATCTCAGACTTGCCCTAAAGAATGTTGGAGTCATTCCTCATTTATTTCCAATTTCTTTGGCGAAATAATCTTATCTTTTGATAGCCATAAATTCCTTCGACGGAGAGTAGTTGTCAGAGAATACTCGATAAAAGACTTTTTCGTCTTTCCAAAAATGACCATGAAACTATACTAGCAAAAGTTGTGCACCAATACACATTCTTTTTCCTTTTCTTTGACAGGTGTTTAGTGGCTAAGATTGCTAGAACATGAGTGATTCTCTTGTCAAATTGGTCAAACAAATCTGCAACCTCGCCTTCTACGTGCCTCAACACTTTAGGGAAGACAACTAACTCATACAAAAATATCAACATTCTTTCTTGCATTTGAGTTACTATGCACTCGTTATCCCTTTTTCCTTGATCAGGGCTGCAACCCGATGCTTGCTCATTTAGAATAGGCCTTATTATTCTGGATCCTTGGGCAATGAAGCGACGTATCATATTCTTCTATCTCATGTTCATGTTTTTGAAAGTGAAGAAACTAAGCTTGAGTAGGTAAGGCAGATCACCATATTTGAATTAGAACATCTACTCTATTTTGTCTTCCATACTTCTTTTAGCTTTTGCCAACTGTTATGAGTTTCATTTATTTGAGTGTAATCCCAAAAACCTTGATATGTGCCCCTTTGACAGGCCATCACCTTTTCATTGTTGTTTTTCTTTGACCACATACGCACGGGCATATTGATTTCTACCTTATCAAGGAATCCGTTTTCTTATGACCAGTTCTCTTTTTAGTAATAGAACATGAATCAACACCTTTTTTTATGAAGATGCAATGCAAACAGATTCAAAATTAGTATGATTAATACAGGAATAAAACTTGAAAATAAATTGCAATTAAAAGCATAGAGAAAAAAATATAACTGTATCTCTTACCCTCTTCGTGTAACCACTAAGGTAGGCTCTCATGCAAGTTAAACAATGTGTTGTTTATGAGTGCACGTATGCATAAGAAAGGCATTGACCCATAGCTCAATTTTATTAGAAAACTTTACTAGAAAACAAATTTCTTTACATAAGGCAGATACGCATATGATCGTGTCTTAGTGTTCAAAGGCCTTATTCTTCGTAGGAGATCATCCACTTTTGCCTTAGTTCGTCTCATTTTCTTTGGTCCAAAATGTCAGCTTGAATGGTTAAGTGATCAGTCACTTCTTGTAGTTGGATCAAAGTTTGGTTCATTGTGCGGTCTTCATTTCTGTCTTACTTGTCTGGCAAATCATTGGTTTTTTTGTCTTTCTTTTGACCATATGAGCGCGACCATTTTGTCTTCTACCTTATCAAGAAACTCATTTTCTTATGACCAATTTTCTATTTAATAATTGAGCTTAAATCCACACCTTTCCTTGTATGAGGATGTAATGCGAGCAACAATTAAAAAGCAAAAGAAAACACAAGTCAGTATGATAACAAAACACGAATATAAAGCAAAGAACCTAGGCTTGGGAGGCTGCTAACAGTTAGGTGTAATTCTATCCTAAGGCAGACACTTAAGGCTCATTATATGCAGTTTAAGTTCTGGAGTAGGGTACCTAAACCAGCAGATTCCTCGTTCCTCACCCATTACAGGTTCATACGGGACAAATTTCCCATATGTTTGCATGGAAGTGAAAACTTCATGAAAACATAGGTACGGATGTAATCCCGAAAGCGATTCACTATCTTACACGGAGGTGAAAATCTCACGAAAGAGTAGCTTCTCACTTTCACTTAAAGAGTGTAGTAACTGATGCAAATGAATGCAACCTTATGCTAGCCACAATATTATCATGGTTTTTCATAGAAAATACAAAGGATCATATATCAATTTAAACCGAGTTTTTGAAATTTTTAACAACAAGGACCCAGTAATAATCGACTTTTGGCTTGACTCTCTTGTTGGTCCCCAGTGGAGTCTCCAAGCTGTCGAAACGTCTTTGAATCGCGTCCCGACTTTTAATTTTTAAGTAAAAAATGAGAGTCGCCACCAATTATTTTATTTGGTGTGATTGGAGCACCTTAAAACATTTTATTTTGTAAAAACAAATAGGTCTTCGAAATCCAGAAAATTGGTTCGGGAGTCAATTTTTTAGGGGTCTCAATTGTTGAAAAATATGAAAACTCGAGGGTAAATTAAAACACAATCCTTAAATGCATGATTGACAAATTTAATATTATTTTCAAAAATCAAAATTTGTAAGAAAGACCCGTCATTTCAAAAATCGAGAAAGGAAGTCGCATCTAGTGAGTTAGGATACGACACCTAAAGTTCTCGAAACAACAAGCATCCCAACTTTTAAATCTCACGTCTTATTGTTTTGAAAAAGGAAAATGACATTCACTTACTTCGATTTAAAGAAAAGTCACACCTAGTAAATTAAGGTATGACTCTTCAAGGAACGAAACAACGAATGTTGTTTTAATTTTAAAAATTTTATTTTATCAAATTGCAAGTATACACACACACACACATATATATATATTATATACGTTTTTAAAAGATGAATGAATGTGTACAAAATATCATAATGACATATGATATGGTAATAAAATAATAAGAAAATATCATACGATGAAAATAAAAATAATACATACATATTGAACACTTGAAACAAATGAAACAAGGTTAACAAGTAAATATGAAACAGTAATTAAGTAAAACAAAACAATAACCAAAATTAAAAGTTTTAAAAAATAAATAATGGAAAAGCACACCAAGACAAATTAAAAAAAAAGTTAAATTAAAGCAGAATCAAAATAGTAATTTTGTTGAAAAGATTTAAATGTTTAAAAAAAAAGAATTTGAAAGAAACAAATTAAAACAAAAATTAAAAAAAGGCAAATGGGAAATTCCCGTATTATTTTTAAAAAAATGGTTTGAGGACCAAATTTTAAAAATATAAAATTAGCTTACTAGATTAAAAACAGATTTAAAAGGCAGAGTGGATTAATTAAAAACAAAGGAAACTTTGAAGGGACTTAGAGAAAAATGTCCCTTTTTATTTTCCAATTCTGTCTTCCAAACGACAACGTTTGTATAATGGTATTTAAACCAATTCTTTTTTTTGCTGAAACCTCATTTTCCTCATTCTTTTCACAAAAAAATCTTTCATTCTCTCTACTTCTCTCTAAAACGCTCTCAAAGGAGAGCTCCGGCCCTTGGTCTCCGCCGCGACTCCTTCGTTTCACCGTGCTCCGTCGTTCTCCGGTGGTCAGGTAAGTGCAAACTCTTTTTTTATTTCTTTTTCCAGAAAAATTTAGATCGGGGTTTAACTCAACTTGATTTAACTCCAAATATTTGAAATAACACTAAAAGTGTTTTTTTTTTTTAAAAATTGATCGAAACTGATTTATTTTCTTTGATTTTTTTTTTAAATTTGTTGTATTTTTTCTTATGTTTTTGTTATACATTGTAAAAAAAAACTAAATCTGTAGTAGATCTTGCCAGATCTAAATTTTTTTTTGTATTTTTTTGAAATTTGCTTTTATATGTTATTATTACCCCTTTTTTTTGAATCGATGAAACATTCTCCCCTTTTTTACGAATATATGCATGGATTCGAAAGGTTTTTTATGCGCGATCGTGACTCTGCTCATTATCGGAGCAAGCCACGGCTTCGCATGGCAGTGCACCACCTAGGTACGAACTCTTAATTTTATACTTTATTTATTATTATTAATTTTTAACAGATTTTGAACACAAAAATATAATAAATAAAAATGTATGACTGAATCTAAATAAATGTAATGTACCTTGAATTATAAATTTGTTTCGAATCTGGATTTTCTGATATATTGTGGGTCTGCCCTAAAAAATACAAAGAGAAATGTCTGGCTTTTTATAGCCATTGTTATAATGATTTTATTTTGTTTCTTTCTATTTGTTTTTTTCTTTTGTCTCTGCTTTTGTCTCTATTTTTTCATTTTTGCATGTGTCAGACAGTGGCAAAGGTGTGGTGGTCTCTGCGTGGGTTGTCAGGTGGCCTCGAGAACACACGGGGCGTAGGTGGCAGCAGCATGATAGGAGCGGCGGCTGAAAAGGTCCCTAGCAACTAGGGTTTCCAAAAGTTTCAATATGTTGGGCTTGTTGGGCTTAAGGTAATCTGATTTGGGTATTTGGGTTTGTTGGGTCTGGGTAGTTTGTATTAGATTTTGGATAATTTTTGAAGTAAAAGGACATTTCAAATTAATTAAACTTTAATTTAAAATTTTTATTATTTTTAGGTTGTATTTGTAGGCCCGGATAAAATTGGGCCTCAACAATTATTATTAAGCTTACCAAAGATAAATGATGTTCCTTTTAAAATGTTACAAATTGAATTGAATTTTGCAAAAAAAAAAATCAATTGTATACAAGTTATAATGAATTAGAAGACAACTAAAAAATGAATTATAAAGGTATATGAATTGAATGGAAAAATCATTTTAAAAATAACAAACTATTATAAAAAATGAAAGGAACGATATATAAAGTATTTCATTTAATTTAAAAATAAATTATAAGTGTTATGGTGTTCGTCATAATCGACTTGCTATCTGATTAAAATCGACCCGACCCTTTTTAGTTAGACAAATCATATTGTTCATCTATATGGGTTTGCACCACCATGCACGCGAACCCATACTCAGGAGACATGTGTTGACCCTAGTACGTCAAATGTTAATATGCATGGGGGCTTATCTAATCTTAGTACTTCAAATCAATGAATTGTGCCTTATAAATAGGGAAATTGGCCTTTATGAGGAGGCTCATGAGAACACTTAACAATTTGGTGCGGTGAGCGTGGACTAACTTCCAATCATCAGAAAAATTAGAAAACAAAGATGACTTACCACATGAGAATTTCCTTAGGAATTTGCCATCAGACCGAGTTGGAGGTTTTGACGCTAGCAATCAGCCCCGAGAGATGGACCTTTTTTTTGGTTGGTTTGCAAATCGACTAGAAAACTCGGGTAGTTCAAGCTAGGGAGGTACTGACTTTCCATCAAATGTAGTAGTCGATTCGAGTCAATTCTGCACTTAAAGAGCTTGTTTTCTATGCAATTTAGGATTTTATATTTCGTTTTCAATACTTAGGCCTTAGGCCAACACAGGCCTTAGGTAGTACTAATATGCTCAATTGAATGTGTAGGATGAAGATATAAAGGCCCTATTGACGTGGAAGCAAGGGACGAGTGATTCACTTGACGTCAAATGTAGTTGTAATTCTTGGGTATTTCCGCACTTAAGAAGCTTTTTTTCTAATCAATTTAGTATTTAATATTACATTTTTAATAATTAGTAGTTAAGATTAAAAGTTAATAAAAATAAATATTTTTAACATATTTTTAAGTGTTGATGACCTATTAGGTCGACACAGGCCTTAGGTAGGTTTAATTTGAGTATTTAATTGTGCATGAGGCTTAATTTTAGGCCCAGTTGACGTATGAACTTGGGATGAGTGATGCACAAGCTTTTCGAGCTGTGAAAGCACGAGAAAGGTCCAAAGCCATAAAAAGACAGTTATGGCGCGACTCGCAATGCCTACGGTGCGACACACACCTTCTGTTGAGCCACAGTCGTCCTGTGTTAAGCAATAGCCTTAACGTGGGCCACAAGCAATAATGATGTTGGCAATCGTATTTTGATAGATTCTCATAGATTTTATTTCTTACTTCCACCCAAAATATCGAGTCATATCAGGTATAAACTAAGCATCTTTTAGCCTATAAATAAGAGGCTTCTGTACACAAATTAGGTCATCAATCAATTAATCACTCAATCCATCCATCCATTAAACACAAATTTTAGTTTTCTTTTCTTTTCATGTTTGTTTAGTTTATACTTTTTCTATTCTAATGTGAATACAATAGTGAGCTAAGATTGCTCCAGCTCCGCACTTCGATATAATATAAATGAAATAATTAATTTATTCATATATTATGCATTATAATAATTTTTATTTTGATAAACTAATGTTTCTAAGAATATTATAATAATATATTGTGCATTATTCATATATTGCATAATTCATTTATGAAATAATTAATTTATTAAGTCTATTAATTAACAAAAGAATAAGGGTTCGTAATAGGATTAGTTGGTATAGATTACGCGTTCCTAAACCTTAATCTTGACAACCCGAGAAATTTATCATAAGGGGGACGAGATCAGGAGATAAGTCGAACCGAATAAATCATAGTTTACCCTAGCAGAGAAAGTAAGGTCAAGAGATAAGCGAGTATCCACAGATTAATTAATTAGTAGAAGTCAGGAGGTAATACTAGTTAATTAATATCTAATTCATATTAAAAACCTAATTTTGAAATTAGTTAATCTTCTGTTTATTAATTAGGTATTTCATTGATCATAGGATAGAGGCTCGCATTGCGAACTAGGAATACGAAAGTCCGTTAAGTTAATTTAGGTTTAATCATTTAATTAGTTTAATAAATATATTAATTTGGACCAACACTACTAATTGTAACTTGATTAGATTAGTAATTATTTTTTGTAATTAATTTAACAATAATTTCTCCAATCTACAATCTCTTGGGTACAATCCTCAAAATACTTTCAAATATTTCGTTGTACAAACTATATTACAATTTGACTCGTGCACTTGCAGACATTGCCATTCTCAATTCTTATAGTTTTGGTGTTATATTTTACTATAAATGGTAACTTGTTTATAGAAGGTTAGTGATGCATAAGCTTCCCGAGACATCAAAGCACAAAACGAACGACTAAGGCTAGAATTGGGTGTCATGTTGAGCTACAGACATGGTGTGGCGTGACACAGGTCGACGTCCTGCCCAAGTAAATTCGGGATTATTTTCGTCCGTGCAATCAATTTTATACGAAGACTTAGGACATGCCAAAGACCTAATTTGGGTTGCCAACACTTTTATAAATAGGACATTAAGGGATTAATGTAACTAAGTCATCCTAGACGCCAAAAAAAAACTAGTAGTTTAGGAGTAGATTTAGATTATTTTTTTCGTCTTTTTATAACTCTACAATTATTACATCTACGATTATTTAAAACTCTTTTCTCTTCTAAATTGATCGTGTTCTTCACATGATTTATTCAATCAGAGTTGAGATTTGAAATAAAATGAGTGGCTAAATCCCTTAAGGGAGACTAATGAGTGGATAGGGATGTGATTAATGGAGGATTTATGTAACACCCCTAACCCGTCTCCATCGCCGAATTAAGGTTACGGAGCATTACGACACCTATCAAAGAAATTAACAACTTTAAACCATTCAAAAATTAATAAAAATTAACTATATTAAAATCTAAAATTCAATCATGGCATAAATACATTTATGGGGGCCTTAAATCGAGCTTACAAGACCTTAAAAATAAATTGAAAACAATCAGGGACTAATTTGAAACAAACAAAAAAAAGGAAAATTTGAAAATTTTGAAAACAGAGGTCACACAGCGGTGTGGCTAGACCGTGTGGCTCAGGACATGGTCGTGAAGCCAAACCGTGTATAACTCGAAGTATGGGTCACACGGTTGTGTCTCAGCCCGTGTGCCTACTCGTGTGACTAACTGACTTGATACACATGGTTGTGTCATAGATTGTGCTAAACCATGTAACTCACTAACTTGAAACACACGACCATGTGAGGAAATCGTGTGCAGCACATGATCGTGTGACAGCCCGTGTCCCATGCTGGGTGTACCTTAAAAAAATTGCAAAACAAGACACATTTTCATCGAAAACTCAAGTACCAAGCCAAATCAAAGTCAAGCAATTCCATACCTTAAAAATACATTTAAACAAGCATAAAACATGCCAAAACATTCATCCTAAGTGCCTAACCAATGTGTCCTTATTGACACCACAAATCAATTACCAAACCAAAATCACATTTCATACCAAACTAATTGCATTTAAAGTTCTCAAACACATTTAATAACTGATGCCATAAACAAAAATCCATTCAATCCATATTCCAAATGGCCACATTCAAACACTTTCATAAGACTTATACAAAATATGCCAAACAAATTCACAAAACATATACATACCAAAACCAAAAGCATATATATACAATAAAGCTCAAACAACTTTAAACCAAGATTAAAACATAACCTTTGTAATAAGTATCTAAACACATATACAAACACACCAATTACATGCCATATAACCCAAAATAAATGTATTAAAAACTACTAAAATGTATCTAGATAGTGTGATCTTCAAGTTGATCCGACCACCCGACTCCACAAAACGTAATCTACAAGGAACAAGAAAAGAACACAAATAAGATTCACTAGAGCTTAGTAAGTTCAACGGTTGAAACGATAAACTTACCATATAAACAAATTAATCAAAATAACAGTTAATAAACGATAATCCTGTTAACAAAATCACTTAACAGGTGAGTCCGTAAGTCTATACACATATTATATAACTTGATCAATCATACTATATCATTCCATATCAACTCACTTCATACCTTCAAAAGATCAAGTAAACATTTATAATACTTAACAACTAGTTAAATAATCATTAAAAACCTGCCCGATGAACGATATATACAAAATTGGATACACGGTTAACCATCCAGAACACACCAAAACGCTCAAATGAGCTAAACCAACCAAGACACACCTGGGCACTAAGTGCCTAGCTTGTAGGTTATCATCCCTCCAAAACATACCCGGGCACCAAGTGCCAAGCCTGTAGGTTGTACATTCGCTACCGTAACACACCAGAATCATTGTATATATAACATAGTAGTTCGCGACAAATGCTAGATTTCGATTTATCCAGTGGGCAGTAACATGCCAATAATCATCATCTCAACACAAGTTAAAACTTGTATCACGCGCATAAAACCTATTAGCATGCCAATTATATCCTATCCTATGTTCATCCGAGCTCGATACAGGTAATCGTATAACCAATTACATTCCAATAATTTTCTCACCATATTAATCGTAACATTTCCATTTATGAACAATGTCATCACTTTACAGAATAATAATAACAATAATATTACTAAAATACATAAAATAGTTTATTTAATTTATTAGTTAGGGTAAACTGTAGAGATAGTAAAAGTTTAGGGACTAATCAACAACTTTCTTTATTCCTCGATTATCTACTTGATCTTGATCTATAAAATAGTTTAATTAATTTATTAGCTTTAATTTCATAGAATATTCAATTTAATACATATATCCTCCTATTTACAATTTTTAGCACAAATTCCCTAAACTTTTTCTCTTTAATGAATTTAGTCCCTAAGACCAAAAACAAGATTATTTTCACAATTAATCCCTATACCCATCTATTGAGTTCATTTACACCCATAAGTTGTCCACATATGTTGAAAATTTTCATGAAAAACATGTCTATTTTAACTTGTTTTCAATTTAATCCCTAAACATGAAAACTAATCAAAATCACTTTACCAAAAAACTCAAAACCATCATCAAGCTTCAATCTCAAGAATAAACATAGAGAAAAACTCCAAGAACATCAATGGCAACTTCCTACACTTTGAAAATTTTGCAAAATAACCCCTAATCTAACTAGATTTCATTACAACTATCACAAAAAACATAAAATTGAAGAAAAATGGATGTCAAATACACTTACATACGGAGGAAATAGCAAGACCGAAGCTTGAAGGCTTAAAATCTATGGAGTTTCGGTGGAGAGACTTAAAATCAAAGATATGACAACATGTTCTTTTCTTTTTACTTTTATTATTTTAATTAAAAGTTCCTTACAAAACTTACCTAATGTTGTCCACTATCACCACTTATGGTATATTTGCCATTAAGATCCCCCATTTAACTATTTAAAAATTTTAACTAATAATAATCAATATTGATTAATTTTTACAACTTTTATAATTTAGTCTTTTTTCTTTAATTAACCTATGAAATATCAAAATTTCTAAACCAAATTATTATATAGCACTAATAACATCGTAAATATTAAATAATTAATATTTACGGATTGGCATGTCCTAATTGTGGTCCCAAAATCATTATTTTTGACACTATTTGTTACAATTTAGGGTTTCCAAAGAGAGATTAGTTTGTGTGAATTACGTGTGCATAAACCACTAGGATTTACATCTCTAGGAAGTTATTATATGCTAGATGAGGTCAGGAGATAAGTTGAACCGAGTAAATCATAATTTATCTTGGATGAGAAAGCGAGGTCGGGAGATAAGCGAGTATCAACCAATCAATTAGTTAATTAGATGTCGAGAGTTAATAATTGGTTAATTGATAACTAATCCACCTTAAAACGCTAATCTGAAGTTAGTTATAAACCCTGAAGCGAGTTAATCTTCCTTATTTGTTTATTGATTTAGTTTATTTGTTTTTCTTTCTTTCTTTCTTTATTTTATCCCCTTAATCCATTTTATGGTTTATTATAATATAGGAATTAATCACTACTAGTTAGACTTGTTATCGTAAAGTCGTTTTCATTGTTTATTCCATCCTCCCTTGGGTACTATTCTCGAAATACTTCCAAAGTATTTCGTTGTATAAAGCTATATTACAATTTAACTTGTGCACTGCTCAATCTTTCGTCAACTTTAGAGATTTCGTAAGCTCGATTTAGACTTGTATGTGTTAGATAATTAAATGTTTATTTTAATTTTTCAATTTAAAATTTTGCATGCAACTATTCCGTCAAGTGCAGTAGCTCCATATAGACTAGGTCCGACGACCAGACCAGGTGTGGGGTGTTACAAGAAACTTCTACAATCCTAGTCTTAGTTTCCACAATAATCATTATGTGAGTGTGATTCAAAATAATGAGATATTTCAAAATTTGGACAAAACCCCAATATCTTACCCCTAATATAATTCCATATTATCATGACCATCCGATTTGGAATAGAAGTGTTAGGTCGTAACATTGGGTACTCTTTCCTGTTTCGGTTCCTCTATGTCTACTTGAGTTCCACCTTGTGGAGTAATGAATCCATGTCTTGAACCATCAAGTAGCTATCTAACCGCCTCCGAACGTACTCCTGTTTGGTGTGTATTTTAGGGCTTCGACAAGTATATGGGTCAGGTTGTAATATAGTTTTGTTTACAACAAAAGACTTGGTAAGTATTCCGAGAATCGTACTGACCGCCTCCGAACGTACTCCCATTCGATATCTGTTTTCGGGCTTCGTCAAGTATACGGGTCAGGTTGCAATATAGTTTGTACAACGAAATACTTGGTAATATTCCGAGGATCATACCCAAAGGAGGCTTAAAACAATAGTAATTTATATCCCTACAAAGAAAAGAATTAATTAGTACTATCTTTAGGGATTATAGACGAAAATAAAATGATGAATTGTGATTGTACATAAAAGAAAGTAAATAAAATAAAGGTCGAGAACTCTAGATTCAATTATCAGATTTAGAAAGATTAGGTCGCTTCAGTATGGGTTCTCCAACTATCGATTTTGGGGATTTTGCTTCAATCAACTAGTCGTTACCCTAGCAGGATCTTTCGATCTTCCACGAACATAACGAGTTAATAGAGACTACTTATCGCTAGATGTCATAGTCTAAACTGGTTTGGGGAAAAGGTCTTTAGGATAGGCAATACCAATTTTAGGTTCATTCCCACCTAAATGACTTTCTAGGGTTGTTAGGCCTAGTTCTTGTTTCAAGTTCTTCCTTTTCCAAACAGCTGATTCGACTGAAAATCACTGTTTATGCAACAATTAAATAACCATACTTCCACTCCCTAATCCCGTTGTCCTCATGGTTTCTTTAAACTTCATAATGAAAATAATATAAATGAACATAAGATTTAATAGATGAAAGAAAAAGAACTTGAATTGTATAGCAATATGTCGGGAAATAATTCTACGATCGTTTATGTGACAGTTTTTTCCATAATCAAGTTTGTAAGGGGACATTTTTAATAGTGTTTTATAAGCCGTTCTATAAGCCCATAAAGCATCATCTCATTTCGCTGCCCAATCTTTTTGATTAGGGTTTATTATCTTTTCTAGAATATGTTTAATTTCTCGATTGAAAACCTTAGCTTGTTTGTTAGCTTGTGGGTGATATGCTATCACCATTCTGTGTCGGATACTATACTTTAAATGAGCGGTTTCAAATTTTTTGTTGTAAAAGTGTGACCCTTCATCATTGATTAAGGCCCGAGGTGTCCCAAATCTTTCAAAAATATTTTTTTCTCAAGAATCACACTACTGATTTCGTGTCATTAGTTGGTAATGCCACAACTTCGACCCATTTGGAGACATAATCTACCGCCAACAGAATGTATTGATTTCCAAATGATCTAGGAAAAGCTCCCATGAAATCAATTCCCCAGATGTCGAATACTTCTTCTTCAATAATTCCCATTTTTCGCATCTCATCTCGTTTCGATATATTCCCCATTCGTTGACACTGATCACAATTATGAATAAACTCGTAAGCGTCTTTGTTCATAGTAGGCTAATAAAATCCTAATTGCAACAGTTTCTGAGCTATATGTTTCCCACCGAAATGTCCTCCACAAGGAGAGTCATGACATCCTTTAAGAATAACATTTATCTCTTCTTTGGCTACACATCATCATACTAACTAATCAACACATTGTCGAAACACATAAGGGTCCTCCCAGATATAATTTTTCACCTCATGTATAATCCATTTTTTCTACTACCATGATACCTTTGGTGGGAACACTCCTCTTGCTAAGTAATTCATATAATCTGCGTACCAAGGTGTTCCTATGTTCAGTAATCGTGTTTCTACTCTAAATAACTACTCACCTGTGAAAGTATCTTTTATTTCCTCTAGAGGTGTAGAAGTATTATGGGTCTCTAATCGTGACAAATGATCAGCAATTTGATTTTTTGTCCCTTTTCGACCCATAATTCATAAGTCGAACTCTTGTAACAACAATACCCATCTCATTAACCGCGCCTTCATCTCTTTTTGTCTTCATTACATACTTTAATGCTGAATGATTTGCATAAACATAAACATGATTACCTATTATATAAGGACGCAATTTTTCTCAAGCAAAAACTACCGCTAACATCTCTTTTTCAGTGGTGGTGTAATTGCATTGTGCTGGGTTAAGAGTTTTGTTGGCATAATGAATAGCTCTGAATAGGCAATTTCTTTTCTGGCCCAAGACAACACCTACAACATAATCATTGGTATCACACATAATAATAAAGGGTTCAGTCCAGTCTGATATGATGATTATAGGAGGAGACAATAATTTTTCTTTGATCTTTTCAAAGGCTTTCGCACAATCATTGTTAAATAAGAAAGGAACATCTTTTTGCAACAATAAATTTAAGGGTTTAAAAATGTGAGCAAAATCTTTAATAAATCTTCTGTAATATCTTGCATGTCTCAAAATTTTTTGAATACCTTTGATATTTGTGGGATGTGGTAGGTTCTTTATTACCTCAATTTTGGCTTTGTCTACTTTTAACCCCTTTTGCGAAATTTGATGTCCCAAAATTAATCCCTCTCTTACCATGAAATGGCTCTTTTATCAATTAAGTTCTAGTTTAGTTTCTTCACACCTTTGAAGCACCTTTTTTAAGTTCAACAGACATTCCTAGAATGAATTTCCATATACTGAAAAATCATCCTTGAAAACATCTAGTCCCTCTTCCAGCATATCTGCAAAAATAACAGCTATACATCTCATAAATGTAGTAGGAGCATTATAGAATCCAAAAAGGAATTCTTTTAAAAGCATAAGTTCCAAAAGGCCATGTAAAAGTGGTTTTCTCCTGATCATCAGGATGTATAGGAATTTGATGGTAACTTGAATACCAATCTAAGAAGCAATAATACTCTTTTCTTGCTAGCTGATCCAACATTTGATCAATGAAAGGTAACGGAAAGTGATCTTTCTTTGTTGCATCATTTAATTTCCTATAATCAATACACACTCTCCACCCTGTGACAGTTTGTGTGGGGATTAACTCATTGTGGTCATTTTCTACTGCTGTCAACCCACATTTTTTTAGTACAAATTATGTAGGGCTAACCTATTCACAATCGAAAATTGCATGTACAATACCTTCTATTTCTAGAATATTTTGTTCACACTTGCTATTTCCAGTATGTTTGTGACATCTTGCCACGTCTTGGTCCAAATACTTCCTCTGGTCATAATATCCACCTTTCATATATTTTCTAAACTCAAGCCATAACAGAAATACTAAATTTGTATAGCGATATGAATGCCTCCTCCTAATATAAAGTGGAGTATGGTTTTAAATCTTTCCCAAGCTTGCCCCAATGTTTCTGTCATAGTTTGCCTGAAATGAAACATTTGTATATATCCTTGCATAATTTTAGGCATAGAAATCATTCGTTGAAAAAACATGTACACAAATTCTTCCCATGTGGTGATAGTGTTTGGGGGAAATGAATTTAACCACGATTTTGCCTTCCCATCTAGAGCAAAAGGAATCAATAGTAGTTTAATAGCATCTGAAGCAACCCCGACGTATGAGACTGTGCTATAAATTACCTCGAATATCTGCAAAAATACGACAGGATCTTCTGTCAAAGGATCAAAAAATGTAATATTGTCAGTAATCCAGTATATTAGAGATTGATTTAATTAAAAATGATTATGATGAATTAGTGGTCGAGAAATACTAGATTGTAACGATTCTAGATAATAAAAAAATCCCTAATGCATTTTTCATCATTTTAGAAAAATTAACAAGTTTGGACAAAAAACAAAGAGTTAAAATGTATAGGAATATTAAAATAGAAAGATCGTATCTATAACCTAAAAATCTCCTAATTATTCAAAAACGATGAAATAAAAAATCACTAAAAGCGTTGCCTCCCCGGTAACGGCACTAACAACTTGATCACCTCCAAACGTACTCCCGTTCGATGTGTGTTTTCAAGCTTTCGCAAGTGGGTGAGGTTGTAATATGGTTTGTACAAAAAAATACTTGGTAGTGCTTTGAGGGTCGTACCCAAAGGAGGCTTAAAGCAATAGTGATTTATATCCCTACAAAGAAAAGAAGTAATTAGTACTGTCTTTAGGGATTATAGTACGAAAGTAAAATGATGAATTGTAATCTTTCGATCTTCCACCAACATAACAAGTCAATAGAGACTACTTATCGCTAGATGTCACAGTCTAAACTAGTTTGGGGAAAAAGTCTTCACGGATAGGCAATACCAATTTTGGGTTCATTCCCACCTAAATAACTTTCTAAGGTTGTCAGGCCTAGTGTTTGTTTCATGTCCTTCCTTTCCCAAACAGCGGATTCGATTGAAAATCCCTATTTATGCAATAATTAAATAACCATACTTCCACTCCCTAATCCCTCACAACGGGATTAGTTCCTCATGGTTTTTTTAAACATCATAATGACAATAATATAAATGAACATAAGATTGAATAGATGAAATAAAAAGAAACTTGAATTGTACAAAAATCTGTCGGGAAAAAATTCCACGATCGTTTATGTGAAGTTACAAATTTCGTTTCTGGAATGGAAAGAAAATAACAAAGTAAAAATGAAACTAAGTACAAGGTGTGTAAAATATTGGATGGTAGCTTTCCTCAACCCTAGGTCAGTGATCTGCCGGTTTTATACCTAGCAGATTGAACTAGTTTTCACACTTGAAGAGCTTGAAATTAAGTATTTTCTTTATGTCTTTTAGAGGGTTTGACTTAGTCTTTATCTTTTCAATAAATTGTTTAAACCAAGTGCTAAAAGGTTACTTTATTGCCTTTAAGTCTGATTGAGGCCTAAAGATTAGCTAACCTACTTTGTGAGTGTGCAAGAGACCATTAGAAGCTAAACAATAGTGAAACTGATCTCTTCGTCACGACAAAGGATGCTCTATGTCGCAACAAAGGGACCAGTAGTGAAGATTAAGGAGATTGCCTGCTTCGTCGCGACACAGGACCTGGTGTATTGCAACATCAACCCTAGATGCGGTTTTTGCACCGATTGAAGGGCGTTTTGGTCTTTACAATGCCAATTAAACACGAAGGATGGAAGCTGACCTAGGGTTGATGAAAACGGCTGGCCAAGGCTATAAATAGGGCTTTTAACACTAGGTTTAGGCAAACCTTTTCTTAGTTTTTAATTTTACTTTGTTATTTTCGTTTAGAAACGAGATTTTAAATTTCGCATAAACATTCGAGGGATTTTTCCGGATAGATTGCCAATACAATTGAAGTTTCTTTTTCAATTTATTTATTCAATTATATGTTTTCATATATTATTGTTTTGATTATGATCAAGAAAACCTTGAGGAACTAATTCCATTTTGGGGAATTAGGGAGTGGAAGTATAAATATTTAATTGCTGTATATACAGGATTTTGCAATCGGATCAGCTGTTTGGGAAAGGAAGAACATTAAACAAACACTAAGCCTGACAACCCTAGAACGTGATTTAGGTGGGAATGAACCCAAAATTGGTATTGCCTATCCGTGAAAACCTTTTCCCAAAACTGATTTAGACTGTGACATCTAGCGATAAGTAGTCTATATCGACTTGTTATGCTAGCGAAAGATCGAAAGATTCAACTGAGGTAGTAACTAGTTGATTGAAGGAAGATCCTCAAAACCCAACAATTGAGGAAATCATACCGAAGTGACCTAATCACCCTAAAGTCATTTATCGAATACTTACATCTAGTCCCTTTACTTTATTTTATTTATTTTTATGTTCTTCACAACAAATCTCTTATTTGATTCTCGTATTATAATCCCTAAATTGAGTACTAATTAATTCTATTCTTTGTAGGGATTTAATTCACTATCGCTTACGTCTCCTTTAGGTACGATCCTCGGAATACTACCAAGTGTTTCGTTGTAACACACTATATTTACAACCTGGCCTGTATACTTGTGGAAGCCAAAAACCTACACCGAACTGGAGGACGTTCGAAGGCGGTCAGTCAGTTGCCATTCCTCGTGTTTAAGTGGCGTTGTAAAGATCGAAACGCACTTCACTCGGCGTAAAATCTGCGTTCAGGTGTCAATTCCACGTTTTTTCAAGTCTACTCCCTTGGTGCAATCGTATAGGCGTTATTGCGACATAGGTGATGTATGTCGCGATAAAAAAGTCAGTTCCACGTTTCTTCAAGTCTAGTCCCTTTATTGTGATGTAGAGCAGTATGTTAGCTAAGGGTCTCCTGCAAACTCACAAAGTATGTTAACTAACCTTTAGGCCTCAATCAGCCTTAAAGACGATAAAACAAACCTTTTTGCACTTTTTACACATTTTATTCAAAAGCAGAAAATTAAATTAAATCCTATAGAAATAAAAGGAAACTGCTTAATTTCAAGCTCCTAGAGTGTGAAAAATAGTTTAATCTACTAGGTACAAAACCAGCAGATCACGAACCCAAAGGAAGCTAAGCGATAGTTAATAGAATTCTTGAAAAGAAAAAAAATTAATTAGTACTACTTTTAGGGTTTATAGTACGAAAATGAAATAAAGAGTTAATGATTAAAGATCATAAAAGAAATAAAATAAGTAAGGGAAAAGAGATAGAATATTCGATAAACAGATTTGGAGATTAGGTCTCTTCAGTATAGGTTCTTTAACCATCGATTTTGGGAACTTTACTTCAATCAACTAGTTGCTACCCTAGCTGGATCTTCAGATCTTTCACCAACATAACGAGTCAATAAAGACTTTTTATCGCTAGATGTCACAGTCTAAACTGGTTTGGGGTAAAGGTGTTCACGAATGGGCAATACCAATTTTGGGTTAATTCTCACCTAGATGACTTGTTAGGGTTGTTAGGCCTAGTGTTTGTTTCGCGTTCTTCCTTTCCCAAAAAGTTGATCTGATTGAAAATCCCTGTATACAATAATTAAATAACCATACTTCCACTCCCTAATCCCCCACAATGGGATTAGTTCCTTATGGTTTCTTCAAACATCATAAAACCAATAATAAAATTTAACATGAAATTTAAGATTGAATTGATGAAGTAAAAGAAACTAATATTTGTATAGCAATCTGTTGGGAATAAATCTACAATCATTTATGCAAAGTTACAAATCTCGTTTCTGCAAACACAGAAAATAAAATAACAAATGGAATTAAAACTAAACTAAGGGATATGTAAACCTAAGTACTAAAGACCCTATTTATAGACTTGGATGACCGTTTTCCTCAATCCTAGGTTAGCTACCATTCCTCATGTTTAAGTGTCATTGTAAAGACCAAAACACCCTTCACTCGATGTCAAATCCAAGTTCAGGAGTCGATATCGCGACACATAGGAGCCGTGTCGCGACGAAGAGGTCAGTATACTCCTTTAGGTCTTTCTTACAGGCATTATCGTGACATAGCTTATCTATGTCGTGACATAGAAGTTAGCTTTGATATTTTTTAGGTTTGGCCCCTTTCTTACGACATAGATCAGTCTGTGTCGTGACATAGTGATCAACTTCATACTCATTTGACTTCTAAAGGTCTCTTGCACACTCACGAAGTTCATTAGCTAACCCTTAGGCCTCAATCAACCTTAAAGACAACAAAAAGCACATTTTTGCATATTTTACTCAATTTATTCCATGAAAGAAAACTAAACTAAATCCTATGGAAACAAAAGGAAAATACTTAAATTTATCTGATGTATTGTTAGGATGAATACCAGTTTCTAAAGTAAAAGTTGGATGTTCACAAGATGAATTTCTAAATGTTCCCCTTTTAAAATGAGACTAGAGCTTCCAAAATCCATTTGGAGTCATCCTCTGAATTCTAATAAGCTTGTCTTTGGCTAAGATAGTTTGATGAGGTGAATCTAGGATTGGTTATTTGATCACCACCGAACGTACTCTCGTTTGACATGTATTTTGAGCTTTCACAAGTATACGGGTCGAGTTGTAATATAGTTACAACGAATTAATGAGTACTCCGAGGATCATACCCAAGGAAGGTGAAGCAATAGTAATTTCAATCCCTGTAAGGAAAACAATTAATTAGTAATCTCTTTAGGGTTATAGTATGAAGATAAAATAAAGGTTTGGATTTTATAATAAAAAGCATAAAATAAAAATAAAAATAAAATAAGGGAATAGAGATGAGAAATTTGATAAACAGATTTTATGGGGATTAGCTTGCTCCGGTATGATTTCTTCAACTATCGTTTTTGGCTTTTCATCAATCAACTAGTCGCTACCCTAGCAGGATCTTCCGATCTTCCACTAACATAACAAGTCAACAAAGACTACTTATCTTCCAACCTCATAGTCTAGATTGGTTTGGGGTAAAGGTGTTCACGATTGGGCAATACCAATTTTGGGTTAATTCCCACCTAAATAACTTCCTTGGGTTGTCAAGCCTAGGGTTTGTTTCACGTTCTTCCTTTTTCAAACAGTTGATTCGTTGAAGATCCCTAAATAATAATCAAATAAACATAACTCTAATCCCTAATCCCCTTACAAAGGGATTAGTTCCTCATGGTTTCTTCGTACATCATAAATTCAATAATACAAGTAAACATAAAGAGCGAGATTGAAAATATGATTGAAAGAAACTAAGAATTTGCATTGCAATATGTTGGGACGAATCCACAATACTTTATGCAAAAGTTACTAATCTTGTTCCCACAAAACAGGAATGAAATAAAGAAAGAAAACAACTAAAAACCTAAATTAAAAAGAGAAATTAACTAAGGGAAAAAAAGTGCATAAACCTAAGTGCTAAAGCCAACCTTTAGTCCTTACTCGGCCCTAAAGTCAATAAAAGGCACATTTTTACACTTTTTATACATTTTATTCAACATATGAAAACTGAAACAAATCCTAAACAAACCTAAGGAAAATGTTTAGTTTAAGCTCCTAAAGTGAGAAAATTAGTTTAATCTGCTAGGTCGAATTACGACAGATCAAACTCCTTTGCACTTAAGTTATTGCTTGTCCTCAAGCAAATAAAACAATGAAAAGAAAAACATAAAGGCTAGAGAACATATCCTACAAGTATTAGGCTTGAAACATCTACCATAACTATTTTCGTATCTTTAATAATTTCAGCATGATAAATGAGTATTCTTACCACTTTTGACTAAAACATCTAAGTTCAGTTAGTTACAAAAAATACAAGAGTAAAGGTTTTATCTGCATAATCCCATCAATGACTAATACAAGTACTTTAATTATTCTAGTACAATACAAATAGCTGTAATGGAACTGTATAATGTCATATTGATTCATGCATAGATCTATTTAGGTCACATAGGTCTTTTCGGCATGTAACATTCTGAAGTTTAGGACAAGTATGAAGTTCAAGAGAATAGTAAGCACGAAAGGTTACAAACACAAAAATAGTTTGGCACATTGTATTGTTCCCTATTCTTTCTTTTTAGCATCCCATTTCCCGCTCACTGCCTTATTTCTCCTTCTCTCACCTTCCTTATCTCTCGAATTAGGAAATCTCAATGTGGTCTAATCTTGTTAGCTAGCCTACAAGTATTTTTCATTCTTGAACAAGTTTTTCTTTTTGGCTTTTGTGACTTTTCACTCAAGATTTTTCTTGTTTATTTCCACTCGTCTTTTCTTTTTTTTTTTGGATTTTTCTTGTTTCATAATCTTGGCTATTCTAAAGTTCATATACCACATTGATTTTTCTATTTTCGCTCTTATTTTACAAACTCCACCTTGATGTGTTTACTTACCCTCAATACATATGACCATACGTCTATAATTGTGCAATTTAGGACCAAAGAAAAGGGTACACACAAATTGACTTTTCTTTTAGGCTTTATGGTTTGTAATGAAGTTCATCAAGAAGGGTTAAATAGGCTCAAATATGGGTACTAAAGAGGCAAAACCAAAATAAGGTTGCTTTTTGGCTCTATGTGTTTTCCAAACAATGCCTTAGGTCATCCCTAAACATCTCAATATACATAAACGTCAATTTAGTCACACAGTCCCAAAATTACCATTTATTATATATATACTAGCATGTTTGTTTCCTCATACTATTCATGTCATTAGGTATAAATAATACTATTTCACCTATAGGTAGTGTAACGTATAAAACTTAGTAGTCTCATGTTAAAAAATTTAAAAATTACTCATCATCATGCCAAATTTATTCAAAATACAATCAACCTATAGCACATGCTTCTAACCAATCACTTGTATTTCTACAAGCTCAAAAACACAAAAAAAATAATGAAAAATAAAAAGAAAAAATTTCTATGTTACCCCTCACACTTTAGAAAACACATTGTCCTCAATGTGTAGCCCCTAAAAGTAAGGAACGAAGTTACTCGATTGATTGTGGAAGGCTCTTCTTCTAAAGGTAGGTTCCTCCTCCTTTTGGCGTGAATGGTTCAAAAATGTTGTGTATCCATCGTGTGGGGTTCCTACATAAAAATTAGAAATAACACGCAAAAATAAACCTAATGTTACTCCTACTCCTACTAGTAAATAAGTCCTCAAAACAAAAACGAAATCATCCAAATTACAAGTCTTTCAAAATAAAGTCTAAAAATAAATAGTTAATCTTCCTCCATCTCATCCTCCTCTTCTTCACTCTTTTCTCCACTCCTAGTTTCCTCCTCGTCATGTTCCTCGTTTGTTGGCCCAAATATATCCGGTGTGTAGTTAGGGACCTAAATATTGTTTTGTTGAGCAAATTCTTGAAACAATGGCCTCGATTCCTGCATCTACTGTATCATCCAATCTAGTTTTGGATGACTTCCCTCACAAACTTCCTGTTCGAGTGTCGCTAACCTTTGTGATGAAGCTGGTATGGTTGTCGTCTCTCTTTGTCTCTTCTTCCCTTCCTTAATCTACTTGACATGAAGCTCAACATATTATTGGAAGAGAGTATCGCCAATGATGCTCTTTGACGGCTTCAACAACTATTTAGTAGATTTCATAAGCACTCCTGCCCTTTTGCCTAGTGGCAACCGAGTGGGGAAAGAACATACTTACTCTATGGCTTCCCACACACCTACTCATTTTTTGGTGGACCCATTTGTAGATACAAACCTGTTTTTCTTCAAAATTGCAAACAATAATATCGCTCGAAAGGTATTGACGTTAGAGACATTTAGAACAGGTACAATACGTGTACATATAACTTGAATCCATATTTTCGCTTTAGGAAACATTATCGCTTGATTAAATGAAGAGGGAATACAAGTGCCTGGCCTAAAATTTCCACTCACCCCTTCCTTAAGTTAGGTAATATATCTCATTTTCTATATCTATGTCTTGGAAGTATTCTAAATTAGTTTGGTTTAAGAAATCATGTTCATAGTATGGAGTGTCAAAGAATTTACAGATTAGTTTTGCGGTGACCTTGACACTAATGCCTCTCTTAGTGCATTATAATTATTAGTCCTAAATATGTGATCTCTTAGTGCCGCATAAAATTCTTGGACTACTGGGACTACTGTTGATTCCTTGGGAATTGTCCAAAACCATTCTCACCAATGATATCTAACTAGTGGCTATATTTCCTTGCGATGACCATCAACGGATCAAAATCCCTTTCCTGAATGAATATTTTTCCTTGAAGTTCGTTAAAGTATTTTTCAACATTCTCATTTAAAAGTCCCGAAGCAGTCGGACCCGTTGATAGTTTCGATTCAATGGTTCTTCTAATCTTCCTATGAGGCATTGTAAGTATGGAAATTCAAGAATTTTTTAAAGTTAGGAACCCTTAACCTAAGTTGATATGACTCCTTTTGGCTTTTTCACAAGAAGCCCGTCCCTTCTTCCTTGCAAAAGATCACAAAAATCTGAAAAAGAAGAAAAGAAGAAAAGTAAAGGTATTTTATGGTTTTAAAAGATTAAAGAGAAGTGTAAGAGGTAATATGGAGTTAACAATATGTTTTAGTATTTATAATAAGTGAAAACTAGGGTTTTAGGGTGTTAAAAAAGGGTAAAAATAAAGGGTTAGTCGCCAGGTTGCGTAATTGGGTCGGTTCAACCCTGCAAAAATTACAGCTGATGTCTCGACACAGAGTGCGATGTCATGACATCCCCTTCAGACATGTTGTGTCATGATGTGGAGATCCTGTGTTATGATGTCTCCTATAGTTACGGATTTTTCCAATCTGCCACCTTTGTCGCGACACAGTTGAAGCTATGTCGCGATGTACCCTTGTTTCCTACTATCTACTAAAAAGGAAATTGTTAGAAATATTTACAATACTATACAAAAGGGAGATGATAACATCAACCATTATGTCTTGTTGCCAAACTCATCCGGTAGTCTTACCCTCATCGATTTGCTCTATAGTTTCTCGGCATTTGTCCGCCTTCTATCATTTCGTTCTTTGAATTGTTAGTATGGGTATCTATAACCTAAAACTTTCCTAATTATTTTATTACAATGAAAGAATAAAATTTACTAAAGCTTTGCCTCCCCAGCAACGGCGCTGTTGAAGCCCAATTTTAATCGAGCTCGAGTGTTGGATTAAGCCTTTTAGTTTTAAGTTGGGTTTAAATTGATTTAAATTTATTTTTAAATTTAAATTTATCTTAAATTTAAATTTAATTAAAATTTAAATTGATTCAAAACTTAATATTAAAAAAGGCGCAAAACAAATACAAAATCAAAATAAAAAATGTTTACAATGTCCAATTACAAATCAAAGCCTAATTTGGGGTCAAATGACCCTAATCCTAAACCCAATTACAACCGGCCCAAATTTGCAAACCCAATCACCTAAATGACCCAAAGTCAATGCAGGTAGGTCTGTTGCCACCCCATTTGCACCTACTACCGTTCATCCATGGCCAACCAGGGCACGCCATGTCAGCATTGACCAGACTCAACTTGCAACCACCAGTAGCTTGGGCTGCCACCGCCACTACTGCCGCCGAACCTACAAAAGAAAAGCAAGACAGACATTAAATTGTAAAACAACAAATTATCATCATTTGTAAACATGGCTATAAAGCCAGATTCAAGCATTTTGTAAGAGGTTACGAACCCTTTTTGAGAAATCAATACACAGTTACGAACCCTTGGATTGAACAGATTCGAAAATCAATACAAATAGCTTTGAAACCCACTTTCGATATATATATAGTGCATTCGAAAATCACTGACAAGGGCACCTGAAATCATCGATCAGAGCAAAGCCGATTCAAAGCATCCTACTGATTAGCCAGGTATATTTAATCATTATGTATTTGTTTACTGAAATTTTGAAACATTTCGTTTCAATTACATACATTTCATAATTATTTATCTTATTAACTATCATTATTAGCATTCATTTCAAGATATAAATAAGTACATTAAATTTATAATTAATAATAAATAACATAAATAATAATTAATAATAATAATAATAAACAAATAACGTTTTTAATAAAAAAAAAGAAATCTGAAAGGTCGATTCAGGAAACTCCCTTATGGGTGCACCACCGCCGTCGTTGCCGGAGCCGCGAAGGAGCCTACCCTGAACACTGCCCGCGCCTCGCCATGTGCGAATTTGCAAGAAAATAGAAATAAAAATCTTAAGAACAAGGAACAATAACTTTGAATGAATAGAACCCGATCTTTTAAAAAAAGGAGAAAGACATAAAAGCAAGGAGAAACAGTTTTCTTGTTTTGAAGAAAAGGATCAAAATATTTTTGAAATCGGTATGATTCCATGGTTGTAAACCCAGATCTAAGCCTTCAAATGAACTAGAAAGTCAGACCCAGTTTTAAAAATAAACAGATCTAATGGTTTAGAAGAAAAGGAGCGTTTTACCTGCAAATTCGGACGGCGCGTGGATGGAAGGGATAGCCGCGCGTGCACCAGGGATGACGGATGGTGATGCGTGGCGACCACGCGCGATGGACGACGACGCGCGTACGGCGGGGTCACGGTGGTTGAGCGACCGGAGTAGTGACCGGTCGTGGAGGGGGAAGAGGGTTTTTTGAGAGAGTTTCAGGTGTTTTTGAAGAAAGAAGGAAGAAAATGAAAAAAAAACGCTATATGTAAGCTTCCAAAACGGCGTCGTTTTAAGCTTTGACCCCATGGCCGACCCGGACCCGACCCGCTCCGACCTCAAGATCCGCGTGTTTTTGAGAAATGGTATATTCATGCAAACAGTTCTTCCGTTTTTTCAGATTTTTACAATTTGATCCTTTTCATGCTTTTAATTAATTTCAAATTGGCCCTAACAATTTTCAAGTTTTTTCAATTAGTCCTTCAACCCTTTTGAGGCTCCAGAGGTTGCCACGTGTTAATATTTTGGCTTATTTATGAAATCGGTCCTTGCCATTTTATTTTCGTTTCAATTTTACCCTTAAATCAAGTTCTATTTAATTACAAAATTGGCCCAAAAATTTTGCATGATTTTCAACTTAGTCCTTGGACTTCAGGATGCCTGAGAGGCTGCCACGTGTCACCTATTTTTGGTTTTATTACCCTTAAGGTCCCTATATAGTCCAAAAATTACATTTTTATCCCTGAGCTTTCCAAAATTCCATTTTAACCTTGATTTGTCCAAAAATTACATTTTTACCCTTAAACTTTCCAAAATTCTATTTTGACCCTAATTTGTCCAAAAAATACATTTTTACCCCCAAACTTTCTAAAATTCCATTTTAACCTCGATTTGTCTAAAAATTACATTTTTATCCCCGAACTTTCCATAATTCCATTTTTAACCCTAAATTTTCCAAAAATTACCATTTTACCCCCGAATGTCTAAAATTTTCCATTGTTGACCTCGAACCTTTTGAAAATTTCCATTTTACCCCTGAATGTCTAAAAAATCTATTTTTGATCCTGAACCTTTCAAAAATTACCATTTTACCCTCGAGTGTCTAAAATTTCATTTTTAACCCTAAATTTTCCCAAAAATTACCATTTTGCACTCGGGTTTCCAAAAATCACATTTTCAAACCCCGATTCTTTTATTTTTCTTCCTCTTCAATATTTGTACTTAATTTTTTAATTATTATGCATTCTTACTTCGTATTGTTTTATTTTTGCATATAATTTATCTGCTTAGTTATTTTGCTTCGTGTTATCTAAATAACCAATATTAACTGCTCATTCGTATTAAACTCACATATTTGTTTTCAAAATTATTTTCATACAAACTTTATAATCGAGGCAATATTCTTTTATTTTGAGTTTTGAAATTTTGTGCCTTAACTTACTAGGTGCAATTTTTCTTCAAATCGAAATAATCGAATACCCTTAATTGAGGCAATGTTTCCTTATCTTCGGTTATGAAAATTTGTGCCTTAACTTACTAGGTGCAACCATTCTTCAAATCGAGATAATCGAACATCCTTTTCCAAAATTTAAAAGTTTACAACAAAGGAAAGTTCGTTATTTCTGGATCTCGAAATGTTATGTCCTAACTCACTGGACGTGACTTTCTTTCTCGATCACCTTGAAATAGTGGGACTTCCAAACAATATTGATTTCTTTTAAACGTAATTCATGCATTCAAAGATCGTATTTTAAACTTCATTCGAGTTTTTAAATCTTACAAATCAAGACCCGAAAGTAATCAATGTGGTACCAGTTTTGGGAGGGTGCTAACCCTTTCTCATGCGTAACCGACTCTTGAACTCGTTTTCTAGATTGCGAAGACCAAAATATTTTTCAAAACAGATTCTAAACGTTTTGTGGTGATCCAATCACACTGTGTAAAAAGATTGGTGGCGACTCCCATTTTCCCATTATTTTTTGATTTTTAAAACAATTTTTGAAACGCGTCATTTTCAAAAAAAGATGGTTTCGACAGGTGCCAACAACTTGACTGCCCTCAAACGTACTCCAATTCGGTGTAGATTTCAGTTTTCTGTAAGTATATAGGTCAGGTTGTAAATATAGTGTGTTTACAGTGGAACACTTGGAAGTATTCCGAGGATAGTACCTAAAGTAGGGTTAAGGTAATAGTAAATAAAATCCCTGCAAAGAATGAAATTAATTAGTACTGATTTTAGGGTTTATAGTACGAGAGAAAACAAGAGAGTTGTTTGAAAGCAAAAAAATAAAATAAAGCAAAGTTTGAGTTGTAGAAGGTCTTATAAACGAATTTGGGGAGACTAGGTCGTTTTCATATGATTTCTTCAATTGTTGGGTTTTAGGATTTTCCTCCAATCAACTAGTCACAAACCGGTTAGATCTCTCTGTCTTCCACCAACATAACAAGTCGATAGAGATTACTTCTCGCTAGATGTCACAATCTAAACCAGTTTGGGGAAAAGGTGTTCACGGATGAGCAATACCAATTTTGGATTCATTCCCACCTAGATGACTTTATAGGGTTGTCAGGCCTAGTTGTTTGTTTGATATTCTTCCTTTCCTAAATAGCTGATCCGAAAGGTAAACTCCCTGTCAAACAATAATCAATTATTCATACGTCCACTCCCTAGTTCCCAAAATGGAATTAATTCCTCATGGTTTCTTTGTTCATGAATAAAACAATATATGACAACATATAAATGCAACAGAGAATGAAAAAGAAACTAAAATTTTATTAAGCGATCTGTCGGGAAAACTCCTCATTCGTTTACGAGAGTTTCTACAATCTCGTTTCAAAAACTAAAAATAAAATAAAACTAAAACTGAAAATTAAAATCTAAGTAATGGTGTCTAAACGTTTTTCTTCAACCCTAGGTTAACCACCATTCCTCGTGCTTAAGTTGCATTGTGAAGACAAAAATGCCCCTCGCAGGATGCAAAGTTAGAGTCTGGGCCCGGTTTTGCTACACACTAGGACATGTGTCGCGACTTAGGGTTGTCTATGTCGTGACGAAGTGGTCAGTATCATTATGGCTCGTTGCTACTAGTCTCATGTGCACTCACGAAGTATGTTAGCTAATCTTTAGGCCTTGTTTGGCCTTAAAAACAATAATACAACCTTCTTAGCACATTTTATTAGAAAACGAAACTAGACTAAAAATTCCTAAAATATTAAGGAAATTACTCAATTTCAAGCTCATCAAATGTGAATATAAGTTCAATCTGCTAGGTACGAAACCGGCAGATCAAACTCCCTTACACTTAAGTCTTTGCTTGTCCTCAAGCAAACCAAAAAACAAAAAAAATAACAATGACAAAAGAAAGGTGAGCTTGAAACTATATAAAGATAGACTTGCAACATTTATTCTAGGCTTCATGTATCTTTTGACAATCTTAACATGATGATTGAGCAACTTCACTTTTTCAAAGTAGAGACAATTTAAGTTCATTGGGTTACAAAAGATACAAATATCAAAGTTCTACCGATATAACTCTATGAATGTCTAACATGAGTACTTTGATTATCCTAGTATAATAAAAACAATTATATAATGAGATTATGCAATGTCTATATCCATCTATGCATAGAGTCGGTCAAGTCACATAAGGCTTTTCGGCTTATAACGTGTTGAGGCTTAGGACAGGTATGATTTCCAAAGACAGTTAAGCACACAAAGGGTTACAAAGCACGAAAATAGTTTGGCACATTGTATTGTTCCCTATTCTCCCCCTTTACGTCCCACTCCATCTCTCCTCCTTATTTCTCCTCTCGCCTTCGTTATTTCTCCATTTAGGAAATCAATCCAAAGTACTCCTTCTAGCTAGCCTATGAGTATAGGATTTGCTTTTTCAAGTAAGCTTTCTCTTTTTCTAATGTTGATTTTGTTGTTTTTGACACTCTTCACACTTTTTCTTACTCTTTTCTTTTTGTGTTTTTACTCATTTTCTTTTTGTTCTTTTCACTTGTTTTTTTCTTCTTTGGCTAAATCTAAAATTCATACTTTGTTTTCTTTTCTTTGTTTCTCGAGTAAGCTTCTTTTTCTTTTTGGTGACTTTATAATCTTGTCACTTTTCATATGTTTCCTTACTCAAGATTTTCTTGTTTTGTATCTACTCATCTTTTTCTCTTTCTTTTGACTTTTCCTTATATTGATTTCCTTATTTTCCTCTTTTATTTTATACCTCCGCCGTAATGTGTCTAGCTACCCTCAATACATATGGCCATACATCCATTTTCATGCAAAATAGGACCAAAGAAAAGGATATACACAAATCATTATTTGAGGCTTAGAAGGCTTGTAGTGTGGCTCATTAAGAAGGTGTTATAAGGCTAAAAAATGGGTACTAATTGATAATTTAGAACAGAGTTTGGCTTTTTAACTCTAGTTGTATCAAACAATGCCTTATGTCATCCCTAAACAACCCAATATGCACAAATGTCAATTTAATTACCTAATCTCAAGATTATTGTCTATCACATATACTAGCATGCTCGTTTCCTCATATTATGCATATCATTTAGTATCAATAAAACTTTTTCTATCTATACATAGTGTAACCTATAGAACTTCAAAAATCACATGCTCAAAACTAAAGAATTCCTCTTCATCATGCCAAATTTATCAAGAAAACACAATCAAACGATTATTCATGCTCCTAAACAATCATTTGTATTTATACAAGCTCAAGCGCACATAAGAATGACACAAAAAATAAAAATAAAACTATATGCCAAAATTTCCTATGTTACCCCCCACACTTTAGAAAAAACATTATCCTCAAACTGTAGCCCACAAAGTATTTAAGGAAAGGAGTTACTCGATTGATCGTGAAAGCCCTTTTATTCTTATAGTGGTTATCCTTCTTCCTTTGGTGTGAATGCTTAAAATTATTTTCTCCAAAATGTGGGGTTCCTACAAAAAGAATTAAAGCATAAAAAAATAATTCTTAATCTTACTCCTATGAATTATATAAGTCCCTAAAAATTAAAAGAAAAAAATAATCCCAAAAAATTACAAGTCTTGAAAAAAAATCAGAAATCAATTAAAAATTAAAATTCAATCTTCTTCCTCCGGACCAGGTTGAGGATCCATTGGAGCTTTGCCATTGCCAATGTACTTTTGACTAGAGCTCCTGCCTTGACGTCATGCTGGGCTCCAAATCACCGATCCTTTGGGAGTTGAGTAATGAGGTTGAAACATTGTCTCATACTCGTCATCTGTGTTAGGCTCCTCTTGCTCCTCGTTGGCCTCTTCCAACTTAGGTTCATCCTCTTCTCCTTTTTCTCCAAACATGTTTGGAGGGTAATTTGGAGTTAGTACTAGATGTCTCCGTGCAAACTCCATAAGCACAGGAGTCGTTTCTTTCATCCATCTAATCATGCCATCCAATTTCCCTTCAATGCTTCCTCCAAACTCTTTTCTAGCTTTCCTCATGCTTTTGGATTTTAAGGAGGCTGGCACATCCATCTTTTCCTTTCTCCTTTGATTCCACTCCTTAATTTGTTTCCTTTGAAGCTCAACATATTGTTTATACATAGAGTCACTAATAATGCTACTCTTAAGCTTCAAGAATGGCTCATTTTCGCTCATCGGCACATTCGCCTTTTTGCATAATGTCGTCACAAGGTGTGGAAAGAAGAGTCCTGCTTTTGTGCTTTTGGTACAATTTTGAATATCTTTGTATATCCACCTCTCTACACATATTTTCTTTTTCTACAAAATAGCATATAATAGAATAGATCGAAAGGTGTTAACGTTAGAAACATTTAAAGTAGGGGCTATTCTTGTAGACAAAAATTGCATCCACATTTTTGCAATAGGGAACATAACGGCTTGGTTAAAATTGGATGGTGATACATAATCAGGGCAATAATTCCAAGTCCCTCTACCTTAAGTTAGAAACCTAATAATTTCTTCCATATCAATGTTCTGAAATAAATCTAAATCTACCTCATTCAAATAGTCTGTCTCATAAAAGGGTACATTATAAAATTTGCAGATTTGAAAGGGCAAGATTGAGACGTATTTTCCCTGTACGCATACTTTCTCTAAACCTCTATTTTTAATAATGTCCTCGTTTAATGAAGCATGGAATTTATGAACAATAGGTACAATAGCATTACCTGTTGGGGAAACAAAAAATTATTCCCATTGATGGTACCTTACTAGTGGCTAGACTTCCTTGCATAGGACCATCGACGGTTCGAATCCCCATTCTTGCATAGGTGGTCGGCCTTGTGATGCGAGAAAATATCTTTCAATTTTGACACTTGTGAACCACTCGTACTCAGATTCACTATCGTTCTCTTACACCATAACTCTCTTTCATGGAGGCATTGTAATCTAATTCAAAGAAGAGATAAAAAACCAATGGAACAGTAAAACGAAGAAAGTACCTTTGATTTTGATGAGTAGCCTTGCTGATGGAGTCCTCTTGCGCCTTTGAATGAAGGATTACTCTTGAGAGAATAGGATTTTAGGTTTTTGAGTGGGAAGGGGATAATGTGAGTTTTGGAGGATTTGGGATTAGATAGGGAGTGTTTAAGTGAGGGAAGAGGTTTAGTTTAAGTTAGCATATATATACATAGCATAAGTTTGTCGCAACCAACCTACCAGTGCCTGTTTGTCGAGACGTATCTCACCCTATGTCGCGACAAACCCTTCAGTTCCCCTATTCCAGCAGACTACCTCCTATGTCACAACGTCGGTCCTGTAATGTCTCGACATAGCCATCAGCTTCGAGATTTTTGCATCCTGACCCCTTTGTTGCGACGTACGAGGGGTAAGTTGCGTCATAGCATGCCTGGGCATCTTTGGAGCAATCTAGTTGCTTCGTTGCGACGTGGTGTACTTGTGTAACGACAAACTTGTCAGATTTAAAAGAAATACCCTGAAAATGGATGAAATGTTACTACGCTAGTAGGTTAGTGACTAAAATTTAAAATTAAAGGTTAGTTCTAGTCAGAATGATCTGACAAGAGCGTCAGTCTGTACTTCAACCGGTCTATTTTATCGTTGTTCGTCCAGTAGTTGTCATGCCAAGCTACTCTTTGGCATTTATCTCTTTTTTGAAATTTTCCTTTTCTTCCTGCGTAAATTACCGCCTGTTTTTTCACCAATCATATCTATTAACGACGTCTGTAAATTCTTATCACCACCCTTTCATATGGTTACCTTTATCTTCGATCCGCTCGTGAAATTCACGTGCCTTTGTGTGGTGGCTTAATAGTTGCTTGATTACTTCATTTAAAAAATGGTGAATTTATGGAAAATTCATACGTTGATGTTGCTGCAACTATTTATTTTCCCTTGTAATTTCCATCACTATGCTCTGATTCTTATGGCTCGTGGTACTATTGCAGTAATTACCTCTCCCACGAATGCACACTTTCTTGTTCCGCATATGTAATTACTACGCTAGTTGAGGGCTAGGATTCTGGCTTGCAAATATGTCTTGTTCTCTACAAAAATTGAAAAATGTTCACATTAGAAATTTCTCTAGGGATTTGCTGCACTAGGAAAGTATTATGCATGATAGCTAATTGATAGCATTAGAAATGACCATTAAATTCTCTCTAATTAGAGTATAATTTTTCCCCTTTGTTTCATATTTGGCACACATTTTCAGCATTTTATACTTAGTAATTGCATTTTCTAAGTCAGTATTGTATGGGCTTATTTTCTTTCATATTATCCCATTTGAACTACTAATGTCGTTGCATTTAGTATCAATTTTGTGTCTAAAAATGTCAGCGCAGGGATCCCTCTTAGAAGATCAAAGCAGGAAAGCGTTCAAAGCTGTCGCCACAAGTTTGATGTAGAACTGCGCCCAAATATGTCACTGCATGAATACTTCCAAATTGCAACAGCAACTTTACGCTGCTAGCATATCCAGAAGCACCAGCGCATGAGATGTCAAGTTGACGCAGCGAATAAAAATATAAATTTACGTCCAGTAATGTCACGATAACCTACAATTGCCTAATGCATAAACCAGATCAGCGTGAGTGTATAGCTGGAGTAACTAACTTGTACAGTTGTAAGGAAGTTAGATCTAAGAAAAGAAGGATACCTGACCAGTGAAAATAAATAAAGGAGAGAGAGAAGATAAAAATAAGAGCTCGTGAAGAAATTAATTCCATATTTTTCTGATTCTTTCTTAAGTAAGTTACCATGGACGCTTAACTTTCCAAGAGGGTGATTTGATGCAACGAGAAGGCAACTACTTCTAGCGAGAAGTGTCTAAGTGTGATGCAAGAGGAGTAATTATGGAAGGATTCTAGTAGGCTAGGAATAGAATGCTTCAATTTCTTCTTTAATTCCTCTTGAATGTGATAAATTTTGTTGACTTTAATTGTGAATGGAAGTACCTATTAATGTTAATCTACTTTTATTTTTCCTCTATTCTTTTTATTTGTTTATCTTTGGATTTAATTATTTTGACCACCGAAGTATGATTGTAGTCACAGTCACTGGAAGGTGCAGTGACAAAGTTAGATCAACAAGTAAGATAATGGAAGTTGCTTAAGGCAAGACGAAAATCTAGCCACTTGTTCTCAAATGCAAAGCATTGCCAGCACTGGAAGGTGTGGCTAATGTGAGTGTTTGGGTCTTTGCTAAACAGAGAAGTCGAAAGTAGTAAGATCTCATAGAACTTAATTGCGGCGACAATTTATCTACCAGTTACCTTATAGTCACATTTAGTGCTTGCCAACTTGCCAAATCAAGGATCCCCCACTTCTTTATACTTCTTTTACTTCTTTAATTTTCTCAATTTACATTCACAAAACATTTTCAAGATTCATTTAATCTTCTATTAAATTGTTTTGACAATCTGTATTATTGTTTTACAATATTTGCATTGACAGTTTTAACTCTTTTATTTGTGCAGTCTTGACTTAATTGCACTAATACTACTCTTGACAATTCTTCTTATTTTAACTACTTTTGCTTCAACAAATTTAAGCAACAAGAACACTATCCTCGTGGGATCGATACCCGACAAACTCATATTTGTCTATTATACTTGCATCGACATTGTCCCCTTGCACATTATTCTTTGATGCTTATAGCGCGATCACTAATCTTCACTGGAAATTGAATGTTTGATCAATGATATCTTTAACTAATATTTCTTCTGTTGACGGTGTTGTAACAGTCACTAGTTGAGGATCTAAATTTGGAGTATTTGAGCCATCTTCCTCCTATATGAGGATTTATTCTTCGCTAGATTGGAACTCAATCTCGATTTTTACATGACTATTCGTTTCCTTTTCCAAAGGCAAGATCTCATGTTGCTCGGTGGTCCAATCATCTGACTCAAAACATTCTCTTTCCGTTGCCTCTTTTAACCATCGTTCCTGTTCTTGTTCTATCTGTTCAGATTCAAACACTAACCATCATGTGGATCGGGGATTTGGGTTTTTTCACGAAGTTGACTTAATTCTAACATTAATAACTTCTGATTTTCCTGAATCTCCCAATCTTCATAATACCCGTCTTCGTAGATCTCTGCATCATAGTCATCATCCAACATGAGATGTGAACAAAATAAGTCGTAAGAATCCATAGGATTAAATATAATGGAAATTAAAAGAAAATTATTAGATCTGAAAAAGAAAAAATTGTTAGTATGGTTAAATCATATCTATAACCTAAAATTCTCCTAATTATTTTAGTACAATGACAGAATAAAATTTACTAAAGCGTTGCCTCCTTGGCAACGGAGCCAACAACTTGATCGCCCCTGAACGTACTCCCGTTCGGTGTAGATTTCAGCTTTCCGCAAGTATACGGGTCAGGTTGTAAATATAGTGAGTTTAGAATGGAACACTTGGAAGTATTTCGAGGATCGTACCAAAAGGAGGCTTAAGGTGATAGTAAATAAAATCCCTATAAAGAGTAAATTTAATTAGTACTAATTTTAGGGTTATAGTACGAGGGAAAACAAGAGAGTTATTTGAAAGCATAAAAATAAAGAGATAATAATAAAATAAAGTAAAGTTTGAGTTATAAAAGCTCTTATAAACGACTTTGGGGAGATTAGGTCGTTTTCGTATGATTTTTTTAATTGTTGGGTTTTGGGGATTTTCCTCCAATCAACTAGTCACAACCCAGTTGGATCTCTCGATCTTCTGCCGGTATAGCAAGTCGACAGAGATTACTTATTGCTAAATGTCACAATCTAAATCGATTTGGGGAAAAGGTGTTCACGAATGGGTAATACAAATTTTGGGTTTATTCTCACCTAGATGACTTTATAAGGTTGTCGGGCCTAGTATTTGTTTGATGTTCTTCCTTTCCCAAACAGCTTATCCGAAAGGTAAAATCCTTGTAAAACAATAATCAATTATTCATACGTCCACTCCCTAATTCCCCAAAATGGAATTAGTTCCCCATGATTTCTTTATTCATGAGTAAAACAATATATAACAATATATAAATGCAAAAGAGAATGAAAAAGAAACTAAAATTGTATTAAGCGATCTGTCAGGAAAAACTCCTTGTTTGTTTACGCGAGTTTCTACAATCTCGTTTCAAAAACTAAAACTAAAAATTAAAGTCTAAGTATTGGTGTCTAAACCCTAGTTCTTAAGGTCCTATTTATAGCTTTAGATGGTCGTTTTTCTTCAACCCTAGGTCAGCCACCGTTCCTCATGCTTAAGTTGCATTGTGAAGACGAAAATGCCCCACGCAAGATGCAGAGTTAGAGTCTAGGGCCGATGTCGCGACGTAGCAGGCAGTCCTGGAATTCCTGGCTACTGATCCCTTTGTTGCGACATAAGGCTGCCTATGTCGATTTCAAGCTCATCAAATGTGAAAATAAGTTCAATCTGCTAGGTACGAAATCGATAGATCACTTGGGTGTTCCTAAGATCTTCAGACCTAAGTTTCTCAAAAATTGACTAAGGCATTAGATTTATCCTTGCCCCCAAGATCGCATAAAGCTCTACCAAACTAAAGGTTCCTAATTTTTATTGGAATTGTAAAGCTGTCGGGATCCTTCAGTTTCTGAGGGATTTGTTTAGAGATAATCACACTACAGAATGCATTGACTTCCTCCTATTCACCCACTCTGATTTTCTCATGCTTTATCATGATCTCCTTTAAAAACTTAGCATATTTTGAGACTTTTTCTATCAGTTCAATCAGAGGTAGGTTAACATTTAGGGTTTAAAATAAGTTTAAAAAACTTACAAACTCATCATCATCCTATTTTTTTCTTCTCCTCTATTCTTTTAGGGAGTGAAATCGTACTACCGTTATCTTCTTTAGGGATATCATCCTCCTTTTCTAACTTTTCTTTCGAAGGTACTTCTTTGGTTCAGGTGACTTCAGTTTCATCATCGAAAAGTATCTCTATGGTTTCGTTTGGCTTTTTTTGCCCGTACCCTTCATCAAGTTTTTTGGGCTACTTAGTACTTTGCCCGATCTAAGTTTAACTACCTTAACATGTTCTTTTCCCTCTCTTCGGGGACTATCCTCTGTTTTTTTAGGGATGCCGGTGATAATTTGTCTTTTAATATCTCCCATCATACTCTTTAAATGACCCATTTGCTCCTTCTATTTGATCCAGCCTTTAACCACATATAGTATGGTCGTTTTGATTACCCCTCTCTAGTTACCTATGTAAAATTGGAGGTTGATAGTTTGGATTTCTCTATTGGTTGCTACTACCACTTCTTCCTTGGTTTCCTACCCATCTCAAATTTGGATGATCCTTCCAACGAGGAGTATAGGCATTTGAATAAGGATTTCCACCCCTATTCCTAACATAATTTACATCCTCAGTATTAGTGAAGTAGGGATAAAGAGGCTTATCATCCACTTGTGATAATGGTGTTCCTGTTGCAGATTCTATTCGGTTCAATCCTTGTAACAGTTTTTGGTATTTATCATCTTCTTTAATCATTTTGAACAAAGCAGATTTCTACCCATACGTGAACCTTTCAGTCGGTCACTGACAAGAGTTCATAGCCATATCTTCAATCAATTGGTAGGCATCATTATACGTTTTGTTCATTAGGGCTCCTCCTGCCATACCATCAAGCCCATATCTGGCAGATGTGTCTAACCCATTCTAGAAGGTTAGTAGTTGCAACCATTCTGACAAACCATGATGTGGGCATTTTTGCAACAAGGTTTTGAAACATTCCCATGTTTCATGAAAACCTTCTCCCTCGAATTGCTGAAAAGTTGAGATCTCTTTCCTCAATTAGATTGTTTTACTAATAGGGAAAATTTTCCACAAGAAATTTCCTACCAACTTATCACATGTCATAATAGATCTTGGTGCCTACACATCTAACCAAGAAAAAACATTGTCAACGAGAGAAGAAGGAAACAATCTAAGATGAATGGCATCATCAGTTGACCACCTCCGAATGGAATTTAAGGCGGTGTTAACAAGTACACGGGTCAGGTTGTAATATAGTTTGTTTACAACAAAATACTTTGCAAGTACCCAAAGAAGGCTAGTACTAAATTAACTCTAACCTAAACGTCAATAAATCTAATTAGCACTTTAAATAAATTATATTACGAATAAACATAAATAAATGGTTTTTGGGTGTTTATAATTAAAGAACTAAAAATAACATAAATAGATAAAATTCAAGAGATCGGAGAATAGGATAATTAAAATCTAGTAGGTGATTAGCTCGCTTCAGTAATCCCCATCAACTATCACTTAGGGTTCCTCGCTAATCAACTAGTCGTTACCCCAACAGGATCTTCCGATCCTCCACTAACATAACGAATCGACAAGGACTACTTATCTTTTGACTATACATCCAAACTGGCTTGGGGTGAATGTGTTCACGGCTGGGCCATACAAATTTTGGGTTAATTCCCACCTTGATAACTTTCTAGGGTTGTGAGGCCTATGGTTTGTTTCACGTTCCTCCTTTCCCGAACAACCGATCCATTGAGTAATCCCCATAAAGGGATTAGTTCCTCATGACTTTCAAAAATAATATAAAATTAATATAAAAGATGAACATAAATAATGAATCGAAAGTATAAGATTTAGGAAAAGTCTGATTTTTATTTAAGAACTGAAATAAATCAACAGCTTCTGATCGTATCCACAAATCGAATCGCCCAAAATAAAGAAAGACAAAATGGAAATAAACGAAAACTTAAGAAAAAGAGAAAAGCTTAAACTAAACTAGAAAGAGAAAATTTGATCTAATTCATTGATGTGTAAAATGAGAGCTTAAGGAGCCTATTTATAGATTTTTGGTGGCCATCATCCTCAACCCTAGGTCAGTTAACGTTCTCAAGCTTAAAATTGCATTGTGAAGACCAAAACACCCTTTACTCGGTGTAATTTCTGCATCCAGAGGTCGATGTCATGACATAGCAGTCAGTGCACTCTTCTATGGATATCTTTTAGGGTTTGTCGCGACACTAACATTTCGTGTCACGACATAGCAGGTAGATTCATGATTTCTTCATTCTGGTCCCTATGTGGCGACATCCACTGTCCCGTATCGTGACATAGTGATCAGTTTTGATATGGTGCACCTTATAATGGTCTCCTATACACTTACAAGGTACGTTAGCCCACCTTTAGGCCTCATTCTGCCCTAAATTTAATAAAAAAACTCGCTTTCTCACTTTTTACCCATTTATTGACATTATAGAAAACTACTAAATCCAAAGTAAATTCTAGCAATAATACTTAATTTCAAGCTCCTAAAGTGTGAAAACTAGTTTAATTTGCTAGGTCAAATAAGGGCAAATCATCAGTAACAACATTATATCTGAAAGTATCGCATAATTGTAAGAAACGCTTTAAATGTAAACTTAGATCTTCTGACATGGTGTCTCTAAATTGCAAGTTGTTTTGAATCATTTGAATCATGGTTAGCTTGATCTCAAAGGTATATGCAACGACTGTTGGCCTAGCGATACTCCTTCACATAAGATCAATATTGGGCAAGGCATACTCCCTAAGTGTTCGTTGGTATTGCGCCATTGGTTCGTTTACTGGGAGTTGTGGTGGTAACCTAATGTCTTGAATATTATTGTCAACCGGATCTACAGGTGGATCTTCTTACTCTTGCACTTCGACAGGTGGTGGATTTTGCATTGACCGATTTTGTCTACGATTTTGACTAATAGGTGCTTTAGGGTTAGAAACAAGGTTTACCAAGTTTCCTTGGCTTCAAGTCATAAACTGAAACTAAAACAATAAATACACAAATAAAAATAATAAAATAAAATAAATCGTATCTATGACCTAAAAACTTCTTAATTATTCTTAATAACAATACAAAAATTTAAAATCATTAAAGACGTTTCCTCCTCAGTAACGGCACCAACAAATTGACCACCTACAAACATACTCCCGTTCGACGTGTATTTTGGGCTTTCGAAAGTGTATGGGTCGAGTTGTAATATGATTACAGCGAATTAATTTGTACTCTGAAGATCGTATCCAAGGGAGGTGAAGCAATAATAATTTCAATCCCTGCAAGAAAACGAAATTAATTAGTAATCTCTTTAGGGTTATAGTAAGAAGATAAAATACAGGTTCGGATTTTATAATAAAAAACATAAAATTAAAGTAAAAATAAAATAAGGGAATAGAGATGAGAAATTCGATAAACATATTTTATAGGGGATTAGCTCGCTTCGGTATGATTTCTTCGACTGTCGCTTTTGGGGTTTTCGTCAATCAACTAGTCACTATCGTAGCAGGATCTTTTGATCTTCCACTAAGACAACGAGTCAACAAAGACTACTTATCTTCTGACCTCATAATCTAGATTGGTTTGGGGTAAAGGTGTTCACGAATGGGCAATACCAATTTTGGGTTAATTCCTACCCAAATGACTTCCTTGGGTTGTCAATCCTAGGGTTTGTTTCACGTTCTTCCTTTTTCAAATAGTTGATCCATTGAAGAGCCCTAAACAATAATCAAATAATCATACCTCCACTCCCTAATCCCCTAAAAAGGGATTAATTCCTCATGGTTTATTAGAACATCATAAATTCAATAATACAAGTAAACATAAATAGCGAGATTGAAAATATGATTGAAAGAAACTAAGAATTTGTATTGCAATATGTTAGGACGATTCCACAATCATTTATGTAAAAGTTACAAATCTTGTTCTCACAAAACATGAATGAAAATAAAGAAAGAAAACAACTAAAAACCTAAATTAGAAAGAGAAATTAACTACAGGACAAAGGTGTGTAAACCTAAGTGCTAAAAGGGCCTATTTATAGCATTTGGATGGTCGTTTTCCTTAGCCCTAGGTTAGCTATCGTTCTTTAAGTTTAAGTTGTGTTATGAAGACCAAAATTCCCTTCACTCGGTGTTATTTCTGCATTCAGGAGTCGATGTCGTGACACACAAGAGTCGTGTTGCGACATAGGAGGCAGTCTACTCCTTGGTGTGTTTTCCAGGAGTTGTTGCAACACACTATGCTCGTGTCGCGACATAGAAGATAGCTTCATGATTCTGCAGTTCCAGTCCCTGTGTTACGACATAGCTTGTTCCATGTTGTGACATAGTGATAAGCTTTGTTATTCTTCATCTTCTAAAGGTCTCCTACACACTCACAAAGTCTATTAGCCAACCTTTAGGCCTCCCTCGACCCTAAAGTCAATAAAAAGCACCTTTTTACACTTTTTACACATTTTATTCAACATACGAAAATTAGTTTAATCTACTTGGTCGAATTACAACAGATCATTGTTACAGGTTGAGAAAACAACAGAATTAGAGGAGGGGTCCATATTGTTACTAGACGTCTACTTAGTCTTGAGTTTGAAGTCTATATTTTTGGGTGGTAATAATCATATCTCTCAGGGATAGTCAATTAAGCGGGTGATCAAAAATTTTTCACTTTTGAACATTAACCCAATTCCTTGTCGTTACCAGGGCAAGAAGAAATCAAAAGATCATAGTAAACTACTTTTTTCTTGAAATCTTTCAGCGGTTTCCCTTTAGCCAAAAGGGTTCTCTCAGCTTTTTTCTTTTTTCATGTTTTCCAGTCAAAGCATTAGACTATAAACCACCTGTTACTGATTTTTAATCTTTCTTTCAGAAAAAATGCCCTAATTATTACCTTTCCCTAGTTCCATTTCCTCAGTGTGTTTATCACCTTTAATTCAGTTTAGGCTTTCTCTTATAGTCTGGCTTGTAGTAGCCTCCCTTTGTTTAGGCTTGGGTTTCTCCTTTAGACTAACATCTAGGGCCAAAACTCATCAGGTTCATTCCTACCATTTCCCTTTTCCTTATTATCATGACTGTGTTTATCGTTGCCAGATTGAGCAACAATGTTATTGTGTTCATTCGTCGCCTTCTTAGCCCTTGTCTCATTGTTTATCTTGTTGAAAGCTCTAATGGGTTAACCATCACTCTTAGGACCTATCACTCCACAGTGGAAATAGAGGAGGTCGATACCCTCATAGATAATGTCCTGACTTCTACCATCAACAACCACATACTTAGCTAAAGGTTTCCTCAAATCCACTTGAATATACAATCTAGCAAATTTCCCCCTTTTATTCTTCATAGTAGCATTATCGGTCCACAAACAACCTTCTAGTTTCGTGTCGATTTTGCATAGTATATTAATTTTGTAATACTCTAAATGAAGCTCTAGTAATCGAATCCATACAACTACCAGATCGAAGAATGCTTCAGCTGCTTTAAAGTTTGGCACCCACTTTCGTATTGTGAGAAATCTGCCTCCAATGAACTGCAAGCCTCCATTAATAACATGGTCATAGTATTCTTTGTTCTCAAGCTTTACCAAGAAAAAATCATGGCCAAAGTCGATCAATTCCACATCACTCTTAGGTTTCCATACAGGTCAAGCTTGAAATTGAGATATTTATAACTTGTCATTTGACCAATAACCTCGATAATGAGACTATGTCTCTATCTCCCATGAATAGCTTCTTTCTTTGCTTTGGAGAGAGAAATCTTTGTTTCCCTTTCTTCTTTTTCATTTTCATATTTAAGGCTTTCATCTTACAATACCATTTTGGTTTCCATCTCATTGGTTTTTTTTCATTTTTATGGCCACAGTCATATCCAAGACCCAATAGCGAATCCTTATAAGATATAAACTTTCGATTACTTTCCACTAACTAAAACTTATCTTGTGATTCGTTCGCTTTAACATTCTTAATACTCTGGTGAAGTTCTTCTTCCTCTTCTACGCTATGAGTTTCCATACTTATAGTATTTAGGAACTAGAAAAATCAAAAAAAATAAAAACGACAATTGACCGCTTTCGAACGTACCAACACCTAGAGAAAGAAACCTACACAAAATATATTAAATAGGCAGTGTTCGAAACTTTACACGTCAAGTTGTAATATAGTTACAATGAAATAATGAGTACTCCGAGGATCGTACCTAAGGGAGGCTAGCAATAAATTAGTCTTAACCTAAACACTAATAGATCTAATTAGAATTATAAATAAATTATATTACGATTAAATATAAAGAAAGGTTTTTATGGATTTTTGTGATAATAATGAAAAATAAAATAAACAAAAGAAATGTTGGGAAATTGATGAGTAAAATATTAGATCTGAGCATGAGTGATTAGCTCTCTTTGGTAATCATAACCAACTATTGCTTCGGGTTTCTTGTTGAATCAACTAGTCGGTATCCTAGCAGAATCTTCCAATCTTCTACTAGAATAACGAGTTAACAAGAACTACTTATCTCTCAACCTCATAGTCCAAATCGGTTCGAGGATAAGGTGTCCACGGATAGGCCATACCAATTTTGGGTTAATTCCCACCTAGATAACTTCCTAGGGTCGTCAAGCCTAGAATTTAAGTTCTTCCTCTCTCGGACAGCTGATCCGTTAAGAACACCCTACAAAACAGTTAATTAATCATACCTCCACTCACTAATTCCCCATAATAAGATTAGTTCCTCATGGATCTCGTAAATAGAATAAACTTGAAATAAAAGATAGACATTAATAACGAATCAAAAGAATAAAGTTTAGGAGAAGCCTAAATTATATTGAATGAAATGTTGAATTCACACAGAGTTAATTGAATTCCACAAATTAGATCTCCTAACAAAAGTAAATAATGAAATTGAAAATAACCTAAAATCTAAGAAAAGGGAAAATCTAAAAACTATAAATACAAAGAAAATTATATGATATGAAAAGTTGTTCATAACAAGTGTTAACTAAGCCTATTTAGAGAGTTAGGGTGGTTGTCGTCCTCAGCCCTAGGTCAACTGACGCTCTCATGCTTAATGTTGGATTGTGCAGACCGAAACACTCTTGCCTTGTAATTATTTCCCATAAAAGGCCGATGTCGTAACACACTAGCGCTTGTGTCACGACATCGAAGGCAGTGTGTTCATCTTCAGGGTAGCTTCAAGGGTGTGTCACGACATCTTCAAGCTTTGTTGTGACACAAAAGGAAGTCATTTAATTCTTCTATTATGCTCCCTATGTTGCAACATCAAACTCCAAGTGCTGCAACACAGCGACAAATATTGAGTTAGTATGCCCTTTAATGGTTTCTTACACACTCAAAAAGTATATTAGCTCACCTTGAGGCCTCATTTGGCCCCTAAGGTCAACAAAATACTCAAATTACATAATTTATTGAATGTAAATAAAATTATGAAAACTTAATTAAAACTTAACCAAAGTGCTTGTATTCAAGGTCCTCAAATGCGAAAACAAGTTTTATTTGCTACACCGAATTACGACAGATCAATAGTTCCAATAATATAATAAAAAATACAATCAATATTTCCATCTCTTGAGAATCTAGGTGTTCCTACCGCCTTGCCTATCAACAATTGTACCAGTTTTTTTTTAGTTTGTTTCCTTTTCCTTGTGTCCCTTAATAGAGTAATCAATGTCTGAACTCTTATGTTAGGCAGCAAAAAACAATAAATTTAAGGTTTTGTAAGCTTCAAATACATTAATCTTAAATTTTAAATAGGGTATGAAACCTACATTTAGTATTTGCATTCCTATCACGAAGTTAGTGTAAAGGCATATTCCTTTATTTATTTCCCTTACTACAGAGTTTCTCATATGTCATGAATTATACTATTATATACATCCCTTTTTACACATCATTGTAGCTTGTTTACTAGTAAATCAAAGCATCTTAGTATATATTTAGGTTTTAATGCTTAAAGTAGCAATTTATGTCTTTTAGTAGTTTTTATTACATTTTATGTATCTAAATAAGGTTACATGGTCTTGTAGGACAAATCGAGAGCTGAAGATGCATATTCGGGCCAAAATTAATGCCTATGTCGCGACACCAAGACATCGATGTTGCAAAATCAAAGGCAGAATAAAAAACAAGTTTTTGAGCAAAACTGTCTTCAGTGTTACAACACTAGATCCGATCTTACAACACTGCAAGCCTATGTTACAAAACCGCCTCTACGCGGCCCAAAAATTCCCTACACGTGATAGTTGCGTTTAGGGAAATTAGGATTATTTGTCCTAGTCGAACTCTAAGGACTTCAAGGATAGGTTAGGAACTTCAATATTCCAAGTTTAGCCTATATAAAGGCCATTATAATCAGTTTAAACAGATAAGATTAGGGAGACATAAATCATTCTTAGGTTTTCTTTCAATCTTAGTTTTACTTCGTTTATTTTATGTTCTTGTAATCGGAAGATCCTATTTCGAAGTAAGACTTTCACAAGTGGAGATTGTTTCTGAGTGATCGCCTTGACCACCTCTGAACGTACTCTCGTTTGGTGTAGATTTTAGGCTTCTGCAAGTATATGATTCAGGTTGTAAATATAGTATGCACAACGAAATACTTGGTAGCATTCTGAGGATCATACCCAAAGGAGGTGTGAGACAATAGTAAATTAAATCCATGTAAAAAATAAAAGTAATTAGTAATCACTTTAGGGATTATAGTACGAAAAATAATAAAAGGAGTTGATTGTAAAAAGCGTAAATAGAAACGAAATAAAGTAAAGAGTTGAGATGTAGAAAATCAATAAACGACTTTAGGGATTTTCGGTTGCTTCCGTATGAGTTCTTCAATTGTTGGGTTTTGGGGATTTTCCTCCAATCAACTAGTCACTATCCTAGTTGGATCTCTCGATCTTCCACTAGCATAGCAAGTAGATAGAGACTACTTTCACTAGATGTCACAATCTAAACTGATTTAGGGAAAAAGTTTTCACGGATGGGTAATACCAATTTTGGGTTCATTCCCACCTAAATGACATTCTAGGGTCGTCAGACATAGTGTTTGTTTGATATTCTTTCTTTCCCAAACAGCTAATCCGAAAGGTAAAATCCCTGTTAAACAATAATTAAATAATCATACTTCCACTCCCTAATTCCCTGAAATGGAATTAGTTCCTCATGGTTTTCTTAATCGTAATTGAAACAAGGATATATAAAAACATATAATTGAATACTCAAATGAAAAAGAAACTTGATTTGTATTGGGAATCTGTCAGGAAAATTTCCTCAAACGTTTATGTGAGTTCTACAATCTCGTTTCAAACGAAAATACAAAATAGAAATTAAAAGCTAATAAACGGTGTGTTTAAACTTAATGCTAAAGGTCATATTTATAGCCTTGGTCGACCGTTTTCATTAACCCTAGGTCTGTTGTCGTCCTTCGTGTTTAAGTGGCATTGTAAAGACTAAAACGCCCTTCATTCGGTGTAGATTCCGCATCCAAGGGTTGATATTACGACACACCAGGACCTGTGTCACGATGAAGCCATCAGTCTCTGTGAGAATTGTCATCCTACAAGCATTGTCGCGACATAGCCCATGTATGTCGCAACAAAGAAGTCAGTCTTCAAAATCTCCAAGTTTGGTCTCTTGGTTGCAACGTAGATCATCCTATGTCATGACGAAGTGATCAGCCTCATATTTTTGTACTTCTTATGGCCTTCTGCACACTCAAGAACTATGTTAGCTAACCTTTAGGCCTTAATTGGCCTTAAAGACAATAAAACATAATTTTAGCACTTAGGTTACACAATTTATTCAAAAGAAGAATCTAAGTTAAATCCTATGAAAACATGAAGAAAGTTCTTGATTTCAAGCTCTTCAAGTGTGAAAAACTAGTTCAATCTGTTGGGTATAAAACTGGTAGATCAAACTCCCCCACGCTTAAGTCTTTGCTTGTCCTCAAGCAAACAAAATAAAGAAAGAAAAATAGAAGAGCTTGAATTCATATTATACAATGATTGGAATCGTACCATTTATTCTAGGTATTTCATATTTCTTGATAATTTTAACATGATGAATAAGTATTTTACCATTTTTGTTCAGAAAGATATGAGTTCAGTAAGTTTACAAGAAATACAAAAATAAAAGTTTTATCAATATAAGTCAATCAGTGCTTAATACAACTACTTTGATTATCCTAGCACAATACAAATATTCATGCTAAGATCATACAATTTCATACCTATTCATGCATAGAGTTGTTTAAGTTACATAGGGCTTTTCGGCTTATAATGTGTTGAGTCTTAAGATAGCTATGTCATTTAAGGAACATTTAAGACCGAAAAGGGTTACAAACATGAAAATAGTTTGAAACATTGCATTGTTCCCTATTCTTCCCCTTAATTTCCCATTCCATCTCACCCCCTTATTTATCCTTCTCTTACCTTCCTTTTCTCTCCAATTTTAGATAATCTCAATATAAAGCAATCCCCTTAGCTAGCCTATGAGTACTTTCTTTTCTTTGTTTCTCGAGTAAGAATCTTTTTCTTTTTGGTGACTTTATGATCTTGTCACTTTTCATATGTTTCCTTACTCAAGATTTTCTTGTTTTGTATCTACTCATCTTTTTCTCTTTCTTTTGACTTTTCACTATTCTTTTCTTTTTGGCTAAGCAAAAGTTCATACATTATATTGCTTTCCCTCTTTTATTTTATACCTCTACCATAATGTGTCTACCTACCCTCAATACATATAGCCATACATCTATTTTCTTGCAAAATAAGACCAAAGAAAAGAGTATACACAAATCAACGTTTTAGGTTTTCGAGGCTTGTAGTGTAATTCATCAAGAAGGGTCATAAGGCTAAAAAATGGGTACTAATTGGAAATTCAAAATAGGGTTGGCTTTTTAGCTCTAGATGTATTAAAACAATGCCTTAAGTCATCCCTAAACATCTCAATATGCATAAATATTAATTTAATCATACAATCTCAAAATTATTATCTATAATATATACTAGCATGCTCGTTTCCTTGTATTATGTACATCACTTGGTATTAATAACAGTTTTATATCTATACTTAATGTAACCTATAGAACTCAAAAATTTCATGCTAAAAATTTTAAAATTCCTCATCATCATGCTAAATTTATCAATAGATACAATTAGCCTATTATACATGCTCCTAACCAATCACTTGTATTTCTACAAGCTCAAGCACAAATAAAAAAAAACTTAAAACTAGATACCAAAAATTCTTATGTGACACCCCTACACTTTAGAAAATACATTTTCCTCAATGTGTAGCCCCATAAATAGTAAGGAAATAAGTTACCCGATTGATCGTGAAGGTCCTCTTCTTTTTATGGTGGTTGTACTTCTCCCTTTTGTCATGTATGCTCAAACTTGTTGTGTATCCATAATGCGGGGTTCCTGCAAAAAGAATTGAGGCATATATATATAAGTAAATTCTAATCATACTCCTACAAATTATATAAGTTTGAAACAAAAACGAAGAACTGAATAGCTCAAAATTCCTTATATATAAAATAAATGAAACAATGACCTAAATAAAACTTATAAAAGAAATTATTAAAACCTAATCCTAAACAAAAGTCAAACTATAAATCCCTATTCGTCTTCATCTTTAATCCTCTTCTCCTCCATTCTTCACTTTGACTTTGCTACAATAATGTAAATTGAGCGAACAAATCATCACCTAACAATTTACTAGGCGGTTTCATTGTTCGATCAAATCTTTTGGTTGGTACCCTTGCTTTTTTACACATGGCAGATTTTAAATGAGGGAACAATACTCCTTTCCCTAAGTTCTTGGCACATTCCACCATGCTTCGGGGATCCATTTAACCACACATATTCGTTTCTTTTTTAGAATCATGTATGTCATAATGGCATGGATTGGACGTATCTCTATCATATATGAAGTAGGGAGCTATCCTAGAACAAATGAATCTTATCCACATCTTAGCTTTGGGCGTCATTAGTCCTTTATTGAAAGTTTTTGGGATTGTAGTGCCTTCCCGATAAGTCCATAATTCTTTTTCTATTGTCAAGAAAATTAGGGTTTCCTCGGTGTCGATATTCTTCAACTCCTTTAAATCAATTCTATGAAGGTAGTCTTGGTAGTAATATGGCACATTGTAAAACCTACAAATTTGAACTTCATTCATATATACATCGGCTCCTCATATTTTCAAAGATCCTTGAATCTACCCACAAATCCTCTCAGCTTCGCGTTTCTTCAGAGCCAAATAAAATTCCTGAACTATCGAAATGTTCACCGGTTCCTTGCAAGGTAGACAAAGTTCAGTCCATTCACTATTTCCCAAATACCTCTACAAACTCGCATTAGAGGATCAAACCCTTGCTCCAGAATGAAGGTATATAGCTACAATTATTTTAAATAGCTATCTAAATCATTCTCTAGGAAATCAAAAATAGGATTAGTAGCACTTGCACTAGAATCAACCATTTGATTAAGAATTTTTAGAAATTTAGGTTTTCTTTTAGTAATGAATGTTTTACATGACTAGAGAATAAGGGATTTTATATTAAATGCTTAACAAGACTCTTTATGAAGTTAAAAGTTAATTTTTTACAGAACTTAAAGTATCTAAATTGAATTTATACTGTTAGGAGTTAGAGTTTTACCTGAACTGCTGACGTTTACGTGAGTATGTCGCGACATTCATCTGGTACGTAGTGATGTCTAAGCCAGAATAGATGTTCTTTGAAGAAATTATTGTCATGACATAAAGGTGATGTGTCTCAACGTCAAGGCCAGTAGCTATGTTCTTCTTGTATTGGGTGGTCGCGATGTAAGTTGTGGTTGTCGTGACATCGAGACTAGTGTTTCTCTGATTCTGAATCTGAACAATTTTCGATTCTCTGGGGATTTTTGTTGTTCAAATCTAACATTGGTTCTTTTCCCCATATTAATTTACAGTACAAAGGTTGCTCATCAATAAGTAAGTCTATAGTTTCTCCGTGATATGGCTTTATTCTCTGCCCATTGACTAGAAAATTTTCACCGTTCTTACCTATCAATTCAATTTCTCCATACGGTTTGACTTGATTGATAGTATATGGCCCTTTCCATCTTGATTTGAGTTTCCCAAGAAATAATTTAAGCCTAGAATTAAACAAGAGTAACTTTTTTCCTGGCTCAAAAGTTCGTTTTCGAATCTTGGCATCGTGGCACAATCTACTTTTTTCTTTATAAAGTTTTGTATTCCCATAAGCCATGAATCGAAACTCCTCTAATTCCTGCAATTAGAACAACCACTCTTTTTTCGCTAACTCAGGATCTAAATTTAGTTCTTTAATAGCTCATTATGCTTTTTTCTCTAATTCAATAGCAAAATGATAGTTTTTCCATACACAAGTTTATAGACATACCTAGTGCTGTTTTGTAGACTGTTCGATAGGCCCATAAGGCATCATCCAATTTTTCCACCCAATCCTTACAATTAGGATTTACTATCTTCTCGAGGATCTATTTAATTTCTCGGTTAGAAACTTCAGCTTGTCCATTTGCCTGAGGGTGATATGCAGTTTTCATTTTATGTTGGATATTGTATTTCGCAAGAGCGGCTTCAAACTGTTTGTTACAGAAATGTGATCCTCCATCACTGATTAAGGCCCTAGGAGTGCCAAATCTTGAAAAGATGTTTCTTCTCAGGAATCTTACCACTGATTTGGTATCATTATTGGGTAATGCCACCGCTTCTACCCATTTGGAGACATAATCCACTGCTAGTAGAATATATTGATTTTCGAGTCAGCTAGGAAAAGGTCCCATGAAATCAATTCCCCAAACATCAAATATTTCTACCTCAATGATTCCCACCTGTAGTATTTTATCCCATATCGATATATTCCTTGTGGGCCAATAGAATCTTGATTACAAAATTTTCTGAGCTGTCCGCTTTCCGCCAAAATGCCCCCCACAAGGAGAATATTGACACCCTTTAAGGATGTCATTTATCTCTTCTTCAGGTACAAATCTTCGTACTAACAGATCTGTGCATTACCAAAATACATAAGGATCCTCCCAAATATAATTTTTTGCCACATGCATGATTCGTTTCTTTTGTTGCCATGACACTTTTGGTGGGAACACCCCTTTTGCTAAATAGTTCACATAATTCGCATACCACGGTGTTCCTGTGTTTGGGAATCGAGTTTCTACTCTGAATAGTTGCTCGTCTGTGAAGGTTTCCTTTATCTCTCCCAAAGGTGTAAAGATATTATTATTTTCCAACTGTGACAAATGATCAGCAATCTAGTTTTTTGTTCCTTTTTTATCCATGATACATAAATCAAATTCTTGTAGCAACAATACCCATCTTATTAATCATGCGTTAGTTTCTTTCTTCTTCATCACATACTTTAGAGTTGAATGATCTGTATAAATATAAAAACGATTAGCCATTAATAAGGATGAAATTTTTCACAGGCAAAAACTACGGCTAACATTTCATTCTCAATGGTTGTGTAATTGCATTGAGCTGGGTTAAGAGTTCTGCTGGCATAGTGAATTGCTCCAAATAAATAACCTTTCTTCTGTCCTAAGATAGCTCCTACAGCATAATCACTAGCATCACACATAATAATGAAAGGTTAATTCCAGTCCGGTATGATAATGATAGGAGTAGTTACTAGTTTCTCCTTTATCTTTACAAAGGCTTCAATGCAATTATTATCAAATATAAAAGGAACATCTTTTTGCAATAATAAATTTAGAGGTTTAGAAATATGAGCAAAATTTTTGATAAACCTTGTATAAAACCCTGCATGTCCCAAAAAAATTCAAATACCTTTGATATTTGTGGGATGTGGTAGGCTTTTTATTACCTCAATTTTTGCTTTATCTACTTCTAACCCTCTCTATGATATTTGATGTCCCAAAACTAACCCTTCTCTTACCATGAATCGGCATTTTTCTCAATTGAGCACTAGATTATTCTCCTCACACCTTTGTAGTACCTTTTCGAGATTCAGCAAACATTCCTAAAAAGAGTCTCCATATACTGAAAAATTTTCCATGAAGACATCTAACCCTTCTTCCAGCATATCTGCAAAAATAGCAGTCATACATATCATAAAAGTAGAAGAAGCATTACAAAGTCCAAAAGGGATTCTTTTAAAAGCATATGTTCCAAAAAGGCATGTAAAAGTTATTTTTTCCTAATCGTCGGGATATATTGGAATTTGATGATACCTTGAATACCTATCTAAGAAACAATAATATTCTTTACCTACTAACCGATCTAACATTTGGTCAATGAAGTGTAATGGAAAATGATCTTTTTTCGTCGCATCGTTTAATTTCCTGTAATCAATACACACTCTCCATCTTGTAACGGTTCTTGTAGGAATTAATTCATCATGGTCGGTTTCTACTAATGTCAACCCACCTTTTTATTTGTACGCATTGTCTAGGACTCACCCATTCACTATCGAAAATGACATAAATTATTCCTACGTCCAACCATTTTACTAATTCCTTCTTCACCACTTCTTTCATGGAAGGATTAAGCCTTCTCTGTGCATCTACTACAGGTTTCTTTCCTTCTTCTAGCCGAATTTTATGTTGACAAAATGCTGGATTTATTCCTTTAATATCAGTTATTGTCCACCGATAGCCTTCTTGTGACATTAAGCATATCTAGTAGAGCCTCTTCTTGTGACCTACTTAACCTTGATGCAAGTATAATGGGTAAGGTATTTTTTCCCCCAAATACCCAAATTTCAAATGCTTTGGTAGTGTTTTTAATTCTACCTCAGCTGGCTTCACAATTGAAGGTATCATCTTGGTAGTAGTCGGCATTGTTTGATCTACTACCTCTTTGCTTTGCTGTCACCACTCTAACTGGGTTGTTAAAGATTCTACATTTGTCTCATCCTCCATAGGTTCTTCATCTTCAAAATCTTCTTCTCTGCAGTGACTGATTGCAATTTGTTTACAAACAGGTTCCCTAATTTCTCTTGAAGGTTCAGACTGTTCCTCCCAGATTATTTCGTTTGCACTTGCTACTTCCAGCATGTCCGTAACATCTTGCCATGTCTTGGTCCAAATACTTCCCTCAGTCATAATAGCTACATTGCGTCAGTTTTCTATACTCAACCCATCATAGAAGTGTTGAATTTGTATCACAATATGTATGCCTTCTCCTAGTATGGATCGAAGTATGGCCTTGAATCTTTCCCAAACTTGCCCTAATGTCTCTGCCATGGTTTGCCTGAAATGAAACATCTGTATGTATACCTGCATAATCTCAGGCATGGAAATCATTCATTGAAGGAACATGTATACAAATTCTTCCCAAGTAGTGATAGTGTTTGGGGGCAAGGAATCCAACCATGATTTTGCTTTCCCATTTAAAGCAGAAAGAATCAACGATAATCTAATCACACCCGGAGCTACCCCTGCGTATGAGACTATGCTACAAATCACTTTGAATCTCCATAGAAATGCAACAGGATCTTCTGTTGAAGGGTCAGAAAATGTAACATTGTTAGTAATCCAATATATATAAAGATGGATTTAATTCAAACTAATTTTGATAAATTGGTGGTCTAGTGTCCACCCATGAACGTACTCCCTTTTGGTGTAGATTTAGGCTTTCCGCAAGTATACGAGTCAGGTTGTAAATATAGTGTGTTACAACGAAACACTTGGTAGTATTCCGAGGATAGTACCCAAATGAGGTGTGAAGCGATAGTAAATTAGATCCCTACAAAGAATAAATTAATTTGTACTTACTTTAGGGATTATAGTACGAAGAGAAATAAAAGAGTTGGTTTTAAAGAACATAAAAAAAAAGATAGAAAATAAAAGCAAGATTTGAGATGTAGAAATTCTTATAGAAGGCTTTACGGAGATTAGATTGTTTTCATATGGGTTCTTCAATTGTTAGGTTTTGAGGATTTTCCTCCAATCAACTAGTCACTACCCCAGTTGGATCTCTCGATCTTCTACCGGTATAGAAAATCGATAGAGATTACTTATCACTAGATGTTACAATCAAAACCTGATTGAGGAAAAGGTACTCACGGATGGGCAATACCAATTTTGGGTTTATTCCCACCTAGATGACTTTCTAGGGTTGTCAGGCCTAGTGTTTGTTCGATGTTCTTCCTTTCTCAAACAGCTGATCCGAAAGGTAAAATCCCTGTTAAACAATAATCAAATATTCATACATCCACTCCGTAATTCCCTAAAATAGAAATAGTTCCTTATGGGTTTCTTGATCATCATAAACACATATAATTGAATAAGAGAATGAAAAAAAAACTAGAATTGTATTGGCAATCTATCACGAAAAATTCGTCGAACGTTTATACGAGTTTCTACAATCTCATTTCAAACGGAAATATAAAATAAAACTAAAAGCTAAGATCTAGTGAATGGTATCTAAACCCTAGTGCTAAAGGCCCTATTTATAGCTTTTGGTCGGTTATTTTCATCAACCCTATGTCAGCTACAGACCTTCATGCTTAAATTGCATTGTGAAGATGAAAACACCCCTCGCTTGATGCAGAGGTAAAATCTGGGGTGATGTCACGACACACCAAGACCTGTGTCGCGACAAAGCAAGCAGTCACTTGATTCTTCGTTGCTAATCCCTTTGTTGCGACATAGGGCTTCTCTATGTCATGACGAAGTGGTCAGTATCGCTGTGGCTCAACTGCTATTGGTCTCCTGCGCACTAACAAAGTGGTTTAGTTAATCTTTAGGCCTCATTTGGCCTTGAAAGCACTAAATTGACCTTTTTAGCATAATTTATACATCGGACAAAAATAACTAAAAATTCATAAAACATAAGGAAAATTACTTGATTTCAAGCTCATCAAATGTAAAAACAAGTTCAATCTGCAAGGTACGAAACCAACAGATCAAACTCCCCAACACTTAAGTATTTTCTTGTCCTCAAGAAAACAAAAGCAAATAAAGAAAAGAAACAGAGGAAAGATAACTGAGCTTGAAATTGTATCATAGAAAGATTAGGCTCTTAACATCTATTCTAGGCTTTAGACATCTTTTAATAATCTTAACATGATAATTGAGCAACTTTGCTATTTTCAAGTAGAAACAATCAAAGTTTAGTAGGTTAGAAGAAATACAAATACTAGAGTTCTTTTGATATGACTCCATCAATGCCTAACATAAGTACCTTGATTATCCTAGTATAATACAAACAATTATATTGAGATTATGCAATTGCTACATCCATCCATATATAGAGTCATTTAGGTCATATAAGGCTTTTCGACTTGTAACGTGTTGAGGCTTAGGACAGGTATGATTTTCAAAGAACGGTTAAGTACAAAAGAGGTTACAAAACACGAAGACAGTTTGGCACATTGTATTGTTCCCTATTCTTCCCTTTTATGTTCCACTCCATCTCACCTCCTTATTTCTCCTTCTCTCACCTTCCTTATTTCTCCATTTTTAGGAGATCAATCTAAAGTAATCCCTTTTAGCTAGCCTATGGTACATCATTTTCTTTGGTTTTTCAGTAATATTTCTTTTTCTACTTTTTGGTGACTTGATGATTTTTGTCACACCTCACATATTTTCCTCACTCAAAAGTCTTTGTTTTTCGTTTCTACTCATTTTCTCTTTGCTTTTTCACTATTTTTCTCTTCTTCGGCTAGTCTAAAATTCATACATTATCATGATTTCCCTCTCTTGTTTTAATACTTCCACCGTAATGTGTTTACCTACCCTCAATACATATGGCCATACGTCCATTTTCATGCAAAATAGGACCATAGAAAAGGATTTTACACATTTCACCAAGAAAAAGGGATATACACAAATAATCATTTAAGGCTTAAGAGGCTTATAATATGGCTCATCAAAAAGGTGTCGTAAGGCTCAAAAATGGGTACTAACTGGCAATTTAGAATAGGGATTGGCTCTTTAGCTCTAGATGTGTCCAAACAATGCCTTAGGTCATCCCTAAACAACTCAATATGCACAAATATCAATTTAATCACCTAATCTCAAAATAATCGTTTATCATAGATACTAGCATGCTCATGTCCTCATATTATACACATCATTTGGTATCAATAATACCTTTCTATCTATAAATAATGTATCCTATAGAACTTCAAAAATTTCATGCTTAAAAATGTAAAATTCCTCATTATCATGCCAAATTTATCAAGAAACACAATCAACCTATTATACATGCTCTTAACCAATCACTTGTATTTCTACAAGCTCAAGCACACATTACCAAGACAAATAAAAATAAAAACTATATGCCAAAATTCCTATTTCACCCCCAACACTTTAGAAAACACATTGTCCTCAATGTGTACTCCCATAAGTAATAAAGGAAAAAAGTTACCTAATTGATCGTGAATGCCCTTTTCTTCTCATGGTGGTTACCCTTCTCCCTTTCAAGTTGAGTTCTCGAAATTGTTGTGTCTCCATAATGTAGGGTTCATACAAAAAGAGTTAAGGCATATATACAAAACTAATTTTTAATCCTACTCCTACGAATTATGTAAATTTAGATCAAAAACTAAAACTGTCCAAAATTACAAGTCTCTAAAGTAAATTAATCCAAAACACTTCAATAATCCTTAGAGTCAGATTGAGGATCCATGAGAGCTCTGTCTTTGCTAGAATATGCTTGATGAGTACTCCCACCATGTTGCCTTGCTAGGCTCTTAATTATTGGCTCTTTGGGTGTCGAATATCGAGTTTGGAACATAGCGCCATATTCATCTTTTGTCTCATGGCTTTCTTGCTCCTTATTATCCGAATCAAAGTCCTCATTATCTCCTCCTCCCCCAAACATGCTCAATGGGTAATTTGGAACTAGTAACCCATTAATTCATGCAAATTCTTGAAGAACAAGTCTCGTTTCTTGCATCTAATCAATCATTCCATCGTTCTTGGCTTCGATGCTTCCTTGGCTCTTTTTGGTTTTCACATTTCTTTTCAATGAAGCCGGTACATTCATCTTTTCTTTTCTCCTCTGATTCCACTCCTTGATTTGTTTCCTCTGCAGCTAGACATATTGCTTGTATAGGGAATCTTCGATGATTCTTCGAGTCGGCTTTAGAAATTGTTCATTTTCTTTCATTGGTACGCCCACCTTCTTACATAAGGCTGTTACCAAGTGTGGGAAGAAGAAACAACTCTTTCGGATTTGAGTGTACCATTTCATTTCTTCATAGATCCACGAGCCTACACAAACTTGTTTACGCTGCAAAATGTCATATAATAGAAAAGCTCATAAAGAATTAAAGTTAAAGACATTTTATGCAAGTATAAGTTGTGTAGAGAGGAATTGCATCCACACTATAGCTACCAAGAACATGATGGCTTGGTTGAAGTTGGAGGGTGTGTCAATGTCAGACCTATAGTTCCACAAACCTCACCCCTCTGTCAAGAACTTAATTATCTCCTCCATATCTATATTTTGAAATGAATTAAAGTCCACTTTCTGTACATAATCTTTCTCATAGTAAGGAACATTGTAATAATTGTAGATATCTTTGAGTGACATACGAACATCACAATCTCGAACTACCACTACTCCTAAAGGCTTTCTCGTAACTATATCATCCTTAAAGGATGCATAAAATTCATGGACTACTGGTACTACTACGTTACCTGTTGGAAGAACGCACAATTACTCCCATTGATTGTACTGCACTAGTGGCTATACCTCCTTGTAGAGAATCATGAACGGTTGGAAACCTCGTTCCTAAATGAGAGTCCGTCCTTGTGAAGCCAAAAAGTATTTCTCTATCTGAGCATTTACGAACCGTTCAACATCCGAGTCACTGTCACTCTCTTGCACCATTATCCTCTTTCGGGGTGACATTGCAATCTACAATATAAAAAGTGAACAGTAATGAATAGACTAGTAGAGTTTTAGTTATACCTTTGATGTGTTGCCTTGTCAATGTCGTTTGAATCGGTCTTTGATAATAGAGAGGAGTCTTCTTAAGGGTTTGGTTAGTTTTTAAGGTTTAAGGGAAAAGAAGGAGATGAGAGATTTTTAAGTTAAGAGATCATGAGAGAGTGTTCGAGTGAAGTGATATGTTTAATATATATAGTGGTGGGTATTTTTAAAGTTTTAAGGTTTTTAAAATCGGGTAAAATGGTTTTAAAATGTTGAGTTACAAAATCGTGTCGGGTCAATCCTACAAAAATTATAGAAGATGTCGCGACGTAGCCTAAGTATGTCACAACCAACTTGTCAGTGCCCTTTTTGTCGCGACGTAGATTCTTATGTCGCAAAAAACCAATCAGTCTTTAACTTCCAACAATCTACACCTTATGTCGCATCAAAGTCTCGTCTGTGTCGTAACAGACCCACTAGTTTTGGTTTTTTAGCAATCTGACCCCTTTGTCATAACACACAAGGGGTATGTTGCGTCATAGCATGCTTGGGCATACTTGGAACAGTTCGGTTGCTTTCTCGCGACGTCGAGCTGCCATGTCGTGACAAACCTGTCAGATTCGAAAGAAATACCCTAAAATGAAAATGTTACTAAGTTAGTACGTTAGTGACTATAAATAAAAATTGAGTGTTAGTACTTGTCAAAATTGTCTAGCAAGACAGTTAGTGTGCACTTTGGCACCCACGAATAGTCTGTTCTATCGATGTTCGTCCAGCAACTGTCATGCCAAGCTACTCTTTGACTGCTATCTCTTTCTTGAAATTTTCCTTTTCTTCCTGCATAGATAATTGCTAGCTCCTTTCGTCGATCATACTTATTTACGACGCTTATGAATTTGTACCACCACCCTTTTGCATGATTGCCTTTATCGTTGATCCATTTGTGAAATTCATATGCCTTCGTGGAGTAATAGATGCTCGATTACCTCATTTAGTAAAAATGGTGAATTTACAGCAAACCCATGTGTTGATGTCGCGGCAGCTATTTGTTTCCCTTTGTAATTTCCATCACTGCATTTTGTATCCTTTGGGTCGTGGTACCAATGCAGTAATTACCTCTCCCACGAACGTGTACTTTCTTGCTCCACGTATGTGATTATTATGCTAGTTGAGGACTGCGACTCTAACTCATAAATATTTCCTGTTTTCTATAAAATTTAAAAAATTTTACGTTAGTAACTTATTTGGGGATTTGCTGTACCAGGAAAATATTGTACAAAGTAGCCATTTTCCACTAGAATTCGAATCTTTGATCAATGATATCTTCAACTAATATTTCTTCTATTGATGTGTTTGTAACTGTAATTAGTTGAAGGTCTAAATCCTGGATAAAGGAACCGTTATCTTCCTTTGTAGGGATTGATTCATCATTGGATTGGGGTTCAATTTCGATTTTTACAAGGCTATCCATTTCCCCTTCCAAATGTGAAATCTCGATTTGCTCGGCGGTCCGATTATCCTATTTCTTAAAGAATTCTCTTTTCGTTTCCCCATCTTGCCCTAGTTCTTCTTCTTGTTCCATTTGTTTAGATTCAACATATGCTTCTCTAAGAGATGGATCATCATGTTGATCGGGGATCTAAGCTTCTCCACGGAGTTAACTTAACTCCAATATCAATAATCTTTAATTTTCCCGAATCTCTCAGTCTTCATAGTACTCATCTTCATAGATATCATCATCATAATCATCATACATGAGATCTGTGCAAAAATAATCGTAGGCATCCATGGTTTTAAATATGATGGGAATTAAAGGGAAGTGTTAGATTTGAAAAATAATAAAAGTTGTTAGTAAGGTTAAATCGTATCTATAACCTAAAATTTTCCTAATTATTTTAATACAAAGAAGGAACAAAATTTACTAAAGTGTTTCCTCCCCAGCAACGGTGCCAACAACTTGACCGCCCCCAAACGTACTCCCATTCGACATAGATTTAGCCTTTCCGCAAGTATACGGGTCAGGCTATAAATATAGTATGTTACAATGAAACACTTGGTAGTATTCCGAGGATCGTACCCAAAGAGGCATGAAGAGATAAGATCCCTGCAAAGAGTAAAATTAATTAGTAATTACTTTAGGGATTATAGTACGAAGAGAAATAAAAGAGTTAATTTTGAAGAACATAAAATAAAAGAGAAAATAAAAGCAATATTTGAGATGTAGAAATTCTTATAGATGACTTTGGGGAGATTAGGTTGTTTCCATATGGGTTCTTCAATTGTTGGGTATTGGGGATTTTCCTCCAATCAACTAGTCACTACCCCAGTTGAATCTCTCAATTTTTCGCCAACATAGCAAGTCGATAAAGATTACTTATTGCTAAATGTCACAATCTAAAATAGTTTGGGGAAAAAATGTTCACGGATGGACAATAACAATTTTGGGTTCATTCCTACCTAGATGACTTTCTAGGGTTGTCAGGCCTAGTGTTTCTTCGATGTTCTTCCTTCCTCAAACAACTGATCCGAAAGGTAAAATCCTTGTTAAACAACAATCAAATATTCATACTTCCACTCCCTAATTCCCCAAAATGGAATTAGTTCCCCATGGGTTTCTTGATCATCATAAACACAAATATACATAAACACATATAATTGAATAAGAGAATGAAAAAGAAACTAGAATTGTATTGGCAATCTGTCAGGAAAAATTCCTTCAACATTTATGCGAGTTTCTACAATCTCGTTTGAAACAGAAATATAAAATAAAAGTAAAAACTAAGATCTAGTGAATGGTATCTAAACCCTAGTGCTAAAGGCATATTTAAAGCTTTCGGCCGATCGTTTTCATCAACCTTAGGTCAAATACCGTCCTTCGTGCTTAAGTTGCATTGTGAAGACAAAAACACCCCTCGCTTGATGCAGAGGTGAAATCTGGGGTCGTTGTCGTGACACACAAGAACTTGTGTTGTGAAAAAGCAGGCAATCCCTTGATTCTTCGTTGTTGATCCCTTTGTTGCGACATAAGGCTTCTCTATGTTGTGACGAAGTGGTCAGTATCACTGTGGCTCAACTGCTATTGGTCTTCTACACACTCACGAAGTGGGTTAGCTAATCTTTAGGCCTCATTTGGCCTTGAAAGCACTAAATTGACCTTTTTAGCACAATTTATTCATAAGACAAAACTAACTAAAAATCCATAAACCATAAGGAATATTACTTGATTTAAAGCTCATCAAATGTAAAAACAAGTTCAATCTGCTAGGTACGAAACCGATAGATCATCTAGCAATATTAGATTGTAACAATTCTAAATCAAAAAATATCACTCATGAATTTTTCATCATTTTATAGATTAATGTAAAAGAAGTAAAATTAAAAGTAGAAAAACAAAAATAAAGAAAGAAAATTGTATCTATAACCTAAAAATTTTCCTTATTATTCTACTAAAAACGAAAGAATAAAATTTACTAAAGCGTTGCCTCCCCAGCAATGACGCCAACAACTTGACCGCCTCTAAACGTACTCCCGTTTGGTGTAGATTTTAGGCTTCCGCAAGTATACAGGCCAGGTTGTAAATATCGTGTGTACCCAAATGAGGCATGAGAAAATAGTAAATTAAATCCCTACAAAGAATAAAAGTAATTAGTAATCACTTTAGGCATTATAGTACGAAAGATAATAAAAGGAGTTGATTGTAAAAAGCATAAATAGAAATGAAATAAAGTAAAGAGTTGAGATGTAGAAAATCAATAAACTACTTTGGGGATTTTAGGTTGCTTCCATATGAGTTCTTCAATTGTTGGGTTTTGAGGATTTTCCTCCAATCAACTAGTCACTACCCCAGTTGGATCTCTCAATCTTTCGTCGGCATAGCAAGTCGATAGAGACTACTTATCGCTAGATGTCACACACTAAACCAGTTTGTGGAAAAGATTTTCACGAATGGGCAATACCAACTTTTGGTTCATTCCCACCTAAATGAAGTTTCAAGGTTGTCAAGCCTTGTGTTTGTTTGATGTTCTTCCTTTCCCAAACAACTAATTTGAAAGGTAAAATCCCTATTAAAAAACAATTAGATAATCATACTTCGACTCCCTAATTCCTCAAAATGAAATTAGTTCCTCATGGTTTTCTTAATTATAACTGAAACAAGGATATATAAAAACATATAATTGAATACTCAAATGAAAAAAAACTTTATTTGTATTGGCAATCTGTCGGGAAAAATTACTTGAACATTTATGTGAGCTCTTCAATCTTGTTTCAAACGAAAATACAGAATAAAAACTAAAAGCTAATAAATGGCGTGTTTAAACCAAATGCTAAAGGCCTTATTTATAACCTTGGTTGGCCGTTTTCATTAACCCTAGGTCTGTTGCCTTCCTTCGTGCTTAAGTGGCAATGTAAAGATCAAAACGCCCTTCATTCGGTGCAGATTCCGCGTTCAGGGGTCGATGTCGTGACACATCAGGACCTATGTCGCGACGAAGCCATCAGTTTCTGTGTGAATTTTCATCTTACAAGCATTGTTGCTACAAAGAAGTCAGTCTTCAAAATCTCCAAGTCTTGTCCCTTGGTTGCAACATAGATCATCCTATGTCGTGACGAAGTGATCAGCCTCATATTTTTGTACTTCTTATGGCCCCTTACACACTCACGAACCATATTAGCTAACCTTTAGGCCTTAATTGGCCTTAAAGACAATAAAACAACATTTTAATGCTTAGGTTACACAATTTATTCAAAAGAAGAATCTAAGTTAAATCCTATGAAAACATGAAGAAAATTCTTGATTTCAAGTTCTTCAAGTGTGAAAACTACTTCAATCTGCTGGGTATAAAATCGGCAGATCACGCCTCCAGACGTACTAATGTCTAGAGTATCAATACTGTTACAAAATATATAGAATTTAAGGCAGCACCCACAAGTATACGAGTCAGGTTGTAATATAGTTTGTTTACAATGAAACACTTCTCAAGTATTTTGAGGATTGTAACCAAGGCATTGTAGTTTGGGGAAACCTGTTACCAAACTAATTACGAGAAATAATTATTAATATACTTGAGTCACGAATTAGTAGTGTTAATCAAGAGGCAAGATGATAATAATAAACTAAATAAATGTAACTAAACCTAAATCTACTCTTAGGTTCATGTATCAACTTTTCTTATTCCTTGTTTTGACTACTCGATTTCCTTTTAGCGTAGATTCAATTATTTTACCTAATTAATTATTGATGTAGGGTTCTAATCAATTAACTAGTTGATACCCTGGTAGGATCTTTAGATCTTCCACTATAATAATGAGTCAACAAGAACTACTTATCTTTCGACCTCACAGTTTAAACCGATTTGGGGTTAAGGTGTTCACGAATGGGCCATACCAATTTTAGGTTAATTCTCACATTTATGACTTCCTAGGGTTTTCAGACCTAGGGTTTGTTTCACATTTTTTCTTTCTCAAATAGTTGATCCTATAAGAAAACTCTACCTTCCAATCAATAAATAAAATTCATATAATTGAAACGTGCGAAATATGTATAAAGCATAAATTAATTCTAATCTTTACATAAACATTCAATTAAACAATGTTAAAGAAAGATATGTAAAGAATAGAATAAATGAAAGAGATGTTCATGGATTTATCGATGAAAGCATGGCTCCAGAACAATCTCAACTCGCGAGAGTCTCACATTGGAATAGGATCCCCCGACTATAAGAACATAAAATAACCTAAGTAAAAACTAAGAATGAAAGAAAACACTAAGAATCAAACCCTAAAAATCATGTGTTTAACCTTATTACAATGGCCTTTATATAGGCTCAACTCAGAATATTAAAGTGCCTAAATTAATCTTGAACTCCATAGAGTTTGGTTAGCATAAATACACCTAATTTCCCTCCAAAATGTAGTTAAAACGTGCAAGAATTTTAGGCTGCGCAGGTGGGTATGTCACGACACAAGAAGTCAAAACATAGACATTAGATTCACTCCAGGGCTTTATTTTTGCTTCTGTCTTCGATGTTGCGACATTGGTGTCTTGGTGTCGCGACATAAGCATCAGTTTTGGCCCAAATAAGTATCTTTAGCTCTCAACTTTGGCCTATAAGACCATGTAACCTTATTTAGATATATAAAATGTAAAAAAGAACTACTAGAAAGCATAAATTATTACTTTTAAGTATAAAACCCTAAATAAATACTAAAATGATTTGATTTAACTATTAAACAAGCTAAAGTTATGTGTAAAAAGAATGTAAATAATAATATAATCCATGGCAGATCAGGGAGCCACGCTTTCATCAATAAATCCATGATAATCTCTTTTCCTTATTCTATTATTTATATCTCTTTCTTTACCATTGTTAATTGAATGTTTGTGTAAATATTAGAATCAATTTATACTCTATTTATATTTTGCATGTTTCAGTTGTACTAATCATGTTAATTGATTGATTGATTAATTGATTGAGTTCATTTGGATTGGTCAGATCTGGTGAGTGTTATTAAACCCTAAGATTGACGACCCTAGGAAATCATCTAGGTAGGAATTAACTCAAAATAGATATTGCCTATCATACATCACTTATAAGATTAGTGGTTAGGGAAGGAAGAACTTAAACCCTAGGACTGACGACCCTATGAAGTCATATAAGGAATTAACCTGAATTCGGTATTGCCTATTCGTGAAAACCTTACCCTACCCCGATCTGAACTGTGTCATCTAGAAGTGAGTAGTTCTTTTCGATTAGATAGGATAGTAGAAGGCTGAGAAGCCTTGCTAGGATAATTAGTAGTCAACCATTTAGAACCCTACATTAATAATTAATTAGGTATTGAATCTAGGCTAAAGGAACTCGCATAGTCGAAACAAGGAATAGAAGAAGCCGATACAAGATCTTAGGAGTATATTTAGGTTTAGTTTAATTTATTTAGTTTATTGTTATTATTATTATTATCCTACGCCCAGATTAATACTACTAATTCGTTACTCAAGTAAACTAGTAGTTATTTTGGGTAATTGGCTAAATAGTAGTTTTTCCCAAACTGCAATCCCTTGGGTACGATCCTTGGAATACTTACCAAGTGTTTCGCTGTAAAAAAATTATATTACAACCTGACCCGTATACTTGCGGACACCACCTCAATTCCATATATTTTGTGGTAATATTCATACTCTCGAAGTTGGTTTGTCGGGAGGCTGTCAAGTTGTTGGCATCGTTTTCGGGGTTTGAGATGGTGAAAGTTGTTATTATTTTAATTACTTTGTAAACTAATACTAATCGAAAGACGAATGAGCTAGATAGTGTACTACTTTTTATATTCATTAATTATGTTAGTTTTATTCTCAATTTTTTTATTTACCTTGTTGACTAGAAGATTTAATCTTTGAGAAATTTTATTATAGGTGGCTTAATGATGAGAGGATTTCTTGGGATGATGAATTGAAATACATAACAGATTGGTTGTACAGATCCGTAACAAACCAATAGAGCGATAATAACAGGTGTGAGGACAATTAGTACTCATACAAACTTTTTTATGAGTCGTACAAAAAATACAATGATATGCTCAAACACTTAGATGAGGCTCCTTTTGAATTGCATAAGGTACACCTTTACGGGAAACTTCTAATACGTCCAACTCCAAAATATTATCGAACATGTCAGACATGATGGAACAAAAGAGGAAAATGCTCCAAGAAATATTTGAGGCAATACCTCCAAAGGAAGAGGTCGTGCATGATGTTCCTAACCTTGATCTGGATGACCCTTGTACTATCATTGACCACCCTGAATTAGAAAATAATAGTCAGTAAGAGTTTGGAACAGGAAATCATGAAGATGAATTGAATATGCCTAAAGTGGTCTCTAATCAAATTGATGTAGAAACAGACATAACAATAGATGTAGCCACTAAAATTAGAAGTAAACATTAACATGGATCTTAAACCGATCTTGAATGAAAGTGTAGAAGATTCAATACATTTTCTGGCCATAGTAGAAAAGGTGCTAATTGAAGAGGTCGATGAGTTCGATGAGTTCGATTCATTCTCATTTGATAAGGGAAATAAAGCTCGAGTGACCAAAACTTCATGTAACATGAGGGGAGGAAGTTCGAGGTAATAATACCTCAAAAAAATTTGGGGTTGGCTCGGATTCGATACCAAATGGCTCGTAATGTGGATGTTGTGTCGATCTAAAAGAAGGCAATACCAATGGAATCGACCGAAGGGACTGGTTAATATACATCGACAATGAAACAAACGACGAATCAAAGTGTCGAGAACCAGCTAGAAATTCTTCTATCGCGGCGATAAGGATCATCCCGGTTTTTAAAGAACTTCTATTTCCTACTTTAAATTTTGTTATTTTTATATTATTTTATTTTATTTATTTATTTTATTTTTATTAATCTTAGTTGTGTTTAGTTTTTTTCCCACAATAGGTGTAAATATCTTGGAGTGACAAAATTGAAAAAAAATTGAAGAATCCAAAAATTGGGCTCGGTGTCACGACATCCAAGGCAGAATGCCACCTTGCAACATTGGATAGCCAAGTTCATCCTAATATTTTTAAACGTTCTATTCTTTATTATCGACACTTCTTCTTTTTTCTTTCATTTTTATTTCCTTTATATTATATTTCATATTTCTTGTCATAGTACTTTTTTAGTACTTTTTCGACCGCTTAGAGCACACAAATCCCAAGATTATCATAACAACAATGATTCAACCTACTTAAGGAAGTTTTCTTGTTTGCACTGTAATTATTGTACACCAGGGATAATGTATGTTCTAAAGTGTGGGGGAAAGTACATAGGATTAGTTTGTGTGTTTTTATTGGTGTGATTACTTTGTTTTTAGTTAATCATTTATTTACCAAAAAAAGTGTGCTATTATTTTGGTTGCATGGTGCTTGATTTATATTAATATTGTGAATAGTGATTAAAAATTATAAAGCATGTAATGATTTTTGTCAAGCATGAATTTTTTTTATTGATATGAGATAATTTGATTATTTTAAAGAAATTTGATAAGGTTACTTAGTTCAATTGCATAATAGATTAGTAGTACCTAAGTAAGAATGTTTGATGATGCCATATGAGATATAAGTCTTATAGATAGTCATAAAGACATGAATGTTTGAATTGATTATTATTCATTCGATTTAATTCGGAGCATGAAAGAAATTTTGTATGGTGGGATTCTTTGAGATGACCTAAGACATTGTTTCATTAGCCAGTTCTAAAATGACCATACCGTGATGCTATGAATCCCTACTCTCCTTATTTGAGCCTGATAACTCCTTTTTGAAGAACCAACGAAATTGAAACCCAAAAGCCAAAAATAAATTGAAAACTTGTACTCTTACCTATCATTGGTCCTTTAATACATTATGAAATAGACGTCAGACCATAGATATTGAGGGTTTAGGTAGATACATCACGGTGCTTTCAAAAAAAATATTAGAGTAAAAGGAAGAAACAATGTGATACAATGATTATAGGTAGGGCAAAAATGTGAGAAAAAATCCAAAAAACTCAAAAGTAAAAACGAGAAGAAAAAGTATAGGAACAAAAGCACTGTGACTAAGAAAAGAGTAAAAAGTCAAGTGACAAAACAAAAGTCACAAAGTGAGAGAAAACTCAGTCATTAGTGCCCTAAAACTCGTTAAGCCTGACATAGTTGCTAGTATTATATTGTATTTTTCTACATGGAGTGTTAAGAAAGGTGAGAGAGGGAGACAAAAAGCTGTGAGCTTGGAAGGGACATTCAGGGGGAAGAGAGGGAACATTGTCATGTGCCTCACTATTTTTAGTGTTTGAACCATTTTAAGTCATATCTTTCTTTTAACTCATACCGTCCTAAGCCTCAGAACGTTACAAGCCTAGAAGACTAATGTGACTTAAGTGTTCTCTATGCATAATCTTCCGGAATTGCTAACAATTATGCTTAATGAAAATTTTTATTCACATGATTGTGTTTGCTACATATCTGTTTCATTTATGTTAATGGTGATATTGTTAAACATTTAGTCATAGGGATTACTTCTAATTTGTTAGTAATGGAACTTTGTAAACTAATCCTATTTTACTTTAAAAACTTTTCAAGGCATCGAACTATCAAGATTAAGTTACATGTGCGATAAGAATTGTTATACCTTTAATATTTGACAATCATGTTCGTAGTAGTAATAAAATCCAAGAGACGTCTTTTTATTGCATGCTATGTGTCTAGATTTGGTTTGCTTGAGGACAAGCAATTGAAACGATATATGGAAACAACCTGAAACACAAACGAATTCAAGTCAGATATAAAAATTGAAGAAAAAAATTGAAATAAATAAACTAAGATAAGTAAACTAGAACAATAGAATGATATAGAAGAAAATATGGAAGATATATGGAAAAGATAAAATATGGCATTTAGAAATCCTAAAAGCCTTAGAAACAAGAAGAATTCACAACTCCCTTCAAGCGGCTTTAATTTTCCGTCCAAGAAAGAAAACTTGTCAAGAAAAAATTTGAATATGATCCCTACAGTCTGAAAAGATTGTTAAAACTCTTTTAAAAGCAACCGAAGAAAAATTCTTGAAAAGAAAAATTCAAAGAGAATTTTATAAACATAAAGTGAATAATGAATGAATTAAATTTTTGTGTACAATGTAAAGGTCTTTATACAGGCTAGCTAAATAGATCTAAATAAAACTCTTAAGTAGACTAGAACTAGAACTCTAATTAACCTAAACAAGAAGTAGCTTAAAACTAAACTTTCTTGTTGAAATAAAACTCTTAAATAACTTAAAATACATCATAATTATAAAAATTCAAAATAAAATAATAATCAAATAATAAGAGCTGATAAATATAATTATTGGGCTCATTTGTAATAAAATATTAAGCTTAAAACCCGAACCCAATAAGAAACGCCTAAGCTTGTGGGATCGATTGGGATCCTTGAAGTGAAATGCCCAAGTTTATTAACATTTTCCTCATGGGCTTATCATCGTAGATTGAGAGTTTAGGCCCATGAATAAAATTAGTCCCTTCTAATTAATCCTTGCTCCAAAATTCATCGTATTGAAGCTTCAACTCTTCTTGAATTTTTTTGTGATAAAGTCTTGAACAAAAAAAGTTGAGTTTTGACTTTAGCTGCTTGGATTTGGATCTCGTGATTGGTCCTTGAGGGAAACGAAATTCACCTCTATTATGGCCTTTGAATCGGACTGAGTTGCTCGTATCAATTAACATCAGATAGCAATATTACGAAAATTCGGGATCTAAACCTTTAAAACAAGATGAACTTACCGATTCTTGGCAAGAATAGAGATTCTATTAACGTCAATCACAAATATGATAGAAAAAAATGATTGAATGGAGGATGTTTTAATTCGAGACAGCAAAATAATCAATAACAAGAAAGATAAAAATAAGGTGTAAAGAAAAGAGAGAGAATAAATAGAAGGCTGGAGGGCAAATTCTATTAGGATTTGAAAAGGGACAAATTAAAATTTTAATTAGGAAAAAAAAGATAAATAGATGGTAGAATTCTAATTCTATTGAAATTTTAAAATGTTTGCATTTTCTCTTTCTTTTTTAAGAATGTTTAAGTGAATGCGTTGTTCACAGTGAATCTATAATTTTTTACACCAACATTAACACACAGGTTATAAAGAATTATTTGTTAGACAATATGGAATATAAAATAAATATAAATACAATTTAAATTTAATAATAAATTATTAATTAATAAAAACAAATGAATAAGAATTCTTTACGCATTATTTGTAGATGAATTGAAAACAAAATTTGTTGAGGCCTATATGAACAGTCCCTTTAAGACAGATTCACCCTCTCCTCGGTGCTTGAGAACGTTGGACGTCTATCTTTCAAGATACAGCAATGATCGCCCACCAGAAACAATACGACTTTCAATGAACAAGGCAAATTCTAATCAAGCTTGCCTCTTTCACCAAACTAAAAAAATGGAATTTGAGAAAAATCAAGAACATATTTGAGAGAGCAAAATGAATTGTTTTCCAATTATATGTAAAATGAGTAAAGAAGCAGCCTATTTATAGTGGGAGAATAGTTGAACATTTCAGGTAAATTAAAAAAAATAATGGTTGAAGAGTTACAAAAATTAAAGAAATAGTAGCTGCCTTGGAAACACTAAGGGAAAGTTCTGTTAAAGTGAAAAAAATATTTAAATGGGCCAAAAATTTAGGAGGACCACTAAGGCTCAATCAATTTAGACATTACAAGTCGCCCACGTCATGCGAGTGCATCCCCAACCCGTTTTGGTTTGATCCGCACCCCCCACTTGCGCGAGAGAACGTTGGTTTAGTCATTTACTAACCAACATGTTGCTTCTAGCTTATAAACCCTTCCCATTACCACACTTTTAACAATTTGAGATATGAGGTTTTAAGCACCACTTTTCCTCAACAATCATTTTCATGTAGCTTACTTTATGCATCAATTTCTCATCCATTACTCAACCATTTTGAGCATATTATATACCGTTTTAAAGGTCTCATGGATTAGAATATAGATAATAAAGTTTATTATTCAAATATCCAATTTTACTCATAAATAATATGCCTCAAAGTTTTCTAGTTAACCATTATTTTCTAACATTATTCATAGTTAAAAAATCTCTAACTCTATCCTCTTATAAATCAACTTGAATCTCCTCAAGAGGTTGGTCAAACATGTATAAGTCCACATCATTCGTCAGGGTCATTTTTACAAGTGCATCCGTTACCTGATTATTCTCTCTGTGAGTATATCTCAGAAATCATTTATCTTCATTTGAGAGAATCTCTTGAATTCTACTTACCAGCGATGAATTCGATCCGGCTGACTGGTTATTTCAAAAAATTCTAATAATCTCAAGATTATCAAAATAAATGATAACCTCATCATATCCTTACTTCTGAAGCAAACTTAGACTGTCCAATATATCCCATAACTCAGCAACAAAGACCGAGCACTTCCCCAAGAAACGATTATACCCAATATCCACTTCCTTGTTTTGTCTCGCAACACTCCACCTGCAGCAAACAAATCAAAAACCACTTGTACAGCTCCATCAGTATTGAGATGAAAACACACACCTGAAAGCTATTGCTTTGAATACGAATCCACACCTATCATCGAGTTATCTTTGTGAGCTGAATTTTACTGCTTTGCTTATATTCGACTTAAAAAAAAAGATGGAACTAATCAACATACAATGTAATGTCATTCAATAAACAATGTGAAAAAGAGTTTTGATTTGTTTAACCTAATTACTTGCAGCCATTAATGACAAAAGCCAGTAGGAAAGGCAGATGAAACAAGCATTTCTATTTCTATGCTTCATAGTGCTTGTACTAAACGTCTTTCCATTAGGTTTTCATGCTTGATAGTTAACCGCGCATTATAAATATGAACATCCCCTTGCCTAGTTTCCTGCAAATATTCAATAATCAATTTCAACTCTTTCTCTTGTTCATTTTTTGCAATGGCTACTGACAAGAATCGTTTTTACGATGATTGCTTCATTATCGACTCGGAAAAAGCAAGTTACTTGGATCTTTTGGGTCTACTTTTTTCCTCTAAATTGAAACAAAGAAGATTCATCCACGCTCCGGAGCATCATAACCATCGGTTCCGACGTAGATTGGTCGTCTTCGGCATGGTTCTCCTTCAGAAGCTCCTCGGTTTGGTGAGAATCCCTTTAGCCCTGACAGGGAAAGTGGTCGTGACGTTTCTGAATCTTATAACATACAACGGTGGTTTATTGGGCATCCTACTCAATCTTATCAAAGGTTTCATTTTGTTCTTTTTATGTTTAATATGGTTTGCATGAAAAATTGGTAATCTAAAAGGGCATAATGGTGCAGGGAAATTAGTGTGGCCTGAAAAAGGATCGGCGATGTACAGATCGATGTTAGGAAATGTGGATACTCGCGTTGAATTAGACAAAAACATTAAACCTGGTCACCCCAAATATAAAGCGTTGCTGTCTATGATGGCTTCCAAACTTTCCTACGAGAATGAAGCCTTCGTTAAAAACGTTATCATACAACATTGGAAGGTTTTTTTTCCTTAATTTCATGTCATATTTGCATTTAAGTCAACCATTAATAAAATTCTACATTAACCAAACTTTCCTATCAAGTCTTTCTACCACATTCTAACATTACTTTTTGCAGATGAAATTCTTGAACTTCTACGACTTCTGGAACGGTACGTTAAAATCTTGTAATTTTTTTCATTTTTCAAGTGATAATTATCTTAAACATCATAACTTTTAATAAAATTAGATTATAACATACTTATGCTATGGTGAAAGCATTCATATAATAAATTTATAAAAATTTGATATAAAAATCAAATGTAACTTTAATTGAAATGATAAGGTTTTTTTTGTGTGTGTGTGAATTACAAGGGAGGGTAAAACACTAACAACAACGCGATTAACGCGACTCGAATTCAGACTTCAATCTAGGGCAATGAACACCCTTGATAATCAAGTCAACACAAGGAATTCGAAATGATAAAGTTTTTTTTTTTTTTTTGTGAATCGAAATGATAAAGTTAAGAGAGTGAAATTCATAATTATTTAAATTCAATTAATATTTATTTTTCTGAATTTATTAAACTACAAACATACATAAAAAGCCTAACTTTATTGAATGCTTCAATTGTGACAACTGAAGATGTAAGGATTCTCTACTAAATTTTTTGGTTAATTATTTTCCAAAATTTGTCTATTAACTTCGGAGAAATGTTATGAACTTTCAATAATTTAATTTTTAAATACAATTTTATAAAATTTTAATTAATTAAAATCTATACTACTATATATAAAAGGATGGCTTTAGGGCTTCCTTACTTGACCCCTATTCATTTTCAATTTTTTTACATAATAATATAATGGTTAAATTTCAATTTTAATTTTTCTATTGTTTTGAGATTATATAAGAATAGTTAATTTTCTTAGTTTTAATCCTATACTTCATTTAAATTTGAGATTCAATCTTTACATTTCAATTTTGAAATAATTTGATACCTCAACTTTTAATATGTCCTTAGTTAGTATAAATATTTCATTTCGATTAAAATTTTTATGTGAATTTTTATGAATTATTAGCACTGGTAAAATTATCTATTAAATTCAAGTCTATTACAATGTCATTTTATTATATACATATCAAGTGAGTTTTGTTTTTTTTTTTTTTAATTTCAAATTGTTGCACCAACAAATTTAATAAATAAATTTTAACAGTGTTAACAAATTGACCTATATTTTTAAGCTTGAAAAGTAATGAGACAAAATTCTTGAAAATAAAAATAAAAAAACTAAATTCTAAATATATGAATAGTACAAAAATTTAGAGCATATTACAACCTTTAAATTTCTAATCTATAGTTAAAAAAATAGTTAACCTAACGCGAAACATATGTGAAAATCTTACTAATATTTATAATAGTAAGATCAAAATTAAAAACTTCGAATTTAAAATAAAAATCAGCTATCACATTTTTAATCCATGAAAGGAAATAGTTTTTATCGCATAATTTGCAAATTGTTTTTACTTTCAAATCTTTTGAGATTCAACATCTCAAATTCAACTTAAGGCCTAAGGGTAAAGAATAAGATAAGCTTATACAATAAAAAGATTAACAAAATATTAAAATGTTGATTTTAATTGAACTAATTAAATCGGTTAGAAGGTTGAATATTTGATTTGTTTTCTTATATAATAAATATTCGAATCTAAATTATTTTAAATGAACATCCGATTAATAGACCACAATTTAAGATCTCTAATTGGATTTTTTAACATGGCTTACATGTTCTACGGTCAAGGAGGTTGGTTTTCTTTTATATTTTCTTCAATCCTAACTTCGCGGTGTGTTGGACAGATTTCGAAGGACGAAGAACAACCCAAGCTTTCATGATGCAAGACACACAGTCTAACCCAAACTTGATAGTGGTTGCATTTAGAGGCACCCAGCCATTTAGTGCCTACAATTGGAAGACCAACGTTGATATATCTTGGTATGAGCTTAAAGACATGGGTAAGGGGAAGATCCATAGTGGTTTTATGAAAGCTCTAGGCATGCAAAAGACCAAGGGTTGGCCTAAAGAGATCCAACAATCCAGTCACCATCACCAACATCAATTTGCTTACTACACTCTCCGACAAAAGCTGAGGGAGGTTTTGCAAGAGAATCAAGATGCCAGGCTTATAGTGACAGGGCACAGCTTAGGTTCGGCATTAGCAGTACTCTTTGTTGCTGTCCTAATGTTACATGAAGAGGAATGGTTATTGGAGAAATTGGAAGCTGTTTATACCTTTGGGCAGCCTAGGGTTGGGGACCCTAAGTTTGGGGAATTTATGATTGACAAGTTGAGGAAATTTGATGTGAAATATTTCAGGTATGTTTACGGCAATGACATGGTGGCCAGGATTCCCACTGATGATGACACCTTCCTTTCCAAGCATTTTGGACCCTGCTTCTATTTCAACACCCTCTATAATGGGAAGGTAAGTGCCCTACTTTTAATTCGGAAAAATCTCTTTGATACATGAACTTTGATTTGGTCTAATTATATACATGAAACTTTAATTTTGATTCAACCATACACATTTAATGAAATAAATATATCAATTTTTTTATATTTGATAAATATAATTTTCTATGTATGCAATATTTAAACATAAAATGATGCTATATCAATAATTGTGATAATAATTTGTGAGAATTAGATTAAATCAAAATTTTAGGTATAAAACTACACATTAAGCTAAAGTTCATATATAGTTTTTTGGATTTATCCCTTTTTAATTTGAAATAACTCTCGTATACTTCTACAACTTCTTAATAGAAATGTTTATAGATCAAGTTTGATCGGATTTTGTCCAAGTCTATATATAATATTAATAAGAGCATCAAATTTTATCTAAACTCACTAATATTTAAAAATAGTTACCGAAAGTCCATTTAAACTTGCCCCATATATATATATATATATTAATTTTAAAATATAATTATTTTATTAAATATGTGATAATTATATATCTTTTACTATATTTTTAATAAAAATTATAAACATAAAAATTAAAATATTTGTAATATTTTCATTGTAGTATAATATATTTAATTTTCATATCATATAAATTATATAATATATAAAATAAAAAAATAACATACTACAAACTTGAAAACGGGACAAGTCAAGCTTAGACTTTAAATTTTAAAGCTTGAGTCCATATTTTAAATGATTTTAATTTTTTTTAAAAATCTTTTTCGATTCTAGTATTTTTATTCAAATCTTTTCAAATCATAGGAAACCGATTCGATTATTGAGTAGCCTATCCCAAAATTATAGATTTGAGAACAATAGGAATAGGAGTAGGGATGGGTTTGAGAATAAAATTTTGAAATGCAGGTTTTGCAAGAGGAACCGATCAAGAATTACTTCTCTTTGCTATGGGCGATACCCAAGAGGATGATTGCAGCTTGGGAGCTTTTGAGGGCTTTCATTCTTCCCTACATGAAGGGTCCAGAGTACAAGGAAAACTCGGTTATGATAATGATGAGGATAATGGGATTAGCAATACCTGGAATGTCAGCTCATATGCCTCAAGATTATATCAATTCTATCCGACTCGGAACATTGCACTCGGTTCACCAACATAAAAGAGATTGAAACCTATTTCAATACTCATAAACCTCATTATTGGCAGATATGAATTACAATAAGGATATATTCCATGAACATGTATAAAGATATAAGGATATAGATATGTGAAAACAGATTTAGTGACTGGAAGATCTTAACTACAACCTAGGTGATATTTATAAGAAAAAAGAAAGATGTAATTAATGCATGATTCTTTATGGAATTCAATAAAAGTAAATAAAGCGATCATTCGTAATTATGAATATTGTGAAAGCTTCAATTGTCATATATATTTAGAAGTTTTACCAACGAAACAGAGGTAAAAATGTCATAAAGGTTCTTATACTAAAAATCAGATTGTATTTTGTTTCTTTTGTTCAAAAAAAAGGCAAAATTGTTCCTATATGTTAAATCAAAGAGCAAATTAGTTTTCTTTTTTGTTAAAAATTTCATTCATTTGTACTGTTAAAACCTGACGTGACTAATAGAATAATAAAATTGTGACACGTGACATGCCACGTGTACCTCATGTTGACGTATATGGACCAATTTTTAACAGAAAAAAATGATGAACACCCCACGGCCTAACAAATGTCCAAAACACTTAAAAGAAGGAAGAAATCAAATGGAAAACTCAACACTTGATTTATTTTAGTGTGTATAATACATAGAACATAGGTCTTTATATAGAAGGTTCTACTATCCTTATTTATCTAAGCAATGTGGGATATGAGAGTCATAATCTATTTGTCTTTTGTTCTTAGACAATGTGGGATTCATTCTTACTAACAAACCACTTACACTTATTTTCCAATAAGTTGGTGTTGATATTTCAACACTCGCCCTCAACACTATTTTTTTTGTGTATCATGCCCGTGTCAGCAAGAGCACTCTTCTTCTAGCCTGCAATGTTGATGTCTACAAACATCAACCCTTCCTTGCCATCCCTCTTGGCAGGAATGAGTACCATCGAATTAATCATCGATGTTTTCTTTTTAACAGACTTCCCTTCCTTCGGCTCATCATTCCTTTTGATAGCCGAAAACGAAGATAACTTTGAGCAGTTCTTCTTCATATGCGGTCCTCAACAAAGGTAGCATTTCAACTTACTTCTCTTCTCTTCTCTTCCGGGTTGTTAGGTCTCCACTTCTCATGTCGTGGTTTCCCACCGTCGCTACTACTACCACTGCCATAATCGCTATGTCCCATATCATCTTCCTCATGGTCTCCCCCACCATTGCCCTTCCCATTGGGCTTGGAAGATTCGAACATTTCTTTACTCAGATCAAGTTCCACTAAGGACTCTGCCACCATCATGGCTTTGGTAAGTTCTTTGACACCTTGGCGTTGCAATTCTTGCTTCAAGCATGGTTTCAACCTATTCGTGAAAGAGAAAAATGATTCCTTCTCTCTCAAATCAGAAATCTGGAGCATGAGTTCACTAAACTCTCGCACATACTCCCTAACCAATCCTCGTTGCGTAAGCCGTCGCAACCTTGCTCGAGCTTCATCCTCGACATACTCTGGGTAAAACTGTGCCTTGAATTCCTGTTGGAACTTTACCCAAGTCTCAATCTCGATCCCACCACATTTCGCATCTGTGGACTTACGTCGCCCCCCATAACAAAGCAACGTCAGTAAAATACATAGCAGCAATGTTTACCTTTGTAGCATCATCCCCGATGCTCATCGCTCGGAAGTATTGCTCTATTACCCAAAGAAAGTTGTCCACTTCAATTGTGAACCTTACCCTTTTAAACCTTTTCGGTTTGGGCGTATTCATTGCCTGTTGCTTTGGCGTCGAAGCCAACATTCCATTACCCAATGCAACCTTGTAAATCCTGAGCTCCCCCTTAAGCTCGGTGATTTCTTCCTTCAAGGTTACTACCATTGTCTCAAGAGCATCATCCTTCCTCATCATCTTGTTTTCTAAGGAACCAAGAGTATCTCATACGTACTCTCTCAGTTGTTCCTTTATGGATTGCAAGCTACTTGGGAGTCCCTCCTCGACTTTATCAAGCTTCTCCTTGACGTCCCCTATGGACTCTTCAAGAGTGACCACTTGATTTTCCAAAGCTGACAGTACGTCCCTCGAATGACTTTGTGTTTTAACCGTCCCACGGGTCTCCATTGGCTCACTCTGATCAGCTTTTTCTACTATGGCAGCGTTAGAGTATTTGGGATTTAGCCTTGTTGATCTTCTTAGTGATGTTGGTTCTTCTATTCCACTAGGCTCACCTTCTTCGATCGGTTGGTAGTGAACGCTAGTTTTCCATAGACTTTGAGTTTCACCTTCTTCTCCCTCATCGTCAACAATTTCATTTTCATCTAGACTCAACTGAACTTTAGAAGACTGCAATGCTCTTTTGAGAGTACCGGAGTCTCGCAATAACTCTTTATCTCCAGTCATATGGTTCGAACAACCCAAGTCAATTGTCTAAAAATTTTCATAATCAATTGTACCTGGTGTTGTTGCCATAAGAGCTAGTTCTTCCTCTTCTACTGCAAAGAATGCTTCTATGTCCCATTCTTCTTCACTTTTGGAAGTAACGACATTACTCTCTACGGATTTTTTCTTTGAACAATAAGCTTTTGACATGTGACCCTTTTTTCTGTAGTTTTAACACTTTCCTTCAAACCTTTTACTGTTGTCGTGGTTTTTGGAACCTCCCCCTTCACGAGAGCTCCTTTCTCCTTGATTTCTATTGAATTCGTCATTATCACATTGCTTGAAGTTTTGCTTGCCTCTAATGGTGTAAAGGGCCTCTTCTTCATTTTTCAACGAGACTCCTCCCATTCGTTTAACTAAGGCTTCTTGACTAGCTAACAAATTTTCAAACTCTACAAGTGATGGTTGAGTTTACCATCCCTGTATAGTAGTAATAAAGCTCCTGAACTCTGGTTTTAAACCATGGACAATGATTCGTTTCATCTTGATATCACCAATAGGAGTTGTTGGATCCAACTCAGAAATCTCTCGGCATATCAGCTTTACTTTGTGAAAGTATTGTTTGATCGTCATGTTATCTTGCTTCATAGACAAAAACTCACTCTCCAAAAGTTGAAGCTTCGTATCATTCTTCTTAGAGAACAACTTGGTGAATGTTTCCCAAGCTTTATTTGGGGTTTTGGCATCATGAATGTGTTCTAACATTTCTTCCTCCACTGTTGTCTTCAAGGTGTACATTGCCTTGCCTACTTTTATCTTCCATTTTCTTAGTGCGCCACTCGCATCCTCTTCTCTTGGTTGCTCCATTTCATTACCGTTGATAATCTCCCACAGATCTTGTCCTTGCATATATGACATCATGCAAGTTGACCATGTATTGTAGTTCTCGTTGTTAAGCTTCCTCATTCTACTGACAGCATGTAAGTCAATCATTGTGCCGATAAATGATCCTCACAAAACTACACGAAATAGTGAAAGTATGTGAAAATTACACTAGGTAAGCTCCTAGAAAAGAGATGTGGATTACATGGATCACTTAAATACCAAGTCTTTCCTCGCTAGAACTTTCCTAGACATGCACTCTCACACTGCCACACTTATAGGCAAATGAGCAACCAAGCAACATTGACAACTTATTTTCTAATGTGGAAGATCAGACTATACTGCAACCACAAAGAAAATTAACACGTAATCTAGCTCTGATACCAATTGTTGAACACCCCACGGCCCAACAAATGCCCAAAACACTTAGAAAAGGAAGGAAGAAATCAAATGGAAAACTCAACACTTGATTTATTTCAGTGTGTATAATAAATGGAACATAGGTCTTTATATAGACCCAAGGTCCTATTATCCTTACTTATCTAAGCAATGTGGTATATGAGATTCATAATCCATTTGTCTTTTGTTCCTAGACAATGTGGGATTCATTCTTATTAACAAATCACTTACACTTATTTTTCAATAAGTTTCTATTGATATTTCAACAAAAAATGAATGAAATTTTTAATAGAAGGATCGGTTTTCTCTTTGACCTAATGTACAAGAATTAGTTTACCCATTTTTTGAGTAAAGGGGAAAAATTACAATTTAACTCCTAATACAAGGACTTCCATGATACTTACCCAAAACTGAAATGCTTTCTATCTATAACTCGTGAGAAAATAACAAAATAAAATTTCTATGGCTTGTTATTCATCAAGAGGAAGATACATCTTAAACGCCAATAGATCAAATACATAAAGTAGCCTATTTACTTGGGATGTTGAAGTGTCGATTTAAATAATAAAAATAGGTAATGTTTTTAGCAAGTGCAGTTGTCATGGGTTGCGAATCAAAACTCGTGACCATTGCACACAAAACGTCTCATGGAGGTCAACTGATTAAATGAGGCTTATTTGACCCGCTTGAACTGGCCTGACTCGTGGAACATATAGAGAAGCCTATCTACTTGAAGCCTTGGTGGAGTAGTGAAACACTTTAGTAAAACTAGAGTTACCAAAGTAATTAATGTAAATCCTCAAGGATAAAGATGTATAGAGTTTAAATCTCTTAAAACTCTCAATTGTAGATAGGCTCTAATCTTGACCGTCGATGTAACTCAATTTGTACAATTGGTTTTGGGGGAGCTCAACTATAAATAGAAGCCTCCCCCTTCATTTGTAATCATCCATTGAATCTCATTGTATTCTATTCTTGAGTTAAAGAATATATTTGAGAGCATTTACTCAAAAACTTGGTGTGCATTGCTTTCTTATGGCTTTTTTAATTCTCTCATTATTGTTTCACTTTTGAGTTGCTTCCGCTATACTTTTCGATGCCTTAGAGAATTTTTGAGAGAATTATCATTTTACGAGAGTTAGGCTGACTTAGGTGGGCTTGAAGCAAAGAAATCGTCAAAGGTCGCACGGTTTGCTAGACTAAAGTTCGTGATAGTTGGTATCTGAACCAGTGTTTGAAGGCACCTGATAACTTTAAAATATAAACTTATTTTCAATATGTTTAAGCTCATATTTCATGGAAATTTCAAGTGATTTCTAACTAATTTCCATAGTTTCCCCTATAACTATTTTTCATAAAAGTAATCTTAGGAAATTATTTATTTTTACAAATTACTATGCTAAATTCATGATTTTTCATCTATTAGGTGTTTAATGAAGACGGTGGACAAAAATAATGAAAGTTGACAGATAAAGGCTCAATGCCACAACATTAGTCCAACGGTTTGGGCCTTAAGAATCCACATGCATGGACGTCCATTGGAGCTTCATTTGGGCCTAATCTTATGTCCACCCCAATGTTGGAGGAGCTTGATAGATTTTGTGACCTAATAAGAGCCCAAACTATATGCACATGGAAAGGAAGGAAGAAAAATTCAAAGGTGAAAGATATGATCTTCAACATCCCAACCACATCCCTTGATTTAAGGAGAAAACTTACCACCCCTTGAGGAGTGCATGAGGATGCTACCTACATGGAGGAAAGTAAAGGAATCAAAGATAAAAATAGCAAGGGAGTTGGAGCTCAAACTAATATAAAAAAAAGGAGCATTCATTTATTGAAAACACACAATTTCCTCTACAGAGTAAGAGAGCAATTTCACAAGTAAAAAGCAAGAGAGTTTTGAAAATAGCTTGAGAAAGCATCGTTAAGAGTGAAGCAAAGGGAGAAAGGAGGAGGAGAATCGTGAGCCACCACAGAGAACCACTGGGAATCACCTACAGTTGCTTCTTTCTTTTATCTGTTTTCTTTGTTCTTGTGTTGAAAACATGATTGCATATGGTTTTTGTGTTTTCTCTTTAATTATGATGACTTAATCTTGTTGATGCTAGAATGGTTATGCAAATTTAGTTTATATTCATTGAAGTTTTGATAGAGATGTTTTGTGCATTTGGTAGTTTTACTCAATCAAGTACTATCATGATCATACTTCTTAACACATATGTGATGTTGGTAAGTAATTGAATTAGTAAATCAATCTGAAAAGATGGTTATTAATTGACACAATGCTTGATTGGTGCTTGTTTAATCATGTGTTAATTAAATGTGGAATGGTATCAAGGGATATTTATTACCTTGCATAACCCTAGGATTAATGTGATTAAACTTGTTTCAACATAGACATATCACTGTTACCTCACTTAATTCTTAAGAACGATGCTTGGAAGAGTAATCTTAAAGTTAGACTCTACATAGACATATGAGAAGAGATTAAGAGGTTAAGCTTAGGCCTTCGAGAGAAGCCAAGCACTCGTAAAACCAGGGTTAGTAAATCACCAATTCTACCACGGTCAACTTGTAACAATCTTTATCATTGTTTTAATGAATATAGGTTAAAGGGTATTAACTATTCTATTCCTTCATGCCATTGTAGTTAACTCTTTTTATTTGCTTATTATTCTATGTTGTTAAGTTGTGCTTTCATCTAGGTTAAATTTAGTTTAGTTAATTAGCACATCTTTTAACCATATCTTTATTGTTTTCCAAATTGAAAACTAAATTTCACAATTTTTGGTTGCACAAAGAGTCCTTCTAGAGACGATACTTTATTACTTATTATGATTGTGTACACTTGCACATCACTCAGTTAATTCGCGACAAGTTTTTGGCATCGTTTTCTGGGGCTGTGTTTTAGACATTATTTGTGAAATTGAAATTTTGCAATTTGGTTTAAATTCTTTTGTTTTTATTTAAGTTTTCTTTATTGTGTTTTTTCTCTTAAGTGCCAATAGTTTATGAACATAGATCGAATTATCGATCTACTTCTTATTGACCCTGAGATTAAACGAACCTTCAAACATAGAATAAGGGAACGAGTAGCCCAAAGACAAGCTACGAAAATGGATCCTAAACAATAAAATCAAAATCAATGAGTTGTTTACAACTCTCATAAATCAATCATTATTACTGATGATAAAGACCATGTCCTTCGTTAGTATGTTTTTGGATTGCTCCGTCTGGTCTACATTTCTTTCTAAAATATCATTCATTACTAATAGGTTACAACCTTTAGGCAAGTCCACTAACTCCCAAATATGATTAGACATAATAGATTCGAGCTCGTCGTTAATAACATTTCTCCAAAAACTAGCATCAATTGATTTTACAGCTTTATCATATGTTTTTAGATCCTCGTCTATTAGGAAAGTATGAGCAACAGAATCACTTATTGAGTCTAAGTCAACAATTGCAGTTATAAAATAAGTAAGGAAGTTAAGAACAAAACTAGTAGGAGTTTTCTGTCATTTACTCCTCTTATGTTCATCATCATATTAAGCATCCCTAGCATATTTACTAAAAGAGGAAAAAGCATGTTCATCTAACTATATGTCATGCATTATAATAGATTTCTTTAAAGGAAAAATGTTTTCGAAGAAAACATCTCTAGATTCACAAATAGAATGATCATGTAAGGTCATAAATCTATATGTCACACTGTTTAAAACATAACCAATAAAAATTGCATCAAAAGTTTTAGACCTGATTAGGGGCATAACCTTTCCATAATTTATATGGGGTGCAGTCTAACATTTTATGAGTCACCTTGTTAAGAATGTGGTTTGTAGAAAGTTCGGCCTCCCCACATATTGTCAGACAAACTAGAGCTTAAAAGTAAGGCATTCATCATTTCTTTTAAAAGTTTTACTCTTTCGTTCAACTTTGTCGTTTTGTTGTGGAGTATAAGAGGCAGTGGTCTCATGTATTATGTTATGTTTCTCACATAATTATTTTAGGAAATTAGTGCTATATCCATCGCCTCTATCGGATCTAACTCGTTTTATTCTCTTATCAAGTTGATTTTCTACTTTTTTGTAAAGAATAAATGATTTATCAGCTTCATCTTTCGACCTTAGGACATAAACCTTTGTGTACCTATAAAAATCATCTACAAAGATAATATAGTGGTGTTTTCCTCATTTACTCTTTGTGTTTCTAAAATCTACTAGATCTATATGAATTAATTCTAAAAGTACAATCTTCCTATCAGCAACAAGTTTGAAGTGAGGTTTAGTATGCTTTGATTCAACACAGATTTCACATTTATTAAAGTTGTTATCTAGATTAGGAAGTAGTTTCATATCTTTAAGCATTTTAAGGGAGTGAAAGTTCACGTGCATGCCACATATCGAGAGACTCAATAGAGTAAGCAGAAGTAGAAGCATTAGACATAGTCTCGATCACAAACAACCCTCCACTCAAGTAACCTTTTCCCACATAGTTTCTGTTACGAGAAAGTACAAGTTTGTCATATTTAAAGACTATTTTAATACCTACCTTATTCAGAAGTCCACCGCTAATCAAGTTTTTACGTAAAGCGGCAACATACAAAACATTATTTAAAGCAAGTATTTTGCCAAAAGTAAGCTTAAGTAAAATCTTTCAATTACCAAGTACTTCTAAACTGCTAGAATTAACCATGTAAACTTGTTCACCTTCGACAACATTCTCAAATTCAATGAACATCTCCCTATTGGCGCAAAAATGTTTAAAAGCACCTGTATCTACTATCCACTCAGTGTCATTTTTTATCAGGTTGACCTCCGATACCACAGCGGCAATCACCTCATTTGGATCTTCAATTAGGTGCACTAGTAGTTTGAGTTTGGATAGATTAAAGACGTATTTGTTAACGATGAGAGACATTGTTTCTACACTAGTAAAGATCGTTTTTAAATTATTGGAAAATTACTACTGCAAAACAAAAATATTAGCGCTAACAAGTAAAAATAATAAAAGAATAAATAAATAGTACATCAAGAAGAACCACTGCCTTAGAAGTGATTTCGCCTTAATCAGTATAATCAAAAATGGGCGTCTCCCCCAATGTTAACATAGTGCTTTCAAATTCGTACACTCGAAGGAGGAAAATAGAACTCAATTGGTATTGTTTTTTTTTCAAATTTACGAGAAATAAGATCAACATAAGTTTAAAGGTGGTCAAAAAATTTGGCCGGAAAAACCACACTAAGATCAATTCTCAAGAAAATTTGAAGGGATTATAGATGATTTCGCTTAAAACTCAAACTCTTAGACAGAACTTCATCTAATGTAAATTTTAGTAAAATAACAAAGCTTTTAGAAAAAGAAGAGTGAGGGAGACGAGAACAATGATAGAAGCTCTATTTTTTGTTGTGTGAAATATGAGGAAGATAACATCCTATTTATACTCTTAGCTAAAGAGCAAAAGAGTAAAACATAAGGGTAAAAAGGTTTATCTAATGTTTGTTTTTAAAATTATTTAATTTTTAGCATTTTAAATTAAAATATAACAAGTTACAAACACTGTATTTGCGATGTTGGAGCCCAATTTATTCGATCCAAGACAAAATAAAACAAAAAACAAGTAAAAATAATAATAATAATCCTTTAACTAAAGTCAAAGTCCTTTTACAACCCAATTGCCTAAACTACCCAAACCTAAATATCAACAAATCCAAACCCATTTACCTAAAGCCCAAATTTACTAACCCTAAGCCTAAAACCCACACAAGCCCACTATCCTAAAAAAAATCAAAAACCCTAGTTCAACCACTATTCATCAATTGCCGCTGCCTTGCCCACACTCGTGCCACATCAACCACGCATTCCCGAGGTCACCCACGCCTCTACCATCACCCTTCTGAGACTTTTCCATCATGCCTCTGCCACCACGTCCTACCATCGCTGAAAATGCTTGCAAAACAAAAGAAAATAAAGACAAAAGGAAACACAACAAAGAGAAAAAAAAATAAAGAGATATGATTATTGTTTGGCAGTAAAAGCCACAAGCAAACCTTTGTAATGTTTTTACGAACTCATTGAAATAAAAACGAGAAACTTCAAAGGTGGTTCACTATTTTTTAATACATATATTTATTTATATATATATATATATATATTGAAAATAAATAATGAAAAAGGGAAAGAGAATTAGGATTCTTACCTTGTTCTTGCGCCATCGCCGTTCTGGTGGCTGAGGCTTGCCCTCGATGATGGGCAATGTGTCGCGGTAATAAGGAACCCCTCCTAACCCATTAATGTTCATGTAGGGGGATTTCGAAAAACAAAAAAAAAAGTTTTCCCTTTCGGAAATCCTAAAAAATCGAAACTTTTCAAACGTTTTGGGGATCCTAGGGTTAGATTTGGGTGATTTTAACCCCAGATTTGGTATCGGGGTTAAATAACAAAGCAAAGGGATTTTTGTGGTTTTTTCGACCACCAGGGACGACGGTCGCCATTGCCGATGAACAGTGGCCGTGGTGGAGGTGCGACGAACCCCTAAGCCGACCATGAGGCTCTAGAGATAAAAAAAAAAGGGAGGAAGGAAGATTTTTTTAAAAAAAACCAATGAAAAATGAATTTTTTTTAAAAAAAATTAGCTTTTATAAACCTAGCCAAACGACGTTGTTTTGGTTTAGGTTTAAATACCCCAAAACACGTCGTTTTGCTGACCCAAACTGTTCTCCTATTCGGACCTTGAGGGTCCGTGTGTTTTCATTTAATGGGCTATTTATGCCCCTGGTGCTTTCGCATTTTTTCTTTGTTTCAATTTTGTCCTTTGATTTATTTTTTAATTTATTACAATTTTACCCTAAAATTTTCTTTCTTTTACATTTTGGTCCTTCGACTTTGGGTGCATTTGTGGTTGACACGTGTAAGAGTGCAAGTAAATTGCCCATGTGGTCCTCGCACCATTTGCACATCTTGATTTAACCCCAACTGTTTCTTTTTTTTAAAATTCATGCTTTAAACTTCATTTTGGTTTTAATTTAGTCCTCTTATTTTATTCTTTTTAAATTGGCCCTTCATTCTGTGTTATTTTTTTATTTAATCCCCTTTCCTTTTTTTTCCCTTATTTATTTACTTGTATTATTTTATTTATTTTAGTATTTAATTCTTGCTTGTTTATTGTTTGTATCTTATCTTTATTTGTTATTTATTTCATATTATTTTAATTATTTGGCTTTTATTTAATTATTTACTTTATTTTGCCCTTAATTTAATTATGTTTGATTTTATCTTTTGTTTCATGATTATGATTTTTATATATTTATTAATATTGCATCCTTAATTAATGTGCATTACCATTTTCGTTACAATTATATTGTTATTTCATTTGTTTTTGTTTTTATTTTTATTAATTTTTTTGTAATTTGAACTTGATTGTATTCATTTGATTTATTCCATGCATGTTACTCTTTTATTATTTTTCTATTTTTTTAATAAATAAAAGAAGGCAACAATTGTCTTATTACATCAATGCCTTACATAAGGTAATCCCAGTTTATCCTCAAGTAGCTGACTCTAACCTAATCTAACCCGATCCATAAATATCTCTAGTAATAACATAAACTCTACGAATAAATATCTCTACAAATAAAACAACTAGAAAATGATAAGAAGAAAATCTGTAAACAAAAAGACTTACTCTCTAATGAAATATCTGAAATGAAAGAGAAAACCAAAATTTAATACTGCCACCTAAACCAGATGACAATCAGCACCACAGCATCGTAAGATGATTCACTTCGAAAACTTTCTGCTAAGTTCCCATGCTATGCATCAACTATAGAAATGAATTATGCATACTGCATGTATGAAGCAGATAAGAAAAAGACACACTGGATTACTTCAATTAATAAGAACCAACAAGAGGAACTCTGAGATTCTGAAATTTACAGATATTGTTTAATGAAACCATGCATGTTGTCCATAAAAATATACTACCAATATTGGGTTTTCTTTTTTTCTACTGTGCACTTATTTCATCTATTAAGATCTAAAAGAAATATCAACCACTACCCTTTGACTTAAATATGTACAACTATCTGCTAACCAAGAACCACAAGCACAATGTTTTCACTTTACCATGGACCGCTCTGTGTTCTTCGCAAACATTGCTTCTTAGGTCCTTGCTGCATGTCCATCTCCATGACCTGATTTTTCTGCATTTCCATTAATTCTGCCTGCAGCAACCAAAGTACAGTCAATGAGCAAATGCTGATATGGGTGCACAGAAACAAAGAAGGGGAAGAACATACGTGTTTCTTCCGCAATTCTTCATTCTCCTCTTTTAGCTTCGCAACTTCTGCTTCCAATTCCGTAGTATAAGCCTAACAGATCATTAAAAAGTGAATGCCATACGAAACATCAAACCATAATACTTGAGCACACACCATAAGTTTACCAGTTATTTAGGATAGAACCGTTTTAATTCGCCATGTTTATAACAAAATGAACTAGGTCAAGGAATGTCCACCTTAATCTATTGATTCTCATAATATCATACAGCTTCGTACTTCTCATGTAGAAACAAATGCTCTGTTACGTCGCAATATGAATCCTTATAACTTCTCATGAACTTGACTTGTCAAAATCTTTCTTCTCATGTCAGATTGCTATCAAATTACCATACTGCCGCACAATCTTTCATGAAGTTTGAGATGCAGGCATGCAGCATGTCATAGATGATAAGAGCACAAGGTCAATGGTTTGTAATACTCATTAATCCGTAATAACTGACGAAATTGGGTTATCATGTTGCTTCAAGTGCATTAATACAAGAGTTCAAAATCTTATGCAGACTGATATTATTGAGTTCAAAGATGATTAACAATGCATATTCTAATTTGCCTATCTTTACACTAGAATGAAGTAAATAAGACATATAGTCACCTGCTTTCGAGCTCGAGATCTTGAAGCAGATTCTCTGTTTTTTATCATTCTCCTTTGCCGCCTCTCGGCAACCTTCTCCACAGCACTGCATTTCCTACCCATAGAACTTCCATTGAACACAATAGGAACCGGCGAGACAGAGGAAGTATCTGCACTACTCTTCCCTATCCCATCTGAAGAGAAGTGGCTAGCAGGTGATCCAGTTGCAGCACTTACTGGCCCTCCTAAACCAACCATCCCCATCTTTCCACCCTGGATAAGACCATTAGTTGGTCCCTGATCCCCCATCCCAGTAATCCCCCCTCTATTTCCAGGACTCCCCAACTGACCACCACTTTGTAAAGGCATCTGAAATCCAAATCCTACAGCAGGTTGCCTAGGAAAAATTGGTTGTTGCTGCTGCTGCTGAGGTAACTGGTGCTGGTTTGATTTAACTCCATTAACATTCAAAGGAAAATTAGAAGCCTGAAAACCAACTTCAGAAAGCCTATTTCCCATGAAATTTGGAGTTCTACTACCTTGTTGAAACCCATCAAAGAACCCTCCATTAACATTATTAACCTTCCCAGCAAATTGGGTGTCCTCTCTTACCACACCAGCCTTCACCAAGAACTCTTCCAAAGTCATCTCCCCTAATGTTTGCTGCCTTTGGGGCATATGATTAATCCCTGCTGCAGTTCCAATCCCATCTTTCCCTATTGAATACTCCCTTGAAATATCTTTCCAAACCTCATCAACAGTCTTCTGGCTCAGCGTCCTTGGCAAAGTCAAAGACCCTTGCCTTTGTAACCCTCCATTTGCGTCCAGGCCACCACTGTAAGAAGCCATTGTTTGAGTTTCTTCAGCACTCCAAATGTTCTTCAACAACTCATCCATATTCATCGACCCAAAATCTTTGCCTATTCCACCCATAGTGCTTTGAAACTCATCAAAGGTTAGAGAATAGATCGATGGCTGTCTACTTAACAGAGTATTCCCACCGCCGTCAGCTGGTACCGTTTGGTTACTTCCAAAGTTCTTCAACTTCATGTTCGCCGCCATTCAAATCTGGATAAAACAGTGTTAACAAATTTGGCCCCAAAATTAAAGATTTCTATGTGTTTTTTTTCAAAATTTGGGACTTTCAGGTTTTCTATAAAAACCCTTTTAATCAAGATCAGAAAAACTAAGAAGAACAATCAAAACATAAACATAAAAATTGAATGTGAAAAACATAAACTTTTTCATTGGTTAAGAAAAAAAACCAACCAAATCCCAAAAACACAAACACAATAAATACAGCAAAAAAGTTTATTAATTCTCCAAAAACAACACAGACGACAGCAAAGAGAAGTATGGGCAAGAACTACACAATTTTTTTTAAGCAAGAGCTTGGGAGAAATAAAATAAAAGGTTTTTTTACCTTTTCGGGACAGCGTTTAGTTTGAATTCTTCTCTCTTCTTGCAAGTTAGGGGGCTTCGAGCAAGAGCCAAGTGTGCCTTTGTCCCTTTTCTTTAATAAAATAGAGAGTATTTCTTACAGTGAGCTTGTTTTTTAATAATGTTTGGTGGGCCAGCTGGAGTTGGGAAATGTGGACCAATGAGAAAGGGTTGGCTGCGGTGAGTGAGATTTGGACTGTCCACGTTGAGTGTAAGGAACGGTAGTGATTGTTTGATTTTTATTGGTTTGGAACCATGTTTGGTTGGCTGTTATAGCCATTCTGTTATAGTCTTATTCAGTAAGTCCATCCATAGCATGTGTTTGGTTCAATGGAATACTTGATTACAGGCTTATTTCATTATCGTCCTATTCAGCAACATCCTCCAATTTTTATTCCCTTCAGAAAGCACCGATTACAGCCCTCATACAGCACCTCCCCACTTTACCCTCTAACACCGATTACAGCCTTTCTTCCTTCGACTCCGACCATAGCAGTCTTCACCGTCGTCGCAGCGTCCTTCAGGTAAACAGTTCTCCCTTCGTTCTTTTCATTTCACTCTCTCCCAATTTCCCTGCCCTTTTGCTTCCTTCGATCTGTCATAGCACCGATTACTCTTTTTTTTTTTTGCTTTCTTCCGTATCAAAATTGCCCTTAACCTCAATACCTGTAAATCATATCAAGTAAACTATTCTTTGCTGATTTCATGAAAACGAGACAAGTATGATGCATTTTTCCCTTTATTTTTTACTTTGTTCTTGGAGGAATGCCGTCTGAAGGCTCTTCCTTTTTAGTAATTTCAAGGTTTGGTTTATAGTTTAGGTTTTGATTTCTGTTGTTGAAACGTTGATACTTTTAGGATACAATTAAAATGCCTCAAAATTAGGGAGGAATTCAAAATTTGAAGAGAAATTTTGATACCCTGTTTCATGTTAAACTATTTACTGTACAAGGGATGAAAATTATAATCAAACCTGTAATTCAAGGTTCTGGGTTGGAAATTGAATCCACTACCATTGCTGCTTGAAGTAGCTTCAATTTCTCCATTGATGGAACGAACCATGGAAGGATATTTGCTGTGAACAGAAGTGGGTAGAGCATTGTCTAGAGACAAAGAACATGATCTATTCATGCTAATCACCTACAATTTATTAGAGGCTTGATGAGAAATTTAAAACTGGGATTTTCCATTGGATCAACAATGATAAACTATATTTACCTGGTCATGTTCAGGCAATAAACATGTACAATTTCCATAGTAGCTTTGGTTTGAAGGGGGCTCCATCTGATAATTCAATATAGAGTGTTCTTTCTCAAGTTAACCATAGAAATGTTGTGAAGCTCTTGGGATGTTGTTTAGATCTTGCATCTTGCATCTTGCATCTTGAGTGTCCCTGATTTGCCAGCTCAATTCGTTTCATAGAGTATCGTTAATCTGTTTTTAATACCTTGTGCATATATTTATCTTGGATTTTAATTTTCTAATTGCTTGTTTCTTCAAATAATAATATATATCACATCGGATGAATGAAAAAGAAAAACAAATGGTTTAAAGGTGGAAGACAATCATAATCGTTTCATATCAGTATATATTTTACTTGAAACCTCTTCAATCTTCTCCCCACCATTATTGTTTTTTATCTTTTTAGGATACCAACACTCCTTACTCCTTACCCATTACCATTTGTCTTCAACTCATTAGGACAAACCATTGTTACCATTTGCTTTTCTTCTTTTCAATCTTGTACCTTATGGCCTTTATGTGTGTGTTTGTTTGTGTAAGGAATGGCTTATCACTCACATAGTATTGTTGAACTAGATGCCTTTTCTCGATCAAAAACAACAATATCAACTTATTAGGAATGATCGTTTTCTTTAGTCTACTTTCTTCTGTGCGACTGGAATGGGTGAAAAGATTTCTTTCAAACCATTAAAAATCATGGTTGTGTTGGTGTTGTTTTGTTAACTTTTTGTATATGTAATATTTGGATCGTAAGATGGTATTAATAGAATATCGCAGACTATTGTAACTTTTTGATGTTATAAAATTTAACATATAGATTATGACGTGTAGATTATGTTTGAATGTAAAATATAATTATCAAGCTATTTATATTTCTAATCTTTTATTTTTTAGTTTAGACGATAATTAAATTATTTCTTTTGTTAATGATATTTAAGCATATTATATATGCATCATAATTTAAAACTAAAAAAATAGGTTATATATTATTTTTTTAAAATTATATATTATAATTTTTACTAATTCATATTTTAATAATAATTATATTAAAAATATTATTAAATTACATATTATTTTATTAAATTGTATTCAATAATAATTATGTTAAAATATAATTAAATTAATTAATATTTTTATTAAATTATATTTAATAATAATCATTAAAATTTAATAACAATAATCATCTAATTAAAAAAATTCTGTTAAGGGTATTTTAGTCATTTAAGTATTTTTTCTTATGCTATTACAGCATCATTCCATTCAACCAAACACAAGAATATTATTACAGCTCTATTCCATTCCAATCAACCAAACAATTGAATTACTGATTACAACTCTATTCCATTACACCTCTATTTCATTACAGCGAACCAAACATACTGTTAGTGGCTTCGTTAGTTGGAATAGCGTCATAGCGCCAAATAGATAAATGCTGAAGAGTGAGTATTAGGGGCATTTTGGTCTAAAGCATAATCTTTGTTTCACATTTATCTCTTTTTCATACAACGTGATAAAAGGCCAATGATTTTGGATAATTATATGCCTGCGGCTTCAGACCTTGTCCGGGTTTCGTTTTGACAAAGATGCCCTTAATCTTTTTTCTTATTTATTTAAACTACATTAAGATGGCCTTATTACTAATTTTTCTATTAATTATTGAATTATAAATAATTATAAAAAATATTAACAATGTTATTGAAATATTTTCATCACTCATTCAAGTTTACGGTTCATGACCTCTCAAAGTTTAAATTTTTTCAATTTAATCTTTTGTAAATTTATATTATAATTCTCCTAAAAATATAAATAAGCCTCCAAGGTTTAAGATTTTTACAATTTTTCTTTTTGTATATATATTATAGTCCTTCTAAAAATATAATTAGACCCCTTCAATATTTTTGTAAGGTTAAAATTAATATTACAAAAATTTATTCTTGATAAAAACAAGGAAAAATCTTCTTGAAGAAGCTAGATTACTCTTGATGACTTTTGAATGATATTTTTATTAAATAATAATAATTTAATATTTATTTAATAGTTTACTTAACATAATAATATTTTATAAGTAATATATATAAAGAAAAGAAAAGATAAAAGAGACTTTTATCATCTTTCTTTTTATATTGGTACTTAGCAAGAAAAGAAGAAGAAAAATATTATTTTTCGTTTTTCCTCCAAATTTGAAGTATAATGTATGTTTTTCTTTAAACTTTTATAGGTTTTGAATCTTTGAAACTTGTTATATATATATATACGTACCACTAGTTTTTTGTTTTATCAAGTGTATTAAAAGTTGTCATTAAATTATATTGATGGAACTTGAAAGCTTATAAAATTAAGTGAAATGTGTATTTTTTTTATGGAAAATGATTAGAAGACGGTTTCTAACTTGTTAGAAGTGTAAAAACGATATAAAATAGCTAGATAAAGTTATAGTAAGTTTCAGCCAAAGTGAAGGGGAGAAATTATGTTGGAATCTTGTTTCTTTTGAATCGATTGTAACATAGCACTTTTAATTTTAGCTTAATCCTCAAAATTATTATTCTGACTTCGCCACTGATGACATGACACATTATTTTTTTGGTTTAAACTTATGGTATTCCCAAGTCATATTAGACTTTAGACAAATTCCTATGGGACTAAGAGTGTGAAAGGTAAAGCCCTTCTAGCAAATGTGTCTCAAAATTTAAATTTGTGTTCTCACTTGAGGACAAACCATTATCACTTCAACTAATTTGTTAGTGATAACGTCACACATTAACTCAACATTACATAGAATTCAAATCTAATTTTAGTTTAAGTTATAAATAAATATCAGTTTGATATTTTAAAATTTTGTTATGATAATTTCAAAATAAAAATATAACATAATTCTACAAAAATTGAAATATCAATTTATTTTTCAAATATAAAAAAATATTCTTATATTATAATTATTAAAACTAACTAAAAATTCCTAAAACTTGGAAAGAAATTTAGTAATATTTTTGTATATGTCATTATCTTTTTTTTTAGAAGTAAGGTATCTTTTATGTTTATTTCAAGATCTTTGAAGATTTTTATTCAAAAGAAGAAAAAAAATCTTTGAAGATTAATTTTTTGGAATTTATGATCGTTTTTTTCTAATAATGTCATCTTTAAAATTCAAACATAAATTCTCTTTTTAAGAATACATTACTTATCACTATTGCATCCAATACTTGTTAATGTCTTAATGATTATTTTAAGCATATTAAAACTGTAACACCCCCAAATATATAGGCTTAGATGAAATAAATAACTGAAAATAACTTGGCTTGGATGGTTAAGTGCTTAATATACTCGGTTCCATTACCAATATAATTGCACAGTCCGCGAAAATCTATCAGCTTTGATACGCTCTTGTCTGCTGTGTGGCACGTTGTTCTCCGGTGGGTTTTGCGTTTGATTTTGACGGTGTTTTTCTGCGTTTTGGGTCTGGATTTGTGTATTTTTCGTGGTGCTGGACAGTTTGTGAGTGGGTCTTGCCGCAAGGGTTTTCTGCACGTGGTTGGGAGGTCATGGAGGTTGATCTGGCCGCATTTCGTATTGCCAAGAAGGAAGATGATGGGATTCAACGTCCTGGGATTTCACAGGGTGGTACTTTTCTATATGATTTTTGTTTTGTGGGTACTTTTGCTACTGCTAGGGTAGTACATTTTCCTGCTATGTGGAACACTTTGGCGAACTTGTGGCACCCTTTGGGGGGATACAAATTACTAACTTGGGGAGAAACAATATCTGTTTCCATTCTTCAATTGTGTTGATTTTGATTGGGTTGTCAAGGGTGCTCCGTGAACTTTCAACAACCATCTGCTAGTGTTCCATAATTTGCGTCCTAGTGAGGATCCATTGTTGGTCCCTTTGATCTACTCCTATTTTTGGGTGCAGCTGCACGATTTACTGCCTGATCTGTTTTCTGAACCCGTTGCTCGTGCGCTAGGAAATTTTGTGGGTTGCTTTGAGGAGTATGATGCAAAACGGGCTGTTTTGGGGGCAGTCCCTTTCTTGCATATGAGGGTGAAAGTTGACATACAAGTCCCGTTGAAACGCAAAAAGAAGATCCAATTAGGCCTTGGGGAGTCAATCTTTGTTCGCTTTCGGTATGATAAGTTGACTCTCTTTTGTTTCTTGTGTGGCTGCCTAGGCCACAGTGACAGTTTCTGCCCATTCGATTGACAAAGGATGTCATTGTTGAGGATATGGGACGGGATATTAGTTTACGGGTTGTGCCTCGTCAAGCCGTTATCGTGGATAGTATCTGGTTGCGGAACAGTACAATTGGTGGCGCTCCAAGACCTCTTTTCTCGTCCACTTCGTGTTTCGAAGGTCTCCAGTCGATCTTGGGAGTGAGTTTGACCAGGGATGTGTCTCGGATGATTGGTAGTAACTCGGTTTCGCCTCGGCAATTTCATTTTTTCAGTCCATGGAAGATGCGCCTTTGACAGGGGTTGATGGTTGGAATGACGGAAATGTGCAAGTGTACACAATCGTATCAAGTAATAAAGTAATAAGTAAATATCGAATTATCGTACCCACAGAAACTGTGTCAAAAAAATACTTGTGAAATAAGTAAATTAACAAATTGGTAATGAAAAATATGTTGGTTTGGAAAGGGATTTAATAAGCTAAAATTAATCTGGGTAATTAACTAAAAATGAAAGTAAATTCTAATGCTCAATTTTCAAGGGTTTTTTAATCAATATGATATAATGTGCTAAATCAACTGCATTCTTAAACTTACTATTATTAGAATCATGTTCATACTTGTTACGAATTAAATTCACAGCAACTTGGTACTTTGTTAATTAATACACATACATACTTATTAAATTAAATAATCTCTTAACATATTCGTATGTCAATTCAAACAATTAATCAATTTTAATAAGCAAGTATAAGATCAAGTGAGGTAACAACAAACATCTTTGTTGAAACAATTTAATCACAGGAATCTTGCAAGTTATGCAAGGCTAATGTACCTTTAATACCGCCGCTAATTTAACTTTCAGCTACCTTAGAAGATTAAACATACACAAATTAAATATTGCAACCATTAATCATAATTTTAATTCGGTTAATGATTAATTCATTCGTTATCACAAAATGTAATGTAAGTATAACAAAAACATGATTTTATTTAGTTAAACAAAACAACAAGGCCTATAACAATACAAACATGATTTTTAATAAACTAAGTAGTCGAACATAATCAATCTAACACGAAATTAAATTAAGTCATTTTAATTAAATCAAGAATAGCAAAATAAATAGTATTCATCATAACAACAATAAGAAATTAAAAGAGAAAGGGACTAGAAACAAATCTAATAGTTCTCTGAAGCTACTAGCACATTCCTTTTCATCTCTGAAGAAAATCGACAAAGGAAAGAAAGGAATGAAATGGAAAACTAGAGAGAAAAATGAGTGAGAAGAAGAGATGTTGTGGATGTGTTGAGTGATGAACATGAGCAACAAAGGAGGGTATTTATAGGTGGGATTAGAGGTTATTTTTAGCAAGGAAATTTCAGTCACTCACCCCTCCATGGTCGGCCACCACTCAAGCAAGTTTGAATTGTTCAAACTTTGCTTTATTTAGCTTGGGGCAAATCTTCAAAGGCACAAATAATGGAGGTATTTGAATGGAGTTTGAGGGAACTTTAAGGGCTATTTTGCAAATAAAAAACCAACTAAATTCAGCTGATTGGGTCAGCTATATGGATGACACTAGGCTACCCATTTGCTTGATGGTTTAATCCTTCACACTTAGCACAACGAGCCACTTTCTCTTCAAGCTTTATATTAATTTCTAACCCAATTAAAATTGGATTAAAATTTAATTATAAAGTATGTAAATATTCATAATTTGGACTGTCATTTGCTGGAAAATTAATCAGCCTTGCTTTTGGTTCACTCGGTTTATAAATTACCCTAACGATTTAGGCATTCTATAGCGTCTGCTGAGCTGATTATCATCAATTGTGCCAAATTGTCGAAAATACATCAAATTCATGATTAATTATTATAAAAATAATTAAAAATTAATATACTATTAATTTAAGTACAAATTAATTATAAAATAATTAATTTATATTTTTCGATAATAATTACTATAGAATTACATGAATTTGAGCTAGAAAAGGTATGAAAAAATCTATATAATTTCATGTTTCCAATGGTAAGAAGCGAGAGTGTGTTGGTTGTTCCTTTAGGTTTGTTTCTGACAACTTGGATTCATTAGGGGATATTGCAAGCGTACGACTACTTGTCTTTTGAATATATCTACGACCGTTAGGGAGTAGGTCGATCGGGAGCCATGAGGCTCTTTTGTTGGAATGGCCGTGAATTGGGGAGTCCTCGAGCGGTTAGACGGCTTCGACACATGTTATGGTTGTATACTCTCAATATTGTCTTCTTTATGGAGACAAAGCTAGGATGTGATCGTATGGTTCAGGTGTGACGTAAGTATGGTTTTTTTAATGGTATTGATATGTCGGCGGTTGGTACACGTGGTGGACTTAGTTTGTGTTGGAGATCGGATTTGCTAGTGGATTTGTGAAGTTTTTCTCGATTCCATATTGATGTCGTAGTCAGAGATAATGTTACAAACACGGGTTGACGTTTCACGGGCTTCTTCAGTCTTTAGGCCATGATTAGAGTTTGCCCTAGTTAGTCTGCAAGGACTTCAATGAGATATTGTACTCTTTCAAGAAAGTGGTAGGTGTTTTGCATGATGAGGCCAGGATGATGGAATTTCGTAGTGTTTTGGTCTATTGTTACCTGGATGATGTTGGGTTTAAGGGGCCTTGATTTACATGGGTACAAGGGAATCTCTCATCTAATAACATCATAGATTGACTGGATAGGAGGGTCGCAAATTCTACATGGTGGGATCGATTCTTATCTTTTTCCTTGTGTCATTTGCCACATACTTTCTTGGACTATTACCCTTTGCTCCTAGATATCGTTCGTAGTTTTCGTCCTTATGTGAATGCTTTTCACTTTGAGTTCTGGTGTGTTTTGGAAGATAGTTGTGAACATGAGATTCGGCGCCTCTGGATGTCCTCGGTGGGTAAAGTCCCATAACGATTATCTTTGCTTGGTCGAGGCTTACAACGGTGGGCGGGTGGTTTCCGTATTGATAGGAAGGATCGCTTTGACACCTCAAGACCCATGTTATGGACCATACTTTGGGGGATAAAGATGATGAGAACATTATGGATATTTTGGCAACTAAGCTAGATTTGAATTTGGAGATTGATAAGAAAGAACAGTATTGGTAATAGATGGCCCGAGTTAATTGGTTGAAACATGGTGATCGAAATACGGGAGTTTTCTATAGATCTGCTAGTCAACAAAGACGGTTGAACCAACTTACTCACTTGATTGGGAATAATGGTCGATTCGTTGATGATCGGGATAAGCTGTTTGATGTGGCAACTTCATATTTTAAGCATTTGTTTACTTTGCAAGGCATAGACAACCCTAGTCATATTGTAACACCCCTACACCCAGTTCATACGTATAAACCCGGAATAAGAGTATTACATACAGTGTCAGAGAATTAAAAACGAGTATAATAAAATTTTCTTTCAAATACTGTTTAATTGAATTGTTTTACTAACCAGTTTGAAAATAATGAAAATGTAATTTTTACTTAAAACACAATTTTAACCATTTCATTCAATTCATGTAAATTTTCAAAGCAATATTGACAACTCATTCATTAGAGACACATAGGTATACCATTTGTACATGCCATTTCACACAAAATAAATATACCTTGCCTTGCAATCTTCCGATGTTGCTGTGATTTGATAAAAGGCACCTAACCCAACCTTAGCTTCTCAAAGGTCTTATACCTACACGTTGAAATAAACGCGTTAAGCCGGTGAAGGCTTAGTAAGTACTACAAGTGTCATTAATCATTCATCTTTTAATCACTCATTTCAAACTCATTCATATAATTGTTTATTCATGTAAAATACATACCTTTTATGTATATAACATTTAACTTACAGTTGTGTTATAAATTCACATATTCTTCCTCATTTCACATTTCAGCCATTCCAACCTCTTAGCTTACTTAGTTTTATCATTCTTTAATTTCTTATACATATATTGTACTTACCTTTCATGTGATTATCATTTCACTTACCTCAATGTCACAATTTGCACATTCTTTCTTTTTCACATTGTTTACCCTATTAACAAGACTCGGACCTTGGCGGATACACGGATCCAACCAAATACACCAGAATGGTACCCAGTGCCTCATCGGATAGTTCGAAGCAATAAAGTAACACCCAGTGTCTCATCGGCCTAGCCGAAGTAAAGTGGTACCCAGTACCTCATCGAATCTATCTGAAGTAAAATAATGACACCCAGTGTCTCATCGACTCAAGGTCGAAGTATCCCTGAACTCTTCCAATCCTATGGCATGCCAACTATATCCGATTCAGCCCAACTAGTTAATAGGGATTTTCAATTTACAATTCATATCACTTTCAATTCCAATTTCACTTTCACTTTTAATTTTGATCATAAATCATTCAAATTCAATTCAAATATACATATTCATGTATTTCTCACCTTTGTTTCCTCAAATAAATCCACAATTTCACCAATTAATCACACAATAAATCTTTATAATTAACCACATAATATTTCACACATATATTTTTCTCACATATTCATCATCATATACCTCTTACTTTTATTTTCACATTAATTTTCAAAGTTGTCCACTTGCGTCACAGTTACTAAATTATTTATATCTTGAGCTGCAGAATTTGAAATTAATATCCGCTTGATATTTATGAATTTAAACTCACATATCTTTTTACCATAAAAATTTCAAAATTTTTAATTTAGTCAATTTGTACAGTAAATTCTTTCAATTTACCCCTTCTCTGCTGCCTAACAGTTTCGACCTTTCTTTACTAAAAATTATTTATATTTTAGTACAGGAATCCAATAATGTTCCCATCTATTTATTTTGAAAATAGACTCATTAAGGATTAAACCATATAAATTTCAGTCTATAATAATTTTTATACATTTTTCTATGATTTTTCAAAGTCAGAACAGGGGAACACGAACCTACTCTGACCTTGTTACACAAACACTAGTATATCTCGAAATATAAAATTCCTTTTATTTCACTATTTTTTCCATATGAAACTACACTCAATAATATTTAATTACATATTTAATTCAACTCTTAACTCTTTTTATACAATTTTTGGTGAATTTTCGAAGTTAATCCTCTGTTTTATCCAAACTATTTTAATGGACATGTTTCCTTTTTCATGTCTCTTTACACTAAATTTCATTAAATCACATATAATCACCATACTTATAACTAAACATATCATTTTACTCATTTTTACCATCATTAATAATATATTAAAATTATAAAAAAATTAATTTAATTGTTACTAAGTCTTTTAATACTTGTAGTACTTACCTCACTTGTAGATAATTTCTTCTCACACCTTAGCTTTCTCCTTTCCTTTTTATTCAATTTGGTCCTTCTCCTTCTTCCCTCTTTCTTCAATTTCATACAAACACATATAAGCTTAAGACTAAAATTCAATACTTTTTCATGCTAGATTATGTAAATATACATGTATGTCATGAAAATTAAATCATCTCTTACCTTTGTTCTTGAATTTCCAAAATTCTAATTCAATCCCTATCCACTTTAACATTTCAAAGTGGACTCTATAAAGAAATTAAGGTGTCTACTAACTTCTCTCTATGCCTTTCTTAAGGAAATTTCAAAGAAAAGGAAGGATTTTGAAGCTTGGAGGGCTTAACAATGGTGAAGGGACTAAATTGGAATAAGAGTAAAAGTTTGGATGGAGAAGAATGACATGGACGGTTGGACTTTTTAAAGAGAATATGATATTTTAATCTTTTATTTCCTTTTTCTTTTCTCAATTTCTCTAGAATTTTCCACTAAAATATCTCTCTTTAATAAAAATGGTAAAATTAAACTTTTAGTCCCTAGGCCTTCCAACTTTACACTTTGGCCCAAAACTTTGCCTCCAAAAATATCTTTCACCAAATTACTCTTTTGCCCCTCCTTAATCAATCTAATTCCAATGATGACTCATAATTCAATTTGGATAAATTATTATTTAGTCCCTCCTCCTTTCTCACAATTACTAATTAATCCTTAAATTTTCCTAATCTTCTTATTTTAGCTACATATTCTAATTCTTGACTCCTTCCATATACTGTTCCAACTCCGGTTCAAAAACACGGATGTTTCACGCATCTTGGATGAGGTTGGAGTATGCATTTCAAAGGAGATGAATGCAAGTCTTACCGTCTGTTTCACTACAAATGAGGTTGTGTTGGCTTTGAAATCGATGAGTCTCACGAAGGCTTTGGATCCTGACGATTTTCCTGCTATATTCTACCAGTGATATTTGCATATTATTGGGCTTGATGTGTAGTTCTGTATAAGCTCATCTTCGAAAGTGGTTGTCATTAGTTTCAAGACCTCATGCATTTCTGAGTGGATGAAGCTCAGCCCCTAGCTGTCTTATTATGGCAACATTATTTTGGCTTATGAGATTGTCGATTCTTTTTGAAGAAAGAAGATTAGTAGGAGGGGGCACTTTGCTTTAAAGCAATGCTTACAACAAGGTTGAGTGGGATTTTTTAAAGCTTATAATGGTGTGCATGGGATTTTCTAAGCACTAGGTGGATCTGCTACTACGGTGTGTCTGTTTTGTATCTTATTCTATTATTTTGAATGGTGAGGTAGGCTGTGTGTTTTCCCCAAGTCGAGGACTACGATAGGATGATCCTCTTAGTCTATATTTGTTTCTTATTTTTTGTGAGGGATTATCGTCTTTGATGTGATAGGCGACTCAGGGAAACTTGATTCGAGGGGCTAGACCCAATCGTCGTAGACCTCGGTTATTGCATTTATTGTTTGCTGATGACTGTATCCTTTTTGGAAATGCCATGATTGCGGGGGCTCAAGTTTTGAAAGAGGTTCTAGCAGAGTATAAATAGTCTTCGAGATAGTGTGTGAATTTTGAGAAGTCTTCCATTTTTTTCAGTGCAAATATTAATGAGCCTATAATGGATGTTGTAGCCACATGTCTGGGTGTTCGAATCTCAGTGGAACCAAAGCGTTATTTGGGCTTCCTAAACATGGTGGGTTGTAATAGAAAAAGGGCATTTCAAGTTTTGAAGGTCCATTTGCTTTTGGGGATAGATGGTAGGTGTGTTTGGCCCTTTCCTCAAGGTGGAAAGGAGGTGTTTATTATGAGTGTCCTTCAGTCTACCTTACTTTTTCCATGTCATGTTTCTTATTGCCTAGCTCATTTTGTTCTGGTTTGGAAAATATTATTAACCAGTTTTGGTAGAAGCGTTCAGGGGGTTGGGGAGGGACTTTTTGGTGTATTTGGTTGACATTGTGTGTTCTAAAATCTAGTGGTGGGTTGGGGTTTCGTGTTATGTCAAAGTTCAATATGGCATTATTAGCCAAACAAGGTTAATGTTTGCTTAAGCACCCTGAATTGCTGGTAGCTCGAGCTTTAAAGGCCAAATACTATCTTGAGATTGACTTTATGCATGCATCGCTTTAGAAGAGCATCTAGGCTGTGAAAGGCTTATTGCAAATGGATCTCAAATGATGGGTGGGTGATGGTGCTAGCATCCGATTTTAGGACGATGCCTAGATCTCGAATCTCCTTGGTAGAACATTACAGTCTCTGAGTGTTAATTCTTCTATCTGATTGGGGAGCACTTTGGTGCCTTGAGTTTTGGGGAGCAATTTGGCACCTCGGGTATAGTGTTTTCCTCTTGCTCGAGCTGCACACGTCGACACTGTGGTATAGGGGTTTGACCCTTTGAGGATCTACTATGTGTGTAGTAGGTACAAGGTCCTTCTTACCTCTTATACTAATACATCAAATGACACACATCTGCCTATTTACAACAAACTATGGAATATAGCATTACCAGCAAAAATTAAGATCACACCTTGGCGCATATTACATAAATTTATCCCTAGCTATTATAACCTATATTATAAAAGAGTCTGGTCCAATCCTCTGTGCCCTCATTGTTTGGCAACGGCAAAGACTATGGAACACATCTTTAGAGACTGCATTGCGACATCTGGGATTTAGGGAGTTGCAAGTTCGGTGGCCACGAGCATTATATACTGTCTATTTTCGAGATTGGTTGACATATATATTTACTGTGTATGACAATTCAGTTTTTAGATGTGGTGTGTGCTTTGTGGTTAATATGGCATGGTCCTAATCGACTCATCCATGATAGTGTAGTTGTACGAATTTAGGATATTGTTAGTAGGGTGCGCTCTTACCTATTAGAATTTGATGCAGAAAATGTGAAGTTACTTCGGTGCCTGATTAGGCCCGAGCGTTAGCGACCTCTAGATGCGCCCTATTTGAAGCTGAATTTTGATGCTACTTTCCATGCACCCATATTATGGACTCGCGTAGGAATTGTTGTGAGAGATTGGAATGGGATAATGATAGGATACTCTTCAATTGTTACCTTGCATATTCGTAATGCATTTGCTGCTGAGGCTTTGGCCTACTATCATGTAATCTGTTTAGGGGTTGATTTGGGTCTCTAGGACGCGATCTTTAAAGGCGAATCTCTTACTGTTATTCGAAAGCTTCAATCCCCATCTCTAGACATCTCAGCCATTGGACTTTACATACGGGATATAAGAGATCTGGCCAGGCATTTCTGGTGTTGTTGTTTTCAACATGTCTCCCGTGAAGGAAATTTTATGGCTCATCTCCTAACTATGGAGGGACTTTAGGGAGGTGATCGGAGTTTTTTGTAAGAAGAGCCACCTGATTTTGTGCAATTAGTTGTTCATAGAGACTAATGCCGGGCGTGGTGGAGGGAGAGAATCGTCCACTTCCATCGGTCAGTCTACTCTTTGATTTAGATCGAGGGGATTCAGTCGGTTGCTCTCAGTTTCCTCTGCTAGTTGGTGGTTCTCAATCCCCATCTCTGGACATCTCAGCCATTGGACCTTACATACGGGATATAAAAGATCTGGCCAGGCATTTCTGGTGTTGTTGTTTTCAACATGTCTCCCGTGAAGGAAATTTTGTGGCTCATCTCCTAGCTATAGAGGGACTTTAGGGAGGCAATCGTAGTTTTATGTAAGGAGAGCTACCTGATTTTGTGCAATTAGTTGTTGATAGGGACTAATGCCGGGCGTGGTGGAGGGAGAGAATCGTCCACTTCCATCGGTCAGTCTACTCTTTGATTTGGATCGAGGGGATTCAGACGGTTGCTCTCAGTTTCCTCTGCTAGTTGGTGGTGCTCTGGGCTTTTCAAAATCCCGACTCTTTTTGTGTCTTGTGATGTCTTTTTCAATATGAGGGGGTTTTTCCTTTGATTGTTTGTTGAGGCCGCTAACTCTAATGATCTTGTGAATCAAGGCGACAATCTTTGGTTTTTATCAGCTCAATGGTGCTTGTCATTGTTTATCTCTCTAGTTCATCTTTTGGGGAGCTAGTTGTGTTGGGTTTTCATTTAGGGTTTTTTTATTTATTTCTAAATGTTGTTTTGTTTTGATCCCACACATTTTCTTTATTTTGCTTGCTTTCTCTGTTTGTTTGCTTTATTTTGGGCTTGATCGACTTGTGGGCTATAGACGATAGCCTTTATTTCTTTCCTTTGGATTTGATTAATAAATAACCTAGCTTTCACTAAAAGAAAGTGCTTAATATACTCCTTATAAGTCCTAAGTTCAAGCCACACTCTTCCCATCTTTTTATTTTTTATTTTTTAAGTAGCTAAATCATTTTAATATATATTAATTTGTGTTAAAATATGTTAAGTGTGAGCAATAGTTCAATTGGTTAAGCATTCTCTCCCCCTTGCTTCCAACGTTCAAATCACACCACCCTTCCCTATTCTCCATTTCATTTTCGACAAACAAGGGTAATTGCTATCCAGGCCCTCAAATTTTCTAAACCATATATATTTAATCTCTTTTCCTAATTATACATTGATTTTACTTCCTTTTCAACCCTAAATAGAATTCTCATCTCTTCTCTTTAAATTCTTCTTTTTCTTTTATTTCTCCCTTTTATTTTCAAAAGATATTACAGCCTTTGTTGGAAATTAATCTCTTGAAATCCCAAATCAAAATCAATTCTCGATTTAACTCGTTCTTCCACCGATTGTTGAATTTATCGTCGTTAATCTCCAAATTCTCATCAAAAGATCAGTAAGTATTTTCGTTTCAATTAGTAGAACTAGTAAATTCTAAACTTACATCATTTCTTGTTAATCTTTCAAACTCAATCATGAATCTTTTGCAATCTTTGTCAAAAATCTTGATAATCTTGGCTAATCTTGAAATCTATATTGATTCTTGTGTAAATGTTGTTTGAAGGACTCGATTTAGGTATCGTAGACTAGATTTGAACGATAGAGACATTGCTCGATCTCCTGGTAACAGGTGTGTGTTTCTTTGCAAGCAAATCAGGGCAAATTAAGACTCAAAATAGGGCCACACGGACATGAGGGCTACCCGTGTGGACCACTCGACCCCTTCACACAACCATGTTCACCCTGAAAACCTAGGAGTTTGATTCGCACACAGCCTGCCACATGGTCGAGTCTCCCCTACATCTTGGTTTTCCAAATTCCACAAGGCCTCAATCTATTACATGGTTGTGTATCCCCTGTTTCTCAAATTTTACAATTTTGTCCAAAATTTTATGTTTTGAGTAGATTAATCCCTAATTGATTATATTTAACATATAATACTAAAAATTGCCAGTGTCATGACATGGATGGAAAAATAAATATTTCACATGTAAAATTTAAATTTAATAAATATAATTATACTTGAAATCATTAATTTATTTTATAATATTATAATTTATCATTAGGTGAAAAATAATTATTTATATGTAAATTATTCAATTAATTATTTATATAATATTGAAATTTATTATACTCATAATGTAAGTGAAAAAAATATTTGACATATAAAAATTATATAAGGAAAACTATATAAAACATAATTATTTGATTTTTAAAAATAAAATATATTTAACTTAATAATATATATTAACATGTATTTTTTCATTATATAATTACATATTTATTATTTTATTTATATAAATAAAAAAGTTCTTAATTAAAAACACCAATTAAAAGTAAAGGTTAAAAGTAGATGACAATTTTTTTTTAAATCTACAAGGACCATTCTCATTTTTCAAATAAGAGACAAAAATGTTATTCAAAATATAATATAAAGATTTCTGTAATACTTTTATCATAATAAATAAAAAAAAGTTTTAAATATTATTTATAAAATGGATGTGCATATAATTTCATATAATTCTCCACAACCCTCCAAGAATTTATAACAAATTAATAAACCCTATATGCATTAAGATATTTCAATGTGTTATTAATTCACCCTCCAAGAATTTATGACAAATTGGTAAACCCTATAAGCTTTAAGATATTTAAATGTATTATTAAGACTTTGTAATTAATTGAATGCTAGAAGTGTTATTAATAGAGGCTTGTAAATGATTCATGAAAATATACACGAATAAATTTTCATGTTTCTTTCACTTGCTATTTATTTATTGGTATTCTCTTTTATTTATTTATTATATAATAATTTTAAATTTAGGAACACTATATTTTCCTTTTTCTTGGTTTGATAATTGGGATAAAAAAATAGTTTATTTAGTCAAAATTTTAACATTTATTCAAAAAAATTAATAATTACTATTTTTTTAAATTCAATCGATCACGATTCTAAATTTGTTATAGTAAATGTTGATAATGGAAATAGAATGATTACAAAACAATAAAAAAAATAAAACATAAATTTTACATAGAAAATCCTTTCGGAAAAAATCATGAGCAGAGGAGGGCAAATTCACTAATTTTGAAACTCGAATGATATAAGAAGACTTTTACCTACATCTATTTAAAGGTTGAAAAACTCAATTCGAATCAAAGTTGTCGAAACCATCCTTTTATGGAAAATAACGAGTTTTGAAAAAATTATTTTAAATATTGAAAAAATGGGAGTCGCCACCAATCTTTTATTTGGGTGTGATTGGATCACCACAAAACGTTTAAAATACGTTTTGAAAAAGTGTTGGTCTTCAAAATCCAGAAAAACAGGTTCGGGAGTCGGTTACACATAAGGAAGGATTAGCACCCTTATACGCCCAAAATTGGTACCGTATTGATTATTTTTGGGTCTTAATTTGTAAACCTTAAAAGCTCGAATAAAGTTTAAAATACGATCCTCTAATGCATAGCTATGTTTAAAAGAAATCGATTTTTGTTTGGACATCCCGCTATTTCAAAGTGATCGGGGAAGAAAAATTACGTCCAGTGAGTTAGGACATAATATTTCGAGACCCAGAAATAACGAGCTTTCCTTTGTAAAACTCCTTTTTATTTTGGAAAAGGATGTTTGATTATCTCGATTTGAAGAAAAGTTGCACCTAGTAAGTGAAGGCACAAATTTTCATAACCGAAGATAAGAAAACATTGCCTTGATTAAGGATATTCGATTATTTCGATTTGAAGAAAAACTGCACCTAGTAAGTTAAGGCGCAAAATTTTGAAGCTCGAAATAAAAGAATATTGCCTCGATTTTAAAGTTTTTATGAAAATAATTTTGAAAACGAATATGCGAGTTTAATATGAATGAGCAATTAATGATGGATATTAAATAATACAAGGTAAAATCATTATGCAGATAAATGGTAAGCAAAAATATAAAATGCAAGTGCATAATAATTAATAAATACAAATGCTGATAACAAACAAAAACGATGCAATTTGGAGTTAAAAATGAGACTTTGGATGCCCGGGGGTAAAATGGTAATTTTGGACTTTCGAGGGCAAAATGGTAATTTTGGAAAAAATTTAGGGTTAAAAATGAAGTTTTGGATGTTCGGGGGTAAAATGATAATTTTTAGAAAAATTGGGATCAAAAATAGAATTTTTGGACATTTGAGGGTAAAATGGTAATTTTTAGAAGAATTAGGATCAAAAACGGAATTTTTGGACATATTGGGGTAAAATGGTAATTTTGGAAATGTCGGGGTTAAAAATGGAATTTTTTAGAATTTTAGGGGTAAAAATGGAATTTTTTAGAATTTTTGGGGTTAAAAATGGAATTTTTGGGAGTTCGAGGGTAAAAATGGAATTTTTTGAAGTTTCGGGATTAAAAATGGAATTTTTAGGGGTAAAAATGTAATTTTTGGAATTTTGGGGTCAAAAATGGGATTTTTAGAAGTTTGAGGGTAAAAATGTAATTTTTAGAAGTTTCGAGGTCAAAATGCAATTTTCCAAAAGTTTTAGGGTTAAAAATATAATTTTTGGAAGTTTTAGGGTAAAAATGTAATTTTTGTAAGTTTTGGGGTCAAAAATATAATTTTAAAGAAGTTCAAGGGTCAAAATACAATTTCTGGACAGTTTAGGGACCTTCAGAATAATAAAACCAAAAATAGGTGACACGTGGCAGCCCCACAGGCATCCTGAAGTCAAAGGACTAATTTAAAAACCAAGCAAAATTTTTGGGCCAATTTTGTAATTAAACATAATTTAATTTAGGGGTTAAATTAAAACAAATTAAAAGTAAGAGGGACTAATTGCATAAATAAGCTAAATTAGTGAAACGTGGCAGCCTTTGGTGCTTTCAAAAAGCCAAGGGATTAAATTGAAAAGTAATGAAAATTATTAGGCCAATTTAAAATTAATTAAAAGTACAAAAAGGATTAAATTGAAATAATCAAAAATATGAAAGGGCCAAATACAAAATATTCCCTTTCTAAAAAACATACGAATCCTCCAGGCGGGTCGGGTTGGGTCGGATCGGTCCATGGGCAAAAGCATGAAATGACGTCGTTTTGGGTTTAGTATAAAAGCCCCCCATACCCCCTTTTTTATTCACTTTTCACTTCATTTTTAAAAAAAATCCACTAAAACTCTCTCATCCCTCTCTCATGCTCCCATAGTCGGCCACATGGACCGTCGGGCCACGCGCCACACGCGCCGTCGCCCGGTGCTCCCGTCGGTGCTCCGCCGCTGCTTCCTTGCCTCATGCGCCGGTCACACCTCCTCTCGGGTCGTCGGCGTCCAAATTTGAAGGTAAAGTTTCCTCTTTTCTTCTTCTGTTTTTGTTTTCTTTTTAAAACTCATCTATTTTCATTTTTATTCATTTTTTTTGTTCTTTATTCCAAGCCAGATCTGGTTTTAAACCAGATTTGGAAAATTTAAAACCCCTTTTTTAAAAAAAAAACCGTTTGTATATTATTGTTTTTTTTTTATCTTTTGTTTTCAAGTTTTTGATTCCCCTTTTTGTAAAAAGTTGTGTTGTTTGAGTTTATTTTTTTAAAAAAACTTTCCTTTGTTTCCTCACAGGGTCTAATGCAACGAAGAAACGGACGATGGTCGGAGGCCAGTTCGGTGCTATCCTGACGGCGGCGGTAGTCAGGGAGTCTCTGCCCTTTCGTCTCTTTTTTCTTAGAAAAATATTAATAATATTTAATAATATTTATTACTATTACCGTTTTTTATGCCTTTTGTTGTTATCACCGAAATATTTATTATTATTTAATATTAGTAATGTGAAAATTAATATTAGTATTAATAATATTTATTAATACGTTTTGAAAGATGAAATAATAAATACCTATATGGATAGTAAATGTATGTTATTAACACACTTAGAAACTGATGGGCTCATATGCTTGAATCATGAATAACAATAAATATATATTAGCCGTACCTGGTTGCTTTCGAAGCTCGAATATCCTGCTATTTGACTTTGGTCTTAAAAATTGAATGCTCAAAAATAGGTTTCTTTATATTGCTCTTTTAGTTTGTTTCACCAAGGGTTCGTTACAGTGTTATTTCTCAAAGAAGGGTTCGTATATTGGCTTTTCAAAAAAGGGTTCCTCCCCTTACAAAATTCTGAAATTGATTTTTATAACCAGTATTACAATGATCATCTTTTGTTTTTTTCAAATAAATGTCTTTCTTTTCTTCCTTTTTGCAGGTTCGGCGAGGGTGGCTATGGGGGCTTGTAGCAGTGGTAGTGGCAGAGCAAGTTAAAGCTGGTGGCACTGTTGGAGCTGACGTGGCACACCCTGATTGGCTAAGAATGGCAGCAGTAGTGCAAGTTGGTGGTTTTAGAGTTTGACTTTAGGGTGGCTCAAGATTTGGGCTTAGGGCCATTTAGTTGGGTCAATTAGGTATTGGGTTGATTGTATTAGGCCCAATTGGGCTTGTAAATTTGGACCCATTTTGGACACTATTTGTAAATGGACTTTATATTTTTATATTAAGTTTAATATTATTTTAAATTTAATTAAATTTAAATTTAAAGTAAATTTAAATAAGTAAATTTAAATTTAAGATAAATTTAAATTTAAAATTAATTTAAAATTAATTTAAACTTTAATTAAAAATCAAAAGCCCGGGCTCGGTTAAAATTGGGCTTCAATAAAAGTTAAATAGAAGAAGTGTAGTTCTATACGAATTCTACTTGTGCGGCATGGTCCGTATTGTGTGGGTGTTGCCCCGCACCCCCGATCACAATCCCAATACAGTTTTATGCTTAATGGGGATCTGTGGTGGGCTTCGACCTTTCGCTCCTATAGATCTAGTGGCGGAGCCACGTTGAGGCCCAAAAAGGCCATGGCCCCCTAAAGTTTAATTTTTTTCAATTTAGTCCTTTGTAAATTTACAATATGGCCCTCACAAAAATATAAGTAGGCCCCAAGGTTTAAGATTTTTGCAAATTTCCCATTTGTATATATATTATAGACGAGTAAGGATTGTATGAAACAGGGATAGTATTCCTTTTCAATAGTTTAAAGCCACATCAACAATCTCATCTTGAATTTCAAGATTTTCATTTGAATTTGATTTTTTTTCAGGACTATTATAGCCCTCCTGAAAATATAAGTGAGCCCCTCCAATATTTTTATAGAATTAAAAATAAAATTAAAAAATTTATTCTTGATAAAACAAAGAGAAAGTCTTCTAATAGAAGCTAAATTACTCATAATGACTTTTAAATAATATTTTTGTTAAATAATATATATATATATAAAGAAAAGAAAAGATGGAGATTTTTATTATCTTTCTTCTTCGTATTGGTGCTTAGCAAGAAAAGATGAAAGTTTTTTTTTTTATCATTTTTCCTCTTAATTTGAAGTATAAGGTATGTTTTTATTCAACTTTTCATAGATTTTGAATCTTTGAATCTTGTTTTACATATATGTACCACTAGTTTTTTTTTATCAAGTGTATTAAAAGTTTCCATTAAAGGATATTGATGGAACTTGGAAACTTATAAAATTAAGTGAAATATGTAAGTTTTTTTATGGAAAATGATTAGGAGACGGTTTTTAACTTGTTAGAAGTGTAAAAATGAAACAAAATAGCTAGATAATGTAATAGTAATTTTCGACCAAAGTGAAGGGGAGGAAGAAACAGTGAGCATTCCTGTAAAAACAGAATAAAAAATGGTTAACCGAGTAGAGTGTTATGTGAATTTCAGATTAGGAAACTTAAGTTGTCAACTTGATAGATCATGTATATTCAAGCTTGTCATTAATAGTTGATTTACTATATCTAGCTGTATTAATTTTATTTTTATAATTTTAAATGATTTAATTAATATTGAAAAAATTATGTTTTGAATTGAAAACTATGATTTCAATTATAAAATTAGTAAATTCTTGATTGTAAGTTTAATTTGAATATTATGATTTCGGATGGTTGAAGAGTATGTTTGATTAAAAGTAAATATTTTATATTATGCGATTTATGATTTTTTATATGTTTAAAACGATTGTCATGTTGGAATATCATTTCTTTTGAATTATTGTTTATATGTTTAAATCGATTGTCATGTTGGAATAATGCTTCTTTTGAATCGATTGTTTATATGTTTAAATCGACTGTTACATAACACTTCTAATTTTAGCTTGCCCCCTCTCCCCCCTAAAAAAAAATTAATATCCTGGCTCCGTCACCACATAGATCCCTTATTTTGCCACTATATTTTATTTCTTTAACACGTGATGAAATTTAAGTCACACAATTCTAATAAGATTCAAAAGCGGTTTTGAACTGTTCGCTTAAAAGGTTGTTCAATACCCCTCTCGAGCTACTGGACAAACTAGTTTTCGATTCAAATGATTCGATCAATTAATCTAATTTGATTCTAATAACACTTATATTAGATAGAGGTTTTGTGAATTTAAAATTATCCATTCAAATACACTTTTAAAATAAATTTATTTATTTAAAATTAAGGATATAAGTATATAGATATTAATATAAAAATTTTGGTTTTTTAAATATTGTTTTGACTAATAAGTAAAAATTTTGGATTGATGAAAGTCCAACCTAGTCAACGTACAACCTTCTAGTATTATATTTATTTAATTAGTTTTTTTATAAGTAAATATTGTTTTATTTTTAAAATTTATAATTTTTTGTAATATGGATAATGTTGTAGGTAGAAGTGAAATATTTAAAAAAGAGTATATAAGATGAGTTAAATTACAACACAATTTTTAAAAATAATTTTGAAGGAAAAATAATTTGACTATTATTAAATGAATAATTATTTGGTATACTGGTAGTGTATTTTTTTTTATTTTACAAGTAGCCTTAAAAATTTACATATGTCTATTTTTTTTTAATATTTTACTATACTCTTATAGAACATTTGTTAACCCTTTGATCTAATTTATGAAGTTTAAAAACTCCACTAACAATGTATCAAATATTTTCCTTATTAAATTTATTTTATATTAAACATAATTTAATGCAATATAGTAAATAATATATATGAACTTACATTTTAAATATAGAAGAAGTAATTAATTAATAACTATGATTATGAAGTAAATTTAATAATCGTCAAAGTAGTTATCATTGTGATGATTCAATAATCTTTTATTTTTTATTTTATGAATTATAAATAATGGGTAAAACTTTAATAATGTGATTAGCGCGACTCGAATCGAGATTATATCTGGGGTAATGAATACCTTTGACATCAAACCGTCATAAGAGTTGAATAATCTTTATTTTTATGATAAATAATATTTAATAAACGAGTTATGCTTGAATTGATTATAAACAAAAACTGTAATTTTAATTTCATTATCTATTCATTATAAATTAATATATAAATGGTTCATACAAAGATTTTAAATGTATTTTATCATTTTCTCGTTATATATTAATATTAAATAAAATGATTAAGTTTTCAACTCACACACATGGTTTGACGGTTAAGGATGTTTACCGCTTCATTTATGATTTTGATCGAGTTGCGCTAGTCGTGTTTATTATTCGACTCTACCTTATTATTGCAACTCATAAAAAAAATAGAGTATTGATTTTATGTCTGAATCCGTTTAGCTGATTAAAGTGATAAAATACATAAAGTTATTAAATGTTGATATTTTAATTTATTTTTGTTAAACATTTATAAGTTTTCTATCAAATCTGACGGATTTAATAATTTTTTTGGTGATTTTGTTAATTTTTTTTTAAATATTTGTTTTTACCCACTGTTTAAAATTTCTATAGATGTAATAGATTGTGTAAGGTTTCAATATAAATATGTAGTTTTTTAAATACTAAATATTTATTTCAGAATTGGCATGTATATATATTTGAAAAAAATATCAAATTTTCTCTAGTTTCCTTAAATATATTTTTATTTTCAGACTTTATCACATATATAATTTTTTAAAAAATTATCACAGATTTCTAAAATCATTAATTAATTTAAAATTTTTAATGATTCACGTGGCATTTAAATAGTTTGTCCAACTCAACATTGAGTCTTAAACATTTTAATATATATATATGATGTGTGGTGCATACATTTTATATTGTATTTAAAATTATCACATCTACTGCTAACAACCTTTTAGCTTAGTGGTAAGAGTATTGTTATATAGTATAATAGCTTTAATTAAATCTTTAACAATTTGATCTTACTTTCCATTATTTAAAAAATATTTATCTATTAAAAATAACATTATTTATGCTGATTGAGTTTTGGCTCAATTGGCATGGGCATTGTTGTCAATGCAAGAGGACGTAGGTTCTAGTGCTGTAACACCCTAAATCCAGCCTAGAAGAAACAGCTAAGTAAAGGATGCCACAACATTATAGAACAAACACCATGATAGCAAGCACACAATTATATTATAAAAGTTGAGTAACATAGGTCCAACATCATCTTAACAGTATCATAGTAAGTTGAAAGATCTAGTTTTATATTCCTAATGTAGCATAATATAGACCTACAAGTCCTAGATGACCGAGCTCCCCGTCTGCCGGCTATTAATTCTCAGAAGATCTTGAAACAACATACAATTGATCAGTATATGGTATATTCGTAAGAAATACAGTGCGCAAACATGAGCAACAATTTTATGGATACAGTTAGGCCCAATCAATAACGCTCTAGTAGTGTTTACAGTGTCACTACTTTTGAGTTATAGCCGTGCTATGTTTACAGTGTCACAGTCAGATCGAAATAGCATCGCAGTGTTTACAATGTCACTGCCAGTTCAATATAGCTACACAGTGTTTACGGTGTCACTGCCAACTCAATATAGTATTACGGTGTTTACAGTGTCACCGTCAGTTCAGTGTTGTATTGTAGTGTTTACAGTGTCACTGCTAATTCAGTGTTGTATTGTAGTGTTTATAGTGTCACTACCAGTTCAGTAATTTGATAACTTTCGATAAGCCGCGAATATACACGTGAAAATACACCACACACGGTCGGACACACAGCCATGTATTAGGTTGTGTGTGTCACACGGTCTGGCATACGCCTGTGTGTCCAGGCCGTGCAACTTACTATTTCTGTTTGCACCAAACGGTATGGGCAAACGGTCTAGCACACGTCTGTGTGTCCAGCCCGTGTAACTCACTGTTTTTGATTCCACAAACAAAATATCCACACGGTCTAGCACACGCCCGTGTCTCCAGGCCGTGTAACTCAATGTTTCTGAACTTTCAAAACAGTATGGGCACACGGTCTGACACACACCCGGGGCGTAGCCCGTGTGTCTCCTGTAGCCTATTTATGTGGCACACGGCCTCGCCACACGCCCGTGTGTCCAGCCCGTGTAACTCACTGTTTTTGAACTTTCAAAACAGTATGGGTACATGGTCTGACACACGCCCGTGGGCCAGCTCGTGTGCTCTCGTATAGAGGTAAAACTGAAAGATTGCAGAAGGAAAAATGTAGAAAACGAGTAAGGTTTCGATACCTTACCTGATGCACATCGATATAAAAGTTCCCAAATGACGCTCTACAGCCTAGATCAAATCCCAAGTACCCAATTTAGCATTTTAACTCACTAAACACAATTAATCGGCACTTGAAGTCTACCAATATTTCAACATATCAAACCTCACCTTTGCACGAACTCAAAATCCCGTATTACAGCGTTGCGAAAGGATTTCCGTCGTGATCCACGCCTAGAGTAAACCAATACGCATTTTAGATAACAATTCTAACCAAAATCACAAGTAATCACCCTTTTCAACGGTTAACAAGTTTTAAATATCAACTCAAGATCACTAACAAAACTTACAAAATGATGCTTCAAATTGCAACAATAAAAGCGACAATCACTACGATAACTGTTCGGCACAAAAATGGAAAAATTTGATAGCGTAAACAATTGATTCCGTGGAGATTTTCCCACTCAAGGCAAGCAAAAACTCAAGAAGGAACGATAACCAAAAAGGAGAAAACTAACCAGGAAAGAAGTTCTTAACATGTTTCTTTAAAGTGCATTTTATCGAAAAAGTGCAAAAATAAATATGCGCACACAAGCGTCTCGGGATTCGAACACATAACTAGAAATCAGATAAACAGATGCTTGACCCTTGAACCACTAGGCTCATCATTGAAACTATTTGCGTAGAAATCAATATATGCCACAACTTCAATCTCTAATATTTAGGAAAAAGAATGCAAAATACTAGAGTTGCCACTCGAACCCCAGATCTCAGATAAACAGTTAAAGCAGTTAACCATAGCAGTGACAGTTTCAGTGACACAACCTAGATGGAAAAACTTAAAATTTTGGGGCGTTACAAGTGCGCTGAAGCGCATTATCCTCTTATTTATGGGTTAGGGAGGGGCTATGGTTAGTTTTAGGCATTGTGTCAAAAAGAACAATATCATCATAAATATAATGAGATTGTTAAAAAAACATTATTTACTAGTTGATTGGCTTAAAGCAAAGGAAGCAAAGGCGAAAAATACGTTGACAAATAGTTTCAAAAACGTTAAATTTTGCTATTAGCTCATATACTTTGCTAAAGTTATAGATTTAATCTTCATACTATAATTTAATAAATTTTATTTCATGTACTTTTCAAATTGGTCAATTTTAGTCTCTATACTTTTTTATTTTTGAAATTTCAGTGTTAACCCAAACAAGTAGTTAAATTAGTTTGGTTAAATTCAATTATTAGTCTTGTACTGTGCATATAGTTGTAGATTTAGTCCATATTTTTCAATTGGATTATTCTAAGTTTCTATCCTTTTCAAATTTTAAAACTTCAGTCTTAATGCAAATGATAGTAATTAATCCAGTAACTAGATTTTTATTAAGTAATATGTGAAAATAAGCAACTGACATGGTATTACACAAATGATAATATGTTTGTTGCATCAAATTTTAGAAAAAAAATAAAACTTAATGAATTAACGATTATCATTTTATAAAGATGAGCAATTTTAAAATTTGAAAAATACAGAGACTAAAATGATCAAATTAAAGTGCAAGGATTAACTCCATAACTTTCACAAAGTACAAAGACTAGTAGTAGAATTTAACCTTTAAAAATGATTTTTTAAAGTCATAAGTAAAGTGCTTTTTTCACCTAATTTATATGTCTTTTAAAGATAAAAGGCTCTTTTCAAAAAAAAATTTAGTCCATCCTTTTGTTGATAATGCTCATACATTTATCATAAAGTTTAAACATCAAAAGGATATTAAAAAATAATTTTATGTTTAATTATTATCATTTTAATTTTTTACATGTACTCTAATTGACTTTATGAAAACAATGTTTAAATGTACTAAAATTTTAAAATGATTATTTTATGAATTTTTTTTATGAATACAATATTGGAGAAGGGGATGATAGATGATAGAGTTTGAACTTGTGCCATTTAAGTACCAAATAAGAATTTTGACTATTGCTCCAAACAAATTTTTTTTGGTACTTTGCATGTTTATTTTACGATCCATGTTTGGGGTTCATAGCTGCCCTTACTCCAAACAAATCTTAGCAAAACAAGAAAATAATATTCCTTACTTATTAGATAACTTTGAAACATTAGGGACTAAATTTAATAAATTAAAAACCTGTATAGGGTCCCTAATGAAAGAATGTGAAAGCGAATTTCGATCCACTGTTAGATATCGAAAAATATGCATATTTTGAGTATAGAGACTAAATTGCATAAAATGAAAAGTATGTTTGGCTATGTATTTGAATGTTTATTGGATGTAAATTGATGTTATTTCTATTATTGAATTATCGAAAGTAGTTAAAAATGACGTTGAGCCATTGCGAGAGAAGGGAAAGACGAGAGTCGTAAACGAGTGACGAATGTTTCGATTTGTACTTTTATTATTCGGGTTTAATATATATAAATTTACATGCATTATTATTGCTTATTAGCTGTTAAGGTAAAACTATTACTTGTCCTTGAATTGAACTATGTGACAGTATTGAATGTCGAGATTGTGAATTGATTTGAACATAGTTAGAAATGAATACGATATGAATTGGTAAATGATATGTGAGATGAATTGTTGATGGAAATGGTATGGAATTATGATATTGAATTGGTTTATAATATGTAATTGAAACATTGGTTATCCTATTAGTTGTTCAAGTTGAGTCAGATATAGTTGGCATGCCATAGGGTTAGGTATAATGATAGAAACCATCATTGTCGGGTAGCCCGATATGACAGAATAAGTAAATAGTGAAAGCCATCATTATTGGGCAACTTGGGTTGGTAGTATGTACATGTTCTTGTAGTCATCGTTCTTAGACAACTCGAGATGACAAAGTAATAGACCCGTTTATTCATCTTAAGTTTGTGTCAGGTTAATAGGGTTTATAAAACATGAATTTGTTATATGATAATTGAAATTAAATTTGAATGAATTTGCTATACTTCGTATATATATGGAATGTGGAGAACGACAACATGTGAAAGATTATCCAAACCAGTTTATATGAGCTTGAGGGTCAATATGGAGACGAAACGAATCAATAGATTTGAGATAACAAAATTTGCAAGTGGCATATTACAAATTGATTGAATGGTATGTTATGAAATGCATTTGAATAAGACATGTTTATATTGAATGTCAAATGAGATAGTATATGCATTTGGTATATAAGACATGAGAAAGTGTGATGAAATAGTTACGAATAGATTATATATTGAATTGTATCAGTTCATATTAAGGCTAATGATATAGACTTGAATAATGGAAGTACCACTGAGCTTTATCACTCAACATACAGTTTTGTTTATTTGTGCGCAGGTATTAGAATATCTCGAAGTCTCAAGTATTGATTCGGCATCCAAACAGTAACTCTCGACTTAAAAATGATTGTATAGTTCTTTACGTTTTAATATGTGTCATGTACCTAGGATTAAATTAGTTTTAGGACGTGAATTGGTCAAATTGGTATTTTGATTAGTTGATGTAAATTTTGAATTAAGCATTTGAAAGGTTGTTGTTATCATGTGGTATAAGGTTTGAAATGGTCAAATGGTGCAAATAGTCACATGTATAGAGTTTGGTTTTGAATTGTGAATGGTCACTTAATAATTGGGATAACAATGATGTTATATGAACTGTTTGAAATAGGTATGAAGCTTAAATAGATGAAATGATGCTATTGGTATTTTTGTTTAGGTGCTGAGAGTTGGTACCGTATGAACCTTATGAAAATAACCAATCACATCACAATGCTAGGCCCTTCACATCGCAATGAGGAATGGTCAATGAGTGGCATTGCAACTTGGAACCCTCAAAGTCACGACGTCAACCCGATAGTTTGATTTTTTTTACATTATTCAACTTTGGGTTATTAAAATAGGTTTCGTAAGCTCATATAAGACTCAGATAAGAATGTATAATGTGTTGTAATGAGGTTTTCAACTTAATAGTATGTATTAACTATTACATTGAATTTGTAACTGATCGCAGTTGCTCTGGTAACAATTGTAGAATCTCTTAGCTCGGAACTGACGACTGGGTCGAGTTTGGGGTGCTACGGAATTGAACCAAGCCATAGAGGACTTGGTTAGATCAATAAATGTATTAGGTGTTACATATTAGACCCCACTGTTATAGAATGATGCAAGATTGAAAGAAGCTCAACTCAACTGTGAAACATGTTAGAGCAATGAATGGTGTAAGAAGTCCACAACATAGGTGAATTTGGTTAAGGAAGGATCGAACACATTTGAGTAATGAAGATCAACATTTGATCGATTCTCGTGTGAAACATGTGGCTACAACTCATGATAACAATGTTAAAGATTTATTGAACATTGGAGAAATGCCATTTAGGTTTCGTGAAAAAGACTATTATTGTTTCACGAGCTACAACTTCTCTCGTAATAAGGTAACATTTGATCTCATCCGCTCTAAGCAACATGATGAAAGCCGATAGGGAATGAATAGAGTAAGAGGGAGTAATGATGTTGATTTGGTGTTCTATCTACTTTGGTTTTACTTTTGGTTGATTTCTTATGGTTGCATTTTTTACATCTATACCAAAAAGGGGGAGAATATGGTAGTAATAACTTTAAAAAAATATAGTTATTTTAAACACTTTATCGTACTTAATTTTTAATAAATTAATTTCTACTATGTGTAACATCCCAATTCTTTGAAGACAAGAACAGTAGCTCGAGGCTACGTGTTTCGATGAATAGGTTAAAAGGTATTAACATTTAATGTCGAGAGATAGGTAGAAATATGTTAAAGTATGGTTTGACTTGGATGAAATGGAGACTAAATATTATTAAGAGGTTTAAAATTAAAAATTGTAAAATTAGTCTTCATGATTGGAATAGGTGGAATTATTATAAAAAGGGAAATTGGGGGAGCCAAAGTAACAATTAAACCATAGTTACAAATAAGTGAAGGAGTTAGTAAATCATCATGGAAAATGTGTGGTGAAAATTGTTTAGTGATTATAATAATAATAAGAATGAAATTAAATGAATAAAAAGAAAGGAAAGGAAGGAGAATTTGTCACTTTCCCTTTTCTTCTTCATCTGCACTTACGAGAGAGAGAGAGAGAATAAGCTTAGGAAAATTGGAAGCAAAATTTTGGCTAGAATATTTCATCCAAATCAAGATTCACATCGTGTGGAGGACGTACAAGGTAAAGGCAAAGTTGTCAGTTAAGCCGGTTGGAATAATCACTTAACATGTAAGTTATACTTATAACTTATTCTATTTTAAATTGAATATTTTTAGTTATGTCAGACATGAAATGTTATATATATATATATTCACCTATGCATAAATCATATACATGCAAAGTGAGTTCATTGAATTACGTAAACGTATATAAGCTGACGAGCATAAATGTACATAGGCTTACGAGTGTAAACATGTGCAAGTTGACGAGCGTAAACGTATATAAGTTGACAAGCGTAAGCGTGTGTAAGCTGACGAGCGTAAACGTGTGCAAGTTGACGAGCGTAAACATATATAAGCTGACGAGCATAAATGTGTGCAAGCTGATGAGCGTAAACATATGTAAGCTAACGAGCATAAACGTATATAAGCTGACGAGCGTAAACGTATATAAACTGATGAGCATAAACGTGTGCAAGTTGACGAGCGTAAATGTATATGAGTCGACATGTATTAAAGAAATGAAATAGTTGTTAAGATCTTTTTATCATGATGGTATGGAAGGAATTTGTTTGATAGTCTTAATATTGACGAGTGTATGGTAATTGAAGGTCCTTGAGAGCATGTGATTTGTGTTCAAGCCCTTTAGAAGATTGAGTAATAATTCCTCATTCTCACTTATTTTCCTTGTTTTGTATATTTTAAACTTTTGGTCTCATTGAGGTTTGGATCACCAAAGCAATCACATTCCTTCGCATCCATCTTCGGTAGATGCTGCCTAACTTCTTTTTTGTTAATATTGGCATGTATAGGTGTTAAGTGCTATTTTCTATAAGATTGTATTAAGAAACATGGTCTTGGTGTTTCGTTGGTTTAGAATGGTGCTTTGAAGAAATGATGTTATTGTTTGTACTTGGATGATTATGAAATTAATGTTATTTAGAGGCCTGTGTACTTTTACCGGTAGAACTCAAGTGACTATCGGTAGAAGTACAGAGCAGGTTGAATTTCAGCTACTAACTTAAATTGTACCGGTAGAACATTCTTTAAGTATCGGTAGTTTGGAGTTGTTGCGGTAGTTGTTTTTCTTGTATCGGTAGAAGTTCCAAGGCAAATTAACTTTGCTCTCTATAACTTGTTGTATTGGTAGAAGTATGAGATGTATCGGTAGTTCTCATACTTGCATCGGTAGAACTTAGACTTCTACCAATAGGAAACTACAGCTTTTCTTACTCGTTTACTAACTTGGCTTCTATCGATACTTGCACAGTTAAGTACCAATAGAAGTCCATCAAAATTTCTAAAATATTATTTTTCAATTTAAATTAAATGAGATTGACCCCATAACTTGAGATTACTCTTGTAAAATATTATAAACACTGTTCTAAAACCGAGAAAAAGAGATTTAAGTATCAAGGAGTGAAAATCATGTAGTAGTAATCATTACGTACTCGAGTTCGGCAATCGGACCAGGCAAGGGGTGTTACATTTAGTGGTATCAGAGCTATAGTTTAGTCGATTCTAGGACTAAACATAGTATGCATTACGTCTAGAAATTACATGTCGTATTAACTTAAAAGTTATGTGATGCTCGTAACCCAATCTAACAATATTTTCTTTTAAATGATAGCAATGGTAAACAGAAATAATCATCCGGTAAATGATGAGGTGGAAAGTTATGCTTCGACTAATAGTGAAAGAGTGAACCAAGATGTATCTGGTTCTCAAATGGTTGGGAGTGAAAACCGTGATATGTTTTTTCAAATGATGAATGATTGGTTTGCTCAATTCATGCAAAATAATCTAATGGCTCCGCGACCTCCACCTCCTACAGTGCCTTCTTAATTACCTATTCGATCTCAAAATCTAGAACATGTAACGATACATTGTCCACCTATAGATAAAATACGTAAGCGCGGAGCTGAAGAATTTCTGGGATTATATCACGATGATCCGGCCAAAACTGAACATTGGCTAGTAAATACACAACGTGTGTTTAATGAATTAAGTTGCTCCGTTGAAGATAGTTTGAAATGTGCCATTTCACTTCTGAAAGAGGATGCATATGAATGGTGGATCACTTTGAATTCTATGATTCCCGGTGAGCTAGTAACGTGGGAGTTCTTTCAGAAGGAATTCAGGAAGAAATATGTCAGCCCATTATATTTAGAAGACAAGAAACAGGAATTCTTCGATCTGAAACAAAGGAGCATGACTGTAGTAGTGTGAGCGTAAATTTGTGAACTTGAGAAAATATGCCCGAGAGCAAATCACTTTTGAAGCAGAGATGTGTGCCAGGTTTGAAAAAGGATTAAATGAGGACATTCAAGCCATGGTAGAGATGTTAGAAATTAAAGAATTTGTGGTGTTATCCCAACTTGCTCAGAAGATGGAGGCAATATGGAAGGAAAAGAAGCAAGCTAAAGTCAAGAAAGGAACTCCAATAAAAGAAAAGAGTATAGAAATTTCTCTGCCCCTCCACCTAGGAAGCCACGTGAATTCAGTAGCTATTCTGTTCCTACAGTGGGTAATCCGAGAAGGATTGTGTTCAATCAATTTCCTCCTAGATCACCAACTACTTCGGTGGCAAGTGCTGGGAGTGTAATAAATACAAATGTTCCTGTTTGTAAGTTGTGTGGAAAAACTCATGGAGGTGAATGTAAAGTCAAAACTAGGGCTTGTTTTCATTGCAGATCATTTGAACACCATATAAGAGATTGTCCTCGGAGAAGTGAATACAGTTTAGAACCAATAATGAAATTTACCACCACTGTACCAAGGAGTAAGAAATCAAGACTAGGAGGTACTTTAGAAGGGAATCATAATGAATCGCGTGATTCGACTTTTAAATTTGAAGGTCGAGCACCAGCCCAAACTTATGCGATATGAGCTAAGGAAGAAGCTATAGCACCCGATGTCATTACTGGTATTTTTACTCTTCTTGATACTACTGTTATTGTGTTAATTGACCCTAGGTCTACGCATTCATATATATGCACCTCATCAGCCTTTGGAAAGAAAATGCTCATCGAGTCTACCAAATTTGATGTTAAGGTGTTAAACCCAATAGGTCAGAGTGTAATAGTTAACCCAATCTGTAGAAAATGCCCACTAAAAATTTAACGTTATGAATTTTTGACTGATTTGATGTTGTTACCATTCGACGAATTTGATGTCATATTGGGAATGGATTGGTTAACCGTTCATGACGCGGTAGTTAGTTGCAAGAACAAGCAATTTATTTTGAAATGTTCGAATGAAGATTTAATAAGTGTTGAATCATAAAGATCCGATTGCACGTCCAACTTGATATTTGCCTTGAAGACACAAAAGTTGATTCACAAGGGTGTAGAGGCTTTTCTAGCTTACATTTTGGATACTAGTGCCAATGAACCAAAAATAGATCTAGTTCCAATTGTGCGAGAGTTTAAAGACATTTTCCTTGAAGAATTGTTTGGTTTACAATCGAAACGTAAGATTGAATTCACCATTGAAGTAATACCGGGAACCACACCAATATCTGTGGAACCTTATCGATTGGCCTCAACTGAATTGAAGGAGTTGAAGACGTAGTTGCAGGAATTGTTAGATCGTGAATTTATTAGACTAAGCGTGTCACCTTGGGGAGCTCCCGTATTATTTGTTAAGAAGAAGGATGGTACATTAAGGTTGTGTATAGATTATCGACAACTGAATAAAGTTACAATAAAGAACAAGTACCCGTTGTTGCAGATAGATGATTTATTTAATTAGTTGAAAGGAGCGACTGTGTTTTTTAAGATTGATCTATGCTCGGGGTACTATCAATTAAGAGTAAAGGAATTGGATATTCAGAAGACAGCCTTCAGAACTCGTTATGGCCATTATGAGTTTTTGGTTATGCCGTTTGGATTGAAAAACGCCCTTGCAACATTCATGGACCTTATGAATAGGGTATTCCAACCATACATGGATAAATTTATTGTGGTGTTCATTGACGATATCTTGATTTACTCGAGGAATGAAGTTAATCACAATTAACATTTAAGAGTAGTGTTACAGATTTTATGAGAAAAATAACTTTATGCAAAATTTATCAAGTGTGAGTTTTGGTTGCCTGAGGTTACCTTTTTAGGACATGTGATTTCCGTCGAGGGTATCCGTGTGGATTCAAGTAAAATTTTAGCAATTGTGAATTGGAATCCTCCAAGGAATATCACGGAAGTATGAAGCTTTTGAGGGTTGGCAGGGTATTATAGATGCTTTGTGAAGAACTTTTCGATTATGGCATCGCCAATGACGAAATTACTTTAGAAGGGTGTCCAATTTGTTTGGACTGATAAATGTCAACATAGTTTTGAACAACTGAAAACAAATGCTAACTGAAGCCTCGGTTTTAATTCAACCTGAATCTGGGAAAGAGTTTGTAGTCTTCAGTGATGCTTCGTTGAACGGACTAGGATGTGTACTTATGCAAGAAGGCAAGTTAATAGCCTATGCCTCTAGGCAATTAAAGACACATCAGAGAAATTATCCTACACACGAATTGGAGCTAGCTGCGGTTATTTATACTTTAAAATTTTGGCGGCATTATCTTTATGGCGAGAAATGTCATATCTATTCGGACCACAAGAGCTTGAAATATTTGATGACTCAAAAGGAACTTAATCTTCGTCAGAGGAGCTGGCTCGAATTATTAAAAGAATACGACTTGATCATCGAGTATCATCAAGGAAAGGCTAATGTTGTCTTAGATGCTTTAAGTCGAAAGTTGATGGTTGTGTTGAAGGTCTTAATGCTCGCTTATGATTGGAGAGGGATGGTGGTCTCATTGCAGAGTTAAGGGCGAGACCAAATGTTTCTTCAGAGGATTAAAGAACTACAAGAAGTAGATCTAAAGTTAGTAGCCAAACGAGAACAGATCCCAAATGACCCAACTACGAGATTTTCAGTAGGACATGATGGTATGATATATTTTCGCGACAGATTGTGTATCCCAGACAACTTGGAACTCAAAAACAAAAATCTTATTCGAGCCCCACAGTAGCCCGTACTTTATACACCCAAGTAGCACCAAGATGTTCAATGATTTGAGGAAAATGTATTGGTGGTCGGGAATGAAACGTGAAATTTCTGAGTTTGTAGGTAAATGTTTGGTCTGTCAACAAGTAAAAGCTGAACACCAAGTACCTTTAGGGTTGCTGCAGTCTATCACAATTCCTGAATGGAAATGGTAGAGAATCACAATGGATTTTATTTTGGGATTACTAGTAACACCGAGGAAGAAGGATTCAATTTACGTTGTTGTGGATAGATTGACGAAATCTGCTCATTTCATTCCTATCCGGATTGACTATTCCTTAGAAAAGCTAGCAGAACTATACGTGTCAAAATTTGTCAGACTGCATGGTATGCCACAATCAATTATTTTCGATCGAGATCCAAGATTTACTTCTAGATTTTGGAGTAAACTTCATGAAGCTCTAGGCACAAGGCTAAATTTTAGCATTGTGTATCACCCACAAACAGATGGATAGTCGGAACGGGTGATTCAAATCTTGGAAGACATGTTGTGGTGTTGTATATTGGAGTTCAAGGGTAGTTGGGAGAAGTATTTACCCCTGGTAGAATTTGCATATAATAACAGCTACCAATCCAGTATTAAAATGACCATATTCGAAGTTCTATATGGCAGAAAATGTAGAACATCGTTATATTGGACGGAACTAAGTGAATCCAAATTGATAGGGACGAATTTAGTTCGGGAAATGGAAAATAAGGTTCGCATAATTCGACATTCTTTAAAAGCGGTGTCAGATCGTCAAAAGTCGTATGCAGACTTGAAGAGAAAGGACATAGAATTTTTTGTGGGCGATAAAGTGTTTCTGAGAGTGTCACCATGGAGGAAGGTATTACGGTTTGAAAGGAAAGGAAAGTTGAGCCCAAGATTTATTGGACCGTACGAGATCACAGAGAGGGTAAGCCTAGTAGCTTATCGATTAACATTACCACCAGAACTGGAAAAGATTCATAACATCTTTTATGTATCGATGTTGAGATGTTATCGGTCAGATCCTTCACATATAATTACTCTATGTGAAATTGAACTACAAAAGGATCTATCTGAAGAACCAGTAAAGATATTAGCTCATGAAGTGAAAGAACTCAGAAATAAAAGGGTGCCTCTAGTGAAAGTGTTATGGAATCGTCATGGCACTGAAGAGGCCACATGGGAGACATAAGACTTAATAAGAACTAAGTATCCACACCTATTTCCTGGTAAGAATTTTTGAGGACGAAATTTCCTAAAAGGGGGAGAGTTGTAACATCCCAATTCTTTGAAGACGAGAATAGTAACTCAAGGTTACGTGTTCCGACGAATAAGTTAATAGGTATTAAAATTTAATGTTGAGAGTTAGGTAGAAATATGTTAAAGTATGGTTTGACTTGGATGAAATAGAGACTAAATATTATTAAGAGGCTTAAAAGTAAAAATTGCAAAATTAGTCTTCATGAGTGGAATAGGTGGAATTATTATAAAAAGGGAAATTGGGGGAGTCAAAGTAACAATTAAACCATAGTTACAAATACGTGGAGGAGTTAGTAAATTATCATGGGAATTGTGTGGTGAAAATTGTTTAGTGATAATAATAATAATAACAACAACAACAACAACAACAACAACAACAACAACAACAATAATAATAATAATAATAATAATAATAATAATAATAATAATAATGAAATTAAAGGAATAAAAAGATAGGAAAGGAAGGAGAATTTGTCACTTTCCCTTTTCTTCTTCATCTACACTCACAAGAGAGAGAAAGTAAGCTTAGGAAAATAGGAAGCAAAATCTCGGCTAGGATATTTCATCCAAGTCAAGATTCACATCATGTGAAGGACGCACGAGGTAAGGGCAAAGCTGTTAATTAAGACGGTTGGAATAATCACTCAACATGTAAGTTATACTTATAACTTATTCTATTTTAAATTGAATATTTTTAGTTATGTCAGATATGAAATGTTATATATATATTCACCTATGCATAAATCATATACATGCAAAGTGAGTTCATTGAATTACGTAAACGTTATAAGCTAACGAGCGTAAACGTGTGCAAGTTGACGAGCGTAAATGTACATAAGCTGATGAGCGTAATAGTGTGCAAGCTGACGAGTGTAAACGTATATAAGCTGATGAGTGTAAATGTGTGCAAGCTGAGGAGCGTAAACATATATAAGCTGACAAGCATAAACGTGTGCAAGCTGACGAGTGTAAACGTATGCAAGCTGATGATGTAACAGCCCGTTTTTCAGTGGTGTCGAAAATAGTGATTTTGGGACCACAAACCTGATGGAAATTTTTTTATAATGAGTGATTAAATCAAATAAGTCAATATTAATTTTATATGGAATTTTGAATTGAGAAATTTTAATTATTGAATTAAAAGTTAGTATAAGTGGTTTGGTTAAAAAGTCAAGTAATTTTAGAAAATGAGGTATCGGGATCTCGTTTCTAAAATTAAGGGTCATAAATATTTGTATTAAATATTTACAGAGTCTTATTATATGTGAATTGAAGTTTGGTTGGGTAATTTTGATGATTAATTGCTTAATTAAGGAAAAAAGAGTAAATTGTAAAAGAGGTAAAAGTTAATTGCTATTGATTAAAAATAAAAGAGACCAAAGTGGAAATTACACCATGGTCAAAAAGTCCAAGCGGTGGTGCTTTTGGGTTATTTATTCATTAAGTCCTAATTAGTTTAGGACTAAATTGCAAACAAGTTTGTTTAATTAAAATTTAATATAATTGAAGGACCAATTATGAAATTGGATCCTCTTTAAATGGCCTAATAATAGAAATGATGTGAAACTCTTTGGATTTTGGTAAATTGTAATTAAATCCAAATAAAATGGGGACTTACTAATTAGCTTATTTTTAGTATGATCGGGAATGGTGATTTTGAGGTCACGACTTCGATATGTCAGAATGTAAATATTAAATAATTAATATTTACGAGGTCATTAGTATTATATTAAAATTTGGTTATGAAATTTAATCATTTAGATAGTTAATTAAATGAAAAGGATTAAATCGTAAAAGGTGCAAAAGTTAAATTCTCTTAATTAAAGGTATTAAATGCTAATTGAAAGGTAAATTAAAGTACTTAGATGGTAATTATACCACTAAGGAGGTAAGTGGACGGTCATGGCCTTGAATTTGTTGAATTTTGAATGTTTTAATGGAGGGCAAATTGGTAAATAAAGAAATAAATATTATAAACAAAATAAAAAGGAAAGAATCATCTTCCTCATTAAGCAATTGAAACCCGATTCAGCCATAGGAGAAGACAAGAAGTTCAGCCAAGCTTAGTGCTTCAAATTAGATAGGTAAATATTATCCGTTTTTAGTAATTTTTTATGTTTTTGAGTTCATTTTCGCTCGATTTAGCTAATTCGGTGACTAATTTGTAAAACTGTTAAATGTTGTGGGTTATGACATTGTTGATTTTTTTATATTCTTGGAATTTTATGATGAATTTTTAATTTTGGTTGTTGGATTTGATTATTTTGTAAAGTAGTTTTTGATGATTTTAATGTTTAAGGACTAAAATGTTAAAATGATAAATTTGCAAGGACTTAAGGTGAAATAATGAAAGAAGTGGGCCGTTGAAAGGCACATGGATATTCTTCTAGGTTGAAATTGGAATAAAAATGGGTATTTTGCATGTTTAAGTCTTAGGGACTAAATTGAATAAAAGTAAACTATTAGGGGCAATTTTGTCAAATTGTCAGAAAGGGCTTAATTGCATAAAATAAGTTTATTTTACTATTATAATTAGTTAATTAAATGGAATTATTATGTTAGATCAAGAACGTGTTGATAACGGAGGAGAAAATAAAGTAGCACAATAGTCCCTATACTTTGACGATTGCTACAAATTAGTCCGGTAGGTTCATACAGTAAGATAATTGATTTAGTTTCTGTTTGTAAATTATTGAAATAATTTAAGTATGTTGTATTTAAATTTGTTGCTTAGTAAATATTAAATTGATGAATTGAATTACATTAAAAATGAAATTGTATTGAGAAGCATGATTGAAAGTGACGAAATGATATGGCTGAAATTAGATGACAATGAAACGCTTAAATGATTAAGTGTTGTGTTAGTTATTATTCATGTTACGAATGAATTAAATTTGATTGATATATGACAAATAGTAAATTGAACTAAATGACATTGTTAGTTAATTCGATATTATGTTTGGTAAATAAGGATTATAGATGTTTGCTCGAAATGGTATAACATGATGAAAGTTAATTGCAATGAACATAGTATATGGCACATATGAACCTCATAAATAATTTGGACATAAAGGACATGTCATCCGGGGCTATACAGAATCGGGAGCTAGTCTTGGATGCCTTATTGACGGGTAGTCCCTATACTTGAGCCGTTACTACAAATCAATCCTATAAGTTCGTATTGTTAAATTCCAATTTAAATTGCATATTTTATACTTGTATACAATTGCTATAAATTTGGAATGATGAACGAAAGTGAGGAAGACGGGAACAAATGAAAGGAAAAGATAACAGGCTTTGAGCCGTAAATGCAAAAGATCCGATTACTATGTGTCATCGTGAGTATATGAATCCTTTACGGATTATAAGGTCCGATGACTATGTGTCATCGTGAGTATATGAATCTTTTACGGATTATAAGGTCCGATGACTATGTGTCATCGTGAGTATATGAATCCTTTACGGATTATAAGGTCCGATGACTATGTGTCATCGTGAGTATATGAATCCTTTTCGGATTATGAGGTCCGATGACAATGTGTCATCGTGAGTATTAAATGACAAATGAATCCTATTACGGATTAAAGATCCGATGACTCTGTGTTATCGTGAGTTACCAAATGCAAATTGAAACCAACCTCGGATGAATACATCTTACTCCTCTTGGTTAAATTTTAGATTGTACAACTTTGAAGTTTGGTAAACCTATTTAACTCTATGAACTTACTAAGCTATGAAAAGCTTACCTGTGAAATTGTTGTTGTTTTGTAGATTCTATTTTACTGCTTGAAGATCGGATCGTCTCAAAGAAATCACACTATCTCGGGAGCTTGTTCGGTAAACTTTAAATCACTTGGTTATATGGCATATACTAGGATGGTGTTGTCCTTTATATTACTTATTTGAGATTGTTGGATTCCTTGATATGATCTAAATGAAATATTGTATGCTTGTTCAATGTGAAATATAGACTTTAAGTAATGTGATGTAATAACTTAGAAATTACGAGCAAGGTGTTAGTCTAATGTCTTTTCTTGAGGATATGAAATATTGAATATTGATAAAATTGAGTTTTGGCATGATTAATTGAATTCTGCATACTTGTTTCGGTAGAATCCCTGCAAGTATCGATAAATGTACACGGTAGGAGAGAGATTGTTCACTGACTTGAGTTGTATCGGTAGTTGCATAATAAGTATCGATAGTTCTACTCACAAGAGTATCGGTAGTTTATGTACTTGTATCGGTAGAAGCTATAGGGTAGGACATCTTAGCTCTCTGGAGTTTTTAATATAGGTAGAAGCATGATTTGTTTCGGTAGAATCTTCACTGATATCGATAGAACTGTCATAAGTATCAGTAGAATTCTATACTGTTTCCTGAATTGTTTATTGACTTGACAACTATCGATATTTGTCTAACAGGTACCGGTAGTAGTCTCTAAAATCATGGAAATGATATTTTTGCCCTTCTTGAATCGTGTTGATATTCATTTAACGATTCATGTCATGCATGATGTACCATTTTATTTAAATAAGATTAAAAGAATTAAATTTGAAGGATAAATTATGATAGATGATTGGAAGACCTCAGGACCCTAACCGGCGACGGTGTTGGGTTTTGGGTGTTACAGATGAGCGTAAACGTATATGAGTCGACGTGCATTAAAGAAATGAAATTACTGTTAAGATCTTTTTATCATGATGGTATGGAAGGAATTTGTTTGATAGTCTTAATATTGACGAGTGTATGGTAATTGGAGATCCTTGAGAGCATTTGATTTGTGTTCAAGCCCTTTAGAAGATTGAGTAATAATTCCTCATTCTCACTTATTTTCCTTGTTTTGTAAATTTTGAACTTTTGGTCTTATCGAGGTTTGGATCACCAGAGTAGTCACATTCCTTCGCATCTATCTTCGGTACATGCTGCCTAACTTCTTTTTGGTTAATATTGACATGTATAGGTGTTAAGTGCTATTTTGAATAGGATTGCATTAAGAAACATGGTCTTGGTGTTTTGCTGGTTTAGAATGGTGTTTTGAAGAAATGATGTTATTGTTTGTATTTGGATGATTATGAAATTAATGTTATTTAGAGGCCTGTGTACTTCTACCGGTAGAACTCGTGTGACTATCGGTAGAAGTAAGGGCAGGTTGAATTTCAACTACTGACTTAAATTGTACCGGTAGAACATTCTCTAAGTATCGATAGTTTGCAGTTGTTGTGGTAGTTGTTTTTCTTGTATTGGTAGAAGTTCCAAGGTAAATCAACTTTGCTCTCTATAACTTGTTTTATCGGTAGAAGTATGGGATGTATCAGTTGTTCTCATACTTGTATCGATAGAACTTAAACTTCTACCGATAGGAAACCGCAACTATCTTACTCGTTTACTGACTTGGTTTCTACCGATACTTGCACAGTCAAGTACCGGTAGAAGTCCATTAAAATTTCCAAAATTTTGTTTTTCAATTTAAATTGAATGAGATTGACCCCACAACTCGAAATTAATATCATAAAAGATTATAAACACTTTTCTAAAACCAAAAAAAAGAGATTTAAGTATCAAGGAGTTAAAGTCATGTAGTAGTAATCACTACCTACTCGAGTTCGGCGACCGGGCTGGGCAAGGGGTGTAAACTATGAAAGTGTGTCAATTTAATTAAATCCAAGCTAAATATGATACTTTTTATATTTTTTGAGGACTGAAATATGAAATTTACAATTTCATGAGTATTTCAGTCTAACACCCTAGGGCCTAAAAAATATAGTCAACCTAGTAAAAGGAAGTCCAGTAGATGTAGAGGCCTAACAAGCTCTCACGAAGAAGCCCAAATCGACCCTCCTATGTGCACAACCGACCAAGATTTATTCTCCACCTAGTCCTCCTTGAATCAAGCAACTTACTCCTCAAATCAAGGAGTCATCCACCACTCCTCTACAATTCAAGGGAGGCACCACCTACAAAGGAGAAAAAGAATGTTAGTTGCGGCTAAAAATAGTAAAGAAGGATGGAGACTTACAAGTATAAATCAAGGCTAAAGCATCACTTGAGATCATCATTCATCACACGATCATCCTTCATACAAGCATTTCATTTCTCTTATTCTTTCATTTTTGCATTCTCTCTTCATTTGAGAGAAAACTAAGTGAGAAATTCTAGAGTTTAAAGCTCTCAAGGCAAGCCACCTGAGGGGTAATTTGCATCGGAGCAAAAGAAAAAGAAAGGAAGAAATAACCACGAGCAGTATCATGGAGAACCACTAGATTCTAATTGGATTTTTTCTTTCCCTTTACTCTTTATTTTTGTTTTATGTTGAAAAACATGATTACAATTTATTCTATTGCTTTTGATTTAATAATGATGACTTAGTTTTGTTTATGCGCAAATTCTTTATTTAAATTATCCATGACATATTTTTAATGTTTCATGCCTTTTGCTTATTCATTCAAATAAAATCATGACATGTTATTAGTGCATTATAAATGTCAGGGTGCAATTGAATTAATTATTAAATCAGAATTAGATTGTAATTAATTGACACGATATCTGAATGGTGCATGTTTGATCTATATTTGAGAAAATTAAGTTGAAATTTGTAATAATTCAAAAGAACCCTACTACCTTGCATAATCCTAGGATTTATGTGATTAAACTGTTTCAGTATAAGAATATTATTGTTACCTCACATAATCTGTTTTTTTTTTTTTTTTGCTTATTGAAAATACAAAGGTGTTAACATAGACATATGTTAACTTAATAATTTACAAGCATCAATTATTAGATGATGCCTGAAAAGGTAACCTTGAAGTCGGAATAGACATAGAATTATGCAGATAAGAGGTTAAACTTAAAGAACTCGAGAGAAACTAAAGTATGAATTATTAGACGATGCTTGAAAAGGTAACCTTAAACTTAGGAATTCGAGAGAAGCTAAAGTACTCGTAATTAAAATAGGGTTAATAAATAGACGAGTTGCCATGGATTTTTCGGGAACATTTATTAAACATTGTTGTGAATTACATGAGGGGTGTAATTATTCTAGCTCATTCATGTCATTGTTATTAAACCTCGTGAATTGTTGCTCCATTTTACATTTGTATTTACATTTGCATGTTTAGTCATTTAATTTAGTTAACTCGTAATTCCCACTTCACATTTTATTTATTTTTTAATCACCAATTTGGTAATCGAAATTTCATGATATTTTCCTATACAATCCCTATGGAGACGATATTTTTAAACATTACTTTATTACTTTTCAACGACTATGTATACTTTCCCATCAATTGAATTATTTCGAGATAGGTAGAAACAAATGAAAAATTTTGTTCTTGGTTATGGTTGCTACATTTCGCTTTGTCAAAGGGAGAGATGATGATGTTTTGTTTACTGCATATTTATGACCTTAGTGCATGCTTAATTGATTATGTGATGAACAAAAAATCTACCTCTTAGGGGGAGGCATATTCTAATTACTTTTCTACGTGGCTTGTTTGGATTGTGGACTAATCATTTGTTGCAGGTTTTGTCAAAAATGCCAAGGAGGAGATTGTTGAGAAAATTATTGCTGCTCGTTTCATGTCCTATTATAACAAAATTGTTTATTTACTTGGGCCATCGACTTGAGCCTTCAATAAGTTTCGTTTATGCTGAGTTTAGTCCACTTGAATGTGACATATTTGACAAAACTAGAAGCATGGGTCAACTAATGTACTAAGACTCCTTAATGAATTGCTCGAGGTGATTGGATAAGCATGAAAATCTTATTATTAAAATGTTATTTTTTATAGATAAATATCATATCTATTCTAGAGAGTTTTGAAGAAGTTGAAAGACTGAGTTATGAATACTTTTATGTGATAAATGCTCAGGATAATTAATGAGATAATTTTAATTTTTAAATAGGAGTTTAAAGTCTATCAAAACATTGTTGATTGACCACTTGAAGAGGCTTATAAATAGGTTGTTTTGTGCCGCACATCAAGAGCAGCTTTTGGAGTGTCTTTGGGAACAACTTTGTTGTGTTTTATTGTCACACTCTTTAAGGTAATCTTTGGCGAGTTCATTGATTATATTGTGAGGTATTTTTTTAGAGAGTTTATTGATTGTATTGTGAGGTATTGGGGCTACAATTACTTCTTTGTGTAAAAGTGGATTGGGCTTAAGCTAATAGGTGATTCAGACGATTGTTGATAAAATCATTCACTAGGCAAGGTTCTACAGACATAGGATAGTTGTGTCTGAATTGGGTTAACAAATATTGGTTGTGTTGATTAAATAAAATTGATTTATCAGAGACTAGTTATTTTTCAATATGAATATCACCCTTGATTCGAATAGAGCTATACGTAGACCATAGAACGAATTTAAAGTAAATTTAACCTAATAAAGAAAGATAAATATTATATTTTTGGAAAAGTGAAAAAATAAAAAAGAAAGATTGGATAATGTTTTTTTGGAAATTGATTTTTATTAAATATATTAAGATGGAAGGATGCAATTTCCAAAATCCTAGCGAGAAAGAAGCAAAAGTAGATATAGGTATGTTTAAATATCATATAATTTGGATTTGATGCAATGGAGGACCAAAGGCAAGGAAAGTGTGACTGTGACGCCTCATGTGAACCCAACCACCTATTTTGCCTTTTTTAGCTTTTATTACGTTTTGCGACTCGTCACCACTTGATACCCAAACACGCGGGTTATGTACTAATAAATGTTTATTTTTAAAATTATTTATGAAAATAAGTCGTCTTAAAATTTAATTATGGACTTGTAAAAAAAGCACAAAAACGTATTTATATGACGTTATTTTTAGAAGATAAATTAGAAAAATATTTTCACATAAGCGGTTTTTTTTATTAGGCAAAAACGCGCTAACGTGGAAACGTTTTACAAAAAAATACTCACGTGAAAGCGCTTTTACCTGTTAGAGGAAAACATGGACAAAAATGCATTCACGTGGACACTTTTTGGAAAAACTCTTTTACATCAGCGTTCTTTTACTTAACACAACGAAAAAAATGCTTTCGTGAAAACGTTTTTCTGTTTTTTCCCTGAAAACGACATCACATCCGTAACTTTTTTCAGAATGATCCATTTCCATAATTAATTTAAAAAATGAACATTTAATGTTACTAAACCCCAAACTCGAGGGAAACTGCCCGACACTGATCCTACTAGTAAGTTTAATATTTTATTAATTGGTTATTTGCAACGCAGCTTAGTCCAGTTTAGGGTTATTTACTACCCCAATGTAGGGGTGAACATCAGGCATGCTTCACCGATTGCTTTACACTTGAAGTCTCTCTTACCTGAATGGTGCGCCACTGTCCTCTCTTTCTCACTTGATTGCAGGCGATGGCTAAAGTGTGATAAAGAAGATGAAGGCTAACGCATGCCATCAGTACTTTTTAGCCGATCTGGTTTATGCATGTTAGCAAATCAGGAAGTAAAGCTACTCACGAGCTTGCAAAATTCGGACACTTATTGGGATAGAGATGTAACTAATAGGCTAAAGAATATCATAGAATTTGTAAAACTCAAAAACTATGAATTTGGGGTAGAGATGTAACTAATATATATATATGCTAATGAATTTTGCATATAATACTATATTTTTTTATTTAATATACTAAAATAATTTAATAAAATTTCTAAATTTTTTTATTTTTTTAATTTAAAATTGTTGAACGGTGATTAAACCATTTGAATAAAAATTCGATGATCTAATCGATTCAATCATCAGGTTGGTTTCAACAACGTTGTTGAAACTTTTAATATTTTTTATTGAAAGTTTGGAAAACATTTAGATATTTTTAATTTCTTTAATGTATTTCAATTCTAAAATCTAAAAGTTGATAGTTTTTAATTTTGAAGGTTTTTTAAAAAAGTTGAAAATTTTAATTTTCTGAAATTTTTATTAAAAACTTTAGGGTAAATTACACTCAAGTCACTAAATTATTAGTAAGTTTATAATTTGATCACTCAACTTTAAAAAGTTACAAAATTATCACTAAACTATTCAAAAATATTCATAATTTAAGTTATTGGATTGTTAAAATTATTATTGTATGGCCTCCTCCATTTGCCTTCTCTTCTATAATTTAATTCTTTTCATGATATAGTTTTGAACATCACGAATTTGCATACAAAAAATCCAAAAAGTTTTCTTCTCCGATCTCCGTCATTAACAATTCAATCGCCTTGAATCTAAGGTACGTTCTTCTACTCGTCAATGGGTACTAATCCATTGTATTGATTGTTGAATCTTTGCTCGGAACTCAATAACCTGACTTTAAAAAAACAAGAAAGAAAAACTTAACATATTAATGACTTAAATGAAAACTTTCAAATAGTTGAGTGACAAAAACATAAACTTACTAATAGTTTAGTGTCATTGGGTGTAATTTTCCTAAAACTTTATAATCATTTTATAATTTTTATATATTTTTAAAAATTTTTGGAATTATAATTTTTATTTATGATTTTTTGAATATTTTATTTTATTTTTATAAATTTTAAATTATTTGTTAGTTTATCTAAATAAAAGAACATGGGTCAAATTGAATAAATGTATAAAGATTGAGAGTAATATTTGACATTAAGCATTACATATAAAACACCAAAATAAACATTTAACGATATTTTTTTAACAATGGAATTATTTTGTTCCTTAACCTAACATATAAAGATTAATTTTTTAAATTTTTCAATAGGACCAAAGTGTAATAAAAAATACAATATAAAACCCACTATTATACTTTTACTAATCACTCCAAATATTTGATTTTATTTTCAAATTATTTCATGAACTTTAAGAGAACAAAAAAAATAATACATAAAATGTCTTTAAGTGATCTTTAAACTTAATTTACTATCTATAATAATTATAGTATATTTAATGTAATAATTGATGATTTTATTTATGATTTCCAATATATTTAATGAGAATAATAATATTAAAACCAACACCGTAATAAAGTGGTTAAATCTATACGGTCACACGTCACATACCAAAATTCAACCCGCTCAAACAATTCATCCAACCAAATTTTCCTTTCTCTTAAATATTTGTTTTATAATTCACGAAAATTAATTTTTTTTAAGAATGCAATATATTTTACCATTATATTTAAAATTTATTCATCATTCAATTCATCTTTAATAATCCATTAAGTTGAGTTTCATGTTTTATCCAATATTTTCAAAATCAAACTGATAATTAAATCGATAAAATTATTGGTTAATCGATCCAATTGATTTATACTAATTCACGACTCAACCGATTTAAAATCTTTTTTTAGACCAATTTTCAATCAAATTTGTATGACCAATCGAGTCGCTCCGGTTCAGATAACCATGGTTTTATCCAAACAAATTAAACAAGATGGGTTTGTGTTTGTATTCGAGGACTGTGTATAAGTTTATATAACCATTAGCAAATCATATTAAAGCACATCATTAATAAATTAATTAATAATTTTAAAATTTATTAAAAATGAAAATAGATATTAGATCTTTTAAAAAATCTTTAAACTTAAACACTGAATGCATCAGAATATAAATCTATAAAACAATCACCAAAATCTTGCATTAAAAAAGGTAGACAAATGTAGTTAGTCATCAAAACAACCAGACAAGCGTCACAATGTCACGGGAAAAGGAAGAACCGAAGGAGGAGGAAAAAAACAAATGGGCAAATGAAAGTGCACCTTCAAATCTTTTCCAACTCACGTGGTTCTGAGAATTTGTTGTTACTGTAACTAGATAACTGTAAACATAATGCGATAACACGATACCATCATGACATAAAAAAAATAGAACATAATCCATAACATGGCATGAAAAAGTGACCCAAATATCATAGTAACCTGTCAAAATCTATATAATGCAAATTATTTATGTATCAAAATTTGTATACATATATATAACCTTAATATGATATGAGACGTGAAACAACATGAACATAACACAAAAACAGAAGGTCAGGTCTAACCCTTACATAGGAAGCAGAAAGAGACTATACTACAACTAGCATAAGTTCAAATAGAATTTTATCTTCTTTTCATTATATATATAATGTAGTTACTGGTAACACAGAAGAGAACAAGCTGAGATCAAACTCAACTCTGGTTGCAGACCAGAGTGACGGTTGGCCCGAGGTAAGAGAAACCAAAAACATAGTAATGCTCAGCTGTTTTTCACCTTGAACCTGTTATTCTTTGGAAATTACTTAGGAACCTCAGAAACAAAAATCCAATGCCGTCAAATAGTTCTGTCCTTGCAGAGATTTGAAAACCTCCCATTTGACAACTTAGGAGCTTACTCGTCTCAACCACCAGAAGACATCAAGAAAGAATAAAAAGGGAAGACACCTAGAAGTGGTTCACGTGAAATTGGTTTCAGTTTGCAAGTTGTGAGGTGAATATCTGGTAGGCAACTAATTTTGAGTAGAGTGCATTGAGGCGGGAAAACAATAAGCAAGAACCGGGTGAAAAGAAAGTAATGATAGTGAATACGGCAATGACAGGCACAGATGTATAATTCAGTATTCGTGTTACTTAATTGCGAAGGCAAGTTATACTTGTTTTCGATTAATAGAATTAATAAGTAAAAAATAAACACTTCACACTTCTCACAATGAAAAGATTGACTTCTTGACGTTAACCATTAACAATCTAGACTCAATTAAACAATAAAACATGTCAAGTACAGTCTCGTACACTTTGCATTCAATGTGAACTGCTAATGCAGTTTGGTAGCCAGATCAGTATGTAACCATTCCTGTAAGAGTATTAATGTTTGTACACAGAGAGAGAGAGAGAGAGAGAACAGTAGTGAAGCAAACATAGAAAAATAGTGAAATCCTATTCCTTGAGAGAGGTACCAAGACTTACTGATATATGCTCATTAAACCTTGTACCAGTTACATGTCAAGCCATTCAGCAAAACTCATTAAAATCTTTTAGGAATGTGATTTTCTAGAATCTATTATAAGCATTTAAGAATTTTCAGTGATGGGTTTTAATTTTAAGATGTTATTTGAGCTCATAAATATTAAAAATTACAAAAAAAAACACAACAAAATTCAAAAGATCCTAAAACATACTAATATGAAGTGGTAGACAAGTTAAGAGTACTACCCTCATGAACTCCGTCTAGGCCGTTGGAAATTTCTGAGAATGAAGATATCTGCATATAGGGGATAGTATTTTCTGATGAGGCCCTTGATACATTTCCAGTAAGAAAAATCAACCAGTTCGCCATCTTTTCGAACTATGAACAAACATCTTGAGCCTACAAATTCAGGATGGTAACCAACCTGTGAACCAAATATGAGAAGTGTTCATCATTTACTTAATCCACACAAGTTGGCCAAACAGGCCATCATACAGTTTAACTGTGTAAATCACAAAATCAAATTTTAATTACTTAAAAAGCTTCCTTTCTTTTAGCTAGTTTACTCCCTTACTTTTTCAAGTCCTTTCGTTTAAATTTTTCTTATATCAATTTGAAAACACTGGGGAGACCCTTCATCATCCCAATCCCCTAAAACAATAAAGCCCAATGGCCAAAAACCCGAAAGAGGTTGCACAGGCTGAAGAAAGTTCATGCTTAAAAGGTGGATATGATAAGGCTTTGTGCATATTGCAATGCCATTCATGCTAATGGAGAGATCAAGAGCAACTAAGCAAGCCTAACAAAGAATTTTCGGCGAACAATATCAGGTGGCATCCCCTTGGTAAAATTTTAATTATATGCAGCATTAGCAGCAAAATATATTTACTACCAGGGATTTATGTTTATGGGCAAAGAAGTTAAATCAGTAATAAGGATATTCAATTCAATATTGAATAGGTCGCTCCACCACATAATGATGTTGAAACGGACCAAGCATGAGTTGATTTTGTTGAGATCATTACACGTAACCAACGCATAATCACTTATAGCCACAGATATCTAACAGCAGTTTCTGCATGATCTCATCAAGAAATGAGAAGTACAAAGCCAAGCAGGACATACAATTACAAAAAGAAAAAGAAAAAAGTTGAAGGCAACAATCCTCCATACACTTAAAGAGACCGGAAAACCAAAAGACAAAAGAGTGGAGAAAACTGAGGCAGAAAGAGAACTAGAATGAATGCCTTGGTAGAAATCAGAAAATATCCATATCTAAAATAGAAATTACAATGATTGATTAACCTATAATCTTTCTAACTAAAACTAGGCAAGAGAATTCATGAAGTATGTAAATTCAGAAAGAGCTTTGAGCAAGTACAATTGCAGCCTATTTTGCTTCCACTATAGCAATTAGCTAACAAGACAAAAGGAGAAACGGGAAGGCGATGGAGGGTGGAATGGGGAATATTGCCATCAGTACAGATTCCAAACCTGCCAAATATCTCCAGACTAAAATCTAAATTGAAATCCTACAAGGCATCAACTTCTTCTACTAGGTAGGGGACTCTCACCCTCATTTCTAAAAGACTGTCCCTGACTCCTTCAGTTTTACTGCATAGACTAGATTTGAGCCCGAATTTTAGTGTTTAAATTTATATTCATGCAACTTGATTTCGTCTAGTCCTTTCAGGGGACAAAAAGGTCACATTAGAACTAACACTAAAATATGCAGCTAAAATTAAATAGGAAAAAAATTCTGAAAATCCTAAAATGAAGTATTAGTATAATTTATTTAAATTGTTAAATTCAAGCTTCTAATTAATTATAAATTCCAGTGGTCAAAATGCAGAAAAGGTACAGAAACATACAGTAATGTAATCAATTCCACATCCGATTTTCTTCTCAGACTCTTGATGGTAAGGAAGCAACCTCTCCAGAATAGTGTTTTCGTGCTCTGGACTCAATCTATCTCCACTTCCATATCTGCAATAAATTTAAAAATTTACAATAAAAGGAAGTGTTATATAATTAGATAATTTTTAAATAAAAAAGGCAAGAAATTAAATTACTTACTTTCCAGAATGAAGAATCATTCTAACGAAACCAACGAGAGGAACAGTGTCCTGTAAAATCCTGTCTTCCCAATCAATCCATTCACCTCTATTTCTTTTTTCCTTACTACCATCCTCTTCTTCCGAAATTCCGCCACTGTCCTCCTCTGGAACTATACTCGGCTTCCTTAACAAATCAGCGCCGGCGGATTCCTCGCTCGCGGTTCTCCCGCCGTCCGGGCCGGTCGTCAGCGCGCAAAAACGAACGCGGAGCGACGTTGTTTGGTACAATGGAGGAGGAAGAAAAAGAGATAGGGATAAAGGTACGGTGAAAGTTGGAGGGTGATGGCTTGAGAAATGAAGCCATAACGAGTGAACTGAGTCAGTGAGTTAACGGTCGCATTACTGTTTCGGCATTGGAAAGGATTATCTTAGCTGATAGAAAAAAATGGTGATATTTGTCCAGCTAAGCCCCTTATTATTATTTTTTTTATGAATTATAATAATTGAATAAAATTCGAAAAATAAATGTGATTAGCGTGATTCAAATTCAGGTTACATCTTGATTATCAAGCTATTAAATAAGATTTTTATTATCATTTTTTTAAAAGTTTATTGACCAATTATTACTGAATTTGTTATGGAATTTTTAATGAAGTTTAAGTCATGTAACATTTTATAGAACATGCTTCATCATACTTAAATATCTTTAAATCTTCGAATAGATTTGTTGAACTTAAATTTTTTATTCAATTCAACTTTGTAAAATTTAATATCAAATTGGATTTACAAATTAATTTAATCAATTGAAACTGTCTCAATTTTTTTCATTTTGATTGAAAGGATGACCTTTACATACAATCTTATGCAAAAAGTAAAAATATAATATTAATTTTATCATACATCAATGATCGTTGAAATTTATACAGTAAAAATATTATGAAAGTTTTTGTATTAGGAGTTTGGTTGCATTTTATCCCCTTTACTAAAAAAAGGTAAAATAGTCCTATACATTAGATAAAAAAGTCAATTGGTTCTTCCGTTAAAAATTACATCCATCTTATTGTTAAAAACTAATCTTTGTATGTCAGTATTAGGTACACATGGCACACCACGTGTCACTTTCTGATTATTTTGTTAATCACGTTAGTTTTTTTACAATACAAATGGATGAAATTTTTAATAAAAATGATTAATTTACTCTTTAATCTAATGTGTAAGAACTAATTTACTTATTTTTAAAATAGAGAAGACAAAATACAGTTTGATTCCAAAAACAAAGACTTTTATGGTGCTTTTATTGAATTTACACTCTCAAGGTAAAAATATAAAGTGTTATGGAACAAGGAAATCACTTTGACAAACACAGTACAAATACAACAGTGGACTTCCTTGAAGACTTACTTACGCATAGTTGGAATGGATGACTGAGACTTTTTTCTAAACAAAAACATGAAAAGTCCTTGGGAACAATGCCCTTCTCTTTTTCTTTACAATCTTTACTTCTAAGGATGATACAATTTTTGCTTTGTTCCCATTGACATGAGCCTTTGGGCTTTCCATAATATTGATTGAAGCAAGGGATAGATTCAGATGTTGGATCTGGTGTCTTAAGTGTAGTATTTTCATTAATGTACACTTGTAATTTTTTTCAAACAGATTGGTTAATAAAACAAATCTATTGATTACATTAATATACTTTGTATAATTATCCTCATATGATTTTTGACGCAAAGCAAAATAGAAGCAAATGTTGCTCACTGGTTGTCTAATGTTTAAACTAATACTAAGTTGTATTACGTGGTCAGGTGTAATACATAAAGACAACTTATATTAGTAGACGAACCTAAACATGTCCTTGGTCTAATCGAAAATGAGCAAACTGATTGAAAGACTAATATCAAGTCAAATTAAGGAGATGCTTTGTCTTGAGCATCACAGTGGATGACTCCTAGAAGATAGAGACATAGATGTGACTGACTGAACTGATAGTACATCACATTAGACCCAAAAAGAATAAATCTTGAATTTGTTTATAATTTATTCACTTGTGACATTCATAGTGTGGCATACCTAAAGCCTGAGTGAATGACAAAAAATGGAAGTGTGATTTGTGTACTTTGATGTAAGTAAAAACTTGAGTTCAAATAGATAAGAAACCGAAAGCTGATGTGTTAGGTATATGACTTCTGCAGTATGTAGCGTCATTCACAATAATGGAATTCATAGCCCAATACATGGGTAAATGATATCCTCTCATTAGCATTACATGGTTGATAAAAAGTAAACGTGATCACGGTTTATTCGTCTTTGTGATGAATTGATAGTAATTGACTTTTCATGAAAGAAGATGTAATGATTACCATGAGATAAAATAGGATCATCTTGAGAGAATGAATATTAACTCAAAGAAATTAAAGATATCCTATGAGGGCAACACACTTATGACCAGGTCATTAGATGAGCACTGATCGAGTTACTTTCGTAATGGTATGTCGTTGGGGAGAGCTTAGTCACGATACTATAGTGGCACCTACTATAGTTTTATTTTCAAACATTTTCTTAATACAAAGATATTAATGAATGAACGTTTTATTTTCAGTTCGAATATGACACCTATTCCCTTATTAAACATACTCACTGAAAACAAACTGAATGAAAATAATTATAAGAATGGAAAAGGGACCTGATGATTATCTTGAGATATAAGAAACTTAAAATAGTTATTGATAACAAGTGCCTTCTAACCACTCAAGCTAAGGCTAGAAAACACTAGAAGGAGTCTGATGAGATAACTCGTTGCTATATGCTAGCAACCGTGACTAGTACCCTTTATAAGCAATTGGAGAGCTGTAAGACTGGAAAATGATTCTAGACAAACTAGAAGGCATGTTTAGAGGCCAATCTACCTTGGCTTGAAAGTAATCTATTACTAGTTTGATGATTGCCTAGCAAAAGCATGACACTTCGATCAAAGACCATATGATTACTCTTATGGGATACTTTGCCGAAGTCACGAACAATGAGGCCAATTTAGACCAGAACACTCAAATTGAGATGGTGTTCAAAAGCTTGTCCAAGGATTTTGCAGGCTTTCGGGCTGCATATAACCTTAGGAGCAAGAACCTGATGCTTACACAACTCACGAAGGAGTTACAATCCTATGAGTTGATATTGAATGGCGGTTAGTCGACCCGAAGAGTAGAAGCAAATATAGTTGTCGCTTCTTCCTCAAAAAGGAAGGGAAAGTACGTTAAGAAAAACAAGGCTAAGATCTCTAAGCCACTACAAGTGGAAAGGAAGAGAACTGAAAAACCTAAAGACTTATCTAAATCTAAATCCTTCTTCTGGAGTAAGGAAGGACACTTCAAGTCAAATTGTAAAGAGTGGAAGGAATACTTGGACACTAAAGACAAATGTATGAAACTCGTTATGGTAGAAGCATGTTTAGTGGGGGATTTAATAGACCACTAGGTCATTGAATTGAGAGCCACTAATCATATATGAGTTTCTCTACAAGGGTTCGAGGAGACGAACAATCTTAAAGATAAGAATATATCGTTGCAGACTAGAAATAGAACAACTATGGCAGCTGAATTAGTGGGAGATGTACATCTTTATGTTGATAACTTTAAGAAGATTATTTTGAAAGACGTTTTCTATGTACCAAGTTTCTAAAGAAACTTAATTTCAATTACATGTTTATATAAAGATGACTTGACCATGAATTTTAATAATAGTGTTGCAATATTTAGAAATCACAATCTTATCTGTAATGGATGGATGCCGAATAATCTCTTTTTTATCAAACCAAAGATGTACACATTGCTTGCGACTGAAGTATCAAATAAAAGACTTAAAACTTCTCACTCTAATGAGACGTACCTTTGGCACTTAAGACTTGGAAATATTAACTAAGAAAGAATCACTAGACTTGTGAAAATGATCTATCACAATTCGTTGTAGCAGATTAAGCCCAATTCTATACTTAACAAGCTGGTCTTATAGCAAATTAATATAGTTTTTATTAAGTTTCTCATCTTAGGACCTAATGAATAAAATGAGCATTTTTATGTGTTTTATGACCTTCTAGGCCAATCTGGGCCTAAGGGAATACTAACATGTTCATTAAGTATGCAAGACATCATTCAAGGGCAAAAAATCTGTTCATATAAAAAAAAGTTGTGGGTAAACTTGGTTTCTCAGTTAGTGAATCAACTAAGAAGATCAAAACTGTTAATTCTAAGGAAGTATCAACTATGGGAGTATCACAAGGAGTTGAGCTACATATCATTCAATGGAAAGGTAAGGAAGATTTTGAGGTAATTCACTTGGATGATTACGACCTTTTCTTGGCTTAAATTTCCTCAACAAGGTTAATGCATCTTGGATACTTGACAACAATAATGAGTTGTTTGGTAAGTCGAGACATGAGGGGCAGAACAAAGGTATTGTCAACAATCCAACTAATGAAGGATGTTCTTGAGGGAAAGAACAATGGCTCGGTAGATCGGAGGAATGGTACAAAGACCTCTTTGGAAATGCTAGAGGGGCGACAAATTGATATAAAGCTTGTTAAGTTATTAGTGGGGTTGCCACCTAAGAGAGAGGTGGGTTGTGCATCGATCTTTGGGAGGAAAATGGTGATACAAACTTGGTAACTGAGGTGAGTAAATGCAACGAGTGAGATACACCTCAAACACTTTGGTAGTGTTTTAATTCTGACTTGTTGGCTTGGCATGGACATAGGGGCCCTTTTAGAGTCTAACCAGAGTTAGCATGATTACTCAAGATTAACCCGGTGTTCACTGTGGGCACATTGAAGCCTATATGTGAGGATCAAAGGGATTTGGACCGAAGCAAGTCATTATGTGGGAAAGTGAGAGCGACGGGCTCTTGCAAACAAGATGTATCAAAAAACAGAGAAAAAATTCGAGTTAGGAGACGATGGAAGCCGAGGAAAGTGTTCCAAGAGGTGGGACTACTTGATAGAGAGGTTAGTCAAAAATTGGTTGAGGCATCGAGAGAGTTCTAAGGCGAGTTAAACTAGTGTCATTCCAAGGATGAAACGAGGGTGTTGCGAGAATGGTAGGGAAGAATGTTACGGGTGTGGATCAAAGCTTTTTACCATTACACAAACACCCCATAAAGGTCAACTTATTAAATGAAGCTCATTTGACCCATATGAATTGACTCAATTCATGAAACCCGTGAAGAAGCCCATCTACTTTATGCCTTGGTGGTCTAGTGAAACACTCCAGCAAAACTAAGAGTTATTAGGGTAAATAATGTAAATCCTAAATAAATAAGATTGTATAGAGTTTAATCTATGGCTTTTCTGTTCTTCGTTGCTCTTCTATTTGAGTTTGCTTTCACTATTGTTAGATTATACAAAAGACTTAGAAAGTATAATCTTGTATTTATCACAAAATCAATCTTTATACACAGACGCAATGCTCAGCTTATATAATGAATAGCATGAGCAGTTAATAGAACTAACTCACTCAGCTGAACCAACGACTAATCATCACTAACTGATAACTGACATTACAGTTTATTCTGTTATTCTACTGGTTTCTTCAACTTGTTGAACACTTGACTGTCTATGCTCACTGTCCAATGGTAACACACGAAGTGCCTCACGAAAAGGAACAAATTACCTTGGAGTCAAATGCTTTGTAAGAACATCACCCACCTGCTTGTTAGAGGGAACAATGTTAACTTGTAGACTTCCATCCAAAACTCTTTCCCTAACAAAATGATGATCGATCTCCACATGCTTCATTCTTGAATGATGAATTGGATTTGATGCCATAGAGACTGTAGAGGTGTTATCACACCACACCACTAGAGATTTTTTAAAATGCAACTCCTATCTCTACTAATAGTTGTTTAACCCAAAGTAATTCTAACACACAGTTAGCCAAACTTTGATATTCTTCTTCTGAGGAAGATCGTGATACAACAAGTTGCTTCTTTGAACACTTGCAACCAAATTTGATCCAAGAAAAATACAATACCCTAATGTTGAACGCCTGTCCTCTACTGATGATACCCAGTTAGCATCTAAAAATGCAGAAAATTCAGTGTCTCCTTGCATAAAAAAATAAGCCATGCTGTATAGTGCCTTGGAGATATCTCAGAACTCTTTTGACTGCTCTCCAATGTGTGTCTTGTGGAGCATTCATGAACTGACTTAGCTTATTGACACAAAAAGCAATGTCTGATCTTGTAATACAGACATATTACAATGTGCCTAGTATGCTTCGATAAAGATGCACATCCTCAAATGGATAGCCACCTGTTGCAACCAATTTTGGTGTACCCACCATAGGTGTAGGAGTTGATGTAGAATCTATCGTAGCAGCTTTCTGAAGCAGTTCAGCAATATACTTCCTCTGACTTAGAAAAACACCTTTAGCTGTGTGTTATACTTCCATACATAAGAAGTAGTGGAGGTCACCTATATCTTTGAGAGCAAACTTACTATGCAACTGTTGTATCAGTGTGTCTCCTGTAAGAATTGTATCATCACCATAAGCTATGAGATATATGGAACACACTTCCCTGGTACGAACAAACAAGGAGAAATTAGCTTTGGAAGGTGTAAAATGCAACTGATCAACTAAGTATTTTCTCAGTGTTTGAAACTAAGCTCTTGGTGCCTGCCTTATACCATAGAGAGATTTGTTTAACCTGCACACAAGCTTTTCTCCATTGGATCCTCATGCCTCAAAGCCTGGTGGCTGCTCTATATATATCTCTTCTTCCAAAGCCCCATTAAGGAAGGCATTGTTGACATCAACATGCCTTAAGTACCAACCCTTCATGACAACAACAGCAAGCATCACCCTTACAATAGTAGCTCGAACTACAGGATTGAAAGTATCATAGAAATCTGGGCTAGTATGTTGAGAAAAACCTTTTGCAACTAATCGAGCCTTGTAACTGTCCACTGTGCCATTAGACTTTCTTTTCACTTTGAACAGCCATTTACAACCCACTAGCTTCTTTGATGCAGGCAGTGGACATAGACTCCAAGTGTTGTTTTTGTTTAAGGCATTCAACTCATCTCTCACAGCTACATTCCACTGATCAGACTTCATAGCTTCATGAATATCAGCAGGCTTTGTATCTGACAAATTAGCTACCTTACTAAGATAGACTTTGGGTTTAAAGATGCTTACCTTACTCTTGGTGATCATAGGATGATTGTTTATTAGCCTTGGGTCAGGTGGTTATGGTGCAGGTGAAGTTGAGTTATTTGAACTGAATTCTGATGACATGACACTTGACAGGTTTGGTATGGATGTAGATGATAGGACAAGTGATTGTATTAGGTTATTGAGATGAGCAGATGACTGTGTAGGTGTGGTTACAATGTTCGTGTTGTGTCTAGGCTGAGAAAACACAAGTAGCTTTGAATCTGTGGTTTGATAGGTAGAGTTGGTTTCAATTGCTGGTTTAAGTAAGGTTTGGAAGGGGAAGGTATGCTCATGAAAAGTGACATGTCTTGACACATAAACTTTTCCTGTGTAGTCTCTACATTTATATCCTTTATGCTGTGGAAAATATCCTTAGATGGAAATTACAGTTTATGTTTATTGTACAGTCTGAGATTAGGAAAACAAAGGCAGCCAAAGGTCCTTAAAGCTATGTAGTTTGGTTTTTCCCCAAACAACAATTCTTAAGGTGATTGTATTCTTAAAGGAGAAGAAGGTAACCTATTTATCAAATACATTGCACTGTAGAAAGCTTCATTCCAGAAAGTTAGAGGCATTGATGCATGGACCAGTATAGAAAGATCACACTCCACAATCTACCTATGCTTCCTCTCAACCAAGCCATTTTGCTCAGATGTGTAAGGACAAGTAAGCCTATGAGCAATTCCTCTTTGTGACAGATAAGCTCTTAAAGCTTGAAACTCTCTCCTACCATCAATTTGAAACACCTTTAGTTTGCATCCAAGTGCCCTCTTAGCTTGAGCAAGGAACTGAGGAAACACAACAGCCATGTATAAATCCATGTATAATGTAAGTAAGCATTAGTAAAGGCAACAAAATACAAAAATCCATTTGAGTATACTAGTGTAGGACCCCAAACATCAGCTGTAACTAACTGTAAGGGTGTAGTGTAATTGGTTTCAGAAGCAAGAAATGGTAGCTTGTGCTCTTTCCCAAGATGACAAGAAACACAACTAAGAGTAGTTTTATTATCACAAAAAGACACATTACAATGTTACAAAGCCTTCTTCAAAGTAGCTAGACAAAGATGTCCTAGCCTAGAGTGCTAGACTTGTAAGGGAACTGACTTGTTTGTAACATGACATTGAGTAGAAACATCAGCATCAGATTTCTTGATAGTATTCCCTAACTGTAATCTGTAGAGGCTATTGTGCACATTACCATGTAAGAGAACCTCCTTGGTTTTCAAGTCTTGAACTAGACAGTGTGTAGGATAAAACGTAAAGAGCACCTGATTGTCCTTTGAAAATTTTGAAACAAACATCAAATTGTTGGTTATTCTAGGCACAAGTAACAAAGATTTAATAACTAGAGATATTAACTTGGTAAAAATAGAAGATTGACCAGTATAAAGAATAGGAAGAGTTGTATCATTTCCCACAAACACCTTACCTAGTCCATTATAGGAAGAATTTTCTCCCATTGTGCCTGAAGAGTTGGTCAAGTGGTGTGTTGCCCCAGAATCAGGATACCAAGAATTGTCTTCTAGAGTATTTGGGGCAGCAATGTATGCTTGTGGTGTTGTACTAGATGTTGATGTCCCTATATGCTGAGAACTACCATGAACAACATTTGACCAAATCCAACCACCTTGAATAGGACCTACAGGTGTTACATGTGTGGGAAATGAAGGACTAGCACCAAACATAGCCACATTTGTAGATGGAGGTCTATAATTGGCACTCTTGTATGAAGTGTCAAATCTATGAAAACACCTATCAACAAGATGACCAGTTTTGCCACACAACTGGCACTGAATTCTAGAGTTAAATGAACGCCAATGACCATGTTCATGTTGACTCCTAACAGAGGAACTAGAGCGATATGAAGGCACAAATGCAATTAAAGAACTAGATTGATCTTGCTGATGTGTAACCATATTAGCTGAACTGGATACATCAACCATGGTTACCTGCTGCCTTGCTTCAACATCAAGAAGCATCGTTGTTATAGCTTGAACACCATAGGACACTGAACTGGCAGTTATGACTGTTATAATGGCTTCAAACTTAGGTGAAAGACCATTCAAGATTGTAGTGACATGCTCATGTTCACTAATTATTTCACCACAACTCGCAAGATCATCACAATCATTCTTTATCTTCATCAAGAATTCTTCATTGGCATATCACCCTTCTTATGAGAATGCAAAGCTCGCCTAAAAAACATTAAACGAGAAGTAGTTTTTCTTTCATAGACAGTAGTTAATGTATTCCATATTAAAGCACTCAAGTCCATACTAATTAAATGAGGTAGAACACCTTGACTAACAGATGACAGCAACCAAGAAGTAAGAGCACTGTCTTGCTACTCATACGTGGCAAATTCAGGGTTTTCTTGGACCACTCCATTATCACCAATGACCGTGGCTGGAGGAGGAGGAACCCTACCATCAAGAAACCTTTGAAGATTGTGAGTCTTGATGGTAAGAAGAACCTATTACCGCCACAACAAATAGTTGGAATCATCAAGAAGTATAGTTAACTTCTTTGTCGAGAAAAAGCTGCTATCCAAAACACCATCACTTGTACCAGGTGTCACTGCTGGTATAGTCGTCGAAGGGGCAAAGGAGCCGGAAGATGCCATGCTTAACCTACTGACCTTTAGAATCTTGAAACAAAAAGATTTTGACAATCTGATACCATGTTAGATTATACAAAAGACTTAAAAAGTATAATCTTGTATTTATCACAAAATCAATCTTCATACACAAACACAATGCTCAACTTATATAATGAATAGCATGAGCAGTTAATAGAACTAACTAACTCAGCTGAACCAATGACAAACCATCACTAACTGATAACTGACATTACAGTTTATTCTATTAACTATAATTTGATGCCTTAGAGAATTTTTATGAGAATTCTCACCATTGCGAGAGTTAGGCTTTAATCTTGTCGTATGTATATATATATATATATATCAAACAGTTATTAATTAATTCCTTATATTCATTTCACTAAATAATTTAGCAAGTATTGTTATAATTTAAACATTTATTAACATACCTTTTGTTATGTTTGTTGAAAATGAAAACGATTTTACTTCAGTTACATAAATAGTTTTTCTTGGCAATTGTGTAAATTATTGTAATAATATCAATTAAATTAAAATTCAACAAAAGCACCATATTACAGAATTAAAAATAATAAACATGTGTATCTAACATAAAAAAATGAGTATATTTATGATAAATACGAACATATATATGTAGAAATAACAATGGAGCAGGATGAGAACAAATATTGTCAAATTCACCATCACTTGATAGTCAACACGCTTTGCTCCACCATCCGTCTTGCTCTACTATGGATGTTTAATCATGAAAATAACTACTACATCTAAGAATATTAGATGTATTCGTCCCTCAATCTTGCTCCACTTCAATTTAAAATTTACTAATTATTTTTAATATTTTTAATTTTTTAAAAACAAGTAAAAAATACATTTTTATATTTTTACCCTTTTAATAATTATATATACAATGCTAAATGATAATTCATATAGTAGGACGAAATAAGATGGACTAACAATTACTACTACAACATTATATCCACGGTTAAAAATGAAATGCACTCTATTCCATCTCGCATACACTTTTTTTTTTTTTAAATCCACCTTATTTAAAATGGATTAATTTGAAATTCACCTGCTCGAGTATTGCTATCCCTTGTTCATCATTGTTTTAGGTAAATAAAGTCTCAAAATAATTACATTATTATTATTATTTCAGTATCATCATGCATAAACTTACTATCAAATTGTAAATGATCAACAATCACTTTCGGGGATTCCTGAAAAACTATCGAAGCATAAAGGAACACTTTCATTTTTCCAGCCAACGTATGTGCAGTTATATTGATTTCTCTTGAAATCTTCGTAATGATCACCCACTACCGCCTTCTACAAAGCTCTTAAATTCTTGAAATTAGGTCCCTGTACAATTATCCACAAAATCTATCTAAAATTACTTCCACAGTGTGTGTACAATTTTGTTTCAACCATAATATTAGTCCAATTATTATCTATCTAAAATTACTTCCACAGTGTGTGTACAATTTGTTTCAACCATAATATTAGTCCAATTATTATCTCACACAATACAGAGTCCATTTTAGATTGCCCAAAGCTCTGCCTGCACAACACTACATTTACCAATGTTTCTTCCAATTCCTCCATGCCATGATCCAATATCATCTCTAACCACAGCAGCTACTGAAGCATCCTCCGAAACAGGATCCCTTACTCCATCTGTGTTTAACTTTATGAATCCCACTGGAGGAGGATTCCAAACTTGATTGCGTCTCTGCTTCGTCATATCACGGATATTGCAGGGTGATATTGTTTGGATTTTCCATATGTTCACATGAAAACAACGTCAAAAGTGGATTCCTTTGTTTAAATAGGCGTGGATTTCTTTGTGGCATGGTTTTGGTTTATTTCCATAAGGAGAGTTCAACGTAGTTTCCATTTTTTTTCTCCAAAAGGTCTGATCTTTATTCTGTTAAACAATTTTTTATTTTTAATGAAAAGAAATTATTTATATTAGGATTATGATTTTAAGCATAAACATAATTCATTTTTAAAAATAATAAAGTATTATTATACACTCATCTATATCTAATATCTTCTCCATTTAACTTTAATTAAATTATTTAAAATGATTATTTTAAATAATAAACAAATATTTTTTTTATAATTTTATAATTATTATTAAATTTTTTTAAAAGTTAAATTTTTCTATTTTTGTGCAACCAATTTTTTTAAAATATTTAAATTCTTGACAGTCGTTTTTTTTTCTAAACTTTTAAACAAATAACATAGTTTGATATTATAATTAGAAGTTGATATAATTTTTCAATTTCCTACTAACGTGTTTTTAGTTTTTTTTAATTGTTGGTTTCAAATTTTTTTCTTTTTTTTCAATTTTTTTCTTTTATATTTTTTTAATTTTTAATTATTTATTTCGGGGGTTTCAATTTTTTTCTTATGGGCTTTTTCAGTTATAGTTCTAATATATTTGGTTTTTTTTCCAAAATTTTAATTATTTTTATGTATGTCATATATAAATTATTATAGTATTAGATGTATATCTTTAAATTTTAATGATGTAATGTTATTTTATTGGTACTTAAAAATTATATTTTTTAAGATCATTCTAATTTAATTTATAAACCTCTTGAACTTTACCTACCATGGATAGTTAAAGTAAGCTTTTGCTTTTGACCAAGATCAGAGGGGAATTTAGGAGGGCTGGCAAAAGTTTTATTCTTATTTAAAATAAAAATTTATTGTTTAAATTTTTTAAAAAATTTTAAAATTTTAAATTAGTAAAAATAAAATTATATTTTGATTCCTTAAAATCATAAAATTTTGATTTAATATTTTAAAAATTATAAAAATATAAATTATTAAAAATTAAAATTTAATTTCGACTCTTAAAAAAAAAATTTGACTCATCTTGACCAAGACTAAGACTTGGAATAAAGTTTTAAACTTTTGGTTAAAGGTCATTCGGATATTGATTATTATTCTTTTTTTCTTTTGAAAGGAATTATTATTATTCTCTTATAACTATTTCAGTACATAATTTATATGTTGTTCGTAGAATTAAGCATTTATTAACGTACTTTGAGTTATGGTTGTTAGCGAAAACAATTCTACTTTAATTGCATAAAAAGATTATTCTCTTATAATTATTTCACAACATATCTCTTCCAAAAGCTTTTGCGGCAAAAATTAAATACTATTAGAGGATTTTTTTTAAAAAAAGTTAAAATATCATTTTATATATCCGAACATAGTATTAGAAGTGAATAAAACTCGATTCGATTCGAAAAAATCAAAAATAATTTCGAGTTAATCGAATCGAGTTCTTCGAGTTTCGAGTTCTAATCGAGTTGAATTTCACAAAATTGAATAACTCAAATAATTTGAATAACAGATTGGTGTTTAACTTTTAAAATAAACAAATTGATCTCTCTCAACAAAAACTAAAAAAATTCAAAATAATTTTAAAATATTTAAAATATTTATAAAAATTTCAAAATTTATATTTTTAAAAAATTTATAAAAATTTTAAAAATTTTGAAGAATATATAAAAAAGTTAAAATTTTAAAAAATTTCAAAAATATAATTTTTGAGACAAAATTAATGATTCAAATTTATCATACTCAAGTTTTTTTTTATTTTGCTTTGAAAATTTTCAAATATTTATGTGCTCTAATATGTAACTAGTTATATTGTAATAATATTTTTATTTGACATGTTTAATTTTTTTAATTTAACTCGAATAATTTCACTCCATTTAACTCGATTCGAAAACCTTTCAAATTAAATTAAAATGATAAAATAGAAGTCGAAAACTTGATTAAGTGAAATTTTTTTCACTAGATTTTATCCAACACTCACCCTTAGTACCACAGAAGTCGGTCAACAAAATACAAAATTTATGCTTCGACAATGTATCATTAAGCTTTTAGGAGTCAAAAAGGCAGTAAAGAGGATATGCTTTGCAAACGTAACCTTTAAGATGCATAAAACCAAGACTTATTGTATAGAAACATGCATCTATATATAATGTGCTTATATCATCATGCATGTTTCACAAATCAACCTTTTCTATATAAACACTTCACTACTTCAACCTTTTCTATACCAGAAAACAAGCTTTTCCCCTTGTAAAACATGCATCGTTCAGCAGATTATAGTAAGCTTGATCCCCGCTTGAATTGCTGTAATTGTAGAAAGAAAAGTGGGTGCACGAGAAAGTGTTTTCCGGTGCCTTTGACTAAACCACAGGTGAAAAGTATACTTGAGAGCTTTGACAGAAATGGAGATGGTCGACTTAGCAAGCAGGAACTTAAGAGTGCCTTGTATTACATAGGCTCGAAATTCCCCAGCTGGCGAGCTGCCCAAGCGCTTAACCGTGCTGACGGGAATGACGATGGGTACATAAGCGAAGATGAGATGGATGATCTGGTTGAATACGTTTGGCAATGTGGTTACACCATTTCCTAACTCATTAATCTCATGATAACCATTGGGGCTTGAGATTTGGCAACTGGCGAGAGAAAAGCATTTCAGTTCTCCCTACCAAGTTCCTGTTTGTTTTTTTTTTTTTATAAACTACTATAGTAATTTCTGTATTGCAGAGAGAAATCCCAAGAATTTGGGGCATCTATGTACTTTCTGCCTTTATAAGTGGCAGAAAAAACAAGTGTGAATTGTAAGGTATCATATGTTTCTAAACCAACGTAAAAGACTGGTGTAAAAAGCTTGTGAAGCTTCCAGGAAATCCATCTTATCCAAATTATTGGTTTATCCTTATCATTAAGTAACTTTAAAACAACTTTCCATGTTGCCGTCAAACTTATCCATTTATTATGACTTCAACTTGAAAACAAAGATAAGGTTGTCACCTTGCTTGTTTTGTCAAGTTGCAGGCTGTTGAATTATGATTTTTATTTCAAGTTAAATTTAAAAAATAATATTTCAGTTAAATTTTGTTTAATTGTTTCAATTAAATTCTATTTATTTGTTTAAGTTAAACTCTTATTAGTTTAGATTATTTTATTATTATTTGACCTAAAAATTTAGCCTATAAATAGTCTCTTTTACAACCTTAGAAAATACACTTATTAGATATACCTATTAGAGTTTAGAACTCCTAACACTTTTGGAGAATTTAGTGTTTACGTTTTGAGAGTTCTTTATTTTCGGGTTTTCGGTGTTTAGTTTTTATCTTCATATTTTGTACTCTTCATTTTTTTGCCATTATAATAAAATTATCTTTGCCCGTGGTTTTTTATCCTCTTTGGAGGAGTTTTTCCACGTTAAATTTGTGTGTTCAATTTCTCAATTTCTTCAATTATTTTTAACTTGTTCGTTGCTTAATCGAGTTGATCTCCAACAAGTGGTATTAGAGCTATTTCGATTTTTGCAAATCAACCTGTTCAGAGATGGCAGCAACAAGATTTGACATTGAGAAGTTCGATGGTGTCACATATTTCAATTTGTGGCAAGTTCGGATGATGACAATTCTAGTTTAGACCGGCTTGTAAAAGGTCATTACCGAAAAAAAGCTCGATAATCTATATTAATCAGAATGGGCAGAGCTTGATGAAAAAGCTTTATCTGTAATCCAGTTGTGCCTCGCGAATAGGGAATTGTAGGAGTTATTGATGGAGAAGGCCTCATCCGCCTTGTGGAAAAGGCTAGAAACTCTTTATGCGACTAAGTCTTTGGCTAACCATTTAGTGCTGAAACAATGTCTATTTACGTTTCGCATGAACGAAGGTGAGCTTCTTAGAAATCACATCAGTCAATTCATTACTCTTTTGAATGATTTAAATAATGTTGAGGTTTAGATTGACGATGAGGATTAGGCTATGCTATTATTGTGTTCTTTACCCCCTTCATACAAGTCTTTTAAGAAGACTCTGATTTATGGTAGAGACAAACTCTCATTCGAGGATGTGAAGGGTCATTTGTTGAGTAAAGATAAACTCAAAATGAGTTTGGTTTTGATAGCAAGGTAGATAAGCAAGCTTCTGTTATGGTAGCATTAAAGAAACGAGACAAAAGGTGTCACTATTGTAAGAAATTAGGTCACGTCAAAGCAGATTGTTACAAACTGTGAAATAAAAGGGCTGCTGAGAGTAACGAGGAAGATTTAACTAGTGCTAATTTGGCCGATAAAAGTGGTGATGATTTCTTGTTAGTGTCAACGAGCGAAAGCTCCGAGCTTACGTTTGAGTGGATCCTAGATTTAGGATGTTCTTTCCACATGTGTCCCAATAGAGAATGGTTCTCCACATACAGTTCGGTTGAAGGTGGAGTTGTGCACATGGGAAACGATTCACCCAGTAAGGTAATCGGTATTTGTATTGTTAAAAATCAGGATGCATGATGGTACAATTAGGACATTATAAGATGTCAGGTATGTACTTAATTTACGAAAGAATCTCATCTCCTTAAGTATTTTAGACTTAAAAGGTTGTAGAATCAACATTGAGTCGAGCGACATTAAGGTGTCTCGTGGGGCTCTTGTTTTGTTAAAAGGTAAAAAAACTGGCAGTCTTTATATTCTGGAAGGTTTTACAGTGACCGGTGAAATCGGACGTCCCTTGTCCGTTACGGAGTTGAAGTTAACTCGTTTGGAGCGAAGGTAACTTGGTCATAGGAGGGAAAAAGGTATGACTATTTCGTTGAAGAGAGGTTCTCTTTTGGATGCAAGCTTTGAAAAGTTAGGGCACTGTATTCGAGAAAATCAGACCCGAGTTAGTTTTGATTTGACAGTGCACAAGTTGAAGGCTAGAAGACTTCTAGCTTCTAAGCATAGATTCGACTCAGTTAATTCCCTGCATAGTTCAAGATAGGCCCCTGATCGCTTTGGCAAAGATGACATTGTGGAAATACGAGTCAAGGTGGAGATTTGTTGAATTATGACTCCTATTTCAAGTCAAATTTGAGAAATAATCTTTCAGTTAAACTCTGTTTAGTTGTTTCAATTAGACTCTATTTATTTGTTTGAGTCAAACTCTTATTAGTCTAAATTATTTTATTATTATTTGACCTAGAAATTTAGCCTATAAATAGGCTTTTTTACAACCTTAGAAAATACACTTATGAGATATACCCATTAGAGTTTAGAACGCCTAACACTTTTGGAGAATTTAGTGTTTACGTTTTGAGGGTTCTTTGTTTTCGGGGTTTAATTTTTATCTCCATCTTTTGTACTCTTTATTTTTTGCCACTATAGTAAAATTATCTTTGCCCGTGGTTTTTTATCCTCTTCGGAGGAGTTTTTCCATGTTAAATTTGTGTGTTCAATTTCTTAATTTCTTCCGCTATTTTTAACTTGTTCATTGCTTAATTGGGTTGATCCCCAACACAGGCCAATTTGTATAGCAATTCTTGGCTTCACTTGGCTTCAATGTTCTGCCTGACTTTGAAATTCAGTTTGACTTTAGCATACTATGAATCATGGAGGAGTATCCAAATTTTGGATTCAATCAACATAATAAAAGGTGAAAATTAAAACTATAATATTTTACCGATTAAATTATTGTTTGATTAGCATCGATAATATATTAATTAGAAAAATTTGAATTCAAACGTGTTGAAATTGAAATGTGTTGTTATTGATAATTATAGTCCTTGTATAAAATATACTCCACAATATTTTAACCTTTGCCCCCCATTGCCTCTCCGGCAAAGGCATTGGTTGTTGGCCGTTAACCTCCTCATTCTTTCTCCTCCCTTGGTTTTCTCTCCTTACCCTTCCTTAACATTTTCTTCATATTTTCTCGCTACTCACCCCTTGCTGGCCCTCCAACCATCTCCCTTTCTTTCCTGCCCGTTCTCCCCCTTTTATCCTTTTTTTGGCCACTGTGCCCACTTTTCTTTCTTCTTTCCCATTTCCCTGCCCTCCCTTAGTCTTATCATCGGCATCCACCACCATCTGTTGTTTTTTTGCCATCATCCACCCTCTCCTCCATTTATGGCCTTTTTCTCATTCTTCTAGCAGTATTACGTGGGTGGCAATATATGAAGCTTAGACATATACACGTAATACGAGTACGATACAATACAAACATAGCGACTCGATAATTTTTAAAAAATAGGACACATATACGATAGAATATGACAAAAAATATTTTTATGTTAAAATACTTTTTTAAAAGAATGTTGAACTTTTCATCAAAACAGAACAAAATAAACCCCAATTACAACTTGTCTATCAAATTAGGCCCAAATACACCTTCAAACCAACAACAAAAATGGAGAGCTCTAGAAGTAACCGATGCTTCAACCAATTAAAATAAAGAAGTAATTCTCCTGAAAAGCAACAATAGTAGTTAAGGCCCCTCAGTAACTGATATTTCCTTTTCCATTTGTCTTCAACCCTTTCATCTCCTACCTCAGTCACGTTTCCAAATTCTTCCCTTCTCAATCTCCCTAGACTTAACTAGAAGAAGAAAACAGAAAGCCTCTCATCTTCGATCCCTAACCACTTCATCTCTAGCAAAATCCTTTTATCCCACTAAAACGTTTCCTTCTTTTTCTACTTTTTAATTTTACAAATATGGAAAAAAGTAATTAAAATATTTTCACAAGCCATTGTCACCACTCCACCATACTCTGATGTCTCTCAGACCATTGACGGCACCAAACGATATCCCAACTTCTTCTCTTTAACATTTATGGTTTAGATTTTTCAAATCACCTCTTCAAAGCCCGAAAACTTGAACCAACGCTTCAACTCCCTCTTCACGGATCTAATAGCTTTGATATTGGATGGTAGTGAGTTTAAGATATATCGTTCCGTCACTGACTCTTCGTCTGCTACTTTTGAAAGCTAAAATTTCAATTGTCGTCTATTAGCCACCATATACTTTTCTTGCGTCTATAACGTGTCCATTTTTAAACACCGTGTCGGGACCGTATCTGAACTTTTTTTTTACGTATTTTGGTGTGTCCAATACATATCCGAGTGTGTCTGATGAATGTTTGTGTCAGAAACACGTAGGATACCGGTACAAGGAGGGATGAGCTATGTCCGTGCTTCCTAGATGGAAATTAATACACCTTCGGGTTTCCCTATCCTCTTCACTTAAGGGTATCGACTCTAAATTTGCTCATTTTCTTGAGCTAGTACGGGTTCATTTGCTGGCTCTCTTGAGTCTTTAATGACTCGTTTTGTCTACATCTAATTTAATGAGATTTGACATGATTAGGCTGCTTAGAGCTCGACAGAAAAATCAAGGTCATCGTTAATGGAATCAACATAATAGTTAATGACTTTGCTCTAGTGGTTGGCGTCATTGTTGTAGCTTGCTTTCGTGATGTTGGTTATTTTTCTTTTTATCTATAGTAGTTCTTAGAGTTGGGTGTTTTCTTTGTAGGACTTGATTTCGATCATACATTCATACCAATTCTATGATACGTTTAGCTTAAGACTTGTTTTTTTATATATATGGGATTGATTTCAGTTTCCTTGTACAATCTTAAATATCAATGAATATTGTTGAACAAAGGAAAACAAAAATTAGATTGGATCATAAGATTAGATGGAATTTTATTACTTTTATTTCGTATTATGACACACCACATCAAACATGATCGTCAGATCCGAGTATGAAGCATCACCAGTCAAAATCATTGAAATAATTGTACCATTTAAAAACCAAATTTCTAGTTTAGTGGTTACCCACTTACCAGAACGATGTCCCGATATTTTGAAAACATATAGTAGATTTAAAGCAAAATTAGAATAGTGTCGTGTCACTTAAAAATGGAATGCGGGTAAATAGATTTTAGCGGAAGCTTCATAAATTTTCACAAATTCAAAATAAAGTTTTTCTGACGTGTTATCACTCAGATAGAAATTTAAAAACTCATTTTAATTCTGTATTTCCATAAACCACGTTTAACCATAAGCTAGCGAGGCTACAAATAAACATTCATAAATACAAAATAACATTTCTCAAAATACAAGTTAATGACTTTCAAGTGGTGGCATCTAACAATCATCGTAACACCCCAGCAAATACATGCCACATCAAGATAAGAGAAGGCTCACAAAGGGCTGCTAATCTGGATGTTTCCCTGTTACTACCATGTTTAGCCTATGGCTTGAAGATAAAAGAAAAGAAACTAGGTAAATTCGTAAGAATTTAGTGAGTTCCTGGGAAATAAAATCCCACAATAAGGACCATCAGACATTAAAATATTAGACTTAAACTAATAAACTAGAACTCCATATTTGGCAGATACAACTCTCTCTGATCCGAAATATTCGCTAGCAGATACTCCCACGATCAGACTCAGCCTACTGGCGAACATTATTTGTTTTGGAAACTCGCATATAGGTACAACTACTTTGCGTGTACGCCACTTTTGTGGACTACCTTTATATGGTTGTCAGACATATTGTTTACATTTCATGCAATGTGCACTCTTAATTTTGCACACATGCACCCTTTTTCCCACGTACTCACTTCCTTGTGTTATCTTCTGATCCTAGTTCTGAAGAACTATTCTGTCAATAACTTCATACCACTTATTAGAGCTATTTACTAGTCATAACCTCCGTACCACCAATATTCCTCCTTATATTCGAACACACACATGTTCCCCCTCACGGTTGGGTTTTTACTAGTCACAGTTTGCACTAGAGTACCATATCGGAGGCAAAACATAATATACTATGTCTTTTTTTCATCATCATACACAACATCCCTCCATTGCCTCCTTACATCAGTTTGGTTACGGAGCTTGTGTACCAAGGAAGGAGTATTTATATCATGTATATACAAAACTTTTGGGTCTGTTTTATCGTTTATACCCTTGCATGCATCGACCCTTATACCATCTCCTTAGACATGAGTATCAGGAACAAAGGGCTGTGCAATGATAAAGTTTAAAAGAAATAACGTAGATAACTGACTCAAGGTACGAAGGAACTCACTAGAAATCTTTACTCAGAGCTTTTCTACTCTACGGGTTCCTCCCTTTTAGCACTAGGACATTCTCTTGTTTCTTTGGCTAAAACAATAAAACGACTTTTTTAAACATAAAAAACAACCAAAACTTTATAAAATAACATGAATCTGTAGACATGCAAATAGTTTCTACATGGAAGTTTCCTTCCTATCTAGTAACCAAATGAAAGCCTTATTGAACCGCTCTCACAACAACTTCTCTCTACCTGGTAAAATTTAAAGGAAGGTTTAAGAGTTTACTAGCAAACAACTTAGGACAGGAGCTCCTATAAGCTCAATGAACAATATCTAAGTTAACAACGAAAAACACTTCTGGTTTTCTTTAATAATTACAAAGACAAGTAAAGAAGATGAAATAGAAATCTCCTCTCCACTACCAAGCTATCCTATTTATAGTCATCTCTAACCCAAATTTGACTCAAGGTTAACTCTAATCAGTAATCATTCTCTCATGCCTCAACTTACTAATCACATCTTACGAGGCTCTCCAAGTGTTCGATTTACTGACACGTTACCTCCACAAGGATGTTTGATGAGTTAATCGTGTCCTCTCTAAACACTAAACTTACATCAGCAGTTACACGAAAACACAGGTGGCAGTCTTATTAGCGGGAAAGTTCACCTAATAAGGTTCTTGCCACAACAAGAACTGGCCAATCTGTCTAGTTGAACTTCGTGGTATCAGGGAAGTTCAACGAAGTACTTCGCCACGAAGCTACCAACCTTTTCCCATCTAAGTCTCATAACTTAGGTGGTCTTCGCCAGCGTAATTTCTCAAACATTATAAAAATTTCATCCTCGAAATTTCTTACCTATAAAGAGATGAGGATAATATTCTCTCAATTTGCTTTCTCTCTCCTATTGACCATCTATAAACGTATTATCGTTTATAGTAAAAATATCACACCAAAAATATAAAAATTAAATCGATAGTGTCCGCAAGTATACGAGTCAAAATTTAATATAGTATATGTGTACAACGTAATACAGGAAGTATTCCAAGTATCGTACCCAAGGGAGGATGGAATCGTTCTATAGAAAATCTCTTTACAATAATAAGTTTAAATAGTAGTAATAGTTAAATCCTATATTGTGACAGATCATAAAAGGGATTATTAATAATAATTAAATAACTAAAATAAATTAACAAACAACTAAACAGATAAAACCAGTCAGGAAGGCTATCTTGTTTCAAGGTTTGTAACTAACTTTAAATTAGGGTTTTAAGGTGAATTAACTATCAATTAACCAATTATTACCTCTCGACCTCTAGCTGATTAATCAATCAATTGATGCTCGCTTATCTCTCGAATTCACTTTCTCCACTAGGATAAACTACGATTTACTTGACAAAACTTTTCTCCCGACCTTATTTACCTTATGATTACTTTCTAGGGTTGTCAAGCTTAGGATTTACGAATTTGTAGTTCAAACCAACTAATCTTATCGGGAAACCCTAAATCCTATGTTAATCACATCCCTATTTACTCATTAATCTCCCTTAAGGGATTTAGCCACTCATGTAATTCATAATATTAATATCAATTGAAAGAAACATGCCATCAACACGAATAAATCGAAAGAGAAAATAGATTAGAATAATCCTGGAATTAATGTCGATTGGAGAACGGAGTAGTAAATCTCTCGATCGGAATAACGAATGTCGTCACTTGCAAAGAAGAAATAACTAAAATACTTCAATGATATAAAAGAACTCTTAGATCAAAATTGATTCCAAAAGTAAAGAAAAAAGTTCTTTATAAAAAACCAAAAGAAAACTTAATGTAATCCTACTCCTAAACTACTAGGGTTTTTGGATGCATATAAGATAACTTAGCTATATCAAACCCCTAACGTTTTATTTATAGGAGTGTTGGCAGCTCGAATTAGGTCTACGACATGTCCTAAGTTATCATATAAAATTGATTGTACGGACGAAAATAGCCTTGATATACTTAGGCATCACGTTAACCTATGTCATGCCATACAAGGTCTATGGCGTGGTAAGACAAAAAGTTTGTAGCTTCCTTGGTTCATCATGCTTTAATGGCCCGGGAAGCTTGTGCATCACTTGTCCATTGCTCCTATGTCAATTGGGCATATAAATAATCCTACACACTTAATTAGACAAATTAGCACTACCTACGGCCTATCTCGGCCTAATAGGTCACAACACTCACAAGATGTGTTTAAAACACTTATTTTTAATACTAAGTACTAAATGCCAAAAATGTAATAATAATATTAAAAGTGCTAGAAAACTAGCGCTTTAAGTGCGAAAATAACCCAAAATTACTACTACATTTGATATCAGGTCAAATACCCCCACACTTAAGTATTTGCTTGCCCTCAAGCAAACTAAACAAAAACAAAATAAAACCCGAAAATAAACTAAATTGAAAACAAGAAATAAACATGGAAGAAAAAAAATGTACTTGAGCTAGCTTGATATAAGAAATTGGACAAGAGTATATTAACAAGGTAATGTAAATAAACATATAACTCTAAAATGATATACAATTGACTCGCAATTTCTAAAATTAGACGAGTTATGTAATGCAAATAAACATCAATTGGTTCTTTTAACTTATCCTATAAACACTTTTTTTATATTTCTAAATTATTGTTTGTCTATACTCCAGCTAAAGAGTAAATTTAGGATACTGGTTTACTCGAGGTTTCGAAGCCGTCTTGCCATCCCAACGACCTCTCATACTCTGCCCATATATCACACATTTAGCGACACAAAGTTTCTCGACTGGCATAGATTTTTCATCACTTACATATGTACATACGATGGACCATTTAGATGAATATTGTCTGGATTCTATGGGTTTGCTTGTCGGCACCCCTACTTCGTATTATTTTGTTCCCTCAAGTACACAGATTGCTCGTGGCAATAGATTTTGTCAACGATAACCTAATTCGAGTCCTAGAGAGCAAGAAGAGCAGCCCCATTCTAGTGTGGAAGATCATTTAAATCGCATCAAGGCCTACCTCGACACTTTAGGATCACAAATTTTAGATATTCTTGCAATCTTGTTGCGCAATCACTTCCACCACCCTCCACCACCCTCCGCCACCTTTTTAAAAACACACGGGGAGTACTCTTTGTCCTTTTCTTTCTTATATTTTTATTACTGCACATTGAGGGCAATGTGGGTTAAGTAGGGGTGTAGAAACCCAATTTTAACCAGGCTATAATTAATAAATTAAACCCAAACGATAAAATTAAATTCAATATTAAAAGTCCATTTACAATCCAAAAAGTACAAACAGACCCAAATAAAATAAATCCATAGTCCAAATTACATTACAAGCCCAATTCCTAAATACACCTAGGAGCCCACAACCTTAACTCAAAAGTGGGAAACCCTAATTTCCCTTCACTTATCTATAGCCGCTCACCCCTCACGTCAGCAGGCACACCAACCAAGAGTCCGACACCTTGCCTACTTCTTACACCGAAATGGCAAGGGCGTTCTTCCCACCGTCGGAGTTGACCTCGAAACTTTGCCACCACTATGATACTTGCAAAAAGAAAAGAGACAGAGCATAGAGAAGAGCATATATAAAAAAATGTATTAAAGACGGCTGTAAAGGCCGACAACTACCTCTTGTAAATTTTACAAAGACTTGAATACAAAAAATACAAAAGAAAATTCACAAAAAAAGGTCCGCCCTAGAGAATTCCACGAAGGAGATCTAGTCTTGAAGAAAATACTCCCCATACACAAAGACTCTCGAGGGAAATGGATGCCTAATTGGGAAGGGCCGTATGTGGTGAAGAAAGCTTTCTCTGGAGGAGCTCTCATTTTGATTGAAATGGAAGGCAAAGAGCTATACAACCCAGTAAATTTAGACTTAGAGAAGAAATATTTCACCTAAAAAAAAAGGAGAACCGGAGAGGTCAAGGTGAAAACCCGCAAAAAGGCATCTTAGAACCAAAAGGGTTTTGAGTTGAAAACCAAAAAAGGGCGGCTCGAACATGAAGTGAGAATAATCAATTGCGACGAGATGGAGAAACTTTACATCTTGAGGCATCAACAAAGTACTTCGAGTCTTCTAGGCGCATGTCAAGCTGGAAAATGATTCTCAGACCAGAGAAACTCATATTTGATATCTAGGCATCTGATATTATTCCTTCTAATTATTTTGTTCCTTGTAAATATTTGGCAATTTCTCTATGGCAAATGATTCTTCGAGCTTTGGCTCTAATACAATCTCGTTCTTTCACCACATTGCCCAAGTATTTTCATACTAAGATAATGGATAATAGACTAATATCATAAGGCATACAAGGATCTGCGAGTGTTATTTAAAAATTCCTAAACAATACAGGGACACTAAACAGGACGACCAATTAAAAGAATCAAACCTGGAAAGAATGGTTCAAATTGAGAATATCCTGCCAAATCCCATCGTTTATTTGAGAAGACATAAGGAGATAATCCCGAAGTAAAAGAAATTAATTTTTGAAGATTAACATTAATCATGCACATTCATTTAGTTAGGAGCATTTGACTTGTCATGATCATGACATCCTGACCTACCTAAAGGCCCATTTGATCACATTCTACAGGTTTCATTACCATGAAGCATGAAGGGAAAGGATTAAGCCGCGATGGTGAACCTTATATCTCAAAAAATGAAGGGAAAGATTTAAGTCGCAACGACAAATCTAGTACCACGAAGACACAAAGCGAAAGGTTTAAGTCGCAATGGGGAACCTTATACCTCAAAAGCATGAAGGGAAAGATTTAAGCCACAACGGCGAATCTAGTACCACGAAGATACAAAGGGAAAGGCTTAAGCCGCAATGGTGAACCTTATACCTCAGAAGCATTAAGAAAAAGATTTAAGCCGCAACGACGAATCTAGTACCATGAAAACATAAAGGGAAAGGTTTAAGTCGCAATGACGAACCTTGTACCTCAGAAAATGAAGGGAAGGATTTAAACCGCAATAGCGAATCCAGTACCACGAAAATGTCAAAAGAAAGGTTTTAAACCGTAACGGTGAACCTTATACCTCAAACGTGAAAAGGAAAATTTCACAATGACGAATTTAGTACCATTCAGACACGAAGGGGAAGATTGAAGCCACAATAGTAAATCATATACCTTAAAGACAGAGAGGACAGTCGCAGTGGAGTGGGATAGAACTACGAGTTACGAATGTTGTCATTTTGAAGCAGTCGACAGTGGAGCCGGGTTTCAACAAGATTGGGCAAAATTGGTCTTCTTTTAATCTTTACTCCATTCCCGTTACACGAAAACAAGCAAAGAGGAACAATTGTAGAAGCCCAATTTCAACCGAGCTATAAGTAATAAATAAAACCCAAATGATAAAATTAAATTCAATATTAAAAGCCCATTTACAATCCAAAAAGTACCAACAGACCCAAATAAAATAAATTCATAATCCAAATTACATTACAAGCTCAATTCCAAAATACACCCAAGAGCCTACAACCTTAACTCAGAAGTGAGAAACCCTAATTTTCCTTCACTTATCTGCAACCGCTCGCCCCTCACGTCAGCAGGCACACCAACCAAAAGTCCGACGCCTTGCCTGCTTCTTACATCGAAATGGCAAGGACGTTCTTTCCACTGTCGGAGTTAACCCCGAAACTTTGTCACCACTATGATACCTACAAAAAAAAAAGACAAAGCATAGAGAAGAGCATATATAAAAAAATGTATTAAAGACGGCTATAAAGGCCGATAACTACCACTTGTAAATTTTACAGAGACTTGAATACAAAAAATACAAAAGAAAATTCACAAAAATCTAGCAAGAAAACATCAAGCAATTGAATACGAGCAGTAGATAGTCATAGGAGATTTAAAGGTATAATATCTTCATTCATTTCTGCAATTTTCACAAATACATATGTATATATACAAAAAAAATGATAAAGGAAAAGAGTGGTTTTAAAATATACCTGGATAGCGCGACCGTCGTAGACGCCCGAGGCTATCACCCCCAATGAGCGGTGGATCGTTTTCTCGGTATATGTCCCTCGAATAAACAATATTCGACAGGGAGACTTCGAGAGAAATATAAAGATGGGTCCTTCGAAAACCCAACAGAATATCAAAACGGGTTTAAATTTTTTTTAAAAAAATAGCTTTTAAAGAATAAGGAAATAGAAATTGACCGAAACAATTTCCATAATAAGTAAAACACATTCTAAAACCCCTTTTTTTTGTGAAATTTTCTTAGATCTACGTTTGCTTTAAAATATAATGATGAAAATAAAAAGGGGTAAAACGAAAAGGAGGAAAAAAGGATGAGGAATGGAATCATCTTTTAGAAATTATGATTCTTAAGAACCAAGTCTCGGATTTTCGAAAGAATCTAAAAGCCAAGTCTTTTTTTGGTTCAAATCTAGAGTTTTTAAAACCAAATCCAAGATTTTTAAAAAAAGAATATGAATGAATGAAGGTTAAAGAAAGGATCTTTTGAAGTTCCGACCATCGTGCACACTCGTTGCCGGCGTCGGAGGTCGACGATCTATGGTGGACGGACAACAGGTCCAAAGTGGGGATAAGGTTCTGTCTTAGAGAGAAAGAAAATGGGTTTTCTTGAGTTTTTGTTTAAAGAATGGTTTAAAGTGATTTTGAGAAAAAAAAAAATTTTGCTTTAAGAGGTGCATTACACAGCACCATTTTGAGGCATTTGCCATTTAGAGGGCTATTTATGGATTTAATCCCTCTGTGTTTTCTAAAATCCCCAACTGCATGCTTTCATACTTCTTCAATATATTTTAAAACTGACCTCAACTTTCACTTTCGTTTCAGTTCAACCCCTGAGTCCTTTTTTCTTAAAAAAACATATATAGTGATGGAGATTTCCAAATTTGGCTTCTGCTTTCTCCAAAGTTTCGAACTCAAGCTTTTTTATTTTCAATTTAATTTTTATTTCACTTTAAGTTAATTTTCAAATTATATGCCATTTTCTTTTTTCTTTTTAAACTGACTGTTTCCATTTCGATCAACCCAATTTTGTCTTTTTCTCTTTTTTACCTTACTAAATTTCAAACCTTTATTCCTCATATTTATTTTAGATTTTTTAAATTAATATTCAAATCTATTTATTTCCTATTTTTTTATATTATTTTCTCTCTTTTCGAATGGACTAAATCAAATCCCTTTTACTAAGGTTGAGTTTTAAACTCATTAAATTTTAGGATTTTTTATTATTATTTATGTTGCTTAATTCAATTTCTACCTATTTTTTTATTTATCATATTACGAGTTGTGTATCATTATTTTATTCATGTTCTTTGTAAATAGTATTGCACATGGTATATTTGGTTCATACTTTTTTTTATAAAAAACTCCCTTTCCCTCTTAATCCAAAAACGGAAGGCTTATTCGCTCCAATATTTTTAATGAAATGCTTCGGTTAAATCATGTATTAGAAAATACATGAGTTATTATTTTTGTGAATAAAATTCGTTATTTCGGGGAATTTAGTTGAGTATTATTTCTTTTAAATCTAAAATATCGAACGATTTTTTTTTAAAATCGATAGTGGTTATTCCACTTGCAAATCATTCTTTTCCACTCATCTCTTATGAAATTTTTTTTAAAGAATGAAAAAATAAAATGTATACCATTTTTCAAGATACATAAATTGTTTCAAATTAAAAAGCAATACTCTTTTATTCAAGGGAAATGGAGAGATAGTACCCTATCGTGTTGGGAGTGATCTTTCTTTAAACTGGAATAATTGAGTATGAATTTTGATAATTGTTCGCTATTCTTTTAGTTTAGGGGATCAAAAAATCGTACTTTAACGTGTTAGGTATGATTTTGCTTTGAACCTAAATAATTGAATATCTCGTTTTAACATGAAATGCATTTTGAATTTCTACTTGAATTTTGGATTTTCAACTACCAAAAATGATCAACTAGGTACTGATTTCGGGCATGTGATGGTGCTAACCCTTTCTTACGCGTAACCGACTCCCGAACCTATTCTCTAGATTTTAAAGACCAAATTCTTTATAGAACAAATTTAACTGTTTTGTGGTGATCCAATCACACCAAATAAAAAATTGGTGACGACTCCCATTTTTTCAATTTTTAAAAAAAAAATTTGAAATTCGTTTACAAAATGGTTTCGACAGCTAGGCGACTCCACTGGGGACCAATAAGAGAGTCAAGCCGTGAGTCAATTATTTTTGGTCTTTTTATTGAAAATCAAAGTTTGAGTTAAATTTAATTTGTGATCTTTGCATTTTTTATGTTCACATGTTTAGTTTTTTTAGCTTAATTCGTCTACTATCGAAGTGAGGGTCTCATGCATTTGCATTGATCGGTTACTTTACCCCTTAAGTGGAAGTGTGAAACTATGCCTTCGTGAGGTCTTCACTTCCGTGCAGAATAGTGGATCGCTTTCGGGAATACATCCGTACCTATGTTTTCGTGAAGTTTTCACTTCCGTGCAAACATATGGGAAATGTATCCCCTTGAATCGAACTCGTCCGTATGAGCCTATAATGGGTGAGGATAGAGGAATCGGCTGGTTCAGGTACCCGTACTTTAGAATTCAAACCACATGTAGTTGACTCTAGAAGACTACCCAAACATCGCGATAAACCTTAGCGGTTACCTAAATAGGAGAGACGTATTATTATTTCTGCTTTTAGTTGTGATTTCATGATTATATCTTACCTTTATGATTAATGTACTGACATGTCTTATTCTATCTTTGTTTTATTTTGTGCATTGCATTTCCATTATAGGAAAAGGTGTTGGTTCATACTCGATACCAAATAGAGAGCTTTGACATGGAAAACGGGTTTCTTGATAGAGTAGAAGACAACATGGCCGTGCGTTTATGGTCTGAAGGGAGACAACGCGAGAATGGAGATAGTTTGACTGAAGGACATCTATCGAAATTTTGGGATCACACTCGAGTAAATGTAACCCAAAACAGCGTGCAAAAGCTAAAGGATATTTGGGGTCAATGGAATGATGAAATGAAGCAGGTGTTTTATACAGAATATGGAGATTTGCCTTATTTACTCAAGGTAAAAATAAACAAGCACCTTTTTCGGGCTCTCACCCAGCATTGGAACCCCGCGTATAGTTACTTTTCCTTCGGGAGTTTCAACATGACGCCTATCGTGGAGGAATACACCGCGCTAATCCGTTGCCGAAAGATTCAAGTTGATGAGGTTTACTCAAGAGCTACGAGTGTCCCAACCCTTTTGAAGACTCTGATAAATATAACTAGGATGAATGAGCAGTGGGTGGAGTCTAGAATAAAAGAAAAAGGGGACAATAAATGCATCACTTGGAAGAGTCTAAAGGAGCTGATATTAGCACATCCGGATATGAAGAAACATGTGGACCTTTTTGCTTTGAGTATATATGGGCTGGTTATCTTCCTGAAAGCCTTAGGATACATAGAAGATGCAGTCGTGGATCTCTTCAACCGCCTTAGTAGAAGCGTCACACCTGTCCTTGTAATCCTCGCAGAGACCTTCAGATCGCTAACTACTTGTCGGAAAGAAGGAGAAGGAAGGTTCATTGGCTGTGCACCACTTCTGATGGTTTAGTTTCATAGTCATTTTCGGAAGAAGGAAAGGATTTCGTATAAGGCATACTCGGTGGACTACTCGCTTTTGAAGGAATTTGTAGCGACACAAAAAGAGCTGAATATATCTCGGGAAAAATGGATGGCAATTCTTCAAAGTCTCCGAGAAGAGGACATAGAGTGGAAGGCATCGTGGCTTCTTATTGATGAGATCCTTTATCATTGCGGTAGTCTTGACTGGGTTCCCTTACTTGGAATATAGAGAGTTGTAGGATATGCCCTTCTACTCGTTTTGAGGCAATATAAGTCAAGGCAGCTCATACCAGCGACACATGGTTTGACCCAATGGGAGTTCACCTATAAAGAGGATAACTACAAGAAAAGGGTTAGTGAAATAACAACTGCATGGAGGCAAAAGCATAGGGTGAAGGTATTCGCTGCAAACCCGATGACGACACCGAAGTATAATTGGTGGAGGAGTAAACATGTCAACGATAATATTCCAGCATCGAACTCTGATGATGCCAGATCATGAGAAGAATGCTTACAAGTAATTCCATCAGAGTTGGACATCATAAAGCAGGATTTCGAAAGAAAGAGCTTGGAATTTGGGAAGAGGATAGAAGTCTTGGAAGAGGATAAGATGAAGTTAGGGCTGGATATAGATACTCATAAGTTAGAGGCTGAAAAGTTGAGAAAAAGGAAGAATAAAGCCGAGGAAGACTTGGAAGATTTGAAGAAACACTATAAGAAACTTTGTCAATCCATGAAAAATACGAGACTCGATAAGACTTCCGAGCAATGGCAACGAGAGACTCGGGAACAAGAGGACCGAGCAAAGCAATGGAAAAGGAATTTTCAAAATGGTCAAGCTCGGGAAAATGTGATAAAGGCAGAATTGTTAGAAAGCCAAGTTGAAAAGGCTGAGCTAAAAGCCCAGATAACTGAGATGGAGGTTAGAATCGTTGAATTGGAGGAGTCTCTGCACAGACATCGCAGTCGGAACTCTATCTCAGAATTCAAGGCAAGTCAAGCCGAAAATAGAGAACTAAGGAAAAGAGTACAAGAGCTTGAAGCTTCACTCCAGAATAACGAAATAGGGGTCAAAATTCTTGAAAGGGACTTAGAAGCAAGTGAATGGCACACCCAGCAGGCCCTAAGGCAAGTAGGAGAGAGAGATTACGTCATAGGTGAAGCACTTACGCCGATGCGAGAAGCGACTGATCACGTGTAGATGCTAGCCATGGAAGCCGATGAGTTAAGCTTACAATATGAGTCGAAGTCAACACGAGGATAAAAATTGGTCGAACTCCTTAGAAAAATTAGGGCTTTAGGCATTAAAGCAAAGCCATTTATGTAACTTGTTCTATGTAAAGAAATTTGTCTTCTGGTGAAGTTTGTCTAATGGAATTGAATTCAGAATCAACGTCTTCTCTTGCATTGCATACATGCATTCATTTGCATTTCATTATCACATTTTAACATAACAGCTCTAACTAAATAAAATTTGAAACAGTTTAACCCGAAAACATAGAGAACTCACATCCTTACGGTACTCGGAAAGTGATAGACCAAAGAATAGAAAGGTTGGAGCAATTATAAAAAGAGATGCAAGAACAAATGTAAGCACAATTACAAGATCAGTTTACAAGAGTCCAACAGGACATGAGAGAACAAATTATTGAGTCTCAAAGCAACATCATCAACCGACTGACCCAACTATTGCAGGAAGCAGAAAAAGGAAAAAATTTGGTAGCAAGCTCAAGAGAGGAGAACGAAGACCCCCGATACCCTCCTGGCTTTACCTTCGTGCACAATCAAGCTCCACCAGAAACAAATTCACGAGGAGCTCCCATTTTCATCAGAGCACAACAACATCCCATTGGTACTTCAGACTAAGCTAATTATCCGACTGGATCAAGGTCCAATCTAGGAGAAAATGCTGCAAATCCCATCAACCTTGATTTCGAAAAAATCATGGAGATAGAGAGAACAAAACTGGAGGTTTTCAAGCAGATAGAGGAACGCCACAAGTGGCTGGAAGATAAGGTTAAGGCAATGGAAGGAGCCGACACCTACTGTGGGATGGATGCCAAAGAACTGAGTCTAGTCCCAGACTAAGTATTACCTCCAAAATATAAAGCTCCCGAGTTCGAGAAATACAATGGGACGAGTTACCGAGAAGCTCACATCACCATATTTTACCATAAAATGATAGAATATGTCCATCATGATCAATTACTGATCCACTGTTTCCAGGACAGTTTGGTGGGATCCGCGGTAAAGTGGTACAATAGTTGAGTCGTGCGAAGATCAGTTCATGAAAGGACATAGCCCAGGCCTGCATGAGACAATACGGCCATGTCACCGATATAGCTCTTGATAGGATCACCTTGCAAAATATGAAGAAAAAGACGAGTGAGAGCTTCAGGCAATATGCTTAGCCATGGAGAGACATGGCCACTCAAGTGCAGTCATCATTGACTGAGAAAGAGACGACCATGCTTTTCGTCCACACGTTGAAGGCCCCTTATCTTAACCACTTGTTGAGAATGTTACGAGAAGTTTCTCAGACATGGTTATGTCTGGAAAAATGATTGAAAGCACAATCAAGAGCGGTAAGATTGATGCTGGGGAAAGTGGGAAGAGAGCAGCCCCGAGAAGGAAAGATGCTGAAGTAAACAATACAGGCATGTATAGGCCAAACTATACAAGGTCGATCATGATGACGCAAGCCAGAACCCTTGTAAACAACTACCAAGATCCTCCGAAGACGGAGCCAAGCTCTAGAAAGAACATAGAAAGAATACAGTTCACCCCCATTTCGGTGACATATAAAGAGCTTTACCAGCAAGTGTACAATCAACATTCGATAGCCCCGTATTACTCAGATCCAGTAAAACCCCCTTTTCCAAAATAGTATGACGTAAATGCTTAGTGTAAGTACCATGGAGGAGTGGTCGGACACTCTATTGAAAACTGTTTCGATTTCAAGAAGATAATGGAAAGACTAATTAAGACGAAGTGTATAAGATTTGATTAGTCGTTTGGACCTAACGTGGCCAGGAACCCTTTACCTACTCACCTTGATCAGGGGATAAACGCGATCATAGGGGTAAAAGGTAAAAGGGTTAAGACCAATATCGGAGAGGTTAAATCACCTTTGAAATGGGTATGGCGTCAAATGATGGATAGAGGAGTAATCACATGAAACGATTGAGAGACAACGTCAACAGTCGAGAACTATTGTGATTTTCATAATACTGAAGGACATGAGATTCAGCATTACACAGAATTCAAGATCCTAGTTCAGGACCTGATGGATCGTAAAGAACTAGAGTTCTTTGAAGAAGAAGAAGAAGAAGAAGAGGTAAAAGACATTTATGCCTCTGAAGAGAAAGGGACAAACAGGCCTAATCACCTTGTAATAATTATCTCTGCGTCCAAAGGTATTGAAACAAGAAGGCAAATGACACCTTGTGTCATCTTACAAAAACCTGCACCATTTCTTTATGAGGATTGCAAGAGAGTCCCTTGGAATTACGGGTGTAACATAATAACACCCAAAGAAGAGCAATCCAAAGAAGATGTAAACCTTGCTACTCGTAGTGGAAAATTCTACGATATGAAAGAAGAAAGGAAAGAGGCTGTGAAAGGAAAGGCCTTGGCAATTGACCCAGTAAATGAGCCGGTAGTAGAAAAAGAAGCAAAAGAATTCTTGAAATTTTTGAAACACAGTGAGTACAGTGTGGTCGAGCAGTTGCACAAATAACTAGCACGCATATCAATATTAACCCTGTTACTAAGTTCAGAAGCTCACTGCAATGCACTGATGAGGGTACTTAACGAAACATACGTGGCCGATGACATATTTGTGTGCAAGTTGGATCGCCTGATTAATAATGTCAGCGCCGATAACTTTATTTTCTTTAGTGATGACGAGATCCTATCTTGGGGAATGGGATCGACAAAGGCTTTGCACATCACCACTCGCTGCAAGGGATATACTTTGCTTAGAGTGCTCATTGATAATGGCTCGACTTTAAATGTATTGCCACTAGCCATCTTGGAACGATTGCCAATCGACAGCTTCTATATGAAAACATGTCACAACATAGTCAGAGCTTTCGATGGAACGGAAAGAAAAGTGATGGGTCGAATTGAGATACCATTGCAGATCGGCCCAAATACCTACCAGGTAGATTTCTTGGTAATGGACATCAAACCCTCATACAATTATTTGTTGAGAAGACCCTGGATCCATTCAGCAGAAGCGGTACCATCCTCACTTCATCAGAAGCTTAAACTGATAGCTGAAGGAAGATTGGTTACAATAAATGCAGAAGAGGATATTATCGCATCGGTGACAAGTGACGCCCCGTGTGTGGAAAGAGACGAATAAGCTGTGGAATGCTCCTTTCGGTCATTAAAATTCGTTAATGAAACATTCATTGTGAAAGGAAGTAAGATTCCTAACCAAAGTTGTCACGGGCCACGAAGATGGGATTACAATTAATAATTGGAAAAGGGGCACTACTAGAAAAAGGGCTTGGAAAACATCTGTAAGGGGTAATTAATGCACCGACACCACTAAGAAAGTGAGATCGTTTTGGTCTGGGGTACAAGCCAGATGTGAAGGAAAAGAAGAAAGAGATAAAAAGGAAGCGAGAGGCGTGAAAGGCACGACTAACCAGGGGAGAGATCAAGTGAGAGCCAATGATCTTTCCCCATATATTAAAGACTTTCGTTTTCGGTGGAATGAGGATTGAAGAAGAGAAGAAGACTGGAAGAGTTGTGACAAACTTGGATATAATGCCATCTCTGAAGAAGGTGAAGGAAGGAGCCTATCACGAATTTACCCATACACTCTAGGAAGCGTCCTAGACAACTAGACTGAAGAGGAGCTCCCTGTAGCTTTTAGGATCTTTGCAAAGTAATACTCGACACATACCTATCGCTCTATGCCCGAGAGCGATAGAGATCTTTTGTAAAGGGCACTCGGGCATTTGACTATTATCTATTATTTTAATAAAAATGCACTTTATCTCATTCAACAAATATCTCTTTATATTCTTTCATTCTATTCAAACAATTTGTTTACACTTAACCTACACAAATAATCACTCTTGAATTTTATATATATATACTCATACTCATACCATACAATCATTCTTAAATTTACTTTGTTCATTGGAACTTTCTCATTCTTTAAACAGATCTTTGGATATCAATGATATGAGCAACGCTGTTACTGACTCTAAGCCTCATTTTGAGCAAGATATGCGTCTTGAAGAACCTCAAGACTTTGAAGATGACCAAGCTAATAACTTATCTCCTGATTTGCTACGAATAATGGAACAAGAGGAAAAATAGATCTTGCCCCATAAAGAGATAGTCGAAACTGTGAGCATAGGGGAGGAAGACGAAAAGAATGAGGTGAAAATCGGAACCAGTATTTCAGTGAAAACACGAAAAGATCTTATTGAGCTGCTCCGAGAATTCAAGGACGTCTTTGCATGGTCCTACCAAGATATGCCTAGTTTAAACGCCGACATTGTAGTACATAAGCTCCCAATAAAAGAGGAATGCAAGCCTGTCCAACAAAAGCTTCGAAGGATGAGACCAGATGTGTTGCTAAAAATAAAAGAAGAGGTTCAAAAGCAGTTCGATGTGGGTTTTCTCCAAGTAGTCAAATATTCAGAATGGGTTGCCAACGTAGTCCCTGTTCCCAAAAAGGATGGAAAAGTACGTATGTGCGTGGATTATCGAGACTTGAACAAAGCTAGCCCAAAAGACAACTTTCCACTGCCTCACATTGATACCCTGGTAGGCAACACGGTAGGTTATTCATTATTCTCTTTCATGGACGGTTTCTCTAGGTATAACCAAATAAAAATAGACCTTAAAGGTATGGCAAAAACTACATTCGTCACAATGTGAGGCACAATCTATTATAAGGTGATGCCATTCGGACTTAAGAATGTAGGGGCAACATATTAAAGATCCATGGTGACGTTATTCTATGACATGATGCATAAGGAGATCGAGGTCTACATTGATGACATGATTGCAAAGTCTCGAACCGGGGAAGAACATGTAAAGGTCTTGATGAAGCTCTTCTTAAGGTTAAAATAGTTTCAGCTAAAGTTGAACCCCGTAAAATGTACCTTTGGAGCTACTTCAGGTAATTTGTTAGGCTTTGTGGTCAACCAAAGAGGAATTGAGATCGATCCGGACAAGGTTAAGGCCATACAAGAATTACCACCACCACGTATAAAAAAGGAAGTTCGAGGTTTCCTCGAGAGGTTGAATTACATTGCTCGGTTTATCTCACAATTAACTGAGAAATGTGATCCCATCTTTCGTCTCCTTAGAAAGCACAATCCAGGTATGTGGGACGATGAGTGCCAAAGAACTTTTGACAAGGTTAAGTAGTATTTGTCAGATGCTCCAATCTTAGTACCACTATGTCCCAACAAGCTATTGATCTTGTACTTAACAGTTTTTGAAAACTCTATGGGATGTGTGTTGGGCCAACATGATGAGTCTGGAAAGAAAGAAAGAGCCATATACTACCTCAGTAAAAAGTTTACCGATTGTGAAGCAAGATATTCATCGATCGAAAAGCTATGCTGCTCGTTAGTTTGGACTACTCGAAGATTACGATAGTACATGCTATACCGCATAACTTGGTTAATCTCAAAATTAGATCCTCTTAAATACATGATGGAATCAACTGCATTGAATGGAAGATTGGCTAGGTGGCAAATCCTACTTTCAGAATTCGATATAGTCTACGTAAGCCAGAAGGCAATAAAAGGAAGTGCGATAGCAGATTTCCTAGCCAGCAGAGCTCTAGAGGATTATGAGCCAATAAATTTTGACTTCCCAAATGAGGACCTAATGTATATAGCAACCACCAAAGAGGGGGTCGCGTTAAGGCATCCTTGGCAATTGAATTTTGATGGTGCTTCAAATGCCAGTGGTAATGGAATCGGGGCAATTTTAGTATCGCCAGAAAGGGACTATTATCCCTTCACTAGTAAACTCGACTTCGATTGCACGAACAACATGGCAGAGTACGAGGCATGCAGTATGAGAATTCAAGCAGCCATAGAACGAGGAATCAAGACCTTAGAGGTATACGGAGATTCAGCATTGGTGATCTACCAACTCAAGGGAGAATGGGAAACAAGGGACTCCAAGTTGATCGATTATCGAAAGATGGTCCTCGAGCTGATCAAGGAATTTGATGAGGTCACGTTCCAGTACCTCCCGCACGAGGAAAACCAAATGGCTGATGCTTTGGCAACTTTAGCCTCAATGATAAAAGTAAACAGGCCAGAGGATATGAAGCCCATCCAAATGAGCATTCACGAGGCTCCAACCCATTGTTACGAGATTGAAGAGGAAGAAAAGGACGATCATCCATGGTATCAAGATATCCTCCAATATGTGAAAAACAGTAAATACCCCGAGGAAGCTACTGAAAATGATAAGAGGACATTGAGAAGGCTCGCAAATGAGTACGTCCTAGATGGGTAGATTTTGTATAAAAGAAGAAAGGATTAGGTGTTGCTAAGATGTGTTGATGCAATCGAGACCAAAAAAATCCTAGAAGAAGTCCATGAAGGTATTTGCGAAATACACGCCAATGGATTCAAAATGGCTAAGTAGATCATGAGATTTGGATACTACTGGTCAACTATGGAGAGTGATTGCATCAGCTATGCTAAGAAATGTCACAAATGCCAAATTTATGGGGATAAAATTCATGTACCCCCGTCACATCTACATGTCATGACTTCTCCATGCCCTTTCTCTATGTGGGGCATGGACGTTTTTGGGCCAATTTCTCCGAAGGCTTCTAATGGGTATAGATTCATCTTTGTTGTCATCGACTATTTCACTAAGTGGGTGGAGGCCGCCTCTTACGCCAATGTTACAAAGTCTGCAGTTAGCAAATTCTTAAAAAAGGAAATCATATGCCGATATGGGATGCCGGAAAGAATTATATCGGATAATGCATTAAACTTGAATAACAGCAATATATCGGAGGTTTGCGAGCAATTCAAGATCAAACATCATAACTTATCTCTGTATCACCCAAAAATGAACGGAGCAGTGGAAGCGGCAAATAAAAACATCAAGAAGATTGTTGCAAAAATGACAGAAACATATAAATATTGGCACGAAAAATTACCATTCACTGTTCTTGCTTATCGAACTTCAGTCAGAACGTCTACTGGGGCAACACTGTTCTCACTTGTATACGGGATGGAAGCCGTTTTACCCATCGAGGTGGAGATTCCCTCTCTTTGAGTCTTGTCAGAGTTGAATTTGGACGAAGCAGAATGGATCCAAGCTAGATATGACCAGTTAAACTTAATCGAAGAAAAGAGGTTAAGAGCTATCGGTCACGGTCAAATGTACCAAAAGCGAATGATGCGAGCCTTACAACAAAAAGGTGTGCCCTAGAGAATTCCACGAAGGAGATCTAGTCTTGAAGAAAATACTCCCCATACACAAAGACTCTCGAGGGAAATGGATGCCTAATTGGGAAGGGCCGTATGTGGTGAAGAAAGCTTTCTCTGGAGGAGCTCTCATTTTAACTGAAATGGATGGCAAAGAGCTATACAACCCAGTAAATTCAGACTCGGCTAAGACATATTTCACCTAAAAAAAAAAGGAGAACCGGAGAGGTCAAGGTGAAAACCCGCAAAAGGGCATTTTAGAACCAAAGGGGTTTTGAGTTGAAAACCCAAAAAGGGTGGCTCGAACATGAAGTGAGAATAATCAATTGCGACGAGATGGAGAAACTTTACATCTTGGGGATCAACAAAGTACTTCGAGTCTTCTAGGAGCATGTCAAGCTGGAAAATGATTCTCAAACCAAATAAACTCATATTTGATATCTAGGCATTTGATATTACTCATTGTAATTATTTTGTTCATTGTAAATATTTGATAATTTCTTTATGGCCAATGATTCTTCGAGCTTTGACTCTAATACAAACTTGTTCTTTCACCACATTGCCTAAGTATTTTCATAATAAGATAATGGATAATAGACTAATATCATAAGGCATGTAAGGATCTACGAGTGTTATTTAGAAATTCCTAAACAATACAGGGACCCTAAACAGGACGACCAATTAAAAGAATCAAACCTGGAAAGAATAGTTCAAATTGAGAATATCCTGCCAAATCCCGTTGTATATTTGAGAAGACATAAGGAGATAATCCCAAAGTAAAAGAAATTAATTTTTGAAGATTAATATTAATCATGCACATTCATTTAGTTAGGAGCATTTGACTCATCATGATCATGACATCTTAGCCTACCTAAAGGCCCATTTGATCACATTCTACAAGTTTCATTACCATGAAGCATGAAAGGAAAGGATTAAGCCGCGATGGCGAACCTTATATCTCAAAAAATGAAGGGAAAGATTTAAGCCGCAACGACAAATCTAGTACCACGAGGACACAAAGGGAAAGGTTTAAGTCGCAATGGCGAACCTTATACCTCAAAAGCATGAAGGGAAAGATTTAAGCCACAACGGCGAATCTAGTACCACGAAGATACAAAGGGAAAGAGTTAAGTCGTAATGGCGAACCTTATACCTCAGAAGCATTAAGGGAAAGATTTAAGTCGCAATGGCGAATCTAGTACCACGAAGACACAAAGGAAAAGGTTTAAGTCGCAATGGCGAACCTTGTACCTCAAAAAATGAAAGGAAGAATTTAAGCCGCAACGGCGAATCCAGTACCACGAAGATGTCAAAGGAAAGGTTTTAAGCCGCAACGGTGAACCTTATACCTTAGACGTGAAAGGGAAAATTTCTTCCGTAATGATGAATTTAGTACCATGCAGACACGAAGGGGAAGATTGAAGCCACAACAGCAAATCATATACCTTAAAGACGGAGAGGACAATCGCAGTAGAGTGGGATAGAACTATGAGTTATGAATGTTGTCATTTTGAAGTAGTCGACAGTGGAGTCGAGTTTCAGCAGGATTGGGCAAAATTGGTCTTCTTTTAATCTTTACTCCATTTCAATTACATGACAACGAGCAAAGAAGAGCAGCTATAAAAATCCAATTTCAACTGGGTTATAAGTAATAAATAAAACCCAAATGATAAAATTAAATTTAATATTAAAAACCCATTTACAATCCCAAAAGTACAAACAGACCCAAATAAAATAAATCCATAGTCCAAATTACATTACAAGCCCAATTCCAAAATACACCCAAGAGCCCACAACCTTAACTCAAAAGTGAAAATCCCTAATTTCCCTTCACTCATCTGCAGCCGCTCGCCCCTCACGTTAGCAGGCACACCAACCAAGAGTCTGACACCTTACCTGCTTCTTACATCGAAATGGCAAGGGCGTTCTTCCCACCGCCGGAGTTGACCTCGAAACTTTGCCACCACTAAGATACCTACAAAAAGAAAATAGACAAAGCATAGAGAAGAGCATATATAAAAAAAATGTATTAAAGACGGCTATAAAGGTCGGAAACTATCGCTTGTAAATTTTACAGAGACTTGAATACAAAAAATACAAAAAAAATTCACAAAAATCTAGCAAGAAAACATCAAACAATTGAATACGAGCAGTAGAGAGTCAAAGGAGATTTAAAGGTATAATATCTTCATTCATTTCTACAATTTTCACAAATACATATGTATATATACAAAAAAAAAATGACAAAGGAAAGGAGTGGTTTTAAAATATACCTGGATAGCGCGACCGACGTAGACGCCCGAGGCTACCACCCCTGATGAGCGGTGGATCATTTTCTTGGTATATGTCCCTCGAATAAACAATATTCGACAGGGAGATTTCGAGAGAAATATAAAGATGGATCCTTTGAAAACCCAACAGAATATCAAAAGGGGTTTAAATTATTTTTTTTAAAAATGGCTTTTAAAGAATAAGGAAATAGAAATTGACTGAAACAATTTCCATAATAAGTAAAACACATTCTAAAACCCTTTTTTTGTGAAATTTTCTTAGATCTACGTTTGCTTTAAAATATAATGATGAAAATAAAAAGGGGTAAAATGAAAAGGGGAAGAAAGGATGAGGAATGGAATTATCTTTTAGAAATTATGATTCTTAAGAACCAAGTCTCGGATTTTCGAAAGAATCTAAAAACCAAGTCTTTTTTTGGTTCAAATCTAGAGTTTTTAAAACCAAATCCAAGATTTTTAAAAAAAGAATATGAATGAATGAAGGTTAAAGAAAGGACCTTTTGAAGTTCCGATCGTCGTGCACACTTATTGCCGACGTCGGAGGTCGACGATCTATGGTGGACGGACAAGAGGTCCAAAGTGGGGATAAGGTTTTGTCTTAGAGAGAAAGAAAATGAGTTTTCTTAAAAAAACATATATACTGATAGAGATTTCCAAATTTGGCTTCTGCTTTCTCCAAAGTTTCGAACTCAAGCTTTTTTATTTTCAAGTTAATTTTTATTTCACTTTAAGTTAATTTTCAAATTATATGCCATTTTCTTTTTTCTTTTTAAACTGACTGTTTCCATTTCGATCAACCCAATTTTGTCTTTTTCTCTTTTTTACCTTACTAAATTTCAAACCTTTATTCCTCTTATTTATTTTAGATTTTTTTAATTAATATTCAAATATATTTATTTCCTATTTTTTTTATATTATTTTCTTTCTTTTCGAATGGACTAAATCAAATCCCTTTTACAAGGTTGAGTTTTAAACTCATTAAATTTTAGGATTTTTTATTATTATTTATGTTGCTTAACTCAATTTCTACCTATTTTTTTTATTTATCATATAACGAGCTGTGTATCATTGTTTTATTCATGTTCTTTGTAAATAGTATTGCACATGGTATATTTGGTTCATACTTTTTTTTAAAACAAAACTCCCTTTTCCTCTTAATCCAAAAACGGAAGACTTATTCGCTCCAATATTTTTAATGAAATGCTTCGGTTAAATCATGTATTAAAAAATACATGAGTTATCATTTTTGTGAATAAAATTCGTTATTTCGGGGAATTTAGAGGTTAATATCCTAACGTATTGGGTATTATTTCTTTTAAATCTAAAATATCGAACGACCTCTTTTAAAATCGATAGTGGCTATTCCACTTGCAAATCATACTTTTCCACTCATCTCTTATGAATTTTTTTTTAAAGAGTAAAAAAAAAAATGTACACCTTTTGTCAAGATACATAAATTGTTTCAAATTAAAAAGCAATACTCTTTTATTCAAGGGAAATGGAGAGATCGTACCCTAACGTGTTGGGAGTGATCTTTCTTTAAACTGGAGTAATTGAGTATGAAATTTGATAATTGTTCGATATTCTTTTAGTTTAGGGGATCAAAAAATCGTGCTTTAACGTGTTAGGTATGATTTTGCTTTGAACCTAAATAATTGAATATCTCGTTTTAACATGGAATGCATTTTGAATTTCTACTCGAATTTTAGATTTTCAACTACCAAAAATGATCAACTAGGTACCGATTTCGGGCGTGTGAGGGTACCAACCTTTCTTTACGCGTAACCGACTCCCGAACCTATTCTCTGGATTTTAAAGACCAAATTCTTTATAGAACAAATTCAAATATTTTGTAATGATCCAATAACACCAAATAAAAAATTGGTGACGACTCCCATTTTTCTAATTTTTTTTTAAAAAAATAATTTTCGAAATTCATTTACAAAATGATTTCGACAAGGGGGATTTTTAGGGATATGCCATATTGATATTTTCTTTTATACTGCGATTATTCTTTAATTTGTTTGAAGTTGAGCCTTTAAATTCCTTTACTGTCGTTAATTCAAATTACTAGGTGTTTCATGAATAATTGTTCATTGCTTAGTTTGATTGATAAAGTGTTTAGTTGTATTAAATTTTTTTGTGTAGTTAAATAAACATTCCATTGAAATTGTTAGCTCTTTTAAACATGCTTGATAAAATTACTTGTATCTCGTTTTAGTCATTTTATTTTATGTTGATAAAAATATATATACTACTCCACTGATGTCTTAAGTTATGAGTGAAGATTTCAGGAAATGTGACCGAATTGAGTAATCAGGATGAGGTGCTTGAGTTGTCATCTCACCTCGCGTTAAAAGATCTGAGTGACGAACCGAAATTTGCAAACACTCCGCTAACTAAACTGCCATGAGTAGAGAAAAATAATCCGTTTGGAGATGTATCAAATTGAGTAACCGGGGCGAAGTGCTTGGATTTTCATCTCATCTCGTGTAAAAAAATTTGACTATGTCCCAAATTTGATCGAGAAAAATTGCCTTGCAGGTTTGATTGAGTTTCAATTTGGTGAAATGGTTGATTTTGCATATTGTTAGAATTTTATAAACACTTGTTGGATAAATTGAGTAACTTGAATTATTATTCATGCTGCAGCTAATTTTTTTGCGTTGCGCATGGTTGTGGAATGAGACTTGATTTCGGGAAAATTTATTGAATGGTTTCTAATATGGGAGTGCATAACATGCTTAAGGACAAACATCGGCTAAGTAGGGGGAATTTGATAGCAAGTTAATTTTATATGTTTAATGTACCTAATTTTGGTCAATTTTCGAATAGATTGCTACTAAGCTTGTGATTTCTTGCTTAAATTTTATCAAGGACACAATTGAAGTGCCAAAATTCAAAAACAAGCAAATACGAGCTAAATCGAGGCAAAACCAAATTTGGGGGCTGAAGTAAAATTTCAGAATAGTTTGGACTGCTGAAAATCAAATATTGACTTTGAAGGTTTCAAATATTCTGTTAAACAAAAATCTTGAAAACTTGATTTTGACTTAAACATTGGATAGTGGTTAGTTGTTACCATGAATTCAGGCAAAAATTGTGAGACTTAGTTCATTGGGGAACTAGTATAAAAAGAGGTGTAATTGGGCATTGTAGGGGTTTGCTGGAGTTGAGAATTTATGTAGAATTTGCGTCAGTAACATCTTGAAGTTTGCTGCCTTATTTTTTCTCTTTTTATATTATGGTGAAATTGCTCCTCAATTCCCCTCCATTTACTTTCATAGCCTTGCAATCTATCTAACTCCCAAATTTTCATTGAACATGACCAAATTCATGTTCAATTGATCCCCGCTTAGTTTTAGGCCGGTAATCAATTCAACCGAGAATTGTGAGAAATGAATCCACACTAAAACCTTCAACACGATATTCATTATTTCTCCAGGATATGGGACAGGTGTAACCGTCTCTTAAAGTTAATTCAATTTCAACTCAGAAAAGGCCCGTTGGGTTGGCTATTGATTGACGTACAATTGAGAAAATGGATCGGCCGTCTGCCACGTTCGAGTTCCTGTGAACAAATTGGTGCGTCCAAATGGAGAAGGCCAGTTGGATTCCGTCAATGGAGATATTGATTGGATTTTAACGGCCCCCGCGATTGAGACCATTGATTCGAGTTGAGTTCTTCTGGATCGCAAGATTGCCAAGGTCTTAAAGTGCGAACACTTTTAACGCGGTTAGATAGTTAGTAAGGGTTGGTTTGCAAGGCGTCCTGGAATCAACTACACAAGAAAGAGTTGGCGGTTAAGGCGTCCTTTATCGCTATAACCAGCTTATCGTTTGGAAGGGAAAATCCGTCTTTAAGGATCAATTCGATTCTGGAGTATACAAATTAAAAAAATTCTCATATTTGATTATCTAATTTAATTTAATTTATTTAATTTTATTTTCACATTTATAATACAACTATTATTTTGTTCTATTTATTTCTATATTTTTAATCCTAATCAACTAAAACCCCCTCATTTATTTTTTAGCAAAACAAATTAAAATCTAATCACATAAAAATAATATTAGAAATCTCAATCTCGATCAATCCTATTTTTTTATACTACTATTTAATTTAGTTAAAGTGTAGAAAATTTATATTTGATGGCCTCAACATCTGTCACAGATTTAAAGAATGTTGAATGCATTTTAAAAAATATTAATTACACAAATCAATTGAATTATGAATGCTTTGGAAAAGGACTTGAAATTTCTTTTAGCTAATTATTAGAGTATAAGCTTTTTCAAGAAAGTTCAGACTTACTTTTTAAGATTCAATTTTTGGTTGGGCAATTGGGCTTATTTGTTCAACAGCTCTTGAATACTGGAACAAGCACGCCGAAAGGATATAGCGCACCAACCCTCGATGACCTTTTTCATGTTCTCACAAGTACCGCACATTAGAGGGAAATTTCTCTGGAATCATCATAGGTCATGAATTTAGACCAACAAATTTGATTCAAAGCTTAGGACAGATGATTGAGAATTCGAATTCAGAATCTTTATTTTATTTAAAGACAGTGAAAGTAGCTTTTCTTATACTCAACGCAGTTCCCATGATATTACATGCACTTTACGATAAAATCGAATAAATTAATTTTTTGCTGAATTTTCGTAGATGAAAATTTCCTTGCATAAGAGTAAGAATTAAATGAAACAGGGATAATATCTTTTTTCAATAATCACATTAGTAATTTCATAAAACAGGGATGAAATTGTTGATGTGTCATAAAACTATTGGAAAGGGATAATATCCCTGTTTCATACAATCCTTTCTCTTCATCCTAAATTTCAATATTTTTATTTGTATTTGATTTTTTTAGAATAAAAATACCGATGTGATATTAAACTATTGAAAAATGAATACAAATGACGTAACGTCACTATTTTATTTAATCCTTTCCTTTTGTAGAGTTTCCCTTTGTATAATATGCCTTTATAACATAGAAACTTACAAAGCATAATATTTGTACGATGAAGCATTAATTAATATGAAAGAGCTGCAACTTTTTTTTTGGTCGATATACATACAACTTAAAAATAAAACACTAAATAAAAGATATATGTGAGTATTCCTCCATCAACCGTAAATTGATTCTTTTATCCCTTACTGTTTTAATGATTTTGTCTGTAAGTTTATTTTTTTATCTAGAAATATGCTGAATACTCCAATGACTAAGAAGCTATAATAATGTATGGATTCTCCTTACCAAAGCGGAATTGGAGATTCCGTGAATACTATCCTTAATGTTAATAGCTTCGAGACTGTCTGTCTGAATTAAGACATTTTCAAAACCCCCGATCTAATGCAAGCTTCAAAACATCTAAAATGCCTCAAAGTTTAGAATCAAGGGCTGTACAATTACCCAAGTACCTGTTGAAGCCAATAATCCATCCCCCATTATGATCTCTCAAAAGTCCTCCCGTTGTAGCGAAAGCATCCTCTTGTCTAACCGAGCCATCAGAATTCAAGCACACCCAGCTATTTCATAGGAAAGAGTCGACGGTCAACCTTGAGTACTTGGGATTGCATGAATTTGTCACTAAAGCATACTGCTTAGCCCAACTAAGAGAAACTTTGACGACTAAATTCGAATCCCAAGTGAGGCCTTGGAAAATATAGAGGTTTTGGTATTTCCAAATGCACCAAATTATGATCCCGAACAAACAATGCCAATTAACTCCTCTTGCTAAATTAACGTTTTGTTGATTTCTGAGGTTAAGCTCCATCCATTCAAAAAGAGACCCAGAATAAAAAGTAGGATGCTCACCTAGTGGGATTAAATGATTCCAAATATCCCTTGTTGCAATACAATCCCAAAGAGTGTGTAGCACATCTTCATACTCATGACCACAAATTCCACAAGTAGGATCAATTCCTATTCCTCTCTTGTCCTCTCTGCATTCGTGAGTAACCGTTGTTTAAACACAAGCCATAAGAAAAATCTCACCTTTTGTAGTCCTTGAAACTTCCAAGGTAACTGTCAAGCAGCAAAAAGCTGTAACTTTTAAATAAGAGAATAAGCACATTTCAGTGCGTTCAAACTTATTGGCAACATTATTGATGCCAATCAAACTAAGATTCAATTTTAAATAAAACATAATGGATTTAACCTATAGAATATTGATTTTATTCAACCGAGGTGTAAATGATATTAGGTTTTAAGGCGTATAATTTTTTGGGTGAATGAGATTTTTTTAAGGAATAAACAAAAAAATAAAAAAAAATGAGTGGAAGCGACTAGGGTATTGATTTTTAAATGAAAAGAATAAATAAATAAAATTTTGTAATTTTAAATTGATGTCATTTAATACATCAATGAGAGATTTATACACGTATATCTATATATATTCTCTAACAAGATAAACCAAAGGAAATAGTGAGAAATTCATCTGTTTTTCTTGCTTTTATGGTGTTGAATCGGATGCCTTTCTCCGCATGCATTTACACCGATACCGTTTCCTATGGACAATGAAAGTAAGATTCTTTACGCAAACATCTCTTTCCAAGAAATAACCCAAGGCAAGCTCTCTATATAAATCCATGGCTTCCCCCAAACCCTTACATCACCAAGGAAGTCCATAGTTTCCACAACCACCAAGAGAGTCTTTTGTTCAATTCAATCAAAAGAAGTCAAGTACCCTAAGATTAAAGATGCAGTCATGGTTGGGTTCATCATCATCGGGTAACAAGGTGGAATTAAAGAAGGTATTCGAGCAATATGGCAAAAAGCCTAACGGTGATATCCGACTGGAGAAGAAGGATCTCAAGGCAGCGTTCGAGCACCTGGGCGCTCTTATGCCCGGTTATAAAGCAGCCTCTGCGCTGAAATACATCGATACAGATAAGAGTGGATACATAAAAGGCACTGAACTTGATGCTCTTGTTGAATATGCTTACGGTTCCGGCTACTACCGCTCAAGTTCTGTATTTTAATCGCCCTTGCTACATCAAATATTAATTTACATTTGTTGTGTTTTTTTTTTCCCAATCAATTAAAACAAAATAAAGCATTGACCAGACAATGCAAATACTGCAGAATGCAGCCAAGACAGCAAAAGGAACCTCCACCCGAAAACGGCTCGCCATAGCCCTGTCCAAAAACAGAACAAACCCGAGCCCAACAGACTCCTCGATCCTATGTCTTCCCCTATACATTTGCTGTGTTCCTTTCGGTTCCTAAATAGTGATTATGTTTTACGAGAAGAGATTATATGAAACTGTGATTTCACGTTATCTTTATCTTTTTTTCAATAAGAGAATAACAAATCAACTTTTTTCTCGTGATTTACGTGTTCTATTGTAGACGTCTAAAAGAAAATTTATGTTTGTACAATAAAAGAGGACGATTGAAAATGATTTTATGTATTCTTCTATATTTCTTTGTTTATATATATGATTTTTTAGGTTTATTAAGTGTGTTATATATTTATGCTATATCTAAAATTGTTCAAAAAGAGTTTTTAGGGAACTATTATGGTTGAAAGATAAAGTTGCGGATTAATAAAGTTGTCGACTAAAGTTTATCTTTTTATTTAAAGTTGAAAAGGGTTTATGAGTAATTTTTTTTTTGTGAATTACAAGAGGAGGGTAAAGCCTTAACAACAACGCGACTAACACGACTCGAACTCATGTCACATTTGAAGCAATAAACACCTTTAATCATCAAATCAACACACGGGGTTCGATTTATGAGTAGTTCTAATTCTAAATCATCTTAACCTTGATATTAATTAATTACCTAATGAGGAGCTAGCAACACCAAGCAAAGGTTCAAATTATTTAAATCCCTCGTTCACTTTCCTAGAATTTATATAAAAAACCCTTTTATTTCTAGTTAGTATTTTAATAAATTTGAGAATCCAACGAGTGGCTCCAATAGTAAATCATCCTAAGAGACCTGGGTTCGAGTACTTGTGTGTGCAAGGTATATTTGCGTTGTCAAAAGTTTAAGAAAATATGAATAAATACTACCATGTAATTACACTAATATATTAAAAAAATATTTTAATAAATTTGAGGTTTCATAATATCAATTAAATTGATGGTTAAACTAATTGAATCAATTTTCTTTATTTTTTTAATTTTTATGATTTTTTAATAATTTTTCAATTAAAATTGAACTAATTAGTTAAACCATCTGGCTAGTTAGATCACTAGTTCAGTTTTAAAAACCTTGTAAAAAATCATAGTTTTGATACATTCAAATGGAGATATTTGTCTGCGAGGGAGTCATTAGGGATCGTGACACGAAGTGGGTGCGAGGTTTCTTTGGCAACTTGGGTTCGTGCCCTATGTTTGATGCAGAGTTATGGAGTGCTTTAAGCTTATAGCTACGGGTTTCCTAAGGTGATTCTAAAGATAGATAATACTGTAGTGGTGGAGGGATTATGTTGCAAAGATTAGATCGAGCCTAATGCTGTAGCTAGAAGAAGAAGGAACATGAAGGTACAACATTTTATAGGGAAGGTAATGTTGTGGCTGATGGCCCTAGGAATTTGGGACTGTATTACTTAACAGTCCACCGGATGGGATTTTGAGAGTGCTTCATGAAGATATAAGTCAGTATGAGTATAGAGGGTGATCTATTTGTGACACTATTCTGCTTATTCCCACAAATCAAAATAAATAATGATAAAAGGTAGAATTAATTTAAGTTTATATGAGGTTAAAATCAGATTCTTGTGAATGAGTTAAAAATATCATTAATAATCTAAGGCTGAAAATTAGCCTTGTCTTTATAAAATAAAAAGAAAAAGAAGTTGTAGTAAGCGATAATTTATCAACAAACAAGAATATGAAACAAATGTTGTTGAAAGTATACAACAACAAAAATAATATAAAAAATATTATAAAATAAAGAGACAGAGAGAAAATAACAAAGAGAATGAGAGGGTAAGAGAGAGAGAGTATTTTATTGATCAATAGAAGTGTATTACAATGCTTCTTCAAGGTTTATATTTATAGACAAAGAAAGTATAAATGGAATAAAACTCTAATTCTAATGACAACTAGAATTTAAATATCATCTAAACTTATCTTGATCTTGATGGACATCCACTTAGTAAGATATTCATTATACTATCCCTTGGATGTCCATTGGTAGATAATGTGCATCGTTAAAACTTTTAATAAGATAAAAATTCTGTGGGAAAAATTTTTTTCTAGTGAAGGAAAAGAGTACACAATGGGACAAAACCTTGGTTAAGGGAAAAAGAGTACAAGGCGTATTTACTCCACCTCATAAAACATCACATAATATATCATATTCTACGTATCCAATCTTGAATATTAGTCTTTCAAATGACTATTTGAATGTATCTGCTAAGCATTTATATAACTATTCTTTTGAAAGTCATGAGTGAGGGAAAATTTGGGGAAATAATCATAACAAACTTTAATCATGATTATCCTATAAAAATACAAATAGTTATTTTGTATAATTTTATAATCCTCCTTCAACTACTATTGACTAAGTCAAATTTACCACATGTTCAATTATTTCAATTCATATAAATGAACAATTTCCCGATAATTTCAATATGCTTCTGGCATTCCAAATCCTTCAAAGATTTTAATATAAACTTTACTATATAGTGATTCACAAAAGGTTGTAACAACAATCATGAGACGCAAGTATGAACTGTCAGTTTAATAATATATCTAAAGGTTAATGCATCCACTACAAAAGAATATTATATCTTCTCATTATCAATGCGAAGACTTAGCAAAAAACTTCATATTTTTATTTCGCTTTTGCAAAACTACTTTATTTGTACCCTCACTGGCTTTATACCTTTAGGTATTTAGACTGCTGGTCCAAAAACTCTTCAAATTTAATTGTATTTGAGTTGCGTCTTTCTATTTTGGCCAATTTATTCCAAATCTATATTTCCCAATAGATTTATTCAATATCCTCCTTTTATTTCATTATTTCCACAATAATATTACATGCAAAACCATTGTCGACCACTTTTATTATTGGTTCGACATTTTCTCAGATTGACATAACTTATCGAGATCTCTTATTTTCACTATTTTAGTTTTCAGTTTCAGGCACCTGAATCTCTTCTGAAGTTTTACTTATTAGTTATGGCTTGGGTCTCTTCTGGAGCACCTGCCTTCACTATATGATCATCTAAATTTTTTCCTTTTATAAAAATTTTCATATTTGGAACTTTAATAAGTTATCCTTGTTGAACTTCTAGTTCAAATTACTCTCACCCTTAACTCATTACAAGTTATTAGTTCTCTCTCCCTAATTTCGGGAAAACTATCAAATCAAAATAGTAATCACAATCATATCATAATTGAATCTCCGATATATTTAATATATCATAATAAAAGGAGGCCCATAACTAATATATATTTCCAACTTTCTTGAAGATTCACTCATATTTGTGCATTGTGACGGAGCAATTAGAACATATACGCACATACAAAAATTCAAAGATGACAAATATTTAGCTTTTGACCTAAAATCAATTGCAATGAAGAGTATTTAAATCTTATTGGCTTGATGCGTACAACACGTAAATCAACATAATCTCATGTTGAAAGAGAAAGTTCAATTCTCTTAAGTAATAATTAGAGGCATTCAATCAATAATTTCTCTAAACCATTATGCGCATAAATAACAAATTTTTATCAAAGTTTTTCAAACTCAATCAATAAAAGACTAAGATATAAACCCATCAATCTTAGCAAGATGAATTGTCTTAATTGCATGATATGAAATTAATTAGTCAAACAATCGTGGAAAAGACAGGTTACAAGTTGATAACACATATATGTTTATTTTGTAGATGCATATACCAAAATCCTATAATATCAAAACCATCCACAAGGTGGATTAATGAACCCATATTCATTTCAGAAATGCAAGATATTAAATCTCAACTTTAGCTAGTGAGTTTTTAACAACCAATTTTCATTGAGAACAATAAACAAATGAGAATTATTTAAATTAAAGAATCTTCTAATTCTTTAATGAATGTTCATATGAATTCTCAATTCATTTCCACATCATATATGATCAAGGATGATTTAACTGGTCATGCCAAGTACTAAATATATTTGTACCAGTAAACTTCCGATTTACTTCAACATGCGTTTCAATTGTACTAAATTGTAGCAAATTAATAATTTTACTATCATTCCTTTGACTTTGTATCCACATATAAGTACCATTGTGACATTTACTACTAGAAATGTCTAAATCAATGTGAAGTTTATAATGACATTAAGTCATATGATATAATTTCCAAATAATTATATGCAATATTTGTTTCAGGGATTTTGCCAAAATCTTCATATGTCTAAAATCTTCAGGTGCATCCAACCATAATAAGCTTTAGATAGAATTACCATATTCTATTGCTTATATTTTTCTTCTACAATTTAAGTGGATCTTTCACAGTCAAATATTTTGACTTTCAACCCCTTAATGGGGATGATAAAAGAATATCACAAAGATAATCACAATCAATTCAATATAAATCAATAACCCAATCAGCTTTTGATTCATATGAAATATAGTCTTTTCCTCATTCACAATCTCAATATGAGACCCATTATGAATGTCTTTTAAAACTAATAGATTAACCATCACAAGATATTAATATATTAGCTATTCTACTGCTTTCGACCAATATTGTACTATCAAATATTGGAATGATATTGGTTTGTTTCAGTACAGAATAAAATAAATATTTTCTATCTGTAATGATAGAATTCATTACTATATTTTAATATTCTTCCTCAAGGAATATTAACAAAAATAAAATATTTGGGCATACACCACATATGTGGCAAAAAACCTTTCATATCACATTGATAACATAAGTTATTTTTTGAGAACTCTCATTGTTCTATATGTTCTCACTTTTAGTGGCCCATGATTCCCAGAAGTGAATGCAACAAATTTAGTAGCACGAACTAGGGACCTCTTGCTTATTTAATAAGCTCCCTTCCACTTTACTAATCACTTCCTTAAAAGAGAATCGAGCTGATAGCGTGTTATAAAATAAAGAGATAGAGAGTAAATAAAGAAGAGAATGAGAGAGCAAGAGAGAGAACGTATTTTATTGATCAATAGAAGTGTATTACAATGCTTCTCCAAGGTCCATATTTATAGACATAGAAAGTATAAAAGGAATAGAACTCTAATTCTAATGACAACTAGAATTTAAACTTCATCCAAACTTATCTTGATCTTAATGGACATCCACTCAATAAGATATTTTTAACAAAAAATAATTAATTATAGAAATGGATCAAAGAGATAACTATTCTCGAAAATTAGCTATGTTGAATAGTTTTTGTTGGTGTCGCCTGACACACCTACAACACCACCCTCTTTTCCTCACCCAATCATCAATCAAAAAGAATTTTTTTTGTGTCGTCATTGTGTCAGGCGGCACCGATATATATTTTTTCAAAATATTTGGGAAAACACAGATGGAGCTATTCAGTAAACGGATGACTTTGCGGCAGCGGGGGAATCATTAGGAACCGTGACACGAAGTGGGTGCGAGGTTTCTTTGGCAACTTGGGTTCGTGCCCTATGTTTGATGCAGAGTTATGGAGTGCTTTAAGCTTACTGCTACGAGTTTCCTAAGGTGATTCTAGAAGTAGATAATACTGTAGTGGTGGAGGGATTATGTTGCAAAGATTAGGTCGAGCCTAATGCTGTAGTTAGAAGAAGAAGGAACATGAAGGTAGAGCATTTTATAAGGAAGGTAATGCTGTGGCTGATGGCCCTAGGAATTTGGGACTGCATTACTCAACAGTCTACCGGATGGGATTCTGAGAGTGCTTCATGAGGATATAAGTCAGTATGAGTATAGAGGGTGATCTATTTGTGACTTTGTTCTACTTATTCCCACAAATCAAAATAAATAATGATAAAAGGTAGAATTAATTTAAGTTTATCTGAGCTTAAAATCAAATTCTTGTGAATGAGTTAAAAATATCGTTAATAATCTAAGGCTGAAAATTAGCCTTGTCTTTATAAAATAAAAAGAAGAAGAAGTTGTAGTAAGCGATAATTTATCAACAAACAAGAATATGAAACAAATGTTATTGAAAGTATACAACAACAAAAATAATATAAAAAATGTTATAAAATAAAGAAACAGAGAGTAAAAAACAAAGAGAATGAGAGAGTAGGAGTGAGAGCGTATTTTATTGATCAATAAAAATGTATTACAATGCTTCTCCAATGTCTATATTTATAAAAATAGAAAGTATAAATGGAATAGAACTCTAATTCTAATGACAACTAGAATTTAAACTTCATCCAAATTTATCTTGATCTTGATGGACATCCACTTAATAAGATATTCATAACACTCCCCTTGGATGTCCATTGGTAGATAATGTGCCTCATTAAAACTTTTAATAAGATAAAAATCCTGTGGAAAAAAAAATTCCTAGTGAAGGAAAAAGAGTACACAATGGGACAAAACCTTGGTTAAGGGAAAAAGAGTACAAGGCGTATTTACTCTCCCTCATAAAACATCACATAATATATCATATTCTACTTATTCAATCTTGAATATTAGTCTTTCAAATGACTATTTGAATGTATCTGGTAAGCATTTATATCACCATTCTTTTGAAAGTCATGAGTGAGGGAAAATTTGGGGAAATAATCATAACAAATTTTAATCATGATTATTCTATAAAAATACAAATAGGTATTTTGTATAATTTTATAATCCTCCTTTAACTACTATTGACTAAGTCAAATTTACCACATGTTCAATTATATCAATTCATATAAATGAACAATTTTTCGATAATTTCAATATGCTTCTGGCATTCCAAATCCTTCAAGGATTTTAATATAAACTTTATTATATAGTGATTCACAAAATGTTGTAACAACAATCATGAGAAGCAAATATGAACTGCGAGTTTAATAATATATCTAAAGGTTAATGCATCCACCATAAAAAAATATTATATCTTCTCATTATCAATGTGAAGACTTAGTGAAAAACTTCATATTTTTATTTCCCTTTTGCAAAACTACTTCATTTGTACCCTCACTGGCTTTATACCTTTAGATATTTGGACTGCTGGTCCAAAAACTCCTCAAATTTAATTGTATTTGAGTTGCGTCTTTCTATTTTGGCCAATTTATTCCATATCTATGATAAGTGTTTCATTTGATTACTATTTTATCCTTAATTATTCTTTAATAATTAGTTCATGTTACTGATCTGGATGTTTTAGTGCGTTTTCTATGAAGGACTTCAATTCTGGAAATTGCACTTAAAAGGCAAAGTTCTGCAGTTTTATTTTCTGGAATCAAGGCTGGGCTAGTGGGCATGACTTTGGGCATGAGAGTCTGACGTGGCGTCCAGTCAACAGCTTCTAGAAGATCCAGTCAGCAACTTCTAGAAGATCCAGTCAGCAGCTTCCAGAAGGTCTAGTCAGTAAGCATGGACGAGCGGATCAGTTGCATTTTAAATTCAAAATTAGAAATTATCTTTTGTTTTTATGATGTAATTTAAATATTTTCAAGAATTCTTTTTTTTATTTTTTTAGGGTTTTGGAGAACTTTAAATACCCCCTTGGGGTAAGCTAGAAAGACATCTCATTATTAGTTTTGTTCTTATTTTCTAAGTTCTATAAAAATTCTCTTTTTTCTCTACATTTCATTTTTTAGTTTTTATTTTCTTAAAAAAATGTTGAGTGTGATTTCTTCCATAATCATGCTCGACTAATTTTCCAAAAAGCCAAAGGCTAAAGCAACGACTCAATTTCGATCGTGAGAATTGAAAAACACTTTATACCTTCGGATATATTTCTCAATTTTTTGCAAACTTGGATTGGCAATCGGCCTTCCCTTCTAAAATCCTTACACTTTCAAATTCAAAAAAAGGCCCGTTGGTTTGAAGGTTGTTTTGATTTATAATTGGGAGGAAGGATCGGCTAGTAGCACATTCGACTTCCTGTGAACACACTTAGCGGCGATCCGCTAAGGGAAATTGAGATTGGATTCGATTCTCATTGAGACAACATAGTCTGAGTCGGGTTTTTCTAGATTTTAAACTATTTTATTCTAATGGCGATAGTCGTGGTTAGACTAGCCAGAAAACTAAAATTCAAAAATTGATTTTGGATTTTCGGTTTACCGGAGAGAAAAACAAGTTACAAGGGTTGGGCCTTGTAGACTGTAACCGACATTTATCCGGAGTAAAATCTTATTCGATGATCGGTTGGAAATGAGTCAAAGCGAAGCCTGAGACTGATACTTAAACTGAGTTTCTTCTTAAATTTACTTTCGTTAAATTCTTAGATTTAAATTTTCATTTCTTCATTTTACTTTAATTAAACTCTTTCGATTAAAACCCCCCATTTTTATCCCATTTCGCCTAAATCAAGAACTAAAAGCGTTCTATATCAGAATTTTCTAAGTCCATGTGGATCGACCCTTCTTCTCTTTACTACGCTATTTAATTATTTCTTTTGAGATTAAGGATAATTATTTTGACAATATATGATACCTGTCAATCTATATTTCCCAATAGATTTATTCAATATCCTCCTTTTATTTCATTATTTCCACAATAATATTGCATGCAAAACCATTGCCGACCACTTTTATTATTGCTTCGACATTTTCTCAGATTGACATAACTTATCGAGATCTCTTATTTTCTCTATTTTAATTTTCAGTTTCAGGTATTTGAATCTCTTCTGAAGTTTTACTTATTAGTTATGTCTTGGGTCTCTTCTAGAGCACCTGCCTTCACTATATGATCGTCTAAATTTTTTCCTTTTTATGAAAATTTTCATATTTGGAACTTTAATGAGTTATCCTTGTTGAACTTCTAGTTCAAATTACTCTCCCCCTTAACTCATTACAAGTTATTAGTTCTCTCCCCCTAATTTCAGGAAAACTATCAAATTAAAATAGAAATCACAATCATTTAATAATTGAATCTCCAATACATTTAATATATCATAATAAAAGGAGGCCCATAACTAATATATATTTCAAACTTTCTTTGAAGATTCACTCATATTTGTGCGTTGTGATGGAGTAATTGAAACATATACGCACATACAAAAATTCAAAGATGACAAATATTTAGCTTTTGACCTAAAATCAATTGCAATGGAGAGTATTTAAAACTTATTAGCTTGATGCATTCAACAGTTAAATCAACATAATCTCATGTTGAAAGAGAAAGTTTAGTTCTCATAAGTAATAATTAGAGGCATTCAATCAATAATTTCTCTAAACCATTATGCGCATAAATAACAAATTTTTACCAAAGTTTTTCAAACTCAATCAATAAAAGACTAAGATATAAACTCATCAATATTAACAAGATCAATTTTCTTAATTGTATGATCTGAAATTAATTATTCAAACAATCTTGGAAAAGACAGGTTGCAAGTTGATAACACATATATGTTTATTTTGTAGATGCATCAACCAAAATCATATAATATCAAAACCATCCACATGGTGGATTAATGGACCCATATTCATTTCAGAAATGCAAGATATTAAATCTCAACTTTAGCTAGTGAGTTTTTAACAACCAATTTTCATTGAGAACAATAAACAAATGAGAATTATTTAAACTAAAGAATCTTCTGGTTCTTAAATGAATGTTCATATGAATTCTCAATTAATTTCCGCATCATATATGATCTAGGATGGTCTAACTGGTCATGCCAAGTACTAAATATATTTGTACCAGTAAACTTCCGATTTACTTCAACATGCGTTTCAATTGTACTAAATTGTAGCAAATTAATAATTTTACTATCATTCCTTTGACTTTGTATCCACATATAAGTACCATTGTGACATTTACTACTAGAAATGTCTAAATGTGAAGTTTATAATGACATTAAGTCATATGATATAATTTCCAAATAATTATATGCAATATTTGTTTCAGGGATTTTGCCAAAATCTTCATATGTCCAAAATCTTCAGGTGCATCCAACCATAATGAGCTTTAGATAGAATTACCATATTCTATTGCTCATATTTTTCTTCTACAATTTAAGTGGATCTTTCACAGTCAAATATTTTGACTTTCAACCCCTTAATGGGGATGATGATAAAAGAATATCACAAAGATAATCACAATCAATTCAATATAAATCAATAACCCAATCATCTTTTGATTCATATGTAATATAGTCTTTTCCTCATTCACAATCTCAATATGAGACCCATTATGAATATCTTTTAAAACTAATGGATTAACCATCACAAGATATTAATATATTAGCTATTCTACTGCTTTCGACCAATTTTGTACTATCAAATATTGGAATGATATTGGTTTGTTTCAGTACAGAATAAAATAAATATTTTCTATCTGTAATGATAGAATTCATTACTATATTTTAATATTCTCCCTTAAAGAATATTAACAAAAGTAAAATATTTGGGCATACACCACATATGTGGCAAAAAACCTTTCATATCACATTGATAACATAAGTTATTTTTTCCCTTTGAAGAGTTATCTTGAGAACTCTCATTGTTCTCTATGTTCTCACTTTTAGTGGCCCATGATTCTCAGAAGTGAATGCAACAAATTTAATAGCACGAACTAGGGACCTCTTGCTTATTTAATAAGCTCCCTTCCACTTTACTAATCACTTACTTAAAAGAGAATCGAGCTGATAGCGTGTTATAAAATAAAGAGATAGAGAGTAAATAAAGAAGAGAATGAGAGAGAATGAGAGAGAACGTATTTTACTGATCAATAGAAGTGTATTACAATGCTTCTCCAAGGTCTATATTTATAGACATAGAAAGTATAAATGAAATAGAACTCTAATTCTAATGACAACTAGAATTTAAACTTCATCCAAACTTATCTTGATCTTAATGGACATCCACTCAATAAGATATTTTTAACAAAAAATAATTAATTATAGAAATGGATCAAAGAGATAACTATTCTCGAAAATGAGCTATTTTGAATAGTTTTTGTTGGTGTCGCCTGACACACCTACAACACCATCCTCCTTTCCTCACCCAATCATCAATCAAAAAGAATTTTTTTGTCGTCATTGTGTCAGGCGGCACCGATATATATTTTTTCAAAATATTTGGGAAAACACAGATGGAGCTATTCAGTAAACGGATGATTTTGCGGTAGCGGGAGAATCATTAGGAACCGTGACACGAAGTGGGTGCGAGGTTTCTTTGGCAACTTGGGTTCGTGCCCTATGTTTGATGCAGAATTATGGAGTGCTTTAAGCTTACTGCTATGAGTTTCCTAAGGTGATTCTAGAAATAGATAATACTGTAGTGGTGGAGGGATTATGTTGCAAAGATTAGGTCGAGCTTAATGTTGTAGTTAGAAGAAGAAGGAACATGAAGGTAGAGCATTTTATAAGGAAGGTAATGCTGTGGCTGATGACCCTAGCAATTTGGGACTGCATTACTCAACAGTCCACCAGATGGGATTCTTAGAGTGCTTCATGAAGATATAAGTCAGTATGAGTATCGAGATCTTTTAATTTCGCTATTTTAATCTTCAGTTTCAGGAACCTGAATCTCTTCTGAAGTTTTACTTATTAGTTATGTCTTGGGTTTCTTCTAGAGCACCCGCATTCACTATATGACCTTCTAAATTTTTTCCTTTTTATGAAATTTTTTATATTTGGAACTTTAATGAGTTATCCTCGTTAAACTTCTAGTTTAAATTACTCTCTCCCTTAACTCATTACAAGTTATTAGTTCTCTCCCCCTAATTTCAGGAAAACTATCATATCAAAATAGTAATTACAATCATATCATAATTGAATCTCCAATACATTTAATATATCATAATAAAAGGAGACCCATAACTAATATATATTTCCAAGTTTATTTGAAGATTCACTCATCTTTGTGCGTTGTGATGGAGCAATTGAAACATATACGCACATACAAAAATTCAAAGATGACAAATACTTAGCTTTTGACCTAAAATCAATTGCAATGGAGAGTATTTAAAACTTATTGGATTGATGCGTACAACACGTAAATCAACATAATCTCATGTTGAAAGAGAAAGTTCAGTTCTCATAAGTAATAATTAGAAGCATTCAATCAATAATTTCTCTAAACCATTATGCGCATAAATAACAAACTTTTACCAAAGTTTTTCAAACTCAATCAATAAAAGCCTAAGATCATCAATATTAGCAAGATGAATTGTCTTTGTTGCATGATCTGAAATTAATTATTCAAACAATCTTGCAAATGATAGGTTGCAAGTTGATAACACATATGTGTTTATTTTGTAGATGCATCTACCAAAATCATATAATATCAAAACCATCCACATGATGGATTAATGGACCCATATTCAATTCAGAAATGCAAGACATTAAATCTCAACTTTAGCTAGTGAGTTTTTAACAACCAATTTTCATCGAGAACAATCAACAAATGAGAATTATTTAAATTAAAGAATCTTCTGGTTCTTTAATGAATGTCTATATGAATTCTCAATTAATTTTCGCATCATATATGATCTAGGATGGTCTAACTGGTCATGCCAAGTAGTAAATATATTTGTACCAGTAAATTTCCGGTTTACGTCAACATGCGTTTCAATTGCACTAAATTGTAGCAAGTTAATAATTTTACTATCATTCCTTTGACTTTGTATCCACATATAAGCACCATTGTGACATTTACTACTAGAAATGTCTAAATCAATGTGAAGTTTATAATGACATTAAGTCATATGATATAATTTTCAAATAATTATATGCAATATTTGTTTCAGGGATTTTGCCAAAATCTTCATATGTCCAAAATCTTCAAGTGCTTCCAACCATAACGAGCTTTAGATAGAATTACCATACTCTATTGCTCATATTTTTCTTCCACAATTTAAGTAGATCATTCACAGTCAAATATTTTGACTTTCAACCCCTTAATGGGGATGATGATAAAAGAATATCACAAAGATAATCACAATCAATTCAATATAAATCAATAACCCAATCCTCTTTTGATTCATATGTAATACAGTCTTTTCCTCATTCACAATCTCAATATGAGATCCATTATGAATATCTTTTAAAACTAATGGATTAACCAGCACAAGATATTAATATATTAGCTCTTCTAGTGCTTTCGACCAATTTTGTACTACCAAATATTGGAATGATATTGGTTTGTTTTAGTACCAAGTGAAATAAATATTTTCTATCTGTAATGATAGAATTCATTGCTATATTTTAAAATCCTTCCTCAAAGAATATTAACAAAAATAAAATATTTGGGCATACACCACATATGTGGCAAAAAAACCTTTCATATCACATTGATAACATAAGTTATCTTTTCCCTTTGAAGAGTTACCTTGAGAACTCTCATTGTTCTCTATGTTCCCACTTTTAGTGGCCCATGATTCCCAGAAGTGATGCAACAAATATAGTAGCACGAACTAGGGACCTCTTGCTTATTTAATAAGCTCCCTTCCACTTTACTAATCACTTCCTTAAAAGAGAATCATGCTGATAACGTGTTATAAAATAAAGAGATAGAGAGTAAATAAAAAAGAGAATGAGAGAGCAGGAGAGAGAGCATATTTTATTGATCAATAAAAGTGTATTACAATGATTCTCCAAGGTCTATATTTATAAACATAGAAAGTATAAATGAAATAGAACTCTAATTCTAATGACAACTAGAATTTAAACTTCATCCAAACTTATCTTGGTCTTAATGGACATCCACTTAATAAGATATTCTTAACAAAAAATAATTAATTATAGAAATGGGTCAAAGAGATAACTATTCTCGAAAATGAGCTATTTTGAATAGTTTTCGTTGGTGTCACCTGACACACCTGCAACACCACCCTCCTTTCCTCCCCCAATCATCAATCAAAAAGATTTTTTTTGTGTCGTCATTGTGTCAGGCTGCACCAATATATATTTTTTCAAAATATTTGAGAAAGCAGAGATGGAGCCATTCAGTAAACGGATGACTTTGCGGCAGCGGGGGAGTCATTAGGGACCGTGACACGAAGTGGGTGCGAGGTTTGTTATTCTAGAAATAGATAATACTGCAGTAGTGGAGGGATTATGTTGTAAAGATTAGGTTGAGCCTAATGCTGTAGTTTGAAGAAGAAGGAACATGAAGGTAGAGCATTTTATAAGGAAGGTAATGTTGTGGCTGATGGCCCTAGGAATTTGGGACTGCATTACTCAACAGTCCATCGGATAGCATTCTGAGAGTGCTTCATGAAGATATAAGTCAGTATGAGTATAGAGGGTGATCTATTTGTGACTCTATTATGCTTATTCCCACAAATCAAAATAAATAAAGATAAAAGGTAGAATTAATTTAAGTTTATATGAGCTTAAAATCAGATTCTTGTGAATGGGTTAAAAATATCGTTAATAATCTAAGGTTGAACATTAGCCTTGTCTTTATAAAATAAAAAGAAAAGAAATTGTAGTAAGTGATAATTTATCAACAAGAATTTGGAACAAATGTTATTGAAAGTATACAACAACAAAAATAATATAAAAAATAATTAATTATAGAAATGGGTCAAAGAGATAACTATTCTCGAAAATGAGCTATTTTGAATGGTTTTCTTTGGTGTTGTCTAAAACATATGCAACACCACCCTCCTTCCCTCCCCCAATCATCAATCAAAAAGAATTTTTTTTGGTGTCGTCATTGTGTCAGGTGATATCAGTATTTATTTTTTTCAAAATATTCGAGAAATTACGAGTATACTGAAGAACAAAAAAATATTTTTTAATTATGTTGTTAGTGTATCAGATGACACCAACGAAAGTAAAAAATTGATTGTGTTACTATAAGAAAAATGTTTGAAACAAGAAAAAAAGCTGGAAAAGCAAAAGAAAAGTTATTAAACTTTTGAGGAAGTTAGCTTGTGTTGCAGTTTTAGGGAGAAAGAGTTCTAATTATGAAGATATGTTTTTATCTTTTTATTATTGTTAATTTTTAGATTTAACTTTTAACCGTAAATTTTTGTTTTAAATATTAGATTTTTGTTTAAGGTGTATGGATAGATTAAGATAGTTTTATTGTATATTTTTCCTTTATTTTGTGATAATAATTTGTATATTACAATATTTAGATTTAAGGTGTTTTTTTACAAAAAAAAAAAACAAAATTAAAAAAAAATTACGAAAATGGGTTAGGAAAAAATATTTTTGTTATTTGTATATTGTTTTTTTTGTTTAGTCGATGATTAAAATTTTTACTGTTTGTGCAGATATCGAAATGGATTCTTTGATTAGAGCAATCAATCACACAACAATGATGACAAATGTGCTAGTACAAAAATTATTTGTTATTCACGGGAATATTTATAAAGTTGCACATCATTTTTTATTTTAATTAGAATAACTTAACTAATGCAGTAATTTAATATGGTCTGGGTGAGTACTGCGTGCTAAAGGCGTGTATCTATGGTCCAAGCTACCAACCGGATGAACGTATTATGCCATATATGGATACCGTCGAATTTAGACCAGTGTCATTTATTTGGATGTTTAAGTTGAGGGCTTACTTAATATTAGCCTTGGTTGAGCGGTGGTGCCTGGAGACTTACACATTTCATTTTCCATGTAGAGAGTGCGCCATCACCCTAAAAGATGTTGCATTGCAACTCGAGCTCCCAATTGACGGTGTTGCAATCACAGGTTCAAGTAAAGTGTTCAAACTTGAGGCGCTCTACTATTAATTGCTTGGACGCTCGCTTAGTGATGATGAAGCTAGGTTTACAAGTTTGAAATTTTTCTTGGTTAAAGGAAAATTTTGAAACCTTATCAAGTAGCGCCACTGAGTGGGAGAAGATGTGCACTGCTCAAGTGTATATACTACAGTTGATAGGGGATACTTATGACGGATGCAAATAATAATAAAGTCCACTTGATGTACTTGCCTCTATTGTCTGATTTGGAAGTTGCCTGTTCGTACAGTTAGGGCTTAGCAATATTAGTAACATTGTATCGTGAGCTTTGTCGGGTGAAAAAGAACAATACATAAGATATAGGTAGTTGCCTAATACTGCTGCAATCCTAGATGACGTTTGTACATGTTTTCAAAAAAATTAAGAAAAAAATGAAATTGAGAATTACCTATGTTCATTACTTGTTTGCGCCAATCTGCATTATTGAAGTCCTTATGGAAGTTCACCGTAATGTGGCAGATGAGTAGATGGATCACCACGGAACACTAGAACGCTTAATCGTGGTAACTAGCCCCTTCGATCTATAAAAAATGATGCAAATGTTGTCTTGTCTAACAAAATACCTTCGCAAGTTCATCAGGAAAAAATATCACGATTTTATGTTCTCCGACTCCACAATGGAAAATGCTATAGGTATCACGTTCTGATTCCAGTCTTGTGCAACTACAATAAGGAGGATTTGTATTTAATTCTCGTATAGCTAGGTCCCATCAACCTGTACAAGCGGCTTAAAATGGGGAATGGCTCGAACACATGGATTGAATGTCTAAAACGCGGTAGTTGGTCGTTTGTGTAGTAAGAAGGCGTCAACTACAAGTCAATGATCGTCCCTCACACATACTCCTGCATAGTGGTTATGCACCCCTGAAGTTCGTTGTACGACGCATGCCAATCTTCGTACAACTACTCTATGGCTATCTGTTTTGCCCACCATGCTTTCCGATATGACACTCTGTATTAGAACCATTCTTGCTTTTCAGAAATCTAGACCACTACAGGAATAGTGGGCATGTCTTTCAATTGTGGCATGATGCAGTTGGAGATAGTTTTCACATAAAGTTAGCGATGGTCTTGCGTCATACGTGCAGCAGTGCATGTAATCAACTGTTGGGAACTTTGGATAAATGCAACTCGTACCCGATAGTTACACACTTCTGCTAATCTCTAACAATCCTCAACATATAATGCCAGTTTAGACACAGGGACTTTGTAATCAACTGTCACCTTCATACTATATCGCTTGATGGAAAATATGGAATCCTCGTTAGTCGCAAATTGTTGGCCCACGAACTCCCTACACTCGATCCGGTTGCCGGATTCAAGCTATAAGATGCTACAATAGTTAACGACCAATATCACTTATGAATTCAGCTTAAATATTCAATCAAAACACAAAGCATTTAATAATATAATTATAATATTATTTACAACCAAAACTAAGTTTTAATCAAGCTTACGAAGCTCTTAAACCAACTCGAAGATAATTCAGGACTAATTGAAACTTTTACAAAAACATAGGTACAAAGGCAAAACAAGGGTCACACACCTGTGTGACAGGCTGATGCCATGTGGAGATAGATAACATGGTTCTGTGCCTAACCTGTGTATAAAAGTAAAGTCATGTATAATAAGGTCACATGGCTGTGTCACCAAGCCATGTTATAGAATGAGATCGTGTAAGTTGGAGTCACACGATTGTGTATTTAGACCATGTAATTCACTGAGGTTGTGTACAAAAAAACCTCCCAAAACATAAAGACTACACGATAATGTGTCAAGCCATGTGTACTAAAAGTGCCTTCTAAATCAAGTTATAACATCGTATGTTCACTTAAGCCACAAAAAATGCAATATGCCAAGTTTTAAGCCTATACAAATACATCAAAAACCTGCCAAAAACATACATATACCATCCATCCTAAGTGCCTAATCAATATACCATAATTGACACCTCAATTCAACAATTCATCACTAACCAATCATGTATAAACATACCAAAGTTTTATACCTATTTATTCACCAAAACAACATAAATCCCAATTGCCAAATTCAATAAGCAAAATGCACTTTAAGTATCAAAGCATGCTTATACCAACACATGCCACAACCAACCAACACAACCATTAAGGTTTACATCCATACACATAATTCACATTCAAGATGATACAAAACATAATTCAACTACTTATATACATATACATTATCATTAACCTATTTACATGCCACTTATAATCCGGTCAAAATGAGTAAAAGTCTTCCAAAAGGATTGACGAATAGTGTGAGCTTCAGAAATGATCCAATCGACATCATGATTTTGACAATCTACAAGGAAAAAAACGAAACAAGGTAAGCTTACTTAAAGCTTAGTAAGTTCGTATAAATTTAAACACAATGTACCTATCGATTCATAATTTATCTAATGAAAATAACATACATACTTATCATTCCATAGTCACCTTACACCTTTCATGACATAACCAAATAGGTTAGTACATCATCCATACATTCAAATAACATAATATGCATATCAACAATGTTCAATTCATAGTTAACTTTTCCATTCAAATCCATCTTTTATCTCAAATCAATTTCATACTTAGTTTTTCCCGAAGAACTATAGTAAATTAGCTACGGATATTTGGGATAACTTTGCTCACATCATCTGTAAAGCAGGACATTAACCATTACTCGATGTTGCTCACATAAGCTGTAGAGAATCTGCAACAAATAATGATCTCAGCCATCAGTATGGTATCCACCATCGGTACATAATACTTGGAAAATATAACACCAGCACATAGTTCTTGATACAACATGAACACTAGTACAAAGTACTTGATAATGTAATCACCTGTACATAACACTTGATAATATAAACACCGATAGATAATGTCTGATAATCTCTAATGACATGCCATTTGTATCCTAATCATTCACTAACTTCACACAAACCTTAATTCAATTCCCATACTCTTTCCATCTATAACACCCCATTCCTGATTCGGTGGTCGGACTCGAGTAGGTCACCGTTACCTTATCATCTTAACCAATTAATTACTTAAAACCCATGTATCTATATCAAATAGTATCCCGTAGACTCATATGTAAAAAGTTTTTCGAGATTTAGAATTAATCGTATTTGTTTCGAATTAAAAAAAAATTAATTAATATGACGGACTTCTACTGAAACCTAATTGAACAAGTATCAGTAGAAGTCAAATCAGAAAACAAGTAAAATAAATAACTGTAGTTTTCAACCGGTAGAAGTAAGAGTTCTACCAATACAAGTATGGGTACTATCGATACAACCCATATTTCTACCGATACTAAAAACTCTAGAGAGCAAGGTGAATTTGCCCTGCAACTTCTACTGATACATTTAGATAAACTACCGAAACTTTGTACAACAACCAAAACTTGAAAAACATTTTACCAATACTAACTAAGTCAGTAACTGAAATTCACCTTGCCTTGTACTTCTACTGATAGTTGACAGAGTTCTACCAGTAGAAGTACACAAGCTCATTAAAATTAATAAGTTTCATAAATTCCTTTCCAAATACAACACATTTTTATTGTTTTACAAAATACCAAATAAAACATCAAAATACCCTTGAAATGCATTACTTAATCCTAATCAAAATAGCGTATTAATAATTCCTATACATGCCATTTAGAACCTAAGATAAGAAACCAAGAGCTACCAAAATAGTGGTCGGATAGTGTGATGACGCTCCTACGATCCAAACGATCAAGCTTTCCAACGATCTACAAGAACACAGAAATCATCTACGTAAGCATGAAATAGTTAGAAAGTTCATATTGGGAAGTCAACTTACCATAATACATAAATCACAATAATTGTTGTTAACATTCTTTTTTTTATTTATTCCCATATACCAAGTTGATCATCTCAAAGTTTTCATGTATTCAATCTAACAATATACATCGTGTAGAACCATGTATTTTTACTTTACTATTATGTTTGCTACTTGTGTACCCATTGGATCTTTAGAAATATATGGTCATAACGGTATCATTTTCACACTAAGTGTGCATGTAATATTCTTGTATCATGTATTGCTCACACGAGCTGTGAAATGGGCCTGTTCACACGAGCTGTGGGTCGAGATGTTAAGCTACATGATGCTGCTCACATGAGCTGTGAAGTGGGCCTACTCACATGAGCTATGAAGTGGGCCTGCTCACACGAGTTATGGGTCGGGATGTTAAGCTACACGATGCTGCTCATACAAGCTGTGGAGAATCCGCAACAAATGTCGGATCTCAACCATCGGTAGGACATCTAAGACCAGCACCTATATAACATGTAATGCTCACACGAGCTGTGAAGTGGGCCTGCTCACACAAGTTGTGGGTCGAGATGTTAAGCTACATGATGCTACTCACACGTGTTGTGGAGAATCTACAACAAATGTTGGATCTCAACCATCAGTAAGACATCTAAGACTAGCACCCATATAACATGTAAATCTCGAAATTGGGTCATATAACTCCTAGTATTCCTCCAAATCCAACAGGTATAATTCATATTATACTATCACCGAGCCAATCTTTCTTCATTAAATACAAATAAGCAATCATATAGATAATAAATGAAGTTCATGTATAAGTAATTAAATATTTTAATTACGTAAGTTACGAACTTACCTCGGATAATCCAAAAGTACAAAAGGAGTCGTTGACTACTCCGCTACTTTTTCCTTTCCTCAACTCGAACCAAGTTGTGGCATGTCTTGATCTAAATAACCATTTATTTCATCAATTTCCAATATGCTATTTAATAACAAAGAAATAAACATAACATTTCTAACATGGTAATTTTACAAAATTACCCACCACACTTTATCACTTGAACTTTTAAGTCTTTGATTAAAGTTCATCACTTGAACCTCAATTCTTCATGAATCCAAGCACTAATCTTTCATTGTTTCTTTATTCTAAACCTAACTTCCCCACTATTTCACATTTGACCCTTATAATTTACCGTTTCCATAAATAAGTCCTTGGACCCAAAACATACAAATGACTTCTACAAACCTTTATAAACAACTTTCAAACCCAAGGATTTATTTTCTAAACACCCCAAAGATCTTATTATTTTTATAGAAAGTATCAAAATTCTTAACAATCTCACAAATTAACCCTTGGGTTGATGAACCCAAGCTAAGACAACTTCTAAACATGAAACTTGCTAAATCAAAGCTCAACAACTCACCAAATCAAGGAAATGCTCAATCCAAACCTTCTTTTTCCCAACAACGGTGTCTCTACCCGTTCTTGAAGAAGAAGAATAGGGAAAATGTTGTTTTCTTTCTTTTTCTTTATTCTAAAATAGCTTATTAGACCTATATTCACTCATTTCATTCACCTAATCCCACTATCCTTATTTTCTTCTTTCTTTATTTCTTTTCTTTTGAATTTTCAACACAAAATATCCAAAATGAATGAGGTGTGCCGTCCAACCCACTTTGGCATGGTGAAATTGCCAAATTAGCCCCTTCATTTCCCTATCTTTGACTATTACATAATCCTCGATACCAAGCTCAACTTTTTGAGATCTTACTAATTAGTCCTTTTTATTTTGTTTACATTGAAGTTATTATTTTTCTCATCTAAAATTTAAAATTGACTCTTCCCTTCCTAGTAAATATTACAATTATAATATTTACTAACAATACTCGTCGAAAAGTGTGGTCCCGAAGCACTGTTCACGACGTTATTAAAAAACGAGTCGTTACACCATCATTACACATAATACCACATACAACATGACTAATTAACATTCCATATCATCTTTCAATTCATTCAAACACATACCATTTCTATACTTTAGAATTCAATCATTTAATATCAATTCAACATTTATCTTAAACCAATCATGACAACACATATATATACATAATACAAACATAAAAAAATATCAATAAAAAATGAACCTAATACGAACTTACATAAACAAAACACCAACAAACATCGCACCTAAGACTAATCCGTAAATTTTCCTCTTTAGCGTTTATCGATCGGTTGATTTGTTTCTTGATCTATATAATAATTTAATTCAATTAATAATTCCAAATACCCTAAAATATCTAAACACATGTATATGAACCTTTAATAATATTTTACATTATTTCCTTAAACTTTTACTTTTTATTCAATTTTATCCCTAAAATCAAAACTTACATATTTTCGCAATTAAACCCAAAACATTTAGGCTGAATTGACCTTTACTCCTTCACAGACCACAATGAAATTTACAAGAATTTCATGCTAAATTCAATATTTGATCAATTTAATCCCTAAACTTAAAGCTATCTAAATTTACTTTACAAATTAGTTCTATTTCAGCACCAAGCTTATAAATCTACTATTAGACTTCAAGAACATCTAAATATCATTAATGGAAAGTTTTAGAACCTTTAACAATTTTACGAAATAGTCCCTAAGCTAGCTAGATTAAGCTACAACAATCTCAAAAACATAAAAATTACAAAAAAAAAGGCTTGAAAAACCTACCATAATAGAAGAATGAAGCTTGGTCGATTCTTCCTAACCCCAACAATGGTGTTTTTGTTTTCTAAAGAAAAAATGAAGAAGATGGTGATTTATTTTTCTTTTGTTTATGTTAATAATTAATAAATTACTTGATTACCCTTTTAATTTAACTTAAATTTCTTTAATAAACATACCATGACCGTCCACTATAGCTAATATGGGCTAAGTACCATATAAGTCCTCCCACTATAACCATTTAAACCTTTTAGCTAATAAAAATCAATATCGATTAACTTTTGCAGGTTTTACGATTTAGTAATTTTTCCTTAATTAATTATTCAAACATCAAAATTATCGGACCAAACTCTACTACGACACTCTTATAACCTCATAAATATTAAATAAATATTATTTACTAACTCATTGGTTGGAATTGTGGTATCGAAACCACTTTTTCCAACATCACTAAAAACAGGCTGTTACACACTATGTAATTTAAATGTAGGTGGTATACATATTAATATTTATTTTTCATGCTTTTTTGTGTTTATTTATTTTATTTTATTGCTTTTCTAATAATTTTCAAAAAGACCGTAAAATTTTTAATTTTTTTTTTGCATGGTGCTTGAACGTATTGATAATGAGATTAGAGGTTAATTAGTATTATAAGATGTATTTTTTTTTTACTTTTTGAGCATGCAAATTTCGATTGATGATAGGTAATTCAATTCTTTTAGATGTAGACTATTTAATTCCTTTAGTTAAATTACATAATATATTAGAGGTTATCAAATTGTGTGAAAATGATAGACTTTATGCCAAATGATAAGTAGGTACGTAGATGCTTGTTAATACTTGATTTCAGATGTCGGGCCATGAATATTAGGGTTTAGGTAGAAACATCAAGGTGGTCTAAAGATGTGTATTTGAGTAAAAAAAGTAAAAAAAAAAGGTTCAATATATTAAGTATAGATTCTAGCAAAAATGTGCTTAAATGAAAATTTCTGAGTGAATAAAAAAAATGTGAGGGTTAAAAGCATAATGAGTGAATAAAAGCATTGAAAGTGTTAAAAGCATGGTGAGTGAAAGAGTGATATATTTTACAATGTGCTCAAAGGATGAAACATTTTTTTTAGCTTAAAAGAATATTTTTGCTTTCATAATGCACAAATACTTGCTAGCTTTTTGTATTTATTAATATTGAATCGTATCTTTCACATTTATGGAGATATAAGGGAGGTGAGAGAAAGAGAAGTAAGGTGGTGATCTTAATGATTTTCTTAGGGTGAATAGGGAATAATTTCATGTGCTATACTTTTTCTAGTGCTTGAATATTTTCGATGCTATCTTTCTCTTTGAAATCAAATCATCCTAAGTTTCAAAACGTTACAAGCCTAGAATTTCTATGTGACTTAAACATTTTTGTGCATAGATTGTTTAACTTGTTTATACATAGAACTATGAATGAATTGGATTCTTGTTTTTGTATAGACATTGCATCTACATAGCCTATTTTGATGGATTAACATGATTGATTTTATTCTTGCATAAGTTACCTCTAAAATTGTTTGTTCTTTAACTTGTCGAACTAAATAGGTTTACTTTAGGAGCATGTGAATTAGCTAATCATCATTCTTAAGTAGTACGAGAGAAAAGTCTTAGTCATCTTTGATATTTGTTTGTCATGCATCTTATGTATCAGTGTATTTCAAGGGACGTCTTTTGTGTTGGTGTGTTTGTTTGAGGACAAGTAAAGACTTAAGTGTGGGGGAGTTTGACGTGTCGTTTTTTGATATGAAAAATTAAGCTCTTTAACTCAAAGAGCTTGTTTTTGGGTAATTAGTGATGTCTTTTAGTGTTTTTCCGTACTTAGTTAGATTTCATTTTCAATTGTAATTTTTATTGTGTTTTATGTTTATATGAATAAAATGTCAATAATATACCATGATGAACATATTTGTGGACCAGACCTTTGTACGGACTTAGTTGAACAGAATGAGGAAACAAGGAAGTTGCAACTTGACATTCCATGTGCACTTAGGGGTCGTCTGTCATCAAGGTCGTGACATTGGTTTCTCAATGTCGCGACATTGCCCTGCTTTCCAAAGCAGCAACTTCTTCATACCTAAAGTTGCAATCTAAGTCCCTTAATGTCAAGGTCGCGACATTGGCCTGTGAATGTCGTGACATTAGTCCCAAACTTGAAGCAGAAGATTCAAGCAAGCCAAGCAAAGTCATGATCATAAGCTCTCAATGTCGCAACTTAGAGTGACCTAGAGCCTTCCCTAATGAGGATGCCGTGACATTGGCCTGAAAATGTCACAACATTAGCCTAAAAATATCGCAACATCAAGCCTGGCGGAGTAAACTGAATAGGATAACATGAAGGCAATTTGGGTCAAAGCTTCCATATACATGTTTATATGTGGGAATATTTTTGTAATTGTTAGGTTAAGAATTTATGACCTATAAATACTGCTTTAAAAAGACTTTCGAGTAAAAAAATTAGGTTAGTTTTTTAGATAAAAGTTTTATTTTTCCAACTGTTGAATTAATTTTCCTTGGAATACAGCGACCAATTTGTAAGATATCTAATTTCCACCATTTCTATTTTCAATTTAGCATTCTTTGTTATTCGATTAAAGATTCTAGAATTTGGGGTTGCAATTATTTAGTGGAATGAAGTTTTTATTTCATTGAATCAAGAATTTTGACACAAATCCTAAGTGTTTCTAAACTATGCAGTTTCATCCTTTTTACTCTTTGTTAATTGCATAAAATTGAATTGTTGGTATAATTGCATAATGGGTATGAACTGAGATTCTTGATTGATTGGTTGATTGAAGTGCTAGTTTGTGAATTTTAGGTTTAAGGACTAAATTGAAAATTTGGATTAAATTGAATAAAACAATAAAACTTAGAATTGATGATTCTAAGGAAAAATTTAGATAGGTGAGATCGAGAGGAGATCCTATCGAGTAAAAATTAATTTAGTTTAGTTTAATTGAGTAAGGCCAAAAAGATAACTTGATTAAATTTCTTATTTGGACTAAATTGAGACCGAGAGATGAAAATTTATTAGATAAGAAGATTATAAATTAAGTTACCTTAAGCCTAAATTCACTGTTAGTACGAAAATTGACCAATCACTATTGTTGCTTGATTATTATTTTCATAAATCGAATAGTTGCATGTTTAATCCCTTTTTGTAGGAATTTAGAAAATCATTATTTTTCGAATTGTTGTAATAATTAGTTAATTTAGTAGCTTGGAAGACTTTCCCTTGCATGTATTTTGTTTTTAGCATACTCAATCTCCCTTGACTTCAATCCTTGAAATATTCTATGTCCTATTATAACACAGTTTATTACTAGACATGTCTCACTTACAGGTACCACACTTCACTACTCTCTATATATATTTGCTTTGCTAAATGCACGTACGTGGAGATGATTAGTCAATATTACTATACATTACTTTACAAATGATTAATATAAAGATACACTGACAATATTACTTTATAGGTATAACAAATATAACCTCTAATCAATTTCACCAAAACTGAAGGAATAAATAAACCGACTTGGCTTTATGGAAAAGCAAATCTATTACCTATATTCTTGTTCTTTCTTTTTTCACATTATTGACAAGGAATTGAAATATGCTATACTAAAGAGTCTTGGAGCTTTTCATAATTTTCTACAAAGAAGTGGGCATGAAGAGATGCTTGGAAGTTGATCCGATGTTGAGAGGATGCCCAAAATATCGTTGTTGCAAGTTACATTCACTGAAACGTAGATGTGAGATGGATATGAATGCATGACTTTATATATCTATATATATGGAAAGGGATCCACTTATACTGGTGTAAAATTAAAATAGTTTTATATTTTTTTGTATTTTTTTATACTATTAATATTTTAACGATCCAACAATTGAATTTATTTATATAATTGTACTTATCATGTATGTAAATTTTTGAACCGATTTGATATCTCTATCATATCAATCTAAAATACTATATTATTCTCTAATATAGTGAACCTAAAATTATTCCCTTCTTAATTTTTCTTATAATATGCTACATCCCTTACATTTCAGTTAAAATTTTCTAAAGGAACCTTCACAAACAAGACTCTATAGGAAGAATCAAAACAAACAGGTGGTGGTAGGTCCGAAGAAGTCTATATATAAAGCTAAGCCCTATGAGCCATTGTAGTTGTCAAAATCCTTGGTAGGTAGGTGCAACATGGTTCGCAGCGTTCCGAAAGTCTCAGAATTGCCGAGCAATACGGTTAGTAAGAAGCAGCTTCGGAAAGTATTCCTGGACTGCGACGTCGATAATAACAATGTACTAAGCAAGGAAGAGATAAAGAATGCGTTTGATCGATTCGGTCCCCTCTTCCCTGGTTTCAGAGCTTGGAGGGCACTGAAACATGCAGATAGAAATAGGGATGGATGCATCAGCCTGGACGAGCTTGACAACCTCATTGATTACGCTTATAAACGTGGGTACTTCAACGTGGTTGATTATAAAACTTAAATTACTTGTATTTATTCTAATACCTAGTTTCAGGTTTAAAAGCTTCTGTATATTACTTGTCTTTGTTTAGTTTGAGTTTGGGTTCTGATATATGAAACGAATTTGGCCAAAGTCCATGTCGACCTTGTTCGATTTTTCTTGCCACATCAACAATTACCATAATTGGTTGAATATATTACTATAGTACATATATTGGATTTGATAACACATGTAAAAAATTATAAGGTAAGCTACAAAAATAGTCACTTTTGTTTGTCTCAGATTATACTTTAGTCACTGAAATGTTACGTTTTAGTTACTTACGTTATCATTTTGTTACGGAGTGGTCGTTCTGTCGTAAAGCTCCATTAACTCCTTAACGGTAATCCTACGTAGTAATCTAAATGGGTTTTAAATGTCAGTTTGGATGTCCAACTAAGATGAGAATAAGTTTTTTATTAAATAAATTTAATTAATTGAAATTTTAAAATTAATTATACCTTGAGTTGGAAAAGAAAAATTGTTTGTCTCCTTTTTCTTTTAATTTTTTTTCCATTTTGACTAAAAAAAATTATTCTCATCCTAGTTGGACATAGTTGATATTTAAGATTTATTTGGATTGCCATGTAGAATTATCGTTAGGGAGGTAACAAAGCTTAATCGTAAATTGACCACTTCGTAACAAAACAATAATGTAATTGACTAAAACATAACATTTCAAACATAAGTGACTAAAATGTAATTTGAGGCAAATAAAAGTGACTATTTTGTAGTTTAACCTAAATTATATTGATAAGTGATCAAGGCCCATTTTTAGATTTATGGATGTGATGGGCTTATGTCACGGGCCAAAGCTTAGAGCCCGTGACCATCGCACACAATGAGTCCCATGGAAGTCTGTCATTGACATTGGGATCATTTAGCCCACATGAGCTGGCCCGATTCAGAGAGCTGTTGATCAAGCCTATCAGATTAAGGCCTGGGTGGCCCAATGATAAAGATTTGGCAACTTAAGGCAGCTTGGCAAATATGGGAGCTAATCCTAAAAGATAAGAGAATCATATCTTTAGGATTAGATTTGATTTTGTAATCATGTAAATCCCATGAATTAAGGGATAGGCTAATCTTGACCGTCAATGTAATTCGATCTTAACCGTTGGTTGTGAGGGAGCTCAACTATAAATAGGAGCCTCTCCTCATTTGTAACTCATCCATTGGAATTCATTCCATTCATTGTATTCTTTGAGAGAAAGTAATATAATTGAGAGCATTTACTCAAACACTTGGTGTTCTTGTTCTTGTGGCCTTTCTGTTGTCTTTTGAGCCTTCTTTTGGCTAGTCGCTTCCGCTATACAAGTTTTGGTGCCTTGGAGGAATTCTCTTGGTGAATCCTCATCGTGAAAATCAGGCTTACTTAGGCGTTGTGCGATCAAAGAAGCGTCTAAGGCCGCACGCTCCAAGATTTAAGGTCTAGGGACGTGACAAGTGGTATCCGAGCTAAGGTTGCGAAGGCACCGATCGTGATGTCAAAAGAAGTTGTTGAACAGACTGAGCCAATGGAGACCCGTGGGAGGGCCAGGCATAAGAGTCGTTCGAGGGACGTACTATCGACTTTGGAAAATCGAGTGGTCACTCTCGAGGAATCCATGGGGGATGTCAAGGAGAGGCTCGATGAAGTCGAAGAGGGACTCTCAAGTGGGTTGGAATCCATGAAGGAACAGGTAAGAGAGTATGTATGGGATACTCTTAGTTCCTTGGAGAACAAGATGACAAGGAAAGATGATTCTCTTGAGGCAATGGTGGTAGGCTTGAAGGAGGAAATCGCCGAGCTTAAGGGGGAGCTCAGGATCTTCAAGGCTGCCTTGGGAAATGGAATGTTGGCTTCGATGCCAAAGCAACAGGTGATGGATGTGCCCAAACCGAAAGGGTTTAAAGGGGCAAGGTCCGCAAGTGAAGTGGATAACTTTCTTTGGGCAATTGAGCAATACTTCCAAGCGATGAGCATTCAGGATGACGCTACTAAGGTAAATACTGCTGCTATGTATCTTACTGACGTTGCATTGTTATAGTGGAGACGTAGGTCCATAGATGTAAAACGTGGTGGGACCAAGATTGAGACTTGGGAAGAGTTCCAACAGGAATTCAAGGCACAGTTTTATCCAGAGTACGCCGAGAATGAAGCTCGAGCAAAGTTGCGACGGCTTACGCAACGAGGATCGGTGAGGGAGTATGTGCGGGAGTTCAGCGAACTCATGCTTCAAATTTCAGATTTGAGTGAGAAGGAAGCATTTTTCTCCTTTACAGATGGGTTGAAACCATGGGCGAAGCAAGAGTTGCAACGCCGACGAGTCGAAGAGCTTACCAAAGCCATGAGGGTTGCAGAGTCCATAGTAGAATTTGATCCGAGCAAAGACATGTTTGAACCTTCGAAGCCCAATGAGAAGGGCGACGGTGGGAGAGATCATGATGAGAATAAAGAGGGACATAGCGATTATGGCAGCGGTAGTAGCAGCGATGGTGGGAAACCACGACGAGCAAAGTGGAGACCCAACAACCCAAAAGAGAAGAGGAGCAAGATAAGATGCTACCTTTGTAAGGGACCGCATATGAAGAAAAATTGTCCAAAGGTATCTTCATTTTCGGCTATCAAGACGAAAGATGAGTCGGAGGAAGGGAAACCTGTTGAGAAGAAAGCATCAAAGGTTAATGCGATGGTGCTTATTCCTGCCAAAAGAGATGGCAAGGAAGGGTTGATGTTTGTAGACATCAACATTGCAGGCCAAATGAAGAGTGCTCTTGTTGACACGGGAGCATCTGATTTGTTGATATCGGAAAAAGTTGCTAAGGAGCTTGGTCTTTCGATTCGAAAATCGAATAAGAAGATCAAGATGGTAAATTCCGAGGAGGGACCAACTGTGGGCGTAGCTCGAAACGTGGAGCTACAAATCGGCGAATGGAAAGGCAAGGAAGACTTTGAGGTAATCAAGTTAAACGATTACGATTTTGTGCTTGGTTTAAACTTCCTTGACAAAATTCAAGCTACAATGTTTCCATGGGCCGACCAAATTCATATTGTTACTGGTGCGTTATCACGGATCATTGTGCCGGTATATCGAGGTATGAAGGTTGGGACCAAGGTGTTGTCATCAATCCAGCTAGTCGAGGATGTTTCGTATGGGAGAAACATCGACTCGATGAAACGGAGTGTTGCGAAAGCCCCTTCGGGAGAGTTAGTGGAGCTTGGGACCAATATGAGGCCTGGTGAGTCGTCTGTGGAGAAATCACCTTTGGGTAAGGTGAAGTGCGCATCGAACTTCGAGGGAAAAGAAGTGATGCAAACGGGACAGACGGGTCGAGCAAATGCTACGAGTAAGGTACATCATGAACACCTTAGTAGTGTTGTAAATTCTGACTTGTTGGCTTGGCAAGGTCGTAGGGACCCTTTCAAAGTTCTTGAGCAAGGAGGCCAAGGGACTGTGGGAATTACGAAGCCAAGGGGTGTGAATCAAGAGGATTCAGAACGAAGCAAGTCAAAATTGGGGCAAGTTGGAGTAGAGACTTCTTGCCAGCAAGATGTACCAACGAGTGCAACGGTTCAAGATAAGAGGAGACGGAAGTCGAGGCAAAAGTTCCGAAAGAAGGGACAACCCGATAGCAAGACTAGTCGGGAAGAAGCCGAGGCAACAAAGCAAGATCAAGGCGAATCAAGTCAATGCCATTCGGGAGCCGCAACGAGGGCGTTGCGAGAATGGGTGGGGGAGAATGTCACGGGCCAAAGCTTAGAGCCCGTGACCATCGCACACAATGAGTCCCATGGAGGTCTGTCATTGACATTGGGATCATTTAGCCCACATGAGCTGGCCCGATTCAGAGAGTTGTTGATCAAGCCTATCAGATTAAGGCCTGGGTGGCCCAATGATAAAGATTTGGCAACTTAAGGCAGCTTGGCAAATATGGGAGCTAATCCTAAAAGATAAGAGAATCATATCTTTAGGATTAGATAGGATTAGATTTGATTTTGTAATCATGTAAATCCCATGAATTAAGGGATAGGCTAATCTTGACCGTCAATGTAATTCGATCTTAACCGTTGGTTGTGAGGGAGCTCAACTATAAATAGGAGCCTCTCCTCATTTGTAACTCATCCATTGGAATTCATTCCATTCATTGTATTCTTTGAGAGAAAGTAATATAATTGAGAGCATTTACTCAAACACTTGGTGTTCTTGTTCTTGTGGCCTTTCTGTTGTCTTTTGAGCCTTCTTTTGGCTAGTCGCTTCCGCTATACAAGTTTTGGTGCCTTGGAGGAATTCTCTTGGTGAATCCTCATCGTGAAAATCAGGCTTACTTAGGCGTTGTGCGATCAAAGAAGCGTCTAAGGCCGCACGCTCCAAGATTTAAGGTCTAGGGACGTGACACTTACACTACCTCAAGGCTCAACAATAAGATTTTTCTTGGAGGGGAAATTAAAACCGCTTGAAGGGAGTTGTGAATTTTTCTTATTTCCAAAGCTTCTTAGGATTTCTGCACACAAAGTTATATCTTTTTCATCTATCTTCTTTATTTTTGTCTTTATTGTACTATTTTATTTATTTCAATTATTTTTCTTCAACTTTTTTATCTAACTTGGATTCGATTGTGTCAAAATCCAAGTTTCTTTTCGAACATCTGGAGTTTTAAGTCAAATAAGTGATTTAGATAAACTTAAAATACTTAAACAAACTTTACGATCCTCTTCCGCATCCGCATCCATCATTCTTTATCAATAATACAATAATAAATTATTTTTAAAGCATTCTATGTAATTTTTTTTTGAATAAGTTACCATATTAAACTATCATAATTTAGAAATTAAATGTTTAGTAATAGTTGTACACTAAAGATGATGTTCTTAAAACTGTAAACTTTTTCATCATTTATATTAATGGCTTATGTCAAATTTTAAAATTAATAAAATAAATCTAAAATTTGAGAAATTATTAACTTCAATGTAAGTGAATATATTATATTTTAATTCAAGTAATGAAATTTATTTTTCTTATATATTTAGTACAATTAAATTTTAGTAAATTAATAAAGAGTACTCAATTAAATGAGAGTTTAATTAACTTTTCTAGCAAGTTTAATTAACTTTTAAATTTAAATAAATAAAATACATATGGACATTTTATTAATTTAAAAGTAAATTAAAATTATGCGAAATCTAATTTTAAATATTTATTAATTTAGATTTAAATAAAATAATAAAAATTACATATTTTAATAGTATTACTTTTTTAATTTTAAAATTTTAAAAATATTTAGGTCATTCATATTTAATAATTCTTAAGTTCAAAGTTATATATATGAGGAGGGATCCACTTATACTGGTATAAAATTAAAGTAGTTTTACGTTCTTTTGTATAGGGGCAAAGCCAAAAAAAATTTTTAGGGAGCCGAATTTAAATTGTATATTTTTACGATAGTAAAAATTCAATTTCACCTTTTTAATATCTATATCTTTATAATAATTAAAGAATTAAATCAAATTTTTATCATTTTTAGGGAGGCCAAAGTGCAATTTTACCTTTGTTAATTTAAATTTTTATAAATTTTAAAGGGGCCTAAATAGAAATTTTTCTATTTTAGGAGGGACCCTGGCTACCCCTGCTTTCGTATATTTTGGTATGATTAATATTTTAAAGATCCAACCGTAGAATTTATCAATGTAATTATACTTATCGTGCATGTAAAGTTTCTAAGTGATCCAATATTTCTATCGTATCGATCTAAAGTACTATATAGATTAATATTTATTAAACAATTAAAAGTTTTTTTACATAAAAATTTTAAATTTACTTCAAATTGGAGATACATAATCTATACAAATAAAATATAAAAATTGAATTATTAAAATATTAATCCTACAAAACCTATTATATATAACATATATTACAAAACTAAAAGCTAAAGCTTTAATTAGAATATTTGAATTGTCATAAAAATGAGAGATGCTGCTTGAATATTGCGTCCCTGTCGACCTTTCATTTTTCACATATATATCCCACTGGTAAATAAGATCAAGATTTGATGCTTTATATCAATATTCCACCAGCATGGCTGAAACAGGATAAGATAGGCAGCGATTGCTTAGAATCCTTATCTTCCTTTTCGTTTCCATAATCTTTGAACAGAAGCTGTAGGTTGGTATCTCCTACAGTAAATTTTCACTTTTCCATACTCATGCTATCAACCAAAGTTTTGGGTAAAGAATCAAACTGATCTCTAGATTGAATTTAATATCTAAAATACATCCAAAATGTTTTTATGGCTAGCATCACTTCATTCAGTAATACAAATTCGATATATGTGACATAGAGATAAAAGAATTATTTAGGAATTGAATTCTATTGAAAAATATGGAATGATTGAGATGTGTTTGAGGGAGTGTCTACTTCTTGAAGCACTGCAACAAAATGATTTTTTTTTATATTTTGGAGATTGGTAATTTATTGAACTGGATTTTTGGGTTGTGTTGATTGTCAATTGTATGTAGCATTCTAGCTCATCAATGAAAGATCATATCACTTAAGAAAATATATTTGAAGTATCAGATCAAATCTTTTGGATCGAGAAAGTTGGATTAGATTGAAACATTGGAGACTTAGCTACCAACTGTCTGTGTTTACCTTGATTGTTATTATTATATTGTTTTTAGTTTATTTAACTGTGATTTAATAGTGATTGTGATAAATCTTCATTATGTTAGTAAGTCTCGAAATTTCTATCTAATTGAGGGACTTATATAGGTTGATATACATAATATGGAGAGCACTTGTCTATTCAAGTGAGGATCATTATTTGAGAATTTGTATTTGTGAGACAATTTTCAAGAAGAAAATTTAAGGGTGAGAGATCTAATAATCAAATGTATAAAAGTGAGGAATCATCATCGGAGTGTGATCTAATATTGAGCTCTTTTACTAATGATTCTCTGTAGGATCTGATAGATATCAACACACGCTAATGTTAGATTCCACATTTCTTAATTACAACAATGGCATCCGCTTGCACGTGTTGAGGTTCAATTTCCCATTGCCATATAAGATATTTGGATTATGTCTCTCTCTATATAGTTGAACTGACATTGGCATCTCCAAACCCCAAAATTCTAAACAAGATGACACTTAAATCATGTCCAGTTCAACCCCAAGCCTGGAGCAAGCAGCAGTTGCGGAAGTTGTTTCTGGATTGTGATGGCGATGGCGATGGATTGCTGACCGAGGAAGAGATAAAGAAAGCGTTCCGGAATTTGGGAGCGGTAGTCCCTGGTTACAGAGCTTGGGAAGGACTGAAACGAGCTGATGCAAATAAAGATGGATTCGTCAACCACGACGAGCTTGATGCCCTCATCGACTACGCTGATAAACTTCAATATACATGCGGCACCAATTATTAGAACTCGATACTGCAGCTTATCTTCTGCCATATATATGCTTTCGGACTTTGAATTTGAGCTACGAATATATATATATTTCCTGCTTTGTTTGTGATCAAAGCTCTGATGTTTTTTTTTAATATATTGATGTGATTATATAGTAGTATCTGTTCATACTTTGTTAATCCTTTGATAAGGCACACACACCTTGTATACACAAGTGTTCGAACTCGGGTCACTTAAGATAAATAACATTCACTTTTCCACTGAAGTTACTCGTTGGGTTCATCAAAACTTTGATGTTGAATGACTAAGATTTTGTGATTTATATAATTTTCGATTGTACATTTATTGAAGTTATTACATTCCAATATTTTAAGCGTAAATTTGATCAAAAAGAGAAAAATAAATTATTATCGATTATTTTACATGAAACATATTGAATTATAGAGAAGGAATTGTATGATAATTTATTAAAAATCACTTTTAAATTAAATTGAAAAAAAGTTAAAAGTTCATTTTTTTTTATTTTTGCAAGAAAAGGGTAAAGGTGTAATATTCGGTATTCAATGATGTATATCAAAATTTAAATTAGAATTATGAGATTTGAGTTTATGAATAACTATTTGTTGCATGGAGGGATAAAATGGAAATTTTATCATCTAAGAACATTTTGATTGTTTTTCAAATATTTGATATTGGAAATATTATTTGAATGAAATATTGGATAATTGAAATTAAGTTTAAACTTTTGGGCATGAAGAAGTGGGTCATTAATGTTTACAAATGTGAGCATGTGTTGGATATGGGCTTTTTGGCCCACTTAAAATTATTTTAAATGGAAGAAGAGCGTAGGACACTCCATTATTTCCATAGCAACTGGCAACCCCTTTCATGGAGATTCTCTCCATTTTTTATTTGCTTTTGTTTAAATTCTCTCAGAAATCTCATTGCTTACTTTGGGATTTTGCTATAACCACTTAAAAAACTACCTTCAATCATACAACTTTCAGCTAGGGTTTACAAGATTCTAGTGTGAGGAAATTGAGTATGAGGAGAGAAAGTTTCTATAAGGTAAAAATAATATATATTTTATATATATATATATTATTAACTTTTCTAGCATGATATTTGAGTTTGATTATATTGGATAAGCTTAAAAAGTTTTGATATTAATTTTGAATATAATTTTATGTTTACGGAAAAGGGAGGAAATGTTGAAATTATGGTTCCCAAGTTTAGTTGGTGAAAGAATTAAATTTTTGGAGACTTGATTATATGATGGGAGCATCTACCATTGAATACTTATATTTCTCTTGTGCTTTTAAGCTTGGAAAATTAGAGTAATAATGTTATATAACTTAGTTTAATTATGTAAGTAAAATATATGAATATTATTGCTTAAAAGATGAGAAATGAGTTATTAATGTGTTATGGAAAAAATGTTTAGCAGGGAGAGGCTATGAGTTAATTATGTCATGAAAATTTTGGTTGTTATAAATATACTAATGAATATATTTGGATGAGTATGAGTCATTATATTAATTTGAAATAATGTAAAAAAGTTTTTATGGTCAAATATGTGATGAAAGGAATATTTTTACATATTGTCAATAGAGTGGATATGAGATAAAAATCTGAAAGTTACTATGTGAGAGATATAGAATAAATGAAATCATGACTCTCCACCAATTGGGACCATTAATTTGGAAATGAACATGCATATGATGTTGAAGATTTCGAGTGAAGATAGTTTTGGAAACGATAGTAAACTTCGAGGTACGGATGATGCTTTCCAAAGAGAACTATTTGCCCCCATACAAAGTTGCTAAAGGGTTAAGACAAAGGTCCTTCCTGGATACAACGAAGTTTTGAATTTCCTTTGATTAGCAAAATCACGGAATTCCTTAACTCTTATTCTAATTTCTGAAAATTGTAATTGATTGCAAAAGAAAAAAAATTGTGAATACTTGTGAGCATCATAGTGCATCTATTTATATGCACTCAATGGACACCTTTTGAAGAGTCACAATCCTTTCAAATTGGATGGACACCTTTTGAAGGGTCACAACTCTTTTCATATTGGACATACCTCTTGGAAGAGACTTGTCCCATGTCTATTGGATGATAAGTCATCATTTTTCAATTAAATTTGAAAGATCATCACTTTTAATTTGCAATCTATATATTTCCAACAATCTCCCACTAGATTGCTAATTCCAGAAAATAAGTACAGAACGATTAAGCATAAAGAAGGGTGCCCGTAGATTGAACCTTTTTTTAGTGCAAATTTCTCAAACTATCAAAAAAGTGAATGGTGGCTAGTCGCTTGAACCATCACTTTTAAATTCAATACCAGAAAAATTTCACATATAATCATAAAGAAATAGAGTAAGAGTTTAATTGTTTTAGCACCGTTATGGCCATGTGCTAATCCCGTTTCATGAACATGTACGAGATAAACTATAAATAAAATCTCGTTGAAGCGGCACCACTTCATGTCCATATAGGTGGATTTTATGAGAATTAATGTCCATCCATTAAGAGTAAAACTCATCCTCCTAAAATATAATCACTAAATCATAGTTTTTAGTGCACATTGTCATTCGATAAATTGTTATTACCCTTTGAACCTTGAAACTAACTTTTGGCTAGAAAAAGGTAGGGTTTCCATTATCAACGACTCAATTAGAATGGTTTTAATCCCATCTTAGTGGTGGTACTTTTAACTAAATCCCTTGACAAACATTTTGTCAGTGGATCCGCTAAATTGTCAATTGACTTAACATAGGTAACAGTTATCACACCGTCCCTAATCAATTGTCTCACATTCTCATGTCTCAAACTTATATGTCTAGACTTTCCATTGTACACCTTATTGTACGCTCGAGACATGGTTGATTCACTATCACAATATACGGAAATGGCGAACCTATGTTGTGGCCACAATTTTATATCTAGCAATAGATTTCTTAGCCATTCCGCTTCCTTGCTCGTAGCCGCTAAGGCTATAAACTTAGCCTCCATAGTTGAATGTGAGATGCAAGTTTGTTTCTTAGAGGCCCAACTAATGGCTCTACCTCCGATTGTAAAAATCAATCCAGATGTGGACTTATTATAACTTAAACTAGTAATCCAACTTGCATCTGAATAACCTTCTAGTACCGCAGGATAATCACTATAGAACAATCCCAAATTTTTTGTTTTCTTAAGATAACCAAAAATCCTACAAATTCCTTTCCAGTGATCGGTATGAGGACAATTTGTAAATCTCGCCAATTTGCACACAGCAAATGCGATATCGGGTCTAGTGCAATGCATTGCATACATTAGACTTCCAATTGCGTTGGCATACTCAAGTTGCGCTATAGCCCTACCTTTATTCTCACTTAACTTGAAGTTCGAATCGTATGGAGTGTTCGAATCCTTGATATTCAAGTGTTTGAACTTTTCCAATACTTTCTCGATGTAGTGAGATTGGCTTAATGCAAAGCCCCTTTCATTCTTTTTCGCCTTTATACCAAGAATTGTATCTACCTCGTTAAGATCTTTCATCTTAAAATTCGAGGCTAGATACTCTTTGGTCTCACGAACACCTTCCATGTTCGTCCCAAAAATCAACAAATCATTTACATAGAGGCAAATAATTACACCGTATCTATCGGTGAATTTAGTGTAAATACATTTATCGACACCATTATGTAAAAAATCATATGACAAAATAACAGAGTCAAATTTCTCATGATACTGTTTAGGGGCTTGTTTTAAACCATATAATGATTTGATCAACTTACACACCTTGTGTTCATTCCAAGGAAGCACAAAGCCTTCTGGTTGTTCCATGTAAACTTCTTATTCGAGATCACCATTCAAAAAAGTCGTCTTAACATCCATTTGATGTACATGTAACTTATGAATGGATGCAAGTGCTATAAGAATTTGAATGGAGGTCATCCTAGCCACTGGTGCATAGGTGTCAAAATAATCTAGGCCTTCCTTTTGCCTAAATCCTTTAGCCACCAACCTAGCCTTAAAGATTGGAGAACCCCCTGTTGGAGTGTTTTCCTCTTAAACACCCATTTACACCCGATAGGCTTCGATCCTTGAGGAAGATCAACTAGAATCCAAGTATTATTGGACAATATTGAATCCATTTCATCATTGATTGCCTCTTTCCAAAATGTCGCATCCCTAGAAGTCATGGCTTCACCATAGGATTGTGGATCACTATCCACATTAAACATTATAGGAATCTTCTTAATTACGGATTCTCTATTTCCCTTAAAAAGGAATGCTAGAGATTGTAAGGAAATGAAATCGGGACCAAAGTCCTTTACTTTTCTCACTCTTTGACTTTTCCTCGGTTCTATATCATTATTGTCACAAAGACTTTGTTTGGTTTGATCACGTGAGATCATTGGTTGATATTCTTTTTCCGAATCCGTTGAATCATCGAAAAACTTATTTTCAATGAATGCAACATCTCTTGTTTCAATTATCGTATTTGACACTAAGTCAAGAACACGATATGCTTTAGAATGTTGGGCATATCCAACGAATGCACCTTTGACGGCTCTTGGGCCTAACTTTGTTCTCTGTTGGTCGGGAACTCTATAGTAAGCCAAACACCCCTACACTTTGAAATAACATAAGTTTGGCATCCGACCCTTCCATAATTCATATGAAGATACTTTGAATTTTCTCGATGGTATTCTGTTAAGGATATAACACGCAGTCAATTATGCTTCACCCCATAAATTATATGAAAGTTTAGCATTTAACAACATCGAGTTGACCATATCCACTAAAGTACGATTCTTTCTTTCCGCCAAACCATTTTGTTACGGAGTATAAGGCGTAGAACACTCATGTACCACACCTTGTTCCTCACAAAATACATTAAATTCGTTTGAAAAATATTCACCACCTCTATCACTACGAAGCACTTTGATTTTCTTACTAAACAAATTCTCAACCTCGTTTTTAAAACGTTTAAACATATCAAAAGCCTCGTCTTTACTTTTCATGAGATACACATAAGTAAATCTAGAAAAGTCATATATAAAAGTGATAAAATATCATTTTCCACCTTTTATTAGAGTTTCATTTAATTCACAAACATCTGAATGAATTAAATCTAACACTTGCGAATTCCTTTCACACTTTTTAGGAAATGGCTTCTTGGTAATTTTTGATTGAATACAAATTTCACATTTATCCATAAATTCATCATTACTTAGATTGATATAACCATTTTTTTGCATATATTGTAAAGTTTTAAAATTAAAATGTGCTAAACGTGCATGCCATAAAGAATAAGACTCAACAATATAAGCAGAAGAATTGACTTTATTTATATCAATGCTCAACTTGAACATACCCTCATTACAGTATCCTTTTCCTACATAAATATCACTCTTAAGAAAAACAAACTTATCGGATTCCAAGATAACCTTGAACACCTTATTACACAGAAGACTCATAGACACTAAATTCTTTCTTACATCAGGAACATGCAACACATTGGTCAAAGTCAATTTCTTCCTAGATGTGAAGTTGAGTTCTACCGTCCCTTGACCGAGCACCTTAACCGATTGATAGTTGCCCATAAGCACTTCATGGTTTGCCATGAATTCATAATTTTTGAATTGTTATCGGTTATTACACACATGGACAGTAGCACCAGAGTCAAGCCACCAATTATGAGATTTATCAGTCATGGCTATGTTGAGTTCGGTAATCATACCAATCTCCAAATTCTCAACCCCTTCTGTAACCATGGCCACTATGTTCATATCCTCCACCATATTGGCTTTGGAAGTTGTGGTATATTGCTTCTTTTTGAGAAGTTTACAATCTTCAATGTAGTGTCCTTTCTTATTGCAATTATAGTATTTGCGAGTTTTTTTCTTCTTGTTTTGCATGTCATTGGTCTCAAGTGTGGCCTTTCTCTTACCATTTCGAGAGTTCTTGGACTCGCTCACATGGTTCGCTTTAGAACTTTGGGGAAGATACACTGCATCACGCTTTCGAGTTTCCTCTTCAATGCGCAAATGCCTAAGTATTTTCTCCACAGTGAAGTCCTCTGCCATATGCAAAAGTTTCTTCCGATAATTGTTCCAAGACGAGGGCAATTTTGAGATGATAGCCCCGACTTGTAACATTTCCGGAACAACAACTTTCAAATCACAAAGTCTGCTTACAAGGACTAGTAATTCATGAACTTGATCCATGATCGAGATACTGTCAAGCATTTTGAATTCAAAATATTTCATCATTAAAAATTTATCGGTACCTTGTCGCTCGGTGTTGTATTTCTCTTCAAGAGCTTTCCATATTTCCATCGAGGATTGCATCTACATGTAAAGATTATACAATTGATCGGACAAGGTGTTAAGAATGTGTCCACGACATGTGAAATTGTCTTCCTCACGCTTATTCTTGAGTTTGGCCACTTTCACAATTTCCTCGAAATTTGCATTAGGGGCAGGATCTTCCACGGGTTGTAAGTTTGGATCCAGAACGCATGCCATATTCAATACAATAAGAAGGAACAACATCTTATCCTTCCAACGATTGAAGTTTGAGCCATCAAATCGGTCAAGTTTCACAAACTCTTGGTTCATCACTTTAAATGCAGTGGTAGCCTCCGTCGCCATCTTCAAAATTAGTTCTCTTTGATTGTTGAAGATTTCGAGGGAAGATAGTTTAGGAGACGATAGTAAACTTCGAGGCATGGATGACGCTTTTCAAAGAGAACTATTTTCCCTCACACAAAGTTGCTAGAGGGTTAAGACAAAAGTCCTCCCGGGATATAACGAAGTTTTGAATTTCCTTTGATTAGCAAAATCACAGAATTCCCTAACTCTTATTCTAATTTCTAAAAATTGTAATTGATTGCAAAAGAAAAAAAATGTGAATACTTGTGAGCATCATAGTCCATCTATTTATATGCACTCAATGGACACCTTTTGAAGAGTCACAATCCTTTCAAATTGGATGGACACCTTTTGAAGGGTCACAACCCTTTTCATATTGGACATACCTCTTGGAAGAGACTTGTCCCATGTCCATTGGATGATAAGTCATCATTTTTCAATTAAATTTGAAAGATCATCACTTTTAATTTGCAATCTATATATTTCTAACAAATGAGACATGAGCAAGATAATGAAATATAATTTTCCATAACATGTGAGATGAAAATTGTGGATCGTATGAGGCCTAAGGACCATTTTGTATGAATTGAATTAATGTGGTCCCTTTGAGAAATGTTATGGGCATATGGAACCATGAACTTCTATTATGAATGATTAAGGCAATGTAAGCTTGGTAGAATGGTTAGGATATGGTTGGCATATCAATTCAGATCATATGTGTATGATTTTTAACATAACTCTGTACTAGTGTTATGTGGGATTCGAAATCATGTGATATGATTCTAAAGGTTTGTTATGATACATTTGGTCAAACATTTGTTACCGACCATTAGTCTTATATGATATACTGGAATTTTGTTTCTTTTGGGTATTTGCACTTTACGCTTACTGATATTGTGGAGTCCCATAATGTTTGAGTCCTATTTTATTTGAGATTACAATGGATGTCAAACTAAAATATGATAAAAATTAATAATGAAAAGAATAGAAAATTTCAGCTACAATATGCATAAACAAAATATGTTAATAAGACATTAAATGGTAACAAATCCTAAATATATATTCAGTGGCATAAATGAATCCATTCTTAATGAAATTAAAGGAATTGTTTTTTTAGATAAAATAAAGTTACATTCTAAAAATTAGAAAGTAACAAGAAAGTGGATCCTTTCTAAATGGATTTGAAAACATCTTCCACAGGTAGATTCGTATGTGGAGGGTTATCAAAAATAAATATTTGGTTTAAAATCCCATTTGTCATCTTTGCTAAGCAGTCTGCCACTTTGTTGCTTTCCCGTAATAAGTGTTTAAATTTCACTTTTCAATCCCTTTTGCACCATTCATGAACTAGCCTCACTTCTATGATATTGTTCATTGACGCAAACCCATTCTGAATAGTATGGATAAGTAAAGCATTATCACAATTGATTTCAGCCTTCCTATAGCTTTCTACCACGAAATTTTTATCCTTTCAACAATACCTTTGGCTTCAACTAGAAAAACCTCAGCCATCCCCATTGCCATGGTGAAACCTGTTAATCACACCACATTTGCATCTAGTACAACACCTCCAACTGCAGCTTTGGAGGTAATATTTGATACGAAGCCGTCAACATTCAGCTTAACCCAACTTGGTTCGGGTCTTTGCCAATCTCGAACAGTCATGGAATGACAAGCTAGCTGGTTCAGATTATCTCTGCTCACTTACAGCTTTGACCAAACCAATGCTGCTGCAATTAAATGCTGTTTGCTACTGCTGCCTTTATTAAAGACAAAGAAATTGTTCATCATGTGTGCTTTAGTGAAGGAAATAGAAAGTAATGCTTAGTACCTAAATAGCATGAATGAAAGCCTTCAGATAAACATGTATGAAAATATTAGGTAGATGATGTAAATGAATAAATATATTAGAATAAACATTATGTAAAACTTTCGTGAAAAAATTTAAGTATGAATTTCGTAATATGTTTGGTTTACAAACCTTAAAAATGTAAGTTGAGACGAACAAGTAGATGAATTCAAACGAATTCGATAATGACACTAAAATGTGGTTAAATAATTTGTATAATAAGTTAAAATGGGCTAAACACTAACAAAGTATAAGATAAGTAGATTTATCCATGGTTACTTATCGAGTTCGTTGAGTTCACACGTTAGTGATTTAAATGAATAAGTAATGAATTCGGCAAGAAGAATAAGTCCGAGCATGAGAGCTTCGTATCACATTCCATCTAAGGTTGTAATACATTTCTATTAGTGTAGATGGATGAGGACTTTGGCATGTACGTAAAGATTTAAATTGAATATAATACTTATAAAAATTTGAGTTGCAATTAAAGTATTTAGTATTTTAAATTAAACCCCTTTCTATGATTTTTTTTTGGAATGTGTTTAGGATTTGAGTCATGAGTTTGAATGGGTTCCAAAATTGATTTATAATGTTTTTGAACATATCGGAATTATATGATGATGTTTAGGTGTGTTTTAAGGTGTTTTTAAGTTAAATTTTAGCTTTAGGGGTTTAAGTTTCTGTATTTGGCTTCAGTAGTATCGCAACAAGTCAAACATGACCTAATTCGCTATAGTCTAGAGACTTGTATCGGTACAATTAGGCCGTTGTACTGCAATAAGTGCCCCAAATTTGTGCCACTGCATTATTTTAAGTTGTTTTGATTCTTTAAGATCTGTTTAGGGTTTCGACACCTCCGATCATCCCTGAACTTTTTACAGATTATTTTAAATTTATTGTAGTGTTCAAGTCATCGCAAATTTGATTTTGTGATTTTATAAAAAAAATTTAAATTTGAAGTTATTAGAGAACCCCTATCTTGTTGGACAAAACACATTAGCGAACACATATAAATATAAATATTTAAATACAAGATCTATAAAAAGTAATATAAACAAATAATTTTTTTTATGTTAAAACACAATAGAACTAAACAAAATCAAATTAAATAAATATTTATTTTTATATAAAAATCAGATCTGGAAAAATAAATTTGAATAGCAAGATCTGAAAATACCGAAAATCGAATTAGAGAATCGAGTTTACTAGATGTTGAGGCATGTTTTCACAGTTTCTTTAAGACAAATTCGGCCGCTCCTACAGTACTTGGAGAAATGTTGGTCGTCTGTCTCCCAGGATACAACAACACAATGACCTCAGTAGTAGTACCTCTGTAGTGATCAACAAACAAACCTTACCTTGTTCTATCACCGGAACGTTGGAAAATTCAGAGATAAATAGAAAGAATTTTCGAGAGTGAACAAAATAGAATAAAACCGTTGTGTGTCTAAAGAGTGAAAAGAACAAAATAAACTATTGTGGAGGAATTTAGGAAATATTCCGTGAATTAAGTATAAAAATCTAATTTAAAGGAACTTTAAATCAGTTTGATTAGAATCAAATCAAATCAAAATTAATTTGATTGGAATAAAATTAGTTGGAGATATTTTATCCTTTTAAAAAAAATTCTTTTCAATATCTATTGAGGAAAAAATTAAATTACGTATTTGGACTAAAATATCCGTAGGCCCTTTTTGGGCTCGATTGATCTGGATATTTTGCGTTGCCCACATCATACGGGTGTGCCCCAACCCCGATGGGTTTGGATCTGCACCACCCCTACACTTGAGGCAAAGCTTCAGGCTTTGTTATTCAACAACCCCTTGGTGGGTTTTCATATATAAACACATCCCACACTTGGTATCTAACTAATGTGAGATCTAAGCTATTTTTTTCCTCAACTTATTCACAAGTGGCTTACTTTGAACATCAATTTCTCATTCATCACTCATCCGTTTTGAGCATATGATATACCGTTGTTAAGGTCTCATGGAGTAGAATATAAAACCATAATTTTATGATTCAACCTTCCACCTTTACCTATCGAGTATATGCCTCAAATTTACCTAAAAATACCATTTTTCCATCCTGAGCCTGAATGACCCCAATTTGATCTAAGATTTACAAATTAGAAATATTATAGGTATTCAAGGTTCCAAAATGTTTCATAATTATGTTTAAATATTTTTAAAAATTCCCAAAGTTGTTTTCAAGAATATGATGCAAATAAGTATTTTATTAAAAGATTTTTTTTCAAAATCTGAAAGTGCTCTGATAGCACCTCCCTCATGCCGTACGTCGGGACGAGTGAAGGGTGTTACAAACATGATCAAGCTTGTGAGGGTCAATGAATCCCTTTGGTTGCTTTACAAAAACTTCATTATTAAGAATACCACTAAAAAAGCACATTTGACATTCAATTGATAGAGCTTAATTTTAAAGTAACAAGCAATAGTAAGAAGTCTAATGGCTCTAACATGGCTATTAGTGTGAAGGTTTCATAAAAGTCCACACCTTCAATTTGAGTGTAGCCTAATGCAACCAGCTAAGCCTTATTTCATGTGATATTTCCATGTTCATCACTCTTATTCTTAAATATCCACTTGGTTCCTATTACATTACATCCTTCAGGTCCAGGAACCAAAGTCCAAACATCATTTTGATCAAATTGTAGCAATTCTTCTTGCATAGCATTCAACCAGTGTTCATCTTCTAAAGCTTGTTCAACTTTCTTTGGTTCGACAATTGATACTGACCGCTTCCAGAAGTACTAACGTCCAGAGTGTAATTATAGCTTCCGCAAGTGTAGGGTCAGGTTGTAATATAATTACAACGGGTATATGAGTACTCCGAGGATCGTACCCAAGGGAGGCGTAGCACTAGATAACTTTAACTCCTGCACTAACAAGATCTAATTAATACTCTAATTTGGTTATAGTACGAAATATATAAATAAAGGTTTTGGGGTTTTAATAAAAATAAATAAGATGCTAAATAAAAATAAATGAATGAGAAAATGTGAAAACGAGACTGAAAAGTTGCTAGATCTTGATCATGGGGAATTGGCTCGCTTCGGCATGCTTCATCAACTATTACTTTGGGTTTCTCGTCAATCAACTAGTCATTACCTCAACAGGATCTTCCGATACGTCCACTAAGGTAATGAGTCGGTAGAGACTACTTATCTTTCGACCTCACAGTCAAAGTCGGCTTGGGGTTAACGTATTCACAGATGGGTCATACCAAATTTGGGTTAATTCCCACCTTGATGGCTTCTTAAGGTTGTCAGGTCTAGGGTTTGGTTCACGTTCTTTCTTTCCCGAACAGTTGATCAGTTGAGAAACCCCACACAACAGTTAAGTCATCATGCCTCCACTCGCTAATCCTCCATAAAGGGATTATATTAAGGTCTGGAAATAATTCCCGAACGTCTATGCAGATCTACAAATAAAGTTTTCAAAGAAAAAAAAAACAAAAACAAAATAACTAAAAACCTACGAAGAAATAAACTAAACCTAACTTTAAGAAAGAAAGAATTGTCTAAGGAATTGGTGTGTGTAAATGAGTGTTGAATGGGTCTATTTATAGCCTTTTGATGGTTGTCATCTTCAGCCTTAGGTTAGCTGTCGTTCTTGAGTTTAAAGCTACATTGTGAAGATCAAAACGCCTCCCGATCGATGTAATTCCACATCCAAGAGTCGATGTCACGACACACCAAGTCTTGTGTCGCGATATAGTAGGCAGTGCACTCCCTTAGTCATGTTTTTAGGGGTTTGTCGCAACATCCTTGTGCTATGTCATGACAAAGAAGGCAGCTTCAAAATTCTTCGATTCTGGTCCTTATGTTGCAACGTTTATTGTCCCTTGTCGTGACATAGTGATCAGTCTTGATATATATTGCCTTCTAATGGTCTCCTGCACACTCACTAAGTAAATTAGCCAACTTGTAGGCCTTAATTGGCCTTGAGGTCAATAAAAAACTCATTTTCGTACTTTTTACGCATTTTATCAACTTTATTGAAACCCACTAATCCTAAATAAATTCTAACAATAATGCTTAATTTCAAGCTCCTAAAGTGTGAAAACTAGTTTAATATGCTAGTCGAATTACGACAGATCAGATACATGACAACTTGTTTTCATCATATGTTAATTTGCTTGCCCTTTCTGTTTCTCCCTTCATTCATACTCTAAATCACATTCTTTGGTGGATGATTTCTTTTTATATGTATGGTTGGCGTGAGTTTTGAAACATCAACTAATTACTCAAACTTAGTCTCATTTGTTTGTTCCACTGTCTGACCATTCATTCATTCAAGTTAATGGTATAGAGCGATTGAACCCACGTGGTGTTTGGTGATCAACACATCAAATTCCTAATGAAAGCCTGGAGGTCTAGGTATTGAACGGCTTGCATTTGTCCAAATGGTTATGCCGGAAGGTAGGATTAATGGATGACTTCTTAGTTTATTGTCAGTTAACTTGCTGCTCAGGTGTCCTTTCAACTTGCCACGTGTCCTTATACGGATGGAGTATACTAGGTCTTGTAGTTTTTCATATATTGATGTAAACATGCAATGATGTTAACACAAGGGGAAAGAAAGTGTAGCTTCTTTTTTTCTTTAATTTTAAATGGAAAGTAGCTCATTTTTTTTGTAAAGTTGTTCTTTTGAGCCATTAAGCTTTTAGCTTAGTTGATTGGAATGGGGGAAGGTTAGGGTGGAGACATCAAGTTGTATTATTTGGGTGGCTAAAGAAAGGAAAATCAGTATTCATTTGTAATTTTTGTAGGATCCAAATTGTTCTGGTAGTGATGCTAAGAATCATGTGCGGCATTTTCCTAACTATTGTGAAAGGTTTCTACTAGGTATCCTCCATTTTATAGCAATAAGTCCATTAAGAATACAAGCTTGAAGAACTTCATGCATTGCTGAACAACAAGATCAATAGATATTATTTCTTGGTTTCATTGACACCATATAGTAACTTTTATGGATTTATGAGGTTAATGATCTTTTTCTTTGGTACGAATGCTATCAACAAGCATGACATTCAATAGCGTAGTAAAATTTTAAATTAAGCTTTTTATAATTTATAAAATTTTAAATTAGTAATGGTAAAATTGCATATTGACCTCTCAAAAATGATAAAAATTTGGTTCCCTTGATAAAAGGTGAGATAGTTACTCTCCTTTCCCATGTAGGTTGGAAAGTTAAAAAAGTATTAAGACAAAATTAATATTACTTTATATTGGTTTAGATAAAAAAAAAAAAGGTTATTGCCTCCTTCCTACTACTTGATTTTCTCTATTACTTCAACGGATTCTCTACAAGTAAGTTTTTTTCTTCTGATTTTATTTTTTTTCTAGCTACAAATTTTGATTTAGCACTTGTATTTGTCTGAAATACTTATTATTTTTGTCTAATATACATAGGTGAATCTGAGGGGCAAATAGGGGCCTTGGCCTCCCAAAAATTAAAAAATTTCAATTTAGTCATCTTATAAATAGAGAAACTATAAATTAATATATAAAAAAATTGCACTTCCCCCCCCCAAAATATTTTTTTCAATTAACTCCTGTCACACCCCAAAAAAGGGTTAGTAGAATTGGGTAAGTAGGATCGAGGTTAGTGAATCGAAGTCCGTAAATAGGTTAGATAAATAAATAATTAGGAATTAATTAAATAAAATATTAAAACAATTAGAATTAAAATTTTTAGTTTAAGAAATTGAAATTAAGTGTTCGAGAATTAATTTGGTTAAAAAGAATTTTGAAAACGAGATCAGATTTGAAAATAATTTTGAGATTGACTTTAATTGGAAACTAAGGACCAATTTGGGAAATGGAGGAAACTGTAAGCGGTCAAAGGAGAAAAAGCCCAATTTTTTAAAATTGGTTGGCTATATAAGACCACTCGTCGTTCCTTTCCTCCACACTTTCAACCATTTTAAAAATTTATTAGATCTAAAATCAAGAGTTTTCTCTCAAAATTCTCTTCATCCTTTTGATTTTCTAATCATCCAAACACATATTTCCTCTTCAATTTCAAAAGAAATCCACTCTTTCTCTATCAATTTTCTATAAACATTTAGCTCGTTTTTTATCAAATTGATCCAATTTTGTGGAGATTTTTTAATTAAAGGTAAACACTCTGATTTCTTATGGTTTAAACATTTATTATGTTATTTCAATTTGTGTTTTTATAGATCTAAGTAAGGACTCATAAGATTCATGGTTTTAAAACTTAATTTTGCTTAAAACTGGTGGATCTCGTAATAGAGAGCTAAGTGATTATTTTAAAACGATTTTCAATTCATTTTGACATAATTAAGAGGTTTGCGAACTTGATTTAACAAATCCTTAAAGAAATTGCATGAATCAAATGATTTTATTCTTAAGATTGAAAACGAACGTGATTCAAAAAATGTTAATTAGTGAAATTAAATGAAAATAATGGCCTAGATCTGTAATTAAATCTTAGTTATGGTGTTACGAAGTGGAAATTAAAGGTTTAATCAAGTCAAAATGAAGTAATTAGAGGTTTAAAGTCACGCAAGGTGAACTCGCTAGTTTTAGGAGGTTGGTGAGCTGTTATGCTATTAAGGAGGTTAGACTATTGAGAACAATCTGTATGTTTTTATGTGATATGCGAAGTCGTTGTTCGTGAGGGAGCATCTACTAGCAAGGATAAGGGAAAGAAAAAAGTGGTGTAGGTTAGGAAATATCAACGAGACAACTAGTGAGTATTCTCACACACTACATCTTAAAGACAAGTTTGCATGTTAAGGAAAGCCAAGTAAGGCATGCGAATCCTCTTAATTACTATGCGAGCCCTACAGTATGTTATGCAAACCTTTTCGTTTTCATGTGAGCCTTGCGACATGTTATGTAAACCATGCTATATTTTCATGCGAGCTCTGTAGTATGATATGCAAACCTATTATATGGCATGCGAAGCTATGCTAAGTGAACCTTGCATGATATGTGAACACTGCCTTGATAATATGCGACCCCTTGTTGATATGTGAACCACTGCTTTATTGACCTACGAACCTTGCCTTGTTAATATGCGAATATGCTATATTAAGTGATACATGAACATGCTAGGTTGAATGATATGCGAACATGCTATGTTAAATGACATACGAACATACTATGATTAAATGATATACGAACCCTAAAATATTGCATGTGAACCCTCACATATTGCATACAAGCCTACATATGTTGTGCGAACCCCTATTTATGCGAGCGCTAAGTGTATGTAACCCCTATACTATGTGAACTTGTATGTGGTATGCGAACCCATACTGAGTGTAAATCCATTCTATTATGTGAACCTAAACCTAATGTGCAAACCTACCCATGTGTGAGCCTACCCATGTGTGAACCTACTTATGTGCGAGCCTACCCATGTGTGAGCCTACCCATGTACGAACCTACCTATGTGTGAACCTACCCATGTACGAGCCTACCCATGTGCAAACCTACTCATGTGTGTGCCTACCCATGTGTGAACCTACCCATGTGTGAGCCTACCTGAAGTGTGAACTTACCTAAGTGCAAACTCAACCTAAACTGTGAACTCCTACCATGTGTGAACCTAAACCAGATGTACGAACCCCATACATTGAGTGCAAACCCTTATAATTGTACGAGGTTATAAATCTTGTGTGAGCCCTATCACCTGTTATATGCGAACCTTGTCACTTGGTACATGCGAACCTATATCATTTCGTGTGAGCCTATATGTATGTGTGATTGTATGTGATGTGTGAACCTATGCTCTGTGACTATAAGTGACATGCGAACCTATGCTATGTGAACTTATGTTAAAGTGATATGCGAATCATGATTATGAGTGTAAGTTATGTTGTGTGCAAGATATATTACTTGCAAACCATTCTTAGTGGGAATTGTGAATTGTGAACTATGTTATTATGCGAGCTCTGTTTAATTACGAGCCCTATTATACCAAGTATTATGAATGTGTAAAATGATATGTTGGCATTGTGATCTCATGGGACTATTGGATATAGTTAGCATACCATAGGATTGTGAGTACTCACCCTTATTATTGTGATGGGCATTGTGGCCTAGAGATGTGTTGGAAAGATAAGGGAATGTAAAGCATAGCCCCATTCATCGGAGACACGCAATGTTTTATGAGTTGATAGTGTTGGAGAGTGTGAGCATTCATGCTACACTTATATCTGAGAAGCGCTGGGCTCTTTGAGTCAAAAGCGAGGTGTTATATGGAGATTGTTAGCTCGATGGATCAACTCGATAATGATGGTAACGTAGGTTGAATCGACTTTTTAGAAGTTGTGGTGGAAGCAATTTAATTTTCTAACAAAGAACACAAGGATTTATAGTAGTTCAGCCCCAAATGCCTACTCCACTACCTTAGCTTTCCACAACTAAGGATTTTCCCAAATCCACTAGATTTGTATAATCTTTGAGGAAAAGATTTAACCTTGCAATCACTTAAGACTTATTCCCTAAAGTCCTAAGAGACAACTCCTTAAGGTTTCTATCCAAACCTTAAGTATAAACCCTCTCTCAAAAGAGAAACAAATAAGCAAACAAAGAAATAATCCTTACAAGATCAGGATGTTTGCTAATTAAGCACAAATACAAAGAAGAACAGTTGAGCTAAATGAATACAATGAAAGCTCATAAGTGTTTACAAGAAAAGGTAAGAAAGAATTAAGCTCTAGGTTGTTTTTTATTGATCTTTAGGGTTTACACATTCTGATGTGTCGTCGGGAACACCAAATATAACCTATTCCAAAAATTAAAGTAAATAATAGTAAAAGGGAAGTAGGGTCTAATCCTCAGGGACTGGAGAGTCGTAAAAGTCTTGTCTGTCAAGATCGTGAGCCAAATCGTACCCAAGAAAAGCTCTGCGATCTAAGGAAAAATAAAAGAAACAAAATTAAAAATAAAAGTAAATAGAATTAAAAGAAATAGAAAATAGGGAAGTCGAAGTAAAAATAAATAGCATAAAATAAACAAGTTGAAAGAAGAAGAGTTTATCAATATTTAAAGATCCAGCCTCCGGTTATCTTGATTCTTCCTTGGTTCAATCATAGACTTTGGATGGTTCTTCTCGTGCCCGAATAAGCCAGTTATAGTGGAAGAGGACGCCTACGACCACCAGCTCCGGATATAGTTTTTAGAGGAACCTGACTCTAGCCAACCGTCACTCCAATGGGACTGTCTTACACTAGATCACCTTTTCCCAACGACGAATGCCACGCCGTTTTGTCTCTTTTGGCTTGTAACCTCTGACGCAGTAAGTTAACGAACCGACTATGCAACCTTTTCAAAACACACAAAGCGACCATCTTTGCACAAGATGAAAAGATTATTTTTGTAGGGATTTTGGACGGAAGCGTCAATCCTGTATTACAGAGAATTGATGAATACTCAGGTTGAAAAGAATTAAGCGCGAATTCTAAACCTCATGAACCTTGGAGGAATATTTGATAACCTTTGGCTAAAAGGGGTTGTCGAAACCACCTCGAAAATGAACGTTTCAAAAAATTATTTTTAATATTTTGGAAAATAATGAGTAAAAAGGGAGTCGCCACCAATCTTTTATTTCAGGTGTGATTGGATCACCATAAAACATTTTAAATGTTAAAAATATCGGTCTACGAAATCCAGAAAAATAGGTTCGGGAGTCGGTTACGCACGAGGAAGGATTAGCACCCTCGTACGCCTAGAATTGGTACCACATGATCATTTTCGGGTCTTGCTTTATGAAAACAATGAAAGCTCGAGTAAAGTTTAAAATACGGTGTTCATTTTGAAAGGCTCTGTGTGATTTTAAAAGAGACATTTTTTAAGAAAAACTCGTCCCCGTATTTTGATCCTCTTAAGAGAATTAGAAGACGTGTCCAACACGTTAGGGCACTATATTCTCGGAGTTTCAAAATTGAAGGACGTTTAGGGAGCTTTTGAAGAGGGTATTCGATCACGTGATTTGTACGAAAATCATACCCAGCACGTTAAGGCACGATTTTTCGAGGTTTCCACGTGAAGGAACATTGTCTCGTTTACTTAAAAATTTTGGATATGGATAGGGGTGTGTTCGAAAGCTTTTGAAGAGGATATTTCTTTCGCACAAATTACGAAAATCACACCCCGCACGTTAGGGCACGATTTTCGAAGTTTTCACGCGAAATAATATTGCCTCATTTTTGTCATAAAAATCATTCGTATATACATTTTGAGAACTTGACAATTTCGTATCAAGGTTAAAATGCAATCCTCGAATATATGATTTGAAGAATTTTGGAAATGGGTTACCCGTTTACTTCAATTTTCACGAAGAATTAAAGTCGCGACCAACACATTAGGACACGACATTCTCGGAGCCTGAAGTGGACGGGCGTAAAAACTTGAAAAGGATATCCGGTTCACGTGAATTTTACGAAGAAATCACACCCGACACGTTAAGGCGTGATTTTTCAAAGTTTACGCTCGAACGGGATATTACCTCGACTTTTAAAAATAACTTGTAAATAACTGCGTAAGTTTAAAAACACGAGTAGCAATTAATAAGAGAAATTAGATACGAAGCAGTATAACAAGTAGATAAATAATATGCGAAAATATAAAATGCAGGTGCAAATACGTGCAAGCATCGATAAGGAAGAAAAAAATGATGAAATCGGGATTGAAAACGGAACTTTGGACACCTGAGGGCAAAATGGTAATTATGGTGAAGTCGGGGTTAAAAGATAGAATTTTTGAGAATTCGGGGGTAAAATGATAATTTTTGGTGAAACCGGGGTTAAAAATGGTATTTTAAAAAGTTTAGGGGTAAAATGGTAATTTTTAATGAAATCGAGGTTAAAAATGGGATTTTGGAAGTTCAGGGGTAAAATGGTAATTTTTGGTGAAACTGGGGTTAAAAATGGAATTTTGGAAAGTTCGGGGGTAAAATGGTAATTTTTGGTGAAACTGGGGTTAAAATGGAATTTTGGAAAGTTTGGGGGTAAAATGGTAATTTTAGGTGAAATTGGGGTTAAAAATGGAATTTTGGAAAGTTCGAGGGTAAAATGGTAATTTTTGGTGAAATCGAGGTTAAAATGGAATTTTAGAAGGTTTAGGGGTAAAATGGTAATTTTTAGAAGTTTCAGGGTCAGAATGTAATTTCTTGAAATTTTGGGGTCAAAATGCAATTTCTGGACTGTTTGGGAACCTATAAACAATAATACCAAAGAGTGGGTGACACGTGGCAGTCCTACAGGCATCCAACAGTTAAGGGATTAATTTGTAAACCTTGAAAAATTCTTGGGCTAATTTTATAATTAAATAAAAGTTGATTTGGGGATTAAATTAAAACAAATTAAAAATGTCAGGGACTAAATGCATAAATAATCCAAAAAGTGACACGTGGCAGCCTCTGGTACAGTCAAACAGTCAAAGGACTAATTTGAAAGCTAATTAAAATTACAGGGCAAAATTGTAAATAATTAAAAAAATGCAAAAAGGACTAAATTGAAGTAGATAAAAAATGCGGAAGGACCAATTACGCAAATAGACCATTAAGTAAAAACACGCGGATCCTGAGGCGGGTCGGGTCGGATCGGGTCGGGTTAAATGGGTTTGTATAAATACAATTTAAAAACCCTTTTTTTTCATTCATTTTCATTTTTTAGAAAATTCCAACCTTTTCTCCCCTTTTTCTCTCTCAAATCCCCCCTCCTTTGGCCGGTCGACCTCCGACCATGCTCCGGCGGCCTTGAACCACGCGCATCGTCGACGCGTGTCGTGGTTCGTCGTCTCCGGTCGACACCCTCGGTCGCTGCCGTCCGAGCCCAGACGCCTACGCGCTGCCCTCCGGCCACCGGTAAGCCCAAGAGTCGCCCTTTCCTTTTTCTTCTTTCTCTTTTCTTTTGTTCTCTGTTTTTTATTTCATTTTAAAACCAATTTTTCATGTTTCAAACCCAGTTTAGTTTCATTGTTTATTTCAGTTTTTAGTTTAAAAAAACTTTGTGATTTTGATCTTGCAGTTTACGGTCGTAGTCGAGGAGATCGAGGGAGCGGTGCTCGAGGGAACGGCGGCGATGGCGACTCCGGCGACGGCAACATGGAACCAGGGAGTGTCCTTTCGAATCCTTTTTTATTTTTAATGTTTTTTTTAAATATTATTAATATTAATATTAATAATCATTAATGCCATTAAAAACTCTAATTAATTATTACCATTGTTATTAATATTATTGATATTATTATTATTAATATATCTATTTATTACCGTTAAAACAAAACAATAAATGGAAGTAGAAGGGTGTTTAACAGACGTATTAAAGTCTGTTAAAATGTTTTAAACAGTCAATAATGATAAATGCATGCATTGAAATTGTACCTGGATATTTTTTAATGCTTGAAGACTTTGAAACTCTTCAATCTATTCTCTGCTTGATATTTTTCTCTTCTCGTTTTAGTCTTCAAAGTATTGGCTGTGGCACTAATTGAATTCTCAAGAAACTTGTATATTGATTTTTGAGTTTAGGGTTTGTCTTTTGAGAACTGGGTGTCTAACCCTTTACAATAGAATTTAAGTTGGCTTTTATAGCCATTTTTCTATCATTACAAGCTTTTCTTTTAATTAAATAATCTGTCCACTCTTCTTTTTTTTGCAGGTACAGCTCTGCTGGCTTGTAGCAGTCGGCAATGCAGAGCAAGTTGGAGCTGATGGCTGGTGGCTTTGACTGTTGACGTGGCAGTCTGCAATTGGCTGTGGTGGAGGTGGGCAGTGCAAGTGCAAATGACTTTGGGCAATTGGGCTGCTGTTTTGGGCCTCGAGTGTAATGGGTTTTGGGTAGATATTGGGTCATTGGGCTTGTAAATTTGGATTTCGAATTGGGCCCAATTGGGTCAAAAGATTTGTAATTGGACTTTTCTTTTTAAATTTATAATAATATTAAATTTAAATTAAATTCAAATTTAAATTAAAATTGAATTTAAAATAAATTTAAGATAAAATAAATTTAATTTTCAAATGGTTTGGCCCCGGTCAAAATTGGGCTCCAACAGCGGTTTTTAGTTACTCATGATTTTGGGGTAGAACACAAGATAATAAAATAAAGCTTTTATTGAACTAGAGATTTAAGGAGATAGAGGATTTTTCAATGAATGGAAAACGAATAATTCCATCACTCCGCCCCTATTTATAGTACATAATATTCCTAGTTGAATCCAATCTAAATTCTAAAAGATAATTAGAATTATATCTAACATTTAATTCTCCTAATTGGATCCAATTTAAACTCTAAAAGATAAATACAAAAAGATAAACATAAATTAAATACAAATTTAAATAATAAATAATATCTTAAATATTAAATCCTAATATAAAATATATTTAAAAAATAAAATAAAATCAAGTCTTTTGTCCTATAAACTCTCTCTTTTAGCATTCCATATTCACACAACTTCAAATTCTCCTCCAAAACCATGCTTTTTGTTTCTAATTTATCTTCTATCACCACTTGAGTCCCTACAAAATAAAAAGACAATAAATAGCCCAATTTAATAAGATCATACTCTAAAAATATATATATTTAATATCCAAAAGTATGTCATATTTAAGCATTATCACATTCTCTTCTTGATGCTAGACCTTTGGAAGATGGTTTTTATACACTCTAAGTGAATTCCAACCGTTATGGTTGTTAGGAAAGTAATGCAGCTGTTGTAGCCATAAAAATCAGCATTAAATGCAATCTACAGCTTTGTTGTTCCGGTAAAAGCATACTTGTAACAATAGAACTGAAGTTGCATCGGTAAAAGTGAAATTCTATAGGTAGAAGTCCCATGGTAGATGACTTAACAAAATATTACCGTTGGAATCGTTTTATCGATAGATGCTTCATTGTATTGGTAGAACTCTAAGGGTTTCATTTGGTATCGGTAGAACCCATCAGAGTATCGATAGAAGTGCAGGGGATGCTGAACTTTGGCTACTAACTTGACTTGTTTCGGTAGAAGTCTTCAAGGTATCGATAGAACTGTAGTTGTATCGGTAGAACTGAAGTTCTACCGGTAGAAGTCTCACTAGAGTCTTTTCCACTTAGCTTTTATTCAAAAATACTTTAATTTGTTATATCAAAATATATTATCTAATAAGGCTTAGTTTAAGAGAGATCCATCTATCCAATGTGTGGATCATTAATTAGAATCCCCTATATGTTTCATAATCACAAAATGAGAATTTATCATTCATTGAAATATATGAGTTATGATGTGATATGAACTGTTATTTTGCATGAACTGTTATTTGGAATGAACTATTATTTCACATGAACTGTTGTTTATTGTGAACTGATATTTTATGTGAACTGCCTATTTTATGCGAATTACTTATTCTATGTGAACTACTTATTTTATGAGAACTATAAGTTGTGTGAGTCACTATTTTTTGTGACTGTAATAATATGTGAATAGTTATTGTATGCCTACCTTAACCTATAGCCGAAGGCAGATTCCAACTGCGGGGACTTACTATGTGTCCACGGCCAAATAGCAACTATTATCTTCGAACTTGAAAGTGGTTTATGTTGGACAAACGGGTTTGGACAAATGCAACGAAAATTAAATTTAGGGAAAAAAGAGTTTTAAAAAAAAATTCAACAAGAGATCTTCATTGTGATATCTAAAGTAATAAACACTTAATCAAAATTGTACCTTTTTCGATTTGTCTAGGATGAACGCTTTGATCAACTAGTCTTTTCCGCTATCCTCAAGCTAAGGTTTGCCAAGTGTGAGCTCGCTTAGAATCAAAAAATTTTCACAAAAATTACCAATGGGGTAATTTTGCAATTTCTCTAAACTTTCGAGTCAAGTTATAAATAAAAAAAATATCGCTAGAGACTTTCTAAAATAATCTCTTCAGAGAATTTTCTCTCTATAATTTTCTCTTGAATTTAAGTGTATGTCTAAAACAATGACTAAAGGCTCTCTTTATATAGGGAGAGTTTAGAGAGTTCAACTATAATTAAACTTAATCATTTTAATATTAAATTAATATAATATTTATCAGGATAAATATTATATTAAATTTAATATTAAATCTTATTAAAATAATAAAATATTTATCTACAAGATAAACATTAAATTAAATTTAATATTAAGATAATCACTTTAATATTAAATTAATAAAATACGATTAAAATAAGTATTAAATTTAAGTTAATATTAAATTATTAAAATAACATTATTTTTGGAATAGTTAATCTGACAAGTTCAATACCCATTGGGCCAATCTGACTTGAAAATTAATTTCTAAAAATATCATATTAATTTTAATTAATTTGATTAACTTAATTTTACTTGATCAAAATTAATTTTTCAAAAATCACTAGATTTTCCAAATTAATTTTTCAAGAAAATTCTTTAATCAAATTCTCTAATTGAAAAATTCTCACGACCACCTAAATTTAATTCCACATTGAATAAATCGACTCAATTAAATTATTTCCAAAGTCGTAAAATTTTCTTCTGATTTAATGTAGTCCGATCGAGCTTTTGTTGAGCTAGCGAAGGGACCAATCAGATATTAGTAATTGCAATTATGTCCAGAAGCATCGCTCCGATAATTCGGAATTACATAATCATGGATTCAGTCCACAAGTACCATGATTGAAAACTCCTTATTGTATACTCTTTACGAAAGGAATTCAAGCAATTGCTTTGTTCAATGACCTCGTCATGTGTTTGATACCCTCATATGATATCCTTGATTCCTTTGAGTTAAATTCGTTCACTCAAGACAATCCTATTTTATCTCATTGTCACCATTGTGTCTTCCTAATGATTAATGTGATCACTGTCAACAAATGATTATGATAAATTGCTCATTCGAGAACGAGCAACCCGTGGCTACGTTCCATATTTATCAATCCACACAATGCCAATCAGAGGATATCATTAACTCTTTAATTGAGCTATGAATTCTGCTATTGCTAGTAAAGTCATGCAATACACAAGTCATGTTCCCAACATACCGACTATGGGCTCGATCATCTTTATAGCATAAGCCTCCACTTATATCAATTCACATGAGTTGTATATGCATGGTTAGTGACTAACTCAGGATTTAGGTAAATCACACCATGAACGTCATAAGTGAATTAATTCACAAACGGATTCAAAATTAATTCATCTTGGGTCCATTCCAATGTATCATTCTACCAATGAATACATCTATGTCTCTACCCATGGAGTCAACTGCTCTGGTAGTCAAGACTAGCCATCTCTCCAATTGGAATTGTAAACGACATAATAATCCTTCTCAGTATTTGAATCGAACACTCACTTTGATTCTTTTACGGGATTACGGACTCATTCAAATTATCTAATGAAGTAAGTTGTATTTCTCGCAATGTAAATGTTCTTACAATGCCACATATCTTCAGTTTAAACTTAGACAATCAATGAGCTAATATTTTCTTGTCAAAATTTTTATATGAATGCAAAATATGAAAGATAGAAAATACAAAAGACATAAGAGTGAAATGTGAAATTAAATTTATTTATTTATTCATCATTTAAAAAAATAGATTATAATTACATGTTTACTACAACATGGGCACATTTCCCAATAGTTTATCCACAATGTGGTGTAAAGGTAGAGGAGTTTCGAGAACTCTTAATATGGTGTGTAGCGGTGTGGTAGGAATTAATCTGTTTAAAACTTGCAACTGTATGACATCATTTAAATCATATGCATACAAACCGGGAAAATTATGTTTTGATGTATACGCGTGAATCTATATATTTCTATATATGCATAGAATATGTTATTGTGGAAAATCTGATGATTGATTATCCCGAAAACTATTATTATGCTTTCTGATATATCAATGATGGTTTCTTTTGAGAAACCATTATTATGAACTGAATTACTATCTTTGATTATTATACGCAATGTTAATTAATGTGTCTTAACAAGCTTCGCATTGATTTTGTAGTAAATAGAGTCACACTAAGCGTCAAAGCTCATTCGCCTTAATTTTCATCCTTACAAATGACCCCTTAGGTTAGGACGCGAGCACGACATTCGAAGGGTCTCAGCACAATCTATTTTATTTTTAGTTATTTTAGGTTTAATCTTTTGATTTATTTTATTTATTCAAAAATGTAATGTTCTACTTGAAATGTGGCATAGGAATTAAAACTTAGGTTTGTTTTTATTATGCATGACATTTTATTGGAATTCTTCAAATTTTAGGCCATTATTATTACATAATATGATTAAATCCCAGTTTTTTATATAAACTTAAATAAATACCATTTTTTTCCGTTGTTAGAAGATAATTCGAATATTGAAGAATAATAAATTGACATTTAAACTAACCTTTTACCAAAATTGAACAAATGTTTTAAAATAATTGTTTTCAGAAAACTTTAATAACCTTTCTAGGCCATCTCGGTGGCTGAGGAGCCTCTCGTATTTGAGTATGACGTTTAGGCCAGGTTGAGGAGGTTATAGACTCATTCAAAAATCCACAGTCCGAGTTTTGCAAACTTGACTCTGGTACCATCAAATGTAACCTCCCTAACTCGGCCTAAACGTTACAGTCGAATTATGAAGGCTACATTAGCCACCGAAATTTCCAAGTAAAATTATCAAAGTTTTTAAAATAGTCCCTTTTAAAATATTTACTTACCTTAGATGTAAAACTCAGCATATTATCTCTTTTTCACTAAAAGATACAAATTTTCAAAAAAAAAATCGATTGATTTTGATGTTTACTTGATAATGGTGACTATTTTTGAAAACTTAGTTGATTATAATTTATTTACTTTTGAAAATCCTCATTTACATAATATCACAACAAAAAAGTGATATTCATCAAAGTTTTAATGAAAAATCGGTATTTCATGCATCTTTAATTAAATTCCAAAATCTAATAACCTAACCAACTTAAATGCCATGCATGCCTAAATTAACCCAAAATTTAAGTCCTATGCCACAACTCAAATAAAACAATATAGTTCCCAAATAACAAAAATTATAAATAATGTCTAAAATACTTTTAACGAAAATAATTGGAGCCGAGACCTTACGATGTCGAGTCCGTCCTAACCTTGAGTGTTAGCTATAAAGAAGGAAATTAAGGAGGTGAGCTTAAGAGCTCAGTATGAGATTAGACACAAGAAAAATCAGTTCAATATAGTAGTCAAAGCATACACAATAACAGTTCACAAAACAACCACAATCGTATAACAATACAAAGTTTAGTCATTTATTTGAGCATGCTTATGAATGGAAATCCAATTTCAGTTTTTCGAAAACGATCCTACCCAACTCCGCTACATATTACAGTAAGAGTTCCCTAGAACTTATCCATCCCTACACACTGCGTTGTGGATAACCCACCAGTATTTTACAGATAAATTGCTAGTAAAAATTTTGGGTAAACCACCATTATTTTCATACAAAAGTTTGTAGATAAACTGGCAGTAAGTTGTGGATGATCCACCAGTGTTTGCAAATTATTAAACTGTCAGTACTTCCTCCGTTCATATCATCTCACCCCATGCAATGCAATATGACATGCTCGTAATAGAACAGTCAAAGATTCAATAGACATGCTTTAACATGTCGGTTCAACAATAGTAGTAGACATGCTTAACATGCAATCAATAAGAAAGAAACAATAATAACAATAACTGTTTATCAGAAATACAATGACAGTAAGCATTATCATTCACATATCATGCATATAACAGTAATAATCCAATCAATCAGATCACGTATTCTAGAATATACATAATATCAGGGTTTCAATTGAGTGTATAAAAATTCTAAACAATTTAGGGACTAAACTGAACATATCACAAAATTCTAGGTAAAATTGTAAAATAGGGGTCACATGGTCGTGTGTCCAGGCCGTGTAACAGCTTGATGTCCTGTGAAAAATGATAAAATACCCTACAGTAAGGACACAGTCTTTTGGTAGGTTGTGTGACAAGTCTTTGGTCGTATGATTCACTAACTACCCTACAATTTACAGGTGTACATGGTCGTATGGTCCACAAGCCCATGTAGGAGACCATGTAAACCTAAACCTACACATGGTTTGCCATCGGTTTACTTGGAAAAGACACACACTTTTCACCACGAGTCCGATTAGCACTCCTTACGATCGATGCTAATTTGATTCACCTAGATGTGATCCTTCAACGGCAAATACACACGAATTAACGGTTGATATCAAGATTTTGGCAAAATTATCAAAGATTTGGAAAGATCCAAAAATAATTGATTAATTGAACTGAAAGATTAACGTTGGATATTTGTGCAACGAAATTACGAAATCTAATCATTGAATCGAAGTGTACTTATCCTCTTTTGACAAAGATATTGAATGATATTGATGATAATACCAAACACCAATAGAAAATAGATAATAGGGAAAGAAAAAGAATCAACAGTTCAAAGGTGAAAATATGGTGTAAGAATGGAAGAAAAGAATAGGGGAAAAAAGATGAAAAGCTAATTTCTATTAGGATTCGAAAAGGAGCAATGTGAAAATCAAAATAGGAGCAAAATGATTAAATACTTAGGGTTTGTAAACCCTAGGGGCGATACATGCAAATTTTCCCAAGGCTGGCCGAATTCACAAAAATAAAAGAGGAAAGAGGGAGTTCAAACCTAGGATCTTCAGAAAGGGGGATCTAACACTTAATCATTGAGTCTATTACTCATTTCTTGTTTAGTTAAGATACTTAACCTTATAAATATCAGGATGTGACATAAAAATTATTAAGAATTATAAATAATTATAAATAATTATTAAAATTATTGAAATTATAAAAACTATATACATATATAGCATGTTTTTTTAAAAATAAAGATACATGTATACACACATGTATCTTCTTAATCAAGTTTATATTTTCAGTTAAATTGATGAGTTCTATTCTATTAATTTTTTTATTTCAAACATATGCAGACATATATAATAGTAACCTTTCATAATAATTTTTTACTATTAAATTTTAAATTTTTAAAAATTATTTATAATTTATTATAATTGTTAAATAATTTTCTATAATTTTATATAATTATTTAATAATTATTTAAGAAACTACTCCAAAACGAATTTGGCAAATGGTTATCCAAGCTCATTTGAATTTGGATAATTGGTTGTCCAATCTCTTTTGAACGTAAACAATCATTTGTTCAAGTTCATTATCAACGTTGTTTTTAAATTTTAAATAGTTTTAATTTTTTATATTTTTAAACAATTTTTGTTTAGCTTTAATTATTAAAAGATTTATTAATTTTTGGGACTTTTTTTTATTTTTTAAGTATTTACTCACATGGCAAAATGTAATGTCAAAACGAGGTGCACATGGCACACCATGTGTCAATATTCAGTTATTTCTCCAACCATATCAGTACTTAACAGTTGAAATAGATGGAATTTTAACAGAATGATTAGTTTGCTCTTTAATCTAATGTACGTCGCCGTTTAGGGTCCCGGAGTCTTTCTAATCATCAATTGTGGATTAACTCTCAATATTACCTCACTTTAATATATTTTAATAAAATATTACATCATACACGACATGAATCAAAAATTAAATATCAATACAACTCAATAAGGGCAAAAATGTCATTTTCACAATTCTGGGAGACTTCTACCGGTACTTGTTGGACAACTATAGGTAGAAGTCAAGTCAGTAAACAATTTAGAAATAGTTCTAGTTTCCTACCGGTAGTTGTGATGGTTCTACCGATACAAGGGTGACTTCTACCGAAACAATGCATGCTTCTACCAATACTAAAAACTCCAAAGAGATAAGAAATTTTACCCTGCAACTTCTACCGATACAAGTACTCAAACTACCGATACTACTATGAACTGAACTACCTATATTTCATATATTACTACCGATACAATACCAGTCAGTAACCAACCCCTCTCCTACTTTGTACTTCTACCGATACATGCAAGTGTTCTACCGAAACAAGTATGCAAAATTCAAATATTCACTCAAGTTCTCAAGTTCATCAAACAATCTTCATTGCATGAGCATAAGGTACAATAGAAAACAACCCAAGTGTTCATAACACACATAACATTACATTTTAATGAATTATGCCTACTTTCAACCTTAAGCAAACATATAAAATAAGTTCAACATTCAACTAAGGTTTCATCAATGAACCCACCAACCAAAATCAAGTATTATACAAAATAACATCATCCTAGTACATGTCATATAACCAAGTGATGTAAGTACTACCACACAAGCTCCTGAGATAGTGTGATTTCTTGAGGTGATCTAATCTTCAAGCTACAAAATAGAATCTACAAAACAACTATTTCACTGGTAAGCTTTCATAGCTTAGCAAGTTCATAGAGTTTAACAAGTTACTGAATAACATGTTTGTAAAATCTGTAAATCCATCGAACTAGAATAGGACTGTGCTTCAATAAGCCATAACCAGAATATACATCCTTTAGACAAAATTGTCTCTATTACCAGTAAACGATGCTGCTCACACCAAGCTGATGAGGACTCACAACATATGCGGTACCTCAGCCATCGATATGGTATATGTACATATATCTATTCCCTAACGATGCTTCTCACACCAAGCTGATGAGAATATGCAAATCAAGCATAAATCTCAGTCATCGTACGGCCTATAATCAATTTTCGGATTCATTTCAATTTTACCAGCTCAAAGCCTGATAACTCTTTCTTTCTTTACATTCCTCTTTCTCGATGGCTATAATCGAAACACATTTGTAACATTTATAGAGAATATAAAAACATACAATTTAAATAAGAATTTAATATTACGAACTTACCGGGCTTAATTGCAGTTACGGATAGGCTCTAGGGACTATTCTACTAATTTCCCTTTTCCTCGATCCATGGCACGATCGTAATCTAAATCAACAAATCGTCCAAATTAAATCACATAATTAAATCATTTAACACAATTTGATCCTTTTTGGGGAAATTTATGAATTTACCCCTAACCTTTTACTTTTATTCAATTTAGTCCTTAAGCACAAAACATGCAAAATAAATATTTTATTTTCAAACGTATACCAGCCAAACATCAAAGGGTATATGCTTACACCCTACAAACACTTATTTCATATCAAATACATGTAATTTCATCATTTTAACATTTTAGTTCTTAAATCCTAATTTCATCAAAAATCACTTTTCAAAAAGATCCAACCCAAACATCAAGCATTCAAATCCATCAAAAACTCCTAAGAACAAGCATATTCAACAATTGTAAGATTTATAACATTTGATAGATTCACAAATTAGTCCTTAAGTTAGCTAGATTAAGCAAATATAGACTCAAAAACATAAAAATTACTAAAAAACGGTTAATATTTGCTTACTCAAATCAAAGCTTGAAGCTTAGGATGCAAACCCCTAACTTCTTCTTATTCTTTCCATGGAGAAGATGAGAAAATATGAATTTTCTCTTCCTTTTCTCTTTAATTTCATATTTATACTTAATGGTAATTTTGTAAATTTTAAGATTTTTATGATTAACTTAATTAATCACCTATTTAACCTTAATTAATCCTATTTATTATCAATATGTGTCATGATAATCCACCCACTAAAATAATTTAGGTTAATTTGTCCATTTAGTCCTTCTAATTTATCAACTCTACTTTTGTACCTTTTACAATTTAATCCTTTCTACTCAATTAACTATCTAAATATTAAAATTTCATAACCAAATTTTAATACGATGCTAACGACATTTTAAATATTAAAAATAGATAAATTTACGACTTGACTCGTCGAATTTTTGATCTCGAAATCAATGTTTCCGACACCACTGAAAATCAGGTTATTATGCATATGGATTTCATCTTCACATGAATCTTCTAGCAACCACCATTGTTTGAAACGAAACCCCTGCGATAGATGACATAGAGAATCCTTACATGTGGAAAGCAGTACTAGGCAATGGTCTAAAAAAGAGTGCTCTAAATTAGTAACTTCATAGGATGGGAACATAAACTACCGTTCCATATTTGCCACATATCGATCTAGACTCTCCCTTATGTTATTGAGTTGAAAACTACCCCTCTCCCATGTATACCTTTTCCCTGTAAAGCCCAAATCTGCCAAACCGTAATACTTTAATATTTCTCAAAATTTCTCCATTCGGGCTTCCTCACGCGGTACCCCTCCTTTTTTCTCAAAAGCATATAATATGTCATTAAAATATCCTCCAACAATCCATGGCAAATTTCCATTCCTATTCAAACTTTTTAACAATTCCCATGTTATTGTCTTCGATCGGGGTTTAGAGAGCTGTAGAATCTTGTAAATCTTCATTTCATTCCTTGCCCTTCCTCCTCAATTTTCACATCAACATGGTTTTGAGAAAAGCTTTGAAGACTCACCACAACTCCTTTCCAACCAAGACATAACCCTCCCCAAGTACCATCTGTTAACATATCGATACCATTATTGAAACCACCTAAACGTTGAACATTTTCCATCTTTCTACAATTCAACTTGGTCTCCATTAGGAAGACCAATTACTTCTTAGTTCAAGAGTACCCCAACCCTCGAATATTCCAACTCAAGATTTTCATTGTGTCCAATTGGCTGGCCTCAAGGTAGTCGCCGATCCTAATTGTGTTGGAACAATAGTCACCCTCATCGCAATAGCTTTTGCATCCTCAATATACAAACTCTCTCCTTTAGCCCTATTCCTTCCTATATTATTAATCAACATTTCTTTCATCTCCCTCTCAACATGCTTCCTCTTGCCTTGTATACCTAGATTATTTTAACCATTCAAACCCTCTCCCCTTACTAGCCTTTTCCATTGTCGTAGACCCTGGGGGAACCCATTTACTCCTTTATCAAACTGACTAACGTTACTTCATTAAGTTTTGTGTTGGCTCCAACCTACCTAGTAGCCCATCATGATCCATAACCTACCTAGTAGCCCATCATGATCCATACACACCCAATCGGACTCCTTAGAAAAAGGAGACAAATTAGTGCCATAGTCCACCTCAAACTCTTTTTCTACATTTTCGCAACTCAATGAACCTGTGTCAGTCACAAACTCTTCTCTAACAACTCCCTCAATCCTAGTCTCAAAATTCAACTCAGCTACTGCTACTCCCAGCTCATAATTCACCACCGTAGTATCTGAAACAAACTCTACTTCCTCAAAATACGTACACACTGTCGGCAGCCGATCTACCTTGACTGTCGATGGTGACAAACCACTAACGACTCCTAAATTATCGATGATAGCCTCCTCCCCTACATAGGAACATTGCAGCTTCATTCTCCTCAAATTGGTCCTTAACGTCTGACTCACCTTCCCAATCAAATTATTCTCCGCTTTAAGTGCCACTGAAAATAGTAAATCATCTTCCGGTAAGCTCTTTGTATCAACTGGGACCTCCGAGCAATCCTTAAGATTATGACTCATTCGGCCACGGCCAAAACAAAAAACTGACAAATTCTCATATTTGAACGATACCCACACCTCTTCTCCTGCATCAACTTGAACAAAAAGTCCTCTTCTTAAAGGATTTTTTACATTCAGATTTACCTGAATCCAGTGCAAGTCTGCTTTCACTTCTGATCATAAAATCCTGCTAAATGTGGACCCAATCGCATGCATAAGATATTTTCTATCACACTCTGATGGACAAAGACCTACTTTGACCCAAAAAGGAGACTATTGTAAACGAACCTACTTTGGCCCAATCAGCTGGATATCAAATTTCTTTTTTGTTTTCCAAATACTTTTCATCTGTGCCCGGAAACTATTTGAGTTATAAGATTTACGCGTCCAAACCGAACATAGTAAAGTCGGCTTTAAACAATGGATGAACTTTTCACTGTTAAACAATAGAGAGATCTCATCCCTCTCCCCCTACACCGTCTCCATTAAAACTCTCCAGAGTCATCACTCTTTCCACAACTAGTCGCAACCTATGCCGCTACCCCGAGAAACTGAGAGAGTACTCTTAACCTAGTTACTCTTTCACGTTTGTTATTATGTGTTTGCTTAGTATATTTATTGAGTTTTATTTCTGTTAAAAAAGTTTTATATTTTATATACGACTTTCTTTTTCTTTTTCAAAATTAATTTTGGGGTAAACTAGGTGACTAAAGAAGAAATGAAAGGTAAAAGTTTTATGGAAGTTTTTATATTAACAATTGGATTGTATTTTATTGTTTTTATTTAAAACATGGATAAATTAATTCATGTAAGTTAGATTAAATAATAAATTGGTTCTTGCTGAAATTTAATTCATTTCTATTATTGAATACTTACGTGATTGATGGAATAATCAAATAGTGATATGTGGTATGCCATGTAGACATCATGCTAACGTGACAATATTTTAAAAATCCTAAAAATAAATATTTTTCTATAATTATTTAAAAATTGCACCCAAGATGTTTGTCTAGGTTCATTTGAACTCGAGCAACCATTTGTTCTTCTTCATCTTGTCACGGTTTTTAAAAAAATTATAAAATTTTATTTAGAAATTATTAAGAATAAAAACACATAAAATATTCAAAATTCAATTAACTCTTATCTTTTTATTATGGAGGTGGGAACAAGATTGCTTGAGATTAGATCTAAATTCTCTTATCTATAATATAATAAGGTGATAACATATTACTTTTATCACTAAATCAAAAAATTATTAGAAAAATTGAATCTTAATACAACCACTTCTACAATATTCTTTCTTTATATATAGAGATATATGGCCCTACCAAAAGCTTCTTTGATAAGCATAGATAAAATAATGCAAGCAATATTTCAACCTTAGATGCTGTTTCTAGCACTTGTCAATATTATTCTTTACTTTTTTTATTGTCACGTGAAAAAAGTATTTTTAGTGATACATATGATTCAATATTTTTGTTAATTAAATGTTTGAAATTGTTAGAGTTGTGCGACTCGAATTCATATAGAATTATACTTTATTTTTATTAGATATTAATTATAAAATGGTTGTTTAACTTTTAAAACATATATAGCAGAAAACCTCTTATATTGTTGTTTTTCAATATTAGTGAAATCAATTATTTAGCTTGATTATTGTAGAAATCGATTCAGATGTGATGTATAACTGGTTAATGAGCAAAGACATGAGAACTTGGTCGTTGCAAACAACATTAACAGACATTGACAGGAAAATCAATCGAGTGGGCGAGGTAGTATTTTCAAAGGCTGATCAGAAAGATAATGAAATGGCTGTAACATTGGCTACAGCAGGTTTTAAATGTAGTAATATGTTCAAGGCATGATGGTGAGCTTTGGTTATGTTTTTGAAAACTTTGATTCGGATTTTATAAATGCTTATAAAGGCAATTGTATTTGTTATCTTGAACTGTTGTTTCTTGTTGAGGAACAGCTTGAATGAAGCAAAAAAAATATATTAGTGAATTTCTATTATTTTGCTCGTAGTTTTTCCCGATAAAAATTTTTCACGTAAAATCTATGTGTTTTTATTTTTTTTTCTTATTACTTTACGATCATTCTTACTGCCAATATTGATGCATAATATAACAGAAATTAGCATTAATGTGTTATTGGTGTCCCTTTTAAGTAATCGAGAATGAGAATATTAGTTACAAATGTTTTTTTTGGTGACTTTTTAAAAGTTGACAGGACTTTTAAGTCATTTGCAATCAACTTTAAAATCATTTCAAAAATATGCTTCGATTTAACAATCAAGTGTTTGTTTTATTGGAAATTATTAAATGTTGAAGGCCATATTTAAAAGTTGGTTATTAAGATTCCAAAGAGATTATAGAAAAGCAATAAAGACAAATTTATTCTATAAAATACATAGGAGGAAAGTGGTTAAGTATGTGTTAATTAACCAAATAATTTGTATATAAATCAATGGTTCTAATAACCCTTTTCATCATCTACCAAGTATCTTATTTTCATACACCCGAAGCTCCAAAACCTCAGCCTCTTTACCACCATGCCTCTCTACGTACCAAAATCCATAAATCTTACCATGAACGAAGAACAAGTGAAGGTTATCTTCAAAGAACAAGACACCAACGGGGACGGTCGTCTTAGCAAGGAGGAGTTGTCGAAAGCTTTCGAAAAACTGGGTTCCCGTAACCCTGGGTGGCGAGTTCGTAGATCACTGCATCATGCCGACGCAGATGGAGACGGATCCATCGGTGTAGACGAGTTGGAACAGCTCGTCAAATACGCTGTCAAACAAGGATATTGCATCAACTAGGTTCATAACATGTCCTTATAAAATAAAATGTTCTATATGTGTTTGCTTCTTGTTTTGCTCGCCACAGCAATTTCTTGTTTGACTGATTGTTGCAAAACAAAGAGGGGTTGCCCTATAATTGTATTGATATTAACAAACTATAAATTGCCATCTGTTTGGTTGCCAAGAATATTTCCCTTTTATTATATTGTTCAAGTGTTAGGAAAATTTAATAATAAAGGGTAAATTATAGAATTAGACATCCAATTAACATGTTTTTGTTTTGGTCATCAAATTAAAAAAATTTCAATTTTGTCGTTAGCATTTTAGATTGTTTGTGTTCTTGCCACTCTTAAATGGTTTTTTTTTTTTATCAAAACACCCAAGAGCCAAACTTCTTATTAAATAGAATCAATCATAACAAAGTTGTGGATTTCCTCTGGATAATCCAGATCAAAGTTTGAATTACAGCGATTTCTAAGAGTTAAGGTACTAAGGCTATCAGCAACTTTATTACTAGACCTTGGGCACCATTTGAAATTAATCGAATAGGACTAGGGAATCAGATATTTGATTTCTTTCAGAAATTGGCCCGGCACAGTTATATAATCATCAGTGCTATTCATTTTATTGAAAATGTTGACATAGTCTCCTTCAATAATAGCTTTTTGGGTACCATGCTCCCTAGCCCAATTTAACCCCACAAACACAGCTTCAGCTTCAACTTCTGCCTAAGAAGAGTTGATGATGTCGTCTTTAAAAAGTACTCTGCCACCAATGAAAAACCCATCATTATCATGGGCCAAAATACAAATGCTCGTGCCATCTTTGCTCCAAGCGGCATCCACATTTATTTTAATAACACCGACAGGAGGCTTCTTCCATTTTTCATGAACCACAGACTTGGGAATTAATGAAGGGCTATCAAAGTTGTATAACCAAAAATCATCCAGAAAATGATTGGCTTTCTCCCAAGTCACCTTAGCTTCTTCATTGACCCCTTTGAGGATCAAATTGTTGCGACTGTTCCAGATATTCCAGGTAATAATGACAAGGCTTTCAAAAGCCATTTTATCCAACCAATGCATAGCATCCTCCATCCAATCAATGCAACGGTCCCAGGATTTGATCATCAGTCTACCATCGATGCTTCCCATCGTCAGAGTTTCTTTCACTTTCTGACAGTCCTGAACAGCGTGTATAGTCAACTCCTCCGCATTGTTACATCTAGGATAGATATTACTAGCTTTAGGATGTATAGAAGCAATCTTAAGATTAGTAGGAAGAAGATCATTAGCAAGCCTCCAGGCGAAGATTCGAACCTTAGGTGGCCATCGAAGTTTCCAAATATTTTTCCAAAACAGACGATGAGGCCTCAATCCAATTTGACGAAGAAGGAGCCAAGTGTAGCCAGCTTTTGAAGAGTAACACCCATTCTTGGAATGAAACTAGATAATACGGTCTGCAATATCAATATTAGAGATAGGAAGGTCACAAATTCTATCACCCATAATATCTCTGTAACACGCATTGATTCGACTTCTATCCCACTTACGAGAGGCAAGATGCCAGAGCTCTTAAACATAGGCCAAACCATTGGCAGCTTCCCCGTTGACTAATGTAACACCCCTTACCCGGTCCGATCGTCGGACCCGAGCAAATAGGTGTCACAACCACTCTGATTTAACTAAGAAAGTAATTAAAATTTCAATTTCCTTATCATTCACAATATTATATTTTATCAAAAAGTTTTAAGTGAAATCGAAACTAGAAAATGAGTTGATTTGTTTCTATTTTAAAAGAATTTTTTGATAATTAGAAGACTTTTATCGATACTTGCATGTGTAAGTATCGGTAGTACTAAAGTTAGAAAGGACTCTGAATTTACTGCAGAATTTTACCGGTAGTATTGAAGGTTCTACCGATACAATATATATATTACTACCGATACTATTGGGACTTCTACTGGCACTACACAAGTCAGTAGCTAAATACATTTTTCCCCTGCACTTCTACCGGTACTATGGTGGATTCTAACGATACTACACTTAACCACTAGAGTTCTACCAGTAAAGGTGTGAAACTATCGAAACAAGTCAACAGTTTCACGACATAAACAAAAGCAAAATAGAAGGTCACATCAAAATATCAAATAACAAATTTCCCAAGATACCAGAATATACAATCCACCATAATCTAACAAAATACAAAACGTCCTAAATCACGACCCTACTTAGGTACATGCTTACCCAAATTAAATCAACTCACAATTACTTGAGTACGGGATTCGTTCTTGGATGCTGAATCGCATAAATATATAAAATACACCTAACCTGCGCATGTAATATAAAACATACGCTGAGTATAACTCAGTAGCATTACTATATTCAAATATAAAAAAAAACAAATGTAAATACATTTAAGGAATTTATCCAATTATTGTTCATGCTATATTGACATCAATTTAATGATACCATATACATAAAGATTTTAGTTACATTATGCATTTCATCAATTAAAATAATGTGCATTTCATATTATTTCCATTTTTATAACCATAATTAAATAATACAGATACATTATATAGAATTTAAGCTAATAAAACTCAAGTTAAATCTATCATCTTACTCATAAATCAATATACTAACCGCACATACTATATGAGTATCTTGATACCATTGATCACATTTATTTTTCAATACAGATTCCATTCATGCATATTATTTAATTACATGTACCATTACTTTTTCTTTGGTCTCAATAAACAATTAATTTCATATTTCCGCTTTTAATCAATTTATACATAATACCAATGCATATGTCTTATATTCCATTTCTTTATTTCTCAATGAATTTCTCATGCCTATTATGCATATTATATTCATGCATAATCATTTCTCATTTCGTTGATTTTCAATACAACATTCATAACATTTTCATTCCATATAATCATAATATTCATCATTTATAGTTTCCTATTAACACGACTCGGACTCTCACGGATACATGGATCCAACCAACATACTGGTTTGGCACCCTGTGCCTCATCGGATAAATCCGAAGTAATAAATCGTGTCCTGCGCTAAAATAAAGTTGACACCCGGTGTCTTATCGGTTAAACCAAAGTAAATTGGCACTCAGTGCCTCATTGACTCATAGTCGAAGTAACCCTGAACTCTTCCTATCCTATGGCATGTCATCTATATCCGACTCGACCCGAATAGTTAATAGGGTAATCTTTTCCATTTAATATAAAATCACATTTCCACATTTAATTTTATTCACAACAAAAATGCATTTAAAATGAAATCTAATAATAAGCACATATTCACCAATATCACAATTTCTCATCATACATTTATACATGGAGAATATACAATTAAATTCTCATACCATCAATTTATTCAAAGCAACCCAATTAAGTAGAGAATCTCATACCTTATTTTCACACTTTGATTACTACTTTGAGCAATTAAGAATAATTTGACAATTTAATAAACAAGTTAAAGTTATAGAGACACCAACCGAAGATTCCGAGCTACTCGTTTATGGCCTTATCCTTGCCTTTCCCTTTTGAGGAGTCCGGGTCAACATTAGCTACGGAATTAAATACGCAATATTTTTCATTAAAAATCAATAAATTTATTTCTAACTAAATTTAACTTCTTACATTCTCACTCTTACAACAAATCACCCATTTTCCAAATTTGACTCTTATTATATTAAAACTAATAATTTATCTCACCATTTATCTCTTTTCCACTTCTAGCTCCCAAATACACCTAATTACCTTAAAACTCTATTCATCCAACAATGGTGGTATTTAATATTCTCAACAATAACAAAATATACGACATGGGTTAAGAAGAGTGAGGTATCGGGATTCCAAAAACATAAAAATTGCAAGAAAAGGACTTGATTAAACTTAATAATTGAAGCTTGAATCAAAACAACCAACTTCTTTTCTCCCTTCCTCTGTTTCGAAAATGGCTGAGCAAAGAAAGAAAAATATCTTTCTTTGATTTCACCCACTACCCTATTATAGCCATACTTTCCCATTCTTTTTCTTTAATTAATTTTTAACTAAAATTTTAAACAAATTTTTCAGCCACAAATGGCCACCTAATGGCACTAAGAGTGTGGGTCGGTAATTTGCTCCTTTGCTCCTTCCTCTTTTGATTCAATTAAAAATCCTTTCATAAAATCCACTTTTACCTCGCATGCAATTTAGTCCTCACACCTAATTAAAACACTACACATTTAAAATCACTTATTTAAATATCCATTATTTTACGATTTATTTTCGTATATATTTTTATTAAATATTTACGGATCCGATTTACAAACAAGGAGTCTCGAAATACACTTTTTTGATGACCCTGAATTCGGGTCGTTACAAAGGATCTCCCATCCAAACCTTCAAAATCCCAACAGTTCTTCTTAAATTTAATACTCCTACCATTTCCAACTTACCAACCAAACCCTTCACGGAGCTCCATGGCAGCACTCCAAATGCTATTCCAAGCAAACGAAGCCCTGTGGATGCGCTTAGCATTAAAGATGTTCCCATTAGGGAAATATTTAGAGCTGAGTACTTTGAAACAAAGGGACTCAATATTGTTGATGAGGCGCCATACCTTCCTTCCAAGCATGGCAACATTGAATAACCTCAAATTTCGAAAACCAACGCCTCTCATACCTTTAGGGAGACACATTCTATCCCATCTGATCATAGCCCAGCCACGCTTTTGATGTTTACTTTCCCACCAGAAGTTGCGAATGTTCGTTTCCATCTTGTCTGTGATGCCCCCAGGAATGAGAAACATAGAAAAAAACTAAGTTGGAACTAATTGAAGAACAGCTTTTATGAAGATTTCTTTGCCACCAGTTAGATAATTTCTCTATAATTTTCCTAAAAACATTAGTTTTATTCTTACCATTGAGTAAAGGAAGACCCAAATAGTCATTAATAGAATCAACCACATGCATGCCAAGAATATTACTAAAATGGGAACATAGGTAGCTTGGGGTATTAGGGCTAAAAAGAATCATAAATTTTTGTAAATTGATTTTTTGCCCTGAAGCACCTTTAAATTTTTCAATAATATTCTTAACATTTTCCACCTCAATAACTTTATTTCTAACAAAAAAGAGAGCGTCATCGGCAAAAAAGAGGTGATTAATATGAGGTCCGTTTTGACTCGCTCTAATCCCCCGCATTAATCCTTCTCTTTGCGCAAATAACAACATATAAGAAAAAGCTTCCATGCAAAAAAGAAAAAGATATGGAGATAAAGGGTCTCCCTGTCTTAAGCCTCTGTCAGGACGAAACTCTTTAGTAATATGTGAGTTGTATTTCACAACATATTTAACTGAGCGAACACTATTCATGATTTTAAGAATCCACCAGGATGGGAAGCCCATTTTCACAAGAACTGCCTCGAGAAAATTCCATTCAATCTGGTCATAGGCTTTGCTCATGTCTAATTTGATGATAAACCCTTTATTCGGACCATACTTGGAGATGTGAAGATAATGTGATGATTCATGAGCAATAAAAGCATTGTCGTGGATCATGCGCCTCGAGACAAAAGCGCTTTGATTAGGGCTAATACAACAAGATAGAACAGATTTCAATCTATTAGTCCAAACTTTAGACACGATTTTGTAAACAACTCTGCAAAGACTAATAGGTCTGAAATGCGACAAATCTTCAGGGTCTGAAACTTTAGGGATCAGAACAGTAATAGTATCATTAATATTGTTAACCTGTCTGTCTCCATTAAGAATATCATGGCACATCTTAAGCACATCCTTTCCAATGACCTCCCAATTTTCCTTGAAAAAAGTCTCCGAAAGACCATTGATGCTCGGAGCTTTCTTCGGATCCATTTGATTAAAAGCATCTAAAATTTCTCTATCAGTCACCGATCTGTAAATATCATTTCCCATTTCACTAGTAACACATCGAGGAATTTTGTCAAGAATATCATCAAATTGATTATTACAATTAGTGGAAAATAACGTCTTAAAATAATCCTCAATAACCTCCCCAATCCCATTACTATCCGACACCTAAGCACCCCTGGCATCTTTCAGCTTATCAATCTTTTTTTTTTTATGCCTATGTGAAGCCCTTACATGAAAAAATCTGGGATTTTTATCACCTTCCCTTAGCCAACGAATCCTGGCTCTCTGAGCCCAATAAGTCTCTTCTAACCTCTGTAAACGTCTAAGCTTCGCACGAGTATCCCGCAACGCTTCAGTACTGTTAGCATTTCTTAGCCCGTCAATAATATCATCAATTTTCTTAACCATATGACAAATACGTCTTTTACTGTTTTTGTACTTATTGCGCTGCCAAGTGCCGAGATTAAAACAAGTAGCATTGATCTTATCAATAATATCTCTATCTTCATTGCCTTAACTGTCTTGGATGACTTTCTTAGCCGCTTCATCCTTAGACCAACACTCTTCAAATCGGAAAAGGAGTCTCGGATCAACCATTCCTTCTTTCGGCTTTCTACCACTCGAGTCAAGCAAAATAATGTCATGGTCAGAGCAAGCCTGACGAAGAACAATTGAAGAAAGAAAAGGAACCTTTCGAAGCCAACTAGAAGAAACAAGGAAGCGGTCAAGCCTTTCCCTCACCAAGTTGTTGCCACCTCTATTTTTTCTTAAATGGTTAACGAAAGTGATGATGTGACATTTTTTTAACTGATATAATAACATATTTAGTCCAAAATTATTATACATTCTATCAATTTGATCCTTAAACACATATAATTAAATATAAACACATAATTATTTATATATATTTATATAAATGCATTTAAATGTAGAAAAGGAATTCCTATCTCTCCCGATCTATCTTCTAATTGAGCGTCTGTACCATCTCCAATTCCTACCAATGAAAATTCAAAAAGTTTGCTTCTTTTAATTTTAAGTTCTCTTTTTTAAGGAGGGGAGAGATGAGTTGAAAATAATGGGGTGAATTACATAGAAATTTCAAGAAATTTGTGTTTGAAACCCAAAAATTTCCAGGGGAAAAGATGAACCAAGAGTCAGTCTTCAAAAAAAAACCTAGAAATCTTGATAAGCTTATATGTAAATTTTTTATTTGGATAAATCTAAAAGCTCAAAACCTCAAAAGTTCAATAAATTTGTGATTTTGATCAATTTCATTCATGATTGTACTAATATCTTTCTCGATAGAGAAACCCAATTTTTTCTATGTAACTTAACAAATAATTAACAAAAAAAAATGAAAATGCTTCATATAAGTCTTTTCCAAATCATCATTTTTTAAATTCTTGTCAATTTGAAGAATTGTGTAAAATTCTGCATCCATATCTAATTATAAAATTTATTGTAAACTTTATCATCTGAGTTGTTTGTATTTATTTAGATAAAGATGTAAACTTTTTGGGTTTTTTTTTATTTTTCTAACTTGAATTTTAGATTCTTTTTATTTTTGTAATATTTTTTAGTTTTTTAGATACATATATTCTTATATTTTTTTAATTTCTTTTATATAATTTTTTTTTAAATTTTAAATACTTATACACTTTTTTTATAAAATAGAATATGACATCTTAATGCCACGTGTCACAACTTAAGAGTATCATGTGTCACATACTTAGCATTGTTACAAAAAGTAATAAAGCCCTTGACCGAATGGAAATTTAAGTGCAAACTTGGGACAAAAATATCATAAATATCAACTTAAGAGAAATTGTTAAGTTCAAGAACTAAATACATATTTAAGTCTTATAATTGTAATTAAATATAAACACATATAATATTATTTATATAAATATATAAAAAATAATATTATATTTTATACTTTTCATAATATATAATAATCATTTATTTATACTTATATTTAATTATATGTGTTTGAGGATCAAATCGATAGAACTTGTAAATGTAGAGGATTAAATTTATCGAATTATTTAGAATTAGGATCAAATTGGTAGAATTAGTGTAACACCCTATACTCGGCCAGGACGAGAAGGTTAAGTCTAGAATGCTACATTAACATTTTTCCAATTAAGCTCGTCTTTAAAAAAACAACTTGAATATAATATAATTAAATCTTGAATATCATAATGGAAACTGAAATCACAATTAAATCCTAGAAACTTAAATTATGAAAAATACGGAAATAAACTAATAGCATAACGAAGAAAACAGTTGGATGATCGAGCTCTCCATCCGGCGACCCGTTCAATTTTGAGGGTTACCTGAAATATTAGTCAATAAGTTAGTGAGTATTAAGCGGAGCGTAGAACCAAAGTGAAACCAACTCAACTTATGAACTAATTAGATGTTATATAGATGTCAATTATTCACGTTTCACAAATCAGAGATAATGGTTCATTCTAGATACATAGCAGATGATCAGATACAAATACAAATACAAATACAAATACAGATGCAGTTTTCCTACCCCATCCACTACACATCTTTTCTGTCCATCCCAACACACTATATAGGTATATAATTGTAACACCCTAAATCCGACCTAGAAGTTTTGACCGAATTTGGCGTAGTTACATTAACACATTGAAAATCGGTTTTGCGTTTAGACATTTTTAGTTATCGATTACTTAAGTAGAAACCAAAATGAGTGCAAGTCAGTTTCAAACCCAAAATATATAGTCATAGTCAACTCAACGCAAAACAATCCGACCTCCAGTACGTCGTCCGATTCCACGTCAAATATCTACCTGAATAGAAAAGAAAATTGCTGAGCTACCAATCTCAGTATATAACCAAAATCAAATACAATCAAGTTGTAATAACATAGGTAAACTTAATGACATTTACACAACTAGTACCGAATAGTTACAGAGTATCGTAGAGTTTTCAAATTACGAATCAAAGGAATCCTACGTGAAGTTGGACTCAAAATAACTTCACATCTCAATAAACAAACACAACACATAAGCACTAGTGCAGAGATGAATTCTGTTCAGTCACATAACAGAATGTCAGACAATACGAATTCAAGATCTTAGTATATAAATAATACAGATACAGATATAGTCATGTTAGAGATACAGTTACAGATATAGTTGAATCAGAGATATAGTTACAGATGCAGTGCAGACATGATACAGATACAGTTACAGATGTAGACATGATACCCCCATCCGTTATACGACATCTTTATCGAACCCAGCTCATCATATAGTATCGTTATGACACGTTGTAGTGTTTACAGTGTCACTGCCAGTTCAGTGGTAACCTTGCAGTGTTTACAGTGTCATTGTCGGTTCAGTTAAATATTCTCAAATGGTTTAACCACTAAATCAGTTCAGTTCAGTTACTTCCTTCACTTCATAGTCCCAACCCATGAACATGCCGAAAACATATGACAGATATGTATAATCTACCAATAGACGTGATCATACAATCACAGTATAACAGTGTGCTAAGATTATTCGTAATCATTTCATACATTTATCCACATACAATATATCCTTAACCAAAATAGTAACACAGGAGCGTACTTGTATGCTTAATAGAACACGAGTCGTACCTGAACGGAATGCAAACTATAACGAATCCAAACAAAGTCACATTATCAATTCGCTATTAAGTTTCTTATATCAGTGTAACCTTCGTACATATAGCATATTGTAAACTAATAGATTACAATTATCGAGTTTAAAGCTTACTATAGATCATGTGTCTCAAAACCATGTACCCACACCCATGTGTCAGCCCATGTTCCCTAAAATGGTATACACACACCTTGACACACGCCCATGTGTCAACCCATATGCCTCAAAATAGTATACACACACCCTGACACACGCCTATGTGTTAGCCCGTGTGCCACACACGCCAATGTGCCTCTAAACAGTATACACACACACCCTGACACACCTCCGTATGCCATCCCGTGTGCCACACACGCCCGTGTGCTAGTCTGTGTGCCTCCAAACAGTATACACACACACACAACCTAACACACACCCGTGTGCCAACCCGTGTGCCTTCAAATAGCCCCGTTCCAACAGGAAAAATGTAGATAAACACGAGAATTCTAAAAGGGTTTTGATACCCACTTGTAAATCAACGATAAAAAAGTTCCGCAACACGATTACCAAGCCTAAATCAACCCAAACGAGCAAATTCAAAAAGAACATATTCACATATTATCAAATACAAGTCAGACTCTCGACACTCCAAATCAACAAGTTTACGAATGCTTACTGAGGAACGACGATTCACACTCAAACTTAGACCGTACAAGAAGCGTTGTACGAGCCTTAAACTTCTCTTATCGTAACGATAAAACAGAAACAGATCAAAATAAGAAAATAAACCTTCAGGAAAGAAGGATTCTAAAAACAAGAACTTCTTCAACTACGCAACGTTAATCGAAAGGGAAACTACCCAACTCGCGTACCTTAACCTGGACTGAATACGTAACAGTGCAAAGCAACAACAGTTGTTACCATGGAATCAAACTAATGCACTAAAGCAAAATAAAAAATAGAAAAACATAAAGAAAAAAAAAGAAGAACTCCAAATGGTGGTTTCAACGTCTGATGGAAGAAACCAATTTAAAATTCAAAAATTGATTATACGGAAAAAGGCAAAAATAATATTCCCTAACGTATTTGTAATGACTTGAACCCCCACAAACAGAAAGAAGATAGACAAACAGGTACATGATCATTGAACCACTAAGCTCATCATTGACATTAATTAATCAGAATACCTTATAACACACATGTTCAAAGGTAGCGGTTTAATAAATGGATGAAACAAAACAAAACTTTAGGAAGTAAGATTCGAACCTAGAACCTCACACACTTAACCAGAACACTTAACCGCTGAACCAAATAAAATCACTTGTCAAAATTTCTCAAAATATATCTCAAAATTGAGAGACAACTACTCACAATTCCAGTAACTCGATTTTTTCTAACTCGATTTTTGGGATGTTACAATAATACTCATCCAACCTTACAGACCTCATAGTGTCGGTATGACACGATTTAGTAATTACAGTCTAGCTGCCAAATCAAATACAATTATGGGCAGCTTCGCCACCAAGTCAGTACAGAACACTTCATGCCTTACATATTTCCCAACCTATACTAATGCAGAATTCAGATGACAGATGTATAACTCATACAGTTATGAATATGCAGTTTAGGTCTAACAGAATGTGTCAATAACAATAATAATCATCATGTAACAGCTCTATTTTCAGTGGTGTCGAAAACAGTAATTTCGTAATCACAACTCCGACGAGCTGAGTCGTAAATTTATGATTTTTATATCTATGATGTCATCAGCATCGTATTAAATTTTGATTAAGAAATTCTATCGATTAGATAGTTAATTAAGTGAAAAAGATTAAATCGTAAAAGAGGTAAAAGTTAAAGTCTTTTAATTAAGGGAAATATAAGCTAATTAAAAGAAATGTTAAGGCACTTAATTGGTAAATATGCCTTTGGGAATATAGGTAGACGGTTTAGCCTCCTAAAATAGTAAAAAATGAAGGAATTTCTTAAGGGTAAAATGGTAATTAGACAAATAATAATTATAAAAAAACTTAAGTTAATTTCATCTTCTTCTTCATTGAGAAAGAAGAAAAGAAACCCTAGTTGAGAGCTTCATATGTTCGACTAAGCTTCAACCACTATTTGATAGGTGATTTTTCACCCGTTTTTTAGTAATTTTTATGTTTTTGAGTCCGTATTAGCTTGATTTAGCAAACCTAAGGACTAATTTGTGAATTTTTCAAATGTTATAAAATTTGCCATTTTTGAATATTCTTGTTCTTGAAACCTTTTTATGGATTTGTATATTTGATGTTTGGATTGGATCTTTTTGTAAAGTGATTTTTGTGAAAATTAAGGTTTAGGGACTAAAGTGTTAAAATGATGAAATTACATGTATTTATTATGAAATAATTTATTATAGGGTGTGGGCATATACCTTTTAATGTTCGACTGGTATAGTTTGAAAAAGAAAATAATTTATTTTGCATGTTTTGTGGTTAAGGATTAAATTGAATAAAAGTAAAATATTATGGCTAAATTCATAGATTTCCCAAAAGGATGTAAATGTAAGAAATGATTTAAATTTCATGATTTAATGTGAAAATTTAATGACTTAATGACTTGTTGATTTAGATCACGAACGAGCGACAGATCGTGAAAAAGGGAAAATCGCAGAATAATCCCTTGATTTTCATTTTTGCTACCAAGTTGCCAGGTAAGTTCATGTAACTTTATTCTCATTTGATAGTGAGAACCTTATTTGTTTTGGTTTTACTCTTGATGGTGGAACGTGATAGAAGACGCAAAAGGAATAGCATACTGGCTCGTTTGAGCAATACTGGTTCATGTGAGCAATACTAGCTTATAAAAGCAATACTGGCTCGTAAGAGCAATATACAGTACTGAGCTATATTTGCTGGAAGACCCGAAGGGGTATTGGATAGGTATACCGGAAGAATAGAGAAGATTGTTCACACTCTCTTTTTGTTCAATAATTTATTTCGTAGGTTAACTGTTCAACGAACTTACTAAGCTCTGTAAGCTTATTTTTGTATTGTTTGTTGATTTTAGATTCATTTTGCTGTTGAAGATCGGATCCCCAAGAAGAATCACACTATCTCAGGAGTTCGTTTGGTAGTCTTTTATATCACTTGGATTATATGGCATGTAGTAGGATTGTGACCTTGTTATGTTTTGTTGTGTACGAATCTTAAAATGATTTCAAAAGTGATATTAGCTCGATTGTATATTTGATTTGAAGGCTTGGATTAACATGTTGCAGCCTTGATGGAGTTATTTTGAATGAATATTATATAATGCATATGCCTATGGAATACCTTGTAATAGTTAGAATCAATACTTAGAAGAATTATGTACATGTTGGAAATCTGCTTACTTGTTTCGGTAGTTCTCATGCATGTATCGGTAGAAGTGCAGAGTAGGAGAGAGGTTGGATTCTGGCTTGCATTGTATCGGTAGTAAATTTGAGGTATCGACAGTTCTGTCCGTAATAGTATCGATAGTTTGAGTACTTGTATTGGTAGAAGTTACAGGGTAAGACTTCTTAGCTCTCTAGAGTTTTGAATATCGATAGAAGCATGATGTTGTATCGGTAGAAGTCACCCTAGTATCGGTAGAACTATCTCAACTACCGGTAGGAAACTGAAGCTATTTTCGAAATGTCTACTGATTTGACTTCTACCGATACTTGTCCTAGGTACCAATAGAAGCCTCTCGAATTGTAGAAGTGACATTTTTACCCTTGAAGAGTTGTGTTAATATTTAATTATTATTTTATGTCGTATTTAATGTAATACTTTATTAAAATATGAATAAAGGAAATAAATATTGAAAGTTAACCTGTAATAGATGATCTGAAGGACCTCGGGACCCTAATCGATGACATTAACGAGTTTTGAGTGTTACATTTAGTGGTATTAAAGCTTACGGTTTAGCCAGTTCTTAGATTGAATTTATGAAATAAAAGTTTAGAGACCATATTCCATATAAACATGTGATAGTGTGATTATGATAGATTCGACTAACCTTAAACTTTTACAGATAAGTAACATGTCTGATTTGGAATAAGGTGAGACCAATGAGTTAAATAGTAATGCCTCAACTACTGACTCTAGCGTAAGCCCAGTGGTACCAATTATACCGATGATTGAAAATGAAGCTAAAAATATGTTCTTTGGCCTGATGGGCCAATGGTTCTCTAAATTTATGAGAGGTAATCAGACAGTTCTACAGCCTCCACCTTCACCTGTGCAACTATTGTATGACCTGCGGTACCACCTGTTGTGCCTCCACCTCCTCCTATAGTAGAATAGCGACACCGTATACCGACAGATAAGGTAAAAAAATATGGGGTAGAAGAATTCAAGGGAAGTACTGAGGATGACCCGTCCAAAGCTGAGTACTGGTTGGAAAATACTTTAAAGGTTTTGAATGAAATTGTTTATCCTTCTGAAGATTTTTGAGATGTGCTGCATCACAACTGAAAGATAAAGCTTACAACTGGTAAACGACAATGCTGGCTATGATTCCTGAGAATGAGATTACCTGGGAATTCTTCCAGACTGAATTCAAAAAGAAATATATCAGCAAAAGGTATTTAGACCGAAAGAAGAAAGAGTTTCTAGAATTAAAGCAAGGAAACAAGTCGGTTGCTAAATATGAGTCGAAATTCATATATCTCAGCAAGTATGCTCGAAAAATCGTGCTAATCGATGAAGCTATGTGTATCCATTTTGAGGATGGGTTAACTGTTGAGATCAAGATAATGGTTGGTGGTTCAGAATTGCGACCATTTATGGTTTTGACAGATCGAGCTCAAAAAATGGAAGAAATTTGTAAACATAAGCAACAGAGAGAAAACAGATTTAGAGAGTTAAGTAAGAAGGCTCCTTCTAAAACTTTTTCTTTGTCGCCTTCGAAGAAGTTCAAAAAGAATGAAAATTGAGCAGTGTCATCGTTTAGGTTTCATGGCAGTAACAGATCGGGACAGCCTGGATCGAGGTTTCAAAATTGACCTGCGGATAGTGTGACCAGTGTCCGGAATGCACCGAACCCTGCATGCGAGCACCGCAATAGGTTGCACTATGGAAAGTGCTGAGTTAAAAAGGGAGTATTTTTTAAATACGGAGCGACAGATCATTAGGTTTATAACTGTCCGACAGAATTTGAGGAAAGAAAGATCAGAGTGTAAAACCCTAAAACCTCCAATCACATCGTAAAAGGGTCGAGGATGGGTCATAGCAGTCAAATGGGCGAAAATTGTAATGATAATAAAGATAATGTAAACCGGTCTGAGGCTCAAGTGCTTGCACGGACGTATGCCATTTGAGCCAGAAAAGAGGCTATAACACATGATGTTATGACTAGTATATTCTATCTTTTTTGTGTAATTGTGTGTGCTTTTATTGACCCAAGGTCAACTCATTCTTACATATGTACTGCTTTAGTAATTGATAAAAATTTGACTGTCGAGTCAACTAAATTTGATATGAAAGTTACTAACCCGTTGGGTCATAATGTTATAATAAATTTGGTGTGTCGTAAGTGTCCACTGAAAGTTCAGGTTTGTGAATTTCCTGCTGATCTTATGCTGCTACCCCTTATGAGTTTGATGTGATTCTGGGCATGGACTGGTTAACTGAACATGACGCAGTGGTTAACTGCAAGCAGAGACGGATTGGTTTAAAATGCCCGACTAGTGAGATAATTACAATTGAGTTCGGTAAATTGAATAGTGATGCTAGAGTGATTTCAACTATTTCTGCATAGAAACTGGTTCGTAAAGGCTGTGAGGCATTCTTAGCTTACATACTTGATACTCTCGGGTCAGGAATAGAATTGAATCAGGCACCGATTGTTAATGAATTTACAGATGTGTTCCTTGAAGAGTTATCGAGTTTGCTGCAAATCAAAGAAGTGGAATTTGGCATTGATTTGATTCCAGACACCATTCTGATATTGATTCCACCATACAGTATAGCATCGGCTGAGTTGAAAGAACTCAAGGCACAGTTGCAAGAGTTACAGGATATGGGATTTATCCGTCTGAGTGTATCACCTTGGAGTGCCCAGTGTTGTTTGTAAAGAAAAAGGACGGCTCGATAAGGATGTGCATAGACTATCGGTAGTTGAACAAGGTTACAATAAAGAATAAGTATATGTTGCCTCGTATTGATGAATTATTTGATCAGTTGAAAGGTGCAATTGTGTTTTCAAAGATAGATCTCTGATCGAGTTACTATCAGATGCGAGTAAAAGATTGTGATGTACCGAAGACTGCTTTCAGGACTCGATATGGGCATTATGAGTTCCTAGTAATGTCGTTTGGGTTGACTAATGAACCGGTAGTGTTTATGGATCTAATGAACAAAGTCTTTCAGCCTCATTTGGATAGATTTGTGGTGGTATTCATTGATAATATACTAATCCACTCTAAGACGGAGGACGATCATACACAATATTTGAAAGAAGTACTGCAGATTTTACGAGAGAAACAATTGTATGCAAAATTCAATAAGTGTGAGTTCTAACTTAGAGAAGTTGGATTTCTTGGGCATATTGTATCTTTGAAAGAAATTCGGGTAGATCCGAGTAAGGTTTCTACTATTCTTAACTAGAAGGTTCCAAAGAATGTTTCTGAGGTACGTAATTTCTTGGGATTGGTAGGCTATTACCGTCTATTTGTTAAAGATTTTTCTATCATAGCCTTGTCGATGACGATGTTACACTAGAAGAATGTTTAGTTTTTCTGGTCAAAAAAGTGTCAGCAGAGTTTTGATCAATTAAAGAATATGTTAACAGAAGTTCCAGATTTGACACAACCAGAGACAGGAAAAAAATTTATCGTTTATAGTGATGCGTCATTGAACGGGTTAGGATGTGTACTGATGCATGCTGGGAAAGTGATAGCGTATGCCTCCAGACAGTTGAAGCCGTATGAGAGAAATTATCCGACTCACGATTTGGAGCCAGCTGTCATTATCTTTGCATTGAAGATTTAGTGACACTATCTATATGGTGAGAGTTGTCATATATTCACAGATCATAAAAGCCTACAGTATCTGATGACTCAAAAAGAATTGAACCTAAGGCAACGTCGATGGTTGGAACTACTGAAAGATTAAGATTTAGTGATTGATTACCATCCAGGAAAAGCTAATATTATCGCCGATGCCCTGAGTCGGAAATCATGGTTTACTTTGAGAATTATGAATGCACATTTATCGCTGATGGGCGACAGATTAGTTGTAGTTGAACTCGGGACGATATTGGTATTTTTATAGCGGATTCGGGAATTACAAAAAGATGATCCGAAGCTTGTAGCCAAGAAGGAGCAAATACAGAATGATCTCATTACTGGATTCACTATTGATAGGGAAGGTATAATGTACTTCCGAGATAGAGTATGTGTTCCTAATGATTTGGATTTAAAACAAGATATTTTGTCAGAAGCTCATAGTAGTACTTATTCCATCCATCCAGGCAGGTGTAAAAATGTATAATGACCCAAAGAAAATTTATTGGTGGCCAGGTATGAAACATGAGATTTCTGAGTTTTTAACTAAATGTCCAATATGCTAGCAAGTGAAAGCAGAGCATCAGGTACCATCTGGATTACTACAATCGATTTCCATTCCTGAGTGAAAGGTAGTTGAGTTGTATGTATTTGAGATTGTACAACTGAACAGGGTGTCAGTGTCTATTATCTCCGACAGGGATTCATGTTTTACCTCGAGATTTTAGGGTAAGCTGCATGAAGCCTTAGGAACCAAGTTAAATTTTAGCACTACATATCATCCGTAGACGGATGGCTAATCCAAGCGGGTAATACATATTAAAGACATGTTACGGTGTTGTATACTTGAATTCGAGGGTAGTTAGGAAAAATATTTATCGTTGGTGGAGTTTGCTTATAATAACAGCTATCAATTCAGTATTAAAATGACATCGTTTGAGGCATTATACGGTAGGAAATGTATAACGCACTTATACTGGACAGAGCTGAGTGAGCCTAAGCTGATTGGGTACAAGAGACGGAAGATAAAGTTCGTGTGATCCGTGATTGTTTAAATGCAGCATCTGACTGGCAGAAGTCATACGCAGATTTGAAGAGGAAGGATATAGAGTTTGCCGTCGGAGATTGAGTCTTTCTGAGAGTTTCACCTTGGAAAAAGGTATTATGGTTTGGCAAAAAGGGAAAGTTGAGTTTGTAGTTTATCGAGCCGTATGAGGTCATCGAGAGAGTTGGTCCTGTAGTTTATAAGCTGGCTTTACCTTCATAACTTGAAAAGATTCACAACATATTCCATGTTTTGATGCTGAGATGGTACAGATCAGATCCTTCTCATGTGATTACACCTTGTGAGGTTGAGATACTGTCGAATTTGTCGTATTCTGAAGAACCAGTTAGAATTTTGGCTCGTGAGGTAAAAGAGTTACGAAACAAAAGAATGCCACTAGTAAAGGTCTTGCGGAATCGTCACGGGTTGAAAGAAGCAACATGGGAAATAGAGGTATCAATGAAATCATAGTATCCCAACCTGTTTACTGATAAGAAATTTCGGGATAAAATTTTCCTTATGGGGAGAGTTGTAACAGCCCGATTTTCAGTGGTGTCGAAAAAAGTGATTTCGTAATCACAAATCCAATAAGTCAAGTCATAAATTTATTGTTTTTATATTTATGATGTCATCAGCATCGTTTTAAATTTTGATTAAGAAATTCTATCGATTAGATAGTTAATTAAGTGAAAAGGATTAAATTGTAAAAGAGGTAAAAATTGAAGTCTTTTAATTAAGGGCAATATAAGCTAATTAAAAGAGATGTTAAGGCACTTAATTGGTAAATATGCCTTTGGGAATATAGGTGGATGGTTTAGCCTCCTAAAATAGTAGAAAATGAAGGAATTTCTTAAGGGTAAAATGGTAATTAGACAAATAATAATTATAAACAAAACTTAAGTTAATTTCATCATCTTCTTCATTGAGAAAGAAGAAAAGAAACCCTAGTTAAGAGCTTCATAGGTTCAGCTAAGCACCAACTACTATTTGGTAGGTATTTTTCACCTGTTTTTAGTAATTTTTATGTTTTTAAGTCCATGTTAGCTTGATTTAACTAACCTAAGGACTAATTTGTGAATCTGTCAAAATGTTATGAAACTTTCCATTATTGAATATGTTTTTTCTTGAAACCTTTTGATGGATTTTTATGTTTAATGTTTGGGTTGGATCTTTTGTAAAGTGATTTTTGTGGAAGTTAAGGTTTAAGGACTAAAGTGTTAAAATGATGAAATTACATGTATTTGTTATGAAATAATTGCTTGTAGGGTGTGGGCATATACCCTTTGATGTTCGACTGGTATAGGTTTAAAAAGAAAATGTTTATTTTGCATGTTTTATGGTTAAGGACTAAATTGAATAAAAGTATAATGTTAGAGGTAAATTTATAAATTTCCCAAAAAGGATGTAAATGTAAGAAATGATTTAAATTTCATGATTTAATGTGAAAATTTAATGACTTGTTGATTTAGATCACGAACGAACGGCAGATCGTGAAAAAGGTAAAATCGCAGAATAATCCTTGGAGTTTCATTTTTGCTACTAAGTTGTCCGGTAAGTTCACGTAACTTTATTATCATTTGATAATGCTAACCTTATTTGTTTTGGTTCTACCCTTGATGATGGAACATGATAGAAGAAGCAGAAGGAATAGCATACTAGCGCGTTTGAGCATACTGGCTCATTTGAGCAATACTGGCTCGTGTGAGCAATATTGACTCATAAGTGCAATACTTATTCGTAAGAGAAATATACTGTACTAAGCTATATTTTTTGGAAGACCCGAAGGGGTATTGGATACATATACGGGAAGAATGGAGAAGATTGTTCACACTCTCTTTTCGTTCAATAATTTATTTCGTAAGTTAATTGTTCAACGAACTTACTATGCTCTCTAAGGTTATTTGTGTATTGTTTACTATTTTGTAGATTCGTTTTACTGTTGAAGATCGGATCCCAAAGAATAATCACACTATCCCGGGAGCTCGTTTGGTAGTCTTTCGTATCACTTGGATTATTTGGCATGTAGTTGGATTGTGACCTTGTTATGTTTTTTTGTGTACGAATCTTAGAATGATTTCAAAAGTGATATTAGCTCGATTGTATATTTGATTTGAAGGCTTGGATTAACATGTTGTAGCCTTGATAGAGTTATTTTGAATGAATATTATATAATGCATATGCCTATGGAATACCTTGTTATAGTTAGAATCAATACTTAGAAGAATTATGTGCATGTTGGAAATCTGCTTACTTGTTTCGGTAATTCTCATGTATGTATCAATAGAAGTGCAGAGTAGGAGAGTCTGACTTGTGTTGTATCAGTAGTAAATTTGAGGTATCGATAGTTCTGTCCATAATAGTATCGGCAGTTTGAGTACTTGTATCGGTAGAAGTTGCAGGGTAAGACTTCTTAGCTCTCTAGAGTTTTTAGTATCAGTAGAAGCATGATGTTGTATCGGTAAAAGTCACCCATGTATCGCTAGAACTACCTCAACTGGTAGTAAATTGCAGCTATTTCTAAAATGTATACTGACTTGACTTCTACCGATACTTGTCCAATAGGTACCGATAGAAGTCTCTCAAAATTGTAGAAGTGACATTTTTGCCCTTGAAGAGTTGTGTTGATATTTAATTGTTATTTTATGTCGTGTTTAATGTAATACTTTACTAAATATTAATAAAGGAAATAAATATTGAAAGTTAACCTGCAATAGATGATCTGAAGGACCCCGGGACCCTAACCGGCTAGGCAACGGGTTTTGGGTGTTACACATCACATACGGAAGTTCAGAACTCATTTCAAATCACAATATAATATTTTATATAGTCCAATTCAATTCATACGAATCCTACGAGCACCCTATGTTCTCCTCACACAACGAATACGGCCTTAACGAAAATTTCAAAATTTAGGCTCTCTGGCCCATGTGGCTCCACACGGTCATATGATTGCCTGTGTGACCCTATCTAAAAAACAGTGAGTTACACGGCCTGGACATACATTCGTGTGATAGCCCGTGTGCCTTACACGGTCTGACATACGTCCGTGTCCCTTGCCCGTGTGTCCTTAATACACAAACAGTAAGTTACACGACCTGAGCACACGCCCATGTGTCATCCCGTGTGAATCCTGCGCCTTATTTTTCCTCACATGATCCACCACACGTTCTTGTTATCAATCGTGTGCCCTAATTGCATTAAACAGTGTTTTACATGGCTTACCACATGGCCATGTGGCTCATATGGTCCACCACACGCCGGTGTTGTTGCCCGTGTGGCATCGACAGCACCATTTTTTATGACCAAAATTTAGTAAAAACAGGGTTTTTAATACCCACCTGTAAAAGATTCGAAGTAGAAGCAATCAAAAGTGATTCCCGAACCTAAAATGGTAAAAAGTAACCAATTAAACAATGATTTACCAACGCTACTCTCGATTAAGCGCACAAGACTGAGTTAAGTCGAAAAGTTTCGACTGTAAAAACCCCAAATCAAAGAACAAAAATAATTACCTTGCACCGAACAGTTGATTCACAAATTATAGACATTGGAGGGAACGTTATCCTCGAAACCTTCTCTTAAAGAATAACAATCGAACAATTCAACAGAGGATTCAACCAAATTGAGTAAAAAACCGATTTAATGAATGAAACTGAAATTGAACAACAGGGCCTACGACGTTAACCTTTTAGTCAAACGATAACAGGCTACGAAACTATCCGATAATGACAACCGTTAAACGATAATTAACAGCAACAATGGAAGGAAATGATAGGGAACAAAAAGAAAAGTAAAAATAAAGAAGAAGAACGTGAAATGGAATGCAGAGACTCGAACACAAGACCAAAAAGTATATATATGCTTAACCATTAAACCACTAAGTTTATTGTTGACATAAGGTTAACGAATAAATAAGTTTAAGTCGATAGTTCACAACTAAGGTTCTAATAAAAGAAAAACAACCTTTCAAAAGACGACTTGGACATCGGATCTCAAGCAACAAATAACACACATAACCATTGAAGTGGACATCTATTTATTGATAGGATTAAACAACAACACAAAAATTTTCGGGGCGTTACAATGAGTAAATATTGAAAACTAAATGTGTTATTATACCAATTGAAAAATGATCATGTCATCACTTTTGTTAACCATTTATCGAAGAGTGACCACAACAAAAATAATCTAAAATGTTAAGTGATGAAATTAAAAATTTTATAATTAGATGACCAAAATAAAAACATACTAATAATTAGTTGACTAATTCTATAGTTTACCTAATAATAAAATATAATTTTGTATAATGTGTTTAATTGCAAACTTTGTCAAAACCAAATAATAATAAATTTATTTGAAAGTAACATACTTACCGGTTGAGAATAGATTTGAAGAATCTTGAATTTAACGTTGTTGTGAAAGATTAAACTATTTTTCCTTAAGACAAAATTGTTTGATACTTGATGCACACAGTTTTAATGCAATTATTTCCCTAAATTTCAACACAGCCACTTTCTTTTTAATCTTTTGAAGTGGATACGAGAATTGCATCCTATTTATAGTGTAAGTGTAACAGTCCGATTCTTGTAGTGTCAGAAACAGCGGTTTCGACGCCACAAATTTGATTAACGAGTTCGTAAATATTATTATCTAATATTTACTGATCAATTATTAGATTAATAGTATGTATTAATGTGATGATTTATGTTGATTGAATTTATGGGTAAGTTCAAGTGGGTTTGAAAAGCAAGGTTTTGGGATCTTATTTTTGTAAATTGAGCCCGTAAATATTTTTGTTAAATATTTACGGAGTTACTATATATGCATATTGAAGTTCGATTCGAAAATTTTAATGATTTGATTTTTAATTTAGTAAAAAGGGTTAAATCATAAAAGTTACAAAAGTTAAATTTCATAAGTTAAAGGATCTAATAACCATGATAAGGGAAATGGGATGACTTAAATGGTAAACCATGTCAATATTTAGTGGCGATAGGTGGAGATATTTTCAATCGTTAATTTGTAATAATATATATATTAGTGGTAGGTATAAGAAAAGAAAAAAAAAGGAAGACTTTGGAATTTCTTTTATTTGTTCTTCAACCTCTCAACCGAAAACCCCCATTGTTGAAACCATGGAGTTCGGCCAAGCTCCTTGCCATGAATGTGCAAGGTTTGAGGTTTGTTCTTTTTATTATTTTTATGTTTTTGTTATTGTTTTAGCTTGATCTAGCTAATCATGGGATTAAATTGTAAAACTGTTAAATGTCATAAATTGTGCCATGGATGAATTTAATATGTTTTTGAAGTTTTATGGTAGATTGTTAAGTTTGGTTGTTAAATGGACATATTTTGTTAAGTATTTTTGTGATGCTTTTAAGGTTTAGGGACTTATTTATGAAAATGGTATAAATCAAGGAAAATATTGTTATTTTTTTTTTTATAAATATGGGTTATTATAAGGATGGGTAGAAATCAACTAGCATGATTTATGGTTAAAAATAGTGAAATTTTAAGTTTCGGGATTAGGGATTAAATTTCATAAAAGATAATATTTTAGGGTAATTTTGTAAATTTTTATTATTAAAGGTTATAAGTTAAATTGGTTACTTTAAATGTTGGAATGAAGTTAATTGAACAAAAATATTTATCTAGATCAATAAACCACTCGACCAGACCCAAATCGCGAAAAAGTCGAAGTAGAGGAATAGTAGTCAAATCGCGTTAGAAGTTGTTACGAATTCAAGGTAAGTTCGTATATTGATGCATTTTCTTTCTGATGATCTCATAAATAATGGGATCTTTTTTGTATGAAATGAATGTGAGAGAAAATTAGTAAACTATTGTCTTATTATATATGTATATTTCGATTGAAATAGGATCCACATAAGGAAAATCACTTGTCATTCGTTGGTTATTAAGGGCATCTCGAAAACGTCCGGATCGAAATATGGCTTTCAAATTAAGTTCCGAATTAGTGGATGATGCCAAAAAGAGTGGCGATGCCATACGTAAAAAAGAAGAGACTCATAGAATGGCAGAGGCAAATAGAGTTTTTGCACATTTTTGTTAATCCATGAACTAAAACTAATAAAAATCCCTCAAATGACTAAATATCGATACTAGAGTATCCCGTAGTAATGAATGCGCATGTGATTTGGGATAGAGTAATATTATTTGTTCTATCTATGTAAGACAAAAAAAACTCCACCTTGAAACTTCTAATTAAGATATGAATACACTACACCGGTTGCACAAAAAAATGAGTTTTGCACCTATGTAAGTAAAATCCGAAAAAGGTTTTATAAGATTAAATATGGTTATGAATTTTAGTAGAAAAATGTCAAGGAAAGATGAACCGAAACTATTTTGTCTCTCCATATATGGCACACCACTTATTATCAGGCTTGTATGTTGGTACCAAGCTTTACCTTTATTATTATTATTATTATTATTATTATTATTATTATTATTTACTTCAGCATTTAACTAAGTTGATAAACACTGCTTATATATTTTCAAGATGCTGTCCACTTAGGTTTATTTTGGAAATAATCAAGGTTGCGTTTTGGTGCATAGTCTAATTAAATCAGTCACCTAAATTATAGTTGTTTAAAGTAAATTTGAGGAATGGTTGGATGGTATCTTAGAGATTTACATTCGTATGTTACAAATTAGGCAATGGAGTTCAAATATTGTGTCTCTTATGACATTTTTTTTGAATCAGCACATTTCATTATCTATATCCAAAAAGCCACATGTTCTGTAAGAAGCTTGTATGATTTGATAAAAGTTATCTAATTAAAATAATCATTATCAAACCAACATGTTCTTAGGCAGAGACATATATCACATAAAAAAATAACTTTGCTGTGGATAATTAGTTAGAGCATGAGGTCTTGCATTTGTTGCGGATTCTCCACAGCTCGTGTGAGATTTACATGATACGGGTGCTGGTCTTGGATGTCCTACCAATGGCTGAGGCCCTGCATTTGTTGCGGATTTTCCACAGCTCATGTGAGCAGCATCGTGTAGCTAACATCTCGACTCATAGCTCATGTGAGGTAGCTCATTTCACAGCTCGTGTGAGCATTACATGATACGGGTGCTGGTCTTGGATGTCCTATCAATGGCTGAGGTCCTGCATTTGTTGCGGATTCTCCACAGCTCGTGTGATCTGCATCGTGTAGCTAACATCCCGACCCACAGCTCGTGTGAGCAAGCCCATTTCACAGCTCGTGTGAGCATTACATGATACGGGTACTGGTCTTGGATGTCCTACCGATAGCTGAGGTCTTGCATTCGTTGTGGATTCTCCACAGCTCGTGTGAGCAGCATCGTGTAACTAACATCCCGACCCACAGCTCGTGTGAGCATACATGATTACAGTCACAGCTCGTGTGAGCATCTTCTCGAGTATCCGATGTCATTCATTTGATTCAACGAGTGAAAAAGAGTTAAACAAAGGTATACGTATATGAAAGGTTATATAATTTATACATGTGAGTTGAATATACCGGTATGAACACTTGAAAGGGAAAAGTGATGCTTATTTATTACGTGATGTGTAGAGTGTGTATACGACATGTTAATATTACATGTTCTATGACATGTTGGAAATTGTATATTTCATTGTTGCACATACTAATTTTTGTGACGTTGTGTTGTAGAGAAAAGAAGTGTAAGTACAAGATCTAATGATTTTCTGTAAGTGTTATATATGTATAGGAAATGGTAAAATGAAACAGTTATATGAAATGGTTATAAGTAATGGTGATAGGGAATGATTTCATGAATTGGTCATGTGAAAATATATATATGATTTGAGACAATGGATATAAATATTTGAAATGAAATGTGAGTGTTAAATGCAAATATGATGGTTGGTTTATATACCAAATGCGTTTTTCATGTATAAGTTTGATATCAAGATAAAGTATACGTTTTACATACGAACTCACTAACCTTATGAGATTTGTGGTGTATAGGTAATTAACGAACTCATGATCATGATATTGATTATCTTGAAAAATATTTTAAATTACATCCTTTACGGTAAGTTAAAGTTTAAGTTTATTACGAATTTACTGAGCTTTAAACAAGTTTCCTTCATTTGGTATTTTATTCCTTACAGATCGTCGGATTTAAGCTGTCGATTAGATTGCTTTTGGAGATCACACTATTTGGTAACTAATTGTTTACTTTGGTCTAGTTATAAGTGGCATGTAATTAGGATGTTGAATATATATGTTATAAGCATAGTGGATATGTTTTATTTTATTGGAAGTTTGAGATGTATATATTGATGTATATCTTAAGTAGTTTTGGTTATTGAGCTACTTGTTTCGATAGTCTGATCTTGTGTATCGGTAGAAGTCGCAAGGCAAAATCTACCTTGCTCTTTGGAATCTGTTGTACTGGTAGAAGTATAAATTGTATCGATAGTACCTATACTTGTATCGGTAGAACTTCCAGTTCTACCGGTAGGAAACTACAGTTTTTTTCAATGCTTACTGACTTGACTTCTACTGATACGTACCCATTCAGGTACTAGTAGAAGTCCATCAGGATTTTCAAAATGTCGTTTTAGATCGAATCAAATAAAAGTGATTTCAAAACTCGAATTTTCTCACATGTTTATTTATATGACAATGTTTAATAACAAGAAATGGGATTTTTAATGGGTGTGAAGTGTAAATTCATAGTTGTAATGTCCCATTACTTGGGTCTAACGATCGGATCGGGTAAGGGGTGTTACAGTAAGAATGAAAGAAATAGTAAAGGGAGCATTCCATGTGTTGGCTTGATAGTTAGGGTGTTCATCACTTCAAGTGTAATTTAAGTTTGAGTCGACTAATCGCCTTGCTGTTAAGACTTTACCCTCATTTTATAATTCCCTAAAAAAAATAATGAAAGAAAAGATTTAATCAACATTCTTCCACGATAAAACTTGATGAATGAAATAAATCAAAATTTAAGTTTATTTTGATTTAAAGTATGAGACAAATTGTTTCATTTAAATCTTTTTGTAATTCAATTGATTTAATAATCATTAAACTTACAAAATAAATCCCTTACTTTAACAAAACGTTAATGTTACACGAAAGTTAATACAACACTTAATTAATAAGTTTTTTTAATAACAAAAAATAAAATTAATTTTTAAATTAATCTTTTAAAATTTGGATTCAGAAAATATAAAAATAAAATATTTAAAATATTTTAATATAAAATATACAATATTTTATTCAAAATATAATTTAATATAAAAATAATTATATTAACAATATTATTAAATTATATTTAATAATAATTATATTAAAAATATTAAATTATTTATTATTATTTTTATTAAATATGATTAATTTAATAATCATCTACCTAATAAAATTTTGATAAGGGTATTCTGATCATTTTAGTTTTTTTTTTAATACTATTACATTCAACCAAACACAAAAATACTATTACAATTCTATTTCATTACATTCAACCAAACAATTAAATTACTGATTATAACTTTATTAATCCATTATAGTCTTATTCAATTCCAATAAACCAAACATGCGATAAGTGATTTTTCATTAAAAATATTATACTTATACCCCCACTCAAAAACAGAGTCAAGAGAATTATTAATAACACAACTCATTCTTATTTTTCAACAGTTAGCACTTTTGTTTTTCACAATAAAAATAGGCAAGAAATAAAAAAATTTCAAAGTGCTAATATAATTTCAATAAGACTAAGTTTTTCTTTTGAATCTAAATTTTGAAATTTTTAGTCAATTAAATAAGGTTATCATCATAATACTTTTTTTTAATGTCGTTTAAAGGCTTTAAGCCCATTCCTCTCGATAAACTATACATAAGTTCTCTTGTTAAAAACTTGGTTAATGAATCCATAATATTTTCTTTCGATTTTACATACTCAATCAAAATTACTCTATTTAAGAGAATGTTTAATGGCATTATGTCTGGGACAAATATATCTAAAATTACCACTATATATATGCTAGTTTGAGTCCTTCCAATCGTTAACCGCCTATCACAATAGATACAAATAGCTAACACGGACTTTGGCCAACATGAAATATCATCTACTCTTTATTATGATATTTTTATGAGGGAGAGTTCTTTGTTATGATATATAGAAGTAATGTTTTAGAGAAAAAAATTAATACATACTTTAATGTTTGACAAGTGACACCATATTTTAAATATGAAAAAATGTTTTATATTTCAAAATGTTTGAATATTATTTTACTTTTATTTTTTCAATCATAATATTTATATTACTTTTTTAATATAAAAGTAAAAAAATTATATTATTTTACTTTTATCTTTTCCATCATAATATTTTTAAGAGGTTACAATTTTTTTATAAATAAGGAATAAATTTCAAAATTATACATGAATTTTAATTTAATGTGTAATTGTATACATAAACTTTAATTTGGTGCAATTATACACGTGAAACTCTAATTGTGATTCATATGCATACTTGAAAATTTAAATTTGATTTAATTATACAAATTAAAAAAATAAATACATTAATCTATTTTTATATTGGATAAATATAATTATTTATGTATGCAATATATAAACATAAAATGATGTTATATCAATAATTGTGTTAATAATATACAAAAATTGGATCAAATCAAAATTTTATGTATAAAATTACACAAAATCAAAATTTATGTATACAATTGCACGTTAAACCATAATTCATGTATAATTTTGAGATTTATCCCTATAAATAAACATAATATATTTTAATTGATACATAATACCAAATTCATGCCAAGATAATAAACTAATTTTAGGAAACTTTTAATTATCATTATTAGACTATAAAATTCTTGACAACAAAAAAATTATTTTAATACAAGAAGTTTATATATTATTTTCGATATTAATACATGGACAGGGATCCGCTTACACTGATGTAAAATTTAAGTGGTCTTACACCATTTCTTTAACTTTTTATACTATTAATATTTTAACAATCTTACCATCACATTTCATGCTTCAATTATGCAAATTATGCAGCTAAGTTTGTCATAAATTGAAAATTTTTAACTATTCGTTTTATGTAAAAAAAAAATCTTTTAATCGTTATATATATATATATATTAATGTAAATAATATTTTAGATTGAGATGATAAATATATCGAATCAATTCAAAAATTTACGTGCATGACAAATATACAATTATCTTAATAAATTTAATAAATAAATTGTTAAAATATTAATCGTATAAAAAATTACGAAAGTATGTAAAATTAAAATTTTATATCGATGTAAGTAAATAATTTTTTAATACAATGTAAATTATTTAAATTAAAATATTTTAAATTATGTCGTTTGATGTTAGATGAAACTAAGCTAAGTCTTATTCATAACTCGATCTTGTTCATAATGCCTTTGATTTTTTTTTCTTAATATTAACCCGTTATGCTTTTTATATTTTTAAATAAATTTAATAATTAAAATCAAATAACTTGGATTTTTAGGTATTTTCAATAATTTTTCATGTTCAATTCTATATATTAACTCCTTTAAATAGTACTTTTGGCTCCAGTGCTTTTTATTTATTTCATGGTTAAAATGTGTTATAACTCTTTGTAATTTTGAAAATTTAGAATTTAATTTTTATATTTTTATTTTTATGAATTTAGTCTATTTACTTTTCAGATCTTAAAAATGTCAAATCCAATCGTTAATACTATTGAATTTATTGATGTGATATTTTGAAATAAAAAATACTCATTTGTTTGCCATGTAATTAAAAAAATGATGTTGTAATGAACTTGAATTTAACCAAAAAATAATATTATTAAAGTTGGACTTGAATTTTGAAATCTGAAGAATGAAGAGACTAAATTTCTAGAAATAAAATATAGGGATTAAATTTCAAATTCTTGAAAAGCACACGAACTAATATATATTATCTTTTTCATATATATATATTATGTTTGAGTTATTTTTTAAGTAAATTATATATCTTTCTTCTCTTGACTAGGTGTAAATGAATTGGACTCAAACGAACAAGGTTATATTCATGTTCGTTTGTTTATTTTTGAAATTGTTTATGTTCGATTCATGTTTGTTTAAATTTTTAATATCATGTTCAAACTTGGATCGTTTATTATTTAGTGTTTTTGGACTCGATTCGTTTAGCGTTCACGAGCATGTTTGTTTATATGTTTGCGAACATATTCGTTTATGTTTCAATCGAGTAAAGCATTTTGAGCATACTGCCCATAACTAGTGATTGCAAATATAATATATATTTCCTATATTAATAAGTTGAAATTCAAAAATAAAAATAGAGCGAGATATTATTTTAATATTTTTATAAGAAAATATCATTAATAAATAAACGAGTTATAAATGAGTCAATAAACGAGCTTATAAACGAGTTTTTAAACGAGTTTGTTCGTGAACATAAACGTACAGAACACACCTCTTTTCGTGTTCATTCGTTTATTAAACGACCATAAAAATTTTTGTTCATATTCGTTTATTTAACTTAATAAAAGAACATAAACAAACGTTAAACGAACAGGTCGTTCATATACACCCCTACCCTTAACCCCTTCCCTAGGTTCAAGCGAAAGTCAAATTGCATATATTCCAGCTTTCTAATTTGAATTTAAGGATATTAACTACTTATTGAACTACGGATCTTATTAGCTTAACGTGGATTAATTTCCTACCTTAAAGAGTTCTATAATAGTGATTATGTTTCAAAGAATTTAACATTTATCATCTATTTTCATATAAATAATAATTTAAGTTTCAAAGATGCTCAGAAGAAAAACAAAGGGTTATAGTGATTATGTTCTATACTAGTTGCTTTGGTCGAGTGATAGTATGTTATAGATTTACCGTCAAGAATAAGAGCATCTCTAGGGTTATGTTTTAAACTTTCGCAAAAGCTATACTACTAGTACACATTTGCCCGTCCAAAACTTTTAGATGCTCTTTGTTTTGTTTCTATAGGCCTACGCGTTTGCACGTTTAATGGAGTTCATCCTATTCCCATATTGTATTTTTTTTATAGCCTAAAGCACCACAGGGAAAGGTGGGGAGACATGGTATAAATTTGAGAAGCCTTCAAACACTGGGTGGGTAGCAAGAAAGCAAGCAAAATAGTGACAAGACTTTGAGGGCTTTGATTATTAGAAATGGCAATTAAAACTCGAAGCTATTCTGTCGATGGCAAACGTGTAATGACAGTTGATGAGTTCAAGAGATGGTTAAAGAAATTTGACGAAGATAAAGATGGAAAGATAAGCGTAGATGAGCTTGCTGATGCTATACGAGTCTCGGGTGGATGGTTTGCTAGGAGGAAGAGCAAATACGGCATACAATCTGTGGATGCCAATGGCAATTGCTTTGTTGATGACAATGAGATCAAAAACCTTGCCCAGTTTGCAGAAGAACACTTCAATGTGAGGATTCTGCATTTGTAAAGTGTTGATTTTAGCCAACACTACACCCCTTCGTTCATAGTTTACAAGTTGAACACTCGCAGCTTTTTGTAAGAAATGGCACCAAGTACACCTTTTCCTATGTTACGAATATAAATATTTGTTGGATATGATGGTAAGATTTGTCTGTACATAAGATGAAGAAATGAATCTGAATACTTTTCAGTTATATATGTATACATATTTGAGTTAATAACAAATGAATCGAATTTTTAAGTCATATTGATATTGTAATAGGCTCAATTTAATCGGGCCGTTCCAAAACCAAACAAATTTTAAATTTACAATGTCCAATTATAAATTTTAAACCCAAATTACAAACTCACAAGCACGAAAGATCTCAATTAAACCCAAACACTAAAACCCAACAAATCCAATTTTACAAAAAAAAATTCAAACCCTAACTCCTAAACAACTTGTGCCGCCACTGCTACCTTGTTCACTTGGGTGCTGCCACGTCAATTTCCACTACTAACACCACCCCCACTTGCCACCATGTCAGATCTTCCATCAACCACCCCCACTCTTCGGACTTGCACACGCAAAGAAAAAGAAACACGCAAAGACAGAAAACAAATAGCAAAAAACAAATGTAATGATTTGAATTTTGGCTATATAAAACCACAAAAAAATCAATTGTGATGTTCTTCTTCCTCTTCGATTTTCTACGAAGAACGGACACTTCAAATTCTAAATACAAAGAATCAATTTCTTTTAAGTATATTTCAGAGTACATATTTCTATTCCATTTTTTATATTTCGAAAGCAAAACAATAAAAAAGAATTAGTTTTTTTTTCTCTTCGATTTTCAAAGGCTTCAAAATCAGATTTGAAATATCTAACCTCTGATCTAGATTTATTTTAAGGAAAAAGGGGGAAGTGAAACATTTTTTTAAAAAACTAAGTAAAAATGACTTTTTTTTGTTAATTTTTTACTTATAAAGCCTTGTAAAACGACGTAATTTTGGAGAGAAAGATTTAAGTGCCAAAATGACACCGTTTTGAGTTATACCGAATTTGACTCGAACCCATCTTGAGGATCTGCGTGTTTTCAAGGTTAGGCTATTTACTGCCCTGGTCTTTCCGTTTTTGGCTATGGTTGCAATTTCGTCCAATTGTTTTATTATTTATTTTTAATTGTTCCCTTTAATTTTAATTTGTTTGCGAATTAATCCTTTGACACATCATTGACTCTTCTTGCGAATTAATTACCAAACTGGTCCCTATATTTTTATATTATGCTGATTTAATCCTTCATTTTTTATTTTTTTTTGCAATTTAGATCTTTAATTTTTTTTGTTACGATTCGGTCCTTTTCCTTTTTTATTATTGTTTACTTTGTATTTATTTTACATTTTTCTTTCATTTCAGTTTATTATTTTATTTCCCTTATTTTCCTTATTTTCCTTATTTACTATTTGTTTGTTGACATTTACATTTTCGCTGCTTTCAACTCTTTTCAATTTTTAATTTAGTTCTCCGTCACTTCCCTTTTAATTTATATTTTAAATTTTGTTGTAATTACAGTTTAGTTCGTTCTATAATTCTTAATTTTTCTATTTTCATTCTATTTATTTTATCACCTATTTTCAGCATTTATTTATTTTTATTTATGTATCGTTGTTTTTTTCTATTACACATAATTCCATTCATTTTATGTCAAGCTATCACTTATATTGCATCTATGATATTCATATTTATTCATTGTTACTCATTTATTTATCTTATCATTTATTTTGTTTTGATTAGTATAATATTGTTCTATTATTCATGTGTTTATTCATTTTGACTTTGTTGATCGTTTTTTAAATCTAGTTGTACTTTATTCTACCATGATCAAGATTATCTCTATGTGTTGCTTTTAATATTCTGATTTAACATTTATATTTATCATTATAGTCATATTTTTATGTCTACTATTATTATTTTATTTTTTATTCTTTATATTATCATCGTTTTATGCTATCAAATATATTACTTTGTATTATTTTTTTTACTGTTTGTTATATATTTCCATTTCGTCATTACCATATTATATATGCCTGTTCACAGGTGATAAATCAATTGCCTAATATTTTCATGAAAAATTAAAAATCAAGGTAATATCCCTTTGTTTCAGAATTGGAAAAATTGTGCCTTAACTTATTAGGCACGATTTTTCTTCAAACCGAAATAATCGAATACCCTTTTAAAAGGTTTGAAATTGGCAACGAAGCAATGCTCGTTATTTTTTAATCTCGAAATGTTATGTCCTAACTCATTGGACGTGACTTCCTTCCTCGATCTTTTCGAAATAATGAGACTTTCTCACAAAATTCGATTTCCTTCTTAAATGTATACATCGAATTAATCATGCATACAAGGATCGTATTTTAAACTTCACTCGAGATTTCAAATTTTTTTACAATCAAGATCGGATAATAATCAATATGGTACCAATTTTGGGCGTGTGAGGGTGCTAATCCACACGTAACCGACTCCCGAACTCGTTTTCTGGATTTCAACGACCAAAATATTTTTCAAAACGGATTTAAAACGTTTTGTGATGATTCAATTACACCAAATAAAAAAGATTGGTGGGGGCTCCATATTTTGATTTTAAAAATATTTTTGACACTGTTTTCCTTTTCGTTTCAAAAACGTTTCGACAGATATTGTGAAATGTATATATTCCATCAATAAAGATCATATAACTTGAAAAAACATATATAGAGAACCGGATCGAAACGAATTATGCTTATCTAATTCCTTAGATCAAGAAAGTTGCATTGCATTATATCGTTGAAGACTTAGTTGTCAACCATCTTTGTTTCCATTGATTGTTATTATTATATTTTATTAAACTTATTCCATTATTGTGTAATAGGGATTGAGATAAATCTTCTTTATATCAGCAAGCCTCAAAATATTCTATATAATTGATTAAATTGATATAACCTTATTGCCTATACAATATCTATATTACCTTTAGATTTATTATTTATAAAAGAAAAAAATGTAAATCATTATAATATTTTACACAAACTTTCTATTTTACTTTAATTAATAAACTTAAAAGTGTTTGATTATTTTACTTTTACTTTTATTTTTACTTTTTCAATCATAATATTTATATTACTTTTTTAATATAAAAGTAAATTTATTTATATATTTTACTTTATTTTATCATAATATTTTTAAAAGATTAGAATTTTCATAACATATTTTTTATAAATAAACATAGTATATTTTAATTAATACATAATATCAAATTCATTGCACAAGATAATAAACTATTATAAACTAATTTTAGGAAAATTTTAATTATCATTATTAGACTATAAAATTCTTGAAAAAAAAAATTATTTTATTAGAACAAGTTTATATATTAATTTCAATAATAATACATCGGGAAGAATCCACTTACACCGATATAAAATTTAAGTAGTTTTACAATATTTTTAAATTTTTATGCGATTAATATTTTAACAATCTTACCATCACATTTCATGCTTCAATCATGCATATTATGCATGCCAAGTTTGGTATATATTAAAAATTTTAACTATTTGCTTTATGTAAAAAACTTTTAACCGTTAAATATATATTAATATAGAAACTATTTTAGATTGAGATGATAAATATATTATATCGATTCAAAAACTTACGTGCATAAAAAATATAAATATCTTAATAAATTCAGCAGTTAAAATATTAATCGTATAAAATGTTACGAGAGCGTGTAAAATAAAAAATTTACATCAGTATAAGTGAATTTTTAATACAATATAAATTATTTAAATTAAAATATTTTAAATTAAGTTATTTGATGTTAGATGAAAGTAAGGGTGAGTTTGGATGGGCGGTGTGTTTAATTTTATGTTAAAATATTTTATAAGTCTTTGTAATTTCGAAATTTTGGAATTTAGTTTCTATATTTTTATTTTTAGGAGTTTAATTTTTTTTTATTTTTTTAGATTTCAAAAAATTCAAATCCAGCTGTTAATATTATTAAATTTGTTGGTGTGATATTTTAAAATAAAAAGAATACTCATTTATTTGTCATGTAATTAAAAAATGACAGTTATAATGAAGTTGAATTTAACCAAATAATAATAATAGTATTAAAGTTGAACTTGAATTTTGAAATCTAAAAAATAAAGACACTAAACTTTTAAAAATAAAAATACAGAAATTGAATTTCAAATTTTCGAAAACTACGGTGATATATTATGTTTGGGTTACTTTATAAGTAAAGTATATATCTTTCTTCCCTTAACCTCCTTCCCTAGGTTCATGTGAAAGTGAAATTGCATATATTCGCTACGGATCTTTTTAGATTAACGTGAATTAATTTCACATTTATCATTCACTTTCATATAAATAATAATTTAAGTTTCAAAGATGCTCCCAGAAAACAAAGGGTTATGTTTTATTAATTTCACATGGATTATAGTGATTATGTTCTATAATAGTTGATTTGGTTATGTGCCGTCAAGAATAAGAACATCTCCATGGCTATTAAACTTTGTATCATGATAAGAGAACGAGTTCCAGCTGAATGAAATGCAGATGAAGATGATTCTATCATCAAAGAACTCCCACTCGTACATAGGTGGATTGACAAAAAGTTTGTTTTTAATTTTGAGTTTTATTCCTTACCCTTCATTAAAAAAAACCCGAATATTTTTCTCTTTCTGATCTTTATCATTCTTAAAATTTTTTTATAGAGTGTTCTTTGTTGAAGAGAAAAAACATTGCAAACAAGTGAAACGGAATGTACGAGATGAAAATGGAGAGAAAGAGTAGAGCAGATGTTATAACCTTAAGTTTGTTGGAAATTTATAGATTACAAATTAGTTATTCATTAACGCTATTCAAATTAAAAGTGATGATTTATTGTTGGAGCTCAATTTTGCCCGGGCTCAACTCAAAACTCAAAATAAACCAAAAAAATAAATAAATTTTTAAATTTAAATTTATTTTAAATTTAAAAATGTCTAAAATACAAGTTCAAAACTCAAAATTACAAACCAAGTCTTAAACCCAACCCTAAAAGCCCAATAAGTCCAATTTTACAAAAAATATCAGAAACCCTAGCAACTTGTTGCTGTCATCTCCATCCTATCCGCCCAGGTGCTGCCACGTCAGCAAGGGCAACCCACCATCTGCCACCGTCGAAGACTCCCACCACCGCCACTGCCAAACCTATAAGGAAGAAATGATAGCAATTTAATTGTAAGAAACAGAATATAATGATTGTAAACAAGGCTATAAAGCCGAATTCAAAATAGATTGCAATGGTTACCTTGGAGCATTTTGAAATCAATACACAGGCATTCGAAATACAGATAACCGAAGCATTCAAAAATCAATAGAAGCTTACGAAGCAATTAATATCAGAAGTCAAAGTAGATACCAAGCATTCACATATTCAGTATTATCAAAGTATATATTTTAAATGCATATTAATTATTAATATATTTCATTTAATGACCATTTATTTTCTTAAAACTATTCGAAACGTTCTAATATATATTAACATATTTATTTACGTTATCATTATTATCATTTATTATTATTTATTTAAAAAACGTTTCAAATAATAAACAAAATAAAAAAATTTCGAAGGGTCGTACCTGAGTCAAGATCTCCGCCGCCGTGGTTGTGATCGGAGTCTCTCCGAGCCTGTTTATGTTCGTGAGAGACCCCAATTCTCGGATGCTTGCAAACAAAAATATAAGTGTTAAAAATAGAAAACAAAAATAACAGGTTTAAAAAAAGGAAAAATACAAAAAAAAAGGTCATCAAACATTTTCCTTTTTTTTTAGATCCGAAGATATCTAGTGTAGCTTTAGATCGATTCTTCTAAAATAAAAATTAAAAAAATACAAAAATACAAAACAGATTTTATAAAAAAAAAAGGAAAAAATCAAAAGGTTTTAATGTTTTTTGGGGTTTTCTTCAAAGATCTAGGCTCGATCTATCGATTCGAGTCTAGATTTGAGTTTTACAAACAAAATTAAAAAAGAGAAATTTTTTTACCTTGGAGCCGCCGTACATGGCGACAGACGTCGGTGGCAACTGGCGACGGCGGACTGTGAGCCAACGACCGGAGCTTGACCGACATTTCTTTTGCTTCAGAGAGTTCTGAGAGAGTGAGAGAAGGTTTTTTTTTAAGGAGGGAAAGAATGATTTTTTTCAGAAAATATAGTCTTTTATAGGCTTGGAAAACGACATCATTTTGGAGAGGCCAGACCACGGCCAAAACGGCGTCGTTCAGACGACCCGACCCTCGACCCGATCCAAACTCATTTAAGGTTCTCGTGTTTTTGACCAAGGGGATATTTATTCCCCTGGTCCTTTTATTTTTTTAATTTTTACAGTTTCGTCCTTTTAGTATTTTTAATTTATTTTGAATTTACCCAGAAATTTTAATTGTTTTACAAATTAATCCCTTGACATTTAGAGGCCCTGGAAGCTTCCACGTGTCCCAATTTTTTGGTTAATTACACATTAAGCCCGTATTTTCTTTAAAAATTATCTTTTGACTCTTAAACTTTTTAAAATTACATTTAACCCCTAAACTTTTCCAAAATTGCATTTTAACCCCTAAACTCTTCTAAAATTACATTTTAACCCCGAGTTCTCCAAAACTTCATTTTTGACACCGTTTTTTATCTTTCTTTTTCTTCGATTTTTTCGTACATAACACTTAATTATTATTCTTCGTATTTTTAATTAATCCTGTGATTTTCTCATTAATTTTGATTTATGATTCTTTTGTATTTCGTATTTTATCTTTTGCTTTATTTTTGCATCTACTTATCTGCTTAATTGTTCTATTTAATTTTGTCAATAAATTGCATATTCGTATTTAATTTACGCACTCATCTTTAAATTAAAATTGTTTCTATCTCGAAAAATATATATACAAATAATTTTAAAATCGATGCAATATTCCTTTATTTCGGATTTTGAAAAATTGTGCCTTAACTTATTAAGCGAATTTTTTCTTCAAATCGGAATAATCGAATACCCTTTTAAAGGTTTGAAATTGGCAATGAAGGAATGCTCGTTATTTTCGGATCTCGAAATGTTATGTCCTAACTCACTGGACGTGACTTCCTCGATCATTTCGAAATAACGAGACTACCTAACGAAATTCGATTTCCTTCTTAAACGTGTACATCAAATAAATCATACATTTAAGGATCGTATTTTAAATTTCACTCGAGTTTTCAAAATTTTAACAATCAAGACCGGAAAATAATCGACGTGATACCAATTTTGGGCATGTGAGGGTGCTAATCCTTCCTCACACGTAACCGACTCTCGAACCCGTTTTCTGGATTTCGAAGACCAAAATGCTTTTTAAAGCGGATTTAAAACGTTTTATGGAGATCCAATCACACCAAATAAAAAGGATTGGTGGCAACTCCTATTTTTCAATCATTAAAAATATTTTCGAGACTGATTTTCTTTTTTTTTCTTGGCAGGTCCACTGGGGACTTTAAAAATAAAATAGAGTCAGGCCAAAAGTCAACTATTTTTGAGTCTTTTTTTTTAAATTTTTAAACACTCAGTTTAATTTACTATACGATCCTTTGCATTTTTTGTGTGATGCCATGATAATATTGTGTTGATCTTGCTAGTATAAGCTTGCATTCATGTGCATCTGTTACTACACCCTTTAAGTGGAAGTGAGAAGCTACTCCTTCGTAAGGTCTTTACCTCCGTGCAGGATAGTGAATCGCTTTCGGGATTACATTCGTACCTATGTTCTCGTGAAGTTTTCACTTCCGTGCAAACATACGAGAAATGTGTCCCTCTAAACCGAACTCATTCGTATGAGCTTGTAATGGGTGAGGATCGAGGAATCTGCTGGTTTTGGTACCCTTTTACTCTAGAGACTAAACCACATATAATGAGCCATAAGTACTTACCTTAGATAAAGTTATACCGAACCTTTTAGCAGTTATCCAAGACGAGTGCTTAGGTTCTTTGTTCTATATCTTTATTGTTGTTATGGAAATTTAACTAACTTTCTCTACTTTGTCCTTTTACTCGCATTACATTATCATAGTAGGAAAGGTATTGATTCGAACTCAATTACTGATAAGAGGATTGATCATGGAGAACAAGTATCTTGATAAGGTGGTGGATAACATGGTTGTGTGTATGTGGTCGGAGGAAAATCAACACCAGAAGGGTGATAGCTTAGTAGAAGGGCATGAATCTGACTTTTGGGATTACACCAAAATTAGTACAGCTCAGAACAGTGTGCAAGAGTTGAAAGATATATGGGACCAATGGGATAATGACATGAAGCAAACCTTTTACCCCTAGTACGGGGATTTACCATACTTACTCGAGGTGAAAGTAGATAAGTGCCTCTTCCGAGCTTTGGCACAGCATTGGAACCCGACCTACAGTTGCTTCACTTTTGGGAATGTAGACATGACACCTACAATAGAGGAATACATTACTTTACTCCGTTGTCTGAAGATCTTGGCTGATAAAGCTTACTCAAGAGCTCCTAGTGTCCCGAATTTTATGAAGAGATTAACAAACATCACTGGCATGAGTGAGCAATGGGTCGCAGCTCGGGTTAAGGTGAAAGGCGACAATAAATGCATTACGTGGAAAAGTTTGCGAGACTTGATCTTGGCCCACCCAGATGCAAGAAAAAGATTGACATCCTAGCTCTAAATATATACAGTTTAGTCATTTTTCCCAAGGTTTTGAGACACATAGAATATGCGGTTACAGATTTATTTGATAGGATGAATAAAAAGGTTACACTAGTCCTGGTAATATTGGCTGAAACTTTCAGATCGTTAAATACGTGTAAAAAAGGAGGAGAGGGACGATTCATCGACTGCACACCATTGTTGATAGTTTGGTTCCACAGTCACTTTTGAAAAATAGAGAAAGTCTCTTATCAGTACTTTTCCAAAGATTATTCTCCTTTGAAAGAGTTCGTAGCTACGCAAAGACAAGGAAACTTCTCGAAGGAAAAATGGATGGCAATACTTCAAAGTCTCCGAGACGAGGACATAGAATGACAAGCACCATAGTTTGTTTTTGATGAAATCCTATATCGATGTAGAAACTTCGACTGGGTTCCATTAGTCGAAATTTGGGGAGCGGTAGGTTACGCACCTTTATTAGTTTCAAGATAGTACAGGTCGAGACAATTCATACTAGTAACCCAAAGATTAGCCCAGTGTGAATTTGCATATGGAGGAGAGAATAATAAGAAGAGGATTCGAGAGATCTCGAATCCATGGAACCAAGTTCAGAGGATGAAAGTGTTTGGCACGAACCCCATGACAACTATAGAATATGATTCGTGGAGGAATAGAAGGATCAATGATAACATTCCTGTACCAAACCCAAAAGTTGTTCGCTCGATTGAGGAGCACTTGCAGGCTGTCCCGATAGAACTGGAACTTATCAAACAAGATTTTGAGAGAAAGAATTCTGAAATGGAAAAAATGATAGAAAATTTTGAAGAAGAAAAGGTATTCTTGGGATTAGATGTTGATGTTCAGAAGTTAGAAGCAAAAAAATTGAGAAAAGCGAAAAACAAGGCCGAAGAAGATCTCGATATACTAAAGAAAGACTACAAGAAACTTTATTTGTCGATGAGGACTGTTAGTTTCGGTAAAACGTCAGAACATTGGCAACGAGAAATCCGTGAAGAAAAGAATAGAATGAATCAGTGAAAGAACAAGTTTCAAGATGCCCAGGTTTAGGAAAATGCCATGAAAAGTACCTTGTTGGAAAGTCAAGCCGAGATAACTGAGTTAAAAGCCCGAATAAAAGAGTTAGAGGAATCCTTATTTAGACATCGTAGTCGAAACTCGATGGTAGAACTGAAAGAAAATCGAGTCAAGATCGAGAGGTTGAATAAGAGGGTGGAAAAATTAGAAGCCTCGTTGCAGAATAGTGAGATACGAACCGAGATTCTTGAGAGGATAATGGAAACAAATGAATTGCATCTTCAGCATACTCGGAGATAGGTTCAAGATAGAGATTATGTTATGGGCGAAGCTCTGAATCAAATGCGGGGAGTAATTGACCACTTGCAAACACTAGCAGTCGAAGCCGATATGTTAAGTGTGCAGTATGAGACAAAGTCAGATCGGGGTTAAAAATTAGCTGGACTTCTCAAGAAAATCAAAATTCTAAGCATTAAGGCAAAACTGTTTATGTAAATCTGCTTTATGTCAAGAGACTTGTTATCTAGTGAAGTTTTCTAATAGAATTGAATTTTAAGTCAGTACCTTTCTTTTGCATACATGCACACATAAACATCGCATTTCATTAACATGCATTTAATTCCGTGAAATATCTCTGATTAATTAATTAATTTAAATTAAAACAATCACATCAGTAATCATTGAAAATCCACACCATTATAATACTCGTAAAAAAACCAAAGTCATGGAGCAAAGGCTAGAAAGACTTGAGCAAAACCAAAGAGAGATGCAAGAACAAATGCAAGAACAGTTACAAGAACAAATGACAAGAATGTATAGGGATATGAAAGATCAGTTCATGGAATCCCAAAGAAATTTGATGAATGAATTGGCCCAAATGAGGCAAAATAGGGCCAACAAGGGAAAAGGTCCTACAATAAACCTAATCGAGGAAGATGAAGATCCTATTAATCCTCCAAGTTTCACACCCCCTCATAACCAAGCTCCATAAGAGGCATAAACATGGGAGGCGACTGTTACTATAAGGGCACAATAACATGTCACTGGTACATCAAGGCTAGTTAATTATCTAGTAGGATCGGGATCTAACCTTGAAGATAATCTCGCGAATCTCGGTGTCCCTGGTTTCGATGAGATGATGAGAGCCAATCTTCCTAGATAGTTAGAGGAAAAGTATAAACGATCAGAGGAAAAGATTGAGGCGATGATAGGAGCTAAAAACTTTTACGGGATAGATGCTAAGAAATTAAGCTTGGTCCCAGATTTGGTACTTCCTCCCAAGTTCAAAGTCCCAGAGTTCGAGAAGTATAATGGAAAAAGTTGTCCCGAAGCTCACATTACCATGTTTTGTAAAAAAATGGTAAGATATGTTCATAACGACCAACTACTCATTCATTATTTTCAGGACAGTCTGGTATGGTCAGTAGTTAAATGGTATAACCAGTTGAGCCGGGAAAAGATTCATTAGTGGAGAGATTTGGCGTAGGCTTTCTTAAAACAATATGGCCATGTAATAGATATAGCTCCTGACCGAATTACATTCCAAAACATGGAGAAGAGATCGAATGAGAGTTTCAGACAATATGCACAGAGGTGGGGAGATATGGCGACTCAGGTACAGCCATTATTGACAAGAAAGAAACAACGATGTTGTTTGTTAATACTCTCAAGGTACCCTATCTTAATCATTTGTTAGGAAATGCCACCAAAAGTTTCTCTGACATGGTCATGTTAGGGGAAATGATTGAAAATACGATTAAAAATGGCAGGATAGAGGATGGAGAGAATACCAAAAGGCCTGCTCCCAGAAGGAGAGACAATGAAGTGAAAAACGCAAGCATATGCAAGCCGAACTACACAAAGCCGTTCATGATGGCACATCCTAAAGCCCCGATGAGAAACTATCAAAATGCTCTAAAACAAGAGTCGAGCTCGAGACTGAATAGGGAAAGAGTTCAGTACACTCTTATTCCTATTTCATATGAAGAACTTTACCAAAGACTATATGACGACCATGTAGTATCCCACACACCATGTGAGGCCATACAAGCCCTCATTTTCAGCTTGGAACGATGCAAAATCTCAGTGTGAATATCATGCAGGAGCAAAGGGGCATTCAATTGAGAACTGTCCTGCCTTCAAGAGGCGAGTTGAGGGACTTATTCAGCAGGGAATCGTGAGATTTGATGAACCAACGAGACCAAACATAGCTGGGAATCCCTTGCCCAATCACCTGGACTAGGGAGTGAATGTAATAATGGAAGAAGAAAGCCAGAGAATCAAAATGAATGTCGAATAAGTCAGGTCTCCACTCGAATGGGTGTGGCGTCAGATGGTCAAGGAGGGATTAATCGTAAAAAATAGAGGGAATACAGTAGCAAAGATTTTTAACTATTGTGAATTTCATGCCATTGGGGCATAAGATTTAAGATTGTGTTGAATTCAAAATTTTGGTGCAAACATTGATGGACAATAGAGAGTTGGAATTTTTTGAGGAAGAGGTTAAGGATGTTTACGCCTTTGAAGAGAGAGTAACAAAGGCCTATGGGATTAATCGCCCACTGGTGATTATTTCTAAACCTACAAGCAGTGTGGTAAGGGAGCAAATGACATCGTGTATCATTATACAAAAGCCAGTGGCGTTTCCCTACCAAGATAGTAAAAGAGTCCCGTGGAACTATAATTGCAAGATAACAATACCAAGGGAGGAAGAACTCAAAAAGGACGTGACTCTCATTACTCGCAGTGGAAGGTGTTATGATCTAGTGAGCAAGGAAAAAAAATTAAATAAAGGGAACACAGTGATGGCTAAGCCCGAGGAGGAAAAGATTAGTGATCCCGAAACACCCATAAATGACCCTGTGTCAGAGAAAGAAGCAAAAGAATTTCTGAAGTTCCTAAGACATAGCGAATATAGTGTAGTGGAATAGTTACAAACAGCCAGCTCGGATATCAATTTTGACCTTACCCTTGAGCTCAAACGCCCATCAAAGCGCACTGATGAAAGTACTAAATGGGACATATGTGGCAAATGATATTTCTATCAGTAAGCTGGACCGTTTGGTCAATAATGTTGGTGCAGATAATTTTATTTTCTCCAGTGATAATGAAATACCAATTGGAGGAATGGGATCCACGAAAGCCCTACACATTACCACCCGTTGCAAAGGATACACATTACCTGGAGTACTCATAGATAACGGCTCGGCTCTAAATGTGTTACCATTGGCTACTCTGAAGAGACTACCGATTGACAGCTCTTACATGAAGGGATGCAATAATATAGTGAGAGAGTTTGACGGGACTAAGAGGAAAGTGATGGGCAAGATCGAAATACCTCTTCAGATTGGACCAAACACATACGAGGTAGATTTTTTAGTTATGGATATTAGGCCTACCTATAACTGTTTGTTAGGAAGCCCGTGGATTCATTCAGCTAGGGCAGTACCTTCTTCGCTGCATCAGAAGTTGAAATTGATAAATGAGGGCGGTTAATCACGATCAACACTGAGGGGGAAATTATTGCATCTGTAACAAGTGACGCACCTTATGTTGGAACAGATGAAGAGGTTGTCCAATGTTCCTTCCACTCATTAAGATTCGTCAATGCAACCTTACTGAAGGAAGCAAGGTCCCTGTGCCTAAGTTATCATCGACTATAAGGATGGGCCTGTGCTTAACGATTGGAAGGCGGGTGTTACTTAGAAAGAGGATGGAAAAATACCTCCAAAGAAGAGTCAACGTGCCGATACTGATAGAAAAATAGGATCGTTATGGCTTGGGATATAAACCAGACGCAAGACAAAAGAAGAAAGAGCTGGAAAGAAAACAAGAAAGGAGGGCAAGATTGTCCGGAAGAGAGATTTTGTGTGAACCCATGGTCTTCTCACACATATCTAAGACATTTGTTTCGGGACGAGTAATTAACCAAGAAACAAGGATGGAAAATAAGCAAGTGATAATCAGAACTGCAGGAATTATGAAGGATCTAGGCGTCAACGCTATATCCGATAAGGGAAAAGAAAAGGATCTACCAAGGATAGGTCCATGCGCACCTGGAAGCATTCTGGATAATTGGATTATAGAGGAACTCCCTGTAACATTTAAGATTTCTTCAGAGTAATGCTCAGAACACACCTATTGCTTTAGGCTCAAAAGCAATGTAGATATTTTTCTAAAAACGGCCCATGATCATTATCTAGTTATTTTAATGAAAATGCATTTTTCATCCTAAATGGTAAATTTTTCGCTAATTATTCTTTCATTCTTATTCAACAAACCGTTCGTTTATATTCAAGATACAAAATTAATCATTCTTTAATACATACATTCTTGTCCAATTTGACAAACATACTCATACTCATACCATATAGCCATTCTTTCGTAAATTTATTCTGTTCTTTAGACCTTTTTTTTACTCCTTTGACGGGTCCTTGAATATCAATAATATGGGTAACCCTGATGATAACCTAAAGCCTCGTTTTGAGTAAGATATGTGTTTACAGGAACTTCAGGATTTTGAAGATGATTAAGATTGTAATTTATCTCCTGATTTGTTAAGGATGATGGAGCAAGAAGAAAAACAAATCTTGCCTCATTTGGAACTAGTGGAAGTTGTAAGTCTGGGGAGCGAAAATGAAAAGAAAGAAGTGAAAATTGGGACAAGCATCTCCATAGAAACCAGAAAAGATCTTATCGAGTTGCTTCAAGAATTCAAAGATGTCTTCGTATGGTCCTATCAAGATATGTCTGGCCTGAGTACTAATATTGTGGTACACAGACTCCCCATAAAGGAAGAATGCAAGCCTGTTCAGCAAAAGCTTTGAAGGATGAGACTAGAGGTACTATTAAAGATAAAAGAAGAGGGTAGAAAGTAATTTGACACTGGGTTTCTCCAAGTAGTTAAATACTCGGAATAGGTAGCCAACATAGTCCCTATTCCTAAAAAAGATGGGAAAGTGTGTATGTGTGTGGATTATCAGGATTTAAATAAAGCTAGCCCAATGGAAAATTTTTCATTTCTTCACATCGACACCTTAGTAAATAATATAGCAGGGCACTCTTTATTTTCAATCATGGACAGTTTCTTTGGGTATAACCAGATAAGGATGGAGCCTGAGGATATGAATAAAACCACGTTTGTCACACTATGGGGAACATTCTGCTATAAGGTATGCCTTTTGGACTCAAAAACACGGGGGCAACTTATCAAAAGGCCATGGTGACTTTGTTTCATGACATGATGCATAAAGAAATTGAAGTTTATGTCGATGATATGATTGAGAAATCCCGAATAGAGGAAGAACATGTAAAGATCTTGAGAAAATGTTTGTGAGGCTAAGAAAGTATCAACTAAAGTTAAACCTAGCCAAGTTCACCTTTGAAGCCACTTCGAGCAAGCTGTTAGGCTTTGTGGTCAACTAAAAGGGAATTGAAATTGATCTAGACAAAGTCAAAGCCATACAGGAGTTACCACCACCCAGTATGCAAAAAGAAGTTCGAGGGTTCTTAGGGAGACTAAATTACATTGATCGGTTCATCTCACAGCTGACTGAGAAATGTGATCCCATCTTCCGTTAGCTTAGGAAGCATAACCCATGTGTGTGGGATGATGAATGCCAGGGAACTTTTGACAAAGTCAAGAATTACTTATCCAATGCTCCCGTCTTGGTGCTTCCAATTCCTAATAAACCGTTAATCCTATACTTGGCAATCTTTGAAAATTCTATGGGATGCATACTAGGCCAGCACGATGAGTCTGGAAAGAAGGAAAGGGCGATATATTATCTTAGCAAGAAATTCACCCATTGTGAAACTCGATACTCGCTAATTGAAAAACTATGTTATGCTCTAGTTTAGACCACGCGAAGATTAAGGCAATACATGTTGTACCACACAACCTAGTTAATCTCAAAACTAGATCCTTTAAAATACATGATGGAGTTGGCCGCATTGAATGGAAGATTGGCTAGGTGGAAGATCTTACTTTCTGAATTTGACATAGTCTATGTCAATCAAAAAGCAGTAAAAGGGAGTGCGATAGTAGACTTCCTAGCTAAACAGGGCTTTAAAGGACTATGAGCCAATGAACTTCGACTTCTCAAACGAGGATTTAATGTATGTTACAACCACTGAAGAGGGAACCACAGTAGAACATCCTTGGAGATTAATTTTTGATGGAGCTTCAAATGCCACGGGTAATGGAGTTGGGGCAGTCTTGTTATCACCAGAAGGAGACCACTATCCTTTCATCAGTAAACTCGATTTCGATTGCACAAATAATATGGCAGAATATGAAACATGTATCATGGCAATTCGTGCAGCTATAGAATGAGAGATCAAAGTTTTGGAGGTATATGGGGACTCCGCATTGGTAATCTATCAACTCAAAGGAGAATGAGAAACAAGAGATTCCAAGCTAATTGATTACCGAAAGTTAGTTCTCGAGTTAATCAAGGTGTTTGATGATGTCACATTTCATTATCTCTCACGAGAAGAAAATCAGATGGCTAATGGTCTTGCCACTTTGGCCTCGATGATTAAGATAAACAGACCAGAAGATATGAAACCTATTCAAATGAGCATTTTAGAGGCTCTAGTTCATTGTTATGATATTAAAGAAGAGGAAGAAGAAAGGGATGATAGCCCATGGTACCAAGATATTCTCCAGTATGTAAGAGATCACAGGTACCCCGAGCAAGCTTTTGAAAATGAGAAAATGACATTGAGAAAACTTGCAAATAAACATGTACTAGACGAGGAAATCTTGTACAAAAAGAGAAAGGATCAGGTGTTGCTTAGATGTGTCGACGCAATCGAAGCTAGAAAGATTTTAGAAGAAGTTCATGAAGGAATTTGTGGAACACACGCTAATGGTTTCACAATGGCCAAGCAGATAATGAGATTTGGGTATTACTGGTCCACCATAGAAAGGGATTGCATCAATTATGCCAAGAGGTGCCACAAGTGCCAGATCTATGGAGATAAGATTCATATACCTCCATCACACCTTCATGTCATAACTTCCCCTTGGCCTTTCTCTATGTGGGGCATGGATGTCATTGGACCAATTTCTTCAAAAGCTTTCAAGGTCATAGATTTATCTTCGTGGTTATCGACTGCTTCACCAAATGGGTAGAAGATACTTCTTACGCCAACGTCACGAAGCCTGCAATTAGTAAATTCTTGAAAAAAGAGATAATCTACAGATATGGGATGCCAGAAAGGATCATATCCGACAATGCCTTGAATTTGAACAATAGCAAGATAGCAGAAGTTTGCGAGCAATTCAAAATCAAACATCACAATTCATCTCCCTATCGCCTAAAAATGAATTAAGCTGTGGAGGCAGCTAATAAAAACATCAAGAAGATCGTTGCAAAAATGATTGAGACCTACAAAGACTGGCACGAAAAACTACCATTTTCCCTCTTTGCTTATAGAACTTCTACTGGGGCAACACCATTTTCACTAGGATATGGTATGGAAGCAGTCTTACCTATCGAGGTTGAAATACCTTCTCTCCGGATCTTGACTGAGTTACAATTAGATGAGGCAGAATGGATTCAGGCCAGATATGATCAGTTGAATGCAATCGAAGAAAAGAGACTAAGAGCTATCCGCCATGGTCAAATGTACCAGAAAAGAATGATGCGAGCTTATAACAAAAAGGTTCACCCTAGAAAATTCCACAAAGGAGATCTGGTCCTAAAAAAGATACTTCTCATACATAAAGACTTCTGAGGGAAATGGATGCCCAATTGGGAAGGACCTTAAGTGGTAAAGAAAGCTTTCTCAGGAGGAGCTCTCATTCTAACAGAAATGGACGGCAAAGATCTGCACAACCCCATCAATTCAGACTCAGTGAAAAAATATTTTACCTAAAAAAAGGATTGAGATGAAAACTCACAAAGGGCGTCTCGATAAAAAAAAAGAGATCGAGATGAAAACTTGTAAAAGGCGTCTTAAAACCAAAAAGAATTTTGAGTTGAAAACCTGCAAAGGGTGACTCAAATTCGAAATGAAGAAATGAGTTCGAAATGATTGTTTTCCTCAAATATAACAAGAAGGAGAAACTTTACAACTTGAAGCATTAACAAGGCACTCTAGGTCTTCTAGACACATATTCAGGCTCAGAGTGATTCTCAGCGAGTTAACTTAGAGAAGCTCATCTTGCGATATTCGAGACATCTAATTGTCTTTTTGTTGTACTTGTCAACTTTTGACTAATTTTTGCCATCTTTGATCCTTTCTTTCGAATTGTGTCTTCAATAAATTTCGACCTTATTCTTTCATAAACTCGTTCAAGTATCTTGCATTGAAAATAACGGATAATGAACTAATAATATGAATAATACAAAGATCCATGAGCATTAGTCTGGAATTTCCTAAATAGTACAGGGGCCGAAACAAGACCACCTGTTGGAAAACAAACTTGAAAACAAGCAGTTCAAGCTAAGCCTAGAAGGAGACAGGACAGCGCACCCATGGCAGAATTTGGACAAGCGACAAACCTGTCAACCCAAATAATAATAATAAACGAATCTGACTTTCATTATGCACATTCATTTAGTTAGGAGCATTTGATTCATTCTGATCATGGCATCCTAAATAATCTGGGCCTACATAGAGGTCTATAGAAGCATACTTTATAGATCACATCCCCACAAAAGGTGAGATGAACCAAGGAAACATTGGAGCTGATGCCCTAGAGGATGAAGGGAAAGATTGAGACCACAAATACGAATCTTATACCCTAAAGTTCAAGAGAACCAGGTTAAAGCTGCGACGATTGAAGGCACCAATATCTTACCCCGATCGCAGGGCAGATTGAAGCGTTCGATCTTTTACCCTGATCAGAGGGCAAATCGAAGACATACCAGTACCTGACCCCGATCATGGGGAAAATTGAAGCACACAATCTCTTACCCTGATCATAGGAAGGAATGAGTGAAACTTCAAAAGGTCATCTTCTTGATGAGATACAAAGAAGCAAACTAAAACAATGAAGCGAAGCTCAATGTGAGCGAAACCTCAAACTCTCATCTTTCTGATGAGATACAGAGAAATGGGTCAAAGAAATAAAGTGATTATCTTCCTGACGAGATACAAAGAAGTAAACCAAATCCGTCTTCCTGATGAGATACAGAGAAGTGAATCAAATCAAAGCGGTCATCTTCCTGATGAGATACAGAGAAGTAAACCAAATTGATGAAGCAAATCACAATACGAATGAGGCTTTAAACCCCTATCTTTCTATTGAGATATAGAGAAGTGAGTTGAAGTAATATAGTAGTCATCTTCCTGATTAGATACAGAGAAGTAAATCAAGAAATGAAGCCACAACACACCGAAGATGTATAGAAGCGGATGCAGTGAAGTTGAACGACTGATAAAGCGAAAGGTGGGTTGATTGAAGAAAGAGTGTCAAAGAAACGAGACTTGACGAAATTGGGCTTCCTTTTAGTCTTTGCCCTGTTCCTGTTATACAGCAACGAGTAAAGAGCAGCAGCTATTGGAGCCCAATTTTGACCGAGCCCAACTCAAAACCCAAAATAAACCAAAAAATAAATAAATTTTTAAATTCCAAAATACAAGCCCAAAACTCAAAATTACAAACCAAGTCCTAAGCCCAACCCTATAAGCTCTATAAGCCCAATAAGCCCAATTTTACAAAAAAAATATCAGAAACCCTAGCAACTTGCTGTTGCCGCCTCCATCCTATACACCCAAGTGCTGCCACGTCAGCAAGGGCAACCCACCATCTGCCACCGTTGAAGACTCCCACCACTGCCACTACCAACCCTGCAAGGAAGAAATGACAGCAATTTAATTGTAAGAAACAAAATACAATGATTGTAAACAAGGCTATAAAGCCAAATTCAAAACAGATTGTAATAGTTACCTTGGAGCATTTTGAAATCAATACACAAGCATTCGAAATACAGATAACCGAAGCATTCAAAAATCAATAGAAGCTTACGAAGCAATTAATATAAGAAGTCAAAGCAGATACCAAGCATTCACAGATTCAGTATTATCAAGGTATATATTTTAAATGCATATTAATTATTAATATATTTCATTTAATGTCCATTTATTGTTTTTAAAACTCTTTGAAACGTTTTAATATATATTAATATATTTATTTACGTTATCATTATTATCATTTATTATTATTTACTTCAAAAAAAACATTTCAAATAATAAACAAAATAAAAAAGAAATTTGAAGGGTCGTACCTGAGTCAAGATCTCTGTCGTCGTGGTTGTGATCAGAGTCTCTCCGAGCCTGTCTATGTTCATGAGAGACCCCGATTCTCGGATGCTTGCAAACAAAAATATAAGTGTTAAAAATAGAAAAAAAAATAACAGGTTTAAAAAAGGAAAAAAAAAGGTCATCCAACATTTTCTTTTTTTTAGATCTGAATAGATCTAGTGCAGCTTTAGATCGATTCTTCTAAAATAAAAATAAAAAAGATACCAAAATACAAAAAATATTTTATAAAAAAAAAAGAAAGAGGAAAAAATAAAAAGGTTTTTAATGTTTTTCGGGGTTTTCTTCAAAGATTTAGGCTCGATCTATCGATTCGAGTCTAGATTTGAGTTTTACAAACAAAATAAAAAAAAAGAGAGAATTTTTTTTACCTTGGCGCCATGTACCGGCGACGACAGATGATAAGTCGACGACCGGAGCTTGAATGGCATTTCCTTTGCTTCAGAGAGTTTTGAGAGAGTGAGAGAAGGTTTTTTTTAAGGGGGAAAGAATAATTTTTTTCAGAAAATATAGCCTTTTATAGGCTTGGAAAATGGTATCGTTTTAGAGAGGCCAAACCATGGCCAAAATGGCATCGTTCAAACGACCCAACCCGCGACCCAATCCGGACCCACTTAGGGTCCACATGTTTTTTATTAGGGGGATATTTATTCCCTAGTCCTTCCATTTTTTTAATTTTTACAATTTCATCCTTTTAGTATTTTTAATTTATTTTGAATTTGCCCACAAATTTTAATTATTTTACAAATTAATCCCCTGCCATTTGGAGGACCTAGGAAGCTGCCACGTGTCCCAATTTTTAGGTTAATTGCATATTAAGCCCCTATTTTCTTTAAAAATTATATTTTGATCCTCAAACTTTTCTAAAATTGCATTTTAGCCCCTAAACTTTTTCCAAAATTACATTTTGACCCAAATGTTTCCATAATTTCACTTTGACCCCCAAACTTCTCCAAAATTGCATTTTCCCCCAAACTCTTTCAAAATTACATTTTAACCCAAAGTTCTCCGAAACTTCATTTTTTTTATTTTTCTTTTTCTTTATTTTTCTTCATACATAACACTTAATTATTATTCTTCATATTTTTAATTAATCCTGTTATTTTCTCATTAATTTTGATTCACGATTCTTTCGTATTTCGTACTTTATCTTATGCTTAATTTTTGCATCTACTTATCTGCTTAATTGTTCTATTTAATTTTTCCAATAAATTGCATATTCGTATTTTATTTATGCACTTATCTTTAAATTAAAATTGTTTCTGTCTTGAAAAATATATATACAAATAACTTTAAAACTAAGGCAATATTCCTTTATTTCGGATTTTGAAAAATTGTGCCTTAACTTACTATGCGCGATTTTTCTTCAAATCGGAATAATCGAATACCCTTTTAAAGGTTTGAAATTGGCAACGAGGGAATGCTCGTTATTTTCGAATCTTGAAATGTTATGTCCTAACTCACTGGACGTGACTTCCTTCCTCGATTATTTCGAAATAACGAGACTTCCTGACGAAATTTAATTTCCTTCTTAAACGTGTACATCAAATAAATCATGCATTTAAGGATTGTATTTTAAATTTCACTCGAGTTCAAAATTTTAACAATCAAGACCAGAAAATAATTGATGTGGTACCAATTTTGGGCGTGTGAGGGTGCTAATCCTTCCTCACACGTAACCCACTCCCGAACTTATTTTCTGGATTTCGAAGACCAAAATGTTTTTCAAAACAGATTTAAAATGTTTTATGGTGATCCAATCACACCAAATAAAAAGAATTGGTGACGACTCCCATGTTTCGATTTTTAAAATATTTTTCTAGACTTTTTTTTCAAAAAAAAACGTCTCGACATTTATCATCTTTCAAATTTAATTGAAAAGTGATGATTTATCATCCAATGGATACATTTCCATGGGATAAGTCTCTTCCAAAAGGTATGTCCAATATGAAAGGGTTGTCACTCTTCAAAAAGTGTCCATTGAATGCATATAAATAGATGGAATATGATGCTCACAAACATACATTTTCTTTTTACAATCAATTCCAATTTTTAGAAATTAGAGTAAGAGTTAGGGAATTCCGCGATTTTGCTAATCAAAGGAAATTCAAAATTTCGTTGTATCTCGGGAGAACCTTTGTCTTAACCCTTTAGCAACTTTGTGTGGGGGCAAATAGTTCTTTTTGGAAAGCGTCACCCGTGCCTCGAAGTTTACTATTTAATTCAATATTGTCTCCGGATCTATCTTCTCTCAAAATCTCTAACAAAGCATCGTGACAAATGGTGATCTGTGAAGTGAAAAATTGGTGAAATAAGCTAAGTGTAGTAAAGGAATATGTCGAGAGAGATTAGAAAAAGTTCGGGGAATTGCCAAAACGTTGAAAGTTATTGAATGAGTTGTGACTTGTTAGAACTCATATTTGTAGAAATTGGAGTTGCAAAATTAGTTAATAAATAAGTGTAATGAATGAGATTTTTGGTTATAAATATATTAATGGTATGTTAAAAACAATTTAAGTTGATAATAATGATAAATAGAGAACATGAGTTTACTATGTTTTTAAAAGAGAGAGAAGCACTCATTGTTATAGAGAAACGTTAGGAGGAAACCTCTCAATTATATTTTACCCAATAAATTAAGCTCATCGAAACACCTCGGGTGTAAAGATAATTTAAGAACTCTATCATATTTCAAGATTATTTCAACTTCTATTTTAGTGAAGTAGAACCTTGTGAAATATCTTTTGAGGAAAGTGAATTTTTTTTAAACAAAAAAAGAGTTGTTTTTTAACAAGAGGTGTTCTTGAATATGGATTACTCAGACATGTTTCAAATATCATTTTTCTCAACATAGTTGTTCTTGGTAGAGTTTGTTCCAAACAAGAGTTGTTATCAACATAATTGTTCTTTGTAAAGGTTATTCCAAGCATGAGTTGTTATTTGGTGATGTTTTTCTTAAAAAAGAATTTATTTTGAACAATGTTATTGTTGAAAAATAATTGTTTTAAACAGATGTTCTAAATGACAATTCTTCTGAATTTAGTGCTTAAAACGTAATTATTTTAAAGAAGAGTTGTTTCGAACTTTTGTTGTTCTCAACAAGAAATGTTCTTAAATGATAGCTGCATTAGATGATAATTGTTCAAGACATGGATATTCCAAACATAACAATTCTCAAACAACAATTATGCTAAACAATAGTTGTTCTTTTAAAAGAGATTGAATGAAGCAACACTATTACTTGTTCCGACTTAACTTTGTTACTATGAGCAATTCTCTGTAACATATCTTCTTTATCTCTATGAAAAAAAAAAATTAGTAACAAGAACTAAATATTTACACTTTCATATAAGTTAAGACTTGCTTGAAGCAATGATTAAAATTCTTACATCACACGAATTCAAATTTTATTGTTCTCTCTCTTCTTCTTAACATTATAATAAAAATACCATTATGCTATACTTAAATCCGACGTACTTGTACTCAAAAAATATCCGGCATATATTTGAAGATAAATTGTTCGAAAATTCTTACTTTATATATTACTTTAAGAGATTCGACGTCGGCTTTTCTAGAGATATACTTCTTGTTGGTGATTGGCCAAATCTTCAACCTCCCTCCATGCATATAACCTTTTCGAGTCCCCAAGAAGAAACCAGGAAAAAATTTTAGGGGGAATCGAAATTAAATTATCTATATTTTTATACTTTTTAAAGGATAAAATCAAATTTTTATCATTTTTAAGGAGATAAAATACACTTTTATCTTTACTAATTAAAATTTTTAAAAGGTCAAAATAATAAAATTAGCCCTACCAACCCCTAAAGTCACTTAACCTCAAAAGCTGTAAATCAATAACCTAACCAAAAATTTTAAATCCATCATGAAACTAACTGTTAAATGTATTTGGTACAAGTTTGTTCACTAGAAAGGATCCGATCATGTCCTTTTTAATTGATACTTGCCTAGGATGGCAGCAAAAACAAACAAAAGCTTATAGATCAATGACCTCATTGTCGGCCCCGCTAGGTTCCTTGGATTTGGACAACCATCAAATCTTTACTATAATTATAACATTGTCTCTCTTACTTTTTCTGGATCTATTGCCTTCATTTATGTATACTTTAAGTGGGAATAATGGAATATTAGGCAACTTTCGCAAAAGCTATACTACTAATACACATTTGCCCGTCCAAAACTTTTAGATGCTCTTTCTTTTGTTTATATAGGCGTATGTGTTTGCATGTTTAATGGTGTTAATCCTATTCCCATATTGTATTTTTTATAGGCTAAAGCACCACAGGAAAAGGTGGGGAGATATGGTATAAATTTAAGAAGCCTTCAAATAGTAGGTAGGTAGCAAGAAAGCAAGCAAAATAGTGACAAGACTTTGAGCGTTTTGATTATTAGAAATGGCCATTAAAACTCGAAGCTGTTCTGTCGATGGCAAGCGCGTAATGACGGTCGATGAATTCAAGAGATGGTTAAAGAAATTTGACAAAGATAAAGATGGAAAGATAAGCGAAGATGAGCTTGCTGATGCTATACGAGCCTCGGGTGGATGGTTTGCTAGGAGGAAGAGCAAATACGGTATACGATTTGTGGATGCCAATGGCAATGGCTTTGTTGATGACAATGAGATCAAAAACCTTGCCCAGTTTGCAGAAAAACACTTAAATGTGAGGATTCTGCATTTGTAAAGTGTTGATTTTAGCCAACATTACACCCCTTTGTTCTTTATATATATATAGATATATATTCATATGTCAATTGAATTCTTGAATTGAATGAGTTAATTAATCCAAAAAACATTACAATTTCTTCTTCTCCTGAGCTCATATTTGCTGGAAATGATGGTAAGATTCATCAGTACATAAGATGAAGAAAAGAACCTGAATACCTCAGTAATATATATCCATTTTATATCAGCTTTCTGATGCCTGTAGTCCAGTAAACTGGGTAGGTTGAATACAAACAATCTCCGTTGAACTAATGATGAAGATTGATTTTATATAAACAATGAATAGATATATAATTAATTAACACTACCCCTCCTCCCTTGAGAGTTTTAATGAATATTTTATATGGAATCAGATGAATTCACTATACAAATTACTAAAGGAACTACTCACAAGGCAAATGTAACTGAGAGAACAAAACTTTTTTTTGGTATGAATATTAAATTATTTTGTACTGCCAAGAGTTAGCTAGCTCTGCACTTTCAAGGGCATATGACGGAAGAAGCTCTGCCAACAGCCATTGACACATGTAACCTGTAATTTGCCAAAGCACTCTTATTAGAAATTCGAGAAAACTTCAATGGCAATGGGCTATGTCACTTGGATTCTTCATTTTAGCTAATATTATGTGCCTAAAACATTTTTAAGCAAGAGGATCATCCAAAGATATGGAAAAAGCTTTAAAAACAATGTCAGATAGATACTGATATCCAACACCCGTGAGTCTATGTAAGAAAGGTGATAGCTAGTTGGGTCTCAGAAAGTGCAGGCAAAAAGCTGAAAGGTCTCTGGTTCAACTGCTAAATGTCTTTAACACTGGTTGTTCTAAGTTCCAATCAGGACTGAGAATGTAATTGGCACTAGCCCATTTTGGATAACTACCCAACGGTCCATCCTGACTTTAACAACAATGCAAAATTGACAACAAAATACCTGGATAACTCCAGAATGGTCGCAGACATCATTCACTATCTCGATATCCGAATGCTCAAGCATTATATTCTAGCTGACAACTTCATATATCAATTCCAGGAGGCGGCAGTTTCCAGAAATTCCATGAATTATAGTCCTCCTGTAATCAATAAAAAAAAAAAAGCAGAGCAAAAAATGAAAAAGGTAAGCCACCCCAAAAAGAATTAAGCAACACTTTAAATTTCAGACGATATGATATTAGGAGAAGATGACTATGTTGCTCCAACTCTTCATTTTTTTCTTGAAGTACCCGTATCCAGTACATGTCCTAGACAAATATTTGAATATGGTTATGAGAATATGACCCTCCAAAGATCTTCCGAATATATAAAACAAAAATTAAACATACCCATGTTGAACACATACATGTATCCAACACTTGCACCCCAAATCCAACACGGGAAGGTGAGACCTAATCTAGAAGAAAGTCGGGAACAATTGGGTCTCTTTCCAAAACAAGAATAACAAAACTCAGCCTAGTTGCCTTTGCTGCCATGTTTCCAGAACAGAAATATCCACAAGGGGTCCAATTAATACTAAGTTTGAAGTCATGATCTATACCTTTGGAAACTAACTTCAGATTGTGAGAAATAAATGGAAAAGAAAAGGTAACAAAACCTGCTCATGAGAAGGCATTGGTGGAAACATGCCATGCACTAGAGCGTGAAGAGTACTATAAGATTTTGCGTCAACACAGCGGTTCACAACAACCTCACCCTGCAAACTTGAAACTATTAGAAGAGAAGTTTTGTATAGTAATATTAGAAGCTTTTGGTCTCCTTTCTTTAAGCATCAAAGCCTTAGATAGATTACCTTTGGATTAATAATGAAGATTTTTCCTCTTGGGATTCCAACCTTAAGATAGCTGATTTCATCAGTGTCTCTATTCCCAAAACCAGCATAGAACGGATTGCAATCAGATGGAAACAATGCCTTTATTTCCTGTAAGTCCAAATATACCAAAAAGCATTAAAATGTTCCTAATTTAAGACTTACTTATCATCCACTTATCTATATTAGAAATCTTTTAAATCTCTACCACTTTACATGTAATCCATAGTATACATGCAAAGCTATAAAGAACTTTTAAGCTAAAAGTGGTGATGACTGATGCATGATATTAACTATGAAGGCAGATCAAAATCAAATAAAATGGCGTGCTTCGAGCCAAAAACTAATTCAAGAGTTGTAATAACATAAAAAAATATTACAATTAAACAATTAAAATTTGATTTTGTTGAGAAGAGGAATAAAGTAAGACATCCCTTGAAATGCAGTAAATGCCTCTCAGAATTGCAAGCAACCCATTCAACTGATCTAATTCGCAACCCATTGGGATATATACAGAAAAAATTGGAAAAGCAATAAATAACCATAATTTATTTAGCAGCACAAATATCATATCAGAAGAAAGTACATCAGAGCAGATAACTAACCTCTAAGCATGCAATCTTGAACTCATGAGGAGCTCTTCTAATAACTGAGAAGAATATAGGATGTGTAAGTCTTATTCATGTGATTTACAGACATCTTGTGGGGTAGAAGAAGCGACAGAAAAGAACAGATATTATAGGCTTGAAGGGTTAAAAGCATACACTCCAAACCAGAAACAATAACATGTTCACTACAAATGTGATGCCCACCAAACCTTCAATTTGATTTTCAATGTGGACACACAAGGAAGCTTCTAATTTCTCCCATAAAAGGCACATAATAGGAATCACAAATAAAATATCATAGAACAAGCTTTCATTTAAATTATTGCAGCTCACAGTGATAGAACTGAACTTTGATTTTTCATGTAGTAAATGCGTGTCATGCATCTATTGTAAAGGTACAGTTAATGCTTCTCATCCAAGTTATTGCAGAAATGTCTTAAATCTCTCTAGAGGTTTAATGTAATGGTGTAAAACGGTTTAATAGACTTTAAATCCTCAAGATACTGCACCATGCCCTAATGGATACAACTTAATGTAAAAGGAGACATTTTCCTTATCCTGCACAAGGTTGACAATTTAGGTACTCATATGCCACAGCTTTCTTAATTTAATGTATTAGAAGAACATAACTAATGTCTTGACTAGTGTACTAGAAATACAAAACAAATGAAATAACTAGACAAATGTCCTAGAACAACATAACTAATGTCCTAATTAGACTATGTAATGCATGATTCATGCAACAAAACCAAAAGATAAAAGGACAGACCGCATTTAATAAAATACTATATCTTGCACATGAAACGCAACCTCAGTAAACTGTTTATTAGGTTCCTGAAATGAAAAACAGTTACCTTCTCTATACAGCGACGGAAAAAGGCCATCAGGAGAAATAACAATCGGCCCATCTGGTAATGCCTTACCATCCTATAGTTAAGAAGAAATGACCGTTAAACAGTTTCTCCCTTTACATGCAACAGTGGTAAGTTGAACTAAGAATAAAGAAAGAGAACAAGAAATTTTAAGTGCTTGATTCTCATTCTACAGTTCAATATAAGAAAAGCATCAAACTAGCATAGGTTACCTGCTTAAGATTGGCTAAAAATTGTCTAGTGAGATATGCCTGCGATATAGCACGCGCACTAAGGAAAAGCAACTGATACCCATTTTCCTGCAATATAGAAGAAGAATTTTGATCGATGGAAGATATTAATGCATTAGAATCCATATAAACTCTAAAAATGTTTTTCTTTCTAAAATCCGAACAAAGGAAATAAGAAAATGTTATGTGCCTTGGCGTAGGATCTAGTCACAGGTCTAGACGAGGAAGAAGCCTTGCTTCGACCTATGGTTACTCAAAAGGCAGATTCGTCCTTGACTGAACCCCCTCCCAAAATAACGTTTCTTTTGATAGAATAATTGCTTGCTCTTTATTTCATATTGGCAGCCTTTTATAGGCTGTTAATAACAAAGGAAAGAGTCCTAATAGAATTCCTAACTTAGAGTTTATAAGGGAAATAAAAACCTAATATAATAGGGAGAATAAGTAAAACTAAAACTCTTAATAAAACCTAATATAATAAAGAAATTAAATAAATCTAAAACTCTAATTGAAATAAAGCGTCCATATTATTACTTCCCCTCTCGGAGTTGAGCTTGTCCTCCAGCTCAAATTCAGAATAAGCTTCTGAACTTATCCAAAATCATCTATCTCATCGTCATCTTGCTTGCCTTCAACATCTGGTACTTCTATCCAAAATAACCTTTTACATTTGTGTCCCATGGAATAAGACTCGTCACAATTATAACACAACCCCTCAGCCCTTTTTTCCGCCATTTCTGCCTGTGTCAATCTCTTAATAAATGGTATAGAAGAACCTATTTTCCATTGTTCCCTGTTGGTTTCGTTGTTTGTCCCCCTCCCTTTGCAATGCTCTTAGTTATTGGAATGATTAAATTGCTACCAGTGTTTTGGGAAGTTGGCCAGTTCAGGATGGAGTGAGACGACAATTTGGAAGAGACTTTTTGTTTACGATCTAATGTTCGAGCCATATTCATTTCAACTCCAAGGTTTTTCGGTTGCTGCATCTCAATATCAATTCTAAATTTCTCTACCAATCCGACAATAAAGAGGCTTACTTGTTGTCGAGGCTTAAGATCAGCAGTCCTAGCCAATAGCGATTGAAATTGGCGTTGATATTCCTCTACCGTCCCAGTTTGTCTCAGGTTGGCAAGTTCACCCAAGGGGTTATTACTCATAGGTGGCTCAAACCTTACATGACAACACTCTTTGAAGCGCCCCCAATCAAGATTTGCCTCCTCTTCTTCCATTTGATCAAACCAAAATTATCTCTCCTAATAGATAGAGCCAATAATGATTGAAATTGGCATTGATATTCCTCTATAGCCCCAATTTCTCTCAGGTTGGCAAGTTCCCCCAAAGGGTTATTACTAATTGGTGGCCCAAACTTTACATGACAACACTCTTTGAAGCACCCCCAATCAAGATTTGCCTCCTTTTCTTCCATTTGATCAAACCACAATTGTGCCTCTCCTAATAAATGGAATGAAGCTAAGCCTACTTTGTCTTCTTCGTTAGTTCGTTGATTATCAAAAAAATTCGCAACTTTTCAATCACCTTGTTGTGGGTATGAACCCCTTTTTCCGCCTTCGTTGCTGCCCTGTTCTTCACTATTTTTATCTAAATACCCTTTTGATGTCTTTTGGACTAAAAGAGATAACATCTCCACTTGCTCCTCTAATGCTTGTTGCCTTGTATCCATTTGTTCCATGAAAGCCTCCAGCTTGGCTGTTAAAGCCTTTTCGTCACCCATAACAACTGACTCTAATACCAAGTTGTTATGTGTCTTGGCGTAGGATCTAGTCACAGGTCTAGACGAGGAAGAAACCTTGCTTCGACCTATGGTTACTCAAAAGGCAGATTCATCCTTGACTAAACCCCCTCCCAAAATAACGTTTTTTTTATAGAATAATTGCTTGCTCTTTATTTCATATTGGCAGCCTTTTATAGGTTGTTAATAACAAAGGAAAGAGTCATAATAGAATTCTTGACTTAGAGTTTAGGGTTTAGGGAGAATAAATAAAACTAAAACTCTTAATAAAACCTAATATAATAAAGAAATTAAATAAATCTAAAACTCTAATTGAAATAAAGCATCCATATTAGAAAATTATAACATGCAAGGGCTTTCATGAAGATTGTACATGGTTCAAAAACCAATGGGTTGTTGGCTGTGCAAGAAAGACTAAAGTATTATTATGACCGAAAATATTAAAATGTAATATGAAAAGCATCCTACCTTAATAGCTGAAAATAAATGTGCAACACCAGTTTGTGACCAATCCACCCCAACCAACGGCATGAACTGGCCTAGGACATCTGATCTGTAACAATAAACATAAAATCAGGGACGGTAGGATTGAACAAAAGAAACCTTGTTGGAATGGCACTAAGAACATAGGAAAGAAGCAGATTATTAAAGGAACCTACAATAAAAATTTCAAGGACCAATTCAGGTTATGTAAGGCTAGCTGTCTCCAATACCATGTGGATCAAGACTAGAGCTATGAAAACAAGCAAAACTAATTTTGAGAAATGACATTATCGAATGTTGAACCCAAAACTAAGGCTTGAAGACAAAATGAAAAATTACTCAGATGTTATCAAAAGTTATTGCTGATGCTGCATATGGTAATAAATAAAAAGAATTGACTAAAACAAAGAACTATCGAAAAATGCAAGCAGCCATAAAGCTCAGACTCCTAGCACCTACATTTCAAATGACTGAAACGCCAGAAGTCCAGACAGCCTGAAATCTAAAACATGGCCTCTTTTTTAGGGCTATTAAAAGCTAACATTCTGCAAAGTACTAGCTAATAACCAAATCATCAAATCCTTGTTCACGGTTTCACTGTGTCCAACAGATTACCATCCATACTTGTGTTTTCTTTGTTGTATTACATATGTATGTTTCTCCTGTAACTAACCCAAAACTTGGCCCATTGATGGGATGATTCCATGTGGATGGAGATTCTCCACCTAAATCAACTATGACCAACCTTTACCGCCTAGACTGAGCAATACCTAATAAAGCAAATAAATTCTAATTACTAATTTAATGTTAGACCCATTATCAATATGAATTATAATTTGCAGCATGTGACTGTGATCTAAAACTGACATTTAATTGCAACAAATAGAACCTAATAATATGACGTTAACATGAATCAGTACTCAATCTAAAATGTGAAGTAGCATGATAGGTTGTCCTGCATCAACAAATCTGAGGAACTTCCTTACTTTGTAATTGTCCCATCAACATCTGAGATTACTACACGAGTGTTCCAGTGCCACAAATAGATTCTGGCATCAACCTGTTCAATACATATTTTTGAGTCAGCACATCAGACAAAAAGTGATAAATAAGAAACTAACTTGACAACAAAAAGTTGAATAAGAATCAGAAAGAATATTTAACTTCAAGTAAGAATCCAACAAAAAGGACCTGCTGTTTCCCTAACATAGCGGTCGAAAATGTAAAGGTTATCTGATTCATTCCATCTTTTAGATTCAATGATGCCAGTTGTTCAGAGGTTGGGGTGATTGCCCTGATCATCTTCTTCACTGGCTTGGGTGTAAGAAAATTCTCATCATCATCACTAGCAACAGAACCATCAGCATCATTCCCAGCATCTGAGCATCTGGTATCAGCTGCACCCGGCTGCGCAGCCTTCCTAGATCTTGATCTTTTCAAAGAGAAAGGCCAAAGCCTCCACTTTCTACTCTGGGTGACTATGGCATTTGATGGATCCCCTTCAACGGATTTCTCCACTCTGTCAATAGGTATCATGCCAGTGGGTTCAATTATTTCTTTACTTCCAAATGTAACCATTCCTAAAAGAATAGGTGCTGCCGCATCCCATGGAAAGTAACGACCATCAATTCGAACAACAAGCCTATCATTCTTTACAACAGTTGCACCTAAAGAACTAAATTTCTTGCTATCCAGTATTTCAGAATCAAAAGCTTGACGAGCTGCTTCAGCACCCATCCCTTCATATAACAAGTGTTTGCAAAGAGATATCTCTGCACAAACCACAATGCATGTCACTTTCCACAATTTACAGCCTAAAGAGCAGCTTCACAAGAAAGAATATTTATTCTATGTTTAATTAAAATCATAACAAATAGTATGTTGTTCCTTAGCATGATTCTACAGGTTCATCCATCACATGAAATATTATTCAAAAAAAAAGTGAAATAAACAATTTGCTGAATGATTTCTAATCTCTTCTTGCATAATACAAAGGACTAATATGAATCATTTCAGTGCATTCTGCAGTAAACTCAACAAGTGTAAGTAATGCATGATAACTGAGTTCTCTTATTTATTGAAGAAAAAAGATAACTAAGTTCTCTTACCAACAGCAGAACTGTGAATAGTATTTTTCAGCTTCCCTGAAGTCTCACTCTCCTCTCTACTAGAGCTTTCAAGTGCCAATTGCTGTTCCTTATCTGCATTGGACCTTATCTCGTTTGAATCATCTTTCCTGATCGATGTCCACCTAATGGTTTGAGAATTCGAGTCTAAAGAATGGCTTACAGGGCAGTTGTTGCTTGAAACAAGCTTGGCAATAGGAGACTGCATAATAGGAAGTGATTCCACTTGCAACCCATCTTTTTCACCAGCTACTCCGTGATTTCCAAAAGTACTAATAGGATCAGAGATAATCCCTGACTTTTCTACGGAATTCTCCACATCAGCTGCTGGACTCTCCTGAACAAACTTGTCAGAATCTAATGACTCACTATTCACATTACACAAACCATTTACTTCTTCACTTTCGGTACAAATTGAAGGATGATCTTTATTTACACAATCTGGCTCATGGTGATTGAATTCTGAAAGTTCGCTGAAAACGGATTGTTCATCTTCAGAACTCTCTGATGGTGGAACACTGCTCATTGGATGAGAATTCACCTCTGGTACTGGCTCAGTTGTTCTTACCAGTGTTTCGGCATGAACGTGTACTTCCCCATTTCCTTCATCAGAAAGGCACAGTGTTTTATGAGTTTGTTCACTGGAACCATCCAATGTTATAACCGAACTCTCTGAAACAAAAGACTGAAGCCTATCTGAAACAGTCTCCTTACTGACACTCCTTTCATCATCAGCCAGTTCTCCATCAAACTGCTCGTCCTTACACGCTTCAAGCTTGTATTGACATTGCAGATCAGAGTTCTCAACACTATTACCATCTACAGTTCCTGAAATACTGGCTATTATTTCGGATTTTTCTTCCGTAAAACCTTCACTTAGTGAAGAGGTTTTGCAGAAGTCGGATTCCCCTATTAATTTCTGGGGACCTATATTATTTTCCTCCTTATCATTCACAGAAGATTGATGTTGGCTTTGTTCATCACTAACCTGTGTATCTTCTTCAAACCCTTTATCATCCAGTGCATCATTTGTAGAAGAAAATGGGGAAGCATTTTCATTTGAACTGTCAGAGATGATATTAGTGGACCACTTCATCTCCAACAGCCCAGCAGCAATCTCAGCACGCTCCAACGATTCCAATCGCATTACACCTCCGTCATCCTCCCTGTAATCGTCCTTCTTTTCTGATCTCAGTCCGAGAAAATGAGAAAATATATCTGATTGTTGGGAGGTCGTCCTAGCAACAATCTTCCTGTTGTTCACATCAATTTGATCCATGGAATTCAACTTATCACTACCAAAGTTGCAACTTTTGGTCTTCAGTGGCCTCCTATAAACAGAGGAAGGTTCATCTGTTTCATATCCTGAAGGAAAAGGAAATGAAACAGCTTCATATTCCTCTTCGTCACCATCAACCTCCCTGACAAAGTATGCTTCCCCTGTATGATCAAGAAACATGTGGAAATTGGCTTCGATGCCATTAACACAGATAGTAACCACCTTCTCCCTTGTCTTTAAAATCCCTTGAAATTTACCAAATCGAACATACCAAGGCGATGATTTGAACCTCCCATCAGGTTGTTCCACTACAATTATATCTACTGCACCACCAAAAGGATGAAATGGAGCTGAAACAGAATATACACCGCGAGAGATATAGCTGCCTAGTCTCCCCACCGCGTACATCCTCTTGATCTTGGATTTCTAAGACCAACCCCAGATCTCAATTACATCCTCTCCATGCATACAATAGGCCTTTCCACAGCTCTAGAGCTTTAAATTCTGCAAATACCCACATTATAAATTCTTATTCCTCAATCCAATCAATCAAAAGAGGAAACCCAACAATGTAAACATACAAAAAATGCAAGGATTTGGGAATTGTTCAATGCATGGTAACTCAAAAGAAAAAGCATTAATTAAGAAAAAAAACAACTGAGAAACTGTCTTTCTCTTGTTGTTTTGAGTGTGTTTCGAATTCAATGCAGATGTAAAGCGGTAAAATAAAAATCAATAAAAAGAGAGACGTGCCGGATCAAAACCCAAACACAACACCAACAGCTGATTTGATGATGGAAATAAAGCATGTCCATGTCCATTTTTCTTTTCTGAATTCGAATTTACCCAGAAACTGTAAGCTAATTTGATAATGAAATTAGTAATACCATTAAATCCCAACTTATTAAAAAAGAAAATCTCTCACAGAAACTAACAGAAAAATAAAAAGGAAACGGAAACGGAAAGGATTTAAGCTCGAGAGAAAGGGAGACCAGCAGTAGTTTCGTGATCTCCTACGTGAGGGGGCATGGGCATGCGAGGATTAGAGCATTTCTCATCAATTCCTTTTTTTGGGTTTTGATGACCGAATGTTCTGCCACTTTTTAACAGATTTTATTAATCAAATCATTACTGTGATCGCTATTCATAAACTTTTTGAATGTAATCTTTTGAGTGACAAAAAAGGAAAGTTGTTAGTATGCCTAAATTTAACATCTTCACAGTCGAGAGAGATTTTGTTTTGATTTTCACTTCGAAAGACAAAAATGTTATGACATTACCACTTACTAAACACCAACATCCAAGAACGAGACTGTCTTGTCACTCTAAAAATTACAGGTGAACATAATTTTTAGCTTTTAAATTTAGCATATGTTATGATATTATTATTCACTACCATCAAGTCTTGGTTTATATTTTGTATGTGTTTGCACATACGTAATGTGGCGAACTCAAGATAGAGAGGCATAATATGGGTTCATCTATACATAGTGCGAATTCTATGTATGCGAACTCACTTCAAGTATACACGTGTTAATCCTAAGATATGGTACGTGTCATCATAAATGGAGACCTACTTAGCATATCACATCTGGGGTGAGTATTCAATCGAGTCAAATCAAGTCGAATCGAGTAAAAAATTTTGAGTTAGTCGAGTTGACAAATCCTATTTTAGAAACTAAATTCAATTTGAATTTTTTTTTTCGAATCAAGTCAAAAAATTACGAGTCAAGTTGAATCGAGTTAATGAATTCTATTATTTATACTGAATGTTATGTTTATAATGATTGATTATTTAACTAGTAGATGAAGTAAAGATTAATTAACTACGTAAACAATATAATGTTTTGGACTTTAACTTAATGGTTAAATATTTATCAAAACAACGTAGTTTATCATTATTAAAATGATGTAGTTTTATCTTTTCTCATTCGGATTTTCGAATAACTCGAATTGTGTAATTCATATTCGAGTTAAACCGAAAAACTTGATTTTTTATTCGAGTTTATCCAAATAACTCAATTAACTCAAACAATTCGAACTATTTAATTTAAAATTTAAATTTTTATCGAGTTTTTCAAATCGAATCAGAATTTACTCACCCCTAATCATATCTATGAATAGTGACTGCATCATATAAATACACAGAATCAACTCATTTAATGGAACACAAAAAAAAAACTCAACAAGATCCATTATAGTAATTATAATATTTTTTATTTTTTTATATCCAACTTGATAATAAAATCTATTTTCATTTTCTTTAATTTAGATTTCATCAAAATTTCATAATATGATATTTTGAAATGATATAAAATAATTGTTTAAAAAATAAAATTTTTAAATGATAATATGGTATAAGCTTAAAGTATCACTTTATCTCAATTTTATATTTATTAATTTCAAAAATAAAAAAGAAAACATAATTGTAAAAAATGAAAAATAAAAATAGTATTTAATTGTGAAATTTAGTATGTTAACCCAAAAATACAGCATTCCAAACGTAACACGCAAGACAAGGATTCTTAAACTAGGAATAGGATTACGTCTTTCTTTCCTTCCTTGAAGTAGATAATATAAAACAAAAGAAATTTGGAATCCAATGATTATTTAATATTTGGAACCAACTGAAATAGATACTGACAGGTAATCATTATCGTTTCAGGTGTAGTCTGAATTTAAATCGTGTTAATTACATTTGTTGTTTAGATTTTACCTTATTATTATAATTCATCAAAAAGAATTAAAATATATTATTGTTTCATAATATTTTATATAATTAATATTTTATATTTCATTTGTATAGATTTTATGTGTCAAATTTGGTATAAGTTAAAAAAATTTAACTATTCGTTCTACATAAAAAAAAATTAACTATTAATTATATATTAATATAGTCTAAATCGATATGATAAAGATATTAGATAGATTCGATAAAGATATTAGATCGAATCAAAAATTTATATGCATGACAAATACAATTACATTAAAAAATTTAATAGTTGAACTATTAAAATATTAATCGTATAAAAATTATGAAATGATGTAAAACAACTCCTTATATATATATATATATGAGATGCTAATAAAGTAAAAATAATACTTTATATTTAGATTTAAATATGTCAAAGGTTTTTGTACTTTTTTAAAATTTAAATTTAATCTTTATATTTTAAATTTGCGACATTGAGTCCTATATATATATTTTTTAAAAATACTGATCTTCCATCTAATTTTACCATTAAAGTTAATGTTGTCAAAGGTAAAATAACCTTTTTAGCCCTCAATTTTTTAATTTTTTGCCAATTTGGTCCTCACCCTTTAAAAGTACATTAAAATTTTAAAAACAATTGTTTTACATATTTTAAATTAAAAACATAAAAATTAAAAAAAACCATATTTTTTTAGAAATATATAAAACAATGAAAAAAAACTTGTTAAAATTCAAAAAATAAAAATTATTTTTAAATTATAAAAAATAAAAAAATTTAATGTTATCTAAATTGGATCGAACTAGCCAGTCAAGTTGGGAACGGATTGGGGTCTAGGCTCGACAAAAGGTAAAAATTGATTGACTCACAAATCGGTATGAACCGATTGAATCGAGCTAACAAATCAGTTGAACTAACAATTGAACCAATTTCAAACTAGTTTGACTAATTGGTTCCCAAAAAGATCGATTTGATCGGTTCAAAGCAAATAAACTATTAAAAAATAAAAAATAAATAAAAATTATCAAAAATTATAAAAATCAGTTCAAGTACCAATTCAATTGGGTTTTATCCCAGTTCAACCAATCCATACCAATTTGGGGGCCAATCAATTTTTTACCTCTCACTAGACAATACCTAGTTGGTTCTTTATCTAATCGATCCGGTTCAATTTAGATAACATTGAAGTTTGAATTTTTTATATCTTTTTTATATTTTTAAATTTAACATTTTTTTGTTTTTAAAGAGTTTTTTATTTTAAAAATATTTTTTAAATTTTTATGTTTTTTTTCTAAAATAATTATAATCATTTTTTATTTTTTAAATTTACTTACTTTTAAAGGGTATGTGCCAAATTTACAAAAAAAAATTGTAAATGTTGAGGAATAAAACAGTTTAAAAATTTTAAAAACTAGTTAACTCGCAAAGTGGTATGGACTAATTGAACCAAGCTAAAAAAATCAATTGAAAGGCAATAGAACTAATCATAATAGATGTGTTGTACCTTTGTTATTAATTAAAGGGTTAAAATATGTTTAAGTTCTCATTTGTAACACTCCATACCCAACTCGATCGCTATGTCCGAGTCACAATGTGTCACATTTATTATCGAAGCAACTCCAATCAACTTAATTACAATTCATGTCATTAAACATACAAATACAAAGCAATACAGTATAAGATACAATAAATAGTTATTTTTTGGGTCTTATATGGGCTTTTGAAAGCTCTAACGCTAACCTGAAATCGAATTAGGACCAAATTGTAAGAATTTCAAAAGTTTAGGATGTTGATGCGATGTGAGGGAGTTCCTCATCGCAACGTGACATTCTGATGCGAGTCTCAAGGTCTAATTTCAAACCCATGGTTGTGATGGATTCACATTACCTCAAGGTCTAACAACAATATCAAAGGCCAAACAAATCAAACAAAGATTCGATCAAAGACAAGATTCGAGGATGAATTTTTTCGAGGAAATGTAGAATGATAAGAGCACGAATAGAGTGAATTTTATCAAGTTCCATTCACCGAAGCTGCCAATTTTCAAGTTTGGAAAATCAGCAGACTTGCAACGACTTTTTGGATAGGATCCAGGCATTTCTGGATTTAGATGTCTTCATGGTGTTCGAAGATCTATCTCTTAGATTCGAAACGCATTTTGAATCACTTGATTTCGATTTTGGGAGCTTAAGTTATGACCGTTTTAATAAAGACTGCGTGGATAGAATTTCTGGACGTGATTATGATGGGAATTACGAGTTTCGGGCTTTCAACTCAAGTTTAAATCATATTAGGTTCAGGTTTTGGGCTTAATTTTTATTATATATGAGCCCAATATTATATTTATCAGCTCTTATCATTTTATTATTTTATTATTCCAAATTTTTAATAATTATTAAGTAATTTAAGTTATTTCGAAGTTTTATGTCAACAAGAAAGTTTAGTTTAAACTACTTCTTATTTAGATTAATTAGCGTTCTAGTATACTTAAGAGTTTTATTTAGATTTATTTAGCTAGCCTATATAAAGGTTCCTTCATTGTTTATTAAGGAGACAATTATTTTCATGAATAAAGTTTTTAACTCTGGGAGTTTGTTTATTGTGCAAGATTATTTTTTTTGTGATTTTTAGAAGTAATTTTCTTCTCGATTTTCTTCAAGGAATCGAGGGAATTCATTCTTCACGCTTCAATTTTCCAGGAATTATTTCTTGGAGGGTTGATTAGAGCCATTAGTTACGTTTGTTGGGATTTAAATCTCAAAGAGTTCAATTGGACACTTATCTTTCTATCCATCATATTCATTGGTTTACTCGTTCATCTTTTACTTTTAAATTTTGTCTTTTATTTATTTGTTTGTTTATTATTTTGAATATTTATCATTAGTTTCTTCAATTTCTTCTTTTAATGTTTTCGTTTTCATTAATTTCTAAGTTTGTTTATTTCTTCTTTTCAGATCAGATCCAAATATTTTCTTCTTCGAGTCGAACAACATGAATTCGATCATTTTCCCGCTTCCTCCACTCCAATTTCGTATCACATTCTGACTTGGCCTTGTCGCGGCAACGAGCTTCCTCATAGTGGCAACTAGCTTCCTCGTCGTGACAACGTATGTTCGATGTCACGACATCACATACTGTTTCAACTTATAATTTCTTTCATTCAACAAATGCACATAGGGGTGAGTATTCGATCGAGTCGAGTCGAATCGAGTCAAAAAATTTCGAGTTAGTGAAATTGACGAATCCTATTTTAGCAACTGAACTCAATTTGAATTTTTTTCGAATCAAGTCAAGAAATTTCGAGTCAAGTTAACGAATCCTATTATTTATACTCAATGTTGCATTTACATGGATCGATTATTTAACTAGTAGACGAAGTACAAGATTATTTAACTACATGAACAATATAATGTTTTTACCTTTTAACTTAATGGGTAAACATTTATCAAAAAGACATAGTTTTACCTTTTAACTTAATGGTTTTGACTTTTAACTTTAGAAAAGATAAACATTTATCAAAACGACGTAGTTTGTCTTTTCTTATTCAGATTTTCGAATAACTCGAATTGTGTAATTCATATTCGAGTTAAGCAGAAAAACTTGATTTTTTTTATTCGAGTTAATCTGAATAACTCGATTAACTTGAATTATTTTATTCAAATTTGAATCTTTTATCAAGTTTTTTTAATCAAATTGAATTTTGCTCACCCATAAATACACACATACATTTCAACATCCAATTAAACTATGCTATTTTCAACACTGAAAACATGATTCACCTTGCCTTGATATAATAATGTATTAAACCTTAACAATTTCAAGTAGGTTAACTAATATACTATATCTATGCATCTGACAGCCATGCCAAATTCATCAAAAATCGATTTAAATTGTAGCCCCATTCACATCACTAACATATAATCTACTTATGATCCTATAATAACACTATCAACTAGATTCACAATTACCAATTTGATATTCAATTTCCTATTGACATCAAGATACACTAAAAGTGACTTAATTAGATAGGTATATGCCAAATTGTTACAAAAACAAGAATTTCACTAACATTGCTGAATCAGGTTCAATTTTCTGGATGCTAAGATGGCATGCCCTTGATCTACCGAGAATCTACTATACTTGTGCACGAAGAAACCAAAATCGTACGCTGAGCAATACGATTAGTGGTATTTCTATAATTCAAGTATGTAATATTAGCATTAACAATTCTAAACATGTATATATATATCATACACTTATAACGTGGAGTTACCAAGCTTTACATTTTCAATATAAACATGTTAAGTGTAAGAAACTAACACCAATTCGTCTCACTTCAAAACAATCTATATAGACATTTCATTATGCTTATCATAACAACATTTTAAACATATCAATATCAAAACATGTTCTTATCAATCCTATTTTCGATTTACAATTTCTAATATGACGTAATTCATTCATTTCTAGAGTCATCTGACTTGTTTGAATCCGTTTCGGCCCCCAAGGCTTGATTTCATTTGATCACATACTTTATCGTATGATTACAACAATTTGATTGCATTTAGTCACAAAACACATTGATATAATAACTAATTCGAATTTTCAAGACGGATACTCAGATTAGTCAATCTGCATCTCAAACTAGTATCGTAATGTATAATCGACTAACCAGAAATATAAACCTGTACATTTAATAGAGTAACCAATTTGCAATATCATCACATAGTTCAATTCACATCCATCATTCTCAATTCAATATCAATTAATAATTCATCATGTAATGTTGAAGCCCAATTTATCCGGGCCCAATGAGATAAATTTGGTTTTAAATTAAATTTATTTTAAATTTAAATTTGCACAAAATTTAAGTTTATTATAAATATAAATTTAAAATTAAATTAGATAAATGTCCAAAGTCCATTTACAAGCACGATTGTGTCAAATTTGACTAGCCCAAAGTACAACCCAATTACAAAGAGCCCAATTGGGCTAAAATTTGGCTAGCCCAAATCCAAATAATTTGCTAGCCCAGACACCCAAAATTCCCATTACTGTTGCCACCTCAATCCCAACCAATGGGAGATCGCCATGTCGGCACCACCAGCTATCATCTCCAAGCAAGTTGCTCCTGCACAGCCGACTGTCACCTTCTCCAAGCTACTCCCAACCACCAATGCTGAGCACCTGCAAAAAGAAAAGATGGATTAGGACTAGCATTTAAGTTGTAGGAGACAAATTAGAATGATTTGTAAAAATGGCTATAAAACCAGCGTTGAAACATTTTGTAAGGGTTACAAACCCGGTTATTGAAATCCAAATACAAACCCTCGTGAAATCAATAGCATTTCAAAAATCTTTCATAAACATATTTTTAAAACACTCGATGAATCCAAACAGAAGCAATAATCCCAGCAGTGGCATACGAATAGCACAAGGAAAGTTTGAAAGCAAAGCAGATATTCAAGCAATCAATACTTTGAGCATTTCCAGGTACATATCAAATGCATTCATACATTCCTCTTTAATGCTGCCATTCTTAAAGTACATATGCATGTATTTAAAACGCTCAAAACTCATTAAATGTACCCGTCCATGTCATCATCATCATCATTTATTATTAATAAAAAATATATAATACTTTTAATAAAAGATGCATTAATGGTAATAAATATTAATAATAATTAATATTATTTTTAACAAAAAAGAATACCAAACGACAGGTACTCCCTTGAATGAACACCGCCGTCGTTGGGGCCTTCCTCGATCAACGCCCACGCTACGCCAATCTTCGAATCTACCATGGAAACATGCAAGGAAAAATAGAAGTGGTTAAAAATCAAGTTTTCTTAAATGGTTAAACACAGATTCTTTTTAAAGGGATTAATAATAGGACTAAAAAGGAAATCATTTACATGCGAATCGGAGTAGGATCCTTTAAGACCCATGCTCCGATCGGTTTTCGTTTAAAAAGAAAACGAAAAAAAAAGGAAAAATAACCTTGGGACTTACCTTGGATGGTGGTCGGATAGCGCGTGCAAGCCCGACGGCGGCGGAACAGGGTTGGAGGTGAACCGAGGACATCGGAGCGTGGTCGGGACATGATCGACGCGCGTTCATGCGCGGGTTGGGCGGCCGTCGGTGCTCGACTGAAGCTTGGCCGGAGCTTGGTCGGAGAGGGGGCTGTTTGAGAGAAAAAAAAAAGGGGAAGGCAATTGTTTTTTTAAAATGGTTTAAAAATAATTTTTTGGGGGCTAAAACTTGCCTTTTATAGGACTTTGGAACGGCGTCGTTTAAGGGGCCGAATTTCAGCCCCAAAACGGCGTCATTTTGGACCTTAACCCATGGACCAGCTCGATCCGACCCGACCCACCTTTGGGATCCGCGTGTTTTCAACTTTTAGGATATTTATGAAATTGGTCCTTCCGCATTTTTTAATTGTTTCAATTTGGTCCTTTTTGTACTTTTAATTATTGTTAATTTGGCCCAGTAATTTTGTTTACTTTTCAACTTAATCCTTTAACAATTTGAATGCACCAGAGGCTGCCACGTGTCACTATTTTGGCCTATTTCTAAATTGGTCCATCTTATTTTTAAATTGTTTTAATTTAGTCCCTAAATCAAGTTTTGTTTAATTACATAATTGGCCCAGGAATTTTTTAAGATTTACAAATTAGTCCTTTGACTTCTGGATGCCTGTGGGGCTGTCACGTGTCACCCATTCGTTGGTTTTATTGTTTTGTAAGTCTCTAAACTGTCCAGAAATTACATTTTGACCTCGAAACTTCCAAAAATTACTATTTTGATCCCGAACTTTCCAAAATTCCATTTTAACCCCGATTTCACCAAAAATTACCATTTTACCCTCAAACTTTCTAAAATTCCATTTTAACCCTGATTTCACCAAAAATTACCATTTTACCCCCAAACTTTCCAAATCTCATTTTTAACCCTGATTTCACCAAAAATTACCATTTTACCCTCGAACTTTCTAAAATCCCATTTTTAACCCCGATTTCACCAAAAATTACCATTTTACCCCTAAACTTTCTAAAATCCCATTTTTAACCTTGATTTCACCAAAAATTATCGTTTTACCCTCAAAATTTCCAAAATCCCATTTTAACCCTGATTTCACCAAAAATTATCGTTTTACCGTCGAACTTTCCAAAATTTCATTTTTAACCTTGATTTCACCAAAAATTACCGTTTTATCCCCGAACTTTCCAAAATTCCATTTTTAATCCTGAATTTTCCCGAAATTACATTTTCGCCATTGAGAGTCAAAAATTACCATTTTACCCCCGGGCATTTAAAGGTCCCATTTTCAAACCTGAATACGTCATTTTTCTTCCTCATCATTATTTACATTTATTTTAATCGTTATGCACCTGCATTTTACATTTTTGCATGTTGTTTTTGTTGCTTATTATCTTGATTCGTATTTAATTTCTCTTATTAATTGCTATTCGATATCTTAAACTTACATGCTCATTTTTAAAGTAATTTTAAAGACGAGGCAATGTTCCTCTCGTGTGAAAGCTTCGAAAAATCATGCCCTAACGTGTCGGGTGTGATTTTTCGTATAACTTACACGCGTCGAATATCCTCTTTTAAGATTTTTATACCTGTTAACTTCGAGATTCCGAGAATACCGTGTCCTAACGTGTTGGTCACGATTTTAATTCACCGCGAAAATCGAAGTAAACGGGTATTCCATATTTGAATCTTTTAAACTATGTGTCCGAGGATTGCATTTTAAATTCGATACGAAATTTTCAAGTTCTCAAAATATACATATATATATCACGAGTGATTTAAAAACAAAACGAGGCAATTTCTTTCTCGTGAAAATCGAGAGAAATCGCGCTCTAACGTGTTGAGTGTGATTCTCGTAATTCATATGAATCGAATATCCTCTTCAAAAGTTTCCGAAACATCCTTCAATTTTATATATCCATACACAAAGAACTTTAAGACAAAAATGAAACAATGTTCTTTTGTGTGAAGACCTCGAAACACCATGCCCTAACGTGCTGGGTATGAGTTTCGTATAATTCATGCGATAGAATCCTCTCTTAAAATTTTTTTCCCGAAATGCCCTTTAATTTTGAAACTCTGAGAATATAGTGCCCTAATGTGTTGGACACGACTTTCAGTTCTCATAAAGGATCGAAATACGGGGACGAATTTTCCTTAAAAGCTGTCCTTTGAAATTATACAAAGCTTTCTAAGATAAATATCGCATTTTAAACTTTACTCGAGTTTTCATTGTTTTCATAAAATAAGACCCGAAAATAATCATGTGATGCCAATTCTAGGCGTATGAGGGTGCTAATCCTTCCTCGTGCGTAACCGACTCCCGAACCTGTTTCTCTGGATTTCGAAGACCAACTTTTTAAAACCTTTTTAAACGTTTTGTGGTGATCCAATCACAACCGAAATAAAAGATTGCTGGCGACTCCCACATTTTTCAAATTTTTAAAAAATGATTTTTTTTCGAAGCCCCGTTCTCGAGGTGGTTTTGATAGTTGGCGACTCCACTGGGGAATTTTTAAACTAAACGAGAGTCAAGCCAAAATTGATAATTTTCGGGTCTTTTTTGAGAACTTTTTAAACTTCGGTTTTGTTTAACATGTGATCCTCGGTATTTTTTCGTGTGGTATTATACTCTGTGATATTGCCAGTATAATTTTTCATCATATGCATTGTGCTATTACCCTTTTAAGTGGAAGCGGGAAACTACTCATTCGTGAGGTCTTCACATTCGTGTAGGATGGTAGATCGCTTTCGGTATTACAAAGCACCCTTATTTTCGTGAAGTTTTCACTTCCGTACAAACATGCGAGAAATGCATCCCCCTAAACCGAACTCGTCCGTATGAGCCTGTAATGGGTGAGGATCGAGGAATCTGCTGGTTTGGGTACCCTTCACCTTAGAACCTAAACTACATATAGTGAGCCGTAAGTGCTCACCCTAGATGGAGTTAGGCTGAGCCTTGTTAACGTATACCCAAAATATTTTAGGTTCTGTGTTATATATATTTGTATGCTGATTTTTTATTACATACTACTAACCATGTTTGTTTTGCCTCTTTCACCTGTATTTGCATCATCATGAATGAAAAGGTGTTGATTTAAATCCGTTTTACCGACTAGGCAGTTTCATCATGGAGGAAGGATTTCTTGATAAAGTAGAGGATAATATGGCGACACGCCTATGGTCTGAGGAGCAACAACGCAGAAAAGGTGACAGCCTGAAAGAGGGGCATTTGTCAGAATTTTGGGACTATACTCGTATCAATGTGACTCAAAACAACTTGAAAGAATTGAAAGAGATTTGGGGATAATGGAATAATGAGATGAAGCAGATGTTTTATCAAGACTATAGAGATTTACCTTACTTTGCTGGAAGTAAAGATCGACAAGCACCTTTTTCGAGCCCTTACTCAACATTGGAACCCCGGATATAGTTGCTTCACCTTTGGACACTTGGACTTGACACCTACAATAGAAGAATATACTGCTTTGATTCGATGTCCAAGGATCCAAGTCGATAAGGCATATTCTAAAGACGCGAGTGTTCCGACATTGTTAAAGAGATTGATGAATGCAACGGGGATGAGCGAGCAATGGGTCGCTTCTCGTATAAAAGTAAAAGGAGACAACAGGTGCATTACTTGGAAGAGTTTACGAGACTTGATTGTGACACATCCAGATATGAGAAGACGCATTGACATCTTCGCCCTCAGTATATACGGGTTGGTCTTGTTCCCGAAAGTATTGGGGCATGTGGAAGATGCAATAGTAGTATTGTTTGATCGACTCAGTAGAGGAATCATGCCCGTCCCTACTATCCTAGCGGAAACTTTCCGCTCGTTGAGTGCTTATCGGAGAGAAGGAGAAGGAAGATTTATCGGTTGTGCACAACTCTTGATGGTTTGGTTTCACAGCCATTTCTAGAAAGTGGAGAAATTTTCTTGTAAGGTTTTCTCGACTGACTTCTCGCCTTTGAAGAATTTTGTGGCTTCGTAACGAGAACTAAAAGTATCTAAAGAAAAGTGGGCGGCTGTTCTCCAGAATCTACGAGATGAGGACATTGAATGGTGTGCTCCTTGGTTTCTTCCAGATGAGGTCCTTTACCGTTGTGACGACTTTGATTGGGTCTTGTTACTCAGAGTTTGGGGTGCCACTGGGTATGCTCCTCTGCTCGTCTTGAGACAATACAAGACAAGATAGTTTATCCCTGCAACTCATGGTCTAGCGCATTGCGAGTTTTCATATAAAGGGAATGATTATAAGAAAAAGGTCAGAGAAGTGGCAAATACGTGGAAGAAGGTGCAAAGAATGAAGAAGTTCAGTGCGAACCCTTTAACAACCTCGAACTACGACTGGTGGAGGATTAAGAGGGTTAATGATAACATTCCTACGCCCAACCCTGAAAATGTTCGCCCAGTAGAAGAATATCTGCAAGAAGCCCCTTCAGAGTTAGACATCCTCAAACATGATTTTGAAAGGAAAAGCTTAGAGTTTGGTAAAAGGATGGAGGTATTGGAGGAAGAAAAGATGAAGCTGGGGCTAGATGTAGACTTTCATAGACTAGAGGCTAAGAAGTTAATAAAAGGAAAAAATAAAGTTGAAGAGGATCTCGAAGACTTAAAGAAACATTACAAGAAGCTTCGTCAGTCTATGAAGATTGCAGGGCTGGGTAAGACGTCTGAGCAATGGCGTCAAGAGATTCAGATACAGAAAGACCAGGTGGAACAATGGTAGAGAAGGTTCCAAGATGGTCAGGCTCGCGAGAATACCTTGAAGGGAGAATTACTAGAAAAGCAGGTCGAGAAGGCTGAAATGAGAGCTAAGATGACCAGCTTAGAAGCCAGGATAGAGGAATTAGAAGAGTCACTACGGAGGCACCGCAATCGAAATACCGTACTGGAGCTCAAAGCCTGCATGGCTGAAAAATAAGAGTTAAGAGAGCGAGTGCAAGAATTGGAGGCCACGCTTCACAACAATGAAATCCGACTCGAGATTATGGAAAGAAATTTAGAAACTAGTGATGGCACACTCGCCAAGCCCAGAAAGAAGGCGGGGAAAGAGATCATATAATGGGAAAGGCACTGACTCAAATGAGAGAAGCTGCTGATCACATGCAAAAGTTGGCTGCCGAAGCTGATGTTTGAGTCTTCAATACGAATCCAAGTCGGAGCGAGGAAAGAAGTTAGCTAGACTTCTAGAAAAAATTAAAGCTCTAGGGAAAAAGGCCAAACTGTTTGTGTAACTTTTGTTTTATGTAAAGATTTATTTTCTCTCGAGAAGGTGCTCTAATGGAAAGTGGATTTTGGAATCAATGCCTTTTCTTGCATTGCATGCATACATTTCATTTGCATTATATTTTGCATATTCTTGCATAACAATACTAATTAATTAAGGCATTCAGTTAACACCAGTCATCATTGAAAATACGCATCATTATTATACCCGCAAGAAAACAAAAGCCATGGAACAACGGCTTGAGCAAATCCAGAAAGAACTACAAGATCAAATGCAGGAACAAATGGCAGTAATGTGTAGGGAAATAAAAAACCAATTTTCGGAGGTATAAAAGAGTTTGATGACGGAATTAGCGCAAGTTAAACAAAGCGTGGCTGACAAAGGAAAAAGTCCTGCTATTGAGGATGACGAAGACCCGAGTGTTCCTCCGGGCTTTACACCAATAGATAACCCGGCTTTACAAGAAATACCAACCAGAGAAGCCCATGTTACCATCAGACCACAACAGCAGACCACAGGCACGTCAAGACCTGCTAACTATGTAGTCAGATTTGGGTCAAATCCAGTGGGAGTCCCAGATTTTGATGAGATGATAAAGGAGGACATCCCTAGGCAAATGGAGGAAAAGTATAGGCTATTGGAGGAGAAAATTCAGGTAATACAAGGAATTGAAAATTCTTACGGAGTGGATGCCAAAGAATTGAGTCTGGTTCCAGACTTGGTTCTCCCTCCCAAGTTTAAAGTTCCTGAATTCGAAAAATATCACGGAACGAGTTGCCCAGAAACACATCTGACCATGTTCTGTAGAAAGATGGCAGGGCATGTTCACAATGATCAATTGTTGATTCACTATTTTCAAGATAGCTTACCCGGATCGGCGGTCAGATGGTATAACCAACTGAGTCGAGCGAAAGTTCGTTCATGGAAAGATTTAGCACAAGCTTTCTTGAAATAATATGGTCACGTGACCGAGATAGTCCCCAATAGGCTCACGCTACAAAACATGGAGAAGAGGTCAAACGAAAGTTTTAGACAGTACGCACAGCAGTGGAGAGAAATGGCAACACAAGTACAGCCACCGTTAATGGATAAAGAGATCACGATACTGTTTGTCAATACCCTTAAAGCCCTCTATCTTAACCATTTACTGGGAAACGCCACCAAAAGCTTACCGACATGGTTATCTTAGGAGAGATGATTGAAAATGCAATTAAAGCCGGCAAGATCGAAGCTGGAGAAAAGCTAGAAGACCAGCCCCTAGAAGAAGGGATAATGAGGTCAACAATACAAGTGTGTACCGACCTAGCGGTGCCAAACCCTTCGTGGCAGGTCAGCATAAAGCACCAGCAGTTAATTATCAGAACGTCCCGAGGCGAGAACCGAGTGCTAGGCCTAATAGAGCAAGGTTTCAATACACTCCACTTCTGATATCGTACAGAGAACTCTACAAGTTATTGTATGATGCCCATGAGGTAGCTCCTCAAAGGGTGAAACCGTATGAGCCACCGTTTTCGGCTTGGTATGATGGGAATGCTCATTGTGAGTACCACGCAGATGCGGAAGGCCACTCAATCGAAAATTGTCTGGCTTTCAAAAGGTAAGTCGAAGAACTCATAAGATTCGAGGTCGTGAAACTAGAAGACCCAGCTAGGCCTAATGTAGTTGGGAATCCCTTGCCGAATTATTCGAATCAAGGAGTCAATACCGTGCTTGCGGAAAGGGCACAAAAATTAAAAGGAAAGTGGAAGAAATTAGGTCCCCGCTACGATGGGTGTGGCAACAAATGGTCAGAGTAGGGATGATTATGAAGGATAAGAAGGATATCATGATGGAGGCCGACTGCGAGTTTCATGCCGTTAAGGGGCATGAAATCCAGGATTGTGACGAGTTCAAAGCCCTGCTGTAAACATTAATGGATAATCAGGAGCTGGAATTCTTCGAAGAAGAAGAAGAAGTCAATTATGTCTGTGCTTCCGAAGACGGGACGGTCAACCACCCGAAGGTGACCATTTGCAAACCGCCAAAAAGCGCAGCCAGAGGACAGATAACGCCTCGTATTATCATTCAATGACCTGCAACCTTCCCTTACAATGACAGCAAAAAGATTCCATGGAATTACAACTGCAATGTGACCGTACCCAGAGAAGAGGAACCTAAGAAGGAGGTATACTTGATTACCCGGAGTGGCAAAATTTATGACTCAGGTGAAAAAACCAGAGAGATCAATAAAGGGAAAGCGGTAATATGCGAGCCCGAAGAAGAGATAGCCACTGGGCTTGAAGGATCCACCAATGAGCCAGTATCTGAAAGGGAGGTGAAAGAGTTCCTAAAGTTCTTAAGGCACAGTGAATACAGCGTGGTTGAACAGCTCCATAAACAACCTACACGAATATCGATCTTATCATTGCTCTTGAGCTCAGAAGCTCATCGTGATGCATTAATGAAGGTGCTCAATGAGATTTACGTGACCAATGATATATCGGTATGTAAGTTGGACCGCTTAGTTAATAACATTAGTGCAGATAATTTTATCTTCTTTAGTGATGACGAAATCCCGTCCGGAGGGATGGGATCAACCAAAGCCCTCCACATCACAACCCGTTGTAAAGAGTACACGCTACCGGGAGTACTCATAGATAATGGGTCAGCATTGAATGTACTACCACTAGCTACACTATAAAGATTACCGATCGATAGCTCTCATTTGAAAGGATGCAACAACATAGTAAGAGCATTTGACGGGACAGAAAGGAAGGTAATCGAAATAATTGAAATACCCCTACAAATTGGACCGAACACGTACGAAATAGATTTTCTAGTGATGGATATTAGGCCTACCTACAACTGCCTATTGAGGAGGCCATGGATCCACTCGGCTGGGGCTGTACCTTCCTCTCTACATCAGAAGGTGAAGCTAGTAAATGAGGGGAGGTTAATTACCATCAATGCTGAGGAAGAGATAATTGCCTCTGTAACAAGCGAGTCACCTTATGTGGGGATGGATGAAGAAGCTTTAGAATGCTCGTTCCATTCACTGGATTTATAAATGCGACCTTCATTTTGGAAGGGAGCAAGTTGCCTGTGCCGGTAATATCATCGACTACTAGAATAGGTCTGCGGATGATGCTTGGGAAAGGAGCTGTCTCTGAAAAAGGACTCGGAAAGTACCTCCAAGGGAGAACCAACGTGTCGACCCTGATGGAAAAGCGGGATCGTTACGGCTTAGGGTATAAGCCGGATACGAAGTAGAAAAAGAAAGAGATTAAAAAGAAACAAGAGAGGAGGAGGGCCAGACTATCTGGAAAGGAACTCTCGTGGGAACCCATGATCTTCCCACCCATTTACGAGACTTTTATTTTGGGAGAAATAATTAACCAGAATGAAGAGCAAGGGAAAAAGCGAGTAACCATTGGTACTGGGGGGAGCATTATGAGGGACTTGAGTATCAATGCCATATTAGAAGAAGACAAGGAAGGGAGTCTATCAAGGATTGGTCCGTGTGCACTTGGAAGCACCCTAGATAATTGGACCGTGGAAGAACTTCCTGTAATCTTTAAAATTTCCTCAGAGTAATGCTCGAAATCACCTATTGCTTTAGGCCTGAAAGCAATATGAATCTTTTGTAAAAGACCCATGTTCATTATTCAGTTATTTTAAATGAAAGTGCATTTCTTATCCTAAAATTATTCGTTCATTTTTTATTCAGCTTAATAAATCACTCGTACATAACTAACAAATACGACTAATCATCCTTTCGATACATACATATTCATATACATACCACAGAATCATTCTTTCATAAATTTATTTTGTTCTTTGGACCTTCTTTTTATCCCTCGACAGGTCCTCAAATATCAATAATATGAGTAACTCTGAGGTTAACTTAGAGCCTCACTTTGAGCAAGACATGTGTCTAGAAGAGCTTTAGGGCTTTGAAGAAAATCAAGATTGTGATCTCTCCCCGGATCTGCTAAGAATGATAGGGCATGAAGAAAAACAAATCCTGCCTCATCTGGACCCTGTAGAGGTGATTAATTTGAGGAAAAAAGACGAAAAGAAAGATGTAAAAATTGGGACATGCATCTCTGCGGAAACTAGAAAGAATCTCATCGAGTTGCTCAAAGAGTTCCAAGACATCTTTGCATGGTCCTATCAAGATATGCCTGGGTTGAGTTCTGATATTGTGGCACACAAACTCCCTATAAAAGAAGGATGCAGGCCTGTGCAGCAAAAACTCCGGAGAATGAGACCGGATGTGCTGTTAAAAATAAAAGAAGAAGTCAAGAAACAATTTGACGCCGGTTTTCTCCAGGTAGTTAAATACTCCGAATGGGTAGCTAATATAGTCCCTGTTCCTAAAAAGGATGGAAAGGTACGAATGTGTGTGGACTATCAAGACTTAAATAAAGCTAGCCCAAAGGACAAATTCCCTTTACCTCACATCGATACTTTGGTCGATAACACAACAGGACATTCTTTGTTTTCCTTCATGGATGGTTTCTCCGGATATAATCAGATAAAGATGGACCCTAAGAATATGGTCAAGACCACATTCGTCACGCTATGGGGAACATTTTGCTACAAAGTAATGCCCTTTGGACTTAAAAATACAGAGACAACATATCAGAGAGCTATGGTAACCCTGTTCCATGACATGATGCATAAGGAAATCGAAGTTTATGTTGATGACATGATAGCTAAATCCCAAACAGAGGAAGAGCATGTGAGAATCCTGAGGAAGTTGTTTACAAGGTTAAGGAAATATCAATTAAAGCTGAACCCGGCTAAGTGCACTTTCGGGGCTACGTCAGGAAAATTGTTAGGCTTGTGGTCAGCAAAAGAGGAATTGAAATCGACCCAGACAAAGTCAAAGCCATACAGGAGCTACCACCACCCAGCATGCAAAAAGAAGTGCGGGGATTCTTAGGAAGATTAAATTACATTGCTCGGTTCATATCATAATTGACTGAAAAGTGTGACCCTATCTTCCGGTTACTCAGAAAGCGTAACCCAGGTGTGTGAGATGCTGAGTGCCAGGAAACTTTCAATAAGGTCAAAGATTATTTGTCCAAAGCTCCTATCTTAGTTCCTCCAATTCCTAACAAGCCTTTGATACTGTACCTAACAGTCTTTGAGAATTCCATGGGATGCGTGTTAGGCCAGCATGATGAATCCGAAAGGAAGGAGAGGGCGATATATTATCTGAGCAAGAAATTTACCGATTGTAAGACTCGGTATTCGCCTATTGAGAAATTATGTTGTGCACTAGTCTGGACTACATGCAGATTAAGACAATACATGCTCTACCATACTACTTGGTTGATCTCGAAATTAGATCCTTTGAAGTACCTAATGGAGTCAGCTGCATTAAATGGAAGGTTAGCTCGATGGCAAATCTTGCTCTCAGAATTTGACATCGTCTATGTCAATCAGAAAGCAGTAAAAGGGAGCGTGATAGCAGACTTCCTAGCCAGCAGGGCCTTAGAGGATTATGAGCCGATAAACCTCGAATTTTCGAATGAAGATTTAATGTCTGTTGCAACAGCTGAAGAGGCAACCACGAGGGAGCAACCATGGATTTTGAATTTTGACGGAGCTTCAAACGCCATGGGTAACGGGGTTGGAGCAGTCTTGGTATCACCAGAGGGAGACCATTACCCTTTTACTAGCAAGCTGGATTTTGACTACACTAATAATATGACTGAATACGAAGCATGCATCATAGGTATTCGCCCAGCCATAGAACGAGGAATTAAAACTCTGGAGATTTATGGAGACTCCGCATTGGTAATCTATCAACTTAAAAGAGAGTGAGAAACGAGGGATGCAAAGCTAAGGGATTACCGCAAGCTAGTTCTTGAATTGACTACGAAGTTCGATGATGTCACATTTCATTATCTCCCCCGAGAGGAAAATCAAATGGCTGATGCCCTCGCTACTTTGTCCTCGATGATCAAAGTAAGTAGGCCAGAAGATGTGAAGCCCATTCAGATGAGTGTTTATGAAACTCCCACTCATTGTTGTGATATCGAGACAGAGGAGGAAGTAGAAAAGGAAGATCACCCATGGTACCAGGACATCCTTCAATTTGTAAGAGATCGAAAATACCCCGAGCAAGCCTCAGATAACGAAAAGAGAACATTAATAAGACTTGCTAGTGAATATGTCTTAGACGAGGAAATCTTGTACAAAAAGAGGAAAGACCAGGTACTATTGAGATGTGTTGATGCAGTGGAAGCCAAGAGGATTTTAGAGGAAGTTCACGAAGGAATTTGTGGGATGCATGCCAATAGTTTCACGATGGCCCGACAGATAATGAGATTCGGGTATTACTGGTCTACCATGGAGAGTGATTGCATTAACTATGCCAGGAAATGCCACAAATGCCAGATATATGGAGATAAGATTAATGTACCTCCATCAAACCTCCATGTCATGACTTCGCCCTGGCCCTTCTCTATTTGGGGCATGGATGCCATTGGACCAATTTCTTCGAAAGCTTCCAATGGGCATAGATTCATCTTCGTGATGATCGACTATTTCACTAAATGGGTAGAGCCAGCTTCGTATGCCAACGTTACCAAGTCTGCAGTCAGCAAGTTCCTGAAAAAAGAGATTATATGTCGGTATGGGATGCCAGAGAGGATTATATCCGACAATGCCTTGAACTTGAACAATAGCACGATTGCAGAAGTTTGCGAACAATTCAAAATCAAGCATCATAATTCCTCTCCCTACCGCCCAAAAATGAATGGAGCCGTAGAGGCGACCAATAAAAATATCAAGAAAATCGTGGCAAAGATGACCGAGACTTACAGAGATTGGCACGAAAAACTGCCATTTTCCCTCTTCGCCTACAGAACTTCGGTCAGAACTTCTACTGGGGCAACACCGTTCTCGTTGGCATACGGTATGGAGGCAGTCTTACCTATTGAGGTTGAAATACCTTCTCTCCGAGTCTTAACTGAGCTCCAATTAGATGAGGCTGAATGGATCCAAGCTCGATATGATCAGTTGAATTTGATCGAGGAAAAGAGCTTAAAAGCCATCCGTCACGGCCAAATGTACCAAAAAAGGATGATGCGAGCTTATGATAAAAAGGTCCGTCCTAGGGAGTTCCATGAGGGAGATCTGGTTTTGAAGAAGATACTCCCCATACACAAAGATTTTCGTGGAAAGTGGATGCCCAATTGGGAAGGACCTTATGTAGTAAAGAAAGCTTTCTTGGGAGGAGCTCTCATCCTAATAAAAACGGATTGCAAGGAACTGTATAACCCCGTCAATTCAGACTCGGTAAAGAAATACTTCGCCTAAAAAAAAAGGGTTCATGATGAAAACCCGCAAAAGGCATCTTGGAACCAGGAGAATTTTGAGTTGAAAACCCGCAAAGGGTAGCTCAAACCCAAAACAGGTCGAGGAGATAGAGAAAAGTTACAACTTGAAGCATCAACAAAGCACTCCAGGTCTTCTAGACACACGTCTGGGTTAAGGGTGATTCTCAGCAAGTCGATGCAAGAGTGGCTCATTTCTGTCGATATTTAGGACAATTAAATTACCCCTTTCTTATACTTAGCCATTAATGTTGTTTCCTTTGATTCCTTTGTTAATACAATTTTCAAATACAATTTTGTTTCCACACAATTTTGTGCAGGCATTTCGCATTTAAATAACGAGTAATGAACTGATAAATCATACAAAGATTCATGAGCATTATCCTAGAAATTTTCAAAAATTATAGGGGTCCGAAACAGGATCACCGGTGGGAAAACAAACTTGAAAATGGGCAATTCAAGATCAGCATAGAAGAAGATGGATCGACACATCAATGACAAAATTTAGACGGGCAATAAACCATACGGGCCTGACTAAAAACGAATAAAACATTAAATCATACACACATATAGTTAGGAGCATTTCTACTCATTTTTTGAGCATGGCATCCTAAACAAACTGGCCTATTCAGAGGCCCATTTGAGCATGTTTTACAGGTCTCGACACCCTGAAGCAAGACGAGAAATAACAAGTTCATGAAGGATCCCGTGAAGTTATAAGGACAACCATTTTTCGGACAGATTACAGTTATTTGATCCTTTACCCCAAGTATAGGGCAGATCACCATCAATCGACCTTACTCCAATCACGGAGTAGTTCAACAAAACATTGAGGCGGTCATCTTCCTGATGAGATACAGAGAAGAATACCAACTCAGCGCTCAACACGAGCCAATCTTCGAACCCAGCTTCCTGATGAGACATTGACAAGCAGGTCGAAGCAATAAAATGGTTAGCTTCCTGATGAGATACAGAGAAGTGGACCAGATTCGTCTTCCTGAGGAGATCCAGAGAAGCGAATCAAAACAAGTGAGGCGGTCATCTCCCTGATGAGATACAGAGAAGAATACCAACTCAGCACTCAACACGAGCCAATCTTCGAACCCAGCTTCCTGATGAGACACTGAGAAGCAAGTCGAAGCAATAAAATGGTTAGCTTCCTGATAAGATACAGAGAAGTGGACCAGATTCGTCTTCCTGAGAAGATCCAGAGAAGCGAATCAAAACAAGCGAGGCGGTCATCTTCCTGATGAGATACAGAGAAGAATACCAGCTCAACGCTCAACGCGAGCAAATCTTCGAACCCAGCTTCCTGATGAGATACTGAGAAGCAGGTCGAAGCAATAAAAAGGTTAGCTTCCTGATGAGACACAGAGAAGTGGACCAAATTCGTCTTCCTGAGGAGATCTAGAGAAGCGAATTAAAACAGATGATCGCGATCATCTTCTTGATGAGACACAGAGAAGAAGACCAGGTCAATGAAATCAGACTCAAAGACTACGATGACGAATTCCAATCTCTTTGAAATTTTGAGAGAATGGGGTGAAGTCATAGTAGAAAATTTTGACTTTTTGAAGATCACCTTAAAATAAAATAAAACCACCACGTCAAAGAAGCGGAAAGGCGGATGTAGTGGAGATTGAACGACTGACAAAAAACAAAAGGCAGACCAGTTGAAGATAGAGTGTCAAAGAGATGGGACCTGACAAATTAAGCATCCTTTTGGGTCTTTGCTCTGTTCTTGTTACACAATAACAAGCAAAGAGGGGCAGCTGTTGAAGCCCAATTTATCCGAGCCCAATGAGATAAATTTGGTTTTAAATTAAATTTATTTTAAATTTAAATTTGCACAAAATTTAAGTTTATTATAAATATAAATTTAAAATTTAATTAGATAAATGTCCAAAGTCCATTTACAAGCACGATTGGGCCAAATTTGACAAGCCCAAAGTACAACCCAATTACAAAGAGCCCAATTGGGCTAAAATTTGGCTAGCCCAAATCCAAATAATTTGCTAGCCTAGACACCCAAAATTCCCACTACTGTTGCCACCTCAATCCCAACCAATGGGAGATCGCCACGTCGGCACCACCAGCTATCATCTCCAAGCAAGTTGCTCCTGCACAGCCGACTTCCACCTTCTCCAAGCTGCTCCCAACCGCCAATGCTGAGCACCTGCAAAAAGAAAAGATGGATTAGGACTAGCATTTAAGTTGTAGGAGACAAATTAGAATGATTGGTAAAAATGGCTATAAAGCTAGGGTTGAAACATCTTGTAAGGGTTACGAACCCGGTTATTGAAATCCAAATACAAACCCTCGTGAAATTAATAGCATTTCAAAAATATCTCATAAACATATTTTTAAAACACTCAGTGAATCCAAACAGAAGCAATAATCCCATCAGTGGCATTCGAATAGCACAAGGAAAGTTTGAAAGCAAAGCAGATATTCAAGCAATCAATACTTTAAGCATTTCCAGGTACATATCAAATGCATTCATACATTCCTCTTTAATGCTGCCGTTCATAAAGTACATATGCATGTATTTAAAACGCTCAAAACTCATTAAATGTACCCGTCCATGTCATCATCATCATCATCATTTATTATTAATAAAAAATATATAATACTTTTAATAAAAGATGCATTAATGGTAATAAATATTAATAATAATTAATATTATTTTTAACAAAAAAGAATATCAAACGACGAGTACTCCCCTGAATGAACACTGCCGTAGTCGGAGCCTTCCTCGATCAACGCCCACGCTACGCCCATCTTCGAATCTACCATGGAAACATGCAAGGAGAAATAGAAGTGGTTAAAAATCAAGTTTTCTTAAACGGTTAAACACAGATTCTTTTTAAAGGGATTAATAATAGGACTAAAAAGGAAATCATTTACATGCGAATCGGAGTAGGATCCTTTAAGACCCATGCTTCGATCGGTTTTCATTTAAAAAGAAAACGAAAAAAAAGGAAAAATAACCTTGGGACTTACCTTGGATGGTGGTCGGACGACGCGTGCAAGCCCGACGGCGGCGGAACAGGGTTGGAGGTGAGCCGAGGACGTCGAAGCATGGTCGGGACATGATCGACGCGCGTTCACGGACGGGTTGGGAGGCCGTCAGTGCTCGGTTGGAGCTTGTCCGGAGCTTGATCGAAGAGGGGGCTGTTTGAGAGAAAAAAAAGGGGAAGGTAATTGTTTTTTTAAAATGGTTTAAAAATGATTTTTTGGGGGCTAAAACTTGGCTTTTATAGGACTTTGGAACGGCGTCGTTTAAGGGGCCGAATTTCAGCCCCAAAACGGCGTTATTTTGGACCTTAACCCATGGGCCGGCCAGATCCGTCCCGATCGGCCTTTGGGATCCGCGTGTTTTCAACTTTTAGGACATTTATGAAATTGGTCCTTCCGTATTTTTTAATTGTTTCAATTTGGTCCTTTTTGTACTTTTAATTATTGTTAATTTGGCCCAGTAATTTTGTTTACTTTTCAACTTAATCCTTTGACAATTTGAATACACCAGAGGCTACCACGTGTCACTATTTTGGCCTATTTCTGAAATTGGTCCCTCATATTTTTAAATTATTTTAATTTAGTCCCTAAATCAAGTTCTGTTTAATTACACAATTGGCCCAAGAATTTTTCAAGATTTACAAATTAGTCCTTTGACTTCTGGATGCCTGTGGGGCTGCCACGTGTCACCCATTCGTTGGTTTTATTGTTTTGTAGGTCCCTAAATTGTCCAGAAATTACATTTTGACCTCAAAACTTCTAAAAATTACTATTTTGACCCTGAACTTTCCAAAATTCCATTTTTGACCCCAATTTCACCAAAAATTACCATTTTACCCCCAAACTTTCCAAAATCCCATTTTTAACCCCAATTTCATCGAAAATTACCATTTTACCCCTAAACTTTTTAAAATCCCATTTTTAACCTTAGTTTTACCAAAAATTACCATTTTACCCCCAAACTTTCTAAAATCCCATTTTTAACCCCAATTTTACCAAAAATTACCATTTTACCCCTGAACTTTCCAAAATTCCATTTTTAACCTCGATTTCACCAAAAATTACATTTATTTTCCCGAAATTACATTTTCACCATCGAGAGTCAAAAATTACCATTTTGCCCCCGGGCGTTTAAAGGTCCCGTTTTCAAACCCGATTACACGTCATTTTTCTTCCTCATCATTATTTACATTTATTTTAATCATTATGCACCTGCATTTTACATTTTTGCATGTTGTTTATGTTGCTTATTATCTTGATTCGTATTTAATTTCTCTTATTAATTGCTATTCGATATCTTAAACTTACATGCTCATTTTCAAAGTATTTTTAAAGACGAGGCAATGTCCCTCTCGTGTGAAAGCTTCGAAAAATCATGCCCTAACGTGTCGGGTGTGATTTTTCGTATAACTCACACGCGTCGAATATCCTCTTTTAAGATTTTTATACCTGTTAACTCCGAGATTTTGAGAATACCGTGTCCTAACGTGTTGGTCATTTTATAGTTTTGCCATTATTTTTCAGAATTTTACACTTTTACAACTAGTTTTCCAGATTTACAGTTTTGCCACTAGTTTTCCAAATTTTACAGTTCTAACACTATTTTCCAGATTTTACAATTTTATCATTGATTTTCCAAAATTTTCAATTCTACCACTAATTTTCCATATTTTACAGTTTTTTCACTATTCTTAAAAAATTACAATTTTACTATAACCTTACATATTTAATGCAACTCAGTCCTTAATTAGGTTTTAATGGCATCTAGCGAATTAAATTCCACAATTAGGTCTCGAATTAGGATTAGAATGATTAAATATATGAATGAATGAACTTAGTTTTTAATTACTTTGATTGATTGATTGATCCATGAATACTTTTATGTTTATCAGTGTTATAAATGTTAAACAAACATCTCATATGCCTATTTGCTTGAACTATTGCTTGATGGATATAATCATGAATGTCATTATTATATACAATAAAATAGAATGTTGAATATCAATGATTGAATGAACGTATGCTTTAAAAGAGTAATTCTACGATTTATATGTCTATGCTTAATGACATGAATTTTTGAATTGTTTTATGGTTTTTTGAATAATGGCATAAACTTGTGAATGATATTGTGATCATCAATAAAATATGATTTCTTAGGAATGATTATGATAAGTTGTGATTGACTACGTTAATATTCATGATTATTAATTATATATGATTGCTTAAGGAATAACCATTCTAATTCATGTATGATTATGTTTAAATGGAATATTATATATATGCCGAGCGAATGTCTCGCTCATCAATATGATAATGCTATATAATGGAACTTTGGAACGATTACTGAATGAACAAACTATAAGGATCTAATTGTTTTGCATATGCATGGAAGGGAAATATAAAAGGTGAAATGAAACGACAATTTATACTACATATATGTTATATGATTTATACAGCAGTTTATACTGCATATATCTTATATGTTCGTTGTATATTCACAGTTTAGCAAATTCCAACTGCGACTTTATAAACGGAGTATCCACGACTTTCTCTAACAGCTTTTATTTATGAGGGATTGTGGATCCTCAACCATATGACAACTTGTTTGCACCCTCTGTGTATTCACAACTTAGCAGATTCCAACTGCGACTTTATAAATGGAGTATCCATGACTTTCTCTGACAACCTTTATCTACGAAGGGTTGTAGATCCTCAACCATACGTCAGCTTGTCTGCACCCTCTGTGTATTCACTGCTTAGCAGATTCCAACTGCGACTTTATGAACGGAGCATCCACGATTTTCTTTGACAGCTTTTATATATGAGAAATTATGATCCTCAACCAAACGAAAGCTTGTTTACACTTATATGTATAAGCGTAGTGAAAAGGTAGAGAGAGTCTTGAGGAACTCTCTATTTGGCATGTAGCGGTTGAGGGCAAAATTTTCGAATGTCATATGATACATTATACGATTATTGTATGAACATATTATGCATTCTCATTGGAAAGTAAATGATGAAACGTTTGAACTGATAAGTGTCTTGTGAATGATTCTATAACTCAATAATTGTGTTGCTCCATTGAACTTATTTGAATATTGATTGTTATGCTGATCTAGGGTAATGAATACTAAATTATCGTATTGTTATGATTACCATGCATGCTCGAATATTGAATTGATAACCTTGCGGATTAGGACGAGGACTCAACATGCGAAGGGTCTCGGCTTCTTCTCACCTATTATCGTTTTATTTTACTAAGAACTCTGGTATTAGATTATTATTCTTAATCATGTCACTTAGGATGCATGTTATTTATTAATGTTATTTATTGTCGTTAATGATTTAATATTTATATTAATATTTGACATTTATTAGCGTTAATTAATTAAGATGATATTTATTTATTTACTTAAACATGTTAATTATTATATAAAGATTATTGATTTATTTTTCACTACTAAAATTTATGTTAGTTTTAAATTGATATCGAGATAATCACTTGTATAAAACAAATTTAGTCTTGGGAATTGATTTGTGAAAAGATCGAGCCACATCAGTGGCGAATGTGATCTCTCCAATTCAAGTCTACCATTTAGGCCAGGTTGGGGAGATTACATCTTTTGCTTTTCTTACTTGTAATAAGATACCAATGAGTGTGCGATATCAACGTTTAAGCCTCCCCTCTTTTGATGTATTGAATAAAGCCTTACTTTATTGTACTATCTTCGTTGAGATCACTACGAATATTATTCTTATATTGCTTTTAGCTAGATAAGTTTCTGACTTATTAACCAAGTATCATGCCCTTCTTGAATTGGTTGTTACAGATGTATGTGTCACGGGTCGTAAATCAAAGTCCGTGATCATTACGCACAAAACGCCCATAGATGTCAACTTACTAAATGACTCATTTTACCCACATGAACTAACCCGATTCGTGAAACTCTTGGAGAAGTCTATCTACTTGAAATCTTGATGTCCCATTGAAACACTCTAGTAAAAGTAGAGCTGTCAGGGTAAATAGTGTAAATACTAAAAGGATAAGATTGTATAAAGTTTAAATCTCTTAAGACTTTAAATTGTAGATAGGCTTTAATCTCGATCATTTATTTAACTCAATCTGTACCGTTGGTTTGAGGGGAGCTCAATTATAAATAGAGACATTTTCTCTCATTTGTATTCACTCAGTTGTAACTTTTCATAGTAATTGAATACTATTGAAAGCATTTACTCAAACATTTGGTGTATGCTATTTTGCTGTGACTTTGTTCATTCTTAGCTTCTTTTGTTTTATGAGTTTACTTCCACATTGCTTCGCTGCCTTAGAGAAATTCTACGAGAATTTTCACTTAGGGAAAGTCTAACTTAAGTAGATTTGAACCTAAGAAATCCCCTAAGGCCGCACGATTTGCCAAACTAAAGATCTAGCCCTAAGAAAGTTGGTGTCAAAGCTAGTGTTCGAAGGCGTCGATTGAGATGACGAAGGGAGGAGACGAGCAGAATGTCACGATGAAGACTTATGAAAGGTCTAGGAGAAATAGCAGATCATGGGATATGCTGTCAGCTCTAGAAGGTCAAGTGACCAATCTCGAGGAATTCATGGGTGGTGTGAAGGAAACATTCAAGGTAGTTAAGGGACGCACCAATGAGTTGAACTCAATGAAAGAGTAGCTCAAAGACTTTGTGTTGGAGCCTCTCGATTCTAATGTGGAAAAGATGCAAGAGGGAGCTCACCATCTTTAAAGTTGCTTTGGGTAATGGGATGTTGGCTGTGGCTCCTAAGAAGCGTAGTATGGGTGTACTCAAATCAAAAAAGTTTAAGAGGACAAGGTCCACGAGCAAAGTTGAAAATTTTCTCTAGGGAGTGGAAAAATACTTTCGTGCGATAGGTGTTAAGGATTATGCCACTATGGCCAACACTACTTCAATCTATTTTGCTAATGTTGCTCTCATGTGGTGGCATCGTAGATATACGAATGAAAAACGTGGTGAGACGACTATTGAAACTTGGGAGGAGTTCCAAAAAGAGTTGAATCAACTTTACCCACAATATGTCGAGGAGGCTCGAGCTAAGTTGCACTGGCTTGCATAACAAGGCACTGTTTGGGAGTATGTTAGAGACTTCAATTAATTAATGCTTCAAATCTTTAACCTGACTTAGAAATAAACTTTCTACTAGTTCAAAGATGGGTTGAAGCCTTAGGCAAAGCAAGAGTTGTGTCGATAAGGTATTGCTGAGCTTACTGTAGCTATGATTAAGGTAAAATCATTTATCAAGCTTGGTTTGAGAAAAGACAAGTTTGAGTCTTTCAAGCCTAAAGAGATGAGCAATGGTGGGGGAAACCATGAGGAAGATGAAAGTGGTAATGGTAAAAATGGTGCTAATAGAAAACCACATAATGGGAAGGAGAAGCTTAAAAACATACTGAAGGGGCCAACAACATGTTTCCTTTATGATAGTCCATATATGGTAAGGGACTGTCCAAAAAATTTTATGTTTTTTGCCATCGAAGGGGACGATTAATCAAACAGAGCATTGATGAAACTTGGTTTGATTGTGCGCTCTGTCGAAGCCAAGAGGGCCGGAGAAAATGATTAAAAGTCAATGATGTGCTTTTTATGTTTGTGGTCCACATAGGATGTAAGACTGTCTAGAGTAATTTAAGTTATTCATAACCACTAAAAAAGTTGAAGCGAAGCTTATTGAGGATAAGGTATTGGAGCTTAGATCAATGATGCTCAAATATGCTAAAGCGAAGAGGGATCGCAAGCAAAATAGGTTGATGTATGTAGACGTCAATATCGCATGTCAAAAAAGAGTGCTTTTGTTGATACGGGGCCATCAAATCTGTTTATATAAGAGAAAGTCATTGGTAAGTTTGGTCTCTCAATGAATAAGTCAACTAAGAAGATCAAGGCTATTAATTTCAAAGAGGTCCCGACCGTGGGAATAACACCGGGAGTTAAGCTACAAATTGGTCAATAGAAAGGCAAAAAAAACTTTGTGGTAATTCACTTAGATGATTAAGAATTTGTTCTTGTTAAATTTCTTAGACAAGGTTAACACTCTTTTAGTTCCTTTTTCTGATTGCTTATATATCTTGGATACTCGACAACAATAATGCGTTATGTCGGTGAGTCAAGACATGAGAGACGGAACCAATGTACTGTCGGTAATCGAACTAACCAATGATATTTCATATGGGAGGAACATCAACTTGGTAAATCGAAGTGCTAAGGAGACCTCGAAAATGCTAGAGGTACGAAAGACCGATGTGAGACTTGTGAAGTCATAAGATAGGCTACCACCTAAGAGAGAGGTGGGTTGTTAATTAGACTTTATAGGTAAAGTAGTAATGCAAACTAAGCAGACGAGACGATTAAATGCAACGAGTGAGGTACATCTCAAACACTTTGATTGTGTTTAACATTTTGACTTACTGTTGTTTTACCAAAGACATAGGGACCCTTTTAGAGTTTTGAAACGAGTAAGTCAAGGGGCTTATAAATCAGAGTTAGTGGCAAGATACGAGGTGAAATCGGTGTTCAATGTAGGCCTGCCTAAGCCTATTTATATGGATCAAGAGAATCTTGATCGAGGCAAGTCATAATGGGAGAAAGTGAGAGCGATGGCCTCTTACGATTGAGATGTACAAGAGATAAATACAGTGCAAGTTAAGCAACGGACAGAGACATAAGCTGAGGCAAATGTTTCGAGAGATGGGATGACCCGATAAAGAGACAATTTAGGAATCAATCAAGGCATCGAGACCGTTCTAAAACGAGCAAACTAGTTCCATTCCGAGGACGCGACTAGGGCGTATCAAGAATGGATAGGGGAGAATGTCACAAGCCGCAGATCAAAGCTCGTGAGCATTACGCACAAAACACCTCATAAAGGCAACTTATTAAATGAAACTCATTTGACACACATGAATTAACCCGATTCGCGAAACCCATGGAGAAGCCTATCTACTTTAAGCCTTGATGGCCTAATGAAACACTACAGTAAAACTAGAGTTACTAAGGTAAATAGTATAAATCCTAAACGGATAGAATTGTATGAAGTTTAAATCCTTTACGACTCTTAATTGTAAATAGTCTCTAATAATCGATCGTCGATGTAACTCAATCTGTATCGTTGGTTTTGGGGGAGCTCAACTATAAATAGAGGCCTTCCCCTTCATTTGTATTCACTCAGTCGTAATTTTTCATAGTAGTTGAATATTATTGAGAGCATTTACTTAAACACTTGGCATGCGCTATTTTTCTGTAACCTTTTGTTTGTTCTTAACATTTTTTGTTTTATGAATTTGCTTCCGCTTTGCTTTGGTGCCTAAGAGAATTTTTGTGAGAATTCGCACTTTTCAAGGGAAAGGTTGACTTACGTAAATTTGAACCTAAAAATGGCCTAAGACCGCACGGTTTGCTAGACTAAAGATCTAGCCTCGTGACATATAACCAACACCAATATGTTCAAATGGGTTCCTTATAATGTGATATTTCTCAATGCCTATACTCACTATAGTTGGATATATTTTCTTAAACGCAACTTCCAAGTTCAAACTATTTTTATGGAGTTTCACAAGTTTGCAGAACAACACTTTGGTTGCAAAGTCAAAGCTCTTTAGTCAGATGGAGGAGGTGAATTCGGTGTGTTACTTCCATACTTGAAGGCTTATAGGATTCAACAGTGACTCTCATGTTCTCATACTTCTAAACAGAACGGGTTGGTTGAGTATAAACTTAGACAAATGGTTGAAATTGGCCTTCCAACGCTGGCTCAAGCTCAAATGCCTCTTTCTTATTAGAACGATGCCTCCTTTACTACTGTGCATTTTATCAATGGACTTCCTACAAAGGCGTTACAGGGAATGTCACCTTATGAAAATTGTTTCTCATCAAACCTGATTACAACTATCTTCAAATATTTGGGTGTCTTTGTTTTCCAAACTTAAGAACTAAACCCACTGCTATTCATGGTTAACCATTTTCAGATTGCATCTGTATGGAAAAGTTGTTGGTACCCTACGATATGTTTATCTTACCATACTAGATATTTCTTACAGTGAACAAAGTAAGTCAATACATGAATTTTCCTTTGGACGCGCATTGGAGGGTTGTTAAAAGGATTCTTTAGTACTTGAAAGGAACAACTGACTTTAGTCTCTTTTTTAGATCTACAGAAGTTATGAATCTCACGTGCTTTGTTGATATAGATTGGGCTGCCTATGTTAATGATCGGCATTCGACCTCTGGCTATTGTATTTATCTTGGTGGTAATCTTGTTGAGTGGTGTTCTAAAAAGGAATCGGGGGAGTCCAAATCAACCTATGAAGCAAAGTATAGAAGCCTTGCAAGTGTTAACGTGGGTAGAGAAGTTATTTGTTGAGCTTAGAGTAATCATCATTAGTGGTAAATCCACTACTTGGTGTGACAATACTATTATTGTCTCAATAGCAGCTAATCCCAAACATCATGGTTGTGTTAAACATGTAGAGATCAACTTACATTTTGTTCGAGAAAAAGTTCTTGATGGCAGGTTGTTGGTTAATTTTATCCCTTCTGAGGAACAAATGGCGGATGTCTTCACTAAACCTCTCCCACCATCATCATTTGATAGGTTACGAGTTAATTTGGGAGTCTTATCTCCCATTGAGGAAACACCAAATATTATAGTATGAGTCAAAAAATCAATTTGACAACAAACGTATTCAAGAAACAACCAACTAACAATAGAGATGTGAGCCTAAGATAACTTTAGGTCAATTCTTCCCCTCACTCTCTCCCTCTCTATATGCCTCCTAAATTATCAAACAAATGGAGCCATAAAGTTAGAACATCATATAATATGATCATTAAGATGTTATTAATATGCCCTTTTTTGTTTTTGCTTTTTGTTTGAAAAATCCCCAACATATACTATTTTCTAAATTCTAACATGAATAACAAGATAAGTTGTGGGGTACTTGCCTCCTTATAGAGCTTGAATTATACATAGAAAGGACATAGATTGCGAGTTCATAGTCTAACTTGCTTAGAGACCACTTCCTCCAGCCAAGTGGCATCTATTGATCTCGACAGCAAAGCTAGTCCAATGCTCACATATCTATCTATCCTCAGACTTTGGCACGACAAGATCTGCCTACTAGGTATCACAAAACATCAAGACATATATACACAAACTAAGCATGTGGATGTATCTTCCTTTTGATAACTGAGGTTACCAGCATTTGATCCTTGATCACTAAAAAGCTATAAATATAGCACTCTAGCAATAAACCACACGATACACTAACAAATTTCATTCAACAAGCTAATAACAAAAGTTTTTTCCTAACTTCTGACAAATGTGTATTATGTACTCATCAAACTCCCTATACATTATTACTAAGAATTGAAATGCTCGGTATACAATGGGAACACAAATGTTAAAAAGAAATAATTACCTCTGAGACATGCCAGTGTGCACTGCCAAGAGTATGAAACCCTTTGCCAATATTTTCTCATTTGTTTTTCATATTTTCTTTTCTATTCCCGCTTGAGGTACTTTTGAGAAAACTAAACACATATTTCAACTCTGATCTTCTGAGTTGGATAGATCTAACTAGATCCTTAGTTGCAAATGGACCTGAATGCTCAATACCCCCCCCCCCAATAAGAAATTTGAAGGTAGTCACTGTAGTGAGAACGCACCATCTTCCCCATTTATAACCACCTCCAAAACAATTTTTATGCCCATAAAATGCAACAGTAATTTGAGAGGTCTAGCTAGTCACTGTCAATGCAATGTCTGTCTGAAAATAGGAAGAAAGAAAGGTGTTTTAGTAACACCAATTTGCATTTGAGACGGAGAGAGAGTTCAGTCATTACCTGATGGTCTTTTCCCTTCCATGGCTTCTTTCTTCTCCTGGCAACTATAGCAAAGGAAGGGACCATCCCACGGACATACCTTTGCCAAACTAGAAGTACCAGCATGAACGGAAATACCCTCTCCAGGTTTCATCTCTATTTGACAGACTGCACACATGAACAGCTTAAACATGATGCACACTGGGTATTTTGTATTCAACCTGCATCCAACAAAAGAGTTCCACATGAGATGAAAGTAGAAATTACTTTATCATGTCTTCATTTATAGCAAGCTATGCTAAACAGAATGGATAGATACAAATGATATATGGGTCTGATGCTTGATCTGACAATTGAACTACAAATTTAACATTTTAATAAATAGAAGATCCTCATAAACATTAACCTTTCTGAAAGCAAAGCAGATCCCTCCTCAAATAATTCCTCCACCACATTTGGCTCCATGTATTCTTTATCATTATAAGAGAATGATTCAGAAGGCTTCCTGCGAAATAATGACATTAAAAGGCGTTTTACTGGCTTCTGTGGTGGTGGCGAAGGAGCAGCTGGCTTCTCCTGTGGTAAGATATCAATAACGATGCAGGTTGTATCATCTCGAAGACCATTTGCCTTCAAAGCTTCCTGTTCATAGGAGACAAATGAATCAGAAGATAATGAGAAAGGCAACTGAAACTAAAATATAGCAAAGCTAGAAGGGCATAGTGCTTCCAGCAGGCAATATCTAAAGAGCATAGTGCAGACAAATATAATTCAGGACGGTACTTTCACAATCTGTGCAGCTGCTGCTTCTGGTGGCATTCCACGACAACAATCAAGAGCTGCTTCAGCCGATAAGGCATCCCAAACACCATCACTGGAGATAATCATCCTACCACCAGCTGTAGACATCTGCAGAAAATAAACAAGTGGGTAAATTAAATTGTTAATAACAGTAAAAAGAAACACTAGCGCTCTCAATCGGTTAGGAACCTTTCCAAAGAAAACTGATTAGCGTAAAAAAAATTGAAAAACCAATGTGCAAAAGCATTTCAATTGTGAGTGAAGGCACATGAAGATATGAGCTTAATGCCCCTACTAAATCCTTCAATGATCATGAATTCAGAAAAGATATTGGTCTCAAGCTCAAGGAAGTCCATTACAGCAAAATTCATACCAAATTTCTTAGTACAGTGGCATCAGGAAAATATAAATTAATATGGTGCTCTGAAAGGAACTGTACAAAATACAATTTTCAAGCACAGAGTAAGAAGTTCAATCCAGAAATTAAGATAGGCCAACTAACATATATCAAATGCAGCGTGCATGTAGAGTATGAGAGACAAACCTTTATTTGCTTTATGTATGGAACAGGAACAATGAACTCCCCAACATCCCTATCGCCAATGGATCGTGAAAGACACAAGCCTCCAGGCCAACATCTCAAAGGACCAATCTACAAAATAACTTTAACATTAAGTCACCAGCTTTGATCCACAAAATTAATCAAATACAGATTGTCACTTACTGCAGATGCTGAAATTCTCTACAGGGAATCATATAATTTACAAGCACATCAGTGGCATGTTTTTAGAATCTGCATCTAAACATTATAGATACAGAAAAGTTGTTGCTAATTACAATTGTTGCAGCCATAATTACTAAGTTTTAAAAAAGGTGTTCTCTAATTCACATCAATTATCAAATAAGAGTAGAGTATTTTTTATACACTTTTCCATAGAGTCATGAAATGTCTGAAACTAGCTTCTAGATTGTGTTTTCCAAGTGTTGTGGTTGCACATCCATTAACATGAATATATTTTGAGGGTGTTATATTTCACTGCCTAGAAAGAAAAGCCTAAGAATCTATATAAACTTTGTTGAAACACTAAAAAAAATGAGATGCAAAATTGCAATGGAAGAGAAGATACCTCTGTACCACAACCAGCATTTAATCGACCAATATCACCCCCACTAACAGTGATTCGTTCCCTTCTAATAAGATGAAAACAAAGAGTGAGGCCTCAGTATTTAGAGAAACTTGCAAATCAAACAAACTCTGTCATTAACTTACTCCTCTTCATTGCAATCAAGCCTATGATCAGCTGACAAGTAATATATTCCACCATTAGCTGACTCAAATATACACCGGGAATCACCAACAGATGCAACTGTTATAACCCGTCCTTCTATTATCACAAAGGTTACAGTTGTCCCTGATTTTTTTCCTGGAAAGAAAAGCATAACATGCATATCATATACTAAACGTGCGTGAGAAGCCCAAAGAAATTACTACCCAAAACTTAAAAAATTAAAGGAAAATACCCACTTAAAAATATGTTTTCTTCATCCCAATTGCTCCATTTGGGGGAAGAAATATTGTGCTTGTGTACATGAACTTACCCAAATACTCCTATTTTGTCTAATGATTGTCCTATAAAATATATGCTATACTCAGATATGTTTACCAAAACAGCTCATACCTATCCGCTGGAAGTCTTTATCTGTTTTAACAAAGCCAGCAACCAAAGCCCTTGGCAGTGCAGCAACCCATTCATCTGTATTAAGACCCATCGGAATAGCATTTAGGACATTATTAAGGAGATTCTCTTTAGTGTAAATAGCAGCCGCAGATCCATTATGTCCATCAAAGAGCTGCAAAAGTGAAAAAAAAAATAGCAAAACCAACATATAAAAAGAGAAAAACAAACAACAATGAAGAACATCAAGGAAGCATCACTTTAAAAGATGATCTTTTCCACTCCAATAAGCAAATAAATGATGACAAGTACATTTGGGGAAACCAAACAAATTGTACAGAATAATTGAACCAATATGCCTAACAGATAAAAGTTCGTAAATATATATATTCTAGTGATACAAATGACAGATTTCATGGTGAATTAGGCGACCCCGCAAGCATTAGTATATGATTATCATTGGTTCATTAAAAATGGGAGACAGAAATTCATACCCCGAAAACTGAGAATGTGGTGACACCATTTCCCATTGTTCTTTGGCATTCCGTCTTAAGCAACGTAAAGTCCTCACCTTTCTTGCTCTGGTTCGCTAGTCCGTGTACAATCTCCGGTTTCTCCATCTTTTCATTAGATGATTCTCGTTTCAGTAGAACCGACAGCGGCACTGGTTGATATTGGCCTCTCGGGGACATTGTTACAAATCCAAACACCAAATTAGCTGCTAAATCGACTCCTCCTAAAACAATGCCTCTAATTATTCATCAATTGCGCCAGATTTCCTGAAAGATACACAATGCAATCAAATCCCATCGCAAGATAATCGAAAGTTAAATGAATCGATCAACAATCAACCAAAATATAAATATGTATAAAGAGATTAGACGCCAATGGCTAGGGGAAAAAGAACATCGAGATCTTTGAGGAAAAAAATAGAATATCTAATTTACATAAAAACTGAACGATCAGATTTTACATCAAACCAAATAGAAGAATCAGACTCAATGTAGACAATGACACATTATAGATATTCCTAAAATCTGCTAAACAAAAACCAAAAAAAAAAAAAGAGAACGAATCTCAATGCAGAAAGTAAAATGGAAATGAGTAGAATATAACATAAATTGAAAGGAAGAAAGAAGGAGAAAATTACAGTGAAAAGAAAGAGAAATCGGGTGAGAGCAGCTGAAGGAGGAGATTACGCGCGAAAGAGAGAATGAGAGGGACGATGGCACCACCAGTTGAATTGGATTTGTCGCTGTGATTGATAAACACGGATTCATTGATTGTATCTCTTTTTTTAAAAATTTTCTGTTTTTTTTTCTAAATCTGACGTGGTACAACGGTGCATTTCTGCTTAAGTGTCCGCATTTAAAAAGCAAAAAACAAAACTGATACGATTATTGGTTTCCTTTACAACACCAAAAAAAAACAAACATGAGTTAAGAAAATGACAAATTCCATCATTAGTCACTAAATTTTTGGTAAGTTTTAGTTTTTGTCACTTAACTAAAAACAGTTACAAATTGGTCATTGAACTATTTAAAGTTTTTATTTAAGTCACTAAACTATTAAAATCGATGTTAAATGGCTTTCTTTATTTGCACTACATGAACCAATCAAAAGCTTTTTTTCTCCTTATCTTTTACAGTTCAGCTTTTTTTTCATGAAACAACTTTGAACGTCATAAATCTATGAACCGTAATTCAAATAGTTTTTCTCTAATCTCCAACACTGATCGTCAGATCACCTTAGATCTAACGTATGTTCTTTTATTAATTTGGTACCAAATATTTTGTTTGGTTTGAGTTGATACCTAAAATTATCAAACGTTATACTAATTACTCCAATATACTAATAATATTATTTTATGAGGTAAAAAAATAATTAATGTATAATCAACATGGTAGGTGACATGAAATTTGTTTTTTGTATTTTAAATATTCAATAACTTTTATTTTAGTTAATATATTTTATTTTATTAATTTAAAATAATGAATTTTTTAATGCAAAATTTTTAACACAAATTTCCTCTAATACTAACGATATTTTTGGAGAACTGAAAGCTTTGTGAATACCAGATTATGCCTTAAGCATGCAGTTCCTCTTGAATCATTCTTGCCATTAATAGTCAAAGTAATCTTAGCCTAAATGAAAAGTAAAATTTGAGCATATTGTTTAGCTAAACATAGGAAACTCCAAATATATATAATAATTGTTGCTATTAAATTCATGTCATATATCACATGCCGATCATACATTATCTATTTTTGACCCCTCATAAAAAAAACTAACATCATTAGTGTTTTTGTGGTGATTTATATAACAATTGACAAGTTTAGATACCAAATTAGGAAAAAAGTGTCAAGTTCAGATGTCGAATTGCATTAAAAAAAGTTTAGGTATTGACCGCCTCCGGACATACTAACGTCCAGAGTGTGAATATTACAACTAAATATATGAAATTGAAGAGGTGTCTGCAAGTATACGGGTCAAATTGTAATACAGTATTTTACAACAGAGTGAGTAAGTACTCTAAGGATCATACCAAGGGAGGCAAGTACTAAATTAAGATTAACCTAAACGTAAATAGATCTAATTAGTACTTTAGATAAATTATATTATGACGAACATAAAGTAGAAGAATATTTATAAATATAAGAAAAGAAATAAACAAGCACCAAAGACTGAAAACGAAAAACTAATATGTAATTCAACTAAATCTAAGCATGGATGATTAGCTTGCTTCAGTAATCATGACTAATTCCTACTTCAGGTTTCTACTCAATCAACTAGTCATTACCCTAGCAGGATCTCTCAATCTTCCACTAAACTTACCGAGTCGGCAAAAACTACTTATCTCTTAATCTCATAGTCTAGATTGGATTAGGGTAGGGGTTCACGGATATGCAATACAAATTTTAGGCTAATTCTCACTTAGATGGCTTTCTATGGTTGTCAGGCTTAGGGTTTAAGTTCTTCATATCCCAAACAGTTAGATCCGCTAAGAAACCCTACATACTAATTAATTAATCATACTTCCACTCACTAATTCCCCATAAGAGGATTAGTTCCTCATGGATTCCATAAAACAATGTAAACTTGATAAAATAAATAATCATGAAGAACGAATCAAGGATAAATGCTCAAGAAGAAATCTTGATTATATTAAATATTTGAAGCGTAGAAATCCACAGAGTTTGCATTAAATCCACAAATCAGATCCTCTGATGAACACGAACAAAAACAAGTTGAAAATAAATCTTAAGTCTAAAAAGAACTAAGAACTGAAAACCATATTAAAAAGAAAATTCTAACTTATAGAAGGGGTCCCCTCTCTAGTGTTTAACGAGTCTATTTATAGTGTTAGGGTTGACAATCATCCTTAGCCTTAGGTCAGCTGATGTTTTTACGTTAACTTTCATTATGCGGGCCAAAACGCCCTCAGCTTATAATTTCTTCCCGTACAGGGCTAGTGTCATGACATCCAATGCCTATGTCGCACACTTAATGCAATTTGCTTTTGGCTCAAGCTCAGCTTCAGAGGTGTGTTACGACATCCACTAGTTGTGTTGTGACACTAAAGGCAGTATTGATATTTTGGCCTTCTGTTCACTATGTTATGACATTGAACTCCCATGTTGTAACATGGTGACTAGCCTTGAGTCCTCATGTGTAACACCCAGTTCTTGCTAGTTTAAAGTTTTGACACATAATTTAAAAGTAATCTATGTGTTACAGTTCAATCTACCAATTGTTTCCTTTGGCGTATAGAGTGGTCGCATAACATAAGTCATGATATTAAGTAAGGATTGATCTCAGAAAGTGGGGTTGTAAGGGAGAAGAGTCAGGTAAAAGAAATTGAGGATTTTGTAAGTTGTGTTATCGCCAAAGGTGTTGTACACCAAGTTTGTTGAGTTACTGTGCTAGTTACGTTACAAATGATTTGATTAGAAATTAATAGAACAGATGAACTAAGGATATAAATTTGTTGGTTGGTCATTTATGTTCTTCTCAGAGATTGTAGGCCATTATAGGGACAACTCTAAAAGAATGTAACACGTGTCAAGTTCTATTAAGGACTTAGGTTGTATATATTTGTATTCAGGTTGAGTAAGGAGGAAGTTATCTTCTTCATTTTTCTAAAAGTGCTATTATCTGATTCTTAAGGAACTACAAGTATTTCTTTCTTCTTTAAGTTAGAAGTTGCGATTATTGGTTGTTATGAGGATATACTTATATCTAGGTAAATAATATGACTTTGCATGTTGAGTTTTGAAAGAGTAAATCTGTCAGAACTGGTAGAACAATAAGATAAAGGTATAAGGCTTTTCTCTGGGACTTCTAATGTTAGGTTTTAGATTTTGAATGTTGACTTCTAATGTTTAGCCATTGAAAAGAGACACAAATCAAACTTCAAGATTTAAAAGAAAACATTACTATTCTTTTTTTTCATCACTTTTGTTTCTTTTCTTTTTTTGAATATATTGGTATGATTACATGGTAATATCTGTTTATACTTTCTTAACCCTTTGACAACGCACACACACCTTACACACATAGGCATGCTCGAACCCGAGACCCCTAGGATGAACAACATCTCTTTTTCACTGGAGCCACTTGTTGGGTTCACTTTTGTTTCTTTTTTAAATAATAAGCTATATATATAAGGAAGGATAACTTTTTGAAGAATTCTGAGTGGAAAATTTTAACTCCACATGTGGGGTTGAGATTTTGCCAATGTCATTAAATTGTATTTAAAAAATAGAAATTAAATTAATAGGTCTTGTGGCAAAATCTCAATCCCGCTTGTGGAGTTAAAAAAATTTACCGTCAATGTATCAAATAATTATCCAAAGGAAATATGTCTTTTTAATAATTAAATTAAGAATCTATATTTTTTTGGTAGAAAGAAAACAGCGTTAAGCTATTACATCATAAGAAATTAGAATTCAAACAAGCCTAGCATCATGCATGTCTTTGTCTAACAAAGGTCTAATCGACATAAGAGGATCTGCAAACAACTGCAATAATGAATTACCAAAGATAGCGCACTTAGCCAACCGATCAGCTACCACATTTTGCTCCCTTTTAATATGCCTTATACAAACTTACAATTGATGATGTAAAATTTGATGCAACAAGCGTAGTTCAACAAAGTTACTAGTAGCTCCACCACCGAACAAAAGAAGCTTAACAAGCAATGCATTATCACTTTCAACCTCAATCTGTTGGTATCCTTTATCTCAAGTAATTCCAAGACCCTCCAACATTGCTCTCGTCTAAACTCGAAAAACAAATTCTTTCCCAAAGCTCATCACAAACTCCCAAAGCCACTGCGCATTAGAATCTTGCAAGACCCCTCCAATTGAAACCCCAATTCCCTATGCTGGGACAGCGCCGTCTAAGTTCAACTTTACCCATCCTAATGTTGGAGGAAGCCACTTCAAATCTATCTGCCAAGGGTTGACTCGCTTAAATCGCATTTCCAAATCTCTAAAACTACAACTCCAAGCAAGACTTGTATCCAAGAGAAAGGAAGAATTTCAATGGCTGTTAGTAAAATAGCTAGATTCCTTGATTTCCATAGTAACCAACACAGAATCGCAAACAAAGTCTGCCAATCAACACTTTGAACTTGCAAGATAAGATTATGATGCATATTCCATAGGAGCCATTCCTTAAAAGAAAGGGAAAAGAACTAGCTATGAAGATGCATAGGAACCACCGACTGCCACATCAACTGAGCAAAGGAGCACTCACGAATGACATGCTCTCCTATCTCCAACGGAGAGCTACAGAAAGGGCAAGCACCATCAGTTGCCATATGCCAACACAAACGTTCCCTATTAGTCATCAATTTATCCTGCGACAAAAGCCACAAAAAAACTCGCACTCTTTGGGGTGCACAAAGCTTCCAAATAATCTTCCAAATTGCACTATCCCCGTGATTATCGACAAACAAATTTCTGTATGTTTCAGTAGAGGAGAAGCCATCTCTTTTAATTTTGGTAAAAAACCCAAAATGGACGGATCGGTCAAATCCAGAATCGACCAAGGTACTAGTTTGAAGAAAGGATTGATTGACTCGGGAATCATTATGGATAGGTTGTTTGAGTGGTTTAACTATTTGAACCAAGCTCTTTTAATTTTGGGTTAAATATAAAATTGGTACTTGAACTTGTCCACTTTTACCAATTTGGTACTTATGATTTTTTTGTCCCAGATTGGTGCTCAAACTTTTTTTTTGTCCACTATATTGGTACCCAAGCCTAACATCGTTAATTTTTTTGTTGACGTGGCAACGCTAACCATTCACGCACCGCCACACGGATTGTTATTTGCAATTTTTTTCTTTTTTTTCTTTTTCATTTTTCCTCATTTTCTTTTTCCTACCCTAACTGTCCTGCTTCTACACCGCTGCTAGGCCATCGTCGAATCTCCTCCAATGAGCTCTCCGACCAACAATGACAATTTGTTTATGTGATTACTAGATTTTTATTGTCTTCTAACCAATATTAAGTATGAGCCATAAAAATTCCAACTATCATAAAGTATGAAGATAAAATCCAATGGAGTTGTCTGCATCTATCATTTTTTTTGTTCTTTCACATATTTTCTCACGAAACAAATAGAAAAATCCAATTACCCAAAAATTGTAAAAAGAGAAAAAAAAAATTTAATGCGAAAATCCAAAAAAAAGATGAATCCAAGACTCAAAATATAAAATAGAGATAATCCCGGGACCTAGAAGCTAAAAGAAAGAAATGTAAACAAACAAAAAAAAAAGAACTCCAATTTTTTGTTCTTTCTCATATTTTCTTAGGAAACAAATCGAAAAAATCCAGCTACCCATAATCTGAGAAAAGAGAAAAAAAATTGAATACAAAAATCCAAAAAAGAATATGTATCAAGACTCGAAATATAAAACAGAGATAACCACAAACAAAAAAATTCAACTACCCAAAAACTTTATTAACTGTTGGGTTTCAATAACGAGTTCATTTCGGGTCTATTGGGTAATCCAGATCTTTGTAGCCCGAATTTGAACTCGCTTCCTCCATGCCCGGTAATCAAACCCAATACCTTTTAAATTGAATAAAGAAGTAGCAGCGCAATAACAATAGGTGAAGGTGAGGAATTGAAATCAGTCATTGAAAGCAAACGTCTTTAGCAGAGAAAAGAAGATAAAACGAAATTGGAAAGAAGAAATTTCATCGGGAAAAAGAAAAAAAAGGAAATTAGGAAGAAGAAAGGTCACCGAGAAAAAGAAAGAAAAAAGGAAATAGTTTTAAAAATATTTTTGTTGATTTTGATATTTTTTAGATTATGACATCGTCATGACATCATTTATACAACATGTCACAATCTTATTCCGCCACGTGTCTTGAACTTAACGGCGTTAGACTCAAGTACCGATTTAATTGACGAAAAAAGTTCAAGTACCAACTTTATATTTAACCCTTTAATTTTTTAAATTTTATGAAAATTTTAATTTTTATTTAATAGAATGGAATGGCAAAGTCGAACCGATCGTACCAGTCAAACCAATTGAATTGGTTGGACCAACATACTGGTGACATAATCAGTTCGATAACCAATTCAATTCTAAAAACCAGACTGAACTTGCTAGTCAGACTGATTACACAAGGCATAAGTAGACTTACTTAGGTATAAATTAAAAGTAGAAGGTTTAAAAATAAAATGGTGTAAATTATGGTATAAATGAATTTTTTGAACATTTATATTATTAATTCGGTCCGGTTGATTGGATCAAGAATCGACTGGAGTACCAGTCCAAAATAAGGGATCAGATTGATTGACTTGTGAATCGGTCGGATTGTTTGAATTGACGATTGAATCATTTTATCTATTTTTTTATTTTTAATAATTTATTCAATCAAATCGATTGAACCAATTGAACTGATTGAACAGAGAATAGATGGTTTGACCGATTCGTCTATTAATCTAATTCTAAAACTCTTAAACTTCGTTGATGATATATTATAAGTAAAATTAAAAAAGTGCTCATAAATGTTTTTTGGGATTTTAAAATCTAAAATTCAACTATTATGAAATTAAGCTTGGGTTTCTCTAAATTCAAATTTGACTTTTATTTGTTATCCAAATAAGGAATTTATATAATCTAAATCTAAATTTTTTTTACCCAAATTATGGTTTCTAAAGAGGCCAAAAATTAATCTCAGATTAATTATTTGACATTTTAGAAAAAAAAAAAAAAAAAAGACTGCTGTGCCAAAATTTGAAAACCCATTTAAGCCAACGACTAGCTGGGAAGGCCCATAGAGGCATAGACAAAAAGGGTACCATTTCTATCTAGGGTTTATTGAATCCCCTCAATTAGATCTATAAATAATTGCCCAAACCTAAAACCCTTGCCATCCTATATTTTCTCTATTCTCCTCATTAAGGGTTGTCTGCCATTCTCAATCTCTTTCCAAATGGACTGTAAGTTTTTTTTTTTAATTTTGATTTGTAAATTTCGTTTTTTATCTATCAATTGATGAGAAAAATAAAACTGCAACAATATGATTGGATTTATTCCATGATTACTTGTATTTAAGTCTGATGATCTTTCTTTTCTTACATAATTTTCTTGAAATTTCTTCAAAGATAATTTTTTTTCTTCAAATATTTTGAGATATGATGAGGTTTTATTTGGTCCGTGTTTCTGATTAAACTGTGACCGATAAATTTTTTAACCAAACTCTGATCTCAATAATTCATTTTTTTTTTATTCGTAGACTATTATGAGCAGAAATCATTTTAGAGAAATAATTAACTCTTGATCTCTTATTATTTTAATATTTTTGTAGAATAATTGCTTTCAGAAACAAAATGCTTCTGCTATGATGAATTATGAAAAAAATTCACATGTCAGACTTCAGAGATTTTTTTAAAAAGAAAATCTATGAGAAGAAAATTCATATGTTCTGAGCAGAAGTTTTATTTGTTCTTAGAATATTCCTTACAGGCTGCAACCTTGTGAATATGAATAATAAAATACCGTCTAGTACTAATAGTGATAGCAATAGTAATAGTAATATTAAGTAAATAAATTATACTGAACATGGATATGGTATATTCATGAAAACCATAATTTGACCCAGTGTCAAAAGCTTTTGCAGATTTGGGGGCTTTGGTTTCAAAGTAACTGAACATGGATATTTCAGTTTTCATGAGCCTCCCAAACTCATCCAAAGTAAAAGCATAAAACGGAAACATCCACAGTTCTTTGTGTATCTCCTTGTCCTTGCGCTTTGCTGCCAATACGCTCAAGAGAAAGGAGGAAGATTCATGTCATTCTCAGCGACCCTTTTATGTGTGTCTGGGGTTTATCAAATCGTGCAAATCGTTTAGATCAAGTTATTTTGGTTTGATTTCTTCTTGGGGCGTTTTTCTTATTTCTGACAGCTATTTTATGGTTTAATTAAGTATTTGATTGTTTTGACTTCGTAATTCGTTAATTTATCTCATTTTGGTTCAGATTTGTTGGTTCAGTCTTTTAATATCTGGTTTTTGTGTTGTTTCATGAGTCATGCTCATTTTGATGCAAAAGCTTCTGCTTCTTAGGGTTTCTTTTCCTTAGTTCATTCATAATTTAAGTCGTACTATGCTTACGATTATTCTTGAAAATCAGTCAAGTTTTAGTTTTCAATAATGCTTGTTGTAATTTTAACCCATCTGATATCTGTCATTTGATTGTCAATCTCTGAATATGGGGAAGTCATTATGAAGTATGAACCACTATGACCTAACCATTTAATCTTCAAATATTGCCTGCAATGCCCTTCATAGGGGAAGATGTAAATTATAGTTTCTACTAACCTGTGAAATCTATTTTTATGTATATGCAGTGATATTAGTCTTGTGAACGTTGGTGGTGAACCATGATTCTTGGAAGTAACTCTATCCGAGAAACCCACTATGATGTGCTCTCTGTTAAGGAAGATGCGAGTTATGAAGAAATTCGTGTGAGTTATCGAACTGCTATCCTTAATTCTCATCCTGATAAGTTAAATTCTGACCATGAGACTGGAGAAAGATTTTTGAGAGTACAGAAGGCATGGGAAATCCTTAGTGACCCCAAGTCACGGACTGCCTATGATAATGAGCTGCGAGATTTAAGGCAGGATTTAGTGGCCTCGGAAGATATTGGCTTAGATGATATGATAATTGAAGATGCCGGAGAGGTCATGGAGCTCTATTACCAGTGCCGATGTGGTGATAACTTCTTGGTTGATTCTTTGGAGTTGAATCAAATGGGGTACACTTTAATGAGGGATGGGACTGGGATATTTTTAAGGACTCCTGATGCTTTACCAGCATCAATCGTTCTTCCTTGTGGTTCTTGTTCATTGCTTGTTCGGCTGATGATAAATCCAGATGTTAAAGTTCCAATTGACGGGTTTTTATGATTGGGTTTATATTTTTGCTTTTGATGTTGAAACATAGCTGATGAAGGTCTTCATTCTTGGAATGTTTGTCTCTCCAAATATCCCCTGTTTTTCACCATGACTGGGTTACATTTGCTATTTTGGTCACAAAGAACTGTGAAGTATATATTGTGCCAACACAAGGAGGTTTCAAACTTGCAGTTGATTAACTTCTGTTTGATACATCTGTTGTGTTTGAGATGAGGTTTGTACTTTCAGCTGTTCAAGGTGGAGTGATACAACTCGGAAAGAAATGTTGATTATGTCTTGCTCGAGCTAAGGTCTATTTTAGGAATTTTCAAAAATACTTTTGGGTCAATTTTTGGTTTAAGAGAAGCATTTTTTCTCTTAAAAATAATCTTGTTTAGGAATGCTTGTTTTGAAAGTTTTTTTTTATTTTAAAAATGATTTTTAGAAACAATACTAAACAAATCTTAAGTATGTTATATTCCGTCAAGCTTGAATCAAGAGTCTGTCAAGAGTCGTAATTTAGTATTAAATATGTTTCAGATACGAATGATGGCGAAATTTTGGTTTAATAACAAAGTTGATGTTCACTTTGAGATGGTTGGGTTTATGTTGATATTTGGACTGACTTTGTAAACTTATTGAGCTAATTCAGGGGCTAAACTTTATTTTTGTTTATTCTTTAAGATAATCATGTTTGGAAAGATGTAATAAATATTGAACATTGGGTTCTAACAATGGAATGCGGTGGAAATGATTTCTCTTATTTATTTAACTTTTTTTATATCTTAATGTATGTGATGTTTTCTTCTAAATTAGGTGGCGCCAACTCTTATCATGTTGCCTTTTCCATTTAGAAATGATTCTCTCGTTCTTGGAGGGATAAACCTAATAATGTTGGACAACAGCACATGATATTTATGAACATATCAAATTATATCAACAGTTATTCAACTTTGAGGTAATCGACAAATCAATCATTTTAATTTCATTTCAATTATTCAATTTTAAAAAAGTGACAAAAAATCTTTTCTGTCATTTTTCATCATAGACGAAATAGTGTAGTGGCATATAACAATGTTTATGGTGTCAAAAAATCCTTCAATTGGTCGGTTACCATTAATTTAACAATTTTATCAATACCAATTTAGAGTTTAAGAAGAGAAAAAAAAAAAGAAAAAAAGAAGAGGAGAAGAAGAAGAAAAAGAAGAAGAAGAGAAAAAATTAAAGATTCCTGAAGAAGAATTTGAAAGAGCGTTTTTCACCATTATCTTTGTATAAATTTGGGTATTTTTTTTAGCAAAGATTTTGGTTTCATTTATTTTCTGGGTTTATGATTTTGTATGAACTCAAGTTTTTCTTTTGTTTTGAGTTTTGAGTTTGTTTTATTTTCTTTTGTTTTTGTAGATTTCAGTGTGTTTTTTGAAATTTGATTGTTTGAGACTTGGAGTTTTTGTTTGCTTGATGTTGAATTTAGTTCATTTTAATGGAATTTTTGTTGATTTTTCTATGTATTTTTTATGGATGTTGATGAAAAAGCTTGTTAGTTAGGAAATTTATCACAATGTTTATGAAAAAAATTGTAAAGATTCTCAATTTTAAATAATCCTAATTTTGGATTTTGAGGGTTGTTTGTAGAGGATTCTTGATAAACTCACCTCAAACTTTGACCCTTCAGTTGTTTCATCTATGTGACAAGTTAACTGGCCACATAAGCTAATTAACTTGCCACATAAGCGGGGTCTCGTTAAGCTTCCAACGGAAACTAATAATCAATGACTATTTTGTAACTTTTTAATAATGTTAGTGACTGAAATGACTGTTTTGTTAGCTATCCCAAAGTTAAGTGACTGTTGCTACAATTTACCCAAATAGTTTTAATCTATCAAATATTAGTATAAATATAAAATAATTTAAACATAATTATGACAAGTATATGAACAAGGCATTGCCATTCCGCTGCCTTATTACTCCTTCCATGTTATCAGAATCCTTGAACAAAAGCTAGTGTTTTATTGTGGTCTATCATCATAGTTTGCTGTTGCTATAATATCCTATTTGTGATGATTTCCTGCAAACAAATCTTTTTACCTCTTCGTCATCATTATCCATTGCACTCATGGCATGGAGACTAGTTCTTTCCCAACAGCTTCCATTAATAAATTCATGAAGTTGCTGCAATTTTTGGTTGCCTCGTGACAAATTTAAATTAACCTGATTCTAAACATTTCACCCACCACCAAGATTCCATTTAAATGGCCCACAGCTCTTTCCCTTAGTACAGTTAATGTGGGTTGGCCATTATCATGAGTGTCATGCACCAACTTCACCGGCTCAGATTGCCATTTACTGTCATTCAATATTGAAGCATATAAATAGAACTGTGGTTGGATCTGGTTGGTCACCACATACTGCTCTTCACTCTCAATCTAATCGTTTGCCCAGTTTTATTCAGGTAAGTTGGTTTTCTGTTTCATGGTTTTCTCTAACGTCAAAGAACTAACGTTATCTTTCATGTCATATCTGTCCAATCCTTGTCGTCCTTGTTCGGTAACATGTCTCAGTTTTTAACCCTGACTTTTAGCTTGAAGTGGGAACTTGTGAATTACTCTAAAGGAACTATCTTTGGAAAGATGAACAGGAATCTCATTCAACTCCATAGGGGACTTCTTAGTTTTAGCCTTGATGAGCATTTGGTAGCAATCTGAAGCTGAAAAGTGTGGTTTTGAGTGTCGGTAGTTAATCTGTCGCTATCATGCTTACCCCTTTTTATCATCTTTACCCCAAAGGATGGAGTGCCTGTATTTTGAGTAAGTTGTGAGGGAACTATCAAAACTAGCTGGTCAATTTCAACATCAAAATACTAAAGGGTTATTTACCCATTCGAAAGTTTTATTTAAGTGTGTTCGGCTAATGATTTCCAAGCAATAGCAAGGATTCGATGATCAGCGGTGGGATCAATACCCATTGATGGGTTGAACAACTCAAATGAAAACTTTTAAATAGTTTATTAATGTAGTTCAAGAGGATTCTTGAAATGTCGTAATGCTGTAGAAAACGATTAGAGCAGCATAAATGAACCATCGACAGTTAACTTTCTTTATAAGTAAATCTCATATCTCAATTTGACAGTTCCAGACAGCTGCTTTCTCCAACATGAGTGTCTTTTATCAGGAAGAGCAACCCCGTCAATCCAAGAGATGCAAGTTCCTACCTACAGTTCTGAAGGAAGCATTTTCCAATTGCCGTATATTCAATGGACGGCAGTCTGATTCAGGTCTAGAGGAAGAATATTCAACAAGCGACATCAATGATGTATCCGAAGTACTAAACTTATTAACTAGCAGTAGCAGCAAAAGATGATTTCTTTTTTGTCCCTAGACTTCTATCTGCATTTCACTGTTTGCGATGTTCTATGCAGGAAGTTGTTTCTGAAATTCGAAGTCGAGCAATGAAGAAGATGAAGCACAGGCCGAGTCTAGTAGCAGAAAGCTTTTCATGGGTATTATCTCCATCAAAGCAGGCCACAGGACGAGACAAAGATGATAGAGAAGATGAAACAGATGAATTCTTTTCTATTGGGAGTTGTTTCTCCCTGTGTCCGAGTGCAGCTAGTAGGGAAGCATTTCTATCGGCTAACAAGGATTTTTCCCGTTGTTCAAGCATAAACAAGATCGATTTCCCGGAGATTTGGAAGCTCGATTTCCGAGATTTTAGCAGGCGATCAATCATTCACGAACTGTGTCATTGTGAAGGGTGGCCATTTGGGTTATGCAAGAAGATAGTGTTACTCCCACCTCTGCCTAAATCCCCTTCTGAGTCTTGGTCTTGGCGTAAAGGCACCAAATTGAGATGCTAAGTCGCCATAGATTTAGACATTGTCTAATTATACTTGACATTGTTGAGCACTGTTGAATCCAATGAAAGAAGCCATATAACAATCAGAATTTACACAGTTTAACCAACAATGCGTGCTGTTGTCCAACAATATAAATGCAGCACAGAGATGCATCTGCTGATTCCTGATGATGAATTGAAAATGGTTACTGCAGACTGTATGATCTAAACCGATTACTATCCTTTCAATTGATAAGTTTTTGTTGCAAATTTTGATTCAACTAGTGTTTATGCAGCCCATTCCCAATCAGAAAATTCACTGGAGATCTTTGGAAGGACTTGGTAACAGGCAAGCAGGAAAGAACCCGGTACACAATTTGTTATGGACTCATCCAAGCAAACATGAATGGTCAAAATTGCATTTTCTTTTAGAACAGTTTCTGGGTTTAGTTCTGCTCTGTGTGTTTTGACATCCAAAGCTTATAAATTAACCATCTGCCATTACTGAAGATTTTGCTGGGAAATTCCTGCATATCTATTTAGTCACCATATTGCAGAATTGGGAGCGGGACCGGGGGAGAGGCACGGTGGGGCGGGAGTATAATTTTTAGCATTTCTAATTAAATTTGAATTATTTAAAAAAAAATGGAAATTAGAAGGAAAATTTTGATTTGTTATTTTATATTGAAAAGTGATAGAGATAACTTAGAATCACAGTTTAATACACGAATTACAGGTTAAGAAATGAGATAGCAATTACCTAATTTAGAGCTAAAAGCATGGCCAATGGTTGAGGCCACTTTGTCCACTGTTCAAAGCAGATAAGGGAAGTGTATCCATTGTGCTTCTGCCATTTTTTCTTTAAGTACAAACGCAAGGAGGAGAAAATTAATAGCTGAAAATCAATATCTAAATGCCCAAAATTTCAACCCTCTCAATTTTCTCTTCTTTCTTTTTATGGATTCCAGTAAGCCGGAAGTGGTAACTGAGTTCCCAGGCATTATCAGAGTGTATAAAGATGGCCATATTGAAAGAATCATTGAAACTGAGTTTGTTCCGCCATCAACTCACCCCGAAACCGGTGTTTCATCCAAGGATATAATCATAATCCCTGAATCCAACGTTTCAGCTCGTCTCTTCCTTCCAAAACCGACCCACCCTAACCAAAAGCTACCTCTCCTTGTCTTTGTGTTTCATCACCGTTTACTCCCAATAACAGCAATTACCTCAACGCTTTGGTTGCTGAAGCTAACGTGATTGCGGTTTCAGTGAACTATAGAAAAGCTCCTGAACACCCTATCCCTACAGCATATGAAGATTCTTGGGCTGCTCTTCAATGGGTGGTTTCTCATTTTAACAGCCAAGGGCCTGAAGCTTGGCTAAATGACCATGCCGACTTTGAAAGAGTGTTCCTAGGTGGAGAAAGTGCTGGTGCCAACATTGCTCACAACTTAGCCATCGTTGCCGGAGACCCTGAGTTCGGGCTAAACGTGCAGCTACTTGGGATAGTTTTGGTGCACCCATATCTCTGGGGGTCTGAACCCATAGGCTCAGAGGCATTGAACCCGGATGGAAAGGCTGTTTTGGATAGATAATGGCCATTCCTCTGCCCAGCAAACCCAGACAACAATGACCCAAGGGTTAACCCTTAAGCATCGATGGACCAAGCTTAGTGGGGCTTGGGTGCAGGAGGGTGTTGGTGTGTGTGACTGAGAAAGATGTGTTAACAGATAGAGGCTGGCGTTATTATGAGGCTTTGGGGCGAAGTGGGTGGATGGGCGTAGTGGAAATTATGGAGACGGATGGGGAGGGTCATGGGTTTCATTTGAATGATTTGGATTGTGAAAAAGCTAAGGATTTGATCACAAGGTTGGCTGCTTTTTACAATAGGGATATGCCCTCTAACTTTTTTTAATGTTTATTATTACATTCTTTGTTCCAATCATTTGTTTTGATTCCCATTTAATGTTGTTAATTTACTTCTATTTCCACTGTATTTGCTATAAGTTTTTTTTTTTATGAGATATTTCAAATATTTAAGTTATTAGTTAAAAGGTATCAAATTTATTATAAAATAGCATCAAGAAAATGTAAAAAGTAAATTAAAATATAACTAATGAATCTTTAATCAATGTTTTTTTATTTCATATCCGTTTCACGATCTATGTTCAGGGTTTTTATTGTTTCCATCAACAACGTCATCTCTAACGTTTGAGCATGCCTTCTCTTTTTAAAAAGTATAATATTCCTTACGATGACATCCAATACTTATTAGTTAATAGTCTTATCAATATTACTATTTTCATTCAATTAATCCAAGACTTATTAATATTACCATTTTCTTTCTAATTATCTCAACAAATCAAGTCATTATTAATTCACATAATTATTTTGATAATTATTACACTAATTATCCAAACTCCTAATCATGATTTTAAAGGAAAATTAGTAAATTCAAGGTTACTTACCACTTCTACGTATGAACTAAAACTCAAAACTAAGTCTTTTAATTCTTGAATTCTCACTTCCTTAGCTTGAAAGTTCACTTCCCATAGCAAAAAAAATATCAATACTCAAGCTTATATTGCTTTCTCATAATAAAATTCCCAATTATCAAATGTAGGAATGATGGAAACATAATTTCTTACCTGTTTTCTCTTTCTAGCAAAAGCTTTGTCTCACTAAACCCATAAGACCCTAAGTTTGAATGGAAAAAATGACGGTAATGATGAGTTTAGAAGTTTATTTTAGTGAAAAATTAATGTTTGGGTTAGGATTTTAGCTTAAAGAAAAATAGCTGGAGAGAAACTTGTCTCATCTTCTTAATGGTGGCCAGCCAAAGAGGGAAAGAAGCTATGGTTTTCTCACTTTTTTTCCTTATTTAATCTATTTTAAAATACTTGTGGGTTTGGATGGGTGGTGGATATGATATGGTGCGTTTAATTTACTTTTTATTTCACTTTATAGTATAATTAATCTCACCGTCATCACTATTTATACAGTAACCGCAAGTAAACACATTTAATAACTCTTATACGAAAAATTTGCACTTTTAACTCCTTTTATTTTTTTATCTCTTAACTATGCTTCCTTCACATCAACTTAACATTTAACATATCTAAGCTTCATAAATCATACTTTTACTTTAATATTTGTCTACATTTGATAAAATCTACACTTATTCCATTTTATGTTAAAAATAAGAAAATTATAATTTAGTTTTTATACTTTTTACTCTTATTCAATTTAGTCCAATTGTGATCTTCATCACACTAATACATATTTCGTGTTGTTATCACACCAAACAATCATTATTAATCACTTTTCTTTGTTTCAAATTACACTTAATCCTTATACTTTTTAAAATTTACGATTTGGTCCCTTTTTATCTCACTTTCACCTTCACAATCCACCACATTGATTCCTTTTTCAAGAATCAAATAATTTCATATGATCATTTAACAACTCAACTGTAAGTTTTCACTGTACAAGTTCTTGGAATAGTACCATTCATTATATCGAAAATTTTGAAGTGTTACAAAGGTTGTGTCGACACCAGCTCCAACAGCCTTATCGATGATAGAGAAGGAGGAAAGAGGAGAAAAGAAAGAAGAAAAGGAGAACAAAGAGAAAATGGAAGAAGGAAAAGAGAAAAATGTGGAGAGAGGGTGATAAATCAGTGAAGAGACGATAGATAATTTCTAAGATTAAGCTATTTTTTTTAAGTCAATGTTTTTTTTAATGTATTTGTCACGTCCCTACAACTTGATGCTTGGAGCGTGCGGCCTTAGACGCTTCTCGAACACACAACGCCTAAGTAAGCCTGAAACCTGATCAAAGCTATAATGCTTAGATCCTAGCGGAAGCAAAGGAACTCTAAAAGAAAAACCAAAACAAAAGACAAGGAAGAAATTTGAGTGAATGTCTTGTATATTACTCAAAAGTGAAGAAGAGTAGTACAGTACAGTACCTCAAATGAGGTGGGGGTAAGTCTTTATTTATAGTTGAAGCCCCCCACATCCAACGATTGAGATTAAAGTATATCGACGGTTAAGATACAATGATAAAAGTTTTACAAAGACATGGAAAGTATCAAAAAAGAATATTCCTGATTATATGCCACTTGCCATATCTTCTTTGAAAGGCTCTTCAACCCCAAGTGTTGGGCTAAGGGTTGATAGGCCCAAAATGGTACAGAGTGCTTCTTGGGCAGCTTGATGTGAGCTGGTCTCGGGCCTCGATGCGCGGTCCGTGACATTCTCCTCTACTAAATGTAGTGACGCCCACGTCACTCGGCCAGCATGGTATCTATCCACTTGGTCTTTGAATTGCCATAGGCCCTCGGCTAGTTCCCAACTACCTTCACTATCGGAAAGTCCCTTCTATTGAACAAAATATTCGTGCCATGGCCGATAACTTGGTCGTCGAATAACTCTTTTCGCTTGGATCTCTCGAACCTCATTCTCATAAGAGATCTTTACTCCAACTGGCACTCGGTGTGATTTGCCTCGATCCGGATCTGACTCATCTTGATGGTAAGGCTTCAGTAAGCTAACACGAAACACTGGATGAGCTCGGATGGTCGGTGGCAACTCCAATCTGTAGGCCATCATGCCTACCCACTTCACAACTCAGAATTGACCCTCGTATCTCCGTACAAGCCCTTTGTGCACAGTTGGGTTGCGCAAGATTCCTGTCAATTTGGCAAGGGCTAGATCACCAACCTGGAAATTTACGTCCCTACGCTTTCGATCCGCCCACTTCTTGGTCTGCTTCCTTACCTTGTGTAAACAAGCTCGGGCTAAGTCGTGATGCTCTTGCCACTCTGTGGTAAATTTGTGTGCTGCTGGATTCGACCCCTCATACTTGGTAACAATCGTGTTGGGTGTAAGCGGTTGTTGCCCGATCACGATCTCGAGCGGACTTTGGTTTGTGACCTCACTCTGTTGCAAGTTGTAAGAAAACTGAGCCATATCCAACAGTTTTGGCCAGTCGCGCTGCGTTGCACTCACATAGTGCCTCAAATAGATCTCCAAGAGTGCATTCACTCGTTCAGTTTATCCGTCGGTTTGGGGGTAGACACTTGTTGAAAAGTTCAAGCTTGATCTCATTAGCTTGAATAACTCGATCCAAAATCTCCCCGTGAATCGTGTGTCCCGATCACTAATAATCGTCTTTGGCACTCCCCAATACTTGACCACGTGCTTTAAGAAAAAACGGGCTGCCTCCTCGGTTGGACACACCTTAGACGCTGGAATGAACGTCCCATACTTTAAAAACCTGTCAACAACAACCATAATACTCGACAGGCCGTTAGTGTTAGGCAAACCGACAATAAAGTCCATAGAAACACTTTCCCATGGTCGCTCGGGAATGGGCAATGGCTGCAATAGTCCCGTCGGTTTCTTCATCTCTATCTTGTCTTGTTGGCACACAAGACAAGTCTTCACATAGGCTTCAACATCTATGCCCATGTGCAGCCAGTAATAGTTCTCTGCAATCAGTGCCAATGTCCGGTTCATTCTCGGATGTCCTGCCCACTTGGAATCATGGCATTCCCTTATGAGCACCTTGCGCAATTCTCTAATTGAGGCACATAGAGGTAATGTCCTCGAGCATATAACAAGTCCCCTTCGAGCCAAAACTTTCTGGTTCTCTTTTCTTTGGCATAATCAATAAGCATTTTGGTCGTTGGGTCATGTGACAACCCCTCTTTGATGCGCTCCAATAGTTGTCCTTGCGGCAAGCTAATAACTCCATATTGTACCTTCAGCTTAAGGCATCGGCAACGGAATTCACCTTTCCTGGCTTGTACTTCATGGAAAAATCAAATTCTACAAGGAATTCCTGCCATCGAACCTGCTTTGGAGACAACTTCTTTTGGGTTAGAAAATAATTATTGGCAACATTATTTGTGTATACCATAAACCTGAACCCAAGTATGTGGTGTTGGCAAGTGCGCAAGTAGTACACCACTGCAGTCATTTCCTTCTCATGGACCATGTACCTCCTCTCGGTCTCATTGAGCTTTCGGCTTTCAAAGGTAATCGAATGTCCTTCTTGCATAAGTACCCCACCAATGGCAACATCGGACGCATCGGTGTAAATCTCAAAAGGCTTGGTGTAATTTGGCAACACCAACACTGGTTCGCTCACCATGGCCTTCTTCAATTCTGCAAAGGTTTATTGGCACTCAATGCTCCAATCCCACGCCTTGTCCTTCTTCAGTAACTCAGTCAAGAGTGTGACTATTTTGGAGTAGCCTTTGACAAACCTTCGGTAGTAATTGGCTAGCCCTAAGAAGGATCTTAATTCTGTCACCTTGGTTGGCGGCTCCCAATCTTTAATGGCTCAAACTTTGGCCCCATCCATTCGAATCTTGCCACCTCCCACAATGTGGCCTAAGAAAGGGACCTCCTGTTGGGCAAATGAGCACTTCTCTTCTTTGACATAGAGCTCGTTCTCTCGCAAGACTTTGAACACCTTTCGCAAATGCCCCAAATGCTCCTCGAGTGTCTTACTATAGATCACAATATCGTCAAGGTAGAGAACAACAAATTGATCAAGAAAGGGTTGTAATACCTTGTTCATGAGGGTGCAGAAAGTGGTGGGAGCATTCGTGAGACCGAAGGGCATCACTAAGAACTCATACGAACCATAACGCGTCACACATGCAATCTTTGGTTCATCTCCTTCGGCTATTCGAACTTGATAATATCCGAACCTCAAATTTAACTTGGTGAACTACCTTACACCACCAAGTTGATCGAACAAGTCTGTAATAAGCGGGATCGGGTACTTGTTCTTCACAGTGAGCTTGTTCAAAGCTCGATAGTCGATACACATTCGAAGCGTCCCATCATGCTTCTTCTGAAATAGTACCGGTGCACCATAGGGTACCTTGGACTGTCAGATATAACCCGCATCTAGGAGTTCCTTCAACTATCTGCGTAACTCCTCTAACTCGGACGAAGCCATTCGGTAAGGGGCTCAAGCAGGTGGCTCCGCATTCGGCACGAGTTCAATCTTGTGATCCACCTCTCTCTTTGGTGGCAAGTTTTTGGGTAACTTGGCGGGTATCACATCTCTGAATTCTGCCAACACTTGTCCCACCTCTTTTGAGACCACAACGGACTTGGTAAGTTGCTCATCAACCAACGCAGCTAAGTAAGTTGGTTCCTCCTTGCACACCCTATTGTTAAACTAGATGGCTGATATCACCTTCGCTCCAACTCCAGCCTCTCAGGTTGCCGGAACAATGCATTTATATTTCGGATCCAAAATGCATAAACAATCGGCAAATGGAACATGGAACGCATTAACACGGTCAAAGAAATTAAGTCCAATTACGAAATCAAAGTCATCAAGAGGGATTACCTTGATGTTTTCCTTACTGGTCCAACCTCCAAGGTTTATCATGACTCCTTTTGTCACCTCACAATTGGAGCCTCTTTCGAATTGATGGTTTTAATAAACCCACTTGCCTTTTCAATATGAAGGTCAAGTCTCTTGGCAGCCCGCTCGGACACAAACAATTCTGAGGCACCTGTGTCCACTAGAGCTCTCATCTTTTGGCCTGCCACGGTGATGTTAACAAACATCAGTCTCTTCTTTTTATGGCCCTTCTTAACCTCCATGGAGCTAATGATGGAATTAACTTTAAGAGCCTCATTCTCTTCGGCATCCTTCCTTTGGATGGCAGTGGCTTTTTCATTTTGAGGACAGTTCCTTGGCAAGTGCTTGTCTCTACAAGTGTAGCACTTGAAAGGCTCATTGTTCTTCTTCCAAGGCTTGCGAAGCTTGAAATTACCACCTGTCGGCTTCTCAGACCCCTTCTTGACTGGTCTTTCCTTGTCTCCCCCACCATTGCCTTTGGATTTTGGCTTTTGTTTAGAAGACTCAGACTTTTTGAACTCGAACTTAATAATGGACTCAGCTGCGGACAAAGCTTTGGAAAGCTCTTGGACCTCCATCAGCTTCAACTCTATTTTGGCCCATCGTTGAAGTTCATCCATGAAGGCAAATAATCCTTCTTCTTCGCCCAACTTTGGGATTTGAAGCTTGAGCTCGGTGAATTCCTTGACATAGTCTTGAATCGAGCCAGTATGCTTGAGTTGTCGTAACTTTGCTCGAGCTTCTAGTTGCGCTTTTTTGGGATAGAACTGTTCCTTGAACTCAGACTGGAACTCGCTCCATGTTGCAATGGGAATTTCTCCGTTCTCCTTCTCAGAACACCTATGTCGCCACCATAAAAGAGCAATATCAGTCAAATAGACAGAAGCAATGTTTACCTTTATTGCTTCGTCCTTGACCCCCATAGCTCGGAAGTGCTGTTCCATGGCCCAAATGAAATTTTTAACATCTTGGGCTGATCGTGTCCCTGCATACATCTTCGGCTTTGGGACATCGATCCTAGGTGTGGTGCCGTTGTTTCTGCCAGCATGCCATTCTTCACGGCTCTCTTGTAAATGGCTAGCTCACTTTTGAGATCCTCGATCTCCTCGACCAACTCGGCTTTGGTAGCCTCCCCAGCTACTTCAAGGGAATTGTCCCGTTGGTCTAACTTCTCATATATGTCATCGAAAAGTCCTTGAACTGCAACCATCACTTCTTCTTTAAGAGAGTGGAACGGTTCTGTCTCGTCTTGGGCCTCCTTAACTTCCTTCATGGAATCTTCAAGTCTAGCGACCCTTCTTTCCAAGGCTGAAATGATGTCCCTGGAACTCTCTCTCTTCTTCTTCTCAACAGCAGCATGAGTCTCTCGTTCAGTTGCTGGAACCTCGCTTGCATTTTGTGGTGCCATCTCTCTCACTCGAACAGGCTCGGATACCACTTGTCACGTCCCTACAACTTGATGCTTGGAGCGTGCAGCCTTAGACGCTTCTCGAACACACAACGCCTAAGTAAGCCTGAAACTTGATCAAAGCTATAATGCTTAGATCCTAGCGGAAGCAAAAGGAACTCTGAAAGAAAAGGCAACACAAAAGACAAGGAAGAAATTTGAGTGAATGTCTTGTATATTACTCAAAAGTAAAGAAGAGTAGTATAGTACAGTGCCTCAAATGAGGTGGGGGTAAGCCTCTATTTATAGTTGAAGCCCTCTACATCCAACGGTTGAGATTAAAGTACATCGACGGTTAAGATACAATGATAAGAGTTTTACAAAGACATGGAAAGTATCAAAAAGAAATATTCCTGATTATATGCCACTTGCCATATCTTCTTTGAAAGGCTCTTCAACCCCAAGTGTTGGGCTAAGTGTTGATAGGCCCAAAATGGTACGGAGTGCTTCTTGGACAGCTTGATGCGAGCTGGTCTCGGGCCTCGATGCGCGGTCCGTGACATATTGAATTATTATTTTTGAAGGGATGAATATTACACTATGTTTGGATTGGGGTAAAGGGAAGGAAAGTTGAGTAACTCAAGGAAAAAGATTTTTCTTTCCTTTGGGAGGAAAAGTGAAGTGAGTTGAGAATGAACAAATATCCCTTGCCTCTCTCAATTAAAGGTGTTCATGGGCCGGGTCGGGTCAAATTTGGGTTGGATTTAAGTATGATATTAATATATTTTATGCTAGTTCAAGCTCAGCCCGGCCCGACTCGAAATCTGAGTCTAAAATTTTACCCAAACTATCTTATATTTGAAAAAGACTAATCCAAGCTCATTTTAAACCAGCTCATATTATTTTTATTTATTTTAAAAAATATTTATATTATATTATTTTTAATATTTAATATTTAATTTTTTATACATTTTTTATTTATTGAAAATTTTTATGTAGTCATCTTAATATTATTTAATATTTACATTAGAGTAATATTATATATTTAGTATAAATTATTTTTTTTTGTTTTAAATTATATAATATATAAAAATAACATAATATAAAATATTATAAACTTAAAATGAGTTAGCTCGGGTAGAGCTCGGACCTTGAATGTTCAAGTTTGATCCCGACCCATATTTTAAATGAGTCTAATTTTTTTGCCCCAGCCCATTTTTGAACCTAATATTTTTACCCAAATCCTCTCAAATTTCGAATAAACCTTCAGACTTGGATAAATAACCCGACCAATGAACATGTCTACTCTCAATGCCTCCTTTTAAGTAAATAGAGTCACTTTTTTTAGAGTAATAGAGTTTGTGTTTCTTTTACAAGGAAAAAAGTGTTATATTTCCTAACTCATTTCTAGATTATATATTACTTGTAAAAAATTAAAAATAATTATTCTAATAATAATTAGAAATAAAAAATAATAATTTTCATTGTAATATTTTAATTTATCCAACAAAAAATAGAAATAGTTAAAGATTGTCTCATACTAGTTTAGTAGGTTGAGCTTTGACAAGTTGATTTTTTAATTAAATCTAAAAAGATTAAACCAAACAACTAATTTTTTTAATTAATTAAGGCTATGTATTTAATTTTGTATAAATAAATTACATAATAAATAGAATACTAATAATAATCACAATAATATTCGTACTAAATAAAAAAGTTATTGAATTTCTTAAAATAATTTATTGGTTAAAAGTTAGGTTAGTTGTTTAAAATGTTTGCATATAGCAGCAATAGCTTGTATAATATTATTGTGATTATTAGTATTCTTAAACTTTAAGTAAAAGGCTTACAACAACTTCACTACAATTTTTGAGATTTTTTTTTATAAAATTCTTTAAATACAAAAATGGTATAAGTTGTAAATTAATTAAAAAAATGGATTGTTTTCTACATTGTTATTAGGTGCTGACAATCTGTCAGGAGTCACCACTCTAAATTTCACACACTCATTTGCCCAATAATTTTTTCAAAGGTGGTGCCGTCAATGTATCAAGTGACACCAGTTTGAATATTTTTTTAAAAAGTCATGGTTTCTTATGTTGTAAGCGAAAAATAAGATATGATATAAAACTTAATAAACTAATATTTGTCATGTTAGATCATCAAGAACAAATTGATGCATAGCAAACTAACTAAAAATTTGACTAAGGCAAGTGTACCTATAAATTAATAGTATAGTTATGGTGATAAAATATATCCTTTCCACGAAAACTAGAAGTACTAGTAATTATTGTCTTTTTATTATTTAACCGAATAATTCGAGTGATTGATTTAAAAACTAAAATTAACTAATGAACATGACAAAGAACAAAATAGGAAAATCATCGATTAACAACCAATAAGCGAAACAATACCCAGGAAAAAATTCACCTAGATTTCATTTGTCACTATGAATCTAAATTACACAATTTCTTTACTTAGTAACTTAATTCTTAGAAATCGCTGAGTTATGCTAATATCTCTTTCAAGAGCATGAGCAATTGGCTCTAGGTTAATTAATTGAAATTTCTTTCTAATTTTCTAATTAAAACCCCTATTATCACATTAACTCGTGCTATGTATTCCCCTATTAAATTTGACTCTAATCCAGTAGATTTATATTGTTCTATTTCTGGGATTGCATGCAACTCCACTCAATTACGCTAGATCTACTCTTAAACATGGTCTATTCCTCCTCTGATTTAAGCACATCAAACATGGATCAATAATCTAGAAATATCAAACCAAGAATTAATCACATAATTGAGAACAAGTTTTAAATATTTATTGCGTAAAATAAAAATCAAAATATAGAATTCGTCATAAGGTTCATCTCCCTAGGTATTTTGAAAATTAGTTCATGCTTGAAAATAAAACAATCAAGAAACAATATAACCGAAAGAAATAAAAAAACTCATGATAATATACTAAGAAATCAAATGCGAATCTTCAATCTTGATAGAAATCTACTTCAAAGTCGGCTTCAATGGTGTTTTTCGAGTTGTTTTATTAAATATTCTCTGATAGCTCACTCCTATCTTCTTATTTTTGTCATATATACGTCTTAGAATGTCTGAAAAACCTAAAAATTGTGATTTTTCGCTATTCAGTGTGCAATCTTGTGAAATCAACACGGCCTACCACACGGCTATCTGATCTGGCCATGTAGAATGGTCCAGCCTGTGTGGCTCCTGTAGTTTGCTCCGACACTTCGATTTTCGCTCCTTTTGCTCTCAAGTGCTCTATTAAGCATCAAAACATGAATTTAAAGGATTAGGAGTATAAAATTCACAATTAATATCGAATAATCATCCAAAAACGCGATAAGAATGAAATTAAAACATGTTATTTTTAGCACTTATTACTAACTAGTCAACAATGCTTTTTAGGCTGTGTCGTCCAACAAATTGATAAACATCCTCATCCCAATGGGTAGTGTTAAGTTGCTTGTTAGTTGTTAGTTGTATGTTAAGTTGTAACTAAGGGAACAACTAAAAGTGTAAATAGTAGAGATGGACATACAACTTGGTTACATAGTTTGGAACCTTTTTCTACATTTGGGAGACCTTGTTAAGAGAGTAATCTACTATGAATAATCTACTATGAATCAACAACAAAAAATGTTATTTAAGTTCCACTATCTCACCAAGTTGCAACTTCACTCCACATAAACTAAGATCAGTTTTCCCATTAAGACTTTCTCCTTAAAATCTTAGCTACAAACTGAACATGAAAATAGTTTGTTTACAAGTATTCTTGTACTAAAAAAAGTTATTAAAGAACAAAATAAGTGCTTTCTAATTTGATCATAACACATAGACAAGTGCTCTTTAAATGGGCATTGTAGATTTGTAATCTTTAGCTAGTATGAATGAGATATGTTGTCGGAATGGCGCTCTAATCCATCTTCTATATGGCATCAAATAGGAAATGATCTTCTGCATTTGAGCTTTTATAGATTCTGAATCTTCTTAAATATGGTAACTTGATCACACTTAAATTCTTCAAATTTTTTTGAATATACTGGTGTGATTATATGGTAGTATTTGTTCATATTTTTTTAACCTTTTGACAATGCACACACACCTTGCACACATAGGCGCTCGAACCCAAAACCCCTGGAATGAACAACATCTTCTTTTCCACTAAAACCACTTGTTGGGTTCTTAAATTCTTCAATTTAAATTCATTGCTTAATTAATATTCAACGCGATGAAATCTTTATAATTGCTGCTCAAAATTCTTAAAAATATAAAATAAAAACAATCACACAATTTATATTAAAATATACCAACATATATGACAAGTTGCACAACTATATATCTAGGTGTAATGTGAGTTGCAATTGGTTGTGAAACAAAAATGAGCAACTTACACTAACACAATTGGTGTATTTTATTTAACATAATTATACTTAATATGCAAAGAAAGACTAAAAGTTTAAATCTCATGGCTTATAAAAATAATTTAATAAAATAACAAATTATAGAAGATTAATTGTTTTTACCTATTTAATTCTGATTTTGTAACAATTGAAACTATTTTTTATTGGTTTATTGATGTCTCAATTGGTACAATTTCCAGCTGAATTGAATCGATTAGTTGAATTTAATTTTATCATCAACGTTAAAATTTAAAGACTTAGGCTGATGTAAGAAAAAATAAAGGGTAAAGTCCCACAAAGCCTCAATACTATATCTTGGAATGCATTTTAGTCTCTTTATTAAAAAAATAAGCAAATTAGCTCTTCTATTTTAAATGAGTGAGTAAAATAACCCCTCCGTTAAATTTGCATTGTTAAATGTTTGTTTGGGTGTTTATATGTAAGGCATAATAACAAATTTAAGCCTTAATCTTTACATATTTATTCAATTTGACCCCTACTATTTTATTAAAAGTAAATTAAAAATTTTGAAACTAATAAGACTAAAGGGTCAAAAAGACCTTAGTAACAAATTAAAAAAATAAAACAATTAAACCTTTTAAATTTTAAAATTTATTAAAAAATATAAAAATCATAAACAAAAATTATTTATAAAAGATAACAATATTGGAACCATTAAAATCTAATGGTTATAAGATTTAAAAAAATTGACCCCTACTCTTTTTTTTATATATTATTCATGTCCGTTTTACGGTCCATGTTCGAGGTGCGTGGCTGCCCCTCCCAACAATGTCGTCTTCAAGATTCAAACCTAAGTCCTTTCTTTGGGAGTGCAATGTGCCTTACCATTACACCCAACCACTTGTTGGTCGACCCCACTCTTTTATTAGATTGATATGGTTATTTTTTAATAAAAAATAACTTTTTATAACTTTTATGTTTTTTTAATAATTTTTAAAATCTAAAAGGGTTTAATTGGTTTTTTTAATTTGTTATTAAGACTTTTTTAACCCTTTAGCCTTATCAGTTTCAAATATTTTTAATTTACTTCTAATAAAAGAGTAATAACCAAATTGAGTAAATATCTAAAAGTTAAGAGCTAAATTTATTATTATACCTCATATATAAACACCAAATTTTAATAGATGAATTGTTTTACTCACTTATCTAACATATATATATATATAAGCTAATTTACTTATTTTTTTCAATAAAAAATCTAAAATACAACCGAATGTATAATAACAAAGTTTGGTGGTACTTTTATCAAAAGTGAAGCTTCCATCCCCTCTCAAATTCACATAATTTTTTAATTATATATTTGTAGATATTGAGATTTCTTTAGTACAACTGCTCTTTAGTCTGGCTGCTTTAAGAGTTTCCAGGAATCAGTAAAGAATAAAAAAGTGTTCCTTAAAAAATAAAACAATAATAATCCTAAAATTCTAATGTATGCATGTGTATAATAAAATTTTTATATGTTAAAAATTTGGTTATATGACTTTATTTAATTCATGCCTTAAAATTATAGTTTTTAATATTATCCTAATATAAATCTTGTGTGTAGGCCTGATGGTCATGTTGTTCACCGTTTCAAATGTGACCTGAGTTTGAGTTGCACTAATCGCATTACTGTTAAAGTTTTATCCTCTTTTTATAATTCATCAAAAAAATTATCCCCGAACTAAACTTTGAATCGTAAACAATAAAAATATTTTATATGCAAAGAAACGGACCCAATTGGATTATGAGTATTTCATAACAATAAAAGTTATATATATATAGGTAAGAGAAAGATGCTTGCTGTATTCATGCATGGCCCATGATTATTTGTTTGTAAAGTAATAAAATCCCCATGCATTAATAGACATAGACAGTTAAGAATGTCCAAATTGTGGGGCGGGAACTCGGTCTTCATGCCATTGGCAATGGCCATGATGAACTCCAAGAGTTGTTGGTTGATTGAAAATAAAATAATCGTACATCCATGATAGCCTTCCCTAACTTTTTTTTTTCTTGTTTGGAGCTTGTCGTCGAAGGTAATCTACCTACAAAAATGGGTGTAATGCACCAAACAATCTTTGTGTTGTTACAAAGTAAGAGCTGTGTTTTAGTTGGTGCAAATCGTCTCTCCCATTTTTCCTTAATCATATAATAAAATTTCTTCCCCTTTTCCCTCGCTCTGCCTGAATTTGTCAGAGTTGTGTTGGGTTTTATTTGTTTTCACAGTTTTCCGATGAAAAACATGGGATCCGACACTTCCGAAGTTGCTCTCGATTTGTTTCCTTTCCTTAAAGTCTACAAAGATGGAACCCTGGAGAAGATTGCAGGAGTAGAAGTAGTTCCCCCAGGGCTTGATCCCCAAACCAACGTTTTATCCAAAGATATCCTTATCGTACCCGAAACTGGCGTCTCAGCACGGATTTACCGACCCAACTTTGTTATTAAAGATCAAAAGCTACCCTTTGTAGTGTACTTTCATGGCGGAGCTTTCTGTGTAGCTTCGCCAGCTTTTCCAAACTATCATAACAGCCTCAACAAGCTGGTTGCCGAGGCCAATATAGTAGCTCTTTCCGTCGACTATAGGTTAGTCCAAGAATTTAAATTGCGGTTGTGGCCGCGTTTTCGGTCGCGTTGCGTTTATAGCGGTTGCGGACATAACGGATGCTATTGCGGTCACTGCGGGTATCGCAGTCTTGAATTTTTTTTAAATTCGCACTACTTATTGTAAAACATAATAATTATAATTATAATTATAAAAATCACTTTTAATGGCTGTTAGAATATTTTTAAAAACACAATTTTTACAATCATTAATTATTCTTATATTTATTTATGAATTTTCTAAGAATATTATATTAGCTAATAACAAAGTAAAAAAATAGGAAGTATTAAACATTCATCATATTTAATATGTTTGAAAATTTTTATAGATAAAATAATTAAAAATTCATACATGAAAGAAGTCTTCAGTATTTCTTGATAACTTTGAAGATGGTGAAAATATCAAAATATTCTATGTTGCAGCTTGCAAAAGGAAAAAAAAACAATAGATAAATGTATAGATTCTCATTAATTATTTCTATTTCCTACCACTTATTCTCGCTCACATTCTACTTTCATATATAATTTAACATGCTTCAATTCTTAATTATATTGTTATAAAATATACTCCATTCATTTATCTATAGATGTATTTTAAATGTTTTAATATCATTAAAATTAAAAACATTAACAAAAGTTTTCTTTAAAAAAACATGCCTTACAAATAGTGGTAGTGGTACAATTTAATTTTCACCAAGTAGTGGAATGACGAGGAAGATCAGATCTTTCACCTTCACTTTGAGAGTATTCTTGACTTGATTCTTGTGGCCTTTGTCCAAAAATATATCCAAAAAAAGTAACATTTTCACCTTGGTTTCCATATAACTGATATGGAGGGTACATTTGAGGTGGAGGATACATCGGCGGTGGAGGTGGGTGATACATTGGAGGTGGAGGATGCATTTGAGGATGATATGGCACACCATAATTAGGAAATGGTGGATAATAACCATATGGTTGTGGATAACCATGTGAAGGTTGAAAATATGAAGGTTGTTCCGATGGATGAAAACCTTGAGTGCTAGTAGATAAATCGTTATACCCAAGGTTACTAGAACTCGATCTCCTACCAGATAAAGAGCCTACAGAAGTATGCTTCTTGCCTTTTCCTTTTGATGGAGCTCTAGGTTCACTTCTATCTCTCGCAAATTTAGGAAACATATTTCCATCAAATTTTGATCTATCACGGAAATGTCCACTAGTGGTACCAACCCCATATTCTCCTCCATACCGACTAGAAGACCTAATTTCACCTCTATCACCACTATGTCCATCATCGTCATCAATTGGACTTAAACCACCACCATCAGGTTCATCACCACTCTGACTTCGCGTTGCACTAGAACTTGAATGAGACAAATTGTGTTGTTGAGATTGATCAACATTCATTTCATCATCAGAGGTATCCACAGGCAACACACGGGCATTTTCACGATCTAACAATGGATTCTCTTTCTCTTGAAGCCATTCTGATAGTGGATCAACATCTTCAAATATATGATCAAGGCTAATAGGATTTAAACTAGCATTTATATCATCAATGCTCATTCTTTTTTTATGCCTTATCTGAAGCCTCATGTTATAGTAGGTAAACACTAGTTTCTCAAGTTTTTTGTACTTCAACCTATTTCTTGCCTTGGTGTGAATATAACTAAATGTGCTCCAATTTCGTTCGCAATTTGATGCAAAAGTTGTTTGACTAAGTACTTTAATTGCTAATCTTTGTAACTCAAGAACACATGTGTCGTATATTATCCACCATTCAGCTGCATAATATTATTTAAATTTCAAAATAACTTCAAAATGTACAATATAATTAAATAATATAAATTAAATTAAATTAAATAATTTAATGAATTATTTACCCGAGTTCATTTGCTTCCAAGCTCTTTGTGCTTGTGGAGTGCCGAATGTCTCATGTTTATATCTAAATAGCAACAACTGCATAAATAAAAGATAGTAAAAATAAATAAAAAATTCATTTCAAATTATGTAACTAATTAAGTTACAAATAATAGTACTTAAATCTAACCTGATTAACCATTCTGACTTGAGTATCAAGAGAAGGTTCTAATCTTTCAATTACAGATCTTGTACCTTCTAATGTTTTTATTAGTACATTCTCAGAATGCTCCAACCCAAATTGAAATTGAGGACTGAGAAAATAACCTAAGCATAATTTATAAGAATATCATCAAATAATAATAATCTAAAGCTTAAAATAATAAAATATAAAATAGCTCTTCATTATATGAAACATTTTATCTTACCAACTGAATGCAAGTCGGAATGCATAAAATTCTATCTATTGTCGATCTTTTCGTACTCAGTGAAATATCGACAATTTTATTGAATTGCTCGTTTAGCTCTATCAACAGCTTCATAAATAAAGCCCATAGTTGGTTTTTCATCACCATCCACAAGTCTCAATACTTTTACTAGGGGCTCATAAACTTTTATGAGGTCATTAGCCTTTTTCCAAAAATCTTTTCCCAAAACAATTTTTTTGGCTTTGTAAGCAAGCCCTAACTTTTGTTGTCCCCATTTTGATTTTTTAAATTCCTATATATTCATAAGAAAATTTTTAAAATAATATAATTTAAATTTTTTGGAACTAATAAAATCATTAAAGGTTACTATATTTAAGTAATTATTTTAACAAATTATAAAATATTGACCTTTGAATTAAACATTTCTCTTAGACCTTGCTTTTGCTTTGTTATCTCTTCAAGTTGAATGAAATGAGTTGCAAATCGAGTAAGAGCAGGTCGAAGTATTTGCTTCCCTTGTGTATACTTCTTCATCAAATCAACAGTCCAAATGTGATTGTATATGAAGCAAGTCATTTTCTTAGCCTCATCTAACACTTTTGCTACACTGGGCTTTTTCCCAATATCTTCAATGCATAAATCTAAACAATAAGCTGCACATGAGGTCCAATATAGATGCTTTTTTTTCTACATTAATTTTTTCCAGCAGCCTTCATTGCTGCCTCATTATCAATCACTATTTGGACTTTGTAACTTTCTCCAATTTCTTCTACAATTGAATCTAACAAACTGTAGTAGAATTCAGCATCTCTCTTACAAACACTCGAGACATCCACAGATTTCCAAAAAACAGTTCCTTTACTGCAATAAACAAGGAAATTAATTATGTGCATTTGATTCAAACTGTTTTTAAAAGTTAAATACTTCTTTAATTTTTATATAAAATTGTGAAATATTTAATTTTTTAACCCTAAAATAGACCCTAATCTAAAAAATCTTAAAACTAATTAAAACAAAAACACTCTAAACCCTAAAGCCCAAAACAGCCAATTTTCCACTAAAAAAAACTAAAAATTGCTTAAAATTAGAGGGCCAAAATTGTAAAATTCTTTCTTTCAAAAACACGGAGAAAAGTGCTTCCACGTGGAATTTATTTTGGGGGAAAGAGTGCCAACATGGAAGCGATTTTCCTGAACACAAGGAAAAGCACTTCTACGTAGACATGCTTTACCTGAATTTCCCTTGACATAGCGTTTACATAGGTGTGTTTTTATAAAATTGATCCATTCCCGTAAATAATTTTTAATTCAATCCATTTCTGTAAATAAAAAAAAACTTTTATTGGTAATAAACTTTATTTTTTTTTTGCTTTATTCAATGTGATTCTACTTTTTATTTTTGTTGTAATGTGATCAGTACAACCTAAAATTGTTCAATGGCACATTGGATCTTTGCAAAATAATCCAGCTTAATTTGACAAAATTGATTAAAAATTTAAATAAAATAATGTGACTACTTAAATCAATTCCTATAATTAATTTGTGTGTGAATATTTTCAAGTTTCATTTTGGCATTTCTTTTTTGGTTGTTAATTTCTAAAAGCTGTGTAATTGTTGTCAACAGGCACTCGTTAATTTGTTAGATTTCTCTTCTTTCGTATAACATTATTTTTTTAACATACAACATTTCAGAAAAACAAGAATACTGAATCTAAAATTTAACACGTTTTAGCACAGTTAATTCGGGGTAAAAATATAATAAAAATTTTTATATTAAGAGTTAGATTGTATTTTATTCTTTTACTAAAAAATGAGTAAATTATGTCATGGGCATTAAATTAAAAAGCAAACTGATTTTTTCTATAAAAAATTTCATCCTTTTATACAGTTAAAAACTGACGTGATTGATAGAATAATCAAATAATTATACCACGTGTACCTCAATCCGACATATATGGTGTAGAGGCTCAATTTTGACCGGGCCCGAAAATAAACAAATAAAACCTAAATAAAAATAAAATGAAATTTTATTACTTAAAAATCCATTTACAAAAACCCATACAAGCCCAACAAACCCAACAAAAAACTTCAGAAACCTTAAAAGCTACTCTAGCCGCCACGTCAGCATGCTATGTCAGCATCCACATCAGCGCCACGTCAGCCATGTGACCCTTCATGAGCTAACCGTTGACTACTCGTCTGCCCAATGTTCCTCTGCCCAAAGACCCCCTCTGTTGCCCTTTTGCACCAAAACGGCAAGGGCACGCCGTTCAACATCGTTGACTCCGACGGCCCTCCTGCCACCAACATGAGAACGAGCCTACAAAAGAAAAGGAAAAACAGGCACAATAGAGAACAACAGAATAGGCAAAAGAATAATGTTTGTGTAATTTTTGATGGCTATAAAAGCCAAAACTAAATCTGTAAAAAAGGGGGGACCGACTTTCTTAAGCATTTGAATTCAACAGAAATTTTCTTTGTCAATCAATACATACAATTATTTTTAGAGTTAATACTCAGCAGACAATATTCGAGCAACATACCAAGCAACAGAAACAAATTCAAAGTCTCAAGCATTGAAATCAGCCAGGTACATTCGATGTATATTCATTATCATTAATATTTTAAAACTCCCACCCATCAGTTTCTAATATGCATTAACACATGTATTTAATGCTCAAGTTAGTATTTATCGCCCTTTTTTATTTTTATTTTTCAAACATTAATAAATCTTGTTATTAATGATATTAATTAATAATAATAATAAATATAATAATTAATAATATTATTATTAAATAAATAAAAGAAAATCGTAAGGTCTTGGCTTACCACGTTTCACGCTGTCGCCACCACGGACAGTGGTCGAGAGGTTGTTCGATCCGCAGACGACCTCCAATGAACAAAATTTGCAAGGAAAGGAATTTTAAAAATTGAAAAAATGAAAACATAAAACAGTTTTTTTTAAAAAAGAGAGAGTCAAAAACACTTTTTAGGATCTGGTTCACAAGACTTAGATCTAATATTTTTTATAAAAGAATAAAAGAAAAGGGGATAAAGAGAACCAAATACTTTTTGAACAAAAAGGGTTTCTTTGTTTTCGAAAAATCCAGTCTAGATCCATGTGGATCTAAGCTTGGATCTGGCGTTTTAAAAAAAGGAAAGACGACAAGGGTGAGATTTTACCTGAAAGATGTTGGGGACGGTGGCACGTGCGGTGTTGTGTCGATGGAGCGACAGTCAGACGGCGATAGGACATGGGAGCAAGCTTGAGAGAGAAGAGAAGTGTTTGAGAGAAAAAAGGAGGGCTAAATGGGTTTTCTGAAAAAAAAGAATGGCTAAAATGATTTACCAAGCCAAAATTTGGTTTAATACTTACATTCAAACGGCGCCGTTTTGGTGTCTGATCTTAAGGGTTGAAACGACGTCGTTTTGGTTTAACCCGTTTTAGACCCGACCCGCCTAAAAGGATCCGTGGGCTTTCAATAAGTGGGTTATTTCTTTTTCCGGTCCTTCTGCTTTTTTCTGATTTTACAATTCAATTTTATGTTTTTAATTTATTTTAAATTAACCCAATAATTTTTAATTCTTTTCAATTTAATCCTTTGACCTTTTGAAATCCCAAAAAGCTGCCACATGTCCTTAATTTGGCTTATTTATGCAATTGGTCCTTCCTCTTTTATTTTTGTTTCAATTTTACCTTTAAATCAAGTTTTTTTATTACAAAATTGGCCCAAAAATTTTAAATGATTTTCAAATTAGTCCCTAGATTTCAGAACGCTTGAGAGGTTGCCACGTGTCACTTGTTTTTGGTTTTATTGCTCTGGAGGTCCCTAAACTGTCCAAAAATCATATTTTGACCCCTAAACTTTTTCAAAAATACATTTTTACCCTTAAACTTTCCAAAAATCATATTTTGACCCTTAAACTTTTCCAAAAATTACATTTTTACCCTAAACTTTCCAAAATTCCATTTTGATCCCAAACTTTTCCAGAAATTACATTTTTACCCCTAAACTTTCTAAAATTCTATTTTTGACCCTGAAGTTTTCAAAAAATTACATTTTTACCCTCGAACTTTCCAAAATTTCATTTTTGACCTTGAAACTTCCAAAAATTACTGTTTTACTCTAGAATGTCCAAAAATCCCATTTTTGACCCTAAAATTTCCAAAAATTACTATTTTACCCTCAGATGTCCAAAAATTCCATTTTTGACCCCAAACTCCGAAAATTACTATTTTTCTCCTGAAGTGTCTAAAATTACTGTTTTATCCTCGGGGTATCCAAAAATTGTATTTAATCCCGATTGCTTTGTTTTTTTTCTTTCTCTTCAAATATCTATATTTAGATTTTCATCATCTGTTTTCGTATTTCGTATTTTTTTGATTCTCGCGTATATAATTATCTGCTTAACTCTATTCCATTCATGTTATTTAATTTTCTTTTTTAATCGTTCATCTATGTGTAATTCATATCTATTTTCAAAATTGTTTTCATAAAACCTTTAAAATCGAGGCAATGTTCCTTTATTTCGAGTTTTGAAAATTTGTGCCTTAATGTACTAGGCGTGATTTTTCTTCAAATCGTAATAATCAAATACCCTTAAATAGAGGCCATATTTCTTTATCTCTGATTCTGAAAATTTGTGTCTTAACTTACTAGGCGCGATTTTTCTTCAAATCAAGTTAATCGAATATCCTTTTCAAACGTTTTAAATATTTACAACAAAAGAAAGCTCGTTATTTCTGGATCTCGAAATGTTATGTCCTAACTCACTGGATGTGACTTTTCTTTCTCGATCACTTCGAAATTGTGAGACTTCTAAACCAAAAATCAATTTCTTTTTAAACATAACTCATGCATTTAAGAATCGTATTTTAAAAACTTTAATCGAGTTTTCAAAATTTTACAAACAATACCCTAAAATAATCAAAGTGATACCTATTTTGGGCGTATGAGGGTGCTAATCTTTCCTCATGCGTAACCGACTCCCAAACCTGTTTTCTGGATATCGAAGGCCAAATATTTCCAAAACGGATTTTACACGTTTTGTGGTGATCCAATCACATCATATAAAAAGATTGGTGGCAACTCCCATTTTCAAATTTTAAAATAATTTTCGAAACACATTTTTAAAAAAATGGCTTCGACATATGGACCAATTTTTAACAGTAAAAATAGATGAAATTTTAACAGAACATGTTTGCCTTTTGATCTTATGTACAAAGATTGACTTGTTGATTTTTTTATTAGAGAGAACAAAATGTAATTCAACTTCTAATACAAATACCTCCTTGGTACTTTTACCGTTAATTGAAAAATAGACATCTAATATATTTATTATCTATTCATTACTCCATCCATTCTCATATGTTTCTTTTAAAATAGATATCAAAACTATAAATAAATTTTGATTCAATTTGCATTATCATATATGTATTTTAATTTGTATGATTTTATACACGAAATTTTAATTTAATTCAATTTTAAAAAATATCTAACATTTTCAAATTAGCGCAATTTTACGATGATTTATTGCTTACCAAGCTATTATATTAATCTAATATGAAAATATATGTATTCATTTTTAAAAAAAAATATGTACAATTAAATCAAAATTTCACGTGTACATATAAGCTACAATTCAAATTTCATATGTACAACTAAATCAAACTTCATGTATCAAATTACACATTAAACTAATATTCATTTATAAATTTAATATTTATCTCTTTTTCTTTTAATTTCTTATTACCAAGCTGCCATTTCACCTGAAGAATCTCATAACAGGGAAAATAAGTACGAACACATTAAACATGCTCAACTGCCAAATGAAACAACATCCTCACACACCAACCTACACAGGGCGAATGAGAAGCATCTCGAATTTAACAAGGCAACTCGATAGTCACTTGGCCCTTGACCAACAATTTGTCTTATTATATCAACATGGATGCAATTCCTGAACTTGGAAAGTGTGCAAGGAGCTAAGAGTCTAGAACACGACGGTGTCGAGCATAATTCCCGAAGTTTGAACAACTGTTTATGATATCAACATGGATGCAATTCCTGAAGTTGGAAAGTGTTCAAGGAGCTAAGAGTCTAGAACACGACTGTGTCGAGCATAGTTCCCAAAGTTTGAACTATGTTCGAGGACATCAAGTTCGAAACATGCTCCTCTAAATGCTTCTTGGCATCTTGCCTCCCAACATTTGCGATTGCCAACTTCTCAGGAGGCAATTCATCTTCCTCTTGGACAGCCTTATTGTATTTTATAGCTAAATTTAGCATTTCCTGCACATAATAAATTAAATCAACATCATAAACTACCTTATGGAAGATAATTTTCATTATATTAGGGAAATAAATTTCCCATTCATATTTGAACTCTTTGAGAAACACAGAACCATCGTCCACAAACATGAGACCGCGGCTCCTTCTTATTGGCATCACTAAAATTGAACAGCAATGGATTATTAATGGTTTTCTTCCATTTCAAACTGAGGGTCCTCATCAAGCACCTCGCATCAGTAAGGGACAACATAAAGATATGCATACTTCAGCAACACGCAATCAACAGTTTAAAAACGTAAAACACTAACTCCAGTCTCACCTGAACAGTCTGTTCATTGGTTTTAGAATGGATATCAAAACGCCTAAGTGTCAACCCATCAGTCCACTTCTTCTTATGAAGATTTAACAGCATCTTTTCCTCAAGTTCATTCTTCCTGTAGTTAATGGCTATAGAGTAATAATGTCTATTTAGCCCATGTATCAATGCCTGACGATGGAAAATAATCAGATGAGACATTCCCTATATAAAAGAAGCTATTTGATAAATGATAACAGCCAGAGTGCGCTTTTGGCACTTACTTGGATAGAAGGCTTATTAAGATGCCCAAGATTGGATGTTGTCTGGCGTGGTTCTTGGCCAAGCATCATGGTTTGTGGGTTGATCAAACGGAATGCATCGATCACCACCTTCCCTTTAACACTCTGAATTGGGTCCACCACCACTGCTACAGCCCTTTGATTCAAAGCTTCAAAACTCTGCAAGCAGTGACAGATTTTAACAACAGATAGACTAGCTTTCATTCATCAAAACAGTTAAAAGGAAAACAAAAACCATAAATGATCTTCACTTAGAACATCAAAAAGGAAAAGATAAACTAATTGACAGAGGACAGAAAAAAAAAGCATCAAAAGTTTTCCGGAAAGGAGAAAGAGAAGTAGGTTATAAAAGAACATTAATCACACATTAATACATTACAAGACCGGAACCGTTGTGCCCTAATAGTAGTAACAATTAAGGATATGAGTGTCAAGTAATCACCAACCCTTGATAGAAAGAAAAATAATTGAAAATTACATGAACAAGAATCATAAGCAGTAGTAATGAGTTGAATATTTCTTTGTCAGAAAAGAATGATGTGACTAATGAGTTGTATACTAACACCAACAGAAGGAGAAATTACAAGGTGGGTCCTTCCTACCATATCAGCCATGGTCTCCTCCAATAATATAATGCCACTTAAAGATATTACTACATGCCATTTTTACTAATAACTTCTCTCAAAATTCAAAAATCATAATTCCAACCCCCTCTGCAATAAAAAAAAGAAGGAATAAATGCATTTTTGAAAAACCCAACCTCAATTAACTTTTCACTTCTATAATTTATCACTGCATCTCTACACCCTTACCCATCAAATGCTTAAAATGAAGGGAAATTGGCAAAGAGTAATGGACAACAATTCACCATAAAGCACGGATAGAGGAATTCATCCATTATTTTTCCAGTTTGGACTAAAGGAATTCATCCCAACCTTCAAAGTATATCAAAACAAAGCAATAAATACCCATTAAACCATTAATATCCCTATACATTAAAGACTAAAACTCTGGCAATCTGTTCTCAGTATCTTTCTTTAACAAAAAACAAAAAAGAGAATTAAAAACCAAAGAGAACCCTGGTAATCTGTTCTTGGTATCTTTCTTTAGCAAAAACCAAGAGAAAGAGAGAGAGAATGAAAAACCAAATAGAACCCATAAAAAGGAAAAGAGATTTAAGGAGAGAAAATGTTGTAGTTGCAGTAAAATTAGTATCAAAATCAATGGATGTAATTCATTGTTCATTAGTTCTTGCCGATTCTTAATCAATTTAAGCATTGATTATGTGCATTGTGTATGGAGAAATGGATGATTGATGGGTAAGGTTTTATAAAAAAAAATGCAGTGATTTTTTTAAAAAAATTGCATAGGGGTTTGGTAGCATAGCAAGGACAGAGAGAAGGGAAGCTCATGGGTAGGAATTTGCAAAATTTCTGAATTTTGAAAGAAATTATTAGTAAATAAATTACATGTGAAACTAACCTTCCTTGACATTATATTATTGGAAGGAACCATGGCTGACATGGTAAGAAGGGCCTCACTAATCATTTCTCCAACAAAAGACATAAAGCTCATGTCTGATAAGAATATCTTCTAAGTTACAGTAACATAGCAAGTTGGCTAGTACGCATATGATTTACACTAAGCAAAAAAGTTAAGCACCACCTGTTGTGTGTTTATGTCTACACCAGAAAGCCAACAGCCAAATCCAGGATGTGAATGGTACCAACCCACCACCATCTCTGGCCTGCAAAACCAAACAGCAGCTCACAATCTGGTGATAGAGGTCATAAAGAAGCGCAAAACCATCTAAACTTGCCATATAAATGCTCTCTCTTCAATGCTTGAGTTTTTCCACGAACTAAAATGAAGTTAATATGAATAAATTAGAGAATAATTAATACCTTCCTGTTTGTTTGAGCATGTCAAGCATATTTGTTTGAAAAACATGATCCACTGCTTCCACACTAACACCTGTACCGCTCTGTGGCATTGCAAAGACATCAACAACACGCACAGTGTACTCATCGACGAATTCTCCCAACATCAAACCCATAACTTCCATGGGAACTCCAGCTCTTCCTATAAAATATTCACATTAACCAAAAACAGAAACATGACTACAATTTTAAACTCTTAATCCAAAGTTTTGAAATTGAAAAACAGCTCATGTGCTCCAATAGGCAAGTAATGGAAAGCAAATTGGAATATTAATTTTTTTATTAAATCCTAAACTGCAAAACCAAAGTAAAATAAATCCATTGATTGTTTTGTTAGCTTTCTAGACGAAACTACAAGGCAGCGAATCCCTAATCAGCTAAGCAAATGAAAAAAAAGTTTAAAAAAGCAGAAGTTGAGAAGAGGAGAGAGAGAAATTCACCGTGCTTGAGCATTTTGAGGAGGGCGAGAGAGGAGATGTAGACTTGCTCCGACGAGTCGAGAGTCGGGGAATCCGGTGGCGGGTGACCCAACGCACCTCCTGCACCGGCGAACATCCTCTGTAATCTGTCCATGCCTGACATTGTCGATCAGACTTTTGAGAACCTGTAATTTGTAGCAGGAGGAGGACCTCTAAATCTTTTGTTTCTTGTTCTTTCGCTGATTCACAGCTAATTGGCTATCATTCTCTTGATTATTAAAATAATAATAATGCCAAATCCGTAAATACTAAGATAAATTTATGAAATTTTAAAACATTTTAATTAAATCTTTAAATTATCATATTGTTTCAATCAAGCACTTTAGTTAACTTTTGGTTTTTCTTTATTACTTCAATCAACATTTTATTATGTATCTATCGAGGACATGTGTCATCATCTAATTGCGGCACATGTTACCTTTTCAAAATTTTTTTTGCATGATAAGTGAGGCATCAATGTCTAAGATCATATTACAACATACTAATCAAAGAAAATCATTAGTGAAATAACATTTGTCGCGATTTACCATCTCAACAAAACTTTTAGGAGGTTCTTCGAGCAAAATTAGCTAACCACAGCTACAAATAGCTAATTTCACAACATTATCATCTACCATATTTTGTTATCTATAAATAGACTCGAAAATAACAAACCAATCTTGGTTGCAAAGCTCAGTAACTCCTAACCAACGTATAGAGACTCGCGAAAGCAATGCCATCCTGAAACATCCTCACAACAACCTAGTTGTCTCATTCAACTACAAGTTTTCTATATCCTCTCGACCAAACCAAGCACATACCTACAAAGATAGCCAAAAAGTTTCATTAAGAAAGGTCGAATTGATACCAACAAACTTGTAATATAACCAATAAGCCATTAACCTTCTACATTACGAAACATCCCAACTAAACTGTAACTCGTAAATAAATTAACGATGCCATCAATATTCCATTTAACCTAACTAGTCTGGGGAGGAGACCTATGTCCTTGCTTGAATATTAACACTAGTGTTAAGATTGGTTCATCTTTGACGAGTTTATATGTCTCGCCCATGCTAAACTTTGAGAGACAATCAACTCCATGCTCACATCTTTTTATTTGAATAACCATCTATTCGTACTCTTCCAAACATTCCATCAAAAGACTAAAGAAAATATTCCATAGCAAACAACTATCCCAAAATAGTGATGAACTTGCCAAATTATCATAAACACAATTAGTTAAAGAAGCTGAGAAAAAATAAAGCATGTTACCTTGTATAATCAATAGTTGCTAGACATTTGACACATGAATGCAATCTCGTAGCACATGTACCGCCATTTCTTAAGAAATCTTATAGTTGAGGCATATGTCTTTCTCTATCAGTCCCTTCTATCGACGATCAACATTAGTAAGCAATCGATTCTTTAACACAAGTCAGAGGAATTATCTAATTCTCTATGGACAAGGGAACTTACAAACTAGACTCCAACGACTATCCTCTTCTCCCCATTCATTCTCTGTTTGAATTCTATATTCATCACTTGTTAGGATTTGTGCCAATAGTGAAATGATTTTGTCATGTTACTTGTAATTTTTTGGATATATTGAATAAATGTGAAATTACCACGTGTTTGATTAAATATTCCTTGTATGTTTATCCTTAACGGGTTTTACATTAAAAGAAAATATATGTTCCTTGATTACTGACCTACCATCAAATGTGGTAGTCAATTTGATTCAATTCCGCACTTTATAAGGAGCTTGTTTTCTAGGCAATTTAGGAATTTATATTCCATTTTCGATATTTAGACCTTAGGAATAAATATTAATAAAATAAGTATTTTTAACACATTTTGTAGGTATTGTGACCTAATAGACCAACATAGGCCTTAGGTTGTACTAATATGTTTAATTGAATGTGTAGGATGAAGATATAAATGCTTAACTGACGTGGAAGTAAGGGACGAGTGATGCACAAGCTTCCTGGAACATCAAGGCACAAAGGAAATGATTAAGGCAAGATTTGCATGTCGTGTCGCACCATGTAAGGGGTGTAGCACGGCGACACGACACACGACAACGTCTTACCCAAGTAATCCGGGTTTATCTTTGTACACGCAATCAAACTTATACCAAGGCCTAAGACGTGCCGAAAACCTAATTTAGGCTGCAAACACCTCTATAAATAAGACATTAGAGGTTTGATGTAACTAAGTCATCTTAGACGCCTTTAAAAATCTTAGTAGTTTAGGAGTAGATTTAGGTGATTTTCTTTTCGGCTCTTAGTAACTCTTTTTTTTCTCTTGAAATTAGTTTTGATTCAAGCGTTTATTTATTTAATTAAACTATTTCATTTTATATTTTCTTTTGCATTTGATTTATTTCATTGTTCCAATCAATTGATTTTCTACTCCATTTCTCATTCGATATTCAATCCACGATTATTCAAATCTCTTTTCTCTTTTGAATTAGTCGTGTTCTTTACATGATTTATTAAAACAGAATTAAGAGTATGAATAACATGAGTGGCTAAATCTCTTAGAGGAGATTGATCAGTAGATGAGGATGTGATTAATGGAAGATTTAGGGTTTCTTGAGAGGGATTAGTTGGTATAAATTGTGTGCTTAAACCATTAAGATTGACAACCCTAGGAAGTTATCATAGGCTAGACGAGGTTGGGAGATAAGTTGAATCGAGTAAATCGTAATTTATCCTAGTTAAGAAAGTGATGTCAGGAGATAAGCGAGTATAAACCAATCTATTAGTTAATTAGAGGCCATGAGATAATAATTGGTTAATCGGTAGCTAATATACCCTAAACCCTAATATGAAGTTAGTTACAAACTCTGAAGTGAGTTAATCTTCTTGATTGATTTATTTTGTTTTTTTTTCTTTCTTTATTTCTTTTAGTTAATTATTTATTTTTATTCCATCAACTTATTTTATTGTTTATCGTAATATAGGAACTAATTACTACTACTAGACTTGTTATTGTAAAAACGTTTTCATTATTTATTCCATCCTCCTTTGGGTATGATCCTCAGAATATTTTTCGGTATTTCGTTGTACAACTATATTATAATTTGACCCGTTCACTTGCAAGCACCGTCTTTCTTTATTCTTATATTTTTGGTGTTATATTTAACTATAAATAATACCTTGTTTATAGGCAATCAAGTTGTTGGTGTTTTTGTCGAGGAGGTTTCGCCAATAAATTGTGATAAAATTTTTTCAATTAATAAGATAAGTAGGAATATCAGGACTTATAGATCAAGTTTTAATTTTTGTTTATTTATTTTAATTTTAATTTTTGTTTTTATTCTCTTTTAAGTTGTGTATGACTCGAAGCTCTAGCACTCTAACTGAACCATGACTCGAAGCTCTAGCACTCTAACTGAACCATACCCAGATTCGGAGCAACTACTTAAACACAACCGTTTTGCAATGAAAATCGAACCTGTTACAGAATAAACTTACCCCAGGGAAATTCATTATTCAAAGAGCCATGAGAGCAACAAGGAAATAATGGGGAAGAAGCCTCAATGACTTAGCGGACATTGAATGAGTATGCCCTACTTACACTAGATGTGGTGCGAGGAAGCATAGAAAGGCCTGTGATTAGCACTAATAGTTTTGAAATAAAAACGATCATTATTCTGATGATCCAAAACACGCTACAATTCAAGGGGAATATGGTTAAAGACCCGAATCAGCACTTGAAGAGATTTCTTCAACTATGTGACACCTTCAAGTATAATAGGGTATCTAGTGATATTGTGCGTTTTCAGTTATTACTGTTTGCATTATGTGATAACGCGATCGATTGGTTAGACTCACTAGAATCGGGTTCCATTACCACATGGAGTGATTTGGCAGAAAAATTTCTTCATTAAATTTTCCCAATCAGTCGAACCATTCAACTCTGATGAGAAATTACCAATTTCAAACAATTTGAAGGTGAATCCTTATACGAGGTGTGAGAGTGCTTCAAGATAATGCTACAAAATGCTCACATCATGTACTACAAGCATGGCTTTAAAAAAATTATAACGAGGTTGACGGGCATATTAAGTACAGCTTAGATGGAGTATCCAATGGATCTTTAATGCTCCACATGTACGAATGAGCCTATAAAATCATTGAAGATATGACCATGAATTCGTACAAATGATGATGATAGATTAGAACGAATCTTAGAGAAGCTAAACCGTTTGGAGACGCTTGTCAAGCTGACAAGAACGAAGCCTCATTCTGAAAACCAACCAGAGGAGGTAAGCTATGTAAGTAATAGCAATGGAAATCCCTATTTAAATACTTATAATCTCATTTGGAGGGGTCATTTGAACCTTAAGTGGGGAGCTAACCAAGGAGGTGCGGATCAAGCCAAACTTGACAAAATCCTCCTTACCAACCTCCGTCATTGGAACAACGAGCTGTGGGCAATGACCAAACTACATGTGGGCAATGACCATACTGCATGTGGTCAAAGATTTGATCGACTAAAGGGGAAGATGCAAACAATAAAGACGAACATTCAACAAGTCTAAGCAATATGCAAACGACTCGAATCTAGAATGGACAACCTTTGTGACCAAATGAGCTAGTTGATGATGATGTTTCCAAAGAAAAATGGTCAAAGTCTCCTCAACAAGACGAAAAATAATCCTCGAAGAGGTGGAAGAGGAGGAGGTTCCCAAAGAGGTTGATGAATCCATGGAAGAGGAGCAAGCCGAGCATCACGAGCCAATCGAAGAGGTAGTAGAACCGATATCTGATCCGTTAGTGACAAACCCAAGCACAACAAGGGTACCATATTTGAAAAATAATCCATTTCTTTCTTTCATACACTTGTGAGCTTTATCTCCATTCTTTTGCTCAAGTGTATTACATTGTATTTGTGTTTAATTTGCATACTCTTTGATCTTGTGAGGATTATTTCTTTGTTTGCTTCTTTGTATCTCTTTAAGAGGGTTTGTGTCTTAAGATTTGAGGTAGAAATCTTAAGAGAGTTGTAAGGTTAAACCTTGTCCTCAAAGATCATCAAATTAGTAATTTCGAAAAATCCTTAGTTGTGGAAAGTTAAGGTAGTGGAGTAGACAATTGGGGCAGAACCACTCTAAATTATTGTGTTCATCTTTCAAATTCTTTTAGCTTTCACATTTAAAAAAAATCCAATTCACCCTTTTTTGGCAATTTCGATTTGATCTTTCGAGCTAACAATTTATTTTCATAATTTTAATCTAATAATTTAATTAATAATGATTTTATGTCCTGAGCTTAGTCAATAACATTGATGTAAAAATGGAAAACGTAAAAGGAAGTAAAAGATAATAGAAATTAAGAATATGAAGCGATTGCTAATGAGCTTGAGGTCTAAAACCTAGACGATAATCTCAAAGGAAGAATATAGAGATGGGTTCACCAGTATTGTCGATATTGCATCGAGGGTCACTGTCGATATCGTAATGGGAGAGAGGAGAGAAAAAGGGATAAAGAAAATGGTTTTTAAACTTGAAGAAATAGGAAGCATAAGTTTACTTACGAAAAAATTGGAGGTAAGTCATTTTACAAAAAAAAAAACTCCTCTTTTCTATTGACTAATAGAATTTTCCATTACTTATTTTTCCCATGCTTTATGAAACACCATAAAATGTAGAAAATATTTTCTAGAAAATTTTTTATTCCTAACAAACATACCCTAAAATGTAAGTTAAGTCACATAATCTGATTAATTTAAATGAATCGGTTTATAACATTAAAATGTTGTAACACTCTAGGAATTATAGGGATTAAAGTGTGATAAATACAAAATTTTTGGGTTAATTTTAAAACCGTAGTACACTCTAGGGACCCTTGAGGAAATAACCCAAATTGCTTAGGTATTTAAGCACCTTAACTCCCCCTTTTTGAAACTCTTCCTTTTTCATTTGTTATTCTTGCCAATTTGTTTTTCTCTCCTAAAGCCTCTCTCATTTCTTTCTCTTTTCCGATGTATCTCCGACCATATCCTTGCCACCGTTCGTGTCTTGCACCGCCACTATCAAAACTCTCCTTATCATCTCACGTTTTAACCCATACTCTTAAGCCTTCAAATCTGCCGTCGCCGTTCGTGGTGTCAGCAAAAAGACTTTCGACCTTTGTCCCTCCTTGTTCCGTCGTGTTTTCGTCGATTAGAACCTTGGTAGGTGTGGAAATTATGGTTGTGGATTGTTTTGGATTTGTTTTGTGTGTTGTCCACGGCGGACAGATGCCATTTACGGCGTTGGGGTGTTGACGACGCCGAAATTGGGAAAAAAGGGTTGGTTTAAACCCTAAATTTTTCTTGCTTCTTTGTGGGTCTTGATGGGTCACTAGAAAACCCAAAGCTGGTGACCAAATCTTTGCCAAACCAAATTTAAACCCTTTTAGCCCAAAACCACAAGCCCAGACTTTAAATAAAATTAAAAACCATTAAGCCCAAACCCAATTGAACCAAACTCAATTGAACCAAATCCAAACCCAAACCAAGTCAAACCGTTGACCGACCGTTGACCATTGATTGTTGATCGTTGACTGTTAACTTTGATCGTTGACTTTGATCATTGACTTTTTTCGAAAAACCCTACCTTGTCATTTTTCGAAGTCTTAAGTCCGATTCCGCTATCCGTTTTACCAAATTCTGACCCGAAAGTCTCATTTTTATAGTTTTATCTTAAATTGTGTACTTTAAGTTATTTTAGAGTTCTAATTTGGGGAGTACTAATATAAAATATTCGTGGTTAGGTGATCACGATTTTGAGGCAAACGATTTACCTCCACTTGTTCAACCCGTTCCTGCATCGATTTCGAGAGCTACACGTAAGTTACTTTAGTTTAATTTTGCGTTTAAGTGGTAGCTAGGTTTGTAATAATATTTAGTTGTATTTGTAGGATCTAATTCCGTTAGACTGGGAACTCGTACAGTGCGTGGCAGACGACCTCCTCGTCGCTAGAGTTCTATTTGCTTGAGTTGTGTTTCTAACTGTAATATACCTTAATGTATGTGATGTTGTTGAGAATATGTGATTTTATGTTGTTTGAGTTATGTTGATATTGAGATGGTTGTGTTGTGATAAAAAAATAATGGTATGATTGATTGAGCTGTGAAAGTGTATGATGATAATGTTATGTATATATATATATACCTTGAGCATGTGACGAGTAATTATTGTGATTATTCTACAGTGATTGTGATTTATGGGATATAAATTGAGAATGAGACTGAGGTAATATATATATATATATATATGATAATCATGTGGTCATACCATTGTGTGTTCATGGGGTGGGATTGTAAGGTGGAAGAAGCGATTATCATTCCTTTTAAGGTTGATACTAAAACCACACTGCGATTGGTGACATTGGTTGGGAAAGGGTTCTGGGGAACCTTTTCACTGTCTTGGTGTGTTGGAGTATGGGTGCATTGCATTGTGCTTGTGTATGAAATATGATTTGTGGTTACCCTTTTGTGATATAAATTGTTATGTTGATATATAAATACATTAGGTTGTATGTACTTCAGAGACACACTGGGTTTTATAGCTCATACCTCCACAGTTTTCTTACAAGTATTCTGAATTAGATGACTTGGTACCCGGAGGCTTAATTGCAAAATTTACATTATTTTATTATTATTATTATTATTATTATTATTATTTTGGGTTATTAATATACTTTGTTGGTAACTATTCGTTTGAGGTTGTAAATACAATTTATTTTGGGACGTTTGATATTTCATTTTTGGGAGTTTAATTAACATATTTTATTTTTAATTATAGATTTAAAATTTATATATATATAGGTATATTTATGTTTTATTAGGGAATGAATGTTTATGATTTTGGACTGTCGAGTTGGATGTGAGTAAATTACCTAAATAATCTTCTAGATCCGATCGTATCTTTTGGGCTGGGTATAGAGGATTACATTTAATGGTATCAGAGTCGAGTTCAACCCATGGACTGTGAAGCTTTTCAGGTTTGGTTTTGAAAATTTTGAGGTTAAATAGGGATTTTAAATAAACTCATGAGTTATAATAAATTATGTTACATATATATATGTGATTTATTCTAAACCTTCGGTACCGATTCTTACCTTAGTACTCTTTATTTATGTAGATAGATAGTATGCCGCCACGTAGGAGTGCTAGACTTACGACTGGTCGCAGCCAAGGTCGAGGTCGGGGTCGTACTACTAGGGCCGTTAGCAACCCTATTCCTGTGTTCGAGCCTGAGGCGAATGTGGATGAGTTGCCTCACGTTACTAAGGATAGGCTGTCCATCGGTGCTGAAGGTCAGCCAGCTATTGGGGGAGACTTACTTGTTGAGGAGACTCCTATTGAGGATGTGCCCGATACTGGAGATAGTGAGACCGTGGAGTTGGACAGTGTCACGATTAATCGAGAGTTACTGAGATTGCTTCGTGGATCCACTAGAGGTCAGTTTGAGGGTCCGAGGAGGCCCATTTCTGCTGATTTTATAGTTGTAGGGATGAAAGTGTTTGAGGGTAGGACTGGTATAGATCCTTTAGTTGTTGAGTACTAGCTGAAGGATTTGCAGAGATTGTTTGTAGAGATGAATTACCCTGTTGGACAAAAGGTTAAAGCTGTTGTCTCTTTATTGATGGGTAAGGCCTAGAATTGGTGGGACACTATGGAGGAGTCTACTCTTGCTAGTCAGATTACATGGGATTATTTTAGAGAGGCCTTTCAAGATCGTTATGTGGGTGAGGAGTTTCTCGACAAGTGCAAGGACGACTTTATGAACTTGAGACAGAGAGACATGTCCGTTAATGATTATGAGATAGAGTTCCTGAGATTGGTTCGTTATGCGTCAGGGTTGGTGACAAATGAGAAAGAGAAATGTGACTGATTTAGGAAGGGATTACGACTCTAGTTTAAGCTAGGGTTAACATGCATCATGACAGAGTATCCAGTGTCCTGATTAGTTGAACAAGATCTACTGAGAATTTGGAGGCTCGTACTAAGGCTCAGAGGGTTCAGGACAAAGAGTGTAGTAAAAAGCCAATGGGCACATCAGTTCAGCCAGTTACTGGTGGTCTTTCTATTAAGAGGCCTAAGAAGGAGACAGCTCAACCTAGTTATCCGAGAGTGAGGCCTGCGGTTTCGGTAGCTCTGACGGGTAGTATTGGTGGTTCTACTGGACCTCGTCTCATGCATCTCTGTTCTTACTGTAATAAATGACATGGGGAAGAGTATTAGAGAAAGATCGGGGCTTGTTTTAGGTGCGATTCACAAGAGCACTTCTTTAGAGATTGTCTCCATCCTCCTACTGGATCGTTTATGCAGAGTCAATCTCAGGCTCCTTCTAGGGGTAGAGGGCAGGTTAGACCAGTTGCTTCGGGTTCAGCTACCAGAGGTAGGCCGGTTTAGAGTGGAGGAGCTTCTAGATTTGGGGCGAGATAGCCTGGGTAAGTATATGCTACTAGGAGATATGAAGATCATGATAAGCCTGACGTTATTCTATTCATTCTATTCCTTATTTTATTTTGTTCGACAATGGTTTGAAACATTCCTATGTGGCTAGTGCTGTGCCTTGGGGTCTTAAAATTACTACTGAAAATGTTGAGTCTGTGGTAACTGTTCAAAGTTTGATGGGTAACTTTGTGGAGGTTACTAGAATATACCGTAACTGTCCTTTAGAGATTCAAGGGGAAATTTTTTCTGTCGATTTATTAGAGTTAGCATTTAGTGAATTTGACCTTATACTGGGTATGGATTGACTTTCTAAGCACCGAGTTAACCTGGATTTTGAGAAGAAAAGGGCAACTCTTAGAACTTTTGATGATAGATAGATAACGGTAGTTGGTGAACGTAGAGGGTTTCTATCCAATGTGATCTCAGCCCTTAAAGCCGAAAAGTTGATTAGAAAGGGATCCGTGGCTTATTTGGCTTACATTCTTGATTCAAGGCAATTTGATTCCGAGTTGATAAGATTCGAGTGGTGAAGGACTTTCCTGATGTGTTTTTGGAAGAATTGCCTGAGGTGTCACCTAAGTGTAATGAGGTTGAGTTTGGCATAAAAGTCTATCCTGGCATGACTCCTATGTCTATGGCACCTTATAGAATGGTACCTAAGGAACTCAAAAAGTTGAAACTACAATTGCAAGAGCTGTTGGATAGGGGTTTTATTCAACCAAGTGTTTCACCTTGGGGAGCTCCAGTTTTGTTTGTGAAGAAGAAAGATGGAACATTTCGGTTGTGCATTGATTATCGGAAGCTGAATAAGCTAACGATTAAGAATAAGTACCCTTTGCCTCGTATTGATGACCTATTCGATCAATTTCGGGGAGTTACTGTGTTTTTTAAGATTGACTTGAGGTCTGGATATTATCAGCTTAGGGTAAAAGATTTAGATGTGTTCAAGATAGCTTTTCAAAGTCGTTATGGACAGTATGAGTTCTTGGTAATGCCCTTTGGGTTAACTAATGCCCCTGCTGCTTTTATGGACATGATGAATAGGATGTTTCAACCTTACTTGGATCAATTTGTGATAGTGTTTATAGATGACATTCTGGTATACTCTAAGTCTGAGGCTGAGCATGAGGAACATCTGAGAGTTGTGCTGCAAACTTTGAGAGAGAAGCAGCTTTATGCTAAGTTTAGCAAGTGCGAATTTTGGCTATCTGAGGTGATGTTTTTGGGTCATATAGTTTCTGCTGAGGGTATTCGTGTGGATCCGAAGAAGATTGAGGCTATTATGGGTTGAAAGCAACCCAAGAATGTTTCTGAAATTCGTAGCTTCTTGGGTTTAGCTGGCTATTATCGAAGGTTTGTTGAGGGTTTCTCGATTATCGCAGCTCCGTTGACTAAGCTACTGAGGAAAAATGTTTCATTTGTTTGGATCGAGGCTTAAGAGGCTAGTTTCAAGAAACTGAAGTCTGGTTGACTCAAGCACCAATTCTGATCCAACCTGAGCTTGAGAAAGCTTACACTATCTACAATGATGCTTCACACTGGATTGGGATGTGTGCTAATACAAGAGGGAAAGGTCGTGGCTTATACCTCTCGGTAGTTGAAACCACATGAGATGAATTACCCTACTCATGATCTTAAGCTTGCTGTGGTAATCTTCACTCTTAAAATTTGGAGACACTATCTCTATGAGGAGAAGTGTTATATCTTCACTGATCATAAGAGCTTGAAGTACTTGCTTACTCAGAAGGAGCTTAACTTGAGATAACATCGTTGGTTGGAGCTACTTAAGGACTATGACTGTGAGATTGAGTATCACCCTAGTAAGGCTAATGTGGTAGTCGATGCCTTAAGTCGTAGTGCTGTGACTAAGTTGAGGGCATTGTTTGCCAAGATGAGTTTGTTTGAGGATGGTAGTCTTTTGGCTGAACTCCGAGTTATTCCCACTTTACTCTCGGAGATTAAGGCTGAGCAAGCTAATAATCCTTATCTAGAGCACCGTATGAGGGAGGTAAAGGAGGGTACATTTACAGACTTCTCTGTGGATCAAAATGGTTTATTATGCTTCCGTGGTCGATACTGTGTTCCGAGGAATTTTGAGATTAAACAGACTATTCCCCGTGAGGCTCATGATAGCCCTTATTTCATGCATCCTGACGGAAATAAGATGTATAAGAATCTTCGTTACAGGTACTAGTGGAATTGTTTGAAGAGGGATGTTGTGGAGTTTGTGTCGAAGTGTTTGACTTGCCAGAAAGTTAAGGTCGAGCATCAGTGTCCTTCGGGGTTACTGTAACCGATTAAGATTCTTTAGTGGAAATGGAAAAGGGTGATTATGGATTTTGTGAGTGGTTTGCCCTTAACATCGTCCAAGAAAGACTCTGTGTGGGTGGTTGTGGACCAACTCACTAAGTCCGCGTATTTCATTCCAGTGAGGGTCGATTATCCTTTGAGCAAGTTAGCTCGACTCTACATCTCGGAGATAGTTCGTCTTCATGGGGTACCATTATCTATCATCTCTGATCGAGATCCGAGGTTTACTTCGAGATTTTGGGAATCTTTGCACCGTCCTTTGGGTACTCGGTTAAACTTCAGTATTGCTTACCATCTGTAGACTGATGGTCAATCCGAGCGGGTGATTCAGGTTTTGGAGGACATGTTGAGGGGTTGTATGATTGAGTATCAAGGAAGTTAAGAGGATTTCTTACCACTGGCTGAGTTCGCTTACAATAACAGTTATCAAGCTAGTATTAAGATGGCTCCTTATGAGGCTTTGTATGGGCGCAAGTGTCGCACCCCTGTCTGTTGGACTGAGTTGATTAAGCATCGATTATTGGGACCAGATCTAGTTCACAAGTCTGAGGAGACTGTTAAATTGATTCGTGAGAGGCTTAAGGCTACTTTTGACCAGCAGAAGTCCTATGCCGACCTAAAGCGTCAGAATATTGAGTTCAGTGTAAGAGATGAGGTTTTTTTAAAAGTGTCTCCGTGGAAAACGGTGCTTAGGTTTGGGAGGAAGGGCAAGTTGAGTCCTCGTTTCATCAACCCTTACCGGGCACTTCGTCGTGTAGGACCGGTTGCTTGTTAGCTTGAGTTACCGCCTAAGCTTGAGAGGATTCATGATGTCTTCCATGCCTTCATGTTGAGGCGTTATCTGTCGGCTCACATTGTACCTATTGAGGAGATCGAGGTTCGGCCTGACTTGAGTTTTGAAGAGGAATCGATTGAGACCATTGCTGAGGATGAAAAGGTTCTAAGGAGGAAAACTAGTAAGATGGTTAAGGTCTTGTGGCGCAACCATGGTTATGAGAAGACTACTTGGGAGCCCAAAGCCATCATCAAGGCTCAGTATCATCATCTTTTTGGTCTAGGTAATTTCGAGGACGAAATTTTCTTTTAAGGAGGGAGAGTTGTAACACTCTAGGAATTATAGGGATTAAAGCGTGGTAAATACAAAATTTTTGGGTTACTTTTAAAACCCTAGTATACTTTAAGGACCCTTGAGGAAATAACCCAAATTTCTTGGGTATTTAAGCACCTTAACTCCCCCTTTTTGAAACTCTTCCTTTTTCATTTGTTATTCTTGTCGATTTATTTTTCTCTCCTAAAGCCTCTCTCATTTCTTTCTCTTTTCTGACGTATCTCCGACCATATCCTTGCTGCCGTTCATGTCTTGCACTGCCACTATTAAAACTCTCCTCGTCATCTCACATTTTAACCTACACTCTTAAGCCTTCAAATATGCCGTCGCCGTTCGTGGGTGTCAGCAAAGAGACTTTCGGCCTTTTTCCCTCCTTGCTCTGTCGTGTTTTCGTCGATTAAAACCTTGGTAGGTGTGGAAATTGTGGTTGTAGATTGTTTTGGAGTTGTTTTGTGTGTTGTTCACAGCAGAAGGACGCCATTTACGGTGTTGGGGAGTTGACAGCGCCAAAATAGGGAAAAAGGGGTTATTCCAAACCTTAAATTTTTCTTGCTTCTTTGTAAGTGTTGTTGGGTCACTAGACAGCCCAAACCTGGTGGCCAAATCTTTGCCAAACCAAATCTAAACCCTTTTAGCCTAAAACCACAAGCCCAGACTTTAAATAAAATTAAAAACCATTAAGCCCAAACCCAATTGAACCAAACCCAATTGAACCAAGTCCAAACCCAAACCAAGTCAAATAGTTGACCGACTGTTGACTGTTGACTTTGATAGTTGACTTTTTTCGAAAAACCCTATCCTACCATTTTTCGACATCCTGAGTCAGATTCCGCTGTCCGTTTTGCCAAATTCTGACTCGAAAGTCTCGTTTTTATAGTTTTATCTTAAATTGTGTACTTTAAGTTATTTTAGAGTTCTAATTTGGGGAGTACTAATATAAAATATTCGTGTTTAGGTGATCACTTTTGAGGCAAATGATTTACCTCCACTTGTTCAACCCGTTCCTTCATCGATTTCGAGAGCTACACGTAAGTTACTTTAGTTTAATTTTGCGTTTAAGTGGTGGCTAGGTTTGTAATAATATTTAGTTGTATTTGTAGGATCTAATTCCGTTAGACTGGGAACTCGTACAGTGCGTGGCGAACGACCTCCTCGTCGCTAGAGTTATATTTGCTTGAGTTGTGTTTCTAACTGTAATATACCTTAATGTATATGATGTTATTGAGAATATGTGATTTGATGTTGTTTGAGGTATGTTGATATTGAGATGGTTGTGTTGTGATAAAAAAATAATGGTATGATTGATTGAGCTGTGAAAGTGTATGATGATAATGTTATGTATATATATATACCTTGAGCATGTGACGAGTAATTATTGTGATTATTCTACAGTGATTGTGATTTATGGGATATAAATTGAGAATGAGACTGAGGTAATATATATATATGATAATCATGTGGTCATACCATTGTGTGTTCATGGGGTGGGATTGTAAGGTGGAAGAAGTGGTTATCATTCCTTTTAAGGTTGATACTAAAACCACACTGCGATTGGCGACGTTGGTTGGGAAAGGGTTCTGGGGAACCCTTTCACTGTGTTGGTGTGTTGGAGTATGGGTGCATTGCATTGTGCTTGTGTGTGAAATATGATTTGTGGTTACCCTTTTGTGATATATATTGTTATGTTGATATATAAATACATTAGGTTGTATGTACTTTAGAGACACACTGGGCTTTATAACTCATACCTCTACAGTTTTCTTACAGGTATTCTGAATTAGATGACTTGGTACTCGGAGGCTTAGTTACAAAATTTACATTATTTTATTTTATTTTATTATTATTATATTTTGATTTTGGGTTATTAATATACTTTGTTGGTAATTATTCGTTTTGGGTTGTAAATACAATTTATTTTGGGACTTTTGATATTTCATTTTTGGGAGTTTAATTAACATATTTTATGTTTTATTAGGGAATGAATGTTTATGATTTTGGACTGTCGAGTTGGATGTGGGTAAATTACCTTAAATAATCTTCTAGATCCGGTCGTATCTTTTGGGCCGGGTATAGGTGGTTACAAATCTAGCTTAAGTGAACTCTATATGGCATGCTTATAAAGGGCTCAACATTCTTAAGGAATAGGATAAGTAGGTTTATCGTAGGATAGTTATTGAGCTCACGTGTTAGTTGTTTTAAACATGTAGGTACAGATTTACCGAAAAGATATAATGTTGGCTTGGGAGCATAAACTTTAGGGTAAACTACACCATTAGTCACTAAATTATGAGTAACTTTTCGTTTTGGTCACTTAACTAAAAAAATTACAATTTGATCATTAAATTGTTCAAAAGTTCTCATTCAAGTCACTAAACTATTCAAAAGTTTTTATTTAAATCATTCGACTGTTAAGTTTTTTTTTTAAATTTCGCCTACGAGCTCCAAGCGACGATTCAATGATCGATACAATGGATCAGTACTTATCGACAAGCAGAATAACATACCTTAAATCCAAGTCAGTATGTCGATTAGTGTCAGGGATCGAAGAAAAAAGTTTTTTGAATTTTTGTTCGCGGATTCGTGACATCCAAAGCTATTTCATAAAAAAAAATAAGCTGTAGAAGAGAAAGGGAAAGAGAGCTTATGATTGATCTAAATAGTGTGAACAGAGAAAGCTATCTAACATCGATTTTAACAGTCCATTGACTCAAATAATTTTTTTTGAATACTTCAATGATCAAATTGTAATTTTTTTAGTTAAATGACCAGAACGAGAATTTACCTATAATTTAATGACTAATGATAGAATTTACCCTAAACATTGAAGAAATTGATAAAAGCAAAGAAGATAGTAATAATATAAGAGGGATTCCGTGGATGATGATGGAGAATAATGTGGAATCTCATTAATATTGGTGTTGAATTAATCAAAGTTGGGATTGGTGGGTTTGATGACAGTGATCTTTGGTAGTGATGTATAACTACCAATGTATTTTTAATGAATTACTGTTTTTTAATTTTTAAATTATAGTATTTATTTATTAAATGAACCCGTATTTTATAATTTATCGTAATTTAATTAAAACATATATAAGATTTATTAATTTGCAAAATTAAAGTAATTAAAATTGTTAAATACTATTGAAAAATATTAATCTATTTTAATATTATTGTTAAATTAATATATAAGTTTAATTTTAAATTCATGATATTAGACTAAATTTAAATAAAAAAACATTTTGATATTATTTCTAAAATATAAATATTATAATCTATTTTAATTGTGTATTTAATTTGTAAAAAATAGTAATAAATTTAAATTGATTTTTTTAAAAAGGTTTTAAAATTACAATGACTTATTATGTAAAATTGTAAGTTGAATTATTGTATATAAGAAATTGAAAAGGCTAATTATTCAAATATAACTTATTTTTTTAATAAAATATAACTTGTAAGACACCCATTAAAAATCAAACAAAAAAGGAGGGGTTTATGTTGGAATTCTCCCCTCCCACAAACACTTACTTTTTTCTTTGCCACATTTCAAATTTTTAAAATACTTTTTCGGTGAACCAATTTTTAAAATTTGAACACGCTAAAAACCTAAAAACTTTGTAATATACTCAATTATCTTTTTATGAGTGTAATGTATCTTACTATTATACCCAATAAGTGTTGATTATATAAAATGCAAGAAAAATTTCATAAACCTTAGCCAATTGGTTTATTTCCAAAACATCCATAAAAAATGTGCTTTGGAGGGAGCAAGAAATTTGAATTAGCGCGATTTGAGGGTCAAAATGTAATTATATCATTATATTAATTTATAATTTCCTAAAAAGTAAAGGGACTGAAACAAGTTTTTTTTTTTTTTAGAGGAGGGGAGGCAAGGCCACTATCTACCCCTCTTTTTCTGTTCCAATTTGAATCATGAAGTCATAACTGTAAGAAATTTTTTATCTAAATATCACTGTTAACTCAAAGGAAATTAGTTTTATATCATGAAATAGATGAAAATATGTAGGATTATAAAAAAAAGTGCTAATTTTCTATGAGTATATCCTTATATAAATTACAAATATTTTCTTAAAATGAATAAAAATTAATCTCGACTGTTGGTCTGATGATTAAATGTATTCATTGTCTCAAGTGTGATTTGAATTCAAGTTACGTTAATCGCGTTGTTGTTAGAGTTTTATCCTTTCACCAAAATAAAAAATAAAAATTTGGAATATATATATATATATATATTAGAAATTTGGAGTATACTGTTCTCCCAATTCTAGACACGCTTCATTTGTGGCAACAGAAGTATGAATGCAAGTCTTGGGGAGTTTCTGATTTCAGGATCATTTGACATTGCCACAATTTAAATTTATTGCTACGTTAGTGCTGGGTCGTCTTTGAAATAAAAAGTCAACATCCACCCGTGACTTTAACAGCCTTGGGAAAATACTACTACTGAGCAATAATTGGCCACGTCTCCCATTGAAGATTCAAGCGAAAAGTAATGCAAACTTAGGAAAAATCATGATTCTTGAAGAGTTTAGGTTTTAGGGTTTTACTAATTCAGACTCATACATCCCACCCATTCACCACCTTAAAGTCGTCTAAAAGTTGGAATTTTCAATCACTTTGGACACGGCTTCGTAGCACGGTTAGGCTGCCTATAGCCAATAGCCATATATATAGAAATTTCAGTCCCAGCTCCGCCGAGCTATCCAAGAAACTGCGAGTCTCGACTTAGAGTAGAGACAGTAATGTAGAAATAACTGCTAGCTTTCCTTTCGATAGATACGTATTGGGGAGGTGATTGAGATGGCTTGAATCCTTCGATTTTATAGGATTTTCTTTTTCGAAAATATATTTTTAATTAAAATGAGATTTTATAATATTTGAAATATTTTTATAATTTTTAATTAGATTATTTTAAATTTTTTTAAAGATTTAAATATATTTTATTTATTTTAAAAAAAATTATATATATATATATATATATATATATAATACTTCAAGTTGTGTGAGGTTGGAATTAGATAAAAATCTTTTAATATTAGTTGAATGTTAAAACTTTAAATATAAGTTGATTTGTGACATAATTGGGATGTTTTTGAAATGGCATAAAAATTGCTCTATTTTTGCTTGGGATTAACTAAAATAAAACTTTCATATATAATAGATTCAGAGATATACGCATATAATAGATTTTGAACGTCAATATTCAAGACAGTCTTCTTCATTATCAATTTAGCCAAGTTTTTATTGACCTTGTTATCCATTTTAAACTTGATTCAGGTTTATATTATTATATAAAAAAATAAGAAGAAATTGTGTGAAATTGTGATTTCATTTCATCTCTATCCCTTTCTAATGGAAGAATGACAAATTAACTTTTTTTCTTGTGATTTTTAGTATTTTTTGTAGTTGAATTTTAATTTTTTCAGGAAGAAAAAGCTGAAAATCAAGAGGAAAAATCTAATTTATCATTCTCCTATTTTCCTATTAGAAAAAGATAGGGATGACTTGGAATCACAATTTCGTACAATCCCTTCTCATAAAAAAATAGTGATTTTTAATATTTTCTAATAAAATATATTATTGTAGTAATTAAGAAAGTTAGGCATTGAAATATGGTTTGGGAGCAGATCAAAAGCGTAGTTGATAGTTTCAAAGTTAATAAGAGAAATGGAGAAGGCTATAAATATCCAGGACAGGCATTGGTGAAGGGCATCGAATGTTACAAAGGATTGAAGACATCTTAATCTAGTTTTGGAATCGAACTCTCTTGCTCAAACCATCCCTCATCATAATCCAAGTATCCCACCACCACATTTGGTATGGCAAGTCCAAAATCACCCCTTCAACCTCCCACCTATGGAAACTTAATTACTGTTCTTAGTATTGATGGAGGAGGAATTAGGGGGCTTATTCCCGGAACTATTCTTGCCTTTTTAGAGTCTCAGCTTCAGGTATCCAAGCACTTAATAATATATAGTATATACTGTTGTTCTCATTTTGTAACGATTCACTTATAATTACAGAAGCTGGATGGTGAAGAGGCAAGACTGGCAGATTACTTTGATGTCATTACTGGGACTAGCACTGGCGGCCTTGTCACTGCCATGCTAACTGCACCACACCCGACTGAGGGCCATCGTCCTCTTTTTGCTGCCAAAGATATCAATGGTTTCTACCTTCAACACTGCCCGAAAATCTTCCCTCAAGATGGGTAATGAATCTCTGGAGCTTGTTCATTTGTAGTTTAAAACGGAACAGAAGCTTCTTGTAATTACAGCTGATCCTTCTTGTGTTTGTAATTATATAACAGCTCTCCGTTTGCATCGGTTGCAAATTTGGTCAAATCTCTATCTGGTCCGAAATATGATGGTGAATATCTGCACAATATTGTGAGGGAAAAGCTGGGAGAAACCAGATTGGACCAAACATTGACAAACGTTGTCATCCCAACATTTGACATCAAACAACTCCAGCCAAGAATTTTCTCCTCCTATGAGGTCTCATTTCTCATCAAATAATATATATATATATATATCATACTTTGTCATTATTTGATGTGAGATACTACCATTGTGCAGGTTCAGTACAATCCTTTCCAAAATGCATTGCTCTCTGATATATGCATTGGAACTTCTGCTGCGCCAACTTATCTTCCTGCACATCAATTTGAAATAAAAAATTCCACCGGCGAAGTCAAAGAATTCCATCTTATAGATGGTGGTGTTGCTGCAAATAATCCCGTATGTATATATATAGATGTTTTTAACGTAAAGGAAATTCTCTGCGCTGCAAGTTAATAATAAATGGTTTTGATCGATTCTTATAACAGACTTTAGTAGCCATGAGCGAAGTGGCAAAGGAAATCAGTCGCGAAAGCAGTGATTTCTTCCATATAAAGCCAAACGACTACGCTCGTTTCCAGGTCTTATCCTTGGGCACTGGTTCGCAAAAGCCTGAAGAGAAGTACCCAGCTCACAAGGCAGCAAAATGGGGTCTCTTGGGATGGTTGACTTCTGAACATTCATCTCCATTAATTGATGTGTTTATGCAAGCAAGCAGTGACATGGTGGACTTTCATCTCGCTACTGTTTTCCGAGCACTTCATAGTGAACACAGTTATCTCCGTATTCAGGTATACATATATATACATTCATTGAAAAGTGTTTGAATCTAAAGTGACTTAAAAAGAAAAGAAAATTGCAGGATGATACACTATCTGGAGCGGTGACATCAGTGGATATTTCTACCAAAGAAAACTTGGAGAATCTTGTAAAACGTGGGGAAGAATTATTGAAAAAACCAGTTTCCAGGGTGAACTTGGAGACTGGTGAATTCGAGCCTGTTGATCAGGGTACAAATGAAGAGGCTCTCATCAGGTATACATTATATATACACACGGGTTTATTAAAAAATTTCATATATTTAAATGATGATATTCTATATCCTTATGGGGTTATCAAGATCTTGAAAATTTCCATATATAACCCTTATGGGTCTAATTTGAAATTTGGGGTTACTTTTGCTTCTGATCATTTGCAGATTAGCTGAAGTGCTATCTGAGGAGAAGCGGCTTCGTGAAATGAGATCACCGCATGGAAGCTTCAACCAAGAACACAAATGATTATATGGAACGAAGCTAAAATATTGTTATTTATTTTCCAATTAATTTATTGTTTTTTTTCTTTTTCCTTTATTAAGTTTTTAGTATGGTTTCCTTCCACACTTTCTGTTGGGATAATTATTTATTTCTTAAGTAAATAATAAAATAAAAATTTAAAAGTTACATTTGCTAATTTTCTTGTACTCTTCGTATATGAGGAATTTAATTTCCATATTTTTATTTTTAGAAATTCGATTCCTCTATTTTTTGAATTTAAAAATTTAAGCTTATTTGATGACATTGTTAAAACTCTTTTATAAAATTTGCTAATGTAGGATTTTGAAATAAAAAAACTCACTTGATATCCATGTAACAAAAAAATAACATTGTAATCGGTCTGAATTTAATAAAGAATATTAATGATGCTAACAATTCTTAAAAATTTACATAATCATTTTAATTAGAATAAAATATTTAGAGTAACTAATGATATTATAAAAGTTAAAGTACCAAATTATAACAAAACTAAAATATATAAATTAAATCTTAAATTTAAACAAAATATAGGGATCAAATTAAAATTTAACCATTCTTATAATCAAGTAAAGAGTTTGGAATTGAAATTTACCATTATACTCTCATGTCAAAAAAGAAAAAGAAAAAAACAATGGACTTGTGGCCTTCCTTTTATATGTAGTAGTATAGATATGTGTATGCTAGAAAATCATTTGGATGGATTGGAAAAATCAAAACATATCGTAATTAATTACTCCAATCATCGTCCTCTCTCTAATCGTATGTTTGAATAATCATTGTAACTAGTTAATCCTATTGAATTGGATATAATTGGAGTACCCCAATAAAACTTTTCGATCTTTAAGGGGTGGTGAGAATTGAAGTAATTACATGGATAATTTCACTCAAATTCAACTACTCAATGGTATTTCAAGCACTTATACATGATTTAATTTTAAAAAATTATTCTTATACAAGTTTAATTATAAAAATTATTTTATAAGCATGAACATGTACGAGAGTTTGGAATGATTATGATAAAAACTTTTTTTCTAAAGTTGTATTATAAGTCTTAAAAATTATATTATATAAAAAAATTATGTTCATTTTATAAAGTTATAACAAAAAATATATATTATTTAAATCCAAATAAATTTCTAAAATTATGATAAAAAAATTATATTGTAAAAAATAATTTGCGTACCATAAAAGTAAAAGTGTTGAAAAAGTGTTATAATATACTTATTTATAAAAATTTATGGTAAAAAAGTATGTACATATCCATGCTATAATATAAAAAATAATATATTTATTTATTAAAAAATGTTGTAGACATAATTTATTCATAGAAAACAACTTTCTAAAGTTATAATAAAAAAATATATTATTTATAGAAATGTTATTAAAATTATTTAACACTTTATAAAACTTTTTTATAAAAAGTAATATATATCATACATTTTAAATATATATTTCACCTAATTTACATATTATAAAAAGGTTGTAACTTATCATAAGTTTTACTCCAAATCAAATTTATATAAGTTTTTATAATTAAACTTGTATAAAAAATAATTTTTAAAAGTTACGCAAATATTATGTGATAGATGCTAATAATTAAAACTCTTACTTATCTATTAATGTTATAGCTTTATCTATTTTTAGATTACTAAACACAAGTCATTTGAAAGAAATAAGAGTGATCATTCAATTGGCAGATAGGTCAGTTGTGTATTTGGAAGGGGTGTTGGAAAATGTCCTCATCAAAGTAAGTGAACTAATTTTTCCTACATATTTTTACATTGTTGACATGGAGGATGACAACTCTTCAAATTCTTTTGATATTCTACTTAGGAGACCATTTTTAAGCACTGAGCGAACAAAAATTGATATTCGGATTGGAACACTCACCATGAAATTTGACAGTGAAGTGGTCAGGTTTAATGTTTATGAGGATATGTGTCATCCCAGTGCAATAACAAATGTCTCTTATGCTTTGCAAGAGTGCAGATCTCAATGTTATGGAAAAACAATAAAAAATATCGACTATCAAAGAACCAATACTTGAAGTTGTCATTCGTATGGAGGCCCCAAAATTGGAGCTTAAATCGTTACTGGAACGTATAAGGATCCCGATAGAGGAAAAGAAAAACCCGAACGGAGAAGCTCAAAGATGCCTCAATCCACCGATGATGAAGGAATCTGAGAAGTGCTTTAAGGACAATAGGCAAAGGTTGAAACCTTTCTACGAGAACTTCCAAGTGCAGGTAATGGAAAAAATAATTCTCAAGGAGCCAAACGGATAACATTTCATGTCATCAAGCTAACGACATTAAACTAAAGCGCTTTTTGGGAAACAACCCATTTTTTTATTGATTTTAATTTATTTAATTTTTAATTAAGTTTAACTTATGTAACGCCCCAAAATTTTGAGCTTTTCTTTCTAAGTTGCGTCAATAAATATGTGTCTACTTCTGTGGTTATGTGTACTATTTGTTTCCTTGGGATCTGAGGTTCCTAGTCACATAAATTTTGGAACTTCTGTTAATTTTCTTTATCTGAATCTTTAACTTAGGACTCCTTGCTTAAGTTAGTATCGTATTAGTTTGTGACAACGATGAGTCTAATGGTTTAATGGTTAAACATTTGTCTATTCTTTGGTTCTGTGTTTGAATCTTCACATATGCAATAAGGAAATATATTTTTGGCAACTATCCATAAAAAATGATTCTTGAATTTTAAATGGATTTTTCACTCTGACGTTTTAAAACTTCTTTTTTTTTTTGCTTTGACTATTCTTTTTCCGTCTCCCTTATATTTTTCTTTCTGCTTACTTAGAGTTCAATTTGTTTTCCTCTCGGGTTAATTGTTGGTGTGCCTTGTTGTGCTTCTTATTTCGACTCATTTTAAGGTAGGTTAAATCGTATAATTTTGTTGTTGTGATCAATTGTGTAGTTTGGGAATTTCTTCAAAAGTCTCGAAGTATCGATTAATTGTTCTTGAATTATTTTCTTTCATGTTCCAGTGCGATAGGGTAGGATCAAGAGACGCTTAACACTTGCCGTACTGTCTAGGATTCGAGTGTGAGTTGTTATTCTTCGTAAGCAAACGTTTGTTCGTTTCGGATTTGAGCATTGAAAATTTCAAAGTAGTATTTCGTTGAGATTTTAGTGAATTGCTTGAATCATTGTTAAATTGGACGTTTGGAACTTTTTTTAGGCTTGGAAATTACATTTGGGTGCTTCTACATCATCGTGTAACAGGTGAGTATCGAAACCTCTTTCTTTTTCTACATTTTTCTTCACTAGAAATGGGACTGTCGACGCTACACGGGTGTACGTGTGCAGGTCGTATGAGCCATATGACCATGTGGTAGGTTATATTTCGAATGGTGTAACTCATTATTTTCTAATTCGAGACACGCGAGCGAGCCACACGGGTGTGTGCTAGACCGTGTGTGGGAAAAATAAGATGTAGGGATCAAACGGGCATGTGTCCAGGCCGTGTAACTCACTACTTGTGCATTAGGGTTACACAACAGGGGATACAAGCGTGTGCTAAACCGTGTGAGGCACGCTGGTAGCCACACGGTCGTGTGTCCAACCCATGTAACACTATTTTCTAAGATATGAACACACGGGCACTCACACAACCGTATGCCAAATCGTGTGGAGCCACACGGACGTGGGAGCCTAGGAATTGAGATTTTTGTTTAAGCCTTAGTTGTCATGTAAGGCAAATGAAGGTCATCCTTAGGATATGTATGAACTGAATGGGACTGAATATTCTACTTTGTCATGATTCTAAACTAGTTTTGGATATCTGTATGCAATAGTTATTAATAACTTCAACACTCTGTTATACTAGAATTGTATAATCATATTTGTATGTGAACTATAAATAACTGTCATTTGTTCTTTGTATCTGCATGGGGTGGGAATTATGAATTGAAGGAAGTGTTCTGTACCAATTTGGTGGTTGACCCACCCATAATTATATTCGAAGTGGTAGTGAGACTGTAAACACTACTACGTATCATATCGACACTATAGGGTGTATAGGGCTAAACATGTATTATATATAGACCTGTTCATGGATCGGGCCACCCGACCCGGCCCAAAGGTCCGCCCAAAAAATGGGAGGATTTAGGTAAAAATATAGGCTCGAAAAATGGGTTTGGGTAAAAAGTAAGATCAGTTTAAAAAATGGGTCGGGTTTTTAGTGAGGTATTTTTAGGTTGGGCTCGACCCGGCCCGACTCGACCCGAATCACAAAAGGACAAATTTTTGTTTTTTAATGCTATTTTCTTGTTGTTTTCTCCCTATTTTGCTACAATTTTACTATTATGTTGCTACTATTTTGTTGTTATTGTTTGGATATTATATAAAACTTATTTTATTGTTAATTTTGTTATTATTTTAGAGATATTTGTTTATTAAGTTGCATCTATCTTAGTGTTATTTAAATATATATTTTTTAAAATTTATTTTCAATTTGTTAGGAAATATTTATTTTAATGTTTTTAGTATTTTTAATGCATTATATATATTTAAAAATTATATAAAAATTAATATGGGCAGGTCAGGTCGGGCTCGGGTTTTAGCACTTTTATTCGGGCAGAGCTTAGGCAAAATTTTAGGCTCATTTTTCGGATCGGGTTGGGCTTGGGCCTAGCAAATGGACCTAAATTTTTTGTTGAGCCTGACCCGAACCTGACCCAACCCATGAACACCTCTAATTATATACCTATTGGTGTGTTGGGCTGGTCGGAGATGGTGTGTAGAGGATGGGGGTAGGATAACTGCATTTATATTTGCACTTATATTTGTATCTGTTTCTGCATCTGATCTGCTACGCATCTGAACTATTCTGTATTCGAAATCGTAGTGAGTTATTAATCTAATTGATTAAGATTGAGTATGCTATCTAAACTTCCAATGATATCTGAAATATTACGAGTATGTTGTATTTATTTATTTAATATAATAAGTTACAACACCCTAACTAGATTGAATGAATTTCAGGAACTTCCCAGCATTGAGTGACCGACGGACGAGGGACTTGGTCATATTTCGAACTTATTATATATATGTGTGTTTAGTTTGTTTCTTCAGCTTTATACTTTAAGTTTCTAAGATTTAAGTGTGTTTTGGATGTTTAATGATTTTAAGACTCAACTTATAGTATTGATTAACTTGTTTTAAGTATAACTGCATGCTAGTAAGTCAATATGGCATTCTAGACTTGGTCTTATCGTTTAGGTCAGATATAAGGTGTTACAATTTATGTTAAAAATAAAAAATAAGTTTAATGTGTTGTTCTCTAGGAACGGTGGAGGAGGTTGTTCCTTTTCATCCAAAAACAAATTAGAATTGGATTTCTTTTGTGGTATGGGCACGCCTTGTCAAATTTCAATGCTGTCATTTGTTGAAGCATACCACCAGGACCGTTCTGACCAGAACCAACCCGAATTGCCCAAACCACTCTCCGCCAATTTAAACATACACGGGGAGTACACTTGATCATTCTCTTTCTTATTCTTTTATTGCACATTGAGGGCAATATGAGCTAAGTTGGGAAGATTATGATTCGTAGGATATGACATGCTATTACTTGTTCTTCTTTGCCTATGTTAGATCCTATACTGAAATTATTTCTAATTTATTTCGAAATTGAACCTCAGATTCTATTATTAATTAATACAAATAATTTGGGTAATTAATGAATAATTGCTTATTGCTTAAATTTGATCGACATGTATTTTATAGAATTGAAAATATTATGGTTAAATCAAACATTTCAAGAAATTGTTACCTCTTTAAACTTGCATAGCAATATATATATATATTTCGCTAATGGCTTAGTTATGAGTGAAAATTTCGAAAATGTGACCAAATTGAGTAACCGAAGTTTAGTGCTTGGATTGTCATCTCATTTCGCGTAAAAAAAATTACCTACGTCCCGAAATAGTATAAAATATATATATTTATAATCGTTTTGCAAGTTTTATTAAAGGTTTAATTTAGTGAAATAGTTTTGTTGCATAATGTTTGAATTCTATAAACGCTTGTTAGTTAAATTTAGTAGCTGATCATTCATGCTTGACTTAAGTTGTTTGCATTTTAATTGGTTGTGGGATGAGGCTTAATTTCAAAGTAAGTTGTAGAATTGTTTCTAGTATGAGAATACATAACATGTTTGAGGATAAATATCGGCTAAGTAGGGGGATTTGATAGCAAGTTGAATTTGTTTGTTTAACATACCAATTTTGGTAATTTTTGCCACTAAGTCTGTAATTTTTGTTTAATTTTATCAGGTATGCAATTGGAGTATCGAAATTCGAGTTAACAAACAAAACGAGCTAAATTGGAGCGCAAGCAATAAAAGGAGGTCGAATTGAAAATTTTGAGAAATTGATAGTTGATCAGATTTTCTATTTGACTTTGTAAAAGCTAGATTTAGAAAAAAAAAATTGATATAAATCTGATTTTAGTGGGTTAATTGTTAGATAAATTAGGCTAATTTTAACATATGGAATGTATATAAATACCTTGTCTGGTGCCCTTTGGAAAACACACTGGAAATTGAAGGCAAAACAATTTATTTCCTTTTTCTTTTCACGCGTCAGTGCACTACAAGCGTTCTGTCAATCTCATTTTCCATTTTATAATTTTTTGCTTGATTCGCTTCCTAAGTCCATTTATCCTTTCTACCATTCATCACCATCATTAAACTCCTTCCATAAATCAACAAAGCATGATTAATTTTATGCTCAACTAATTTTCTTTTAGCTCTAGTTTAATTATCGTTCCAAAATAAAATCTTGAGATATGAAACCACATTAAAAAAAACCTTTCAACACGATATTCATTATCTCTCCGATATATGAGATAGTCACAATCGTCCCTTAAAATTAATTCAATTCCAATTAAAAAAATATGCATTGGGTTGAAGTTGTTTGACGTACAATTGGGAAAACAGGTTGGTCATCTATCGTATTTGAATTCCTGTGAATAAATTGGCGTGTTCAATTGAAAAAGAAACTGGTTGAATTTCGTTAAGGGAGACAGTGATCGGATTTAAATGACCCATGCAATTGAGGCCGTTAATTTGAGTTGAGATTTTAGATCGTCAGACTACTGAAATCTTAAATTACGGATACGAGTTACATGGTTAGAAATTCAGCAAGGGTTGGTTTGCAGGTCGTGTCGAAACCGACTAAATAAGGAAAAGTTGGCAGATAAGGTATCCTTAATCGCTATAACCAACTTATCGTTTGGAAGGGAAAATCTATTTTTCAAGGATTGGTTCGAGTTCGAAGTGTACCGAGGCCGAGATTAAGCTTTAATATATTTAATTCATCGATTTAATTTAATTCACTTAATTTTATTTTGCAATCATAATTTTATTTTTATTTTATTTATTATATATTTGTTTATTTTATTTTTCTTTATCAACTAAACTCTTTGTTTATTTTACAACTTTGCACGCCCAAGTCGAGGGCACGATAGCTATCTAGACTAAAAAATATGGTCACAAAAACAACAAAATTAGGAATCTTAGTCCCTGTGGAATCAACCTTACTACTCTATACTACTATTTAATTAAGTTAGAGCTAAGAATTTATATTTGATGGTTTCGACGCCCATCAGAAACAATGCTCGATTATTTTTTTGTTCTGCTTAATGATAGAATGTTACCCAGTAACATATGAAGATGCAATTGTAGATGTCAAATGGAAGAAGGTAATGGATGAAGAAATTGCAACAATAAGAAGAAATGCCACATAGGAGTTAACAAGTCTACCAGAAGGACATAGTCCAATTGGAGTCAAATGGGTGTACAAAAACGAAGACCAACAAATAAGGAAAAGTGGAGAAATACAAAGAAAGACTAGTTGTAAAAGGCTACTAGCAAAGACATGGAGGGAATATGAGGAAGTATTTGCTTCGATCTCCAGAATTGACACTATAAGGCTTCTCACGACGATTGTAGCACAAAATAAATGGAAGATTTATTAGATGGATGTGAAGTCGATATTCCTTAATGACTACCTAGAAGAATAAGTCTACATCGAACAACCACCTAGATATAGCAAACAAGGATAGAAAGACAAAGTTTATCGCTTGAAGAAAGCTTTATATGGACTAAAGCAAGCCCCGAGAGCATGGAACACAAGAATAGATGAATACTTTCAAAAGAATGGGTTCATGAAAAGCCCATACGAGCATGCCTTATGTATGAAGAAAAATGGAGTGGTGACATCATGATTTTGTACTTATGCATGGATGATATGATTTTTCACGGGAAACAATCCAGGTATGTTCAATGACTTTAAGAACGCTATGACTAAATAATTTGAAATGACATATATTTGTGAAGTGTCATACTTTCTTGGAATCGAAGTGAAACAAATGAAAGATGGAATATTTATGTCTCAAAAGAAGTATGCAGAACAAATTTTAAGAAAATTCAGAATGAAAGATTGCAAGTCGGTAGCCACACTAGTAGAATCAGGCATGAAATTAAGTGTTGATTCATCTAAAGAGTCGATAAATTCGATGTTGTTTAAAAGTATCATTGGAAGGCTAAGGTACTTGACTATCACACGGCCATACATCATGTATGCAGTGAGAATAGTTAGCAGATACATGGAGAAGCCAAAATAAGATCAACTGATTGCAAGAAAGAGAATTTTGAGATATGTTAAAGGTATGATGGATTGTGGTTTATTTTATACACACTCAAAAAGTTCAAAATTGGTTGGTTATTTAGATAGTGATTATGGTGGTGACTTGGATGATTGCAAAAGCACATACAGATATTTATTCTATATTGGCTCCGTAGCATTTTTATGGTCATCAAAAAAGCAAAAAAAAGTAGCCTTCTCAACATGTGAAGCAGAATACATGGTTGTTGCAACATGCACGTGTCAAGGAATGTGGTTGAAGAATATTTTGGGTGAATTATCTATCATACAAGAAGGTTCAATCACAATTTATGTTGACAATAAGTCTACAATCTCTTGCAAAGAATTCAGCATCTCATAGTTAAAGCAAGCATATTGATACAAAGTATAATTTTAGTCGAGAGCAAGTGAAGAATAAAAATCTAGAGTTAATTTACTGCAAAACAGAAGATCAATTGGCAAACATTTTTACGAAGCCAATCAAAGCATAAGTATTCCACAAACTCAAAGAAAAGCTTGGAATGAAGAGCTCGGTTTGAAGAGGAGGCTTAGAAGCAAATCGACTTCTTAAAGTCAACAACGATCGAAGCCAAGATTTTGTATACAAATTGCAATTTGACAAAGAATGAAGCCAAGAGTTTGCATACAAATTGATTTGCAACATGAAGCTGATTGAGATGGCAACTTTATCTTTGACAAGGTTGACTAAGCATGAGTTTTAAGCATTATCCATCATAAATGGATAAACTTGGCAACATGGAAGCTTTTTACGCAATCCTTTTAAGTTGGTTTAGAAACCTATAAACAAGACTTATATTTGTGTAATAGAAGAGTGAAAAAATGTTAGAGATAGAAAACTAGCAGCAATTAGTATAGAGAGAAAAGAAAATTTTATATTTCTAATATCATGTAAAATTTGTGAATAATAAAATTATTATTTCAGCTATTAATTTTCCATTACACTTCCAACAATATATCTAGCAAATTACAAACCTCGATCAACCACATTAAATTTTATTTTATTAATTTCATCCTACCGTTGGATGGAGTACGAATTAATAATTATTTCAATTCAAACTTTTGCAAACATATATATATAAAGAAAGTAAATTGATTATGGGCCAAGCTTTTGCAACGATGTCTTTTCACGTCGGCGTTTTTCCTCAGACAGCAGCTTGGCATACCTGCTAATGCCATGTTGGTTAACTTGGATGAAGATGTGTTAATGGAAGCAAGAAAAGATATTGAATTCGAAGCAATTTTGTACCTTATGATAGCTTGAGCATTGGTTTCTAAGTCTCCTGAAGGTTCATAATTTCCCGTCTCGAAATTCACCCTTGAAATTGGTTTATTCAGTAGGTTTTCTGCTACTTTAGCTAAATTTTTCATATTTTCCTCCGTTGAAACATCCACAGAGGAAACCTCCCCTATCAGCTTATCATCCTGCGTTGTTTCAAATAAATTAGGAACCATTTTCTTTTGAAGCAAAAATTTGTGGTTGAAGTTCATTAGTTAAGTTAACCTGGATGCGAAGATAATTCTGTTCGGAGTTTAAAGATTTGAAAATCACGGAAATGTGGAAATCAACCATATCAGCACTGCCTTCAGAAAAGGCATTGATTAATGGGGTTGAGTTGCCGGAGATTAACCAACCAACTACGCCCCATTTAGCTGCTTGCTTTGCGGTGTATTTCTCTGCAAGTTTTTCTGAGCCTGTTCCAACGGATAGCACCAAGAATCTATTGTAATGAGTTGCTGCTTTAATGCAAGAAAAATCTGAATGGCCTTTGTGAATCTGTTTTGTCACTTCACCCATGGCAATTAGAGCCTACAACATTCAATAACAGAATTGATCAACACATAAAATTCCTTATCATATTAAAAGTGATTTAAGTTAATTTAGCATTGCTTCTCATAAGCACTTTTGAGATAAAAACACTTTTGATATAAAAACATTACTAAACAAATGTTTTTAAGTTTTTCAAAAATGTTTTTTAGACAGAAATTATTTGGAAAAAAAACTTCTTTTACCAAAAGGAGAAGTAAAAAATTTTAACTTTTACTTAAAAGTGTTTTTTATCCAAAAAGAAACACAGACACAAGTATACAATACAGGCATGACATGAAACAAATATAATAAAGTATCCACTTTTGGGTTTTTTTGTTGTTGTATTCTTGGATTATTTTGAGTTTTTTGTGTACCTTGAAATGTGTATTTTATTATTGTTATACCCACTTAGATTTAACATGCGACACTCTAGAGTGTCGAAAAAACGCCTATATATGATTCTTCATCTTTGATCCTTCAGATTGTCATCGATTGCTTGAGCTTTCGAGTGAGTTATCTTTCGTGGAAATTTACTGTTGGTAACGAGAATGGGTCTAATATTCAATGTAAGTATTCTTTTTAGGGATTATTAGGATTCACCTGAGAATAATAATCTCATTCTATCTCAAAAAATAACAAAATAAGTCTCACCATATTCGCCTCCTAAGCACTCCATGATGACAATCTATTGATAATAATTTGTCACATAGACTTTCCTTAGAAATACCCTCTATAATAATGAGGTAGAGAACTTCTTCCTCATTAGCAACCCTAACCATTCAAACTCTGCATTCAGCCTCCTTTACCTTCACAGCAATTTTCCTCATCCTTCTTTTCACTTTCTCCGACTCTCTATCTGTTTAGTTGATCTAGCCTCCGTTACGTTACCACCATCTCCCCTCAATGATTTCCTCATCAACAACTATGTCAATCTTATGTCCGACACTTAAAAAACTTGTATGACAGAAGAGTTTGTGCTTGTTATTTTAAGAGTTTTGTCATGTATTTACCGGATTATTAGCAGCCACCCCACCATCGATAAGATTGAACGTTTTAACCTTTCCATCAGTTTCCTCGGTTTCAAAATAATGGGCCGGAAGGTAAGTTGGAGCAGCTGAAGTCCCAATGCAAATGTCTGACATTAAGGCATTAAGGCCTACAGATTTCTTCACCTAAACAAGTAGATTTAAACATAAGTGAAAGTGAAAAAGTAGTGTGACAAAATAGTTGACGAAAACTTAATTTCAAGACCAACCTCATAGCTAGAAAAGATGATGGGCTGAAGTTTCTTGATATCGAAAGCAGGAATCACAACGTTAGTCAGTGTTTGGTTCAGCCTTGTGTTTCCTAGTCTTTCCTTAAGAACTCCATGCAGATACTTGCCATCATATTTTGGTCCCATCACACTTTGAATAATTTTTGTAACACCAGAAAATGGAGATCTGTTGATTGAATTAAACAAGACTTAGTAACCTGCTGGCAATGATCTATTATTATGAATAAATATATATATATCACTGAATTGCCTTCTTTGAGGGAATATTTTAGGGCCATGCTCGAAGTAGAAGGCTTTGATGTCTTTGGCAGCAAATAGGGGTCGGTTTTTCTCGTTGGGAGCTGTTAACATGGTGGTAAGGAGACCGCCGGTGCTAGTTCCGGCGATCACATCAAAATAATCAGCGATCCTGGCTTCTTCACCGTCCAGTTTCTGCAAATTAATTTATTATTCATGAGATAACCATGAAATTACAACACCTGTTTGATGATATACAAACAAATAAATAAAGAAAGGATGATTACTTGTAACTCAGATTCTAAAAAGCTGAGAATTATTCCTGGAATGATCCCCCTAATTCCACCTCCATCAATGCTGAGAACAGTGATAAAATCTCCATGACATGGAGGGTGCTTAGGGTTTCCAGTACTTTTTTCCATTAGGAGAAGAAAGCAGTAAGATTTAAGCTCTTAAGTAGGAAGCAAAAGACTAAAAGACTTTTTGTTTATGTGCCGAAGACTTGGAAACCTCAAGTATTTATAGACCTAAACTTGGTGGAAATTTCAGAGAGAGATGGATAAAGATGGTGGGAATTTTGAACCATGTTTTTCTTAAATTTTATATTTTACTTCCCTAATCTTTCTCTTTCAACCACACCACACAAAAAAAAATAAAAAAGTAGTCACAAACCACACCAACAAAAACAAGAAAAAAGTCACAAACGTACAATTTGAAACAAATCATGACTTTTTTAAAGCAATTTAAACGTGCAATTTAAATTTTCTTGAGCCATCACTATTTTTTTCTTCAAATCATTTTAACTCTCATTTAATTTTTTATTTTTTAAATTTATATCATTTATCAAATCATTTTAAAATAGATTGAAAAATTAATTTTTGTTGATTTTGCTAATATGACATATAAGAATATAAATTAGAGGGGTTGACAGGACTCGGATCACCCTTAAAATGATTTTTTTTTCAGTTAGATCCTTTAAAATTTTTAAAGTTTTAAATTCGTAATGATAAAATTATTCTTTGCCTACCTAAAAATGATAAAATTTTAATTTAATATGTTAATAATTATAAATATATAGGTTATTAAAATGGTAAAATTATATTTTTTACTATCGTAAAAATTACAATTTAATTTCACCCTTAATTTTTTTTTTGGCTTCAACCTTGGTGACATATACGTGGATTTTTTAAAATATTAAAAATTATTAATTATTAACGTGACATTCATGTGTATGTCACATCAGTAAAGTTAACAAATATTAATTTTTTATTCATTTTATGGTTATTTTTTTGCTACGTTTTATAGTGATTTGAAAAATAATAAAATTTAAAGAATAAATGATGAAAAATTAAATAGAGAGTTAAAATAATTTTTTATAAAATTAAAAGTTGAAATAATTCATTATTTTTTTAATAAAATAACTTAAATTTTAGAAAAATTAAATGGAAAAATCATGTGTAAATTATATAAATCAAATAAGTAATTGTTTTTTAAGAAACTATAGTTTCTTTTTTATATAAGTTTTTTTTTAGAAAAGATATTTTGTATGAGTTTTTTTTTTCAATCATATTTTTTTTATAAAATTACAAATTTTGTATTATATTAACTACTATTTTCTAATTAAGTTGATGATTAAATTAACTCATAACACTAAAATCATTTGCAAAAACATTTACAGTAATAAGTAATGTAGAAAACTTATATTACTAATCATATGCTATAAATAATTTTGTACATCTCATTGTTGGACTACTGATAAATTAATTAGTTACACTATCATGTAAATTTTTTTAGTTTTAAAGTTAATTTTTTTTGTTTGTTTACATTTTTTAGAGTTTTAAAGTATAAATATAGAATAAATATGTTTGAAAAAATACAAAATATAATCAATCAATACAAATTAATATCCTTCAATAAATTGAAGTTGGAAGGGTATGAGTATCTACAAATTGGGTGACTGGAGGATTTGGAGATCATGAGATTATTCATGATAATATTATTAGAGATCAAGCTTAGATTAATGCTGAAATCAGGTTCGTTTTTGATATTTTTGAGCTCTAAACGAAACAATAAAATAAAATTTTAGGTTTTTTTAAAAGTTGGAAAAAAAATTTTAAATCTCTTAGAAGTTGGTACAATAAATTGACCTTTAAAAGTTAAATTTATTTTGGGCCCTTAAAAATTTAAAAAAGGATCAATATAATATTTGATATCTGAACTTAACACTTTTTCTTAATTTGGTACCTAAACTTTTTTTGACCCAATTTGGTACCTGAACTTGATATTTTTTTCCTAATTTGGTACCTAAGCTTTTTTTAAGATTCAATTTGGTACCTAAATTTATTAAATATTATACAAAAATTAAGCAAAACATTAACGGTGTTGAATTTTTTTTTCTGTTATGCTACAAAAATATTGTTAGTTTTAGAGAAAATTCATGTTAAAAATAGGTATTGAGCTATGCTTAACGAATTAATATTAAAAAGATTAGGTACCGAATTAGGAAAACGAGTCAAGTTCAGGTACCAAATTGGACCCCAACAAGTTCAAGTACCAGCTTAAAAAAAAGTGTCAGGTTTAGGTACCAAATTAGGAAAAATTGTCAAGTTTGAGTATCAAATTGGACCAAAAAAAAGTTTAAGTATCAAATTAGGAAAAAATGTCAAGTTCAGGTACCAAATATTGTATTAAGCCTTTAAAAATAATATTCTGAACTCCTTTTATCTTTGGGCACTGGGCGACTGCACCTCCAAACAACCCCCAGGACCGGACCTGAATCAAATGAATCTATTTTTTTTTTGTGTTGGGGTTATGTACAAACAGAAATATTCATTACGGTCATTAATGTAAGATAACTTAATTATCATTGATAATTTTTGAAACAAAAATTTTGAATTATGATTGATATTAATATTGTGAAAGTATTCAAACCATCAATAATGATCAATTTATTTAAAGAAATAGATCTTAAGGATTAGATTGAATCGGATCGAGTTGAATCATATTAAATACTTGGATTAAGGATGTTAGATCAAGATAAACATTGAAGACTTATCTCCAACAATCCAATTTACTTTGATCTTTATTTTTATATTGTATCGATGCTATTTTAACTACTTCGAAAAAAGAATTGAAATGCATTTGATCTCTTAATATGTTAGCTAGTCTCGAGCTTTTATAGATTAATAGAATTTTATAGGTCTTGTAATAGAGTAGTTAAAGTACTTATCTATTTATAGTGAAACATAATCTACAAGTACATTTAAGAAAGTAAACAAGTTTTAATTTTTTGATGTGAACAAACGAAATTATTACAAAAGTCTAATTAAATCTAAATTGCTACCACCTCATTTATTTAATTATTTTATTTTTAAGGCACGCTATGAACGAGGAACAATTTTTAAAATCAGTAAAAGACAAAGAAAACATCATCGTTCAAACAATTTAAATTAATAAAATAATAAATTCGTACTGTTTCTTTTTTAAATTTACTATTTTAAGAGTTTTTGCGTGGTTTTTTTTCTTTTTTTCATTTTTTCAACGACAAGTGAAATAATAATAAAAAATGTGCTATTTCATTAGGAAGGTGACCCCCGTCCGGCTAAGTTTTCTAAATTCATCATTGTTCAAAAAGAAACCTTTATTCAAATTTCATAATTAAAGTTAGAGGTGTTGATGGCCTAGTTGAGTCGAATTCAGGTTGGGTATAAATATGATTTTAATATATTTTATATTTATTTAAATTTAATTTGACTCGAAATTTAGACTTAAAATTTTAGTCAGTCTGTTCATATTTATAAAAGATTAATTCAAGTTTATTTTAGGCTCGTTCATATTGGTTTTTAATTTTTTTTAAATATTTATATTTTTTATTTTAATATTTAATAATTTAATATTTTTTATTTATTAAAAAATTTTATATGATCATCTTAATATTTACTTCGATACCCAAGACTAGGTATCTCCCTATTTGGATTTAATAGACGATATATTAGTATTTTAATTGACTTGCCCAATTCCGATTAGGCTAAAGGCGTGTTAAGATTATTTATTAATTTAAATTGTCTTCTCATATTACAATCTGACCACATAATGTCACTTAGTATTAGTTAAACATTAACTACTCAATGAGCCAATATTTGTTTTGCATGCAAAAATCATTTTGGACAATATAGAAAAGATATTAATGATAATTATGGAGTTTTATTAAACCAATTTGTCCAAAAAATTATAAGTACGTACATGTAATCACTACACTACAGACACTAGATCCCAATAGGCTCAACCCTCAACTCGAAAAAAATTGAACCACAATGCTCTAAAGTTGAAAGCCCGTTCATCACTCTGAAAGAAAAAAAAGGATTTCTGGCTCAACACATCTACTACAACATTAGCTTTTCCTCGGCAAAAGCAGGGTGTTAATACTAGTATAAATATAAGAGTAAACTATACTCAAGATCACAAAACTATTGCTAAGTTTATATTCTGATCACTCAACTTCAAAATTTTACAAAATGGTTACTGAATTATTCAAAAGTTTTCATTGAAGGCATTATTCTATTAAAATCATTGTTGTCTAGCCTTCTCTATTTGTTCTTCCAGCATCAATCAAAAGCTTTCCTTCCATTTCTCTCCCATTGTTTATTTTTTTCATTAAACAATTTTTGAACGTCACAAATTTGCAAACTAAAATCCAAACAACTTTTTTCTCCAATTTCTGACATTGACTATCAAATTGACTTGGATATAAGGCATGTTCTTCTACTCATTGAGAGGTATTGATCCACCATACTGATAGTCAAATCATCGCTTGGAGCTTATTAGCCAAACTTAAAAAAAAAAAAAACTTAACAATCCAATGACTTAAATAAAAACTTTTGAATATTTCAATGATGATTTGTAATATTTTAAAATTATATAATTAAAATGTAAACTTATAATAAATAAATAACTTGAGGTTTAGTTTACCCTAAATATAAATATAACAACTTAATCTATGAATTGAAGTATAATTTTTTTTTGGGTACATTTCATTGTCTGATTACTCATCAAATTAATAGATTACACTATGAGACAAGAGATGTTGTAGTATTTTAGTTTTAAAAATTTCTGTTTTGTCTGTGTACATTTCATTGTAGGCTTACTCATTAATTAATTATCGCTATTAAAAAGTAATTCTTTAATTTTAGGGATAAGGCTGATAAGAAAGAGAGATTTTTTATACATTACAAGGGGAAGGGAGAAAAAAAATTATAAATACAAAAATCAAATTAATCCTTGAATCTCACCTCGATCAACAATGGTATGATTAGGGATGGGAAAGGGACTTGGTATCCTACGAAGCACCTTCGGCACGATGATATGTTTGATTGACTTCGCTTGATTCTTACCTGCCGCCCATAAAATATCCATGTTTAACGTGGCTTTTAAATATGGTTAATATATTAAACGTTTAATATAATATTTGGTATGATATTTTTCTTAATTTGGTATTTAAATTTATTTTTGGTCTAATTTGGTACTCAAATTTGACTTTTTTTTTAAGTCGGTACTTAAACTTTTTGGGATTCAATTTGGTACATGAGCTTGACTCTTTTTCTTAATTTGGTACCTAATATTTTTTTAATATTAATTCGTTAAGCATAGCTCAATATCTATTTTTAACATGAATTTTCTCTAAAAGTGACAATATTTTTGTATCATAATAAAAAAAATTTAACACCGTTATTGTTTTACGCAATTTTTATAATATTTAATAAATTTAGATACCAAATTGAATATAAAAAAGATTAGGTACCAAATTAGAAAAAAATGACAAGTTCAAGTATCAAATTGGGTCCAAAAAAAGTTTAGGTACCAAATTAGGAAAAAAGTGTCAAGTTCAGGTACCAAATTGGGTCAAACAAATTTACATACCAAATTAGGAAAAAAATATCAAGTTTAGGTACCAAATGTTATATTGAGCCTATATTAAAATGACCCACAAACCAGGGGCGAAACCAAAAAATTTTTTAGGGTGGCTGAATTTAAATTTTATATTTTTATGATAATAAAAATATAATTTTATCATTTTAATAGCCTATATATTTATATTTTTTAAAGGATTAAATCAATTTTTTATTATTTTGGAAGGCCAAAGTGCAATATTACCATTAAAATTTTAAAATTTTAAAGAACCTAAATGAAAATTTTCCATTTTAAAGGGATCAAGGCCGCTGCCACCCCCCTAGGTTCACCACTGCCTCAAACTATTACATTATGTTTAGACAAGTACTTATACTTATTTTATAGATAGGTAAGTGTTTAATCCATTAAAGCCCTTAATTTTAATTAAAATAATTTATTACATAGAGATGTTCATGGTCGAGTTCGGGTCGAGCTTAAGCATGATATTAATATATTCTATGTTTGTTCAAGCTTGGTTTAGTCCAAACTTTGGGCTTGAAAATTTGCCTAAACCTGCCCATATTTGCAAAAGGCTAATCTAAGTCCATTTTACTTTAATATTTAATAATTTTATATATTTTTTATTTATTGAAAATTTTTATATACTCATCTTAACATTTTGTTTTAATGTTTACATTAGAGTAGTATTATATATTTAGTATATGTTTATTTTTTTGATGTGTTCTAAATTACATAATATATAAAAATAACATAAAATAAAGTATTATAAACTTAAAACGACTAGGACCGGGCTCGATCCTTGAATGTTCAAACTTGAGCCCAACCCATTTTTTAAACGGACCTAATTTTTTTATCCAAACTCATTTTTTGGACCTAATATTTTTGCCTAAACTCTTTTGAATTTCGAACAATCCTTCAAATCTGAGCGAGTAACCCGACCTATGAACACCCATCAACTCAAATCTCGTGATCCATATAGTGTTTTCTAGTTTGGTAGTTTCCTTCCTTTTTCTTTTAATTTTGGTAGATTAAAAGAGTTTTAATCTCTTGAGTGATTAGTAAAAGATTTAGATTAATGAAATTATGATATGTGTAAGATAAAAAAAAATTAGTTAAAATTAAGGACTTTAATGAATAAAAATTACCTATTAAGAGCATATTTAATTACAAAATAAGTAGAGGAACTTGTTTAAATATAACAAAAGAAATATTATTTATCAACAGAAAATCGAACTGACGGATAAAAGCCATAAGGGATGCCAATGGAAGTTGGAAACTATAAGAAGATAGCTGTGACTCAATCAATTGAAGACACTTTATAGATTATGGGTTGACAGAAGAAATAAAAGTATACTATACTTATAAAGTATGAAGCATTGACACATACACGTAATACGGATATGATACTATACGGACTTAATAATACGGTAATTTTTTTAAAAAATAAAAATACGAATACGATAGGATACGAAAATAAAAAAAAAATTTTTAATAAAAAAATGGACAATAAAAACTTTTCAAATAAACTTTTACTTTTTAATATTTATTTTTTGGAAGTAATCAGATTGGGCTTTATTAAAAATTAGAGGACAAATACATAATACAAGCCTATTGTCTCAAAAATAAAATAAATAAATAAACCAACAGAGGTTCAGGAAGCACACAAACGACCATAAACAAAACAAAACAACAATTAAAGAAACAAAACAGCAATTAAAGAAACTAAACAAAAACTGCCAGGTGTATAGCACCGCAATTAATACCCAATCAGATGCAAATAAAACACCCGTCCCAACACAAATACCTCATACTTTGCTCAGACAGTTCCTATCCACAAAACATTGCTTCCTTTCCCAAAGAAAATATTGATCACTTGAAACAAACTCCATTACCAATCCGTTCCATCTTTTCATCTTCAATCAGGTTCTCTTTCTCTATCTTCAACAAGCGTACACATCGCAAAACTATAGGGGAAAAAATATTTCTGCTTCTCCTTTCGCTCTCAACTTCCAACGCGGCTATCCATCGTTACTGTGTCCGTTTTTAGAAACCCATGTCGGAATCGTATCCCATTTTTTTACGTATTCCAACGTGTCCCGTATGTGTTCAAGTGTGTTCGATGAATATCCGTGTCGGACACATGTACGACACCAATACTAGGAAGGAGCAGTCGTGCCTGTGCTTCCTAAGTTATGAACTTATTTATTTGGATACATAGGGTCAAAGAGAAACAAATAGATCAAAATCGGATGAACCCCATTGCACAGGAACAAAATTTTATGCTAGGATTGCTCAAGACTTGGTGTCTAATACTTAAGAGGCAGATTATGTATATTATTGTTGTTTTTATTGATTATAATTGTCGATGTGTGTAATAAGGATGCTACAGATGTATAGTATATATACTTTGTTGTAATGTTATTATTAAGTCACTGTATGAATAAATTTAAAGCTTAAGGATAAAAAAAATCTTTAATAAGAAATAAAAAATTTAATTGAGTTTTTATGAAAAAAGTGCACTTAAATGAGTCTTTAATAATTTTAAAAAAATATCAATTGGTCTTTTCTATTAATAAAAATTATTAATTAATCGACAGAAATCACCAAAAGTTTAAAAAATATATTTTTTTCAAAAAATAAAATTTGCATATAAAATGATCTAGATAAATGATTGTCCAAATTTATACTAAATAAATGTAAAATTTAAAAACTTCAAAAATTATTAAAAAGTTTTAATATATATATATATATATATATATATATTTCAAATGTTAAAAAACTCAAAAAAAATTATAATTTATTAAAAATTCATATTGACTAAACATATGCTCCAGCTGTTTTTTTTATTATATATTTTTAATTTTTAATAAATAATAATATTTTGAGTTAGAAGTGTGTGAATGAAAACTTTAAGTAGATCAACCCCACTAAGACAGAAAAGTAAAAGGTACCAATTTCTGTTCCACCACAAAGCAGGTATATTTAATATGAATTTATTTATATATATATATATATATTATAAATTTTTAAGAAATAATAATTACTCTTTGAGTTTTTTTACATTTCAAATTTATATATTTTTTAATATTTATTTATAATTTTTGAAGTTTTTTAAATTTTGCACTCATTTAAAAGGAATCTAGACAATTATTTGTCTAGATTCATTTAAATTTGGACAATTATTTGTCCAAATTCATGAGTGCTTCTTATGTTGTGGTCCACATAAAATGCGAGACTGTCTAAAGCGATTCAAGATATCCGCAAGTAATAAAGAAGAAGCGGAGCTTGTTGAGAATAAGGTATTGAAGTTTGGATCAATGGTACTCAATTCTACTAATGCGAAGAGGGATCACAATTAGAAATGGTTGATGTTTGTGGACATCAACATTGCAAGCTAAAGGAGGAGTGCTTTTGTCGATATAGGGGCATCTGATTTGTTTATATAAGAAAAAGTCGTAGGTAAAATTGGTCTCTTGGTTAGCAAATCGACCAACAAGATTAAAATAGTAAATTCCAAAGAGGTTCCAACTGTGGGAGTAGCACAAAGAGTTGAGCTACAAATCGACGAGCAGAAAGGAAAGGAAGACTTTGAGGTAATTCACTTAGATGATTACCACTTTGTTTTTGGCTTGAATTTCCTTGACCGGATTAATGCACTGTTGGTTCCTTTTGTCGATTGCATATGTATATTGGATACTCGTCGATGACAATACATGGTGTCGATGAGAAGGGTGGAACCAAGGTATTGTGGGCAATTCAGCTAGTCAAGGATGTTCCATGTGGTGAGAATATTGACTTGGTAGATTGGTATGATACAAAGACCCTCTTGGAAATGTTAGAGATACAAAAAATCGATATGAAGCCTGTTGAGTCATAAGTGTAACACCCAAAACCCGACGCCATCGTCGACTAGGGTCCCGGAGTCACTTAATCATCTATCACTATATATCTTTTAAAATCATGTTAATCATTCTTACATTATTAAAGAAATACACCCAACACACCATAAGTTATCACTTACTTATAAATACAATTCAACAAGGGCAAATAGGTCATTTTCTAGATTTTTGGAGACTTTTACCGATACCTGTTGGATAAGTATCGGTAGTAGTCAAGTTAACAAACAATTATGAAACGATGCAAACGTCTACCGTTACTTGTGATAGTTCTATTGATACAAGTATAACAACTACCGAAACTAATTGTGCTTCTACCGATACTAAAAACCCCAGAGAGCTAAGAAGTCCTACCCTGCAACTTCTACCAATACAAGTATTCTAGCTACCGATACCAATATACTCAGTACTACTGAAACTTGAATTTCAACTATCGATACAACTCAAGTCAGTAAACAACCTCTCTCCTACCCTGTATTTATACCGATACAAGTAGGAGTTCTACTGAAACAAATATGCAGAATTCTCAAATTTATACAAGTTCATCTATAAAACTTCATTCATAGACTTAAGGTGCAAGAAATGACACTTTTGTATTTAAATACAAGACTCAGCATAACATCTAAGCACTAGTTGTCTCCTACAACATTGATTAAACATTCAAACATATCATTTAACCAAAATAATACAAGTACCATAATCTCAAGTAAGCATATACAAAATATAACATCATCCTAGTACATGTCATATAACCAAGTGATGTAAGAACTACCGAACCAGCTCTGGGATAGTGTGATGTCTTCGAGCTAATCTGATCTTCAACCAACCAAAACGAAATCTACAAAACAACCAAAATACAGAGGTAAGCTTTCTAGCTTAGTAAGTTCGTACATAGTGAATCATTACTCAACATTAAACATTTCAACAACAATTAACATCAGAACACAGAATTTTCTCTTTAAACAATCTTATGCTCTTTCGAGTCATAAGTCTTCCTTTAACCATATTCTCATTCTCATCTCGAGACATGAGTCTTCCTTAATCAAAATCTTATTCTCATTTCGAGACATGAGTCTTCCTTATTCATAATCTCATTCTCATTTCGAGACATGAGTCTTTATTATTCATAATATCATTCTCATCTCGAGACATGAGTCTTCCATTTATACAATTTCTCATGCTCAAGCCGAAACATGAGTCTTCTTTTTATACACCAAGTATTCCAAGCACACCCTCAATAGGTATTAATCTGCAGTTCAAATAAGAAATCTAACAATGAACTTACCGGATGAAATTACAGTTCAGGCGAAACTTCAAGGACTATTTTATGATTTTCCCTTTTCCACGATCTGTAACCCGATCTTGATCTATCACAAAATAAATCAATTCTCCCGTTAAATCATATAATTTAATCAATTTACACATATAAGTCCTTTTTCAAAAAAATTACAAAATTACCCCTAAACTTTGCATTTCTATTCCATTTAGTCCTTAGAGCCAAAACATGTAAAATAACCATTTTCATTCAATTTTATAATAGCCAAATAACCATAGGTATTCATCCAACATCCCCATTCAACTATTTCACAACAAGGATATGTATTTTCATCATTTTTACAACCTAGTACTCAAACCTTAATTTCAACAAAAATCATTTTACAAAATCAATGAATCTATTCATCAAACACAAATCTATCCATAACCTTCAAAGGCAAGCATTTTCATCAATGACAAGTTTTACAACATTTGACAGATTCACAAATTAGTCATTGCATAAGTTAGATTAAGCTAATATGGACTCGAAAATATAAAAATTACTAAAGACGATCAAGGTTTGCTTACCCAAATCAAAGCTCAAAGATTGAAAATAAAAAACGCTAAGTTTTCCTCCTTTTAGCAGTGTAGAGAAGAAGAAGAAGAAAGAAAATGTGAAATTATCATCTTTCTTTCCTTAATTTAATATATATACAATGACATTTTTATAATTTCTTAGACTTTCATAATTAACTTAATTAATCATCTTTTTAACCTTAATTTATCCTATTATTAATCAATATTTGTCATTATAATCCACCCACTAACAATCCTTTAGGTTAATTTACTCACTTGGTCCCTCTAATTAACCAATTCACCTTTTGCGATTTAATCATTTTTACTCAATTCACTATCAAAATATTAAAATTCCTTAACCGAATTTTACTACAATGCTAACGACATTATACTTATAATAATAAATAAATTTTGTGACTCAACTTGTTGGAGTTGTGGTCTCGAAACCACTATTTTTGACACAACTGAAAACCAAGCTGTTGCAATTAGTGGGGCTACCACCTATGAGAGAGGTGCGTTGTGCATCAAGTTTTGTAAGAAAATAAGAAATGCAAACTTGGCAGTCGAATCGAGTAAATGCTATGAGCGAGGTACATCTCAAACACTTATATAGTATTTTACATTTTCACTTATTGTTGGCTTGGCAAACTCATAAGGGCTTTTCTGAGTTTTGAAGCGCGTAAGTCGAGGGGCTTACAAACCAAAGTTAGAGGCATACTCAAGATTAACCCAGTGTTCATTGTGAGTGTGCCAAAGTCTTTTCGTGTTGATCAAGAGTATCCCAATTGAGGCAAGCCACAATGGGGGCAAGTAAGAGCGGTGGCCTTTTGTGATCAAGATGTACAAGAGAGATACAGTTCGAGTTACGTGATGGTGGAGACATAAGCCGAGGCAATGTTTCGATGGGCGAAACTACCCAATAGAGAGACAATTTGGGATTTAGTTAAGGCATGGAGACCATTTTGAGACAATTCAAACTAGTGTCATCTCGAGGACGCGACGAGGGCGTCGCAAGAATGTGTAAGGGAGAAGGTCACGAGCCATTGATCAAAGTTCGTGACCGTTGCACACAGAACATCTCATAGAGGTCAACTTATTAAATGAGGCTCATTTGACCTGCTTGAATTGACCCGACTCTTAAAATCCATAGAAAAACCCGTCTACTTGAAGCCTAGGTGGCCCAGTGAAACACTCTTGTAAAACCAGAGTTACCAGGATAAATAGTGTAAATCATGAAGATATAAGATTATATAGAGCTTAAATCTCTTAAGACTCTTAATTGTAGATAGGCTCTAATCTCGACAGTCGATGTAACTCAATTTGTACTGTAAGTTTTGAGGCAACTCAACTATAAATAAAGGTCTTCCTTCTCATTTGTATCCATCCCATTGTATTCAGTTATTTTTAAATTAAAAAATATATTGAGAGCATTTACTCAAACACTTGATGTGTATTACTTTTGTTCAAACCCAATTTTGATCAGACTAAAACTCAACCCATTTTAAATTTATTTTAAATTAAATTTTAGAATAAATTTAAATTTAATTTAATTTTAAATTTATATTTAAATTTAAAACTATTATAAATTTGAATGTCCAGCCCAATTAGGCCTGATGAATGTCCAATTACACTTAAAAGCCCAATTACAATTGCAAACCCTTAACCCAATACATGACCCAACACCTAAAAACAACCCATGACCAGCTACCCAAAGTCAGACCCTAAACTAAGCTACCCCCACGTGTCTCTGCTGTTGCCCACCAGCTTCATTCTATCCTGTCACCACCCGCTTCAACCCGCTCTGCCATCTCCAACCATCACTGCCGCTACCAAAAGAGACCTATAACAAGCAAAGAAAAGAGAAGTATTTAATTGCTAACAACAAATAATCATCATTTGTAAAATGACTATAAAGTCAGAATTAATTTCTGTAAAGAGGGGTTAAATTTTTTTTTTCAAAAAGAGAATCAATACAAAAAAATCAATAGCAAGAATACACACAATCAATACAAAAAAATCAATAGCAAGAATACACACAATCAATAGAGAGAAGATTCACAAAAAAAACCAATACCAAGAAGAATCGCATATTCAAGCACAAGCATTTTCAGGTTATTTTGCAAGGTATATCACTTCACTTGTATTATATATATGTCTACTTCAAATACTAAAAGCATATTAGTTCATCACCATTTCAAAATAATAATTTTAAAACGAAAATAAAAAAAGGAAACAGCCGCGTACAAGTAGTAGAAATCAAAGATGGATTCCAAGGAGTCGCCTTATTTCGTTTCATTTTGGAATATATGTGTATATATATTTTTATAAAATACATTTAAAAGTTTTTTTTTAAAATAAAAAAAGGCGTATTTCGTATGAAGAAATGAGAAGAGACATGTTCGAAACCTTTTTAAAATTTTTTTTTGTAGATCTCCGTTTCAAAAATATATAGATACAAATGGGTAAAAAAAAGAGAAATGAAACGCGGTTTTGAATGTCTTCAAACCCAAATCAGGGTTTTGTTCGAAAAGGAGAATAAAAAATTAAAGCTTTTATGTTTTTGGTCCCAAACCCGATTTTCATATCCAAATCTGAAAGTCTTAAAGAAAATAAAAGAGAAAAAGGAACGATTTCTTACCTAGCCATCGTGCTTGAGCGGCGAGGAAGCTTTGAAATCAGTCGAGCAAATAGATGGCGAGGATTAGACGTGGGGGGGGTTCAAAAGAAAAGAGAAGAAGGGAGCACACTGTTTTGAAAGAAGAATAGGAGAAAAAGAATTTTTTAAGTTAAATGATATTTTGAGAGTGGTGTGGGTTGGAAGATTTCCAAAGTAATAAAAAAAGGGTTATTTTCTCATTCAGTACTTCAATTCTTTTTAAATTTACAATTTTACCATTTTTTCTTTTTTTTGAATTTTTAATTAATTTTAAATTTTACCCATGAATTTCATTTTATTTTCAATTTAGTCTTTTGAAAGTTTTTATAGTCTAGGAAGGTGTCACGTGTCAATATTTGATTTATTTATGCAATTGGTCCTTCTCTTTTTATTTTTGTTTCAATTTTGTCCTTAAATCAAATTTTGTTTTATTACAAAATTAGCCCAAAAATTTTAAATGATTTTTAAATTAATCTTTTGACTTCAGGATGCCTGAGGGCTGCCACGTGTCACCTATTTTTGATTTTATTGCCTTGCAAGTCCCTAAACTATCCAAAAATTACATTTTTACCCTAAACTTCTCAAAAATTATATTTTTAACCTTAAACTTTCTAAAAATTACATTTTTACCCCTAAACTTCTCCAAAATTATATTTTGACCCCAAACTTTCCAAAAATTACATTTTTACCCTAAACTTTTCAAAAATTACATTTTAACCCTAATTTCACAAAAATTACCATTTCATCCCCAAACTCTCCAAAATTCCATTTTTAATCCCGAAACTTTTAAAAATTACCATTTTAACCCCAAATATCCAAAAACTCCATTTACGACCCCAAAACTCTCAAAAATTACCATTTTGCCTTGAAAATCCAAAATTACCATTTTACCCCCGGGTATCCAAAAAGTCTCATTTTCATCCCCGATTGCACATTTTTCTTACTTATCAATATTTGCATTTAATTTTCATTATTATGCACTCGTATTTTATATTTTATATTTTTGTTTATCATTTTATCTGCTTAATCATTTTTCTTCGTGTTATCTAATATTCGTCATTAATTGCTCATTCATATTAAACTCGCATATTCATTTTCAAAATTGTTTTCATAAAAACTTTAAAATCGAGACAATATTCTTTTATTTCGAGTTCCAAAATTTTGCACCTTAACTTACTAGGTGCGATTTTTCTTCAAATCGAAATAATCAAATATCCTTAATCGAGGCAATGTTTCCTTATCTTCGGTTATGAAAATTTGTGCCTTAACTTACTAGGTGCAACCTTTCTTTAAATCGAGATAATCGAACATCCTTTTCCAAAATTTAAAAGGTTTTACAAAGGAAAGCTCGTTATTTTTGGATCTCGAAATATTATGTCCTAACTCACTGGACGTAATTTTCTTCCCCGATCACTTTGAAATAGCGGGACTTCCAAACAAAATCGATTTCCTTTAAACATAGCTCTTGCATTCGAGGATCGTATTTTAAACTTATTCGAGCTTTTAAGGTTTACAAATTAAGACCCAAAAATAATCAATACGGTACCAATTTTGGGCGTATGAGGGTGCTAATCCTTCCTCATGCGTAACTGACTCCCGAACCTATTTTTCTGGATTTCGAAGACCAACGTTTTTAAACGTATTTTAAATGTTTTGTGGTGATCCAATCACACCCAAATAAAAGATTGGTGGCGACTCCCATTTTCCATATTTTAAAATGATTTTTTGAAACTTCATTTCAAAAAGGTTTCGATAGCTTGACGACTCCACTGGGGAGTTATTTTCAAAAATAAATGAGAATCGAGCCAAATTTGATTATTTTTGGGTCTTTTTGAAAACTTTTAAAGTTTTGGTTTCTGTTTAATATACGATCCTCGACATCCTTTGTGCGACATTTTAGGTGATATTGCTAGTGTAAATTTGCTTACATTTGCATATGATATTACCCTTTTAAGTGGAAGCCGGAAACTACTCCTTCGTGAGGTCTTCACCTCCGTGCAGGATAGTGGATCGCTTTCGGGATTACAAAGAACCCTTGTTTTCGTGAGGTTTTCACTTCCGTGTAAACATGTGGGAAATGCGTCCCCCTGAACCGAACTCGTTCGTATGAGCCTGTAATGGGTGAGGATCGAGGAATCTGCTGGTTTGGGTACCTCAACTCTAGAGCCTAAAACCACATGTAGTGAATCCTAGTTGCTTACCTTAGGATAGAACTACACCGAGCTGTAGTAGTCTCCCAAGTTTAGGTTCTTTGTTTTATATCCGTACTTTGTTATCATACTTGTGCTTTTTTAAATTATTGCTTGCATTACATCTTCATACAAGACGAATGTGGATTTAAGCTCAATTCCTAAATAGAAAATTGGTCATAAGAAAACGAGTTCCTTGATAAGGTGGAAAACAACATGGTCGCGCGCATATGGTCAAAAAAGGAAAAGAAAGACTAAAAGTCAATGATTAGCCAGTCGAGTAAGACGGAAACAAAGATCGCACAACGAACCAAACTTTGATCCAACTACGAAAAGTGACCAATCACTTAAGTTGACATTTTGGGACCGAAAATCAAAAGACGAACGAGGGCAAAATTGGAAGATGTCCTACGAAGATTAAAGGCTTTTGAAAACTAAGGCGTGATCATATGCGTATCTGTCTTATGTAAAGGAATTTGTTTTCTAGTAAAATTTTCTATTCGAACTAAGTTATGAGTCAATGTTTTCTTATGCATACGTGCATTCATAAGCCGCACATTTTATTAACTTGCACATAATTCCTTGAGAGCCTACCTCAAGTAGAATTGTGTCAAGCACTCAGTGGTTGCACAAAGAAGGTAAGAGACACAGCTACATTCTTGCTTCTTCGCTATTAATTGCAATTTATTCCAAGTCTTATACCTGCATTAATTACACTGACTTGTTCATTTCAAATCTATTTACATTACATCCTCATATAAAAAGAGGTATAACTCTAAGCTCAATTACTAAATAGAAAAGCTGGTCATAAGAAAACATATACCTTGATAAAATAGAAGACAATATGGTCGGGCTTATATGGCAAAGAAACGAAGAGAACGAAAATCGATAATCTGCCAGATGAGCAAGACGAAAATAAAGATCGTGTAATCATCTGAGTTTTGGCCTAAGTACGAGAAGTGACTGACCACTCAAACTTTTCAAAATGATATTGTGGATCGAAAGTCAAGAATAGCCAAGACTATTTCAATGGCTTCCTGCGAAGATTAAGTCTTTTGGAATATCGCGACACGACCATATACGTATCTGTTTTATGTAAAAGAATTTGATTTCTAGTAAGGTTTTTCTAATAGAATTGAGCTATAAGTCAATACCTTTCTTATGCATTCATGCATTCATAAGTAGCGCATTTTATTAGCTTGTGTAATTCTATATGAGCCTACCTTGAGTACGATTGTGCCACAACTTCAGTGGTTACCCGAGCGAGGTAAGAAACACGGTTATATTTTTGCTTTTAATTGCAAAATATTTTGAATTTGTTTGCATTGCATTTTCATAAAAAAGGTGTTGATTCATGTTCTATTATCAAATAGAGAACTGGTCATAAGAAAGCGGATTCTTTGATGAGGTATAAGTCAACGTGGTCGTGCATATATGGTTAAAGATAAAGGTGATGACCTGTCAAAGGAGTGCATATCAGGATTCAAGATTACACCCAAGTACATAAAAGCCATAGCAGTTTGCTAGAGTTGAAAGAAGCATGGAAGACAAAATGAGGCAGATGTACAATCACGAATATGTTGACTTACTTGATGCTAAAAGGAATAGGCCTCGGTCCCTAGCTTTCACTCAGTATTAGAGACTAATTTCTAATGGTTTCGCACCTGGAAAACATGATGTCCACGATAGAAGAGCATATCGCTCTACCTTGATTCAAGATAATAAACCTTGCTTTGAACATGATGAACATCCTTACTTGCTTAGGGTTAAAGTAAAGATGCACCTTTTTCGAAGTCCTAACATAGTATTGGGATTCAACTTAGTTGCTTCACTTTCAAAAACATGGACATATTGTAGAAGAATACATTACATTGCTCCATTGCCTGAGAGCTCAAGTCGATAAGATCTACTCTAGACGAGCAAGCATTGAGGTTGCAATCCTGATTAAGGAAAGAGAAGAGAACAAGTACATTGCTTTGGAAAACCTGCAAGGCTTAGTACACTCAGATGCAAGAAAGAATGATGGCGTCTTCATCTCAAACACGATTGAGTTAGTCATTTTCCTTAAAGTGTCGGGGCACGTAGAGGACACGATTGCAAAATTCATTTTATCGACTTGATAAGAGAATCGCTCATGCCCTAACAATCTTAGCTATTAAATGCCTGTCGATGAGGAGGCAAAGCAAGATTTATTGGACACTGCTTTTGATAATTTTTGAAAATGAGAAAGGTCTTTCATAGAGTATTCTTTGAAGACTATCCTCTGTTGACGGGATTTGTGACTGTTCAATGACAAGACGATATTGCCAAAGACAATGGGAATAAACGAGAAATGATTTCAACACGCTTAGGGGCAAGTCTAAGATAGGGGCCATGTTACAAGCAAAGATTTGACCCAAATGCGAGAAATGACTAACTGCTTGTAGACTTTGGCCATTCAAGACCGATGTTTTGAACTTGAAATCAGGGGCAAACTAGAGCAAAAATTAGGACTTTGAGTATTAAAGCACGACCATACATGCTTCTGCCTAATGTAAAAGAATTTGCTTTCTAGTAAAGTTGTCTAATGGAATGGAACCAAAAAACAACGCCTTGTTGCATGCATTTTATCATTTCATATGCATTTGCATTTCTCATGTGAGAGAGTCATTTACCCTAAATGAAAGCTAAAATGAAACATGATAAATCAAGATAGGATATGATAAAATTTGAGAAAAGTCATGTGAATAGTGAAACCTATTGAGAGTTCGTCCCTATACCCTCGGAAGTGTTTTGGACAACTAGACTGTGGAGGAGCTTCCTGTAGTTTTTAGGTCTTTTCTAGGAAAATATTCAGAATACACTTATCACTCCAAGCTCAAGAGTAATAGGGATCCTTTTATAAAGGGCAAATGACCACTATCTTTTATTTCAATGATGCATTGTTTTGTCCCATTTGACAAATATTTTACCATTCTTCCCATTCGTTCATACCACAATCATTCTTTAGTTCAATTATTCTTTGGACCCCTTTTTTTTTCTTTATGCTGGGTCCCTTGATATCGAGGATACGAGCAACATTGTTGTCGACTTAAACTCTTGTGAGTAAGACATGTGTCCAGAAAAACTCTGAGGCTTTAAAAATAATCAAGATTGTAACTTGTCTCCCGATCTGCTATGGATGGTTAAGCAAGACACGAAACAGACATCACCTTGAAAAGTCGTGATTTTAGGTGAGAATCGAGACATGAGTCTTTGTAAAAACAATGCAAACTTCCTCGAGAATCAAAAGGTCTTTGCATGATCCTATCAATGCCAAGTTTAACAAACTGACGTCGTGACATATAGACTCTCATAAAGGAAGATTGTAATCCAATTCAATAGAAAATTAAAAAAAAATTTGAGGCTCGACATGTTAATAAAAAGAAAAAGATAAAAAGGAAGAAAAAGTCAAAGATAAAAACTCGCAAAGGGCATCTTGAAAATTATTCTTCATCATCCTTCCATGTTGTGGCCTTTTTCTATATGAAGCATGGACACCATCGAGCCAACTTTGCAAAAGAGTTTCTAATGTGCATAAATTCATCTTCATGATCATTGATTACTACTTCCCAGGCCAATTGACGGTTAAGAATGAGAGATTATACGCTGGTATGGAATGCCAAGAAAGAATCATATCCGACGATGACTTGAATTTGAGCAACAGCACGATAGCAAAGTCTGCAGTCAATTCAAGAACAAATATCACAACTCAGCACCACATCGCCAAAAATGGGGCATTGGAGGGAAACCGATAAAGACAACAAAGGATTGATTAGATTCATAGCAAAGACCTATAAAGACTCGACATGAGAAATCACCATTTGTCTTCGAGACTTATCAGGCTTCTATCAGAACATCCACCGGGGCAACATTTTTCTCGCTAGAATGAAGGTCGTCCTACCTATTGAAGGCAAGTTTCTTTCCTCCAGATCTTGTTAAGAGCAGATGAAGCAGAATGGATCTAATCCAGATGCAGTCAACTAAAAAAATCCTAAGAGTCATGACCAGATGACAAGGGTTTACGGCAAAGAAAGATTCGCTCTAGAGAATTTCATGAGAGAGCACTGGTTTTAAAAAGGATCTGACTTAGAAAAGTCTTCAAAGGAAAATGGATGTCAGATTGGGAAAGGCCCCACGAGATGAAGAAAGTCTTTTTGGAGATGCTTTAATTTTGGTCAAAATGGACGGCAAAAGACATGCCCAACTTCGTGAACTCAGATACAATAAAGAAAAAATAAATAAAAAGAAGAAAAAGAAAAAAGAAAAGCCAAAAAAAAAATAAGAAGAAAAACAAAAATAGAAAAAAAAGGAGAGGTCGGAGTGAAAACTCGTAAAGAGCATCTCGAAACCTAAGGAGATTTGAGTTGAAAACCTGAAAAGGCGGCTCAAATTCGAATAAAAGAAAAGGGGCCTGAAGTGGTCCTCTCTCTCAAAAGTGGCAAGGTGGAGAAACTTTACACCTTGAGGCATTGACAAAGTACTCTAAGTTTCATGAACACATGTCGAGCTTAGAATGGTCTTCGCCAAGTTTGCTCATTGAAGCTCATACTTTGATACCTGGGGCACCTAACTCCATTCTTTGTTCACCTTATGTTTTGCAACTTTTAAACAATACATGTCATTTTTAATCCTTTTGTGAGCTTTGCCTCCATGAAATTCATTCGCCTTGCGATCATGTCCAAACATTTCTGCATCAAAACAATGATTAATGAACCAATGACCTTTTCATTCATGCAACCTTCAATCAAATTCAATTTTATCCATTTCGTAACTATGTTCAAGCACGCTTGCATTACAGCCAATGGACTAATGATTTTAATCTGTTCATTCATGCGAGCTTTGCCTCTAATAAAATTCATCCACCTAACCCTATTCTTTGCTCACTTTGTGTTTGGCAATTCTTTGACCAATATGGGTCATTTTTTATTCGCCTTGCGACCATACTCAAGCAAAATTCTGCACCAAAATTGTGATTATTGAACCAACAATCTTTTCATTCATACGACCTTTGTTTGCAATCCAATTCAATTCATCCATAGCCTTGATGCAAGCATCGTTGCATTTGAAATAAAGGTTAGTGGTCAACAAATACAAGGAATAGAAGGATTTCTGCATATCATTTTGGAAAATTCCTAAATATTACAGAGACCTGAAACAGGACCACTAGTCGGAGATAACCCGAGGGTTAGAAAGGTCTCAAAACAAATAGTCCAAATTACGATTACCTCTTTAGGTTTCACGGTAATGATACATACACATAAAAACATGATAACACATCAGAGATAGGACTTAGACAAACGATAAACAATGTCGACCTAAGGACTAAAATAAAATCATTTCTCAAAAATGACATTTTGCATTCGTCATTCATACCTATCTATTTAGGAGCATTTGACTCATCCTGATCATGGCATCCTAAATAATCTGGCCTACCTAGAGGCCCGTTTGAGCATATCTTACAGTTCTGAGCGCCATGAAACATGACGGGAAAGATCTAAGACCGCAACGGTGGATCCAGTACCGCAAAAATACAAAAGGGAAAAGTTACGATCGCAATGGCGAACCTTATACCTTAAAGACATGACGAAAAAATCTAAGACCGCAACGGCGGATCCAGTACCGCAAAGATACAAAAGGGAAGGTTACAATCGCAATGACGAACCTTATACCTCAGAGACATGACGTGAAAAATCTAAAGTCGCGATGGCGGATCCAGTACCACGAAGATTTAAAGGGAAAGGTTTAAGTCGCAATGGCGAACCCGGTACCTTAGAAACATGACAAGAAACGTCGAATTCACGACGATGAAACTTCCACCTTGAAGTCATAGTGGATCAGATTAAAACTATAATAGCAAGTCTTTATCTCTCTGAAGTTGCAGTAAGAGCAAGATGAAGCTTCGACATCAAATCCTATCTTCATGAAGATGCAGTGGAGATGGATTCATATTACATCATTTCATTCTTACCCTTAGATTCAAGAAGGGCAAAATGAAGATTCTGATCTCTTACCCCGAGCTAGGGGCAGATTGAAGCCATTTGATCTTTTACCCCGAGCTTGGAGCAGATCATCATTAACCAATCTCTTACCCCGAGCTTGGGACAAATTGCAACCATCTAATCTTTTATCCCGGGCTTGGGGCAGATCACCAGACTCTAATACTTTACCCCGATCACGGGGTAGATTGTGATTATCCACAAACAACGAGGTGATCATCTTCCTGATGAGATACAAAGAAGTATACCAACTCGATGCTCGATGTGAGCAAATCTTCGAATCCTAGCTTCTTGATGAGACACTGAGAAGCAGGTCGAAGCAATAAAACGGTTAGCTTCTTGATGAGATACTGAGAAGCGGACCAAATTCGTCTTCCTGATGAGATACAGAGAAGTGGATTGAAACAAACGATGCGGTCATTTTCCTGATGAGATACTGAGAAGAAGACCAAATCAAACCCACACTCGATGTGAGCAAATCTTCGAACCCCAACTTCCTGATGAGATACTGAGAAGCAGGTCAAAGCAATAAAATGGTTAGCTTCCTGATGAGACACTGAGAAGCGGACTAAATTCGTCTTCCTGATGAGATACAAAGAAGTGGATTGAAACAAACGATGCGGTCATTTTCCTGATGAGATACTGAGAAGAAGACCAAATCAAACCTACGCTCGATATGAGCAAATCTTCGAACCCCAGCTTCCTGATGAGATACTGAGAAGCAGGTCGAAGTAATAAAATGGTTAGCTTCTTGATGAGATACTGAGAAGTGGACCAAATTCGTCTTCCTGATGAGATACAGAGAAGCGAATTGAAACAAGTGACGTGGTCATCTTCCTGATGAGATACGGAGAAGAAGGCCAAGTCAATGAAACTAGACTCAAATGACTACGGTGACAAACTCCAATCTCCTTAAAATTTCAAGAGAACGGAGTGAAATTACAGTAACAAATTTTGTCTTTTTGAAACTGCCTCTAGGCAACATGAAAATCATATCGCCGAAGGTACAGAAGCAGATGCAACAAGATTAAACGGTCAATAAAGCGAAAGGTGGACCATTGAAAGAAAGAGTGTCGAAGAAATAAAAATTAACAAAATTAGACCTCATTTTGGTCTTTGCTCCATTCCTGTTACACAGCAATGAGCAAAAAGGGGCAACTGTTGAAGCCCAATTTTGACCGGACTAAGACTCAACCCATTTTTAAATTTATTTTAAGATTAAATTTATTTTAAATTTAAATTTATCTTAAATTTATATTTATTCTAAAATTTAAATATAATTTAAGTTTAAATTTATATTTAAATTTAAAACTATTATAAATTTGAATGTCCAGCCCAATTGAGCCTGATAAATGTCCAATTACACTTAAAAACCCAATTACAATTGCAAACCCTTAACCCAATACATGACCCAACACCCAAAAACAACCCATGACCAGTTACCTAAAATCAAACCCTAAACTAAGCTACCCCCACGTGTCTCTGCTGTTGCCCACCAGCTTCATTCTATCCTACCACCACCCGCTTCAACCTACTCTGCCATCTTCAACCATCACCACCGCTACCAAGAGAGGCCTGCAACAAGCAAAGAAAAGACAAACATTTAATTGCTAACAACAAATAATCATCATTTGTAAAATGACTATAAACCCAGAATTGATTTCTGTAAAGAAAGGTTAAATTTTTTTTTTCAAAAAGAGAATCCATACAATAAAATCAATAGCAAGAAGACACACGATCAATAGAGAGAATATTCACAAAAAAAAACCAATACCAAGAAGAATCGCATATTCAAGCACAAGCATTTCCAGGTTATTTTGCAAGGTATATCTCTTCACTTGTATTATATATATATATGTCTACTTCAAATACTAAAAGCATATTAGTTCATCACCATTTCAAAATAATTATTAAATAATCTTAAAACGAAAATAAAAAAAGGAAATAGCCGTGTACAAGTAGTAGAAATCAAAGATAGATTCAAAGGAGTTGTCTTATTTCGTTTCATTTTGGAATATATGTGTATATATATTTTTGTAAAATACATTTAAAAGGTTTTTTTTTAAATAAAAAAAAGGCGAAAAAGGGCGTATTTCGTATGAAGAAATGAGAAGAGACATGTTCGAAATTTTTTAAAAAATATTTTGTAGATCTCTCCGTTTCAAAAATATACAGATACAAATGGGTTAAAAAAAGAGAAATGAAACGCGGTTTTGAATATCTTCAAACCCAGATCAGGGTTTTGTTCGAAAAGGAGAATAAAAAATTAAAGCTTTTATGTTTTTGGTCTCAAACCCGGTTTTCATATCCAAATCTGAAAGTCTTAAAGAAAATAAAAGAGAAAAAGGAACGATTTCTTACCTAGCCATCGTGCTTGAGCGGCGAGGAAGCTTTGAAATCAGTCGAGCAAATAGATGGCGAGGATCAAACGTGGGGGGGGTTCAAAAGAAAAAAAGAGAAGAAGGGAGCACACTGTTTTGAAAGAAGAATAGGAGAAATGCTTTTTGAAAGTATTTTTTTAAGTTAAATGATATTTTGAGAGTGGCGTGGGTTGGAAGATTTCCAAAGTAATAAAAAAAGGGTTATTTTCCTATTCAGTACTTCAATTCTTTTTAAATTTACAATCTTGCTTTTTTTTCTTTATTTAAAACTTTTAATTAATTTTAAATTTTACTCATGAATTTCATTTCATTTTCAATTTAGTCTTTTGAATTTTTTTATAGTCTAGGAAGGTGCCACGTGTTAATATTTGGTTTATTTATCAATTGGTCCTTCTTCTTTTATCTTTGTTTCAATTTTGCCCTTAAATCAAATTTTATTTTATTATAAAATTAACCCAAAAATTTTAAATGATTTTCAAATTAATCTTTTAACTTTAGTATGCCTGAGGGGCTGCCACGTGTCACCTATTTTTGGTTTTATTACCCTGCAAGTCCTTAAATTATCCAAAAATTACATTTTTACCCTCAAACTTCTCAAAAATTATATTGACCCTAAAACTTTCTAAAAATTACATTTTACCCTTAAACTTCTCCAAAATTATATTTTGACCCCGAACTTTCCAAAAATTACATTTTGACCCCAAACTTTTCAAAATTACATTTTTAACCTCAATTTCACCAAAATTTACCATTTTACCACCGAACTTTTTAAAATTCCATTTTTGACCTCGATTTCACCAAAAATTTCCATTTTATGCCCAAACTCTCCAAAATTCCATTTTTGATCTCGAAACTTTTAAAAATTACCATTTTAACCCCAAATATCCAAAAACTCCATTTTTGACTTCGAAACTCTCAAAATTACCATTTTACCGTAAAAATATAAAATTACCATTTTACCCCCGGGTATCCAAAAAGTCTCATTTTCAACCCCGATTGCACATTTTTCTTACTTATCAATATTTGCATTTAATTTCCATTATTATGCACTCGTATTTTATATTTTTGATTTTTGTTTACCATTTTATCTGCTTAATCATTTTTCTTCGTGTTATCTAATATTCATCATTAATTGCTCATTCATATTAAACTCGCATATTCATTTTCAAAATTATTTTCATAAAAACTTTAAAATCGAGACAATATTCTTTTATTTCGAGTTCCAAAATTTTGCACCTTAACTTACTAGGTGTGATTTTTCTTCAAATCGAAATAATTGAATATCCTTAATCGAGGCAATGTTTCCTTATCTTCGGTTATGAAAATTTGCGCCTTAACTTACTAGGTGCAACCTTTCTTTAAATCGAGATAATCAAACATCCTTTTCGAAAATTTAAAAGGTTTTACAAAAGAAAGCTCGTTATCTGGATCTCGAAATATTATGTCCTAACTCACTGGACGTAATTTTCTTCCCCGATCACTTTGAAATAGCGGGACTTCCGAACAAAATCGATTTCCTTTAAACATAGCTCATGCATTCGAGGATCGTATTTTAAACTTTATTCGAGCTTTTAAGGTTTACAAATTAAGACCCAAAAATAATCAATACGGTACCAATTTTGGGCGTATGAGGGTGCTAATCCTTCTTTATGCGTAACCGACTCCCGAACCTATTTTTTTGATTTCGAAGACCAACATTTTTAAACGTATTTTAAACGTTTTGTGGTGATCCAATCACACCAAATAAAAGATTGGTGGCGACTCCTATTTTCCAAATTTTGAAATGATTTTTCAAAACTTCGTTTCAAAAAGGTTTCGACAGCTTTCTTATGGCTTTTCAATTCTCTTATTACTCTTTTGTTTCAAGTTTACTTCCATTATACTTTTTGATGCCTTAGAGAATTTCTGAGAGAAATATCACTTTTCAAATGTTAGACTGACTTAGATATATTTGAAGCAAAGAAATCTCCTAAGACCGCGCAATTGACAGACTAAAATTCTAGTCATGTGACATATGCACTAGCCTAAATTATTTCTTTAAAACCAAAACCAAATAAATCAATACAATGAGATATCTTTAATATTTGTGTTTTGAGAAGATGTTTACTTTCTTTTATCTTAGTTATATTAGCTATAAAAAAATTTAGATTTTATTTTAGATGCAATAGTTGAATAAGTATTTTGTTGTATAAAGAAATTTAAGTAAATGTATGTGAAAATTTCTTTATTTTTTAGGTTTTTTTTTGTTAGAATTTGTTAGAATCTTTCATAATTCTTTATAATTTTTAATAATTCTTATCAATATGGAATTTTTATCAATTTTATCATCTTTTGAATCTTTCACATTTTTTTTACAATTTTAACAGCTTTTTAGATTTTCTTAGAATCTTTTAGCTTTGTTTTTTGTTAATTTCTTTTAAAATCTTAATATTTTTTATAATTTTTAGAATGTTTCAAATTTATAATTTTTAATAATTTTTTTAGAATTTTTTACCATCTTTATAAAAAAATGAAATATAGAGAAAAATAAACAAGACTTTGGAATGTGGCCATTTCATAATATTTTAGAATCACTTTTTTTTAATTTGACTTATTAAAAATTAATAATTAATAATTCAACTAATTTCGGACCGGCCACATTCATTCTACTTGATGATCTCTCCACTAGATTTTCTTAGAGCCCATTTTTCTTACGAGTAGCATAACCATCAAATCCTACTCTAAAGATTCCATTGACTTATACAGATTTCCTAACATGTTCAATAAATGGGAAAATTGTTTTCTCTTTCTAGCTCTAGACTAGCTCAAATCCCCATCGCAATTTCTTTGGCATGGTCACAAGTTGCGGCCGATGGAGTCCATTTCTATAGAATCCAACTGTGGTTATTGGGTGACAAAGAACTCCTCAACTCGAGGAGCCAAGGGGCAACCCCTCCTTTCAATCGTGTGGAACAGTGAAACTGATAAGTGAATAAGTGGACGGATACTTCTGAGAACCATACAACATCATTACCTTCATTTGACTTCAATATCCTTCTTTCCAGGAGCATAGTTTTTAGACACTAATGGATACATTACGGGGCCTTAGTGGAATCTTGTGGGGCTCCAAAGCCTATACACCTTCCTTTTACTGGTAAAAAACTTTGAAAATGCAGTGCGCACTTGGTCACGATCAATAGCACTTTTGGTAATGCACACATCCCCTCTCGTTATACCCTTGCCCGGCGTGGACACGTGACACCATGAAGAGCTATTTCGAAAGCATCTGTCAATGGTCCTATGCCTTTCTCATGACCAACCACTCGGACATTTCGTCTCCGTCAGTATACCACCAGCTATTTTGCCACCCGTGGAGATTGTTTACAAGTTGTTTCAAGGCACCTCACTTTATAACCCACATTTTGATTAGGGGAGGGGAAAATTGTTATACCCCTATCTGTCGTTAACACATGGCACCACAAAGAGTTACCTGAAAAGTACTTGCGGATGACCCTTCACCTCACTCTGAGTTATGACCAGACACCCAAACATCTCGTCTCTCACAAGACACTCACTATTAGACCACCCGTTTTTAGTGAGAACACTTTTACTACTAAAAGGGATCACTGAAATATAACAATTTTGTACTACCTTAGCAAGGAGAATTACAAAGTAAAATCGTGCTTGACAAAAACTCACGTACAATGGTCTTACCACCTAACTGACCACACGATCACCATGTCTCAAATTTGTTAGTGACATGGCATTACTGGACACGAGATCTCCCTCCTTATAAATACTCTATAGATGAGGAAAGGATTTTCTTCCCCATCAACAACCTTAACAGCCTTCCTCAGCACTCTATCTCCTTTACCTACATAGTATCCTCCTCTCGTGCTCTCCTGCTTTTTTGACTCTCCGTCTGTGTAGATGAACTAATCTCCTTACATCACCTCTCCTCCTTATTTCATCCTTGCTGATTCTTTGTATCAATGCCTCTAAATTATTGTCATGTTTTTATGATGATTTGATTATTTCTTAATTAATGCACTCCTCCTCGGTGGGATTTTCAATTTCCTCACTTCCATAGTGGCTTATAATTTATGTTGGTTTAGTTCTTTCAATTGGAAACAATGTGCTTTGTACAATTTTAATATTTTCTTTCCTAGTTTTTAGCATTTTTAGTTGGATATGAATTTTTAGGAGGAAAAAGTTATAAATCAAGAGAAAAAATCTGACTTATCATCCTGTAACACCTCTATACTCGATTTATATGTATAAATCTGATATAGAAGTATTTCATTAATATACGATATATCAATACCTTAGCTTCAGAATCAACCATTAAGGTTGGAAAATTTAGTAAAACCCCCTGAAACATGTGAAAACTTAACCAACAGTTCAATTTAGTTCGAAAACACAATTTCATCCAAAATACCTCATTTCATTTCGTCACACAAAACATTTCAAAACAACATTTTTGTCTTCTAATAAGGACACATATAAGTTCCATAGTATATGCCATTTTACATCTAAAGTAATATACCTAAATTTGAGCTCCAAGTGATGTGATGTGATGAGACGTCCCGATGTAATTTACTCTTTTGCTTTACCAGTATATAGCTTGTATCTTACCACATTGACATTCATTTCACTTTGGTTCACATTTTTTTTTTCACATTTTAGCCCAATGTAGACTTCTATAGAACCCATCGGATAAATGAAACAAAAAGTACCGAAGTACTTAACAGTAAGCACACAAGTGTTGGGGAAACAGTAAGCACACAGAGTGCAATCAGTAGGCACACATAGCGCAAATCAGTAGGCACACGAGGTGCGAAACAGTAAGCACACGAAGTGCGAAACAGTAAGCGTGCTAGCGTTCCTTAATGGTATGCCACTAATATCCCAATGGTTCTAATCTGTCTATTTGGGCATAATCTCAATTAGCATCATTTCTCATAAATGATATATCTCACATAAATACATCATCAAATACTTCACATTTATATTTTCAAAGCTATTCACTTACGTCATAGTCACTAAATTATTTATATCTTGAGCTACAGAATTTAAAATTATAATCCGCTTGATTTTTCTGAAACTAGACCCAATCATATTTTTACCATAAAATTTCCAGAATTTTTAATTTAGCCAATTTGTACAGTAAATTCTTTCAATTTACCCCTTCTCTGCTACCTGACAGTTTCGATCTTTCTTCACTAAAAATTATCTATCTTTTTGTACAGAGATCAAATGATGTTCCCGTCTATTTTTTTTGAAAATAGACTCATTAAGGATTTATCCATATAAATTTCAGCCTCTAATGATTTTTATAAATTTTAATATGATTTTTCAAAGTCAGAACAGGGGAACTCGAACCTACTCTGACCTTGTTACACAAAATCAGTTATATCTCAGAATATACAGATCCATTTCCATCACCGTTTCTTCCATATGAAACTAAACTCAATAAGATTTAATTACATATATAATTCGAACCTTAACTCAATATATACAATTTTTGGTGAATTTTCGAAGTTAATCCTCTGTTCTGTCCAAACTGTTTTACTCAATCACACATTAATCCCTTCATTTTATCATTGTAAACATTCAAACTATGTACCTATATAACAATTTTTATGCTAATAATTCATATACCATTAGAGAAAGTAAACTATAAATCAAAACTCTTGTAGTACTTACAACAAAAAGGCTGAATTTCCTCTCTTTTACCCCTTGCTCTATTCTTTTCCTTTGTCTTCAATTTGATCCTTGGCTCTCTTCTCTTTCTCTTCAATTTCACATAAACACATATAAGCTATAAGCTATAATTCAATAGTTTTCATGCTAAATAACAGTAAAATACATGTATTTCATGAGAATTTAACCATTTCTTACCTTAACCATTGAATTCCAATTTTCTCAATTTAGTCATTTATCTCTCTAACACCCCAAAAGTAACTCTATATGAGATTTGAGGTGTCTACTAACTCTCTTTTATGACTTTCTTTTAGAAATTCCAAAGAAAATGGAAGGTTTGGAGTTTGGAAAGCTTAAAAATGATGGAAGGACCTATTTGAAATAAAAGCAAAAGTTGGAAATGGAAGAAAAGGGCATGGACGGCTAACATAATGAAAAAGATGATATTTTCATCTTTTTAATCACTTTTTCTTCTCTCAAATTCTCTAGAATTTTCACTTAAAATATCTCACTTAATAAAAATGGTAAAACTACACTTTTAGTCCTTGGGCCTTCTAACTTTACACTTTAGCCCAAAACTTTGCCTCCAAAAATATCTTACACCAAATTACTCTTTTGCCCCTCCTCAATCAATCTAATTCCCATGATGACTCAAAATTCAATTTGGATAATTCGCTATTTAGTCCCCCATATTTTCTCTCATTTACTATTTAATCCTTAAATTTTTCTAACCTTCCTTACTTGAACTAAACATTTCTAATTCTCAATTCTATTTTATCACCGTTCCAAATCCGATTCAAACACACGGATGTTACACATTCTCTTATTGAAAAGGAATATGGATAACGTGGAATCATAGTTTCATATAATCTCTTCTCTCGCTCAAGAAGTCTTAAAACTCCACACCAAATATTTTCCCTAATTAATAATATACTTAACCTTTTCTCTATACATGTATAACTTCAACTTGTTACATCTACCACGTGAACTATGATGCATGAACAGTAAATTGTTGAACTTTTGAAGGCTGTTTCAAAGGAGTCAAGTATTTATTGGTTATATACCAGAAATATCTCTTTCAACTACCAAATTATCTGCACCACCATTTGACAAGGTAATGTTTTCGATCACATCATGTTATTGTGATTGTGGATACAATAAATATTATCACAGTCAATATCAGGTTTGGTTCATCCTAATTATCAATAGTTTAATTTAACCTTTCGATCCCTCAAGTTTACTAAATTCCTTGCTTCTCCATCTTACATAGAAAAGGGACGGGGAGCAAATGCAATAAAGTTGCATGGGACATGCACTTAGATTTGGGAATATACTGAACCTGTCATTTCAAGAATCCATGTGGACACCCATCATAATAACCCATAAGACTGGATCTGCAACTTGCAACCATTGTAAGCGTTTAACATTGAATAGTTGGTAAAAGAGCTTGCCCTGGCCGTCTTTCCTAAAGTCTATAAATACCCAAAGAGGCAAAACGCTTATAGGGCAGACATACATACGTTTCTCTTTCAGCTTTCTAAACCTTCAGTCATAATATAATTCAGTTGCCTTCCATGGCCAAAATCAACCTCATTTTAGCTGCTCTCCTTGTGTTTCTGTTATTTTTCTCTTATAGATTCAAGTTTACTGAGGGAAGGCTTTTGAACCGTGAGACATCATCGGCTGGCAATGTCAAAGGTATTACTACTGCTGCTGCTTATAGGTACGATGATTTCCAGCCCACGACTCCCGGACACAGTCCTGGCGCCGGTCATGCTACTGGACCTTCCGGTAATAATAATAACTAGATTTATTAGTTTCATCCTATGTCCTAAGGATTATTATCCACCTTGTGAAATAGTCTCACGTTTCATGTAATCAACCTCGTAGGCTATCCTAGAATTAACTAGCAGTGCTGTAAAATATATTTTTATGTCTGATGAACTTTTATGTAATATTAATTGAAGAAAAGGGAAATCGTCTCAATAGTTTGGTTTTATAAGTAGTACTATTTCTAGACTTTGTTGGGTCCAAATTAGAACAGAATCAGTGCCACTTCATCCATGGTGCAGTTTCTGCTTTGAATGTCCCATGGAACTATTCAGGGTTTCTCAGTGATGGGTGGATCGATCAGCTGCGTACTTGTCTTATGTGTTTTGGCTAAGTCAAACCAAGTTATTAAAACAGAAACATCACAAACTAGCTAAAAATATTAATTATCGTTTACAACTTACATTTTATGAAGGCTTAAATCATAAATTAGTATTTAAATTTTATCACTTTTTTCAAGTTGGTATTTAATTTTTTTTTTTGTCAAGAATAGTATTTAAACTATATTCATTTACCCAAAAATTTAACACTCATTAAAAAAAAAGTAAACTATCAAAATAGTCACTTTTGTTTGTCTCAAGTTATATTTATGTTTGAAATGTTATGTTTTAGTTACTTACGTTATCATGTTGTAACATTTTAGTCATTAAGCGTTAATTTTCGTTAACAGTGTAACGGTAAGCTAATGTGTCATGTTAAATCATCATTTCAAACGAAAATTTTAGGTTAAACTATACAATTGGTCCCTATATTTTTTCGTTTTGAGCAATTTAATTTTTTTCTTTTACGTTTTTTGAACTTTCCTTTTTTTTTCCTTTTTTTTCCATTGTCTTCTCCTTCACCTTCTCCATTTTTTTTAACGTAGTTTTTCTATGTTTTTCATTTGTTAAAGTTAGTCCCTTATACTTTCGTTTCTTTTAACAATTTTTTTTATTTTCTTCTTTCCCTTTATTTTTTTCTCTTCTCATATTCTTCACTACAGAAACATAATTTTTGCCCACCAAATAAACCAAGACCTTGTTTCTTTCACATTATTCCTAAATTGAATTTCACTCAAAACAGAATATCAATCATTCTTAATCAAATCTCGGTTTGAATATAATCTAATTTTGAAACTAAAATTGGATCTAAATAATCAATATAAAAAACCATATACTTAATCAAATCTAAACATAAATTGAATTCTTTATATTTTAAACAACTTTTTTTCATTTCCAAACTTTTACAGAATCGTATAGATTATTCCTTTCCTTTTCTTTTCTTTTTTGATAAATAAAATTAAGCAAACAATAAAATTTATCTAAACTTTCTTGGATATTCCCAAGAAAGCTCAAGTGGACGCCAAGCATGGATGAATCGTAGAGAGAAAGGGAGCATGGAACCAAACTGGTTTGTGTAAAGTTGAGGGTAAGTTTCCAATGGTGGTCATTTTATTCATTAAGAGTGTAGAGCTCGTTTGAAGAATTCGTGAAAAAAATAGTTTCAAGAGGACGAGAATGTTGTAGGTAGGATAGATAAGGTGGTCGTGGGGGTTGGTTAGGAGGTTAAGGGAATAAGCTTGAGGGTGGACTACCATAAGTCACGACTGGCGAGGTCTTCGAGTGAGGCAAGCTTGTGGATTGCATCATTAAGAGATCCAAATTGGTTTGTTAAAGCGATTATGGACGACGAGGGTTTGTAATTATGGGGTGAGAATATGCGAAGCAGGTTTTATTTTGGTTTTAGCTTTCGCGTTTTCTTTTTTCATAATCATAAAAAAGTTTTAGCAAATGGAAAACATAAAAAAAACTATGTTAAAAGAGAGGGAGAATGGAGGAAAACAAAGGGAGAAGCAGAAGAGAATGAAAAATAAAGAGAGAAAAAAAAGAAAAGTTAAAAAAACATAAAAGAAAAAAATTAAATAGCTCAAAATAAAAAAAATATAGGGACCACTTGTATAATTTAACCTAAATTTTTTGTTTGAAATAATGATTTAACATGCCACATCAAGTGACCACTACACCGTTAACGGCAATTAATGGCTTAATGACTAAAATGTTACAACACGTTAACGTAAGTGACTAAAATGTAACATTTCAAACATAAGAGACTAAAATGTAACCCGATGTAAACAAAAATAACTATTTTGATAGTTTACCCTAAAAAATTCCTAACCAATTAAAATGCGCCACTTCACCTTAAACTTTATTTTTTTTCAAAAATTTAAATTTACTATTTCTTTAATGTTATATTTTTTTTTCCATTTCTGTTTTTCCTTCTCTCTTCATTTGTTTTTGCAGTATGGGTGGAAACCCTTTTAGGCAATAACTACACTTTCTCAAACTTTTCTAATGTCGTTAAGATGCACATAAACCTTACCCAATTTCAACTTAACAATTTGTCAGGGGCTAAGGATGTTGGTAAGACTTTTGGTCTTGTTGTTGACCATGACTCTAATCATTTAACCACTCTAATTATGTTAGGAAAACTGTTGTTGCTTATTCCATGTCCTATTATAACGAAATTGCTTCTCTACTTAGGTCATTAGATTGGGTCTTGAATAGATTTCATTTGTATTGAGTTCAGTTCACTTAAGTGTGGGATATTTGACTAAACATAGAGCATGATTTGATTAGGATTTTAAAAACTCCCAACAGAATTGCTTGAGGTGATTGGATAAGCATAAAAATCTTATTATCTCTTGAGAGAGTTTTGGTGGTATTAGAAAACTGATTTATGAAGACTTTTAGTTGATAAATACTTAGGATATTTAATGGATAATTTCAGCTTTTGGATGGACTCTTGTATCAACTTATAAATAGGTTGTTTGTGGTGTCACATAGAGTACAGTTTTCTTAGTGTCTTTATCGACAATTTTGTTGTATTCTTGTGTTTATTTTGCAACACTCTTTTAGCTATTATTTAGAGAGGTTTATTGATTGTATTGTGAGGTATATGGGTGAGTGATTTGTGACAATTGAGGTCAACATTGAGGTTGCAATTACTTCTTTGTGTAAGGATAGATTAGGCTTAAGCCAGTAAGTGATCCAGACAATTGTTAAATAATGGGTGAGGCTCTACGGATGTAGGACTGTTGTGTCTAAATCGCGTTAACAAATATTGCTTGTGTCAATTCTTTTCTGCTCTTATTTTTTACACTACATGTTTTCGTTTTAATTGTCATTACAAAAATTCCAAATTTTTTGTGGTGAGAGGCTAGTAAGTCTAGTTTCTAAAACATTAAACAAATCTTGATTTCGATTTTTTTGGATTGAGAATTAAATAACTTAGCGATTGCTACTCAAGTAGACGGCTTTGTTATTTGTATATGTGACATGGAACACTTGAATGTGACTCTAATATATATATATATATATGAATTATATGTTTGATTAACTAACTATGTCTTCAAATTATTTCTAAATATGATTCTTCCCATAGCAAATCTAGTGAATTAATTAGGATACAATTGACATACTAATATGGATTTAGATGCACGTCTTGTCTGGATTGTGTAGTATATTTTGAGACAATGCCTTCAAACTTTGCACTCTAGTGTATTTGGACATTTTGCACTTATGTAAACTTTCAATTGCCTATTGGCTTTGCACTTATGTGCTTTTTGGTTTGGTTGGAGGTATTCACTCATATGTGTTTTTAATGTGTTGGGAGGATTTTTTTTTTATGCCTTATGCCTATGCACTTCGATACACTCTAGCGTGATTAGTTGGATTTGCTCTTAGGTGCTCTCTTGTTGTGTCTGATGAGTATGTATATTCGTGTCATTTCACTAGAGTTTACAAAGGGCCAAAAGATAAAGATTTGAGAATAAAATTTATGATTATGTACACTCCTAATAAAGAAAATAAAATGAAATGTTTGACTCATATGTGTAACAAATGGACAATTAGCTATAAATAGAACTTATATATGATTTTGTTAAGGAAACAATGACTAAAAGGGATAGATGATTGGTTAAAAAATGTTTGAGCATTCAATAAGAGTTATGTATATGAATTTCATAAAGTGATATAACTAATGAACTAGTAATATGTAAGTGGAGCCTATGTAATTCGATAATAAAAGGTTAAATCCTTTAGTGACACTGAAATGTTGCGTGATTGAATTATGAAATAAATACTCCTAAAAGGCTAAAACTAGTAAGGGATAGGATAAGTAGGACTATCATTTTGAGAGGGTTTCAAATTTGTTGGACACGTGTTTCATTCTGGGTTGCCTACAGTGTTCGCGGTCTTCTCTGTCCCTAGGATTGACATTCTGAACGGGCTTCAAGCCTGCTGGACACGTGTTTCCCTCTGGGCTATTTACCAAACCTCACGATCCCCCCCTACGAGCTCCTTGGATACTTGCGAGTTGAGACCCTTACGAACTCCCTCTAGCATGTGTGAGCAGACTCTGCGAGCTCTCCTCGTTGCCTTCTCTCACTCCTCCATCTGATGGGACTTGCCCCAGGCACAAGCGGACGATCCAGGTATGATCTGGATTTCGGGTTGGCGATCACCCATTTATAACAGACTTAAATTAAGTTTTGTACTTAATGATTCATAGTGAGTTACTACCTAGATAAGTTAGGATGTTTCTGAACTAATTAACAAACTTTTGTATCTCTTTCTACTTTAGTAAGTTCATCTGAATGCAATTGAAATTGAATATATTTGATTGGATATTAATTGAGTTGAAAATGGACTACGGCACTAACTCTCATTGCACCGACTCTAGGGGATTAATTTGACTCTTTGGCCTAATTTGTAAATGGATGATGCACTTAAATAGAAGCATAATAATACATTGTCAATACATTCTTTTAACTGGTTCAACTTCCTGTTGTATGAAAAGTTATGTAGAGAAAGCATGTGAGATCGACAATTAAAAGGATGTGCAAATGCACAGTAAACACAAACAAATACACTACAAAGAATATAAAAGAGAAGCTTGTATTGTTTCAGTAAAACCAACACTTAGCAATTGTTAATTCTATTCTTAACCTATTGGTACAGTGCACCTTCATATTTATACATACTTCAGCTAGTAACTAACCTTTAACAACTCACAGAAATCAGCTCTACCTACTCATAACTAACTATTAGAATTTGTTACCTCTGTTATTATTAACAACACACTCTAATATTCACCCAACTACTCTATTTGAGAAACCTTTAGCAAGTGCCTAAGTCGACTAAATTATGGACACGACAAAGGCTTGGTCAAAATATCAGTAACCTGATCACACGCCGGAACCTCACCAACCACAGGATGTCCATTAGCAACCTTCTCCCGAACAAAGAACAAATCAAGTTCAACATGCTTAAATTTCGAATGCAAAACTGGATTAGCTGCAACTGCAACTGCACTAGTATTATCACACCAAATTACTGGTGTATCAACAGACCTAACTTACAACTCACTCAAAAGCAAAACCAACTAAGTAACATCTGCAGTTGTAGCTGCAAGACCATGATACTCAGCTTCAGCAGTTGACCCTGAAACAACCTTCTGCTTCTTGAAACACCACGACACTGGAGTGTCTCCAAAATACACACAATATCCAATAGTAAAACGTTGATCATCAAAATCAAGACCTCAATTTGCATCAGCATAACCCACTATAGACAACCTATCAGATGACTTAATCAGCAACCCATAAGCAGACGTGTTACTAAGATACCGCAATATCCTTTTTAAAGCAACCAAATGAACATCAGTAAGCATATGCATATACTGACATATCCTGTTGACTGAATACGCAATGTCAGGCCTAGTCAACACAACATATTGCAAAGCACCAGCAATACTTCGATACTCACTTGGATCTGACATAGGCGAACCAACATCTTTAGACAAAGAAGAAGAACTTACCATAGGTGTAGTTACTGCCTTGGCATTCAACAAACGACACCTTTCCAGCAAGTCAAGTACATACTTTCGTTGACTCAAATAGAGCGAACCATCAGACAACCGCTAAACCTCAACTCCCAAGAAATAATGAAAATCTCTCATATCTTTTAGCGAAAACTGTGCATGTAACTGCTGAACAAACTCTACAATATCACGCGACATGCTTCCTGTAACAATTATGTCATCAACATAAATCAAGACATACATACAACTAGTATTAGTACTTCGCACAAACAAAGACGCATTTGACTTTGACCCTATAAATCCAACAGACACAAAAAACGGCTTCAACTTGTCAAACCAAGCTCTTGGAGCCTGTTTAAGACCATATAGTGCTTTCTTCAACTTATACACCAAAGGACTTCCATCTACACCATACTGAACATACCCAAGTGGTTGTTGCATATATACCTTCAATGAGATCACCATTTAAAAAGGTGTTGTTAACATCTACCTGACGTAACTGTCATTGGTTAAATACAGCAATAGTTAAAATAGTTCGTATAGTAGCAGGTTTAACGACAGGACTGAACGTCTCCCGAAAATCACACCCAAGAACCTGAGAACAACCTTTAGTAACCAGCCTCCCTTTCCTCCTAGCAATAGTACCGTCAGGATTCTTTTTAACCTTAAACAACCATTTGCACCCAATGGCTCTTCTTTGTGGTGGTAAAGGGACTAAATCCCATGTTTGATTACGTATCAACGCATCAAACTCATCTTGAGCTGCCTGTTTCCACTCAGAACTAGCAAACGCTTCAGTTATATTTCGAGGCTCATGATCCGCCAACTCAGTATTCAAAACTCGAGGTTTAAACACCCTTGCTTTTGCCCTAGTTATCATCAGATGTGCATTACCACCAAGGGGACCAGCACACGTCTGATCATGACCAATATCACTTACAGACAAAACTAGCATAGAAGACGATGTTTCAAATTGTGTATCCAAAATTGCCATACCTTGACCCAAACGATCCACAGGAGTGACAGGGTCAATTTCTTGCTGAATACTAGAAGTGAAATTTAGGTCAGTATTAGGACATTTTAGAACAGGTACATGCGTTGCAACCATATCAAGAAGAGACACCTCAGGCACGAACTCCTTAAATAGAAACCTATACTCATCAAACACCACATGCCTAGAAATAATTATCTTCCCATCAGCCATCAAACACTGATAACCCTTATGTTGCGGGCTATACCCAAGAAATGTACACTCATCAGATCGAAACTGCAACTTATGATTATTGAAAGGACGCAAATATGGATAACAGCAACACCCAAACACTCTCAAATAGTCATAACCAGGGTCTTTATCAAAGAGAATAGTATATGGAGACTTACCATTTAACACTGTTGTCAGTTGTCTATTAATTAAGTGAACTACACACGTGAACGCGTAACCCCAGAACCGCATCGACAAGTTTGCTTGAGCCAACAAGGTAAGTCCAACCTCCACTATGTGCCTATTATCACGGACCGCGCATCGAGGCCCGAGACCAGCTCACATCAAGCTGCCCAAGAAGCACTCCGCAGCATTTTAGGCCTATCACCACTTAGCCCAACACTTGGGATTGAAGAGCCTTTCAAAGTAGATATGGCAAGTAGCATATAATCTAGCATATTCCCTTTTGATTCTTTCCATATCCTTTGTAATCTCTTATCTTAGGAATGTTTGATTTGAATTCCTTAGATTAAGGGATATTATAGATGTCATTGTATCTAGACCGTCGATGTACTCTAATCTTGACCGTTGAATGTAGGGGGCTTCAACTATAAATAGAGGCTTATCCCCACCTCATTTGACACATTTCACTTTTGAGGAATATACAGAGCATTCACTCAAATTTCTTCCTTGTCTTTTTGTTTTGCCTTTTCTATCAGAGTTCTTTTGCTTCCGCAAGGATCTAAGCACTTTAGTTTTGATCAAGTTTCAGACTTACTTAGGCGTTGTGTGTTCGAAAAGCGTCTAAGGTCGCACGCTCCAAGATTCAAGTTTTAGGGACGTGACAAGTGGTATCAGAGCCTGTTAGAATGAGAGAGATGGCACCACAAAACGCAAGCGAAGTTCGAGCAACTGAACGAGAAACTCGTGCTGCTGTTGAGAAGAAGAAGAGAGAGAGTTCCAGAGACATCATTTCAGCCTTGAAAAGAAGGGTCGCTAGACTTGAAGATTTCATGAAGGAAGTCAAGGAGGCCCAAGACGAGACAGAACCGTTTCACTCTCTTAAAGAAGAAGTGATGGTTGCGATTCAAGGACTTCTTAATGACATATATGAGAAGTTAGACCAACGGGATAATTCCCTTGAAATAGTAGGGGAGGCTACCAAAGTCGAGTTGGTAGAGGAGATCGAGGATCTCAAGAGTGAGCTAGCCATTTACAAGAGAGCCATGAAAAATGGCGTGATGGCAGAAACAGCGTCACCCACACCAAGGATCGATGTCCCAAAACCGAAGATGTATACAGGGACACGATCAACCCAAGATATTGAGAATTTTATTTGGGCCATGGAGCAGTACTTCCGAGCCATGGGGATTAGGGACGAAGCATCAAAGGTAAACACTGCTTCTATCTATTTGACTGATATAGCACTTTTATGGTGGCGACATAGGTGCTCCGAGAAGGAGAATTGAGAAATTCTCGTTGCAACATGGAGTGAGTTCCAATCTGAGTTCAAGGAACAGTTCTATCCCAAGAATGTGCAATTAGAAGCCCGAGCAAAGTTGCGACAACTCAAGCATACTAGCTCGATTCGAGACTATGTCAAGAAATTCACCGAGCTCAAGCTTCAAATCCCAAACTTGGGCGAAGAAGAAGGATTCTTTGCCTTCATGGATGGACTTCAACGATGGGCCAAAATGGAGTTGAAGCGGAGGGGGGTTGAAGAGCTTTCCAAAGCCTTGTCCGCAGCTGAGTCCAGTGCTGAGTTCGAGATTCAAAGGTCCGAGTATACCAAACCAAAGCCAAAATCCAAAGGCAATGGTGGGGGAGACAAGGAAAGACCAGCTAAGAAGGGGTCCGAGAAGCCGACAGGTGATAATTTCAAGCTTTATAAGCCTTGGGAAAAGAACAATGAGCCTTTCAAGTGCTACACTTGTGGAGGCAAGCACTTGGCTAGGAACTGCCCTCAAAAAGCCGCTGCCATCCAAGGGAAGGATGCCGAAGAGAAGGAGGCTCTTAAAGTTAACTCCATCATTAGCTCCATGGAGGTTAAGAAGAGCCATAAGAAGAAGGGACTGATGTTCGTTGACATCACCGTGGCAGGCCAAAAGATGAGCGCTCTAGTGGACACAACTGCCTCAGAATTGTTTGTGTCCGAGCGGGCTGCCAAGAGACTTGACCTTCGTGTTAAGAAGGCAAGTGGGTTTATTAAAATCGTCAATTCTAAAAAGGCTCCGATTGCGGGAGTAGTAAAAGGAGTCATGATAGACCTTGGAGGTTGGACCGGTAAGGAAAACATCAAGGTAATCCCTTTTGATGACTTCGATTTCGTAATTGGACTTAATTTCCTTGACCGGGTTAATGTGTTCACTGTTTCCTTTACCGATTATTTGTGCATTTTGGATTCGAAACATCAATGCATTGTGCCGGCAACCCAAGAAGCTGGAATTGGAGCCAAGATGATATCAGCCATCCGATTTAGTAAGGGGGTGCGCAAGGAGGAACCAACTTACTTAGCTGCGTTGGTTGATGAGCAACCTACCAAGTCCATCGAGGTCCCAAAAGAGGTGGGACAAGTGTTGGCAGAATTCAATGATGTGATGCCTACCGAAATACCCAAAAGCTTGCCACCAAAGAGAGAGGTGGATCACAAGATTGAACTCGTACCGAATGCGGAGCCACCCGCTAGAGCACCTTACCGAATGGCTCCACCGTAGTTAGAGGAGTTGCGCAGACAATTGAAGGAACTCCTAGATGCAGGATATATCCGACCATCCAAGGCACCCTTCGGTGCACCGGTACTATTTCAGAAGAAGCATGATGGGACGCTTCAAATGTGTATCGACTATCGAGCTTTGAACAAGCTCACAGTGAAGAACAAGTACCCGATCCCGCTTATTGCAGACTTGTTCGATCAATTTGGTGGTGTAAAGTGGTTCACCAAGTTGGATTTGAGGTCTGGATATTATCAGGTTCGTATAGCCGAAGGAGATGAACCAAAGACTGCTTGTGTGACGTGCTATGGTTCGTATGAGTTCTTAGTTATGCCCTTCGGTCTCACGAACGCCCCCGCTACTTTCTGCACCCTCATGAACAAGGTATTACAACCCTTTCTTGATCAATTTGTTATTGTCTACCTTGACGATATTGTGATCTATAGCAAGACACTTGAGGAGCATTTGGGACATTTTAGAAAGGTGTTCAAAGTCTTGCGAGAGAACAAGCTCTACGTCAAAGAAGAGAAGTGCTCGTTTGCTCAAAAGGAGGTCCCTTTCTTAGGCCACATTGTGGGAGGTGGCAAGATCAGAATGGAGGGGGCCAAAGTCCGAGCCATTGAAGATTGGGAGCCACCAACCAAGGTGACAGAATTAAGATCCTTCTTGGGGCTATCCAATTACTATCGGAGGTTCGTCAAAGGCTACTCCAAAATAGCCACACCCTTGACCGAGTTACTGAAGAAGGATAAAGCGTGAGATTGGAGCATTGAGTGCCAACAAGCCTTTGCAGAATTGAAGAAGGCCATGACGAGCGAACCAGTGTTGGTGTTGCCAGATTACACCAAGCCGTTTGAGATTTACACCGATGCATCCGATATTGCCATTGGTGGGGTGTTGATGCAAGAAGGACATCCGGTTTCCTTTGAAAGCCGGAAGCTCAATGAGACCGAGAGAAGGTACACGGTCCATGAGAAGGAAATGACTGCAGTGGTGCACTGCTTGCGCACTTGGGGACACCACATACTTGGGTCCAGGTTTGTGGTATACACAGATAATATTGCCAATAGTTATTTTCTAACCCAAAAGAAGTTGTCTCCAAAGCAGGTTCAATGGTAGGAATTCCTTGTAGAATTTGATTTTTCCATGGAGTACAAGCTAGGAAAAGTGAATTCCGTTGCCGATGCTTTAAGCCGAAGATATGACATGGAGTTTGTTAGCTTGCCGCAGGGACAACTATTGGAGCGCATCAAAGAGGGGTTGTCACATGACCCAACAGCCAAGATGCTCATTGATTATGTCAAAGAAGGGAGAACCAGAAAGTTTTGGCTCGAGGGGGACTTGTTATATGCTCGAGGACATCGCCTCTAGGTGCCTCAGTTTGGAGAATTGCGCAAGGGGATCATAAGGGAATATCATGATTCCAAGTGGGCGGGACATCCGGGGATGAACCGGACATTGGCACTGATTGCAGAAAATTATTACTGGCCACACATGGGCACAGATATTGAAGCCTATGTGAAGACTTGTCTTGTGTGCCAACAAGACAAGATAGAGATGAAGAAGCTGGCGGGACTGTTGCAGCTATTGCCCATTCCCAAGCAACCATGGGAAAGTGTTTCCATGAACTTTATTGTTGGTTTGCCTAACACTAACGGCCTGTCGAGTATTATGGTTATTGTTGACAGGTTTTCAAAGTATGGGACGTTCATTCCAGCGTCCAAAGTGTGTCCAGCCGAGGAGGCAGCTCGTCTTTTCCTCAAGCACGTGGTTAAGTATTGGGGAGTGCCAAAGACGATTATCAGTGATCGGGACACACGATTCACGGGGAGATTTTTGATCGAGTTATTCAAGTTAATGGGATCAAGCTTGAATTTTTCAACAAGTGTTCATCCCTAAACCGACGAGCAAACTGAGCGAGTGAATGCACTCTTGGAGATCTATTTGAGGCACTATGTGAGTGCAACGCAGTGCGACTGGCCAAAACTGTTGGATGTGGCTCAGTTTTCTTACAACTTGCAACGGAGTGAGGCCACAAACCAAAGTCTGCTCGAGATCGTGACCGGACAACAACCGCTTACACCCAACACAGTTGTTACCAAGTATGAGGGGCCGAATCCAGCAGCACACAAGTTTGCCACAGAGTGCCAAGAGCATCACGACTTAGCCCGAGCTTGTTTACACAAGGCAGGGAAGCGGACCAAAAAGTGGGCAGATCGAAAGCGTAAGGACGTGAATTTCCAGTTTAGTGATCTAGTCCTTGCCAAATTGACAGGAATCTTGCACAACCCAACCGTGCACAAAGGGCTTGTGCGAAGATACGAGGGTCAATTCTGAGTTGTGAAGCGGATAGGCACCATGGCCTATCGATTGGAGTTACCACCGACCATCCGAGCTCATCCAGTGTTTCATGTTAGCTTACTCAAGCCTTACCATAAAGATGAGTCAGATCCGAATCGAGGCAAATCACACCGAGCGCCAGTCAGAGTGAAGATCTCCTATGAAAACGAGGTTCGAGAGATCCAAGCCGAGAGAGTTATTCGACGACCAGGTTACCGACCGAGGCACGAATATTTTATGTAGTGGAAGGGACTTCCCGATAGTGAGGGGAGTTGGGAACTAGCCAAGGGCCTATGGCAATTCAAGGACCAAGTGGATGGATACCATGCTAGCCGAGTGACGAGGGCGTCACTAGATTCAGTGAGGGAGAATGTCACGGACCGCGCATCGAGGCCCGAGACCAGCTCGCATCAAGCTGCCCAAGAAGCACTCCGTAGCATTTTGGGCCTATCACCACTTAGCCCAACACTTGGGATTGAAGAGCCTTTCAAAGTAGATATGGCAAGTAGCACATAATCTAGCATATTCCCTTTTGATTCTTTCCATATCCTTTGTAATCTCTTATCTTAGGAATGTTTGATTTGAATTCATTAGATTAAAGGATATTATAGATGTCATTATATCTAGACCGTCGATGTACTCTAATCTTGACCGTTGGATGTAGGGGGCTTCAACTATAAATAGAGGCTTACCCCTACCTCATTTGACACACTTCACTTTTGAGGAATATACAGAGCATTCACTCAAATTTCTTCCTTGTCTTTTTGTTTTGCCTTTTCTTTCAGAGTTATTTTGCTTCCGCAAGGATCTAAGCACTTTAGCTTTGATCAAGTTTCAGGCTTACTTAGGCGTTGTGTGTTCGAAAAGCGTCTAAGGCCATACGCTCCAAGATTCAAGTTTTAGGGACGTGACACTATGCTTACGCTCCACAATCTCGTTCTGCTCGGATGTGTGTAGACACGTAACATGATGTAAAATGTCCTGCTTAGCTAACATAGAGGTGAACAGTCTGTACTCACCTCCCCAGTCAGACTGCACTTGTTTAATATCTCTGTTAAACTGTATCTTTACCATCTTTTGAAACTGCTCAAAACACTTAACCACTTGCGATTTTCTTTGTATGAGATATATCCACGTAAACCTAGTAAAGGCATCCACAAACGCCACATAATACCATTTATTGCAACACGCAACCATAGCCGGTTCCCACAAGTCAGTAACGACTAATTCAAAAGACTCCTTATACACAGTCATAGAATTTGAAAAAGGTAGCTTGTGTGCTTTGCCACATTGACACACAGAACAAACAATCTCTCTTTTTTGACTATTAACAGAAACATTACACAATTTTAAAATAGAACTAACAACATTATTCGAAGGATGACCTAAACGCTGGTGCCATAGACTGAATAACTGATCGGCTTTAGTAACCACAGCATCATCTCTCAACTCAGCATTCAAAGTTGTTCCTGTCGCAGCTCGAGCAAACTCACCAGCAGGCACAAACTGATAAAGCCCTTTATGAGTGTGGCCCTTCAAAAGCACCTCTTGATTCCTCTCGTCCTTGATTACACAATGAAAAGGATGAATTCAAAATACACATTGTTTTCACGTGTAAATTGAGACACAGATAATAAATTTTTGCTAATAGTCGGTACATGTAACACATTCGTCAAATGTAACACTCTATTAACCGTTTCAAGAGATGAATTCCCAATTTCAACAATCTTAGCCCGTGCACCATTACCCATTAAGAGTGGGGCCATACCTGAGTATTGTTGCTCATTGTTTAGATCAGCAGACTGCTTACAAACATGATGCGTGGCACCCGAATCCGGATACCATACAACTTTCTCACGAACCGGCTCAAGTACATACAGCTCATTTGTTTTTACCACGTTAGCACAATAATCGGACCCAAACACATCAACTGATGAACCAACACTAGAATTACTACCGGTTGAATATTCAGAACAAGTGACTTCAGTCACCCATGGACGACTCACCCTTCTAACATTCAGTTGTGGCAGCACTTGAGCCCTCGATTTCATGGACCACGGTCGAGCCATGCTAAGACCCGAATTCACATATTCACGTGGTACACACATCTTACGTGATTCATGCATGGGACTCTCATATTCACGTGGATGCATGGAGAAAGAAGGGGGACACATGTCATAAGTATATCCTACTTGTGACATATACTGCTCAGAATAGCCTGCACCACTATAATTGTCATCTTTTAGCCACTCAACCATGGCTCCCTCAAATTCCACCATATTTGAAGTTGCAGCCAGCTCACTCTTACTCACACCACGTGGCCTACCATGAGGCAAAGACACAACCCTCCTATCACTCACATCAACATCATGATACCAACCCACATGAGCATTATTTCTATTATTATAATTACTATACCTGTTAAACTCATGCATGCTAGGAGTACCAGGTAACGTGGAAATCATAGCACCCCCATAATAAGGCCGATTCACCGGCACCGAAGGAGCCTCATTTGGGCGTGCATAACAATAGTAACAACGTTGGGTAAGATGACCCATGCGAATACAAATTTGGCACTGCACCTTGCCACGTGGACTCTATTCTCGACCACGCATCACTCGACCTTCTAGCATCGGTCTCTGATCTCTGACCTCCTGCACAACAGGCTGCGTTTGAGCCATATTCGCATGCATCAACGGCTCAACCATAAACCGCCGTTGCCTAGCTTTACAATCAAGAAGAGCCTCTTTCACCTGTTCCAAAGTCAAAAGCACCGGAGACATGGTAGTCATGGTGACTACTGACTCAAACTCGGCTGACAACCTAGCCAACAGTACATGGATCTGCTTCCGTTCAGTGACGCCGTGACCCGACGCCTCAAGAATATCACACATGCGCTTGACACGTGCCACATATTCCATCACCGATAGATCTCCCTTGCAAACATGATGGAGATCTTGTTGAAGACGTTACCTCCGACACAGCTGCAAACATATAAGCAGCTTTACTCCAGAACTGACTGGCTCTCATCGAGCCTGTGAACGCCGAAAGAAGATCTCCACTTATAGTGGAGATGAGCCACGCAGCAAGTAACTTATTTTGTTTAACTAAAAAAGCATAAGAGGGATTAGAAATTAACCTCCCTTCACATCTGTCACTTGTTGCGACGGTGGCACTATCGAACCATCAACATATCCGATTAAGTCATACGCATCAAGAAGCAGTTGAAGATGATACCTCAATTGCGCAAAATTATCAGATCTGAGTCGCACTGTATCATGCTTAGGAAAGGCTTGCAGCATTTTGTAAAAATACTCCTCATTTGGAACAGCAGGTGATTCAGTCTGTGACGCAATAGAAAGTACTGGACGATCACCATCATCATTCGGTACTGTGTTAAACATCACACTCCCAGGACAGTGGCGATTGATACCATAAAAGGATGTGAAAATGCACAGTAAACACAACAAATACACTAGAAAGAATATAAAAGAGAAGCTTGTATTGTTTCAGTAAAACCAACACTTAGCAATTGTTAATTCTATTCTTAACCTACTGGTACAGTGCACCTTCATATTTATACATACTTCAGCTAGTAACTAACCTTTAACAACTCACAGAAATCAGCTCTACCTACTCACAACTAACTACTAGAATTTGTTACCTCTGTTATTATTAACAACACACTCTAATAGCAATAAATTTATTGAGTTCGAGTATAAGATGATTACTAGGAGGGGGTTCTCAATGAGGTTTATTAAAAGGGAGAAACCCTAGGAGGCAGTTTCCTATGAAGGAAAGATGTGATCATTGTAAGTGCTCGCTCCGGTTGGTAGCTTGGAACTATGTGTCCTGCTCCTCGAACTGTGGTAAAAACCACTCCCTTGTAGCCAACCACATATCCTCCCACCTGCTACCCGGTGTATTAAGTATGCATAAAAGTTACAGCTTGGGATTTATCAAATTGTATGATTGACCATATTACCTCACTATTAGAGTACCAAGGTCTCCATGCTATCTCTACTGGAAGTTCTAGGGTCTTGATGGCATACCTAGAGGATGTCATAGGAACTCGACCATCTGTATCACCACTGACAGTAGATTTTATTTTAATACAAATAATCAGCATAACTCTTATATGTAAATTATTAGATTGTTTATTGAGAAATCAAGTTAGGTAACTTTTTAATCTATACCTGTATATCCACACCCTAATCTCCCTTGATAATTTTCGTATTTCAGGAAGAACTGACATCGGATTGTCTGTCCATCCAACGCTACTGAACATCATACAGAAGCAAACTGGTAAGGAATTTTGGTTTCAATTCTTTGCAGATTGTAAAAAAAAAAAAAAAAGCTTTCTTTCAATTTGCATGTGTGTCCTGTTACTTTGTGAATGGCTTTAAAGCAAGAAATTAGTGGCATGCTTACCTGCATCCTGACCAGTTTGTAGCTTTGGCATGAAAGGCTGCTTGTACCTTGACAAGATTTAGGTATGAATTGACGTGAAAGCCAGAGCAGGGATCAAAGTTCATGACCTAAGAATTCAAGATATTATATAAATTCAAGTTTGAATCAATAGTAATGGCTATTGTCTTAATCAGTAAAAGAGTATGAAGCATGCATGACCATTGAGGAGTATGATACTTACATTACCATTTGAGCCAGGTTTTATTGCTGATAAATTGCATTGAGGGCCATAAATATCATATAAATCAATGAATCCCATCTCTCTAAATCCTTGACTTAGATACTTTCCACAACGAATCATATTGTCATCTCCATCTCCTTTCTTGCTAACTGAATCTTCACCAACAAAGTTGCAATACTAATTAATTCCTTCATTGGTTTCATCTGAGTTGAGAGCATGTGCCCATAAATAATTGAACATTCCCTTCATACAAATGGCATCATCTATCCAAGCATTTCCAATCTGCAATATCCATAACAGTTCTCAGCTTTAAGCAGTAGTGCTAGAATGGTGGATGTTGCAGTGAACTTACAGCGATTCCTTTGAGATTGATGACGGTTTGGTTAGTGTTCTTGTTTCTTGAGAGAATATAATAGGCAAGTTTAGGAACATAGTGGCCAGCATAGCTCTCACCAGTTATAAAAAAATCTCGTGTTTTGTACCGCGGAAATCTTTCAAGCCAATTGATGAGAAAAACATACGAGTCCTTCGTTGTTCTCTTGTCACCTACTTTGGCGTAATCAGAGGAATCGTTTGAATAAGAAAAACCAACTCCTGCTGGTGATTCCAAGAAGATCACATTTGCAACTGCAAAATTTTCCTAGCATGTGTCAATTGAAAAATCAAGAGAACAAGTTATGGTGTTGTCAAACTGAAAAGAGACTTCATGTACCCTTGTTCCATGCATATTCATTTCTGTAAAGCGTTTTTCCATCACTGTTTACTCTGAAAGGTCCAAGTTCTAGCATGGCTCCATATCCTAACGATGAACACCCTGGACCTGTACATCATAGTCAATCAATCCTTTTTCTGTTTTTCTCCCTTCGTGTCTATATATTAGGTTATAGATCGATTCTTCCCTAAAGTTACAATTCAGCATCTAATTGCTATTCTGTTTTAATTTTTCCTTTACTGCTTGAATTGTTCTTGTTCAGTGATACAAACTATGAAAAACAAGGGAAGGATAAATGACAAGTGTTTGTACAGGTTCAAAAAGAAGTCTATATCAAGTGGAAAGAAATATCCAAGCAAAGGCAGTCCATGCCATGAAATCCGCTCAATTAGTTTAATTAGTGGTGGGATCCCACTGATTTATGGGAAAAGGATTGAATAAAATAGTGACACCACGTCATTTGTGTTCCTTTTCCAATAGTTTTATGTCACATTAGTATTTTCATTCTTAATTTCAACATTTTCATCCTGAAAAAAATCGACAATTAAAATCCTGAAATTTAGGATGAAATTATTGATGTGTCATAAAACTATTGAAAATGGATGATATTCCTGTTTCATACAATCCTTTCTCCTGAATTATGTATAGATGATGTCTAGTTCATGATTAAGCTTCGGGACAAGGACTATATCACTAGTCAGCTTTTCTTGTGGAAAAACAGTAGCTATTGTTTGAACATAAAAGAGTAAAGTGGGATATTCTTAGTAGAGTGGGCTCCCGACTTGGCTGGTCTCAGTCAACCAGCCTATCGCACAACTTGGTGGTCCTTGCAAGTTGGAAAACTAAAGATTCTAGGTCCCTTGTTTCTACCATGCCTGTAGACTGTTGTAACATGCAGGGCAGCGTGAATTTGAAGTTCTCTGGTTCGCAACAGTGAAATGGTCCTACACTAAGTTCTCTGTTTCTATGAAAAGCTGAAGTATGATATTGAGTTTAGATGGAAAACACACTTTTCTAGTACTATTATTGTTTCAGAATGGATGATTTTTCTACCCAGAAATGATTAATCAAGGGCTGATCTATGGATAGGTTAAACATGGGAGTTCTACGTCGGTGTTTTACCGAAACTAACTTCAACCTTCTTTATACAATCCTATTTCAGAAAGGTTGAGTATGCAAATACTTCTCTTTTTTGCATATACTCAAGCTTATCATTTGCAGACCATGTGATGCAGTAAATGACAGATGCTATTGCTATGGCATATTCAGTTTTGATTTAATATGACATTTTCTATGACCATGCAAATATACTCGAAAACTATCTGTTGATTCAGAAGTATAGATAAATTTGGTACCTCCATTTAACCATAAAACGAGAGGCTTATCGGAAGAATTTTCTGGTGACTCCACAAAATAATAGAACAATGCTCGATCAGCTATAGGGTCTACAGTTAGCCTGCATATTGGTCAAAATCCACTCCTTCAGGTTGTCCCGGCAGTGCGTTGATCTTATCACTTTGCATCATCCCTTTCTGGGATCCTACATACACTGGAGAGTTGTGACTATCTTCTTGATCATTTAGTAGAGCCCATGATTCAGGGTGAGGAGGGTTCGTAGATTTGCGAGATTCGATCAGCCTGTTGAGATTGCCAATCTGGTTTCCCTGGCATGAAATGAGGAAACTTGTAAAGTAGCAAGACAACAATAGCAGCAAGTATTTGATAGCAACATTCATGGTGGCCTCTGGACTCAAGTGCTTATGCAAGCTTCTAATAGTATATAAGTATGTATGCAAGCCAATATTGATGCTAATTTATACTGGCACAGGATAATTTTCCATTTTGTAGCCAAGTCACAGCTTGATGCACTTGCTGACAAATCTACTGGGGCCTGGGGGCCAGCTTGATATGTATTCCCATTGTTGTTTAGGAATGAAATTTAACCCACGTTGAAATTTGGTGAGTGTGGTTTTCAACATTCAACCCTTTGTTACAAAGTTAACATTACATTTCTGGTTAATATGATATATCAATTAGCAAAATACTTCAACATTTATCATTCTCTCAACGGTAGAACCCTCGTGCAGATGGCGGAAGCTTTCCGTTTAGGAAGGACGAGAAGAGCACCAGCGCCCAGGCTGGCTGGTAACTGGGAACAGAATGTCTAGCTCCTCTTACTGTTACAAATATTAAGTACTGATATCCAACAGTATACCCTCCAACCTTGACAAAAACCAGGTAGATGATTAGCTTGATCGCCATGGATTCATTTTCTAACAGCAATAATTAGATTAGTGAAATTCAGTTCAAACTCTTACCTCCCCGTGGATGTACCAAGGATACCAGGCAGTCTTAATGGGCATCCCCAGTTTGTTTATGGCATATCTGCCATGTTACAGGCAGGGCGCCATCTGTGTCACCACTGACATAATACCATTAAACTTGATTAGAAAGTTCTTAACTTTGATTCTTGTTTAATGAGCTATCAATGTTTTTCTCCAAGGTTATGAAATTGGACTTAGTCAAATGACTAACCTGTAGATCCAAACCCGAATTCCACTGTCCATTATTTCACTGTTTTCAGAAAATAATTACCAGGAACCGACGAGGATGAGCAAATCAACATAAAATGAAACAGGGAAACAATAAGATTGAGAGGGATGCTGGTCAGTGCCTGCAGGATTGCCATGGATAAGGAAGAGCAGTAACACTTGCATGAAGTGCTTGTTGAACTTCTGGATTGTTCAAGTAGGGATGAATATAATTTTTCGAGCCTGTTTCTTAATTCTCAGTTAGCAGAAGAGGAAAAAATACTAGGAACATTCTATTCACCAACTTGGCTTATAAGGTAAGTGGAAGTGGAGGAGGAATTGCAGAAGGGAGCATAGATGTCATAAGCAAACATGTTACCAGCGGCATCATTTGCTTTATCCACAAATCCCAAGCAAGCTTTGGATGATAAATTTAGAGTAGAATAATCGCAATTCAATGCAAGTCCAGTGTATATGTCATCAGACATAAGGGCATGCGTCCATTAGAAATCCACTGCTGCTCTCATAATTGTTTCAAAATCAATATAAGCAGTACCTATCTAATACATCAGTAACACCGCCCCGTTAAAATTCATTTCATAACAACATAAATATATAAAAACATTCTTACAGGAACTTACAGCAATTCCTTTTAGATTGATTATAGTTCGATTGGTGTGTTGGTAATTTTGGAGGATAGTGTGAGCAAGATGGAGTACATAATGGCCTGCATAACTCTCTCCTGCAAGGACAATTTCCCTGGTTTTGCAGTCAGGAAATCTTTGGAGCCAGTTAACAAGAAAGGTATAGGAATGTTGGGCAGTTCTTAAATCTCCACTTGACTTATAGTCCGAGGTTCTATTCGAGTAAGAGAATCCAACACCTGCAGGAGATTCTAAAAAGATGATGTTGGCATCTGAAAATTAACACACAAACTTTTAGCCGATGATGCATTTTCAAGGAAAGCCCGTTCTCATATAAAAATATCTATATACAAGTTCCAAAGGGCTTTCCTCCTTATGACATGTGGCACACACCCACCAATTCTTTTTTTTTTTCATTTTATAAAATGGTTAATTTTCAATTTTGGTTTTTCTAATATGCTTAAATTTTATATTTGATTCATAAATTTAATTTTTAACATAAATTAGTCTATATTTTTTTATAATTTTATTAGTTAGTTCAAATAATTAATATTATTGACTTTTCAATTAAAATATTATGTGATTATATATAGTTTGAAAGCAAATTTTTAAATCTATAGTGTAAAAAAATTAAATTCTTAAAAATAAAAACTAGAAAACTAAATTCTAAATCTACGAAGTGTAGAACCTCTGGATAAATGATCACGTAACCTGAATACTGATCAAAATCCACCCCTTCCTGCCAAACTTCCAACTTTATCAACCTATTTCAGGCCATGTTGAGAGCCTCTATAAACAGGTAATTCCCCTGCCATGTTGATGCCTCAGATTTCTTGGCTTAAGAGTTCAAAAGGATCCAAGTCTCTGCCTTGGTAGCACTGAGAGAATCCCACCAGACACCAGAGACACCCAAATGATTCCCATAGCTTTTCCCATTGTTAGCTCACTTGACTCACTTTGAATAATTGGGGTCCTGAAATAATAGTGTTTAATTTCAAGGTGATGGGAAATTTGTTCAACCATGATTGAGTCTAAAGTCTAAACTCTGCTAGAAGATTGCTTAATTATGAGATTATATATTATTTTGTCTTTGACTTGTAATCATATTACTCTTGTCTAATGGAATTTTGACACCATTGTAATCTACATGGTGATCTGTATCATTCGGATTCAAGTTGAGGCCAGCTGTGAAACACTTTAATCAGGGCAGAAGGTAGTTTATAAATATAAAGCTTTCAATCTAAAATCCTCTCCTGCACAGATTGTGATAGATCGACTTTCAATTTTTTTATTTGATTTAACCCTCAAATTGGTACTTAAATTATCTTTTTTTCTCATCTAGAGGTGATCATGGGTCGGGTAAACAAAATTTTAGGCCCATTTTTTAGGCTTGGGCCCAGCCAAAAAATGGGCCTAAAAAATTACTTAAACTCGATCCGAATTATAAAACTAAGCCCGAGTTCAGCTCATATTACTTTTTAAAACTATTTTATTATATACAACAAATTAAAAAAATATAATATATCCAATACACTAAAACAAATATTAAAACATCAAACAAATTAAAAATAATATTAAAACAACAATCAAATTGAAAATACATTAAAAATATTTATATTAAAATAGTTGCAACTAAAATAATAATAAAATTAACAATAAAATAAAAGTTCTTTACTATTCAAATAATATTAAAAAAGACAACGAAACAACACCAAAAATAACTTGAAAAATGTAATCAACCCACCAAAAACCATTCGCTTCTTCCATTTTTAATAACTAAATTAAGAATATAACTGAGTAAGTTGGAAATATTAAAATAAACATGGTCATGAAATAAGTTTTTAAAATTTGAATTTTAATCATATTTAATTATCAAATATGTTTAAAATAAAAGTTAATGTAAAAGAAGTCTTAAATTATTGGGGATCGATTCAATTAAGCAACAAAAAAAATTAAAAATAGCGGAAGAAATTGAGAAATTGAACACACAAATTTAACGTGAAAAAACCCTTCCGAAGAGGATAAAAAACCACGGGCAAAGATAATTTTACTATAATGGCAAAGAACGAAGAGTACAAAAGATGGAGATAAAAACTAAACCCCAAAAACCCGAAAATAAAGAACCCTCAAAACGTAAATACTAAATTCTCTAAAAGTGTTAGGAGTTCTAAACTATAATGGGTATGTCTAAATGGGTGTCTTTTTAAGGTTGTAAAAGAGCCTATTTATAGGCTAAATTCCTAAGTCAAATAATAATAAAATAATTTAGAATAATAAGAGTTTGACTCAAACAAATAAACAGAGTTTAATTGAAACAAATAAACAAAGTTTAACTGAAAGATTATTTCTCAAATTTGACTTGAAATAGGAGTCATAATTCAACGAATCTCCACCTTGACTCATATTTCCACAATGTCATCTTTGCCAAAGCCCGCCACGGGCCTATCTTGAACTATGCAGGGAATTAACTGAGTCGAATCTGTGCTTAGAAGCTGGAAGCCTTCTAGCCTTCGACTTGTGCACTGCTATATCAAAACTAACCCGGGTTTGATTTTTACGAACACAATGCCTTCAAAACCTGCATCCAAAAGAGAACCTCTCTTCAACGAAACAGTCATACACTTTTCCCTCCTATGACCAAGTTGCTTCCGCTCCAAATGAGTTGACTTCAACTCCGTAAAGGACGAGGGACTTTCGATTTCACCGGTCACTATAAAACCTTCCAGAATATAAAGACTACCGATCTTTTTACCTTTTAACAAAACGAGAGCCCTACGAGATACCTTAATGCCGCTCGACTCAATGTTAATTCTGCAACCTTTTGAGTCTAAAATACTTAAAGAGATTAGATTCTTTCGTAAATTAGGTACCCTAATCGTACCATCGTGCATCCTAATTTTAACAGTACCAATACCGATTACCTTACTGGATGAATTGTTTCTCATGTGCACAACTCCACCTTCAATTGAACTGTATGTGGAGAACCATTCTCTGTTGGGACACATGTGGAAAGAACATCCTGAATCTAGGATCCACTCGGACGTAATCTCAGAGCTTTCGCTCATTGACACTAACAAGAAATCATCACCACTTTCATCGGCCAAATTAACACCAGCTAAATCTTTCTCGTTACTCTTAGTTACCCTTTTATTTCGCAGTTTGTAATAATCTGCTTTGACGTAACCTAATTTCTTACAATAGCGACACCTTTTGTCTCGCTTCTTTGATGCTACCAAAACAGAAGCTTGCTTATCTACCTTGCTATCTGAACCAAACTCATTATCGAGTTTGTCTTTGCTCAGCAAATGACCCTTCACATCCTCAAATGAGAGTTTATCTCTACCATAAATCAAGGTCTCCCTAAAAGACTTGTATGAAGGGGGTAAAGAGCACAACAATAGCATAGCCTAATCCTCATCGTCAATCTGAACCTCAACATCATTCAAAAGACTAATAAATTGACTGATGTGATCTTTAAGAAGCTCACCTTCATTCATGCGAAACGTAAATAGACGTTGTTTCAGCACTAAACGGTTAGCTAAAGACTTAGTCGCATAAAGAGTTTCTAGCTTTTTTCATAAGGTGGATGAGGTCTTCTCCATCAATACCTCCTACAATACCCTATTTACGAGGCACAACTAGATTGCAGACAAGGCCTTTTCATCAAGCTCTTCCTATTCTGATTGATCTAGATTATCGGGCTTTTTCCCGGTAACAACCTTTTTCAAACAGGTCTGAACTAGAATTACCATCATCCGAACTTGCCACAAATTGAAATTTGTATCACCATCAAACTTCTCAATATCGAACCTTGTTGCTGTCATCTCTAAAAGTGCTGATCTGCGAAAAACGAACTAGCTCTGATACAACTTGTTGGGGATCGACCCGATTAAGTAACGAAAAAAATTAAAAATAGCGGAAGAAATTAAGAAATTGAACACACAAATTTAATGTGGAAAAAACTTTTTGAAGATGATAAAAAATCACGGGCAAATATAATTTTACTATAATGGCAAAGAACGAAAAGTACAAAAGATGGAGATAAAAACTAAACCCCAAAAATCCAAAAATAAAGAACCCTCAAAACGTAAACAACTTATTCTCCAAAAGTGTTAGGAGTTCTAAACTATAATGGGTATGTCTAAATGGGTGTCTTTTTAAGGTTGTAAAAGAGCCTATTTATAGGCTAAATTCCTAAGTCAAATAATAATAAAATAATCTAGAGTAATAAGAGTTTGACTCAAACAAATAAACAGAGTTTAATTGAAACAAATAAACAGAGTTTAACTGAAAGATTATTTCTCAAATTTGACTTGAAATAAGAGTCATAATTCAACATAAATAATAAACAAGTTTTGCACCCAAAAACATACTAAACAAGTTAGATTAGATATTGAGAAAACAACATTAAGAGTCAAAAATCAAAAGATTTGCGAATTCTTTTCCTTAGCTAAATAATAGCATTAAAAACCAATAACCTAAAATCTAAATAATAGCATTAAAAACCAATAACCTAAAATGGTATTGTAAGTAAGACCCAACAAATTTTGGGTTAGGTAAAGTCCTCATTAGCCATGTTAAATGAAATAATCACCTCTTTATCTTTATCATTCGGATATCCCTTGTCATGTCAAATTTTGGGAGCTTTACGTCGTCTGCCACCGTATCTCCCTCCTCCTGTTAGTAGTTTACCATGTCACGAGGATTCTAATATTGGTTTCTGGTTTTGTAGACAGTGAAGCTTTTAGCAGAAGTTGCAGTACTCAAAGAGCAGGTCATACACTTTAGGCAGGGACTTGTATGGAGAAGTAGTCTATAAATCATTGTCGAAAGGGAACATGGAGAATTCAGCTGAATCGAGAGAGCCTTGTCTGGATAATAGTACTAAATCTCGACGTCAACTCAAAATACATCAATGCCCAATGGCAAGGCATTTGAGATCGTTTTGGGTTTGTGGTTTTTATGTCCTCATTTGATGCATGCATATACCTATTGATCCACCACGGCTTGTTAATATATCAGCATTTAGTGATGCAATTAGGGGTGAGCATTCGATTGAGTCGATACGAATTAAGTCAAAAAATTTTGAGTTAGTAGAGTTGATAAATTCTATTTTAGCAACCGAACTCAATTTGAATTTTTTTGAGTCGAGTCAAAAAATTTCGAGTCAAATTGAATCTAGTTAATGAATCCTATTATTTATACTTAATGTTGTGTTTACATAGACTGATTATTTAACTAGTAGACGAAATACAAGATTATTTAACTATATGAGTAATGTTGATGGGTAAACATTTATTAAAATAACACAGTTTTGCTTTTTAACTTAATGGTTATTACTTTTAACTTTAGAAAAGGTAAATATTTATCAAAATGACGTAGTTTTTCTTTTTCTTTTTCTTATTCGAATTTTTTGATATCTCGAATTGTATAATCAATATTCGAGTTAAGCAAAAAAAATTATTTTTTATTCGATTTTATCCAAATAACTTAATTAACTCTAATTACTCAAACTATTTAATTCAATTTTTGAATTTTTTATCGAGTTTTTCGAATCAAATCGAATTTTGCTCACCGTTAAATGCAACATTCAAACCGAACTATTCTTATTCTTCTCTACCCAAAAGAAGTATATATATAATATAAGTTGAAATGCCCATAAGTCCCTGTGCTATTAACAAATTTAGAATTTAGTCTTTATACTTTTATTTTTAAGATTTTAATCCTTCTACTTTTCAGATTCCAAAATGATGGGCCAATTATTAATATTGTTGATTTTCTTGTTAAATTTATTGGTGTCACATTTTGAAATAAAAAATTTACTCACTTGATATCCATATAACTAAAAAAATAAAATTTTAATGAACAAAATAATGTTAATAATTTGACCTGAATTTTGAAATCTAAAAAGTAAAGAACTAAATTTTAAAAATAAAAGTATCGGAACTAAATTCCAAATTTACAAAAAGTACATAAACATATAGCATATTTTAACCTCTAATATATTCTAGTTCTTCTATTTTTTCAGATATATCCATGTTGAATTCACATCAAACGCAAACTCAGATATGAATGCAAGGTTATTGTAACACTCCTATACCCGGTTCACACGTATAAACCCGGTATAGAAGTATTACATATAGTATCGGAGATTTTAACATGAGTATAATAAAATTTCTCTTTTAAACAATGTGTTTTAAAGTTATTTTATTAAAAATTCATCATTTCAATTCATCAACTCGTAGTAATCCAAAACAACATTTATAACCATCTATTGGAGACACATAATAGTACCATTTGTACATGCCATTTTTACCAAAAGTAATGTACCTAAACTAAAGTCTTCCAATAGTGTAGTGATGTGATGTGATGAGAGGCCCTTAACTTGACTTCAACTTCTCGTAGCTTTTGTACCTACGCGTTAAAATAAACGCGTTAAGCCGGTGAAGGCTTAGTAAGCACTACAAAAGTAATGAATGACCATTTAAGTACTCATGCATATAAACTTCTTGCCTTACAATTTACACTTTTATCCACTTTCTGTAGCTTAGCCCATAATAGACTTTCATAGAACCGTTAGGATATACGGAACAAACAGAGAGTACCAAAGTACTAACAGAGAGCACATAAGTGCTGGGCAACAGAGAGCTCACACAGTGCTAATCAGAGAGCACACAAAGTGCTAATCATAGAGTACACACAATGGTAATAACAGAGAGCACGAGACGTGCTAAACAAAGAGCGCGCTAGTGTTCATTAATGGCATGCCACTAATATCACAATGGCTCTAATTTTTCTTCTTGGGCACAATCTCAATTAGCATCATTTCTCATAAATGATATATCTCACATAAATACATCATCAAATATTTCACATTTATATTTTCAGAGCTGTTCACTTGCGTCACAGTCACTAAATTATTTATATCTTGAGCTGTAGAATTCAAAATTTTAATCCGTTTGATGTTTCTGAAACTAGACTCAATCATCTTTTTACCATAAAATTTTTAGAATTTTTCCTTTAGCCAGTTTGTACAGTAAATTCTTTCAATTTACCCCTTCGCTGCTGCTTGACAATTTTGACCTTTTTTCACTAAAAATTATCTATCTTTTTGTACATAAATGAAATGATGTTTTTGTCTGTTTCTTCTAAAAATAGACTCATTAAGATTCAACCATATAAATTTCAGTTTCTAATAATTTTTCTACATTTTTGTATGATTTTTCAAAATCATAACAGGAAAACTCGAACCTACTCTGACCTTGTTACACAGAATCAGTTATATCTCAGAATATACAGATCCATTTCCATCATCGTTTCTTTCATATGAAACCAAACTCAATAATATTTAATGACATATATAATTAGACCCTTAACTCTTTATATACAATTTTTGGTGAATTTTCGAAGTTAATCCTCTGATTCTGTCCAATCTGTTTCAATAAAAACATTTTCTTTCTCATGTTTCATTACACTATCCTCATTTAATCATCTTTAAAACACATAACTAAACAACAATTTCCATGCTAACAATTCAAATATATTAAAATAGACTATAAACTAAAATTTTTGTAGTACTTACAACAAAAAGTTGATATTATTCTCTTCTTACTCCTTGCTCTTCTCTTTGCCCTTTTTTTCAATTTGGTCCCTCTTCTTCTTTCCTTTCTCTTCAATTTCATATAAACACGTATAAGCTAAAGGCTAAAATTCAATGATTTTCATGCTAAATTATGAAAATACACATGTATCTCATGAGAATTTAAACATTTCTTACCTTTGTTCATGAAACTACAAAATTCTAATTCAATCCCTACACACTTTAACCCTTCAAAGTGAGCTCTACAAGGAAATTAAGGTGACTACTAACTTCCTTCTATGCCTTTCTTAAAGAAATTTCAAAGAAAATGGAAGATTTTGAAGCTTGAAGGGCTTAACAATGGTGGAAGGACTTAATTGAAATAAAAGCAAAAGTTGGATGAAGAGAGAATAAGCATGGACGGTTAAGCATTATGAAAAAGATGATATTTTTCATCTTTTATTTCTTTTTCTTTCTCTCAAATTCTCTAGACTTTTCTTCAAAAATATCTCACTTAATAAAAATGGCAAAATTGCACTTTTAGTCCCTGGGCCTTCCAACTTTACGCTTTGGCCCAAAACTTTGCCTCCAAAAATATCTTTCATCAAATTACTCTTTTGCCCCTGCTTAATCAATCTAATTCCCATAATGTCTCATAATTCATTTTGGCTAAATTTCTATTTAGTCCTTCCTTCACTCACACAATTACTAATTAATCCTTAAATTTTCTTAATCTTCTTATTTTAACTACATGTTCTAATTCTTGATTAAACTCTAATACTGTTCCAACTCCGGTTAAAAACGCAGATGTTACAGTTATTACCATTCAAATTTTTTAGAGTGTGTTTACATTCCTCATATGTTTTTGTTTAATAGAATATAATTGCATCGCAATTCCCTACGTCATGTTTGGTACTCTAAATTATAATTACACAATTACATAATTTTAAATTCTAAAAAATAATATTAATTATTATAAAAATTTGTCAATAATAGAAAAAAAATTATCTAACAAATAAATAAAAACTTAAAACAAATCATCATATATAATTTGTTAGTCTTAAAAAGTATTCAATAATACAATTACGAAAAGTAACGTGAAAATAAACCTCCAATGTAATTTTATTTAAACTATTCTCTCTAATATTAAACATATGCTCATGTTCATCATTGGTTGGTCATTGCTCAAGTATAAATAATTAATAATAAATGCTATGTAGTTTAATTAAATTTAATATAAATAATTTATAATAAATACTATGTAATTCGATTAAATATTTCAAAGGTGAAAGTGTATGAAAAACTATCTGTCAATAAAAATTTCAAATTATTTAAACGGAATTAAGAAAAATAGCATAAATTTTAAAAAATGAAAATTATGTCTTAAAATTAAAATTTTATTGTTATTGTATAAAAACAACTTCTTAAACTTTAAATCATGTACGGATATGTTTGAAAAGTTATTGTATTTTTTTAGTACTCTCATGTCTATTTTACAGTTCATGTTCAAAGTTCATAGTTGTCTTTTCCAATAATGTTGTCTCCAATATTCAAACTCACATTCTCTTCTTAAAAGTGCAACGTGTCTTATCATTACATCAAATACTTGTTGGTAAAATGTCTTACATTTTGAAAACTAAATATTATTTATAGAGATTTGGGGCTAATTTACTAAAATAACCCAAAAAAATTGATTATTTACGAAAATGACCCAAATTCAAAAATATACACCAAAATGACCTGAAATGAACAGTAAAAGGTGAACAAGACTCGGCCAATGATTGGTGTCAGACATAAAAGTTTGTGTTTGTCAGTATTGGCCATGCATGGCTGACACGTGTGTATTTTTTTTAAATACGGTATTTTTTTGATATACGAAAATACGAGAATATGAAAAAAAAATTTGGGGTGTTGGCCGACACCCCCCTTTTCTCAAGAAAAAAATTGTATTTTTGGGAGTTGGTCATTGCATGTATTTCAGAAAAAAAAAATTTAAATTTTTTTGTGTCAGCCATCAAATGACCGACACCGACCTTTTCTCAAGAAAAAAATTACAAATTTTTTTGGTGTTGAACATCAAATGGTCGACACCCCCTATTCTCGAGAAAAAATTTCAAATTTTTTTGGGTGTTGGCCATTAAATGCCCGACATCCCCTTTTCTCGAATAAAAAAATTTCAAATTTTTTTCGTGTTGGCCATCAAATGACCGACACCCCTTTTCTCGAATAAAATAATTTCAAATTTTTTTTGTGTAGGCCATCAAATGGCCGACACCAACTTTTCCTCATTCTCTATAAATATGGTTTAATTTTTTGATTTTGAAGTAAGTAAGAAATATTTCTCTCAAAATAACAAGAAAATGAGAGTATTTTATTATTTATCATTAGATGAGTGTTTTGTTTTGGAGGATAGTTGTGAACTGTACAATCGAATTTCGGGGTTGAGCTATATACTATCATGTATTTTAGGAGTTAAATTATATACTGTCATGTGAAGCGGCAAAGATATGGCTTCAGTGGTTAGATGATTTTATGCGTCATGGAGCAAAATACTATATGTATATGATATAGTTGCCGTTAAATTTAACTATGTGGTATAACCGTAAAGGTTATGCTATCAAAGGTCGGTTAACAAAATTTTGTCATCGAACGGTCAACCCAGATGACTTGGCCGAGTATTCTAGCAATATGGACCCATATTAATTGAGGGTTAGAAGAATTTATTGAAATTGGCCAGGTATTTAGGTAGATGGACATTATCTAACTGCGATGAGTTGTTCAAAATTTAAAATTTCGTGTATTAATATTAACAATTATTTATAATTTATTTTATCTGTAAATTTAATTTGTATTGTTGTAATATTCAACAAGATTTATATTTTATCGTATTAATATAATTTTGATTTATTAAATATTTTGTTGTGAAAATGTTAAGGAATAAATGTTATCTACAAATTTAAAATATATTAAAAATACTAATTAAATTTAAATTTACAAAATAAACGAAAATAATCAAAAGAAAATAACACAAGTATAGTTAATGGCCGAGATCGACTTTTAACTCCAGCAACATATATATAGAACCGTCAGTACTAAAAATTTGAATTTTTTGTTCTCATTAACAGTGCAACAATTTCTTTGTTTATATTTAGTTTTTTTTAATCACAAGTGTTTTAAGATGAGTTCAACATTTTCTTTGTTTATGTTCATTTTGATGGAAAAATTATCAATACAGACGATGAAGGTTGTGTATTTGAAAGCAGAGAAAAAATCAGAATGAGACTGAACAAGCGTGTTTCGTTGGATGAATTGAAACGGAAGATTAGTACAAAGATTGCTACTCGTTGTAAGAAGCAAATGTTGAGACTGTTTTACAAATTTTCGGTTTCATCAGATCCGATAAAATTCTCCGAAATGGAGCTTGTTGATAATGATGATCTAGGGACAATGATTGAAATTTATTGCCCATCTGAGATCAAAAATTCATGCCGTATTGAGTTATTCGCGGAGATATCACACCTCGAACCAATTCAAGTCTTAAATCCAATAAGCCAGCGTTCTGGAATAGATATTGATATTAATTTATGCTGGGAAGATCAATCGGGTTATGGAGGGTCTACTCCAGAAAATCCAAACACCAGTGGATGCTCGTATAACATCGAAAACACGTGTCATCTTCTATAATTTCATCCGGAAGTGCTGGCCCCAATAGAAGATGATGAAGAAAATAAAGCTTTAGAAGACCTTGATTTGGATGACATCCCTTAAGACTTAGATATGAGGGGTCGGTGGAGGGTGATGATGTTAACACCCATTCAAGAGGAAATACGAGCCCGAGTATAGTTATTAAGAATAATCCGGGGGCTTTCATGAGTGATGTAGACCCAGATGCGGGTTGAGCTCGAGAGTTTTCGGAGTATAGAAACATAGTTTCGGCTCACCTACTCGACGAACAAACCGACGAAGAAGAGTTGTTCGTAGGACAACAATTTGAGAACAAGGACTGCTTAAATGCAATAAAACAATACAGCTTAAAGTTAGCTGTGGATTATAAAGCAACGAAGTCGTCCCAGTCTTTGTACATCGGAGAATGTTTGAAAGCCGAGAGTGGGTGTAAGTGGCGTATCCGAGCCACGTTAATGCAGCGGACTCAGCTATGGAAAATAAGGAAAATGGAAGGTCCGCACACATGCACCATGGCTCGTATGACGCAAGACCATCGAAAGTTAGATGCAAAGACCATATGCAACTATATCATGCCTATGGTCAAAGAGTCTCCATTGAATAAGGTATCAGTCTATATTTCGGCCATGCAAGCTCGCTTCAATTATAAGGTTTCGTACCGGAAGGCATGGTGGGCGAAGCAAATGGCGATGCGGGAGTTGTATGGCGACTGAGATGCGTCATACAACGAGCTCCAAGGGTGGATAACTGCGATGCGAGAGTATGTGCCGGGGACTGTAACTGATTTACAAACACTACCGTATGAAGGTCCGGACGGGGTCATTGACCCGGGAAAACGATGTTTTCACCGATTATTTTGGACGTTTGACCCGTGTGTTAAGGCCTTCCCTCACTGCAAACCGATGGTGCAAGTTGATGGAACCTGGCTGTACGGTAAATACACGCAAATACTACTAATTGTTGTTGCACAAGACGGTAACCGAAATGTACTTCCGATCTCATTCGTCATAGTCGAGAAAGAGTGCTTCGAGTCGTGGGAATTTTTCTTAAAAAATTTGAGGAGGCACGTTGTTAGGCAAGACAACATTTGCCTTATATCGAACAGATCGAAGGGACTACTTGCTGCAATAAGGCGATCGAAGGTTCCGTGCAGGTCCGTTTATTACATCCGGCACATGTTGGTAAACTTTCATAGTGATTATAAAAATAAAGAATGAAAAGCAGAATTCGTGGAAATGGGTAATAATTATTGTTTGTACTTTTTTATTCAATTCAATTTAATTTTAAATTTTATCAGTTTGTGAAATATAAAAAATACTTATTCGAAATTCCATATGCATATGCAACTCATCAATTTGAACCGCGGAGATTCAGACAAAAGTTCGCAAAGCTTGAAGCTAAGATGAAACATTTACCAAGTGACAAAAATCTTCGTGGGTGGTTGGGTAGCGTCCAGACGTATCAATGGACACAAAGTTACGATGACGGGGCTCGGTATGGGCAGATGACGACCAACCTGGTCGAATCAGTTAACTCTATCTTGAGGCGAACACGACATCTACCAAATACTGTTGTTTTCTCGGCAACCTTCTATAGGTTGGCCACATTGATGCCTACGATGGGGCAGCGACAAGTGGCGCAGATAGAGGCCGGACACGTGTACGTTAAGGACATTCGAAGGGCCGTGGCGACAAATAGTCAAAGAGCTCGAACTATGAATGCAAAAATTTATTCGCAGGAGTTGGAGATTTTTCAGGTTTCAGAGTACACCGGTCGTCGCTCGAGTGTTCCACCGAGGTCGTACGCAGTTGATCTGGCAAACAAGCAATGTGAGTGCTTTAGATTTCAAGCTCTTCGATATCCTTATGCGCATGTTCATGCAGCTTATGCGACTGCAAATTTAAATGTCGACCAATTCATAGACGAGGTGTACACGCTGCAACGCACATTACGTGTATGGGAGAATGAATTTCCCGTAATGCCCGATGTATCCAACTGGGAAGTTCCACCGGTTGCTTTGAGATGCTACCGAATCATAGTCTCCGTAGAAAGCCTAGAGGTCAACCACATTCGACGAGGATTCACTCTGATATGGATATTAGGGAGACTGGGGAACGGAAATTGTGCAGTGTTTGCCGAAGGCCTGGCCATAATCGATCCACTTGCCCACATCGCGTCTATATTTCCGGTCAATCCTCTCGTAATGCCGGATTGTCCGACGAAGAATGAGCGCATCTCCACTAGTATACTTGTGTAAAAATTAATTTGAAAATTAATTTAAGTTGAAATTAATTCGGAAATTAATGAACATGTTTAAATTTAAATAATTTAAACTTCATAATTATATAAGTTTGAATTTAAAATTCTACTTTAAATTTGAAGTTGAAATTTAAAATACATTTAAAATGTATTTAACATTATTTAAAAAAGATAGTTATTATATTACAATTTATATCAAATATTGTATTAATTTGACAATACATTATTTATCAAATTTTCATATTTAAAGTACAAATTATTATTATATTATAATTTTTATCATATAATGTATTGATTTAACAATACATTATTTATTAATTTTATATCTTTAAATAGAAATTTTATTATATTATAATTTTTATCATATAATGTGTTGATTTGACAATACATTGTTTATTAATTTTATATCTTTAAATAAAAATTTCTATTATATTATAATTTTTATCATATAATGTGTTGATTTGACAATAAATTATTTATTAATTTTATATCTTTAAATAAAATTTTTTATTATATTACAATTTTTATCATATTTTAAATTTATTAACCAAAATAACCTTGGACCACCCAAAAATTACAAAAATACCATCAATGGTCTCCTACTATAAATAGCAATTGGACCACCCACTTTCCACCTCACTTAAACCTATTCCAGCTCAGCAAAACCAAAATTCCAGCTCACCAATGTCTTGAGACCGCCGTTGACCATCGTTGACCGACTTTGTCCCCCGTTGATCGATTTCATCCATCATATTATGGATCCCAACGTCATCATACGTAGTCATGACAATCACCGTGTGGGCACGATCCGAGCCAATCCGAAATTCTATAGGATGGTTAGATCCTGACATCATTATCCGAGTTACAAACCCCATAGATTGGCTAAACAATATATCAAAGATGCGGGGTTCGAGATTGCTGCCCGTATTAAAAATAAGAATATTAGGGCCTATTTAATAACGACCTTAGTCGAAAGATGGCGTCCCGAGACTCAAACGTTTCACCTCCCGTGTGGAGAGGCAACAATAACTTTAGAAGACGTTGCAATCCAGCTCGGGCTACCCGTTGAAGGTGAAGCGGTAACGGGTCCGGGTATACTAGATAATCCTTGTGGCATTTGCTACTGGTTACTTAACAAGGTGCCCTCGGATACTGAAAACGAAAAATTACCCTTTTTAAAGTTTACGTGGCTACACGAAAACTTTAGACATCTCCCGTAAAATCCAACGCAGCTGGATATTATCTACCATGCTCGCGCTTTTCTTCTACAGTTACTAGGCGATATCCTTATTCCGGATACCAGCCAAAACAGAATAAGTATTATCTACCTTCCGTTATTGGAAGATTTCAAGGCAGCCGAGAATTTAAGTTGGGGCTCAGCAGTGTTAGCGACATTGTATCGGGAACACAATTTGTTTACCAGCACAATTACCAACTTTTTTGTGTAATGTGCCAGTATTCAATTTTCATATGGTGGAATGGCACGCTGGGGATCGGGTTTTACGATAGTTTGGTGGTATACAACATATCCCGAACCTTCCTTTCCAACTCGGTGAGGTCTACCAGCTCAACAAAAAAGGACAAGGTAAAAATCGAATAAAGGCTCACGATTTTCAAGGATATATCGTGCTTTGGAATAACCGGGCAAATAGGTGTTCATCCTTGTATTGGTGTAATGGGGATTATTCCGGTACCCCATATTACAACCAATGGTATACTGCATACGGGATACCGGTGCTTGATTCCCGAGAGTATACGCTAAGGAGACTTATTTCGGAAGGCAACCGATGGGGTCCGGTGAATAACGCATATGAACGTCGTGGTCGGATCCTCGGTTCAGATTCCGAGCCCGAGGATGAGCCCAATGATGAGCCCGCGGACAAGCTCGCGGACAAGGCCAATTACAGCACGGTTACGAGCCTCAGGACCAACCCGAGTACTAGCCGGAGCACCAACCCGATCCCCAGTATCAAACATCCGGCTGTTCGTCTTTTTTGCTACACGATTATTATCATCGACTGATTGAGGACATTTTTGGCGTCGAACCCTACCTTCAACATACATATTACTCCGGTTCTTCCTCATATCAACCGGAGATCCATCCGGAAGTACGTACTCCAACAATGGAGGATATTTTTGGCTCGGCACCTCAGGTCACTCAACCTACTCTCGATGATGTTGATGATACGTATGATTTTATCGACTTTTTTCGTACACCAATCGAGACACCTAACGTTGACACCACCGAGGATGAGCCGACGAACACCAATGTAGCGCCTCCTGAACAAACTGTACTACGGCCTCGGCCTCACCGAGCTCGAAGGAAGTCGGACTATTACACACTAGCGCTGGGACGTCGTCGGGACCTACTCAATTTTGATTTTTTTTCCCTTTACTTTTTAAATTTAATTTGTAATTTCGTTTTTATTTTAAATTTAATTTTGAATTTCTTGTATATTTTAATTTTTCTTTCTAATTTCATGTATATTCTAATTATTATTTTTTTAAAATTTATATTATCTTTGTCAATAATATTTATTGCCCCACATTTTGACAATATATTTAATATTTTTATATATAATTCGAAATTATTTTAATGCAAGAAAATAAAAATATTGCGTTTGAATAATAATATGCAACAAATTAAATTTATAGATATAATAAATTATAATTATTTGTTAATATTAATACACGAAATTTAAAAAAATAAATTTTTACAGATATAACAAAATACAAACATAGATAATGTCCATCTGCTTGAAAACCGAGCTGTAAACATTAGTACCGAGAAACTTACTCGGGTTGCAGTTAAACACAATCTTTTTCAATTTGTCAGACATAATGCAGTCGGTCTCGGTTACGTGTTAAATGACGGAGAAAGTCATCTGACTTTTGACAGCATAACCTTTACGGCCTTACCACAGCGCAGCGCCTACATAGAGCAACAATATATCTACGTTGGAATAGCTATTCGATGGTATTTTCTGTGATAACAAATTATTCCAACGTAGATAATGTCCATCTGTATTGGGTATCTCGGATAGTCTTCAATGGCGTAGAAAATCGTCTTACCACTGAAGACATATCTTTGCCGCTTCACATGATAGTATATAATTCAACTCCGGCAATACATGACAGTATATAGTTCAACCCCGAAATTCGATTGTACACTTCACAACTATCCTCCAGAACAAAACACTCATCTAATGATAAAAAATAAAATACTCTCATTTTTTTGTTATTTTGAGAGAAATATTTCTTACTTAATTCAAAATCAAAAAACTAAACCCTATTTATAGAGAATGAGGGAAAGTTGGTGTCGGTCATTACATGGCCAACACCAAAAAAATTGCAAAATTTGCTATTTTTTTAATCCGAGGAAAATGACCAACACCCAAAAATGTGAATTTTTTTTCTCGAGAAAAGGGGGGTGTCGACCATCTGATGGCCAACACAAAAAAAAATTGAAATTTTTTTCTTGAGAAAAGGGGGTGTCGACCATGAAATGACTAACACAAAAAAAATTTAAATTTTTTTTCTCGAGAAAAAAGGGAGTGTCAGTCATTTGATGGCCAACACCAAAACAATTTGAATTTTTTTCTAGAGAAAAGGGGGGTGTCGACCATGCAATGTCCAACACCAAAAAATTTTGAATTTTTTTTCTCGAGAAAAGGGGGTGTCGGCCATTGCCAACACCAAAAAAATTTGAATTTTTTTCTCAAAAAAAGGGGGTGTCGGCCATGCAATGGCCAACACCAAAAAAAATTGAAATTTTTTCTCGAGAAAAAAGAGTGGTGTCGGCCATTGCATGATCAATACTAAAAAAATTGAATTTTTTTCTCGAGAAATAGGGAATGTCGGCCATTTGATGGCCAACATAAAAAATGTAATTTTTTTTAGAAAAGGGGGTGTCGACCATTTGATGACCAACACCCAAAAATTTTGAAATTTTTTTTCTGACAAAAAAGGAGTATCGGCCATTGCATGGCCAACACCCTAATTTTTTTTTCATATTCTCGTATTTTCGTATATCAAGAAAATATCGTATTTAAAAAAAATACACACGTGTCAGCCATGCATGGCCAATACTGACAAACACAAACTTTTATGTCTGACACCAATCATTGGCCGAGTCCTGTTCACCTTTTACTGTTCATTTCAGGTCATTTTGGTGTATATTTTTGAACTTGGGTCATTTTCGTAAATAATCAAAATTTTTGGGTTATTTTGGTAAATTAGCCAGATTTAGGAGGAGCTAAACCACAATGAAAAGGGGCGACGTCAGTTTTAATGCTAATCGTTGATCACTGATATTCTTTCCTCTTAATTTTTTATATCCAGTTCTTATTTTCTTTTATATTTTAGTTTTATTCTAGTTTTTATATGCTTTTGTGGCATGCTTTTTCTCTGCCTTATGACACACTTCTGCCTTATGGCACATTTTCGTCTACCTTTGTGGTAGATTTGCGTTCGTAGATAGTTTTCTCACAACGCTCGGCTCTGATTTGTAGTTATCAGTGGTCTTTCAGTAGTTTGATCCTCTTTTGTGGTTCGTTTGTCGATATAGTCAAATCTGTTAGCCCGCAAGATTGTTGGTTTCGCTCACCACTCCTACTTCGATCTTTAAGCGTGTAGGTGGATAGAGACAAGGAGTTTTGTTTCCTGCTTCTTTTCTCTAGTGTTTCATTTTATCCCTATCGTTGCAGCCCACTGAACGTGTTTTGCTGGTCTGATGTTTCGTTTTCTTTTTTTTTTTAGTTTATTTTTATTTTGTTATTTTTCTGCTACATTTTAATTTTTAATACATTCAATCGACATATATTAAAAAAATGAAAAGATATTGATAGTAATCAATTACTAGGGTCATTTTTGTCTTATTTTCTCAATCATTTTGATCACTTTTGACTATGATAGTGGCTGCAATTGAGAAAGTGCTAATCAAATATTTGTTTCTTGTACATTCATTATAAAAATTTCTGCTTAAAATTCATTAATGTAAAACTCATTTATTACTCTTTATTTATATATTTTATTTTTTGACATATTTTACATTGATGTCTTCATATTTGGATAGAGCTTCAAATTTTTATTTTGACTATATAAAATATGTCAAAATGAAATTTTAAAATTCAAGATTTAATCGAAATAATAAATTATGTTCGCATAAGAAGTTCTAAATGGGTCTAACTTACAAATTATGATATTTTAGTATTGTATTATCATTCATAGTAATGTATCAACTTTAGATTTATTGCATTAAATCCCATGGTTCACATATTGAAATCTTCTTCTTAAATACCATACAAAATATCTTATTAAAATAAATCTAAACATATATAAAAACAATTAAAGAAACTAAAAAATGTAAGGGAAATATCATGGGGCTGGTCGGTGCTTTCTCCCTTAAAAATGAAAGTTAGTTTAATCCTTTAAAAATAATATAATTATAAACTAATTTATGATAAAATTACATTTTGGCTCTCTAAATATGAAAATTTTTATTTAATCCTTTCAAAAATAATAAAATTATAAATTAATATATGTTCAAATTACATTTGAATCTTTTAAAAATTTTATAATTTAATTCCGACCCTCTTAAAAAAATTTTGACTTCACCCATGGCGAGGCTCACCTACCTGGGCAGGCCCAACCTACTTGATGTTAGAAATATACTATTACAAAGCGAAAACATTAGCACTAATAGGAAAAAAAATCAATTGAGCGTATATAATAAAAAAATTACCGTATCATAAAAAAATCACTGTTATAATACAATATTTCAATATTTGTACATCGAAATGTTCTACAACAATCAAAAGATTTTCTTCAACAAAAATATTCTGAAGAACAAAAAAAAAAAAATTCATTACATTACCAACCCACCTGGTACCTACCCTGCTTTGAATTTGAGTTGGCCGGCTGGAGACAAAGCCCTGGCCTGAATTTGATGCAGCTGGCTGTATTAATGTGATTTTCTCTTTATTTCTACACTGTCCATAATTTATATTCTAGACGGCAGCATTAATTCAAAATGTGTAGTGAAATTTAATCCAACAAAGAAGGCGAAATTTGAGCTTTGATGGCTGCTTGTTTCAACTCTTTTGATTTTTTCATGGTAGATTATTAGCATAATTTATATGAATAAAAAATGGTTAAATATATAGTTCTGAACAGCTTGAGACCAACAATGGGCTTGTCTCTTAGCTTTCGAAAGAAAGACCTTCACCAAAGTCATGTATAAAATCTATAGATATAGTATATAATTCTCCTTTTCTACCCACAAAGTCTAACCATCTAGAACTTCATGAATCTGTCATATCCTAATTTGGTACCACATGTTTGTTATTTCTTATAAATATTACGTGTCAGAAGAAAAATATTGATTTACTAATTCAATCTGAGCAACATAATTTATTTGCCGTCACACATCATTATAGTAGAATCATATTCACATTTTATTATTAAAACTTAAAAAGATTAGAATACCAACTTGATCCCTAACAAGAAATTAACCGTAGAAAGAGTTTTTAAAAAGGATCAAATTGTTGAATATTAAAATTAAGAGCCCTTCATATCTTAATGTTTCATTAGTGTAGAAATGTCAAAAATTTTATTTGTTTGGATATTTTCTCAAACACACCCAAAAGTTTGGTAATCTATGATGAAATTGACCCAAAGCTGCTGTTAAAATCATGAATTAGATGTAAAGTCACAAATGATGGCATTCATGATGTAGAAAGAGAGGATGAATATGTGGGCATGTCAACTTCTAGTGCACGAAAATTCAGACAAGTGTGGGTCAGTGCTCAGGATTATATATCCCATCCACACGTACCTGAAATATAGATAAACAAACCTTTCTCTCCCCCCATGTGACGAAAGAATCAAATAGAAAAAGAAGCCATGTTCCGTGACCGAGTTTACAAAATCTGATGTGCAATTGGTATTAAAAGGCGGCTATTTGGTCAATAAACTCTACCTTCTACTGCCCCCAGCTGTCGCTCTGGCTCTGTTCATCTCAACCTTTTTATATTTGAAGCCCCGTCAATCTGCTAGTTAATCATAAGCAAAATATGGAAGTGGTGATACCAAGTTCGCCGATTATGGATTTTAATTTCAACAGTGCTCGATCATCTCCTCAGTCGACTGCTCCTTCTACGCCTCGTCGATTTGGTGAATATTTCTTTAGCGCACCCACCAGTCCCACCCGGGTATCTGAGTTTTATCGCGAATTCGATCGATTCTCTTTGATGAACGATAGGGAAAGCAGTGGTTCCGCGGTTCCTTTTGATTGGGAAGTGAAACCAGGTACACCCAAGTCCCCATTTTCAACTGGAGATGATTTCGCTTTTGATTTTACTGAGGACTTGGAGAAAACGTTTCTCTCGGCTGAAGAACTCTTTGATGGGGGTAAAATCAAGCCATTAAAGCCACCGCCCGGGTTGATGGTTGACGACTATAACCAGAAAAGCCCGCTTTTATCGTCGCCAAGATCGCCATTTTCCCAAGGCAAAAAGATCATCCGTAACGCATTTTCACCAAGAAAGCAAAAGGATCGAAACCCTTTGGCAACTGCTGTTGAAATGAGTCGAAATGATAAAGAACATGGAAGAGGTAGAGAAAGGGTTCAAGATTTGTCGTTAAGGAATTCAAGCCGCCGAGCAACAAGATCGCTCTCTCCTTACAGAGTCTCAGACAAAGATTACCCATGGGAAGTTGATGATGAAGGACAAGAAGAGAGAAAACAGCAGCAACGTGAACCCACCACCACCAAGCAACCATCATTGAACTCAAAGCCATCCAGAAAATGGAGATTGAAAGATTTCCTGTTGTTCAGAAGCGCATCGGAAGGACGTGCAAGTGGTAAAGATCCACTCAGGAAGTATTATTCATCGAGCTTTTCCAAGAAACCAGAAGAGAACAAGAATTCAAGTTTGCGATCGAGGGAAAGCTCTGGTTCAGTTGGATCCAGAAGAAAAATATCGGCTCACGAGCTACATTACACAACCAACAAAGCAGCATCCGAGAACATGAAGAAGAAAACTTTCTTGCCATACAAACAAGGAATTTTGGGAAGACTATCCTTCAGTCCTCTTTCCAATGGGTTCGGAAAATAATCAGTCATCATATCTCATAATTAAGTTATTTCATTTTTTTCTTCTTGTTGTAAAGATTATCCACTTGGTTCTTCCCATAGAAATGTATAATTCGTAGTAAGAGGAACCATAATGATGAGTTGTCTGAAATAAATGAGAATTTGTTTGATGCATGCTACTCGTAGTGTTGAGACCTCGCCAGTAAAATCATGGTGTTCATAGAGATCTTATCTCCTACCTCTTTCTTTGGTATGATACGCTTAACCATGATTAGCCCAAACTTCCAAGAAACTATTATATCATTATCATATCAAATTGCAAATAATAAAATATGGGAAACCCTGAATTCCTAATCTCTTCTACTATATTATATATTTAAGTACAAATTACAAGTTTACTCTAGAACACATTTTTTAATTTGAAATTATACCTCACTTTTTTACTTTGATTTTATCTCTTAAGCATTTATCAAAATAAGATGTAAATTAAAATATATTATGTTTTCTTTGCTCACAAGAGATTAGAATTATCCACTAAATAAAATATAGTCGGCTAGATGTGTTACAAGTTATCAAGTTAGATGTCTTAATCGGTTAAATTAGATATATATATGTTTTTTTTTTTAATTCGTCAAATAGACTTAGAGAAATATGTTGAATTTGGAGAGAGAGTATAAAAAAATGCGTCTAATTAGGCGAGCTTTTGCTGACATGTCAAAAAAAGGGGCCCAGTTAGACGTGTTTTATTTGAAATTTTTAGAAAACGCCTTTAGTTAAGTACGCTTTCCTGACATGTCAGCAAAAATTTATCCAGTAAACTTGTCCAATTGAACTCATTTTCACACACTTTCTTCAAAATTGATATATTTTCCTAAATATTAAAAAGACCAATTAAAAAAAAAACTGGCATATATAATTAATAATGCCAACTCATTACATAGGCCTTTTTTCCCTAACATATGTCAATTCATAGTTAAACCTTTACCTTACTGAAAATAAAAAGGTTTAATTTTCCCTCTATCCCTATATTTTTTCAAATTTAATCTTTATACTTTTAAAATTTTAAAAATTACTATACGCGATAACTGGACACGTGTCAGTACAATCAAATAATAGAATCAGCCTCTCTACCTCTCGTCGTTAGGCCTCTCTTTGCTTGGACATTACCCCAAGCCAAGTCACCCAATCCTTTTTGAAGGAGACCTTATCCACTCACTCCCATGACAAGACAACCCGCTCATCAAGTAACCCGTTTTTTAGGTTTCAACACTTCTCAAGTATGAACACATTTCTAACGACAAGTGGACCCGATCAGAGAGTAACAACAATTTCATATTGCTTGAAATTACTATGCCTCCACTCCACGTACATCGTCAGCATGTTCATCATAACAATCTACCATGTCACACTATAGAACAAAATGATCTTTCCTATATATACCTTCTCACGGAAAAAGAAGAGATTGATCTTTTAAGCCCTTAACTTACCTTGAGCAATTTCTTTCTCTTCCATCAATCAACCTATCCTTATGTTTTTTTTTTTGGCTTTCCATCTCTTTAGGTGAATCAACTTTCTTAACATCACCACATACTCTTTCTTATCTCCTCCCTTATACACAATATCAATAAAATTTAATTCCTTTATTTTTAATTTCAAAATTTTAGTTTCAATTTAAAAATTAAAATCCAATTGATAATTTTATTAATTTGAATATTTGCTGTTAATTTACTTTAATTTTTATATCAAATTTTTAAATATTAAAATGTCAAATATTTGAATTTAATGAAAATTGATTAACAATGTTATCAATTGGTTTTTAATTTTCAAATCAAACAAGTATGTAAACTATATTAAATAAAAAAATAAGTAAAGAGGTTAAATTCAGAAGTTGAAAGAATATAAGGATGGAAGGTATAAAGGAAAAGAGAGGTGGGATGGGACCAGGAAGGAAACTAGGAAAGAAACAAAAAAGGGCAAAATAATTTATAGGGGGAATTACCCATGGCTTGCACGCCTCAGAAAAAGGCAGAAACAAACGATCTGTGTGTCGCCCTGGTTCAACATTGAGGACAGACAATTGCATGATAATGGGTCTGAGTTTTAGAGGGACGGTGAGAAGTGGGGTCCTAAAGATGATGCATACAATATGAAAGCATTAAGCAAGCTTGAATTTCATCACATTTGTCGGTCGATCCATGGGGGTGGCTGCCAATGGTTGTTCATTTAGATGGTACACAAATAGCAGCAGAACCGGCATCTATTTATTAGAGTTTGACTTGAGAGCTGTAGCTGCTGACAGCTGCGTGGGCCTAGAACCACTTGAGAATCTATTAGATTGATGGCCACCAAAAAATATATCAGAATTAATCCCCAAACACAAACCTACAATATTAGGATATTTTTTTTAATATATTAATATGATTACATGGCAGTTTATATTTTTAAATTTTTTGATAACGCACACATATCTTACATACAAATATTCGAACTCGAGATTCTTAAGATGAATAACATCTTCATTTTCACAAAAGCCACTCGTTGAGTTCACAATATTAAGATTTCTGTAAGCCTGAACACTGGTTTTGTGTATTGATATTAAACACTTCATTTTCCTTGCATCTTTGATTGGGCTTAATGATAAAAGATATAGACATGGACCTCAAAAGTTGAGTACACATATATGTACAGTCCTTCGGTTGTAATCCAAGAAAATTTATTCAACTCCAAAAGGAAAGAAACAAATATAAAGATGCCCTGTATATATGTACACATATATAGGACTGTGTTGAAGTCTGAGCAGTAATTTCACTTTCAAATATTTTCCCCTTTAGTCACTAAATTATGAGTAAATTTTTGTTTTGGTTACTTGACTAAAATTAAGTTACAGTTTGATCATTGAACTATTCAAAAATTTTCATTCAAGTCACTAAACTGTTAAAATTGATTATATATAATTTTTCTATTCACACTGTCTACACCAATAAAAAACTCTCTTTCCTCTTCTTCTCTACCAATAAAAAACAAATTTGGATGTAACGAATCTGCGAATTAAAATTCAAATAATTTTTTTTCTCAATCTCTGACACTGACTGTCATTGACTTGGATAAAATGTATTTTCTTCTACTTGTCAATGGGTACTAGTTGTTGAATTGTTACTTGGAGCTCACTGGTGGAACCCGTTTTTTTGGAAAGCAAGTTAACATCCCAATGACTTAAATAAATTTTTTGAATAGTTTAATGTCTTCAATGAAAACTTGCGAATAATTCAGTGACCAAAACAAAAACTTACTAATAATTTAGTTTACCTTTGACAAAATTTCCCCTTTATTTAAATAAAAAACCAAAAGGGAATTTCTAACATGGATGAAGATTATGCTACTACCTAACCCTACATTATTAATTCAATTAGTTTATATGCTTTTAGAGCAAGATATAAAAAGATTCCAATGAAATCAGGTGGTTGGCATAAGAACTTCTAGAGCTTACAAAATTAAGCATCTTTCAATAAGTATAGACTTCTTTTTCAACTTTTGATTCCTTTTGGTCTCTAAAAAGCAAAAGCTTTCCTTGTGATTTGCCATTTTCTAATATATATATATGTTGCCAACATTTTGACTTGGATGAATGCCTCATAATTAGCCCAACTTAAACATTATTAAGCAATCATTAAGAATAATAACAATTAATTTGAATAGGCTTGGGTCAGATTCTATCGAGCTCGCATTGTAATTGGTGTTCGCTGGGCAAGTACCTATATTTTACTGCGAAGCCACATGTGAAATCGCGCATGAGACCGCATAAACACGTGTTAAGTATCTTTATTCATAAATGGGGACTTAGCACCAAAAAACCCTTCTATAGAGAAAATGAATTTAAAATTTATTATTGATTTAGGGAATAATTAAAGAAAAATGAGCTTAAAATTTATTTTTGGTAAGTTTTTGCATATTGGACTTTCAACACAGCATGATTTCAGTATTCTAGCCATACAAGATTCTGCTTTGGACCCATAATTTACTGATTCGAAATGAATTGAAAGATCTAACTAAAATTATCTTATAAAGTTTTTTTAGTCAAAAGAAATTTTGAAGTTTGATTCTATAAAGCTTGTGAGATCTAATTGTCCTTAATCTTTTCTTAGTTATTTAGTATTTGCATGCGTTCTAGTTTAATAACATATATTTAGACTTGTTGAATAAAAGTCTCGTATTCAATTACTTAGAGTATTTGCCTTGTTAACTAGAAATTTAATCAATTGATTGATTCTAATACTTGTGACGAATTGCATAATTGTATATATCGTAGTTTATGATTATATAGTGTGGGCATGCAATCTAATTTAAATAAACTTTGAATGTGTGTCTGTTGATAAGAATTAAATCTATTTCGTTATTAATGCTATTGATAGATTAAATCCTAAGTGATCATTATAGGGTTGCTTGTCAATAAAAAAAAGTAATTAATGAAGATTGTCTTGATTATCAGGAGGTCAGAAGAGGTTAAATTGCTAGATGATCGTCGGCAACTATAATTAATTTATTAAAGAGCATTGAAAATAATATTTGTATCAATAATCAAACCCTTAAATCAAACAGAAATTTTGCTTTGACCAAAATTTCATCATATTGAATTTCTCTCACCTTTTAATCACTTGTTTATTAATTTTTTTTAATTTAGTTTTCAACTCTTAGTTTTAAATTTTTTTAAATTTGCTTAAAATAACCTTCTTTTTTATTTATTTTAATTTGTTTTATTTAAAGGAATAAAATTACTATCGATCCCTATGGATTCAACCTTGCTCACCATTAACTACAAAATTTCATTTATTTGATTAGATTTTTTTTGTAGATAATATTTAAATATTGAAAATACGACATGTTACATGCATAAAATAAAGTACATGGCTTGAAAATTAAATAACTTGAAAGTGAAATGAAATCTTCATATGTTGTCCTAATGGTTAGGGTTACTATTATGGTTACCTTCCTCTCTTTGTTTTGATGACCTATGATTCTATTTATGGAAAAATCATTAGCTTTAGATTAAATGAATATTTTGTTATTAGAAGCTTGTGCCACGACGCACACTTATTGTCAACTTGATTATCTTATCGAAAATTAAGCCCATGTGTCGTGATAAAATTGATTGTGTGTCACGATACACCATCTTCAATTGTCAACAATTTCCAATAATCACTTCAGTAATCTTTCTTACATGATAAACACCAAATAAATTAATAAATTAAAAGTTATTATAGAAGTGTCAAAAATTAATTGACAACATTTTAAAAACTAAACACTTAATTGAAAGACTCTAAGGTTAAATTATGCTTAAAATAATGCATTTGTGATCACATCCCAACTTCTTTCTTGTCCTCAGGTAAAACATCCAGAGGTGAAGTTAAGGGATTTGCAAGGGTTTTGGTTCCCTTAAAATGGAAAATTTTCATTTATGTCCTTAAATTTTTTAAAATTTTAAATTAGTAAAAGTAAAATTACACTTTGGTTCCCCCTAAAAATGATAAAATTTTAATTTAATCTTTTAAAAATTACACTTTGATTATCATAAAAATTACAATTTAATTTCGGCCCCCTAAAAAAAATTTCTGGATTCGCCCATGAAAACACCTAGTATGCAATGCATGTAAATTACACTCGTGGCATTTTGACAAGTATAGAATGTAGATATGAGAGTAAAAATCTATTAAATCCTTTAGACTTAATATGATTTTCATATCAATGAATAAATATTTTACGTCTTTATTAATGTTATATAATCATTAAATTTAAAATTTGTATTTGAATAATTACTATCTTTGAATATCTATTATGTATATACATTAATTGCGTTAAATTTTATTTTATATTTATAAATTATATAATATTTAAAAATACGTTTTCATAATTTGGGTTTACTCAAGTTTTTGATTAGATCTAACTCGGGCTTGAGTTTAAATCAATCTTTTGCTCAAGTTAATTTTATGCTTGAATTTTTTCGAAGTTGATTTTGGGCTTGAACTTTTCTTGAATTCAGATTTTCTTAAGTTTGAATTTTTTAGAATTTAGATCGTTATGGGCTAGCATCAACACGGATGGGCTTTTAAGCTTGAACCAGCTCTACTTACTTGCCCTTCTTTTCCCTCTTCTTTTTTTTTAGTGATTTTCTTTAAGGGTTTTCGGTCGGTCAACGTCTGTTAGTGATTTAATTCTTTTACTTCTTACTTATTAGGCTTAAGAGAACGTGAGTTCCGTAAACTATTGGTTTTATTTAAGTATTTAAATTATATTTTGGTTGAGTCAAGTACCTAAACTTTGATTTTGATACTTATCATTAGTGTCATAAAAAAATTTCAGCCAATAGGATTGTACCACATCATATCACCCATTAAAATAATTTAATATTAGTATTAAAGATAAATAAAAAAAACCCCTCCCCACCGATAATTTCTGTGATTGAAAGAAAGGCTTTGTTGAATAGTTTAGAGAGTAAATCCCCCGTGTTCTTCCACTTCTTTGATTTTCTAGCTGTTGAAGCTCTTTCATGATCTCTTTCACAATGTTTTAGAGAGTGGAATTTTGTTTCAGCTTTGTTGAATTCCTTGGTACCATTCGTCCAAACTACATTTGAAGCAATCAACACCTTTAATTATTCGTCCAAATTGATTTAAGATATGCATATCAGACCCTTCAATCTCATTTATAATTTTGCCCACGAACAGCTTCCCTCCGATAGATCCTATTGGTATGTGATTCAAGTTTGTTATTACAGTCTCTTTCATCATTTATTAAAAAAGTTGGTTCACATTGTGTGGCAACCCAACCCAAATGAATCAGCTACCACCCTGCCAATCACCATTATGGCTTTACTTAGATCATCAGACAATCCTATAAAAGACGAGGGAGGTATCAACCTAGACGGACAATCCTGTAAAAGGCTTTGAAATCTTCTCACAAAACTTACTACTACCTCCTAATCTCACCACTTCTCTACCCCCATCAACAGATAAAAAGAATTTAGTTTTTCTATTTTTCATATTTTAAAATTATTTTGTTAAATTTAAATTCATTACATCGTCTTTTTTTTAGTTACATTGTTTCCAAGTAAAAAAAAATTATTTTAAACTGTCACACTAATAAATTTAAAAAATAATAATAATTTAACTGTGTCAACAATTAAACTTAAATTTTTAAATTTAAAAAATAAAATATTTAATTTCTAGAAATAAAAGTATAGGTACTGAATCCCAAATTTGTGAAGAGTACAGGATCTATGACATATTTTAACCTAAATTTAAATATGTAAAATTTAAATTTATTTCACATCAAAACCAACTTTTAGAAGAAAAAAAGCTGTATTTTCTTTAGCTTTTTTTCCTATTGGATCCGGTTTGATTACTAGTATAATAATGTGAAAAAATATTATTTATTACATATGCATTATAATAATTAAATATAATTTTTGTAAAAAAAATAAAAGTTGTTAAAAATAAGTAAATTTTTTTCCTACTCTTTACTGAAATAACTCATAGAACCATTGAATATTAATTTATTGTTTGTCTATATACTAAAAAATAATCCTTAAATTGGTTTGTCATGGGAAATAGTATTTAACTTTAACCAACAAGAATACTCAGTGGGGCAGAGCTATGGGTTCGTAGGGACTTTGAAAATTAAAAAATTTTTATTTAAATTTTTTATAATTTATAAAATTTTAAATTAATAACGATAAAATTATATTTTATTTTTTAAAAATAATAAAAATTTAATTTAATCATTCAAAAATTATAAAATATAAATTATTAAAATAATAAAATTATATTACAATTTAATTTCGATTCCTAAACGCCATTGAAAATACTCATCATAACCTTGTAATTATTGAATATATAGCTTTTTTTCACTTATTATTGAGGTCAATAACTTTTCACTTCCATTATGTGACATTATTTTGAAAATATTAGAAGTTTGTAGTCTCCCTTTCTCACCTCAAAGATTCCAAGGACAATCAAACAAAGTGACTACTTAACCACCTGCCCCTCTCCCTCCTTTTATTTCCCAATCTCCATAGCCCCCCCAAAATAGTATCCCTCAAGCTTCTTGAATTGGGTAAATTTAATAAAGTCCAATCATGGCACCACCACTCCAGTCTAGTCCATATTTCCCAATGGACAATCCAACCATACTGTCTTTACTCCACCCTACTCCCGGAGAGAAGCACAAAAAGTCCAGCAATGGTGGCGGTCTCCTGCGTATGTTTAAGCTTTTCCCTATGCTAACCTCAGGTTGCAAGATGGGAAAACCCCGCCGGAAACCGTTGTTGAACCATACTGCTGCAACATGTACAATTTTTGGGTATCGTAAAGGCCGAGTTTTCTTAGCAATACAAGCTGATCCCAATTGTGTGCCAATGTTTGTGATCGAGCTACCCATGCTCACCAGCGTACTGCAAAAGGAAATGGCATCTGACATGGTCAGAATAGCACTAGAGAGTGAGACCAAGACTCATAAGAAGAAACTGTTGGAGGAGTTTGTGTGGGCAGTGTACTGTAATGGAAGAAAGATGGGTTACTCAATCAGGAAGAAACATTTGTGTGACGATGAGCTTCATGTTACGCAGCTGTTGCGAGGGGTGTCAACCGGTGCAGGCGTCCTTCCAACCCTAAATCACAAGGAAAGTAGCGATGGAGAATTAACCTACATGAGAGCCAGATTTGAGAGGGTGGTGGGTTCAAAGGACTCTGAAGCTCTACACATGATTAACCCAGATGGAGCACCTGGTCCTGAACTAAGTATTTTCTTTCTAAGATCTTATTAGAAAGCTTCAAATTTTACTTACCATCAAACTACTTTCATTTATTGTAAGATCATTACATGTTTACGTATTGTGATTCAAGCTACCCCATCATACTGCATTAGTTGGTCTGTCACTTTGCTGTTGTCGAAAGCCAATATCATCTCCTGTTTCCCTTGAGTTTAACTTTTGAATCCCGACAAACTAGGTATCCTTTGTCTCAAAAATAGACAATCACATCACTTAGAAAAAAACTTCTAGTTAATGATAGGGGAATCATCCAATAATAAACAAATATGTGTAGCTTCATCTTGTTAACTGGAACATCACACAAGTTGAGAAGAATCCGGGAAAAGATGCTTGTCTTTTTGCCACTACCATTTTTCCACACAACCAATCAAGATATAGTTTAATGGGTTTATGTATTCACTTAATCACAGGAGTTTGATGAGATGATAAGGATCTCTCTTATCTTAATTAGTGGTCGAGATTTGATCTTTATCTTGAATATGGAACAATTTTAAAACTTGCAGCCAGCATCCACCTCTTAACGGGTCCAACTATATTATTCTCGTAGTTTTATTTAGTAAATTTTTTTTGTAGAAAAAGCAAATATTTTGGCTACGTAAAAAGTAATACCAACATGAATATAATTAAAAAAATAACATAAATGAGTTTCTAGAAAACGAAAAATAAAGCTTATTAGGCTGCATTTGATTTTAGTAAACAAATATTATTTTCGTTTTCATATTTTTAAAAAATGGAAAACATTCAAGAAAATATGTTTAGTTGAAAATTTATTAAAATGAAAATAAAAACATGTAAAAATTAGAAAATAATAAAAAGCTATTTTCATTATTACACTAAAGCTGCTTTTTTAAAGTGAAAACGAAGAAAATAAAAGTTTTTGACTTTAGATTAATCGACTCTGATTCAAACCCATATAAATGCTAAAAAAAATTAATAGTTTTTAATATTAAATCCGGTACCCTGATTCAAGTCCATATAAATGTATTTTTTTATTTTATTAATGTCAGAGAAAAATAATTACCAAACATGTTTTCATATTTTTATTATTAAAAATAATTTATTTATTTTATTTATCAAATATATTTTTGAATAAAAGAATAACAAATAATCTAGTTGTTGTTAGCTGGTATTTTTAAGCCAAAACTATTTAGTGCTGCTGTTTCTGAAGTTGAGCCATCTAATATACATCAGGCTATGAGTGAGTCAGCTTGGCAAGCTGCAGTGCATGATGAGCTTAGAGCTTTGTACAAGAATAACTCCTGGACACTTGTGGTTCCACCTGTTGATAGGATTCTTGTTGGTTGTGAGTGGATTTTTAAGTTGAAGAGGAATTCTGATGGAACTGTAGCCAGACACAAGGCCAGACTTGTAGCTCAGGGATATTCTCAAGCTGCTGGAGTAGATTATCATGAGACTTTTAGCCCGGTGGTTAAAGCCAATACAGTCAGAACTATGATTGGGTTGGCAGTATCTCAACGGTGGAAGCTTAGGCAAGTTGATGTCAACAATGCCTTTTTGAATGGGGATCTGGTTGAGGAGGTATACATGAGGCAACCTCCTGGTTTGGAGGTGTGCAACAAGGATGGGGTCGTCTTAGCATGCAAGTTGAACAAGGCTCTATATGGTCTTAAGCAAGCTCCAAGGGCTTGGTTCATCAAGCTAAAAGAATTTCTGATGCAAGATCAATTGTTTCGAGCCTCACAAGCTGATCCTTCCTTATTCTTTAAAACAACTCCTGATGTGTGTGTGTTTATTCTGGTGTATGTTGATGATATAATAGTTACTGGTAGTTCAGATGTGGCTATTGATCAGCTGGTTAAATGTTTGCATAATCGGTTTTCATTGAAGGATTTAGGTGAGCTTAATTTCTTTCTAAGACTGGAGGTCACTCGAAAGGGGGATTGTGTGCATATGTCACAGACCAAGTATGCTAGAGAATTATTGGAGAAGGAAAAAATGACAGATGCTAATTCTGTTCCAACACCCAAGATGAGCTCACCCATATTGACTTCTTTAGTTGGTACTGTTCTTGATGATGTTAAGTTGTATAGACAGGTGGCTGGCAGTCTGCAATATTTGTGTCTAACCAGGCCTGATATTACCTTTTCTGTAAACAAGGTAAGTCAGTATATGCATAAACCACATGACTATCATTGGAGTGCAGCTAAGCGTATTCTTCGATATGTTAAAGGGACCTTGGATTATGGAGTAGTGTTTCAGCCTTCTAAGGTCACATTAACTGGTTTTTCTGATGCTGATTGGGCTAGCTGTCTTGAAGATCACAAGTCTACTTCTGGATTTTGTGTTTATCTTGGGGATAATTTGGTCAGCTGGACATTCAAGAAGCAGAGTGTTGTTTCTCGTTCTACCACAGAAGCTGAGTATCGAAGCCTTGCTAATGTGGTGTCTGAGGTGACTTGGTTCACATCTTTGTTAAGTGAAGTAGGTATTCAGTCATCAGGTATACCTGTTGTTTGGTGTGATAACTTGAGTACTGTCTCCTTGGCTGCAAATCCGGTGTTACATGGTCGTGTAAAACATGTGCAGTTGGATTTACATTTTGTTCGTGATAAGGTGTTAAGTGGTCTTCTATAGGTTAATCATGTTCCTGGACGAGAGCAAGTTGCTGACATCTTTACCAAGCCATTGACTGTTGGTAGTTTACTCATTGTCGTGACAAGCTTAATGTAATTTCTTTAGTTCAATTTTTGGGATAAGTAGGGGGAATATCAGTTAATATTAGTTAGTTTCTTGTTAGTTACTAACTAATGTTAGTTAAAGTTGTTGTTAGCTGCTAAAGACTTCTATAAGTAGTTGTGTAGTCTGTGCAGGTGGTAGTATGAAAATATAATCAAGATTGTTTTGTATTCTGTTGTACTTTCTGATAAACATTTTTTTAGATAATTACATTTATTTTTTTTAAAATTTCATTTATAATTTATTTATTTTATTATTTTTCACATGTAATTATCTTATTGGATTATTTAAGTAATATATTAATTTAATTGTATTTTATAATATCATTGATTGGATTCAATATTGTATAAAGTTCAACATAAATCTTTATATATTTTCATCTTAATTAATTGCAATTTATAATAGCTTTAGTTAAATATTTTTTTGGTGTTTTTATGGTAAAATCGAGTGTTTTAAATAAAATGAAAAATGTGTGTGATTCTGTCTGACGAGGAAGACCATTTAATTATATATTCAACATCAAAATATTACAAATTTGTATTTGAGCGTAGTTGTCGCAACATGTCTTCTCTCATCGATAATTATATCTATATGTTGAATTATCTAGATAGGTTTCAATGTCTTCATAAAAAAATTCACGAAAAATATAAATAATGCAATTAAAATAATATAAAAGTAATATAAATAATGCAATTTTAATCTTAACTCCAAATCTCGAACCCTAAACATTAAACTCGAACCCTAATCCCTAATTTCAAATCTAAACCTTAAACTCAAAATCCAAAACCTTAAATTTTAAACTCTAAATTTAAGATTTAGGGTTTAGGGTTTAGAATTTGAGTTCAGGTTTAAGGTTTTCAATTCGAATTTGGATTTAAAGTAAAACAATTATCAATATTATGTATCAATGACATGAAAAAAAAAAGATATAGGATGACATAAAATCATGTTTCATGCAATCCTTTTTTCTTTATTTTCATATGCATTCCTACACAGAAACTCAGGCCATTGCCTCCAATATTTTCTCACCTTGCCTTCCATATATGGGCATATTTATTATTGACATATTTCACAGCCCATCCCTCTCGTCATTTTAACTTTTGGATAAGCCACACTCGTCATTCAATTATTGTTATCTTTTTTGTCATCTAATTATTAAAATTTTTAATTTGGTCATTTAATTATTGTCTCTTTTTCCCTTTTTTTTTTCACTAAATTATCAATTTCTTTAATTGGTCACTCAATTAATTGAGGTTAATTTTTTGTCCATTTCTGTTCAGTATCATTAAATCTCTAATGGGAGGGTGATTTGATAATTAAAAATTCGTATAATCAAAAATTTAGTTCTCAATCATTACATATTATATCAATTTAATATCAAAATCTACTTTCCTCTTCCGCTTCCCCTACTACCACTACGGGGTGTGGAAAAGGACCTAATCTCAACTTTGCAAAGCACATGTCGGTATATTTCATTTAACATGTTACATTAAAAAAATACAACGGCCAGGAGCAACCCCATGCTTTGTGCTACCTCTGGTTGCTCTTTGTGGACGTACAACCAGTCGAACAAGGTGAATTATCCCGAGAAAATGATCCCAGTAAGGAGTTGCTGCTTTACCCTTTGTATGGCATTGTGAAAGATGTTCACGTTATGTAATGTTGTAAAAATCAAAGTATTTCTGGACGAACGAATATCAATTTTATTGAATTTAATCAATGAAATTAAAATTACAATAAGTTTTCTATTATATACAAGCTAAGCTGCTAATTAATCAGCTAACTAAATCTATAACTAACTAACTAGTTTTACAACTGCCAAACTAAAATAGTTTACTAGTTTCTAACACTCCCCCTCAAGTTGGAGGGTGAAAAACATCCTTTACCCCTAACTTGGAAACTAAGTAATCATGCTGCTGCAAACCAAGAGCCTTTGTAAATATATCCGCCAATTGTTCTGCTGAAGCTATGTACTCTGGTTTGATAAGCCCTTCTTGCAACTTTTCTCTAACAAAATGACAATTAATTTCAATGTGCTTGGTGAGCTCATGGAAAACTGGGTTTGCTGCAATTTGCAATGCTGCTTTACTGTCACACTAAAGCTTTACTGGCTGTTTTCTGTCAAAACCATGCTCAGACAGCAAACCATTCAACCAAACTATCTCAGTAGTGGTCACTACCATACATCTATATTCTGCCTCTGCAGATGACCTTGCAATGGTGTTCTGCTTTTTTGATTTCCATGAGACTAGTGAATTCCCAAGCTTGATACAAAATCCAGACACTGATTTCCTTGTCATTGGACAAGTTCCCCAATCATAATCACAAAATGCTACAAGATCACAGCTACTGTTAGCATCTAATAGAATACCCTATCTTGGATTTCTTTTAATGTACCTCACAACTCTTAATGTTGCATTTAAGTGACTCTTCTTGGGCTGTTGCATGAATTGGCTCAAGTAATGGACAGTGTAAGTTATGTCTGGTCTTGTATGTGTGAGATATATTAATCTCCCAATAACCCTCTGAAAAACAGTTTTGTCAACAAGCAATTCATCATTTTCAAGCTGCTAATTTTCATCATACTCCAAGGTAGTAAGTTTAGAATTTTGTTCAAGTGGGGTCATAGTTGCTTTTGCTCCCCTTATCCCTGATTCTTCAATTAACTCCAGGGCATACTTTCTCTGATTAACCAAAATTCCTTCTTTTGATCTTAGGATTTCAAGTACTGGGAAAAATTTCAATAGCCCTAAGCCTTTCATCCTAAAATTCTGATGCAGCAACTCTTTTAAATCTCTAATCATTCCCTCATCATTACCAGTAATTATCAAATCATCTACATAAATGAGCATAACCACCAATTTGCTGCCTTTCCTTTTAGTGAACAGAGAATAGTCATATTTGCTCTGAATATAACCAACATTTAAAAATGCTTCTGTTAATTTTAGGTTCCATTGCTTGGACGTCTGTTTTAGGCCATAAAGAGATTTTTGCAGTCGACACAACTTATGCTCCTTTTGATTGCAAAAACCAGCAGGCAATTCCATATAGACCTCTTCCAATAGATCTCATTGTAAAAAAATCATTATAGAGATCAAGTTGGAAAATGGGCCAATTGAAGATAGTAGCCAAGGCTTACAAGGTTCTGATAGTAACCAGTTTCACTACAGGGGAAAAAGTGTCCACATAATCCACCCATTCTTGTTGGTTATACCTCTTGGTTACTAAACGAGCCTTGAACCTCTCAACATCACCCGAGGCTTTATATTTGACTCTATAAACCCATTTGCAGCCAATAAGAAATTTTCCTAGAGGTAAGGTAACCACAGACCAAGTTTATTAGATTCAAGAGCTTGGATTTCTTCATTCATGGCCTGGATCTAATGAAGTTATTTAATAGCTTCTTAGTATGTGGTAGGTTCAAAAGGCTGTGAAGTATTGAAAAGAAAGAGTTGTGTATGTGTTGGCAAATGGGAATAGGAAACAAAATCTGAAATAGAATAAGGTACAAAAGATTGTGAATTACAAACAAAGTCATTTAGCCACTGTGGTCGTTTAATGACTCTAGAGGACCTCCTAACAGGAACAGGAGTCACTGGACAAGATGAGTGTGATGACTGCTCAAGAATGTTCATGGATGGCAAAGTTGAACTAGGGGCAGTTAGTGATGCTGGAGAAAAAGATTCAGAAGAATCAATAGGTGTAGTAGAAGATGAAGAATGAAACAAGGGTGAAAAGTCATTTGAAGAAACTAATGATGAAGGTATAGAAGGCAACAAGAAATCAGAATCAGAAATTTGTATATTAGAAGAAGGAAAGAAAGGTGAATGGTTTTTAACAGGAAATTGAAAAGGGAAAACAAATTCAAAAAATTTCACATCCCTATTGACAAAGAATTTATGAGTTTCTAAATTGAACAAAATATAACCCTTTTGGGTACTTGAATATCCTATGAAAACTGATGGTGTGGCCCTAGAAGCAAATTTGTCAGAACATGAGAAACAGTGGCATAGCACAAATAACCAAATATTTTTAGGTAAGATATATCTGGTTGCCTATTGTATAAACATTCAAAAGGTGTTTTCCAGTCAAGAACTGAAGATGGAATTCTATTGATTATATAACATCCTGTAAGAATACATTCCCCCTAGAATTCGATAAGAACAACAGATTGAAATCTCAAGGCTCTAGCAACCTCTAACACATGCCTATGTTTTTGTTCAGCTATGCCATTCTATTGTGAGGTATGGATAGAAGATCTCTGGTGTATAATTCCAAGGGAAAAGAAGAAAGAAGAACATTCTGAGTTAAAAAATTCAGAACCATTATCACTTCGAAATATTTTTGGACTGGTTGAGAATTGGGTTTTCATGTAGGTGACAAACTGTTTAATGTAGAGTACAGTATCACTTTTGAGTTTTAGAAGAAATATCCATGTCATTCTAGAACAGTCATCAACTAGAGTAAGAAAGAACTTATAACCATTATGAGTTGAGACTCTATAAGGTCCCCAAAGATCCATTTGTATTAATTCAAAAGGTTTTTTAGCTCTGAAATTACTTAAAGAAAAAGGTAATCTGGTTTGTGTGGCAAGAGGGCAAACAGTACACTGATGAACAGTTTCAGAATTAAGTTTATCAATGACACACACAGGAAGTTTATGCATAGCAGTAATAGAAGCATGTCTTAAACGAGCATGCTGCAACAAACTCTTATTAGATAATTTTAAAGGTGCAGAATCAATAATAGCAACATTCTCAGCATGACTACTACTAGAAGCAGAAAAGTTATTACATTGAGTGACAAAAGACAAACCAGTGACTCCTTCTGGTGACTCAAAATAGTAAAGGCCTTTGACTTGTTTACCAATCCCCATGATCTTGCCAGTAAAGTGACCTGCAAGATACACAAGTCAGGGTAAAAGGAAACAACACAGTTCAAATCCTTAGCAAGTCTAGACACTGAGATGAGATTATATGAGAACTTAGGAACAAACAGAACTTTAGTGAGCATGAGGGTAGGGGTCAAATTGTAAGAACTAGTGTGTGTAACCATTTCTGTTTTTCCATTGGGCAGATGAACAAAGTGAGGACTAGAACATAAACTAGGAAAAAACAAACTCTCAAAATCAGATAAAATATGGTCAGTGGCACCCGTATCCAGAATCCATTTCAAAAAAGTCATTGGCAGGTAACTTACCAGTAACTGTTCCTGCTAGATTCATAGAGGAACCCGAAGGAGCCTTGTTCAGCAGACTTAAAATCTGATTATACTGCTCATTTGTGAATATAGGAACATTTGCAGAAGTTGGTGAAGAAGATTCTGAATTAACACTTTCATCAAGCTCAGTGTTACTTGCCACAGCAGGTTGAGGAGTCTTCTTCTTATTAAACTTGAAATCAGACGAAAATCCTATCAAACGATAGCAATTGTCTCGCCTGTGTCCCTTGATCTTGCAGTAGTCATGTACCCCAGTGAATCTCTTTCTGTCACCCCCTCGAGTAGTATTTGAGTACATTGCAGAAACTTCAACAACCGAAACTCCAGAGAGATGAGCCCGTTGTGTCTCTTCTTGTATAAGCATAGAATAAGCTTGATTCACTGTTGGCAGAGGCTGCATCAACAAAATTTGACTTCAAATGGCTGAATAAGTTTCATTAAGTCCCATAAGAAATTGGAACAACTGTTACTGAACCAGATGCTTGTGATTCTGTTGAGCAACTTTACATTCACAGAAAGTAAATGGAACTAAAGCTCGATACTCATCCCATAACAATTTCAAACGAGTAAAGTAAACCGAGATAGAAGAATCCCCTTGTGAGTGCAACGCAATCAATCGGTGAAGGAAATAAACCCTAGACCCATCGATCTTGTCAAACCTTTCTTTCAAATCTGTCCACACCATTTTCGCACTTGAAGCAAATACAATCCCGACTAATAAATATTGACTGACGATGTTTAAAATCCACGAGAGAACAATCGCATCGCATTGCATCTCTCCTATTGAGAATGCAATGATTCATCAAACTGCTCTTTGCTGCAATCTCCGTCTATGAAACCCAGCTTACTCTTCGCCAGAAGCGCGATTCGCATCGAACGGCTCCAAATACTGTAATTCTTTAGGCCAACGAGTTGATGCGACACCAGATAAACTCCATGCGTGTCTGATGGGTACAGGAACAAAGGATGGTTGAAATCCACCGGACCTTCCATTCAAGCAATAATTTTGGTAAAATCTCAGTAGAAATACGATGAGAGAAACTTCAGGAAAAAAACTACCCTAATTGATCTGTTACAATTGAGGGAAAACAGGCTAGATTTAGCCCAAACAAACACTCACAAATCTCACAGAAACGACCTTCAAAAACTCTGATCCAAGAAAATCAAGAAAATCAAGAAAGCTCTGATGCCATGTAAAAATCAGAGTATTTCTGGAAGAAAGAATATCAATTTTATTGAATTTAATCAATGAAATTAAAATTGCAATAAGTTTTCTATTATATTCAAGCTAAGCTGATAACTAATTAGCTAACTAAATCTGTAACTAACTAACTAGTTTTACAACTGCCAAACTAAAATAGTTAACTAATTTCTAACAAATGTAAGGCCTCAACACTAAGGAATTGGTACAGTTAACATGTAAATTGGAGCTGGTAGGCACAGATTTTAAATGGGGCACTTGCATGCCTCCATTGAAATCCTATTTTTCGTGGTGGGGGTTTGATGTTGGAACTGAAGAAGTAGCCATTGGTTGCGGAGAATATATCCGACCGTCAACACAAGAAGAGCATTTTCTTTCAATCCAACCTTTACTCTCATACTCACCCTCCCCAATGAATCTCCTCCCAATGCACAGTCGTGCCGTGGTGTCTGCCACTATGCCTAAGATTAAGATCACCAAAAGTACGGCTATAACTGGACCAAAAGAAGCATGGCTACTGCTAGAGTTGTATGGCGGCTGCGTTTCACTCACTGGTGGTGGTGGTTGCTGGACTAATGGCATTGCCATTTTGGAACTTACCCAAAACTCTACAGCTTTTTCTCCTTCTCCATGCTTTAAGTCTTGAAATGGTTATAATTTGTAAAAGGTTCATATTGTTGGAAAGTGTAGTCTAGAAAGGATTTAGTTGAGAGTTTGATAGAGGATGAGAATAGAGCACTGCAACCAAAATTTTCCCCCTTTTATTCTAGGCAATAGGGCAAAGCCAAAGGTAGAAAAAGGTGCCCACGGAACTCCATCAGGGCTGTGGAGACTAAGAAACAGAGACGATGAATTGAGAGATTATTCTAAGAAATAAAATAGTATCTAATTTCCTTTTTCCGTAAAATAAATGGGTTTTTAATTTTATAAAAAATTGATATAAAAATAAAATACAACTTTAATTGAAGTGATTAAAATTAAGATGATTAAAATCATAAAATATCGAGTTCAATTTTCTTGGAATTTCCTCAATCGCACGATTAGAGTTGAACGACCGTGCAATACCTACCTCGGAGTTCACGTCGATGCTGACCACTGACTCACTCACAGTATAAAAGATATATTTTATGGCTAATTGCTAAAAAAGGCCTTTAATATATTATACATTGATTACATAAGCCCTTATACTATTTTTTATATTTAAATAAATCCCTAATCTATCTTTTTTTTACTCATGAAAGCTCTTCATTTTCATATTAAAATAAAAATATTTTGAGTTTATAAACTAATTTGTATTTAATGCTGCTAATTTGATGAGAATAGATTATTAAATAGAAAATAACATAATAGTTTTTGAAAGTAAAATGAAATAATATTTTTAAAATTTCTTGAAAATTTCAATAAATTAATATAATTACTCTTTTAAATTTTGAAAATTCCTAAAATTTCTTATATTCATAACACGCTTAATTAATTTTTAAAAAAAATTCGACATACTCTTTAAATTTTACGTTGATGTTAAAGTAGTATATAATTTCCATTAGAAAATCAAAAAATAATATAAAAACTTTAAAATCTAAATAGTTATATTTTAGTAATAAAATCAATACCTTGACCCAACCCGATCCGACCCAACTCAAGATCCGCGTGTTTTTAAAAATTAGGCTATTTACTCTTTTGATCCTTTCGTATTATTTGATTGTTTCAATTTCATCCTTAATGCCATTTTTAATTTATTTTAAATTTGCCCAGTAATTTTAACAGCTTTACAAATTGGTCCTTTGACTCTAGAATGCATAAGAAGCTGCCATGTGTCCCATTTTTTGGGTTTATTACGCATAAAGCCCCTGTTTTGTTTAAAAATTACATTTTAACCACCGAACTTCTCAAAAATCACATTTTGACACTCAAACTTCTCAAAAATTATATTTTGACCCCTAAACTTTTCCAAAATTACATTTTAACCCTCAAATTTTTCCAAAATTACATTTTTACCCTAAACTTTTCCAAAATTACATTTTTACCCTCGAACATTCAAAAATTACCATTTTTGACCCCCAAATATCTAAAAGTTACCATTTTTCCCCTAAGCACCCAAAAATTACTATTTTGACCCCAAACATCCAAAAATTACCATTTTGACCCTAAACTTTTCCAAAATTACCATTTTACCCTCGAGCATCCAAAAATCATCGCTTTGCCCTCAAATTTCCAAAAGTCACATTTTCGACCTTAAATTTTCCAAAAGTTCGATTTTAATCCCAATTTTTCAAAAATTTCAATCTTGATCCCCAAATTCCTCGAAAATTACGTTTTCATCTCGAATTCTCTAAAACTCCGTTTTTAACCCCGTTTGTTTTGTTTTTCTCTTTTTCTTCAACGTTCATATATAGAATTCAATTATTATTCTTTCATATTTTGTATTCTATTAATTTTTATGCTTAAATTTTATGTATTTTTTATCTGCTTAATTATTTTTTTTATGTTATTTAATTTTTGCTATAAACTACCCATTCATATTTAACTTACAAATTCATTTTCAAAATTATTTTTACATATGAATAAACCTTTAAAACCGAGGCAATATCCTTTTTGTGCAAAAATCTCGGAAAATCATGCTCTAACGTGCTGGGTTTGATTTTTCGTATAATCTACACGAATCAATATCCTCTTCCAAACTTTTCAAATGCCTTTTAATTTCGAGATTCCGAGAACGTCGTGCCCTAACGCGTTGGACACGACTTTAATTCTCCAAGAAAGTCGAAACAAACGGGCATTTTTCTTTAAATCTAATTTTTGAAAATCACATGAAATAAGTTATGTATCCGAGGATCGTATCTTAAACTTGATTCAAAATTTCGAGTTCTCAAAATGTACAAATAATTTAAAATGAGAATGAGGCAATATCCTTTCGTGTGAAGACTTCGAAAAACCATAACCGAATGTGCTGGATGTGATTTTCGTATAATTCGCGCGATCGAATATCCCTTTAAAAATCTTTCAAAATGTCCTTTAATTTCAAAAGTCCGAGAATGTAGTGCCCTAATGTGTTGGACACGGCCTCAATTCTCTGAGAAATTCGAAACACACAGTCAATTTTTCCCAAATATGATTTTTGAAAATCATGCGATTTCTGAGAATAAAGATCGTATTTTAAGTTTTATTCGAGTTTTCAAACTTTTAACAAATCAAGACCCGAGAATAATCAATGTGGTACCAATTTTTGGGCGTGTGAGGGTGTTAATCCTTCCTCACACGTAACCGACTTCCGAACCCATTTTCTGGATTTTCAAAGACCAAAATATCTTTCAAAACGGATTTTAAAACGTTTTGTGGTGATCCAATCACACCAAGTAAAAAATGATTGGTGGTGACTCCCAATTTTCAATTTAAAAATATTTTTCGAGACTTGTTTGTTTTCTCAAAAATAAACGTTTCGACAATAGTAACCAAATATAGAGACTTTACTACGCGGTCTGTTACATGGACTGTGTTCGGCAATAGTTTCAATTAATTTGTTTCGAGAACAGGAAGCAAAAAGTCCAACCACACGGTTGTGCGGTGGTTTCACGGCGTTGTTACAAAGTTCATATAAGAGAATGTTGGAATTATCAATGAGAATACATTCCTCAGTTTCAACCCTCGATTTCAACTTTAGCATACACTCGAGTCAGTTGGTTGAACGTGGAGACCTCGACACAACATTCTATGAGTGCTTTTGATTTCAACTTCAAAATGTCGATGTTCTATGCTGGAAACACTTATATGGGTATGCCATCAAGTTACATGGGTGGGCAATTCGTAAGTAATATTGGTTTTAACATAGGGTTGGCGAGAACGTGTTAGGAAATGTGGTCATATTGTAGTAAACATGTAACTATTTCTATTTATTTGAACGATGAATAAATAAATAAAGTTACTTTCACATTTTACTATTGTGTCTTTTGTATTTCTGTCTTTCATATTTTAGATTAATAGCGAAATTGAAAAAGTTTTAGGTGGTAAAGGTGCAAATCACAATAATGACATGTTACTTGGAAAGAAACTTCGGACATCACGTTAAAAAGTTCCACTTCGTTTACTAGAATGGTAAAAAAAACTAATATTTCTTAGAGTTAATTTATCATTGAGATAAAAAGAGCTTTTAAAAAGTTAGTTAGTATTTATTATTGCTGTAAAAAAGTGATTTAAAAAATATAAAATGTTAATTTTAGACACAATGTTATAAAATAGAAATGTTAATAGGGATAAAAAAACAAAAGCCAAAAGCTATAAATTTTAGCTTGAGTTAAAATTTCAGTTCAAAATCAAGGATTGGTTCTTATTTATCAAATTTTATGATTTGAAATCAAAATTTAAGTTGTGTTTTTCGACCTCAATGATAAACAGAATTTTAGAGTGGCATTTCAATACTAGTAATTGCAATTATGAGTTTAGTCAAACTAAAGAAGCACAAGCAATGGAAGAGAGTCTTAAGGTCTTTTTGGATGGGCGTTTATTTTCAGTGTGGTGCGTTTAATTTTCTATTTATTTCACGTTACAATATCTAATCTCACCACCACCATTGTGTTGAACAAACCATCTAACAAGTTCCCGTCCTAAACAAAATTTTGCCTAATGAACAATATGATTGTTAACAAATTCATGGATTGCAACTAACACTTACAGGGTCATCATAATCCAAATGTGATGAAATTTATACAATGTTTAACTATTAATAGCTATATTTAAAAAAATTATATATTAATAGCTAAATTTACTATCATATCAATTTTAAAATCGTCACATTATCTTTCGTCATAAAATTAGCAATAATTAAAGAATTGAACAAAACAAGACAAATGTAATTAGTTGGGTGATAATTTTGAAAGTTTTAATAGTTAGGTGATAAAAAAAACTTATGAATAGTTTATCCTTATTTTTTTGTCATATCATGTTTGAGGTAAAAGTAACATAAAAGCCTATGTACTAGGAATCAAATTGCATTTTGGTCTCTATGCTAAAAGTGAGCAAATTGGTCATTGTACACTAGATCAAAGAGAAATTGATCCTTTTGTTAAAAAATCCATTCATTTCTACAGTTAAAAATTGGTTCTTGTACGTCAATATAAGATACACATAGCATACCACGTGTCATTGTCTAGTAATTTTTTCAGCTACTCCAGTTTTAACAGTAGAAAGAGATGAAAATTTTAACAGAAAGGATCAAATTGCTCATTTTTTTATTAGAGAGGACAAAATGCAGTCTAACTCTTAATACAGATACTTTTACCCAAGTTTTATTAACAGAAATAATTAGCATCCTGCTCAACTGTCTGTGTTTGTTTAGTTTTGAATAACATAAGGACACAATTGCCTCAGAGGGACTAAATTGTATTTATGAAAAAAATAGTTAACACCATCTTGAAATGTCATACTTTGCAAACTTTTAAACTCGTAATGGGTGAGAATGAAATTGAATTTAGCCTATTGTACAGCATAGTCCAGAGTCCAAAACATCATTGGAGCTGAAGGCAATAACCTGCCAACCGAGGATCCAATTGATATAATCTTGCTAGGCCCGCCAGAATAAAGAGTGGCTCCTCCTAAATCCATACAACACATCTCAAGCTGTCAACTTTACTGTATTGGTAGTCTTGTGGGCTGTAAAAGCTCCACCGTGAGACCAGAGAAAACTGGTGATCCATCCTTACATCATGCCCAAACTGCTATTCAACTTGTTAATGATGGAGGCTGAATGTATATGACACTGTTTAATGAATAAAACTGCAGATTCTTTCATCTGAATCTTGCCGGCAGATTCTTTCATCTGAATCTTGCCGTCATCTGCTGCATGCTCTGCTCCTTCATTTGTTTCTAAAATGGTTTGATTTAGATCATATAATGCGATTTTCATCAAAAACTACATTCATCATCAGTACTTTTTATAATTTGTTTAGATATCAACTATATTCGAATTTACCAATAATTGTTGAGTGTAATAAAAAGATATATTGCACTCTTAAAAAAAATCACATTTCCAAATTTTAGAAACGATATTATTGAAAGGGACAGACACAAACTTTTATCAAAACTACATAAAACATTTATCAAAACGACGTGTTTTGTCTTTTCTTATTTTAATTTTCGGATAATTCGAATTGTGTAATTCATATTCGAGTTGATCCGAATAATTCGAACTATTTAATTCAAAATTTAATTTTTTATCAAATTTTTCGAATTGAATCGAATTTTACTTACCCTAATAGTTGGAATGAAGACCATACTAGAAGCCAAGTAGCGTTTTTGCTCCTCCCAAATGGTATTTTTTTTAATTTATTTAAAAATTTTGAATTTTAAGTTAATATTATGGTTAAATTAACTTCGTCCCTTAAAATGATAATTTTTTTTATAATTTCTTTAAAATTATAAAATAATATATTAATACCACCTCTCTTAAAAAATATAATTTAACTTTTGTCCCTTAAAATAAATTTTTATCTTCATCTTCGTTAGAAATAACCTTAGTTTTTAATAATTATAAATTTTTTTGAATATTTTTTTGGTGAATTATAAAGAGAGGTAAAACTCTAATAATAACTCGACTGATGCGATTCGAACTCAGACCATATCTGAGATAATAAACACCTTTAATCAATTAGTTCAACACACAGATTCAATTTTTCTGAATATTTTCGTTGGTGTCCAGCCCAATTTTCTAATTGATGATATTTAAAGACCATAAATTTTTAATGTTAATCAATACTCCATTGAAATAGACTACAGTGAAAGAAATGGAAGGGGAGAGACATCACAAAAAAAAAAGAATTTCAAAGAGTGAAAAGTTATAAAAAAAATTTAATTATTAAATTTTACTATAAATATTTTCAGTCTTTTCTAATATTTGTTTCATGTAAAATAGTATGATCAACGTAAAAAAAATTTCACTCAACGTAAAATTATCCTTTTATTCCCGTAAAATATCTTACCAAATTTTTTTTCGTAAGATATTTTTTAAACTGATAAGACATTGTTCACTGTAACACCCCCATACTTGACCCGAACATCGGGGCAAAGCATCGGGATGTTACATTCTCTACTACATTCTTCACTTATCAAGTATTTTCTTATAACTTTCATAACTTTGCAATTTATCATAAAAATTTAATATTCACTAATTAATCATATTAAATCATTTTTCTTTCTTGTTACACTTCAATCACATGATTGATCTCAATATCTTGTTTCACATATCAAATTTCTATGTATTTTACTTCTATTATTTCATCCACATATTTTCTCAAGTTTAACAATTTAGTCCTTCCCACATAAAAATTTCATATTTTTCCACAATTTCACTTTTGCAATACTTTATGCATATTTCATCATCTCATAACACATTCATTAAACTTTTATCATAATTTGTTTATTCACAAATTAAATTATTTCGCACTTAAATTTTTACACAATTTTCAATTTGGTCCCTATTAACATATAATTTATTTTCACCATATAAGCACTTTAATCAAATAATTCATTATAACATCTTATTTCACATAACAAAATTTAATGCATATCACTTCTCATGTTTCAATTATAATTACACAAAATTTATAATTTAATCCTTAACATCATGAAGGTTCATTATTTATTATAATTTCACATTAACATCACTTTGTAATCATTCACTACTTCATTTAAATTATTTATCATAAATCTCAAATGTATGTTTGTTTCATAAAAAAAACTTTTATGAAACACTTTCATGAAATCTATCAAATAGTAAAAAATATTTTACACAAATTTATCCAAACATCATAAAATATTAGCTTTTTCAAAAAAAAAATTATTTTTCATAATATTACAAGAAGAGGCAGCCAAATACGTAAAGAAAAATGCAAATACCCATACACGTAAAAACAAGCACCCTTGGAACTCCCGTAAGCACCAAAACACAGCAGCATTAGACCATAAAAATTAAAAATCACCCAAGTTCTGCTCGAAGAAACTCCATTGCATTTGTTTTCTATGGATCTTCTTCATCTTTGACGTCGGCCAAGATTGCATTTGCTTTTTCCATGGCAACAATTTCACTGCAAATCAAAGTTAAAATAAAAGTAAATACCCATGCATCTTAATTAACCAAATGATAATAACGTCGATGAGATCATAAGAAAGATTTGCAGAAACACACCGAAGGAAACGAGTGAGATTAGCAGCTTGAACCAAATGTCCACCCTCACGAGCTATTAAGATTCCCAGCATGAGACCCATCTTGATTCGAGTCAAGGCTGATTGCTTGGCAATCATCTCAGCTTCTTGTTTCAGCTCATCGCATTGCCTCTCAATCTCTCCAAACCTTGTTATAAAATTTCTCTGCTCAACTCTTAAGCATTCTTGATGTTCCCTTACCTCTCCCATCTCTGCTTTTAGTCGTTTGGCTTCCACCCTCGCTTTCAAATGCTTCGACATTTCTGGTTTCGATGCCACATGATCAATTCTTCTCGGTGCCATGGGGATTACAGCAGTTCTAGGCTTGTAGTAGCTCAAGTTCTGAACTCAAGAAAATTGAGTTATGATCTTCCTAACTAAACATGCCTCAAACATGGTTTAAATAACAAAATTTAGTGAGCAGCTTCGCAGGTAATGGCTAGCAGGTTCGCAGGCAATGCCTAGCAATGAGGGGGAAAGAGAAAATGTGGAAATATGAATATCTTAAATATAGATATACCGATCGAAAATGCTCTTGAGATATTTTTAATAGTTAAATTATCTCTTAACCTTAGAGGTGCTTTGCAGTCGAGTCAGGTCGGGTCTAAGCATGATATTAACGTACTTTCTATTTGTTCATATTTGGCTCGACCTAAAATATGAGCTTAAAATTTTGTCTAAATCCGTCAATATTTGCAAAAGATTAACTCAAACCTATTTTAGGTCCGCCTATATTTTTTTAAAAATATTTATTTTATTTTATTTTAATATTTAATAATTTTAAACATTTTTTATTTATTAAAATTTTTATATAGTCATCTTAACATTATTTTAATATTTACATTAGAATAGTATTACATATTTAGTATAAGTTTATTTTTTTAATGTGTTCTAAATTACATAATATATAAAAATAATATAATATAAAGTATTATAAACTTAAAAATAGATCGGGCCAGGTCAAGCTTGGGCCTTGAAAGTTCGAGCCTAAGTTTGACCCATATTTTAAACGGACCTAATTTTTTGTTCAAACCTATTTTTCAAGCCTAATATTTTTGCCTAAATCTTTTCAAATTTCAAGCGAACCTTCGAACTTGATAGCCCGACCATGAATAAGTCTACTTAACCTATTATTTTTATAAAAAGAGAAGCTTGGGTCAGAAACTAAGACGACGTCGTTTTGCACTCAAAGTGCTGAACGCCAAAACGGCGTCATTCCGTTATATTATTTAAGCCAAAATTTTCAGAAAAAATTCACTTTTCCTTCATTTCTTTTCAAAAAAAAAATTCATTCTTTTTTTTCTCTCAACTCTTCTCCCTCAAAGCTCCCATGTCCCGTCGTCGATCCATCGTGCGCTGCCGCCAGCCGCCGTCGATCGTCGCCGTCCATGGTGGTTCTCAGGTATAAAAAATCTTCATTTTCTTTTTTTGTTTGTTCCAAAACCCAGATCTAGCAAGATTGAGACCCGATCTTAAAAAAGATCGAAACTTTTCCCTTTTTTAAAAAAGATCGAAATCCAGATCTTTTAAAAAAAGGGTTTTTATTTTTTTGTTTAAATCTGTTTTAGTATTTTTATTTGTTATTAATATATTTTTTATCTACCATATTCAAAGCTGTGATGACAGTGGCAGCTCGAGGGGCTCTGTTCGGCTCCGACGGCAGTGGCAAATCCGATTCAGGTATGACCCTTCGAGTCTTTTTTTTATACTTTATTTATTATTACTTATTACTTTAAAAGAAATATTTATTATACCTAATGTATATTAAATGCATGCTTGAAAATAATAAATGACATTAGTAATATAATAAGTAAATGAATTAATACTTTTTAAAATATAAACAGTTTGAAATTCGAATGGTCAATACTAAATAAAAATCTATTGAAATGGTATACCTTGAGGACTTGATATCTGAATGCTTGCTTCTGATAATGATAGCTTTGAATGCTTCTATATGTATTGATTAGAAAATGTAAAAGAAAAAAAAGATCCTCACAAATTCTTTTGAATTCGGTTTTATAACCGATTACAACTTGCTTTTTTTGCTATATATTTTTTGCTGTCTTTTCTTCTTTGCTTGGTGCAGGTGATAATGGTGGTAGCAGATGGTGGCAGAGGCAAGTTGCTGGTGGTGGCAAATGGTGGGTGCTGACGTGCGGCTCCTGTGTGGGCAAGGCAGGGCGGTAGCAAGAACAAGTTGCAACATTTAGGGTTTTTTTATTTTGTTTGGGGTTTGGGTCACTTGGGCCTTTGTCATGTAATTGGGTTTTGTAATTAGATACTTAGTGTAATTTTGGGTTTATAATTGGGCTGGGGTTTGTAATTTTGGGACATTTTAAATTAAATGAATGTAATTTAAAATTGTTTTATTTTTGGTTTCAATGTTGGGCTCGGACAAAATTGGGCTCCAACAACGGCCCCTCTTTGCTCGTTGTCGTGTAACGGGAACAGGGAAAAGACTAAAAGGAAGCCCAATTTCGTCAGGTCTTGTTTCTTTGACGCTCTTTCTTCAATCAGTCTTGCCCTTCGCTTTATTGATCGTTCGATTTCACTGCATCTACTTCTGTGTCTTCAGCATTTTGATTCCATTTTGCCTTAAGGCAATTTCAAAAAGTCAAAATTTGCTACTGTAGCTTCACTCAATTCACTTGCAACTTCAAGGAGTTTGAGATTCGTCACTGTAGTATTTGATTTAATCTACTGAAGCTTCGAGGTAGGAAATTCACCATTACGTCTTCAATCTGTTCCTGTTCGACTTTAGGGTATAAGATTCGCCATTGTGGCTTTAATCTTTCCCATCACTTTTCTAAGGTGCTAGGTTCGCCATTACGAACTCAACCTTTCCCATCACATCTTCTTAGGTACCAGGTTCGCCGTTGCGGCCTCAACCTTTCCCTTTGTATCTTCGTGGTACCGAGTTCGCCGTTGCGACCTCAACCTTTCCCATCACATATTTTAAGGTACCGGATTCGCCGTCGCGGGCTCAATCCTTCCTTTCATCTCTTCATGGTACTAGGTTTGCCGTTATGGCCTTAACCTTTCCCATTGTATCTTCGTGGTATCGGGTTCGTCGTTGCGACCTCAACCTTTCCCATCACATCTTTTAAGGTACCAGATTCGCCATCGCGGCCTCAATCCTTCCCTTCATCTCTTCATGGTACTAGGTTCGTCGTTGCGGCCTCAACCTTTCCCATCACATCTTTTTAGTTACCGGGCTCGTCGTTGTGGCCTTAACCTTTCCCTTTGTATCTTCGTGGTACCGAGTTCGCCGTTGCGGCCTCAACCTTCCCATCACATCTTCTAAGGTACTGGATTCATTGTCGCGGCCTCAATCCTTCCCTTCATCTCTTCATGGTATTGGGTTCGCCGTCGCGGCCTCAACCTTTCCCATCACATCTTTTTAGGTATCGGGTTCACCATTGCGGCCTCAACTTTTCCCTTCATATCTTTTAAGGTGCCGGATTCACTGTTGCGCCCTCAATCCTTCTCGGTCAAACCTGTAAAATATGCTTTCATGGACTTCTATGCAGGCGAGGTTGTTATGATTCTTTGATCAGAATGAATTACATGCCCCTAACTAAATGATTGTGCATGATTGATGTCAGATTCAATTTTATTAGTTCTTTTTCTGTTTTCGTCTCTGGAGTGATATAGTTTGTCGTTCGTTACAGTTTTGCCACTAGTGTACCACCATGTCTGCTTGAACTTGCTTGTTTTCAAGTCGGTTTTCCAATTGGTAATCCTATTTCGGACCCCTGTACTATTTAGGAAATTCTAGAATAATGCTCATGGATCTATGTATAATTCATATTATTAGTTCATTATCCATTATTTTAAATGCATAATGCTTGAACGAGATTCTGAAAGAATAAATTCAAAATTTATTGAAGACACAATTCAAAAGAAAAGATCAAAAGGAGGCAAATTTTGGTCAAGAATTGCCAAGTATGCAACAAAAGACGGTTAAATGCCCTAGATATCGTAGGATAAGCTTCTCTGAGCTGACTCGCTGAGAATCATTCTGAGCCGAGATATGTGTTTAGAAGATCTTGAGTGCTTTGTTGATGCTTCAAGCTGTAATTTTCTTCTATCTTGTTACAATTGAGGGAGAAACGATCACTTCGAACCCGTTCTTGAATTTGAGTCGCCCTTTGCGGGTTTTCAACTCAAAATTCTTTTGGTTTCAAGATGCCCTTTACGGGTTTTCATCTCGATCTTTTTTTTCGAGACGCCCTTAACGGGTTTTCATCTCAATCTGTCCATTTCTGTTAGAATTAAAGCTCCTCTTGAGAATGCTTTCTTTACCACATAAAGCTCTTCCCAATTGGGCATCCATTTACCTTGAAAGTCTTTATATATAAGAAGTATGTTTTTCAAAACTAGATCTCCTACATGGAATTCTTTAGGATGAACCTTTTTGTCATAAGCTCGCATCATTCTTTTCTGGTACATCTGACCATGGTGGATAGCTCTTAACCTCTTTTCTTCAATTAAATTCAACTGATCATATCAGGCCTGAATCCATTCTGCCTCATCTAAATGTAACTTTGTCAAGACTCGGAGAGAAGGTATTTTGACCTCGATAGGTAAGACTGCTTCCATACCATATGCTAGTGAGAATGGTGTTGCCCCAGTAGAGGTTCTGATCGAAGTTCTGTAAGCAAAGAGGGCAAATGGTAGTTTTTCGTGCTAGCCTTTGTAAGTCTCAGTCATTTTTGCAATGATCTTTTTAATGTTTTTGTTAGCTGCCTCTACAGCTCTATTCATCTTTGGGGGATAGGGAGATGAATTGTGATGCTTGATTTTGAATTGCTCGCAAACTTTCGCTATTGTGCTATTGTTCAAATTCAAGGCATTGCCGGATATGATCCTCTTTGGCATCTCATATCAGCAAATGATCTCCTTTTTCAAGAACTTACTAACCACAGATTTCGTGACGTTGGCATAAGAAGCTGCCTCTACCCATTTGGTGAAGTAGTCGATAACCACAAAGATAAATCTATGACCATAAAAGCCTTTGGAGAAATTGACCCAATGACATCCATGCCCCATATAGAAAATGACCAAGGAAAAGTCATGATATGAAGGTGTGATAGAGTTACATGAATCTTGTCTCCATAGATCTGGCACTTGTGGCACCTCTTAGCATAATTGATGCAATCTCCTTTCATGGTAGACCAATAATATCCAAATCTCATTATCTTCCTGGCCATTGTGAAACCATTGGCGTATGTCCCACAAATGCCTTCATGAACTTCTTCTAAGATCTTTCTAGCTTCAACTACGTTGACATATCTTAGCAACACTTGATCTTTTCTTTTATTGTACAAGATTTCCCCGTCTAGGACATATTCATTTGCAAGCCTTTACAATGTCCTCTTATCATTCTCAAAAGCTCGCTCGGGGCACTTGCGATCTCTTACATACCGGAGAATACCTTGATACCATGGCGGTCATCTCTTTCTTCTTTTTATTCTTCAATATCATAACAATGAGCCGGAGCCTCATAGAAGCTCATTTGAATGAGTTTCATATATTCTGGTCTATTTGCTTTAATCATCGAGGCCAAAGTGGCAAGAGCATCAGCCATCTGATTTTCTTCTCATAGGAGATAATGAAATGTGACATCATCAAACTCATTGGTTAACTCAAGAACCAATTTTCGGTAATCAATTAACTTAGAATCTCTCGTTTCTCATTCTCCTTTGATAGATTACTAGTGCTGAGTCTCCGTATATCTCTAAAACTTTGATTTCCCGTTCTATGGCTGCACGGATTCCCATGGTACATGCTTAGTATTTTGTCATGTTATTTGTGCAATCAAAATCGAGTTTACTGTTGAAAGAATAGTTGTCTCCTTCTGGTGATACCAAAACTGCCCCAACTCCATTACCCATGGCGTTTGAAGCCTCATCAAAATTCAATCTCCAAGGATGTTCCACTGTGGTTCCATCTTCAATGGTTACAACATACATTAAATCCTCGTTCGCTAGGCTTATAACTTTTACCGGTTCCGAATGAGGCAAGATTTTTTTTTCTCTTGCTCCATCATTCTTAATAGATCAGAGGACAAATTACAATCTTGGTTATCTTCGAAGTCCTGAAGTTCTTCTAAACACATATCTTACTTGCAACGAGGCTCTAAGTTAGCATCAGGGGTACTCATATTATTGATATTTAAGGACTTGTTAAAAGAATAAAAAGGAGGTCCAAAGAATAAAATAAATTTACGAAAGAATGATTATATGGTATGATATAAGTATGTTTGTCAAATTAGTCAAGAATGTATGTATTAAAGAATGATTAATTTTGTTTATGGGATATGTACGAACGATTTGTAGAGTTGGGTTAAGAATGAAAGAATAATTAGCGAAAGATTTGTCATGTAAGAAAATATGCATTTTCATTCAAAATAACCAGATAATGATTATGGGTCCTTTTACAAAAAGATCCATATTGCTTTCGAGCCTAAAGCAATAGATGTGTTTTGAGCATTACTCTAAAGAAGCCCTAAAGACTAAAGGGAGTTCCTCTACAGTCTAGATGTCGAAAGTACTCCCAGGGGTGAAAGGATGAATTTCTACTGAGCGTCCTTCTCCATTTTCTTCCTCGATAACATTGATGCTCAAATCTTCACTGATCGCATTCACTCCTTGATTAGGATGGTTAGGCAAAGGGTTTCCTACCACATTAGGTCCAGATGACTCGTCAAATCTTATTTTGTTTTTCTTGATCATTCTCTCTACCAGCTTTTTGAAATTGAAGCAATTCTCAATAGAGTATTCTACTACCCCGTTATGATACTCGCATCGAGCATTCGTATCGTTCCATTTTGGGAACGGGGGTAATACTGGATCTGAGTAATATGGAGCAACCGCGTGCTGATCATATAGTTGTTGGTAAAGCTCTTTGTATGTCACCGGGATAGGCGTGAACGAGGTTCTTTCAGTATTCAGCCTTGAGCTTGGTCTTGACCTTAGAGGATTTCGGTTGTTGGTCATTGGCACATTCGATGGCTTAAACATGATCGATCCTACATGGTTCTACCTGTACATGCTTGCATTATTTATTTCGGCCTCTTTTTTCTTGAAAGCAAGTCTCCGGCGCTCTCCCCAGCATCTATCTTCCCACTTTTGATCACATTTTCGATAATTTCTCTGAATATGACCATGTCAGAGAAGCTTTTAGTGGCATTCCCCAGCATATGGTTGATGAATAGAGCCTTCAAGGTATTGACAAACAACATTGTTGTTTCTTTTTCCAATAGAGGTGATTGCACTTGAGTTGCCATATCCCTCTACCTTTGGGCGTATTGCCTGAAGCTTTCGTTGGGCTTCTTCTCTATATTTCGTAATGTGATCCTGTCGGGGATTGTGTCGGTAACATGACCGTACTGCTTCATAAAAGCCTATGCCAAGTCTTTCCATGAACTAATTTTTGCACGACTAAGCTGATTATACCATCTTGCAGCAGAACCTATCAAGCTATCTTGGAAATAGTGGATAAGTAATTAGTCATTGTGGATGTGTCCTATCATTTTTCTATAGAACATGGTGATGTGAGCCTCTGGGCAACTCATCCCATTATATTTTTCAAATTTTGGGGCCTTGAATTTAGGCGGGAGTACTAGGTCTAGGACCAAGCTCAACTCCTTGGCATCCATCCCATAGAAGTTTTCAGATCCTTGCATTGCTTGGATTTTCTCTTCCAACACTTTGTATTTTTCCTCCATTTGTTTATGGAGACCCATTCTTGCTATTTCATCAAAGTCAGGAACACCAGCATTTGCGGTATTTTCTCCTAGGTTGGATCCTGACCCCATTGAGTAATTATTTGGTCTCGATGTACCAACGGGATGTTGGTGCATTCTTATTGTGACAGGAGCACCCTACGTATATGCTTCAGGTGGGATTTGATTGTATGGGGGAGTAAAGCCTGGGGATTAATAGGATCCTCTTCTTCTTTTTCGAGATTTATTGCATGACCTTTTTTTTATCAACCCTTTTTTTTAGCATTTGGGCTAATTGATTAATTATATCCCTTTGATCTTTCATGTCTTGTTGCATCTTTTCCATTTGATCTCGTAATTGTGCATGCAGTTGCTCCTGCATGTCTCTTTGTGTTTGCTCAAGCCTTTCAATCCTTTGTTCCATCACTTTTGATTTCGTACGAGTGTAGTAACGATGGGGGTTCTCAATGGTTTCAATATAATTGTTTCAGGTCTAATTTATTAGGTGTATGTTTTTTGAATTTAATGCATGTTAACAGATGCAATGCTTATGAATGCATGTATGCATAAGAAAAGGCATTGATTTTGAATTCAATCCCATTAGAACAACTTCTCTAGAAGATAAAATTCTCCACATAAAACGGATTACATATGGCTTTGCCTTATGGCCTAGAGCTTTGGTCTTCCAATTTTCGTCCCCGCTCCGTTCTTGATTCCATTTGCATGCTCTACATATCAGCTTCGATGATTAATGCTCGCATGTGATCAGTCGCTTTTTCATCATTTGCATAATCTTTATCTCGAACATGTCTCTGAGCTTGTCGAAAGTGCCCCTCACTTGCTACTTGATTCCTTTCAAGGATCTTGATCTGAATTTGCGTAATCTTTCTTCAAGTCTTCTAAATCTTCTTCGACTTTGTGCCTTCCTTCGACCATAAGTGTAAAGCCATGTTATCTTCCACTTTATTAAGAAATCCGTCCCCCATGATGAAACTACCTATTTGGTAACCGAATTTAAATCAACACCTTTCTTGTATGACGATGCAAATGCAAGCAAAAGAAAAGAGACAAAAAAGAAAGAGTTAGCAAAAACATTGATATAGGTATAGAACAAAGAACCTAAGAACTTGTCTTGGATGATTGCTAAAAGGTTCGGTATAACTCCTTCTAAGGAAAGTACTTACGGCTCATTACTTGTGGTTTAATCTCTAGAGTAAAAGGATACCCAAACCAGTAGATTCCTCGATCCTCACCCATTACAGGTTCATACGGATGAGTTCGATTTAGGGGGACACATTTCCCACATGTTTGCACGAAAGTGAAAACTTCACGAAAACATGGATACGGATGTAATCCCGAAAGTGATTCATTATCCTGTACGGAGGTAAAAACCTCACGAACGAGTAGTTTCCCGCTTCCACTTAAAAGGGTAGTAACAAAATGCATATGAATGCAAACTTATACTAGCAATATCAACATAATATAGCATCACACAAAAATGCCAATGATCGTATATTAAACAAAACCAAAGGTTTAAAAGTTTTTTAAAAAGACCCGAAAATAATCAATTTTTGGCTTGACTCTCTTTTTTAAAAAAAAGTCCCCAGCGGAGTCGCCAAGCTATCGAAACGTTTATTTTTGGGAAAACAAACAAGTCTCGAAAAATATTTTTAAATTGAAAAATGGGAGTCGCCACCAATCCTTTTTTACTTGGTGTGATTGGATCACCACAAAACGTTTTAAAATCTGTTTTGAAAGATATTTTGGTCTTCGAAAATCCATAAAATGGGTTTGGGAGTCGGTTACATGTGAGGAAGGATTAGCACCCTCACACGCCCAAAAATTGGTACCACATTGATTATTCTCGGGTCTTGATTTGTTAAAAGTTTGAAAACTCGAATAAAACTTAAAATATGATCTTTATTCTCAAAAAGCTTCGCATGATTTTCAAAAATCATATTTAGGAAAAATTATTCCTGCGTTTCGAATTTCTAGGAGAATTGAGGTCGTGTCCAACACATTAGGGCACTACATTCTCAAACTTTCGAAATTGAATGACATTTTGAAAGATTTTTAAAGGGATATTCGATCGCGCGAATTATACGAAAATCACATCCAACACATTAGGTTATGGTTTTTCGAAGTCTTCACACAAAAGGATATTGCCTCATTCTCATTTTAAATTATTTGTACATTTTGAGAACTCGAAATTTCGAATCAAGTTTAAGATACGATCCTCGGATACATAACTTATTTCATGTGATTTTCAAAAATTAGATTTAAAGAAAAATGCCCGTTCATTTCGACTTTCTTGGAGAATTGAAGTCGTGTCCAACGCGTTAAGGCACGACGTTATCGGAATCTCTAAATTAAAAGGCATTTGAAAAGTTTGGAAGAGGATATCAATTCGTGTAGATTATACGAAAAATCAAACCCAGCACGTTAGGGCATGATTTTCTGAGATTTTTGCACAAAAAGGATATTGCCTCGGTTTTAAAGGTTTATTCGTATGTAGAAATAATTTTGAAAATGAATGTGTAAGTTAAATATGAATGGGTAGTTTATAGCAAAAATTAAATAACACAAAACAAAATAATTAAGCAGATAAAAAAATACATAAAATTTAAGCATAAAAATTAATAGAATACAAAATACGAAAGAATAATAATTAAATTCTATATATGAACGTTGAAGAAAAAGAGAAAAACAAAGCAAACGGGGTTAAAAATAGAGTTTCAGAGAATTCGGGATGAAAACATAATTTTTGAGGAATTTGGGGATCAAGATTAAAATTTTTGAAAAATTGGGATTAAAATTGAACTTTTGGAAAAATCTAAGGTCAAAAATGTGACTTTTGGAAATTTGAGGGCAAAGCGATGATTTTTGGATGCTTGAGGGTAAAATGGTAATTTTGGAAAAGTTTAGGGTCAAAATGGTAATTTTTGGATGTTTGGGGTCAAAATAGTGATTTTTGGGTGTTTAAGGGTAAAACGGTAACTTTAGATATTTGGGGTCAAAAATGGTAATTTTTGAATGTTTAGGGGTAAAAATGTAATTTTGGAAAAGTTTAGGGTCAATATGGTATTTTTTGGATATTTGGGGGGTAAAAATGTAATTTTGGAAAAATTTAAGGGTTAAAATGTAATTTTTGAAAAGTTTAGGGGTTAAAATGTAATTTTTGAGAAGTTCGAGTGTTAAAATATGATTTTTGAGAAGTTCGGGTGTTAAAATGTAATTTTTAAACAAAACAGGGGCTTTATGTGTAATAATCCCAAAAAATGGGACACGTGGCAACTTGTTATGCATTTTGGAGTTAAAGGACCAATTTGTAAAGCTTTTAAAATTATTGGGTAAATTTAAAATTAAAAATGGCATTAAGTTCAAAATTGAAGCAATAAAAAAATGCGGAATGACCAAAAGGGTAAATAGCTTAATTTTTAAAAACACGCGGATCCTGAGTTGGGTCGGATCGGGTCGGGTCGGGTAGAAGGTTGGGTCAGCAAGTTGTTGGTGGTGGCAAATGGTGGGTGCTGACGTGGCGGCTCCTGTGTGGGCAAGGCAGGGCAGTAGCAAGAACAAGTTGCATCATTTAGGGTTTTTTTATTTTGTTTGGGGTTTGGGCCACTTGAGCCTTTGTCATGTAATTGGGTTTTGTAATTGGACACTTAGTGTAATTTTGGGTTTATAATTGGGCTGGGGTTTGTAATTTTGGGACATTTTAAATTAAATGAATTTAATTTAAAATTGTTTTATTTTTGGTTCCAATGTTGGGCCCGGACAAAATTAGGCTCCAACAACTATTTGGTGTGTTTCCGTAAAATAAGCGTAGATATAAGTAAGTAATATGTTTGTTTTGTCTCAGTATAGGATTCTATATATGCGCTAATCGACGAACTCTTAGCTTTGGTGTGATATGTGGTTTGACGGAATCTTCTGATAAGTGTACACCACGCTAGATGTTTTGGCGAACTTGTTAGGTTCGTAGTTGTATAGATTTGTTTATTATTTTAGTAAGGTAATTTAGTTAGTTAAGTTGAGATTTAGTTAGAATGGAACTAAGTTACTGTAGATGAAAAGACTTAAATTATAATAAGTGCACCTAATCACGTGAATCAAGAGTGTTAGTGAAATTATCTAATATTTCAACTCAACCTTGTCTTCGTGCTTAAGTAAATAAGGATAATGGTGTCTTCTCTAAAAATCTTTGTGTTATCTTTATTTTCTTCTTTTTCCTCGATTTTCTTTGAATACACTCTGAAAAATTAAGTCTAAAAAACATTTTTGAAGTTGGGTTCGTTGTATTCAACTAACTTATACATTCATATTAGCTCACTGGTAAATACAGTTAAACCCTATGTTATCCTTGAAATTTATTTACGTGTTTTTAGTTCTGCATGCATAAATGTTAAAATGGTGTAAGGAAGGGAACTTCTTGTTTCTGGATTAAGTGTAGATGTTTCTTGCATGGATGTTTAGATTTGATAGATCAATGATCTGATATGTTCAATTATTTTTATCTTTAGCTTAAGAATATACTGAAAGTCCGAGTGGTAAAGACAAATGACCTACTTTTTAGATTTTGCTATAATTTCTGTTGAGCTCATTCTTACTTCCATATGTTATGGTTTTCTTCATTTTATGGTTGTGTGAGGTAAATATTCTTCCTCTCTAAAGGATGAAAAGTGTATGTGTGTGAATGGCGATTGTCCAAAGACGTTGGTTCGAGTTCAATATGTCTATAATATGAAGTATGGGTCATTTTCATGTTTAAGTCATTACTATATGCTTTTGATATGAATGATATGATATGAACTTATATGTGGGGAAAGATATGAGAAGATATGTTTGTGTAGCCTTCAGTAGGCAGATATATTGCAAACCAGATTGACAGATCACGATAAAACATGTTATACTGAATGGTACTAAAATGAGGAGTTAAGGCGGAGAATGTATATGAATAAAACCGAAACAGTATGAAATGTATCTGACTCTGAAATCTGGGTAAGTGATTGAATGAAAATGGATTGTCTGAGTTATGTTGAGTTGGCGTAACGTATTCGCCCATAAGACACGCCATCGGTGTACTGAGTTTGTTTGAGTTCTGTATACGTCATTGGGTATACTCAGTGTTAATGTGTGAAACCCACTTTAAAGATAGTTAGCATTCTTATAAGATATCTTTGGGAACTCACTAAGCTCTTATGAACTTACTCCATTACCTTTTCCTTCTCAAGCTTGTTGATCGAATGAAGACTTTCTAAAAGACTACATCAGAGTGCAACTGTTGCTGTGAGATAATTGTTTTGTTTATATTATGCATGACACATCGAGGGTGATATCTAAGTGTATTTTGAGAAGAATATGTACAAAGAACACTTGTTTGTTAAACTATGTTTTAATGAAGTCTCTTTTATGGAATGAATTTAAAGTATTATACTCCGGTTGAGCAATGCATATCAAGCATTAACTCGAAATCCATGTTGATTTTGAGCTCAAATGTATCTTATCTAATAGGGTTCATTGACGTTAGATATTTATATTTGAAGCTCGAAATTGTCCTTAGACTTGAAGTCAAGACTTGCCTTTTAATTCTTGACAGAAGCTCGTTCAATTTGATGCTCTAGCTGAAAGCTAATTCTATAGATTGAGATGATAAAAAAATAACCCCAATTTCAATGTCACAAATTTGACCGTTGTAATAAATATCAACTCTCATTTTTCTGCTCATCTTTGCCATAAAAACTTGTTTCACATGTTTAATATAAAATTAAAACAAAAACATTTTATACAGAACTATAAAAACCGAATTTACTTACTTGAACTAATTTACTATCTTGGGTCGATTTTTTTACATTAGATTTTAACACCAACAATCTTCTCCTTAACATGCAAATCTTTTGCTCGAAATTTAACGATAAAAAACTCTCCATGTCAATCTTCATTTTATAAAAAACTTTACCACTGAATATGAAACATATTTCAAAATGTTGGAATAAATTGAACATGATAAGTAAAAAAAAAAAAACACTTCTAATAAAAAGCGTTTTTCTCTGAAAAGTTTTTAAGATCCTATTTATGTTCCGCCACGGAAAAGACGAGACGTAAATTTTATCTTGAGATTCTTGAGTTTTCAAAAAACTTTATCCCGATATTCTCGACTTTTCAAAAATCAATCTAACCGTTAATTTTTATTATTTTTTAAGTTAAATAAAAGGGTGTAGAAAGCGTTTGGGTGACGTGACAAAATAGAGGATGAAAGCGTGCACTTTCACCCTCTCTCCTACCACATCACCCACACTCCCTCTTTTCTCTTGTCATGCCACCCAGAAATGCTTCCTACAAAAACCGTTTTACCACTTAAATCAAAATCGACTTATTTTCTTAAATTTAGATTCACAAAAATCATATTAGATGGCTTTAATATTCAATGTCTTGTGAATGTAGCGCATAGCCTGGACATAGCTTTCATCAGTGACGGTATTCCATTCTCCAGTCCACCTGCCAATGGAAGTCCAAATGGAGAAGGAGAGCGCCAGACTGTGCCCCATGGCTTCATAAATGGTAAAGCACTCGTAACGTGGAAATCGCCTCCTCTCATTCATTTCTTTGGTTAAGCATATTGATGGGCAATGAAATGACTGCAATGATCATCTTGACATCATCATTATTGACAGCAATGAAGACACTGTATTTCATCATGTATGGAGCCAACCCATCAATTACGGTGCCAACATGTTTGAATTCGCGTGCAGACATAGCAACTAAGGTTTCATTGTCATTATCCTTTTTTTGGCAGCGAGGAAGAAGAAGCTTCACCTAACGTAAAGAATCAAATCACCAGCCTAAGCACTAATTTGTAGATAACCAGTGCACCACTTTTTTATTCATTAAAATTAATTATATAAACTATCATAAATTAAATATTTTTTAATAAATTATAATAATAGAACAAAATCCGATCAATAAACATAATTCGAATTCAGATCACAGTTAAGATGATAGACACATTTGATCATAAGATTATCACATGAAATTTTAAAATTAAAAATATTAATGTATGTCTACAAGCGCCTATAAATCTTTTAAGAAAATTTAATCTAAAACCATTTCATTTAAGACAGATGGAATTATCCTTACCCATGGGACAACTTTCCTTTTTTTTTCTTTTCTAGGGACACCAATGGGGCAACTACGAACATTCTATATTCTATGCATTTATTCTCAAAACTTAAACAATTTTAGATTATGGCATATTATTATTGTGAATTAAAATTTTTATATAATAAATATATTAAAAGTGATAAAATTAATTATGAGATTAAATGGTAAAGTTGAGATCAATGACGGAGGGTAATAGAGGTTTAGGGGATCATTATTTTTTTAAAATGATAAATTTTTAATTTATGCCTTTTATAATTTATAAAATTTTAAATAAGTAATGATAAAATTACACTTTGACATCTCAAAAATGATAAAAAATTTGATTTAACCATTTAAAAATTATAAAGGTATAAGCAATTAAAATGATGAAATTTTACTTTTACTATCGTTAAAATATACAATTTAATTCCGGTTTTCAAAAAAAAATTCAAACTCCACCACGAGTTGAGATGGTAAAGCACATGATGTTTTAGATTAAAATCATATGATTCTTTTGTGTTTATATTTTTTTCTAAATTTATCGAAATTTGAAAAATATAAATACTCTCAAAATAACATGTTATCGAAATATAAATACCCTTGAAATAGTATTTATTACTTTGTGAAATAAATGAATTTTTGATAATTCACAACTGAATTAGAATTTGATTATTAAGCAACATCAATTCTATTTTTTTAAATTTACTAAAATATAAAAAATAAATATTCTTAAAATAATAATTTATCAAAATATAAAAAACTTAAATACTCAAAATAATATTTATTAGTTTGCTCATAGTATAAATTATCTAAATTTTAAACACTTACCATGCATCATAAAAAAAAATTAATTACCCATCGTCCACATGGTGCATAAAAAGGATGGAAGAATAGGAACGATAAATTTACAGTAAAAATGTCTTGGAGTCATTTGTAATAAAAGTTAATAGAATACATTTTGTTAATTCTATTAAAAAATGAGTAAGGTAGTTCTCGTTTATTAGATCAAAAAATAAATTAGTTAAAAATTAATTTTTGTATATTAGTATGAGGTACACGTTATATGCTAACTAGTTTTTAATAGTAAAAATTGATAATTTTTTTTAAAAAAAAATTAATTCATTAATTTTTAAAATAAAAAACCCACCATTTTTCTATATCAAGGAAGCAAAAATTAAATGCATTTCAATGTGGGTAAATGATTCAAAGCATAATTGAGTAATTGAGCTCCCCATGTTATTATGATGGGTATAGGTTGAAAAAGTGGTAGGAATATGCAGCCTAACATAATCCAAAATAGAAAGACAAGTTCTAATTTGTAAATATAAACCACCGACCTAATGATCTCTCTTCTCTTCCACCACAACCTTGTCACCTGGATCACATGCTCCGTGGCTTGGCGTTATTTTGGCACCCAAAACAACTGTGCTCGTCAGAGGGCATCCCATTTCTTCTCTCACATGCAAACCATGTGTTAAATTTCGAGTCGGTTTACAGCTTACCACAGTGGTAATATTTGCAGTACAAGCATATGGCTCCGTTCAAAATTGATAAAAGGTATATTTAGTTTGGAAAAGACACTGTTGGAACTTTAAAACATAGAATAACCCATTGTAGGGACATGAAAGCATTTGCTTTTTTTTTTCCATTAATAAGAAAAAGATGGTTCTAAAATGTGGTCCATTAGTTGGTGGAATGTCACTCAGAGGCGACAATTTCTTTTCAATCCATAGACCAGAGGTGAAATTTGCCTCTGTGGGTATCATATTAAATTCCATGGAAATCCAGGTCCACTGTTTGATTAACCTTACCACATCAGGACGAAACATGGGTCAAAACTTGTTAGATTTCTAACAAAACACCCCCTTGGAATGATGAAGTAGTGGTTGAATAGTTGGTAACTGAAACCTGCAGACATACGCATCACTCGAGAGTGTCCTGATGTTGCCGCTGCAGAGTATTCAATGGCATTATTGGGGTTACATGCATCAAGACCAAAGAAAATTCGTTCCTATAATAAACTGTCGTTTTTCATCCATTTCTTTCCCACTGCAAAATAGTTTTTGATCAAGGGACACCAGAGATTTACAGTCATTAAAAAAAAACGAAACTCTTAAAGAACATGAAAGGCGACCTTCTATTGTACTATTAACCACTTCTCTCTATACCCACCAAAAGGAAATGAACTGACCCCAAAAGAAAAAGACAACTAAAACTTCACAACAAAAACGACAACACCACTAATCAGTAACCAACAAACTCTCGAAAATGGCAAAATTCATTTCACTTCAAACCTTTCCCTGGTGCAGATATGGCAAGGCCAGGCCAACCAAAGCAATCTCCATCGACTAACCCTCCGCCGCCTTCAACATTGCTTGTTGCTTGCCATGTATTACAGCCGGTAGCTCCAGGTACAGCCTCAGCAGGTTCATCACCATCCCCACCATTATAAACACCCAGATATCCGTTTCCAGGATATCCCCAAACTCCATCAAATCCTGAACCAGTTCCAAGCCCGTATCCACCAAGAGTTAGGTACCCTTCTCCCTGAGAGTTCAAGAATGAAGTGAAGCCTCCACTCACAGGAAGATCCACAGTTTCATTCAAATTCACGTCAGCCAAACCCACTTCAGGTTTAACTCCAGTTGCAGCCACAACCGAAACAGGGTTAACAGCCATATGCACAGACTCGACTTCATGCGTAACGCTCGAGGAAGAAGAAGTTGCAACAGAGGGAGATGGCAGGGATGATGAGCTTCGAGAGCGCTTGGAAGACTTGCGGGTCCCACCACCAACAGGAATGTTACGGAGAGTCCCACCTTGAGTCCAGTAACGGCGGCATGACTTGCAGAAATAACGAGGCTGAGAGAGGTTGTAGTTGTTGTAGTAGCAGAACTTGGTGCTGGTTGAGTCACACCTCGGGCATGACAGTGGCTCGGTCAATTTGGCCGCTGGGTGCGACCCCATGGTGCCGGGGGCTCGAACCGGACGCCTGTCGCCAGAATCAGCAGGCATTTTTGTTGGTTTAAGGTGTGTGGAAGTGGAAAGTTGGGGATAAAGGCAAAATTTTTTCGCGGATAAAGAGACAAAAGAGAGAAGAGAAGATTTTGAGAGAGAGTAAAGGGGAAGGAGACGTTTTGGAAGTTGTAAAAGAGACAATATTGGATGATATTTTAATGTGATAGTGGAGAGTGAGAGAAGCAAGGTAGAGGGGTTGAGGAGCCTCAATAAATAATGGTTTTCCACCCCCCCCCCCCCCCCCCCCCCCCCAAACAAAACAAATTATAAGGCGGTCTTTTTTTTTTTTTTTTTACATATTTGAGTGGAGTAATTGATTATTTTGAATCGAATTTAAATTTTTATGTTTATTTTTAAGATGGTATCTCTGTATTAATATTATTAATTTATGCTAATGTGATATTATAATAATTTAATAGTGACATATAACATATTTTTTGATGAGTATAAATTAAAAAAAATAAAAAATTTTAAAAATAAATAAACTAGAAAAAGAGTAATTTTTTTGTCTAGATTCATTCTTGATATGAAAAAATATATATTTTTCTATAAATTCATATATTTTTAAAATTTTTTAATTTTTAAAATTTTATTTATCATATGACATATTAAGAGGCTATCACATGTCACCAACAAATTGGTTATTAGTACCATAGCAACAGAAACGAACGATATCAATACAAAAATATCAACTTTAGTGACGAAATACAAATTCAAATACTAATTAAGTACAAAAAAAAAATTCAAGTAACAATTAAATATTTTTAAACAAGTTCAAGGACAAACTATATTATACTAAAATATAGTGTAGATTTCCACACTCATAAATGTCGAGTTCAAACTAAACAATTTTAATGGAAATATTTATTTTTCAATTGGCCCAATAAGCTCATTTAATATAAAGAATTCGACAGTCATGGATATTGAAATCTTTTCCTATAAATACTTCATTTCATTCTCTTCTAATTCTATAAAAAATACATTTTGCTATTTTTTCAGGAAAAAAAAATGATCGGTCTAAGATTTTGAGAACACATAACTTACCATGTTGATAAAAAAAATTTACTCAATTTTTAATTTGTTATTATGAAGATGTTTTTAATATTTTGTAAATTAAATATTATTTTTTGTGATATTTTGAACAACAAAAAGATCAAGTTGTTTGTGCTTGACATTATGTAAGCTTTTCAAAGCTATATGGACAATAATAACATTTGAAATGATAATGAAGTTGCTTCTTCCCTTTTGGAAAGATGGAGGCTAGAAACACTTACATTCTATTTTTCATGAGGGGAAGTGACTATAACGCTAGAAGAAATTACTTTAATAACAAATTTTCTAATAGATGAGCAAATGATAATTGGAGATAGTAACATTGATACAAAGTCATAGTGCTGTCGATTGTTGAGTGTCGTGTTGTCCATGGAGGAGAAAGAATTAGATGGAAATGAGTGAAATACACATGGATGAAGTGACTTCTCAATCGTATCCTTCTAGTATATGCAATTAGTGTGAGCAAAACTTGATTCGATTAAAAAGTTATTTTTATCTCAAATTTTGAATTAATCAAATTAAGTTATTCGAGTTATTTGGTTTTTCGAGTTTTAGTCAAGTGAAATTTTACAATTCAAATAACTTGAATAATAGTTTGATTTAAATACTACATTGGGTCTCTAACAGTTTTGAAAATGTACAACTTGGTCCCTCTAAAAAAATTACAAATAAATTGAAAATAATCTTCAAAATTTATAAAATATTTATAAAATATTTTTCAAAAAATTTATAAGTATACATAAATTTAAAAAATTAAAAATATTTTAAAAAATGTCGAATTATATTTTTTTGAAAAAATTCCAAGATGAAAATTTTGAGGTCTTAAACAAGTAATATATCAAATCAAGTTTATCATACTAATTATCTTTTTTTTTGTTCTTTTATTTTGTTTTAAAATCATTTTCAAATATATATGATAGTTATGTTCTTCAACTCGAAAATTAGTCATATTGTGAATAAGATTCCAATATGGCCAGCTTGTTTTTTTTCAATTTATTCAACTCGAAAATTAGTCATATTGTGAATAAGATTCCAATATGGTCAGCTTGTTTTTTTTCAATTTAACTCGAACAAATTTATTCGACTCAACTCAAATTTCATTTCACTCAACTCGATTTGAAAAAAAAATCAAATTCAGTTAGGATGATAAAATAGGACTCATCAACTCAACTAACTAAATTTTTTTTCTTTCGATTCGAATTAAATGCTCACCCCTATATGCAACTACAGAGGAGATGGATTGGTACGCCAAACCTTAGATGCTTTGGATGGTAGGAGGAATGTTGTTGATAGACAAATCTGGCAACAAGGTTTATTATATGTATCTTCCTCTATTGGATTCTTTTAATACGATTGGTACATTCAGTGAGGGTTAGTGACTCTAGTGTGTATATGTAAATGGCGATTTGCAGGGTGACTTGACATCGGATCAACAAAATAAGTAGTTGTTGTCTGCTTTTTAAACTTGGGCTTGAGCACAATGTCATGGTTAATGCCCATCCCTTCTTTGCCATGAGAATTCCTTTTAGTTGAAGGTAAACTTAATATTTTAAAATGTATTGAATAAGCATTGTTTATAATTTCTCATTGAATTGAATATTTGATCAAATTTAATGGTTACTTAAATCAACCTGTTATAGCAAATACCTTATTTGGATGCGACGAGAAATTGATTGATAAGCCACTAGAGAGGGATGTTGAATGGAGAAAGGATTGTATGAAACAGGGATATTATCCCTTTCTAATAGTTTTATGACACATCAATAATTTCATCCTAAATTTCAAGATTTTAATTGTAATTTGATTTTTTTTCAGGATGAAAATGTTGAAATTAAGAATGAAAATACTGATGTGGCATAAAACTATTGGAAAAGAGACACAAATAACGTGGTGTCACTGTTTCATTCAATCATTTTCTATGTTCGAATGTTATATTCATATCCAATGTAAAGGATTATTCCTATAAATTAATATAATTGCATTTATTGTATATATTTGCAGTTTCTATGGACGTCATACTTGGATAATGCATTTTTACTGTTTTAATCGGGACAACCTATGAGCACTATGTTTTATTTAGGATGTGGGTGCCCATAATTTATTTCCATGTTGTACAAAAGCAACACCTTAACTGAGTGAAATGACATATTGGCTTGGTGCAAGCTTTCGATTAATCCATAAAATCTCAATTGGCCTTACAGGATATATTTAAGGGGGCAGAATAAACATTGTCCCACCAAGCATGCATAGTGGGTTATGCTTTAGGACCAACAAGCTCAACATTCCATCTGTAGGAAAGTATCTAGAATGCTAGTTCCCCGAACCTCTGAGGCACATATATAATAGTTTTTATAGATACATCAAGTGTGGTTCTATGTATAAGGGGAATATCTGATAGTAAAGGAATGTCATGCACGACCTAGCTCCATCAATGAGCACATTAGTGAGATAGTGGTTGAGCAGCCCAACTTGTCCAGTGTGATTCGTGACTACTTATGCTACGACTTGAATCGGATCCACATGTTAGAGCTATCTGCTAGGTCATATTAGTTCTATTTGCTCTTTCAATATACCATCGAAATGACCCCCCATTGCATATTTGTGAGGGATATGGTCACGCCAACATATCTCCTTATCATTTATGATGTAATTGGTGGAAATGACATTAACAAATCTAGGGTTTACGTAACTCTTCAATTCAATGAGCCCGCTCAATTCATTGCATCATTATTCTCCAATAAGCAATTTAGATGTATAGTTTGATTTCTTTCAACTCGCTCATGAAACAAATAATGGTGGTCACTAACCGCTATTGCACGTGCACGTAAAACAAATAATTTTATAAAATAATTTTAAATGTGCAATTTTAACTACAAGCGGATAGTGGTAGTTGTAATATTTATAGTGTTACAATGGGATATTGGAGTATTCCAATGATCGAACGCAAAGGAGTCAGCAATTTAATGATTCCCACTCGACAAGCATGCAATGAAAGAGTCTAGCTAACTACTCGCTAGATACTATATTACGACAAGCCTTCATAAGTTTAATTACCTAAAAACAATAAAGAACTAAATTGTAAATGAAAAAAAAATGAAACTAGCAAATTCGAACAAATACGATAACAGGAAGCGACTGGTTAGTGTCCATGTTGTTCATTAACTTTTGAATTAGGGATCTAAATTGCTAACACTCCTAAATTGGTTCCATTTTACCTTTTGGACTTAACTTTACCAACTTAGACAAATCAGTCTGGTTTATCTCTCGATCTCACCAACTAATCTAATACTAACGAATTGGTGCCTAATAAGATCTCCTCTCAGTCTCACTTACCTAAATTTTCCTTTAAGGGCGTTAATCCTAAGTTTTTAAGTCCATTCAATTTAGTCCAATATTGACGATTTAGCCCTTGTACAAAAACCTAACCAAATAACACTTCCATCAACCAACCACCCAAGGTATAGCTACTCCTACTCATTTGAAAATCGCTGAAATCAAACTTAACATTGAGAGTTGTTTAGAATGCTCCAACAAAGACCTCCGCTAAATTGAATTAAAACAATTCATATTACTGGATGTTGGTCCACTAGAAGGTCTATCGGTAACTCTACATCTTCTAACGTTACTATTGCTTCGTTGAATGGGAGATAAACCATATAGGTCTCAGATCTCTATCATTCAATCAAAATGGAGATGAATGCTAGAATGAAAGAAAAATTCCCAATTTGGCTAGCAATGATAGAAATTGATATCTCTTAAGTGACAAAAGATTATGTTGTTAGACACATCTATTTTAAAATTATCGCGATAGAGAGCCACAAAAGAGTACTCCATTATTGTTGTGTTCTCAATGGCATGTCCTTCTAACCTCAATAAGCGGACAACCATTATGGTATGTTTTGAAATAAAATTTAGAAAAATCTTAGGCATGAAAGATATGAAAGAATGTAGAGTAGGAATGCTTTGGGGGTTTTGTGTGTGAAAACCTAACAAGTAGAATGAGCTATTTATAGGTTTTATGGTTAGAGTTTTGTTAAGGTTTTTAGTAGGACCTTAACACACATTGGCGGCGAAGTAAATTTAAAATTTTATTCTCCTGTTTAAAAAATTAATGAAAGGTTACGATTACATTTTCTTTTATTTTTACAAAGGCTCGACCCATTGGTCATTAAGGTCTGGTTAAATATTATCCACAACCATTTCAAAATATATGAATGATTACAATTAAAAATTTTAATATTTTACAAAGAGATCAACACCATAGGTGTCGAGGTTTTAGTAATCATTACCTTGATTCCGATGGGCCCACAAACCTCAGTGATGTAATACATATAACTAAACTCTTTACTCATGGATGTCAAGATACTCCTAAAAAAACATATTTTAGAAATAACTTTCGAAGATGCTTATTTTGGTACATAATTTTTTTACTATATTTGTTGTACCGTACATAGTGGACCTCACAACATGTAATGACCTAAATTCATGGGCACCGAAAAAGTGAGTTATAGGGCCTCCGTCTTAGTAAACCGAGTTCGTAAATAATTATTAGGAGTAATTATGAGTCTAGTAGTGTGTTTAATTAGGCTTTGATTAGGTGAATTTAGTTTAATTTAGAGTAATTAGTAAAAAAGACTAAATTGAATAAGGGGTGAAAGCCTAATTATAGATTAAAAGAAAGAAAGAGGGACTAAAATGGCAATTATGCCTATTTTATAATTTGAGGCGGCAAAACAAGAGAAAAATCTAAAGATTTTTTTTATGATTTAAGTTATTATTAATTAATATTAGAATATAATAGTATAAATTATTATTTAATTAATATTATATTATTATATTAATGAAATATATATATATATATATATATAAATTAAAGCCAAATGTATGGTAATAAAATATACATGTGTAAAAATTATATTTGTACATTTGTAAAATAAATATTAATTTACTTATTATTTAAATAAATAGATATTTATAATTTATTAATATTATTACTAACTAATATATATATATATATATATATATATATTAGATATAAAAGAATAAAGAAAAGAAAAAAAAAACAAAATAAGGGATAGAAGAACAGAAGCTCAAACGAAAAAGGGAAGGAAGAAAAGGGAAAAAAAAGAAAAAGGGGAAACTAGAATTTTTGAAGCTTAAAGTTTTAATTGGTAAGTCAATTAAGCCATTTTCTCTTAAAGTAGATGTTTTAGAAGCTTTAGAACAAAGTTTTGATGAAATTAAGTTGAGGTCCTGGAAGTTTTAAGGTTTTTGAACATAGTTCATGTTGAACAAAATAGTGAATTAGGGATTTAATTGAATGAATTTCAAGTTAGAATTGATAAATAGATTAAATTGTAAAAGAAGCTATAAGTTTTGTGATAGAGGGATTAAATTGAAAGAAATTTTAAATTAGGGTTTTATTATGAACATTAGATAGTTAAGTAGAATATGGAAGGAAATTGAATAAAAATAAAGTATGAATTAAGTTAGAAAAATAAATGAGTTAATTAGGATTAAATTGGAATTAGAGTATAAATTGGATAGAAATTCAATTATTATTATTATAAATTAGAGCTGTAATAAATAGTGTAAATTATTATTATTTTCGTAGATAATAAAGAACTCGAAGCATCGGCACAAAAAGGAAAGGAGAAAGTTATCGAGGAGTAATCTCAAAATCCGGATTTGTATTACTATAATTTAAATTATTCATTATTTAATGTTTATTTCGATATTTATATTTAATAAGTGAATATAAGGTAAGCATTAATATTGAGATGAATGAAAAATTATATTGAATTAATAGTATATTTGAATTGAATTTGAATGATTTGTGATCAAAATTGAAAGTGAAAGTGAAATTGGAATTGAAAATGATATGAATTGTAAATTGAAAATCCCTATTAACTAGTCAGGCTGAGTCGGATATAGTTGGCATGCCATAGGATTGGAAGAGTTCAAGAATACTTCGACCTTGAGTTGATGAGACACTAGGTGTCACTATTTTACTTCGAATATATTCGATGAGGTACTGGGTACCACTTTACTTCGGCTAGGCCGATGAGACAGTGGGTGTCACTTTATTGCTTCAAACTATCCGATGAGGCACTGAGTGCCATTCTGGTGTGTTTGGTTGGATCCGTATATCCGCTAAGGTCCGAGTCTTGTTAATAGGGGTAAACAATGTGAAAAAGAAAAATTGAATAGAAATGAAAAATTGAGGCATATAAAGTGATATGTGATGAAATTGAGAAATGAGAATGAAATAGATAAATCAAAGGTTTCAAAAGTTATTAGTACCTAATTGTTTATGATATTTGGTTAAATTGATTTGTTATTGATATGGAATTAAAGTGGTGTATAAATTAAGATAATATTTGTTCATGTATTATATGATTGATTATGTGAAATTTATTTGGTTATTTATAATTTGAATTATAGTAATACCACTGAGTATGAAATACTCAGCGTACGGTTGTTTTCGTGTGCAGATTAGTAGAAATTAAGGTCCTGTTTCAGCATCCAGGTCGATCTCGACCTCAGTATAAACTCGGTGATGTAATTCTTCCCTTTTGGTAAAAGTGGCATGTACTAAGTCTTGTATAGGTTACATGTATATGCTTGTAATGTTGGTTGTAAATATATATATATATATATATACACTATATTTTGATATTAGTTTAATAAAATGGTAAAGAGTATATTATAAAATTGGCATTAAGTTTGAATTAAAAATGAATAAAGTTATTAGTAAATTTTGAATAATATTAAGAATGTTTAATTATTGAATTAATATGTTACTGAAATGTTTATGATTTAGGTGAATTTGAGTATAAATTGTTTTGGTTGCGGGTTGAAATTGCAGGGAATGTTAGATGTTTATAAAGAGGGTTATATCGAGTTCGAAAAAAAAATTACGAAAAATCTGCAGAGTACCAGAACAAGTCCCAATCCCTTCTAATAAGTATTTTGAGCCTCGAGGGTCCAATTAAGGGACTTTATGATTATTTTATAGTATGTTCATTATTTATTTATTTATTATTTGTAAATTGTCCGATATGTCTGGTAATACCCCGTAATCTTGTTTTGACGACGGTTTAAGGTTAGGAGGCGTTACACAACATGCCCAAATAGAGCTCAACATATGTCTCCCAGTAGAGTAAACATCTTGGCAGACTATGCATATCCAGCCTATTGACTTGCGAACCTTAGCTTGGTGAGCCTTTGATACTATACATCTCCACTAAATTTATATGGGGTTCACGTGGACGCTTAGAGTTATTGATTAGCAGTTGTCCTAAGGTGTTTTATCCTAAGACATAGCATCACCCTCACTGATAGGGAGATCAAATTAGACTTTCATGCCAGTAACCTTTGAACATGTAACCAAACATGTCCCCACTATAAAAAAAGTCCATGCAAACAACTCATACACACTCACGTACACTTTTTCCTCAACACAAAAAAATATTCCTACTAGATAATCCTTTCATCTAGCTCTCCTTAGGTGATCCTCCACACTAACCACCATTTTCCTCTATGAAAAGGATAGGGATGACGTGGAATCACAGTTTCATACAATCCTTTCTCCTTCCTCTACATGTTAATCCAACGTTAACAATATCGAATTAAAAAAACTTGAAGTTTGATCTCCAACATTTAATATCTTATTTGACCAGTTCTAATGTTATAATATATTGTTTTTATATATTATACAATTTATATCATGTAAAAAAAAAACTTATATAATATGTTAGAATATGTAATAGGTTCCTATACTCTTCATAATTTAGAATTTAGTCCATATACTTTTACTTTTAGGAATTTAGACCCTCTACTTTTTTAATTTCAAAATTCGAGTCTAATTGTTAATATTGTGAAATTTTTTTGTTAAATTTATTGATGTGATATTTTGAAATAATAAAAATGCTCACTTAGTAGCAATGTAACTAAAAAATAATGTTGTAATGAACCCGAATTTTAAAAAATACTTGAACTTTGAAATTTGAAAGGTAGATGAACTTTGAAGTTTTAGTTCAATTGACATTGACATTGTTGCTAGTGCAGAAGAACGTGGACTCAAGCGCATTGAAGCACATTTATCCTCATATTCCAAGATTAGATAAGATTATGGGCAGTTCTAAATATTGTATTACAAATATAATTAAAGTAAAAGGAAATGAAAAGAAAGTGTGAGGAAAGTCTAATGAAGAAATATATATATATTGAGAAAAGAAAAGTGTATATATTTAATTTTTGTTTGAATAGTTAAAAACTATAAAGGAAAAGTAAAGGAATTCTAACCTCTCTTGTTTGGGTAAATAGTAGAAAGGAAAGGAAATATTTATTTACATAAAATTTCCATTTTTAATCTTTACATAAATGATATATAATTAAATTAAATACTATAAAATACAAATATTCTTCAAAAAATCATATTTAAAGTGTTAAGCAATCATATATCGACATATTCATGTGTAAAACACGCTAATTTCACGAAATTTAACCAAAAAAAAAAACATCCAGTTTAACCAAATTTATTTATTTCAATCGATAAAAAAATGTCTCTAATAGAAAAACTTTCAACGTTTTCAATTACCTAATGAACCTTTTTTCTAAAATATTTAGGTATTGCTCTAACTTTTTCAAGATTTTCAGGATTTTTTTAGATGGATGGTGTGTTTACTTGCGATTAATGTAAAAACAGCGATAACAATGAAATTAAATACTGTAACATAAGATAAAAAAAATTAAACGCACCACACTAAAGATAAATTTCCATCCAAAGAGACATTAGCAACTATTTCAAACCCCTCTTTAAGCAGTTCCATGTCTAATATGTGTCGTGCATCAAGTTCGTAGATCGAGCTTGCATGATAATATGTGTCTGCAGGATGAACCTATAATCTCTTACAAAGTCACAAGTGAGATCGAGCATGAGACCGCATAAACACGTGTTAAGTCTAGAGTAGGATACGTGTTGACATGCATAAGACCTACCTAGTATATCATATCAATGAACAGTATACATATCATATAAATAAACAAACCTCATCATCTAAAAAAGACAGGTAAAAGCACTCAACAATATTCATCACCTATAATATCATGATTTTCCTATTTTACCTCATTGTTGGAGATTAAATTATCGATGTTATCAATAGTCTTCCTTAAGTCATCGTCGTCAAGAAGAACCTTGTAACACCCTTATACTCGGTTCATATGTATAAACCCGATATAAAAGTATTACATTAAAGTTCAGTACAGAAAAACCGAGTCATGAATTTTTTTCTTCAACCAATGCATTTTAGGCTTCTTAATTCAAAATATCGTAAATTAATCGTGTATAATCAAGATCGAGACTTAAAATTGATTTAAAAGAAATAAAATATGATTTTTAGTACAAAACACAAATTCAACCAAAATTCATCATTTCATTTCGTCACACAAAACATTTCCAAGCAACATTTTTGTCTTCTTCTAATAAGGACATGTATAAGTTCCATAGTACATGCCATTTTACATCAAAAGTAATATACCTAAATTTGAGCTCCAAGTGATGTGATGTGATGTGATGAGAGGTCCCGATTTAGCTTCTTGTATTCCTTGTACCTACGCGTTAAACCGGTGAAGGCTTAGTAAGTACTACAAAGCAAAGTATAAACTTTTAAATTTTCTCATGTAATTTACTCTTTCGCCTTACCAGTATATAGCTTGTATCTTACCACATTGACATTCATTCACTTTGATCCACATTTTTTTTCCACAATTTAGCCCAATGTAGACTTCTATAGAACCCATCAGATAAACGGAACAGAAAGTACCGAAGTACTTAACAGTAAGCACACAAGTGCTGGGGAAACAGTAAGCACACACAGTGCAATCCAGTAGGCACACACAGTGCAATTAGTAGGCGCACATAGTGCAAATCAGTAGGCACACAAGGTGCGAAACAGTAAGCACACAAAGTGCGAAACAGTAAGCGCGCTAGCGTTCCTTAATGGCATGCCACTAATATCACAATGGTTCTAATTTGTCTAGTTGGGCACAATCTCAATTAGCATCATTTCTCATAAATAATATATCTCACATAAATACATCACCAAATACTTCACATTTATATTTTCAAAGCTGTTTACTTGCGTCACAGTCACTAAATTATTTATATATTGAGCTACAGAATTCGAAATTATAATCTGCTTGATGTTTCTGAAACTAGACTCAATCACATTTTTACCATAAAATTTCCAGAATTTTTAATTTTTTTAATTTGTACAGTAAATTCTTTCAATTTACCCCTTCGCTGCTGCCGGACAGTTTCGACCTTTCTTCACTAAAAATTATTTATCTTTTACTACAGACATCAAATGATATTCCAATTTGTTTCTATTGAAAATAGACTCATTAAGGAATTAACCATATAAATTTCAGTATCTAATAGCTTTTCTATATTTTTCTATGATTTTTCAAAGTCATAACAGGGGAACTCGAACCTACTCTGACCTTATTACACAAAAACTAGTATATCTCGAAATATACATTTCCTTTTAATTTAATGTTTCTTCCATATGAAACTACACTCAATAATATTTAATTACATATATAATTCGACCCTCAACTCATTATATACAATTTTTGGTGAATTTTCGAAGTTAATCATCTGTTCTGTCCAAAACTGTTTTACTAAACCACACATTAATTCCTTCATTTTATAATTGTAAACATTCAAATTATGTACCTATATAACAATTTTTATGCTAATAATTCACATACCATTATAGAAATTAAACTATAATTCAAAAATCTTGTAGTATTTACAACAAAAAGGCTGAATTTCCTCTCTTTTTATCCCTTGCTCTATTCTTTTCCTTTGTCTTCAATTTGGTCCTTGCCTCTCTTCTCTCTCTCTTCAATTTCACATAAACACATATAAACTATAAGCTATAATTCAATATTTTTCATGCTAAATAACAGTAAAATACATGTATGTTATGAGAATTTAACCATTTCTTACCTTAACCCTTGAATTCAAAACTTCTTAATTTAGGCCCTATGCTCTCTAACACCTCAAAATGAATTCTATAAGAAGTTTGAGGTGTCTACTAACCCCCTTCTATACTTTTCTTCTAGAAATTTCAAAGAAAATAGAAGATTTTGGAGCTTGGAGGGCTTAAAAATGATGGAAGGACCTATTTGGAATAAAAGTAAAAGTTGGAAATGGAAGAAAAGGGCATGCACGGCTACTTAATGAAAAAGATGATATTTTCATCTTTTTAACCACTTTTTTTTCTCTCAAATTCTTTAGAATTTTCACTTAAAATATCTCACTTAAGAAAAATGGTAACACTGCACTTTTAGTCCTTGGGCCTTCCAACTTTACACTTTAGCCCAAAACTTTGCCTCCAAAAATATCTTCCACCAAAATACTCTTTTTCCCCTCCTCAATCAATCTAATTCTCATGATGACTCAAAATTTAATTTGTATAATTCGCTATTTAGTCCCTCATATTTTCTCTCCTTTACTATTTAATCCTTAAATTTTTCTAACCTTTCTTACTTCAACTAAACATTTCTAATTCTCAATTCTATTTCATCACCATTCCAAATCCGGTTCAAACACACGGATGTTACAAACCTTTTTTGGTTGCTCAAAAATTTTATCAATTAAATAAATACATAAAAAAGCTAACATTCCATACAAATTCAAATTCACTTTCTGTAATCTAACCACATGGCATTACCAAATTCAACTGAGTTTTTTTTCCTAGTTAAACTCTGCTATTTATTCCTTAATTAAACTCTGATTATTTTAAAAATATTATATTAATATTAGAACTCTAATTTTAGCCTATTTAAAGGGGTCACTATATCCGTGATTTGATATGCCAATCAATAAGGGCTTTTCTTGAGGGCGACAAGATATAGTCGTATATGAGTTTTGGAGAGAGTTTCGTGATAACTATAGAGAAAATTTTGTTCTCAAGGTAAAACTTTATTTTCGGAGTTTGAATTTGTCTGTTTAGTACATTTAAAATTGCATCACTATATAAGTTAGCGAACACAAGCATTGACCATTTTGAAAATAAACATAAATACATATCACGTAGCAAAACCTACAAACAATTAGAGCCTAAACAGATATGCATGAACATTGAAAATTTGAAACATTTTCATTTTGAAAGAATATGATACATTCTCATTTTGAACAATTAGATGTGAATTAATTCACATAAAAAAATATTGTTTGAGTTGTGTGACCTGAATCCCGTTTGAATCAGTCTGAAAAGTTCGAGGTGCAACTCACTTGTTAAAATAAATAGAGAGGCAAAATTGGAGACCTTGTCGCATATTTTGAGTCTGTATAGGATTATACTTCTTTTATTAAACAGATTGTTTAACCCTTAAAAATGGTGTATAGTCAAAAACTTCTTGTATAGTTATTTTTCGACATTAGTGAATTTCTCTTCTCTATCCATGGTTTTTCCTGATAAAGATTTTTCACGTAAAATATGCGTGTTCTTATTTTTCCTTCTTTTAAACTAAGCTTTATTTGATAAAATATTTTGATATAACAAATTAAAGTATTTTTTTAATATAAGTTAAAATTGACAAATTTATTTATCAATTTTAAAATCTAAGCGGTAAAATTTAAACTCCTATCTTAAACTCTTAGAAAAGTTTGAAACAATTTTCAAATCAAGTTAAAATGATTTTAAACATGTCAAAATACTTGTACTAAGTCAAAAATCATTTTAACTCTTAAAAATATCTTTCAAACAAGTCAAAATAGCTCTAGGCCAAAAAGTATCGATACTTGTTGGCTCAGTATCGATAATTTTGAAAATATCCATACCCCTTGTAAAATCAAGACCAAACTTGCATTCTGTTTTGACAACACCCAAAAAATATCGATACCAAATTATAGGTATCGATAATTTTTGAAAGCATCGATACCCTTGCTAAAAAACGATACCAAAAGGGCATTCTATTTTTCACAAACCCTAGTAGGTACCGATCTTGTATTGATACCATTTGAAAGAGGTACCGATAATTTTGTTGAGGTATCGACTTTTAAGGGTACCAATGATCACTGACTTTGCATTAAATGCAAAAAATATCGATACTCTTTTGTACGGTATCGATACTGGAAGTTGCAGGTCACTTAAATGCTCTGGTTTTTCATCCCCCAACGACTCTATTTATGACACCAACAATCACAACGGTTAAAAATCAATTAGAGGGCTTAAATACCATCTTCCAAGGACCTACAACAACCAAGAAAACAATTACAAACAAATATCTTCAATCAAACATCCCAAGAGCTTAAATTTTCATTTCTTTCTTTCATACACTTGTGAGCCTTACTTTCATTTCTTTACTCAAGTGTATTTTCATTGTATTATGAGCTTAATTTGCAAACAATTTGATCTTGTTAGGATTGTCTCTTGTTTGTTAATTTGTATTTTTTTGAGAGAATTTGAGACTTAAGATTTAGGTAGAAATCTTAAGTGATTGTAAGGTTAAACATTGTCCTCAAAGGTTCTACAAATCTAGTGGATTTGGAAAAATCCTTAGTGGTGGAAAGCTAAGGTGCATTTGGGGCTGAACCACTCTAAATTCTTGTGTCAAATTGTTTCAAATTTCTCTACTCTCTTCTAACAATTTTAAAAGGCCAATTCACCCACCCTCTTGACAATTTCGGTTCAATCCATCAAATTAACACTTTCTTATTATTTTGCGATCATTTTTACTGTCATTAATATATATATATAAAAGGTTAAAAGAAAGATGTCGAACTCGTTAAATAAGAAAAGGACAGTCTCAATTTAAGCATTTGTAAAATACGATACCAAATTATAAAAGTAAATTTCTCAATTTTTGTAAAATACATAAATTAATGTGAAAGGGCTAAAGATTTGAGTGTGAACCTTTTTTTGGTAGCTCAAGCACTTGATAGTTGAAAAGGTTGAGTTAAATAGGTAAAAAAATATGATAAGTTAATTTATTGAAAACAAAATTAAATTTAAATGAGTTTTAAAATTCTTTAAAAGGTAAAAAATGCGCTATGTTAATTTATTGAAAACAAAATTAAATCTAAAAGAGTTTTAAAATTCTTAAAAAGAAAAAGGATAATGATAAGTTTTATTATTGTTAGAGTTATATGACCCAAATTCTTGTTAGAGAAATAAAATATAAGTGACAAGATAAGGGAATATGTGAGGGCGGTACAGTACAGACTGCACAAATGGAATTCGTATAGAAGTATATTTTTACTATTTGATTTTGTTTAGAATAAGGTGTTTCAATCTTACTGCATTATTTCTATTAGAGATTGATTAAAATAAAGTTTTTTCAACCTATAAATAGACGTAGTCGTCTCCTCTTGTATTATTCGATTTTCAACATTAGTAAATTTTCTTTTCTCTACCCATGGTTTTTTCTCGAAAGGGTTTCCACGTAAAATCTATATGTTTTTTTCTCTTTTTCGTTTTCTTTACAATATTTATTCATTGCCGACGTTTAATTTTAACCATTATTAATAACAAATTCAAAACCAATTGATAAGTAAAAAATGATTAATAATTTAAACAAATTGATAAGATTATTGAAATGTCTTTGTTGTTGCTAAGAAACAATATGCACAGTTAAAGTGGTGTTTAAGTTGATGGGCACTCTTTCAAGTATTAAATGGTAAATAGTAAAGAAACTGAACATAAGAAAGTTGTTTGCACAATTCGATTTTCTTACATCTGTGGAGTCTATGTTAAAGACAAATATGCTCCCTCTTCAACAATTAAAAAGTGAACTTATTCAGTCACACCCACCGTGATAATTTTTCTCACACTTGTACTTTGAAGATACAATACTATTACCACTATAGTCACCCCTCGTGAACAGAGCAAGTAAAACCACTACGCAAAGGTTTTACTATCAATATAACACTCATGCAAAATTGTTCTCACAAGAATAGATTAAGTGCCTAACTCTCTGTACATTCACTTAAGCAAGTCTCTTAAATATATATATTTTAATTTTGAGACTTGCTTAAAAATGAAGATCTAATACAATCCCATTAAAACAACAATATCATAAGATCAATACATTATAATAATAACATATAAAAAATAAAGGACTCTCGATGGCTCATCCAAAAGAATAATGATTCATCTAAAGTCTACAATTTCAAGAGATTATCTTGAGAAATTTTGACACAATCCAATCACCAAAATAACATTCCCAAGTAATATGATATTCCATAATGAGCTAAATATCAACAATATAATCAATGTAACTCAAATAAAAGGTTGAATAAATTAATTGTCAATTTCATATAATATTTCTTTTAAATTTTTACAAAGAGTTGTTAAAAGATTTTTAACTACGTAATTATAATTGATAACACGTTTTAAATTCAAAGGGTTGTAAAAATCTTAAACAAATTATAAAAAGAAAATAAAGTTGTTAAAATTTTAAATACAAATTCACAATCAGATATGCATCATTCAAATTCTAATAATATATAACTGATCGTTTGAAAATAAATCTATTTGATTTTATTTTTAAATAAGGATTTTATTTCTAATATATGTTATATATGCTATGTCTGCAATCAAGGATCTTGAGTTTATAGAGCATATATTTTATTTCGTACTCATTTTATTTTTGATTGTGAGTATATAAACATGATTTATTATTCTAGAACTTGTTTCGGTTATGAATGTCGAGACCACATTATTGATTTAATATATTGATATGATAGAAACATTTAGAATTAACCCATTTAACCTGTAAAAAGCTTACTTGTTGAAACAACTCGAAAAACACCATTGAAGCTGACTCTGAAGCAAATTTCCATCAAGATTTAATATCTCAATTTGATTTCTTTGAAGTTTATTACGAGTTTCTTCGTTTCTTGTGGTTATACTATCTTTTGGATATTTTTATTTGCGATTATAAACTAACTTTCTAAATACGTAGTTTAATATTTCTCAAGTATGTGTGCATAATTCTTGGTTTAATATTTCTAAGCTATTAATCCATGTTTGATGTGCTTAAATTAAAGGAGTAATAGACTCTGTTTAAGAGTAGATCTAGCACAATTGAGTGGAGTTGTATGCAATCCTAAAAATAGGATGACATAAATCTACCGGATTAAAGTCAAATCTAATAAGGGGATGGACCCATAGATCTAGCTAATACGATCATAAGGATTTTAATTAGAAAGAAATCTCAATTAATCAATCTAGAGTCAGTTACTCTTACTCTCGAAAGATATATTAGCATAATTTAGAGATTTCTATGGATCAAGATACTAAGTGAAGAAATTATTTAATTCAGATTGATAATGACAGATGAAATCTATGTGGATTCTTTCCTAGGTATTGTTTCGCTTCTTAGTTGTTTTTTCTATTATTTTCCTGATTTGTTCCTTATTGTGTTCTTTAGTTAATTAATTTAATTAATTTTAGCTTTAATCAATCACTCAAATTATTCGTTTAAATAATAGAAAGACAATAATTACTAGTACTTTTAGTCCTCGTGAAAACGATATCTTTGCTTACCGTAGCTATACTATTAATTGATAAGTACACTTGCCTAAGTCAGATTTTTAGTTAGTTTACGACTGCATCAATAAATCGGGATTTGTAGTAAAAAGCCATCAACACCGGGCAACCGGGATGGTAGGTTATTGTAGTAAAAGTCATGGTCACAGATAACAAGTGAACAACCATCGTAACTGGAAAAATAAATCCGTGATGATCAATTATTGATATGTGTTTTTGGTGTGTTGAGCGATGGTCGAGATAGGATAGGATGGGTGGGTGGGAAATTTGCATTTGCATTGCATCATAAATATATTATGAATATGCATTTATTTACTATATGTTCATTAGATTATTCTTAATATGCTATTATACTATGAACTAAATACTTTTACTGTTTGAATGATTATATATAATGCTTTCAAGATTCGTCTCACACTGACCCGTTGTAAGCTCATTGTTCTTTTCCTTACCTCTTAGGTAACACGGAGAACTAGGACTCGATATGGCATCAGAGGAACCTAGATTAGCAGCTTGATTATTTTTATTTAAAAGTTTCCATTAAAGTTTTTCTTAATCATTGTTGGGGTTGTAATTATCAATTATTTACCTTAGGTTTGAAATTGTTTAATTTATTAATTTTAAGCATGACATTTTAATTTAAACTCTTGTAGTTGCATGCCATTTGGTATAGAAAACTATTATTTTAAATGTCCACTTTACAAAATTCTTAAAGTTTTTCTTAAGAACCTTAAATCGTTTTCCAAATCTTTACAATAATAAGATTATAAGTAAATTACTACATAAAGCTGGTCTAATGAATAAATGATTTTCCTAAAATAAAAGAGCGATTTTCACACAAATCAAGTCGAGTAAAAAGAATGGTTGTACAAGATCACTTCGGTGATTAAATGTAAAACATTCTACTTAGCCGAAACTCCTCAACTGGGTTAGGGGTGTTACACAACTAGACAATAATATGTTATCACTTAATAATAAAAATGAGAGAATTTTTTAAAAGAAAGATTACTTACCTTTTAATTTAATTTACATGAATTAATTTTTAATAGAAAAAAACATAATCTAAGTGGCTTTTCAGGCCATTTTACCCAAGTAACAAAAAAAAGTATCTATAAAAATGACCCAACTTGAAAAACATTGATGGGAATAACCTAAAAGCTACAGTGTCGGGCGGTTTCGGCACCCCGATGGTCGGTACCAAAGTCCATCATCGTGTAATCATTACTTTGTAATTGAGTCGAGAATAAAAAATTAATTTTTTAGAGTCGGCATTGCCATGGTTGACATCGAAAAAAAATTCAAATTTTTTTCATTATTTTGGTGTTAGCGTTCATGTTGTTGGCACCGGTTCATATTTTTTAAAAAAAAGTGTTTCGAGGTTTTCGTTGTCGACACCAGTGTGGTTTTTGAAAAATAAAATTTGTCAGCGTGCTCTGGTTGTTGGAACCAATGACCATTTTTAAAAAAAAAGCCTAAGACACTTGAGAAAATGAAAAGACTTGAGAAGAAGAGAAAAAGAAATAAATTGAAAAAATGAAAAGATTTTTTTTTTTATAAAACTTCAGATTGGGTTGTATATTACTTTAAAAACCAGAATACAAAACTAATAAAACATAAAGCAGGCCTATACAATGAGCCCGAAAGCAAAAAATAGAAGTCTAAAAAATAAAGAAAATAGACAAATTGATTCCAAGCAACACGTGTAAGCATTGTTCACATGCCCAATCAGGAAACCAATCCTCTCTTTCCAAAGAAACAATAAACAATGAAAGCTCTAGATTGTTCATCAAACCATGGGGCACCTCAAAAGACCCATAAAAAATCTAACTCCCCTCTGCAAAAAAACCATCAACTGCACCAAATCAACCATCTGGAAGACGAATCGACAAAACTCTCAAAGACAACGCCGAGAACTCCCTTTGTGCTAGGTAAATTTGTTTCCACTCTTTCATTTTCAGCTTTGCAATATTGTGTGCTCTTTCATTGCTCGATCTAGGAACATATCCAAATCTGATATCTTGAAACTGCATACCCATCCTTTTAATGTTTGCAATCAACGGTCCAATTTGTGAGTTATCAGCCCTAAGAGATTGACACTTACGCACTATAGACAGAGAATCTCCCTCAATAATAACCTTTTTCCATCCATTCTTCAGTCCTGTCTTCACCGCTAACTGATAGGCTAGCGCCTCCATTGTAAATAACGATGCTACATGATTCTGTAATATCGATCGCTCCAACAAGAGCAAGCCACAGTCATCTCTCGCAATAACCCCCAAAATCGCCTTAAAACCATGACAATCGAATGGCCCATCAAAGTTGAGTTTTACCGTAGAGGACGGTGGGCGTTGCCAAGGTATCGTTACTCCACCACGAGTAAAGGTCCTAGCCTCAAGTCCATCTAATTCTGTAACATATCTGCGAATAAAATTTACAGTATCTTTACTTACTAATTGTTTCTTTTCATGAACAAGCGGGTTTCGGTCCTTCCAAATAGCCCAAATCGCACAGCAAAAGAGTCGCTGCTGATGAATAGAACAAATCTGGAAAACCCAGGTAAGCTACTGAGCATAGTCTAATTGATGATTATTGAGGATCTGTGCAAGCTGTAGATCAAACCAAATATCTTTTGTTTTTTGACAACTACGCATAACATAATCCTCTGATTCATCATCACCACCACATCAAGGGCATCTGGCATCACCAACCAGTTTCTTAATCTTGAAATTTGCTAGAGTAGGAACATAATTTCAGAAAAATCGCCATAGAGTAATCTTTATTTTGCTAGGAATATTTAAGTTCCAAAGAGACTTGTAAAAATTATTAGAATTGGTATGTAAGTAAGAGGGTCCCAAGTGCTACCTTGTAATAGTTTATACATACTATGCACCAAGAACTCGCCAGAAGCCTCACGACCCCACACTAGATAATCCGGATGTTCATCGACTACCAAAGGGATCTCAAGGATGTTTATACCATCAGGCTCTATGAAGGTAGATTCAATAACCTCTTTTTTCCAACTACAATTATCTACTTCAATCATATCAACAACACGTAAATCTTGAGCATTAATAATTGAATTGGACAATCTAAAATTTGTATTTTCGGGGATCCATGGGTTCATCAAAACAGAAATTTTATCTCCCACATCGACTCTCCAGCAAACACCCTTTTCTAAAATTCCTTTCGTGGCCCAAACACTTCTCCAAACATAAGAAGAGTTATTACCCAAGGTCGAATGCAAGAAATCAGTATCATGAAAATACTTTGCTTTGAAAACCCTTGAAAGTAATAAATCTGGACGAGTAATGAGACACCACCTCTGCTTTGCCAAAAGAAATATGTTGAACTTCCCCATATCTCAAAAACCCATAACACCATCCGATTTCAACCGACACATATGTCATCATTCACACCAGAGCACCCTTTTTCTCCTTGAGTTATTACGCCACCAGAATCGGGCAAACAATTTCTCCAAATCAGAACAAAACGCCTTAAGCAACAGAAAACATGACATAGCATATGAGGGGACAGCCTGTAACACTGACTTAATGAAAATTTCTTTCCCCCCTTGAGACAAAGCTCTAAAACTCCAACTTTCAATTCTCTAGGCTATCTTGTCTTTGATTTTTTGAAAAGACTTTTTTTCCTCCTACCCACCATATTAGGTAGTCCCAAATAAGTCTCAGAATTGTGGGAAATACGCATACCCATAATAGAAGCCAAGCGAACCTTCTTGTCCTCAGAAGTATTAGACCTGAAGAAAATAGTCGACTCATCATAATTAACTCTCTCTCCTGAACATTCCTCATACTCTTTAAGTAACCGCATGATCAGCCGTTGTAGTTTCAAAAAGAATGCTGTCATCAGTGAATAATAAATGGGACACATTCGAGCCCCTTCTGCTCGCTCTTACACCTTTCAGATCCCCATTAGCTATAACCAAACGCATCAGCGTAGATAAGCCCTCTGCATAGAAAAGGAACAAGAAAGGATTAAGAGGATCCCCTTGCCTCTACCCTCTGGTCGGAGTAAATTTCCTACCAACAGTACCATTAATACAAATTGAGTAAGAAGTAGAAGAAATGCAACACAAAATCTTTTCAACCCAAGCCTCCGCAAAGCCCATCTTCAACATAACAGCCCTTAAGAAACCCCACTCTACACGATCGTATGCCTTGCTCATATCAAGCTTAATAGTCATACTACCGATTCTTCTTGTTCGTTTTTTCGAAAAGTATCGAGCAATTCATATGCTAAAAGCACATTATCAATTATTAAATGACCCGGGACGAATGCGCTTTGAACATCATCAATACATTTACCAATCAAATTTTTGCAATCTGTTCGCCAAAACTTTTACCACCAATTTATAAAGAATCGAACACAAGCTGATCGATCTAAAATTAACTAAAGTAGTGGGATTTTCAATTTTGGGAATAAGAACAATTTCAGTAATATTTGCAAGGTTTAGATGAATACTTTCATTAAGAGCCCCTAAACAAAAAGAGAGTACATCATCACGAACAATCTTCCAAAATTTCTAATAAAAAATAACAAGAAAGGCATCAAAACCCGGCGTTTTCGTCGACCTCATCAATTGGAGAACAGCAAAAATTTCTTCATCAGTAAATCGTTCCATGAGGTAAAAATTATTATTATTAGAAATAATAGAATTAATACCAGACAAAATATGTTCCCCTTCATTTGACATATTCGAAGCAAATAAAAAATAGAAATAATCTATAGCAATTTCACCAATTTCAAATTCATTATTTGTTACAGTACCATCATCCCTATTCAAACAAGTGATAACATTTTTCTTCCTTCTAGCTGAAGCAAAACGGTGAAAATAAGAAGTGTTCTTGTCCTCCAAATGAAACCAATTGGCTCTGGCCCGTTGCTCTTAGTAAGCTTCATCTTTGTCGATCTCAAGATTGAGGTTGATTCGAGTGTCAATTATTTCTGCCATATTATTGTCATCACGATTCCCTTAAAGGAGTTCGTCTAACCTATCCTCCAATCTGTGTTTTAAACCCCTGCGACTTTTTTTAATCTCTTTCGCCCACATCATTAGTCTCAAGCTTAGGCGATTAAGCTTTTCAAAAATCAAATTGGCAAGGACTTTCCAAGACCTCACAATTTCGTCTTCCAGCATATCCTCCAACAACCACCATGCTTCAAACTTAAACGATGGTCTCCCATTGGATCGTGAGTTCGCATCAGTGTTAATAAAAAATGGACAGTGGTTCAAAAAAGAGTGAGGAAGGTGACAAACAGTATCATTTTGAAACGTATTTAACCAAGACGTAGACGCAACACCTCTATCTAAATGCTCTCTTATATTGGTCTCAGGCAAATTACCACATTCCAAGGTGTACCAAGTGCCTGAATATCCAACATCATGTAAATCACAATACTCTAACACATCCCGAAAGAGCTGCATTCGTCGTTCCTCTCTAGGTAACCCACCAACTTTTTCAAATGAGTACAAGATCTCATTGAAATAGCCGCTTACAAGCCATGGATATCTATTACCCTCACCCAAACTTTTCAATAAATCCCAAGTCTCATGTCTAGTATTGGCAAATGGTTCCCCATAAAACCTCGTATAGCGCCACACCATTCCACCATTAACTTCGTGAATTAAAACATCAATGTGATTCTTGAAGTAGCTACAAAGATGCACATCAACATTGTCGCTCGAAGCCAAGCATAAACCTCCTCTCGAACCATCAGCATCCACCTCAATTCCAAAATTGAAACCACACGACCGTCAAACTTTCTCCATACGATTTTTATTCAGCTTCGTCTTCATAAAGAAGACAAGTTGGGGATTATTAAACTTCAAAACATATCAAAGCCTTATAACAGTTTGCGGCTTCCCCAAACCACGAACATTCCAACTGAGGATCCTCATTGCTCCGGTTGGCTTGCCCATTGGTAGCTGCCAATCTTAAGTTTGAAGAAACATCAACTTGGTCCAATGGAACTGTTTGCGAAACCAAAATACCAAATTCACTAGAATCTTCCATGATAAATTTAACTTTTTTACCAGAATCCCTATCTTGAGAAAAAGTGTCTGCCATCTCATCCCCCAAATCAATTAACTTTCTCTTTCTTGAATAATTAAATGGTGACAGAGAAGCATCACAAGAATCCCTTGGAATCCGTTTCCAACTAGCTATGTTTGACTTTGATACCTACTTTAACGTCTTATCCACCTTCCTTTTATGACCCCATTCCTTCCTCCGACAGATTCTTATTCATTACCATAATTTCCTCTGATTTCTTCCCAAAAAAATTAGAATCCTCCATATCCTTTAAAATAGTCTCCCTTAAAAATCCGTCCATCTCCATTAATCCATCAACTTCCAAATTCGGCTTTACAACCCCTTCCTCCTTTTTCGATGGTGTCTCTTCCCTTTACTCACCGAAATATTACTAGAATTTCCCTCATCTTTCTTCACATCTTCTTATTCCGTCGGACCAGTATAATTTGTTGAACTTTTGTCATTTTCGAAGCTATCCCAAACTGGATAAACTCCTTACCCAATAATTTTGATTCTGCCCACAAAACGATACTGTTTGGGAAATAGACCTCCCTTTTGCCTTATCTTCTTGAGATAACATATCACAGTCCACCAGCCCATGTCCCATTTTCCCACATCCCAAACAAAACAATGGAAGATTTTCATATTTAAAAGCCAACCATAGTTTACTACTTTCCCCCATCAAAACAAAGATACCACTCCTCAGTGGTTTACGGGCATCCAGCATGATCCGTATTCGACAGTAAGTTCCCAATATTTTCGATCGTTGTAGCCTTCCGAATGTAGATCTCACAGTATACATGAGATCTTTCTTGTCACATTCAGGTGGACAAGGCTCGATTTTTAACCACATCGGAGACCTGATTAATTTGACCTATTCTATTTCTAAAGGGGATGACAACTTCTCCATAACACTAACTGTCGACAAAAAAAACCATGGTCCCCCCTCCATTATACGTTCCATGTCCATCACATTATCAGAGAAGACCAGGAAGAGATTCTGACCCATTATCTCAATTTCAAACTTCTTACTAGTCTTCCAGACACTCTTCATCTGCGCTCGGAAGTTATCCGGATTAAAGAGTTCTTTAGTCTACACCGTGCACGATAAAAGACATATGTCCTTTCGGCTCAATCTTGGAACTTTGAACCGTTAAGTGAACAAGCTCCTCCTCCAGCAGAGATACCTCATCCTCCGCCATAACAATCCACACCACAACGGAATCACCACTCACCCATAACTCAACTACAACAAATCGTTGTTCTTTCTGAATCAAAAGAGAAAGCACTCTTGATTCTTCATTGGTCTTTTGAAATGTTTCTTTTACTCCTTGTTCTTCAAGACACATAGATTTAAATCTAGTACTAAAAAAAATGAAAAGACTTAAAGTAAAGTAAAATGTTATTTCTTTTAAATAGTGAGTTTTATTAATGCGTTCTTTTAAATTGTGATATGGATACAACTGTTTATTTATTATCATCGTTAAATAAATCTGATTTCACATTAGCTGCATAACTTTCTTTTCTCGTTCCTTATTTTCCTATTGCTTGATAATTTCAATTATTTAAATCCTCTTTAATTTCTACTTTTATTCGAGAGTCAATATTTAATCTTTTCTTGATTGGAATTTGAAATATATTACCTCATAATTTCGACAATTTAAACTCTCTTTACTTTCTTTTTTATTGAGGGATCAATATTCAATTTTTTCTTTTATTGCAATTTGATATTTGTTGCCTCTTAACTTCGGCCATTCAAATCCTCTTTAATTTTTCTGGGTCAATTTTTAATCTTGTTTTTATTGGAGTTTTGAAATATGTAATTTTTATTTTTTAATTTTCACTCTTTACTACTCTTTTTCCTTCTCCATTTGCTCAAGCCTCCACTGACCATCGCCAACGTCCTCGAATCAACTGACACCTTTTAAGTGTAATTCTCTTCCTCCTCAATCTATCCGGTACCAAGAAAACAAAAATATATATATTTTAAATTTTGAACAATGTTTAAGATTTTTTAGTGTTAGTGGATGAATGGGGATTCCATATCACCTTCAGGGATATATCTTTTAAAACAACTAATCAAATAAAAAGCTGCTGCTAAATCAACTGCCAATTAATAAACAATAGTCAATCTAAGATAAGCAGGCATAGAGAGAGAAATCATGTCAGGCAGCAATAAGATAGGTACTAGAAGCTGACCAACAATATAATTGATGTCGGGCAGCGTGGGGAACAATAATTGGGACTTTGCCTGCTCTGTATATGCCTACCCCTCCCCCCCCCCCTGCACTTACCCTATTAGCCGGATTTCTCGGTTGCCGTGATCTCTGCTCCTTTGATTTTGTTCTCTCCCACCCATTACTTTATTATTATTTGCTTTTCCTCCTATTCGCCTCATTTTTATTCGTATTTTAACAGTATTGGTATGTTCGTGTATTGTTATCCAAATTCTTATTAGACGGTAGATGGTTGTCTTTTTAATGAAATATTCAAATAGACAGTGGATAGTTGGTTGAGGAAAACAGGCATGGGCTTGTCTTGTTCGAGCTACCTGACTTTGACTGAGTCTTAACCTGTCCTTGCCTCTTTGGGGTGGCACAGGTAGAGTCAAGACTCAAGGGAGACTGGGATCGCGACACTGCAGACAGGGGGTCAAGAAGGGTTGTCCTTCCATAATTGACCGCTGAATCAGACATGTGGTGAGTAAAGAATGGTGGTTACTGTTACTAGCCAAACACGCGTGCGGCACCAGCGTCTCTAGCAGCAGTCAGCCGAGCATGGAATGGTGAGTCTACTGACTTGTTCCCCAGAGTTTTTTTAATCTCTTGTCTGCTGTCTCTTATCAGCTTCCTCTTGAGTTTAGTATAATTTGAATTACCTTTGGTGGTTCAGACCTGTTTTTGACTGCCCAGACTACCTGAATGAACCCTCTCCAAAACAAAAGTACAACACTATTTTGCTTTTAAGATTACAACTTACAGACATGCCTGATTCCTTTCACAAATACGAGGATTAGCATTCATGGTTTACAGCTTCTTCTTTTTTGTATACTATTTTGATGTGTTATTTCGATGATGGTCTTCCAGAATCAACTCCATTGTTTCCATCTAATCCTTGATCTGGGCATTCAACAATGCCATCCCCAGAAATTATTTTGCAGAATTTTCACTTCAAAACTTTTGCTAGGAATCCATTTCAAGTGAAGGAAGAAATGTAACATCCCCAACTTTACATTCGACTACCTATTTACATGCCACTAAAGGATAGGTAGATATATCAATCAAATAAAGGTTCATTTATAATAGTTATGGTTCCATTGTCAGTAGCAATGACGAACCCTCTCATCGTGGGTGTTCTTCAAAAAACATAAACAACTCATTGTGTTTTATTTTATAGATAGAATCAAATCTTCAACCTCATAATTAAAGAATAAGATGAATAACCACCACTATCAATCGACTACTATTTTTAATTCGATATACATATATATATATATATAAATCATATCACTATCAGATATAATTACTATTCGATAATTACAAATTTTCACGGTAATTCAATTCAGTCATTTTTTTTATCAATATAACAAGGCATTAAACTCATCATTTATTTAATATTCAATTAATGAACATAGTTAATATGTTTCTCAGTCTTAGCACATTTTAGCCATTTTTATACAAGCAGGACAATCGAGCTAGGTACACAGATACTAACCCCTATACACCACGATATGATAGAACGATAGGTTGCATAAAAGCAACATATGAATAATACTCCGGTGCATGCTAATATGCGATTTAAAACCACTTATACATCAAACTGCAAAGTGCAACATATGAATGATATTTCTGGACACAAGATGTTAACTCGCAATTGTTGTGTGAATAGGGTAAAAAGATAGTAAATTATTATACTAGAAAACTATATTAAATTTAAATTATTAACTTTGCTAACATGATATACACGTGGATTATTATGTGGATACCACATTATCAATTAATTAATCATTTAAAATTTAAAAAATATATAAAAATTATTTTTATATAAAATTATTAAAATATATATAAAAATACATTTTTAATACTTTTAATTTTAAAAAATTAATTAATTGTTAATGTAGCATATATGTGACAATCCACATGTATGTTTCGTCAGTAAAGTTAATAAATAAGTAACTTTTTGAAAAAATGGAAATTCAATTTGAACATTAATAAATTACTAAAATTAAATTAATAAATCTATGCATAATTAAATTGGGCCTATGCCTGGGAGAAAAATTGGGCCTTAACAACTATAGAAATGGCCTTAACATCTGACATGGCAGGTTTCACTTAATCTCGCTATCGGCGTCATTTCAACGCGCTAGTACGATTGATTGAAAGAGAATCGCTTAGATCAATGAGTCAAAATGATACGTGTGACACAACCGCATCCGACTCGGATAAGATAACAACCCAATCCATACAACAGGTTTCGAAGAAAAAAAAAAAAAAACTCTCTTCCGCTTCGGAAGGTTCAAAATATGGGTCCGAATTAACATTGTCGATGAGTGTGAAGCATATCAAAGCCAGCAACGGCGATGTCGAAACCGAGACTGCCGCATTTTCTCAATGTCTTCTCCTCTACTTCAAGTGCAAACAGCCTGGTATTTTACCCCCTTCTTTTTTTTTTTCCTATTAAAAAATTAGGGTTTAGTGTAAATCTTATTATGAATTCCATTTTAGATTAGATAGGTTTATTTACCTTCGAGTGATGGGTGATATTTTAACAGATAATTCCAGTGGGATTTAATAGAAACTTGGAGGGAAGAGTTTCTGGGTCAGTTTTGTTAAAAGGACCAAGTGGGTTTAGTTGGAATGTTAAATTAGTTCAAAGAAATGATGACTTGTTATTTGATGAAGGATGGGCTGATTTCGTCACAGACCATTGCCTAGAATGTGGTGATTTTTTTTTTTAGGTATGATGGTGACTTGGTTTTCGATGTCAAAGTGTTTGATCAAAGCAGTTGCGAGAAAGAAGTTGCTTTTCATTGTAAATGCAGTCAAGCTGGTAGCGTGTTTAATGGAATTGTGGGGCAGAAGAGATGTAGGGAGGATGATGATGTTTCATTGGATCAAGATTGTGATGAGTTGTTAAAGAGAATTAGACAGAGTTCTTCCGAGTCCGATCATGATGAAGAACATTGTGGGCGTGAGCTGATTCTTTCTACTAGAAGTTGTCAACAATTAACTTCCTGCGATGAAAATCATGGTAAAGAAATCAACCTCTCCCATTTGAGATTTGTATATGAATTGTTGCTTTATCATTGATTTGACAGTGTTCTATGTTGTAAGAATAAAAATTTGTTTTAATAAGCACTAAGTAAGAACTATGGTATCAATGTATGTGAATTCTTGTTTAGTTCTCATTATCTTTTGTTAGCGTAGATACCACTTATTTGTGTTAAATTTGCTTTTGGTAGAAACACACTGTGAGAAATTTCATGCCTTTGTAATTGTGCATGCTTGTGTGGACGTTCATTCCGATTCTTATTGGAACTTCACTGGTGGTTTACATTACATGAATTCCTCTTGACAGAGTCTCTGGTCTCTTGAAACAGATGGAACCATCCTGAAAATAACTGGCAAAGAAGATGACTTGAACCTTCATGGCAGTGGTTGTATACAGATGATAGGAGAATTTGAAGAGAAGAAAGTGGCCCAATCTTTCAACTCATGTTTCCCCTTTTTTGTAAGAATTATGAAAAGATTCAATGTCAGTGGCTCATATACATTGGTAAGATGTTTCCTTCTCTCTGTTTCACCCTGGATTTTTGTGTTGGACATTGTTTGCAGCATCACATAATTTTGACCAAGCGTCGTGCTATATGGCAAACATGTTGACTCTACTCGCTAGAAACTTCTCTTAATAGCAATCCTTTGGCATTTGGAGCTTTTGAACAAGTTTCTTAACCTAGTGAGCATCGTGCTTTTAGCTCTCTCGCACAAGTTGGGAAAAAGTTCCTCCTACTTGTAAAGGGGAAAACGAGAAGAAAATATGACTTCCCTCATATACATGTTCCAAATTCAGGGGCTAGACAACCTTTTTAATAATTACATTTTTACTTACTAATGGGAATTCTTCTAGCCATTTCCTGCTGTCTTGAATCAACTAGTTAGATCTTTTAGGATATATTATTTAGTCATCTTGAAAGCTGCTTATGTATTCAACTATGTTTTAATTCTTTGTGACAGAATATTCCATATCTGTTTGCAATGGAACATCTTCCAAACTGCAAGACTGAGATCGTGCTTCGGAATCTGAAAGGAGTTTGTTGGACGGTGAATTCTGTGCCTACAACAAGAGTGCATACAAGTCATACTTTATGTGGTGGATGGTTGAGCTTTGTCCGTAGTAATGAGATAAAGGCCGGAGACATTTGTATTTTTGAATTGGTGCACAAATTTGAATTCCGTGTGCATATTCTTCGGGTTGGACAGGAAGACTTGGACAGGCAAAGCAGAAAAGCAGTCCTCGACAGGTCTGATTCCACTTTACTGAAGAAATTTGTAAAGAACACTTCAAAGGTCCACTCGAAATCGAAAAAGGTTCAAATCTGTGATAACAAAGGGTCTAAGGTGCTTGACAAATGGAAATATGGTAATGCAGCAAAAAAATCTGCCAGTGTCGTGCTCTGCTCTTTGTCAAGGTCAGGCAATGAAAAGCAAGGTAAAGTTTCTAAATTGTTCTATAGTTTGTCTATACTTGACCATGAGTGTTAATCTATATCTGGTTGAAGGAAAGGTTTGTATTTTTCTTATGCTTCCAGGGAGATTATTTGTGTTTGTAGGACCATGGATATAAGATACTCATTATGATTTCCATTTAGTAGAATATTTATTCACTGGTTTTATTTTTAATTTGGCTTGTAAATCAGAAGCAGCTATTAGTGGTTTGAGAATGATGATGACAGTTGATGAAGAAAAAGCTGCTAGGTCTTTTGCTTCTCGCTTTCCTAGTTTTGTGAGAATTATGAGAAAGTTCAACATCAGTGGTTCGTATACTTTGGTGAGCAATTTATTTTTCGCTTTCCCTTTTCAGAAATTTGACTAAAGTAAAGTTTCTTCCATAACTGATTTGACGGTGATAGTAAAAGATCCAAAAGGAGAAATAGAAAGGATGCTAGTTATATATGTTGGATACTGAAAACAAAGTATGGACTCATCTGCGTCATCTTGGACATCAATATAACTATTAGCAATTGTTGCAAGTTTTCTTTGCAGAAATATTAGAGGCATAGGTTCTTTGGGGATTCTCTGGTATCGATATTCATTTAGTATCTGGATCATATGATGCAGAAAATACCATATAAGTTTTCAAAGGAGCATCTACCCTACTGCAAAACACAAGTAGTGCTTCGTAATTTGCAAGGCAAGTGTTGGACCGTAAATTCTCTCCCAGATTCAAAAGGTCGAGCTGTGCATACCTTCTGTGGAGGATGGATGGCCTTTGTTCGTGATAATGAGATAAAGATAGGTGATATCTGCATATTTGAACTTGTCAACAATTATGAAATGCGTGTGCATATATCTGGGCCAGGAAGAAAAGGGCTAGATCGCCAACACACTTCTTTGTGAGGTATATTGACAACTTCAACCTTCAGGTGATAATATGGACTGATGCACACCTTGGTTTCTTTCTGTCCATCTCTTTCGTGCTCTTCATGTGAAGCCAAGTATGTGGATGAAAAGGGTTTGAAAGAACCTGCTTCCTTTAGAGCAGTTTCAGAGAATTGGAATCTGTTAATGTTTATTATTTGCCTGCTAAGTAGACCTACCCTGCCTGATCAAATCGTGTTATTGTGACTACATTGTTGCACTAATATAATGCTGACTGTGAGATGCAATTTATTTGGACCTTTAGCTATCACCACTGATATTTTTTTAGTCTTTTACCCAAATAATAATGAATAATAATGAAGGCCATACATTCTATAATGATGGAAACAAAATCTATGGACATTATTTTAAGATGGCAAGGGTTTTTTTATTTTAATCAGTGATTGAGGGTTCAATCTTTGTTTTGGGTATGGAGTAATTTTAAAATTCGTGGTTAGCATTTACTTTTTAATGGGTCTACAGAATGTGGAGGATTAGTTATTGGATTATTTCTGGTTGATACTTTAAAAAAATGTAGTTAACAAAAAAAATACTAATTCTTAATTATACGATTTATTTTTAGCTTGATCTCAAGTAGATTTGAGTCGAGCTATATGCTGAGCTAGGAATTATATGGGATCAAACCTACTGGATTTGTTTCCATTAATGTTTATTGATAGATTTTTTTTCCATCTACTTATAAAATATAAAGTATTTTTATTTTCTTTTAAATTTTGACATGTCAATTAACAATAAATAAATTCATATATATTATAGATACTATAAATTTGTCAATATATTAATATTAAAATATAATCTAATCTAACGGATTCAATTTATATTAATTATAAAGAATTGTGATAACATGATTTAATTATTATCATATTTAAAATAGAATCATATTTATTTTTTATTATTTTTAATTTAACAATTTATATTCAATTATTTTAATCAATTTAAAATTTTTTATTAATCTATAATATATATGTGATGTTTTGAGTACAACTTTTAAAGTATGTGACAAAGTTAATTAGTTTCATATTAGTATAATATCAATTTAATAATATAATTAATAATAAAATATATTCTTGTCAATTCAAAAGATTTTTCAAATTTATGCTGTTGCACCCCAAAATATAGGGGATTAATTGAAATAATTAACTAAATTATAAATTAGACTTGATGATTAAGTAATTAGTATACTTCTTAGAGGTGTTAGGTTCAAGCCACTTTTTTCTCATTTCTTTTTTTTTTTTTAATTTCAACAAATTAGAATAAAAATCACATTAAAATATTATATTATTAGGAGTAAGATCTAAACAAGCAATAGGTTTAAGTCTAATGGTTAGTATACCATGCAGCCCCCTAAAGTTTGAAAACCCTAGGTATGTAGTCCCTCCTTTCTTAATTACATTAGAATTTTGTTTTCTTTTTCATTCCAAATAGAATTGTTCCCTCTTTTCTCTATATACTCTTATTTTTCTTTTCTCTCCTTTTCTTTTCATCATATTTTCATTCCATTGTTTAAAATTATTTTTGCTTTTCCTGAATCAAAATAAATCTTCATTAAATCGTTTTTCTATCGGTTGTCAAATTCATCATCTATAGCCTCCGTATCTTTGTCAAAAGTTCAGTAAGTACTTTCGTTTCAATTAGTAGAACTCGTAAAATCTGAAATAGCATCGATCCACGCTAAGCTTTCAATTCGATTACAATCTCTTAAGATTCTTGTCGAAATCTTCCATTAATCTTGATTGAATCTTGATACCCAATGTTAACTCGTGTATAAACATCGTTTGAAGGACCCATTTTAGGTGCATCAAATCAGATTTGATCGTGAGAGACATTGTTCGGGCTTCTGGTGAAAGGTGTGTGTTCTTTTACAAGTGATTCGGGGCAAATCGTGTATAGGAATAAGGTCATATGGTCTACCACACAAGCGTGTAGACCACACAACCCCTTACATGGCCATGTACCTCTGGAACCCTAGGCTAGTTCAAATCTCACACGACCAAGAACCCTTCACACAACTTACCACATGACTATGTCTCTTTTGTAGGTTAATTTTGCAAATTTCACACGGCCATAGTCTATTACATGGGTTGACTACACGACCGTGTAACCCTTCCATACGACCTATAGCACCTCACACGGCTTGGCCACACGTAACTGTTGTGTTATGTGCAGTTTAGTCCTTGGATATTCTCGGTACTGTTGTTAGTGTTCTAACTTATTCAATTAAGTCTCTGATAGCATGAATAATGTTAGAATCCATGATCTGATTGACTGGATAATTATTATTATATATACGCATGATATGTGAATTATGTATAAGTCTGATGCATCCTATTTCTAATTGTACGTTCAATGCCCTATGATACTGTTAAGTTGAATCCATGAAAAGCATATGTTTTGCTACTATATTGATTAGTTATAAGCATATTATTCACTATCGTTTTGATTTGTTATAAGCATGACATAATGCATTGCATGGGGCAAGACGCTTTGAAAGGAGGAAGTTTTGGCAGATTAATAATCTGCAACTCTCGTGGTTCATCCACATATTATCTACAAATATGATGTGCAATCACAACCATCTGACAACATATTACCCTGCAACACAGGTGGTTCACCCACCCATTTTCTGGTAGCTCTTATATGCAATTATGTTGTGTATCCACAACTATCTGGCAGCGTATTAACCTACAATGTTGGTGATTCATTCACCCACATTTTGGCATCTTACATTTGCAAATATGTTGTGCACTCATGACCATCTGACAATGTATTAACCTGCAACTATTGTGGTTAATCCATAACCCGGTATGTAGGGATGGACGAGTTCTAGGAACTCTTACTAATGTGTGTAGCAGTGGGGTAGGATATTTTCTGTTAAATCGAAATTGTATTGCATTCATAAGGCATGTGCATACAATTCTGAGATTTCTGAGATGATACATATACATATACATTGTTGAGTTGATCTGATATACCGATATTTTGAAACTGCTATTGTGGATTATTCTATGTGATGTGATTTTGTATGCTAATTGATTGCATTAATTTGCTTGTGATGGAACTCACATTGAGTTTCATAGTTCACTCTCCTTTTATTTCATCTCTATAGATAACCCATTAGGTTAGGACGTGGATACGACATCCGAAGGGTCTCGGCTTGGTTTTGATTCATTAAAATATTTTGGATTTATTATTTGATATTTTTATTTTTTAGAGATTGTATTGTTTTATTTTGGAACTATGGCATGAGACTTAGGATTTGGATTTTTTTTATAAGCGGCATGACATTTAACTTGATTTTAGGTTCTTAAAATAGATATATTAATTACTTATTCATGAACTTTGGTTTTCATTAAAAATATAAACCGATATCATTTTTTCGCTGCTAAAATATAATTAAATTTTTTAATAATAAATAAATTGGTAATTAGCTAAGTTTTCAAAAAGAGTCACTGTTACATAGGTTAGTTAATCTAAATCGGTTTTAATACTCGTAAGTTTTTCTAAAAATAGATTAATTTTTTTTTCTAAAATAAACAAATATTTTAAAATGACTATTTTATAAATTCTGATAGCTTACTGGCCACTTCGATGGCTAATGTAATCTTCCGAATTCGGATCTAACGTATAAGTTGGGTTGGGATGTTACTTTTATATATATTATGGATAATTTTTTAACACTAGCTTAATCTAATATAAGTTAAATTTATTGAATAAATTCAAGGTGTGTTTAATAAATCGTTAAAAATTTTCATAAAATTTTAATATCTTAAATTTTTTTAATAATTATTTTAATTTTTCTATTTAATATAAAATTTTCAGCAAAAGAATGTTCAATGAGATAAATATACAATTAAAACTATTAAATTTATTTTATTTCATTAAAAATTATATTTGGAATAAATTATCATTTTTAAAAAGTATATGAGATATAGTTTATATCTAATTTTTACTCAAAACTATCCAAAATAAGTTAGAATATTTATATTAATAAGATTAATAGTGTTTTCATAATCAGATCAACCAGTCAAATTGGTTGGATCGAGATCCGATCAATACACCAGTCCAAAACAAAGCAAAAAATTGATATGAGTTGGTTGAATTGAGCCAAACACTGATTGAACTGAAAAATAAATCAAATTTTATTAGCTTTTAAGTATTTTTTAATTTTATGATTTTTTAATAATTTATTTAATTCGAATCAAATGAATTAATTGGATTGAAAAGCAGTGGTCTGATTGGTTCGACAACTGATCTAGTTTCAAAAATATTAAAAAGTAAAATTAAAAAGTAAATGAATTTTCAAATGTCAATATTTTTTTTTGTGAAGCAACATATTATACTAATTTATCATACAAATTTGTAATATAACTTTAGTACTAAAAGCTCATTATTTGTTAAGAATATTTTATTAAGTGAATGTTTATCAAGATCAAAATAAGTTTGGATAAATTTTAAATTCTAGTAGTCATTATAATTAAAGTTCTATTTCATTTATATTTTCTATGTCTATAAGATAGACCTTGAAGAAGCATTGTAACCCACTTCTATTGATCAATAAAATACGCTCCCTCTTTTGCTCTCTCATTCTCTTTGTTCTCTTTGTTCTTTACTCTCTGTCCTTTTATTTTATAACACGTTATCAGCACGATTCTCTTTTAATTATTTTTTTCAGTCTTCAATTGAGGTCGATGCACTATGGTTAATCATTAAAGCCTTTAACCACACAGTACTCATGATGATAGATTTTGATTTGAAATCCACACATGTTTGCGATGGTGATTATGGAATAAATAATCTAGTGGGGCATTTATAAGCTCGTCCTACTAAATTTGTTGTAGTCCCAGAACATAGTGATGAATAAAAGAACAATGAGAGTTCTCAAGATAACTCTTCAAAGGGTAAAGATAACTTATGTTATCAAAAGTTATTGGCCATATATGCGGTGAATGCCCAAATATTTTGTTTTTGTTAATATTTTTTAGGAAGGATATTAAAATGTAGTAATAAATTGTATCATTATAGATAGAAAATATTTATTTTATTTGGTACTGAAACAAACCAATATTATTCTAATATTTGGTAGTATAAGATAAGTCGAAAGTTTCAAAAGAGCTAATATATTAATATTTTGTGATGGTTAATTCATTGGTTTTAAAATATATTCATAATGGATCTCATATTGAGATTGTGAATGAGGAAAAGATTATATTTCATATGAATCAAAAGAGGATTAGGTTATTGATTTATATTTATTATAAATTGAATTGATTGTAACTATATTTGTGATATTGTTTTGTCATTATACCCATTAAGGGGTTGAAGTCAAAATGTTTGATTGTGAAATGTCTACTTAATGTGGAAGAAAGATATGAGCAATAGAATATGGTAATTCTATTTAAAGCTCGTTATGCTTGGATGCAATTGAAGTTACAAGTTTTTAAAATGGTGAGTATAACTTTACAATGTTTAAAATAAGTTCTCAATTAAAATTACATGAAAAAATATTACTGATGAGAACCTTGTAAGAGAGAATTTATTCAATTTTTCATGATTCAAATGTGCTTCTACGATAGCAATATCATGAAAAAAAAGTACTTATGGTTGAAACAAAGTTTTTAAATACAAAATCTAATCATTCTTCGAAGTGAATGTAACAATACATAACAATTATGAAAATCTTATTGTCATTATTGACAATTTTTTTGGATATTTGAATATTTTGACATATTCCCTGAAGCGAATATTGTATATAATTATTTGAAAATTATATTCTATGACTTAATGTCATTATAAACTTCACATTGATTTAGATAATTTCAGTAGTAAATGTCACAATGGTACTTATATGTGGATACAAAGTGAAAGGAATTATAATAAAATTATCAATTTGCTACAATTTAGTTCAAATTGAAACGCATGTTAAAGTAAACTAAAAGTTTACTGGTACAAATACATTTACTATTTCGTATGACTAGTTAGACCATCCTGGATCATATATGATGCGAAAATTAATTGAGAATTCATATGAACATTTATTAAAGAACCAGAAGATTTTTTAATTTAAAAAAAAATTCTCATTTGTTGATTGTTCTCAATGAAAATTGGTTGTTAAAAACTCACTAGCTATAGTTGAGATCTAATGTCTTGCATTTTTAAAATGAATATAGGTCCATTAATCCACCATGTGGATGATTTTGATATTATATGGTTTTGGTAGATGCATCTACAAATAATCACATATGTGTTATCAACTTGCAACTTGTCGTTTGCAAGATTGTTTGAATAATTAATTTCAGATCATGCAATTAAGATAATTTATCTTGCTAATACTGATAAGTTTATATCTCAGTCTTTTATTAATTGAGTTTGAAAAACTTTAGAAAAACTTTATTATTTATTCGTATAATGATTTTGAGAAATTATTGATTGAATGCCTCTGATTAATGGCTAAACCATTATTTATGAGAACTAAACTTCCTCTTTCAATATGGGATTATGTTGATTTACGTGTTGTACGCATCAAGCCAATAAGTTTTAAATACTCCCATTACAATTGATTTTTGGTCAGGAGCTAAATATTTCTCATCTTTGATTTTTTGTTTGTGCGTATATGTTCCAATTGCTCCACCATAACGCACAAAGATGAGTGAATCCATAAAGAAAGTTGGAAATATATATTAATTATGGACCTCCTTTTATTATGATTTATTAAATATATTGGAGATTCAATTATGACATGATTGTAATTACTATTTTGATTTTGATAGTTTTCCGGACATTAGGGGGAAAGAACTAATAACTGATAATGAGTTAAGGGGGAGAGTAATTTGAACTAGAAGTTCAACAAGGATAACTCATTAAAGTTCCAAATATGAAAATTTTCATAAAAGGAAAAAATCTAGATGGTCATATAGTGAAGGCGGGTGCTCCAGAAGAGACCCAAGACATAACTAATAAGTAAAACTTTAGAAAAAATTCAGGTACCTGAAACTGAAGATTAAAATAGTGAAAATAAGATATCTCGATAAGTTATGTCAATTTGAGAAAATGTCGAACCAATAATAAAGTGGTCGACAATGATTTTGCATGCAATAATATTTTGAAATAATGAAATAAAAGGAGGATCTTGAAAAATATTGTTGAGAAATATAGATATGGAATAAATTTGTCAAAATAAAAAGACGCAACTCAAATTCAATTAAATTCGTGGAGTTTTTGGATCAATAGTCCAAATATCTAAAGGTATAAAGCCAGTGAGGGTACAAATGAAGTAGTTTTGCAAAGGCGAAAAAAAATATGAAGTTTTTCGCTAAGTCCTGAAATTGATTATGAGAATATATAATATTTTTTTGTGGCAGATGCAATAACCTTTAGATATATTATTAAACTGACAGTTCATACTTGTGTCTCATGGTTGTTGTTACAACCTTTTGTGAATCACTATATAGTAAAGTTTATATTAAGATCCTTGAAGGATTTGGAATGCCAAAAGCATATTGAAATTATCGGAAAATTGTTCATTTATATTAATTGAAATAATTGAACATGTGGTAAATTTGACTTAGTCAATAGTAGTTGAAGGAGGATTATAAAATGATCCAAAATACCTATTTGTGTGTTTATAGAAAAATCATGATTAAAGTTTGTTATAATTATTTTTGAAACTCCTGAAGAGATCAAAATATATTTCCCCCAAAATTTTCCTCATTCATGAATTTCAAAAGAAGGATGATATAAATGCTTAGCAGATACATTCAAATAGTCATTTGAAATACAAGTATTCAAGATTGATTACGTAGAATATGAGATATTATGTGATGTTTTTTATGAAAGGGAGTAAATACGCGTTGTACTCTTTTTCCCTTAACCGAGGTTTTGTCCCATTGAGTTTTCCTGATAAAGTTTTTAATGAGGCAATATATTTTGCGTATTGTAGATATGTGTACTCTTTTTCCTTCACTAGAAAATTTTTTCCCATAGGATTTTTATCTTAGAAAGGTTTTAACGAGGCACATTATCTACCAATGGACATCCAAGAGAGAGTGTTATGAATATTTTATTAAGTGGATGTCCATCAAGATCAACATAAGTTTGGATTAACTTTAAATTGTAGTAGTCATTAGAATTAAAATTCTATTTTATTTATACTTTCTATATCTATAAATATATACTTTGGAAAAGTATTGTAATCCACTTCTATTGATAAATAAAATACGCTCATCTCTTTTACTCTTTCATTCTCTTTATTCTTTGTCTTTTTATTTTATAACATTATTAATTTTTTTAACATTAAATATTTGTAGTTTCTGAAACAGCAACAATGAAAAAAAAGATAATAATCTATAAATGTGGTCCTAAAGGACCATTATAAGTATGGATAAAAAATGGGATTTGAAAGGTTGTGTCAGGAGAATATTGACCAGCAATTGAGGGAAAAAGAAATTTTTTAATTTTTTGAAAAATAAAAAACATTAAAGTTAATGTGTTTTTGAAAATTAATTTTTAATAACATATTAAGTAAATATAATTATTTTACACAGTAAAAAAATTCCAACTTAGTTACTATCAATTTGGCTCTAAATACCATTTTTTTTTTAACTTTTTGAAGTTTGGACTTAGAATACGAATATAAATACAAATATTGAATGAGTAAAATAGATATGAAAATTACTTTAATTATAAATAATAGTTTAATATATAAATTAATATCTTTGATAACTTTTTTCAATTTCACCTTAACGTTTTTTTGGATTACATCAGTTTTTAAAAGTAGATATTCATTACATAAATTGGTTTTTATGGTTAACACCGATAGTTTTGAACAATTGGTGACAATTAGGATGTGAAACATGAACAAATAGGGGACGACACATGTCTCCCTCTTTAATTATTCTAAAAAACTTATGACAAGTAAATAATTTTTGAATAATAGAAGAAATATATTATAAAAATTTTAAAATGTATATTTCAAAATAAAAATAGTTAAAATTTAAAAAATAATTAAAAACTCAAAAATTGAAAAAAATATAAAAATTTAAAAAAATTACCATCAATTACGATTGACCCGACCTTGATGGATGTTTATCATTGACTGATAATTTTTTTTTTGCAATTCTTTTTGTAATTTTGAAAATTTTCAAAACTTCTAAAATTTTAACAATATTTTTATTTTTTATTGAAATTTTCAAAATATTTTTGTAATCTTAAATTTTAAGAATTTTTTTTTCTATTTTTTTGAATTTTATATATTAATTTTTAATTTGTATAATTTATACATTTTTCTTATATTTTTCTCAAATTTGTTCAACATTTTGAAATTTATATGTGAATTTTGTTAATTTCTATATTTCTTATATTTTTCTAATTTATACATTTTTTTTTCAATTCTAAGCCTTCTTTTTACAATATTTTAAAATAATAAAAGAGAAAGACATATTTTGTTTCCTTATTTATTAACATGTCACATCTTAATTTGGTCACATCATTCAATTATTCAAAAATTGATAATGTTAATAAGAGAGATCAATTTGTGTAACAAATGTAAATTTTAGGATTCGATATGATCCAAAAAAATGTAAGAATCAAGTTGAGAAAAATTATCAAGAGGCGTTCAATAAAAAAAAAACTAATGAGTAGTGCCATTGAAATGGAAAAATGAAAATTGTGGTACAAGATGAAAGTTAGAACCTTACTAGTACAACAATACATCATAACAAAACAAATCATCCCCATCTGACTCATTCATCCATTGGTTTCTAGACTACTTTTTGTTTTGGCATCTATGCCCTTCCCTTCTGTCTGATTCATCCATTGCCTTCACTTTTCCTTTTCCTTTTTCTTTCCTCTTCATCAATTAATATGATTCATATTAAAATAAAAATTGTATAAATAAAATAAAATAAATAAATAAAGAATCGAGGAAAAATAGTAAAAAAAATGAAAATTGGAAATCGAAGGAGGTGATAAAACCAAATTTTTAGTTATTATCCTTAGATTTTTTAAAATAAAAATTAGACCTTTTCATTGATTATTTTTTTTAAATGCCTATTTTTTTAAAATGACAAGAAGTGCTAAATTGCAGTGGCCATTATGGTTTGACACTGCGAAAAACTGTGCAAACAAATCATAAATAACATTAAGGTTTGTTTACATAGTTTGATTTTACTACGTCTGCAAAACCTAACTCAGTGAATAATTTCACTATCTTTTATCACAAATACAACACATTATTTACACTCTATCACTCCCTAAGTATATATATCTCACCTTTGTGCCTGATGACTAGAATATTCACCTATAAATCCTCCCCTTGAGAACTTGGGTAGTAAACACTTCAACAATGTTTACCATAACAATTTGCACTCTATTACAAAAACGTTTCTCAATGAACAAATTAGATTACACTCAAAAAGCTCTCATTACATAACTTAAACAAGCCTTAAAACATATATTAGTTTCGGCTTGCTAACATAAAATTTAGGTGAAGACAAAGTAACTCATTGAAATAGCTATTACATCGATAAAAATCCAAACAAAATCACTTGAAGATATGCTTTCCAAAACTAGTAGCACTATCTTGATCAAATCTTCACATTCCAAGGACTTAATTGATTCACTCAAATCCAATCTAACCTTCAAACTCAATGATTGGTTTCCATAGACGGACCAAAGTATCTTGAAAATAACAACATATAACCAAGTTCAAATATTTTCTTCATTAAATTGTCAAACCAAATAAGAAAAGTTTTTAACCACATTAGTGGTAGACTGCAGTTGGCACTTTCGAGTGCCACTTTCGAGTGCCACTTAGCAACTCCAAGAACATTTTGCCCTAACAATCTCTCTCTTTGGCAATTTGATGAACAAAATAAAATAATATAGGAAGATAACTACCACAATCAACAATAGCTCTCCCTCAGCATAAACCTCTCTCTATGATAAAGGAGGGAGGCGAAAGAAGATCGTATTCAAGTTGTTTGACTCGAGAAAGAAGGATTCATATCTGACCTATAAAGAATAAATAAACAAATTTAGAAATAATGAAAACAAAAACACTAAAAGAAAAAATTTGAGAACAAAGAATAAATACAAATAATAAAAAAATAAAGAAATGGAAATTTAAAAAACAAAGAGGAAGATGGAACTAGTGAATCGATGGACTATGCCAAATCTAAGGTAATACGCATATAGAGGTTGCTCCATGTCTTCCTATTTCTAGACGATCAGCTAAACCGAATCTTTGATACCATTAAATTGTAACACCCTATGCCTAATTGCTTCCGAACGTACTCGGTTCGATGTGTATTTTTGGGCTTTCGCAAGTATAAGGGTTGAGTTGTAATATAGTTACAACGAAGTAACGAGTACTCCGAGGATCGTACCCAAGGGAGGAGAAGCAATAGTGATCTTAATCCCTGCAAAGATAAGAAGTAACTAGTAATCTTCTTAGGGTTTATAGTATGAAAGGAAAATGAAGGTTTTGGGTTTAAAATTAAAAAGCATAAAAATAAAAGAAATAAAGTAAGGGAAATGGATATAAGAAACCTCGATAAGCAGATTTATAGGGGATTAGCTCGCTTCAGTATGATTTCTTCAATCGTCGTTTTTGGGATTTTTCTTCAATCAACTAGTGCTACCCTAACAGGATCTTTCGATCTTCCACCAACATAACGAGTCAACAAAGACTACTTATCTTTCGATTTCACAGTTTAGATTGATTTGGGGTAAAGGCGTTCACGAATGAGCAATACCAATTTTGGGTTAATTCCATCTAAATGACTTCCTAAGGTTGTTAGACCTAGTGTTTGTTTCACATTCTTCCTTTTCCAAACAATTGATCCGTTGAAAATCCTTGTATATGATAATTAAATAACCATACTTCCACCTAATCCCCCACAATGCGATTAGTTCCTCATGGTTCCTTTGGACATAATAGATTCAATAATATAAGTAAACATGAATTTCAAGATTGAAAGTATGAATTTAAAGAAACTAAGAATTGTATAGCAATCTGTTGGGAATAATCCACAATCGTTTATATGAAGTTAAAAATCTTGTTTCCCTACAAAACAAAAATGAAATAACAAAAGAAATGAAAAAACGACTAAACCTAAATTATAAAGGAAAGAACTAAACTAAGGAAAAAAGATGTGTAAACCTAAGTAATTAAGGGCCTTAATTTTAGCCTTTGGATGATCGTTTTCCTTAACCCTAAGTCAACTGCCATTCTTCGTGTTTAAGTTGCGTTGTAAAGATCGAAACACCCTTTAGTTGGTGTTATTTCCATGTTCAGGAGTCGATGTTGTGACACACAAGAGCCGTGTCACGACAGAGAAGACAATTAACTCCTTTGGCATGTTTCCCAAGCATTTTCGCGTCACACCAAGCCTGTATCCCGACATGGAAGACAGTTTCAGAATTTTGCAAATCTGGTCCCTGTGTTACGACATAAATCAGCCCGTGTCGTGACATAGTGATAAGCTTCATTATAGTTCATCTTTTAAAGGTATCCTACACACTTACAAAGTTCATTAGCTAACCTTTTGGTCTTACTCGACCCTAAAGTCAATAAAAAGTACCTTTTTTTACGCTTTTTACACATTTTATTTAATGACTGAAAACTGAAATAAATCTTAAACAAACCTAAGGAAAATGCTTAATTTCAAGCTCCTAAAGTGTGAAAACTAGTTTAATCTGCTAGGTCAAATTACGACAGATCAAACTCCCCACACTTGAGTCGATGCTTGTCCTCAAGCAAACAAAAATAAAAATAATAGAAAGAAACATAGACGCTTGAGCATATATTCATACAAGGATTAAGTTCACACCATATACCTTAAGTATTTTATATCCTTGAATAATTTCAACATGATGAGCAAGTAACCTTACCATTTTGATTAGAAACATCTAAGTTCAATAAGTTACAAAAGATACAAATACAAAGATTTTATTAGTATTACTCCATCAATGACTAATATAAGTACTTTAATTATCCTAGTACAATATAAATAGTTATAATAGAGCTATGTAATGCCATATTTATTCATGCATAGGATTTGTTTAGGTCACATAGGTATTTTCGGCTTGTAACGTTTTGAGGCTTAAGACAGGTAAAGAGTTCAAAAAGAATGATAAGCACAAAAGGTTACAAACATGAAAATAGTTTAGAATATTGTATTGTTCCCTATTCTTCCCCTTTTAGTATCTCATTCCCTCTCACCACCTTATTTCTCCTTCTCTCACCTTCCTTTTCCCTCCACTTAGGAAATCTTAATATGGTCTAATCCTTTTAACTAGCCTATGAGTATTCTATATTTCTTGAACAAGATTTCTCTTTTTTTCTTTTGTGACATTATCACTTTTTATACTTTTTCTCACTCAATAATTGTTTCTTTGTTTGTTTCTACTCGTCTCTTCTTTTTCTTTTGTATCTTTCTTGTTTTCATATTTTTGGCTATTATAAAGTTCATATTCGACATTGATTTTTCTATTTGATTATTGTTTTAAAAACTTCACCTTGATGTGTCTACTTACCCTTAATACATATGACCATATGTATATAATCGTGCAAATTCAGACACAAGAAAAGAGTACACACAAATTGACTTTTCTAGGCTTTATGGTTTGTTAGAACCCAATTTTGATTGGACCCGTTTCAAACCCAAAATGGAAACCAAAATAAAAACAATTTTAAATTAAATTCATTTAATTTAAAATGTCTCAAAATTACAAACCCAATATCTTATTACCAAAACCCAATTGGCCCCAGACCCAATTACAAAACATACTCAAACCTAACACCTTAGCCCAAACCTAAACCAAGCCCAAATGGCCCAGCACTAAAAATCAGCAAACCCTAGTTTGCAAATTGATCTGCTGCCGTTCGCCTCACCCACTCACGTGCTGCTACGTCAGCAGTACCACTACCATCTTCAACCATCGCCACCAGCAAGTTGCACCACTGCAAGTCGAACCTGCACTGCAAAGGAGAAAAGACAGGTTTTAAATGGCAAAGAACAAAATAAAATGATTGTAATAAGGCTATAAAAGCCGAATTAAAATATGTTGTAAAAGTACGGAGTATTTTTGAGAAATCAAATACAGACCATGTTTGAAATCAATACAAGAAATACACAGTGCATTTGAGATCAAGAAGAATATACACAGAACTAGAGCAAAACGGATTCATAGTATTCAAGTATCAAGTGTTCTTACGGTACAAAATATTCATTTATTTTCATTTATTACTCAAATTTCTAATCCCTTTATTTTCTAAATATATATTAATCTGTTATTTATTACAACATTTTTACCATTTATTAGTCTCAAGTTTCGGGCTATTCCTATTATATATATTTATTAATATATATTTATATTATCATTATTATTTATTATTTCTAAATGTTTTAAAGGCATATTAAGTATAATGATAGATTTATATTAATATAATAAATAAAAAAGGAAACTCGAAAGTCAGTCAAGCGTACCTGGATTCGGATCGTCGCCGATGAGGTCGTGAACGGAGTTCCTCCGTTTGTAAGGGACTTCGAAACTCAAGTTTCGTCCAGAACACATGTTAGAATAATGGAAAACAAATAATACTAAAAAATCAAAAATAGTTTTAAAAGAGTAAAACAGATTTGAAAGGTAAATAACAAAATAGAAACATTTTTTAAATGAATAATAAGGGAATAATAAAAAAAAATCGAAAATAGTTTTTCTAATAAAAAGAAAGGGAAAATCTTTAAAAAAAAGGGGAAAGTTTCGATATTTTTTAAGATCGGGTCTCGATCTTGCTAGATCTGAGCCCGATCTGGGTTTTGGAACAAACAAAAAAAGAAAAGGAAGATTTTTTTACTTGAGAACCACCGTGGATGGCGGCGTGTGGCAGCGTGTGGCGACGGAGGCGTGAGGGACCGACGGGCAGAATCGTGGCCGGACGAGGAGGATTTCAGAGAAAAAATTGAAAAAGAATTAGTTTTTTTTAAAAGAATAGTGAAAATGAGGTTTTTTAAAAAAGGATGGCCTTATATAGCCTTACGAAATGGTGCCGTTTTGGGGAAGGCTTAAAATGCCCCAAACAGCATCGTTTCATGCAAGAAAGACTAGACCCGACCCGATTCGACCCGTCAGGCCCTCAAGATCCGCATGTTTTTGAAATTTGGGCTATTTACCCTTTTGGCCCTTCCATTTTCTTGATTGTTTCAATTTCATCCTTAATGCGATTTTTAATTTATTTTAAATTTACCCAGTAAATTTGAATTATTTTCAAATTGGTCCTCTCACTTCTGGAGGCCTAAGAAGTTGCCACGTGTCCCATCTTTTTAGTTTTATTACTCAAGAGGTCCTCGAACTTTCCAAAAATCATGTTTTAACCCTCAAACTTTCCAAAATTATATTTTTACCCCTAAACTTCTCAAAAATTACATTTTCACCCTTAAATTTCTCCAAAATTACATTTTGCCCTTAAACTTCCAAAAATCACATTTTTTACTCATAAACTTCCAAAAATCACATTTTTACCCCATAACTTCTTAAAAATTACATTCTCACCCTCAAATTTCTCTAAAATTACATTTTTGCCCCTAAACTTCCAAAAATCATATTTTTACCCCTAAACTTCCAAAAATCACATTTTTACCCCTAAATTTCTAAAAATTACATTTTTACCCTTAAACATCCAAAAATCACATTTTTACCCCCGAACATCCAAAAATTACCATTTTTACCCTCAAATTTCCAAAAAACACATTTTCAACCTCAAATTTTCCAAAAATTCAATTTTAATCCCTAATTTTCTAAAATTTCACTTTTGATCCCTAAATTCCTCGAAAATCACGTTTTCATTCCAAATTCTCAAAATGTGAGGATATCAAAGTTGTCACAGCAAATTAAAATCTAAATTTGCATCCAGAAATATCGCGACAACCTGCAACTGCTTACTACACATACCAGATCTGCGTGAGTGTACAGCTAGATTAACTAACTTTACAGCTGCAAGGAAGTTAGATCTGAGAGAAGAATGACACCTATACTTGGCAGTAAAGATAAATACTGAGGAAAGAGAAGAAGAAAGGGGATCATCTAGCTCGTGACAAATCAATTCCATTTTCTCATTTTCTTAAGCTTGCTTCCTTGGCAACTTAATTATCTTGGAGGGTGAACTGACTTTGAGAAGAAGGCAACTTCTGCTCCTGACGAGGAGTGTTCTAAGTGCGATACAAGAGGAGCATTAGGGAAGAGTTCTAGTAGGCTAGGAATAGAATGTTTCAATTTGTTTTAATCTTCGTTATTAATTGCCCATTCATATTTAATTTACACGTTCATTTTCAAAATTATTTTTTACATACAAATAAATCTTTAAAACAGAGGCAATATTCTTTTCGTGTGGAAATCTCGAAAAATTATGCCCTAACGTGTTGGGTGTAATTTTTTTCGTATAATCTGCACAATCGAATATCCTCTTCCAAACTTTTCAAATGCCTTTTAATTTCGAGATTCCGAGAACGTCGAGCCCTAACGTGTTGGTCACGACTTCAATTCTCTGAGAAAATCAAAATAAACGGACATTTTTCTTCAAATCTAATTTTTGGAAAATCACATGAAATAAGTTATGCGTCCGAGGTTCGTATCTTAAACTCAATACTAACTTTCGAGTTCTTAAAAAAAAAAATATATATATACATGTAATTTTAAAACAAAAACAAGGCAATATCCTTTCGTGTGAAAACTTCGAAAAACCATGCCCTGACGTGCTGGGCGTGATTTTTGTATAATTCACGCAATCGAATATCCTCTTTAAAGTCTTTCAAAAGGTCCTTCAATTTCGAAAGTCCAAGAACGTAGTGCCCTAACGTGTTGGACACGACTTCCAGTTCTCCTAGAAATTCGAAACACACGAACGATTTTCCTCAAATAGGATTTTTGAAAATCATGCAAAGCTTTCTAAAAACAAAGATAGTATTTTAAGTTTTATTTGAAATTTCAAAACCGTTAACAAATCAAGACCCGAAAGTAATCAACATGGTACCAATTTTGGGCGTGCGAGGCTGCTAATCCTTCCTCATATGTAACCGACTCCCGAACCCATTTTCTAGATTTTGAAGACCAAAAATTTTTCAAAACGGATTTTAAACATTTTATGGTGATCCAATCACACCATATAAAAAGATTGGTGGCGACTCCCATTTTTTTCGATTTTTAAAATATTGTTCGAGACCTGTTTGTTTTCCAAAAATAAACATTTCGACATGGTTTGTAATATAGTTCATCAAGAAGGGTCAATAAGCTCAAAGATGGGTACTAAATGGACAAATTAGAATAAGGTTTGCTTTTTGGCTTTAAGTGTATCCAAACAATGCCTTAGGTCATCCCTAAACATCTCAATATACATAAATGTCAATTTAACCACATAATTCCAAAATTATCATCTATCATATATGCTAGCATGTTTTTTTCCTCATATTATTCATGTCATTTGGTACAAATAATATCTCTTTACCTATATTTAGTGTAACTTATAAAACTTAGTAGTTTCATGTTCAAAAATTTAAAAATTACTCATCATCATGCCAAATTTATTCAAAAGACACAATCAACCTATTGTACATGCTCCTAACCAATCACTAGTATTTATACAAGCTCAAGCACATGACAGAAGCAAAAATAAAATAAAAACAATGAAAAACAAAACAAAAATAATGAAAAATTCCTATGTTACTCCTAACACTTTAGAAAATACATTGTCCTCAATGTATAGCCCTTAATAGTAAGGAACGAAGTTACCTGATTGATTGTGAAAGACTTCCTCTACTAATGGTGGGTTCCTTCTCCTCTTGTCGTGAATAGCTTCAAATGTTGTGCTTTCATCATGTGGGGTTCCTACATAAAAGTTAAGAAACACACATGCCAAGATAAATTTAATACTGCTCTTACTTTTACTAAAAAAAAGTCTTCAAGACAAAAACCAAATCCTCTAAATTACAAGTCTTATAAAAATAAAGTGTTTTTAACTAAAAATTTTAAATGGTCAATCCTCCACTGAATCATCCGAGAGAAGCATTTGTTGCAGTGTCAGTGGTGCCTTGCCCTTGTCGGAGTAGTTTTGGTGAGAGCTCCCACCTTGTTGCTTTGTTCTTCGAATATTGGTCCCTTGTCAAATATTGTGGATCAAATATAGCCTCATACTCTTCTTCCGTTTTCGTATATTCCTTGAGCAACCTCTTCTCATTCCTTATTGTCTATTTCCTCACCTTGAACCGCATCCAATGGGAACATGTTTGGAGGGTAATTTAGAGCGCGAAGTCCATGCATCTTCATGAATTTGATAAGTACCGACCCTGTTTCTAACATCTATCGAATTATGCCGTCAAATTTCCCTTCCATGTTGCTAGCATGTCCTTCCTGAATTGTAGCTTTTTCCTTTCTTTTAAAAGAAGCTGGTACGTCCATCTTTTCCTTTCTTCACTGGTTCCATTCTATAATTTTCTTTCGCTGAAGCTTAACATATTGTTTGTATAAGGAATCCCCGATAATGCTTTGAGTTGGCTTCAAAAATTACTCATTTTCGCCCATCGACATTCTCGCCTTTTTACATAGTGTCGTTACTAAATGGAGGAAGAAAAGACCACTCTTTTGACTTTGCGTACAAAGCTTAATCTCCCTGTAAATCCAACTACTTACACAAATAAAGACCACTCTTTTGACTTTGCATACAAAGCTTAATCTCCCTGTAAATCCAGCTACTTACACAAATTTATTTCCTCTGCAAGATACCATATAATAAGATAGCTCGAAAGGTATTAACATTGGAAACATTTAAAGCTGGTGCAATTCGAGTTGCCAAGAGCTGCATCCATATTTTTGTAACAAGAAACATAATAGCTTGATTGAAGTTAGAAGGAGAACTTATGTCTGGTCTATAATTCCAACTACCTCTTCCCTATGCCAAAAAATTAATAACTTCTTTCATATCAATGTTTCTAAACAAGTCTAAGTCCACAATACCTACATAATCTTTTTCATAATACGATACATTATAATAATCATAGATATAGGCGGGTAAAATAGGAACCTCTTCCCCTCTTAATGTTACCTTTCTACTGGTGCCCCTTTTAATCATATCGTTTTTTATAGACGCATAAAACTCCTGAACTATAGGTACAACAACATTACCTGTTGGGGTGACACAGAATTGTTCCCATTGATGGTACTTGACTAATATCCAAATTTCTTTGTAGTGAACCATGGAGGGTTCAAATCCTTATTCTTGGATTAAAGGACGTCCTTGTGAAGCCAAGAAATATTTATTAGTTTCGACTGTTCGAACCTTTCATAATCCGAATCGTCCTGATCTTGCTTCACCATGGTTCATTTGTTCTTTGTAGGAGGCATCTCTAATCTTCAAACAATAAACAAATATGAGCAATAATCAATAGAACAATAAAAGTTTGAAGATAACTTAATCCTTGTTTCGTGCTTGTCGAATAACTTGATTTTGACCTTGTTTACTCCCTTGCTTCTATCATTTAATCAATGGGTATGAGAGTTTTGGGGGGTTTTTTTGGGTAGGATTGAGAGTAGATGAGAGAGTTTGGAGTAATTTGGAAGTGTTGTAAGTGTGTAAATAGGTTTAGTCTTAGTTTAGTACTTATAGGAGAGACTTAACTTAGGGTTTTAAGGTTAAAATCGGGTAAAAATTATATTTTAAGCTATTGGGTTTCATGTTCGGGTCGAGTTAACCCTGTAAAAGTTACAGATGACTTCGCGACACAAAGGGTTTCATGTCGCGACATACCCATCAGTATGCCTTTGTTGCAACACTGACTCCTTCGTGTCGCAACATACCATCCAATGTTGAAATTTCTTGTAAAGGAGGTAGTCTGGCTCCTGTGTTGCAACACCAATCATGTATGTCGTATCCTTGAAGTGTTTTGGTGAATCTTGGGTATTTTAGTTTCCTTGTTGTGACATGGGCAAACCATGTCGCGACACACGCGTCAGTGTCTCCTGAAATGAAATATTTAAATGCTAGCATGTTAGTACAAGTGAAAGATAAAAATATTTATTAGTGTCTGCCAGAATTGTCCAACAGGCCAGTCAGGGTGCACTTCGGCACTCCGGAGTAGTTCGTTCTGTCACTATTAGTCCAACATCTGTCATGCCATCCTATCCTATGGTGCTTGTCTCTTTGTTGAAATTTACCCTTTCATACTGCAGTAATCACTAATATCTTCTTATGTCAGTTGAATTTGTCGGTAACAGGTATAAATCGAGGCCACCATTCGATTCTGTAATTACTTCCTTCGTGGTGCCAATTATGAAAAATACAGGTTCAATCATGGTCCCATAACAGCTTCTCAATTTTCTCATATAGCAAAAATGATTCTCTCAATGGATTTTTATGTGATTGATTCAATGCTAGTGCAACTGTAACTTTTTTGAAATTTCATTGCCAATTGTCGACTCATATTTTCATTGGGGTAAATATTATCTCTGTATCTGGTGCTGGAAACCATTGAATGGTTTGATCTCTCCATGGATCTATCCCCTTCTTAAATGAAGATACCATGATTTTATCATCTGAAAAGTGATGTGACGGTTCATAAACATATATTTTCCCTATCACCTGAAGTGTGTGAAAGATCCCGATATTATTGATTTTCTTGGGAATTTGTGTCAAAATAGAGATATTACACATTATAGCCATTTCCCTCTCAATTTCGAACCCCTAATCAGTGGATTCTTCAATTTTTGATGCTTCTTTTGTACTTTTGTTCACAACCAATATTAATTGAAGACTCATATTTTGTAAGTGGAGATCATCACTATTATCCCAAGAAATGAATTTATTACTGGATTGAGGTTCACTTTCTATTCTCAAAATATGTTCAATTTTCTCATCCAATGGTGTCTCTTTTATATGCTCACTGGTTTTACCACTAGGTTCCTCAGAATTTCCTATCTCTTTATCTTGAGCAATAAATGGCTCCTCTTTTTCTTGTTCTTTTTGCTCGAGTTCTTCGTGTTGTCTTTCAAAAAAATTGTTATCATTTTGTTCTGGAATTGGGGTCTCTTCTTGAAATTGACTTAACTCGAGCATTAATAGTTTCTTATTTTCTTGTATCTCCCCGTCCTCATAGAATCAATCCTCATAAATATCATCGTCATAATTTTGTTCCTCATCTGACCACATATAGTAATAATCGTCCATTGCACCCAGTTTCTATAATATTGATAGTGGTTTTTCTACAAGTAAATATTTATTTGTACTATTAAATAGTAATTGTAACTATAACCTAAAAATACCTAACAATTTTTGTTAACAATGCAAAAATAAAAAAACACTAAAGACGTTGCCACCCGGTAACAACACCAACAACTTGATTGCTTCCAAACGTACTCCTGTTCGGTGTGTATTTTTGTGCTTCCGCAAGTATATGGGTCGAGTTGCAATATAGTTACAACGAAGTAACAATTACTCCTAGGATCGTACCCAAGGGAGGCGAAGCAACAGTGATCTTAATCTCTGCAAAGAAAAGAAGTAATTAGTAATCTTCTTAGGGTTTATAGTACGAAAAGAAAATAAAGGTTTTGGGTTTAAAATTAAAAAACATAAAGATAAAAGAAATAAAGTAAGGGAAATGGATATGAGAAAACTCGATAAGCAGATTTATAGGGGATTAGCTCGCTTCAGTATGATTTCTTCAATCGTCGTTTTTGAAAATTTTCTTCAATCAACTAGTTGTTGTCCTAACAGGATCTTCTGATCTTCCACCAACATAACGAGTCAAAAAAGACTACTTATCTTTCGATGTCATAGTCTAGATTGGTTTGGGGTAAAGGCATTCACGAATGTGCAATACTAATTTTAGGTTAATCCCCACCTAAATGACTTCTTAAGGTTGTTAGACTTAGGGTTTGTTTCACGTTCTTCCTTTCCCAAACAATTGATCCGTTGAAAATCCCTGTATATAATAGTTAAATAACCATACTTTCACTCGCTAATCCCCTATAACGGGATTAGTTCCTCATGATTCCTTTGGACATAATAGATTCAATAATATAAGTAAACATGAATTTCAAGATTGAAAATATGAATTTAAAGAAACTAAGAATTGTATAACAATCTGTTGAAAATAATCCACAACCATTTATACGAAATTACAAATCTTGTTTCCCCACAAAATAGAAATAAAATAACAAAATAAATGAAAAAATGACTAAACCTAATTTATAAAGGAAAGAACTAAACTAAGGAAAAAGATGTGTAAACCTAAGTGCTAAAGGGTCTTATTTATAGCCTTCGGACGACCATTTTCCTTAACCTTAGGTCAGTTGTCGTTCTTCGTGTTTAAGTTGTGTTGTAAAGATTGAAACTCCCTTCACTCGATGTATTTTTTTGCGTTCAAGATTCGATGTCGCGACAGAGAAGACAATATACTCCTTTAGCATGTTTCCCAAGTGTTATTGCGGCACACCATGCCCGTGTCGTGACATAGAAGATATTTTCGGAATTATGCAAATCTGGTCCCTGTGTTATGACATAGATTAGACCGTGTCGTGACATAGTGAATAGCTTCGTTATAGTTCATCTTCTAGAGGTCTCCCACACACTCACAAAGTTTGTTAGCTAACCTTTAGGCCTCACTTGGCCATAAAGTCAACAAAAAACAACTTTTTGCACATTTTATTCAATAACTGAAAATTGAAATAAATCCTAAACAAACATAAGGAAAATGCTTAATTTCAAGCTCCTAAAGTGCGAAAACTAGTTTAATTTGCTAGGTCGAATTACAATAGATCAGTGCCCGACCCAATCGTCGGGTCTGAGTATCAAGTGTCACAATTAACTCGAACTACTTAACAAAATTTTAACTTGATTTAGTTACAAACTTAGAAAATACTAAATTATACATCCATTACTACTATTCAACCTTATTCAATTCCATGGATAACAACAAATTTTAAAATTTGATCTTCTATTATAATCTATATCACACAAGTACTAAGTTTTTACATTCATTCTACCTTATTAATCATGAATAATTATTTGCAAAATGTAACTCCAGACTTTACTATAGATACACTTAATTAATTCTCGAGGCATGGCCTCTAATGGTGCCCCTCTATATGCATGAAATAACTACTATGCCCTTTATGTGAATTTGGTGGTCTTTGGCTTGGACCATCCTCAAGATCCTCGAGTCATTCATTTACCCTGCATACAACGCAATACATTTATAAGTTCAAGTGAACCTAGTGAGATCCTGTACATTAGTATCCATAAGAACTCTTAAATTTTTCGGGTACATGAGAATTCATGCACTAAATTAGAACTCCCTGTGTCTTAAGAAACTCTGTGGCTTGATTGACGTAGATGGCGCCCATATGCTCTTCTAGAATGAATAGTTGGCGGACAAATCTGGTTGACTCGATTAAAACACTACTCTTACTGATGATCCCTTTCCGAGACTTAAACTTGTCTAGTTCATTTCAGACTTCCATTTTACCTTTCCCGATTTGACTCATCAATGACATTCAGATGTGCGAATATATAGGTTAGCGACTACTATTGATGGATTACCATATATTTTCCATAACTACAAATTCTTACCTTAATTTCTTCATTCCATATTGACTTAATATATACTTACGGTATTACCCTAGTAATTTCGTTCTAGAACTTAGCCTGTTGCCTAGAACCCTTCTTTTAAGGAAAACCCATTTAATGATATCCTCATTCGTGACATTGAATATGATAATTGACTGATAATTAAGCACCCTTTTCTTTGCGAACTTGTACTTGTAAGATACTCCCATAAGACTTTTCCCACTTCAGACTATTTGGTCCTCGATTTCTATTGCACAACCATCAAGGGTCCAAACGCTTCTCTCTCCACCTTGGAGTCTGTTTTCTCCTCCAATTCCAATACTTCCTCTTCTTGGGCATCTAACTTACCCTTGCGCCGAGCAACCAAACAAATCACTCTTAAATGTCCATAACATCCACATTCATAACAAATTTTGGTAATGATTAATATCCCACTTGCTGGAGCTTACCATTGATTAACACCTTGGACATTAATGGTTTCGATAAGTTAACAATAACTGCCAACCTTGCAAAACGACCCCTTGAACCATTATTAGGGTTGCAGTCTATCTTCACCACTTGTCCAATTACTTTGCCAATAGCTCTTAGAGGATTTTTCTTATACATCGCATTCGACAAACCAAACAATCAAATCCATGTGACTAGATTCAACGGATATTCCTAAAACGTAGAAAACATTTCTATCCATGGTTGAATAGTGAGATAATGCCCATAAATTGTCCATAGTCCTTTTGTTTGCGCTTTTGTGTAATACTCAATATTTTGGAACTTAATAAGGAAATATTCATTTCCAGGTCCACTAATTGAAAGGACTACGATGGCTTCCATAACACATAGATCTTGTTACGTAAAGCATTAAACCTGGTTCACCTTCTTAACAATTTTATCATCCCTATCTTTGACATAATTTTTTTATGCAATGCCTAGAACTATCCATAGCTCCTCTTCAACCCTTAAAAAGGAGGATAATGCACTTCAATGCACTCGAACCCACATCCTCTTGTACTGACAACAATACTGATGCCAATCGAATTAAGACTCAATCGATGAAACTAAGATACACAGTCTTTCCAAGAATGAAATTGATGGAACTTCTTCTCAACACCCATGACCACATCTTCTTCTTTTAAGGTGATGTCATCCTCATCCACCCTCCACTAGATGATGCATGTTTTTGAGTCAAGATATCCCTAAACGATACTTGCCCACCCTGATGTTCCTTTATCGACACATTATCCCCAATATCATCCTCCTCATATGTTTACTACCTTTATCATTATCGACATTCAATCGTGGGCCACCAACTGCTCCATCCGGATCCCTTACCGTTTCTCCACGGTCCCCCAAACTAGGAGTACAAGGCACACTTGTACCCAGGACTTCAAGAGAATACATGGAAAATTCAAGTTTTAGTTAACATGTGATTTCTTTTTTATATCATTGTTTTAGTTGTAAAGAAATAAAAAATAGATTTCTTTTCTTATTTTTTGAACCCCTATTTATTTTAAATATATTGATATTGCAAAAAGATTTGCATTGTTATAAAATTAAATTAGTCATATATACCTATCCTTGTTATTGGCTTGATGGTTAAGGAAAGTTTAACCAATAGAATTTATCTTGATTTGAATTTTTAAAGTTGTAAGTGATAGTTTTTATTTGAATATATTATTATTTATTAATTTGTTATTATAATTCATCAATAATTTGAAGGATGTGGGTCTGAATTAGGGGTGAGGGGAGGTTTACCCCTTAAAATTGAATAATTTTGATTTAGATCTCAAAGTTTATAAATTTATAAGTTAATATATGATTAAATTATATTTAGTATCTCAAAATAATAAAAAATTCATTTAGTTATTCTAAAATAGTAAAAATATAAGTGAATACAATGGTAAAATTATATTTTAACTTCCATAAATAAATATAACAAAATCTTCGCCCGAAAATTTGTTTGATTTCAACTTTAATTCGAATACTATTAGATGATAACATTCTTCGCTTTAAGAATTGAAGGGGTTAAAAAGAGAAGGCATAATGTCAAATTTAATGCTTAACGTTTACATTTTTTGTCAAGACCCTAATTCATTTTTAGCTAAATTTGACCCTTAGCTTTTTAAAAAGAGTCAAATTTAATAATTAATCTTTTGAGAAAGAGCCAAAATGATGTTTTTTTAATAATAATATTAATTAAAATGTTACATTTTTAAATACGATTGCTTACATGACAATCCATGTGAACTCCAGAATATATATTTTTTAAATTTTAGAATTTAATTTTGATTTATTTTGATTTTTAAAATTTTAATGTAACACCCCTAACTCGTAATCGTTTTCGGTTTAGGGGCTCAAAGTGTCACAAGACATTTTACGATTATTAACTTACTATTAAGGACATATATTTACACAATTTATCACACACATCATATGCAAACATTACAATCAAACTCACAACTCAATCATTCATAAATATTGACATACAAGCCATACATATTTCATATCTTTCTATTATATTTTAAATACCTACATAACATCAAAATTAGCTAACATCAAAATTAGCTAGATTATTATATCATTCAAAATATATCAAGCCAACTATCATATTAATAATATTCACCATTTTTCACCTCATAAAGACTTCTAAACATAAAATTAATCCTAGGTACATGCCAAAATAACAAAAGGAAACTTCACCGATTTTGAGTATGGGATTTCCAACGAGATGCTGAGTTAGAGTCTATTAGCAATCTAACGAGAATTTGATTTACATTAGCAAACTTTCATTTATACGATAATTATTTACATGAATGCATATAATTTCTCAATTGATTGGAACAGTTTAACAAATTTCCAAGATCCTAGTTCAAATATATATATATATATAGCACATGTTTCCAATCATTCCATCTCGTATATAATACATAACAAGGGTACTTCTCGCTCAATAGCGTTTACTCACCAACCATTTCAAAACACTTAATCATGTTATCACCGTATAAATCTGTCAATTCATGGCACCCGGTGCCTAGCAGATAAACAGCAATAAGTGAGCCCAACTCTAGTTGGATTAAGCAACGACAATTTCGTCAATTCTTGGCACCCAGTGCCTAGCGGATAAACCGCAATAAGTGAGCCCCGCTCTAGTTGGATTAACCAACGGTTTTGCGTCCAGTGCTAGTTGGATAAACCGACGATCCTGGCACCCAGTGCCTAGCAGATAAACCGCAAAAGTGAGTCCAACTCTAGTTGGATTAACCAACAATGTCCGTCAAATCTTGGCACCCAGTGCCTAGCGGATAAACCGCAAAAGTGAGCCCAACTCTAGTTGGATTAACCAACAGTTTTGCGCCCAGCGCTAGTCGGATAAACCGACGATCCTTTAATAATTTCTTTCCACAATTTATTCAATTCACACTCAATAACCACAATTCAATTCTACCCTTTCATCATTTTAAGATATGTTACCATTTAATCACATATACATAACATATGCTATACATGAGTCAAAAGTTTTAGTAACAATTAAATATAATTGAATTTAAATTACGAGGGAATAAAAATATTAAGTTTGAAAATACGAACTTACCTAATTGCATAATCAATAATTTCTCATTTCATAATTCAACCATTTAACAATAAATGACTATGAGTAATTCTTGATCTATTCCATAATTATATATGTTTATATTTTTTTATAATTTTCCATTCAATGAGATTTTCCAAATACTCATATAGGAACATAATTAAAACCAAATAACATAACTCAAATAAAATGACAAATACATAAATACATCATTCCACATTTCATCACATCATAATTTAAATCCTATATATTATTCAACTATATCTAATATCTATAATACATTTTTGAATCATTTTTATATATACTTAACCATCCATTTAAATATGT